>CM039678.1:452298714-457098714 GCA_022496015.1 Hordeum marinum
CATGGAAACCCTGGAAATAAAAATTTTGTTGCTTGGTTCATGGAGAAAGTAATTTTCCACATTCCCCTATTAAATACGTAGTTCAACATTTATTAGTTAACCGAACTAATGCACCCAACAATTTCAATTATACTTGTAGGGAAAAGATCCGAACATATCTATGGATGATGAATTGAGATGGGTTTCCATGGGTTTTGACCCTGCCGTCATGACATGTAAAAAGTATGATGTGAATGGGTATCGCTTCCATAGAGAGGAGCACCAGAACAGCCGGCCTGATTCCAAAACTATAAATACCGGAGTGTACACCCCCGGTCAAAATTCAATAGACTACTACGGAAGGGTCCAAAATATATACGAGATTACATTCCGCAAAGGGCGCGAAACCCTAAGTCTACCTGTGTTCAACTGTCGATGGTTCGATCCGCAAGAGGGGCAGAGACATACGCCTTCCATTGGTTTGGTCGAAGTTAAACCATCAACCGTCTATGTTGGAGCTGATCTCTTCATTGCGGCTACCCAAGCTACACAAGTTTATTATTTGCCTTACCCATGCCAGAAAGAGTACCTACAGGGTTGGGAAGTTGTGTTCAAGGTGTCGCCACATGGTAAGCTACCGGACCCGAACGAAGATGATTACTACAACATTAACCCCATGACATACGAGGGAGTGTTCTATCAAGAGCAACCCAATGATGATGTGGTCAGAAACGATGACGCTAGACCATTGAGTGATGATGATGTGGATCCAAACGATGACGATGCACGGAATGATGGTGAGACCATTGTTCATGAAAATGACATACTTATGCTAGAAAAGTTAAACAAAGACGCTGATGACGAGGAAGAGCCTCCAGCTCCGTCAGACAATGAAGATGATATGATTGATACTGATGATGAGACCGAGCGAGAAATCGGTTACAACGGTGATGATTCGTACGGGTTCTAGCAGATGTACGTTTCATGTCCTTTTTCCCTATGGTTTAGGAATATGCCTTTTTATGCTTATTTGTAATGTGTTTATTAGTCTTTATTATTATGCTTTTTCCTTCATTATTAATGTACTAATTGTTTATTCTATTTTCAATGCAGGTTCGTGGAACATGGGCAAGGGGAAGGTCGACGGCGCAGGTTTCATACGCAAGGTCGTCGGCATTGCTAGTCGGAGTAGTCAAGCACGTACTGTTACCCCCGACTACTTGAGGATGACTCCTCACAGGAATAGAGAGGAAGAGGTGCCCCTAGAGGAGGAGGGGGCGGGAGGAGAGCCCATGGAGGGCGAGGGGGTGGTGGGAGAGCCACTAGAGGGGGTCACGGCCAGAAAGAGCGCACCCTCACTGACTTAGGGGTGTTGTCTTCAAGGCCCTCCTCTAGTGAGGTACCCTCTGCCGAGGAGGAGGAGGACAAGGAGGAGGAGGTGGTTCACGAGGAGGGGGGTGAGGAGGAGGAGGAGGAGGTTAGGGAGGGGGACGACGAGGAGGAGAAGGCAGCCGGGGATGATGGTGGTGGTGGGGACGCTGGTGGTGGCGGGGATGATGGTGGTGGTGGGGACGCTAGTGGTGGCGGGAATGGCAACAATAAGGGATGGCTGCGTGGTAATGCAAAGGTCCCAAAGCATATTCCTACTATCGAGGAGCAGAAGTGGCTCATTGAGCCCAAGGGGATAGAGTAAGTTCCACTAAATAATTTCAATAATAATTTAATTCTTTTGCTTGTCACATCCTAATATTTTCATTCTTTAAATCTTTTGCTTGTCACATGCTAATATTTTCATTCTTTATATCTTTTGCAGTAACTGGGTACATCCTGAAGGGGCCCGTGTTCCCAACGGTATCATCACCGTCTTGCTGAAGGAATACTGGCCGGGGCTGTACTGTCCGGATCCAGTCAGGCACCCGGATCTTTGTGTTTTGGCTAAGACCTGGGAGCACTGGGAAGCACCCCCCACGCGGAGTATGTGACCCATGCTAAGGCCGTGATCACTAATTTTTGGGTGAGTTCTCTTCACAAGCACACGTCCATTCTGGTTTCATGAATGATTTAACTCATGCCTTCTTCCATTCTGGTTTCATGAATGATTGTAGAAATACTATCGAGTTCTTTCGGAGCACAAGGCTACTGCCGACGAGATCGTGCTGCGCCAAGCGAAGAAGAAGGCCCGCCAGATGCAGTACGAGGTGCGGTTGGTGGCCATCATGCAATACTATCACGACTATCTTGGTATGAAGGTGACCAAGGAAGAAGTGAAGACGCGACACATTACCTTGGAGAGGGACGAGTACTTGTCGATAAGTATTAATGATTTTTCATTCCGAAGTTTGTGGTAAATTTCATCGTTTCGTGTTAGACATGCCATTATGCTTCCTATTATGTAGGTGTGTCCAAATTGTTGTTATGGAAAAGACGAGTCCTGGGCGGCATTGGTGGACCTGTGGTGTGGTCAGGATGAAGCTTGCGCGGCTACTAGCAGCAAAAACAAGGCTAACCGAGGGAAGGAGGGAGTACATGCTCAGGGAAACCAGAACCACTTTCTCCACAAGGCACTTCAGGTATGACTAACCTCATAAACAATCTTCTACTATTTACCGTCACTTTTTTATGTATGACTAACATCTGTTTGTTGGTGCAGGAGGAGAAACTCAAGCGGCCGCTCTCACACATGGAGGCGTGGGATATCGCCCATACTCGGAGGAGGCCCAAGCCTGGCGAAGACAAGTACTACGGAAACTCCGCGGAGAAGAAGAAGAACTACTCTGCGACGTATCTGAATCTACATCTTGACACACCTGACCCCATCAAGGCGCCTTTGGACGACAGGATGGTGGTTGGCATGGGGCCGAAGGCTCATGGCCGGCAGCCGGTTTTGGATGCTGTGGTCACTCCTTCTATCTCCTACATACAGCTTTGAGCTACCGACCCAAGCCTGAGACAGCGCACGCCCACGACCATTGCGCAGTCATAGTCCCTCCTAGCCGAGCGGCACTCTGTAAGTATTTTCCCTCTTATCTTCATTGCTCACTTTATTTTCCGCATTGAGATGTTTAATGAGTTCCATTACGTCATATTGTAGGCCTACATGGAGTACACACGCTAGGAGACCATGGCGTGGAGCGCGAGAGTTGCAGTCGTCCAGGACCACAACACTCGCATGATGACAGTTAGTTTAGCCCCTTTCATTTCATTTCCATATTGACACTTTCATTTCTTCTGACATTCGTGTTTGCTTTGTCAATTAACATGCAGCTCGTGTTTCAGAGCATGAGGAACGTCACGATTCCTGAAATGGAACCAGCACCACCAGCTGCAAGACCACAACCAGTACTGCTTACCTTTGAGGAATTTCTAGCACAACAACCGGGAACAATGGTGGTTAGTACATCCCCAAACTATTCAACCATCGCTTACTGTTTATTCAACACAATATCATTCACTCAACATGTCTTTTCAAACATCCAGGGAACCGGTAGATCATCCGTTGGTGGTGGTGCCAGTGTTCACATCACTCCCGAATCACGGAGCCCGGTCCCACCAATCCACCGAGGCGGTAGCACTGCCGCTAGCAGTGAAGACCTGGGACTTGGCGGACTTGGCGTTGATGACCTTGGAGGTGGACGTACTGGCGCTCCTTAGATGACTTGTGCTCTTTAGATGACTTCTGCCTTTTTACGCTACTTTCGATGACTTCTACCTTTAGATGACTTGTGCTCTTTAGATGACTTCTGCCTTTTTATGCTACTTATATTTTTGATATGCTTATGTTGTTGGTTGTGAGGATGTGATGGTGGTGTTGGTTGTGACGATGTGATAGTGTTGTTGGTTGTGCATTAAATTTCATTGTATATACCCTGTTATTTTGGAGCTGAAATGAATTTGTATGAAATAGGAAAAAGAAAAAAACAGCACAAAACTACGCTGATGGCATAGCCGTTGGCATAGAGGGCCTCCGAATTACAAGTGGCTGCCACGTCGCAAGCTATGCCAACAGCTATGCCGTCGGCGTACCTTTGTAGCCTAAGCCGACGGCCTGAGCCGTCGGCGTAGGCACACCCCAGGGGATACCAGCGCCTCCCACGTGGCAAGCTATGCCAACGGCTATGTCGTCGGCATACCTTTGTAGCCTAAGCCGACGGCCTGAGCCGTCGGCATAGGCTTGCCCCACGAACCATCGCAGGCCGCCACGTGGCTCTCTATGCCGACGGCCATGCCGTCGGCATAGGACCGACACGTGGTCATCCCTGGGTGGTGCACTCTTGACGGCAGCGCTGTCGGACGTCATTTGCCATGGAGCTATGCCGACGGCCTGGGCCGTCGGTATCGTTGTACGGACACCGTCGGCATAGCGTATATGCCGGCGACTTTTTTTATGCCAACAGTGACTTGGGGTACGCCGACATATATGGTGTCGATGGCCCTATGCCGACGGGGGCCGTCGGCATAGACCTATGCCGACGGGAATCGGGGCTACGCCGACGACTTAAGCCGTCGGCATAGAGCTTTATCCTGGTAGTGAACTGTCAGACGAGCAGGACATATTTCGATGAAACTTGCATAAGAATGAGAAATTTTCAGTCAAATCCATGTATGATGCAATGGTCCATTGTGACGTTCCAGTTGATAACAGAAAATTGTGGAAGCTCAAGATTCCCTTGAGAGTGAAGATTTTCCTTTGGTTTAACAGAGGAGTCATCCTAACTAGGGACAATCTGGCACGAGAAACTGGCATGGGTCCAAGTCATGTGTCGTTTGCCATCACGATGAGTCGATTAAACACTTATTTTTTGAGTGCAAGAACGCTCGGGCAGTTTGGGCCATAGTTCAAGTAGCTTCAAATTTATACCCACCATGTAGTGCACGGAACATGTTCGGCAACTGGTTGCGGGGTATTGATAAACAATTTTCTGCACATATTCTTGTGGGAGCGGCAGCCTTATGTTGGACATTGTGGCTTATCAGGAATGATGTGATTTTTAATAACAAATGTGTTTCATCTCCAATGCAGGTTATCCATATTTGTACACGATGGCTCCGTACTTGGTTTATACTGCAGAGGCCGGAAGACAGGGACCTTTTTATGATGGCGTCTACACGACTGGAGCGTACGGTCAGGGAGGTTTTCTACCCATGGATGGCGGTGTGATCTACGGATAGAAGCAACCTCTCCTTAGGCTGGACATATTTTATTACCTCGGCATTGTGTCTGACTTAATTTTATTTTTCGGATATGTTGGACCTATTGGCTGTGTGCATCTAGTTATGCAGAGGCCGGGCTTTTTATGGATGCGATTGTATCACCTCGATATATCTATTCAATGAAAAGTCCTCTATCGAAAAAAGTAGGAGATCTACTCAAGCCGGAGCAGTACATTCAGAAAGCATAAGTATTTTCTCTCCTGTGCTCCTGGTCAAGGCGGCCAGTTCACGTGCCAACGCATTTCTGCTCCTCTTCACGTACTGAACATTGCAGGTTGAGAACGAGGCCATAGCATCCTTTATGTCCATGATTAGGCTGAATAAGGAGAGCGTGTAGGAGTATGTAACCTCAGTTCATTGGCTATTACTTGCTTGTCCGTCTCAAGGATTAAACGTCCATTGTACAGATTAGCCATGGCCTGCAAACCAACAAGAATGGCTTAGGCTTCAGCCTCTTCCACACTGCGGCAACGGGGCAGCCCTTTGCATACAGAGACCAAAACCAGCCCTCGGTGGTCGCGTGCAACCGCCCCCGCAGCACTCTTTCCTGATTCAGCTAGGAATGATGCATCAGTGTTCATTTTGGCTACTCCACTTTCAGGCGGGATCCATTGTCTGTCAGTGTTTGTAATAGCTTGGTCAGGGCTCGCAGTCGCAGCAACTCGATTGTAGGATCGTTGGACAGGTACTGCAGTTTTCCTCCTTTTCCCATCATCCGAAAGCGCGGCCATGTTCAGTTCCTCCTCGTACTGTTTCAAGAACTGCACGGAGCTACTGATCGACTCCCTGCCATTGTTGCGAATGCAGTCTTCTCTCAGGTGCCAACACCGCAAGAGAAGCAACAGGATTTTGACGCGCATATCCTCACTCTCCGCGTCCAGTACCACCTGCAACCGGTTCTTCCCCGTGTACCAAAACTTGCTTTCACCAGGTAGGTTCCATATTTTCCTCATGGCAGCTCTGAGGGCTCTGCTTTTTGTGCACATAATCACCGCCTGATGTTCATTTCTATCCCATTTCCACAAATGTTGCAAGTAGCATCCACCTCCAGTGTTCTTTTCCATTTATTTTCCCTTGTGGCTAGGGTGTTGGTGGCCACCCTCCACCCAAAAATGTGCACTTTCCCCGGCACTTTTGATTTCCAAATGAGGTCCCAAATGCTACGGTCATTTGTGTCTCGAATTGAGCTTGAGGGGTTGTGAGCATCATGGGGAAGGATCGACGCTGCCACTTTATACGCGCTTCTCATTGAGAATTCTCCATTCTTCTCATGGTACCACGCCACCCGGTCACTCACGTCCGACGTCGGTATACGGATTTTGCAAATCTCATCTGCATCAAAGGGGTAGAATATTTGTCTTATTGTCTCTTCGTTCCACTCTTTCCTGTGCTGATGCATTAGTTGGTTAACCCAACGTATCCGAGACCTCCTAATGAGACATGCTGTCATGAGTCCCTCCCTTCTTGGGATCCATTGGTCTCGCTGGAACTGGATGTTCTTGCCATCTCTCACTCTCCATATTAGTCCCTTTTTCAGCAGTTCCAGTCCAAATTCTATTGCTCTCCAAACAAGGGACGCGTCCGTTGCGAACACTGCGTCCAAAAGATTACCATGAGGGAAGTATTTGGATTTTAAGACTGTCACACAGGCTATCCGGGTTTTGAATCAGCCGCCATCCTTGTTTGGTCAAAAGCAATGTTTTAAATAGCGGGCTATGCAAAATAGCGGCGTGCCTCCAAATCAGTTATAGCAGGCTATAGCGACATATTTGTACATGATACCATTTAGCGACAACCTGCTGAAAAGGCTATAGCAAGGCTATAGCGGGGCTATAGCCGGCTATTTAAAACTATGGTCAACAGTGCTTGGTTAAAAAGGTGCATATCTCTGAAGCCGATGCCCCTGCTCTTTTCGGCTTTATCAATCTGTCCCACGACATCCAGTGTACCTTTCTTTGCCCCTCTTCCTCGTCCCACCAGAATTTCCGGATCATTCTTTCATATTTCTCACATAAGCCTTTGGAGAGCATGAAGACACTCATGGTGAATACTGGGAGTGCCTGGACAACCGACTTAATATGGACTTCCTTGGCCGCATACGACATGAATTTCTCATACCAATCACGACACCTTTTCCCAAACCTATCCATGATCGGTTGGAATTGATCGCCCTTCATCCTTCGTTCCGGTGTAGGTAAACCCAAATACTTGCTCTGGAATGTTTTCGACTATACCCCAAGGATGGACTTTATCCCCCCCCCCCCCCCCTGTCTGGGCCGGGCATGCTTCACTAAAAAGGAGAGAGCACTTGCTAGTGCTTAGAAGTTGTCATGTACACTTCTGGAAAGAAGTGAGAACTCTCTTAATAGCTTCTGCTTGCTCCGGTATAGCCTTAAAGAAAATTAAGCTGTCGTCCACAAATAGGAGTTTTTTTTTAGAAAAGGCAAATAGGAGGTTTGAGATGCCTAGACTATTCCTCGCAATCACGATGTAGATGAACCTCTCGGCAACAAAATCACGTCCCATGACAAGCCTAGTAATGAGTTGTTCTTCCTTTTTGAAAAGGAGAATGAGTTGTTCTTCCTAGAGGTGAAATATGAGAGAGCACCTAGGTTCTGTGGGTATTGTGGTTTCCTTGGGCATGGCCAACACGATTGTAAGTTGCCGTTGGACCTCCAAGAGATGAGGTACACGGCAACAATGCGCGCCTCCCCATTTAAGAAGAGTAACAGTAAGGGTGGCTATGTGGCTCCGGTAGCGAGCAGTGCTAGGTGTTTCCTCAGCTTTGGGAAGGAGGTCTTCGAAGGGGACATGGCTGTCACCACAGGACAGTCACAAGAGAGAATCATGGAGGAGGTCCTGGCCAACCCGTTAGTACAGGCTTCCATAGTGCGGTCAGTGCAATCAAAGTTTCTGAAGATGGCAACCAGGGCATGGCGCGGGTGGCGCCTTCCACCGGGACCCAAATCGAGAACAAGGTGAACTTGGGGGAGTGGGACGAGCTGCTGGTAGATCATGCAACAAACCTAAATGTCATGGTCGCTGTGGCGGAGGGCACCCCTTAGCCCTTGGAACAGAAGGACGTGGAGGGACAAAAGGGAAGTGTCGCTGATGAGGAGGACCCCCCATTCCCGCCTGGGTTTGGCCCAATGGCTTGCTTTGAGAGGGGCACGGGTGTCGCCAATCCACCAGCCTTGCTTCCTGCCATGAACGAAGGGATCGCCGTCAAGCCAAAGAATCTGAAGGGTACTAGGAAGACTAACACTTGTGCAGACCAAGTGACCTCTGTTCTGGGTAAGAGGGGAGACAGAGAGAGGAAGGAAAAGACTCCATCAGAGTTAGAGAGTGAGGAGGATGACAAGGAACAGAAGAAGAAGAGCAGAGGCAGTGCTAAAGGCGAGGAGGGGAAGGCTCGAGGAGATGATGGAGGAACAGAAGCAACCGGCATTGGGTCTACCAGTAAACTGGTGAGCGCTGAGGATGGCGCCCGCCAGGAGCCATAACGATCTTCAGTTGGAACTGTCGAGGCCTCGGGCAACCTCGCACAGTTCAAGAACTAGTGTGCCTCGTGCACACATATAAGCCCAAGCTCATCTTCCTCACTGAAACACGGAAAAACACATCAAAAATCTCAGATGGAGGCTAGGCCTTCGTCATTGTATCACGCAACCCAACATCGGAAAAGGTACCGGCATTGCTCTCTTTTATGATGAGAATGTGGAAATAAAGAAGATTGCCGTAGGGGCGAGATACATCAATGTGTTGATCCGGTTAAATCCAAATGACCTCCAATGGCGAGGTACCTTTGTCTATGGTGAACCAAAAGCACATGATCGACACCTAATGTGGTCTTTGTTAAGCAGAATCAAGGATTCCAGTAACCTCTCGTGGCTAATGTTGGGGGACTTCAATGAAACCATGTGGTAGTCCGAACACTTTTCTGCCTCAAAGAGATCGGAGAGGTATATGGAAAACTTTTGTAATGTTCTCTTTGAGTGTAACCTCTTCAATTTGGGCTTGAAGGGCCCGGGATGGACGTACAATAATAAGAAGCAGGGACACAACAATGTACACACCCGGTTGGACAGATGTGTGGCCTCCCCAGAGTGGTCTAACTATTACAAGAATGTGACTGTTGAGCATATTTTCTCATCGAGATCAGATCACTTGCCAATCCTCCTTCGAGTTGGGAGTTAAACTGACTGGAGACTACTGAATGGAAGGAAGAACAACCTGTTCAGATACGAGCAAATGTGGGAGAGAGAGGAGTCGTTGCAGACCACTATTGAGTCGTCTTGGAAAAGGGAGGAGCCAACTCGCAACCTGCTGAAAGTTTGTGAAAAGCTTCAGCATATGCAGAATGAATTAAGGAGCTGGGCAGACCGGGATTTTGGGCCAGTCATAAAGATAACAACGTAGATTAGAATAAAGCTTAACAGAATTTGGAACTCGTCACACACGCACTACCAGAAAAACTTGCGATGCCGACGGTCAAATCTATGCTGACGGCCTCCGTCGGCATCGATGGACATATCCCGACGGCCCAGCTAAAGCCGTCGGCGTATAAAGGCCGTCGGCGTATATCAATCTATGCCGACGACAGCCGTCGGTATAGATCACCCGTCGGCGTCCAAATAAATATGCCTACGGCGGCCGGCGGCACAGGGAAGGCCGTCGGCATATCTCATGGGCCCGTCTACCTGCGGCGACGGTCGTTTGACGGCGTCAGGCTACGCCGACGGTCTAACGGTGGCCGTCGGCATAGCTAGGCCGACGTCATCGATCCGCGGCGCCACCACGTCATCGATCCGCGTCGCTCATAGGTCCCGTGGGGTGACATATCTATGCCGACGGCCTTACCGTCGGCATAGGCGTGGTCCACGGATCCCTACGCCACGTCATCGATCCAGGGCCGTGGCCGTAGCTATGCCGACGGCTTTGCCGTAGGCATATATTTCTAATAATATTTTAATATTTTATTTATTTTCTCTTTTTATTTTTTATTTTTTCCAAAACTAATTTCATTAACTTAAATGTACAGAAAACATATATCGATTGCCCCACACACGGGCCTTGCTTCCGTCGTGTCACGGAGAGGTTAGACGGGACGGGGTACCTGTGGGGGCGAGGGGTAGCAATGCCGCCAGGTGTTGCGGTGGGCCCTCCTACGGTTGTGGAAACGTGGTGGCAGGTGCAGGCACCCGGCACGCGGCTCCGGGGTGTGCCCCCCCCCCACAGGCGTCGCGACCGCCGTGGTCCGGAGGGGGGAAACGGCCACATCGGGCCGACGCGGAGGGAATCTTGGGGTGGGTTGTGCCGCGACTGTGTTGGGGGATGTAGCTATGGCTGGGCTATGACAACTAGGTGAAAAGGTCCACTGGTCAAACTACGTACAGCGAAAGTGAAAGGGCTAGACCCGGCGGTCGTTTGTGTCAGGGTTAGACGGGACGGGGTACCTGGGGGGTAGCAATACCGCCACGTGTTGCGGTGGGCCCTCCTAGGGTTGTGGAAGCATGGTGGTAGGCGCAGGCACCCGACACGCGGCTCCGGGGAGTGCCCCCCTCACGGGCGTCGCTGCCGCCGTGTGCCGGCGGCGGCGCCGTCCTTGAGGGGGGCACACCCCGGAGATGCGTGCCGGGCGTTTGCAACTGCCACAACACTTTCAGACTTGTGAGAGGCCGCCTATGCAAGATTTGACGGCATGCTAGCCCCTGGAGGCCGCCGACCACAGTCGTAGAGGCCGTCTATGCAAGACTTTGAGACTTGTGAGAGGCCGCCTATGCAAGATTTGGCGGCATGCTAGCCCCTGGAGGCCGCCTATGGAAACGCCTGGCACCCATCTCCGGAGTGTGACCCCCCTCACGTCCGCGGTGTGCCCCCCTCACGGACGGCGCCGCCGCCGGAACCTGGAGGGCGGAAACAGCCGCAACGGGTCTATACAGAGGGGACATTGCTCCCAAGTGTTTCTATGGGATGACCTACCACAACCGGGTGGTGTTGTGGCATGTCCGAAGAGGCGGCACGCGTCTCCGGGGTGTGGCCCCCCTCACGGACGGCGCCACCGCCGGCACTTGGAGGGGGGGAAACGGACGTGTCGGGTCTACACGGAGGGGATGTAGCTGTGGGTTTTGCCCGGATGTTGCTCCCGGGTGTCCCTCTGGGCTGACCTGACACAACCGGGTGGAGAGGTCCACTGGTCAAAGCCCGTCCGTGGAAAGTCAAAGCGTTAGATCTCGTGGTCAACCGCTCCAGGGTTAGGCGGGACGGGGGCCCTAGGGGGTAACAATGCCACCGGAGCATCGCACCGGCCCCTCATACATGCGGGGTGGTGTTGTGGCATGTCCGAAGAGGCGGCACGCGTCTCCGGGGTGTGGCCCCCCTCACGGACGGCGCCGCCGACGGCACCTGGAGGGGGGAAACGGACATGTCGGGTCTACACGGAGGGGATGTAGCTGTGGGTTTTG
The DNA here is from genome assembly GCA_022496015.1 of Hordeum marinum. Taxonomy (NCBI): domain Eukaryota; kingdom Viridiplantae; phylum Streptophyta; class Magnoliopsida; order Poales; family Poaceae; genus Hordeum; species Hordeum marinum. The sequence goes on from CM039678.1 coordinate 452,310,369, forward strand.
CCCGGATGTTGCTCCCAGGTGTCCCTCTGGGCTGACCTGACAAAACCGGGTGAAGAGGTCCACTGGTCAAAGCCCGTCCGTGGAAAGTCAAAGCTTTAGATCTCGTGGTCAACCGCTCCATGGTTAGGCGGGACGGGGGCCCTGGGGGGGGTAGCAATGCCACCGGTGCGTCACACTGGCCCCTCATACATGCGGGGTGGTGTTATGGCATGTCCGAAGAGGCGACACGTGTCTCCGGGGTGTGGCCCCCCTCACGGATGGCGCCGCCGACGGCACCTGGAGGGGGGGAAACGGACGCGTCGGGTCTACACGGAGGGGATGTAGGTGTGGGTTTTCCTCGGATGTTGCTGCCAGGTGTCCCTCTGGGCTGACCTGACAAAACCAGGTGGAGAGGTCCACTGGTCAAAGCCCGTCCATGAAAAGTCAAAGCGTTAGATCTCGTGGTCAAGCGCTCCAGGGTTAGGCGGGACGGGGGCCCTGGGGGGGTAGCAATGCCACCGGAGCGTCGCACCGGCCCCTCATACATGCAGGGTGGTGTTGTGGCATGTCCGAAGAGGCGGCACGCGTCTCCGGGGTGTGTCCCCCCTCACGGACGGCACCACCGCCGGCACCTAGAGGGGGGGAAACGGACGCGTCGGGTCTACATGGAGGGGATGTAGCTATGGGTTTTGCCCGGATGTTGCTGCCAGGTGTTCCTCTAGGCTGACCTGACCCAACCGGGTGGAGAGGTCCACTGGTCAAAGCCCGTCCGTGGAAAGTCAAAGCGTTAGATCTTGCCTGGGCCCTCTTAATTACGTTCGGAAAATGTGACATCGGGTCGACACCAAGGGAATCTTGTGGTGGGTTGGGCACGGAGCTTGTGCTAAGATGTTTCTATGGGCTGGCCTATCACAGACAGGTGAAAATGACCCTCGGTCAAACCCCGTCCGGTGGAAGTCAACGGGGTAGATCCTCTCGGTGAACAGTGTCAGGGTTAGACGGGACGAAGGACCTGGGGGTGGCAATGCTGGACGTTGCTCCCAAGTGTTCCTATGGGCTGACCTACCACAACCGGGTGGAGATATGCACTGGTCAAAGCCCATCTGGGGAAATTCAAAGGGTTAGATCTCGTGCTTAACCGCGCCAGGGTTAGACGGGACGGGTGTAGTTTGGGGTGGGGGTAGTAGCTATGCCGCCAGGTCTTTAGCTGGGCCCTCCTACACGTCCGGAAGTGCGATGGCGGGTGCAAGCACCCGACATGGGGCTCCGTGGTGTGACCCCGTCACCGACGTCGTCGCTGCCGTCGCATGGAAAAGGGGGAACAACCACGTATGGCAGACTGGGCCCAACCCATTTAAATTAATCAAATTTCTATTTAGGAAAAATAATATAAGAAATATAAAAAATGAAAAAAAATGAATAAAGAACTATGCCGACGGCCAGGCCGTCGGCATAGCTCCTTTTTCCTTTTTTTGGTTCATCTGATCCTCTCGCGCATCGATTCCTCCTGGCACCTGCGCCGCCGCAGCCTCCCACACTCGCACCCGCACCTGCCCCGCCGCCGCCTCCCCCACCTGCCCCGCCCTCCCCGCCGGCTGACCCGCCGCCCCGGCCTCCTCCCAACCCCACCGCCGCCTTCCCCCACCTGCCCCGCCGACCACGCCGGCCGCCTCCCCACACCCGCACCCGGACCCGCTGCCGCCTCCCCCACCTGCCCCGCCCACCCCGTCGGCCGCCGCGCCGCCCCGGCCTCCTCCCACCCCCTCGCCGCCTCCCCCCCGCCGGAGGCCCTGACCACGGCTGGCCACGCCCCTGCCCGACCGGCCCTACTGGTAGGGGCACCGGCCGCCCCGAGCACGGCTGGCCGCGGCTCTCCCGTCCCCGGCCTCTGCCTCACCAGCCCGTCCACCACCGCCGGCCCCTGCCACCCCCTCGCAATGAGCTACCATTCTTATTTTTTTTCATTTTTTTTCATTTTTTTGCTACTTTAGATGTTGGATGTTGTTAGGTTGATAGATGGATGTTGGATGTTGGATGTTGGATGTTGGATGTTGTTAGATTGATAGATGGATGTTCGATGTTGGATGTTGTTAGGTTGATAGATGGATGTTGGATGTTGGATGCATGGATGTTGGATATTGTTAGGTTGATAGTTCAACATTTATTAGTTAACCGAACTAATGCACCCAACACTTTCAATTATACTTGTAGGGAAATAATCCGAACATATCTATGGATGACGAATTGAGATGGGTTTCCATGGGTTTTGACCCTGCTGTCATGACATGTAAAAAGTATGATGTGAATGGGTATCGCTTCCATACAGAGGAGCACCAGAACAGCCGTTCTGATCCCAAAACTATAAATACCGGAGTGTACACCGCCGGTCAAAATTCAGTAGACTACTACGGAAGGGTACAAAATATATACGAGATTAAATTCCGCAAAGGGCATGAAACCCTAAGTCTGCCTGTGTTCAAATGCCGATGGTTCAATCCGCGGGAGGGGCAAAGACATATGCCTTCTATTGGTTTGGTCGAAGTTAAACCATCAACCATCTATGCAGGAGCTGATCTCTTCATTGCGGCTACCCAAGCTACACAAGTTTATTATCTGCCTTACCCATGCCAGAAAGAGTACCTAAAGGGTTGGGAAGTTGTGTTCAAGGTGTCGCCACATGGTAAGCTACCGGACCCGAATGAAGACGATTACTACAACATTAACCCCGTGACATATGAGGGAGTGCTCTATCAAGAGCAACCTGATGATGATGTGGTTAGAAACGATGACTCTAGACCATTGGCTGATGATGATGTGGATCCAAACGAGGACGATGCACGGAATGATGGTGAGACCATTGTCAATGAAAGTGACATACTTATTCTACAAAATTTAAACGAAGACGCTGACGATGAGGAAGAGCCTCCACCTCCGTCAGACAACGAAGATGATATGATTGATAGTGATGATGAGACCGACCGAGAAATAGGTTACAACAGTGATGATTCGTATGGGTTCTAGCAGATGTACATTTCAAGACTTTTTTTTCTATGGTTTAGGATTATGCCTTTTTATGATTATTTATTACTATGCTTTTTTCCTTCATTACTAAATTTTATTCTCTTTTCAATGCAGGTTCATGGAACATGGGCAAGGGGAAGGCCGACGGCGTGGGTTTCCTACGCAAGGTCGTCGGCATGCCTAGTCAGAGTGGTCGAGCACGTAATCCTACCCCCCGACTACTTGAGGATGACTCCTCATAGGGAGGTTGAGGGAGAGGTGCCCCTAGAGGAGGAGGGGGTAGTGGGAGAGCCCCTAGAGGGCAAGGGGGTCGCGGCTAGAAACAACGCAACCTCACCGACTTAGGGGTGTTGTCTTCGAGGCCCTCCTCTAGTGAGGTACCTTCCTCTAGTGAGGTACCCTCTTATGGGGAGGAGGAGGAGGAGGAGGAGGAGGTTCAGGAGGAGGAGGAGGAGGAGGAGGAGGCAGAGGTTCGAGGTGGGGGCGAGGAGGAGGGGGCTGAGGAGGAGGAGGAGGCAGGCGAGGAGGATGGTGGTGGCGGGGATGATGGTGCTGGCGGGGAGGGGGGTGGTAACAACAAGGGGTGGCTGCGTGGTAACACAAAGCTACCAAAGCAGGTTCCTGCTACTGAGGATCAGAAGTGGCTCATTGAGCCCACGGGGAAAGAGTAAGTGTCACTTTATAATAATTTCATTATTTTGCTTGTCACATGCTCATTCTGGTTGTTATTTATTTTGCTTGTCACATGCTAATAGTTCATTCTTTTGCAGCAACTGGATATATTCTAAAGGGGTCCGTATTCCCAACGGCGTCATCACTGTCTTGCTGAAGTTATACTTGTCGGGGTTGTACTGTCCGGATCCAGTCAGGCACCCGGACAGTCGGGTTTTGGCCACGAGATGGGACCACTGGAAAGCGGCCCTCCACGCGGAGCATGAGACCCATGCCAAGGCCGTGATCACTACTTTCTGGGTGAGTTCTTTTCAGAAGCACAAGTCCATTCTAGTTTAATGAATGATTTAACTCATGGCTTCTTCCATTCTTGTTTCATGCATGATTGTAGAAATTCTATCGTGTTCTTTCGGAGCACAAGGCCAGAGCCGAAAAGATCATGCTGCGCCAATGCAAGAAGAAGGCCCGCCAGATGCAGTACGAGGCGCGCTATGTGGCCATCACAACATACTATCATGACGCTCTTGGTGTGAAGATGACGAAGGAAGAAGCGCGGAGGACGGGCATTACCTTGGAGAGGGACCGGCACTTGGCGGTAAGTATAAAAGATTTTTCATTCCGATGTTTGTGGTATATTTTACCGTTTCGTGTTGACATGCCATTATGCTTTCATTATGTAGGTGTGTCCAAGTTGGTTTTATGGAAAAGACGAGTCTTGGGCGGCATTGGTGGATGTTTGGTGTGATAAGGATGGAGCCTGGGTGGCTACGAGCATCAAAAACAAGGCTAACCGAGGGACGGAGGGAGTACATGCTCAGGGAAATCGAAACTACTTTCTCCACAAGGCACTTAATGTATGACTAACCTCATTAAACATTCTTCTTCTTCTATTTACCGTCACTTTCTTATGTATGACTAACCTCTGTTTGGTGGTGTAGGAGGAGAAACTGAAGCGGCCGCTCTCACACATGGAGGCGTGGGAGATCGCCCATACGCGGAGGAGTGCCAAGCCTGGCGAGCCCAAGTACTACGGCAACACCGTGGAGAAGAAGGAGGCCTACTCTCAGGAGTATCTCAGGTTACATCCTGGCACATTTGACCCCATGAGTGCGGATCTGGACGAGAGGGTGGTGGTGGGCATGGGGCCCAAGAAGCACGGTCGGCAGGTGGTTCTCGATGCTGTTATCACTCCGACTATCTCCTACACGCAGCTCCGAGCTACCGACCCAAGCCTGAGCCAGCACACGGGCACGCCCATGACCAGTGCGCAGTCACAGTCCCTCTTTCAGGAGCGGCAATCTATAAGTATTTTCCCTCTTATCTACATTGCTCACTTTATTTTCGAGCATTGATATGTTTATGAGTTCCATCATGTCATACCGTAGGCCTACATGGAGTACACACGCCAGGAGACCATGACATGGCACACGAGCCTTTATGCATACCATGATCAGAACAATGCCAGGATGCAGCGCGCTCTTGAGGAGATGGCGGCCGGACGGGTTCCTCAATTTGCAGCAGCACCACCTCCTCCAGCACAACCAACGCTGCTTACCTTTGAGGAGTTTGTGGCACAACAGCACGATGGCCCCTCGCCGGTATGTACATCCCCCAACTATTCACCCAAAGCATATCATGCCTTTCAACACAGTCATATATCCCGTTAATATGTCGTTTCAACATCCAGGGAACCGGTACATCAACCGTTGGTGGTGGTCATCGCAGCACTCCTGAGTCATGGAGCCCGACCACTCCGATCCATAGAGGCGGAGGTGGAAGCGATCTTGGCGGTAGCGCTGCCGCTAGCAATGACGACCTAAGCTTCAGCGGTCTTGGCGGTGATGACCTCTGCGGTGCTCGACGTCCTAGTGCTTAAGACTTTCGGTTACTTGTGTGCTTATGCTTATGTTTCTTTAGATGACTTGTGTATGGTGATGATGATGATAAACTTGTGGTCTTTGATGGTCCTTTAGATGACTTGTTCACTTCTTTATATGCTTATGCTTATGTTTATGTTGATTGTGATGATGCTTATGCATATATTGTTGTGACGGTGCTGGATGATACTTAGATGTGTTCTATATGTCTATTTCCATCATATATATCTGCTGTATATTTGAATTGAATTGATCTGAAAGCAAATAGAAAAAAGAAAAAAAATCAAATACAATCTATGCCGACGGCCTAGCCGTCGACATAGAGCTGGCGTGAGCACCCAGCAGTTGACACGTGGCATCTATGCCGACGGTTTACCCGTTGGCATAGTTTGAAGCTACGCCGACGGCTACGCCGTCGGCATAGCTGCCACGTGCCAGCAACTGGGCACACCTGGGGGAGGGCTATGCCGATGGCTAAACCGTCGGCATAGTTTAAAGCTACGCCGACGGCTCGACCGTCGGCATATCTCTACACCAGGAGCGCCCAGGTGCTGGCACGTGGTGAGCACCCATTGGTTAGCACTTGACGGCGGACGGTGTTAGGCGGGAACGTTGCCGACGGCCCGGGCCGTCGGCATAGATGTACGGACACCGTCGGCATAGATCCTATGCCGACGGCCTTTCTATGCCGACGCCCCCCCGGGCTACGCCAACGTATATGTTACCGATGGCCGTATGCCTACGGGGGTCGTCGGCATAGGCCTGTCCCGACGAGAATCAAGACTATGCCGACGGCCAGGGCCGTCGGCATAGGGTGCGATTCTGGTAGTGACGACTGAAAGATAGTCAGAGGAAATCAAGCTAACAAAAGAGCTTGATGAGATGCTTCTAACAGAGGAAATCATGTGGAGACAGTGGTCCTGAGCTACGTATCTTAGAGAAGGAGATAGAAATACAAAATGGTTTCAGAGAAAGGCAGCTTGGAGGAAAAAGAAATTTTCCATACTGAAGTTGAAGGACGAAAATGGTGGTTGGGTTGAGAAAGTGGAAAGTATACAGAAAATGACGACTAATTTTTTCAAAAAACTATATGAGAAGGAGGGAGGAGTCGACCCCATAGAAATACTTGAGCTAGTGGTCGAGCGAGTGAGCAGTGAGATGAATGATGAACTTACAAAACCATTCTCTGCCATGGAGGTCAGCGATGCCTTGTTCCAGATTGGCCCGTTAAAAACACCCGGGCCAGACGGGTTTCCAGCACGTCTTTTTCAAAGAAACCGGGGGGAGCTTAAGGATGAGGTTGTTAAGGATGTGCTAGATTTCTTTGACAAAGGTGTACTTTCTGAAGGAATAAACGAGACGGTGATAGTTCTAATTCCAAAAGGTAACGACCCCAGTCTTTCAAAGACTACCGATCGTAAGCGTGTGTAATGTTACCTATAAAGTTGTGTCAAAGTGTCTTGTAAACAGTTTGAGACCCATTTTGGATGATATCGTCTCAGAGACCCAAAGTGCCTTTATCCCGGGTAGACCCAAAGTGCCTTTATCCCGGATAGAATGATAACAGATAATGTCGTCATCGCTTTCGAATGCTTTCACAAGATCCAACACTACCGGAATGAGAGAGACAATTACTATGCATATAAACTAGACCTTGCTAAGGGCTATGACAGAGTTGACTGGAGCTTCTTGGAGGGAGTTCTAAGGAAATCGGGATTTTTCACAAAGTGGACTGCTTGGGTGATGCAATGTGTCCGGTCGGTGAGATACTCGATAAAATGTAAGAGCATCTTCAACAGCCGCCCAACGCGCCGCGCGTTAAAAATCACTTTGTCGCGCGCGCTTCGCCTGGTTTGGCGCGGCCGGCAGCGCTGGCTCCAACAGCCGTGCTAAAATATAGCGCGCGCACGGCTCCAACAGCGCGCGTGACTCTCGCACAAACAACATATGCATTCCAAACACAAGCAAAAAGATCAAACGACGACAAAATAAATCAACAATAAATATTTCAATTTCGTTATTACAACTTAAACAAATAGTTTATCGTTTAATACAACAAATAGTTCAATATAACACAACAAATAGTTCAACAATACAACATCGAACGCACAAATCATGATGATCTTTGTCGCACATTCCATGCCCACCACTCCTGAATTGTCACACTTGAACAATTTCGACTGCGAAGCGCTTGGCACACATGATGGCCTGGCTCTCACCCATAGCCAAGTGATCATCAACTAGATCAGCCGGGATACCGTATGTCAACATAAGCAAAGCGGCTATCATCTTCTGAAAGGTGTTATGCCCGAGCTCTCCGGCGGCATTCCTCCTTTGTTGAAAAAACTGGTCATGGCTCGCTAGTTTCTCTGCAATGCGCCTGACAACTCGGTGCTCATCCTAAACCGGCGACGAAAGTACGACCCCGGGTATGTGGGATTCTCCACGAAATAGTGCCTCATCAATCTGTTATGGGCATCGATCCTATCCCGCCAAATTTTCCGCCAACCCATAACCGAACCACCGTGCTTCGGTTTTTTATTGATGTGCATAGCTAGGATCATTAAAAGATCCTCCTCCTCTTCCGTATCAAATTCTTTTTCGGAAGAATCATACGACGAACTCATCTACAATGTTCAATACTAGGCTATAAATAACTACAATCAACATGCATCAAATTCATGTAGTTTGAGCAATACATACCTTGTGGTCATTTTGAGGAACACCTTGCGGGCGCCGAGCGGCCGCGCGCTGTTCGTCGGAGAACCGCTACGCGCGAGGGGTGGCGGTGACTAGGGGGAGGCAGAGGAAGCTGCCGCGGCGCGGGGATAGGCCGGGGAAGCACCGGAACGGTCGCCGGGCAGCGTGGGTGGCGGCGGCACCACAGATGGATGGGAGTGGTGGAGTTGCGTCGCGAGCGCTTGAGAGTCCAGCGCGCAGGGGCGGGCGCAGCAAATAAGCGGCACGCGATGACGTTTTTGCCCGCGTGCTGAACTAGATTTGCCGCGCGTGCGATTTTTCCGCCTTCGCTGGAGCGCCCGGAGCGGTAGCGCGCGCGCAAAAACAGCTGATTTTTCAGCGCGGCGCTTGTTTAGCGTGGCTATTAGAGATGCTCTAATTGGGAGTTCCTGGAACCTTTCTACCCGTCTAGGGACCTGAGGCAAGGGGATCCGCTCAACCCCTACCTTTTCCCGTTTGAGGCTGACGGCCTCGTGCACTTACTAAAAAGGAGTTGGCAGAGAAGAAGACCATGTTCTAATCCGCTGGACAATCAGGTGAAACTCTAAGTGACTTTTCATGAATTGCTTAATTACACTCATGTCAAGAAGAAAATTGGGGTTGTGCTGAAAACTGACTTCGAAAAAGCATATGATAAGGTTAATTGGGAGTTTCTTTTTGAATGTCATAGGATGAGGCGTTTTAATGAAACCTGGTGCGGATGGGTGAGGAAAATCCTATATAATGGTATAGTTAGTATCAAAATGAATAATTGCGTAAGACCTTACTTCCAAAGTGCTAAAGGGTCCGCCAAGGCGATCCCATGTCCCCTTTCCCGTTTAACCTTGCGGCGGAGTGTCTATCCAAGATGCTCTTTAATGCACAAAAGAATGGTCTTTTGACTAGGCTAGCCTCTGATCTTATCCCTAATGGTGTGGTAGTGCTGCAATATGCTGATGATACTACCATCTACCTGGAACATGACATTGCAAAAGCCCTGAAGATGCTTCTTCATATCTTTGAGAAGATGTCTGGACTAAAAGTTAATTTTCAGAAAAGTGAAATTCTAACGGTTGGTGATGATGACACCATTGACAAAAGCTATGACGATATGTTCAATTGCGAGGTGGGTAGCTTCCCCCTTAAATACTTGGGCGTGCGTGTGAGCTTTACCTCCCTCAAGTCTCTGGATTGGGACTTTTTGGATGGTAAATATCTCAAGAAATTTTATGCCTGGGTTGGCAATGCGGCTTCCATGGGTGGTAGGCATACCCTTTTGACTTCGGTTGTTACCCAGTTATCCATGTATCATATGTCCATGTGGCTTATGAATAAAACTTTCATTGAGAAACTGGACAAACACAGAAGAAGATTCTTTTGGCAAGGGTGATGTAAAAACAAAAGATACCATCTTGTTCGATGGAGCAGGATTTGTAGATCCAAAAATAAGGGAGGCCTGGGCATAAACAAAATATAAGCCTAATGGTGAAATGGTGGTGGAAACTAGAAACCCAGGATGGTATCTGGCAAAAAATTGTGAAGGCTAGATATCTCACTAACCAGACTATAGCCATAGTTAAACCTAGATTTTCTAACTCTCGAGGTTGGAAAGCCTTGTTGAAAGTTAAAGAGATATACATGATGGGGAGAAGGCTTAAGCTGGGTAGTGGTGATCTAGTCAGGCTGTGGAAGGACTCCATTAATGGAAATATTCCCCTTTGTGAGGTCTGTCATGACCTCTTTGAGATTTGCAACGAGCAGGATTGCACTATGAATAAGTGGGAGGGTCTCTCCCTTGCTTCCTTTTTCCGGAGAAGATTGAATACGGTACTATTAGACCAGTGGAATAATATGTGTTCCCTGGTGAATAACCTACCAAGATCCTCTGACCCTGATCGGGTTTTCTAGGGGGTGCACAAGTCTGGTAAGTTCAGGACTGGGTCAGTTTACAAATGGCCGGAGAAGCCTCTCAATGGCTATCATTTTAATTGGATACGGAAAGCTAAAATCCCTCTCAAAATCCAGATTTTCCTGTGGCAGATGTTCCAGGATGCGATTCTTACTCGCGATGTGATGCAGCGGAAAAATTGGCCTGGAAATCCTTCTTGTTCCCTTTGCACGGCTAAGGAAACTATGCACCATTTGATGTTTACTTGTCCTGTGGCACGGGTAGTCTGGCGATCTATTGGAGTAGCTATGGGTACTGAGCTTTGCCAGAACAACCATTGGCGATTCTTTTCCTGGTGCCATGCCTTCATTCCTGGAGAAGAACGATTTCATACGGTCGGCCTAGCTGCTGTTACCTGGGCTATTTGGTTGGCCAGAAATCGGGCCACGTTCGAGAAAAAAATGATAAAAACTCCTTTCGAGATCGTGCTCACGGCTCGTTCTTTTTTACTGTATTGGGCAGGTCTCCAACCCGACAGCGAAGCGAAGAAACTGAGGGGCGGAACCCAGCTGATCCGGGAAGGAACCATGACGATGATGAAGGTTTGCGAGGCTGCTAAGTCCGTTGGAAGTAAATGAAGGACGACCCCCCAACCCTGTTGTTGGCATCGTTCGTGGGCGCCAGTTGATGCCGTTTCTACCTAGCTTTTGTGTCGTCCTGTTGTCCTAATATGTTTGGAGGCTCTTTTGGTGCTGGTTTAAGTTTGGCCAAAACTGTGTAATAGGTCTCCTAGCTGGATTTGATACCGTGTGATGCTAAGTTATAGGTGTCAGCAGGTTTTAGTCCCATAGTGGTCGTTTCGACGGCGAATGATCACAGTGGGTTTCCTGCTGATGCGTCGAACTCGCTTTTCTCCTTTCCCTCTCCTCTGGTTTGCTGGAACTGATGTATTTCCGTTCTTTAGTAATGGAAAGGGGTGAAAAAACCCGGTTCGAAAAAAGTGACTTTTAATGGAATTTGTGCCAGCGTTTGGATTTCATCATACCAAACTGGTTTGATTGAGGGTTTCCCCGATACACCACGAAATAGACCTCCGCCCCCGATTCCGGCTGCCGCATCACCTCCAGCTCTCCTTCGCCTGGATCCGCCCGCGGCGCCATCTCCACCATCGGATCCGATTGCAGCACCACCTCCTCAACCGCTGCCTCCCTCCCCACCTTGCTGTTGGTGAAAAAACGGAACCACCACCGGACGGTGATCTCCGGAGATGAAGTGGGAGAGGTGGAGACGAGCACAGGAGTTTTGCCGGGCGCTCGAACACCCGTCGCCGCACGTACGGCGTTGTTTATATTTCCTGAGCACAAACTCAACAACCACTCAGCGATACATGGAGGCCACCCAGGCTTTATACGCGCGCTCGTACGTACGCACTCGCCCACGCCCCGCGTCCCATGCCGTACCTGGCTCGCGCTCCCGTCGCGCCCGTACGCAGACGACGCGGCCACCAAACAGCCCTGGACGCAGTCATTCCTCTGGCTCCATTGCCAACTGACCAATGCACGCACGCACACACGCCGGCCACTAACCAACTAACCCAAGCACACGCATAAACTAACGCCTACCCTGCGGAGCCGGCACACCCGACGCGTCCAGTTCGCGCCCATACACGAGCTGGTTGAGCCCAATGCACCACCGCGGCTTATTCACCCAACACTACACCTCCCTAAGCCGCGACTCAGAGAAGCCCGTCATCCTCGACGACGCCGTCCACCAGCAGCGCCCGCTCCGCCGCTGGAGCCTTCTGCAGCAGTGGGCACTCCCGCTTGAAATGCCCGCGCTTGCCACACTTGTAGCAGTGGTCGTGCCGATTGCCGTTGTTTCCCAAGGCCACGCTGCGCACGTCGTCGTCGTCCCGAGCACCTCCCTGCTGCCGCTCCCGCGCCCGCCATTGCGCTGCCGTGTACATGAGCTGCCCGTCAGCTCGCTCGCCGCCCGCCTGCCCGCGCCACCGTAGCCGCTCGTCGAACGCCTTCAGCCGCCCGAGTGCTTCCTCGAATGGCATCGTCGTCATGTCGCAGAACTGCTCGATCCCTGCCACTGCCGCGTAGAGGCGGTCCGACGCCGAGTCGAGCAGCTTCTTCACGAGCGTTGCATCCTCCAGGGTCGAGCCGAGCCGCGCGAAGCGCGCCGCCAGGCCTCCAAGCCTGCCAGCGAACGCGTCCAGCGACTCGCCCTCCGCCATGCGCAGGAGCTCGAATTCGCCACGGAGCGTGCCCAGCCGCGCCGCCCAAACGCGATCCGTCCTGACGAACCTGACCTTGAGGCTCGCCTAGACCTCCGCCGCCGTCATCTTCGACGACACCTGCAACAGTAGGTCCTCCGCGAGCGCACCGAGCAGGTAGGCCCGTGCCGGCTTGTCCTTCTTCGCGATCACCGCCGCCGCCGCGTCCTCCGGCACCACCACTGCTTCCCACAGCCCGGCCGCGTCGAGGTTTGCCTCGACCTTGATGGCCCACGCCGTGTAGTTGTCTCCGGTGAGTAGTGGCACCGGCTGCGGCAGCGATCCGCCCACTCCGCCGGCGTACGGGACGATAGACATCGCCGGCGAGCTCCGATCTTCACGTGGCTCTGATACCAATTGTTGATGCAAAAACGGAACCATCACCGGCCGGTGATCTCCTGAGACGAAGTGGGAGAGGTGGAGACGAGCACAGGAGTTTTGCCGGGCGCTTGAACACCCGCTGCCATACGTACGGCGTCGTTTATATTTCCTGAGCACGAACTCAACAACCACTCAACGATACACAGAGGCCACCCAGGCTTTATACGCGCGCTTGTACGCACGCACTCGCCCACGCCCCGCGTCCCACACCGTACCTGGCTCGTGCTCCCGTCGAGCCCGTACATAGACGACGCGGCCACCAAACAGCCCTGGACGTAGTCATTCCTCTGGCTCCATCGTCAACTGAACCAACACACGCATGCACACACGCTGGCCACTAACCAGCTAACTCAAGCACACGCATGCACTAACGTCTACCCCGCGGACCTGGCACACCCGACGCGTCCAGTTTGCGCCCATACACAAGCTGGTCGAGCCCAGTGCACCACCGCGACTTATTCACCCAACACTCACCACCAACCGGCGCCGCCTCCTTCCGAATCCCGAACACCTCCGTCACCACCCCTCGCCCCCACCACCTCCTATGTCGCTCTCCACCCCCTTCCCGGCCACCTCCGCTGCGTCGACCACTTTTGCCGCCACCTGCACCCAATCTTAACTGCAGCGCGACCTGCACTGCCCTCCGGCCCGACCTTCCCTCCCTTCCAACTCGACCTGCCCCGTCAAAAAATGTGTTTCCTTGAAGAACAGAGTCCCCGACGGAGCAGGAAGCCATGCCGTTGCCGCGGGGCAAGACCAGGAGGAAGGGCTTCAGGTCACAGCTGGAGAAGGAGGTGCGCGAGATAATCCCTTCATTCATCCCTTCGTCGTGGACACCGTCAGAGAATCCCATTGCCTCGTCGAGGACTGGACTGAAGCTAGCTGCTCCGATCCTGCAGGTGCTGAGGCTGCAGGAGGTGCTGCGGGAGGAGACGGCGATGCAGGTCATCCTCAACAACGCGCTCGACCACGCCGCCGTCACCCTCGCCGACATGTCATACCTCCCCACCCACATATGTGCGCCACCGCCATTTTCCCTCTGGCATACTTCCTTGGCAACGACCTAAACGAGAGTACGCATGAACGCGCTCGCCGTTATGGCTGCAGGCCCAGGAGCTGCTCTCCAACATCTCTGCCATGGAGGCCGCCGTCTCCAGGCTGGAGGAGGAGATGGTCGACCAGCACTTCCACCTCAGCCAGGAGCACCCTGTACATTAAGTCTGATGCAAAATGTGTAGTGGTGGCGTGAACGTGATATTAAGTCTGATGCAAAACAAAAATACTCGAGAAAACTTTGTTTTATCGGATGTGACTACGTGCCCTGTACATTCTTTTGATATGCCTACAAAAGACTATCGTTTTACTATGATATATAAGAGCTCAAGAATTTTGTTTGGAGATGGATCGAAGTTAGGTACACATTATACAGTGCATCCACAAACTCTTTTCTTTTGCATCTATTTTCCCTGAACAAAACATGAACACCTAAAGTTCGAAAATTGGAGGCAAGGCAGAAAGAGATAGAATAAACCTAGTGGTCGAAATAAAGCTTGCGAAGTATTTTTTTTAAACCGATGTTGTTTTGGCATTTCTAAAACGAGAAGGTCAAATTGAAATAACAGAGCAGTCCTAAACAAAATAACGAAAGGAGTTCAAGTATACATAAAAAAGTTGGATGTTTATAAAAAAATCAGATTTTTCTCGTTTATTAATAAGTTAAAAATCAAGAAGTTTGGTTTTTAAAAACAGAGGAGTTCGATGTTTTCTAAAAAACATATTTTCGCGGTTCTAAAAAAAGAAGTAGGTCAATTTTTAAAAAGTAGAGCAGTTCAAAGAAATTTATAACATAAACCGGATTTCCCTGTTTATAAAAAAGAGAGCAGTTCAAATATAAATCGCATAGCGATTCAACTAAAAAAAGGGGCCAACTAAAAAAACTTCTAAACCGCCACGAATTAGAAGAATTTCTCAACACGTAAAGTTGTGCCCTTTTGATGGATTCTAACGGTTATTTCAATTAGTGTTTTATAAGTTCAAATTCAAAACAACCAGCGGTTCAACTACTACATAAAGTGTGTTTCACATAAGAAAAAAATAATAAAAAGGAAAGTATAGAAATAGTTTTGCTAGAAGTTCAGGTGGTCCGTCTAGGACGTTCAATAATTCTTGTAAAGGAGGTTCATATTGTATTTACTTGTGCAAAAGAAACACGAAAATGTGTTTGGAATTATTTCTCTCATCCATTAAAAAATTTAAACACAAATGCTCTACATGAAAATTATCCAGCGATTCAACAACTTTGAAATGGTATATAAGTATTCTTATTAAAAAAAGGTTAAAACTAACTGGTGTATGTTGTTTGAAAAGAAAAGTTTAACTGTATAATTTTTTTTGCATATTTTCCACAAGTTTCTATTGGTATATCATTTGTGCAACTCCAACAAAAATGGGTGACGAATCACAAACAAAAATACGAGAAAGAAGTTCAAGTGAAAACAATGAGCAGTTCAACTACTCCACGGGATGCGTTTCACATGAGAATAAAAGAATACAAAACTAAAATCGTAAAACGTTTGTTGCAAGAAGTTCACGTGCACCTCCGTGCATGGTTTAGAATTTATATTGTGGGACGTCCGACCTTCAATTACATGTTTTAAAATGGCAAAAAATGTCGTTCGACCTTCAATTGCGAGTAATTCGATGTATACACAAAAACATGACAGAAGTTCATAGTGAAAATAACGAGAAGTTCAAGTATTACACGAAATGCATTTCAGGTGAGAATAAAAGGATAGAAAAAAATAAAAGCTTAAAAGGATTGTTGAAAGAAGTTTACGTGCTCTGCCCGGAAAAGTTTGATGTGTATAAAAAACTCAAATTATATAACGAACGGTCCAATATTTCTTAAATAAATGAATTTTAAAAAAATTAAACTTCTCAGAGAAATTCAAAATTTATAAACTACTCAGATTTTTTCTTGTTACTAAATAATAATATGAACAAGTTCAAATTAAAACAACAGAGAAGTTCAAAGTTTATGAAAAACTCAATTTTTTTTCTCGTTACTAGAATTCTTTACTCAAAAATAGAAAACATGAAGTTCAAATGAAAAAACACAGAAGTTCAAAGTGAAAACAACCAAAGTTGACGTGTTCCATGGTGTGTGTTTTTATATGAGAAAAAGGAATATAAAGATAAAGTATACAAAATTTGTTGCTAAAGTTCATGTGCTAGAAACGGGAAGGTTCAAAACTTTTTGTGAGTGTGGTTCACTATGTATTTCTCATACATTTTTTTGAGTGAGAAAAATGAATAAAAAGGCCAGGTCCAATTTTTTGCTTACTATAAGTTCAAGTTCTCTGTCGGAGAAAGTTAGAAAAATATTAGGAGAGAGGTTTGTACAAAAAGGAATATCATTTGTGTAACACCGACGATTGGGTGATAAATTACAAACAATAATACGCGATGAAAGTTTAACGTGGAAACAACAGAAAGTTCAACTAATACGCTAAATGAATTTCAGATGGATATCTTAAATCGTCATGAGTATGAAAAAAATGATCAAGACAGAAAAGTTGTGTGTTTACAACAACTTCCCGTCGGTATATCACTTGCTCAATTCCGGTGAGTGGATGGAGAGTTACGAGAAAAAAATAGCACATGAAGAAACATAGTGATGTTCAGGTCGACGTGCTGATGAAGTTCAAGTTCCTCATGCGGTGCATTTTCGAAGACTCTGTTTCGCGATAAAAGGCAGAACGCATGATCTTGCCGTTTTCGAAATTGCTTGAAAACAATTAGAATCAGAGAAAACCACCTACATGAAAAAGTTACGCATTTTTCGTAGCTTTATAACGGTATATTATTTGCCCCATTGCGATAAAATTTCCAAATATTACGGACAAAAAGTGCTTTTCGCCATTTTTGAAATTGACTTGAAACCGTAAAGAACTGGAAAAAACAATCCACATAAAAAGAATTGCATTTCTTCAAGCTTTCCAACGCCATATCATTTGCCTCATTCCGACAAACCGTTGGGAAAATAATGTGAAAATATGAACTCGGTACAGATTCAACCATTTTCCAAATTACTTTTAAACCGTTCATAGTTAGAACAAAATTTCTACATGGAAAGATGCGCATTGTCATAAGCTTTCCAACGCCATATCATATGCGTCGGTAGGACTAGCCTTTCAAATTAACCCTGTTCGGTTTTCAATATTCCCCCTTTTTGAAATTCCTCTTAATATGTACGGAATTTGGAAACATGTTCAACATGTGAAATGAACGGATTTGCAGCAGCTATCCAACGCCATCTCATTTGCGTCATTCCGATAAAAAGTTTAGAAATAGCGTTGAAAATACTATTCACATTTTTTTGTATTAAAAAATGGTATTCAAAACCGCTCTTAAACCATTTAGATTTTGACAAAAATTCAACTTAGGCCTTGACCGTTGTGTCCACAGCTTTCCAATGGTATATTGCAAGCCTTATTTGGACAACGTTACATGAAGTTCAACCTCTCACCAGGGGAAGTTCAGGTCGAACAACTCAAGCAGTAAAATTGCAACACACGCAAATTCATCACATCCTGAGAGCAAATCCGCCAACGAGCAAGATTCTAATTTAAAAGGGGCATTTAGTTGCTAAAATTGTTCCCTGATTACACTTACATTACATAGAACACGGCTGACCAGAAAAAATCGCAAGGGGAGACACGATTGCGAAGATAGCTCGAAGTTCAGTTTGTGTAACTCAGGAAGTTCAACCCGTGATCAGAATAATATTCTGATCCCATGATCAGAATAGTGTTTATGTGTGTGTCTACCATAGCTTGCCACAGGACTTGTTTAGCTTGGGTATACTTTTAACGGTTTGAAAGTTATCAAAAAATATGAATAAATAGTGTATCATCTCTCTAATGTAATAAGATGATTCAACGATGGGATTGCGAAAATATGCATTTATGTGCCCTCGGCAAAAAAGACAAGAATTTCAACTTGCGTGGACATAAAATATACACTGGCCTACTTGTTATTTTTGTCCAGGACACATAAAGTTCTATTTTCAATCGCATCGTTGGATCATGTTATATTATAGGTGTGGTGTTTCAGTATTTGTTTCAAAAAATTTAGAAACTTATACACCGTCGAAAACATTAATTAGTTCTATAGCAAGCTATGATAGAAAATCTTAACTAGTTCTGTAACAAGCTATTAGATGGTGGCGAAGGGCAGCATCGTATGGTCCTTGGAAGAGTACGATCACATGGTCTATCTTAAGGCGACCTTGTCGTATGATCCAACACCCAGTAGGTGGATGCATCATCATGCTCATCCACCAGCCGTACGGGCAGCTCTCGTTTACCAAGGTAGGAGATGACGCCCGCTGGAACTGGCTCAGCTTATCTACCTACTAAAGAGACTGTGTATACCACGACGACGGGTGGTTCTACGCAGTCACCGAAGAAGGTGCGATCGACGCGTACAACTTACATGAACCGTGTGTCATCCACAAAAGTTTTTTAGCCCAAACAATCCAAACGTTTTCAAAATGTCACATTGTTAGGGCACAATCCGAAGATGTCCTCCAAATCATTAGGAGGCTCAGCTTCTGAATGTTGATCATGAACAACCGGGCAGTCGGAAGTGGGTCATTGAAATCAAAGTGTACAGGGTTGATTTTGATGAGCAGAAGTGTTGTTGGAAAATTTTGTTTTTGCCAATTTTTCTTATGCTACTCTAGAATTTGACATTTCACTTTTGCTACTCTTAGATTCTGAAAATTATCATTATTGTCATTCAGTGGCGAAAGCAAAATGATTTTATTTCATTTTTGTCACTCTTAGCTTTTGACAATTATTATAATTGCCGCTCTGAAATTTTTGTTTTGCAAAGAAAATGACAATTGATGATAATTGTTAAAAACTAAGAGTAGCAAAAGTGAAATGTCATAATCTAGAGTGGCATAAGGAAAATTGGCAAAATCTAGAATGACAAAAACAAAGTTTTTCCTTGTTCATTGGGAGCAGCACAACGTCTTGCTTAAGCGTGAGGGACTATCCAGACTTGATGCCAAACCATGTCTATTTTACTGATGATGACAACGGAGCACACATTTTCCGCAGAGATGACCCTCCCGAGGTTGGAATTTACGACATTGGAAATAATACCACGGCTAGTGTGGTTTGTTCTGAAGTTTGGATGAATTTGTTGCCTCCAATATGGTTGATGCCGGGTCTTGCAAAAACAGGTACGGTTCTACTTATCCCTTGATGTCTATTCTGGAAGACGATGCTGCTTGTTGTCTATCTTGAACTTCGAGCAGCATTTATTTACATGTTATATTTTCTAGTGCTGCTCTTCCTAGAATTTATGGAAAACCACTTCCAACAACAGAACTGTTGAAAGTATTGCGATTGTAACATAATTTTCTTCTTATTTGGAACATCATAATTGTTCAACGGGTTTATTTCGCGCTAGTCCTGATGTGGACTATTAGTTGTATTTTTTATTCATAAAATTTACTTCATATTTTCATGAATAACCATGAAAACAATTTCGGCTGGATCAAGAGACCAGACTTGTTTGGTTCAGATAGTTCATTATATGATGAAAGGTGTCATGTTTTAAAGTTGAGTGACAAAAACCATACAAGTCAATAAGCTTCAGGACAAAAATAGACTTCTTTATGAATCAATATAATCATGGAATGATGTTTTCTTTTGTGCGAAAACACACGGCATACCGCTTAGCATGAATGATTGGCTATCTTACAAACCAACAAGGAAAAGACACATGCATAGGTTGCCATAGTGCACGCACGCATGACAATCAAACACCGGCCCTTTGCACCAGTTACGCTTTCTCCCACGACCATATTCGAGGAGCTCTCGCAGCACCAAAGGGCAGCCTGACTCTAGGTGCCTAGCTATACCCCTCAGTAGCCATAATTTCATGTGGAAGTTTCAACAATGAACTCCAAACATTTAACCTTGAGAAACTAATAACTACGCTGCTCCGCAAAAGCGAGAGCGTGTACTCGCAAATCCGCTTGGGCCTATCGTGCGTACATGTCAGCAGCTGCAAGTAGACGTTGAGTCATAACCATCACCATCTCCGATCGATGATCAACAAGTCCAGGCGCCATGTGTGTGTACCTCAAGTGCAGCATGATCTTGAAAGGCTACGTATCCATGTCGTTACACTACCAGGATAAAGCTCTATGCCGACGTCTTAGGCCGTCGGCGTAGCCCCGGTTCCCGTCGACATAGGTCTATGCCGACGGCCCCCGTCGGCATAGGCCCGTCAGCACCATATATGTCGGCGTACCCCAAGTCACCGTCGGCATATAAAAGCCGTCGGCATGTATGCTATGCCAACGGTGTCCATACAGAGATACCGATGGCTTAGTCCGTCGGCATAGCTCCATGGCAAATGGCCTCCGGCAGCGCTGCCGTCAAGAGTACACCACCCAGAGACGGCCACTTGTCCGTCCTATGCCGACGGCCCTGTCGGCATAGAGAGCCACGTGGCGGCCTGCGGTGGTTCCTTGGGTAAGCCTATGCCGACGGCCCAGGCCGTCGGCTTAGGCTACAAAGATACGTCGACGGCCTAGCCGTCGGCATAGCTTGCCATGTGGCAAGCACTGGTATCCCCTGGGGCGTGTGTACGCCGGCGGCTTAGGCCGTCGACTTAGGCTTCAACTGTACACCGACGGCATAGCCGTCGGCATAGCTTGCGACGTGGCAGCCACAGGTGATTCGGAGGCCCTCTATGATGACGGCATAGTTTTGTGTTGTTTTTTTCTTTTTCCTGTTTCATAAAAATTCATTTCAGCTCCAAAATAATAGGGAATATACAATGAAATTTAATGCACAGCCAAAAGCACCATCACATCCTCACAACGAACAACATAAGCATATCAAGAGCACAAGTCATCTAAAGGCAGAAGTCATCGGAAGTAGCGTAAAAAGACAGACGTCATCTAAAGAGCACAAGTCATCTAAGGAGTGCCAGTACGTCCACCCCAAGGTCGTCAACGCCAAGTTCGCCAAAGCCCAGGTCTTCACTGCTAGCGGCAGCGCTAACGCCTCGGTGGATTGGAGTGACCGGGCTCTATGACTCGGGAGTGATGTGAACACCGACACCACCACCAACGGATGATCTACCGGTTCCTTGGATGTTTGAAAAGATATGTTGAGTGAATGATATTGTGTTGAATAAATAGTAAGCGGTGGTTGAATAGTTTGGGGATGTACTAACCACTGTTGTCCCCGTTGTTGTGCTAGAAATTCCTCAAAGGTAAGCAGCACTGGTTGTGGTCCTGTAGCTGGTGGTGTTGGTTCCATTTCAGGAATCGTGCCGTTCCTCATGCTCTCAAACACGAGCTGCATGTTAATTGACAAAGCAAACACCAATGTCAGAAGAAATGAAAGTGTCAATATCGAAATGAAATGAAAGGGGCTAAACTAACCGTCATCATGCGAGTGTTGTGGTCCTGGACGGCTGCAACTCTCGCGCTCCACACCATGGTCTCCTGTCGTGTGTACTCCATGTAGGCCTACAATATGACGTGATGGAACTCATTAAACATGTCAATGTGGGAAATAAAGTGAGCAATGAAGATAAGAGGGGAAAATACTTACAGAGTGCCGCTCGGCTAGGAGGGACTATGACTGCGCAATGGTCGTGGGCGTGCGCTGTCTCAGGCTTGGGTCGGTAGCTCAAAGCTGTATGTAGGAGATAGAAGGAGTGACCACAGCATCCAGAACCGGCTGCCGGCCATGAGCCTTCGGCCCCATGCCAACCACCATCCTGTCGTCCAAAGGCGCCTTGATGGGGTCAGGTGTGTCAGGATGTAGATTCAGATACGTCGCAGAGTAGTTCTTCTTCTTCTCCGCGGAGTTTCCTAGTACTTGTCTTCGCCAGGCTTGGGCCTCCTTCGAGTATGGGCGATCTCCCACGCCTCCATGTGTGAGAGCGGCCGCTTGAGTTTCTCCTCCTGCACCAACAAACAGATGTTAGTCATACATAAAAAGTGACGGTAAATAGTAGAAGATTGTTTATGAGGTTAGTCATACCTAAAGTGCCTTGTGGAGAAAGTGGTTCCGGTTTCCCTGAGCATGTACTCCCTCCTTCCCTCGGTTAGCCTTGTTTTTGCTGCTAGTAGCCGCGCAAGCTTCATCCTGACCACACCACAGGTCCACCAATGCCGCCCAGGACTCGTCTTTTCCATAACAACAATTTGGACACACCTACATAATAGGAAGCATAATGGCATGTCTAACACGAAACGATGAAATTTACCACAAACTTCGGAATGAAAAATCATTAATACTTACCGACAAGTACTCGTCCCTCTCCAAGGTAATGTGTCGCGTCTTCACTTCTTCCTTGGTCACCTTCATACCAAGATAGTCGTGATAGTATTGCGTGATGGCCACCAACCGCACCTCGTACTGCATCTAGCGAGCCTTCTTCTTCGCTTGGCACAACACGATCTCGTCGATAGTGGTCTTGTGCTCCGGAAGAACTTGATAGTATTTCTACAATCATTCATGAAATCAGAATGGAAGAAACCATGAGTTAAATCATTCATGAAACCAGAATGGAAGTGTGCTTGTGAAGAGAACTCACCCAAAAATTAGTGATTACGGCCTTAGCATGGGGTCACATACTCCCCGTGGGGGTCCTAGTGCTCCTAGGTCTTAGCCAAAACCCAATGATCCGGGTGCCTGACTGGATCCGGACAATACAACCCCGGACAGTGTTCCTTCAGCAAGACGGTGATGATGCCGTTGGGAACACGGGCCCCTTCTGCGGATCGAACCATCGACATTTGAACACAGGTAGACTTAGGGTTTCGCGCCCTTTGTGGAATGTAATCTCGTATATATTTTGGACCCTTCCGTAGTAGTCTACTGAATTTTGACCGCCGGTGTACACTCCGGTATTTATAGTTTTGGGATCAGGCCGATTGTTCTGGTGCTCCTCTGTATGGAAGCGATACCCATTCACATCATACTTTTTACATGTTATGACGGCAGGGTCAAAACCCATGGAAACCCATCTCAATTCATCATCCATAGATATGTTCGGATCTTTTCCCTACAAGTATAATTGAAATTCTTGGGTGCATTAGTTCGGTTAACTAATAATTGTTGGGTGCAGACTCCTCCGTGATGAAAAGGCGCTGCAGTTTTTGTATGAAATTGAGATACCGAAGAACCTTAGCGGGGATGGTTAGCTGTCTTTTCTCACCATCCTCACCGACCACCTCAAGGTACCGAGACGAACCACACTCCCTATAGTACTTGTCATCCGCATACTCGTGCCTAAACAAAAGGCAATTCTTCAGACAAACATGTATTTTCTTATAATCCGTAGAGAGTGCCTTCATGATTTTCTTTGTAGCGTACATGCTTTTCGGCAGTTGATGACCCTCGGGGAGGCTGTTAGCCCATACTCCCAGGAATGCTTCAAAGCATTTCTGGTTACAGCCGTACTCAGCCTTGACTGCAATAAGTTGCGAGATGGCATCCAACTGAGATATTTTGGCAACCTCATAAAGAGGTTTCTTCGACGAGGCCAAGACCTCCAAGAAGGCCTTTGCAATTGCCTCTGGCTCCTCCAGTTCATTCTCTGAAGGTGTCGCATTTGTCGTTTCTACAACAATGACATCATCTAGCATGTCCCTAACCCCGTCGTCTTCATAAGCATCGATGCGTTGTCGCATCACCTCCTCTCTACCACGGTCATGCTCACCTAAGTTTATAGGTGGCATGTCAAAGTTTGCCATATATCCGTGCATGCAAAGGTGGTCAGTCATGTCCTTCTGATTTTTACGGTGACGTGCGCCACATCTCGCACATGGACAAGGTGGGATAATTCTCATTGGACTACGGAATATATCCTTCAAATACACATCGGTTTTATCGATCCACTCTGATGTTACTCGATTCCGATGGATAAAACCACTGTACATCTATTGATTATCTGCCATCCTCTATTTTATTGGGAGCCACACAACAAAATTAAGGATTCATTTGAATTAATCACATCAAATTTTTATTTTCTTCTACGGTGAATCCAACAACATCTCTAATAGGTAAAGATGGGTCCTAATCCCACCCGAGGATGTCTAGATTGAGTACGTTCTCCATGCTCTACCCCGTTCCGAGACAAAATTTTGGCAGCACCACCCCGTTGTTCTCCAGATACACGTCTCGGCAAATAGCCGAGAGAATGTGCTCTAGAGAACAACGGGGAGGCGCCACCGAAATCTTGTCTCGGAATGGGGTAGGGCATGGAGAATGTACCCGATCTACACATCCTCAGGTTGTCTGTGGAAAACGTTGGACAATCCAAAAGAGTTGCGGTGATAAATATGCAATTGAATGCATATTTATCGATGCAACCCTTTCGAACGGGAGACGCCTAGGTTACGGGACTTGACATGAAAAGAAAATCTAGTGACATAAAAAAAGCAGATGAGGAGGTGGTGGATTTGTAGCTCACCCTCGGCTGTAGAGGAAGTAGTTGAACAGCGAAGGGATGATCAGGGACCAACAACTACGACGTCGACGATCACTCCATGGAGATGCAACACGACAAAGCCTGTAAATTCCGTCGAGTGAACAAAACTTACGTCATCACATCATCTAGCATGTTAACATTTACAGAAACAACATCATCATTCATCTACATAACATCAGCATTCATCTACATAACATCATCATGCATCCATCTAACAACATCATCAATCATCATCACTAAATAACCATCATTAATCACCATCTAAAATCTAACATCATCAATTATCATCATCATTCATCAAAAAAACAAGAGATTTAGTTCAAAAAAAATGAGGAGGAGCTCACGTAGGGGGGAGGTGGCCAGCGCGGGGGGGTGGCCGTGGAGGGTCCGGTGCGGGCCGGCCGGCGTTGGGAGGGGCTGGGGCAGGGCGGGGTAGGGCGGCGGCCGGGGAGGAGCTACGGCGGGGCGGCTGTATGGGAGGGGCCGGGGCGGGGGCGGGGGGCGACGGCCGGGGAGGGGCCGGGCGGCGGTGGTGGTCGGGGAGGGGGCCGAGGCAGGGCCGGGCAGGGCGGCCACCGGGGGAGGGGCCGGTGTGGGGCGGCGGTCGGGGAGGGGGCGGGACTGGGCTGGGCGGGGCGGCGATCGTGGAGGGCCTAGTGGCGGCGCAGGGAAGGGAGGTGACGCGGCGGCGTAGGACGGGGCGACGGCGACGAGGCGGTCGGGTCGGGTCGGGAGAGAAGTGGCGCCAAAGACGAGTTGATTGGAGGAGTGGGAGGCCCGCCCGACCGGATAAGGTAAGGATCTATGCCGACGGCCGAGCCATCGGCATAGACTACTAGAGCCACGTGGCAACATACGCCGACGGCCTAGCCGTCGGCATAGTTTTTTTTCATTATTCTGGGGTTTTCTTTACATTTTTTAGGGGAGTTATTTATGTTATTTTTATTACACCGGTGGCCTCCGTGTCTCCTCGACGTGGCCGTTTCGACCCTCCGTGTGACGGCGGCAGCGACGGCCGTGAGGGGGGTCACACCCCGGAGCCCCGTGCCGGGTGCTTCCACCCGCCACTACACTTCCGGACGTGTAGGAGGGTCCAGCAAAAGACCTATCGGCATAGCTCCCCCCCAAACAACACTCGTCCTGTCTAACCTTGCGAGAGTTGACCGGGCTAGATCGCCTGGTCTAACCTAGAGTCGACCGACGTGACCGCGACAGCGACGTTCACGGAGGGGGCAACACCCCGGAGCCCCAAGACGGGCGTCTACGCGTGCCACATCACTTTCACACATGCATCACGACCCGACGCGGTGTTTCGGTGGCATACCTACACCCGGGAGGCCACCACGAAGCTCGATTAGACCAGGAGATCTAGCCCTTTGACTTTTGCCGGACGGGATTTGACCAGTCGACTCTTCCACTTGTTTGCGATGGGTCAGCACATAGGAGCATCCCCGAACACGGTCTCGACCCAAACCACCAATAGATTCCCTCCGGTTCTACCCGATGCGCACGTCTCCCCCCTCCAAGTGACCGTCACAGCGACGTTCGCGGAGGGGGGCCACACCCCGGAGCCCCAAGACGGGCATTTATGCGTGCCACGTCACTATCACACATGCATCACGATCTGACGCGGTGTTTCGGTGGCATAGCTACACCCGGGAGGCCACCACGAAGCTCCGTTAGACCAGGAGATCTAGCCCTTTGACTTTCGCTAGACGGGTTTTGACCAGTGGACTCTTCCACCTGGTTGCGACGGGTCAGCACATAGGAGCATCCTCGAACACAGCCTTGACCCAAACCACCACTAGATTCCCTCCGGTTCTACCTGACGCGCAAGTCTCCCCCCTCCAAGTGAGCGCGACAGCGACGTCCACGGAGGGGGGCCACACCCTGGAGCCCCAAGACGGGCACGCGTGCCACATCAATTTCACACATGCATCACGACCCGACGCGGTGTTTCGGTGGAATAGCTACACCCGGGAGGCCACCACGAAGCTCCATTAGACCAGGAGATCTAGCCCTTTGACTTTCGCCGGAAGGGCCATGACCAGTGGACTCTTCCACCTGGTTGCGATGGGTCAGCACATAGGAGCATCCCCGAACATGTTCTGGACCCAAACCACCACTAGATTCCCTCCGGTTCTACCCGACGCGCACGTCTCCCCCCTCCAAGTGACCGCGACAGCGACGTCCGCGAAGGGGGGCACACCCCGGATCCCCAAGACGGGCGTCTACGCATGCCACATCACTTTCACACATGCATCACGACCCGACGCGGTGTTTCGGTGGCATAGCTACACCCAGGAGGCCACCACGAAGCTCCGTTAGACCAGGAGATCTAGCCCTTTGACTTTCGCCGGACAGGCTTTGACCAGTGGACTTTTCCACCTGGTTGTGATGGGTCAGCACATAGGAGCATCCCCGAACACGGCCTGGACCCAAACTAGCACTAGATTCCCTCCGGTTCTACCCGACGCACACGTCTCCCCCCCCAAGTGACGGCGACAGCGACGTCCGCGGAGGGAGGCACACCCCGGAGCCCCAAGACGGGCATCTACGCGTGCCACATCTCTTTCACACATGCATCATGACCCGACGCGGTGTTTCGGTGGCATAGCTACACCCGGGAGGCCACCACGAAGCTCCATTAGACCAGGAGATCTAGCCCTTTGACTTTCGCCGGACGGGCTTTGACCAGTGGACTCTTCCACCTGGTTGCGATGGGTCAGCACACAGGAGCATCCCTGAACACGGCCTAGACCCAAACCACCACTAGATTCCATCTGGTTCTACCCGACGCGCACGTCTCCCCCCTCCAAGTGACCGCGAGAGCAACGTCCGCGGAGGGGGGCCACACCCCGGAGCCCCAAGACGGGCGTCTACGTGTGCCACATCACTTTCACACATGCATCACGACCCGACGCGGTGTTTCGGTGGCATAGCTACACCCGGGAAACCACCACGAAGCTCCGTTAGACCAGGAGATCCAGCCCTTTGACTTTCACCGGACGGGCTTTGACCAGTGGACTCTTCCACCTGGTTGCGATGGGTCAGCACATAGGAGCATCCCCGAACACGGCCTAGACCCAAACGACCACTAGATTCCCTCTGGTTCTACCCGACGCGCATGTCTCCCCCTCCAAGTGATCGTGACAACGACGTCCGCGGAGGGGGGCCACACCCCGAAGCCCCAAGACGGGTGTCTACTCGTGCCACATCACTTTCACACATGGATCACGACCCGACACGGTGTTTCAGTGGCATAGCTACACCAGGGAGGCCACCACGAAGCTCCGTTAGACCACGAGATGTAGACCTTTGACTTTCGCCGGATGGGCTTTGACCAGTGGACTCTTCCACCTGGTTGCAATGGCTAGCACATAGGAGCATCGCCGAACACGGCCTGGACACAAACCACCACTAGATTCCCTCCGGTTCTACCCGACGCGCACGTCTCCCCCCTCCAAGTGACCGCGACAGCGACGTCCACGGAGGGGGGCCACACCCCGGAGCCCCAAGAAGGGCGTCTACGCGTGCGACATGACTTTCACACATGCATCACGACCCGACGCGGTGTTTCGGTGGCATAGCTACACCCGGGAGGCCACCACGAAGCTCCATTAGACCAGGAGATCTAGCCCTTTGACTTTCGCCGGACGGGCCATGACCAGTGGACTCTTCCACCTGGTTGCGATGGGTCAGCACATAGGAGCATCCCCGAACATGGTCTGGACCCAAACCACCACTAGATTCCCTCCGGTTCTACCCGACACGCATGTCTCCCCCCTCCAAGTGACCGCGACAGCAATGTCCGCGGAGGGGGGGGCACACCCCGGAGCCCCAAGACGGGTGTCTACGCATGCCACATCACTTTCACACATGCATCACAACCCGACGCGGTGTTTCGGTGGCATAGCTACACCCGGGAGGCCACCACGAAGCTCCATTAGACCAGGAGATCTAGCCCTTTGACTTTCACGAGACGGGCTTTGACCAGTGGACTCTTCCACCTGGTTGCGATGGGTCAGCACATAGGAGCATCCCCGAACATGGTCTGGACCCAAACCACCACTAGATTCCCTCCGGTTCTACCCGACGCGCACGTGTCCCCCCTCCAAGTGACCGCGGCAGCGATGTCCGCGGAGGGGGGACAGACCCCGGAGCCCCAAGATGGGCGTCTACACGTGCCACATCAATTTCACACATGCATCACGACCCGACGCGGTGTTTCGGTGGCATAGCTACACCCGGGAGGCCACCACGAAGTTCCGCTAGACCAGGAGATCTAGTCCTTTGACTTTCACTGGACAGGCTTTGACCAGTGGACTCTTCCACCTGGTTGCGATGGATCAGCACATAGGAGCATCCCGAACACGGCTTGGACCCAAACCACCACTAGATTCCCTCTGGCTCTACCCGACGCGCATGTCTCCCCCCTCCAAGTGACCGCGACAACGACGTCCACGGAGGGGGGCCACACCCCGGAACCCCAAGACGGGCGTCTATGCGTGCCACGTCACTTCCACACATGCATCATGACCCGATGTGGTGTTTCGGTGGCACAGCTACACCCGGGAGGCCACCACGAAGCTATGTTAGACCTTGAGATCTAGCCCTTTGACTTTCGCTGGACGGGCATTGACCAGTGGACTCTTCCACCTGGTTGCGATGGGTCAGCACATAGGCGCATCCCCGAACACGGTCTGGACCCAAAGCACCACTAGATTCCCCCCGGTTCTACCCGACGTGCACGTCTCCCCCCTCCAAGTGACCGCGACAACGACGTCCGCGGAGGCGGCCACACCCCGGAGTCCCAAGACGCCCGTGAGGGGGGACACCACCCGGAGCCGCTTGCCACCACACTTTCACACGCATAGCTAGGAGGGCCCACTGCAACACCTGACGTGTTTCCTACCCTCCTAGGTACCCCGTCCTGTTTCGTCCCTCCATGACAGGGTGGTAGCAACGACCATGAGAAAAAATAGAAAGGAAAAAGAAATAATTAAAATATAAAAATTTAAGTTAGTCAAATTAGTTTTAAAAAAATAAATAAAAAATAATTAAAATAGAAAAAATAGCAAAAAACTATGCCGACGGCTCACCCGTCGGCATAGGTACACCCACGGATCGAGGAGGTCATGCGGATCGGTGACGTGGCGGTGTGAGGACCTATGCCGATGGCTAGGCGGTCGGCGTACCAGGTCATGCGGATAGGTGACGTGGCGGTGCGGGGAGCTATGCCGACGGCTAGGCCGTCGGCATACCTAACCGGCATGAGGGGGTCGGATCGATGACGTGGCAACTTAGCTATGCCGACGGCCGGGCCGCCGGCATAGATATGCCGGCGGCCCTTGTTAGCTCCGTCGGTATTGGACTCACACCATCAAACGCCCGTCAGCGCCCGGGTAGCCGGGCCCACATGTACGCCGACGGCTTGCCCTATGCCGACGGCCACCGTAGGCATATACGAAGCGCTGCCGATAGCCGATATATGTCGACGACCCCCGACGGCATAGGTGGTCATATGCCGACGGCTCCTCTATGCCTACGGCTTCATCCAGGTCGTCGTCATACATCCATCGATGCCGACGGGAGTCGTCGGCATAGATTAGGCCGTCGGCAGAGTCTGTTATTCTGGTAGTGTTAATCTTGACCTGTCAAGACCGATTCTTTTCATTTGGCCAAAGAACTTGCACTAGTGGAAAAAAGCCCCATTTGTCCCGGTTCGTAAGGCCCATTTGTCCCGGTTTTGGAACCGGGACTAATGTGTCGGGACTAAAGCCCACCACCTTTAGTCCCGGTTCTCTTACGAACCGAGACAGATGGGGCTACACGTGACCGCTCCGCCGAGCTGAGGCAGGAGGGCCTTTGGTCCTGGTTGGTAACACCAACCGGGACCAAAGAGCGTCCATGCGTCAGCAGTTGAGGGGCTGTTTTTTTTAAAGAGGGGGGAGGGTTGAGGGTTTTGGAGGGTTAATTTAGGGGTTTCATATATTTTGTTAGATAGATAATAGAGAGAAGTGATATCTCTTATCTCCGTGCTTGGTCACGACACTACGTACTATACTTATAGATAGAACATATGACACAATTTAATCATCATTTTCGTCAATGAGACATCATATAACAAGTTGGTCACTGGTCATAATCACAACTCCTCCTCCTCCTCATCATCATCAACTCTAACACATTGTAGCACATAATAACACATTGTACCTAGGACCTACGTACTCCTATCTCGTAGGACCTACTCTACCCTCTCTTAGGTACAATATCATAAAACAAGATAGGCCCTGACTCTCCATTATGGAGGACGGAGATCATCATGTCTCCCATTCTTGGCCTTCGCACAATGTTACTTCCAAGTAGCTCTCTACGATTGAGCATACATTTTTTCCAATCTTTGATTGTCATGACTCCATTGGTTTAGAAATCCGGTATGGACAGGAGTGATGCGTAGACTGACCTGGCCGTGGTGGCCCTAACCTCGTAAAAACAACGCGACCTCTCGGAAACATCAGATGACGCACACAATCCTTCGGGATTTTTTGTTGAAAAACATAGTAATAACTTTGTAGTTAGCAATGTAGTTTAGTTTTAGAAGAATTTATACAAAAGATGCATGGATGTCGTAATAGTAGAATTAAAATCTTACCATGCAATCTCCATGGATGTTACCGTAGTTCACCACGTGCACTAGTGACACGTATTAACCATAATGTGCAGGAGTTTGATAATAGCTATTGCAATTCTCAAGATGACTAAGAAATGCGGTAAGATGATCTTTCTCCTTATAAGTTAATTCTGCTTCATCACTATAGTAGTAGGTTCTGTCTACCATATTCCGTACATTTTTTGAAGAATGAAAATAATCTGTCAATGCAAATAAGTTGTCAACTATTTTTAAATAAACAATATAAATTATTTAATAAATATGGTTGAGAAACTGACATAATGGTAGAACTGGAGGCGTCTGCACATCGACCCAGATGTCGATATTACCTTCAATTTCATCTTCCGGACGAATATCAAAGGTGATAAGCATATTAGGCTCAAATGCATAAGCCTTTCATAGTGCTTGCCAAATTTTGCGTTCAAAATAGCAATAGGTGTCTGCATGGTATAATTTTACCGCAAAAGTAAACCATGCTCGGTACTTAAGTGAACTATCTTTACCTCCATATCTTTTTTAGTATTGAAACCAATCTTATTCAAGACAACAATTCTTGCATGGCAGGGGATACGCTAGTAGAACAGTAAAAATTAAAATTAATTATAAGTTGAAGCAAAAGAGGCAGAAGTCATGCTTAATCATGAAAAAAGACTTGTCATTGTGACTTACTGTATCCACTTCGAAGGTCTCATCCAGCATGATGCTGAAGCGCCTACCATCAACTAGGAAAGTCTTGTCACACAGGCCGCGCTTGTCTTCGCAGTATTCACACATACCGAATTCACTTTCGTCGTCAGACATTTCCTACGTTCATAGTTGAAACATTTAAAATCGATCGAAGGAAAGTACGAGAAAACTGATCAACACACAGATAACTATTACTCAATATGCAACGGGTTGACTTTAGGTTTGTCGAGTCTTTCCTTCCTAAACTCTCGTATCACGTATATGCTGGACACTCCCTCTGATATTGCGACCGTCGGTGATGGTGAGTCCTCCATTCGTCCCAGAGTGCATTACACCAAAATGTCTAGCACACTGGAACGAAAGAGAAGCGATCCCCACGACAATAGTCAGGATTCTTCCTCTCTCATACACACACACACAAACATATATATATATATATATATATATATATATATATGGTGGACACTCTCCCTCACTGAAAGACACACAAGGAGCCGAAACAGACCTAAAGTCAACCCGTTTCATATATCGAGCAATGACATAGAAAAAATTTCCTATGTTTTACCGGAATGACTTGCAAATCACAAATACATTTATAATGAACTCGAATATAATATCACTAATACACCATCCCGAATAAGCCAGGTCAAGAATTACAGCACGCTTTGGATCCTAATGCGTGTGTGACTTTCAGTCCGTCGAGGCTTTCCTTAAATAACTCTCATATATCATGGTGTGTTGGTGCGCACTCTCTCACATTAATACGGTGGTGTATATATGTTGGTGGACACTCTCTCATAGTAATAGTTCGACCATCGGTGATGGACGCCCCACCTCTTCTCTTCTTGCGCATTATACCAACGAATATATCGCAAAGACGAGAAGAAAGATGAGGCGCCCCCCACGACAACAGTCGGGATTCCTCCATCAAGAACACACATGAAAGTCACACAAGGAGCAACGACAGACCCAAAGTCACACACGCATTATACCGATAAAATATCACTAATACATTAATATTTATAATGACCTCGAATATAATATCACTAATACATCATCCCGAATAATCCAGTTAATGCATCATCAAATATTAACTAATAAATCTCGAATATTATCATATAAGATCACTAATACAGATCGAATATCCTAGAATCCAAAGTGGAGGACGGTGAACTCGGTTCACTAGCGGTCTCTGAGTCGCCGGCGGTGGACACCCAAAGATAAGGAACCATCATGGGATCATAACTCAAGTGAGATCCCTGAAGGATCTGCCAGGTATTGTCGAACCGGGCGTCCAACGCCGCCATGTAGCGACGGACGTGCTCGTCATCCTCCCTGACACGGCGACGTACCACCTCCGCGGGTGCCCGCTCCCTCCACACCGAAAGTGGTCTGCGTGACCGCCACCATAGAAGGTCCGGGTCGACGACGATACCTGCATTCCTCACCAACCTCCGAGCCCGGGAAGGTAGCACCTCCCAGTGCCAGCCCGGCGGAGCCCAGTCCCGGACATGGCGCCTATCAAGCAGGCTCTCGCGAACTACTCGACGACGAGGATGCGGGCCGGGCATCGTCGACAAATTCCTATGAGAACGTTTTCTTATCGTTTAATCACTAGTTTTTCATAAAACCCAAGAAATTTCTGTAATCTAACATACACATACTAATTTTTCCTAGGACTCCTAATAATTAAATAAAACATAAAACAACATACTAATCTAACATAAACATTCATCACAAACATACTAATCTAACATAAACGTTCATGATAAACATACTAATCTAACATAAACATTCATTATAAAAAAAATTGTAATCTAACATACACATACTAATCTAACATAAACATTCATCATATAAAAAATCAACATATATTTTAAAAAAAATTGCACAAAGCCAGGGCGGCGACGGCTCACAGCGGGGGCGGCGACGGGGACGGAGCGGCGACGGGGGCGACGGGAGAGGCGAAGGGGAGGAGCGGCGACGGGGGCGGTGGGGGCGGCGACGAGGGCGGGGCGGCGACAGGAGCGACAGGGGAGGCGACGGGGACGGGGCGGCGACGAGGAGGGGGGTGAAGATGGCGGGGGCGGCGAGGGGGAGGCGACGGGGGCAGCGACGGGGACGGGGACGGGGACGGCGACGGCGGGCTCGGGGCAGCAAGCGACGACGGGGACGAGGGCGAAGTGGCAATGAAAACTGCGAAATTTCCTAAGTGCTTCTTATATAGAAGAAGCTTTGGTCCCGGTTGGTGGCACAAACCGGGACCAATTCCTCCCTTTAGTCCCGGTTGGTACCACCAACCGGGACCAATGCCCTGTTTTCAGTAGCCCAAAGGGTTTCTTTGGTCCCGCTTGGTGGCACCAACTGAGACTAAAGGGGGCGGGAAACAGGGACCTTTGGTCCCGGTTGGTGGTACCAACCGGGACGAAAGGGGGCATTGGTCCCGGTTGGTGCCACCAACCGGGACCAATGGTCCCTTTTCGTCGACCGACGAGGAAGCAGCAGATGTTTAGTCCCACCTCGCTAATGGAGGAGAGACAACACCTATTTATAAGCCCCGATGCGCTTGACCTGTCAAGCTCCTCTCATAGTGAAAATAGATGCCCTTATACACGAAATTTGACCTAAATTCAAAATGCTAGTTAGGTGCCTAACTAGCACTTTGAATTTAGGTTGAATTTCAGTGTAAGCGCATCTATTTTCAATTTTGCTATTTTTTATGTTATTTCTTTGCTATTTTTCCTGCTATTTAATATTACTTTGTTTTTAACATTATATTCAATTTGGTAATTTTTAGGTTTTATATAATTTTAGTTTAAAAAAACTAGAGGTTTATAATTTTAGTAATTGTTTTTTTTGAGCTAAATGATTCTGAAATTGAAAGGCACTACGAATGAACTCTGAAAAGGTTGAAAGTTGGCATGATATCATCATTTCACCCACATAGCATGTGCTAAAAAGTTGAGAGGGTTACGGCAAAAGCAGGATGCACTTCGTGTACAAAACGGACAGTCTCTGTCGAAGTATTGGGGTTTCGGACGGAAACTCATCGGTTACGAAAGGCATTTCATTTTCTTGAACTTATTTGAACTCCAGGCTTTTTGTGTGTTCAAAATGCACCATTCAATGCCACATCATCAATTTTCAACCCTTTCTGACTTCATTTGGTATTTTTCATACAGTTATTGATTTTTTTTGAGCTAAATGACCCTGAAATTGAAAAGCACTACAAATGAACTCTGAAAAGGTTGAAAGTTGGCATGGTATCATCATTTCACCCACATAGCATGTGCTAAAAAGTTGAGAGGGTTACGGCAAAAGAAAGATGCACTTCGTGTACAAAGCGAACAGTCTCTTTCGAAGTATCGGGGTTTCGGACGGAAACTCATCGGTTACAAAAGGCATTTCATTTTCTTGAACTTATTTGAACGATGCGTCGGTCACCGTACATCCATTGCCGGTTCATCTGCGTGCATTATATAATAAAGTGTATTAAAAAACCATTACAACATATTATGAATAGAGAAGTGACCAAATTAATATAAATTCATCATCACATTAAAGCCAAAGTATAATAATGACCAAAATAAATACATGCAGTTCATACATAGTTGTCATTATTGAACAACATATAGCTCTCTAGATCATCTAATTAAAACATACAGCAAAACTACGTAAAAATAAATAAATGCAACAACAAATGCAATCATAACCGCTACTAAGGTACCAATTGATCCAACGGCATAATGATACCAAGCCTCAGTATGAACGACATATTTTTTAATCTTTCTAAGCTTCAAGCGCATTGCGTCCATCTTGGTCTTGTGATCGTCGACAATATCGGCAACATGCAACCCCAATCCCATCTTGTCATCTTCAGTTCTTTTCAATTTTTCTTTTAAATGATCGATTTTTTTCCAGCTTCTGTTAACTTCTCGAGTAGAATTGCATAGTCGGTTGGAATTTCTGCTTCAACTACTTTCTATAGATAAAAACATCTACGTGAAGTTGGTGACATAATTAATTGTCATAGACATTAGATATGTGAAATAGTTATATAAAAGATAATATACCACATCTGAATCATAGACTGGACGAGGGCCGACGTGGGCGGATACCATAACCATGGCACTATATAATAATAAACAATAATAAAAATAAGAAAATCATACGAGTAAGTATATTTTCTTGTAGCAAGAAGATAAGATCAAGAGGCTCACCACACGAGGGCGATCGACGACGGTTTCAGGATGGGGACGGGACAGGACGGATCGCCAAACCTAAACAAATCTTGACGAAAATGGAGTTTGGACAAGGAGCTTCGAGAGAAGAAAGCTTAAGTTTGGCTTGGGCATTTCATCAAACACCTCATGTGCATAGGAGGTGAGGTAGAGCACCACAAAGCTCTCCCCTCGCCGGCCTGAGAAACAGAGCAATGTGGAGTGCTCGCTGGCGAGGGAGTATATATAAGCATCTCATTGTTCTCAGTTCGTAGCTGGAACCGGGACTAAAGAACCCCCTTTGGACCCGGATCCAGCCACGAACCGGGACCAATGGTTGTGGGCCAGGAGCAAGGCACATTGATCTCGGTTCGTGTCTGAAACCGGGACCAAAGGTTCTAGACGAACCGGAACCAATGCCCCACGTGGCCCGCCCGGCCCCCTGGCCTCACGAACCAGGATTGTTGCCCCCATTGGTCCCGGTTCGTGACTGAACCGGGACTAATGTGCTAGCCCGGCCCGAACCAATACCCTGTTTTCTACTAGTGTTGATCAAAAACTATAATTTTAAATAGTCCGTTATAGTCCCATTATAGCCTTTTGAGCAGTGGGTCGCTAAATGATCTCATGTACAAAAAGTATGCTATAGCTCGCTATAGCCTATTTGAAGGTCCGTCGCTATTTACCATAGCCCGCTATTTAAAACCCTGCCAAAACCATCCGGCACCTAACTTTGACGGCACACCGTAACGATATGAAGTAGTGTAGTGAGCCAGTCTACGGTAGCAGAATCCAGCAGGGTGATGTGAACATTTGAATAACATTTTTTTTTAAATTGTGATAAAAATATTGAAACACAAATATTTTTCAAATAATGAATATTTCTTGAAAGCATGTATTTTCAAAACAAAAAAAGCTCGGAGCAGCGTTCAATGCCGATGCCATGCTGCGACCGGGGAGGGCACTCCGCTCAATCCGCGCTAATGCAGTTCGAGCTGCAAAAGAAACGCGGTCATGGCGGCGCCATGGATCTGCAGCCTGGGTGGACTCCGATTCAGTAAACAAGCAGTGTCCGGATTCAGGTTAATCGGGGGTTTCTTGGTTTCCTGTTGTTTCCAGATCCAAATCCAGTTCTTTTTCCCGGATCGCATTGGCACGGGGCGCGGGAAGGATCTATAACTAGTCAGAAGAGTTGCAGTTCTTGTCGCTCCAATCCACCTGCTTTAAGCTTGCTCATCCATCCACGATGGAATCTCCAGATCGAGATTGGTCCAAGCTACCAATCGACATATTGCGCGACGTGCTCAAGTTGCTCGAGTGCCCGGACCTCCTCCGATCCGCCGCCGTCTGCTCAATCTGGTACAAGGCGTACTCCACGCAACGCTGCATCAGTGCTTGTCCTGGCCGCCAAACACCATGTCTGCTCTATTGTACTCAGGCTGCTGGCGGGCTAAAAGCGCTTGGCATGTACAGCCTCTCCGAGCAAAAGGCCTATACCATGCCATTCCCTGAACTTCCCATCAAGAACTGGATCGGCTCATCGCACGGATGGCTAGTCACTATGGATGACAAGTCTGACCTGATGCTGCTCAACCCGATTACCGGCAACACTAGTGTACTCCCTCCGGTTACAACCATGGAGCATGTTAAACCTATACTAAACGGGGACGAGGTTCGTGAAAAGTATGAGGTGTTTTACTATGATGGAGAGCTTCCGAGGGTCGTGGATGAGGACACCAGTATATTAGCTTTGGAGGAGTATGGTCATATGGTCTATCTAAAGGCGACCTTATCGTGTGATCCATCGGTAAGTGATGCATCATCATGCTCATCCACCAGCCGTACGGGCAGCTCTCGTTTGTCAAGGTAGGAGACAGTCGCTGGAATTGGCTCAACATGGGTATTAACTATACAGATTGTACATACCATGACGTATGGTTCTATGCAGTTACCCATGGAGGCGCAATCGATGCGTACATTTTAAGCGGACCGTCTGTCATCCACAAAAGACTTTTACGCAGAATAATTCGGACGGTTTCAAAATGTCACATTGTTCAGGCGGAATGGGGAGACGTCCTCCAAATCATTAGGATGGAGATTCTCGATCCTGAACGACCGGACAGTCATACGTGGATCCCTGAAATCAAAGTTTACAGGGTTGATTTTGATGAGCAGAAGTGTGTCAGCATAACAGATATAGGGGACTATGCGTTGTTCATTGGGAGCAGCACAACATCTTCTTTAAGAGTCAAAGATTATCCAGACTTGATGCCAAACCATGTCTATTTTACTGATGATGACGACGGAGCACACATGCTCGAGAAAGACAACCCTCCCAAAGTTGGGATTTACAATATTAAAAATATTACCAAGGTGAATGTGGTTCATCCTGAACTTCGGATGAATTGGTTGCCCCCCATATGGTTGACGTCGAGTCTTGAAAAAACGGGTACGGTTCTACTTGTCCCTTTATCTACTATGGAAAATGCTCTTGTTCTACATCCCAATCTTTGAGCAGCATTTATTTACTTGTTATATTTCCTAGTGCTGCTAATTGTTTTGCCATGTAAGATATTTTTTCTTTTCTCTTGGAACATCATAATTGTTTCGTATTGGTCTTGATGTGGATTGTTAGTTGTACTTTTTATTTATGAAATTCGCTTGGTTATGTTGAACTTGCAAAACCTAGTTTTTCCAAGGTTGACATGCTAAGTCATCTGGTCTTCTTGTTAGATGGCATAATACATGATGCTGTTTTTCTAACAAAACCTGTAGAAATTTCTTCCCACGCTATTTTTTTAGCAAATTATGAGAAGTTCTATATACAGAGTTAAAGCTATAATAGGCCAAAAAGAAAAGGAACTGTACAACAAAGGCACATAAAGTGCCTGGGGAGCTAGCTATGCAAAAGAATGAACCCGGACCTCAAAATTCTCATATTTTTGCCTCAATGCCCTATGAACGACCCACTGAATCTCTTGAATTTTCGTCAGCAAGCATATAAATTAAGTCTGATGCCTTTGAAGATGAAATCATTTTGGGTTCCACTGGTGATTAGAAATTAGCAGCTATCTGGTTGAGTTGCTCCTGTATATCACTTTAAATTGGGATCCCAGTAATTCGAACAAATTTGCGTAGCTGACAGTGGAAGAACAAACAATATCTTGTTTCCAATACCCTCAACCCACACATGACATTGGTGTAGTCTGGTATGAAAAATTTATTTCGTTGCAGCATACTCTAGTGTTCAGTCTGTTGTGGATTAAGAGCCAAAAATAATTTTATGCTTCAGCTGACAGCATGGTTGCCAAAGCCATCTTACTGCTGGAATTGCCATGATCCTACCAATCAAAATTTGATAAGCCACACATGTATATCAAATCTCCTGTTGTAAATTACCACACATCTTGACTGTCAGTTAGCTGCAAATTCAGACCAAATCTTCCATGTCCTGAAACTGAGAATATGCTTCCTCCGACAGTGGCAAGTGAAAGAGCTCAGATAAATCTTCTACCAAAGTGGTGTCCATAATTGAAATATTACTGTCCTTGGCAAAGGAATATAGATGTGGCCAACACTCTTCTCATAGCATTCCAGTCATCTTTCCCAAACAAAATTGATTGCCCATTCTGAAAAGAGCAATCAGCTCAAGATTTGTGTAGCAGCAAATGTTCCAGGCAGTCTCTCCAGTCTCACCATAAGGAGAAATTGGTAGTTTGCTCAGGAAGAAGCCCATACTGACCCAAACCATATTAATCCAAGGAATGTCTTGGTGATTTAGGAATTTATGCACCATTTTAAGTTTTTACCAACAAACTACTCCCTCTGCAAACTAATATAAGACCATTTAGATCTCTATTTTAGTGATCTATAAACGGTCTTATATTAATTTATGGAGGGGGTATGATTTTTGTTCTTCAAATTTTGGATATTAATCCAAACACATTAGCCCTCCTGGTCTTTAGGTTAACAGAATAAACCCCAAGCAACAAGCGGAGAGTTTTTTTCTCTCCAAATCTTTCCCCATCCAGAAGCAGTGCCTCATGTATTTATCCAGCTACACAATTATTCCTTTATACAGTTGCAAGCATGGTGTTGTTTTGTTTTAGAGAAATCTCTTTCCGATCACTTAACTATATTTGCTCAAGCCTAGAAAACTTTAAATCCATGATTTGTCATACTACATCACCATGCTTGTGTTTGATAACTTACTCCAGCTAGTAATGGCAGGATCTCAAGATAATAACTGTGGGGGGCGGTAATTCCATGCGGTGATCAATAACCAGCTGGAATAACAGAATTGTAGGCTGTAGCAGTAATTCATTCTCATGTGAATTCCACGAGAATTTGAGAAGGCATGCATATTGTATCAATGTAACACCTCCACATTTTGTTTGCTGCACTTGTGCTTTGTACATTAAAAAATAACAGTAATGCATTATCATGCGAGGCCGGATTTGCTGAACCTTTTTTATGTACTCGATTGTGGCAAATGCCGAGTTTGTCCTGGGTGGAGCCTAGCCCAGTGTATCTGGCAATGCATTCATAAGTTGATTGTTTACTAAAAAAATGTTAATAAAAGCATTTTAAAAAGTGTGAATCTTGTATTTGAAAAAAACTGTTAGTCAAGCACTTGAAAAATATGAAATGTGTATAGAAAAAATGTTGACCATGTATTCTAATAATGTTAATTTGTACTTGAAATATGCAAATTAAACATTTAAAAAATGATAAATGTGTATAAAATCACCTTGTATTAAAAGAATATTAACCTACTTCCTAAAAAATGTTAATCAAGAATTTTCTTAAAACGTTAGATTTGTACAGAAAAATTGTTACATGTATTAAATATATTAATCTTATATATGAAGAAATATTAAACGTGTATATTATAAAAATATATTAGACATATACCAAAAATCTACAATGTTTATGGAAAAAATAACATAAAAAGTATAAGTGTTCAAGAAAATTCAATCACATGTTTCACAAAATGTTAAACGTGTATATACAATATGTTTATGAATATATAAAAAATATTGAATGTGTATTGTAAACCTTGACATGTGTGGAACAACAAATAACCAAAGAAAACCACAAAAATTAAGAAAATCAAGAAACCCCAAAAAATAAAAGGAATGACAAAGAAACCCAATGAAAAAGAATCAGAACAGAAAAATCCGAGAAGCAGACAAAGAAAAAACAAAGAAATACAAAGAATATTACAATGAATCCAAGAAACAAATAAAGAAAAGGGAAGAAATAAAAAACAATTAAAACAGAAATAGAAACAAAGAAAAACCGGTGAACAACCTGAAGGAAAAGTAGTAAATCTAAGAAAGAACAAAGTATATGAGAAAAAAATCAATGAAGAAACAAAGAAATCCAAAAGAAACATAAAAAATAAAATAGAAAAAAGGGCCAACCCTTATTATTTTACATAAAAAACGGACCCAAAACAGGTTACTTGCAGCGTGCGATACAACGACCAGCCAGCGATAAAAAAAATCCGAACAAACCGGCCGGCCAGCTACAACAGGGCGAGCCGAATGTTTCAGGCCAGACTGAACGATCCCTCGGTCAAAAGTGCCATATACTACGAACTAATTGGTGAGTACACCTTTTAAAAATCACTTTCATCCCAGGTTGTGACAAATGGCGCATTGCATGTATGCCACTTGTCGTAACCTGAGAGTTTTGCCTTTTTTTTAAATCCTATTTTCAAAACTTTTCGCGTCGAGATCTTCAAAACTAGATTCCATGTTAATAAATTTTGACGAATTTTTTTTATAAGAAAAGGCCAAAAAACCGAAAAGGAAAAACCGTGCCTCTCGATAGAAGAAAAAAACAGAAAAAACATTTTTTTCTTTTCGACTCGCGAAAGAAAAACCATGCCTCTCGCGAAAGAAAAACTGTGCCTCTTGTGAGAAAAAAACATGTTTTTTTCCTTTCCGAGAGGCACGGTCATGACTCTCGCGAAGGCAAAACCGTACCTCACGCGAAAGCAAACCCGTGCCTCTCGCGAAAAAACCCCGTGTTTCCTTCCCTTTTCGAGAGGCACGGCCATGCCTCTCGCGAAGGAAAAACCAGTCTCTCACGAAAGTAAAACCTTAACTTTCGCAAAAACACAAAACGTGTTTTTGCCCTTTCCGCGAGGCACGATTGTACCTCTAGCAACAGCAAAACCGTGTCTCTCGTAAAAAAAAGAAAACACGTTTTTTCGCGTATCCAAACATTAAGAAAAACTAGAACACGAAATAAACCAAAAAACTAATCTAAAAAGCAGAAAATGCTCGCGCAAAAATAAAAAAAATGAAATCCGAAGAAACGCTCAAAGCGAACACGTGGCGGCGGCTAAAAACGTGCCAAGTGACGCACGATTAGGATTTTTCAAATTTATATTGCAAAGCTATTTTCATAATAGATATTTTTTAGAACACTTAACAATATAAGAAAGTTAAAACAATGAATAAAATTAAAAAAAAAGATGAATAAAGAGCACTGAAAGCCTGTGGTCAGTACTAGCCTATCCATTGTGACGGCTGCTTGAGGCGAGACGTGTTACTGTCTCCCGTCAAGCAAGACAACGGGTACTATATTGCGCTTGCCTTAAACTTTCGTCTTGCCCTGTTGTAGTTGGCCGGCTCGATTGTTCGCTTTTTGTATCGCAGGCTGGCCGTTCTATTGCACGCTGCAAGTAACAGGTTTTCGGTGTGTGTTTTTGTCTAAGGCAAATGTTTATTCCTTTATTTTTATTTTATTTTGATGTTTTCTGGTTTTATTGTTTCTTTGTTGATTTTTTATTTTCTCTTTCTCTTTGCTCTATCTCAGATTTTCTTCTTTTTCTTCTCGATTTTCACTGGTTTACTTTGTTTCTTTTTCTGTT
Organism: Hordeum marinum; assembly: GCA_022496015.1. Classification (NCBI taxonomy): domain Eukaryota; kingdom Viridiplantae; phylum Streptophyta; class Magnoliopsida; order Poales; family Poaceae; genus Hordeum; species Hordeum marinum. The sequence continues at coordinate 452,353,190 of CM039678.1, forward strand.
TTCATCATTTCATTTTTCCCGTTTTATTTCTTCTGTTCTCTTTATTTCTTTCTTCTGTTCCCATTCTTTTCAATTGGGTTTCTTTGGGTTTTTTTGGGTGGGGTGTTCTTGGTTTTCTTAGTTTTTGTTGCTTTTATTTGGTTATTTTTTTTGTTCCACATGTGTCAACTTTTCAGTACAGATTTAATATTTTGCATACATCAAAAATATTTTTTAATACACAATTAGCATTTTTTTCAATACATGATTAATATTTTTCTCAGATGTATGTTTTGATGTCTACTTTTTTTGTGCACATTGTATAATTTCTAACATATATTAGACATTGTTTTGCGCATGTTTAACATTTTTGAAATTTATATGCCAAAGTGTTTTTCTTAATAGATTTTTTAGAATAATTAAAAATATAAAAAAATAATAAAGTGAAATGTGAAAAGGATGAATAAAGTGGGCTGAAACATGAGGTCCGCAATGACCGACACGTTGCGGCGGCTGCTTAAGGCAAGACATGTTACTGTCTCCCGTAAAGCAAGACCGCATGTAGTATATGGGGAGCAACTAGTTAGAGAGCATTTCTTCGAGAGCTTCCCAGCGATCACTTCCACGCGTCGCGCCAAAATGTTTATAATCTATACGAAAAAAAATATTGTTCCGTGCTGATATATTATCATTCTAGAACACTTTTTGTATATTTATTTATGAATTTATAATATTTTTTAGTACTAACCTATTGACCCAGTGCCCAATGCGAGTTGCGGTTTTCTAGTGTTTTGATTTTCCAGAGTTATAGTATCAAACGAAGTACAATTGCCACGAAACTTTTTGACGATTTTTTCTAGATCAAAAGAAGATCCGAAAGCTTCAGGAGGAGACCGGGAGAGCCAAGAGGGGCCCACGAGCCAACAAGCTGCGCCACCAGGGGGCGCCCTGATGGCTTGTGCCTCCCTCGTGCGCCTCCCGATGCCCCTCTGTAGCCTATAAATTCCTATTTACCCAAACAAACATCAGAAGCGCTTCCGAAACAATGTTTCCACCGTCGCGAGTCTCTGTTCCGACGGGAGGCCATCTACACGTCCATTCCGGCACCCTTTCGGAGGGGGGATTGATCACGGAGGGCCTCTTCATCAACCTTGTTGCCCTGACCATGATGTGTGAGTAGTTCACGACAGACCTAGGGTTCCGTAGGTAGTACCTAGATGGCAATCTCTCTCGATCTTCAATACAATGTTCGTTGCATCTTTGCCTTGATCTATCCGATATAATCCCTTTGTATGGTGTGTTTGTTGGGATCCGACGAATTGTGAGTTTATGTTTAGATTATTCATGAAAAGTATTTGAGTCACCTATGAATATTATGATTCTTATTTCCATGATCATCATAGCTTCGTAATGCTCTTCGAGCTATTGAGATAGTTTGGCCAATTAGATTAATATTTTTTCGATGGGAGTGATGCGTTGTAGTTGGTTCAACCTGATGAGTTTCTATATCCCAGTGATAGAAGGTGACAAGTTACGTCTTTGTGTTGCTGCTACTAAGGGTAAAACGATGGGGTTTATTCATACTGATTGAGTTTACTTTGTCTACATCATGTCATTGTTCTCCAAGCATTACTCTGTTTGCCTTAATACTCTAGATGCATGCTGGATAACGGTCGATGAGTGGAGTAATAGTAATAGGTCTAGGCAGGAGTTGGCCTATTTGCTTATAGACGTGATGCCTACATACACATGATCATTGCCATGAAAATCACATAACTATTCGCTTTTCTATCAATTGTCCAACAGTAATTTGTTTACCCACCACATGCTATTTCTATGAGAGATGCCATTAGAGAACTCTACCCCCCGGGTCTATTCACTTATACATTTACAAACGCTTTCATTACCTTGCCGTTATTTATTTGCCTTTTACTTTATTTTGCAATTTACAATTATCTACACAACTCACTTTCTTGCAAATAACGAGATCAATGGGATTGGTAACCCTCTTGTCGGCGTTGGGTGCAAGTTTTGTGTTCTTTTGTATGCAGCCGCTGAAGAGCATTGATGATTGTTATTCTTATTGGTTCGATAAACCTTGGTTTCATAACTAAGGGAAATACTTACACACTCTATGTCGTCGTTTTCTCATGATAGATGCCATGGGTAGGATTATCGAGAGTGGTTGGGGCCGAAGGATGCCGACAGGTTTCGGGAACGGGATTAGGCACAAGCGATGACGGACACGCGATGTACCCAGGTCCTACAAGTCTGGTTGATGAACCAAAGGGAGCTACAATGGTGCTCCTTGAGCTGTGTGGGTAGAGGAGTAAGAAGGATCTAGCTAGCCTTCTCAACCTCTCTATGTGGGAGTGTGTGCGTGGGGATCTGATCGCCCCGTGCATGGGGGGGCTCCAGGGGGTTTTATATGCCAACCCCCCGGATTACAATACGAATAGAAGGCTTCGGGAGGGCCCCAACTGACAACCTCTCTAGCCGGCCATGGGGACCCCAACGGAGGGGTCTTGTCGCTCCTAGGGCCCGCCGGCTGCAGGGTCCCGTCGGGAGCCAGAGGGGCCCACGTGGTGGGTCCCTGTGCCTGTCGCATCGCGGCATGGGTCGTCCTTCGGGGCGTCGTCTTTCGGTAGTCGTCCGCGATCCGCGGTAGGACGGCCATGCTGTAGCCATGCCGGGGAAGGTAATGGAGCGGTTCAGGGCGTGTCGGCACTGTTCCCGCGCCCGGTCGTAGTCGGCCAGAGTCAGAGGCATTGTTGCCTCCAATGTGGCCATGCGGGCGCTGACCCCCGATGGGATGGGGGCCACTGTTGCCACGCGTACTTTGATCGTGGCATCCAATGCGTGGCCAGCTAGGGAGCCAGGGGTCTTCGCCCCTAGCCGTCCAGCTCATCGTAGCCGGCAACGCGGAGCCGGACTACAGGGGGTGGCGGCTCGCCCTGCCGTCGTTTCAGAAAGTTGGAGTAGAGGATCAATTGAGGCTACCTCGGGGTTATCCCCCGATAGTAGTCCTTGAAGCAGGGGAGGCCCGCTGGCGAACTGTGTTGGTCCTCCCCGGCTTGAGTCATGTGTTCTCGTGCCGCAGCACGATTCAAGAGCTAGACAGCGTGGGCACGCGACGGCCAGCTCCGCAGCCGGCCGACGCTTCGCGCGTCGCCTCGAGCGCTCCGTTGGGCAAGGAAGCCGCGGCACGTGGGGGGGCGTAATGGGCTACGGTTTTACAGGGCACTCGGCGGACAAGACTGGGCTGCGGGGCGGGGCCCTCCACGGCCGTGACCTCGGGCCGCACGCATGGATCTTCTGTGGCTCGGGCCACCGGTTGGCGTTTCCAAGCACAACAACATCCTTCCCACGCGTGGAGGGGGTAGTGGGGGTTGTGCGCGATGAATCCGCTCCCCACTACCAGTCGTGAGAGGTTTAAATGGAGGACGGAAGGTGGCAAAACGGCACATTCTCCCCCCTCCCCCGCTTCATACGCATCGCCTTCGTCGTCCTCCTCCTCCTTGCTTCGAGAGAGAGAGAGAGAGAGAAGAGCGCAAGAGCCCGTGCGCTCGCCGCGCTGCCGCCTGCCGCCGTCAAAGGTCTGCACTGCAACCGAGCAATCGCGCCCGCCGCCGTGACTGCAAGCCCTCTCGGGAGACATGGCGATCAAGGACGCATGGGACGACAGCAACATTGACGAGCACTTCATCGAGTATCTCCGCCACCGCCGAAAGCTGTCATCGGAGGAGCATGTGGTGGCGTGCGTCACCGGAGCGGAGAACTTCCCGGCCCCGCGGGAGGGCGAGGTAGTCGTATTCGCCGAGCATTTCCTTTGTGGGCTCGGGCTCCCGACGAGCACGTTCTTTTGGCGGTTCTTGACGTGGTTTGGCCTGCAGCCGCACCACCTCGCCGCCAACGCCGTCCTACAGTTGGCGGCGTTCGTCACCCTTTGCAAGGGGTTCTTGGGGGTGGAGCCGTGGCTCGACCTCTAGTGCTGGCTGTTCTTCCTCAAGCGGTAGACGGTGAAGGACCCGACGACCGACAAGAAGGTCATGACCGCTTGCGGAGCCGCTCTCATCCACATCCACAATGGAGCCGGCTTCTCGAAACTCCCCTTGCATGACTCGGTGAAGAATTGGCAAAAAAGGTTCTTCTATGTGAAGAACGCAAAGCCGGAGGAGGACCATGTCAACCTCCCCGACTTCGTCAACCAGCCGCCGTTGGCAATGCTGAACTAGAGGACGGCCCCGCCTCAGGCGCCCGAGACGGCGGACCGGCTCTACGAGTGCCTGCTAGTGATGACCGGGACGGAGGGGTTGAAGGCCTCCGACCTCCTCGCCGCGATGGTGGCACGCCGGGTGCAGCTGCTGCAGAGCCGACCGCACCTCATCTGCCAGATGGGAAGGCGGCATGACCCATGCCGGCTCTGCACCAAGGAGCTGAAGCCGATACAGGTGGTGAGGAGGGTGAACGCCATCTCGACTACAAAGCTGAGCGAGGAGGGATGGCAATGGGGGAAAGCCCCATACAGCCAGAGTCGTCCAGCGCCGCGGGTACGTGAAGTGTTGTTTCCTCTCCCCCTTCTTTTCTAGAGATGACGCCACCCCTTGGCTTGACGGTGAGAAACTTCTACCGGGTATAAGTATTCCCACAACTGCAGAACTACGAGGAGCCGTCCGCCAACATGGCAGACTCGGACCCCGAGGAGGTCAAGGACGCCGACGACATGGAGCCAGCGCATCTGAAGCCGGCGGGGCAGAGACGGAGACGGAGGCGACCGATTCGACGGGTGAGTTCCCTTCCTAGTCGCTTTTGCAGGGCTGGACCGATGACAACGCTGAACCGGAAGGGACGCGCGATGCAGCAGCACCGGAGGACCTCGAGGCCTCAGAGGGCGACGTCACGGCACCGAGGAAGCACCCTCGCCGCGTCGACCGTGAGCCTAGCTCGGGGGACGCGGCCGTAAGTGGCAAGGGGAAGCAGCCGGCTGGATCCAGGTCGGCGCCCAAACGGGCAGCCGCCGAGCAGCTGGGCGACAGCCGCAAGGTGGTGGGAAGAAGCAACGGGTCGCCCAGAGGGGCCCCATGAGGAGGGAGGTCCCCGTCGTCATTGAGTAAGCCTATCTTTCATTTGCGATGCTTGTTTGCTTGTCCCCCGCCCCGTTTTTCTTATCTTGTCCGATCAGGGAGGCACGGGGCATGGGGAGGACTCCGACCGGCGAGGCCGCTTGGACGGTGCCATCGGGCACCGCGGAGGAGCAGGAGCGCAAGCCTGGTAGGACCTCGAGGCGGCTGAGCGGAAGCGGCGGGATGAGGAGCGCCGTCCGTGGGAGGAGGCGGCAAAGAAACTGCAGCCGCCGGGAGGAGTTAGTGGGGAAGCAGTCGGCCCGTCGTGGGAGCCATTCCCCCGTGACCGGGAGAGGAGTACCAATGACCATCATGATCCCGCGCGGCGGACGGAGGCAGACGCAAAGGTTGCGGAAGACGCGCGAGTGGCAGCAGGCGCGAGTGCGACCAGCGCAGGAGGAGGAGTGGAGGTGGGCCGCAACGCGCCCCCCTTCGGGGTGGATGATGTGCGTATTGAGAGGATCCGGCTCCGGAGGTGTCGGCTTTGAAGGCCCTGACACCAGAGGTGCCGGCACCGAAGGTGAACCGTGGACGTGCATGTGGAGGCGGAGCGTCAAGGGGGGGGGACGGCCGCGACGCCCTGAGGGACGGTCACCACAAGCTCGTCATCTGGGGCCCCCGGCACGATGGTGCCAGGAGGGGCAGGTTCCTTGGTGACTTTGGGGAAAGGGGCGACCGGGCCCGGAGACGGGGCTCGGCCACAGCAAAACTGGGCTGCAGCCGGCGCCCCGGCTATCGGTGACGCGCCGAGCACCGTCGGGGTGGCGGTGACTGCCGTTATCGATGCATTTGCCGCCTGTCGCGCCCAAATGACGCGGGACGCCCGGGCTGCCAACGCCCGGCTGGTGCGCTTTGAGCAGTCCGGAGTTCTAACTTTTCTTGCCTTGGTGTTTTTTCCAATGGGGGCGCGCGAGCGCACCCACTGGGTGTAGCCCATAAGACTCGAGCCGGCTGGAGCGCAGGCAGGTCGAGTCTAATGCCGTTTTTGATCTGTCATTGTTTGCAGGCGGCGCACGACCGCCGGGTGGCCGCGTACAACACCCTGGTGGGCTTGTATCGGGAAGCCGAGGGCCGGCTAGCCACCCTGGGACCTGCAAGGCAAGATCCTTGCAGCTTTTCAGTGGGGGTTTAGCCCTCGGGATTCGGGCCGGCAGCCCCGGAGGCAGGCTGAATCCCCTTCCTTATTTGTTTTTTGACAAGGCTTCTTCGTCCCGGGCAGCTACCTATGCCGAGGCGGTCAGCCTCCGTCGCTAGGTGGTGGAGCTCGGCGACCAGCGAAGCCTTCTGACCACAGAGTGTGAACAGCTCCGCCAGGAGGCAGGACGGACATGGGCAGAGAAGGACGAGCATGAGGCGGCCCACCGTCAAGAGCTGGCGGATCGCAAGGTGGCTCTTCGTTGGGAGGCGGATGAGCGGGAGAAGGTCCTCCGCCAGGAGTTGGGGGCCAAGGATGTCGCGCCGGCGAAGGCGGCTGAGGATCCGTAGACGGCCCGGGACAAGCATGAGCGCCGGCTCCAGGAGTGGTCGTCTAGGGAGGCAGCGCTGCAGGAGCAAGGGCACGAGGTGGACCGGCTCCTGACCAGTAAGTCTTTGTCATCTTGTTCTTCCCGTGCGTTGTTTCTGGGTTCTTGGTTTTCTTCGTTGCTCATCACGCGTCTTCTCCTCTCTTAGGGCTTTTCCTTAGTACGCAGGAGGCCGCGAAGGCGGCCGTGGAGGCACACCGTGAAGACCAGCGGGCGCAGGGGGTCGCCGTTGGGCAGCTTGCCCCCTGGACCTTGGACGAGGTGGGGATTGCCGCCAGGGTGCGACTGACTGAGGTGGTGTTGACACCTGATTTTCGCACAGTGCAAAATGCAATAAAGATGGAGTCAAACGAAAAGGTTTTTTCTACGAGAAAGTTCATATTACCGAGTGAAACAACCTTGATGTTTAGGACATCACCATTCGGCATCATTTCAAGGGTCAAATCACACTTGGATCGTCATATAGATGTTGTGAGTGCTTTTTGGTCTATCACGCCTCCAAGCCAACCTCGAATGAAGGAATGTTCTACATGGATTGTCTTTATCTCGTCGAGCTGATTGGTTTTGATAAATAAATCATCTCAATCTGTGGTCGTATGCAAAAGTTAGAGCAACCAGAGTGCAGCCCTACCACAAAGCAAAATGTGGCATAGGAGATCAGGCACATGTCTGATGGGTCGCGCGAGTCATTCGGCCCTCAATACGTCCTCGGATAGAAAAACTTATAACATGAAAAAGTTTCGCGTCGTCAAGGCGATTGATTTCTATATATAAATCTTCTCAATCCGAGGTCCTATGCGTCCTGGAGAGGCAAAACAAAATCAGCCTGGAGTTTCACTCGGGATTTCCGAGTGAAAGTTTGCCGACCGAGGGAAACGCCGTCCGGTCGAGTGAAAAGTTTTCCGTCCGGCCGAGTGAAATTGCCATCTGAGTGAAAATCGCCGGCCGAGTGGAATTGCCGTCCGGGTGAAAATCGCCGTCCGAGTGAAAAATACCGGTCGAGTGAAAGTACTCGCCGAGTGCAATTGCCGTCCGAGTGAAAATCACCGTTCGAGTGAAAAATATCGATCAAGTGAAAGTTTTGGTCGAGTGAAAGTTCAAGATGGCATCGGATGGAAAAGTGTTCAACATGAAAGTTGTTCGTAACGTTGAAACGGTCAAGTTTTTTTTAAGGTCATTATTATCTGAGATAGTATGCGGCCTGCAGAGAGGCTACAACACTCGGACAGTCTAGTCTGCTGCGTGGCCGAGTCCGATTCGAAGTTAAAAATGACCTCGTGGAGTATTCAAGATGGCTTTATTTGGGAAAGTGATCAACATATGGATTGTTGGCCTCATCGATTCACACAAAATTGATGTTTGGACCGTCTCCATCGGAGGTCATATGCAGATTCCACAGCCCACGCAAGAAGCAAGACAGAAGATTGAGCCAGATTTGGGCTGAATCCGAGTGGAACTAGAACTAGGACTCTAGGACGTGAATTGATGTAATTTTCTTGTAAGGAAAGCCTAGATGAATCCTTTGCTTGTACGGGAAGTCCAGCCGCCACTTATATATGATGGGGGTGATGGCCGATTGAACAACACACAATCGAACAAATCAATCTATACTACTTTTTCATCTACGTTCTTCATTTTTTCTATCTCGTTCTTCGTTGTTCTTCGTGTTTGGGAGATGCGAATCCCGAGGATCTAGGGGCGAGCGAATCGACCTAGGGAAGCCAATAGCCGCCGCACTCCCTGGCGGGTTCCCTCCCGGGCATGTGGGATTTCGGGTCTGCAAAAGCATCCGCCGACTGTCCTGCATATCGCACTGCCGGACGGACCTCCCTCGACGTGAGCTGCGGTGCATCACCCCCGTCGTCGAGGGTACACAGTGACGTGTTCGTGTGTCAACACACTTTTTGGCGACTCTGTTGGGGACTAAAGGTCAATCATCTTCATTAACCATCATGTCTGATCTTCCCAAGCCATCTGAGATAGATGCCGATAACATCATTAAGCCCAAGCTTGATGAACTATCGGCTGATCATCGCCAAGCTTATGAGGAGTACAAGAAGGCACGTGAAGATAAGGAGTTGTAGGAGTTCCTTGGAAACTTCAAGAAAGATCGCCAAGGCAACATCACTCCGATTGGAGAAATCAAGTTCCCTCCTCTTCAAGCCGAACAGGTTAGACCTCCTGTAAGTACTACCTTTTCTCCCGAGCAGTGGGCTGAGATTGAGAGTCGTATTGCTGATGGTAATAATTTAGTCTATCAAACTTTCATAGAAAACACCAATGCGCAGAAAAATATGCCTCAATCGTCTAGTGGTAATATTGGTGTGGCTACTAGTGTAGAAAACCCCAATCTGTCTTTACCTCTTTCATCGGCACCTCCCATGCCGATGAATTACTACCCTACCCACACCAATCAGATTGTGGCTGCACCTACTAATTCCATCATGAGCATGCCAAGTTCGGTACCTATACCAAACCAAGCTGTACCTATAGGTGCAAGCACTCGGCCACATCTGAACTATGGTTCGGCATATGTGCCATAGTTCCTGCCTACCGCTAGCAATTCTACTCCTCCCATCCCACAACAGCAAGCTTCACTGTCTACTACGGACAATACTTTAGCTAGTTTTAGATAGGAGATGGCTAAGATGCTTCGAGAGAATTTTGGAGTTGAGTTACCTCAGAACCGGATTTACCAAAAACCGTATCCCGAGTACTTTGACGCTATCCAGTGCTCTCCGGGATATAAAATTCCGGATTTTGTTAAGTTCAATGGAGAAGGTGCAAAAAACACATGGGAACATGTTAGTCAATACTTAGCATAACTGGGTGAAGCAGGCTCGCTGAATGAATTGAAAGTGCGCTTGTTTCCTTTATCATTAACTGGTACTGCTCTTTCATGGTTTTCTTCTCTACCACATGGTTCTATCCGTGTGTGGTCGCAGCTGGAACAAAAATTTCATGATCACTTTTATAGCGGCGACAACAAACTTAAATTATCACATCTTACATCGGTTAAGCAGAAAAATGATGAATCGGTCTCCGATTACGTCAAGAGATTTAGAGATACAAAGAACCGGTGCTATAGTTTGGTGATAACCGAGAGGGACCTGGCTGACCTTGTGCTCAGTGGTTTGAAAACTCACATTAGGGAAATGCTAGAAGGCTATGAGTTCTTAAGTGTCAACCAGGTCTTGCAAAAAGCTTTGGCTTAGGAGAGCCGGAGCAAAGATCTCAAAGAGGTGCATAGATATAAAACTGATCGTCCTAAGATGAATATGGTTGAGTATGGTAGTGATCACTCAGACGATGAAGGTGATATGTATGCTGCTGAATTTGTTTGGCCGTCTAAGGCCAAACCATTTACTTGCAATGACCTGAAACCGATTCATAATAATCGTAATGAAGAGATGAAGTTTACTTTTAACATTGCTAAGTGTGACAAAATATTTGATGCTTTGTTGCAAGCTAAGATCATTAGGATATCTCACACTTTACCGTCGATTGAAGAGTTGAAATGGCATGCTTATTGCAAATATCATAATTCTTTTTCTCATGCTACTAATGATTGCAATGTATTCCAACGACAGATACAATCGGCCATTAATGACGGATGATTGAACTTTTCTGAGATGCAAGTTGATAAGCAACCTTTCCCAATGAACACTCTGGATTTGGAGGGAAAAAAGTTTCTCATTTGGCTAGAGGTAGCCGAATCTGCTAATAATACTAATGTCATTATTGGTGAGCCTAGGAAAAGCAAGGAATACAGCAAGGTCTTGGGGAGGCAGGTTGTGCTTGAAAAGCAACCCGATGGCAAGGAAGTAATCAAGATCACCATCAAGAATCCTACACTCGGGGGCAACAACAAGTGCAACAAGACACTCGTGTTAAGTTTGTTAAACCCAAGAGTCCATAAGTTGGCAAGTGGAAGAGGAATGAAGCCAAGGTACATCGTTAGCGAGTCAAGCCAACTTTTGATATGTTGTTGTCCAAATATGCAAATCAATCGGCCGGTTCTAGCTCTAATTGGTCATCGTACCTTAAGCGACCAAGGTCACCGTCAACTGATATGTTTAGTCGGCATGCAAAACCGACTGGATCAAGGATGCCGCTTCCACAAGAACAACGACAAGCTGTTTCGGATCGACTTGGATGCTCGTATGAAAGCCGACTGAACATGGGTGTCCATTATTCGGTTGGTCAAAATATGCCTCCGAGTGGAAACTATCCGAGTGTAAGAATGCACTCGGGCAGAAGTTATCTGAATGAAAGAATACGGTCAAGTGAATACTACGGAGTCAAACATCCGAGTGGATTTCGTCCGAGTAAAAGGGTGCGCCCGAGTGAAAACTTCGTAGGCCAGAAAAGTCGACAAGAGTGGCGCGCCAAGTTGTCAAGTGTTGCATTAGTGGAGTCAGGGAAGGGCTAGGAAAATATCAATGCCGACTCGCTCATCTTGGGCAGTGAAACATTCACCACACAACAACCGACTGTGCATATCAACCCAACTGAGCCGATACTTGTTATCGCGCCAAAGCACTTGACCAATGATCATGAAGCAAGTACCATCCAAGTGAAGCCAATTGATCCTAAATACAGCCGGCCAAGGTGGTGTCCTCCAGGGCTAACGAAGACACAAAAGAGGAAATTATAGAGGTTGAGAAATCAAGAGATGGCAGAACAAGAGGCTGAGAAGCAAAGGGACGAGTTGTTCAATGTCACTCGGCCCATGATACCAGCGAAGCAAGTGTGGAAGCCTAAACCAACACAAGACATAGTGGCTTCTACATCGATCACACCAACAATTACACCACCAAAAGAGGACGATGTAGCTATGACATCATCTTAGTCGCCTATTACTTCTCCTTCACTCTGACATAATTCAGATTTAGTGGATGCATCCGAAGAGGAAGACGATCTGTTGGACTATGAGTCTACACCGGTTCATTAAGGTATGGATATCAATATGGTGTAGTACTTACCCGCTGAATTCCGTGCTGTAGATGAAGAAGGGGAAGTGGCTCAGCTGGATTTTGGCCCTAGAAATGCAATATTCGAGAAGCCAAAAGAACCAATGACGCACTTGAAACCATTGTACCTCAAAGGTCATATCAATGGATCACCCCTCACTCAGATGCTTGTTGATGGTGGTGCTGTGGTGAATCTCATGCCCTATTCGGTCTTCAAGAAATTGGGTTTTCCCGATGATGAATTAATCAAGACCAATATGGTGCTTAATGGGTTTGAAGGCAAAGAGAAGACTGAAGCCAAAGGTGTGATGTATGTGGAGCTTACAGTCGGGAGCAAAACTTTAACTATTGCATTCTTTGTTGCTGAGGTGCAAGGTAACTATAACGTCATACTAGGTCGTGATTGGGTTCATGCAAACCAGTCCGTACCATCTACCATGCACCAGTTTTTGATACAGTGGGTTGATGATGAGGTGGAAGTCATTCGTGCGGATAACTCGGCTTGTGTTGCTTTGGCCGATGCATCGGTGGATTGGCAACATCCCAATGCTACTTGCTTGATGGGACACGACTTGTCAGAGTTTGATTTCCTTAGCGCAACGAAGAATGGCTTTGTGCCTGTCTCCTTAAAGCCAATTGGTGGCAATCGGCTCCAAGGTATGATATGTTTAAATGGATTCTAATTCCGAGTGGTTGCAGAAACATCTTGCAAAATATCGGTCTGGTGAGAACAATATGTATGAATCTGTAGAGGAATTGGATGACATGGATAAATTAGGATAGGGTTTTCAATCGGCAGATCCATTAGAAGAAATAGATATAGGGGATGGTTCAGTTCCTAGGCCGATGTTTGTAAACAAGAGTTTGAAAGACGATCATAAAGCTGAGTTGATCGGGCTATTGAAAGAATATGTTTGTTGCTTTGCATGGGAATATCGTGAGATGCCAAGTTTAAGCCGAGAGCTAGTGGAGCATCGGTTGCCTATAAAGGCCAGTTTTAGACCTTACAAACAATCGGCCAGAAAATTTAACCCAAAAACATATGACCGGATCAAGGAGGAGATCGGTCGGTTGCTCAAAGCTAATTTCATTTGGCCCTACAGGTATGCCAAGTGGATCTCTAACATCGTGCCGGTGGAGAAGAAAGGATCCGACAAGTTAAGGGTGTGCATTGATTTTGGAGATTTGAATAGAGCTACACCCAAAGATGAGTATCCCATGCCAATAGCCGACATGCTTATTAATGATGCTTCTGGACATAAGGTTATTAGCCTTCTTGATGGTAATGCGGGTTATAATAAAAATTTTATGGCAGAAGAGGACATGTCCAAGATGTTGGAAATATGCCCTAGAGGCAATAAATAAAGTGTTTATTATTATATTTCCTTGTTCACGATAGTCGTTTATTATCCATGCTATAATTGTATTGATTGGAAACAAATTACATGTGTGGGTAAATAGACAACACTTTGACCCTAGTATGCCTCTAGTGAACTAGCTCGTTAATCAAAGATGGCCAAGGTTTCCTAGCCATTGACATGTGATGTCATTTGATAACGGGATCACATCATTAGGAGAATGATGTGATGGACAAGACCCAAACTACAAACGTAGCATATGATCGTGTCAGTTTATTGCTACTGTTTTCTGCATGTCAAGTATATGTTCCTATAACCATGAGATCATGTAACTCACGGACACCGGAGGAGTGCCTTGTGTGTATCAAATGTCGCAACGTAACTGGGTGACTATAAAGGTGCTCTACAGGTATCTCTGAGGGTGTCTATTGAGTTGGCATGGATCAAGACTGGGATTTGTTACTCCGTGTGATGTAGAGGTATCTCAGGACCCGCTCGGTAATACAACATCACAATAAGCCTTGCAAGCAATGTGACTAAATGTTAGTCATGGGATCTTGTATTACGGAACGAGTAAAGAGACTTGCCGGTAACGATGTTGAAATAGGTATGGAGATACCGACGATCGAATCTCGGGCAAGTAACATACCGAAGAACAAAGGGAACATCATACGGGATTAACTGAATCCTTGACATAGAGGTTTGACCGATAAAGATCTTCGTAGAATATGTAGGAACCTATATGGGCATCCAGATCCCGCTATTGGTTATTGACCATAGAGGTGTCTCGGTCATGTCTACATAGTTCTTGAACCCGCAGGTTCAACACACTTAAGGTTTGGTGACGTTTCGGTAGTATAGAGTTATGTATGATGATGACCGAAGGTTGTTCGGAGTCCAGGATGATGTCCCAGACGTCACGAGGAGCTCTGGAATGGTCCGGAGGTAAGGATTGATATATAGGAAGTCCCATTTTGGTCGCCGAAAAAGTTTCGGGCTAATCGGTAATGTACCGGGAGTGCCGGTAGTGTACCGGGAGACCACCGGGAGGGGTATTTCGACCCAAGAGGCTTCATGGGCTGTGGGAGAGTAAATACCAGCCCTTTGTGGGCTGGTAGAAGTCCCACACAAGGCCCATGCGGCTGGGAGAAAAAGCCCAAAGGGGAAAAGGTGGAAAAAGGCCAAAAAAAGGAGGAATCCTAGTCCTACTAGGATTGGAGGAGGAGTTCTCCTCTCCTCCCCACTTCGGCAGAACCAAAGGAGGCTTGGCCCTTGCGCCAAGACTCTACTCCCTCCCTCCTATATATACTAGAGGATTTTAGGGTTTTGGCAAAGAATTTTCAGCCACGCGCTACCCGTTCCTCCAGTGCATAGTTTCTCCTCTAGATCGGATTTCTGCAATGCTTAGGCGAAGCCCTGTCGGAATAGCTCCACCACCATCGCCGGAGCGCCGTCATGCTGCCGGAGAACTCTTCTTCCTCTCCTCTCCCTCTTGCTAGATCAAGATGGCGGAGATCATCATCAAGCTGCACGTGTGCTGAACGCGGAGGTGCCGTCCGTTCGACGCTAGATCGAAAGGACCATGATCAAGTTCGCGGGATGGATCATGATCAAGTTCGGGGGACGGATCATGACTAGATCGCGGGACGGATCATGATTGGATCACGGGACGCTCGACGATTTGGATCACGAAGGCGTTCGACTACACCAACCGCGTTTCTTAACGCTTCCCGCTTAGCGATCTACAAGGGTATGTAGATCGACTCTCCCTCTCGTAGATGCTCATCACCATGGATAGGTCTTGCGCGAACGTAGGAATTTTTTTGTTTCCCATGCAACGTTCCCCAACAGTGGTATCAGAGCTAGGTCTATGTGTAGATGAGATCTCGAGTAGAACACAAAGAGTTTATGGGCGTTGATGCTTAGATTGCTTCCACCCTTGGTCGTATTTTGGTTCGGCGGTATTGTGAGATGAAGCGGCCCGGACCAACATTACTCGTACACTTACGAGAGACCGGTTCCCTCAAACGCAACTTGTTGCATAGATGGCTTGCGGGTGCCAGTTTCTCTCACTTTAGTTGGATCGGATTCGATAAAGGCGGTCCTTGAGAAGGTTGAAAATCAACTAGTGTATCACCGTTGTGGTTTTTGCATAGATGAGAATTGTTCTTGCTAGATACCCGTAGCAGCCACGTAAAACATGCAACAACAATTAGAGGACGTCTAACTTGTTTTTGCAGGGTATGTTGTGATATGATATGACCAATTACATGATGTGATATATGTGATGTATGAGATGATCATGTGATGTATAGATTATCACGACTTGCATGTCGATGAGTATGGCAACCGGCAGGAGCCATAGGGTTGTCTTTAATTATTGTATGACATGCGTGTCAATCATTAAGCGCTATGTAATGCTTTACTTTATCGCTAAATGGTAGCAATAGTAGTAGAAGCATGTTGGGCGCGACAACCCCGATGGCGACACGTTGATGGAGATCAAGATGATGGAGATCGTGGTGTCGTGCCGGTGACGATGGATATCATGCCGGTGCTTTCAAGATGGAGATCAAAAGCACAAGTTCATGGCCATATCATGTCACTTATGATTTGCATGTGATGTTAATCCTATTAAAGACCTTGTTTTGCTTAGGACGACGGTAGCATTATAAGGTGATCCCTCACTTAAATTTCAAGTTGAATTGTGTTCTCCCCAAGTGTGCACCGTTGCGAAAGTTCGTCGTGTTGAGACACCACGTGATGATCGGGTGTGATAAACTCTACGTTCACATACAACGGGTGCAAGCCAGTGTTGCACATGCAGAACACTCGGGTTAAACTTGATGAACCTAGCATGTACAGACATGGCCTCGGAACACAAGAGACCGAAAGGTCGAACATGAGTCATATATTAGATATGATCAACATGATGATGTTCACCATTGAAACCACCTCAACTCACGTGATGATCAGACTTGAGTTGGTGAATTTGCATCATGTGACACTCAGATGACCTGAGGGATGTCAATTTGAGTGGGAGCTTTAGTAATTTGATTAACTAAACTCATTATCTTGAACAATAGTCTAAGAAACCTTTGCATATTTATGTTGTAGATCAATGGCTCGTGCAGTAGCACCCCTGAATTTTAATGCGTTCCTAGAGAAAGCTAAGTTGAAAGATGATGGAAGTAACTTTGTTGACTGGGCCCGTAATCTGAGGATTATACTCATGGCTTCCTAGAAATCATATGTCCTTGATGCACCTCTTGGTGACCAACCAAAAGACATGACCTCCGAAGACGTTAAGAACGCTTGGGAGGCACGTTCTGGAGATTACTCAATAGTTCAGTGTGCAATACTGTATGGCTTAGAACCGGGACTTTAAAGATGTTTTGAACGTCATGGAGCATATGAGATGTTTGAGGAGTTGAAGTTTATCTTTCAGAAGAATGCCCGGATCGAGAGGTATGAGACCTTCGACAAGTTCTATGCTTGCAAGATGGAGGAGAACGGGTCTATCAGTGAACATATACTAAGAATATCTGGGTATGTGACTCGTCTAAAGGTGTTGGGAATTGCCCTTCTGCCAGAGGCGATCACTGACAGAGTTCTTCAATCACTGCCACCTAGTTACAAGAGCTTTGTGATGAACTATAACATGCACGTGATGAACAAGTCAGTCGCCGAGCTGTTTGCGATGCTGAAAGTCGCTGAGTCTGAAATCCAGAAAGAACATCAAGTGTTGATGGTCAATAAAACCACTAGTTTCAATAAGAATGGAAAGGGCAAGGGCAATAAGGGTAAAACCAAGAAGGATGTCAAAGCAGTTGCTACTCCTATAAAGAAGCCCAAGCATGGACCTAAGCCAGAAACTGAGTGCTTTCATTGCAAGGGAACTGGTCACTAGAAGTGGAACTGCCCCAAGTACCTGGCCGACAAGAAGGCAGCCAACAACAAACAAGGTATATATTATATACATGTTATTGATGTGTACCTTACTAGCTCTCGTTGTAGTGCATGGGTATTTGATACCAGTTCGGTTGCTCACATTTGCAACTCAAAGCAGGACCTATGGAATAGACGAAGGCTGGCAAAGGATGAAGTGACGATGTGCGTGGTAAATGGTTCCAAGGTTGATGTGATCGCCGTCGGCACGCTCTCTCTTCAATTACCATCGGGATTAGTGATGAACCTGAATAATTGTTATTTAGTGCCTACGTTAAGCATGAACATTATATCTGGATCTTGTTTATTGTGAGACGGTTACTCATTTAAATCAGAGAATAAAGGTTGTTCTATTTATATGAGTAATATCTTTTATGGTCATGCACCCAATGTGAGGGGTTTATTCATGAATCTTGATAGTGATGACACACATGTTCATAACATTGATAACAAAAGATGGAGAGTTGATAATGATAGTACCACTTTCTTGTGGCACTGCCATTTAGGTCATATTGGTGTAAAACGCATGAGGAAGCTCCATGCTGATGGACTTTTGGAGTCACTTGATTTTGAATCACTTGACACATGTGAACCATGCCTCATGGGCAAGATGACTAAAATGCCATTCTTTGGAACAATGGAACGGGCAAGTGACTTATTGGAAATCATCCATACCGATGTGTGTGGTCCGATGAATGTTACAGCGCGTGGTGGATATCGTTATTTTCTCACCTTCACTGGTGACTTAAGTAGATATGGGTATATTTACTTAATGAAACACAAGTCTGAAACGTTTGAAAAGTTCAAGCAATTTCAGAGTGAAGTTGAGAATCATCGTAACAAGAAGATTAAATTCCTGCGATCTGATCGAGGAGGTGAATATCTGAGTTATGAGTTTGGCAGTCACTTAAGACAATGTGGAATTGTTTCACAGTTGACACCGCCCGGAACACCACAGCGTAATGGTGTGTCCGAACGTCATAATCGGACCTTATTAGATATGGTGCGATCTATGATGTCTCTTGCTGATTTGCCACTATCGTTTTGGGGTTATGCATTAGAGAAAGCTGCATTCACTTTAAATAGGGCACCATCAAAATCCGTTGAGACGACGCCATATGAACTATGGTTTGGCAAGAGGCCAAAGTTGTCGTTTCTTAAAGTTTGGGGATGTGATGCTTATGTCAAAAAGCTTCAGCCTGAAAAGCTAGAACCCAAAGCGGAGAAATGCGTCTTCATAGGATACCCGAAAGAGACAGTCGGTTATACCTTCTCTCTCAGATCCGAAGGTAAAGTGTTTGTCGCTAAGAACGAAACATTTCTTGAGAAAGAGTTTCTCTCGAAATAATTGAGTGGGAGGAAAACAGAGCTTGATGAGGTTATTGAACCTTTACTTCAACCAGAAAGTAGCGCAACGCAGAAAGATGTTTCTGTGGAACCTACGACGATAGAAGAGGAAGTTAATGGTGATGATCATGAAGCTTCGGATCAAGCTACTATTGAACCTCGTAGGTCAACAAGGGCGCTTACTACTCCTGAGTGGTACAACAACCCTGTCTTGGAGGTCATGTTGTTGGACAACAATGAACCTATGAGCTATGGAGGAGCAGTGATGGGCCCGGATTCCGAGAAATGGTTAGAGGCCATGAAATCCGAGATGGGATCCATGTATGAAAACAAAGTATGGACTTTGGAAGTATTACCTGAAGGGCGAAAGGCCATTCAGAACAAATGGATCTTTAAGAAGAAGACAGACGCGGACGGTAATGTCACCGTCTATAAAGCTCGACTTGTGGCAAAGGGTTTTTCACAAGTTCAAGGAGTTGACTACGATGAGACCTTCTCACCCGTAGCGATGCTTAAGTCTGTCAGAATCAAGTTGGCAATAGCTGCTTATTTCGATTATGAAATTTTGCAGATGGATGTCAAAACAGCGTTCCTCAACGGTTTCCTTGAGGAAGAGTTGTATATGATGCAACCGGAAGGTTTTGTCAATCCAGAGAATGCTGACAAAGTTTGCAAACTATAGCGATCCATTTATGGGCTGGTGCAAGCATCTCGGAGTTGGAATAAGCGCTTTGATGAGGTGATCAAAGCGTTTGAGTTTATACAAGTTTATGGAGAAGCTTGTATTTACAAGAAAGTGAGTGGGAGCTCTATAGCGTTTCTAGTATTATATGTGGATGACATATTGCTAATTGGAAACAATATAGAAATGCTGGAAAGCGTGACGGAATATTTGAACAAGAGTTTTTCAATGAAGGACCTAGGAGAAGCTGCTTTCATATTAGGCATTAAGATCTATAGAGATAGATCGAGACGCTTAATAGCACTTTCACAGAGCACATACCTTGATAAAGTTTTGAAGAAGTTTAAAATGGATCAGTCCGAGAAGGGGTTCTTGCTTGTGTTACAAGGTGTGAAGTTGAGTAAGACTCAATGCCCAGTAACTGCAGAAGATAGAGAAAAGATGAGTGTCATCCCCTATGCTTCAGCCATGGGCTCTATCATGTTTGCAATGCTATGCACAAGACCCGATGTCAGCCTTGCCATAAGTATGGCCGGAAGGTTTCAAAGTGATCCTGGAATGGAGCACTGGGCAGCGGTCAAGAATATCCTTAAGTACCTGAACAGGACTAAGGAAATGTTTCTCGTTTATGGAGGTGATGAAGAGCTCGTCGTAAAGGGTTATGTCGATGCAAGCTTTGACACTGATCCGGATGACTCGAAGTCACAAACCGGATACGTATTTATTCTCAACGGGGGAGCGGTAAGCTGGTGGAGTTCCAAGCAAAGCGTGGTAGCCGATTCTACATGCGAAGCGGAGTACATCGCAGCCTCGGAGGCAGCGAAGGAAGGTGTCTGGATGAAGCAGTTCATGACAGATCTTGGAGTAGTGCCCAGTGCACTGAATCCAATGAACCTGTTCTGTGATAACACTGGTGCCATTGCTCTAGCCAAGGAACCAAGGTTTCACAAGAGGACCAGACACATAAAGCGACGCTTCAACTCCATCCGCGATTACATTGAGGAGAAGGACATAAATATTTGCAAAGTGCACACGGATCTGAATGTTGCAGACCCGTTGACTAAACCTCTTCCAAGGGCTAAACATGATCAACACCAGAACTGCATGGGTGTTTAATTCATTACAATGTAAATCACATAGTGATGTTAACTAGATTATTGACTATAGTGCAAGTGGGAGACTGTTGGAAATATGCCCTAGAGGCAATAAATAAAGTGTTTATTATTATATTTCCTTGTTCATGATAATCGTTTATTATCCATGCTATAATTGTATTGATTGGAAACACATTACATGTGTGGGTAAATAGACAACACTTTGTCCCTAGTATGCCTCTAGTGAACTAGCTCGTTAATCAGAGATGGTCAAGGTTTCCTAGCTATTGACATGTGATGTCATTTGATAACGGGATCACATCGTTAGGAGAATGATGTGATGGACAAGACCCAAACTACAAACATAGCATATGATCGTGTCAGTTTATTGCTACTGTTTTCTGCATGTCAAGTATATGTTCCTATGACCATGAGATCATGTAACTCACGGACACCGGAGGAGTGCCTTGTGTGTATCAAATGTCACAATGTAACTGGGTGACTATAAAGGTGCTCTACAGGTATCTCCGAGGGTGTCTGTTGAGTTGGCATGGATCAAGACTGGGATTTGTTACTCCGTGTGATGGAGAGGTATCTTAGGGCCCACTCGGTAATGCAACATCACAATAAGCCTTGCAAGCAATGTGACTAAATTTTAGTCATGGGGTCTTGCATTATAGAACGGGTAAAGAGACTTGCCGGTAACGAGGTTGAACTAGGTATGGAGGTACCGACGATCGACTCTCGGGCAAGTAACATACCGAAGAACAAAGGGAACATCATACAGGATTAACTGAATCCTTGACACAGAGGTTCGACCGATAAAGATATTCGTAGAATATGTAGGAACCAATATGGGCATCTAGGTCCCTCTATTGGTTATTGACCGTAGAGGTGTCTCGGTCATGTCTACATAGTTCTCGAACCCGCAGGGTCTGCACACTTAAGGTTTGGTGACGTTTCGGTAGTATAGAGTTATGTATGGTGGTGACCTAAGGTTGTTCGGAGTCCCGGATGAGATCCCGGACGTCAGAAGGAGCTCCGGAATGGTCCGCAGGTAAAGATTGATATATAGGAAGTCCCATTTTGGTCACCGGAAAAGTTTCGGGCTAATCGGTAAGGTACCGGGAGTGCCGGTAGTGTACCGGGAGACCACCGGGAGGGGTATTTAGACCCAAGAGGCTTCATGGGCTGTGGTAGAGTAAATACCAGCCCTTTCTGGGCTGGTGGAAGTCCCACACAAGGCACATGCGGCTAGGAGAAAAAGCCCAAAGGGAAAAAGGTGGAAAAAGGCCGAAAAAGGAGGAATCCTAGTCCTACAAGGATTGGAGGAGGAGTCCTCCTCCCCTCCCCACTTCGGCCGAACCAAAGGAGGCTTGGCCCTTGCTCCAAGCCTCTCCTCCCTCCCTCCTATATATACTAGAGGATTTTAGGGTTTTGGCACAGAATTTTCAGCCACGTGCTACCCGTTCCTCCAGTGCATAGTTTCTCCTCTAGATCGGATTTCTACAGTGCTTAGAAGAAGCCCTGCCGGAATAGCTCCACCGCCATCGCCGGAGCACCGTCGCGCTGCCGGAGAACATTTCTTCCTCTCCACTCCCTCTTGCTGGATGAAGATGACGGAGATCGTCATCAAGATGAACATGTGCTGAACACGGAGGTGCCGTCCGTTCGGCGCTAGATCGGAAGGGTCGTGATCAAGTTCGCGGGACGGATCGTGATCAAGTTTGCGGGACGGATCGTGACTGGATCGCGGGACGGATCGTGATTGGATCACGGGACACTCGGCGATTTGGATCGCGAAGACGTTCAACTACACCAACCGCGTTTCTTAACGCTTCCTGCTTAGCGATCTACAAGGGTATGTAGATCCACTCTCCCTCTCGTAGATGCTCATCAGCATGGATAGGTCTTGCGTGAACGTAGGAAAATTTTTGTTTCCCATGCAACATTCCCCAACACAAGACAGCCTTTCGTTGCCCTGGTTTCCTTGGTTTATTCGAGTGGACAGTGATGACATTCGGATTAAAAAATGCTGGTGCCACATACCAAAGGGCTATGAATTTAATTTTCCATGATTTACTCGGTATTATTCTTGAAGTCTATATTGATGATATTGTTGTCAAATCGAATGCTTTTAAGTCTCATATGGCCGATTTGCGCTTAGCTTTTGAAAGAATGAAAAAATATGCACTGAAGATGAATCCTTTGAAGTGTGCATTCGACGCGTCGGCTGGAAAGTTTTTGGGTTTCATTATTCATGAGAATGGCGTAGAAATCGATCCCAAAAATATAGAAGCTATACAAAAAGTGGAGGCTCCAGCATGCAAGAGAGATATGCAAAAATTCCTTGGCAAGGTCAATTATTTGAGAAGGTTCATAGCTAATTTGTCAGGGAAGGTTAATGCATTCACTCCTATTCTTCGGTTAAAGAATGATGCTGATTTTACTTGGGGGGCAAAATAGCAAGAGGCATTCAACATGATCAAGACTTATTTGAGCACTCCTCCGGTGATGAAAGCACCCAAACATAAAGAACCCTTTAGGCTTTACATTGCGGTAGAGGAAGGTGTTATTGGTTCTGTATTGACTCAAGAAACTAAAGGAAGGGAACATACTATTACATATTTGAGTCGACGCTTATTGGATGCCGAGACAAGGTATACATTTATTGAAAAGTTACGCCTCTGTTTATATTATGCTTGCACAAAACTGAGGCATTACCTTGTGCCGAGTGCCTGCATAGTAGCTTGTCAAACCGATGTCATTAAATACATGTTGCATATGCCAATTCTTAGTGGTAGGATTGGCAAGTGGGCTTATGCTTTAATTGCGTATGATTTGGCTTATGAATCTCTAAAATCCATGAAAGGCCAAATTGTTGCTAATTTTATTGTTGAGTATCGGATTAATGACAAGCATGATGTTGATATAAATCTTGTATCGTTAGTACCATGGAGCCTATATTTTGATGGTTCAGTTTGTAGCAATGGCCAGGGTGTTGGTATTGTTTATATATCTCCCCATAGTGATGTTTTTGAAGCCTCATGCCGACTGGAATATTTTTGCACAAATAATCAAGACGAATATGAAGCATTGTTATTCGGTTTAGAGATGTTGCTCGCTATAGGTGCAACACATGTTGAGGCTTTTGGTGATTCGTTATTAGTAGTGCAGCAAGTGTCCAAAGTCTTTCAATGTTTAGACGAATCACTTAATGTTTATCTTGATAAGTGTCTAGATGCGATTTCTACTTTGGACTATTTTTGCATTGCTCATAGATCTAGACATGACAATTGGAGAGTAAATGAGTTAGCACAACAAGCATCCGGCTATCATATTGATCATGGCATGTTTCATATTTCTCAGAAGCCGATGTCTTGTCTTACTAATATGGGAGAGGCCGAACTAAAGCCCACTAGTTTGGCCACTAACAATAAATCTAGTGCAGGTGAAAATCATGACTGGAGGAAGCCCATTATCGATTACTTGTGCAATCCGAGTGAAAGGGTGGATAGATCTGTTCGTCGTATGGCTTTCAAATATACGATGAGAGATGATGGTCTTTATCGCCGAACGGTTGAAGATGTTCTTTTGAAGTGTTTGGATGAAGACCAAGCCAGAGTTGCTATGGGAGAGGTGCATGAAGGCATTTGTGTTACTCATCAGTTGACACCCAAAATGAAATGGCTCTTGCGACATGCTAGATTTTATTTGCCGACTATGATCAATGATTGCTTCAGGTATTATAAAGGGTGTGAAGCTTGTCAAAAATTTGGTGATATTCAGTTGGCTCCTGCTGCTATGTTACATCCTATTATCAAGCCGTGGCCTTTTAGAGGATGGGGTTTAGACTTCATTGGACAAATTCATCCATCTTCTTCAAAGGGGCATTGGTTCGTGTTGGTGGCAACCGATTATTTCACTAAATGGTCTGAAGCAGTACCTCTCAAGAACATGACACATACAGAGGTAATTCAATTCATAACCAAACACATTATTCATAGATTCGGCATCCCTCGGACGTTAACTACAGATCAAGGTTCATCTTTCATGTGACATCAAGTTAGAGAATTTGCCGAATCATATAGCATAAAGTTGGTCAATTCATGTCTGTATTATGCCCAAGCTAATGGACTAGCGGAGTCCAGCAACAAAATATTGATTAAGCTCATCAAGAAGAAAATTGAGGATAATCCAATAAAATGGAATGATTTGTTGTCTGAGGCTTTATGGGCACATAGAATCTCAAGGCATGGTGCTACAAAGGTAACTCCATATGAGCTAGTATACGGCCAAGAGGTTGTTTTACCTATGGAGGTAAATTTGAGTGCTTTGAGAATAGCCAAACAAAATGATTTATCGGCAGTGGACTTTTATGATTTGATGATGGACAATATTGATGAGGTTGCTGATAAGCGTTTGGCTGCATTAAAAGCCATAGAGAAGGACAAATTGAGGGTAGCAAGAGCTTACAATAAAAAGGTCAAGTTGAAGAATTTCATGTTGGCGATCTTGTGTGGAAAGTAATTTTGCCGATTGGTTCTAGAGATAGAAAATTTGGGAAGTGGTCTCCAAACTGGGAAGGTCCTTTCAGGATTGCAAGAATAGTTCCTGGAAATTCATATTTAGTGGAATCCATACAAGGAGTATTATTACCTCGAGCTCTCAACGGCAGATATCTTAAAAAGTACCACCCGAGTGTGTGGCAAGAAGCCTGATTAGGCAATGGCCGATATATGATTATCGCCCTTAGCATAAAAATGGTCGATACATAATTATCGCCCTGAGAAATATAGATGGCTAGTGGACTGTTGACATCGTCCTTAGAACAAACATGGTGCAAATTGTTTTTCGGCATGCTAGCTTTGCCGAAAAACAGGGGGGCATGTGTTGACACCTGATTTTGACACGATGCAAAATGCAATAAAGATGGACTCAAATGAAAAGGTTTTTTCTACGAGAAAGTTCATATTGCCGAGTGAAACAACCTTGATGTTTAGAACATCACCATTCGACATCATCTCAAGGGTCAAATCACACTTGGATTGTCATATAGATGTTCTGAGTACTTTCTTGTTTATCACGCCTCCAAGACAATCTCGAATGAAGGAATATTCTACATGGATTTTCTTCGTCTCGTCGAGATGATCGGTTTTGATATATAAATCATCTCAATCTGATGTCGTATGAAAAAGTTAGAGCAACCAGAGTGCAGCCCTACCACAAAGCAAAATGTGGCGCAGGAGATCAGACACATGTCTGATGGGTCACGCGAGTCATTCGGCCCTCAAGACTTCCGCGGATGGAAAAACTTACAACATGAAAAAGTTTCGCGTCGAGATGATTGATTTTGATATATAAACTTTCTCAATCTGAGGTTGTATGCGACCTCGAGAGGCAAAACAAAATCAGCTTGGAGTTTCACTTGGGATTTCCGAGTGAAAGTTTGTCGACCGAGGGAAACGCCGTCCGGTCGAGTGAAAGGTCTTCTGTCCGGCCGAGTGAAATTGCCATCCGAGTGAAAATCGCCGGCCGAGTGAAATTGCCGTTCGAGTGAAAATCGCCGTTCGAGTGAAAAATATCGGTCAAGTGAAAGTACTGGCCGAGTGCAATTGTCGTCCGAGTGAAAATCACCATCCGAGTGAAAAATATCGGTCGAGTGAAAGTTTCGGTCAAGTGAAAGTTTCGGTCGAGTGAAAGTTCAAGATGGCCTCGGATGGAAAAGTTTTCAACATGAAAGTTCTTCGTAACGTCGAAACGGTCTACTTTTCTTTTAAGGTCATTATCATCTGAGATAGTATGCGGCCTGCAGAGACGCTACAACACTCGGACAGTCCAGTCTGCTGCGTGGCCGAGTCCGATTCGAAGTTAAAGATGACCTCGTGGAGTATTCAAGATGGCTTTATTTGGGAAAGTGATCAACATGCGTATTGTTGGCCTCATCGAGGACATAAAATTGATATTTGGACCGTGTCCATCGGAGGTCATATGCAGATTTCACGACCCATGCAAGAACAAGACAGAAGATTGGGCCAGATTTGGGCTGAATCCGAGTGGAACTAGAACTAGGACTCTAGGACGTGAATTGATGTAATTTTCTTGTAAGAAAAGCCTCGATGAATCCTTTGCTTGTACAGGAAGTCCATCCACCTCTTATATATGATTGGGGTGACGGACGATTGAACAACACACAATCGAACAAATCAATCTATACTACTTTTTCATCTACGTTCTTCGCTGTTATTCGTGTTTGAGAGATGCGAATCCCGAGGCTCTAGGGGCGAGCGAATCGACCTAGGGCAGCCCATAGTGGCCGCACTCCCTGACGGGGTCCCTCCCGGGCGTGCCGGGTTTCGGTTCTGCAAAAGCGTCCGCCGACTGTCTTGCGTATTGCGCTGCCGGACAGACCTCCCTCGACGTGAGCTACGGTGCATCACCCCCGGCGTCGAGGGTACACGGTGATGTGTTCGTGTGTCAACAGGTGGTTCAGGCCCTGAAGCGGCTCCAAGCGTCCGGCAAGGCACTGGTTCGCACCCTATGGTCGGGCGCAGTGGAGCCGACCTCCATGATCCGGTTGTCAAGGTGGTTGGAGTTCGGGACCGTGCGGGTGAACGCCTGGAGGGCTTCTGCCGCGCGCGCCGGTGCGGGCATGGTGCTTCGTATCGCGAGGTCATGGTTCCCCGAGCTAGATCTAGGGTTGCTCATGGCCTAGTGTGCTGGTACTGATGCGAAGTTGAAGGAGGTTGCCGGTGTATTGGTAGTGAGGGCGGGCGACCTCGCGTCCTTTGCTGCATGGGACGAGTACGTACGCGCTCGCTCTAGACGACCCGGAAGGTAGCGCCGCCAAAACAGATGGCGAAGACACGGGCTCCAGCACTGATGACTATGTCAACTCCGAGCCAGCTCGGGACTCGGTGATGGGAGCCGACACGGACCGCGTCGGGGCCAAGGATGGGGCCTCTTCATCGGTCGCCGCAGTATATGCCGGAGGAGAAGACGGTGCTGCCACTATCTAGGGCTCCTTTATCTTTCTGCATTTTGTAGTTTTCAATTCCACCCACTGGGGGGTGTAGATGTAATGAACTTGTGGCCTTGGGCCGTTTAATTTTTATCAATCTTTTGATTGCCAAGATATTGCTAGCTTATGCATGCCGGCTCGGCCTTATCCTTTTTACCCTTTTGGTTCTGTATGCTCAAAGCCTTGTCCCCTTTGGTATCAGCCCCGCCAGCCGGACAGCCGGGATCCGGTCTATAGCTAGGACAGGGCTTCTGCCTCGTGGGAGTCAGTCATGAGTTTGGAAACCGCGAGAGGGTTTCGGGTAAGGTGAGCGATAGAGGCTAAGAAAAAAAAGCGTTTTTTGTGTGCGCTAAGTTTTACCATCCCGAGGACCCATCAGCCGGACAACCGGGAGCCGGTCTGTAGATGGGAGGGGTGGGAGGGATTATTTTAGTTCACATTACTTTGACCGGCTTCGGGGAGGATGCTAGGGCTAGCCGGCGAGCCCCCGGGACCGGGAGCCGGGTCCAGGAGCCGGCGAGGCGAAACAAGTGTTTGGAGAGAAACAAAAGGGGCGTGTCCCAAGAGCTGGCTTGGGGCACCCGTTGCACTCATAAGCCCAAAAGGGAAGGATACATACATACACTAGTTCTTAGTAGTAAAACAGACGGAGGAGCGTCGCGTTCCACGAGCGCTCTGTCTCTTCGCCGGAGGCATCTCTCTTGTGGTTCTGCGGCTTCTGGGCGTCTATTAGATAGTACGTGTTGTTGTGCAGCACCTTGCTAACGATGAACGGGCCCTCCCAGGGGGAGGACAGATTGTGCTGCCCGGCAGTTCTCTCGATCCGCCTGAGCACCAAGTTTCCTTCACAGAAGGAGAGTGTCCGGATCCGCCTGCTGTGGTAGTGCTGGAGCTTCTGCTAGTAGATAGCCGTTCGGCTCAATGCCAGCTCGTGGGCCTCCTCGAGGAGGTCGACGTCGTCCTCTCTCGCCTCCTTCGCATCTTTCTCTGTATATGGGGAAACCCGAGGCGAATCGAACTCAACGTTGGTGGGGATGATTGCCTCGGACTCATATACGAGAAAGAAAGGGGTGTAGCCGGTCGACCGGTTGGGCCTGGTCCTAAGGCTCCAAAGGACAGTCGGTAGCTCTTTGATCCAGCAGTCAGACGACCGGACAAGAAGTGCCATGAGCCGGGCCTTGATGTCGGCCAAGATTAGGTCATTCGCCCTCTCAACCTGGCCATTTGACTATGGGTGGGCGACGGAAGCCAAGTCAAGCCGAATGCCTTGCTTGGCATAGAAACGCGCTAGCGCACCCTTGGCAAAGTTTGTGTCGTTGTTGGTGATGATGCTGTGGGGGACGCCGTAGCGGACCGTGATGTCCTCAATGACCAAACGGTCGTGGGGCCATCCAGCTTCTTGATTGGCCTGGCCTTGATCCACTTGGTGAACTTGTCGAGGGCTACTAGCAAGTGGGTCATGCCGCCTCATGCGGTCTTTAAGGGGCCTACCATGTCCATCCCCCAGACGGCAAAAGGCCACGAGAGGGGGATGGTCTCGAGGGCGGTTGCTGGCAGGTGGCTCTGCGTGCTGAAACACTCACACCCTTCGCACTTGTCGACCAGCCGCTTGGCCTCTTCCAAAGCCGTCGGCCAGTAGAAGCCGTGGCGGAACGCCCTGGCCACCAGGGCCCTGGAAGCGGCGTGATGCCCGCACTCGCCCTGGTGGATATGGTGGAAAACGCCGGTGGTGCTGCGATGAACCATCTCGTGGTTGATGATGTCGTACGCCGGGGCCCAGCGCTGGATTTGTCTTGCCATGGCCTCACCAAGGGAAGCTCGCCGCGTAAGAGGAACGCCAGAATGGGCTGGGCCCATGAGGGAGCTGAGACGGGAGCCATTCGGGGCCCAAGTGGAGCATCGGAGGCGGCCGATGTCCTCGGGTTCGGATGACCAGTCCCCGGGACCGGCTCGCCAGTCCCTGAGATTAAGGCAACAGGAGGGGCGTCGATGGCCATCATGACAGCCGCGGACTCAAAGCCGGCCACCGCAGGGGGGTGGGGGTCCGAGCCGACGCGACCAGCTCAACAGCCAGGGCTAGTGGTGCCGGCTGGGAAATCTGAGTCGATGGTGCCGGTAAAGCAGCCAAGGCTGATGGTGCCGGCTGAGGAGCTGGATCTGACGAAGGGCTAGCAGTGTTGGCCAGCACGAAGATGGACTCTGATTCGTGGGAGGGCTTGATCGAGGGCTTGAGCAGCCACTCGAGGGAGCCGCCGGCTGGGATGGCTTGCCGGGTGGAGCCGATCTTTCCGAGCGTATCGGCCGCCTCGATGTCCGCCCGGGGGACGTGATGGAACTCACAACCCTCGAAGGAGTCGATGAGCTGCTGGACGATGAAGTGATAGCTGGCCATGTTGGCGTCCCCGACATTCCATTCGCTAGAGACTTGCTGCACCATGAGGTCGGAGTCACCGAAGCATAGGATGCGCCGGATGCCGATCTCCTTGGCGAGCTAGAGGCCGTGGATGAGGGCTTCATACTCGAACACATTGTTGGAGGTGGCGAAGTGGATCTGGAGTGCATACTTGAGCCGATCCCCCTTCGGAGACGACAAGACGATGCCGGCTCCAAGGCCGGCTCGCATCTTCGGGTCCTCAAAGTGCATGCGCCAGTGCGTGGATTCGGGTGGAGGCGACACGAATTGGGTTTCAGCCTAGTCTACGAGGAAATCATCCATCGCCTGAGACTTGATGGTGGTGCGCGGCCCATACTGTATCTCATAGTCGGCGAGGGCGATTGCCCACTTGGCTGTCTGGCCGGTGGCGTCCCATCTGCTCATGATTTTGCCTAGAGGCACCGTGCTCACCACGGTGATGCCATGCTCCTGGAAGTACTGCTTGATCTTATGGGCAGCGAAGTATATGCCGTAGCACATCTTCTGGTAGTGGGGGTAGTTCCGCTTGGATGCGGAGAGGACCTCGCTGAGATAGTAGACGGGGCGCTGGATTGACAGCATCTTGCCTTCCTCTGGCCGCTCCACCACCAAGACGACGCTGATGACGCACGTGGTCGCCTTGCTATAGGCGAAGAAAGGCTCCTCCTTAGCCGGCGCGGCCAGGATGGGTGCACTAGTGAGAGCCCGCTTGAGGCCACAGAAATCCTCATCTGCCTCGTCATGCCATTCAAACATGGTCGGCTTCCTCGTGGAGTTGCGGTCTAGCTTGACCAGAGTCGTCTTCCGCAGGAGCCCGTAGAGGGGCATGGCCTTCTCTCCCAGCCGGCTCACGAACTGGCTGAGCGAGGCGAGGCATCCAGTGAACTTCTGGACGTCGCGGAGCTGGGTCGGCCTGGGCATGTGCTAGATCGCCCTGATCTTCTCTGGGTTGTCCTTGATGCCGCAAGCGGACACGAAGAAACCCAGGAGTTGGCCGACTGGGACGCCGAATACACACTTCTCCGGGTTGAGCTTGATCTTGTATTCACGTAGGTTGGCGAACATCTCCCGAAGATCGCCGAGGAGGCTGAAGTGTTTCTTGGTCTTGACGATGATGTCGTCATCGTAGACGTGGATGTTCCTGCCTATCTGAGGCAGGAGGCACTTCTGAATGCAGCACTAGAAGGTAGCACCTGCGTTCTTTAGGCCAAAGGACATGGTGATGTAGCAGTAGGCCCCGAAAGGGGTGACGAAGGAGGTCTTCAGCCGGTCGGCCGGCTCCAGCTTGATCTGGTGGTAGCCTGAGTAGGCGTCTAGGAAGGAAAGCAGGTTGCAGCCGGCCGTGGAGTCGATGACTTGATCGATCCATGGCAGGGCGAACGGGTCCTTGGGACACGTCCTTTTCAGGCTCATGTAGTCGATACACATGCGCCAAGTCTTGTTCTTATTCAACAATAGGACTGGGTTGGCCAGCCAGTCCGGGTGAAACACTTCCATGATGAAGCCGGCTGCGAGCAGTCGGGCGATCTCCTCTCCTATAGTATGCCGCTTCTCGTCGAAGAAGCGACGCAGGGGTTGCTTGACCGGTTTTTCCATCCGTCCACACGTGAATCTTGTGCTCTGCCAACTTCCTTGGAACACCCGGGATGTAATTAGGAGACCATGCAAAGATGTCCCGATTCTCACGGAGGAAGTCGACGAGCTCGCCTTCCTATTTGCTGTCGAGATGGGCCCCGATGGTGACACACTGCTTGGGGTTGGCCGGGTCGAGTGGCATCTATCTCATGTCCTTGGATGGCTAGAACGACGCCTCGCCGGCTGACGAGGACGGAGGATCCGGCATGGCCGGCTGGCCAGAGGTGTGGGCCACGAGCCAGTCAAGCTACCACTTCTCCTCCGCTATCTCTAGAGCTTCGGCCAGCTGGCTGCCATCACGCGCGCATGTGAGAGAGATCTTGTAGTCGCCGGCGATGGTGATGATGCCCTTGGGACCTGACATCTTGAGCTTGAGTTAGGCGTAATGGGGAACTGCCATGAACTTGACGAGAGCTGGCCGACCCAAGAGTGCGTGGTAAGGACTGTCGAGGTCCACCACCTCGAACCATACCGGCTCACGGCGGAAGTGGCTCTGGCCGCCAAAGACGACATCGAGCTCGATCTTGCCAATGGGGGTGCAGGATTTTCCCGGCACAATGCCGTGGTAAACCGTCTAGCTCATATGTAGATCTTCCTCCTTGAGGCCTAGCTTGAGCATCGTGTTGCGGTAGAGGATGTTGATGTTGTTGCGGTAGAGGATGTTGATGTTGTTGCCCCCATCGATCAACACCCGCGAGAAGCAGCAGGTGCGTCTCTCGGAGACGATGGTGGGATCGAGGACGAGGGCATAGCTGCCAGGGCTCGGCATTACGGCCAGGTGGTCAGCCTGTCTCCAGGTAACCAGCTTCTCAGACCAGTGAATGAACTGGGGGGTAGAAGGCATGGTGGCGTTCAACTCGCGCTGGAGCCGGCACTAAGCGTGCTTGTCTATCTCTTTGCTGGTGAAGACGACGTACAATCTGACCTGGTTGGGGAACTGGTCGAGCAGGCGGCTGTCGTACTGGCCCGGAGCCGGAGCCGGGGCCGGAGCGGGAGTCGGAGCCGACACCGGTGCACGGAGAGGCGGCACGGGAGGAGCTAGTAGGCCGTCCCCCCAGACCAACCGCTGCAAGAAACTGCACTGCCGGAGCGTATGCATGGACGGTTTGGCCTCTGAATGATTTTTGCAGGGGAGGTCGAGCATCTGCTCGAAGGTGATCTTGGGAAGCCAGGCGGCCTTACCGGTACACTGATGCTGGCTGGAAGCCTGGGCAGCTTGCTGCTCTTCCTCGATGGTGGCGACCTGCCGACTCCCGTAGCGGGAGTCAGGCTGGTCGGCCTTGCGCTTGTTGTTCTGCGGCTGCCAGTTGTCGGCAGCCGGTCATGACGCAGTAGGCAGCGGAGCCGCCTTGTCGGGCATGCTGACCTTGACCCGGATGGCGGAGTCGGCCGTGGCATACTTGTCCGCCTTGGCCATGAGGTCTGCCAGCGTTGTCGGCTCGGAGCAAAGGAGCTTGTGCTTGAGGTAGGTGTCGTCGTGGCAACCCTTGATGAAGTACTGGATGGCTTGCACCTCGTGCACTCCTTCGCCGGAGTTGCGGAGCTCGGTACATTAGGTGAGGTAGTCGTGGAGAGGCTCGTCCGGGCCCTGAACGCACATGGCCAGTTTGCGGGGGCGGCCAGGTCGCTTGTAGATGTCAGTGAAGTTGCAGACGAACGCCTCTTCGAAGTCCGTCCATGTGTTGATGCCACTGACCACCAGGCTGTTTAGCCAGGAGCGGGCCGAGCCAATCAGCATGAGGGGAGCGTAGCGGACGGCTACACGCTTGTTCCCCCTGGCTATGCCGACTGTTGTGGTGTAATCGATCAGCCAGTCCTCTGGCTTGGCGGCCCCGTTGTACTTCGGGGTGTCGCGGGGAAGCATGAAGCCGGTCGGGAACGGCTCGTTGCGGATTCGGGGGCCGAAGCACACCGGGCCGATTGAGCCCTCCTCCCCGAGGAGGTTTGACTGCGCTAGCCGATCGAGGTTAAGACGCACATCGTTCTCGATGTGGGGGATCCGCAGTCCGAGCCGGGCCGCGAGATCGACGCAGACGGTTGGTGGGACGGACCGCGCCGGGTCCCGTCGTGGAGGCGGGGTGTGCCCGCGGCTGCGTCAGCTACCGCCAGTCAGCACCTCGTTGTGGTGGCTGCCGCCAGCCTAGATGTCACTGCGCCGGTTGTTCATAGCCGGCTGCTCATTCCCGCGTAGCTGAGAACGCCAGATGTTTCTTCCTATGGCATGCCGGCCGGAGGCGCGAGGGGAGCTGGAGTGCTGAGCTGGCTGATGGCCAGCATCCCCAATGCCCATGCCCTCGGGACGGGGAGCTTCGGAGACGGCTCCACCAGGGGCGAGCCCGGCTAGCTGTGCATTGGCGGTGTCGATGAGGTCCTTGATATGCCGCTCATGCTAGGCGCGCTCCTCGCCCTCCAAGGTAGCCAGGTCCTCGCAGGCTACCTTGACGAGGCGCAGGTTAGCCGCGGGGGTGTCATGGACGGGCAGGCTGCCGCCGAGGATTTCCGCGACCATGCGGCCGCAGTCACGTAAAGCCCCTCGCCGACTGGGCTCGGTGCCAGCCGGGGTGAGACCATAAGCGGAGATGTACTCCCGCTGCGCGGCCATCAGACACCGCTCGATCGCGAGGGTGCTGGCGTCCTCAAGCAGCAAACGGCGGGCCGCCTCCATCTCGGCTGTGATGATGGACGGGTTTGCTGTTGGAACGATGGGGGTGCTCAGACCTCGGAGGGCAGCCCCGAGCGGCGGCTGCGACGGCCTTGACCCAAAGATGTGGAGGAGGCGGTGGTCATCACCCCCTCACGAACGCGGGAGCCGTCGACCTTGCTCGAGGCGAGTGCTCCCACGGAAGAGGGTGGGTTGGTGCAGTCGAGTATCCGGATAGGGTACACGTCGGCCATAGGCTCGTCGGTGAGGCTCAGCCTGCCGAAGCGCTCAGTGAGCGCGGCAATGCCGAGCGCAGGGTCACTGCTGGGGTACTCATAGGAGAGGCTGACAGCGATGCCTGCAGGGCCCGCGGGAGCTAGCCCCACAAGCATGCGGTTCCGCCTGGACACGGGGCGGCCGACGGAAGCGGTGAAGGGTCCCGCCCGCAGCGTGACTCCGGCGGTGCTGCGTACGACCCCATGGTGGGCACCAACTTTCATCATTTTCTCACGATAGATGTCATGTGTAGGGTTATCGAGAGTGGTTGGGGACAAAGGATGCCGACGGGTTTCGGGAACGGGATTAGGCACAAGCAGTGACGGACACGCGATGTACCCAGGTTCGGGGCCCTCCATGGGAGGTAATACCCCTAGTCCTGCAAGTCTGGTTGATGAACCAAGGGGAGCTACAATGGTGCTCCTTGAGCTATGTGGGTAGAGGAGGAATAAGGAGCTAGCTAGCCTTCTCAGCCTCTCTATGTGGGAGTGTGTGCATGGGGATCTGATCGCCCCGTGCATGGGGGGGCTCCGGGGGGTTTTATAGGCCACCCCCCCGGATTACAAAACGAATAGAAGGCTTCGGGAGGGCCCCAACTGGAAGCCTCTCTAGGAGTCCATGGGGCCCTCGGCTAAGGGGTCTTGTCACTGGTAGGGCCTGCCGGCTACAGATTCCCGTTGGGAGCCAGAGGGGCCCACATGGTGGGTCCTCGTGCCGGTCGCATCGTGGCACGGGTCGTCCTTCAGGGTGTCATTTTGGGGAGCCGTCCGCGGTCAGCGGTCAGCGGTACGGTCCGCGGGCAGGTAATGGAGTGGTTGAGGGCGTGCCGGCACTGTTCCCGTGCCCGGTCGTAGTCGGCCAGAGTCAGAGGCACTATTTTCTCCACTGTGGCCATGCGGGCGTAGACCCCCGATGGGATGGGGGCCACTATTGCCACGCGTACTCTGACCGTGGCATCCAATGCGTGGCTGGCTAGGGAGCCAGGGGTCTCCACCCCTAGCCGACCGGCTCGTCCTAGCTGGCAGCGTGAAGCCGGACTGCAGGGGGAGGCGGCTCGCCCTGCCGTCATTTCAGAAAGTTGGAGTAGAGGGTCATTTGAGGCTACCCTGGGGTTATCCCCCTGACACTTTGTGCTACGATAACGCGTTCCTCTTCACGGAAAATCCAACGCAGATCACGAGTATCAGGAAGGATTTCTGGCACTGTTGCCGGGGAATACCATCACCAACTATCAAGTAACTTTGAACAGATTTTCATTCACTTGTTATTATTTGTATTTGCTATTTATATTTAGTTTGTCTAATAAATATCAAAAATACAAAAATATTTATCTTTGCTAGTACTAGTTTACTTGTTTGCTTGTCGTGCTTGCTTGAAAGTTGCTATCATATCTTATTTTGAAATTAGTGGTGTTTCCACCACTAGTGCGGAAGCCCTTGAGCTTCCAACTTCATCTTGTGCTAATAATGCTAAAAGGAATTTTGAATAAGTTGCTAAGGAAAAACTTGAAGGCCTTGTGGATGATGATCCTTCTAAAAGTGAACCTATTATACAAACTAAGAAGCTCTGCATAGGTAGTGGAAATATTATTGGTAAAAGTGTGATTCAAGATTTTTTTCACTTGTGCGGGATAATTGCCATTGATAGGAGGTTCCATTGTTGGTTGAACTACAAGTTATGTGGATGTTATATCTTTGCTTATAACACAATTGGAAAGATAATTTGTCCATATGCATCCTTTCATACAATGGTTATTTCTGGAATTCTCTAATATTGAGGAAGCTCCTACTAAACGTCTAGCCACCATTTTTCTTGTTCAAGAATTTAACAATGTCATACAAGAAGATAGACATATATTTTCTCATTATAGGATTAATTGTGAGTGGCCTCCAATAGAAGGAATCCTCTATGAGTTAGAAGGTATAAGGAAATTGAGATCCATGGACTATGTTGCTTATGATGAAAACCTTAGAAAGAAGGTTCCACCTAATATCCTACTCCCTCCGTCCCATAATTAAGACGTTTTTTTGACACCAGTGTAGTGTTAAAAAATGTCTTACATTATGGGACAGAGGGTGTACTTGATAAAATTTATGAACATAATGATAAATTTGACATAAAAAAACTTGGAATGGGTTATGAACTTGAGAGAGCTTTGAGAAAACATCTTTATCAAAACTTATATAATGAGGATATGGTCATAACTTATGAGAAACCTAAGGAGGAGCCACCTATTCCTCCCGAAATAGACCTCTCGGACCCTTGTGTTGTGAAGTTTAGTACCTTCAATTATTTTTCCTTACCTATTATAGCATGACGGATTGTTTCCATGATTAATACAAGACTTGAAAATATGCATTATGCCTAGCTAGGGGCATAAAACAATACCGCTTGTTGGGAGGTAACCCAATATGTATCTTAAATTATGTCTTTTACATTATGTTTTTTGTGATATCATGATTATTTCCTCTGTAATTATGATGTTTTTTATGTCTTAATTCGTGTTTGTGCCAAGTAAAGCCTTTGGGATGACTCACGAGATTAGTAGAAACGATGTTGAAACATAACATAAATTTTGACTCTAGTACAAGATTTTTTTCACTTTTTAATGGAGCATGATAATGATCTAAAAAATTTATACAGTATTGCTATACAAATTTTCCACGTTGTCCTATTTTTTCACAATTTTTATATTTGAAGAAGTATAGGATCTATACAGATTGCTACAGACTGTTCTGTTTTAAACAGATTATGTTTTGCTTTCATAGTTTGCTTGTTTTTATTATGCTATGGATTGTATCGGGGGGTATAAGCGATGGAGAAGTTATCATACAATATCTATTATGCAAAAATGAATTAAGAATCAATTTATAACAGTATCTAAAGTGTGCAATATGTTGCTTATACTAACAGATCTCGCGAAGTTTTGTTTAGTTTTGTGTGATTGAAGTATTCAAGTTTTGGGTGTGATCACGATGAACCATGGAATAAGGAGTAGAAATCCCTAAGCTTGGGTATGCCCAAGGCCCCCCAAGTAAAATTCTAAGGAGACTCAAGCGTCTAAGCTTGGGGATGCCCCGGAAGGCATCCCCTCTTTTGTCTCAATCCATCGGTATGTCACTTGGAGCTATATTTTTAGTCATCATGTGATATGTGTTTTGCTTGGAGCATCGCTTGCTTTTGTTTGCTTTTACTTTCAGTTTGTCACAATCATAATTTGCTGGACACACCTATTTAAGAGAGATACACCTCCATCATAATTTGCTAGAATAGTCTATGTGCTTCACTTATATCTTTTGAGCTTAGCAGTTGCTCTAGTACTTCACTTATATCTTTTTCAGCACGGTGGCATGTAGATTTTTTAGAAATAATATGCTCTCGTTCTTCACTTATATTTGTTTGAGAGATGAATAAATAGTGACGGTAATTTGCATTGGTCATAAGACTAGTCCAAAAATAGTAGGTACTCAATGAATGATAATCAAAACCATCATGTAGCACATATAGAGAAATTTTGTGTTAATGCCATTGATGTGGTAATGTGAAAAAGGTGCAAGTCCACAATTGTTGATTCAGAAAAGTGTTGAGACTAAGAGGTGTTAACTTGTTATTCATATAAAAATTAAATAGTCATGGTGATGATGTGTGAGCATTTTTATTCCTTCTTGAAATCCTAGTGTTGTTTCGAGTCGGGGGCGCGTGATGGTTAACTCCTACAAACCTCCTCCCTCGGGGCATGCGAGGAGTACTTTAATTCATGATAAAACTAATAAAAGTTGGCAATAAGTATGTGAGTTCTTTATGAATAATGTGACACAATGGGATTACGCATCCTCGCCTTTTCATATTTGCTAGCCTCTTCGGTACCGTGCATAGCCCATTCTCACCTCGAGGACCGATGGAAATTTCACCGGTGCATCCAAACCCTGTGACGTGATACAATTTGTTGCACATAAGCCTCATTATATCTTCCTCAGAAAAGCCACCATACCTACCTATTATGGCATCTCCATAGCCATTCTGAGATATATTGCCATGCAAATTCCATAATCACTTCACATGACTAGTTCGTTCATCATCATATTGATTGCATGATCATATAGAGCTGACATAGTATTTGTGGCAAAAGCCATCGTTCATCATGTTTTTGATACATATCACGCTAGATCATTGCACATCCTGGTACACTGCCAGAGGCATTCATATAGAGTCATATCTTCCTATCAGTTCTTCATATTGAGTTGTAAGTAAATAAAAGTGCGATGATCATCATTATTAGAGCATTGTCCCAGTGAGGAAAGGGCGATGGAGACTATGATTCCCCCACAAGTCGGGTGAGATTCCATAAGAAAAATAAAATAAATATGGGGGAGGCCAAATGAGCCCACCATATATAAAAAAGAAGAGAAAAGCCCAGCATTAAAAAATAAAAAAAAGAGAGAAAAAGAGAGAAGGGACTTTGATACTATCCTTTACCACACTTGTGCCTCAAAATGAAACCATGTTCTTCATATAGAGAGTCTCCTATTTTGTCACTTCCATATGCTAGTGGGAATTACCTTTTCATATAATAAACTTGGCTTGTATATTCCGATGACGGGCTTCCTCAAATGCCCGGGATCTTCATGAGCAAGCAAGTTGGATGCACACCCCACTTAGCTTCAGTTGAGCTTTCATACACTTATAGCTATAGTGCATCATTTGCATGGCAATCCCTACTTCTTGCAATGACATCTATCGATGAGAATCTCCATAGCTCGTTGTTCTGCCTAGTTGATGTGATACTATCTTCTCCACTTTTAACCCTTTGATATCTACCATCATATTCTATTCCACCTATATGATATGTCCAATGGTTCATGCTCATGTATTGCATGAAGAATAAAAAGTTGATGCATATTCAAAATGTAAGATCCATTTTCCTAACTTGGACACCGTGGTGCTTAACATTTGTATTGATGTGGTGAAGACGGAGTCATGCCTTGCTAATATAATAAGATGCATGGGGGTAAACATTCTTTTAGGATCGTACACTCTGGAAATAAATGATTATGTTTCTTATACTTATAAATATTACTATATTGCTGTTTGTTAATTCATCATTTATCAATGAGCATACATACAAAAGATTACATAATGGGTAGCATGTCAAATAAAAAATTCTGTTTTTATCATTTACCTACTCGAGGACAAGCATGAATTAAGCTTGGGGATGTTGATATGTATCCAATGTATCTATAATTTTTGATTGTTCCATTCCGATATATTATCATTCTAGGATACATTTTGGGCATTTATTTACCAATTTATAATATTTTTTAGCACTAACCTCTTGACCCAGTGCCCAGTGCTAGTTGTTATTTTATGTGTGTTTTTGACGTTTCGGAGTTGCAATACCAAATGAAGTCGAATTGCCATGAAATTTTTTGATGATTTTTTGCACCAAAAGAAGACTTGGATGCTTCGGGAGGAGGCCGTGAGAGCCATGAGGGGGCCACAAGCCAATAGGGCGCGCCACCAGGGGGCATGCCCTAATGGCTTGTGCCTCCCTCGTGCGCCTCCTGGCGCCCCTCTCTGGCGTATAAATTCCTCAAACACTTTTTCCGCCGCCATAAGTCTCTGTTCCGATGGGAGGGCATCTACACCTTCGTTCTGGCACCCTATCGAAGGGCGGATCGATCATGGAGGGCCTCTTCATCAACCTTGCTGCCCTCACCATGATGTGTGAGTAGTTCACCACAAACCTACAGGTCCGTAGGTAGTACCTAGATGACAATATCTCTCTCCCTATCTCTCTCTCTCGATCTTGATCTTCAATACAATGTTCATCGCATCTTTGCCTTGATCTGTCCGATGTAATCCCTTTGTAACGTGTGTTTGTTGGGATCCGATGAACCGTGAGTTTATGTTCAGATTACTCATGAATTGTATTTGAGTCACCTCTGAATATTATGATTCTTATTTGCATGATCATCATAGCTTCATAATGCTCTCCGATCTATTGAGATAGTTTGGCCAACTAGGTTGATATTTCTTTGGTGGAAGTGATGCGTTGTTGTAGGTTCAACCTGATGAGTTTCTATATCCCATTGACAGAAGGGGACAAGTTGCATCTTTGT
The DNA here is from genome assembly GCA_022496015.1 of Hordeum marinum. Classification (NCBI taxonomy): domain Eukaryota; kingdom Viridiplantae; phylum Streptophyta; class Magnoliopsida; order Poales; family Poaceae; genus Hordeum; species Hordeum marinum. The sequence goes on from CM039678.1 coordinate 452,393,322, forward strand.
GTTGCTTCTACCAAGGATAAAACGACGAGGTGTATTCATATTGATTGGGTTTACTTTGTCTACATCATGTCATTGTTCTCCAAGCCTTACTCTATTTTACTTAATACTCTAGATGCATGCTAGATAGCGGTCAATGAGTGGAGTAATAGTAGTAGGTGCAGGCAGTAGTCGACCTATTTTCTTATGGATGTGAGGCGTATATACACATGATCATTTCCGTGAAAATCACATAATTATTCTCTTTTCTATCAATTGCCCAATAGTAATTTGTTTATCCACCGTATGCCATTTCTATGAGAGATGTTACTAGAGAACTCTACGGGCCCGGGTCTATTAACTTATATATTTAGAAACACTTTCATTACCTTGCTGATATTTATTTGCTTTTTATTTTATTTTTCAATTGACAATTAACTACAATTATCTATGGAACTCACTTTCTTGCAAATAGCGAGATCAAGTGGATTAACAACCCTCTTGTTGACGTTGGGTGAAAGTCGTTTGTTCTTTTGTGTGCAGCCGCTGAATATGGTTGAGGATTGGTATTCCTATTGGTTCAATAAACCTTGGTTTCATAACTGAGGGAAATACTTACCCACTCTGTGCTGCGATAACCCGTTCCTCTTCACGGAAAACCCAACGCAAATCACGAGTATCAAGCACACACATATAGTATTGACATTGGGGAGCACTCGAGAATCGATCTAATTGAATCTTCGAATGGTTGTATGGATTCAAGTATGAATCAAGAAAGGTATTGTTCAGCCTGAAGCTCTTCACATGGAAGGCAAGAGGATCGGATGGTCCTAGCTATCGAAGACTTGGAAGTCTTGGCATAGGGTTCAGGACTCTAGGCCGACAATGAATGTTGAATCAAACTGAGGCCCCATCCTTGGTGGCGGAACTAGCCCGGACCATCTTGTGGGAACCATCTCTCCTTCCCTATTGCGAGCGAGAAAAATGTTTTCATCATTCTCGTTAGTTGATGGCGTAGCAGGAACATGCCATCTGTGGATGGGACATTGGCTTCGCCCGCGGTGTTGTCAGTAGCGATGTCTTCATCAGCTTTGGCTTCGGTCTCAGATTGATATCGAGCAACATCTTCAATCCTAAGAACTTCATCGACTGGTGCAGTCGGAGTAACATGAGCATCATCTTCAGGAATGCTATGCATCAAAGACATAGCTGGCCTTGGTCCTCGGCGATGCGCGAGCACTGGTTTCAATCTCCATGGCTTCAAATGGGGATTCGGGTGACCTTGGCACAAGAGTTGAGAATGGAGTTGGAGGAGTGATGGGATTGGCTTCAGGCACGTCAGGCCTTAGCGGAGTGCTAATGTCCACATATTGACTTTCGTCTTGTGGAGGCAATGATACCAGAGTTGCACAAATTTTAGGCACCCGTTCTTGTGCAACATTATCTTCGTCAACAGGAGCTTCAGGAGCAACGTATTCTGCTGCATTTGGCTCAGCAGCTGGGATTTCTCCAGTGGTTGGAGCATCTGTGGTCGATCACTCATGAAGAATGACTCGCCTCTCAGTATTTTCAGTAGCAGGAGGATCCATAGAGATAGGCATGACACGGAGGGGCTCCTCTTAAGCAGCTAGTGTGACAGATGGAACATGAGGGGGCTTGGGCACTTGAGCAGAGCACGGAGACTTAGTTTTCTTTGTCTTCGGCTATGTGGAGTGTTGGGCTTCAGTACACTGAATACTCTTGCGCTTCTTGGCAGCAGCCTCAACCTACTTGGTCTTCTTGCTAGATACAGCAAAGGAAGGAAGAGGTGTCCTTGAGCCAGAGAAGCCAGGGAAGACAATGCCTCGAGATTCGGATCTTGCAGGATCGGGATGGCTCGAAGACATAGAACCTTCCCTAGACCTCTCAATGATTCTTTGGTCCAGTGGAGTCTGGTCAAGTGCCTTTCTCTTTAGCATCTCATTGTGAGCTTGAACCATTGTTGCGGCTTTCTTCTTTAAACGCGCTAGGGCACCTTTGACAGCTTCACACCTCTTTTCAAACTCATCCTTGAGGTCTTTCATCATCAGCTGATACCCTTGGATTTGATCAGCAATGAGCTTATGTACGTTTGCCTTCAAGAGTGCCTTCTCATGGCTAACCTTAGCATGCTGTTGCACAACCTTCCGAACCATAGTGAGCTATTCATTCACTAGTCCTTGGAAGGTGACACTTATCCCAATGGGGAGCTGAAGGGTGTCGATGGTGAGGGAGGGATCAACAAACCATTCATCAATGAATTGCTCAAGAATTTCTGGATCAAAGAGAGCCAAGTCTTCAAGACGTTTGGCTTCTTCCTCCTTTTGCTGGATAACCTTCTCCAGTGCTTCATCATCAAATTCATCATCTGAGAGCTCAATCATATTAGAAGCATCCATCAAGCAGATAGACAGCTTCGGTCCACGGGTAGCAGCAGCTTTCCTCTTCATTCTCCTGTTTGTGTGAGATTCATCCTCAGTCTCAGTTGTCGTGATCGTGAAGCCTGAGGTGTTGTGGCAACTAGTTTGAAGCCTTTGAAGCCTTCGTTTTCTTCATAGGCTTTGGATCTGTGACATGGGGTTGTTCAACATCCTCTTCATCACACTCATCAGGTTCTGGGCATCTGAGAATGTTGGATGGATCTGGATGCCTTGGCATAGGAGGCCTAACCATGCAACGGAAGAAACCAATTTTCATGGCTTCGGACTTTGACTTCGGATGAAGACTCTTGTATATGATGTCAGTCCATGGAGCTTTCTCGGCATTCTTTTCTGCGTATTCATCTGTGACAAACTGATAGTTGAACCACTTTTTGCCCAATATCTTCGGATCCATTGGATCTGATTCTTGTGCTGAGTATAAGTCTCTTCTTAATCAGACTTGTATTTCTCATAGAGTTCTGGAGGTAGATTGATGTCTACTACACAACCTTCTTCTTGTAAACTCATGTTGGGCCTCCAAGCTCAGAGTTTTGTAGGAAAATAGCAATTTTCCCTCAAGTGGATGACCTAAGATTTATCAATCTATGGGAGGCGTAGGTTGAAGATGGTCTCTCTCGAACAACCCTTCAATGAAATAACAAAGAGTCTCTTCCCCAACACACCCAATACAACGGTAAATTGTACAGGAGCACTAGTTCGGCGAAGAGATGGTGATACAAGTGTAATATGGATGGTAGATATAGGGTTTTGTAATCTGAAAATATAAAGACAACAAGGTAACTAATGATAAAAGTGAGCACAAGCGGCATTGCAATGCTTGAAAACAAGGCCTAGGGTTCATACTTTCACTAGTGCAAGTTCTCTCAACAATACTAACATAGTTGAATCATATGTAAATCCCTCATGTGCGACAAAGAGTTCACTCCAAAGTCACAAATAGCAGATAACAAACTAAGAACTTTATTTCTACACAAAAACAACGCCACGGTAGTTCTGCTGAAAACAACGTCAGTCTGGGTTAGTTCTAATAAGATCATACCAAAATCATATAGAATTATCGTAAACATGCCATGAATACTTCATAAATATTAGATACGTTGGAGACATATCATATATCCTTGGTAGTGTTCAGACGCCTTTGACTGCCGCCCTTCTTTGGTGCTTTATCTTTGGTCATTGTCTTCGGCAAAAGCTTCACCCGCGAGCACACATGAGAACTGGCTCCAAGAGAGTACAAATGAATCTGCAAGTAGTCGATACGTCTCCAATGTATCTATAATTTATGAAGTATTCATGCCATACTCACCTATGTTTACAATACTTTTATATGGTTTTGATGCACTTTATATGATTTATTTAGAACTAATCCGGACTGACGCTGTTTTCAGCAGAATTACCGTGGTGTTGTTTTTGTGCAGAAAATGAAAGTTCTCGGAATCGCCCGAAACTTTTTTATGATTTTTTCTAGAGGAAATAAGAAATACTGGAGCAAAGAACCACCAGAGCGGGTGTGCCAGGAGGCCACCACACATCTGGCCGCACCCCCTAGGGCGCGGACAGATAGCTTGTGGGGCCCACGTAGCTCCGTTACGTGTGATTCTAACGCTGACAAATCCTATAAATCCCAGAAACCCCAGAAATAAAGAGAGACATTCCGCTCTGCCGTCGCAGCTCTCTGTATCGCCGAAAAACCAATCTGGAGCGATTCCAGTACCCTGCCGGAGAGGGAAAACCATCACCAGTGGCCATATTCATCATCCCTATGGTCTCCATGATGAGGAGGGAGTGGATCACCCTTGGGGCTCAGGGTATGTACCAGTAGCTATGTGTTCAATGTCTCTCCCTCTCTCCCTCTCTCTCTCTCTCTCTCGTGTTCTTGAGATGACACGATCTTGATGTATCACGGGCTTGTTAATATAGTCGGATCATATGATGTATTTCCCTTACCGTCTAGTTGTGATAAATTGAGTCTTTCACTTTAAGATCTTGTTATGTTGGATTGAGCATATTGGTATGACAGCACTTGATGTACATCTTGCGTGGGTACTCATAGTGACATTGGGGTATTCTATTGATTCACTTGATATATGTAGGCATCAACTTGCGAATTCCGGTGACCTTGGGGATCTATGCATAGGGTTGGATTGCACGTTTTCATACCACGTTCTCCGATAGAAATCTTGGGGTGCTCCTTGCAAGTTGTTTGTGTTGGATTGAATATGATAGCTCTGAAATTTTTTGATGCATGTCGCATAATTTACCCACGGATACTTGAGGTGACATTGGAGTATGTCGGTGACACTAGGGATAATTGATATGTATCATTGGTGTTATTTTAGTACGAACTCCACGGCTATTTGTGGCAATTATAGGAATAGCTCAACGATCAAACGGAAAAGATAACTTGATGTTATCTTAGTACAAACTCTTGAATAGAATGATCGGAAAGAATAACTTTGAGGTGGTTCTACCACCTACACCAATTTCATCTTATTGTTCTCCGCTAGATAGGAACTTTGGAGTGATTATTTGTTGCACGTTAAGGGATGATCATATGATTCAAGTATGTTAGCATCGTTGAGAGATTGCATTAGTGAAAGTATGTACCCTAGGCCTTATTTCCAAGCATTAATACAACGTTTTGCTCGCCGTTTGCCACTTGTTACCTTGCTGTTTTTATATTTTCAGATTACAAAAATCCATATCTACCATCCATATTGCACTTGTATCACCATCTCTTCGCCGAACTAGTGCACCTATACAATTTACCATTGTATTGGGTGTGATGAGAACACAAGATATTTCTTGTATTTGATTGCAAGGTTGCTTGAGACAGACCATCTTCATCCTACACTTCCCACAGATTAATAAACCTTAGTTCATCCACTTGAGGGAAAATTGCTATTGTCCTACAAAACTCTGCGCTTGGAGGCCCAACACGAGTCTACAAGAATAAAGTTGTGTAGTAGACATCAAGCTATTTTCTGGCATCGTTGCCGGGGAGGTGAGTGCTTGAAGGTATATCTTTAAATCTTGCAATCAAATATTTTAGTTTATTGTTTTTCACTAGTTTGGTTTTATAAAAGAAAACTACAAAAAAATGGAGCTTAGGTTGCATCAATTGTTTAATCTCTTTAATGTCTTTCGTGAAAATGATGGTTCGGAAAATTGTGCTCAATTGGTTTAGGAAGAATTTATGAAAATACTCAATGAGAATTCCTTCAATGATGAGCATGATAGAAATATTCTTAGTATGAATTCTCTGAATATTCATGATGTTCATGATATGGAAAGCCAGAAGCTTGGGGATGCTATGTTTGATAAAGATGATATTTTAAGTCCCCCGAGTTTTGATGAGCAAAACTGTTATGATGATGGTATGCTTCCTAGCTATGATGATTATGATGATGACCAGTATGCTATAAAGAGTGATAGACACCATGAAACTTGTTATCATGATTTTAATATTCGAAGTGGTTATGTCTATCAAGTACCTCATGATAGTTATTTCGTTGAGTTTTCTCCCACTATAGCATTCTCAGAATATTTTGAAGGTAAAGCAAGGTTTGAAGACATTTACCTCGTTCATCAAAGACATCCACTTTTACATCGGATATGGTGGTTTCAGATTTGTACAACTCTGAGAATTTGTACATGTGAGAAATCAAGCCAACTTGTGTCAAAAAGGGAAAGCATTAGGTAGATTGAGTTTAATTTGTTGAGTGTTGTTGGTGGGAAGGTGGAAAAACAACAATCAAAAGTTTGAGGTAACTTTTCGGATCAAAAGGCTAGTAAAAATTAGCAATTTATTTATCGCTGAAGAACATGAGGAACAACTCGACGAGGCCAAGAGGATGAGAGGTTCAATCTACCACACCCTAGCTCAGTGGTGGCAGACGGCTACGGAGGCGACGAGTGAAGATGGTCACGGCCCGCGTGATTACGTCGACGAAGAAGGCTCAACAGCTAAGCGATTCTTCTCTGGCGGCGATAATTTCCAGCGACGGTGCTAGGGTTTGGAAGCTCGAGAGCGAGGGAGGCGAGGTAAGAGTAATAATTATGTCAGGGGACATGAATTTATAAGGACTAGAACATCCAAATTTTTTGGACGGATATGCCCCAGACTCTTCGGTTTAGTGGGACACGTGGCGAGCATGCAACACATCTGACAGCCCACTACCTTCGATGTGTAACGACGACACGGGAATTGTTGTGATAAACACAGTAAGGATAAAAAGATGAAATTTTAAACGTTTGGTTGGCTTAACTTTGACTAACAAGGATGCAGTGAAGACAATCGACACGTGTCAAAAAGAATCCAGATGAATGGAGTTGAGTAGTGTTAGGAGAGACACGAATAGATAGGGATTGCGGGTCTGATCACATTAGCCCAAGTGACAACTCGAAGATATAGCTATAGGACAAATGATACAGAGGACAAAAACTCCATAAAATATGCATAGTATATCCAACTAAGACATGTACAAATTCGATAGTAATAAAAAATTACTTGAAGATAAATGCTTTGTCTTGAAGACCTAGAAAAGATGTGAAGATAAAAGCATTGTCTTCGGGTGGGGTGGTGGCGTTACCCACTCATATGTCTCCAACCTATCTATAATTTATGAAGTATTCATGCCATGTTTACAATAATTATATATGATTTTGGTACGATTTTATTGGAACTAACCCGGACTAACGTTGTTTTAGCAGAACTACCATGGTGTCCTTTTTGTGCAAAAATAAAAGTTCTCGAAATGGGCTGAAAATTTACGGAGAAGAAAGATACCGGAGAAGAGTCCCAAGGGAGTCACAAGCCACCAGGGCGCGACCACCCCCTTGGTCGTGCCTAGCTGGCTTGTGACCTCCTCGGGAACCTTCTGGACATGGGGCCAATGCCAAATACTCTTATAAATACCCAAATCTCCGAAAAGAAACCTATATCGGGACTTCTGCCACCGCAAACCTCCAGAGCCACAAAAAACCAATTAGGAGACTATTTGGGCACCCTGCTAGAGGGGGAAACCATCACCGGAGGCCATCTTCATCATCCTGGCAGTCTCCATGACGAGGAGGGAGTAGTTCACCATCGGGTTGAGGGTATGTACCAGTAGCTATGTGTTTCATCTCTCTCTCTCATGTTCTTGAGATGACACGATCTTGATGTGCCGTAAGCTTTATTGATATAGATGAATCATATGGAGTTTTCCCCTCTTTATCTTCTGTTGATTAATTGAGTTTTCCCTTTGAATTTTTCTTACCAGATTGAGTCTTTAAGGATTTGAGAACACTTGATGTATGTCTTGCGATGGGATATTCGTGGTGATAATGGGATGTTCTACTGATCCACTTGATGTAGGTTTTGGTGATCAACTTACGGGTTCCGTGACCTTGGGAATCTATGCATAGGGGTTGGCACATGTATTCGTCTTGAATCTCCAGTAGAAACTTTGGGGCACTCTTTGAAGTTCTTTGTGTTGGATTGAACATGATGAATCTGAAATTGTGTGATGCATATCGTATAATCAAGCCCATGGGTACTCGTGGTGACATTGGAGTATCTAGGTGATATTAGGGTTTTGGTTGATGTGTATCTTAAGGTGTATTTTTTGTACGAACTCTCGGGTTGTTCATGACACTTATAGGGATAGCTCATAAGATTGATCGGAAAAGATAACTTTGAGGTGGTTTCGTACCCTACAATAATTTCTTCGTTATTTCTCTGCTATTTGTGACTTCGAAGTGAACTCTTTTTCGCACGAGAGGTATTTACATATGATTCAACTATGTTAGTAGTGTTGAGAGAACTTGCACTACTGAAGGTATGGACCCTAGGCCTTGTTTCTAAGCACTGCAATACCATTTGTGCTCACTTTTATCATTAGTTACCTTGCTGTTTTTATATTTTCAGATTACAAAAACTTATGCGTACCATCCATATTACACTTTTATCACATCTCTTCGTCGAACTAGTGCACCTATACAATTTACGTTGTATTGGGTGTGTTGGGGACACAAGAGACTCTTTGTTATTTGGTTGCAGGGCTGTTTGAGAGAGACCATCTTCATCATACACCTCCCACTGATTGATAAACCTTAGGTCATCCACTTGAGAGAAAATTGTCACTGTACTACAAAACTCTGCGCTTGGAGACCCAACACGAGTCTACAACAAGAAGGTTGTGTAGTAGACATCAAGCTCTTTTCTGGCGCCGTTGCCAGGGAGGTGAGTTCTTGAAGGTATATCTTTTGATCTTGCAATTGAACCTTTTAGTTTGTTGTTTTATCACTAGTTTGGTTTTACAAAAGAAAACTACAAAAAAATATGAAATTGAGGTTGCCTCATATGCTTCATCTTTTTAATGTCTTTCGTGAAAATGATGGGAAGGAAAATTGTGCTCAAGTGTTAGAAGAAGAAGTTATTAAAATGTTCGGCACTAAATCTTTGAGTTAGAGCATGATTTCAATGTTGTTAGTATGAATTCTCTGGATATTCATCATGCTAATAATATGCAAAGCCACAAGCTTGGGGATCCTATGTTTGATTAATATGATATTTTTAGTCCCCAAAGTTTTGATGAGCATAACTATTATGATGATGGCATGCCTCCTATCAGATGATTATTGTGATGACACGTATGCTATAAAGATTAATGACAACCATGAAACCTATTTTCATGGTTTTAATATTCAATGTGGTTATGTCAATCAAGTTTCACATGATAGTTATTTTGTTGAGTTTCCTCTCACTATTTTGAATGAGAAGAAATTTTCTTGTGTGGAACATAGTAAAATTTATATGCTTGTAGATCATAAAAAGAATGATTTATTTGATGGCTATATTGTGGAATTCCTTCATGATGCTACTGAAAATTATTATGAGGGAGGAACATATGCTTGTGGGAATTGCAACAGTATCAAATTTCCTCTCTATGTGTTCAAGGTTTTAAAGTTATGCTTGTTTTTCCTTCCTATGTTAGTTGATTATTGCTCCCATAAATTGTTTGCTCACAAAATCCCTATGCATAGGAAGTGGGTTAGACATAAATGTACTTGTCATGAGATTCATGTTGCTCTTTTGCATGTTTCAATTATTATTCCTATACGAGCATCATTGAAATCATCATGCCTAGCTAAAAGGCATTAAATAAAAGCGCTTGTTGGGAGACAACCCAACACTTTTACCTTCTATTTATATGTGTTCACATTATTAAGCTACTGTATTAATCATGTTTTTTGTCTTTTATTTCAATAAAGTGCCAAGTAAAGCCTTTCGGATAGTGTGGATACTTGCTTCTTTGATTCTGTGCAAAAACAGAAAGTTTTGTGTCCAGTATATGAATTATCTGATTTTACTGGAGTGTCAAAAATTCTGAAATTTTTACACAAGATTTATATGCAAATATATTGACTTTTACTAATTTTTAACAATTTTTAGAGTCAAGGAAGTATAGTAATAATTCAGATATTTGCAGACTGTTCTGTTTATGACAGATTCTGTTTTGCATGCATACTTTGCTTGTTTCAAGTGTTCCTATAGCATATATTGAGTAATTTAAATTGTGGGAATGCTGGAATACAGTAGGTATCATGTGTTAATAATTATGAATGTTGTCTTTACAATACCTAAGTGAATGATTTATCTTTACTACACTAACCCTCCTCACGAAGTTCCGTTAAGTTTTGTGTGATTGAAGTTTTCAAGTTTTGGATGAGACACCGACATGAGGAGAATAAGGAGTGACAAGAACCTAATCTTGGGGATGCCTATGGCACCCCAAGGTAATATTCAAGGAAGACTCAAGCGTCTAAGCTTGGGGATGCCCCGGAAGGCATCACCTCTTTCGTCTTCAACACTATCGGTATATCTCACTTGGAGCTATATTTTTATTCGTCACATAATATGAGTTTTGCTTGGAGAATCATTTTATTTAATTGTTCTCTGTTAGTTGTTATTTATAATATTGTTTTTCAATAAAAATTACCAATAATTGCCTTAGGATGCTTGCATTAAATGTTTTGATATGTGCTGGGTCAAAACAGCAACTTATGTTGTAGTGTTTGAATTTTCATATTTTACTGGGACGTGGAAAGTTTATGAAATTTTGACAAAGTATTTTAATATAAATTATTTAGTATTTAATAAATTTTCATAATTTTTTGAGTTACATAAGTACACTGGTTTAATAAATTTCTACAAACTGTTCTGTTTGGACAGATTGCCGTCATAATTTTGTTATCTGCTTATCCTATTGTTTCCATAGCCTGTATTGGTAGATATAAATTGTGGAAAAAATTGTGTACTGTACCTAATGTTTGAAAATTATTGTGCAACTTGTCTCGGCAGTACATGAAGTGTTGATCTATTCTTATGTGTACTAACCTATCTCACGAGTTCTTTTCGAGTTTTGTGTGGATGAAGTTTTTGAGAATAGGTGAAACCATGATATGAGAGGATTCAACAAGATACAAAAGCTCAAGCTTGGGGATGCCAAGTAAATATTTCAATAAGTATCAATAATCTAAGCTTGGGGATGCTATGCATCCCATCTCTCTTCATCAACAATTATCGGTAAGCCTATGTTGAGCCTAAATTTTTATTCGTTCACATGATGCGTCATATTCTTGGAGTGCTATTTTTTATTTTGCTTGCTGTTTAAATAAAATACTCAGATATTAAAATATTTATTTAGAGAGAGATATAAAGTCCTCACATATCTTCTTAATTGTTTGCTACTCATTGATCCTCACTTATATGTTTTGGAGTAGTTTTGTCATTTACTCTCGTGCTTCACTTTGTATGCAACTTCTCCTCTACGTTCAAGAATTTTGTAGGGGCCTATGAATCTGGGTGCTAATTTTCCTTTAACACCAAATCTCTTGATTCCTCGAAGCGGGGATACACGAAGATATGCTCTGTCTCCCACTTCATATGTCACTTCTTTACGTTTGCTGTCAGCATAACTCTTCTATCGAGATTGAGCTATCTTGAGTCTGTCACGAATCAACCTGACTTTCTCTTCAGAATCTCGGATAAGGTCGGGACCAAAAAGTTGTCGGTGGTCATATATATCTTGGCTAGCTTAGCACTGGTCATATATATCTTGGCTAGCTTAGCACTGGTATAGGTGGTTTTCACTGGAATGAAGTGAGCTACCTTGGTCAAGCGATCTACCACTACCCAGATGGAATCATAACCTGAACGGGTCCTGGGTAATCCTGTGATGAAGTCCATACCAAGCTTTTCCCATTTCCACTCGGGTAGCGGCAAAGGTTGTAGTAACCCTGCTGGTTTCTGATGTTCCGCTTTTACTCGCTGACAAACATCACATATTGCAACATGTTCCGCAATATCTTTCTTCATACCTGTCCACCAATAACTTTCTTTTAAATCCAGATACATCTTGGTGTTGCCTGGGTGTATCGAGTAAGGTGAATCGTGGGCTTCCTGAAGTATCAACTTCCTGAGCTCGGGGTCATTGGGCACATAGATGCGGTTCTCAAACCACAAAGTTCCGTGCTCATCCTCACGAAAACCTTTAGCTTTACCATCTTCCATTCTCTGTTTAATCTCAGCTATCTCCTTGTCCGATTTCTGGGCTTCTCGAATTCTTTCGGTCAAGGTGGACTGGATTTCTAGTGTACCAACATATCCTCTTGGAACTATCTCTAGCTTGAGCTCTCTGAGATCATCGACTAACTCTTGGGGTAATCCTCCCGCTGTGAGTGTGTTAACATAAGTTTTCCGACTCAAGGCATCGGCTACAACATTAGCCTTACCTGGATGGTAGTGTAATCTCATGTCATAGTCCTTGATTAACTCTAACCATCTCCTCTGTCTGAGGTTCAACTCTTTCTGCGTGAAAATATATTCTAGGCTCTTATGGTCGGTGTAAACATCACACCTATTTCCGATAACAAAATGTCTCCAGGTCTTGAGTGCGTGCACTACGGCTGCTAATTCCAAATCATGGGTGGCATAATTCAACTCATGAGGTCGTAGTTGTCTGGAAGCATAGGCTACAACTTTTCCATCTTGCATAAGTACTCCTCCGAGTCCTTGACGTGAGGTATCACAATAAACTTGGAAATCCTTCCGAATATCGGGCAAGATCAATACTGGGGCTGTGACCAAACGTTTCTTCAACTCCTGAAAACTGGCTTCACATTCCACAGTCCAATCATACTTGGATTCTTTCTTCAACAACTCTGTCATGGGCTTGGCAATCTTTGAGAAATTCTCAATGAACCTCCGGTAATAATCGGCAAGTCCGAGGAAACTGCGGATCTCCTTAACTGAGGTAGGGGACTTCCACTCGGTGACGGCTTCAACCTTAGCAGGGTCCACTGCTATTCCATCTCCGGAAATAACATGTCCAAGGAATCCGACTTTCGTCAGCCAAAATTCACATTTGCTGAACTTGGCATATAGTTGATGCTCTCTCAGCTTCTCCAGAACTAAACGCAAATGTTCCTTATGCTCTTCCTCGTTCTTGGAGAATATCAGAATGTCATCGATGAACACCACGACAAACTTGTCCAAATATTCCATAAACACTTTGTTCATCAAATTCATGAAGTAGGCAGGAGCATTAGTCAATCCAAAAGACATGACCGTATACTCATACAAGCCATACCTCGTGGTGAAAGCTGTTTTGGGTATATCCTGTTCACGAATTTTCAACTGGTGATACCCTGATCGAAGATCGATCTTGGAGAATACTTTGGCTCCTACGAGCTGATCAAACAAATCATTAATCATCGGCAGAGGGTACTTGTTCTTGATAGTCACCTCGTTCAAGGCACGATAATCGACTACCATTCTCAAGGTTTTATCCTTCTTCTCCACCAAAAGAACTGGGGCTCCCCAAGGTGAAGAACTTGGGCGCATATAACCTTTGTCCAATAACTCCTTAATTTGCTTCTTGATTTCCAGCAGATCATTTGCGGGCATCCGATAGGGTCTCTTGGAAATTGGAGCTGTCCCTGGCTGTAGCTCTATTAGGAACTCAATTTCCCTATCTGGTGGCATTCCTGGTAATTCTTCCGGAAATACATCCAGATAATCTTTTACCACAGGTACTTCCTCCTGAACAACTCCCGTGAGAGAATTTAACCGAGCACTCATACGTGTGCGTCGGGATACATACTTAATCCTCTTGTTCTCCGGGGTGGTGAGTGAAATAGACTTGCTAGGGCAATCAAGATTTCCTTCATACTTGGTCATCCAATCCATGCCTAGGATTACATCCAATCCTTGGGATTCTAAGACGATGAGATCGGTGGGAAAAACATGATTTCCTATATTGAGTTTCAAGGCATGGCATCCTATCCCTGCCATCATCATACCTCCTGGGGAACTGACCTGAATAGGCTGGCTAAGGGTTTTGGTGGGCAAACCATACTTATCCACAACTACCCTTGATATGAATGAATGAGTTGCACCGGAATCAAAAAGTACTGTAACAGGACGTGAATGCAATAAAAACTTACCAACCACAGTCTCGGGTTGATCATAGACGTCTTCCACGTCGAGATGGTTCACCTGGGCACGAGGAAAAGGGTTTGGCTTCTTGGCTACGGAGTTGCCGTTTCCATTTCCCTGCTTGCTCTGGGGACACTCAGTAGCATAGTGCCCTGTCTTCTGGCACTTGAAACAGGTGATGTGACTCAGATCCTTCTGAGTAGGAACGTGACGGTGCTGGTTGTTGTTCCCATTGTCAGTCTTGAAATTGCCATGGTTGAGACGGGCATTCCCATTTCCTCCATGGTTGTGGCTTCCATGGTTGTGCACAGCATGAGTGTGCTTTCCAAACTTACTGTTTCCTGATCCGGTATTCCCTGAGTACGGGGAGTAGCGGGGCTTATGATGAGCTCCAGAGTTAAACTTCCCCTGAGTGTACTTCCGCTTGCGGTTCTCAATTTGCTGTTGTTTACCTTCCAAAATGAGAGCATTATCCACCAGCTCTTGGTAGTTGTTGAAAGTAGCCACTACCAGCTGTATGCTCAACTCATCGTTGAGTCCTTCAAGAAACTTTTCTTGCTTGGCCGCATCATTGGCCACGTCTCCTGGGGCATAACGGGCCAACATGCTGAACTCTTCCACACATTGGGCCACGGAACGATTACCCTGGCGCAAGTTGCGAAACTCGCGCTTCTTCAGACTCATGGCTCCAGCTGAAACATGTGCGGTGCGGAAAGCAAGCTTGAACTGCTCCCAAGTCACATCTGCAATAGGATAAGTGGTGGTGTAATTCTCCCACCATGATGCTGCTGGTCCTTCCAGTTGATGTGCGGCAAATCGCACTTTCTCAGCGTCAGTGCATCCAGCGGTGATGAGCTCTCTCTCCATCTTGCGGAGCCAGTCATCTGCCACAATGGGCTCAGTGCTGCTGGAGAAAGTTGGAGGGTTCAACCTCAGAAAACGGGTGAGATTGTCAGTCTGAGGTGGATGGTGGTTGTGGTTCTTCTGACTGTTGGTCTGATTCTGAATCAATAACTGCATCAGTGCATTCTGCTGCTGAAGAAGTTGTGTGAGTTCCAGCGGGAAAGTGAAGTCGGTCTCACGTCGTGGAGGCATCTTGCTGTTTTCAGAGGGGTGAGAATTAGAATAGAACAAGGGCCTAAAAGGAGAAATTCACTACCCATATGCAATGCAACAAACATATCACACCAAACACTCATTCATTTATTCAATCAACGTCAAACATCGGGAATACAAATCTCAAACAACTAAGCATCGACCTACGCTTTAACGACGAAAATAAAAGATACATGGAGGGCATAACTAATGTTTTTCCTCAGAAGTGCATAGTCGTAGGTCCTCCGGTGGTGCTTTCCTCATAGTCTTCATCGTCGCTGATGAAGGGTGCCATGTCTCCTTCGGGATGGAGGTTTTCCCCCATGTCTAGCTGCTCCTCCAGAGTTGCGATGCGTGCATTCTGTTCATCAATCCTCTCTAAGAAGTCCTTCACTTCATGCTCGTGTTCATAGTTGGCCTCTTGCAGATCAGCTTCAAGGTCAATCTCGCGGTTCATCAGATTCTTGATTGTCTTTGTATCAGCACGAACTCGAAGCTCCAGAGTCCTGATGTGAGTCTCCAGGGTCTGGATATAGGAAATAGTGGTGTCTGAAGTGGGAGGAGTTATGATGTTTCCATTGGCATCTCTGCGACAAACCATGCTGAGTCCTGGTGAAATGGTTCCACCTCTGTATTCCTCCTGAATACGTCCAAGGGCATGATGAATGGCCATGTCTCTTCCAAGTATCCAGCTGGGTGCCACGAACTTGAAGTCGATGGGTTTCTTCCGATTCCCAAAGGTCTTCCCTGGGATATGCACCTCGATCCTGTAGCGTCCATCTTGGGGAAATGACATGATAGGAATCCCGGTGATGCTCGGCAAAGCAATCCTTACGTCCTTGACGATCCTCATCAGCTCCTTACCAAAGGGCATCGTTGCATCAGGCTGGCAAAACTCCGTGATCAACACTGGGATGAAGGTGGCCATCTATAAATTTTGAAATAATCGGAGAGAAATCAGAAATGAGTAGATGAGAGTATAAGAATTTTAAAGACAAAGAGATACAATCCTAAGGCTTTCCAATCCTAGAGGTTACGTCCTACGGTCAACGTGTGCTCTGATACCATTTCTGTAGCGACCCGACCTGAAAGGTCGAATCTCCGGTGTTTCTGTACCATCCCAAGATCATGCTGGTACACACACGGTACATCAATGTATATATCAAAGGGAAATCACACAACATTATATTAATCGAAATCTCATATCGAGTCCTTTATTACAATAATCATTACAATAAAGTGGCTGAAGGCCAACTCATGAGAATATCTAAATCTTGCGGAAGCGTCGAAGGTAGATGAGTCCATCTGACTCCAAGGGCATCTCACTGAGCATAGAACGTGTCCTCACTCCTGGTCGGAAAATTACTCTACAACATGATACGTTGCAGCCGTGTAGGTCAGCATATGGAATATGCCGGGAAAGTCACAAGAGAGGGGTGAAAAGATAATCATCTATCTATATGCAAATATGGCAGGTGGGGTAGTAAGTTTTTGCGTAAAGCCAAGTTTTTCCTACATCAAGGGAGGGATTAAGCAAACTATTACTAAGTTTGTTGATTAATGAGATGGTTCCACCAGCCAATTCTCATTCCCAAATTATTAATACCCACATCATCATTATTAATTGTGTTGAGAGTTTCGGAAGTTCCAATTCCTTTGGCTCAAGTCGTCCATGACCGTGGACACGGCTAATCGATTAGGTTTAAATACTCTGCAGAGTTTTGCACACGTTCCCCACAAGATTTGGTTGCCTCCGTTTGATTTCTCGCACTTCAGGGTGTTTGAGAAACAGATGACCAAAACATGGTCTTCCAAAGGGTTTCCCTGCGACTCTGTCGGTGCCCATCCTTTCCTACCGTTCTTCTACCTCTCGTAGCACCGCCTGTCCAGGGTCACCACGATATCCAACCAAGCCAGAGCCCATAATGACTTGTGGCTGTGCAGGTAAGCCTTGGGTTTTAAAGCATCCATCCATCTCTTTGTGCCTGGGTGGACCTTTCCGCGTGAATACTGGCCATCTCCAGCATCACCTAGGCTAACCACTGGTTTCTCCAGGGCGCCGTTCAACCATCATCCACCCAGAGGTATGTTGAAAACTCGGAGTCTTGAAAATCTTGATCTTTATGTAGGTCTTGAAATTATTAACTCTCTCAACTCTCATGAATCACACAACCAACCCCGTCTACTAATAGCATAGCAAAAGGTAAAACAACGTTTCCCGGGGCCAATGTGTCAAAGAGGTTGAGGGGGGTACCTACCACATGATACTACTACAATGTAACCAAGTTTCCAACTAACCTATCTTGCATGCAATTGGGGAGATGGTAGAACTAATGCATATAAAACATGGGTAAACATGGTCAAAGTGACTTGCCTGATTGATGATCTTCGTACGTGAGTGACTCTAAGTAACAAGCTTCGCACTCCGGATAATCTAACGAAGCAAACAAGCACTCAAATAAGCATACAACCAAAAATATTGTAACTCACAACATTCAACAAAGAGGTATTAAACAATCAAGGCAAACAATGCACAAAATCTCTAGCAAGTAAAACACACAAGGTTTTGTTTACTAGGAGGTGATTGATAAAACACTACTATCATAATAAAACTATTTTGTAATAACAAAACAATTGTTGTCAGCAAGAAAACAATAGAATATTTTATTAATAAACAGAATAAAATCAATTTAAGTTTGTTGGGAAAAGTTTAGTAAAGTTTATACAAGTTTGTGATAAACACTATATGAATTAACTATAGTTATATTAACAAAAGAATGAAAAACTAAACTTATTATTTATTAGGAAAACATGTTCTTAACAGAAAATAATTTACAATTAAATCTGTCTTAGAAAACAGAATTTAAAATATACAAAACTTTGTTTAAAAACAAAACTATTACTAGTTAGTTGTTTTAATCAAAATAAACCTATTTGAAAATAAGTTGTGATTCCTATGTTAAATAAAATTAAACTAAGCAATTTATAATTTTATTTACAGTGAGTGAAAACACTAAATGTTTACTAACAGAACCTAATAAACAAATAAAACCAATTCTAAATCAAACTAATTAAAATTGAGTTTATAAAACTATATTATAATACTAAGCAGATTCTGTTTATAGCTAAAACACTATTCAAAATCATCCTAAAAATCCTCAAACTAAACATGGAGATAGTCCTAACCAATATCAAACAGTAGCAAAAAGAATCATATCAAAATCTATTTTTAAACTCTAGTTATTCAGATTTGAAGATTTTGAGCAAATTTGATTAAATTCAAATTTTATAGTTCAAATTTGAAATTTAAAAGTACAGGGTGAAACTACATGTAAAATGTGAGCTATTGCAAAAAGAATCAACTCAAAACACTAAATAGATTAAAAGATATAGCTAAAACAAATTTTGAAAACATTCTGTTAATTAAAACAAAACTGAAAAAGAAACCTGACTTTGCAACGGCCAGGGGGATACGTGGCGCGATCCTATTGGCTAGCGAGCGCGTGCGGTAGGTGATTTAGAGCGGGCGACCGGTCGGTAGAGGATACCGGTTCGGATTTAAATCCGTTCTAATCTCGGTCGTTGATTCAGGATCCGACGGTCGAGGGGAGCTTACGGGGAAAAGTCGCCGGCATCGGAGATCTCCGGCGAGTCCGGAACGGCAAAGACGACGGCGTTGGTGCTCCGGTGGTCGGGGAAGACGGGGAAGATGTCCGGGCGACGGTGACGGTTCTCCGGAGTCGATTGGTGAGGTCGGTTGGGCGAGAGGTGGACGGAATCGGTGGCTACGGTCGACGGGAGGTCCGGTGGGGGTGGGAGCTCCAGCGAGCAATTGCGTAGCCTACCGGCGAGAGGGAAGAGAGGGGGTTCGGGGGGGAAATGGACGCGGGGTTGGCCGGCTTTTATAGGGGTGCGGGGAGCGAGAGGGAGTTAAGAGAGGAGAGAGATCCGGCGAGGGGAGGAAACGGCCGGCGTCGGGTCCGGCGTGCGCGGGGGAGGGAGAAGATGACCGTTCGGTGAAACGGTCGGTCGGGTGGGGTCCAGCGTCAGTGAGAGGAGGGCGTGTCCGTTACGCGCGGTCGGCCGGCTTCTAATCAATACGCGAGTAACTGCCGTGGGCCGGCCCGTTTAATACCGGAAACGGTTACCGTTTCTTTTTAATAATTTTCCAGAGATATTTAAAAGCTTTTAAAGCATTCAAACCTTTTATAAATATAGGGGTATTATATATCAAAATTAACAGAATAATAAATGCTATTTAATGAACATTTCTATTCTGTCATTTGAACACTTTGAAAAAAATATTATTTTCAGAAATTGCCTAATTGTTTTTAAACCCTTTTTGCAAATATTTTCAAAATAACTCCTGGTTATTATTGTTCAAATATATCACCAATTAGTCCCTGGTGTGGAGTGTCATGTTCCTCCTCTCTTATTTGAACTTTTAACCAAAATTTCAAATAGGTGAAAGCAACTTAGGGAAAAGTAGAAAGAGCTTTCTGAAATCCAGAAGAGACATTTCAACAAACACATACAATCAAGCAATGATGCAGATGGATGCATAACTATAAATCATAACATTCCAAAATGGAATTTTAGGATGTTACAGCTTGGGTATATTTGTATGGAATTATATTGTTATGGATACTCCAACATGTGGTGCTTGCTTCCACCTCATACTAGCCAAAACTTCCGGACCAAGTAGAAATACTACTTGTGCATCCAAACACCCTTAAACCCAAAGTTGTTCCATATGAGTCCACCATACCTACCTATATGCGGTAAATTTGCATGTGCCAAACTCTAAACCTTCAAATAATATGTTGTTTTGTATGCCCGAATCGCTCATATAGTGACTAGGGGCTATCAGTATCTTCCATGCTAGGTGGGTTATTCTCATGATATGTGTTGATTCACTATCATTCACAAGAAAGTGGCTGGTATTCGGGATGCCCGGTTACATGCTCAAAAATCAAATCAAAATATAATGAAACAAAAATCCCCTAGGATTGTTGTTTGTATGGACGGTACCCATGGATTCGGCTCGCCGTGGAGTGTGTGATTGGTGGAGGGGGAGTAAAAACTTTACCATTCTGTTTGGGAACCGCCTATAATGTATCTAGCATGGAAGATACCGAGATCTCTCGGTTGTTATGTTGACAATAAAAGAATACTCAAAATTATTATTCATCTCTGTTTTAAAAGCTCGAGCTCTGGCACATCTGCAAATCAATGCTTCCCTCTATGAAGGGCCTATCTTTTACTTTCTAGTACTTACCTTTATGCAAGAGTCATGGTGATCTTCACCACTTCCTTTATTTCTCCTTTTTCTCTTGGAAAGCTTCATGTGTTGGGGAAAGATACAAGCATATATGGCCATTCAAATATATTTGATCATGAATTATTATTGTTGACAATTATTTATATGATAAATAAGTTGGGAGGCGAAACTTTAAGCCCCTATCTTTCTCTATGTTCGACGGATGCCATTTGCTCTAAAAATATGCTTTGAGTGTTAGCAATCATGGAAGACTATATGATATTTGAGTATGTGGAATTTGCTAAATCAAAGCTCTACATAGACCCTTCCTGAAAATAAGATGAATTGCAATTGTTTGGTGACTGGAAGCATATTTTGTTAGTTTTTGAGAAACTTTATGGTCTATACTTTAACATGTGAATAGCTTGTTACTTCACTGTGATAAGTTTTATGAGATGAGATACTGTTTATGATATATAATGATGCTAGAAACTTTTTTTGGAACTATCATTGATCAAATTTATGGACTATGCTAGCATTCACACTTCATAAATTATTTCTTTTATCATTTACCTACTCGAGGCCGAGCAGGAATTAAGCTTGGGGATGCTGATACGTGCCCAACGTATCTACAATTTATGAAGTATTCATGCCATGTTTACAATAATTCTATATGATTTTGGTACAATTTTATTAGAACTAACCTGGATTGACGTTGTTTTCAGCAGAACTACCATGGTGTCGTTTTTGTGCAGAAATAAAAGTTCTTGGAATGGGCTGAAAATTTACGTAGAATAATTTTGGAAAATATAAAAAATACTGGAGCGAAAAGATACCGGAGAAGAGTCCCGAGGGAGTCACAAGCCACCAGGGCACGGCCATGGCCGCGCCTAGCTGGCTTGTGACCTCCTCGGATACCTTCTAGACATGGGACCAACGCCAAATACTCCTATAAATACCCAAACCTACGAAAATAAACCTAGCTTGGGAGTTCCTCTACCGCAAAAGCCTCCAGAGCCATGAAAAACCAATCGGGAGCCCGTTCTGGAACCCTGCCAGAGGGGGAAACCATCACCGGAGGCCATCTTCATCATCCCAGCGGTCTGCATGACAAGGAGTGAGTAGTTCACCCTCGGGGCTGAGGGTATGTACTGGTAGTTGTGTGTTTGATCTCTCTCTCTCTCTCTCTCTCTCGTGTTCTTGAGATGACACGATCTTGATGTACCACGAGCTTTATTGATATAGATGAATCATATGGAGTTTTGCCCTCTCTATCTTCTTGTGATGAATTGAGTTTTCCATTTGAAGTTTTCTTATCGCATTGAGTCTTTAAGGATTTGCGAACACTTGATGTATGTCTTGCAATGGGATATCCGTGGTGACATTGGGATGTTCTATTGATCCACTTGATGTATGTTTTGGTCATCAACTTGCGGGTTCCATGACCTTGGGAATCTATGCATAGGGGTTGGCACATGTTTTCGTCTTGAATCTCTGGTAGAAACTTTGGGGCACTCTTTGAAGTTCTTTGTGTTGGATTGAACATTATGAATCTAAAATTGTGTGATGCATATCGTATAATGAAGCCCATGGGTACTCGTGGTGACATTGGAGTATCTAGGTGACATTAGGGTTTTGGTTGATGTGTATCTTATGGTGTTATTTTAGTACAAACTCTAGGGTTGTTCTTCACACTTATAGGGATAGCTCATAAGATTGATCGGAAAAGATAACTTTGAGGTGGCTTCGTACCCTACAATAATTTCTTCTAAAGTTCTCCGATATTTGTGACTTCAGAGTGAACTCTTTGTCGCACGAGAGGTATTTACATATGATTCAACTATGTTAGTATTATTGAGAGACAAGAGACTCTTTGTTATTTGGTTGCAGGGTTGTCTGAGAGAGACCATCTTCATCCTACACCTCTCACGGATTGATAAACCTTAGGTCATCCACTTGAGGGAAAATTGCCATTGTCCTACAAAACTCTGCGCTTGGAGGCCCAACTCGAGTCTACAAGAAGAAGGTTGTGTAGTAGACATCACCCACCGTGTAAGAATGTTTGACTCGGACACAATGCACAAAAATCATGGTGTTCTAAAGTCATATTGTTTGTTGATTTGTTCACACTTCGAGTGTAAGTATTCATGTGTTGAATACATACGTTACTTCGTGTGTTGTGCATCAAAGTCATCAGTAAGCGTAAGCGTTAGAATGTATGTCCATTCAAAGGACATTTGAGGATTCTAAGATATTTATCTCACACCACAACTTGCAAAACCTCCTCTCATCCAAAGGCTTCATGAAGATATCGGCTACTGAGGACCCACAAGTATAGGGTATCAATTGTAGTCCTTTCGATAAGTAAAAGTGTCGAACCCAATGAGGAGGAGAAGGAAATGATAAGCTGTTTTCAGCAAGGTAATTTCTGCAAGCACTAAGATTGTAAGTAGCAAGTGTTTTGATAGCAAGGTAATTTGTGACGAGCAAGTAACGGTAACAATAGGTAATGTGTATCAAGGTAGCCAATCCTTTTGTAGCAAAGGACAGGCCAAAAGTATCTCTTATGATGAGCAAAGTATTCTTGAGGGTACACGGGAATTTCATCTAGTCACTTTCATCATGTTGGTTTGATTCGTGTTCGCTACTTTGATAATTTGATATGTGGGTGGACCGGTGCTAAGGTGTTGTTCTTACTTGAAATAAAAACCTACTTATGATTAACCCCCTCGCAAGCATCCGCAACTACGAGATAAGTATTAAGACAAAGTCTAACCATAGCATTAAACATGTGGACCAAAATCAGCCCCTTACGAAGTAGCGCATAGACTAGGGTTTAAGTTTCTGTCACCCTAGAAACCCATCATCTATAAATACTCCGCAATGCATTCCCTTAGGCCCAAGGATGGCGAACTGTCATGTAGTCGATGTTCACATGACACCACTAAGGGAATCACAACATACATATCATCAAAATATCGAACACATGCAAATTCACATGATTACTTGCAACATGATTTCTCCCGTGACCTCAAGAATAAAAGTAACTACTCACAAATAATATGCATGCTCAAGATCACAGGTGTAATGAATAGCATAATGGATCAGAACATATAATCTTCCACCAAATAAACCATATAGTAATCAACTACATAAGGTAATCAACACTACTAGTCACCCACAGGTACCAATCTGAGGTTCCAGTACAAAGATTGAACACAAGAGATAAACTAGGGTTTAAGAGGAGATGGTGCTATTGAATATGTTGATGAATAATGGCCTATCCAAAATGAGAGGGTTGTTGGTGATGACGATGGCTTCGATTTCCCCCTCCATGAGGGAAATTCCCCCAGCGGAATCGCTCTTCGGAGGGCAAAAGTGCTCCTATTCAAGTTCCAACTCGAGGCGACGACACTTCGTCCCAAAAGTCATCCCCCTAAGTTTTAGGGTTTTAGGAATTTATACTAGAAAATGGGCTTCGGAGGTGGGCCTGGGTGACCACCCTCCACCAGGGCGCGGTTAGGGGGCCTGCCGCACCCTGGTGGAGGGTGGCCACCTGGTGGCTTTAGGGGAATGTTGCATGGGAAAAAAAATCCTACGCACACGCAAGATCTATCCATGGTGCTGAGCATCTACGAGAGGGAGAGTGGATCTACATACCCTTGTAGATCGCTAAGCAGGAAGCGTTAAGAAACGCGGTTGATGTAGTCGAACAAATTTACGATCCAAATCGCTAGTCGTCCCGCGATCCAATCACGGTACTTCCGATCTAGTGCCGAACGGATGGCACCTCCGCGTTCAACACACGTATAGCTCGATGACGATCTCCGTCTTCTTGATCCAGCAAGAGGGAGCAGAGAGGTAGATGAGTTCTACCGCAGCACAATGGTGTGGTGGCGGTGGTGGAGAACTAATCTGGCAGGTCTTCACCGAGCTAATCTAGAGGAGAATATGATCTTGAGGGGGAGAGGGCAGCACGTGGCTTTCTTAGGGTTGGGCTTCCCTCAAAAAATCCTCTAGTATATATAGGACGAAGGGAGGGGAGGAGGCAGCCTTAAACCCTCCACCAAGGGAGAGGAGTCCACCCCCAACTAGGATTCCTCCTCCCACAAGGGAGGTGGAGTCCTGGGAGGACTCCCCACTTGGGCCTCCTCTCTCGTCTTCGCATGGGCCCTTAGGGGCTGGCTTGCCCACCCCACTAAGGGCTGGTGCGCCACCTCTAAGGCCCATTGATACATCTCCAACATATCTATAATTTTTTATGATGTCATGCTATTATATTATCTGTTTTGGATGTTTTATATGCATTAATATGCTATTTTATATTATTTTTGGGACTAACCTGTTAATCTAGAGCAAAGTGCCAATTTCTGCTTTTTCCTTGTTTTTGAGTTTTGTAGATATGGAATATTAAACGGAGTCCAAACGGCATAAAACCTTCGGAATGAATTTTTCTAGAAGGATACAAATCATCCAGGCTTGGAGTGCACGCCAGGGGACGTGCCAGGAGGCCACAAGCCTGCTAGGTGCGAGGCCCCCTAGCCGCGCCTAGCGAGCTTGCCGTCTCCTGGCAGGTCTCCTAACCCTAACCTTTGGCCTATAAATACCCAAATATTCCTGCAACATAAAAAACAAGACACGCGAATACTTTTCCGCCGCCAGAAGCCTCCGTTCCCGAGAGATGCAATCTTGGAGCTCTAGTAATCTGTCGAAGGGGGGTTTCGATCATAGAGGGCATCTACATCAACTCCATTGCCCCTTCGATGATGTGTGAATAGTCGACCATAGACCTACGTGTCCATAGCTAGTAGCTAGATGGCTTCCTATCTCTCTTTGATCTTCAATACCATGTTCTTCATGATCTTCGATCTATCCAATGTAACCCTCTTTTGTGGTGTGTTTGTCAAAATCCGATGAATTGTGAGTTTATGTTCAGATTATCCATGAATCTTATTTGAATCTCCTCTGAATTCTTATTTGCATGATTTCATATCCTTGCAAGTCTCTTCAATTTATTGGTTTGGTTTGGCCAACTAGATTGGTAATTCTTGCAATGGGAGAAGTGCTTGGTTTTGGGTTCAATCTTGCGGTGTCCTCACCCAGTGACATAGTAGGGGTAGCTAGGCACGTATTGTATTGTTGCCATCAAGGGTAACAAGTTGGGGTTTTCATCATATTGCTTGAGTTTATCCCTCTACATCATGTCATCTTTCTTACTGTGTTACTCTATTCTTCATGAACTTAATACTCTAGATGCACGCAGGAGTCGGTCGATGTGTGGAGTAATAGTAGTAGATGCAGAATCGTTTCGGTCTACTTGTCACGGACGTGATGCCTATATGCATGATCATTGCCTTGGATAACTACATGATTATGCGTTTTTCTATTAATTGCTTGACAGTAATTTGTTTACCCACCATGATATTTGCCTTCAAGAGAGAAGCCTCTAGTGAAACGTATGGCCCCGGGTCTATTTTCCATCATATACTTTCAGATCTATAAACTAAAAAAACCAAAAATATCTTGGTGGAATTTATTTACCTTTTACTTTCTGCACTCGTTTACATCTATCTCTTTCAAATCTAATTCTTGCAAATAACAGTGAAGGGATTGACAACCCCTTTATAGCGTTGGGTGCAAGAGTTTGATTGTTTGTGTAGGTGCATCCATTGGTGACTTGCTTGTTCCTCCTACTGGATTGATACCTTGGTTCTCAAAAACTAAGGGAAATACTTATCTACTTTGCTGCATCACCCTTTCCTCTTCAAGGGAAAACCAACACAAGCTCAAGAGGTAGCAAGAAGGATTTCTAGCGTCGTTGCCAGGGAGGATACATATCAAGCCTACCAAGTACCCATCACAAACACATATCTTGCATTTACATTATTTGCCATTTGCCTCTCGTTTTCCTCTCCCTCACTTCTAAAACAATTTTCAAAAATTACCAAAAAGATTTTTCTTTTTATTGGCCCTTGTTCGTTTGCCTTTTTTTTGCTCGTGTGTTGGGTTGTTTGAACTCATGGCTAGCCTTACCACTATAGCTAATACTCCCGAGTATGAAGTTCTTAATTTTAATCAAGGGGGGAGAAAACTTAAAAGATGCTTGGTATAGAATTTGCAATGCTCAAAATAGATCTATTTGTAAGCAATCTACTACCGTTCTCCTTCGCAATTTTTATTTAGCAATCTCTCCTTGGAATAGATATGTTCTAGATACCATCATGGGAGGAATTTTTTGGGGAATTTATGCCTTTGACTCATATGGTGCAATGATAAATTTGTTAGGTTCACCCCCAATCATGGTTAAAGGAACAATTTTAACCCTGGAACATGTGAGCGAAGGCTTGATATTATTGAAAAAAAAAGGTTGCTATAGTTGAGCTTATTCAAAACTTGGATAAAAAGATTCATAATCACATTACTCAATATCGATCTAAAGTAGGAGTTACCTTAAAAATCTGAAGGAAAAGGAACCCATAGTTAATGAAAAATTGGAACAAGATTCCTCTAGAATTGGCAAGCTTGAGGACATTATTACCAACATGGGATCTGCTTTTCCTTTGGTTCAAACCACTCCAACTCCTTCACCTCCTAAGGCTGCCCAGTTTGTTTATGTTCCTAAAAATAAGGGTGAATCTTCTAGTAAGGATGAGGATCTTAAGACGATAAGTATCCACCCCAACTTTTTCAATATCATTAAGGAACCAATTGCCACTACTGAATCCCTTGATTTTTCACCTATTAGTATTATCATTGATAAAAACAACGGTCCTCCTAGAACTTATAAGTGCGAAATCGAGGAATTGCATACCAAAGATGACAATACCTAGATCTATTGCGTTTTGCCTAGCTAGGGGCGTTAAACAATAGCGCTTGTTGGGAGGCAACCCAATTTTATTTTTGTGTTCTTTTTTTGCTTCTTTTTTTGAGTATTCCCCAAATTATTACTTCTATAATAATTTTGTTTTGTTGTTTCAATTAGTGTTTGAACCAAGTAAAACCTGTGGGGTGATCTATGGTAGTTGTTGATTTGATCTTGCTGAAAAACAGAAACTTTTGTGCTCAGTCCAGGAATTTTCCAGATTTTCAATGAGTCTAAATGATCTGAAAGTTTTACACACGATTGATATATAAATTTTCTAGGTTTCCTAGTTTTTCAGAATTTTTTGAGTTACATAAGTATACGAAGTTTCCACATTGCTACAGACTGTTCTGTTTTTGACAGATTCTGTTTTCTTTGAGTTGTTTGCCTATTTTGATGAATCTATGGGTTGTATCATGTGGTATGAGCCATGGAGAAGTTATATTACAGTAGATATAATACCAATATAAATATAGAATGAGTTCACAACAGTACCTAAAGTGGTGATTTATTTTCTTATACTAACGGATCTCACGAGTTTTCTGTTAAGTTTTGTGTTGTGAAGTTTTCAAGTTTTGGGTAAAGATTTGATGGACTATGTAATAAGGAGTGGCAAGAGACTAAGCTTCGGGATGCCCAAGGCACACCAAGTAATATTCAAGGATTCCAAAAAGCCTAAGCTTGGGTATGCCCCGAAAGGCATCCCCTCTTTCGTCTTTAATCCATCGGTAAATTTACTTGAGGCTATATTTTTATTCACCACATGATATGTGTTTTGCTTGGAGCGTCTTGTATGATATGAGTCTTTAATTGTTAGTTTGCCACAATAACCCTTGCTTCACACATCTTTTGAGAGAGAGACACTAAATCATGAATTTATTAGAATGCTCTATATGCTTCACTTATATCTTTTGAGTTGGGCAATTTTGCTCTATGTGCTTCAGTTATATCTTTTAGAGCACGGTGGTGTTTGCATTTTATAGAAATACTTGAACTCTCATAGCTCACTTATATTATTTTGAGAGTCTCTAAACCAGCATGGTAATTGGTCTAGGTTATGAATTTAGTCCTAATATGGTAGGCATCCAAGAGGGATATAATCAAAACTTCCATATTAAGTGCATTGAGTATTTATGAGAAGTTTGATTCCTTGCATAAAGTTTTGAGATATAAAGGTGGTAATGTTAAGAGACATGTTAGGAAGCAAATTGTGATTTGGTAAAAATAGTTTTTTAAAGATTTGTGATTCCCGTAGTATGCACGTATGGTGAACCGTTATGTAAGGAAGTTGGAGCATGACTTGTTTATAGATTGTCGGCCTTTGTGTGAGGGTCGGGGCGCGATGGTTAACTCCTAACAACCTCCCCCCTAGGAGCATGCATTAAATGCTTTGTTTCAATGACTAATAGATTTTTTCAATAAGTATGTGAGTTCTTTATGACTAATGTTGAGTCCATGGATTATACGCACTCTCACCCATCCACTTTTGCTAGCCTCTCCGGTACCGCGCAACTTTCGCCGGTACACCATATACCTTCCTCAAAACAGCCACCATATACCTTCCTCAAAACAGTCACCATATACCTTCCTCAAAACAGCCACCATACCTACCTATTATGGCATTTCCATATCCATTCTGAGATATATTGCCATGCAACTTCCACCGTTTCCTTTTATGACATGCACCATCACTTCCATATTGCATATAGAGTCATATTTTTTAATAGGTATCGAGTTGTAATTTTTATTTTGAGTTGTAAGTAAATAAAAGTGTGACGATTTTCATTAATAGAGCATGTACCATGTGAGGAAGTATGATGGAATCTATGATTCCCTTACTAGTAGGGATGAGAGTCCGGACTTTATGAAAAAACTAAAAGAGGCCAACGAAGCCCAAATAAAAAAATGAATAAAAGAGGCCTTAGATGCCCACACACAAAAATGAGAGAAAGAGAGAAGGGACATTGCTACTACCTTTTTCCACACTTGTGCTTCAAAGTAGCACCATGATCTTCATGATACAAAGTCTCCTATTTTGTCACTTTCATATAGCTAGTGGAATTTTTTCTTCACGATGCACGTCCACTTAGTTTCTTTTTGAGATTTCATCCACTTATAGCTCTAGTGCATCCGTTGCATGGCAATCCCTACTCACTCACATTGATATCTATTGATGGGCATCTCCATAGCCCGTTGATACGCCTACTTGATGTGAGACTATCTTCTCCCTTTCCTTGACAAGCTCCACCATTCTATTCCACCTATAGTGTTATATCCATGGCTCGCGCTCATGTATTACGTGAGAGTTGAAAAAGGTTGACAAAAAAAGGTGTGAAAACAATTGCTTGACTTTTCATCGGGGTTGTACATGATATAAATACTTTGTGTGGGGAAGATGGAGCATATCCACACCATATGATATTGTAGGGATAACTTTCTTTTTCCATTATATTTTGAAGATACACGATTGCTTTACTAGTATGCTTGAAATGTTATTATTTCTATATCAATATTAAGCTTTTGTTTTGAGTCTTATGGATCTGAATATTCATGCCACAATAAAAAATATTACATGGATAAATATGTTAGGTAGCACTCCACATCAAAAACTCTATTTTTATCACTTACCTACTCGAGGGCGAGTAGGAGTTAAGCTTGAGGATGTTGATACATCTCCAACGTATCTATAATTTTTGATGATGTCATGTTATTATATTATCTATTTTGGATGTTTTATATGTATCTGTTTTGGATGTTTTATATGCTTTAATATGCTATTTTATATTATTTTTGGGATTAACCTATTAATCTAGAGCCAAGTGCCAATTTCTGTTTTTTCCTTGTTTTTGAGTTTTGCAGGTATGGAATATTAAACGAAGTCCAAATGGAATAAAACCTTCGAAAGGAATTTTTCTGGAACCAAACAAATCATCCGGGCTTGGAGTGCATGCCAGGGGACGTGCCAGGAGGCCACAAGCCTCCTAGGTGTGCCCCCTGGCCGCGCCTAGCGAGCTTGTAATCTCCTGGCAGGTCTCCTAACCCTAATCTTTGGCCTATATATACAAGCCACGCAAATACTTTTCTGCCACCAGAATCCTCCGTTCCTGAGAGATCCAATCTTGGAGCCTTTTTTGGTAATCTGTCGGAGAGGGTTTCGATCACGGAGGGCATCTACATCAACTCCATTGCCCCTCCGATGATGTGTGAGTATTCCAGCACAGACCTACGGGTCCATAGCTAGTAGCCAGATGGCTTCTTCTCTCTCTTTGATCTTCAATACCATGTTCTTCATGATCTTCATGGAGATCTATCCGATGTAACCCTCTTTTGTGGTGTGTTTGTCAAGATCCGATGAATTGTGATTTTATGTACAGATTATCCATGAATCTTATTTGAATCTCCTTTGAATTTTTATTTGCATGATTTCATATCCTTGGAAGTCTCTTCGAGTTATTGGTTTGGTTTGGCGAACTAGATTGGTAATTCTTGCAATGGGAGAAGTGCTTGATTTTGGGTTCAATCTTGCGGTGTCCTCACCTAGTGACATAGTAGGGGTAGCGAGGCACGTATTGTATTGTTGCCATCAAGGGTAACAAGATGGGGTTTTCATCATATTTCTTGAGTTTATCCCTATAAATCATGTCATATTTCTTAATGTGTTACTCTGTTCTTCATGAACTTAATACTCTAGATGCAAGCAGGAGTCGGTCGATGTGTGGAGTAATAGTAGTAGATGCAGAATCGTTTCGGTCTACTTGTCACGGCCGTGATGCCTATATGCATGATCATTGCCTTCGATAACTACATGATTATTTGCTTTTCTATCAATTGCTTGACAGTAATTTGTTTACCCACCATGATATTTGCCTTCAAGAGAGAAGCCTCTAGTGAAACCTATGGCCCCCGGGTCTATTTTCCATCATATACTTTCATATCTATAAACTAAAAAAAACAAAAATATCTTGCTGCAATTTATTTATCTTTTACTTTCCACACTCGTTTACATCTATCTCTTTTAGATCTAATTCTTGCAAATAACCATGAAGGGATTGACAACCCCTTTATAGTGTTGGGTACAAAAGTTTGATTGTTTGTGTAGGTGCATCCATTGGTGACTTGCTTGTTCCTCCTACTGGATTGAAACCTTGGTTCTCAAAAACTGAGGGAAATACTTATCTACTTCACTGCATCACCCTTTCCTCTTCAAGGGAAAACCAACGCAAGCTCAAGAGGTAGCACCCATGTGGCCCTCGGAGTGGGTGGCCCTCTCCCGATGGACCCCCGGAACCCTCCCGGCACCCCCGGTACACTACCGGTTACACCCAAACTTTTTTCGATGACCAAAACGGGACTTCCTATATATCAATCTTTACGTCCGGACCATTCCGGAGCTCCTCATGATGTACGGCATCTCATACGGGAATCCAAACAACCTTCGGTTGCCAATATACATAACTCAATAGTACCGAAACGTCACCGAACGTTAAGTGTGTAGACACTATGGGTTCGAGAACTATGTAGACATGACCGATACACCTGTATGGTCAATAACCAATAGTGGGGACTGGATGCCCATATTGGTTCCCACATATTCTATGAAGATCCTTATCGGTTGAACCTCTATGTGAAGGATTCAATTAATCCAGTATGATGTTCCCTTTGTACTTCGGTATGTTACTTGCCCGAGATTCGATCATCGGTATCTCTATACCTAGTTCAATCTCGTTATCAGCAAGTCTCTTTACTCATTCCGTAATAGAAGATCCCGTGGCAAACTCTTTATTCACTTTGCTTGCAAGGCTCATTGTGATGTTGTATTACCGAGTGGGCCCTGAGATACCTCTCCGTCACACGGAGTAACAAATCCCAATCTTGATCCATGCCAACCCAACAGACACCCGCGGAGACACTTGTAGAGCACCTTTATAGTCACCCAGTTACGTTGCAACGTTTGATACACACAAGTTACTCCTCCGGTGTCAGTCATTTGCATGATCTCATGGTCATAGGAACAGATACTTGACATGCAGAAAACTATAGCAATAAACTGACACGGTCATATGCTATGTTTATAGTTTGGGTCATGTCCATCACATCATTCTCCTAATGATGTGATCCCATTATCAAATGACATCTTATGTCTATGGCTAGGAAACCTTACATCTTTGATCAACGAGCTGGTCTATTAGAGGCATACTAGGGCCACGGTGTTGTCTACGTACCCACACATGTATCTGAGTTTCCAATCAATACAATTATAGCATGGACAATAAATGATTATCATGAACAAGGGAATATGATAATAACTAATTTATTATTGCCTCTGGGGCATATTTCCAACAATCTCCCAAGTGCACTAGAATCAATAATCTAGCTCACATCACTATGTGATTTACATTGTTAAGCATCTCACACCCAATGAGTTCTAGGGTTCGATCATGTTTTGCATGTGAGAGAGGTTTTAGTCAACGGTCTGCAACATTCAGATCCGTGTGTACTTTGCGAATCTCTATGTCATATTGTAGATGCTGCTAGCACGCTTCACTTGGAGCTATTCCAAATGATTGCTCCACTATACGTATCCGGATTGCTACTTAGAGTCATCCGGAATGGTGTCAAACCTTGCATCGATGTAACCCTTTATGATGAACTCTTTATCACCTCCATAATCGAGAAACCTTTACTTAGTCCTCTAGTTACCAAGGATAATTTTGATCGATGTCTAGTGATCCACTCCTGGATATCTTTCGTACCCCTTGACAGACTCATGGCAAGGAAAACACCAGGTGTTGTACATAGCATGGCATACTATATAGAGCCTATGGCTAAGGCATAGGGGACGACCTTCGTCCATTCTCTTTCTTCTGTCGTGGTCGATCTTTGAGTCTCACTCAACTTCACACTTTACAAATTAGGCTAGAAATCCTTCTTAAACTGATCCATTTTGAACTCTTTCAAAATCATGTCAAGGTATGAGCTCACTGAAAAATCTTATCACACGTCTTGATCCATCTCTATAGATCTTGATGCCCAATATTTAGGTATCTTCATTCCAGGTATTCCTTTGAAAAACTCCTTTCAAACAACCCTTTATGCTTTCCGGAAATTCTACATTATTTCTGATCAACAATATGTCAACCACATATACTTATCAAAAATTCTATAGTGCTCCCACTCACTTGTAAATACAAGTTTCTCATAAACTTTGTATAAACCCAAAAACTTTGATCACCTCATCAAAGCATATATTCCAACTCCGAGATGCTTGATCTAGCCCATAGAAGGATTGTTGGAGCTTGCATACCTTTTAGCATCCTTAGGACTGACAAAACCTTCTGGTTGTATCACATACAACCTTTCCTCAAGGAAACTATTAAGGAAACGATGTTTCGACATCCATATGCCAGATCTCATAATTGAAAAATGCAGCGACTGCTAACATAATTCCAACAGACTTTAGCATCGCTACGGGTGAGAAAGTCTCATCGTAGTCAATTCCTTGAACTTTTCAGAAACATCTTTGCGACAAGTCGAGCTTTATCAATTAATGGTGACATTTACCATCATAGTCTGCCTTCCTCTTGAAGATCCATTTGTACTTAACGGCCTGCCATTCAACGGGCAAGTCTACCAAAGTCCATACTTGGTTTTCATACATGGATCCAATCTCGTATTTCATGGCTCCTAGCCATTTGTTGGAATCCGGGCCCACCATTGCTTCTTCATAGCTCGTAAGGTTCACTATTGTCTACCAACATGACCTCCAAGATAGGATTGACATACCACTTAGGGGCGGTATGAGTCCTTGTTGACTTATGAGGTTCGGTAGTAACTTGATTTAAAGCTTCATGATCATCATCCTTTGTTTCCTCTTCACTTGGTGTAGGCGTCGCAGAAACATCTTTCTGCGTCGTGCTACTATCCAACTGAATTTACGGTTCAAGAACCTCATCAAGTTCTACTTTACTCCCACTCAATTCTTTCGAGAGAAACTCTTTCTCGAGAAAGGACCCGTTTTTAGCAACAAACACTTTGCCCTCCGGTCTGAGATAGAAGGTATATCCAACTATATCCTTAGGGTATCCTATGAAGATGCACTTTTCCGCTTTGGGTTTGAGCTTATCAGACATAAGCGTCGCATTCCCAAACTCTGAGAAATGATATCTTAGGTTTCTGCCAAACCATAATTCATACGGTGTCATCTCAATGGATTTAGATGGGGCCCTATTTAAAGTGAATGTAGTTGTCTCTAATGCATAACCTCAAAACAATAGTTGCAAAACGATAAGAGACATCATAATACGCACCATATCCAATAAAGAACGACTATGACGTTCGGACACACCATCAAACTATGGTGTTCGATGTGGCGTGAGTTGTGAAACAACTTCCAAATTGTCTTAAGTTGTCTACCAAACGCGTAACTCAGATATTCAACTCTATGATCATATCGTAGACATTTTATCTTCTTGTCATGATGATCTCAAACTTCACTCTAAATTTTCTTGAACTTTTCAAACATTTCAGACTTATGTTTCATTATGTAAATATACTCATATCTACTAAAATCATTAGTGAAGGTAATAAAATAATGATATCCACCGCACGCTACAACACTCATTGGATCGTATACATCAACATGTATCATTTCCAATAAGTCACTTGCCTGCTCCATCATATCGGAAAACAGGGTCTTAGTCATCTCGCCCAAGAGACATGGTTCGCATATCTCAACCGATTCGAAATCAAGTGAGTCGAAAGATCCATCAGCATGGAGTTTTCTTCATGAGCTTTTCACCAATATGACATTTAGCGGCAATGCCACAAGTATGTGGTAATATCATTATTAACTTTGCATCTTTTGGCATCAATACTATGAACATGTGTATCACTACGATCGAGATTCAGTAAACCATTCATTGGGTGCATGACCATTGAAGGTTTTATTCATGTAAACATAATAAATATTATTCTCTGACTTAAATGAATAACCATATTGCAATAAACATGATCTAATCATGTTCATGCTCGACGCAAACACCAAATAACATTTATTTAGGTTCAACACTAATCCCGCAGGTAGAGGGAGCATGCGATGGTGATCACATCAACCTTGGAAACACTTCCAACACACATCATCACCTCGCCCTTAGCTAGTCTCCGTTTATTCCGTAGCTTTTCCTTCGAGTTACTAACATTAGCAACCGAACCGGTATCTAATACCCAGGTGCTACTAGGAGTACTAGCAAGGTACACATCAATAATATGTATATCAAATATACTTCTGTCGATGTTGCCAGCCTTCTTCTCTACCAAGTATTTAGGGAGTTTCGCTTCAGTGACTGTTCCCCTTATTATAGAAGCACTAAGTCTTGGATTTCGGTTCAACCTCGGGTTTCTTCACTAGAGCAGCAACTGGCTTGCCATCCATGAAGTTTCCCTCCTTGCCCTTGCCCTTCTCGATACTAGTGGTTCAACTAACGATCAACACTTTATGCTCCTTCTTGATTTCTACCTTCGCGGTGTCAAACAACGTGAATAGCTTAGGGATCATTATTTCCATCCCTCACATGTTTATAGTTCATCACGATGCTCTAGTAACTTGGTGGCAGTGACTTGGAGAACTATATCAATCACTATCTTATCTGGAAGATTAACTCCCACTCGATTCAAGTGATTGTAGCACACAAACAATCTGAGCACATGCTCACTTATTGAGCTATTCTCCTTCATCTTGCAGGCAAAGAATCTTGTTGGAGGTCTCATGCCTCTTAACGCGGGCACGAGCCTGAAATCTAATTTCAGCTCTTGCAACATCACATATGCTCCGTGACGTTCAAAACATATTTGGAGCCTGAATTCTAAGCTGTAATGCAAGACGCAATGAACTATCAAGTAGTCATCAGAACGTGACTATCATATGTTCACAACATCCACTGTCGCTGCTTGAGAGGGTGACGCAGCTAGCGGTGCATTAAGGACATAAGCCTTTTGTGCAGCAACTGAGGACAATCCTCTCATCACGGACCTAGTCCGCATAATTGCTACCATCATCTTTCAACCCTATTTTCTCTAGGAACGTATCAAAAACACAGGGGAGCTACAGCGCGAGCTATTGGTCTACAATATAATTTTGCAAAGACAACTTTAGACTATGATCATGATAAGGAGTTTAGTTAATCATATTACTTAAAAAACTCCTGCTCAAATAGATATCCCTCCAGTCATCCGAGTGTTACATGATCCAAATTAACTAACCCAAGTCCGATCATCACGTGAGATGAGGTGGTTTCAATCGTGAACATCTCCATGTTCATCATATCTACTATATGACTCATGTTCGACCTTTCGATCTCTTGTGCTCCGAGGCCATGTTTGTACATGCTAGGCTCGCCAAGTCTAACCCGAGTGTTATGCACGTGCAACACTGGCTTGAACCCGTTGTATGTGAACGTAGAGTCTATCACACCCGATCATCACGTGGTGCTTCAAAACGACAAACTTTCGAAACGGTGCACACTCGGGGAGAACAGAATTTTATCTTGAAATTTTTAGTGAGGGATCACGTTATAATGCTACCGTCGTCCTAAGCATAATAAGATGCATAAAAGGATTAACATCACATGCAAATCATAAGTGACATGATATGGCCATGATCTTGTGCTTTTGATCTCCATCTTTAAAGCGTCGGCATGATATCCATCATCACTGGCATGACACCATGATCTCCATCATGTTGATCTCCATCAACGTGTCGCCATCAGGGTTGTCGCGCCCACCATACTTCTACTACTATTGCTACCGCTTAGTGATAAAGTAAAGCATTTCATAGCGCTTAATGATTGACACATAGGTCATACAATAATTAAAGACAACCCTATGGCTCATGTCGGTTGTCGTACTCACCGACATGCAAGTCATGATATTCTGTACAAAACATGATCATCTCATACATCACATATATCTGATCATGTAATTGGCTGTATCATATCACAACATACCCTCCAAAAACAAGTTAGACATCCTCTAATTGTTGTTGCATGTTTTACATGGCTACTACGGGTATCTGGCAAGAACGATTCTTACCTACGCAAAACCACAATGGTGATACATAAATTGCTATTCAACCTTCTCAAGGACTGCCTTTGTCGAATCCGATCCAACTAAAGTGGGAGAGACAGACACCCGCCAACCATCGTTATGCAACAAAGTCACATGTCAGTCGATGGAACCGGTCTCTCGTAGGTGGACGAGTAAGGTTGGTCCGGGCCTCTTCATCCCACAATACCGCTGAATCAAGAAAATACCAAGGGAGGAAGCAATCTGAGCATCAACGCCCACAAACTCCTTTGTTTTCTACTCATGATCTCATCTAAGCATAGACCTAGCTCTGATACCACTAACGTTGCATGGGAAACAAAAAAATTCCTACGCACACGCAAGATTTATCCATGGTGATGAGCATCTACGAGAGGGAGAGTGGATCTACATACCCTTGTAGATTGCTAAGCGGGAAGCGTTAAGAAACGCGGTTGATGTAGTCAAACATCTTCGCAATCGAAATCGCTAGTTGTCTCGTGATCTGATCACGATCCGTCCCACGATGCAATCATAAACCGTCCCACGATCCAATCACGGTCCTTCTGATGTAATGCCAAACGGACGGCACCTCCGCGTTCAGACACGTACAGCTTGATGATGATCTCCGCCTTCTTGATCCAGCAAGAGGGAGCAGAGAGCTAGATGAGTTCTCCGGTAGCACAACAACATGGTGATGGTGGTGTTGAACTAATTCGGCAGGGCTTCGCCGAGCTAATCTAGAGGAAAATATAATCTAGAGGGAGAGAGGGAAGCATATGGCTTTCTTAGTGTTGGGCTGCCCTGAAAATCCTCTAGTATATATAGGAGGAAGGGAGGGGAGCAAGCAGCCTCAAACCCTCCACCAAGGAGGGTTCGGCCGAACCAAGGGGGAGGAGTCCTCCCCCAACTAGGATTCCTCCTCCCACAAGGGAGGTGGAGTCATGGGAGGACTCCCCACTTGGCCCTCCTCTCTCCTCTTCACATGGGCCCTTAGGAGCTGGCTTGCCCAGCCCACTAAGGGCCGGTGCGCGACCTCTAAGGCCCATGTGGCCCCCGGAGTGGGTGGCCCTCTCTAGATGGACCCCCGAAACCCTCCCGACACCCCCAGTACACTACCGGTGACACCCAAACTTTTGGGGATGACCAAAATGGGACTTCCTATATATCAATCTTTACCTCCAAACTATTTCGGAGCTCCTAATGATGTCTGGGATCTTATCCTGGAATCCAAACAACCTTCAGTCAAGAACATACATAACTCAATACTACCAAAACGTCACCGAACGTTAAGTGTGCAGACCCTGTGGGCTCGAGCACTATGTAGACATGATCGAGACACCTCTACGGTCAATAACCAATAGCGGGACAAGGATGCCTATATTAGTTCCCACATATTCTACGAAGATCTTTATCGGTTGAACCTCTATGTCAAGGATTCAGTAATCTCGTATGATGTTCCCTTTGTTCTTCGGTATGTTACTTGCCCGAGATTCTATCGTCGGTATCTCTATACCTACTTCAATCTCATTACCAGCAAGTCTCTTTACTCATTCCATAATACAATATCCCGTGGCTAACTATTTAGTCACTTTGCTTGCAAGGCTCATTGTGATGTTGTATTACCGAGTGGGCCCTGAGATACCTCTCCGTCACACGGAGTAACAAATCTCAGTCTTGATCCATGCCAACCCAACAGACACTCTCGGAGACACCTATAGAGCACCTTTATAGTCACCCAGTTACGTTGTGACATTTGATACACACAAGGTACTCCTCCAGTGTCAATGATTTGCATGATCTCATGGTCATAGGAACAAATACTTGACATGCAGAAAACTATAGCAAAAAATTGACACGATCATATGCTATGTTTATAGTTTGGTTCTTGTCCATCACATCATTCTCCTAATGATGTGATCCCATCATCAAATGACATCTAATGTCTATGGCTAGGAAACCTTGATCAACAAGCTAGTCTATTAGAGGAATACTAGGAACACGGTGTTGTCTATGTACCCACACATGTATCTGAGTTTCCAATCAATACAATTATAGCATGGATAATAAACGATTATCACGAATAAGGAAATATGATAATAACTAATTTGTTGCTGACATTCTCCCTCTTGATGTAAACCATGCAAATTGTGAGAGAAAAGGCATTAGAATTACTCCCCAAAGCATTATAATGCATAAAAACATTATAAATAATAGTAGTAAGTCATGCTGCAAAATGGACGTATCAACCCCCCAAAAGCTTAGACTTCGCTTGTCCTCAAGCGAAATACTATATCGAAGAACATGTCCACATAGTTTGAGAGAGAGGTGTCGGTAAAAACAAAATACGAACATAGTAGCATCATGCTTATTATTATAACAACAACAGAAATTAACATAAAACTTTCTCATAAAACTTTTATTTCATAGCAACATCATATAACTTCTTATGAGCAAGTAACAATTCATCACAACATGGAAGTATAAAGCATAAACCTTATTGGAAACAAACTATGTTCTCACTCAACTTTCCAACTACAATTCATCATATTTTCAGGAAGGGTTTCATGTCGGAGCCTTTTTGGCAAGTCCACATACTCAACCATCATTTAGTCTTCTATGATTGCTAAACTCACAACATACCCATCAGCAAAAAGTTTCTACCAGACACATAGAAAGATAGGGGCTTATAGTTTGCCTCCCAACATATTCACCTCAAGGGTGATATCAATAATAATAACTCATGCTCACTCATATCCAACTGGACATATGTGCCTAAATCTTTCCTCACCACATGATGCTTGCCAAAGAGAAAAATATAAAGGAATAGAGAAGAGTGCTTTGACTCTTGCATAAAAGTAAATACATAAAGGTAAAATATAGGCCCTTCGCAGAGGGAAGCAGAGGTTGTCATGCGCTTTTTAGTTTGTATGCCAAATCCCTTAGCGAAAAAGAACATCGCGTTGCATTGCCTCTTGTGATAGCAACCTTTATTATGCAGTCCATCGCTTTTATTACTTTGTTATAACAAGTTCGTGCAACGCTCAATTTTCTCTTACACTCATTAATTCAACACTTTTAGAAGCAATTTTTATTGCCTTGATGCACTGATGACAACTTACTTGAAGGATCTTATTCAATCCATAGGTAGGTATGGTGGACTCTCAAACATGAGTTTGGGTTTTGGGTTTTTGGATGGACAAGTAGTATCTCTACTTAGTACAGAGTTTTTGGCTAGCAAAGATATTGGGCAAACACCACATGTTCAAGGATCCATGACAATATAACTTCTATGTGATATGAACAAGCATAAATCATTATGTTGTCTTCCTTGTCCAATGTCAACAATTTTGGCATATAATATTTAATGGGGGATCACAATCATAAAAGATTTCCATGATAGTATATTTGCATGTGAATATTCTCTTCCCTAATTAATTCTTTCATGAGTTTCATCATTGACTAATGCTATGTTTGCCAATCTCCAATAAATTTTACCACTTATATTTTTATTTATTGTCATGTCTTTACTCACCATAAGATTAGCATATGATATTTTTCATTTTTTTTATTATGATTGCAACAAGAAAGTAAAAGGGGCAAAAGCTCGAACTAAACTTTATTATATAACTCTCACTCAATTACATAGATAGATAGATCACGAAACTAGCACTTGAAAATAGATCATACTAAACTTTTATTCAACTAAATCATGAAAATGTTAAGAATCGAAATAAAAAGCAAAAGGTAGAAAGTGATGGTGATACGATATCGACGCACCTCCCCCAAGCTTGGCTCAAGCCAAGGGGAGTGCCCATACCCGTGTACTCAAGTTTCCTTTGGTGGTGGTGATGATGAAGGTGGTGGTGATGAGGCGGTAGTAGGTTTATTCTCTGGCTTCCAAGGCAAGGGTTCACCATCAAAAGTGGAGGCTCGAGTCCCTGGAGTCCTATAATTGGTAGCTAAGTTGATACCTTTAAACCTCGCCTCATACTCAAAAACTTGATTTTGGAGATCATAAATTTGACTCTTCAGAAAGTTGATTTGCTCGTTGAAGTTGAATACAATGTCTTTCATGGACTGGCCATCCACCATGTGATCACGGGTGAATTCCGTGATCATGGAGTGATTGGCACTAAGTCCACGCTCCATCATCCCTTTGCACTTGAAGATGTCTTTCTCCACCGCTTCCAGCCTGGCCTCCATGCTTCCCGTCTTCTTGGGCACCTAAACATCCCGGATGTCGAGCAACCCCTCACGCATCTCAATAGTTTGAGGGTTCTTCATCACCTCCGGCAAGTACGGGTTGATAACCTTCTCGAAGAACTTGTCCTTGGGGGAACTTGGTGAAGCCATGGAGATTTAGATCTGACAAGAAAACAACACGAAACAAGAACTGAGGAAAATCTCACGATGCGGTGGTCAAAACAGATAGGGTATATATAGAGAATGTTTATTCTTGCAAACCAAGCAAACGAAAGGAAAACGGAGTCGGGAAGGTTCTCGAGGTGGGCACCCTCCACCAGGGCGCGCCAGGGATGGCAACCGCACCTTGGTGGACCATGCCCTCCTCAGTTACCTTCTGGTTTATTTTTATTTCCTAAAATTCTTAAATATTCCAAATCTGACTAAAAATATTTTTGCGGATTTTTCGGAGACCGTTTACTTACGGTATCACATACCTCTTAATTTTCATGATTCTTGAGTGTTCCGGAAGGTTTCTTTTATGTGTTCCTCCGATGTCATGGTTTGGATAACATTGCTTTCAACATTAATAGGCATACCTGGGATATAGTGTTTAATTCTTTGTCCATTGACCACCTTCGGGTGAGTACCTTCTGCATTATTAATATTCATAGCTCTAGAGCAATAACCTCTTCGATAACATAGGGTCCTTCTTGGAGAGAAGTTTTCCTGCAAAAAATCTCAAATGAGAATTGTACAAAAGAACATATTCTCCAACTTTGAATTCTCGCTTTTGGATTCTTTTGTCATGCCATATTTTAACTTTTTTTTGAATAACTTGTCATTTCCTAAGCTTGGGTTCTCCATTCATCTAATGTGCTAATATCAAATAACCTCTTTCCACCAGCAAGTTTGAAGTTATAATTTAGTTCTTTAATTGCCCAAAATGTTTTATGTTCTAACTCAAGAGGCAAATGATAAGCTTTCCCATATACCATTTTGTATGGAGACATACCCATAGGATTTTTATAAGTTGTTCTATAAGCCCAAAGTGCATCATCTAATTTCTTAGACCAATTCTTTCGAGACCTACTAACAGTTTTTTGTAATATCAATTTTATTTCCCTATTGCTAAGTCCAATTTGACCACTAGATTGAGGATGATAGGGTGATGCAATTCTATGGTTAACATCATATTTAGCAAGAATTTTACAGAAAGCACCATGAATAAAGTGTGAACCACCATCAGTCATTAGATATCTAGGGACTAAAAACCTTGGGAAAATAACTTCTTTAAGCATTTTAATGGAAGTGTGATGATCATCACTACTAGTTGGAATAGCTTCTACCCACTTAGTGACATAATCAATAGAGACCAAAATATGAGTATACCCATTAGAGGAAGAAAAAGGTCCCATATAATCAAAACCCCAAACACCAAATGGTTCAACAAGAAGTGAATATTTCATACGCATTTCCTGACGCTTACCCATATTACCAATTCTTTGACATTCATCGCAAGATGAGACAAACTTACGGGCATCCTTGAAGAGAGTAGGCCAATAAAAACCAGATTGTAATACCTTATGAGCACTTCTATCTCTAGCATGATGTCCTCCAGAAGCTTCGGAATGACATTTCTATAGGATTTGTTCCTATTCATGCTTAGGTACACAATATATAATAATACAATCTATTCCTTCTTTATAAAGATGTGGGTCATCCCAATAGTAATGTCTTAAATCATAGTAGAATTGTTTGTTGGTATGTGAAACTAGGTGGAATATAATTAGCAACAATGTAATTAGCATAATCAGCATACCATGGAGTGTTTTGAGAGACATTTATTGCAGCTAATTGATCATCGGGAAAACTATCATCAATAGGTAGTGGGTCATCAAGAATATTTTCTAACCTAGACAAGTTGTCAGCTACGGGGTTCTCGACCCTTTTCCTATCAATGATATGTAAATCAAATTCGTGAAGCAAAAGAACCCACCTAATGAGTCTAGGTTTATCATCTTTCTTTTTCATAAGATATTTTATAGCAGCATGATCAGTGTGAACAATAGCTTTGGAATCAACAATGTAAGATCTGAATTTATCACAAGCAAACATGACTGCTAAAATTTGTTTTTCAGTAGTAGCATAATTCTTTGAGCATTGCCTAGAGTTTTGCTAGCATAATGGATAACATTTAGTTTCTTATCAACTCTTTGTCCTAGAATAGCACCAATAGCATAATCACTAGCATCACACATAATTTCAAAAGGCAAGTTCCAATTAGGTGGTTGAACGATAGGTGTCGTGATTGAGGCTTTCTTAAGTGTTTCAAAGGCTTCTATGCAATCATCATGAAAAACAAAGGGGACATCCTTTTGTAAAAGATTAGTAAGAGGCCTACAAATTTTTGACAAGTCTTCAATAAACCTCCTATAGAAACCAGCGTGACCAAGGAAACTTCGAATACCTTTGATATCTTTAGGACATGGCATTTTCTCAATTGCATCAACTTTAGCTTGATCCACCTCAATACCTCATTCGGAGATCTTATTCCCCAAGACAATACCTTAATTAACCATAAAGTGACACTTCTCCCAATTCAAGACAAGATTAGTTTGTTCACATCTCTGGAAAACTCGATCAATGTTGCTTAAGCAATCATCAAAATAAGTTCCGTAAATGGACAAATCAGCCATGAAAACCTCCACAATATTTTCACAAAAATCAGAGAATATAGCAGCCATACATCTTTGAAAGGTAGCAGGTGCATTGCATAAACTGAAAGGCATACGTCTATAAGCATAAGTTCCAAAAGGACAGGTAAAGGTAGTTTTCTCTTGATCAGATTGTGACACGAGTATTTGAGAGAAACCAGAATATCCATCCAAGAAAAAAAGTGTGTGTGCTTAGATAATCTTTCGAGCATTTGATCAATAAAAGTCAAGGGGTAGTAGCTTTATTCAATTTTCTAAAACCAGTTACCATCCTATAGCCAATAACAATTTGTTGTGGGATAAGCTCATTTTTATCATTAGGAACAACTATAATACCTCCTTTCTTAGGGACACAATGAACGGGACTCACCCATATACTATCATCTATATGATAGATTATACCTTCTTCCAGAA
Source organism: Hordeum marinum (assembly GCA_022496015.1). Lineage (NCBI taxonomy): Eukaryota > Viridiplantae > Streptophyta > Magnoliopsida > Poales > Poaceae > Hordeum > Hordeum marinum. The sequence goes on from CM039678.1 coordinate 452,437,852, forward strand.
GCTTTAATATTTCAGTTCTTACCACTTCTTTCATCTTGGGATTCAATCGTCGTTGGTGATCAACAACGGGTTTAGCATCAGGTTCCATATTAATCTTGTGCTGACATAGAGTGGGACTAATGCCCTTAAGATCATCAAGAGTATATCCAATAGCAGCCCAGTGCTTCCTCAGAATTTTCAATAATCTTCTTCATGTTCTGAAAGGTTAGCACTAATAATACTAGGATATATCTTTTTCTCATCAAGATAAGCATATTTCAGAGTGTCAGGCAATTGTTTTAGTTCAAACACTAGATCATCTTTAGGTGGAGGAGGATCTCTAAGAGTTTCAATAGGCAAATTGTGTTTCAGTAGAGGTTGTTGTTCAAAGAAAATTTTATCTATTTCATTTGTTTCATGCAAGTACATATCATTTTCATGGTCTAGCAAATATTGTTCTAGTGGATCGGTAGGAGGAATGGTAGTAGAAGCAAGACCAATTATTTCATCTTTATTAGGTAATTCTCTATCACGAGTTTGTCTACTAAACTTGGAAAAAATAAACTCATGAGACACATGACCAAACTCAACACTGATAGTTTCTTTTTTGCAATATGTCTTAGCATTAACGGTGTTCAACGAAGGTCTACCAAAGATAATGGGACAAAAGTCATCTTGTGGGTAACCAAGAACTAGAAAATCAGTAGAATGTTTTATTTTTTCACACAAGACTTTAACATCTCTAACAATCCCAAGTGGTGTGATGGTGCCTCTATTAGCAAGTTTACTAGTAACATCAATATCTTCTATTTCAGCAGGTGTTATTTCATTCATAATTTCTTGATATAACGTAAAAATAATAGCACTCACACTAGCACCCAAATCACATAAGCCATGATAACAATGATATCCTATTTTTACTGAGACAATAGGCAAGCCAACTACAGGTCTATGTTTGTCTTTTTCATCGCGTTTAGCAATTCTAGCAGCTTCATCATAGAAGTAAATGACATGCCCATCAATATTTTCTACCAAGAGGAACTTTAACCATAGAAATACTAGGTTCTACTTTAATTTGTTCAGAGGGCTAGGTGCTCTAATATTACTTTTGCGAACCATTGTTGATACCTTATCATGTTCCTTTATCCTAACAGGAAAGGTGGCTTCTCAATGTAAGCAGTAGGCACAACTGGATCAACATTGTAAATGATAGTTTCTTATGTAGCTATGACCGGTTCTTTAATTTCTTCTTTAATTGGGGGATGCTATTTAAACCACTTCTCTTTATGGAGATCAACATGAGTAGAAAATGATTCACAGAAAGAGGCTACTATCTTAGAGTCAAGTCCATATTTTGTGCTAAACTTGTGAAAAGCATCGGTATTCATAAAAGATTTTACACAATCAAACTCAAGCTTAATACCTGACTCATTACTTTTGTCGAGTTCCCAATCTTCAGAGTTGTGTTTAATTCTTTCCAAGAGATCCCACTTGAATTCAATAGTCTTCTTCATAAAAGAACCAGTACAAGAAGTATCGAGCATGGTTTGATTATTATGAGAAAGACGAGCATAAAAATTCTGAATAACAACTTCTCTCGGGATGTCATGATTGGGGCACGAATATAACATTCACTTAAGCCTCCCCCAAGCTAGAGCGATACTTTCTCCTTCACGAGGTCAAAAATTATATATATAATTCTGATCATGATGAACTAGATGCATAGGATAAAACTTTTGGTAGAATTCCAATTCAAACGATTCCAGTTCCATCATCCAATATCATCACATAGCCTATACCATGTAAATGCCTTTCCCTTCAAAGATAAAGGTAAAACCTTCTTCTTAACTTCATCTCCGGATAAACCTACAAGGTTAAATAGTCCACAAATTTATTCCACGTGTATTAGGTGCATATCAGGATGTTTAGTTCCATCTCCTGCATAAGGACTAGCAAGCAGTTGTTCTAACATACCCGAAGAAATTTCATAACTAATATTTTCAGTAGGTGTTGTAGGTTGAGGGGCAACTAATTGTGGTTCCAGTCGAGGTGCAGATACCCCAAACAAACCCCTCAAAGGATTTTTTTTTCATAGTAACAAGTGACAGTAAATTTCATCACGTAGTATAGGTTTTTCCTTACCGATCTCCACTTACCAATAGCGATTCACCCCCCGGCAACGGTGACAGAAAAGAGTCTTGATGACCCACAAGTATAGGGGATCAATCATAGTCCTTTCAGTTAGTAAGAGTGTCGAACCCAACGAGGAGGAGAAGGAAATGATAAGCGGTTTTCAGCAAGGTACTTTCTACAAGCACTAAAATTGTAAGTAGCAAGTGTTTTGATAGCAAGGTAATTTGTGACGAGCAAGTAACAGTAACAATAGGTAAGGTGCAGCAAGGTAGCCCAATCATTTTGTGTCAAAGGATGGGCCAAAATTATCTCTTATGATGAGAAAAGTGTTCTTGAGGGTACACGGGAATTTCATCTAGTCACTTTCATCATGTTGGTTTGATTCGTGTTCGCTACTTTGATAATTTGATATGTGGGTGGACCGGTGCTAAGGTGTTGTTCTTACTTGAACTAACAACCTACTTATGATTAACCCCCTCACAAGCATCCTCAACTATGAGAAAAGTATTAAGACAAAGTCTAACCATAGCATTAAACATGTGGACCCAAATCATCCTCTTACGAAGTAGCGCATAAACTAGGGTTTAAGTTTTTATCACTCTAGCAACCCATCATCTAATAACTACTCCACAGTGCATTCCCTTAGGCCCAAGGATGGTGAAGTGTCATGTAGTTGACGTTCACATGACACCACTAAGGGAATCACAACATCCATATCATCAAAATACCGAACACATACAAATTCACATGATTACTTGCAACATGATTTCTCCCGTGACCTCAAGAACAAAAGTAACTACTCACAAATAATATGCATGCTCAAGATCAGAGGTGTATTGAATAGCATAATGGATCTGAACATACAATCTTCCACCAAATAAACCATATAGTAATCAACTACATAAGGTAATCAACACTACTAGTCACCCATAGGTACCAATCTGAGGTTCTGGTATAGAGATTGAACACAAGAGATGAATTAGGGTTTGAAAGGAGATGGTGTTGTTGAAGATGTTGATGAAGAATGGTCTCCCCAAGATGAGAGGGTTGTTGGTGATGATGATGGCTTCAATTTCCCCCTACGGGAGGGAAGTTCCCTCGGTGGAATTGCTCTGCCGAAGGGCAAAAGTGTTCTTACCCAAGTTCTGCCTCGAGGCGGAGGCGCTTCGTCCCGAAAGTCCTCCCCCTATTTTTTTTGGTTTTTAGGAATTTATACCAGAAGATGGGCTTTGGAGGTGGGGCTGGGTGACCACCCTCCACCAGGGCGCGGTTAGGGGCCTGGACCGCCCTGGTGGAGGGTGGCCACCTAGTGGCCCCCCTTCGATTGTTTTTAGCTCTAGTATTTTTTATTTATTGCATAAAAATCTCCATAAATTTTCAGCTCCACTAGTTTGCAGAATAGGTATCTCTGACGTGCTTTTTCAAGGTGTTGAATTCGAGTTGCCGGCATTCTCCCACTTGATGTAAACCTGGCAAATTGTGAGATAAAAGGCATTAGAATTACTCCCCAAAGAATTATTATGCATAAAAACATTATAAATAAGAGTAGTAAGTCAGTCAGCCACTCTTCTGTCTTCACATGCTTGATGGCGATGTCTCCCCTCAACACATGATCACGAAGGTAATGATGTCCTATCTAAGTGTGCTTTGTCTTCGAGGGTTGTACTGGGTTGTGAGTGTTGGGGAACGTTGCATGGGAAACAAAAAATTTCCCACGAACACGCAATATCTATCCATGGTGATGAGCATCTACGAGAGGGAGAGTGGATCTACATACCCTTTTAGATCGCTAAGCGGGAAGCGTTAAGAAATGCGGTTGGTGTAGTCAAACGTCTTCGCGATCCAAATCGCCGAGCGTCCCGCGATCCAATCACGATCCATCCCGATCAAGCACCTAACGGACGACACCTCCGCGTTCAGCACACGTACAGCTTGATGACGATCTCCGCCGTCTTGATCCAGCAAGAGGGAGTGTACAGGTAGATGAGTTCTCCGGCAGCGTGAAGGTGCTGCGGCGATGGTGGAGGAGCAATTCTGGTAGGGCTTCGCCTAAGCACTGCAGAAAACCGATCTGGAGGAGAAACTATGCACTAGAGGAACGGGTAGCACGTGGCTGAAAATCACGTGCAAAAAACCCTAAAACCTCTACTAAATATAAGAGGAAGAGAGGAGGAGGCTTGGCCGAAGGGCCAAGCCCTCTAGGCTTCGGCTGAAGCAAGGAGGAGAGGAGGATTCCTCCTCCAATCCTAGTAGGACTAGGACTCCTTCCTTTTTTGCCTTTTTGCCTTATTTCCACCTTTTCTCTTTGGGCTTTTCTTTCCTAGCCGCATGGGATTTGTGTGGGACTTCAACCAGCCCACTAAGGGCTGGTATTCACTCTCCCACAGCCCATGTAGCCTCTTGGGTTGAGACACCCCTCCCGATGGTCACCCGGTACACTACCGGCACTCCCGGTACACTACCGATGAGCCCGAAACTTTTCTGGCGACCAAAATAGGACGTACTATATATCAATGTTTACCTCCGGACCATTCCGGAAATCCTCGTGATGTCCCGGATCTCATATGGGACTCAGAACAACCTTCGGTCACCACCATACATAACTCTATACTACCAAAACGTCACTGAACCTTAAGTGTGCAGACCCTACGGGTTCGAGAACTTTGTAGACATGACCGAGACACCTCTACGGTCAATAACCAATAGTGGACCTGGATGCACATATTAGTTCCTACATATTCTATGAAGATCTTTATCGGTCGAACCACTATGTCAAGGATTCAGTTAATCCCGTATGATGTTCCCTTTGTTCTTCGGTATGTTACTTGCCGAGATTCGATCGTCGGTATCTCCATACCTAGTTCAACCTTGTTACCGGCAAGTCTCTTTACTCGTTCCGTAATACAAGATCCCATGACTAAAACTTTTTCACATTGCTTCCAAGGCTTATTGTGAAGTTGTATTACCGAGTGGGCCCTGAGACACCTCTCCGTCACCCGGAGTAACAAATCCCAGTCTTGATCCATGCCAACCCAACAAACACCCTCGGAGATACCTGTAGAGCACCTTTATAGTCACCCAGTTACGTTGCGACGTTTGATACACACAAGGCATTCTTCCGGTGTTCGTGAGTTACATGATCTCATGGTCATAGGAACACATACTTGACATGCAGAAAACAGTAGCAATAAACTGACACGATCATATGCTACGTTTGTAGTTTGGGTCTTGTCCATCGCATCATTCTCCTAATGATGTGATCCCGTTATCAAATGACATCACATGTCAATGGCTAGGAAACTTTGACCATCTTTGATCAACGATCTAGTTCACTAGAGGCATACTAGGGACAAAGTGTTGTCTATTTACCCACACATGTAATGTGTTTCCAATCAATACAATTATAGCATGGATAATAAACGATTATCATGAACAAGGAAATATAATAATAAACACTTTATTTATTGCCTCTAGGGCATATTTCCAACAGTCTCCCACTTGCACTAGAGTCAATAATCTAGTTCACATCACTATGTGATTTACATTGTAATGAATCGAACACCCATGCAGTTCTCGTGTTGATCATGTTTTGCCCTTGGAAGAGGTTTAGTCAACGGGTCTGCAACATTCAAATATGTGTGCACTTTGCAAATATTTATGTCCTTCTCCTCGATGTAATTGCGGATGGAATTGAAACGTCGCTTTATGTGTCTGGTCCTCTTGTGAAACCTTGGTTCCTTGGCCAGAGCAATGGCACCAGTGTTGTCACAGAACAGAGTCACTGGATTTAGTGCACTGGGCACTACTCCAAGATCTGTCATGAACTGCTTCATCCAGACACCTTCCTTCGCCGCCTCCGAGGCTGCGATGTACTCCACTTCGCATGTAGAATCGGCTACCATGCTTTGCTTGGAACTGCACCAGCTTACCGCTCCCCTGTTGAGAATAAATACGTGTCCGGTTTGTGACTTAGAGTCATCCGGATCAGTGTCAAAGATTGCATCGACATAACCCTTTACGATGAGCTCTTCATCACCTCCATAAACAAGAAACATTTCCTTAGTCCTTTTCAGGTACTTTAGGATATTGTTGACCGCTGCCCAGTGCTCCATTCCAAGATCACCTTGAAACCTTCCAGCCATACTTATGGCAAGGCTTACATCAGGTCTTGTGCACAACATTGCATACATGATAGAGCCTATGGCTGAAGCATAGGGGATGACACTCATGTTTTCTCTATCTTCTGCAGTCACTTGGCATTGAGTCTTACTCAGCTTCACACCTTGTAACACAGGCAAGAACCCCTTCTTGGACTGATCCATTTTGAACTTCTTCAAAACTTTATCAAGGTATGTGCTCTATGAAAGTGCTATTAACCGTCTCGATCTATCTCTATAGATCTTAATGCCTAATATGAAAGCAGATTCTCCTAGGTCCTTCATTGAAAAACTCTTGTTCAAATATTCCTTCACGCTTTCCAGCATTTCTATATTGTTTCCAATCAGCAATATGTCATCCACATATAATATTAGAAACGCTATAGAGCTCCCACTCACTTTCTTGTCAATACAAGCTTCTCCATAAACTTGTATAAACCCAAATGCTTTGATCACCTCATCAAAGCGCTTATTCCAACTCCGAGATGCTTGCACCAGTCCATAAATGGATCGCTGGAGTTTGCAAACTTTGTCAGCATTTTCTGGATTGACAAAACCATCTGGTTGCATCATATACAACTCTTCCTCAAGAAAACCATTTAGGAACGTTGTTTTGACATCCATCTGCCAAATTTCAGTCAAAATAAGCAGCTATTGCTAACATGATTCTGACAGACTTAAGCATCGCTACGGGTAAGAAGGTCTCATCGTAGTCAACTCCTTGAACTTGTGAAAAACCTTTTTCCACAAGTCGAGCTTTATAGACGGTGACATTACCGTCCACGTCCGTCTTCTTCTTAAAGATCCATTTGTTCTGAATGGCCTTTCGCCCTTCAGGTAATACTTCCAAAGTCCATACTTTGTTTTCATACATGGATCCCATCTCGGATTTCATGTCCTCTAACCGTTTCTTGGAATCCGGGCCCATCATCGCTCCTCCATAGCTCGTAGGTTCATTGTTGTCCAACAACATGACCTCCAAGACAGGGTTGTCATACCACTCAGGAGAAGTACGCGCCCTTGTCGACCTACGAGGTTGTGACATCCCAAGTGATGTCCCTACCTTAATTGGCATGTAACCATCTGTGTGAACCTTGTGTCATGAGAGTTATGTATGAGATGCACCTTGATCTTCATGTGTTGTTGGCATTCATGCATCATATCATCATCATGTCCTTCGTTCTTGCCATGTTGCCTTCATGTGTTTTGTTTATGACTTGTTGGTGTGGATGTGAGAGTGTGCCTTGTGTGATGTTGAGGTTGAGTGTGTTGGTGGTGATGTGGTTCCTTCCCCTCTTCTCCCCATTTTCTTCTTCTAAAACCCACTATCATGCTTTATTCCTATGTGGTTCTTTGGCAGATTTTAATTGCTAGAAAAATAGTTTTAAAAATGTTCAAGTGCTAGCCCAATGTGCTTTAAAATTGTATGTGTGTTCGTTTTAGATGTTTTGGGCTTTATGTGTTTGTGGTCTTAAATAACAGGGGGCTGCCATTTTTAAAATTAATAAAATTACTTGTCCTAAAAATCCTTTTCATATTTTTATTAATTAGAGCATATTATTTTCACTGCAAAACTATTTTTTATTTCACCCTAAAAATCTTTAAAATGCTCGGGGGTTATCCTTTTGTGTGGCTATTTAATTAAAGGGAAAATCCCTGTTTGTGAGTGAGAGAGACACCGAGTGGGCCTCCTCCTTTGCGGCCCAGGTTCCCCGCTAGCCCATCTCCTCCTTCCCCCTCCCTTCTTCTCTATCAGTACGGCAGGGCATCGGAGCTGTCCACGTCAAAAGGTGGCGCGATTAGACGGCCTCCAGCGCGTCCCCATGGCCATAAGAGGCGCCTAGCCCTAGCCCCAGCATCCCTGTTCCCGTTCCCCCTCCTTCCTCCATCGCGCCGCCGCTCCTCCCCTATCTTCTTCCCCCTTCTTCTTCCTGCCGAGAGAGGGTTCAGGTAAGGTGTAGTAGTTGCAGAGTGTGGGCGTCAGAGAGAGGCTCGTCGCCGGCGCCTTCCTCCGTCGTCGTAGGGTCCTCGTCGTCATGTCCAAGGCCGAGCTAGAGGTGCCCGCGTCCCGTTCCCAGCGCTAGGGACGCGGAAGGCCCTCGGCATCGACGCCTTCTTCGTCTTCTTCCTGCGGTGCAGAAGCTCCGCCCCGAGCTCGTCTTCTCCCTTCCGAGCAAGTCTTCTTCCTCCCCGCCGGCTCCGGCACCTTCAGCGACCTCCCCCCCCCTAGGTGAGCAGACGTTGATCCCGAGCCCCCGCTTGCCTTCCTCCGTCGGCGTCGCCCTTCCATAACCGTAGCTCCACTTCTGCAGAGGAGCTCGTGCTCGAGCCCCCGTAGGTCCCCCTCGTCGCGAGATGTGTGCGGGATGGAGCCCCCGTTGTCTCCTCGTTGGATTCCGCGGCTCCCCGTTGCCGAAGACCTCCTGCATCGCCGGGAATCGCCGCCGGTGATACCCTGTCACCGCGGCCTCTGTCCGTTTTCAGTTTCGTCAGTAGCTGGGTGTTCGCTCGCTATAAGTGTTGTGATTCCCCTATACTAGTAAGAATCGGCGTCGTAGTGTAGTGGTGTGGTGCGGGGGGAACGACCGCAAGGTCGCGGATTTGAGCCTGCTTCCCCCCCCCCTTTTTTCTTTTTGTGATTGGCCCGTGCGCGTGTGTGGTGTGCGGATCTGGTGTGTGTGGCCTGGATCCCGTGCATGTGTGTGTGTTAGCTGGATCAGGTGCGGCTGTGGCCAGATCCAGGTGTGGCTGTGGTGTGTGCTGGTGTGTGTGCATGCTTGTGTGTGTATGTGGGGTATTAGGTGTGTATGTGTGTATGTTTTGCACACACACATGGGGTTGTAGTGTATGTATGTATGTATGATGTGTGTGTAGGTATAGTGGTGAGTAAGTGAGGTGTGTATGCACTATGTGCATATGCACCCATGCTTGTGTGTATGTATGTATGCATGTGATTGGATGCTATGTGTGCTAGGTGATCTATATGTTTGCTTGTAAGTGCATGTGTGTGTATGTGCCTTGCACATACCCACATGTGAGTGTTAGTGGGTGAGGCAAACATAGTGTGGTGCTATGTGTGTATGTGTGTGTTTCACACACACATACTTGTGTAGATGTGTTAGGGAGTGTGTGTGTGTGTAGGGTGTGTGGTGCACATGTAGTGTGTGCTTGGCACATGGGGTGTGCCACATGGTGGATGTGAGTGTGGGTGGTGAGTGTATGTTCTACATACACTCTTCCATGTGCATTGTAGCTCCATGTGTAGGTTTTACCCTATATGATCATATGAGCATGGTTTCTTCTCTAGCTAGTTCCTTACTTGCATTTTGATATTATGCCATGCTAACATGTTCCTAGGTTGCTATCTAAGAATTTCCAACTTGTATGCATAGGTCCCATGTCATTTTTTTGTGCTTTTCATCATGTCACTTAATTGCCATAAGTCATACATGGGAGTAAGGGTCAAAATTCGACCCCCCCCTTTACTCCCTCATGTTCCATGCAAGCATATAGGTATGAGTAATGATTTTGGGTTGCTTTCAACCCCTCTATGCATCTGTGAAGTCAGATTTGACTTTGGGGCAACTTGTCAAAACTGCATTTTTATGTTGTGATGCCCTTTTGTCTTTCATATGAATTAATCCAGGCATTCTTTGGAGTTCTTGTCAACATGAGATGGCTAGTCAAAGTTGCTTTTAACATCCATGTATTTTTGTTATTCATGTCAGCTCCCTATATAAGTGGGAACCATGCTGTTTATAAAGCTACTTTCTGTTTCTGCCAACCTGCTCTAAAAATGGCTGTCTGAGAATCTGTTGTTATTGTTGTGCCATGTTAAGTGGGGTGTAGCTAGTGATGTGTTGTGAATTTGTCCATGTTCAGTGTTAGTTATTTGTAGTATATATTGTCATCTACCATCCTGTAATTTTTCATGCCATTTGGAGCTTCCTACAATATTTAACCAGTGTTGTTAACTTGTTACTTTATTAACCAGATTCCAGAAAATTGGAATTTTCACAAAGTCCCTAAACACCTGTTTCATCATGCCTACTTAACAGCTCCATGCATAGTGATATGTAGCTCTTTTGATGATTGCATAGTTGGATGAATTGGTGTGTGTGTGGTGTAGTTTATGTCCATGTCTTGTTTGTGGCTATAGAGTTCCTGTAGCAATAGTTGTGAGCTTTTCAAATTGCCATGTTGTTGTTTTGTGGCAGATTGAGTGCTATTTTGTTTTCTGGGTTGTGGGAGCTATACTCCATGGAATTGAGTGATTCTTGGGTCTATTGTTATTGGGTTTTCATCACCTATCCAGTGGCTACCTTGGAATGCCAAGAATTAGCCCAGGTATTTGGTAGTCTTCAGTTTTGCCTTCGTACCTTGTCGTGAGCATATCTCGAGAACCGTAGCTCCGTTTTTTTGTGATCCTTATATGCATTTTCATCGATTTTGCATGCTGCATCCATATTTGCCATGTTCATGCATGTCTACATAATTAAACATGAGGTTCTGTCCAGATTCATTAATAAACAACTTTACATGTGAAACTTGACTAGAATTGGATTGCCATGTCAAATTCTTCATTAAAATGATCATGCATCATCTAGGTTGTGCATTGCACCTTGGTTGGTTATTTATTTGTTGTTTCTCTTGGGTAGACGCGAGTGTCGAATCTAAGTTCGAGGAACCTAGAGAGTACCACTACGAGGATCCCGCTACTTATTCCGCTGAAGAACCAACAGGCAAGATGATCGTACCCGGATCCCAATACTATCTTTGCTTACTAGTTTCTCGTTCTTATCGTTACCATTGCGCTACCTACCACATGATATCAGCCCCCATGTTGCCATGACAGCCTCTAACCTCCACCTCCCAGCAAACCGTTGATTGGCTAAGTTACCGCTGCTCAGCCCCTCTTATAGCGTTCTTAGTTGCAGGTTGTTCCATGTGATAACATGGATTGGATATCACCATAAATTCTGTTAATTAATTTAATGCACATATATATCTGGTATTGGTGGAAGGCTTGGCCTTTTGCTAAGTGATTTGTTCCACTCGTACCGCCATTAGTTCCTTGTTACCGGTGTTATGTTTTCCATATTTTGTGCTCCTAACACGCTTGGGGTTGTTATGGGGCCCCCTTGATCATTCGGTTGAGATTAAAACTTGTCTGGCAAGACCCAACTTTGGTACTACATTTGCTAATAACTAATGAACTTGCATAGGGTCTTGCAAACCCGTGGATAATTAATCAACCCCCGGGCCAGTGCTCCTCATGAGTGTTGGTCCAAACTAGAGCCGTGTGCGGGGCCAACCCGGGGCAACCCGGGAGATCTCTATCAGGCCACCGTATGATGTGCTTATCCGCCGTGTCCTGAGAACGACATACACGGCTCTTATCAGGTTCGTCGACATGTCGGGTGGTCTTGCTGGATTTGTTTTACCTTATCGACAGTCTTGCGTGTGGGGTCTGACTTTCTTCGGGTTTACCTGAGGTGTTGGCCTCCTTTGGAATTGTCTATAATGATCGCGAGAACCGCGTTCGAGGCTATTCCCACGGAGTGTGGTTATTTGTGATGGACTAGTTGGAGCACCCCTGCAGGGTTAAATCTTTCGGAAAGCCGTGCCCGCGGTTATGTGGCAACTTGGATATTTGTTTAACACCCGGTTATAGAAAACTTGAAGTAAACTCTAATTAAAATACACCAACTGTGTGAGTAACCGTGATCTTCTCTTCTCGTGAACATGAACCGAGAGAGAACACGATGGGGTTATGATTGACGTAAGTAAGTGTTCAGGATCTCTTAGAGATCATGTTAGAAATCGACCGATTGTCGTAGAACACTCACCTTACATTCTTGCTACGTAAGTTAGCCACCATAATAATGCTTAGTGATGCTGCAACTTAAACATCACCCCTTCCATCCTAAAGCTTATATAGTGTTGGTACCCGGGCACATGATAGCTGAGTCCTCTATGGCTCACAGTTTACTACAACAATCCAGGTGCAGGTTCAGATGAGTTCGTGCAGGATGATCTTACTCAGCTCTAGTGGGAGTATGATGAGGAGAGAGGCAGGATGTACGTGACGTATCCGGATGAGTAGAGGACCTGGTCGTGATCTTTGGGATAGCTTGATAGTATCATTTGCAACTTCTTTTTACCGTTTGATTTCGTTCGTAGTCGGACCCTGTGTTCAACTTGATGCTATGATTTGAGTGACATTGTAAGTTACTATGTGGCGAGTGTAAGCCAACTTGTATACTCTTCTCATTCAGTATTGTATGTTGTAATGATACTATTCTTTCTAACGGCAACATGCACCTCTATCCCTTGCGAGGCCCTCGTGCCTTAAACGGATAGGCACGCATCTTGGGCATGACAAGTTGGTATCAGAGCCATACGACCATAGGAGTCTTTGCTTGTTCGAACTTGGCCAAGTTGTGTCTAGTAAAACTATTTTGAGTCTAGTTATTTCGGAGAGTAGGATTCTTTTTACTCCTCTTCTATGCTCTGGTGAGGTTTCCGACTTAGGAATTTTAATTCTACTCCTCTTCTCGCTCAAAAAAAATTAGGATCATGCGGGTATTTTTGGAATCTATATGATGCCGATGTGACAGGGTTCTGTCTTGGTGCCTCCTGTCTGACTTGATTTCTTCCGGGGAGTTGAGCTCCGAGGAATGTTGGCACATCGTTATCATTCAGCTTCCTTGATATCTCAGGACGGAGAATGTTCGAAATTGCTTTAATACTTATCGTGGTGAGATAAGGTCGGAGTCACCCAGTACTGGGGAGGCGTCCGGGGTACCACTATGGTTTAGTATCGTTGTGAGTTCGAGGATTCGAGATTAGATGAGTTTGCGAAGTGTCTTGAATTATGGTGTGGAAGGTTGCGGATGCAGCCACAGCTGATTGCCTAGGGCAGGTTCCTGATTCCGCAACCCAAATCGCATAAACAAGAAAGTTTTCGGAAGTTCATAGGTGGGAAACCTTGTAGTCATCTAGGATCATCTTCTCCAGATGTATTGGGCATGTACATTTGTTCCAAGCGCTTAGCTCAATACTTGCCGTGTTATTGCAAGTAGCTTATTATGTCTAATGATGTATCATGATCCGAAGAAGCTTTCTTACTAATTTTTCAGTAGGAAAGCTATGTGTGTTGTTCAGTTCTTTTAAGCATTTGATTCAGCTTAGGTTTCATCTTATCAATGAGGCTAATGCATTTTGTCCATCTTCAGGATGGCTCCACCAACTCGCAGCAATCCGGGTCGTGGTGAGGAGCAGACTGACGTTCCACCACCACCCCCGCCACCGCCTCCTCCGCCTCCTCCTCCAGAAGCTTGGCAAGATGGGATGGCCACGACCAATGCAAACACCCAGATGTTGCTCAGGCTGTTGCAAGAAAGGGAGCAGGGCCAGCAAGGTTTTCAAGGCAATTTTCAGAATCAATTGCAGTTTGCGACTCTCAATCAGTTCCTTGCCAACCAGCCAAAGACAGTCACCTGTTGTGAGCAGCCTCTAGATGCTGATGATTGGCTTCGTGATATGAGCAAGCATTTTGAGTGCAGCAATGTCAGGCCAGAGGACTTTGTCAGATTTGCTTCGTTCCAGCTAAAGGGTCAAGCAGCTGATTGGTGACAACAGTACAAGGATTCGAGGGGCGATCGTGTTGTTACTTGGGACGATTTCCGTCGTGACTTCAGGGCTCATTACATTCCGACAAGCTTTGTCGAGGAGATGCGTGAGAAGTTCAGGCACCTGAAGCAAGGAACCAAGTCAGTCTACCAGTACAACGTTGAGTTCCAGAATCTAGCTCGTTATGCCAAGCAAGATGTTCCAGATGATAAGGCTATGATCTATCAGTTCAGAGGTGGTCTCAAGGATGAGCTTCTGCCAGGCCTTATTCTTCAAGAGCCTCGTGAGTTTGATCAGTTCTACAACATGGCTTTGAAGATTGAAGCAGCTCAGCTCAAGTTGGAGAATTCCAAGAAGCGTTCAAGGGATTCATATTCTTCTTCTTCTGGCTCTCAGATGGTTCCTAAGCAGTAGAAGTATTGGGCGCCAAATCCTCTTGCGTTTCATCCTCCTCAGCAGCAGAAGCAGTTTGGTGGTCGTGGTTCTTCCCACCCACCCAACCCAGGTTTCCAGGAGAAGAATCATTCGTCCAAGGCTGTTCTTGTTCCTCCTCCAGGCAATGCTCGTCCGCTTTCTGAGGTGACTTGTCACAAGTGTGGTCAGAAGGGCCACTATGCAAACAAGTGCAACCAGCGGCGTCTTCCGCCTCCTCCTCCTGTCAAGCCTCCAGGCAATGCTATGGTGAAGCATAATCCCAAGTCCACAAGAGTGAATATGGTGAATGCAGCAGAGGCAGAGGATTCTTCTCAAGTGATCATGGGTAATCTCTCAGTCAATTCTATTCCAGCAAAAGTTTTGTTTGATTCTGGTGCATCGCATTGTTTCATGTCCCGTTCATTCTGTGCAATGCATGAGTTTGCATGTCAAGATCTCCTTAGACCTGTGTTAGTGGTGTCCCCTGGGAAGTTAATGAATTCCAATTGCATGGTACCGGATGTTTCTATCAAGATGGGCAATTATTCTTTTCTGGCTTCGCCAATTGTTCTCGGGAATTCTGATATTGATCTCATTCTGGGCATGAACTTCCTGGCTATGAATAAGGCTCATATTGATTGCAAAGCAAAAGAAGTCAAGCTGACTCATCCTTTAGAAGATGTGATTATTTTCGCAGCTCGCGATGACACAATCCGTCTCTTTGCTCTTAATGAGAAGGGTGAAATATTGGCGATTTCTCAAATTCCGGTGGTTTGTGAGTATGAAGATGTCTTTCCAGAAGAATTGCCAGGAATGCCTCCGGACCGGCCAGTTGAGTTCGTGATTGATCTCGAGCCTGGAACTGAACCGGTCTGCAAGCGCCCGTATAAACTTGGCCCCGAAGAGCTGAAAGAGTTGAAGAAGCAGCTAGATGAGCAAGAACGTCTGGGTCTGATCAGGCCAAGCTCTTCTCCGTGGGGTTGTGGAGTTTTGTTTGTCAAAAAGAAGGATGGCACGGATCGTCTTTGTGTTGATTACCAGCCATTGAATAAGAAGACAATCAGAAACAAGTACCCACTCCCTAACATCAACGAGTTGTTTGAACAACTAAAGGGTGCCAAGTTGGATCTTCGAATGGGTTATCATCAAATTCGCATTCGCGAAGAAGACATTCCGAAGACCGTGTTCAGGACGAGTTTTGGCTCGTATGAGTACACCGTTATGTCGTTTGGTCTTGCGAATGCTCCTCCAACCTTCTCAAGGATGATGAATTTCATCTTCTCTCCTTTCAAGAATGAGTTTGTCTTGGTCTATCTGGATGATATCCTTGTGTTCTCGGAGACAGAAGAAGATCATGCAGAGCATCTCCGCCTCGTGCTCGACAAGCTAAGGGAACATCGGTTCTATGCCAAGTTTTCCAAGTGTGAGTTCTGGCTTAATGAAGTGGTGTACCTCGGGCATGTCATCTCTGCCGAGGGAATTAAAGTGCACCCTGAGAAAGTTGAGGCAATCTTGAAGTGGGAGCCTCCACAGAATGTCAAGCAGCTTCGGAGTTTCCTCGGGCTTGCCAGTTATTGCAGAAGATTCGTGGAGAACTTATCTCAAATTGCTAAGCCTCTGTCCAATCTCCTCTAGAAGAGTGTCAAGTATGTTTGGTCTTCTGAGTGTGATGCAGCTTTCAATACGCTCAAGCAGAGACTGACTTCAGCTCCAGTTCTTGTTCCTCCGGAGCAGTCCAAGCCTTTCCAAGTTTTCTGTGATGCTTCTCTCCAAGGCCTTGGTGGTGTTCTTATGCAAGACAAAAAGATTGTGGCCTATACCTCACGTCAGTTGAAGCCTGCCGAGAAGAACGACCCCACTCATGATCTTGAGTTGGTTGCAGTTGTTCATGCTCTTATGACTTGGAGGCATTTGTTGTTGGGTAGACCAGTTGAGGTGTACACTGATCACAAGAGCCTGAAGTACATTTTCACTCAACCCAATCTCAATCTTCGGCAATCTCGTTGGGTGGAAATGCTTGAAGACTTCAATCCAAGCATTGAGTATACTCCGGGGAAAGCAAATGTCATTGCAGACGCGCTCAGCCGTAAAGCGTACTGCAATAGTCTTATCTTGAAGCCTCTTCAACCCGAGCTTTGTGAAGCCTTCCGCAAGCTCAACCTTTAGATGATTCCACAAGGATTTCTAGCCAATCTTCAAGTCTCTCCGACTCTGGAAGATCAGGTTCGCCAAGTGTAGCCGCTAGACGCGATGGTGAAGAAAGTGAAGAAAGGTGTGGCCAAGAGCATTCCAAAGTATAAGTGCTTTCGTATTGATGACAAAGATACCTTGTTCTTTGAGGACCATCTTGTGGTTCCGAAAGGTGATCTCAGAAAGGTTATCATGGACGAAGCACACAATTCTCTTCTATCCATTCATCTAGGCAGTTCCAAGATGTATCAGGACCTCAAGCAAACCTTCTGGTGGACTCGCATGAAACGTGAAATTGCTTAGTTTGTCAACGAGTGCGATATTTGCCGCAGAGTGAAGGCGGAGCATCAGCGTCCAGCAGGTCTTCTTCAGCCTTTGCCTATCCCAGAGTGGAAATTCGATCATATGGAGATGGATTTCATAACTGGGTTTCCTAAGTCCAAGAGGGGCAACGATGCCATCTTTGTGGTTATTGCCAAGTTGTCAAAAGTTGCTCATTTCCTGCCAGTCAAAGAATCTATTTCGGCAGCTCAGCTTGCAGAGTTGTATACGTCAAGGATAGTCTCTTGCATGGTATTCCTCAGCTCATCTCTTCTGACCGTGAAAGCCTCTTCACTTTCAAGTTTTGGGAGTCCTTCCAGACTGCTATGGGTACTAAGATCCGTTTCAGCACGGCATTCCATCCGCAGACAAGTGGTCAAGTTGAGAGAGTCAATCAAATCCTTGAAGATATGCTCAGAGCCTGTGTGATATCGTTCGGCATGAAGTGGGAAGACTGTCTTCCATATGCTGAATTCTCATACAACAATAGCTTCCAAGCTAGTTCAGGCAAGGCCCCGTTCGAGATTCTCTACGGCAAAAAGTGTCGTACCCCGCTTAACTGGTCTGAAACCGGTGAGCGTCAGATATTGGGCAATGACATGATCACTGAAGCAGAAGAAATGTGCCATGTCATTCGTGAGAACCTCAAAGCAGCTCAGTCCCGTCAGAAGAGCTATTATGATAGCAAACATCGGGATGTTTCCTTCCAAGTGGATGATCTTGTCTATCTCAAAGTTTCTCCCATGAGAGGCACTCAGCGGTTTGGAATCAAAGGGAAGCTACCTCCTCGTTTCGTTGGTCCTTTCAAAGTTGTTGGCAAGAGAGGTCATCTTGCTTACCAACTCGAGCTTCCTCCAAATTTCGCGAATGTACATGATGTTTTCCATGTGTCTCAGCTCCGGAAGTGCTTCAAGACTTCCAAGCGTACCATTGACCTCCAAGACATTGATCTCCAAGAAGACCTCTCTTATCATGAGCATCCAGTGGCTATTCTCGAAGAAACTGAGCGTAAGACTCGCAACAAGTCGATCAAGTTCCTCAAGGTGAAGTGGTCTCATCATTCCAATAAAGAAGCTACTTGGGAACGCGAGGACCTTCTCCAATCCGAATTTCCGGATTTCTTTCGTTCGTAGATCTCGGGTCGAGATCCTCTTGTAGTGTGGGAGAGTTGTGACATCCCAAGTGATGTCCATACCTTAATTGGCATGTAACCATCTGTGTGAACCTTGTGTCATGAGAGTTATGTATGAGATGCACCTTGATCTTCATGTGTTGTTGGCATTCATGCATCATATCATCATCATGTCCTTCGTTCTTGCCATGTTGCCTTCATGTGTTTTGTTTATGACTTGTTGGTGTGGATGTGAGAGTGTGCCTTGTGTGATGTTGAGGTTGAGTGTGTTGGTGGTGATGTGGTTCCTTCCCCTCTTCTCCCCATTTTCTTCTTCTAAAACCACTATCATGCTTTATTCCTATGTGGTTCTTTGGCAGATTTTAATTGCTTGAAAAATAGTTTTAAAAATGTTCAAGTGCTAGCCCAATGTGCTTTAAAATTGTATGTGTGTTCCTTTTAGATGTTTTGGGCTTTATGTGTTTGTGGTCTTAAATAACAGGGGGCTGCCATTTTTAAAATTAATAAAATTACTTGTCCTAAAAATCCTTTTCATATTTTTATTAATTAGAGCATATTATTTTCACTACAAAACTATTTTTTATTTCACCCTAAAAATCTTTAAAATGCTCGGGGGTTATCCTTTTGTGTGGTTATTTAATTAAAGGGAAAATCCCTGTCTGTGAGTGAGAGAGACACCGAGTGGGCCTCCTCCTTTGCGGCCCAGGTTCCCCGCTGGCCCATCTCCTCCTTCCCCCTCCCTTCTTCTCTATCAGTACGGCAGGGCATCGAAGCTGTCCACGTCAAAAGGTGGCGCGATTAGACGGCCTCCAGCGCGTCCCCATGGCCATAAGAGGCGCCTAGCCCTAGCCCCAGCATCCTTCTTCCCGTTCCCCCTCCTTCCTCCATCGCGCCGCTGCTCCTCCCCCATCTTCTTCCCCCTTCTTCTTCCTGCCGAGAGAGGGTTCAGGTAAGGTGTAGTAGTTGCAGAGTGTGGGCGTCAGAGAGAGGCTCGTCGCCGGCGCCTTCCTCCATCGTCGTAGGGTCCTCGTCGTCATGTCCAAGGGCGAGCTGGAGGTGCCCGCGTCCCTTTCCCGGCGCTAGGGACGCGGAAGGCCCTCGGCATCGACGCCTTCTTCGTCTTCTTCCTCCGGTGCGGAAGCTCCGCCCCGAGCTCGTCTTCTCCCTTCCGAGCAAGTCCTCTTCCTCCCTACCGGCTCCGGCACCTTCAGCGACCCCCCCCCCCCTAGGTGAGCAGACGTTGATCCCGAGCCCCCGCTTGCCTTCCTCCGTCGGCGTCGCGCTTCCATGGCCGTAGCTCCACTTATGCAGAGGAGCTCGTGCTCAAGCCCCCATAGGTCCCCCTCGTCGCGAGATGTGTGCGGGATGGAGCCCCCGTTGTCTCCTCGTTGGATTCCGCCGCTCCCCATTGCCGGAGACCTCCTGCATCGCCGGGAATCGCCGTCGGTGATACCCTGTCGCCGCGGCCTCTGTCCGTTTTCAGTTTCGTCAGTAGCTGGGTGTTCGCTCCCTATAAGTGTCGTGATTCCCCTATACTAGTAAGAATCGGTGTCATAGTGCAGTGGTGTGGTGCGGGGGGAACGACCGCGAGGTCGTGGGTTCGAGCCCGCTTCCCCCCTTTTTTGTTTCTTTTTGTGATTGGCCCGTGCGCATGTGTGGTGTGCGGATCTGGTGTGTGTGGCCCGGATCCTGTGCGTGTGTGTGTTGTTTGGATCAGGTGCGGCTGTGGCCAGATCCAGGTGTGGCTGTGGTGTGTGCTGGTGTGTGTGCATGCTTGTGTGTGTATGTGGGGTATTAGGTGTGTGTGTGTGTATGTTTTGCACACACACGTGGGGTTGTAGTGTATGTATGTATGTATGATGTGTGTGTAGGTATAGTGGTGAGTAAGTGAGGTGTGTATGTGAGTGTGTATGCACTATGTGCATATGCACCCATGCTTGTGTGTGTATGTATGTATGCATGTGATTGTATGTTATGTATGCTAGGTGATCTATATGTGTGCTTGTAAGTGCATATGTGTGTATGTGCCTTGCACATACCCACATGTGAGTGTTAGTGGGTGAGGCAAACATAGTGTGGTGCTATGTGTGTATGTGTGTGTTTCACACACACATACTTGTGTAGATGTGTTAGGGAGTGTGTGTGTGTGTAGGGTGTGTGGTGCACATGTAGTGTGTGCTTGGCACATGGGGTGTGCCATGTGGTGGATGTGAGTGTGGGTGGTGAGTGTATGTTCTACATACACTCTTCCATGTGCATTGTAGCTCCATGTGTAGGTTTTACCCTATATGATCATATGAGCATGGTTTCTTCTCTAGCTAGTTCCTTACTTGCATTTTGATATTATGTCATGCTAACATGTTCCTAGGTTGCTATCTAAGCATTTCCAACTTGTATACATAGGTCCCATGTCATTTTTTTGTGCTTTTCACCATGTCACTTAATTGCCATAAGTCATACATGGGAGTAAGGGTCAAAATTCGACCCCCCTTTACTCCCTCATGTTCCATGCATATAGGTATGAGTAATGATTTTGGGTTGTTTTCAACCCCTCTATGCATCTGTGAAGTCAGATTTGACTTTGGGGCAACTTGTCAAAACTGCATTTTTATGCTGTGATGCCCTTTTGTCTTTTTCATATGAATTTATCCAGGCATTCTTTGGAGTTCTTGTCAACATGAGTTGGCTAGCAAAAGTTGCTGTGAACATCCATGTATTTTTTTTATTCATGTCAGCTCCCTATATAAGTGGGAACCATGCTGTTTATCAAGCTACTTTCTGTTTCTGCCAACCTGCTCTAAAAATGGCTGTCTGAGAATCTGTTGTTATTGTTGTGCCATGTAAATTGGGGTGTAGCTAGTGATGTGTTGTGAATTTGTCCATGTTCAGTGTTAGTTATTTGTAGTAGATATTGTCATCTACCATCCTGTAATTTTTCATGCCATTTGGACCTTCCTAGTATATTTAACCAGTGCTGTTAACTTGTTACTTTATTAACCAGATTCCAGAAAACTGGAATTTTCACTAAGTCCCTAAACACCTGTTTCATCATGCCTACTTAACAGCTCCATGCATAGTGATATGTAGCTCTTTTGTTGATTGCATAGTTGGACGAATTGGTGTGTGTGTGGTGTAGTTTATGTCCATGTCTTGTTTGTGGTTGTAGAGTTCATATAGCAATAGTTGTGAGCTTTACAAATTGCCATGTTGCTGTTTTGTGGCAAATTGAGTGCTATTTTGTTTTCTAGGTTGTGGGAGCTATACTCCATGGAATTGAGTGATTCTTGGGTCTATTGTTATCGGGTTTTCATCACCTATCCAGTGGCTACCTTGGAATGCCAAGAATTAGCCCAGGTATTTGGTGGTCTTGAGTTTTGCCTTCGTACCTTGTCGTGAGCGTATCTCGAGAACCGTAGCTCCGTTTTTTTGTGATCCTTATATGCTTTTTCATCGATTTTGCATACTGCATCCATATTTGCCATGCTCATGCATGTCTAAATAATTAAACATGAGGTTCTATCCAGATTCATTAATAAACAACTTTGCATGTGAAACTTGACTAGAATTGGATTGCCATGTCAAATACTTCATTAAAATGATCATGCATCATCTAGGTTGTGCATTACACCTTGGTTGGTTATTATTTGTTGTTTCTCTTGGGTAGACGCGAGTGTCGAATTTGAGTTCGAGGAACCTGGAGAGTACCACTACAAGGATCCCGCTACTTGTTCCACTGAAGAACCAACAGGCAAGATGATCGTACCCGGATCCCAATACTATCTTTGCTTGCTAGTTTCTCGTTCTTATCGTTACCATTGCGCTACCTACCACATGATATCAGCCCCCATGTTGCCATGACAGCCTCTAACCTCCACCTCCCAGCAAACCATTGATTGGCTAAGTTACCGCTGCTCAGCCCCTCTTATAGCGTTCTTAGTTGCAGGTTGTTCCATGTGATAACATGGATTGGATATCACCATAAATTCTGTTGATTAATTTAATGCACATATATATCTGGTATTGGTGGAAGGCTTGGTCTTTTGCTAAGTTATTTGTTCCGCTCGTACCGCCATTAGTTCCTTGTTACCGGTGTTATGTTTTCCATATTTTGCGCTCCTAACACGCTTGGGGTTGTTATGGGGACCCCCTTGATCATTCGGTTGAGATTAAAACTTGTTTGGCAAGACCCAACTTTGGTACTACATTTGCTAATAACTAATGAACTTGCATAGGGTCTTGCAAACCCATGGATAATTAATCAACCCCTGGACGAGTGCTCCTCATGAGTGTTGGTCCAAACTAGAGCCGTGTGCGGGGCCAACCTGGGAGATCTCTATCAGGCCACCGTACGCTGTGCTTATCCGCCGTGTCCTGAGAACGAGATACGCGGCTCTTATCAGGCTCGTCAACACGTCGGGTGGTCTTGCTGGATTTGTTTTACCTTATCGAAAGTCTTGCGTGTGGGGTCTGACTTTCTTCGGGTTTACCTGAGGTGTTGGCCTCCTTTGGAATTGTCTATAATGATCGCGAGAACCGCGTTCGAGGCTATTCCCATGGAGTGTGGTTATTTGTGATGGACTAGTTGGAGCACCCCTGCAGGGTTAAATCTTTCGGAAAGCCATGCCCGCGGTTATGTGGCAACTTGGATATTTGTTTAACACCCGGTTATAGAAAACTTGAAGTAAACTCTAATTAAAATACACCAACTGTGTGAGTAACCGTGATCTTCTCTGCTCATGAACATGAACCGAGAGAGAACACGGTGGGGTTATGATTGACGTAAGTAAGTGTTCAGGATCTCTTAGAGATCATGTTAGAAATCGACCGATTGTCGTAGACCACTCACCTTAACCATAATAATGCTTAGTGTTGTTGCAACTTAAACATCACCCCTTCCATCCTAAAGCTTATATAGTGTTGGTACCCGGGCACATGATAGCTGAGTCCTCTGTGGCTCACGGTTTACTACAACAATCCAGGTGCAGGTTCAGATGAGTTCGTGCAGGATGATCTTACTCAGCTCCAGTGGGAGTATGATGAGGAGAGAGGCAGGATGTACGTGACGTATCTGGATGAGTAGAGGACCTGGTCGTGATCTTTGGGATAGCTTGATAGTATCATTTGCAACTTCTTTTTACCGTTTGATTTCGTCCGTAGTCGGACCCTGTGTTCAACTTGATGCTATGATTTGAGTGACATTGTAAGTTAGTATGTGGTGAGTGTAAGCCAACTTGTATACTCTTCTCATTCAGTATTGTATGTTGTAATGATACTATTCTTACTAACGGCAAGATGCGCCTCTATCCCTTGCGAGGCCCTCGTGCCTTAAACGGATAGGCGCGCATCTTGGGCGTGATAGAGGTTCAATAGTAACTTGATCTGAAGCTTCATGATCATCATCATTAACTTCCTCTTCAACTATCGTAGGCTCCATAGAAACATCGTTCTGCGCTGCGCTACTCTCTGGTTGAAGTAAAGGTTCAATAACCTCATCAAGCTCTATTTTCCTCCCACTCAATTCTTTCGGGAGAAACTCTTTCTCAAGAAATGTTTTGTTCTTAGCGACAAACACTTTGCCTTCAGATCTGAGATAGAAGGTATACCTGACTGTCTCTTTCAGGTATCCTAGGAAGTTGCATTTCTCCGCTTTGGGTTCCAGCTTTTCAGGCTAAAGCTTTTTGACATAAGCATCACATACCCAAACTTTAAGAAACGACAACTTTGGCCTCTTGCCAAACCATAGTGTTGGGGAACATCGCATGGGAAACAAAAAATTCCTACGTTCACGCAAGACCTATCCATGGTGATGAGCATCTACGAGAGGGAGAGTGGATCTACATACCCTTGTAGATCGCTAAGCGGGAAGCGTTAAGAAACGCGGTTGGTGTAGTCGAACGTCTTCGCGATCCAAATCGCCGAGCGTCCCGTGATATCATCACGATCCGTCCCGCGATCCAATCACGATCCGTCCCGCTAATTCATCACGATCCGTCCCGCAAACTCATCACGATCCATCTAGCAAACTCATCACGATCCGTCTCGCGATCTTGATCACAGTCCTTCCGATCTAGCGCCAAACGGACGGCACCTCCGCGTTCAGCACACGTACGGCTTAATGACAATCTCCGCCGTCTTGATCCAGCAAGAGGGAGCGGAGAGGAAGAAGAGTTCTCCGGCAGCGTGACGGCGCTCCGGCGATGGTGGTGGAGCTATTCCGGCAGGGCTTCGCCTAAGCACTGCAGAAATCCGATCTAGAGGAGAAACTATGCACTGGAGGAACGGGCAGCACATGGCTGAAAATTATGTGAAAAAACCCTAAAACCTCCAGTATATATAAGAGGGAGGGAGGAGAGGACTTGGCGCAAGGTCCAAGCCTCCTTGGTTCGGCCGAAGTGGGAGGACAGGAGGACTACTCCACCAATCCTAGTAGGACTAGGATTCCTCCTTTTTGGCCTTTTTCCACCTTTTTCCCTTTGGGCTTTTATTCCCTAGCCGCATGGGCCTTGTGTGGGACTTCCACGAGCACAAAAAAGGCTGGTATTTATTCTCCCACAGCCCATGAAGTCTCTTGGGTCGAAATACCCCTCCCGGTGGTCTCCCGGTACACTACCGGCACTCCCGGTACACTACCGATGAGCCCGAAACTTTTCCGGCGACCAAAACAGGACTTCCTATATATGAATCTTTACCACCGGACCATTTCGGAGCTCCTCGTGATGTGCGAGATCTCATCCGGGACTCCGAACAACCTTTGGTCACCACCATACATAACTCTATACTACCGAAACATAACCAAACCTTAAGTGTGCAGACCCTGCTGGTTCGAGAACTACGTAGACATGACCGAGACACCTCTACGGTCAACAACCAATAGCAGGACCTGGATGCCCATATTGGTTCCTACATATTCTACAAAGATCTTTATCGGTCGAACCTCTATATCAAGGATTCAGTTAATCCCGTATGATGTTCCCTTTGTTCTTCGGTATGTTACTTGCCCGACATTCGATCGTCGGTATCTCCATACCTAGTTCAACCTCGTTACCGGCAAGTCTCTTTACTCATTCTGTAATACAAGATCCTGTGACTAACACTTAGTCACATTGCTTAAAAGGCTTATTGTGATGTTGTATTACCGAGTGGACCCTTGAGATACCTCTCCGTCACACGGAGTAACAAATCCCAGTCTTGGTCCATGCCAACTCAACAGACACCTTCGGAGATACCTGTAGAGTACCTTTATAGTCACCCAGTTACATTGCAACGTTTGATACACACAAGGCACTCCTCCGGTGTCAGTGAGTTGCATGACCTCATGGTCATAGGAACAGATACTTGACATGCAGAAAACAGTAGCAATAAACTGACACGATCATATGCTACGTTTGTAGTTTGGGTCTTGTCCATCACACCATTCCCCTAATGATGTGATCCCGTTATCAAATGACATCTCATGTCCATGGCTAGGAAACCTTAACCATCTTTGATCAACGAGCTAGTCTATTAGAGGCATACTAGGGACATGGTTTTGTCTATGTATCCACACATGCATCTAAGTCTCCGATCAATACAATTATAGCATGGATAATAAACGATTATCATGAACAAGGAAATATGATAATAACTAATTTAATATTGCCTCTAGGGCATATTTCCAACAGTCTCCCACTTGCACTAGAGTCAATAATCTAGTTCACATCACCATGTGATTCACATTGTTATGAATCTAACACCCAATGAGTTCTGCGGCTCGATCATGCTTTGCATGTGAGAGAGGTTTTATAGTCAATGGGTCTGTGACATTCAGAGCCGTGTGTACTTTGCAAATCTCTATGTCAAACTGTAAACACTGCCACCACACTCCACTTGTTTCTCTTCCAAATGGCTGCTCCACTATACGTATCCAGACTGCTACAACGAGTCATCCGGATTGGTGTTAAAGCTTGCATCGACGTAACTCTTTACGATGAACTCTTTGTCACCTCCATAATAGAGAACATCTCCTTAGTCTTTTAGTTACTAAGGATAATCTTGACCGCTGTCCAGTGATTTATTCCAGGATCACTTTGAAACCTTCCGGCCATACTTATGGCAAGGCTGACATTGGGTCTTGTGCATAGCATTGCATACATGATAGAGCCTATGGCTGAAGCATAGGGGATGACACTCATATTTTCTCTATCTTCTGCAGTCACTAGGCATTGAGTCTTACTCAACTTCACACCTTACAAATCAGGCGAGAACTCTTTCTCTGACTGATCCATTTTGAACTCTTTCAAAATCTTGTCAAGGTATGTACTCATTGAAAGTCTCATCAAGCATCTTGATCTATCTCTATAGATCTTGATGCTCAACAATTAGGTAGCTTTATCCAGGTCTTCCTTTGAAAAACTCTTTTCAAACAACCATTTATGCTTTCCAAAAATTCTACATCATTTCCGATCAACAATGTGTCAACCACATATTCTTACCAGAAACTCTATAGTGCTCCCACTCACTTTATTGTAAATACAAGTTTCTCATAAAAATTTTATAGACTCAAAAACTTTGATCACCTCATCAAAGTGTATATTCCAACTCCGAGATGCTCGCTTCAGTTCATAGAAGGATCACTAAAGCTTGCACACCTTTTAGCATCCTTAGGACTGACAAAACCTTCTGCTTGTATCTCATACAATCTTTCCTTAAAGAAGGAAACAATGTTTTGGCATCCATCTGCCAGATTTCATAATTTAAAAATGCAACAATTGCTAACATAATTCCAACAGACTTTAGCATCCCTACGAGTGAGAAAGTCTCATCGCGGTCAACTCCTTGAACTTGGCGGAAACTTCTTTGCGACAGATCGAGCTTTATAAATGGTGACATTCACCATCAACGTCTGTCTTCATCTTAAAAGTCCATTTGTACTCAACGACCTGCCGTCCAACGAGCAAGTCTACCAAAGTCTATACTTGGTTTTCATATATGGATCCTTTCTCGGATTTCATGGCCTCTAACCATTTGTCAGAATCCGGGCCCATCATCGCTTCTCCACAGCTCGTAGGTTCATCGTTGTCCAACAACATGACCTCCAAGACAGGGTTGTCGTACCGCTCAGGAGCAGTACACATCCTTGTCGACCGACGAGGTTCGATAGTAACTTGATCCGAAGCTTCATGATCATCATCATTTACTTCCTCTTCAACTGACGTAGGTTCCACAGAAACATCTTTCTGCGCTGCACTACTCTCTGAATGAAACAAAGGTTCAACAACCTCATCAAGTTCTATCTTCCTCCCACTCAATTCTTTCGAGAGAAACTTTTCCTCAACAAAGGACCCAGTTTTAGCAACAAACACGTTATGCTTGGATCTGAGATAGAAGGTTCACCCAACTGTTCTTAGGGTATTCTATGAAGATGCATTTGCCTACTTTGGGTTTGAGCTCATTCGGTGAAAACATTTTCCACACAAGCATCACAGCCCCAAACATTAAGAAATGACAGCTTGGGTTTCTATCAAACCCTAATTCACATGGTATCATCTCAACGGATTTAGATGGTGCCCTATTTAAAGTGAATGTAGTTGTCTCTAATGCATAACCCCAAAACTATAGTGGAAAAACGATAAGAGACATCATAACACGCACCATATCCAATAGAGCATGACTATGACGTTTGGACACACCATCACACTATGGTGTTCCAGGTGGCGTGAGCTGTGAAACAACTTTCACATTGTCTAAATTTGTATGCCAAACTTGTAACTCCGATATTCACCTCCACGATCATATCGCAGACATTTCTTCTTGTCATGATGATCTTAAACTTCACTCTGAATTTGCTTTGAACCTTTCAAACGATTCAGACTTGTGTTTCATTAAGTAAATATACACTATATCTACTCAAATCATCAATGAAGGTAAGAAAATAACGATATCCACCGCACGCTACAAGACTCATTGGATTGCATACATCAACATGTATCATTTCCAATAAATCACGTGCCCGCTCCATCCATCCAGAAAATGGGGTCCTTAGTCCTCTCGCCCAAGAGGCATGGTTCGCATGTCTCAACCGATTTGAAATCGAATGAGTCCAACGATCCATTAGCATGGAGTTTCTTCATGCAGTTTATACCAATATGACATTTAGCGGTAGTGTCACAAGTATGTGATACTATCATTATTAACTTTGTATCTTTTGGCATCAATGTTATGAACATGTGTATTACTGCGATCAAGATTCAACAAACCATTCTCACTGGGTGCATGACCATTGAAGGTATTATTCATGTAAACAGAATAACCATTATTCTCTAACTTAAATGAATAACCGTGTTGCAATAAACATGATCTAATCACATTCATGCTCAACGCAAAACACCAAATAACATTTATTTAGGTTCGTCATTAATCCCGAAGATAGAGAGAGAGTGCGATGTTGATCACATCAACCTTGGAAACATTTCCAACACACATCGTCACCTCACCCTTAGCTAGTCTCCGTTTATTCTGTAGTTTTTACTTCGAGTTACTAACATTTAGCAATCGAACCGGTATCCAATACCCAGGTGCTATTAGTAGTACTAGCAAGGTACACATCAATAACATGTATATCAAATACACTTGTGTCGACGTTGCCAGCCTTCTTATCTACCAAGTATCTAGGGTTGTTCCGCTTCACCGACCGCTCACCTCATAATAGAAGCACTTAGTCTTGGGTTTGGGTTCAACTTTGGGTTGCTTCACTGGAGCAGCAACTGACTTGCCATCCATGAAGTTTCCCTCCTTGCCCTTGCCCTTCTCGAAACTAGTGGTTTTACTAACCATCAACACTTGACGCTCCTTCTTGATTTCTACCTTCGCGGTGTCAAACATCGCAAACAGCTCAGGGATCATTATTTCTATCCCTGGCGTTTTATAGTTCATCACCAAGTTCTAGTAGCTTAGTGACAGTGACTTGGAGAACTATAACACTCACTATCTTATCTGGAAGCTCAACTCCCACTCGATTCAAGTGATTGTAGCACCCAGACAATCTGAGCACATGCTCAACGATTGAGCTATTCTCCTTCATCTTGCAGGCAAAGAATCTTGTTGGAGATCTCATATCTCGCAACACGGGCACGAGCCTGAGACCCTAATTTCAGCTCTTAGAACATCTCATATGTTCCGTGACGTTCAAAATGTTTCGGAGCCTCAATTCTAAGCCGTAATGCATGATGCACTAAACTATCAACTAGTCATCAGAACGTGCTTGTCAGATGTTCACAACATCTACAGACGATGTTGGAGGGGTAGGCGCACCGAGCGGTGCATTAAGTACATAAGCCTTCTATGCAGCAATGAGGACAATCCACAGATCACGTACTTAGTCCACAATATTGCTACCATCATCTTTCAACTCTATTTCTCTAGGAACGTATAAAAAGTCAAGGGCGCTACAACGCGAGCAAGTAATCTACAACATAATTTTGCAAAGACACTACTGACTATGTTCATGATAATGAGTTCAATTAATCATATTACTAAAGAACTCCGACTCAAATTGACATCCCTCCGGTCATTCGAGTGATACATGATCCAAATTCACCAACTCAAGTCCGATCATCACATGAGTTGAGGTGGTTTCAATCGTGAACATCATCATGTTGATCATTGTTAGGGAACGTTGCATGGGAAACAAAAAAATTCTTACGCACACACAAGATCTATCCATGGTGATGAGCACCTACGAGAGGGAGAGTGGATCAACAGACCCTTGTAGATCTCTAAGCGGGAAGCGTTAAGAAATGCGGTTGGTGTAGTCGAACATCTTCGCGATCCAAATCGCCAAGTGTCCCGCGATCACATCACGATCCATCCCGCGATCCAATCACGATCCGTCCCGCGAACTCATCACGATTTGTCCTGCGAACTCATCACGATCCATCCCGCGAACTCATCATGATCCGTCCGGTGAAGTCATCACGATCCGTCCCGTGAACTCATCACAAATCGTCTCGCGATCTTGATCACGGTCCTTCCGATCTAGCGCCGAACGGACGGCACCTCCGCGTTCAGCACACATGCAGCTTGATGACGATCTCCACCATCTTGATCCAGCAAGAGGAAGTGGATAGGAAGAAGAGTTCACCGGCAGTATGACGGCGCTCCGGCGATGGTGGTGGAGCAATTTCTGCAGGGCTTCGCCTAAGCACTGCGGAAATCCGATCTAGAGGAGCACCGATGGAACGGGTAGCACGTGGCCGTAAAATCAGGTGCAAATCACCCAAGTCCACCAATATATATAGGAGGGAGGGAGGAGGAGGGCTGGCGCAAGGGCCAAGGCCCCATAGGGTCGGCCGAACCTATTAGGATTGGAGGACTCTCCTCCAATCCTAGTAGGACTAGGATTCATCCCTTTTTTTTCCTTTTTCCACCTTTTCTTATTGGGTTTTCTTCTCCAGCCACATGGGCCTTGTGTGGGAGTTTCCACCAGCCCACTAAGGGCTGATATTCACTTTCCCACAGCCCATGAAGCCTCTTGGGTCGAAATACCTTTCCCGATGGTCCCCCGATACACTACCGGCACTCCAGGTACACTACCGATGAGCCCGAAACTTTTCCGGCGACCAAAATAGGACTTCCTATATATCAATCTTTACATCCGGACCATTCCGGAGCTCCTCGTGACATCCGGGGTCTCATCCGGGACTCCGAACAACCTTCGGTCACCACCATACATAACTCTATACTACCGAAACGTCACCAAACCTTAAGTGTGCAGACCCTGCGGGTTCGAGAACTATGTAGACATGACCGAGACACCTCCACGGTCAATAACCAATAGCAGGACCTGGATGTCCATATTGGTTCCTACGTATTCTACGAAGATCTTTATCGGTCGAACCTCTATGTCAGGGATTCGGTTAATCCCGTATAACATTCCCTTTGTTCTTCGGTATGTACTTGCCTGAGATTCGATCGTTGATATCTCCATACCTAGTTCAACCTCGTTACCGGCAAGTCTCTTTACTCATTCCGTAATACAAGATCTCGTGGCTAACACTTAGTCACATTGCTAGCAAGGCTTGTTGTGATGTTGCATTACCGAGTGGGCCCTGAGATACCTCTCCGTCACACGTAGTAACAAATCCCAGTCTTGATCCATGCCAACCCAACAGACACCCTCGAAGATACCTGTAGAGTACCTTTATAGTCACCCAGTTATGTTGCGACGTTTGATACACACAAAGAATTCCTCCTATGTCAGTGAGTTGCATGATCTCATGGTCATAGGAACATATACTTGACATGCAGAAAACACTAGCAATAAACTGACACGATCATATGCTACGTTTGTAGTTTGGGTCTTGTCCATCCCTTCATTCTCCTAATGATGTGATCCCGTTATCAAATGACATCTCATGTCAATGGCTAGGAAACCTTAACCATCTTTGATCAACGAGCTAGTCTATTAGAGGCATACTAGGGACATGGTTTTGTCTATGTATCCACACATGCATCTAAGTCTCTGACCAATACAATTATAGCATGGATAATAAACGATTATCATGAACAAGGAAATATGATAATAACTAATTGATTATTGCCTCTAGGGCATATTTCCAACAATCGTATCTAATATATGACTCATGTTCGACCTTTTGGTCTCTTGTGTTCCGAGGCCATGTCTGTACATGCTAGGCTCGTCAAGTTTAACCTGAGTGTTCTGCATGTGCAACACTGGCTTGCACCCGTTGTATGTGAACGTAGAGTCTATCACACCCGATCATCACGTGGTGTCTCGACACGATGAACTTTCGCAACAGTGCACCCTCGAGAAGAACACAATTTATCTTGAAATTAAGTGAGGGATCACCTTATAATGCTACCGTCGTCCTAAGCAAAACAAGGTGCATAAAAGGATTAACATCACATGCAAATCATAAGTGACATGATATGGCCATGAACTTGTGTTTTTGATCTCCATCTTGAAAGCACCGGCATGATATCCATCGTCACCGGCATGACACCATGATCTCCATCAACGTGTCGCCATCGGGGTTGTCGCGCTCACCATGGTTCTACTACTATTGCTACCGTTTAGCGATAAAGTAAAGAATTACATAGCGCTTAATGATTGACACGCAGGTCATACAATAATTAAAGACAACCCTATGGCTCCTGCCGGTTGTCGTACTCATCGACATGCAAGTCATGATATTCTATACAAAACATGATCATCTCATACATCACATATATCTCATCATGTAATTGGCCATATCACATCACAACATACCCTGCAAAAACAAGTTAGACGTCCTCTAATTGTTGTTGCATGTTTTACGTGGCTGCTACGGGTATCTAGCAAGAACAATTCTCACCTACGCAAAAACCACAATGGTGATACATAAGTTGCTTTTCAACCTTCTCAAGGACCGCCTTTGTTGAATCCGATCCAACTAAAGTAGGAGAAACAGACACCTGCCAGCCATCTTTGTGCAACGAGGTTACACGTCAGTCGATGGAACCGGTCTCTCATAAGCGTACGAGTAAGGTTGGTCCGGGACACTTCATCCCATAATACCGCTGAACCAAAACATGACCAAGGCAGGAAGAAATCTAAGCATCAACGCTCACAAACTCTTTGTGTTCTACTCGACATCTCATCTACACATAGACCTAGCTCATGATGCCACTGTTGGGGAACATCGCATGGGAAACAAAAAAAATCCTACATTCACGCAAGACCTATCCATGGTGATGAGCATCTACGAGAGGGAGAGTGGATCTACATACCCTTGTAGATCGCTAAGCGGGAAGCGTTAAGAAACGCGGTTGGTGTAGTCGAACGTCTTCGCGATCCAAATCGCCGAGCGTCCCACGATCTCATCATGATCCGTCCCGTGATCCAATCACGATCCGTCCCGCGAACTCATCACGATCCGTCTAGAAAACTCATCACGATCCGTCTCGCGATCTTGATCACAGTCCTTCCGATCTAGCGCCGAACGGACGGCACCTCCGCGTTCAGCACACGTACGGCATAATGACAATCTCCGCCGTCTTGATCCAGCAAGAGGGAGCGGAGAGGAAGAAGAGTTCTCTGGCAGCGTGACGGCGCTCCGGCGATGGTGGTGGAGCTATTCCGGCAGGGCTTCGCCTAAGCACTGCAGAAATCCGATCTAGAGGAGAAACTATGCACTGGAGGAACAGGCAGCACATGGCTGAAAATTCTGTGCAAAAACCCTAAAACCTCCAGTATATATAAGAGGGAGGGAGGATAGTACTTGGCTCAAGGGCCAAGCCTCCTTGGTTCGGCCGAAGTGGGGAGGGGAGGACTCCTCCTCCAATCCTAGTAGGACTAGGATTCCTCCTTTTTGGCCTTTTTCCACCTTTTTTCCCTTTGGGCTTTTCTTCCCTAGCCGCATGGGCCTTGTGTGGGACTTCCACCAGCCCAAAAAAGGCTGGTATTTATTCTCCCACAGCCCATGAAGCCTCTTGGGTCGAAATACCCCTCCCGGTGGTCTCCCGGTACACTACCGATGAGCCCGAAACTTTTCCGGCGACCAAAATAGGACTTCCTATATATGAATCTTTACCTTTGGACCATTCCGGAGCTCCTCGTGACGTCCGGGATCTCATCCGGTACTCCAAACAACCTTCGGTCACCACCATACATAACTCTATACTACTAAAACGTCACCAAACCTCAAGTGTGCAGACCCTGCGGGTTCAAGAACTATGTAGACATGACCGAGACACCTCTACGGTCAATAACCAATAGCGGGACCTGGATGCCCATATTGGTTCCTACAAATTCTACGAAGATCTTTATCGGTCGAACCTCTATGTCAAGGATTCAGTTAATCCCGTATGATGTTCCCTTTGTTCTTCCGTATGTTACTTGCCCGAGATTCGATCGTCGGTATCTCCATACCTAGTTCAACCTCGTTACCGGCAAGTCTCTTTACTCATCCTGTAATACAAGACCCCGTGACTAACACTTAGTCACATTGCTTGCAAGGCTTATTGTGATGCTGTATTACCGAGTGGGCCCTTGAGATACCTCTCCGTCACACGGAGTAACAAATCCCAGTCTTGATCCATGCCAACTCAACAGACACCTTCGGACATACCTGTAGAGTACCTTTATAGTCACCTAGTTATGTTGCGACGCTTGATACACACAAGGCACTCCTCCGGTGTCAGTGAGTTGCATGATCTCATGGTCATAGGAGCAGATACTTGACATGCAGAAAACAGTAGCAATAAACTGACACGATCATATGCTACGTTTGTAGTTTGGGTCTTGTCCATCACACCATTCTCCAAATGATGTGATCCCGTTATCAAATGACATCTCATGTCCATGGCTAGGAAACCTTAACCATCTTTGATCAACGAGCTAGTCTATTAGAGGAATACTAGGGACATGGTTTTGTCTATGTATCCACACATGCATCTAAGTCTCCGATCAATACAATTATTAGCATGGATAATAAACGATTATCATGAACAAGGAAATATGATAATAACTAATTTATTATTGCCTCTAGGGCATATTTCCAACACATAGCTCATATGGCATCGTCTCAACGGATTTCGATGGTGCCCTATTTAAAGTGAATGCAGTTGTCTCTAATGCATAACCCCAAAACGATAGTGGCAAATCAGCAAGAGACATCATAGAACGCACCATGTCTAAAAAGGTTCGATTACGATGTTCGAACACACCATTATGCCATGGTGTTCCAGGCAGTGTCAACTGTGAAACAATTCCACACTGTCTTAAGTGACTGCCAAACTCATAACTTAGATATTCACCTCCTCGATCAGATCGCAGGAATTTAATCTTCTTGTAATGATGATTCTCAACTTCACTCTGAAATTGCTGGAACTTTTCAAACATTTCAGACTTGTGTTTCATTAAGTAAATATACCCATATCTACTTAAGTCATCTGTGAAGGTGAGGAAATAAAAAAATCCACCGCGCGCTGTAACATTCATTGGACCGCACACATCAGTATGTATGATTTCCAAAGCGGACGGCAAAGAGGTTGTTTGCCGTCTGTCTTTCCAAAGCAGACGGCAAAGAACTAGCTGATGGCAAAGAGGGTCTTTGCCATCTGCACTTCTTTGCCATCTGCTGGCAGACGACAAAGAGTTCTTTGCCATCTTCCAGCAGACGGCAAAGACCAAAGTGGGCCCCATGGGGCACGGCATTGGCTAGGTCAAGCTCTTTGCCATCTGCCACTTCTTTCTCGTCAACTGGCAGACGTCAAAGATTTCTTTGTCGTCTGCCAGCGAACGGCAAAGAGGTGAGGGGGGCCCACAATGCCATGGCGGGGGCGGACTAACGGTTACCCTCTTTGTCGTCTGCTGGCAGACGGCAAAGAAATGAACTTAACTTTCGGCCTCGTCCCCCGCGCCTCTCTCTCACACACACATCTCTCTCTCCCTCTCTCTCTCTCACCGCCGCCACCCCGCCCTCCCGCCGCCGCCCCCTCCCCGCAGCCCTCCTCCACCACCGCCCCCTCCCCGTGGCCCTTCTCCATCACCGCCGGAGCTAGGCCGCGGCGTCGCCCGCCCCCTCCCCACGGCCCTCTTCCACCACCTCGGCCCCGTCGCCCCCGCCGCCCCCTGCCCCGCTGCTCCGCTGCGTTGGGTCGCCGGCGAGCAGGCACCCCCGACGACCCAACTCTGCCCCTCCCCCTCCGCCGCCCCGTGCCGCCGCCTCGCCCCCCCTCCGGTGAGCTCCACCCTCCCCCCTTTTATTTTTTTTCTATTTTTATTAGTTAATATTAGTTAGTTATTAGTTCATATTAGTTAGTATATATTAGGTAGAAAAAACTTAGATCGAAAAGAAGAAAAGAAAAAACCTAGAAGAAAAAAAGAAGAAGAAAAGGAAAAATAAAAAAGGAAAAGAACAAAAAATAAGAAGAAGAAGAAGAAACAGAAGAAGAGGAGGAGGAGAAGAAAAAAGAAGAAGAAAAGAGGAGAGGAGGAGAAGAAGAAGAGGAAAAAAGGAAAGGAAGAAGAAGAGGAGGAGGAGGAGGAGGGGAAAGAAGAAGAAGAGGAAGAAGAAGAAAAAAAAGAGGAGAGGAGGAGAAGAAGAAGAGGAAAAAGGAAAGGAGGAAGAAGAAGAAGAAGAAGAAGAAGGAAAAAAAGTAAGAAAAGGAAGAAAAGGAAGAAGATGAAGAAGAAGAAAAGAAAAAAAGAGGAAAAAACCCGACCCCGACCCCGACCCGACACCCCGACCCCGACACCTCGACCCTGACACGACATCCCGACCCCGACACGACACCACGACACCACGACAC
The DNA here is from genome assembly GCA_022496015.1 of Hordeum marinum. Taxonomy (NCBI): domain Eukaryota; kingdom Viridiplantae; phylum Streptophyta; class Magnoliopsida; order Poales; family Poaceae; genus Hordeum; species Hordeum marinum. The sequence goes on from CM039678.1 coordinate 452,474,104, forward strand.
CCCGACACCCTAACACGACACCCCCAACCCCTAACACCTCTTCGGCCTCCTGTTGACCGAAAGGGTGCTCTTCGGCCTTCCAGAGGCCGACAGGGTCATATATGTGTGAATTATGAGTTAGGTCATATAATTTCCGATTTTGTTATGAAAACATCATATATATTTGTGTTGATCAGGTGGATTTAAATGTGCAATTGTTTCGTCGCTGCGAGGGTCTGGTGTTCCACGACCTCCCCGTGCGTTCGATGAGCTCTGCCCCTGCATTCGTTGGTGAGCACAAATGACATCTCCTACTGCCCCCTTCATTTACTCTGTTCCGGTCTTCGTGCCGATGAAACTTGCTAGCTATAGGTGTCTTCAATCATCAGTATGCATGACCACTATGCACCTCCCGTTCGAAAGGGTTACATCTATAAATATGCATTCATTAGCATATTTATAACACCGTGATTCTGTTGAATTGTCCAACGTTATCCATGGAAAACCCGAGTATGTGTAGTTTGGGTTCGTTTCGCCATATGCTCTGCTCCGGATCCGATGCAAAATTTCGTCAGTGCCTCCCTGTTGTTCTCCGGGTACACATCCTCTCTGCTTATTGCCGAGACGTGTATCAGGAGAACAGCGGGGAGGTGCTGCCGAAATTGTGCGTCAGATCCAGAGTGAAGCATGGGAAAACGAACCCAATCTACACATACTCGGGTGGGATTAGGACCTATCTTTACCTACTAGCATCTAGGTTGCATCGATGTAATGAAACTGACAAACTCTATTAACTGATGAATATGGTTTGCTGAATTATGTATATATTTTGTGTGTGTCCAGTAGCTAGGCAGGATGAGTGATCGTGGGTGGATGTACACCGGTCACACTAGTCAGAAAGACATGACCCGTGAATGGTTAACAAAAACCAAGGAGTTTGTGAGAGTCGCATTTGCAAATGGACAGAAAACAACCTGGTGCCCTTGTGTCGATTGCGACAACTGTAAGAAGAAGTCAGAGTTTGAAATGATCAAACACCTGTAGAAGTGGGGTTTTACACCTAATTATACGGTCTGGACATTTCATGGTGAGTCTGCCCAACGTGCCAGAGCTGAGGTGCTTCGTCGTTGCACCGACGAGCATGGTACCGGGATCGAAGACATGGTGCAAGACTTTGATGATGCTCGGGATTCGGACGATGAGATGGAGGAATCTGCAAAGGCCTTTTATGAAATGTTGGAGTCTTCAAAACGTCCTCTCCACGAGCACATTGAGCTTTGTCAGCTGGATGCCATCGCGCAAGTAATGGCTCTAAAGGCTCAGTTCAACCTGGGCAGAGAATGCTACGACGCGATAATGACGATATTTGAACACTTTCTACCCAAAGGACATGTATTGCCACCAAACATGTACTAGTCGGACAAAATCCTACGTGCGCTTAAGATGCCCTATGAGAAGATAGATGCGTGTGAGAATGGATGTGCCTTATTTAGGCTTGAGTATGCGGGCTTGAACTATTGCCCCATTTGCAATGCTTCCAGGTATGTTCTGGTAGACAACGGTATGGGTGAGAAGAGTCAGACCAAAATCCCCATTAATGTTCTTCGGTATCTGCCAATCATACCAAGACTTCAATGGCTTTTCTTGGTCGAAGAGATGGCTAGACAGATGATGTGGCATAAATTGGGCAAAAGAACAGAACTGGATGCAGATGGGAATCCGATGTTGGGACACACTTCAGACGCTTTTGCGTGGAAGCACTTCGATGCATTACACTTCAGACCTCCTTTGCCCACACAACATCGACGTGATGCACACTGAAAAGAATATCACGGAGGTCCTTTTTGGTACATTGTTCGGCATAGAGGGGAAGTCGAAGGATAATCCTAAGGCTAGAGTCGACCAGGAGGCTCTATGTGATAGACCGTTACAAAACATTCGACAACCAAAAGGAAAGAAGAACTGGAGGAAGCCAAAGGCATGGTTCAATCTTGGAAGGCCAGCTATGAGGGAAATGATCTTGTGGGTGAAAATGCAGTTGATGTTCCCCGATGGGTATGCAGCGAATCTAAAGAGGGGAGCGAGTCTTGACAAATTGAAAATATTTGGTCTCGAGAGTCAAGATTGGCACATATGGCTTGAGCGGGTAATGTCAGTGATGTTGCGTGGCTTTATCCCTAAGGATGAATGGCTAGTATTGGCAGAGCTGAGCTATTTCTTCCGTGCTCTTTGTGCGAAAGAACTATCGCCTGACGTGCTCGACGAACTAGAAGAGTTGGCACCGGAGTTGATCTGCAAGTTAGAAAAGATCTTTCCACCGGGCTTCTTTAATCCAATGCAGCATTTGATTTTGCATCTCCCGACTGAGGCAAGATTGGGGGGCCGTGCAAAATCGTTGGTGCTTCTCAACTGAGAGGATGCAGAAGACGCTTCGAGCAAAATGTAAAAATAAATGTAGAGTTGAAGCATCGATGGCCGAGGAATTCATTACTGAGGAGGCAGCAAACTTTGTGACAGCACACTACACAGCCCCGAATCGTCATTTGCATAATCCGAAGCCTCGGTACAATGATGGCGACCATGAAAAAGTTCGATCCAACCTCAGCCTATTCAAAGGGAAGCTCGCACCAGCCGGTGCTTTGAAATCAATAGGGTTGGATGTCGAAGAATGGCGGACCATTTCGTTGTATATCTTAACCAACCTAACAGAAGTGCGGCCGTACATCAAGTAAGTTCTCGGTACATTGTTTCGCAACTTCTAATTCCTTTGAAATGCTCTTATTCCCGGATATGTGATAGAGTCGATACGTCGCCAAATTCTCGGATGGATCGGTGATCCAAAAGGATTCCATCGAAGGGTATGAGCTTCTGGCAAAGCATGGAGGCGGCTATCCCGGTTTCATCTCTTGGTTCAAGCAAACGGTAATTTCCATTAATTAGACAATTTCATTTCTTCGCCTAGTTTGTGGTTAATGCAACAATCCTTTGGTATTAAACTTGTAGGCTAATGCAGAGTCTATGGACTCCGAATTGAGACAAGTCGCTAATGGTTTTGACTTTAAGGTCCATTCATTTGACAAATACAACATCAACGGGTATCGCTTTCGTACTTTTGGCAAAGAGCTATCTATGGCCGACCAAAAGTCTACAAATTGTTGTGTCTCCGCTGTCGGCGAAGGAGGGGTCGAGTATTATGGAAGAGTTGAAGCAATTTATGAACTTACATTCTCTGGTGAAAACCCACCAAACGTCATAGTCTTCAAATGTTATTGGTTCCAACCGAAGGAGACTAGAAGGACTCATGAACATATAGGGCTAGTCAAAATCAAACAGAGCACCCATTTAGATGTTCCCGATGTCTATATTACGGCTCAACAGGCGACCCAAGTTTTCTATCTACCGTGGGCCTGCCAAACGGATCCAAATTTGAAAGGTTGGGATCGTTTATGATGTGTCGCCACATTTTAGACCACCTCCCCTCAATGAAGATGATTATGAACCTCACATTAACCCAGACACATATGAAGGAGAATTCTTCCAAGAAACACGTGTTTCCAAAAAATGCTTCAAGAATCGCTCTACTTCACCCCAGGACATTGAGGTCGATAGAGACAGTGAACCCGACTTCACCCCTGAGTAGGAACAAGAAGAGACGGAAGAAGAAGAGGTTACTGCTGCGGATGACCTGACAATGCTTGACCGATTACATAGAGGCCTTCCACATGTTGATGCATTTATTGATGATGCTGATGAGCACGTCATTACTGATAGTGATGATGATTATGCATTTATTGATCCCGGAGCATATATAGACGATGAAGATTAATATTAGTAATGTGAGGTATTCAATTATTATTATGTACATATATATTATTAATTAGTTCATGTTATTAGGTATTCAATTTTTTTATGTTGAACTAATTTTGTTCACTCTTTGTCATTGCAGGTGTTGACAGATGGTGGGCGGGGGTCAAGAGCGCTCTGAGCCTCCTTCCTCGGCGCGTGCTGGGAGGGGTGCTATTATTCTACCTCAGCAACTCCGGACAGCGCTAGTACACAGCATGCAGACACCGGAGGGCGCTTCTTCTTCAACCGGGAGAGGTCAGGGGAAGACGAAGAGAGGTGCTAGAGGTAGGAAGGCTGCTGCGCCTTCCTTGCCGCCACCCCCAGCTGATTCTCCCGACCACAGGAGTGCTCCATCTCAGGTGGACCCATCTGACTTGGACCCGTCTCGGACTCCGGTCCACGAGCCTTGGGTCGACGAGCCTCGGGTCACCGAGCCTTCGTCCCAGGAGACTCCGGTCCCAGAGTCTTCATCCCAGGAGACTCGGGTTCTAGAGTCTTCGTCCCACGTGACTCCAGAGGCTAGTGTCCATGATGATGGTGGCGAGGACAATTACTTGTCTGAGGACACCTATAGCAAGGGCGAGCTGGTTGAGGAGGGCAAGAAGGTCTACCAGCGTGGTTGTACAAAGCTACCTCCCGTGCCAACGACCCGTGAGCAGAGGTGGTTGATTGCGCCTAATGCGGAGAAGTAAGTGCATTTACTCTTTTTTAACCTTTTGCCTTCATGTTTCTTCAAATTAATATCTAATGTGTTGGCCTTGTCATACTGCAGGGGTTGGAAATACGAGCATGGTGTCCGTAGGCCCAACCAGGTCCTTGGTGTGCTTCTCCGACACCACTTCCCGGGGAAGGTCCAGTTGCCCGGTGAGGGTGAGGCTCGACAGGTAGCACTGACCTGGGAGCTGTACAAGGCTGCCCCGGCCCCGCCGGAGGAGATGGTCGACGGTGTCTTGTGCGAGACGATGGCTGACATTGTGATCCGTCGCTTTTGGGTAATTTCTCCTTTACAGAATTAAAAATCAACAACACCTAGTGATTGTACTAATCAATGTCTAATGTGTTGTCTTGTTTGATTGCAGACCTTCTACAGGTGTCTTGAGGAAGACGAGGCGAGAGCGGTTGTTGTTCTCGAAGCCGAGTGCAAGCGCCTACTTCAGAACTTACGGCATGAGGCTCGAGTGCAGGCTATTCAAGACTACTACGCCTCGAGTAACATTAAGAGGGCCAAGAAGAAGTGCCGCAAAAATTATCTAAGTAAGGAGAAGTTTATGAAGGTAATTATCTATTCTTAAGGCCTTGTACTTAGTTTCTTTGATTTGATTCGTAGGCGTAGCGCTGAAATTTCTCTTGTATAGCTTAGGTGCCCCCGAGATGGTGTGCGGATAGGATGGAATGTTGGGAGGCATTGGTGGATGAGTGGTGCTCTCCTGAATGGCTAGCCGAACACAACAAGGCCAAAGAGAAGCGTGCCCAAATGAGAGGTGTGCCACACCATCAAGGGAGCTCCAACCTGTTTGAGTACGGGGATAACTGGGTATGTGGTTTGCTTCATGATTCATGCAATTTCATTCTTCATGCTAGCTTGAGCCCTTAACTAATATTTTGTTCACCTCTTTTAGGCGTGAGAAAACAAGAAGGAGGTGCCACCTCTGTTCGACCTCTATGCCATGGACCATACTGTCTCGTACAAGAAGGCCAAGGCATTCTCTGAGGATGACCTCGATCATCCAGAGAGCTTCAGCAACATCTCCTCCCACAACAAGCTCATGAGGTACAGAGATGAGGGGAAGGCGAGGAAAGGGGAGGACTTCAACCCGAGCCAGAGTCCTTTTGATCCAGAGCTCGTGATGATATCTCGTGGTGGGAGGCCCCATGGCTCAATAGCCATTGGGGATGGACTGATACGTTGTCCTAGAACTCTCCCAGAGATCAAGAAGCGCCAGACGAGCTCTGATCCTAAGATAAGGCCTCGTCCACGGCCAATGGAGCTCGCCATTGAGGCTAGGGCCCAAGAGCTTCTGGCGGAGGCAAATAGGCAGGCGGCACAGAGGGAGAGGGACATGGATGAGAGGACGGCTAGGTTGTTGGAGGAGGAGAGGAACCGGAACGACGCGTCTCACCGGGCCCTATACGAGCTCCTCATGGTAAGTTTCTCCTGCATATTAGCCAAATCATGCACGTAATGTTCGTTTCATCACTAACTAATATGAATGACTTGTGAAAACAAAATGTGCATACCGTGTGCCAGAACAATGGTCAGACCCCTCCGTCGATGCCCCATATTGCTATAGCACCCACAGTGAGTTTCATTTAAATGGTCATTAGTTACTAGTATTCACATTTGAGTTGCATCATGCTAAGGAGACATTGCAAATGATCTTTGGTGCAGCGTGCCTCCCGACAAGCATCGACCGATCCTTCTGCGTCTGCCGCAACCCTGACCGGTCCTTCTACGTCTCACCCTGGCCCAAACCCTACCGGTCCTTCACCTCCGTGTTGATGGTAAGTTTTCCCAAGTGTTTTCATTAAAAAATGTATACTTAGCTTAAGAAATGACCTACTTAGCTCCAAAATGACCTATACTTAGCTTATTTTCCTCAAAAATGACTTGATATGCTTAGTTAGCTAGAAAATGGTAGATTCTACCTAGGATAGCTATAAATGACCTATACTTAGCATTTTTCCTCCAAAATGACTTGATATGCTTAGTTAGCTAGAAAATTGCATTGCTACCTAGTATAGCTCAATAATGATCTATAGCTAGCTTAGCTAGTTCATTTATGACATAATTAGCTCACTTAGGTACAAAATGGCATAACTACCTAGAATAGCTCGATAATGATCTATAATTAGCTTAGCTAGTTCATTTACGACATAATTTGCTCACTTAGATAAAAAAATGGCAAAATAACCTTGGTCTAGCTCCAAAATGACCTATACTTAGCTTATTTTCCTCAAAAAAACATAACAACCTTACTTGCCTCCAAAATGATATATTCTACCTAGGATAGCTATAAAATGACCTATACTTAGCATTTTTTCCTCCAAAATGACTTGATATGCTTAGTTAGCTACAAAATGGCATTACCACCTTGGAGGAGAGGAGAGGAGAGGAGAAAAAGAAAGAGAAGATAAATTCTTCTTCTTCTTCTTTTTCTTCTTCTTTTTCTTCTTCTTTTTCTTCTTTTTCTTCTAGCTAGTCTTCTTCTTCTTCTAACTAGCATCTTTCCTACTTTGCAGATTTGCTATAGATGAGGAAGAGTGCATTGATGGACTGTACTCTTGTACTTCTGCTTCCTTTGTGTTTATGGAAACTTGTTTTGGATACGTATGTATGGATATGTTGTTGGAAACCATTGTGTGTTGTTGGAAACTTTTATATATGTTGGAACTTATTGTTGGTATATAATTGTTTCAACTTATTGTTGGTGTGCTTGTATTGTTGTATATATATGCGATATTGTTGGATATATATGTTTCAAATTGAATGATTTTAAGAAAAAAATAGGGGCTATATAACCACTTTGCCGTCTGTTGGCAGACGGCAAAGAGCTTTGTCGTCCGCTGGCAGATGGCAAAGTGGCCACGTGGCAGCTACCTGTGCAACCTGGGGCTGGAGGTTGGTTCTTTGTTGTCCGCTGGCAGACGGCAAAGACTTAGGTCTTTGTCATCTGCCAGCGGACGGCAAAGAACCAACCTAGGCTGGCAAAAAAAGGTGCGTTGCCGTCCGCTGGCAGACAGCAAAGACCTAAGGTCTTTGTCGTCCGCCAGCTGACGACAAAGCACACTGTTAAGCCCCTAACAGAGCTAAGTTGCCACGTGTGCCGTCCAAGCCCTTTGCCGTCCGGGATGCATGCCTTTGCCGTCGGGGATGGCTGACAGCAAACTGCCTGATTCCTGTAGTGCAATATGAATAAACCCCTCACATTGGGTGCATGACCATAAAAGATATTACTCATATAAATAGAACAACCATTATTCTCTGATTTAAATGAGTAACCGTCTCACAATAAACAAGATCCAGATATAATTTTCATGCTTAAAGCAGGCACTAAATAAAAATTATTCAGGTTCATCACTAATCCCGATGGTAATCGAAGAGAGAGCGTGCCGACGGCGATCACATCAACCTTGGAACCATTTCCCACGCACATCCTCACTTCGTCCTTTGCCAGCCTTCGTCTATTCCGTAGTTCCTATTTTGAGTTGCAAATGTGAGCAACCGAACCGGTATCAAATACCCAGGCACTACAACGAGAGCTAGTAAGGTACACATCAATAACATGTATATCATATATACCTTGTTTGTCGTTGGCCGCATTCTTGTCAACCAGGTACTTGGGGCAGTTCCGCTTCCATTCACCTGTTCCCTTGCAATGAAAGCACTCAGTTTCTGGCTTGGGTCCAGCCTTGGGCTTCTTTACAAGAGTAGCAACTCCTTTGCCATCCTTCTTAGTTTTACCCTTCTTGCACTTGCCCTTGCCATTCTTCTTGAATCTAGTGGTTTTATTGACCATCAACACTTGATGTTCTTTCTGGATTTCAGACTCAGCGACTTTTAGCATCGCAAACAGCTTGGTGACTGACTTGTTCATCCCGTGCATGTTATAGTTCATCACAAAGCTCTTGTAACTAGGTGGCAGTGATTGAAGAACTCTGTCAGTGATCGCCTCTGGCGGAAGGGCAATTCCCAACTCTGCCAAACGAGTCGAGTGCCCAGACATTCTGAGTATATGTTCACTGATAGACCCGTTCTCCTCCATTTTGCAAGCATAGAACTTATCGGAGGTCTCATACCTCTCGATCCGGGCATTCTTCTGAAAGATAAAGTTCAACTCCTGGAACATCTCATATGCTCCATGACGTTCAAAACGTCTTTGAAGTCCCGGTTCTAAGCCATACAATATTGCACACTAAACTATTGGGTAATCTCCAGAACGTGCCTCCCAAGCGTTCTTACCGTCTTCGGATGACAGGTCTTCTGGTTGGTCACCAAACAGTGCATCAAGGACATATGATTTCTGGGAAGCCATGAGGATAATCCCCAGATTACGGGCCCAGTCAACAAAGTTACTTCCATCATCTTTCAACTTAGCTTTCTCTAGGAACGCATTAAAATTCAGGGGTGCTACTACGCGAGCCATTGATCTACAACATAAATATACAAAGGTTACTTAGACTATTGTTCAAGATAATGAGTTTAGTTAATCAAATTACTAAAGCTCCCACTCAAATTAACATCCCTTGGGTCATCTAAGTGTCACATGATCCAAATTCACCAACTCAAGTCCGATCACCACGTGAGTTCAGGTGGTTTCGATGGTGAACATCATCATGTTGATCATATCTACTATATGACTCATGTTCAACCTTTCGGTATCTTGTGTTCCGAGGCCATGTCTATAAATGCTAGGCCCGTCAAGTTTAACCCGAGTGTTCTGCATGTGCAACACTGGCTTGCACCCGTTGTATGTGAACGTAGAGTCTATCACACCCGATCATCACGTGGTGTCTCGACACGACAAACTTTCGCAACGGTGCACGGTCGGGGAGAACACAATTCATCTTGAAATTTAAGTGAGGAATCACCTTATAATGCTACCGTCGTCGTAAGCAAAACAAGGTGCATAAAAGGATTAACATCACATGCAAATCATAAGTGACATGATATGGCCATGAACTTGTGCTTTTGATCTCCATCTTGAAAGCATCGGCATGATCTCCATCATCACCGGCACAACACCATGATCTCCATCAACGTGTCGCCATCGGGGTTGTCGCACCCACCATGCTTCTACTACTATTGCTACCGTTTAGCGATAAAGTAAGGAATTACATATCGCTTAATGATTGACATGCAGGTCATACAATAATTAAAGACAACCCTATGGCTCCTGCCGGTTGCCGTACTCATCGACATGCAAGTCATGATATTCTATACAACACATGATCATCTCATACATCACATATATCTCATCATGTAATTGGCCATATCACATCACAACATACCCTGCAAAAACAAGTTAGACGTCCTCTAATTGTTGTTGCATGTTTTACGTGGCTGCTACGGGTATCTAGCAAGAACAATTCTCACCTATGGATAAACCACAACGGTGATACATAAGTTGCTTTTCAACCTTCTCAAGGACCGCCTCTGTCGAATCCGATCCAACTAAAGTAGGAGAAATAGACACCCGCCAGCCATCTTTGTGCAACGAAGTTACACGTCAGTCGATGGAACCGGTCTCTCGTAAACATACGAGTAATGTTGGTCTGGGCCGCTTCATCCAACAATACCGCTGAACCAAAAAACCACCAAGCGAGGAAGCAATCTAAGCATCAACGCCCACAAACACTTTGTGTTCTACTCGAGATCTCATCTACACATGGAGCTAGCTCATGATGCCACTGATGGGGAACATTGCATGGGAAACAAAAAAATTCCTACGCACACGCAAGATCTATCCATGGTGATGAGCATCTACGAGAGGGAGTGGATCTACATACCCTTGTAGATCGCTAAGTGGGAAGCGTTAAGAAATGCGGTTGGTGTAGTCGAATATCTTCGCGATCCAAATCGCCGATCGTCCCGCGATCCAATCACGATCAGTCCCGATCAAGCACCGAACAGACGGCACCTCCGCGTTCAGCACACGTACAGCTTGATGACGATCTCCGCCTTCTTGATCTAGCAATAGGGAGCATATAGGTAGATGAGTTCTCTGGCAGCATGACGGCACCGAGGCGATGGTGGTGGAGCAATTCCGGCAGGGCTTCGCCTAAGCACTATAGAAAACCGATCTAGAGGAGAAATTATGCACTAGAGGAACGGGTAGCACGTGGCTGAAAAATCAAGTGCAAAAACCCTAAAACCTCTAGTATATGTAAGAGTAGGAGGCTTGGCCCAAGGGCCAAGCCCTCTGGGCTTCGGCCGAAGCAAGGAGGAGAGGAGGATTCCTCCTCCAATCCTAGTAGGACTAGGACTCCTTCCTTTTTTGCCTTTTTGCCTTTTTTCCACTTTTTCTCTTTGGGCTTTCTTTCCCAGCCGCATGGGCCATGTGTGGGACTTCGACCAGCCCACTAAGGGCTGGTATTCACTCTCCCACAGCCCATGTAGCCTCTTGGGTCGAGACACCCCTCCCGATGGTCTCCCGGTACACTACCGGCACTCCCGATACACTACCGATGAGCCCAAAACTTTTCCGGCGACCAAAATAGGACTTCCTATATATCAATATTCACCTGCGGACCATTCCGGAGATCCTAGTGACATCCCGGATCTCATCCGGGACTCCGAACAACCTTTGGTCACCACCATACATAACTCTATACTACTGAAACGTCACTAAACCTTAAGTGTGCAGACCCTGCGGGTTCGAGAACTAGTAGACATGACCGAGGCACCTCTACGGTCAATAACCAATAGCGGGACCTGGATGCCCATATTGGTTACTACATATTCTACGAAGATCTTTATCGGTCGAACCTCTATGTCAAGGATTAAGTTAATCCCATATGATGTTCCCTTTGTTCTTCGGTATGTTACTTGCCCGAGATTCGATTGTCGGTATCTCCATACCTAGTTCAACCTCGTTACTGGAAAGTCTCTTTACTCATTCCGTAATACAAGATCCCGTGACCAACACTTAGTCACATTGCTTGCAAGGCTTATTGTGATGTTGTATTACCGAGTGGGCCCTAAGATACCTCTCCGTCACACGGAGTAACAAATCTCAGTCTTGATCCATGCCAACTCAACAGACACCTTCGGAGATACCTGTAGAGCACCTTTATAGTCACCCAGTTACATTGCGAAGTTTGATACACACAAGGCATTCTTCTGGTGTCCGTGAGTTACATGATCTCATGGTCATAGGAACACATACTTGACATGCGGAAAACAGTAGCAATAAACTGACACGATCATATGCTACGTTTGTAGTTTGGGTCTTGTCCATCACATCATTCTCCTAATGATGTGATCCCATTATCAAATGACATCACATGTCAATGGCTAGGAAACCTTGACCATCTTTGATCAACGAGCTAGTTCACTAGAGGCATACTAGGGACAAAGTGTTGTCTATTTACCCACACATGTAATGTGTTTCCAATCAATACAGTTATAGCATGGATAATAAACGATTATCATGAACAAGGAAATATAATAATAAACGCTTTATTTATTGCCTCTAGGGCATATTTCCAACAGTGAGCGATCTTGATACCACTCTCATTGTTGCAGTATAGAGGTATTTTGTTCTTGTTGATGCCATAGTCCTTGAGTGTCTGCTTCATCAGAAGAAGCTGACTGCAGCATGCGCCAGCAGCAATGTATTCGACTTGAGCTGTGGAGAGTGATACACAGGTCTGCTTCTTCGAAGACCAGCATATCAGTGAACAGCCAAGAAAGTGATAGGTGTGTGATGTGGACATGCAATTAACTCTATCGCCAGTGAAATCTGAGTCTGAGAAGCCAATGAGATCAAACTTCGAGCCCTTTGGTTACCATAATCCTAGTGTTGGGGTGTGAGCCAAATATCGAAGTATTCGCTTCACCACGAGGTGATGTGATTCCTTTGGTGTCGCTTGAAATTGGGCACACATACAAACACTCAGCATTATATCTAGCCTAGATGCACATAGATGCAACAAAGAGCCAATCATGGAATGATATAGCTTCTGATCAAAATCTTTACCATTTTTGTCAATGTAGAGGTGGCCATTTGTTGGCATCGGCATTTTGTAGCCTTTGGATTCATTCATGCCAAACTTCTTGAGGCAGTCCTTGAGATACTTGTCCTAAGATATGAAGATGTCATTTGGTTGTTGTCGAATCTGAAGCCCTAGAAAGAACTTCAGCTCTCCCATCATCGACATCTGGTATTGTTCTTGTATCATGAAGCTAAAATCATCACTGTATTGATTGTTAGTCAAAGATAATGTCATCCACATAGATTTGACATATAAATAGTTCACCAGCATATGATCTAGTGAAGAGAGTAGAATCGAGTGAACTAGTTTTGAAGCCTTTCTCCTTGATGCTTTCTTGAGGCCATACAATGCCTTGTTGAGCCGATAGACCATGTTAGGATGCTTTGGATCTTCAAATCCTGGTGGTTGAGCAACATATACTTCTTCATCAATCTTACCATTGAGGAATGCACTTTTGACATCCATTTGATATAGGCATATATCATAGTAGTTAGCATAAGCAAGTAGTATATGTATGGCTTAAGTCTAGCAACACATGCAAATGTTTCGTCAAAGTCGATACCTTCAACATGTGTGTAGCCTTGAGCAACAAGTTGGCCCTTGTTTTCTGACAACTTGGCCAGATTCGTCTTGTTTGTGGTAGTATATCCACTTTGTGCCAATGATGTTGTGTTTGCGTGTATATGGTCGCTTGACGAGTTCCCATACATTGTTGATCTTAAATTGATGACGTTCTTCTTCCATAGCTTGCATCCACTTAGGTTCCATGAAGGCTTCATCTACTTTGGTGGGCTCTGAGATAGACACAAAAGCAAAGTGCCCACAAAAGTTAGCCAATTGGTTAGCCCTTGAGCGAGTGAGAGGATCTGGTGCATTGATGCTATTGAGCATCTTGTCGATTTGAACTTCAGTAACCACGCGTGGATGAGAAGGATGAAGAGTTTGATCCTGCTGCTAAGAATTGTCTTCATCAACAATATTATATCAGGAGCAGCATTGTCTTTGAGATGAGTAGATGGAGGAATGATGACTTCTTCAATCCCTGGTTCTTCAGGCATGATCTCACTAGTGCCCATCAACTTGATAGCTTCTTCAGGAGGAAGTTCATCTAGCATAGGAGGCAGGTGCTCTCTTTGCGAGCCATTAGTTTCATTGAACCGCACATCTACAGTCTCAACAATTTTGTGATGAAAAATGTTGAAGAATCTGTAGGTCTACAAATCATTTCCATAAACAAGCATAAAACCCTCATGTGCTTTCAGTGCACATTTTGAAGTGTGGTATGGAACCCTAATCCAACATTTGGCACCGAAGACTTTGAAATAACTTACATTGGGTTTCTTATCGGTGAGCAGCTCATATGATGTTTTCTTGAAGAACTTATGAAGATATACCCTGTGGATGATGTGGCAGTTAGTGTCAATGGCTTCAGGCCAAAATCTTGGAGGTGTCTTGTATTCATCAAGCATAGTGCGAGCCATCTCTATGAGAGTCCTGCTCTTGCGTTCCCGACGCCATTCTTCTATGGTGTATATGGAGTAGAGAACTCTTGTGTGATGCCTAGGGTGTCAAGATAAGTGTCAAGACTGGTGTTCTTGAACTCGGTGTCGTTTTTGCTCCTTATATGCTTGAACTTGACTTCATAGTTGGTCATGCACCTATTGGCAAAATGCCTGAAGACATCCTGCACTTCAGTCTTATAGAATAAGATGTGCACCCAGGTATATCGAGAGTAATCATCAACAATTACAAAGCCAAAGAAATTTACAGTGGTAGAGAAAGTGGAATAATTAGTTGGGCCGAATAAATCCATATGGAGCAGCTCGAAAGGACGTGAGGTCATCATGATAGTCTTTGATGGGTGTTTGGCCCTAGTCATCTTCCTGGCTTCGCAAGCACCACACAGATGATCCTTCTTGAACTTGACTCCTTTGACGCCAATGACGAGGCTCTTCTTGGCAAGAGTATGCAAGTTCCTCATACCAGCATGTCCTAGTCGTCGATGCCATAGCCAGCATTCTGAAGCCTTATCTAGGAGACAAGTGGCAACATGTGGTCATGTAGTGAAGTCTACCATACATAGATCACCTCTTCAAAAACCTTAAAAGACTTTGGTTTTGTTGGAGGCCATCAACACAACACATCAAAATTTTCCAAATATGACAAGCATGTCTAGATCACAAAGCATTTAGACAGACATCAAGTTGTAACCAAGGGATTCAACAAGCATAACATTGTCCATGTGTCGATCCCTTGTGATATCAACTCTACCTAGTCCTAGAACTTTGCTGGTACTTTTGTCGGTAAAGACGATGTGGTCTTTTGTTGGAGGTCGAAGAGTTGACTCCATCAATAGGCTTCGATCACCAGTCATATGACTAGTGCATCCACTATCCATGATCCATTCATCGGTACTGGACTTATCTTCCTGGATTTGAGAATTAGTCTTGTTCACCAAAACATGCAATTGTAACATGCATTGATGAAGATATAGCAGTACACAGTGGTAAGTAAAGTGGACGATATAGATGGTAAAAACCATTTGCATTAGTTATCTTGCGTCCTAGCAACAATATTTTTGGGTCTCCATGGATAATGTTCAAGTTAAGCTTCATCTCATTTGGAGACATGATGCTACATGAAGATGTTAGTTCTTCTTAACCACCCACATCTGAAGGGGTGGCTTATAAGTAATGAGTCGTAAGGCAGCATCAGAGAATTTAGGCGAAGTTTCCCTAATCGAATGCTTCACAAGAGGGTCAGAGTACTCATAAGAATATGTAGAGAAATTATTAGTCTTATGAACATAGCGGTTCATGCCATAGTAGTGCTCATACTCATGAGTATCTTTAGTCCTTCCCTGCTAAACAGAGTTATAAGTTCGGCCATACGAAGACTTTGGTCCTCTCGAAGGTTTTGATCTGGAGTATGTCTTATTACTATTAGATGTCGTCATGACATTTATAGGAAGCTTCTCAAGAAGACATTTGGGAACCCAGATCTTCTTCATGGGAGAACCATTCCTGAAGTTAGTTCCAATGTACCTGGCAAACACTTCACCATTCATAGATTTGAACAATTTGAAGTTAGAGCCAAATGACTCGTCAATGATGACAGGGTTAGCACAGTTAAAACCAAATAATGTGGAAGGATCAACTGAGGGGCCTTTTGCAGCAACCCATGTGGTTTTGGGATACTGCTCAGGCTTTCGGTAATATCCATCAACACTGAAGTTTCTTCCAAAACCCACACCCTATTTTCTAGGGGTTTTGTTTAAGATTGTCTTCTTCGGGACATCAAAAATAATTTGATGTCCCTCCAGACTCTTGTACATGCATGTTTCAAGCAATATCTTCAACCTATCATTGTCATCGGTAATAGAAGTGGTTTCCTCAGATGAGGGGTTAATCACCACAGATACTATTGAAGATAGTGCATTTTCAGAAGCTTTTGAACATTCAGCAGTAGAATCATTATCTTCATGAGCAAGACATCTTAAGCATGGAGCATTAGATTCATCCTGAGTGGTACCGATCTGTTCTACTAGGAGTGAGTCGTTTTCCTTCCGCAGATCATCATGACCTTCTCTCAACTTCTCCACATCAAGCTTTCTTTGAAGATATTCAAGATAAAGCTTCTCATGTACAGTTGAGAGGGCATCATGACGACTTTGGAGATCCTCAAACCATGAACGAAGACTTTGCATATCTTCAACCATAGTTTTGTTCAGACTAATCTCGTCGCGCAACAAGTCATGGCTTTTCTCTAGAGATTTTTGCATTTTCTCTATAGCATTCTGTTGTTTAGTGGCAATTTTGACAAGAGTGGAATAGTAGGTTTCAAGTTATCATCAGATTCAGCATCCCTATCAGAATCAGGTCGTGAAGACTTTGAGGATACCTTGGAGCCTTTTGCCATGAAGCAGTAGGCTGGAGCATTGTCGTCGCCACTTGCTTCATTGTAGTTGAGGGGGACATTATCTTCAGGGTCGAAGACAGATGAAGCGACGAATGCAGAAGCCATAGCCAAACCAGCAACTTCAGAATCAGACTCCTCCTCAGATTCCTCCTCAACATCTAACTCAGATTCGGTTTTAGAGTCTATTTCCTTGCCAATGAAAGGATGTGCTTTTCCAGATGAAGTCTTCTTGTGTGATGAAGACTTGGACGAAGACTTGTGATACTTCTTCTTCTTCTTCTTTTCATCATAATCATTGTCCTTGCTCTTCTTCTTGGATTCCTTTGCCCATTGAGGACAATCAACAACGAAGTAACCAGTTTTCTTGCACTTGTGACATATTTGCTTCTTGTTGTCACACGAAGACATTTCTCCAGATTTCTTCGAGTCATGCCTTGAAGATTTTGCAAAGCGTTTGGGCTTGGCGAATTTCTGAAACTTCCTCGCAAGAAGAGCGAGTTCTTTGTCAATGTCTTCGGCACCATCGGAACTGCATTCAGATTCTTCTTCTTTGGATGAAGATACAATGTTTGCCTTTAGGGCACGAGAGTGACCATAACTTGAACCATAGATTTCCCTATTCTCGGCTTGTTGGAACTCATGGGTGTTCAGTCTCTCAAGGATATCGGCAGGATCCTATTCCTTAAAGTCTGTACTTTCTTGGATCATTAGAGCGGGAGTGTCAAAGGAACTGTCAAGAGATCTCAATAGCTTCTTCACAACTTCATGTTTGGTGATATCAGTGGCGCCGAGAGCATTCATCTCATTTGAGATGTTAGTGATCCTATCAAACGTGAGCTGGACATTTTCATTGCCAAGCCTCTTGAAGCGATTGAATAGATTGCGAAGAACATCAACACGCGAGATGAGACACCTTCATTGACCTTCGGGAGCCATTCCCAGATTTACTTCGCAGTGTCCAGTGCACTCACACGACCATATTGTCCTTTGGTCAGATGACCACAAATAATTTTCTTGGTGGTTGAGTCCAGTTGAGCAAATCTCTTCACATCACCAACAGTGACACCTTCGTCAACCTTGGGAATGCCAGCCCTGACGAAATACAAGAGGTCGTTGTCAATGGCTTCAAGATGCATGTGCATGTTGTTCTTCTAGTAGGGGTAGTTTGTGCCATCGAAGACGGGGCTTGCAGCAGAGACCTTGATTATCCCTGCAGTCGACATAGCTAAAACTCTAGGTGGTTAAACCAAAACATAGAACAATGGTGTACCTTGATCTGATACCAATTGAAAGTGCTAGTTATCGACTAGATGGGGGTGAATAGGTGATTTTTATGAAAAGCTTCGAAACAGTAAATGTATTCAAAGTAAGCAGAAGCGATAAAGGATTAGGTAGGTATATCAATCAAGGATTTAGGCAAGGCATGGAATACAACAAAGACATTCAGGCAAGTTTAGTATAATCATCGTGCACACAAAGATGCATCAAAGATAAACTTAGGTAGTATGAAGATAAATGACAGGATAAGGAATGTCTTCGGTGAATGTCTTCGAGCTAAGATGAACAAGCAATGGCTTTATAGTGCAGTACAGAAGGTAATAGAGTGAAAGATAGAACCAGTTGCTTGACCAAGACACAAGATTTGTAGGACCAGTTCGAGTTTTTGTGACAACTGTACGTCTGGTTAGGGAGGCTAAGATTGAACTCACGAGACCTCGTCTTCACCTTGTTCCCCTTGAGCCGAAGTCACTTAGACAATGCCCAATCACTTAGGTAAGTCTTCGGGGGAGACTTCTGAAACCCATACAAACTTGGTCACCTGACAATACACAATGACTCCTAGATGCACTAGACCCACACACCTAACCGTCTGGAAGATCACAGTTTTCAAGTGTAATAAGTCTTCAGTTCACTCAGAACATAACGACTTCGGTGATGCTCAAATACTCTAGCTCTAGGTGTTTGGGTTTATCCTCGCATGATAGTTCTCTCTCAAAGGCTTCGAGGTGGGTTGCTCCAAAATGACAATAGTCATATCTCTCTCTAAGCAGCCACCTACTAATGGTGGAGGGGGTCTGCTATTTATAACCAACAGGCAACCCGACTTGATATGACCGAAATGTCCCTAGGTGAATGGCGAACCGACACGTGTCCCAACTGTCGTATTTCAAACACACACACGGCAACATTACTTGGGCTACAAATAATGCTGACTCAACCAACTCTGGAAGAGATTTCCTCTCATTGTCTTCACTCGAAGACATAGGCATGCGTTGAGCATCACGTCAGCGTCTGATTTAGATCACATCGACCGCACTTAACATTACATTGGTTTCTATGACTCGGGAAACAAGACACAGAACAACCAAAATACTTCGTATATGCGTTTCATTATCTTCAAGCAATTATCTTCGTGATCCACCAATGGCTTCGACCATCATCAATGTCTTCGGACATTTTTAGGGGTCATCTTCGACGGTTAAATCAGATCTCCAGGGACTTTTATCCGTGTTAACATGTGAACTCTCACAAACACATTCGTCCCTCAACCACGTTTGTCTTCAATACTCCAAAACCAATAAGGGTGGCACTAGATGCACTTACACAACGCCCCCAAGGGGGTAGAGCGACGTGGGAGAACAATGCCATCACACGACTCACTACGGAGTCTTAGGCTTTCGCCCGATAGGCATGCTCCAAAGGTGCTAGGCAAGGAGAGGCTCAACAACGTCCCCAAGGAGGAGAGACGACGTCCGAGGATGCCGTGTCGTCTAGGGTTTTGCCCGGAGCCACCTCGCCGAGCACCCCCATGCAACCGGCAGTGCAGCACCACCGGTCTGCAAATCCGCTGTCCCACACACCACCTACGCGATGACGGCGCCACCCTAACGCAAGAGCCACCAACCTCACTACCAGCAATCACGGCAAGCCGGAGCCGGCCAAACTGGCAAGATCTGGCGCCCACCACCGCACCGCCACGGAGACCACCAAGCTTCACTTGAGCAGGAAGGTGGGCTACCACCACACTCCACACCCCGTAGAAACACATAGCCGAAGCCTTCGGATCCGCTGCTGCCGCCAGAGGTGATGGGGATATGTACCTATAGTGGTGTCTTAGGCCTGACCTACATACCCTACCTAAGGACACTAAATTGGAGAACTTAAAGATTACAAGATTACAAGGAAGACTCCGACTGAAATCACCATGGCGCATGAGTCACTCGACACAAACTCCACTCGGAGGTTTCTCCCTCAATTCAACAGTCGCCTTTCACTCGGAAGAATCAGAAGTCAGTCGACCGCAGAAGACCAGAATCCACTCTAGGGAGGTCAATGGACAGGCGTTCGACTGGTCGCCATAAGTAGCATTTATTACATACGTTATCAGTAACGTTCACCTTTATTACCATGATCAAACCTTGGTTGTGGGTATTCATGAGGGGCAGCGCACTCTATATAAGCCACCCCTCCCCTCTGGCACAAGGGTTCGCACCCCCTGTAACTCACACATTCCACACGACAGAAGCTCCCGAGAACTGAGACGTAGGGTTGTTACCTCCACGAGAGGGGCCTGAACTCATACATCCGTGTGTACAATCTTGTCGTAGCTAGGACTCTGCCCTCTCCTTTCGTACCCTTAACCTCTACACTATCAGGCTCGTTCCCACGACAGTTGGCGCCCAACGTGGGGCAGGTATCTAAGCGACTTCTGGCGAGTTTGCAATTTTCTTCTTTGTCATGTCTTCCGGCGGCGGTTTGTTCCTGGGCCACGAGATCCATCTCGGTGTGTTCACCTTCGCGCCGACGACTCGACATGGCTTCAGGAAGCGCCTCTGGACATTGAGGCGCTCCCGATCCGCGGGGCGACGCACTTCCGTGCAAGCTCTTGCGGCATTCTTCTTCGAAAGCCGTTGACTCCGTACTTGTCGACTCCGGCATCGTTTGTTTTCCCCGCTGTTCATCGCCGCAAGCTATCTGGTCACTCACGGCTCCAGCGTTGGGTGAGGCATGCGGCAGCTCGCCAAGCGTCATCTCCGTCGATTGCGGCTATCGAGCTCGCCGAATCAC
The DNA here is from genome assembly GCA_022496015.1 of Hordeum marinum. Lineage (NCBI taxonomy): Eukaryota > Viridiplantae > Streptophyta > Magnoliopsida > Poales > Poaceae > Hordeum > Hordeum marinum. The sequence goes on from CM039678.1 coordinate 452,494,630, forward strand.
TTCACGACGTGCTCGACTCGGCGTCGGATAAGTCTGACGTTCCTTCCGAGTGTGAGAGTTGCGATCCAGCGGCTGAGGTTCTTATGGAGGGTTAACAACAAAGCCCCCCTGGCTATGGCCATGGTGGGCACGAGGTTGGAGGACCATCGAATGAGAAGCAACGCCGAGATGAGGAGATTCTCCATACGCCCATCGTTGGTGCGACTGCCGAGGCCCAGGCCTTGGAGGCCATGCTCCTTCGGCTCGAAGAGATGCAGAAGGCACTCGATGATTGTACCCGTCAGCGTCTACAAGTTTTCAGTCAACATCAGCGGCAGTTGTTTCCAAGTGGATCTCAGAACAACGTCCAGGTATTCCGTACTCTAGTTTAGAATGTTGCAGTTGCTGCTAGGATTGCAGATTCCATTCAACCATCACGTTCAGAGGTTGGCAGAGGTTTGCAGCAGATCTGAGCGTTGCTTGAGGCAGCGCAACAGCAGAATTCGGCTGTTTCTCAGTCGCGCAATAGGTTACACCACCGGCTCCTTCTTTGGCTTGACCAGGCGGGAGTGGCCGCGGGGAGGGTAAGGGCCGTAGTCGCCCTCGTTGATGACGAGGTTGCCTCCATGGCTGCGTCGACAGAGCGGCGTCTCCTGCGGCTCGGGCTTGACGGGGAGGAGCGTCGCCGACATCAACCCAGAGGAGCGGGAGCCCGAGGACAACAAAGACAGCGTGTCCATGCGACTCGGCATCCAGGAGCTTCCGTGGCGGCGAGAGAAGGAGGGTGTTGGGTACTCCATCGGTGGCTCATTGCCGCCCTCGATGTGTGCGAGCACGGCGAAGAGAGTTCACCTGGGCGCGCCCCACCATTGACGACGGCCCTCCGAGTGGTCCCCCCCCCCGGTGCCGGGGCGCCGTTGGTGGACTCAAGCTGCTCGGTGCGACACCGCAAGAAGTAGGCGGTCCAGAGCGCGTGGTTGTCCGCCACGTATCGTGGCTCTTGGAGCGCTTGCTCCGGCATGTTGGCCCGGATCGCTGCGATCTCGGCTTGGCGTTCCGCGTCGAAGGGCAGCGGAGGCACGGGGACGCCGCCTGATCTCGGTTGCCATGTGTCGAGCACGCATATGTCGGGCGGCATCAGTAGTTCGCCTCCTGCAGTAGGCGCGCCTCCTACTCGTGCAACCAGCGGCGGCCGAAGTCGTTGGCCGCTGCACTGTCGCCAGGGAACCTCTCCACAATGGCGAGTGCTTTAGGACGGTGAAGGAGAGAGGGAGAGAAAGGTTGTCCGGCGCTGGGCTAGAGCAGTGCGGGCGAGAGAGATGGCGAGTGTGCGGCGAGCGGCGGCTCGGCTTTTATAGCGACGAGAGGGCTAGAGTGGTGTAGACGTGTGGCGGGAAAGGGTGGGATGTGCGGCAGCTCGCCATCACTGCGTCGTTCGTCATCAATGGAAGGCTGACCAGCGACGGCTTTGGCATTGAATTGCGTGGGAGCCGAGGCAAGGCGATGAGGACGACGAAGCCTAGTCGCTGATTCGATGGGCCCAGAGGGTGGGAATCTGGCGCGGGAAGTTTTGGCGTCTTTTCTCTTTCCCCCAACGCCCTCGGTCGCACTCCAGCGTGTTGAGTTCGGCTTGGATCCGCCGATGTCAATTTCGGCCCAAATTGACATCTTTTTTGACCCAGATCATGAAATTTGGGGTCTTAAAGACGTGACTAGGTGTGTTTTTTGCGCCGGCGATATAAATGGTGCCCTTGGGGGGAGGGGGGATGCTCTAGCTGGGCTAGCCGGCTAGCTCATGAGCATACATAGTTTGGTGCCTTGAGAGGCCAGCGTTGGAACAGATCACACGATTGAATACCTACACACACTAAAAAAAAAGCGTCAGACGAGCTCTTACTTACCCGGCGAGCGAGTGGACTTATAATATCCGAATCCACACACCCTTTCCCTTTCCCTATCCGGATGTTGACTCTGGCGCCACTAGCAGAAGCACAACTTGCTCGGCAGGAAACGTCGCGGATACATACATACGAGCCCCGGAGAGTTTAAATGCGGGAGATGAGAACGTTCGCCGCATGATCCGATCCATCCTTCGGTCATGCCATGCATGATCCGATCCGGCCAGCCACCCAGCTTCCCTGTATACAAATCACCAGACCTCTCGAGGTAGCTAGCCGATTAAAGCGGGAGTGGGACGAGCGAGGGCGACGGTCGAGGCAACCACGCAGAAGCGGACGATTCCACACGTTTGTTTCAGCTCGCGGTGACACGACCTGGAAGGACACGACATGGTCGCGGCCCCGGACTGCCGGACTGGTCAGTGGTCACCACGCCCGCACTGTTTCTGTTTCTGTTCTCAATTAACTACGTGACCAAGAGGTAATACCGTAATAGTACTGTACGCTGGAGCAGTATCTTCGAGCCGGCCAGCGGGCCGGCCGTCTCGGGATCTCGCCGCCGGCCCCGTCACGTCACCGGCCGGTGGCGCGAGGCCGGTCGAGCGGGTGGTCGTGGGGGAACAGCAGTCCCAACAGCCTGCGTACGTGACGCGCGCAGGTCGGCCGGCACCCGGCCCGGCCCGGCCGCGCCATTTGCCGCCGTCGCCGTCGCTCCCGGGCCACCCGAGCAACAGCAGGAAATAAAAAGAAGGCGCTCGCCGGACGATCGAGAAGAGTCGCCCGTCCGTGCTGGCGGCGACCCTTCCGCGAGCGCGCGTACGTTTCGTGCGCGATCGCTGTGGGGGTAGTGATGAGACGCCGACGGCGAAACCCAGTTGACACGAGCGCCGCGGTCCCGTGGAAAACCCTCGCGGCCCGTACGTCGTTATCGCATGGGCCGGCATCGAGAAAGCTGGCCGGGCGCCGTGACAACAACGGACGGATTGCGGTAACATTTGCTGATGCCATCGATCGGAGCCCAGGATGATATTTCGGGGAATTCCCCATCCCTTCCCTTCCCCGGTAGTGTGTACAGAGCTGGGAGCACGAGGTCTGACATGGCTCGGATATCCATCTATCTATCTACCCTGCTCTCTGTGTCTGTGTGCGTCGTCCACCCATGGCCATGGGTCAACCAACCCGCACACTCCTTCCTTCTCCTTTTAGTGCCTCCGATCCCGCGTTTACTTACCAACTCAGGTGCCGGCGGAGTCAGAATTATTTCCAAAAGACGTATGTATGTGTGCGCGCGCTATAACCAGATAGTCAAGCAAGGCAAACCTAGTGGATCATCGACGCGGTAAAACACACACGAACTTTCCAATCGACGATAGTAGCATGCGTACGTACGTCGCAGAGTTACAACACAATACGATCACCCACAAGGCCACAACAACCGATGAAAAAAACACAATACAATCGCCCACAACAACCGATTGAAAATCCACACGGCGGGCGATCGATCGGCAGACGATGAGGTACATGCATGCCAGTACAAGGCTGGGCCGACACCCTGCTTAAACTACACATCCTCCCCTTCCCGCTCGTGACATCACATCCTTCAAATTTCCAGCCTTTGGAAGATGGTTTTCCTCTTCCTCCTCACCGTCGCCATCGCCATCGCCATCAGCATCCTTGCAAGTCACCCCCTTCCTCCCGCCCCCGCCATATATACCTCCACGCCCCCTCCTCGCCATTCCCATCTCCTCATCATCCATCTATAGCTCTCCATCTCTCGAGAAAACTAAAGCTCTAGTCTCACGAGAGAGAGAGAGACAGAAGGCTCTCCGTCGCTACTCCTCCGAGCTCTACACCCCGGCATCTGCATCTCTAATGGGGGAGCACGCGTACGACCACAGCAGCAGCAGCGGAGGCAGCGGCATGAGCCCGTCGACGCCGCCGGTGCAGCAGCAGCAGCAGAAGCGCAGGGGCTCCTCGCACCACGCGATGGTGCCGAGGGCCACCACGACGCGGCCGGCGATAAGGATCATCCACATCATCGCGCCGAAGATCATCAAGACCGACGTGGACAACTTCCGGGACCTCGTGCAGCGCCTCACCGGGAGGCACCACCACCTGCCGGCCGAGGACAGCGCGGCAGTGACGGTGGGCGTGGCGACCGCGCCGCCGTCGCCGGTAGAGGAGAAGCCGCAGAAGAAGAGGCCGGTGCCGGCGTTGGCCGACGATTTCTTGGCGCAACAGGAGAACAGGAGGAGGAAGAAGATCAAGTGCGAGGTGGTGAAGGTGGAGGAAGGAGGGTTCGGCTGCGGCGGCGGTGACCTCGATTTCAGCGAGCTGTGGATGGATCTCAACCCCGGGGGCTTCCTGAGCTTCTTGGAGGAGGACATCTTCCAGGATATGATGGCTCCTGACTTGTTGCAGCAGCCTGTGGGGGCGCCGAGGATGGATTTGGTTGGTGAAATGTGTGCCTCCTATCTGGCCTAATTAGTTGGTTAGAGCTGTTCGTCTTGTGATATCTTTCTCTTGTTTGTGAGGATTTTTGTACTTTGGTTGAGAGAAATGGATTCTCTCCTCTCTTCCTTTTGTCTAAATGAACATAACTACAGTGGTGTTGGAAGTTGGAAGAACTTGCACCCGTGGTTGCAAATACTAGTGATTATGTAAAGTACCCTTGTGGGATGATGATCGTTAAGGAATGGTAGTTTGGGTGCTCACATTTGTTCCGTGCTCACATTTGTTCCGGCCTCTTAAATGCAAGGGAATCTCCAACACGGACCTTAAATCGCCGGCAAATGTTTCACATTTGTCCGCGGATTGATCCGGATGTCCGTTTTCACGCAAACCAGAAGCAAACCAGAGGAGTTTCGTAGGAAATCGGACATCTGTCACATAGGACTCCGACAGCCCCGTCCATCCAACACCGATGAGGAGCCCGCCCATTTAGAGCGACCCGCATTGTTTCTGCGTCAAAAAAACCATGCTTTGTCCACTCTCTCCGCCTCGATTGCCGTCGCCATCCACCCCAACTCCCGCCTTTTTCTCTTCAGCCACCGCATGGACCCGCACGAAGAGCTGCTCGAGCTGGCGGAGATGGAGGATCCAGAGAAGATGGACGCCCGGAAGATCAACTCGACGACACGGCAAGCCCACCGCTTGAAAAGAAGGGAAATGATTAAGAGGCGGGCAAAAAGCAAGGCGGCGATCGGGGTAAAAGGGTAAGAAACATGACGCATCGCCGCCTCAACAGTCCATGCACATGTCGTACTGGTCGGAGCAATATCGGTCGCCCTACTTCTACGTACGATGTGACAGCTTGGTCGACCCGATTCCATTTGGATCAGTGACCCGAGAGAGGAGGAACTCCGGGAGGCGACATCCCAAGGAAGAGAAGGTCAAACATGTAGGCCTGAGCTCGCTAGCTGAATCTGATAACGCTTGCTCTACTGGGTACATAAGGAAGAGAGGGAGAAACATGTGGTAGACATTCCCACCTACCAGAAGGAAGAGAGAGAGAGAGAGAGAGAGAGAGAGAGAGCCTCTCCACCCTCAAGCCGAGAGACTTTGTAACTCAAGAAACATAACTTTTCGGTGACCTTCCCTATCTCCGGCGAGCCCCACGCAATACAACAACAGAGACGGAATGGGGTCTTACTTCTCGAAATAGGCTTGCGCCCCGCTTTATATATAAACCAACAACACGTAAGTTACACAGTGAAGCTATATAAAGTGGTGAGGTAGCCCTCTGACACAAGAGAGCCCTAAATAATTGGCCACCATAATCGCACACCACTATGATGCCAAACAACTATGCACGGGACGATCAGATTACAACAACACGACATGACCTAGACACCTAGCCTTCATGACAAGGGGTTTTCACCTGAAGACTTGTCACGGTCCACAGCGAAGAGAACTGTCAGGCCCAAGATGCGGTCTTATCCTTATTTCGACACGAGGGCCTCGATAGGGACAGAAGTGCATCTCGTCGTGTTGCAAGAATGGATATCATTACAAGTACATGTACATAAGAGATGAGTATATGGAGTTGGCTTACACTCGCCACAAGCTAATTCAAGATCACATCAATACAACAACATACTCAAACATCATACATAAGAGTAGGGTCCGACTACGGACGAAAACAAACGACAAATGACATCCATCCTTGCTATCCCAGGCTGTCGTCTGGACCCCATCCTAGATCGATGAAGAAGAAGAAGAACTCCAACAAACAAGCAACGCTCTCACGTTTAAGCATCACATTACCTGTACCTGCAACTGTTGTTGTAGTAATTTGTGAGCCACAGGGACTTAGCAATCTCATTTACAATGGTATCAAGACTATTAAAGCTTAATGGGTGAGGTATGGTTAAGTGGTGAGGCTGCAGGAAGCGACTAAGCATTTATTTGAGTGGCTAACTTACGAGGACATAAAGTAAAGTATGGTGGTCTACGCATAATGGGCGTGAACCAGTAATGATCACTAACTGATCCTGAACACCTACTTACGTCAAACATAACTCCACCATGTTCTCTCTCGGATAAGGACTCACGAGAAGAGACAGTCACGTTACGCACACATCTGGTGTATTTTATTTGAGTTTATTTCAAGTTTGCTATGACCGGGTGTTAAGCAAAGTATCCAAGTTTGCCACATAACCGCGAGCACGGATTTCCAAAAGATTTAACCCTGCAGGGGTGCTCCAACTCATCCATCATAAATTAACCACACGCAGCGGGAATAACCTCGACCACGGATCTCGTGATATTCCTAGGCAATTCCATAGGAAATCCGCCACCTCGAGATAGCCCAAAGAAAATCAAAATTCCTCACTCAAGACGTTCGAGAAAGGTAAAACAAATCCAGCAAGGCCACCCGGCGTACCGACAAAACCCGATAGGAGCCGCGTCTCTCGTTCTCAGGGTATGACCGGATGGGCAAGACGTCGGGTTGGCTGAGACCCCGGGTGACCAGGGGGCGCCGGACATCGCCTGGTTTGGACCAACACTCATGAGGAGCACTAGCCCGGGTTGTTGATTAAAATCCTCGGGTTAATTACTCTCTATGCAGGTTTATTAGTTATTAGGCAAATGTAGTACCAATGTTGGGCCTTGCCAGACAAGCTTTATCCTAAAACGAAAATCAAGGGGGTCCCCATAACAACCCCGAGCATGTTAGGAGCGCTAAATTATGGAACATAACACCAGTTCACAAGGAGCTAGGGCGGCAAGAGTGGAACAAAACATCGAGCAAAAAGCCAAGCCTTCCACCCTTTACCAAGTGTATAAGTGCATTAAATGAAATAGCAATAATATTGTGATAACCAAAGAATGTCCATGTTGTCACATGGAAGCAATTGCACCTGCAGCTAGAAACGCTATAAGAAGGGTTGAGCAAGCGGTAACATGGCCAAACAAAGGTTTGCTGGGAAGGTGGAGGGTTAGAGGCTTTCATGGCAATGTTGGGAGGCTTGACAAACAAGTGGTAGGTAGCGAGATATAACGATAAAAGCGGGACAACTAGCATGGCAATGATAGTAGTGGTATCCAGGGAAATGTGTCATCTTGCATGAGATCCTGATTGGAAGAAGCATGAGTCCATGAAGAAGAGGAGCCAATGTAGTCGATCGGATCCTCACACTCCGAACGCTTTCGGAACTCTATCGAGAAGAAGCAATCCGGAACAAACAGTCAACACAAGATACACCACAACATATGCATGACATGATGCGCAAACAAATATGATGCATGTGCGGTTTAATATGCAACGCATGGCATGGCATGGCAAGCACATCAAACAACTACTACATATTAAGTGAAGTTCAATATGCAACGAGACGAGACTCCACGTTCGAATTATTTAGTTCACTCTCGTTAGGTACTCATCAATGTTAAACGTTGTTAGGCATGGCAAGAGGTGAAGCATAAGTAAACTACACTATCTAGGCATCTTAAATGAGGTCGGAAACAACTTATAGTATTTCCGAAACGACCTCATATGTTAATTTCGCAATTGGTCCAGATCTGAACTAATCATATTTTATATTTTTTTAAACAACATAATAAAGTATACCATATCATTCTACACGTCATTCTAGTCGATTTACATATATGGGACATCTCAAACGGAGCTACGGCCTAAAAGATATGAGCAACACAAGATGCATATGTCATGAGTGCAAATGCATGGAAAATACAATCACAAACATTTCAAATCATGAATTCAGCAAGTTATTATGAAACTACATGAGATTCTAAGCAAGTCTCATATGCAACATGTTCAAAATGGAGCTACGGTTCAACAAATACAACCAACACAAGTTTTAGTTGAAATCTGCCCAAAACAGCAAGATAGCATTTTGCACACATGAAAACAATAAGTTACACTATTCTAAAATGCACAAACAAAGCATGGCGCAGTAGCATACAACACACACTTCATTTCATCTTCACATACCATACTCAAAAGAGGCATGAATCACATGGTAGGGAGCTCACAACATGGCATATTGAACTAAGCAGTTTTCAGACTTAGTGAAAATAACCCAGTTTTTGACAGTGCAGTTTTTATCACGAAGGCATATTGACAGCAGTAAAACTATATGCTACAGGTCATATGATGGAATCAAAATTAACCTCATATTAAAGGGCATTATCAACTAAAAATAACTCCATTACACCTACCCCAAAGGGGTTCTAGATCACTAGCAAAACACATGGCAAGATAGCAACAAAGCGTTACAGATTCCAGACTTGGAAATATTTTAGCATCTCAAAACAGCAGTATTTTATAGCATATTGGCAACAAGAAAAATAACACCCAAACATGCATTAACATGGCAAACAAAATGACCAGGTGCTAGTGCATATATCACAGGGCATATCTCTTGTACAAATCTAATTCACATTATGCATGTATTTAATCACACGAAAATAACAAATGGGCATCACCGTAAAATAACATGCACACAAACTTACTCAAATGGAAAATCTAAATGCACAGATAATTCCTTGGATTTTTCTACCCCGATAACATATATAATAAGCATGTGTTTCTATACCAAATGTGCCACAAAAAATATGCACAATTTTCATTAATTTTATGTAAACAGAGCGACGGTTAGCTATCTCGCGTACATGGACAATGAATAGGCCGAGGGGGAGGCCTCACCTAGCTGGGCTCGGCCCAGGTCGATGAAGGTGCTGGGCGGGCGTGGGAGGCGGCCCATGTGGTCGCTGGTGAGCGAGGCGGTGCTGGTCGGGCGAGGGCGAATCAGGGCCGGGCCTGCCCGGATCCGTCCGTTCCGGCGGCGGAGCTCGGGGCTGGCGACGAAATCCTGCAGGGGAGAGAGAGACGACGTGAGAGAGGGGAAAATGAAGGGAGGAGGAGGAGAGCACGAAGGGGCCGACCAGGTGGTCGCCGGCGGCGGGACGTGGGGTGGCAACGGCGGCGCTGGATCGAGGGCTCCTCTCCTCGATCTGGCTTGGGCACAGGGGCTCGGGCGGCGGCGACTCATCGGGCCCGGGGTGGGCCCGGATGGGCTTCGGCGAGCCTAGCGGCTGAGGGGAGGGAGGTTGCGGCTAGGTGGCGGCTGGTGGGTGGTTTGGCATGGGATTCGAGGAGGGATTAGGGTCTTCCCAATTAGGCAGGCTAGGGGGTATAAATAGCCGTTTGGGAGCTAGGGGAGGGGGTTTTGCACCGTTTTCGGACCGTTCGATCTCGATCGGATGGCCTGGAAGCGGAGGGGGGGCTAAGTGGGCGGCGTGGCTGTGGAGAGGTGGTTGGGCCAAGAAGAGAGGGAAATGTGAGCCCATGACATGAGGTTTTTTAAAACACCGAAAACGTCCGACGGATAAACGATGACCGCATTGCTACGGCTGACCTATCGGGTATCAAACGAACTCAAAATGCGACGAAATTCGGAAGGCGGACTACCTACAATATAATAAGACCGCATGCCAAGTTTTGACCCAATCCAAGAATATTTTTCGTGCACTTTAAAAATGGTTTTTTATCGATACCGTGGGCATCTGAATGTGTGGTTGGTCTCGAAACGGGCAACGGCAAGAACGGAGAGAACCGGCGACTACGAACGGATGCAAGTTTTGAAAACGAGTGGCGATGCCATGCAGATGATGCGAATGATGCAGTGATGAATGCGTCAACCAGACGAAACACATGACCTGAATGGAATAAAAGGGGAATCTCCTGGAGCGTCGGTCCCAGGCTGTTACAACTCTCCTCCACTACACAAGGATCTCGTCCCGGGATCTAGAATGCGAATGGGAAGAGAAAGAGCAAAAGGTAAAACTTAGTTGCTTCTCTGACACACGAGTGAAACCAATGAAAACATGAAGGTTGGAAGAGATGAACAATAACATGGGAACAAGCAAGAATTCACAAGAAATTTCGGCAGCACCTCGGTAGGAAAGAGAGGCAAAATTTGATATGATGAAAATAAATTAAAGGAGAGACACCAAACTTCAGTTGGATTAGAATCAAAAACTTGATAAGACGGAAGGATCATGAAAAATTTCATAGCACTCCGGTAAATGGACAAGCAAGGGAAGAACATGATCTTAATCAAACTAGTTGTGAGTTGAAAATAGCAACACCACTATGCCTCCGGAACAAAAGAATAGAAGCTAGATTTTTGGAGAGAAGAGAACGGAGAAGAAAATGGCACCTCTACCACCATTGAATTTGAAAATCATGGTTGAACGGAGTCGATGGAGAATCCATAATGAAAAGAATATCTTGTTATGGGCTTATGGAAAGCAACTCAAAATTATGAGGTGACAACCTGCCACAACAGAAACAATTGATTGCTTGAGAGCACAAGATATGCAAAGCTTCTTTCACCAAGAGGTCGAGGAGACACTTGAATCCTTTATGACACCATGATAGCAACAATCCTTAGGAAATGCTTTAGGTGAAATCCAACCCAAGATAAATCCAAGAAAACAAGATGGGTTTACTTATCTTATACTTGACAACTTTCCTTCGAGACTCCTCATAATCAAGAATTTAATAACACCATCTCAAAATACAATGGAGAAGGAATTGAACTTAGAAATCCAAGATAAGAACACATGAGCACCTCCAAAAAGAATCTTGAAGAACACTTGAAAATGAAAGAAATCTTGATGAACAACCATGACGAACCTCCGGAAGAACTCTGAAACGAAAGGATTATAGAAAGAATTGAAGGATGCAAAAAAGACAAGATTGAGGCCTTGCTATGAACTAGATGAAGCTTAGCGACAAGATACTTGAGAAAAAACTAGGAACTCCGGAAAAGAAAGATGACCACTTGGGATAAGGAATTTGATATCATGAACAACTCCGGAAGAAGGATTGAAATCACTTGGATGAGACAGGTATAAGAATTGTGATATGCCTATCCTTCATCAAGTTAAATTGATGACAAACAACGGATTTGGCATACCACTTATCCTTTTGGAAAAGATAGGAAAGATAGATAGAGCACAAACTTGAAGAGGTCTTGAACGAGAACACCGGTTAGAATTCACAAACGAATGACGATACAACAATTGAACAAAGATACATGGGAACAAAGAGATCACGATCCACCTAATGGAAAACATGAATGAAGCACCGGAATAATTGATACGAACGAAGGAACAACAATTGAGAAGTTAGAACGAAAGCTAAAAGCTGAGAACGAAGAAACCTTCTAAAACGATGGCCTTCGGAGGATCAAGAAATGAAAACAATTATGAAATGCACCGGATAGATATGGGAGGAATAACTCATGATCAAAACAATTTGATATGATAGGAACAGCCTGAAACCAAGAATCTTTGGAAGAACGAACAACGATTTAAGAGAAACTCTCCTTTGGTCTTCAATGCAGAGAATGATGACGAGAAACACCACCACGAATTACTGAGACACTCCGGAACAATGAATAAAGAAAAGGTTGAGCCAACAATGAAAATGATTTAGAAGCGATCATGGAAGAGGAATATGACTGATGAAAATCATTCTTGCATCATATTTGAAAAGAACTTGAGGACATCTCCGAAAAGATAAGAAGAGTCAGGTAGGATCCTAGGGAAAACACCTGTGGGTTATGCGCCCACTCAAAAGAAACCACCATTGAAACAATTGGTTAAAAGAGAGATTGCACCGGTACAAATTAAGAACTTGATGATATGAGACCCTTGAAATAATTTAAGAGGACAAGAATGAAAATGGATGTCTTCTGAGATATCTTCAACACTCCGGATAGAATAGAGAGGGGTGAAATAAACAAGAGAGGCTTGGAAAAGAAATTCCCACATGGAAACCATTGAACGAATGAGAAAGGATATGATGAGCACTGAAGCTTGAATTGAATCCACCGGGGGAAGAATAACAACGAGAACAAAGAAAATGAGGATAGACCTTGAAATTGAAACTCTTGAGAATCTCCACAGAATCATCGGATACAATATGAAGAAATGATAGCGGAAGCATTGATGAAGAGAAAGGCACTTGGAAGAGAATTTAATCATTGAAGAAAAAGGGCAGGAGGGTGGGGAAAAAAGACAACTTGAGACAGATGAGACGAACTGCAGAGAAGAATAAGAGGATTGATCTTGCAATATTGAGGAGGATAGAATTATCTTGAAGAGAAACACACCAGTTGAAAAGAATTGATATGATAACTTGATTGAGCACAAGAATTAGCAATCCCACAGAAATATGAGAACACTACTTAGAAAAGATCTGAATTCATCACTTGACATCGAAGCAACTTGAATTACCATATTCAAAACAAAACAAAGGATGGGGCTTACGAACAAGCCAGAAAAAATACATACCCACTATGCACTTGTTGGAAAGATCATCCTAGGTACCTACTTGAATTCCCACCTAAGAATTCCCGAAAACTTTCTAGTTATGTAATCCGGTGTTGGGGATACAAGGAGGAAATATCTCACACAACTAACAAACCTACCACCCAACTGTATCCATCCTTCAACACATAACCAGAGGCTTTCGCAAGTCCATCTAAATCGGATCCTCAAAAGCACAACGATACTAACCATGGTGGTACCCCGGACGCCTCCCCAGTACTGGGTGACTCCGACCTTATCTCATCACGACAAGTATTGAAGCAATTCCGAACACCCTCTGTCCTGAGATACTAAGGAAGTTGAATGATAATGATGTGCCAAGAATTCCCTGGAGCTCAACTCCCCGGAAGAAATCAAGTCAGACAGGAGGCACCAAGACAGAACTCTGTCACATCGGCATCATATAATTTCCAAAATACATGCGTGATCCTAAAAAAAATTGAGCGAAAATAGGAGTAGAATCAAAATTCCTAAGTCGTAATTCCTCACCAGAGCATAGAAGAGAAGTAAAAAAACCTACTCTCCGATATAACTAGACTCAAAATAATTTTTCTCTAGACTCGACTCGGCCAAGTTCGATCAATCAAGGGGGCTCCTAGGTCGGTACAGGCTCTGATACCAACTTGTCACGCCCAAGATGCGGTCCTATCCTTATTTCGGCACGAGGGCCTCGACAGGGATAGAAGCGCATCTTGTCGTGCTGCAAGAATTGATATCATTACAAGTACATGTACAGAAGAGATGAGTATATGAAGTTGGCTTACACTCGCCACAAGCTACATCAAGATCACATCAATACAACAACATACTCAAACATCATACATAAGAGCAGGGTCCGACTATGGACGAAAACAAACGACAAATGACATCCAGCCTTGCTATCCCAGGCTGCCGCCTGGAACCCATCCTAGATCGATGAAGAAGAAGAAGAACTCCAACAAACAAGCATGCATAAGAGCAGGGTCCGACTACGGACGAAAACAAACGACAAATGACATCCATCCTTGCTATCCCAGGCTGCCGCCTGGAACCCATCCTAGATCGATGAAGAAGAAGAAGAACTCCAACAAACAAGCAACGCTCTCATGTTCAAGCATCACATTACTTGTACCTGCAACTGTTGTTGTAGTAATCTGTGAGCCACAGGGACTCAGCAATCTCATTTCCAAGGGTATCAAGACTATTAAAGCTTAACAGGTGAGGTATGGTTAAGTGGTGAGGCTGCAGGAAGCGATTAAGCATTTATTTGAGTGGCTAACTTACGAGTACATAAAGTAAAGTATGGTGGTCTATGCATAACGGACGTGAACTAGTAATGATCACTAACTGATCTTGAACACCTACTTACGTCAAACATAACCCCACCATGTTCTCTCTCGGATAAGGACTCACGAGAAGAGGCACTCACGGTTACGCACACAGTTGGTGTATTTTATTTGAGTTTACTTCAAGTATGCTATAACCGGGTGTTAAACAAAGTATCCAAGTTTGCCACATAACCGCGGGCACGGCATTACGAAAGATTTAACCCTACACGGGTGCTCCAACTCATCCATCATAAATTAACCACAAGCAGCGGGAATAACCTTGACCACGGATCTCGTGATCATCCTAGGCAATTCCATAGGAAATCCGCCACCTCGAAGAAAATCGAAATTCCTCACTCAAGACGTTCGAGAAAGGTAAAACAAATCCAGCAAGGCCGCCCGGCGTACCAACAAAACCCGATAGGAGACGCATCTCTCGTTCTCAGGGTACGACCGTATGGGCAAGACATCGGGTTGGCTGAGACCCCGGGTGACCAGGGGGCGCCGGACATCGCCCGGTTTGGACCAACACTCATGAGGAGCACTGGCCGGGTTGTTGATTAAAATCCTCGGGTTAATTACTCCCTATACAGGTTTATTAGTTATTAGGCAAATGTAGTATTAATGTTGGGCCTTGTCAGACAAGCTTTATCCTAAAACGAAAATCAAGAAGGTCCCCATAACAATCCCAAGCATATTAGGAGCGCCCAATTATGGAACATAACACCGGTTCACAAGGAGCTAGGGCGGCAAGAGTGTAACAAAACACCGAGCAAAAGGCCAAGCCTTACACCCTTTACCAAGTGTATAAGTGCATTAAATTAAATAGCAATAATATTCTGATAACCAAAGAATGTACATGTTGTCACATGGAAGCAATTGCACCTACAACTAGAAACGCTATAAGAAGGGCTGAGCAAGCGGTAACATAGCCAAACAAAGGTTTGCTGGGAAGGTGGAGGGTTAGAGGATTTCATGGCAATGTTGGGAGGCTTGACAAACAAGTGGTAGGTAGCGAAACATAACGATAAAAGCGGGACAACTAGCATGGCAATGATAGTAGTGGTATCCAAGAAAATGTGTCATCTTGCCTGAGATCCCGCTTGGAAGAAGCACGAGTCCATGAAGAAGACGAGCCAACGTAGTCGATCGAATCCTCACACTCCGAACGCTTTCGGAACTCCATCGAGAAGAAGCAATCCGGAACAAACAATCAACACAAGATACACCACAATATATGCATGACATGATGTGCAAACAAATATGATGCATGTCCAGTTTAATATGCAACCCATGGCATAGCATGGCAAGCACATCAAACAACTACTACATATTAAGTGAAGTTTAATATGCAACGAGTTGCATATTGACAGAACTCCACGTTCGAATTATTTTAGCATCAAAACAGCAATATTTTATAGTATGTTGGCAACAAGAAAAATAACATCCAAACATGCATTAACATGGCAAACAAAATGATCAGATGCTAGTGCACATATCACAGGACATATCTCATGTACAAATCTAATTCATATTATGCATGTATTTAATCACACGAAAATAAAAAATGGGCATCACCGCAAAATAACATGCACACAAACTTACTCAAATGAAAATCTAAATGCACAGATAATTCCTTGGATTTTTCTACCCCGATAACATATATAATAAGCATGTGTTTCTGTACCAAATGTGTCACAAATAAATATGCACAATTTTCGTTAATTTTATGTAAACGGAGTGACGGTTAGCTATCTCGCGTACATGGGCAATGAATAGGCCGAGGGGGAGGCCTCACCTAGCTGGGCTCGGCCCAGGTTGGTGAAGGTGTTGGGCCGGGCGTGGGATGCAGCCCATGTGGGTGCTGGCGAATGAGGCGGGGCTGGTCGGGCGAGGGCGGATCGGGGCCGGGGCTGCCCGGATCCGTCCGTTCCGGCGGCGGCCGGCGGCGGAGCTCGACGGGCTGGCGGCGAAATCCTGCAGGGGAGAAAGAGAGGCGAGGTGAGAGAGGGGAAAATGGAGGGAGGAGGAGGAGAGCATGGTGGGGCCGACCAGGTGGTCGCCGGCGAAGAGGCTCCGATGGCCGGCGGTGGCGGGACGCGGGTTGGCGACGGCGGCGCTCTGGATCGAGGGATCTTCCCCTCGATCTGGCTCGGGCGCAGGGGCTTGGGCGGCGGTGGCTCTTCAAGCCCGGGGCGGGCCCGGATGGGCTTCGGCGGTCCTGGCGGCTGAGGGGAGGGAGGATGTGGTTGGGTGGCGGCTGGTGGGTGGTTTGGCATGGGATTCGAGGAGGGATTAAGGTTTTCCCAATTAGGTAGGCTAGGGGGTATAAATAGCAGTTTGGGAGCTAGGGGAGGGGGTTTTGCACCGTTTTCGGACCGTTCGATCTCGATCGAACGGTCCGGAAGCGGAGGGGGGGCTAAGTGGGCGACGTGGCTATGGAGAGGTGGTTGGGCCAAGAAGAGAGGGAAATGTGAGCCCATGACACGAGGTTTTTTAAAACACCGAAAACGTCCGACGAATAAACGATGACCGCACTGCTACGGCTGACCTATCGGGTATCAAATGAACTCGGAATGCGACGAAATTCGAAAGGCGGTCTACCTACAATATAATAAGACTGCATGCCAAGTTTCGACCCAATCCAACAATATTTTTCGCGTGCTTTAAAAACGGGTTTTTTATCGATGCCGCCGGCACGTGCATGTGTGGTTGGTCTCGAAACGGGCAACGGCAATAACGGAGAGAATCGGCGACTACGAACGGATGCAAGTTTTTAAAACGAGTGCTGATGCCATGCAGATGATGCGAATGATGCAGTGATGAATGCGACAACTAGACGAAACACATGACCTGAATGTAATAAAAGGGGAATCTTCTGGAGCGTCGGTCCCGGGCTGTTACAAGAACCACGACGACGTCTTCAAGTAGATAACAACACCCGTAGATGTCATCGTCGACTGCGCCAAAGCACGAAGCTTTCGCCCGACGGCTCACCGTGACACCATGAGGCACCCATACCAGTCGCGGTGAGAGCCGGTCCCTAGAGCCGGATCTGGGCAACGCCACTACCAAGGACAGAAAGTATGCCCGAACCACCCACCGCTGCACCCCTCGCCGTTCAGACGACCACAAAGCGTGACCACCACTATTGTCATGGGGCCTGAAAACCACCATACGGACCGTCATCTGGGTCCACCACCCCGGCACCCATGTCCCAAGTCACCGCCAAACATTGACTTCACAACGCCCAGTCACGATGGGAGGAAAGGAAGACACCTCCTTCGCCTCCTAGCCCGACATCAACCACATGACCAGGGTGGGATTCTCCATGGTAGGAGACGTCCATGCGTATGTCCCCAGTCAATCCCCATGGACCGAGGGGGTCACGGCCTAGTTGCTGCCGACGGTCACCGTCGAGCCAGCCTCGACATTGGTCCCTAGCCTTGGTCGAGAGAAGCTCGCATGCCGTCATACACATGACCACCAGTGCCGCTCTGACCACAATGGCGCCAACTCGGAGCGACACCACAAGCCGGATCCGCACCGTCCATCGAGCAGCCTGCAGCCGCCACGCCCGACCGCCAATGTCACGGGTCGAGCCACCACCAGCCAAGGGAGCATCCCCGCCCCACCGCCGGCAAGGGAGCCCCAATCGCGCCACCGCGCCAAGCGCGCAACACCCCGTCACCCTGCGCCCGGAACAAGCCGGGGCCTCAAGCCCACGGCACCTGGAAAAAAAGTGGCCGTCCCTTGGCCACATTGTTAGTAGTACGGAACGCCGCAAAGTTACAAGGCAATAGGATCACCCACAACAACCCAAGAGAAATCCACACGGCGATCGACGGCAGATGATGCGGCACATGACAGTACAAGGCTAGCAGGCCGACACCCTCTATAGACTACACATTTCTCCCCTCCCGTTCGTGACGTACGTCCCTTGTACCATCGTACACTTCAAGCCTTTGGAATTGGGAGATTGGTTTTCCTCTTTCTTCCTCCTCACCGTCGCCATCCTCGCGACAAGTTGCAAGTCACCTCCTTCCTCCCGCCTCCGCCATATATACCTCCACGCCTCCTCCTCGCCCTTCTCATCTCCTCCTAGCAAGCTCTCCGTTCCATTTCTCAAGAAGGCAAAAGACTCTCTCGTCTCTCTCGGAGAAAACCAGCTCTCCATCCCTGCTCCTCCGAGCTCTACATCGCGGCCTGCGCGCACGCTAATGGGGGAGCACGCGTACGACCACAGCAGCGGCAGCAGCGGCGGTATGAGCCCTTCGACGCCGCCGGTGCAGCAGCGCAGGGGCTCCTCGCGCCACGCGATGGTGCCCAGGGCCGCCACGACGCGGCCGGCCATAAGGATCATCCACATCATCGCGCCGGAGATCATCAAGACCGACGCCGCCAACTTCCGGGACCTCGTGCAGCGCCTCACCGGGAGGCACCACCACCAGCAGCTGGCCAACGCCACCGCGGGCGACGACGACGAAAGCAAGGAGGTGACGGTGGGCGTGGCGCCCACGCCGCCGTCGCCGGTAGAGGAGAAGCCACAGCCGCAGAAGAAGAGGCTCGCGCCGGCGCCGGCGCTGGCAGACGATTTCGTGGCGCAACAGGAGGACAGTAGGAGGAAGAAGATCAAGTGCGAGGTGGTGAAGGTGGAGGAAGGAGGGTTCGGCTATGGCGGCGGCGACCTCGACTTCAGCGAGCTGTGGATGGACCTCAACCCCGGCGGCTTCCTGAGCTTCTTGGAGGAGGACGTCTTCCAGGGGATGATGGCTCCCGACTTGCTGCAGCAGCCTCTAGGGGCGGCGCCGAGGATGGATTTGGTTGGTGAAATGTGCGCCTCCTATCTGGCTTAGTTAGTTAGCCGGAGCTGTTCTTGTGATTTCTTTTTCTTGTTTGTGAGGATTTTTGCACTTTTGGTTGAGAGAAATGGATTATTTTCTCTCTTTCTCTAGATGAACATAATTACAGTGGTCGTGGAAGAACTTGCACCCATGGCTGCAAATACTAGTGATTATGTAAGCTTCCCTGGCGGGATGATGATCAATGATCATTCAAGGAATGATCAGTTTGGGTGCCCACATTTGTTTTCGGTCTCGATCAGAAATGTAAATAATTGTTCTATCTTGAAAGTGTCATGTGGAGAAAAATCAGTACATCGAAACCGGTGCACTTCTATTTTCAAACTGTCGTTGCGTTGGCACTTGATCGTCATTCCAAGTATACCCTTGTTTTTGGAAGGAAATCATACCCAAACTGAATAATATTTTCTCCTTTTTTTTTGGCACAAGATGGAGCCCCATGATTCCATCAATTCAGTAGCTATACATTACAGACAAAGGACCCACTTATAAGTGGTGTCTGTTTTTTCTGTTTACTAATTGCAAAATGATGTGACTATATGAAAATCTGTGTGTTACCTTGATGGGAATAATTCTATTTTTATACCAGCATTCTTCTAGGTCAAGTCTTTAACAGTCGGGTTGTGTGTTGTCATTACCAATACGCAGATGTGTAAGCACGCTGGTAGAAAACGATGCTTGCGGTATGCTAATCCGTAGGTAACTTGTTTAGCATATACTTGCTTGTTCTGGCATCTTAAACAAGATCCAGTGGTTCCTTTTTAATAATCTATTCGCAGTTTTAATTTGGAACAATCACGCGTAATGGTATTACTGATATGAGATGTAGTACTTCTGTACTTGAGAATAGATGGCCGTCCCGAAGGGTAGCTTATAAATTCAGACAAAGCTAGGGATCGGATGCACGAATTTAGTTGACTATTAGCTTTTATTCAGCTAACTCCTTGTCAATCAATGGCCAAGGAGTCAAAGACTCAAGGAAATATCCAGTGCTCATCTACGATGCATCTTATCCCGATGATAAAAATCCTAGGATATTATGCGCGACGAGCAACCTTTGATCTCACTTTCAGCCCATGAATGCATGGAAGAAGTTTCTCTCTGCATTAACTGGATTAGTGCCCACCTGAACCCTCTCAAAGTCTACCATTAGTCACCTTAGCTTCTTCGTCACTCTCATGTCTTCAATTCCTTGCTCTCTCGGCGAGAATTCGATTCCGGATTCATGCACCGTACCCGGCCCCCTCCATCTACACTAAGAACGTACGTCATACATGTTTTCTCTGGGTTTCTAACTGGTACAAGTGCTTTGCATCTAGGCAAAACAGGCAAGAACAAAACTGCGGAATATTGGCGTTTGCTCCCGTACAATATTCAATCATTGTTCGACGCTAGTACCTGTAAAGAAAATTTGTGAGTAGCTGACAAAACATGCTGGACCCAGCATGAAGGGATGATAGTAGTACTTTGTATCCACTCCAATTATCCATATGTCTCTCCAAGATGCTGGATATCCATGTCAATCCCAGCGGCCTCACGAAAAATCCAAATGCCCAATGAGAGTATCGAGCACATCAACCATATTGTGTCCAAGAAAGAACTTTTGGGTGGCGGCCTTTTGTTGTTCCCATAACACAGTTGTCACCACCCAACTACCGGACATTAAGGTTGGCTAGAAAATTGAGCTGGTGGCTCTTTTTTTTTTGGCAGCTTTCAGAAGTCAAATTGAAAGGTTGCAAAAATCCGGTTATCCCCATTGACAAGGGTAGACTTTTCCTGGTGGTTGCTCAATTAGCATTTCTTAGGAGCAAATGTTCCCAAACAACGGTAGAGGTGTGCCACATTAGTTAGGATTTAATAGCAATTGCACATCAAATGCCCCACTATATGTTCTTATCCACACTCGGCCTCTTGTTTCGATGGCTCTTTTCCTTTTCTGCTTTCGAGTTTTCATTGATGGAAATGCGACATAATCAAACTACCGACATGGTGAACATACTGAGAGCGGAATGTGTATGCGCAATTAAAGGATTTAGAAACGAATGAAGCATACAACTTTGCTTTCGGGTAGGCGACCAACTACACGAAATAACAATACCGCGGACGCTAGTCGATGGCTTAACTACTCGTTTGGGCAAGGTGCAAGCTAAGATCGAGAAGAAAAATCTTATGCTCTCGGAAACTAGTTGATTAGCACGACGACATTTGAATTGAAAGCTCCCTGATTAACTAACCACCAGTTGTAAGCTACTGCTAATTGGACAATTAGAGGCGGCCACCCTTTGAGGCCAACCACGGCATGGTGCGTCCTCATCAAGTGTGTTAATCGAAAGGGACGCGCCGATAAACAATAACCGGAGCTGATGGGTACTCCGTTTCTTATTGCCAACGCCCTGTGTTATCGGTTGGATCCACGTCCATGAATGAGATCTTTTTGGGTTAAACAAAAGAGCGCCAATTATTCAAACCACCTCGTGCCCTGGACCTCGAGGTTGTGATGTCATGCGGTGGGCATCAGCAGGCTGGGTAATTAACTGATGTTACACTAAAACTAAACTAGTTACCGCACTGCTAATTTCCTCCAAACTTGTGGGTACTTGGTAGAAAAAGCAATACAGTAAGTAAGTAGCAACATGAAAATAAGTAGGGAACCTAATATTGGTTGTATGTACTCCCTCCGTTCCTAAATATAAAACCTTTCAAATATTTCATTGTAGACTACATACGGAGCAAAATTAGTGAATCTATATTTTAAAATATGTCTATATACATCCGTATGTAGTTCAAAATAAAACCTTTAAAAGGTCTTATATTTAGAAACGGAGGGAGTAGAATAGAATGGTTATGGTATTAGGGGAATCTGTCCACCCCATCGTGTTGTTCTGCTTGCTGGTTTATGCACTGGAGAAGTACAACTATTTCCAGAAACCAAAGAAGGGAATCACCAGCAAATTAACAAGAAAAATATTGCCGTGCTAAGACAACCTGGTTAAAAGTATATCCACTCGAGAAGAAGAGCATTGTTTCCCGAAAACCAAATAAGGAAATCGCCAGCAAATTAACAAGGCAAGACATTGCCAAAACAAGACAAGACAGTTTTTTTTAAGGAAATCACCAGCAAATTAACAAGGCAAATTAACAAGACAAGACAGTTACCGGTCCGCATTTCTAACGCGGCAATTGTTCTAAAAAAACTGAACCGCGAACCGTCTCCTATATATGAGATTCATGGCGTGTCCATATACGTACGAAATGTCTGTGTTCCTTCACATGCCGACTACACCGTCGAAGAGTCATGCTAAGATTCCTGGTATGTTCATATATACATTTTTTTTTTAAAAAAAACGGAGGCAAAATATTTGATTTGCCTCGTCTATTAAACAAGGAGTCTATATATGCATATGAAATACATGTGTTCCTTGACACGCCGACTATACAAGAGACATACCGCCAAGACTTTTCCAAGGGGCGGGGAAAGATCGACGATGCTGATCTCTGCTACTTGACCCGAGTGTCAACTCCTAATTAAAGGGTGCAGGTACGAGAAGTACCGGTCGAGAGGAGCAAGTTGGACAGCGACCACCCCCGGCCCTTGACAAGTTGTTTCCTCCTGGATCCGTCCCCCGGAGCAGGAGCAGGTGCAGGTGCAGGCCACCTCTTGCAAACCGCTTGACTTCCCGGTCAGGGCGAGCGTTCCGGTTTTCCGAGCGGCAGACGGTGGCGCCTGTTTGGCTGCCAACGGTCTCGATCGCCGGCCACTTGGCTTGTAGTAGAAAATAATGGAGATCATCAACTGGAGATCACTGTGGCAACTGGGCAAGGCGACGGGGTTGTCCTGAGAGGGAACCTAACGTAGCGAGGCGTGTGCACGGGGTGAGGCCCGGGTTGTATGCCTGTGGCCGCGGGTGACGCCTCGTGCACACGTCGCTCCCGCCGACCACGACGCCGTTGTTGGGTGACAGCACGAGGTTATTACGTACTGTAGCTGTAGTATTCCCTGTCTGGTGGAAGGTGTTGACACTGCAGCTCTGGAGGAAAATCGCATCCACGCACAAAGAAACGTTATTTGCAGCCAGACAGGACGCTCAGAGTGCCGAGGTCGCGATGGCTGAACCGAACGTTACGTCGCATGCATATTTGCATACCACTTAAGCCATTCGCGCAAAACTGCTGCAGCTCACCGGCAGCAGACTCGGAGAAACAAGCCGTGTATGGTTCGGGCAGCAGGCGTACAATCATGCATGATTTCCACAAAACAATGGAATTACAAAGGAAGATGTCCCAGGTATGCAAGGGTGTAATGGGTGACAAAGCGCCCCGAAAAAAAGATCAGTCCATCGGTATAGTATACATCTTGCGCTGCTACTGATGCTCATCGCGTAAATCAAGCGCCGGTGCACCAGCTCATGATCTCTTTGGTGATGATGAACTATACATCAGACACAGGCACCAGAGCTCATGTTCCGTTCTTGGGTGTAACCCCCTCACTCGGTGTGTTCTTCAAAGCCTTCCAAGTATTTTACACATGTATGACCTGGGCCCGGCTGTGCATGCCGAACCACATATAGTACTTACCGAAGGTTCGCAGGTACCGATTTCCAAATAATAGCAGCGGCAGCTTGTGTGTATGAGGTAAGATACAAGAAGGTAGGGCATTCAGAATATCTGCACACAACAGCCACAAATTAATACAGGCAATGGATTGAACGTAGTTGGAAAGTTGGCAGAGATAAGATAAGACGTCGCTGCAACTAGCATGAAAATGCAAAGAAGCAAGATGGGATAAACACAGGTTGTCCAGATAACCTAGAGCCATGCACGAAGCAAAACTAGCCTATGAAAATGCAAAGAAACAAGAGGGGATAAACACAGGTTGTCCAGTTAACCTAGAGCCATGCACGAATCGAAACCAGCCTGCGACCCGGTAAGAAGGGGCGCTTCAGTTGGTATTAAAGTTTTACTGATCATTTAAGAACTCACCGTGAACAACTACTTTGACATTATTGCATTCGTAAAAAGAGATACTCTGGCAATGCTTTTCTGGCTTCACTAAGTAAAAGCCTTTGGCAAAGGCAAGACAGGTAAGAATTTGATTGCAGATAGCCAGACTGCATACCTTCAAGAGTTGAACAGATTTCCAACTAACGCAGATCTATCGTTTCTTCCATGAGTAGCTCGTCTACGCATTGGAGGTGCATAAACTGTTATTGGGAGGACCCAGTCCCCCTTCTCTCTTTTCTCAACAAGAAGTGGGTGCTCATACCTGCCAAAGAGAGACCAGAATTGACCACTCAAAGCTAGCAGCAGCAAACTAGAAAATTGACTCCGTAAGATCATCGCGTCCCATACCTTGATGAGTCCATTCCTACCGGAGTTGTGAAGAACTCAAATCTAAGGGACCACTGTACAGAAACCTTTGAGGTAGCAAATGACATTGGTCCATCGATGGGAATTGAAAAGAGAAAACTTGTCTGGTGAAGATCTGCAACAACTTCATGATGTTCGCTGTATACCTGATCGGAGAGCCAACGTTGGATCACAAAATAACACAGGTTAGCATCTTACAGAATAGAAATCGATATTCAAATAGACCAACATACTTGAATAGAAACCTAGTAAGACCATGTACAATGCAAGGTGCTTAGGCAGGTTGTTTGTAAAAATAAACCGAATATTGTTTAAGCGCCGGTGCTTGTTCCTATAGCAGAGGTGCCTAAGTAAGCGCCTGTGCAAAACAAATAAGCGCCGGTGCTTGTTCCTATAGCAGAGGTGCCTAAGTAAGCGCCTGTGCAAAACAAATAAGCACCGGTGCTTAAGAAAGAATTCGGTTCTTTTCCCAAACACCTCTCTAATCACTGCATTGTACAAGGCCTAAGGACTCATGACATCTGATATTGCTGGTATATGTTTATTATTTTCATCATAAGGTAAATATAGAAAGAGTTCTTATCACATTATCTCTTGGCGATCACGAGTTCATGACTTATCATGGGAATGTTTGAGGGCATCAGCACATTTCCTTTTCTGTTTTCTCAATTTTGAAAACATGGTTGTTTAGATATGTCACTGCAACTATGAAAAATGCCACTACTAACACTACTAACTCAAGAAATTAGGAAAGATGTGATCGGACTACATGTTTTCTTCCTTTTACGACCTACTTCCGCTCCAAAATACTTCTATGCTGGGTCAATTATTTTTATGCTTGACCGGGTATATAAAAAAATATGCTAATGTCTACAGCATCAAATATATATATATAGCATGAAAATATATTCTATGACAAATACAATAATACAAAATTGATGTCGTAGACGTTAAAATATATTTCTACAGACTAAGTTTGACTTAGCCACTTAGGACAAACCCAAAATATCAGAACGGGAGGTCATGCTCTCCCACCTACCCCTAGGCACATCCGACCTCAGCCAATGCTGCACTAGTAGCCACCTTGTCTGGTTTGCCTCTATCGACCTCGCATCTCTGACCTCCTCTAATTTTAAAATGACCAGCCAGGGACTTGCTCCTGGTGGCATTTGTTTAAAGAAGAGGAGACGTGAGCACACACACTCTGCAGAGGAGCCTCGACCACAAGTGGGCGGGGCTGCAAACACAACAACCTGCTCCAGCTAACCACCTCAGGTCCTCAGCGCACTCAGTCTCAAAGAGGAGCATGATAACTACCACAAAGCTGGCTGGTGCTTCGGTCTAGTGGTGGGGATGTATTAGTGGTCAGAGATGACCACATCTGCAAACTCCTGTCCCAGTGGATGATCGATTCATGGTGGCGGCAGCCTGATTTCAATTCAGAGATGGTGCAATTCATGCTGCATCCAACTTTGGATCCAAAGGTGGAGATGGCGACTAGTGAGGGGGCGGATGGTAGCAGACCTGCTCCAGCTACAGTGAACCGACATGAGTGCCATCACCCAGTTAGATTTGCCTTTTTACCCTACTGTCTCACATCAGCCAACAGTCCAACACGCAATCATCATCATTGCAGCCACTGTGAAGGATGTAGAGACATAAAAGGCGAGGACATTTGCATCCAATACATGTGAAATACAAAGGCTACTGGCAAGTTTTGTACGATGATTTTGTAGTGGCATTTATTGAAGGTGGAACTTCATTGTACCATTTATCAAGATTGGGTACTTTGGAATGGCATGCATCTAAAGTAATCCCAACAAACAAAATCAAGTTTATAGTCAAATTACATGCATAAATGGCATCTGATCATAGAGATACCCCTGTAGCTAAACCATCAAATATAACCTTGAACTAGTTTCATGAACTTGTTCAAACTTAAGACCAAAGCGTAGGCCATGTGGTATTAACACTTCAGAGATATATCTTATATAACTCATCATTGGGACTAGAGGCAAAGTTCAGTCTGTGAGTCATAGAATGAAACATGTACAACAAGAATTACTTCTAAAATGTTTTGTCAAATTAGACTTTAATGCTAAACAAGTAAACATTCACTGCACATAGTACAATTTTATAGCTGCAAAAAGGATACCTTGGTTATTGTCGGTGAGACCCTTCGTGAAGGGTGTATTACACGAGGATTAATTGTTTCTGATGTTTCCAAGGTTATAGATACCTGTGAAGCACATTGACTAGTTATATGTTTAAATCCCAATTCAATACATAATAATTTATTAAACTCAGTCTTTTACCTCTAGACATCTCCGCATTCCAGTTCCATGAAAAAAAGTGAGTGCTCCACCAATCTGCAATCGGCAAAATAAGATAATCAATCTACCAACAACAAAGCAGTATGGCAGTAACAAGCACAATAAGAGTAATTAGAATACCATATCACCAAAGTAATAAGTTGAGTCAGAATTCTTTGGTGAGAAACGAAGCAAGACTTGATCATCTATTCGTATATTGTATGATCTTCCTCTCATAAAGCCTTCTGCTGCAAAACATTGAATGTGCAACTAAGAATTGGAAATCAAATGTTGGTCACATGGCATGTAAAGTTGTAAACTTACAACAGAAAGAGCAATGATGGATTAAAATAACTCCATAACTGAGACACGGTGGCTTACATCCAGATGGTTCAACATGTTTTGGCGTGAGAGGGAGTCCAATGTCATCTTTTGGGCGATCAGAATCTAGAGAAAATCTTTGACCATTTGATGGATGATGATCCAAATGCAAATTATCTAGCTTCCTTAGAGGTGATACAGTTCCTGTTTGTGCCATTTACTTCATTATAAACACCCAAATATTTACAATTAAACATTTACAGAAAGCACAAATAGGTAGCCTTCTCATGGAGACCTGACTAATGTAAGACTTGTTATTTCATTGTGAAATGGAAGAGGAATAAGCCCAGTCAATTTGAAAAATAAATAAGAACAGAAAACAGGTCCTTGTACACGAAAAGTAAACAGGGAGTTAAAGCACTAAAAATTAATATGAATATGTAAGTGTAGACCAAATTAATCATTAGGAGGCCCTGAGACAAATAGAATCCTATAGAGCAGAGCTTGACAGTATTGTGGCATTGGTGTTTCCTTATGAATATGAGAATATCGCAACTCTCGTACAGTCCCAGTGTCCCACACAAAGTATAAGGTTAATTCTTTACCTCCACCATGGTCATCAGAAATCTCAGACACTGACAATCGAGGAATTGCATTGTATGACGGGAAAGTGGGGCGCTCTCCCTGAGAATACAATGCTTCATTCGTGGAGAGACGTGATGATAAGGAGTGTGTCGATGTTGAGGTTCTGATAGGAAAGTCCGTATTTGATTTGGAAGGGTTGTATGAGGAAACTGATGAAACTTCATCTTTCGAACTATCATATCCTTCTTCTAGATCAGCATTATCATTTGCTTTGATCTGTAATAAGAATATTATATGTCAGCATGGGTTGAAACAACAGTCATGGAAATATACAGATATCACTGATTAACATGATTTAGTCGATAATCACTATGTACATGAAAAATACCATACGTTGAAAAACAGTTCAGATCCTACTAACATTTTCATCAGTTGATAAAATTTTAAACTACATATCTTCTGCATATTGATTTGTCCTTGTTTAAGTAATCCAAATAACTATGGACAACTCATACAAGACATCACTGTTGAAACAAACTCATGCAAGATAACATGTAAGAAATGGATAAAAAATAATTAAGTGCAATGAAATCTGGGAGATGGGTTAGAAGCTAAATAAGGACTCACCCATTCTGACTCGTCATCTTTTTCCCTCCAAAATATACTCAGTTGCTCAACTGAGAGTGGAAAACTTCCTGAGATATGTAAACAGTTTTGCATTGATGAGGATTAACATAGTATGCAGTTTAGTATCACTAAATTTCTGCTGTTGCACATCCACTAACAACTCTGCAGCATTCAGTTGTTGTTTTCCATGTACGTATTTAAACATGATTGTGGTGTCATTCTCCACTATATTATTTAAGCATGTCGTGCATATAGGTTTTCATGAAAGGTTGAAAACAGAACGCTACAAGTATTTTCCTAAAAGAAGGAAGCACTGGAATTCAGTCACCTATAAGAACCCCGGTGAAACTGGAATTGATATAAAGAGTATCCATGTTGAACAAAATAACTTGCGCACCATATAGGATAAGGTGTTATGAAAGCACAAAAGGTTGTACCAACCGCACAAAGATGTGAAGGTTGTGATAACTTCGAAAGGGTCAATATAGCAATCACAGCACGAGCTGTGACCTGTGAGGAGTGGGTGTTGCAATACAAATAAAAAAGGCATTATTGGGTATCTCATGATAGTTACAAAATATCGTAATTAATAATTATTTCCAACCTTGACAATAAAACATATAGGCCCCCATCCACACGCACACAAAAGCTATGTAATCCACATGTTCAGTGGATAAGTAAGCCCACATGCTTCAGTGAGTGAATCGCACTACTTAACAGAAAAGTAGTTTAATCAACAACATACTTCTAAAATCCAGCAGAGTAATACACAGAATGACTGAAGTGCAAGAACCTTAAATTATTGAATTTACATCACTGACCTTCTTCATTCAGTAAGTTGCTGCTTTTCTGGGAAACACATATCTGCAAGGGGACTCTGGTTTCCTACAGAAACGAATTCAATTTTAAGCTATCGCTGGCTTATTTTTAATATCTGAAACTTGCATAATTGCATTACAAGACTGGGTATGAAGTAGAGAATGATGCTAGAAATAAGAAAATGGAATCAAGTTGTTTTCAGTACAATGGTTAAGAGAATTTTCAAAGAACTCAACTCAAGGCTAGCTTAAGAAGCACGAACATGCATTGACTATCAAATTCTCCTTTAAAGAGATAGAAAATTAACATTAGTCTTGGTGTTTCTTGTATAACAGAGGAAATAGATGGACCATATAATGCTACGGAAGCCTGCAGTTGCTTCCCATCATCACAATCTAATGGAATCAATATCTTTCTGTGGGGTTCTGCGTCCACACTTCCAAGATTCAGTTTTCAAATTAAATCAGGTCCGCATGCCCTAAATCCCCAGGCATGTGTGATTATGAGTTTATGACTAATTTCTTTACACTTAAGTAAGATTGTTTACTGAAATACTGTATATTCTTAACACTTCAGTAAACTTGAATACCATCTTGCTGTGTCCCTTGGATAGAAGGATGTAGGGGTAATCAAACGAAGGCCGAAGGTTGAGCTGCGACGCCCCATTTTGCAAGGTATTTACTTGATTTTCGAATCTTACATAAAAATTAATATGTAAACAATGGGCTTTAGTTTTTCAATATATTATCTTTCTAGGATAGTTAGACTGGAATCTTAGATCCAAAATTATCGCATTAGTACATCCGCTAAGCATGCACTAGAAATATTTCACAAGTTACAGGCTAGAACACTCAGTTTGAAGAATAATACAAATCATCAATGAAATTATGGATGGTTAACAGATCAAAGCTTCCAACATTTCAGCACAGGAGAGGCTCCTAATGCAATTAAATTAATACAAGAACAATATTTACAAGACTAGGGTCAATTTGATTTCAGCACAGATTGTGTGAACTTAAAAGGAGTAAGATTTTATGCCAGCTACAAGAAGAAAACTCACCAGCTGAACCGCACTATTTACATTGCCTTTAGTTTGATCCTCATTACCCAAGTCGATCAATCTCCCAAACAATGTACTCCTAACATAATAAATATAGCGAATACTGATGCCCCTATATGATGGTGGTAAAATCTTTGGGAGCTCCAGACGTACAATATCTACAAAAAAAAAATCAACTGAGTTGCAATTTCTTAAAAAAATGTAGATCATTGTATTTCACATGATGCAAAGAATTTAGTTAAGCGAGCAAGTTAACAGGGAGGGGGAATTATCCATTGTCCAGTGAAGATCCTAGGCCAAACAGGAACTGGCCCTCCTAAAGTGTTTAAAAAACATGCAAGTAGCATATCCTTAAATAGTAAATCCTCATAGTCATGAGTACCTTCTGTAACAGAGCTGTAGCCAAAACTGTATTCACTTTTGACTTCACAGGTAGAATCATGGATGCTTAAAGTTTGATTTTGACTTAATGTGAAAACGAGAACATGGATAGATCAATGACTAATATTTAAGATCAAACACGGGGTGGCCGATGAGACAGGTGATTAGCAGAATAAGAAGAAAAGGAAATTCAAATTACTGTATTACACTAACATGTCGTCCAATCATTGTTCCAAATATCGGTCAGTTAATTGCTACTCGGTGGGTCACCGATTAGCTGGTTAACTGATTTATCGGCCGAATAACTGATTTGTTGGCCGATTAACTAGAAAATTCACCTACTTACCCCTACTCAGCACCCAACCGATATGGTACCAGTTGCCGATATCCTGAACATTGCGTACAATACGAGGAAAAATGGAAGTAAAGCATATGAACAATTTTTACTTTACGTTTCAAGCAATCTATAAATGTAGCATTACATGTTAAGTGTGTCATCAACCTCCACTGATCCTCCAAAACAAGAGATAACTTACATGTTTTTGTTTGCCCTGAAGCAATTATTACTTTGGAGACTAGTGAGGGTGCCGAACAATCCAAAAACAAATATTCACCTATATAATCAATTATAACACAAGAGGATTATCAGAAATAAAATAAAAGACACATTGATCAGTTATTTAGATGACAGCTAGGTTGTTAAATACCTCTCCTTTGCTTGGACCCTGGTAAGGGCTTTGGAACAGAGAACCATTGGCTGTCCAACTTCTCAATTCCTTTAAGTTCAAAAGATAGCCCATCTACCAAGAGAGATGTAACATCTCCACCTGACGCTGTCCCCGCTTCATCCTTTAAACTAGCGGGACTAGATATTTCTATAGTCGCGATAACTGAATCACCTGGTCTATACACCTCCTTATCTGTCTGGAGCTTAAATTTTGGAGACAAGTGCTGCTTGGCAGCTGAATCAACCTTACTGTCTTCAAACCACCCAACGCTTTTGAAAAAGGAGAGCCCTTGCGGAAGTGGAAGTCGGAGTGACATATTATCAGACCAGCAACTCTTCCGATTCAACAAATTTCCGCCGGCCCATCGAGAAAGAATAGGCTCACAAGATGCATCGTTCTTCTAAAGCTGTGGCTGGTAACAATAATACAGTCCACCTGGAAATTCATCATGATTAAATTTATGTACATCAAACTGCAGCAGTAACTTGTTCAGGAGGATTTTCTATATGTCAAAACAACTTTAGTACAAATCTACAATTCTCTTCATAAACGGGAAACAAGCCTTAGTGATTTTCCAGGTTGAGAAGCTTCTCTTTGTTTGCCCTGATGTTGATTATCGATCGTAAGCTTGCCCTACAGAGCTTTTTGTAACTACTAGTACACTTGTGACTTACTCAAAGTCAAAACCAGCACAGAGAAAAAAAAACATAATCACTTTAGTTGCAAGGAGTAGCATGTCCACTAGGGAGGGATAGGATTTAAGAGTGAACGTAACCAATCAAGTAAGTAGTCCTTATGCTGCATAAATCGTGATGTGAAGATCCTGACTAGATAATGCCTTTAGAGATAGATAGAAAATGTTGTTGATTGGTTCGGACTTCCGAAGGGAGCGATCGATTTTAGAGATAGAATGTGACCAGCACGGCGAATCAAGTCAAAGCAGCATCTCAATCCCGATCCAGAGACGGGCAGCTCGCAGGCCAGGCCACAGACACGCGAGCCTACCTACCACGCCAGGGCTACGGCGGATCTGGCGGCGGCGCGGGAGGGAACTCGTCCGAGCAGGCTCGGCCGCAAGGAGGGGCCTGCTGCCTACGAAACGCGATGGGGAAAGGGCGGGCGCAGGCGCAGGCACGAGATAGGAGACAGGGGGGAAATCGCCCAGTGTCGCCCAACAATGGACGCATTCACACTAACCTAATGTAGCAGCTAAAGCGGCCGTGCGGGGGCCTAGGTTCGGTTCTCACGGCGGGCAAAATCGTGGAGAGATCGACGGGGGCTTACCGAGGGAGAAGATGACTCCGGCCGGCCGGCGGGATCTCCACTCCGCGGCCGCCAACCCAACCCAGCGGAGGGGAGGACGACGACGAGACGAGAGGGGAGGTGGAGGCCGGCTCTTGGGTGGAGTGAGGCGCCGGCGAGCGCGAGAATTGGGGTTTGAGGCCCTCGGATTTGGGGGGACGAGAGGGAGGGAGGGACGACGTTGCCGCGGGTTGGTTCGCTGGGCTTCACCTCCTTTCTGCCTCTGTGTTTTGTTTTCCTTTGAGCAGAAAGCACGGCACCGGTGGATCTCAGCCGGAACAGTTTTCTTTGTTATTTCAAACGAAGAGTTCGACAGAAATTTTGAATTTGATGATACTTCGTCAATCAAATATGTAGGGTAGCGTCCTATAGTAGTAGTACCAACTGCGTACGATATGAAATATGCAATATCGTTCGGAGTTTCTTGACACGCATGAATGATTCATTTCGAAAAGGGAAAGGTTTACATCCGACTAGCCTCTTCTTTCCACACCTCGCATGTTTTCTCCTCTTTCCTCACGGCGGAGATCCCCTTCCCACCCCTCGCATGTTTTCTCCTCCCACGAGGTAGCCGTCGTCTTCCACGCCACCCCGTCGACATCCTCTCCACCGGTGATAATGCAACAGTTGACATGGATGTGCCGACACCACCTTCAACCCCCCGACGGCGAGATGCTACAACCCTTCGCGAGAGATGCTACAACCGACTTTTTTTTTGCTTCAACTCGGTCTGAATCAAGCAAAATGGACGAGGTGCAAGCCCTTTTCTCGCCACTACTCTATGTACCCACCGTCAGCAACCTTTTTGACACGCTGGCTAGCAAGTTCATTGCTTCAATGACATGAATTCAATCAAGTGGACAAATCATATACTGGAAAATATGGGTAATTAGCTGGAAAGTCAACGGTCTTACATGGAAAGCACTCAACCGGCCTTCCTCTTCTGAATTATATGAATGACAGAAATCGGTCCTGGAGTTTGGTTGCTGAACTTTTTTTGTTGCAACCGTGTTGGCTTTTTGCTACTACGACGAAGACAATTTGCTACAGCCGCGACGAGTCGCCCGATGTGGTCGCTGCGACTCTTTTTGCTGCAACCATGTCGGATTTTTGCTACGACGAGTGACGGTAATTGATACATCCATCTATGGCGATGTCACAATCGAAACGTGACAATAATTGATACATCCATCATCAGCGATGTTTTTTTTGCTGGAACCAGCTAGTTCGTTTGCTGCAATGAAACTGTTTTGGAGATTGATGTGTGCTTTTCTTGCTGGAACTAGTGTTTTTTCGCTTGAATTGGTCTTTTTTATTGCTTCAACTAACCATTGGAGATTTTTGTTTCAATTAGATTTTTCACCGAAACACAACAATACTAGTCGACTATGGCAACAATGATGCGGAGCATCCCGTGCTCATCCCCATGGACCCATCTCTACCAACTCAAGCTCCAAAGGGTCCCATGACGAGAGTCGTGCACGTGCCATTGAATCCGAGGTGACTTCTTTCCTTGTTTAACCATCATTCGATTCACGAGAGACATGGCTGCTACCTCAAGCAAAAGTTATTTGCATACTCAGGTACTCGGGAGAGGGACATGCAAGCAACCACGAGGGACCACGAGGACGCCAAGCTCGGAAGACCCAAGGAGGAGTTGTAGATGAGCTACAGCCTCCGAACGTCCGGACCATCCTCGGACGTCCGACGCCTGGAGATCGTTCTTGAGTTCGTGTTTTCTCTCGTGATTTCTCCCTTTCCCCCTCCATGTGTGAAAAGGGCGACATACACGAGTGTGCCCTGTATCATATTGGTATCATGAGCCACGTTGGTTCACACCTTGGAGTCCCTCCCTCCACTTTCTAGCCGATTTTTTTGTTTTTGACCTAATTTTGAAAATCCCCACAAAAATAGCCCTACCAAATTTCTTGGATTCGTTGGATTTGAGGAGATTTTGTTGATTTTGATCCGTGGATTTCGTTGTGGACAAGTGGATCTACCGTTTCCCCACCTTCCCCATCAATTCCCTCCGCAAAATCGCCCCAATTTTGGCCGAAAAAATTATTTTCCTTTGAGTTGTCCACGTAGGTCAACCGATGAATCGCGCAGCCTTCGGACGACCGGACCCCGGAGATTTGACGCCCTCCGGACGTCCGAGCAACTCTAACCAATCAGCCCAAAAATTCTTGTTTCTCCACCATTTTCTTCTGCATTTGTCACCGCCATTTCTTCAGCAACCCTTTGCATTTGAGATGTTTATACGCGAGCTTCGCCACTTCCTAAGGTGTTTCGGCTAATTAGGAGTGGTTCTACATCGACATCGTCGCTCATCATCACCCGGATCGTCGCCGACCAACTCTTCATTGATATTACACCGTAAGCAAGGACGTTAACCGCGACGACACTCTTGACTCTACCCTTTGATGGAAATATGCCCTAGAGGCAATAATAAATTAATTATTATCATATTTCCTTGTTCATGATAATCGTTTATTATCCATGCTATAATTGTATTGATCGGAGACTTAAATGCATGTGTGGATACATAGACAAAACCATGTCCCTAGTATGCCTCTAGTAGACTAGCTCGTTGATCAAAAGATGGTTAAGGTTTCCTAGCCATGGACATGAGATGTCATTTGCTAACGGGATCACATCATTAGGAGAATGATGTGATGGACAAGACCCAAACTACAAACATAGCATATGATCGTGTCAGTTTATTGCTACTGTTTTCTGCATGTCAAGTATATGTTCCTATGACCATGAGATCATGCAACTCACGGATATCGGAGGAGTGTCTTGTGTGTATCAAACGTCGCAACGTAACTGGGTGACTATAAAGGTGCTCTACAGGTATCTCCGATGGTGTCTGTTGAGTTGGCATGGATCGAGACTGGGATTTGTTACTCCGTGTGACGGAGAGGTATCTCAAGGCCCACTCGGTAATACAACATCACAACAAGCCTTGCAAGCAACGTGGCTAAGTGTTAGTCGCGGGATCTTGTATTACGGAACGAGTAAAGAGACTTGACGGTAACGAGGTTGAACTAGGTATAGAGATACCGACGATCGAATCTCGGGCAAGTAACATACCGAAGAACAAAGGGAACGTTATACGGGATTAACTGAATCCTTCACATAGAGGTTCAACCGATGAAGATCTTCGTAGAATATGTAGGAACCAATGTGGACATCCAGGTCCCGCCATTGGTTATTGACTGTAGAGGTGTCTCGGTCATGTCTACATAGTTCTCGAACCCGCAGGGTCTGCACACTTAAGGTTCGGTGACGTTTCGGTAGTGTAGAGTTATGTATGGTGGTGACCGAAGGTTGTTCGGAGTCTCGGATGAGATCCCGGACGTCACGAGGAGCTCCGGAATGGTCCGGAGGTAAAGATTCATATATAGGAAGTCCCAGTTTGGTTTCCGGAAAAGTTTCGGGCTCATCGGTAGTGTACCGGGAGTGCCGGTAGTGTACCGGGAGGCCTCCGGGAAGGGTATTTCGACCCTAGAGGGACCATGGGCTGTGGGAGAGTATTAACCAGCCCTTTGTGGGCTGGTAAATCAGCCACAAAAGTCCCATGGCGCAGGGAGAGAAAAAGGCTAAGGAAAAGGTGAAAAATCAGCCAATAGGAGGCAATCCTACTCCAACTAGGATTGGAGGTGAAGTAGGATTGCTTCCCACCTCCTGTTCGGCTGAACCAAAGGCCTTGGCTGCCTCTCCTCTCCTCTCCTCCTATATATACTGGTGGAATAGCTAGGGTTTGGCTTACAATTACGGCCACGTGCTACCTGTTTCACCGGGGCTCCTCTAGATCGGATTTCTGCAGCGCTTAGGCGAAGCCCTGCCGGAATCACTCCACCACCATCACCAGAGCGCCGTCACGCTGCCGGTGAACTCTCTCTCCTCTCCACCTCCTCTTGCTGGATCAAGACGGTGGAGATCGTCATCAAGCTGCACGTGTGCTGAACGCGGAGGTGTCGTCCGTTCGGCGCTAGATCAGAAGGACCGTGATCGAGATCGCGGGACGGATCGTGATGAGTTCACAGGACAGATCATGATCAATATCGTGAGACAGATCATGATGAGATCGCGAGACGCTCGGCGATTTGGATCGTGAAGATGTTCGACTACACCAATCACGTTTCTTAACGCTTCCCGCTTAGCGATCTACAAGGGTATGTAGATCCACTCTCCCTCTCGTAGATGCTCATCACCATGGATAGGTTTGCGTGTGCGTAGGAAATTTTTGTTTCCCATGCGACATTCCCCAACAGTGGCATCATGAGCTAGGTTGATGGTTCGATGAGATCTTGAGTAGAACACAAAAGGTTTGTGGGCGTTGATGCTTAGATTGCTTCCTCCCTTGGTCGTATTTTGGTTCAGTGGGATTGTGAGATGAAGCGGCCCGGATCAACATTACTCGTATGCTTACGAGAGACCGGTTCCCTTGACACAACTTGTTGCCTAGATGGCTTGCGGGTGACAGTTTCTCTCACTTTAGTTGGATCGGATTCGACAAAGGTGGTCCTTGAGAAGGTTGAAAAGCAAACTAGTGTATCACCGTTGTGGTTTATGCGTAGGTGAGAATTGTTCTTGCTAGATACCCGTAGCAGCCACGTAAAACATGCAACAACAATTAGAGGACGTCTAACTTGTTTTTGCAGGGTATGTTGTGATATGATATGGCCAATTACATGATGTGATATATGTGATGTATGAGATGATCATGTGATGTATAGATTATCACGACTTGCATGTCGATGAATACGCAACCGGCAGGAGCCATAGGGTTGTCTTTAATTATTGTATGACCTGCGTGTCAATCATTAAGCGCTATGTAATGCTTTACTTTATCGCTAAGCGGTAGCAATAGTAGTAGAAGCATGCAGGGCGTGACAACCCCGATGGCGACACGTTGATGGAGATCAAGATGATGGAGATCATGGTGTCATGCCGGTGACGATGGAGATTATGCCGGTGCTTTCTAGATGGAGATCAAAAGCACAAGTTCATGGCCACATCATGTCACTTATGATTTGCATGTGATGTTAATCCTTTTTATGCACCTTGTTTTGCTTAGGACGACGGTAGCATTATAAGGTGATCCCTCACTTAATTTCAAGATAAATTGTGTTCTCCCCGAGTGTGCACCGTTGCGAAAGTTCGTCGTGTTGAGACACCACGTGATGATCGGGTGTGATAGACTCTACGTTCACATACAACGGGTGCAAGCCAGTGTTGCACATGCAGAACACTCGGGTTAAACTTGACGAGCCTAGCATGTATAGACATGGCCTCGGAACACGAGAGACCGAAAGGTCAAACATGAGTCATATAGTAGATATGATCAACATAATGATGTTCACCATTGCAACCACCTCAACTCACGTGATGATCGGACTTGAGTTGGTGAATTTGGATCATGTATCACTCAAATGATCGGAGGGATGTCAATTTGAGTGGGAGTTCTTAAGTAATATGATTAATTGAACTCATTATCATGAACATAGTCAAAGTGTCTTTGCAAATTATGTTGTATATTACTAGCTCACGCTGTAGCTCCCTTGTATTTTTATATGTTCCTAGAGAAATAGAATTGAAAGATGATGGTAGTAATATTGCGGACTGGGTCCGTGATCTGAGGATTGTCCTCATTGCTGCAGAGAAGGCTTATGTCCTTAATGCATCGCTCGCTGCGCCACCCTATCTAGCGTCGTCTGTAGATGTTGTGAACATCTGACAGGCACGCTTCGATGACTACTTGATAGTTTAGTGCGTCATGCATTACGGCTTAGAATTGAGGCTCCAAAACGTTTTGAAAGTCACGGAACATATGAGATGTTTCTAAGAGCTGAAATTAGGATCTCGGGCTCGTGCCCGTGTTGCGAGATATGAGATCTCCAACAAGATTCTTTGCCTGCAAGATGAAAGAGAAGAGCTCAATCGTTGAGCATGTACTCAGATTGTCTGGGTGCTACAATCGCTTGAATCAAGTGGGAGTTGATCTTCCAGATAAGATAGTGATTGACATAGTTCTCCAAGTCATCTGACAGGCATGCTTCGATGACTACTTGATAGTTTAGTGCGT
Source organism: Hordeum marinum (assembly GCA_022496015.1). NCBI lineage: Eukaryota > Viridiplantae > Streptophyta > Magnoliopsida > Poales > Poaceae > Hordeum > Hordeum marinum. The sequence continues at coordinate 452,533,138 of CM039678.1, forward strand.
CATGCATTACGGCTTAGAATTGAGGCTCCAAAACGTTTTGAACGTCACGGAACATATGAGATGTTTCTAAGAGCTGAAATTAGGATCTCAGGCTCGTGCCCGTGTTGCGAGATATGAGATCTCCAACAAGATTCTTTGCCTGCAAGATGAAAGAGAAGAGCTCAATCGTTGAGCATGTACTCAGATTGTCTGGGTGCTACAATCGCTTGAATCAAGTGGGAGTTGATCTTCCAGATAAGATAGTGATTGACATAGTTCTCCAAGTCATCTGACAGGCACGCTTCGATGACTACTTGATAGTTTAGTGCGTCATGCATTACGGCTTAGAATTGAGGCTCCAAAATGTTTTGAACGTCACGGAACATATGAGATGTTTCTAAGAGCTGAAATTAGGATCTCAGGCTCGTGCCCGTGTTGCGAGATATGAGATCTCCAACAAGATTCTTTGCCTGCAAGATGAAAGAGAAGAGCTCAATCGTTGAGCATGTACTCAGATTGTCTGGGCGCTACAATCGCTTGAATCAAGTGGGAGTTGATCTTCCAGATAAGATAGTGATTGACATAGTTCTCCAAGTCATCTGACAGGCATGCTTCGATGACTACTTGATAGTTTAGTGCGTCATGCATTACGGCTTAGAATTGAGGCTCCAAAACGTTTTGAACGTCACGGAACATATGAGATGTTTCTAAGAGCTGAAATTAGGATCTCAGGCTCGTGCCCGTGTTGCGAGATATGAGATCTCCAACAAGATTCTTTGGCTGCAAGATGAAAGAGAAGAGCTCAATCGTTGAGCATGTACTCAGATTGTCTGGGTGCTACAATCGCTTGAATCAAGTGGGAGTTGATCTTCCAGATAAGATAGTGATTGACATAGTTCTCCAAGTCATCTGACAGGCACGCTTCGATGACTACTTGATAGTTTAGTGCGTCATGCATTACGGCTTAGAATTGAGGCTCCAAAACGTTTTGAACGTCACGGAACATATGAGATGTTTCTAAGAGCTGAAATTAGGATCTCAGGCTCGTGCCCGTGTTGCGAGATATGAGATCTCCAACAAGATTCTTTGCCTGCAAGATGAAAGAGAAGAGCTCAATCGTTGAGCATGTACTCAGATTGTCTGGGTGCTACAATCGCTTGAATCAAGTGGGAGTTGATCTTCCAGATAAGATAGTGATTGACATAGTTCTCCAAGTCACTGTCACTAAGCTACTAGAACTTAGTGATGAACTATAAATTGCCAGGGATAGAAATAATGATTCCTGAGCTGTTCGCGATGTTTTGACACCGCGAAGGTAGAAATCAAGAAGGAGCGTCAAGTGTTGATGGTTAATCAAACCACTAGTTTCGAGAAGGGCAAGAGCAAGGAGGGAAACTTCATGGATAGCAAGTCAGTTGCTGCTCCAGTGAAGCAACCCAAAGTTGAACTCAAACCCGAGACTAAGTGCTTCTGTTATGAGGTGAGCGGTCGCTGAAGCGGAACAACCCTAGATACTTGGTAGATAAGAAGGCTGGCAACATTGATAGAAGTATATTTGATATACGAGTTATTAATGTGTACCTTGCTAGTACTCTTAGTAGCACCTGGGTATAGGATACCGGTTCGGTTGCTAAATGTTAGTAACTCGAAATAAAAGCTACGGAATAAACGGAGAACTAGCTAAGGGTGAGGTGACGATACATGTTGGAAGTGTTTCCAAGGTTGATGTGATCAACATCGCACGCTCTCTCTACCTTCAGGATTAGTGACGAACCTAAATAAATGTTATTTGGTGTTTTGCGTTGATCATGAACATGATTAGATCATGCTTATTGCAATACGGTTATTCATTTAAGTTAGAGAATAATGGTTATTCTGTTTACATGAATAATACCTTCAATGGTCATGCACCCAGTGAGAATGGTTTGTTGAAATCTTGATCGTAGTAGTACACATGTTCATAACATTGATGTCAAAAGATACAAAGTTAATAATGATAGTACCACATACTTGTGGCACTGCCGCTAAATGTCATATTGGTATAAAGCGCATGAAGAAACTCCATGCTGATGGATATTTGGACTCATTCGATTTCGAATCGGTTGAAACATGCGAACCATGCCTCTTGGGCAAGATGACTAAAGGACCCTGTTGGATGGAGCGGGCAAGTGATTCATTGGAAATGATACATGTTGATGTATGCAATCTAGTGAGTCTTGTAGCATGCATTGGATATCGTTATTTTCTTACCTTCACTGATGATTTAAGTAGATATAGTGTATATTTACTTAATGAAACACAAGTCTGAATCGTTTGAAAGGTTCAAGCAAATTCAGAGTGAAGTTTAAGATCATCGTGACAAGAAGATGAAAATAACTGCGATATGATCGTGGAGGTGAATATCTGAGTTACGAGTTTGGCATACAACTTAAGACAATGTGAAATTTGTTTCACAACTAACGCCACCTGGAACACCATAGTGTGATGGTGTGTCCAAACATCACAGTCATGCTTTATTGATATAGTGCATACTATGATGTCTCTTATCGTTTTACTACTATAATTTTTGGGGTTATGCATTAGAGACAACTACATTCACTTTAAATAGGGCATCATCTAAATCCGTTGAGATGACACCGTGTGAATTATGGTTTGATAGAAACCTAAGCTGTCATTTCTTAATGTTTGGGGCTGCGACACTTGTGTGGAAAATGTTTTCACCTAATGAGGTCGAACCCAAGGCGGACAAATGCATCTTCATAGAATACCTAAGAACAGTTGGGTGAACCTTCTATCTCAGATCCGAGTGCAAAGTGTATGTTGCTAAAACTGGGTCCTTTCTCGAGAAAAGTTTCTCTCGAAAGAATTGAGTGGGAGGAAGATAGAACTTGATGAGGTTGTTAAACCTTTGTTCAACCAGAGAGTAGCGCAGCGCAGAAAGATGTTTCTGTGAAGCCTACGTTAGTTGAAGAGGAAGTTAATGATGATGATCATGAAGCTTCAGGATCAAGTTACTATCGAACTTCGTAGGTCAACAAGGATGTGTACTGCTCCTAAGTGGTATGACAACTCTGTCTTGGAGATCATGTTGTTGGACAACGATGAACCTACGAGCTATGGAGAAGCGATGATGGGCCCGGATTCCGACAAATGGTTGGAGGCCATGAAATCCGAGATAGGATCCATGTATGAAAACCAAGTGTAGACTTTGGTAGACTTGCTCGTTGGACGGCAGGTCGTTGAGTACAAATGGATCTTTAAAATGAAGACAGACACTGATAGTGAATGTCACGATTTGTAAAGCTCAACTTGTTGCAAAGATGTTTGTGACAAGTTCAAGGAGTTGACTACGATGAGACTTTCTCCCTCGTAATGGTGCTAAAGTCTATTGGAATTATGTTAGCAGTTGTTGTGTTTTCAATTATGAAATCTGGCAGATGGATGTCAAAACATCGTTTCCTTAACAGTTTACTTGAGGAAAGGTTGTATGTGATACAACCAGAAGGTTTTGTCAGTCCTAAGGATGCTAAAAGGTGTGCAAGCTTCGGTGATCCTTCCATGGACTGAAGCAAGCATCTTGGAGTTGGAATATACGCTTTGATGAGGTGATCAAAGTTTTGATGTTTATACAAAGTTTACGAGAAACTTGTATTTGCAATAAAGTGAGTGGGAGCACTATAGAATTTCTGATAAGTATATGTGGATGCCATATTGTTGATCAGAAATAATGTAGAATTTCTGGAAATCATAAAACGGTTATTTGGAAAGTGATTTTCAAAGGAAGACCTGGATGAAGCTACCTAATTGTTGAGCATCAAAATCTATGGAGATAGATCAAGATGCTCGATGGGACTTTCAATGAGTGCATACCTTGACAAGATTTTGAAAGAGTTCAAAATGGATCAGTCAGAGAAAGAGTTCTCGCCTGATTTGTAAGATGTGAAAGTTGAGTGAGACTCAAAGCTCGACAACGGCAGAAGAAAGAGAAAGGACGAACGTCATCCCCTATGCCTTAGCCATAGGCTCTATATTATGCCATGCTGTGTACCGCACCTGTGTGTGCCTTGCCATGAGTCCGTCAGGGGGTACAAGAGTGAACCAGGAGTGGATCACTGGACAGCGGTCAAGATTATCCTCAGTAACTAAGAGACTGAGGAGATGTTTCTTGATTATGGAGGTGATAAAGAGTTCGTCGTAAGGAGTTACGTCGATACAAGCTTTAACACTAATCCAGATGACTCGTAGTAGCAATCTGGATACGTATAGTGGGAGCAGCCATTTGGAATAGTACCAAGTGGAGTATGGTAGCAGTGTTTACAGTTTGACATAGGGATTTGCAAAGTGCACACAGATCTGAATGTTACAGACCCGTTGACTATAAGACCTCTCTCACATGCAAAGCATGATCGAACCCCAGAACTCATTGGGTGTTAGATTCATAACAATGCGAATCACATGGTGCTGTGAACTAGATTATTGACTCTAGTGCAAGTGGGAGACTATTGGAAATATGCCCTAGAGGCAATAATAAATTAATTATTATCATATTTCCTTGTTCATGATAATCGTTTATTATCCATGCTATAATTGTATTGATCGGAGACTTAAATGCATGTGTGGATACATAGACAAAAGCATGTCCCTAGTATGCCTCTAGTAGACTAGCTCGTTGATCAAAAGATGGTTAAGGTTTCCTAGCCATGGACATGAGATGTCATTTGATAACGGGATCACATCATTAGGAGAATGATGTGATGGACAAGACCCAAACTACAAACATAGCATATGATCGTGTCAGTTTATTGCTACTGTTTTCTGCATGTCAAGTATATGTTCCTATGACCATGAGATCATGCAACTCACGGATATCGGAGGAGTGCCTTGTGTGTATCAAACGTCGCAACGTAACTGGGTGACTATAAAGGTGCTCTACAGGTATCTCCGATGGTGTCTGTTGAGTTGGCATGGATCGAGACTGGGATTTGTTACTCCGTGTGACGGAGAGGTATCTCAGGGCCCACTCGGTAATACAACATCACAACAAACCTTGCAAGAAATGTGGATAAGTGTTAGTCGTGGGATCTTGTATTACGGAACGAGTAAAGAGACTTGACGGTAACGAGGTTGAACTAGGTATAGAGATACCGACGATCGAATCTCGGGCAAGTAACATACCGAAGAACAAAGGGAGCGTTATACGGGATTAACTGAATCCTTGACATAGAGGTTCAACCGATGAAGATCTTCGTAGAATATGTAGGAATCAATGTGAACGTCCAGGTCCCGCCATTGGTTATTGACCGTAGAGGTGTCTCGGTCATGTCTACATAGTTCTCGAACCCGCAGGGTCTGCACACTTAAGGTTCGGTGACGTTTCGGTAGTGTAGAGTTATGTATGGTGGTGACCTAAGGTTGTTCAGAGTCCCGGATGAGATCCCGGACGTCACGAGGAGCTCCGGAATGGTCCGGAGGTAAGGATTCATATATAGGAAGTCCCAGTTTGGTTTCCGGAAAAGTTTCGGGCTCATCGGTAGTGTACCGGGAGTGCCGGGAGGCCTCCGGGAGGCCTCCGGGAAGGGTATTTCGACCCTAGAGGGACCATGGGCTGTGGGAGAGTATTAACCAGACCTTTGTGGGCTGGTAAATCAGCCGCAAAAGGCCCATGGTGCAGGGAGAGAAAAAGGCTAAGGAAAAGGTGAAAAATCAGCCAATAGGAGGCAATCCTACTCCAACAAGGATTGGAGGTGAAGTAGGATTGCTTCCCACCTCCTGTTCGGCTGAACCAAAGGCCTTGGCTGCCTCTCCTCTCCTCTCCTCCTATATATACTGGTGGAATAGCTAGGGTTTGGCTTACAATTACGGCCACGTGCTACCCGTTTCACCGGGGCTCCTCTAGATCGGATTTCTGCAGCGCTTAGGCGAAGCCCTGCCGGAATCACTCCACCACCATCACCGGAGCGCCGTCACGCTGCCGGTGAACTCTCTCTCCTCTCCACATCCTCTTTCTGGATCAAGACGGTGGAGATCGTCATCAAGCTGCATGTGTGCTAAACGCGGAGGTGCCGTCCGTTCGGCGCTAGATCGGAAGGACCATGATCGAGATCGCGGGACGGATCGTGATGAGTTCGCGGGACAGATCGTGATCAATATCGTGAGATGGATCGTGATGAGATCGCGGGACGCTCGGTGATTTGGATCGCGAAGATGTTCGACTACACCAACCGCGTTTCTTAACGTTTCCCGCTTAGCGATCTACAAGGGTATGTAGATCCACTCTCCCTCTCGTAGATGCTCATCACCATGGATAGGTTTGCGTGTGCGTAGGAAATTTTTGTTTCCCATGCGACGTTCCCCAACACCCTTGCCATTGCATTGTTACCCCCGAGCCTATTTGCGTTACTTGCCTATCGAGACTAGTCATTGAGTATTGCTGGGCTACGCTACTTGTGCATACTCCGCATAGCTCCAATTGCGTGGATATATCTTAGTATCAGCTTTTGTGTTGCAAATAGTACCCGCATACATAATTGCTATCTTGGTGTGCATATCCCGCATAGTGACCATACAATTATCATTGCCAAAAGAAAGAGAAGCAAAGCTTTTAAGCAAGAGCAAAAGAGCAATAGCATCGCCAATTTTACATAGCATACTTGATCATCTTGGATCACTTGAGAGAGTGACACGTGCCTTATACATACAAAGCAAGTTGGGAATAGGAAGACGACATGTTTTGTTTCTTATAGGTTGTGCACAAGTTCGTATCACGCCCATGTGAGCAATCGTGCTAGTGTCTCTCTAGTGTTGTGCAACACGAGCGTTTTCCATGGATTCCATATTTTTGCTTATCCTTGGTTGCATGACCGCACTTATCTATTCGTGTGTGTGTTTATGTGTATACTCATTGCTACTGATCTACATTATTTTACTTACAAACTTATGAATTGTTGGGGAACGTTGCATGGGAAACAAAAAATTTCCTACGCACACGCAAGATCTATCCATGATGATGAGCATCTACGAGAGGGAGAGTGGATCTACATACCCTTGTAGATCGCTAAGCGGGAAGCGTTAAGAAACGCGGTTGATGTAGTCGAACGTCATCATGTTGAGGAATGTTGCATGGGAAACAAAAAAATTCCTACGTTCACGCAAGACCTATCCATGGTGATGAGCATCTACGAGAGGGAGAGTGGATCTACATACCCTTGTAGATCGCTAAGCGGGAAGCGTTAAGAAACGCGGTTGGTGTAGTTGAACGTCTTCGCAATCCAAATCGCCGAGTGTCCCGTGATCCAATCATGATCCGCCCCGTGATCCAATCACGATCCGTCCCGCAAACTTGATCACGATCCGTCCTGCAAACTCGATCACGGTCCTTCCGATCTAGCGCCGAACGGACGATACCTCCGCGTTCAGCACACGTACGGCTTGATGACGATCTCCGCCGTCTTGATCCAGCAAGAGGGAGCGGAGAGGAAGAAGAGTACTCCGGCAGCGTGACGGTGCTCCGGCGATGGTGGTGGAGCTATTCCGGCAGGGCTTCGCCTAAGCACTGCAGAAATCCGATCTAGAGGAGAAACTATGCACTGGAGGAACGGGCAGCACGTGGTTGAAAATTCTATGCAAAAACCCTAAACCCTCCAGTATATATAAGAGGGAGGGAGGAGAGGACTTGGCGCAAGGGACAAGCCTCCTTGGTTTGGCCAAAGTGGGGAGGAGAGGAGGAGGACTCCTCCAATCCTAGTAGGACTAGGATTCCTCCTTTTTTGGCCTTTTTCCACCTTTTCCCTATGGGCTTTTCTTCTCAGCCGCATGGGCCTTGTGTGGGACTTCCACCAGCCCACAAAGGGCTGGTATTTACTCTCCCACAGCCCATGTAGCCTCTTCGGTCGAAATACCCCTCCCGATGGTCTCCCGGTACACTACCGGCACTCCCGGTACACTACCGATGAGCCCAAAACTTTTCCGGCGACCACAATAGGACTTCCTATATATCAATCTTTACCTCCGGACCATTCCGGAGCTCCTCGTGACGTCTGGGATCTCATCCGGGACTCCGAACAACCTTCGGTCACCACCATACATAACTCTATACTACCGAAACGTCACCGAACCTTAAGTGTGCAGACCGTGCGGGTTCGAGAACTATGTAGACATGACCGAGACACCTCTACGGTCAATAACCAATAGCAGGACCTGGATGCCCATATTGGTTCCTACATATTCTACGAAGATCTTTATCGATCGAACCTCTATGTCAAGGATTCAGTTAATCCCGTATGATGTTCCCTTTGTTCTTCGGTATGTTACTTGCCCGAGATCCGATCATCGGTATCTCCATACCTAGTTCAACCTCGTTATCAGCAAGTCTCTTTACTCGTTTCGTAATACAAGATCCCGTGACTAACACTTAGTCACATTGCTTGCAAGGCTTATTGTGATGTTGTATTACCGAGTGGGCCCTGAGATACCTCTCCGTCACATGGAGTAACAAATCCCAGTCTTGATCCATGCCAACTCAACAGACACCCTCGGAGATACCTGTAGAGCACCTTTATAGTCACCTAGTTAAGTTGTGACGTTTGATACACACAAGGCACTCCTCCGATGTCCGTGAGTTGCATGATCTCATGGTCATAGGAACATATACTTGACATGCAGAAAACAGTAGCAATAAACTGACACAATCATATGCTACGTTTGTAGTTTGGGTCTTGTCCATCACATTATTCTACCAATGATGTGATCCCGTTATCAAATGACATCACATGTCAATGGCTAGGAAACCTTGACCATCTTTGATCAACGAGCTAGTTCACTAGAGGCATACTAGGGACATAGTGTTGTCTATTTACCCACACATGTAATGTATTTCCAATCAATACAATTATAGCATGGATAATAAACGATTATCATGAACAAGGAAATATAATAATAAAAACTTTATTTATTGCCTCTAGGGCATATTTCCAACAGTCTCCCACTTGCACTAGAGTCAATAATCTAGTTCACATCACTATGTGATTTACATTGTAATGAATCGAACACCCATGCAGTTTTGGTGTTGATCATGCTTAGCCCTTGGAAGAGGTTTAGTCAACGGGTCTGCAACATTCAGATCCGTGTGCACTTTGCAAATATTTATGTCCTTCTCCTCGATGTAATCGCGAATGGAGTTGAAGCGTCGCTTTATGTGTCTGGTCCTCTTGTGAAACCTTGGTTCCTTGGCCAAAGCAATGGCACTAGTGTTGTCACAGAACAGGTTCATTGGATTCAGTGCACTGGGCACTACTCCAAGATCTGTCATGAACTGCTTCATCTAGACACCTTCCTTCGTCGCCTCCGAGGCTGCGATGTACTCTGCTTCGCATGTAGAATCGGCTACCACGCTTTGCTTGGAACTGCACTAGCTTACCGCTCCCTCATTGAGAATAAATATGTATCCGGTTTGTGACTTAGAGTCATCCGAATCAGTGTCAAAGCTTGCATCAACATAACCCTTTACGACGAGCTCTTCATCACCTCCATAAACGAGAAACATTTCCTTAGTCCTTTTCAGATACTTAAGAATATTCTTGACCGCTGCCCAGTGCTCCATTCCAGGATCACTTTGAAACCTTCCGGCCATACTTATGGCAAGGCTGACATCGGGTCTTGTTCACAGCATTGCATACATGATAGAGCCTATGGGTGAAGCATAGGGATGACACTCATCTTTTCTCTATCTTCTGCAGTCACTGGGCATTGAGTCTTACTCAACTTCACACCTTGTAACACAGGCAAGAACCCCTTCTTGGACTGATCCATTTTGAACTTCTTCAAAACTTTATCAAGGTATGTGCTCTGTGAAAGTGCTATTAAGCGTCTCGATCTATCTCTATAGATCTTAATGCCTAATATGAAAGCAGCTTCTCCTAGGTCTTTCATTGAAAAACTCTTGTTCAAATATTCCTTCACGCTTTCCAGCATTTCTATATTGTTTCCAGTCAGCAATATGTCATCCACATATAATACTAGAAACGCTATAGAGCTCCCACTCACTTTCTTGTAAATACAAGCTTCTCCATAAACTTGTATAAACTCAAACGCTTTGATCACCTCATCAAAGCGCTTATTCCAACTCCGAGATGCTTGCACCAGCCCATAAATGGATCGCTGGAGTTTGCAAACTTTGTCAGCATTCTCTGGATCGACAAAACCTTCTGGTTGCATCATATACAACTCTTCCTCAAGGAAACCATTGAGGAACGTTGTTTTGACATCCATCTGCCAAATTTCATAATCGAAATAAGCAGCTATTGCCAACATGATTCTAACAGTCTTAAGCATCGCTACGGGTGAGAAGGTCTCATCGTAGTCAACTCCTTGAACTTGTGAAAATCCCTTTGCCACAAGTCGAGCTTTATAGACGGTGATATTACCGTCCGCGTCTGTCTTCTTCTTAAAGATCCATTTGTTCTGAATGGCCTTTCGCCCTTCAGGTAATACTTCCAAAGTCCATACTTTGTTTTCATACATGGACCCCATCTCGGATTTCATGGCCTCTAACCATTTTTCGGAATCCGGGCCCATCACTACTCCTCCATAGATCGTAGGTTCATTGTTGTCCAACAACATGACCTCCAAGACAGGGTTGCCGTACCACTCAGGAGTAGCACGCGCCCTTGTCGACCTACGAGGTTCAATAGTAGCTTGATCTGAAGCTTCATGATCATCATCATTAACTTCCTCTTCTACCGTCATAGGTTCCACAGAAACATCTTTCTGCGTTGTGCTACTCTCTGGTTGAAGTAAAGGTTCAATAACCTCATGAAGCTCTATTTTCCTCCCATTCAATTCTTTCGAGAGAAACTCTTTCTCAAGAAATGTTCTGTTCTTATAGACAAACACTTTGCCTTTGGATCCGAGATAGAAGGTATACCCGACTGTCTCTTTCGGGTATCCTATGAAGACACATTTCTCCGCTTTAGGTTCCAGCTTTACAGGCTGAAGCTTTTTGACATAAGCATCACATCCCCAAACTTTAAAAAACGATAACTTTGGCCTCTTGCCAAACCATAGTTCATATGGCGTCGTCTCAACGGATTTCGATGGCACCCTATTTAAAGTGAATGTTGCTAGAAATATGCCCTAGAGGCAATAAATAAAGTGTTTATTATTATATTTCCTTGTTCATGATAATCGTTTATTATCAATGCTATAATTTTATTAATTGGAAACACATTACATGTGTGGGTAAATAGACAACACTTTGTCCCTAGTATGCCTCTAGTGAACTAGCTCATTGATCAAAGATGGTCAAGGTTTCCTAGCCATTGACATGTGATGTCATTTGATAACATGATCACATCATTAGGAGAATGATGTGATGGACAAGACCCAAACTACAAACGTAGCATATGATCGTGTCAATTTATTGCTACTACTCTCTGCATGTCAAGTATATGTTCCTATGACCATGAGATCATGTAACTCACAGACATCGGAGGAGTGCCTTGTGTGTATCAAACGTTGCAACGTAACTGGGTGACTATAAAGGTGCTCTACAGGTATCTCCGAGGGTGTCTGTTGAGTTGGCATGGATCAATACTAGGATTTGTTACTCCGTGTGACGGAGAGGTATCTCAGGGCCCACTCGGTAATACAACATCACAATAAGCCTTGCAAGCAATGTGACTAAGTGTTAGTCACGGGATCTTGTATTATGGAACGAGTAAAGAGACTTGCCGGTAACGAGGTTGAACTAGGTATGGAGATACCGACGATCGAATCTTGGGCAAGTAACAAACCGAAGAACAAAGGGAACATCATACGGGATTAACTGAATCCTTGACATAGAGGTTCGACTGATGAAGATCTTCGTAGAATATGTAGGAACCAATATGGGCATCCAGGTCCTGCTATTGGTTATTGGCCGTAGAGGTGTCTCGGTCATGTCTACATAGTTCTCGAACCCGCAGGGTCTGCACACTTAAGGTTCTGTGACATTTCGGTAGTATAGAGTTATGTATGGTGGTGACGGAAGGTTGTTCGGAGTCCTGGATGAGATCCCGGACGTCACGAGGAGCTCCGGAAGGGTCCGGAGGTAAAGATTGATATATAGGAAGTCCTATTTTGGTCGCCAGAAAAGTTTCGGGCTAATTGGTAATGTACCGGGAGTGCCGGTAGTGTACCGGGAGACCATCGGGAGGGGTATTTCGACCCAAGAGGCAACATGGGCTGTGGGAGAGTAAATACCAGCCCTTAGTGGGCTGGTGGAAGTCCCACATAAAGCCCTGATGGGGAACGTCGCATGGGAAACAAAAATTGTCCTACGCACACGCAGATCTATCCATGGTGATGAGCATCTATGAGAGGGAGAGTGGATCTACGTACCCTTGTAGATCGCTAAGCGAGAAGCATTAAGAAATGCGGTTGGTGTAGTCAAACGTCTTCGTGATCCAAATTGCCGAGCGTCCCGCGATCTCATCACGACCCGTCCCGTGATCCAATCACGATCCGTCACGCGAACTCATCACGATCCGTCCCGCGAACTCATCGCGATCCGTCCCGCAATCTCATCACGATCCATCTCGCGATCTTGATCACGATCCTTCTGATCTAGCGCCGAACGGACGGCACCTCCGCGTTTAGCACACGTACAGGTCGATGACGATCTCCGCCTTCTTGATCCATCAAGAGGGAGTAGAAAGGTAGAAGAGTTCTCCGGCGACGTGACGGCACTCCGGAGATGGTGGTGGAGCTATTCCGGCAGGGCTTCGCCCAAGCACTGCAGAAATCCGATCTAGAGGAGAAACTATGCACTAGAGGAACGGGCAGCACGTGGCTAAAAATCTGGTGCCAAAAACCCAAAACCCTCCAGTATATATAAGAGGAAGAGAGGAGGAGGCTTGGATCCCAAGGAGCCAGCCCTTGGGTCGGCGGAACCAAGGAGGAGAGGAGGATTCCTCCTCCAATCCTAGTAGGACTAGGATTCCTCCTTATTTTTGCCTTTTTTTTCCTTTTTCCACCTTTTTCTCTTTGGGCTTTTCTTCCCAGCCGCATGGGCCTTGTGTGGGACTTCCACCAGCCCACTAAGGGCTGGTATTTACTCTCCCACAGCCCATGTAGCCTCTTGGGTCAAAATACCCCTCCCGATGGTCTCCCGGTACACTACCGGCACTCCCGGTACACTACCGATAAGCCTGAAACTTTTCTGGCGACCAAAATAGGACTTCCTATATATCAATCTTTACCTCCGGACCATTATGGAGCTCCTTGTGACATCCGGGATCTCATCCGGGACTCCGAACAACCTTCGGTCACCAACATGCATAACTCTATACTACCGAAACATCACCGAACCTTAAGTGTGCAGACCCTGCGGGTTCGAGAACTATGTAGACATTATCGAGACACCTCTACGGTCAATAACCAATAGCGGGACCTGGATGCCCATATTGGTTCCTACATATTCTACGAAGATCTTTATCGGTCGAACCTCTATGTCAAGGATTCAGTTAATCACGTATGATGCTCCCTTTGTTCTTCGGTATGTTACTTGCCCAAGATTCGATCATCGGTATCTCCATACCTAGTTCAAACTCGTTTCTGGCAAGTCTCTTTACTCGTTCCGTAATACAAGATCCCGTAACTAACACTTAGTCACATTGCTTGCAAGGCTTATTGTGATGTTGTATTACCGAGTGGGCCCCGAGATACCTCTCTGTTACACGGAGTAACAAATCCCAGTCTTGATCCATGCCAACTCAACAGACACCCTCGGAGATACCTGTAGAGCACCTTTATAGTCACCCAGTTACGTTGCAACGTTTGATACACACAAGCCACTCCTCCGATGTCCGTGAGTTGCATGATCTCATGGTCATAGGAACATATACTTGACATGCAGAAAACAGTAGCAATAAACTAACACGATCATATGCTACGTTTGTAGTTTGGGTCTTGTCCATCACATCATTCTCCTAATGATGTGATCCCGTTATCAAATGACATCTCATTTCCATGGCTAGGAAACCTCAACCATCTTTTGATCAACGAGCTAGTCTATTAGAGGCATATTAGGGACACAGTTTTGTCTATGTATCCACCCATGCATCTAAGTCTCCGATCAAAATCTTGTCAAGGTATGTACTCATTGAAAGTCTCATCTAGCATCTTGATCTATCTCTATAGATCTTGATTTTCAACAATTAGGTAGCTTTATCTAGGTCTTCCTTTGAAAAACTCTTTTCAAACAACCGTTTATGCTTTCCAGAAATTCTACATCATTTCCGAATAGCAATATGTCATCCACATATACTTATCAGAAACTCTATAGTGCTCCCACTCACTTTATTGCAAATACAAGTTTCTCATAAACTTTGTATAGATTGAAAAACTTTGATCACCTTATCAAAGTGTATATTCCAACTCCGAGATGCTTGCTTCAGTCCATAGAAGGATCACTGAAGCTTGCTCATCTTTTAGCATCCTTAGGACTGACAAAACCTTCTGGTTGTATCTCATACAACCTTTCCTTAAGGAAGGAAACGATGTTTTGGCATCCATTTGCCAGATTTCATAATTGAAAAATGCAGCAACTGCTAACATAATTCCAACAGACTTTAGCATCGCTACGAGTGAGAAAGTCTCATCGTAGTCAACCCCTTAAACTTGCCGGAAACTTCTTTGCGACAAGTCGAGCTTTATAAATGGTGACATTCACCATCAGCGTCTGTCTTCATTTTAAAGATCCATTTGTACTCAATGACGTGCCGTCCAACGAGCAAAGTCTATACTTGGTTTTCATATATGGATCCTTTCTCGGATTTCATGGCCTCTAACCATTTGTCGGAATCCGGGGCCATCATCGCTTCTCCACAGCTTGTAGGTTCATCGTTGTCCAACAACATGACCTCCAAGACAGGGTTGTCGTACCGCTCAGGAGCAATACACATCCTTGTCGACCTACGAGGTTCGATAGTAACTTGATTTGAAGCTTCATGATCATCATCATTAACTTCCTCTTCAACTAACGCAGGCTTCATAGAAACAAATTCCTGCACTGCGCTACTCTTTGGTTGAACAAAGGTTCAACAACCTCATCAAGTTCTATCTTCCTCCCACTCAAATCTTTCGAGAGAAACTCTTCCTCGAGAAAGGACCCAGTATTAGCAACAAATACTTTATGCTTTGATCTGAGATAGAAGATGTACCCAACTGTCTTTAGGGTATTCTATGAAGATGCATTTGTCCGCTTTGGGTTCGAGCTCATTAGGTGAAAACCTTTTTCACATAAATGTTGCAGCCCCAAACATTAAGAAATGACAGCTTAGGTTTCTATCAAACCATAATTCACACGGTGTCATCTCAACGGATTTAGATGGTGCCCTATCTAAAGTGAATGTAGTTGTCTCTAATGCATAACCCCAAAACGACAGTGGTAAAAGGATAAGAGACATCATAATTCGCACCATATGCAATACAGCACGACTATGATGTTCGGACACACCATCACACTATGGTGTTCCAGGTGGCGTGAGCTGTGAAACAATTTTCACATTGTCTAAAGTTGTATGCCAAACTCGTAACTCCGGTATTCACCTCCACGATCATATCGCAGACATTTTTATCTTCTTGTCACGATGATCTTAAACTTCACTCTGAATTTGCTTGAACTTTTCAAACGATTCACACTTGTGTTTCATTAAGTAAATATACACTATATCTACTCAAATCATCAATGAAGGTAAGACAATAATGATATCCACCGCACGCTACAAGACTCATTGGATTGCATACATCATCATGTATAATTTCCAATAAATCACTTGCCCGCTCCATCAAACCGGAAAACGGGGTCCTTAGTCATCTTGCCCAAGAGGCATGGTTCGCATGTCTCAACCGATTCAAAATCGAATGATTCCAAAGATCCATCAGCATGGAGTTTCTTCATGCGTTTTATACCAACATGACATTCAGTGGCAATGCCACAAGTATGTGGTACTATCATTATTAAATTTGTATCTTTTGGCATCAATGTTATGAACATGTGTATTACTATGATCAAGATTCAACAAACCATTCTCACTAGGTGCATGACCATTGAAGGTATTATTCATGTAAACAGAATAACCATTATTCTCTAACTTAAATGAATAACCATGTTGCAATAAACACGATCTAATCACGTTCATGCTCAACGCAAAACACCAAATAACATTTATGTAGGTTCGTCACTAATCCCGAAGGTAGAGAGAGCATGCGATGTTGATCACATCAACCTTGGAAACATTGCCAACACACATCGTCACCTCACCCATAGCTAGTTCTCCGTTTATTACGTAGCTTTTATTTCGAGTTACTAACATTTAGCAACCGAACCGGTATCCAATACCCAGGTGCTACTAGGAGTACTAGCAAGGTACACATAAATAACATGTATATCAAATATACTTCTGTCGACGTTGCCAGCCTTCTTATCTACCAAGTATCCAGGGTTGTTATGCTTCAGCGACCGCTCTCCTCATAATCGAAGCACTTAGTCTCGGGTTTGGGTTCAACTTTGGGTCGCTTCACTAGAGCACCAACTGACTTGCTATCCATGAAGTTTCCCTCCTTACCCTTGCCCTTCTCGAAACTAGTGGTTTTATTAACCATCAATAATTGATGCTCCTTCTTGATTTCTACCTTCACGGTGTTCAAACATCGTGAACAGCTCAGGATCATTATTTCTATCCCTGGCGTTTATAGTTCATCACCAAGTTCTAGTAGCTTAGTGACAATGACTTGGAGAACAATATCGATCACTATCTTATCTGGAAGATCAACTCCCACTTCATTCAAGCGATTGTAGCACCCAGACAATCTGAGCATATGCTCAACGATTGAGCTATTCTCCTTCATCTTACAAGCAAAGAATCTTGTTGGAGATCTCATATCTCGCAACACGGGCACGAGCCTGAGATCCTAATTTCAGATCTTAGAACATCTCATATGTTCCATGACGTTCAAAACGTTTCGGAGCCTCAGTTCTAAGCCGTAATGCATGATGCACTAAACTATAAAGTAGTCATCAGAACGTGCCTGTTAGATGTTCACAACATCTACAAACGACGCTAGAGGGGTTGGCGCACCGAGCGGTGCATTAAGGACATAAGCCTTCTGTGCAACAACGAGGACAATCCTCAGATCATGGAGCCAGTCCACAATATTGCTACCATCATCTTTCAACTCTATTTATCTAGGAACATATAAAAAATTCAATGGAGCTACAGCGCGAGCAAGTAATCTACAACATAATTTGCAAAGACACTACTGACTATGTTCATGATAATGAGTTCAATTAATCATATTACTTAAGAACTCCCACTCAAATTGACATCCCTCCGGTCATTCGAGTGATACATGATCCAAATTCACCAACTCAAGTCCGATCATCACGTGATTTGAGGTGGTTTCAATGGTGAACATCATCATGTTGATCATATCTACTATATGACTCATGTTCGACCTTTAGGTCTCTTGTGTTCCGAGGCCATGTCTGTACATGCTAGGCTCGTCAAGTTTAACCCGAGTGTTCTGCATGTGCAACACCGGCTTGCACCCGTTGTATGTGAACGTAGAGTCTATCACACCCGATCATCACGTGGTGTCTCTACACGAAGAACTTTCACAACGGTGCACACTCGGGGAGAACACAATTTATCTTGAAATTAAGTGAGGGACACAGTTTATTAGAGGCATACTAGGACATGACCGAGACACCTCTACAGTCAAATACAATAGCAGGACCTGGATGCCCATATTGGTTCCTACATATTCTATGAAGATCTTTATCGGTCGAACCTCTATGTCAAGGATTCAGTTAATCACGTATGATGCTCCCTTTGTTCTTCGGTATGTTACTTGCCCGAGATTCGATCGTCGGTATCTCCATACCTAGTTCAACCTCGTTTCCGGCAAGTCTCTTTACTCGTTCCGTAATACAAGATCCCGTAACTAACACTTAGTCACATTGCTTGCAAGGCTTATTGTGATGTTGTATTACCGAGTGGGCCCTGAGATACCTCTCCGTTACACGGAGTAAAAAATCCCAGTCTTGATCCATGCCAACTCAACAGACACCCTCGGAGATACCTGTAGAGCACCTTTATAGTCACCCAGTTACGTTGCGATGTTTGATACACACAAGGCACTCCTCCGATGTCCGTGATTTGCATGATCTCATGGTCATAGGAACATATACTTGACATGCAGAAAACAGTAGCAATAAACTGACACGATCATATGCTACGTTTGTAGTTTGGGTCTTGTCCATCACATCATTCTCCTAATGATGTGATCCTGTTATCAAATGACATCTCATGTCCATGGCTAGGAAACCTCAACCATGTTTTGATCAAAGAGCTAGTCTATTAGAGGCATACTAGGGACACGGTTTTGTCTATGTATCCACACATGCATCTAAGTCTCCGATCAATACAATTATAGCATGGATAATAAACGATTATCATGAACAAGGAAATATGATAATAACTAATTTATTATTGCCTCTAGGGCATATTTCCAACAAGCCCATGTGGCTAGGGAGAAAAAACCCAAAGAGAAAAAGTGGAAAAAAGGCAAAAATAGGGTGAATCCTAGTCCTACTAGGATTGGAGATGGATTCCACCTCTCCCACCTGGTTCGGCCGACTCCTAGAGGCTTGGCCCTTGGGCCAAGCCTCCTCCTCTCTTCCTCTTATATATACTGGAGGTTTTAGGGTTTTTGCACAGAATTTTCAGCCACGTGCTGCGCGTTCCTCCAGTGCATAGTTTCTCCTCTAGATCGGTTTTCTGCAGCGCTTAGGCGAAGCCCTGCCGGAACAGCTCCACCACCATCGCTGAAGCACCGTCACGCTGCCGGAGAACTCTTCTACCTCTCCGCTCCTTCTTGCTGGATCAAGACGGAGGAGATCGTCATCAAGTTGTACGTGTGCTGAACGCGGAGGTGCCGTCCGTTCGGCGCTAGATCGGAAGGATCGTGATCAAGTTCGTGGGACGGATCGTGATCAAGTTCGCGGGACGGATCGTGATTGGGTTGTGGGATGGATCGTGATTGGATCTCGGGACGCATGGCGATTTGGATCGCGAAGGCGTTCGACTACACCAACCGCGTTTCTTAATGCTTCCCGCTTAGCGATCTACAAGGGTACGTAGATCCACTCTCCCTCTCATAGATGCTCATCACCATGTATTGATATGCGTGTGCGTAGGAATTTTTTTGTTTCCCATGCAACGTTCCCCAACAAATGTAGTTGTCTCTAATGCATAACCCCAAAACGATAGTGGCAAATCAGCAAGAGACATCATAGAACGCACCATATCTAATGAGGTTCGATTACGACATTCGGACACACCATTACGCTATGGTGTTCCAGGCGGTGTCAACTGTGAAACAATTCCACACTGTCTTAAGTGACTGCCAAACTCATAACTCAGATATTCACCTCCTCGATCAGATCACAGGAATTTAATCTTCTTGTTACGATGATTCTCAACTTCACTCTTAAATTGCTTGAACTTTTCAAGCATTTCAGACTTGTGTTTCATTAAATAAATATACCCATATCTACTTAAGTCATCAGTGAAGGTGAGAAAGTAATGATATCCACCACACGCTGTAACATTCATTGGACCGCACACATCAGTATGTATGATTTCCAATAAGTCACTCGTCCGTTCCATTGTTCCAGAGAACGACGTTTTAGTCATCTTGCCCATGAGGAATGGTTCACATGTGTCAAGTGATTCAAAATCAAGTGACTCCAAAAGTCCATCAGCATGGAACTTCCTCATGCGTTTTACACCAATATGACCTAAACGACAGTGACACAAGAAAGTGGTACTATCATTATCAACTCTACATCTTTTGGCATCAATGTTATGAACATGTGTGTCATCACTATCAAGATTCAATATGAATAAACCCCTCACATTGCGTGCATGCCATAAAAGATATTACTCATATAAATAGAACAACCTTTATTCTCTGATTTAAATGAGTAACCGTTTCGCAATAAACAAGATCCAGATATAATGCTCATGCTTAACGCAAGCACTAAATAACAATTATTCAGGTTCATCACTAATCCCGATGGTAATCGAAGAGAGAGCGTGCCGACGGCGATCACATCAACCTTGGAACCATTTCCCACGCGCATCGTCACTTCATCCTTTGCTAGCCTTCGTCTATTCCGTAGTTCCTGTTTTGAGTTGCAAATGTGAGCAACCGAACCGGTATCAAATACCCAGGCACTACAACGAGAGCTAGTAAGGTACACATCAATAACATGTATATCATATATACCTTGTTTGTCGTTGGCCAGCTTCTTGTCAGCCAGGTACTTGGGGCAGTTCCGCTTCCAGTGACCTGTTCCCTTGCAATGAAAGCACTCAGTTTCTGGCTTAGGTCCATGCTTGGGCTTCTTTATAGGAGTAGCAACTGCTTTGCCATCCTTCTTGGTTTTACCCTTCTTGCCCTTGCCCTTGCCATTCTTCTTGAAACTAGTGGTTTTATTGACCATCAACACTTGATGTTCTTTCTGGATTTCAGACTCAGCGACTTTTAGCATCGCAAATAGCTCGGCGACTGACTTGTTCATCCCGTGCATGTTATAGTTCATCACAAAGCTCATGTAACTAGGTGGCAGTGATTGAAGAACTTTGTTAGTGATCGCCTCTGGCGGAAGGGCAATTCCCAACTCCGCCAGACGAGTTGAATACCCAACCATTCTAAGTATATGTTCACTGATAGACCCGTTCTCCTCCATCTTGCAAGCATAGAACTTATCGAAGGTCTCATATCTCTCGATCCGGGCATTCGTCTGAAAGATAAACTTCAACTCCTGGAACATCTCATATGCTCCATGACGTTCAAAACGTCTTTGAAGTCCCGGTTCTAAGCCATACAATATTGCACACTGAAGTATTGAGTAATCTCCAGTATGTGCCTCCCAAGCGTTCTTAACGTCTTCGGAGGTCATGTCTTCTGGTTGGTCACCAAGCGGTGCATCAAGGACATAAGATTTCTGGTAAGCCGTGAGGATAATCCTCAGATTACGGGCCCAGTCAACAAAGTTACTTGCATCATCTTTCAACTTAGCTTTCTCTAGGAACGCATTAAAATTCAGGGGTGCTATTGCGCGAGCCATTGATCTACAACATAAATATGCAAAGGTTACTTAGACTATTGTTCAAGATAATGAGTTTAGTTAATCAAATTACTAAAGCTCCCACTCAAATTGACATCCCTCAGGTCATCTGAGTGTCACATGATCCAAATTCACCAACTCAAGTCCGATCATCACGTGAGTTGAGGTGGCTTCAATGGTGAACATCGTCATGTTGATCATATCTACTATATGACTCATGTTCGACCTTTCGGTCTCTTATGTTCCGAGGCCATGTCTGTACATGCTAGGCTCGTCAAGTTTAACCCGAGTGTTCTACATGTGCAACACAAGCTTGCACCCGTTGTATCTGAATGTAGAGTCTATCAAACCCGATCATCACGTGGTGTCTCGACATGACGAACTTTCGCAACGGTGCACACTCGGGGAGAACACAATTCATCTTGAAATTTAAGTGAGGGATCACCTTATAATGCTACCGTCGTCCTAAGCAAAACAAGGTGCATAAAAGGATTAACATCACATGCAAATCATAAGTGACATGATATGGCCATGAACTTGTGCTTTTGATCTCCATCTAAAAAGCACCGGCATGATCTCCATCGTCACTGGCATGACACCATGATCTCCATCATCTTGATCTCCATTAATGTGTCGCCATCGGGGTTGTCGCGCCCAACATGCTTCTACTACTATTGCTACCGTTTAGCGATAAAGTAAAGCATTACATAGCGCTTAATGATTGACACGTAGGTCATACAATAATTAAAGACAACCCTATGGCTCCTGCCGGTTGCCGTACTCATCGACATGCAAGTCGTGATAATCTATACATCACATGATCATCTCATACATCACATATATCACATCATGTAATTGGCCATATCACATCACAACATACCCTGCAAAAACAAGTTAGACGTCCTGTAATTGTTGTTCCATGTTTTACGTGGCTGCTATGGGTATCTAGCAAGAACAATTCTCATCTTCGCAAAAACCACAACGGTGATACACTAGTTGCTTTTCAACCTTCTCAAGGACCACCTTTGTCGAATCCGATCCAACTAAAGTGAGAGAAACTAGCACCCACAAGCCATCTATGCAACAAGTTGTGGTTGAGGGAACCGGTCTCTCATAAGCGTACGAGTAATGTTGGTCCGGTCCGCTTCATCTCACAATACCGCTGAACCAAAAAACGACCAAGGGAGGAAGCAATCTAAGCATCAACGCCCACAAACTCTTTGTGTTCTACTCGAGATCTCATCGACACATAGACCATGATGGCACTGTTGAGGAACGTTGCATGGGAAACAAAAAATTTCCTACGTTCACGCAAGACCTATCCATGGTGATGAGCATCTACGAGAGGGAGAGTGGATCTACATACCCTTGTAGATCGCTAAGCGGGAAGCATTAAGAAACACAGTTGGTGTAGTCGAACGTCTTCGCGATCCAAATTGCCGAGTGTCCCGTGATCCAATCACGATCCGCCCCACGATCCAATCAAGATCCATCCCGCAAACTTGATCACGATCCATCCCGCGTACTCGATCACGGTCGTTCCGATCTAGCGCCGAACGGACGACACCTCCATGTTCAGCACACGGACGGCTTGATGACGATCTCCGCCGTCTTGATCCAGCAAGAGGGAGCGGAGAGGAAGAAGAGTACTCCGGCAGCGTGACGACGCTCCGGCAATGGTGGTGGAGCTATTCTGGCAGGGCTTCGCCTAAGCACTGCAGAAATCCGATCTAGAGGAGAAACTATGCACTGGAGGACGGGCAACACGTGGCTGAAAATTCTATGCAAAAACCCTAAAACCTCCAGTATATATAAGAGGGAAGGAGGAGAGGACTTGGCGCAAGGGCCAAGGCTCTTTGGTTCGGCCTAAGTGGGGAGGAGAGGAGGACTCCTCCTCCAATCCTAGTAGGACTAGGATTCCTCCTTTTTGGCCTTTTTCCACCTTTTCCCCTATGGGCTTTTCTTCCCAGCCACATGGGCCTTGTGTGGGACTTCCACCAACCCACAAAGGGCTGGTATTTAATATCCCACAGCCCATGTAGCCTCTTCGGTCGAAATACCCCTCCCGATGGTCTCCCGGCACACTACCGATGAGCCCGAAACTTTTCCGGCGACCAAAATAGGACTTCCTATATATCAATCTTTACCTCCGGACCATTCCGGAGCTCCTCGTGATGTCCGGTATCTCATTCGGGACTCTGAACAACCTTCTGTCACCACCATACATAACTCTATACTACCGAAACGTCACCGAACCTTAAGTGTGCACACCCTGTGGGTTCTAGAACTATGTAGACATGACCGAGACACCTCTACGGTCAATAACCAATAGCGGGACCTGGATGCCCATATTGGTTCCTGCATATTCTATGAAGATCTTTATCGGTCGAACCTCTATGTCAAGGATTCAGTTAATCCTGTATGATGTTCCCTTTGTTCTTCGGTATGTTACTTGCCCGAGATTCGATCATTGGTATCTCCATACCTAGTTCAACCTCGTTACCGAAAAGTCTCTTTACTCGTGCCGTAATACAAGATCCCATGACTAACATTTAGTCACATTTCTTGCAAGGCTTATTGTGATGTTGTATTACCGAGTGGGACTGAGATACCTCTTCGTCACACGGAGTAACAAATCCCAGTCTTGATCCATGCCAACTCAACAGACACCCTCGGAGATACCTGTAGTGCACCTTTATAGTCACCCAGTTACGTTGCAACGTTTGATACACACAAGGCACTCCTCCGATGTCCGTGAGTTACATGATCTCATGGTCATAGGAACATATACTTGACATGCAGAAAACAGTAGCAATAAACTGACACGATCATATGCTACATTTGTAGTTTGGGTCTTGTCCCTCACATCATTCTACTAATGATGTGATCCCGTTATCAAATGACATCGCATGTCAATGGCTAGGAAACCTTGACCATCTTTGATCAACGAGCTAGTTCACTAGAGGCATACTAGGGACATAGTGTTGTCTATTTACCCACACATGTAATGTGTTTCCAATCAATACAATTATAGCATGGATAATAAACAATTATCATGAACAAGGAAAGATAATAATAAACACTTTATTTATTGCCTCTAGGGCATATTTCCAACACATCACGATCCAAATCACCGAGTGTCCCACGATTCGTCCTGCGATCCCATCATGATCCGTCCCGCGATCCAATCACGAATCGTCTCGTGATCTTGATCACGGTTCTTCCGATCTGGCACCGAACGGATGACACCTCCGTGTTCAGCACATGTACAACTCGATAACGATCTTTTCCTTCTTGATCCAGAAAGAGGGAGCGGAGAGGTAGATGAGTTCTCCGGCAGCACAACAGCGTGGTGGTGGTGGTGGTTAACTAATCTTGCAAGGCTTCGCCTAAGCACCACAGAACTAATCTAGAGGAGAAACATATCTAGAGGAAGAAGAGGGCAGCATGTGGCAATTAGGGTTGGCTTTGCCCTCTAAATCCTCTAGTATATATAGGAGGGAGGGAGGTGAGGAGGCAGCCTCAAACCCTCAAGGTTTGGTCGAAATTGGAGGTGGAGGAGTCCTACTCCAATCCTGTTAGGAGTAGGATTCCTCCTTTCCACTTGGAAACTCTTTCCACCTCTCCACCTTTTGGGTTTTCCCACCCCTAGCCGCATAGGACTTAGTGGGGGCTTAGACCAGCCCACCAGGGGATGGTTTGACTCCTCCACAGCCCATGAGGTTCTTTGGATCGAGATACGCCTCTCGATGGTCCCCGGCACCCTCCCGGCACTCCCGGTACACTACCGATGAGCCCAAAACTTTTTCGGTGACCAAAACAGGACTTCCTATATATCAATCATTACCTCCTGACCATTTCGGAGCTCCTCGTGATGTCCAGGATCTCATCCAGGACTCTAAACAACCTTAGTTCACCACCATACATAACTCTATACTGCTGAAACATCACCGAACCTTAAGTGTGCAGACCTTGCGGGTTTGAGAACTATGTAGACATGATTAAGACACCTCTACGGTCAATAACCAATATCAGGACTTGGATGCCCATATTGGTTCCGACATATTCTACGAAGATCTTTATCGGTTGAACCTCTATGTCAAGGATTCAGTTAATCCCGTATGATGTTCCCTTTGTTCTTCGGTATGTTACTTGCCCGAGATTCGATCGTCGGCATCTCCATACCTAGTTTAATCTCGTTGCCGGAAAGTTTCTTTTACTTGTTCTGTAATACAAGATCTCGTGTATAACACTCTAGTCACATTGCTCTCAAGGCTTGTTGTGATGTTGTATTACCGAGTCGGCCCTAAGATACCTCTCCGTCACAAGGAGTAACAAATCCCAGTCTTGATCCATGCCAACCCAACGGACACCCTGGGAGATACCTGTAGAGCACCTTTATAGTCACCCGGTTACGTTGCGACCTTTGATACACACAATGTACTCCTCCTGTGTCAGTGAGTTGCATGATCTCATGGTCATAGGAATAGATACTTGACATGCAGAAAACTGTAGCAATAAACTGACATGATCATATGCTACGTTTATAGTTTGGGTCTTGTCCATCACATCATTCTCCTAATGATGTGATCCCGTTATCAAATGACATCTCATGTCCATGGCTAGGAAACCTTAACCATCTTTGATTAACAAGCTAGTCTATTAGAGGCATACTAGGGACATGGTGTTGTCTATGTATCCACACATGTATCTGAGTTTCCGATCAATAAAATTCTAGCATGGATAATAAACGATTATCATGAACAAGGAAATATGATAATAACTAATTTATTATTGCCTCTAGGGCATATTTCCAACACGAATATCTTTCAACATTATTGAATCTTATCTTTCGGATTTCTTGAAATTTGTGCCACTATCCTAACCAAGATCCTCCATAAGCCTTAATTGTGTAGGTGTGAGAAGGACGATCTTCGCTACCAATTCTACTACTTCCACTTTTGCATATTGAGTGAACCTTGATCCATTTTCAACTTGTGGAACGGTAATCGATATTGTCATCTCATTCTTCCACTTATATCTAATTGAGTGTTATGGATAGGTCAAGCATCCACAACCCGACATTCGAGGAGCAAGAGGATGACGAAACCACCTACGTCACCAAGATGCAATTCTTCGCCACGCAAAAGGCAATGCACCAATCGCATGATGTCTTGAACGACCGCATCGAGTAACTCGCCACCGACCTACACGGATCCAAAGTGTGAACAATATACTACCTCGACACCAAGATCTCAAGCCAAATGGAGGAAATTCGCACCTTGATGGTCAAGCATGCCTCTTCTACATCTACATCCTCTGGTCAGCGCCACTCAAGTTGTCACTCGTCGGAGTACTCTTCTGGCGAGAGTCCACCTCGAACACGTCCTCATCATCGAGGTGATCGCTCCGGTCCAAGTTCACACCAAGGTCGCTAACGTCAACCCTTGGAGAATCCCTTCCATGGAAATGGACTACAAGATCGACTTCGCGAGCGTGGTCGACGCCAACAATAAGAACAAGAAGCATTGGAACAAGAACGCCAACAATAATGTCATGAGGAAGAATTACGCAGCCACGAAGAACAAGCGCTAGAAGCCTAACATGCACTCCATGATGCAACTCGTGTGTTGGAGGACCACAACCGTTAAGCACGTCAAGAACAAGAAGAACTTCGCCGTGAACGACAAGAAGAACTTTGTCGCGAACGACAGAAAGAAGCCAATCGACAAGAGGAGCACCAAGAAATGCGCAACCGAGTGCATCCACCTCGTCACCGTCCTCAAGCTCATCACGACAAACCCGAGGATGAAGGCTAGCAAGGCCAAGAACAACATCAACACGACCAAGACAATGAGGCTCCACCTCCAAGACAAGGATTCCGGCCTCACAACCACAATGATGAACAACGCTTCGGTAAGCTCAAGTTCACAATGCCAAAGTTCTCTGGAAGCAATGAGCTCGAAGATTACCTCTCATGGGATCTATAAGTTGACAAGATTTTCTGTCTCCACAACTATGACGAGGGGAAGAAGATAGCCATGGCTTCACTCGAGTTCTAAGACTATGTCCTTATTTGGTGGGAACAAGTGATTGAGCAACAAAGAGAAAAAGGTGAACCTCCTATCAACTAGGCCTGGGCATTCGGTATAAACCGAAATTTCGGTTTCTACCATTTGGTTTTTCTACAAATTCGGTTTGTAAAGTTAAAAACCGAAGATGCCATTCCAAAATGAACAACCAAAAATTAGGTTAACCAAGTATTTTGGTTTGGTTTTCGGTTTCTACCGGATTGACCGAATATTCATCCGAGCACATATCTTGTTTCCACCTGCACTATTATATAGGCTAGTTATCGATCTCCTTCTGTGTGGCCAGCCGAGGTGGTACTAAACAAAACTAGCAGCACCTCATGGCAATCACAAGCGGACTAGCATGCATGCACGTGGGCGGCCCATGGTCAAAGATAGTGAGGA
This sequence comes from Hordeum marinum, assembly GCA_022496015.1. Taxonomy (NCBI): domain Eukaryota; kingdom Viridiplantae; phylum Streptophyta; class Magnoliopsida; order Poales; family Poaceae; genus Hordeum; species Hordeum marinum. Next base: position 452,560,768 of record CM039678.1, read on the forward strand.
CGCACTTTGCATTTTTTGTGTGACAGCGTCCAAGTTTGCTACTGGCATATGGGCTAGTGGATGGCTACATTGAAATCTACCTATTATAAGAAAACATCGAAGCATTCAACTTAACGAAGTGTGCGAGGCTGCATACGAAAAGATGGACATGGCCTACTCCACGCCAGTTTTGTGTCTGCGTACAAACTTTTGTCTCACGTATGAGTAGAGTTCGGTTTTATTTCGGCTAACCAAATAACAAATAGAATAAACCGAACTTAGTTTGGTTAGTACAAGCAGAAATTTTCTTGGGCTAGTGGAGTACTATTGACAAAAACTGAAAATTCAGTTTTTTCGGTTTCGGATTCGGTCCGGTGTTCGGTTTGTCGTTTTTATGCCCAGGCCTACTATCAACACTCGGGCCCAAATGAAGGAGCTCATGAGAGCTTGGTTTTTACCTACACACTACAACCGGGATCTCTTCAAGAAGCTACAACAACTCAATCAAGGTACCAAGTCGGTAGAAGAGTACTATCAAGAGATGGAAATTGCAATGATTCTTGCAAATGTCAAGGAAGATGACGAGCAAACAATGGAATGTTTCTTGAATGGCCTCAACTACCAAGTCAAGAAAATCACGAACTTCCAACCATACTCCAACTTACTTGAACTCATGCATCAAGTGACCAAGGCAGAACGCCAAGTACAAGATGACTACAAGTACTCCAAGTTCTCTTCCAAGACCCACGGTTCAAGTGCTCAAGCTACTATGACAACGATGCCTTCGACTACGAAATCTACAACACCTACTGGCGACAAGTCAAGCTCCAAGGACAAGACGACTTTGTCAAGCCGACCAACTACAAGCACCTACAAATCGAGAGCTTCATCCTCTACACTGACATCGGATGCTACCGCCAAGTCAAGCTCCATCAAGTGTTTCACGTGCGAAGGCCGAGGCCACAAGACTTATGAGTGTCCAACAAAATGGACCATGATCCTCCGAGACGATGGCACTTATGACTCTATGAGTAACGGCGAGATGGAAGCATTGGAGCACGTGGCCATGCTTCGTCAAGTCAATGAAGATGAAGATTCACAAATCTTTTGCGACAAAGATCTGAGCCCTGCCCTCGTTGTCTCCAAGGTTTTGATGTTTCAACAACAAGAAGACGATGACCAATGTTGCCACATATTCCACACCAAGGCGGGCATCCAAGGAAAATCCGTCAAGGTCATCATCAATGATGAAATTTGCCACAATTTGGCAAATGAGGACCTTTGTTACAAGCTACAATTGGTCAAGAAGAAGCACCCTCGCCCCTACAAGGTCCAATGGCTAAGTGATCCCGGCACTCTCCAAGTTGAACACACCGTACAAATTTCTTTCAAGATAGGCACTTATGAGGACACCTTGGAGTGTGATGTGGTTACAATGTTCGTTTGCCACCTTCTCCTTGGTCGGCCGTGGTAATTCGATCGTGGCGTCATCCACAACGGTCAGAAAAATCACTATAGTTTCAAGATGAAGGGCAAGCAATATGTACTTCGTCCAATGACTCCGAGTCAACTCATCGCCGACAAGCGCACTTCATCCCATCGTGGAGATAAAAGTTAGAGAGCGACCCACCTTAAAGAGTGTGAGCGCCACAAGCCAAACTTGAGTGACTCCACGATGAGGGACATGAGTGATGTTGTTCTTTTAGCCACCAAAAGAGATTCGAGGGATGTGAGAGTGAGCCCATCGACCGTTCTTCACTATGTACTTGTGTGCAAAAATGACGTCATACAGACTAACCCTTCACAACATCTTCCTCTTGTGTTATCTCATTTATTGCAGGAATTCCAAGATGTTTTTCCTGATGAGCTACCCCCAGTACTACCACCAAAACGAGGGATCGAACACTGCATCGACATCATCCCCGGGGCACCGCTTCCTAACAAGGCACCTTACCGCATCAACCCCGAAGAAACAAAGGAGATACAAAGGCAAGTGCAAAAAAGTCCTAGATAAAGGGCATGTACGTGAGAGTTTGAGTCCTTGTGTCATTCCGGTAATACTAGTACCTAAGCATGATGGTAGTATGCGCATGTGTTCCGATTGCCGTCCTATCAACACTATAACCATTCATTATCGTCACCCCATTCCTCGCCTAGATGATATGCTAGATGAACTTAGTGGTGCCACTATATTCTCCAATATTGACTTAAAAAGTGGTTACTACCAAATCCACATACAAGAGGGTGATGAGTGGAAAACGACGTTTAAGACTAAGTTTGGTCTCTATGAATGGCTCGTGATGCCCATGGGCTTATCCGAAGCACTGGGTACATTCATGCATGTCATGCATTATGTTTTGCGACCCCTAATAGGATATTGTGGTGTGGTCTATTTTGATGACATTCTTGTCTTTAGCAAGTCTCTCGAGGAGCATGCTACCCACGTTCAAGAAGTGCTGCAAATTCTTAGGAAAGAACAACTTCATGCAAACATGGAGAAATGCACTTTTGGTGTTGACAAGGTCGTTTTCCTCGGATTTGTGGTATCTTCCAAGGGCGTTCATGTAGATGAAACTAAAATTGATGCTATTAAAACTTGGCCTACACCCACAAATTTGCAACAAGTGCGTAGTTTCCTAGGACTAGCCTGTTTCTACTGTCGTTTCGTTAAAGACTTTAGCATGATTGCATCTCATATACATGCTTTGAGCAAGAAGAATGCACCATTTGTTTGGGGACTGTCGGTGTCGAAACCGGTGGATCTCGGGTAGGGGGTCCCGAGCTGAGGATCTATGATCGATGGTTAACAAGGGATGAAGGAGATGATGTTTACCCAGGTTCGGGCCCTCTTGAGGAGGTAAAACACTACGTCCTGCTTGATTGTGTTGATGTGTATGATGATTACAGAGTTGATCTACCTCGAGATCAGATGAGCTAAAACCCTAGATGAGTTGACTTGTCCTCTATGAACTAAACCCCCTGGTTTATATAGACACCAGGGGTACCTAGGGTTACATGTAGTCAGTTGTTACCGAGGGTTCAAACACGCCTATTCTAGCATCTGTGACTTAGAGGACACACCACGGCACCTGAAGTTTCCTTCTTGATTACGGAGTATCCTTATAGTTCGATCTTCCCACTGTAGCTACCGAGCATCTCATGAGTTCGGCTCACACGGGATAGGTTGGAAGCCCGAGGACCCCTTAGTCCCGGACTCCCTCAGTAGCCCCCAAACTAGCCTCCAATGCTGAGGTCTATAGTCTTCTGCAACTCCACACGTCCAAGGTCTCCGGCTTGCGAGGCGAGTTCTTTTCTTCCCTCCGGTTTGTTGAACAATAATCTGGCCACTAATAAATTTTCGACTGTCGAAATGTCACAGGCCCCACAACGTTAACTTTTCTGCCCGAGGATCAATGACACCCCTCGATTCCTATGCACCAATATATCATAGGCAGCCCAACAGTCTTTCATAGAACTGCCCTTAATACGCCAAGGGGAAAACATCCATTTTAAGCAGGCTGAACTTGCCATAGGCAACACTTCCTCCTCCCTCACCATCGAGAAGCCCTAAAGTCAGAGAGCTTGGAGATATGGCGAGCACCCCAAGTTCCTCCTCACGCCCTCATCGCCCCTTCTAGGCGACTGGGCGAGCTGTTCCGTTTCCCTTCTTAAATTGCGCAATCTTGAGGTACAAGGGTATCTCCTTGCTTTGGATCTAGCGCACTTGCCCTGGATTGACTTCCGCGAACGACGAGGCCTTTGCGGAGAATTTCCCTGTCCCACGCAAGGACGAGGGGGTATGCTTTGTTTCCTTCCTCTTACAAGGCCTAGGCTTCCCCATTCATCCCTTCTTGAGGGGTTTGCTAGAGTTTTACGGGATCTAGATCCACCACCTAACCCCCGGGTTGATTCTGCACATCTCGGGCTTTGTCGCCCTCTGCGATATGTTTTTAGGCTGCCAGCCCCATTTCAATGTATGGAGAAAGTATTTCTGTCTCGTCCCCCGCACTCAGGGAGGGACAATCCGGGAAGTGGGTGAAGCCAAAGTATGGTGTATAGCCGGGACGGGGTATCCTATCGGGACCCCAAGGAAGGAATCCAAAGAGTGGACCTCGGAGTGGTTTTATATTGAGGACGTCCCCTTATTCGACTCAGCTTGGAGGGGTATGCCCAAATACTTTGACGCTCCTTTAAAGAAATGATTCAACTGGCGACCGAAGAGCTCCTCCCAATAGGAGAGCGTTGAAGTAAAGTGTCTAGCTGCCCAAGTGAAGTTGCTAGTTCATAGAAAATTAACCATGATTGATGTGATGGACGCTACCATTACCCGATGTGTCCAACCTCTTAAACAAAGGATACATTACATGTGGCATTACAACGGGACAAGCGACACAACCCGTTCCAGACGGCAAGGGCTTGCCGACTAGGCAGCAATGGCGGCCATATTGGCCGATCTCTTTAAAGGAGAAGAAGAAGAGTTTGCTCACCTGAAGATCAGGGATGGCTATTCAACTCATAACCCCATTGAATGGGTAAGTTCAATCATGTTCCTATAGTTTAGATGCTTATATTCGATTTTACCGATCGAATTCGTGTGTCTTTCTACACAAAAATGGAGGCGTTGGATCGAGACAGTCAACTGACCCGCCCCTGAACCAGAGAATTATTACTGTAATGATGATCCCGGATTTCACGATTATTGAGAGATGTTGATTGACTTTGAGGATGGGGTCTTTTACCAGGGGAGTATCGATGAATCTAAGGTGGCCCTTCTGCCCGATCACCCCGTACCACTCCCTTCCTCCACGGCAAATGAAAAGAAGACCTTTCTCGAAAAGGGCGCACGCCTCCCGTCATTTCGATCATACCGCATTCTACCCCCAAGGGTCGTCAGACCACGCGCCAAACAACATCAAGGGCTCCACCGACCGGGTCCGCATCGAACAGCGACAGGATTCCTGAGCGAGGGACGATGGCAGGAACTACATCGACCGCACCCCCACCAAGAGGTACTTACATTAATCTTGTAATACGGTCATTGTCATAACCGTATCAAACACTCATAGTCTTTAGCCGAAATACTTAGGAGACGAGTACAACCACCTTCATCTGAAGACGTCACCAAGGTGTCAAATAGCCATCATGAGCCAAGGTCTTTGGCGTATGCTGAAGTTGATGCGGGGGTTCCTGTTGCGGACTAGCCTCCTGAGGATTCCGGGGAAGTCTCGATTACTAATTTCGAGGTTGCAAGTGCGATGAATCATCGACGGCGAAAACAATCATTGCGCCACCCAATATTTTCGGACCAAGATTTTAATGCTCTTAATTCAGTGGACGCATACCTCGGAGCTGCCCGAGCAGGACTCAAGGGAGCCGCGTGACTAATGTCCACCAACCTACGGGTGAGCGGTCGGTTTTGACAGTCGAACACAAATCCTAACCCAATAGCCCCCAAGCCTTAATTTGGTCGAGACGACCGAGTTAAGGGTCTAAATATTGTTTCGTTGTTATGTAGGATTCAAGGCAACAAAACGAGAAGTTGTCCAAGGATATCGATTCGAGCCAGACAGAGTTGCGAGCCATTAAGACCAAACTTGAGGAGGTGAAAATATTCACCAGAGAGGCACACGGTGAGTAATAAGTATTTTTATGTGCCGAAATTGTTGAGACACCCTTTCTAATGAAAGATTGCTTCATAGCAGTTGAGTCCATAGGTCAGCTCCAGAAGGTTTTGGAGGCGTCGTAAGAATCTCAAAGGTATGTTAAGTCTCAGTTTGAGGCTGGCCGCCGTGTATTGACCCGAAGTCATGAGGATAAGAACCAGCTCAAGTCGGAAAACCAGCAAGAAGACGAAGAAATTGAAAGTTTAAAAACTCAATTGGCACAATCCCACGAAGAGAACAAGAGATTAAAGGGTGGCATGTTCTGTAAGTGAAATTCTAACCTAGAATTCGGTAAAGTACTTTTATTTTGTCGAGTGTAAGAGGCATGTCGCATTTTGTGCTTAGGTCTCCTAACCAGGCATCCCGAGGAAGAGGCCAACTCATTCGGAGTTAACCTGTTGAAAGAACTGTCTGTCGTGCACGAGCGAGCTCAGAGAGCTATGAAGAGCATGACCAAGGCACTCTGGCCAATCGAGACGCCTTCAGAAGGGATGGCCGAGATGGCCAATCGATTTAAAGGAGCCCGAAGTCATTTTGAGCTATGGAAGACCTCGGCCTGTCGAGAGGGAGCACGGGAGGCGTGGGCCATGGTGAAGACTCGCTTTACCAAGCACAACCCAGAGCACTTGGCTCGGGTTGGGCCGGTTGGGGTGGATGGTCAAGTGGTACCTCTTCACTTGGTCTATAACCAAGTGATGCCCACCGCTCGTATTTCACAAGAGGACTATGCCCTGGATGTCATAATAGATCATCTTGACCTACAACCTAGTGTTTGATTCTATGTAGTTATGTACTTTACATCAAACCGACTCTGTCCATGTTGTAAACAGTATCTTAACCGACCATCAGCTTCTGCCTCCCTCGCCAATAGCTGGGGAGTGTTCCGTACTGTGTATCTTGAAATAGCAGGAAATTATTTCGAAGAACTAGGCAATCCGTCCATCTGGTGCAAAAAGACAGTACGCGCACATGGGCTGTTATTACATGTTATGGTACAATACTTATGCCTTTTCTCTCTTATTTCATAAGGTTTACATGAAGAGGGAGAATGCAGGCAACTGGAATTCTGGACTGGAAAAGGAGCAAATCTGAGATACCTATTCTGCACAACTCCAAAAGTCCTGAAAATTTACGGAGAATTATTTTGGAATATATAAAAAATACTGGGCGAAACAGATACCAGAGGGGCCCCACCAGGAGGTGGCAAGCCTGCCAGGCGCGGCCACCCCCTGGCCGCGCCTAGTAGGCTTGTGACCCACCTGGCAGGCCCCCGATGCCCATCTTCTTCTATATGGAGGGTTTTGACCTGAAAAAATCATAAGGAAGCTTTTGGGATGAAGCGTCGCCTCTCGGGGCGGAACTTGGACAGAACCAATCTAGAGCTCCGGCAGGGCTGTTCTGCCGGGGAAACTTCCCTCCCGGAGGGGGAAATCGAAGCCATCGTCATCACCAACGATTCTCTCATTGAGAAAGGGTCAATCTCCATCAACATGTTCAGCAGCACCATCTCCTCTCCAAACCCTAGTTCATCTCTTGTATCTGATCTTTGTCTCAAACCTCAGATTGGTACCTGTGGGTTGCTAGTAGTGTTGATTACTCCTTGTAGTTGATGCTAGTTGGTTTACTTGGTGGAAGATCATATGTTCAAATCCTTTATGATAATTAATACTCCTCTGATTATGAACATGAACATGTTTTGTGAGTAGTTACATTTGTTCCTGAGGACATGGGATAAGTCTTGTTATAAGTAATCATGTGAATTTGGTATTCGTTCAATATTTTGATGAGATGTATGTTGTCTCTCCTCTAGTGGTGTTATGTGGACGTCGACTACATAACACTTCACCATTATTTGGGCCCAGGGGAAGGCATTGGGAAGTAATAAGTAGATGATGGGTTGCTAGAGTGATAGAAGCTTAAACCCTATTTTATGCATTGCTTCGTAAGGGGCTGATTTGGATCCATATATTTCATGCTATGGTTAGATTTATCTTAATTCTTCTTTCGTAGTTGCGGATGCTTGTGAGAGGGTTTAATCATAAGTGGGAGGTTTGTCCTAGTAAGGGCAGTACCCAAGCGCCGGTCCACCACATATCAAATTATCAAAGTAACAAACGTGAATTAAATGAGCATGATGAAAACTAGCTTGATAGAAATTCCCATGTGTCCTCGAGAGCGCTTTGCTTTATATAAGAGTTTGTCTAGACCTGTCCTTTGGTACAAAAAGGATTGGGCTACCTTGCTGCACCTTTGCTACACTTGTTACTTGTTACTCATTACAAATTATCTTATCACAAAACTATTTGTTATCGATAATTTCAGTGCTTGCAGAGAATACCTTACTAGAAACCGCTTGTCATTTCCTTCTGCTCCTCGTTGGGTTCGACACTCTTACTTATTGAAAGGACTATGATAGATCCCCTATACTTGTGGGTCATCAAGACTCTTTTCTGGCGCCGTTTCCGTGGAGTGAAGCACCTTTGGTAAGTGGAATCTGGTAAGGAAAATTTTATATAGTGTGCTGAAATTTACTGTTACTTGTTACTATGGAAAGTAATCCTTTGAGGGGCTTGTTTGGGGTCTCTTCACCTCGACCGAAAACACAAAGAGTTGTCCCTCGACCTACTGAACCTACCGAAAATATTTATTATGAAATTCCTTCAGGTATGATAGAGAAATTGCTGGCTAATCCTCATGCAGGAGATGGAACATTATATCCTGATTTGCATCTAATCTATGTGGATGAAGTTTGTGTATTATTTAAGCTTGCATGTCTGCCCGAGGATCATGTCAAGAAGAAGGTCTTTCATTTATCTTTGAAGGAGAAGGCATTGACATGGTATAGGTTATGTGATGATATTGGATCATGGAGCTACAACCGATTGAAAATGGAATTTCATCGTAAGTTCTATCCTATGCATCTAGTTCATCGTGATTGAAATTATATTTATAATTTTTGGCCTTGTGAAGGATAACGAATCGCTCAAGCTTGGGGGAGGCTTAGGTCAATGTTATATTCATGCCCCAATCATGGGCTCTCGAGAGAAATTATTATTCAGAATTTTTATGCTGAACTTTCTCGTAATGATCAATCCATGCTCGATACTTCTTGTGATGGTTCCTATATGAAGAAAGATATTGACTTCAAATGGGATTTATTGGAAAGAATTAAATGCAACTCTGAAGATTGGTAAATCGACAAAGGTAAGGAGTCAGTTATGAACCTTAAGTTTGATTGTGATAAATCCTTCGTAGACACTGATGCTTTTCATGAATTTAGCACTAAATATGGGCTTGACTCTGAGATAGTAGCTTCTTTTTGTGAATATTTTGTTGCCCATGTTGATCTCCCTAAGGAGAAGTGGTTTAAATACCATCCTCCCATCGAGGTGAAAGTAGTTGAACCTATTAAAGTTGAAGAGGAAACTATTACTTATAATGTTGATCATGTTATTCCCGCTGCTTATATGGAGAAACCACCTTTTCCTGTTAGAATAAAGGAACATACTAAAGCTTCAACTGTGTTTCATAAGAGCTGTGCTAGAACACCTACACCCTCCGAGCAAATTAATGTTGAGCCTAGTATTGCTATGGTTAAGGATCTTTTGGTTGATAATATTGATGGGCATGTTATTCAATTTTGTGATGAAGCCGCTATAATTGTTAAACCTGATGCTAAAGATAAACATAGACCCATTGTTGGCACGCCTGTAGTTTCTGTTAAAATAGGAGATCATTGTTATCATGGCTTATATAAAGATATTATGAATGATATTGCACCAGTTGAGTTAGAGGAAATTGATGTTACAATTAAGCTTGCTAATAGAGATACTATATCACCAGTTGGGATTATTAGAGATGTTGAAGTCTTGTGTGGGAAAATAAAATATCCTACTGATTTTCTTGTTCTTAGCTCCCCACAAGATGATTTTTGTCCCATTATATTTGGTAGACCCTTCTTGAATACCGTTAATGCCAAAATAAATTGTGAGAAGGAAACTGTTACCGTAAGTTTTGGGGATATGTCTCATGAGTTTAATTTCTCTAAATTTCGTAGACAACCCATGATAAAGAATTGCCTAGTAAGGATGAAATTATCGGTCTTGTTTCTGTTGCTAGGCCTCCTACTGATCCTTTAGAACAATATTTGTTGGACCATGAAAATGATATGCATATAAATGAAAGGAATGAAATAGATAAGTTTTTCTTTGATCAACATCCTATTTTAAAACACAACTTGCCTATTGAAATACTTGGGGATGCTCCTCCACCCAAGGGTGATCCCGTGTTTGAGCTTAAACAATTACTGGATACTCTGAAATATGCTTATCTTGATGAAAAGAAGATATATCCTGTTATTATTAGTGCTAACCTTTCAGAGCATGAAGAATAGAGATTATTGAAAACTCTGAGGAAGCACTGTGCTGCTATTGTATATACTCTTGATGATCTTAAGGGCATTAGTCCCACTTTATGTCAGCATACAATTAAAATGGAGGCCGATGCTAAACTACTTGTTGATCACTAACGACGGTTAAATCCTAAAATGAAGGAAGTGGTAAGAAATGAAATATTAAAGCTTCTCGAGGCAGGTATCATTTACCCTATTGCTAATAGTAGATGGGTTAGTCCCGTTCATTGTCCCTAAGAAAGGAGGTATTATCGTAGTTCCTAATGATAAAAATGAATTGATCCCGCAGAGAATTGTTACATGATATAGAATGGTAACTGATTTTAGGAAATTAAATAAAGCTACTAGAAAAGATCATTACCCTCTACCTTTTATTGATCAAATGCTATAAAGACTATCTAAACACACACATTTCTGCTTTCTAGATGGTTATTCTGGTTTCTCTCAAATACCTGTGTCAAAAGAGGACCAAGAGAAGACCACTTTTACCTGCCCTTTTGGTACCTTTGCTTATAGGCGTATGCCTTTTGTTTTATGCAACACACCTACTACCTTTCAAAGATATATGACTGCTATATTCTCTGATTTTTGTGAAAGGATTGTTGAGGTTTTCATGGATGATTTTTCCGTTTACAGAACTTCTTTTGATGATTGTTTGAGCAACCTTGATCGAGTTTTGCAGAGATGCGAAGAAACTAATCTTGTCTTGAATTGGGAGAAGTGCCACTTTATGGTGAATGAAGGTATTGTCTCGGGACATACAATTTCCAAAAGAGGTATTGAAGTTGATTAAGCTAAAATTGATGCTATAGAAAAATGCCGTGTCCTACGGATATCAGAGGTATAAGAAGTTTCCTTGGTCATGTTGGTTTCTATAGGAGATTTATTAAAGACTTCTCTAAGATTTCTAGGCCGCTCACTAATCTCTTGCAAAAAGGTGTTCCATTCGTTTTTGATGATGATTATGGAGAAGTTTTTGAAATTCTTAAGAATGCCTTGACTTCTGCACCTGTTGTTCAACCACCTGATTGGAACCTACCCTTTGAAATTATGTGTGATGCTAGTGATTATGCTGTTGGTGCTGTCCAAGGACAAAGGGTCGATAAGAAAATAAATGTTATTCATTATGCTAGAAAAACTCTAGACAGTGCTCAAAGAAACTATGCTACCACTGAAAATGAATTTTAGCAGTTGTGTTCGCTTGTGATAAGTTTAGACCCTATATAGTTGATTCTAAAGTAACTGTTCACACTGATCATGCTGCTATTAAATATCTTATGGAAAAGAAAGATGCTAAACCTAGACTTATCAGGTGGGTTCTTCTGCGACAAGAATTTGATTTGCATATTGTTGATAGAAAGGGTGCTGATAACCCCGTAGTAGATAACTTGTCTAGGTTAGAGAATGTTCTTGATGTCCCACTACCTATTGATGATAGCTTTCCTAATGAAAAATTAGGTGTCATAAATGATTCTCGTAATGATCCTTGGTATGCTGATTATGCTAATTACATTGTCGCTAAATTTATACTGCCTAGTTTAACATACCAACAAAATAAGAAGTTCTTCTATGATTTAAGACATACTTTTGGGATGACCCACACCTTTATAAAGAAGGAGTAGATGGTGTTATTAGATGTTGTGTACCTGAGCATGAACAGGAACATATCCTACATAGTGTCATTCCGAGGCTTGTGGAGGACACCATGCTGGAGATAGAACTGCACATAAGGTATGACAATCTGGTTTTTATTGTCCTACTCTCTTCAGGGATGCTCGTAAGTTTGTCTTGTCATGTGATGAATGTCAAAGAATTGGCAATATAGTAGACATCGGGAAATGCCTATGAATTACTCTCTTGTTATTGAACCATTTGATGTTTGGGGTTTTGATTATATGGGACCTTTTCCAACGTCCAACGGGTATACTCATATTTAAGTTGTTGTTGATTATGTTACTAAGTGGGTAGAAGCTATTCCAACTAGTAGCGTTGATCATAACACCTCTATTAAGATGCTTAAAGAAGTTATTTTCCCTAGATTTGGAGTCCCCAAATATTTAATGACTGATGATGGTTCACATTTTTTTCATGGCGCTTTCCGTAAATTGCTTGCTAAGTATGATGTTAATCATAGAATTGCATCTCCCTATCATCCTCAGTCTAGTGGTCAAGTAGAATTAAGCAATAGAGAAATTAAATTGATCTTGCAAAAGACGGTTAATAGATCTAGGAAGAATTGGTCTAAGAAACTTGATGATGCAGTATGGGCTTATAGAACTGCTTACAAGAATCCTATGGGTATGTTTCCGTATAAAATGGTTTATGGTAAAGCACGTCACTTACCTCTAGCTAGAGCATAAAGGTTATCGGTCAATCAAAGAGCTCAACTATGATTTCAAACTTGCTGGTGAGAAGAGGTTATTTGACATTAGCTCACTTGATGAATGGAGAACCCAGGCCTATGCGAATGCCAAGTTGTTTAAAGAGGAAGTTAAGAGATGGCATGATAAAAGGATACAAAAGCATGAATTCAATGTAGGTGATCATGTCTTGCTATACAATTCTCAGTTAAGATTTTTTGCAAGAAAACTTCTCTCTAAATGGGAAGGGCCTTACATTGTCGAGGAAGTATATCGTGCCGGTGCCATCAAAATCAACAACACCGAAGGCACAAATCCGAAGGTGGTAAACGGGCAAAGAATCAAACATTATATCTCAGGTACTACCATAAATGTTGAAACCAATGTTATCAATACCATAACTCCGGAAGAGTATATTAGGGAGACCTACCGGAACGTTTTAGACTCCAAAAAGGAATCGGTATGTGGTACGGTAAGTAAACCGACTCCAAAACTTTCCCAATAGCAATTTTACTCAGTTTTGGAATATTTAAAAAAATAGGAAAATCAAAAGTAGTCTGAAAGACGCACGAGGAGGTGACAAGCCTGTCAAGCGAGGCCACCCCCCTGACCGCGCCTAGGGGGATTGCCACCACCCCATGCACCCTCCGGACTCCGTTTTCTTGTGGTACACTCCTTTGGGTCAGCAAAAATTCATTATATAATCTCCCGAAGGTTTGCACTTTCGTATCACAACAATACCTCCCGTTTTCGTTTTGAGCTGTTTCTATTACAGATTTAGAACGTCATGGCGTTCCCAAGTGCTCCGAAGGACAAGTTCTTCGAGAAGGTCATCAACCCCTATCTTGTAGAAGTGCTGCGACACCCTCAAGCCATTGAGATGCGTGAGGGGGTGCTGCACATCCGTGACGTTGAAGGGCCAAAGAAGACCGGAAGCTTGGAAATAAGGCTCGAAGCAATGGAGCAACAAGTCTTCAAGTGCCAAGGGATGATGGAACGTGGACTCAATGCCAATCATATGATGATCTCAGAGTTTACCCATAAACACAAGCTGGACACCAAGGGACATCGGGGGCGCATCTTCAAGCTCTACGAGAAAATTGAGCATCTCCAAGCCCAGATCTATGATATGCAAAACTAAAACTATGAGTATGAATACAGATTTAAGAGAATGAGTTTGGCTGCAGATTTGAGGATTCCGGAGACTCGTTCATCTTTTTATGATGGTGATACTATGCCTTGGAATACGGAGGACAAGCTTCCAACCTCATCAACAACTCCACCACCATCACCTCCGAAGAAGAACACCTGAGCACATGGGTATGGGCACTCCCCTTGGCTTGTGCCAAGCTTGGGGGAGGCACCCCGGTATCGTATCACCATCACATCTTTTTCCTTTTTTCCTTCCTCTTGTTTTTCTTAGTTCGATCCTATTTTATTTTGTTTTGATCTAGTAGAATAAAATTTTAGTATGATCTAGCTTTGAGTTTTGCTTTTTCCCTTATGTAAGAAAGTCTGAGAGTTATATAATAAAAGTAGTTTTGATGTGAGGGCTCTGCTAGCTAACTATGCTCTTGGGAGTAATGAATAAAATAAGAATATAATAAAAGCAAAGAGTATACATAATGATCTTATGGGGAGTGATGACTTCACATATAAGAAGTATGTCGATTGAAATTTGTTGGGAGTTAACAAACATAGTGATTGGTCATTGGTGCAATTGAAAAGGAAGTGATAAAGAAAGATAGATTCACATATAAATATATTATCGTGGACATCTTTTATGATTGTGACCACTCATTAAACTATTTCACGCTAAGAAGTTGATGCTGGACAAGGAAGACAACATAATGGGTTATGTTTGCTTGCCTCCAGATAGAAGTTTTATGGTTTTAGATCCTCCAACATGTAGTGCTTGCTTCCACCTCATATCAGCCAAAACTTCCGCACTAAGTAGGAATACTACTTGTGCATCCAAACACCTTTAAACCAATTTTGCCATGAGAGTCCACCATACCTACCTATGGATTGAATAAGATCCTTCAAGTAAGTTGTCATTGGTGCAAAAAGCAATAAAAATTGCTCCTAAATATGTAAGATATTTTATTGTAAGGGAAAATAAGTGTTGTATGAACTTGTGATGGTAAAGAAATAAAAGCGATGGACTGCATAATAAAGGTTTCTATCACAAAGGGCAATACAACGCGACATTCCTTTGCACTAAGGGTTTGTGCACCCCAAAACAAAAAGTGCATGACAACCTCTGCTTCCCTCTGCAAAGGGCCTATCTGTTACTTTTACTTTTAAGCACTTACCTCTATGCAAGAGTAATGGTGATACTCACCACTTCCTATATTTCGCCTCTCTCTTGGCAATCATTATGTGTTAGGGAATGATCTAGACACATATATCCACTCGGATGTTGGTGATCATGAGTTATTATTGTTGATATCACCCTTGAGGTGAATAGTTGGGAGGCAAAACTATAAGCCCCTATCTTTCTCTGTGTCCAATTGAAACTTCGATCTTAGGAGTACCGCGTGAGTGTTAACAATTATGAAAGACTAAAAGATAATTGAGTATGTGGGTTTGCTTTACAAGCTCTTATATTGACTCTTTCCGATGTTATGGTAAATCTCCAATTGCTTCAATGACTAAGATCATAGAGTTCTTTGTTCATACTTTATCTTGTAAATGAATTGTTACTTTAGCATAAGAAATATTATACAGTAAGTATTGATGTTTCAAAGATGTCCATGATGCCCTCATGTCCATATTGTATTTTATCGATACCTCTATCTCTAAACATGTGGACATATTTATCGATCTCGGCTTTCGCGTGAGGGCAAGCGAGGTCTAAGCTTGGGGGAGTTGATACATACATTTTGCAGCATGCTTTTATATTGATATTTATTGCATTATGGGCTGTTATTACATGTTATGGTACAATACTTATGCCTTTTCTCTCTTATTTTACAAGGTATACATGAAGAGGGATAATGCCGATAGCTGGAATTCTGGACTGGAAAAGGAACAAATCTGAGATACCTATTCTGTACAACCCTAGAAGTCCTAAAAATCTACGAAGAATTATTTTGGAATATATAAAAAATACTGGGCAAAACAGATACCAGAGGGGGCCCACCAGGAGGTGGCAAGCCTGCCAGGCGCGGCCAACCCCTGGCCGCGCCTAGCAGGCTTGTGACCTACCTGGCAGGCCCCCGATGCCCATCTTCTACTATATGGAGGGTTTTGACCTGAAAAAAATCATAAGGAAGCTTTCGGGACGAAGCTCCGCCGTCTCGAGGTGGAACTTGGACCAAACCAATCTAGAGCTCTGGCAGGGCAGTTTTGCGTGGGAAACTTCTCTCCCAGAGGGGGAAATCAAATCCATCGTCATCACCAACGATCCTCTTATCGAGAGCGGGTTAATCTCCATCAACACGTTCACCAGCACCATCTCTTCTCCAAACCCTAGTTCATATCTTGTATCCGATCTTTGTCTCAAACCTCAGACTGGTACCTGTGGGTTGCTAGTAGTGTTGATCACTCCTTGTAGTTGATGCTAGTTGGTTTACTTGGTGGAAGATCATATGTTCAGATCCTTTATGATAATTAATACTCCTATGATTATGAACATGAACATGTTTTGCGAGTAGTTACGTTTGTTCTTGAGGACATGGGATAAGTCTTGTTATAGGTAATCACGTGAATTTGGTATTCGTTTGATATTTTGATGAGACGTATGTTGTCTCTCCTCTAGTGGTGTTATGTGAACATCAACTACATAAAACTTCACCATTATTTGGGACTAGGGGAAGGCATTGGGAATTAATAAGTAGATGATGGGTTGCTAGAGTGACAGAAGCTTAAACCCTAGTTTATGCGTTGCTTCGTAAGGGGCTGATTTGGATCCATATATTTCATGCTATGGTTAGATTTATCTTAATTTCTCTTTTGTAGTTGCGGATGCTTGTGAGAGGGGTTAATCATAAGTGGGAGGTTTGTCCAAGTAAGGGCAGCACCCAAGCACCGGTCCACCCACATATCAAATTATCAAAGTAACGAACATGAATTAATTGAGCATGATGAAAACTAGCTTGACAGAAATTCCCATGTGTCCTCAAGAGCGCTTTGCTTTATATAAGAGTTTGTCCAGACCTGTCCTTGGGTACAAAAAGGATTGGGCTACCTTGCTGCACCTTTGCTACACTTGCTACTTGTTACTCGTTACAAATTATCTTATCACAAAACTATTTGTCATCGATAATTTTAGTGCTTGTAGAGAATACCTTACTAGAAATCGCTTGTCATTTCCTTCTGATACGTCTCCAACGTATCTACCTTTCCAAACTCTTTTGCCCTTGTTTTGGACTCTAATTTGCATGATTTGAATGGAACTAACCCGGTCTGACGCTGTTTTGAGCAGAATTGCCTTGGTGTTATTTTGTGCAGAAATAGAAGTTGTTGGATTGACCTGAAAATTTATGGAGAATGTTTTTGGAATTAATAAAAAATATTGGCGAAAGAATCAACTGTAGGGGGCCCACCACCTGGCCACAAGCCTGATGGGCGCGCCCACCCCCTAGGGTGCGCCGGGCAGGCTTGTGGGCCCTCTGCTGCTCCTCTGACCTCGTTTCCACTTCTATATATTCCTATTTGAGGAGAAAAAAATCAGAGAGAAGATTTCATTGCGTTTCACGATATGGAGCCGCCGCCACCTCCCGTTCTTCCTCGGGAGACCACATCTGGAGTCCGTTTTGGGCTCCGGAGAGGGGAAATTGACGCCTTCGTCATCACCAACCATCCTTCATCACCAATTCCATGATGCTCTCCACCGTTCATGAGTAATCTCATTGTAGGCTTGCTGGACGGTGATGGGTTGGATGAGATTTATCATGTAATCGAGTTAGTTTTGTTAGGGTTTGATCCTAGTATCCACTATGTTCTGAGATTGATGTTGCTATGACTTTTCTATGCTTAATGCTTGTCACTAGGGCCCGAGTGCCATGATTTCAAATCTGAACCTATTATGTTTTCATGAATATGTGTGTGTTCTTGATCCTATCTTGCAAGTTGTAGACACCTATTACGAGTTATGATCCGCATGCCCCCAGGGTGACAATAACTGGGATTCTTTCCGGTGATTACCGTAGTTTGAGGAGTTCATGTATTCACTAATTGCTAATGCTTTGGTCCGGTTCTCTATTAAAAGGAGGCCTTAATATTCCTTAGTTTCCAATAGGACCCCACTGCCATGGGAGGATAGGACAAAAGATGTCATGCAAGTTCTTTTCCATAAGCACGTATGACTATATATGGAATACATGCCTACATTACATTGATGAATTGGAGCTAGTTCTATGTCACCCTATGTTATAACTATTGCATGATGAATGCCATCCGACATAATTATCCATCACTGGTCCATTGCCTACGAGCTTTCCATATATTGATCTTTGCTAAGTTACTTTTCCGTTGCTACTGCTACAAACACTACAAAACTGCTACTATCACTTTGCCACCGTTACCGTTACTTCCATATTACTTTGCTACTGAATACTTTGTTGCAGATATTAAGTCTTTCAGGTGTGGTTGAATTGACAACTCAGCTGCTAATACTCGAGAATATTCTTTTGCTCCCCTTGTGTCGAATCAATAAATTTGGGTTGAATACTCTACCCTCGAAAACTGTTGCGATCCCCTATACTTGTGGGTTATCAAGACCTTTTTCTGCCGTTGCCGGGGAGCATAGCTTTATTCTATGAGTCACTTGGGATATATATCTTTTGATCACTATGAGGAATCTTAAAGATCCAAAAACCAATATCTACTCCTCAACTATTAGGACAAGTAAGGAACTGCCATCTAGCTCTGCACTTGATTCACCTTCTGTTATGAGTAAATTTGCGACACCACCACTTGCTAGTAATTCTGATATGTCACAAGTAATTGATGATGCTACTTCTGCTATGCATGCTGCTTATGATGATACTTTCCTTGATGATACTGTGCCACTGGGTGAATTTCTAGATGAACAAATTACTAGAGCTAATACTGAAACTGATAATATTTCTAAATCTGATGAAATTATTGAAACTGAACACTATGATACATCTGCTAGACCTAGCTCTCCTAGATATGAATTGCCTGATATACCTGAGGGTTATGTTATGGAAGGAGAGGTAGCTAGGGACTTTCTTGCTTGTAAGGATAGAGATGATCTTAAGAAATTTCTTCGCAAGTGGAAGGAAAAATCTTTGAATGCTAGAATGCAATATGATCCTAAGTTTGCTACTTCACCTATCTTTGTTACTGATAAGGATTATGAATTCTTTGTCAATCCCGAGTTAATTACTTTGGTTGAATCTGATCCTTTCTATGGTTATGAACCTAAAACTGTTGTGTCACATCTTACCAAATTGAATGATATAGCCACCCTATTTACTCATGAGGAAAAATCGCTATTACTATATTCTTAAGTTGTTTCCTTTCTCATTAAAGGGTGATGCTAAGATATGGTTTAATTCTCTTGCTCCTGGTTGTGTGCGTAGTCCCTAGGATATGATTTATTACTTCTCTAAAAAATATTTTCCTGCCCATAAGAAACAAGCTGCTTTACAGGAAATATTTAACTTTGTGCAAATTGAAGAAGAGAGTCTCCCATAAGCTTGGTGGAGGCTTCTACAATTACTTAATGCTTTGCCTGATCATCCTCTCAAGAAAAATGAAATACTTGATATCTTTTATAATGGACTAACCGTTGCTTCTAGGGACCACCTAGATAGTTGTGCTGGTTGTGTTTTCAGGGAACGAAGTATTGAACAAGCTGAATTACTATTGAATAATATATTGAGCAATGATAATGATTGGACTATTCCCGAACCACCTTCAAAGCCAACCCCAAAGAAAAGAGGTATTCTATTCCTCAGTCCTGAAGATATGCAAGAGGCAAAGAAATCTATGACAGAAAAGGGTATTAAAGCTGAAGATGTTAAGAATCTACCACCTATTGAAGAAATACATGGTCTTGATAGCCCGACACAGGTAGTAGAGGTAAATTCTCTCCGTAGATTTGACGAAAGAGATATCCCTTATAATAAGTCTGCTAGCCAATGCTTGGATGAATTTGATAATTTTATTGTGAAGCAAGAAAATTTCAATGCCTATGTTAGTAGACAATTGAAACATAATGCTTACATGCTTGATCGCTTGGGTGATTATTTGAGTAGAACTATCAATGATCTTAAGATTATTAGTAAACATGCTTCGATGGTAACCACTCAAGTAGAATAAGTACTTAAGGCTCAAAATGATTTGCATAATGAGATGAATAGTAAAGACAATGGTCATTCTGTTAAAGTTGTGACTAGAGGAGGTAGAATGACTCAGGAACCTTTGTATCCCGAGGGCCATCCTAAGAGAGTCGAGCAAGATTCTCAAAGAGTCAATACTGATGCACCTATTCGTTCTAATAAGAGTAGGAAAAAGGATGATGATAGTACTTTGCATGCTGCTAGTGAACCTGTTATAGATACATCTGAGAATCCAAATGATATTTCTATTTCTGATGCTGAGACACAATCTGGTGATGAACACGAGCCTAGTGATAACATTAATAATGATGTTCGTGTTGATGCTCAACCTAGTAATGATAATGATGTGGAGACTGAACCTGCTGATGATCTTGATAACTCACAATCTAAGAATAAAAGATACGATAAAAGAGACTTCATTGCTAGGAAACCTGGTAGAGAAAGAGAACCATGGGTTCAGAAACCCATGCCCTTTCCTCCCAAACCATCCAAGAAAAAGGATTATGAGGATTTTGAGCACTTTGCTGAAATGCTTAGACCTGTCTTTTTACGTATGCGCTTGACTGATATTTTGAAAATGTCTCCTTATGCTAAGTATATGAAAGATATTGTGACAAATAAAAGAAAGATACCGGAAGCTGAGATTTCCACCATGCTTGCCAATTATACATTTAAAGGTGGAATCCCTAAGAAATTAGGAGATCTCGGAGGACCTACTATACCATGCTCTATTAAAGGAAATTATGTTAAACCTGCTTTATGTGATCTTGGAGCTGGTGTTAGTGTTATGCCTTTCTCTTTATATCGTAGACTTGATTTGAATAAGTTGACACCTACTGAGATCTCTTTGCAAATGGCTGACAAATCAACTGCTCTACCTATCGGTATTTGTGAGGATGTACCTGTCGTAGTTGCAAATGCTACTATCTTGACAGACTTTGTTATTCTTGATATTCCCGAGGACGACAGTATGTCGATCATCCTTGGTAGACCCTTCTTGAATACTGTAGGGGCTGTTATTGATTGCAACAAGGGCAATGTCACTTTTCACATTAATAGTAATGAGCATACGGTACATTTTCCAAAGAAACAACCTCAAGTTCATAGTATCAACTCTATTGAAAAAATTCCAATGATTATTATTGGAGACTTTGAGTTCCCTCTTCCTACTGTCAAGAAGAAATATGATATACTTATTGTTGGAGAAATGCATATCCCCATTGAGGTAACCTAGTGTTATTCGAAAGTTCTTCGGTTTCATGCTATTCGAAAGAAGTTTGTTATTAAGACTTGGTCAACCTTATTGATGGATTCCTTTTGATGAGCATGAGATGGATGAATTTAGAAAGCACAACTTCCTGTACCCAACTTTTACTTTCTGTTACCTAGATGAAATTAAGAAAAAATGCTATTATTTTCTGTTTTCTAAGTTTCTCGTGCAATAAAAAAGTGACGTGAAAATAAAAGTCCTTCAAATGTCATGAAAATTGAGTATGATTTTTCTGGAAAATTTAAGAATTTTTGGCACTGAGTATGCATCAGGGGGCTGCACCAGTGGGCCACAAGCCTGTAAGGCGCGCCCACCCCCTGGGCGCGCCCTAGTGGCTTGTGGGTCCCATGTGGCCTTCCTCCACTTATTCCAGCACCCACTCACTTCATCTTCCTTCAGAAAAAGTCCCACCATTGCTCAAACCCGTGTTCTAGCTCCTCTTGCTGCCATTTTCGATCTCCTTGCTCAAAGCTCCATTCGCAAAACTGTTTTAGGGGATTGCTCATCGGTATGTGACTCCTCCAATGGTCCAATTAGTTTTTTTCTAGTGCCTTATATATTGCAGATTTTTGCTCTTGTGGTAACCGTGTTTTTGAGTTTGCATGTCAAATTTGTATGGTCCCAAGTAGTTTTGATGCATGATATAGTCTCTAGGCACTTGAGGGAGTAGTTGTTATGAGTTTTGTTCACCTTTATTTCCGTTCACTAAAAAATTCAGAAATTTTTCACAGAAAGAAAAGATGTGGAGAAGGTTACTAAGAGGTCCTTCAAGCCAGGGTTCTAAGGAAGATGAAAGTGAGATGAAGGAGAAACCCAAATATAATCTTCCTCGCGTAGCAGAAATTTGACCATGTGAATGGTCGTGTGACACATTCTTGAGGGCGGCTGGAATTTATGAAGATTTCTATTATTTGCCTGATAATGCAGGCATCACCGACTTCCTCAACGATAAGTGTGACCAGTACCTCTTGCTCACTAATAACTTTGTGCAAAATTTTCACTTTCATCCTAGGAAAGAACCTCATACAGTAGAATTTCACTTATATGATGTGCCTAAGAAAATGAACCTTAATGATTTTTGCAAAGTTTGCAAGATACCCTATGAGGGCAGCATTTGGGAACCACGTCCTCGAGACATGGAAGATTTTATTGCCGCAGTCACTGTAGGAGAAGAGAGAGGCGTGTCAAAGGCAAGAGCAGCTAGTTTACATTTTCCCGTGCTACACTATTATTCATTATTTGCGGGAAGATGTTTAGTTGGTCGCTGGGAGAGTGGAAGCCTTAGTGCCCCTGACCTTGCTATTTTGCGCCATGCTTTATTTGCTGATAGAACCTTTAGTTTGGGCTCTATGGTGGCCCAACGGTTGAACACTAACTGTTCGAAGGGGCCCATATTCAGAGGTATCTATGCATCTCGTTTAGCTAAACATTTTGAGATACCCATTAGGCTTCACGAGAAAGATGAGAAGCTGATACCCGTGAAGTTTTTAGATTATGATCGTATGGTAGCCCATGATGTTATTAAGAAGAATGATGATAGGAGGCTGCTTTACAACTTGGTATTTAGTCAGGGTACTTGTGAGATTATTACTCTACCTGCTTCTTCTCTGTTCGATATTCATTCAGGCAGGTACACTATTATGCCCGATGACATCTACCGATATTGGGGTTTGTCGCAACCTCCAGCACCTGAGCAGGCACCGGCCCTTGATCCATATCAGGTCCTAGTCTTTCAATGGGAGCCACAGGAGGTCGCTAATCAGTGGAACCCTCAGTGTCCTCCAGAGTATCCCAGAGAAGGTTATTTCCAGCCATGGCCCTAGACCAACTTAGACCAAAAGCCTAATCTTGGGGGAGTACGTATTTCTCACCGACATTACATTCATGTCCACACACTCATTTCAGTTGTCGGTATTCATACTTTTTCATTGTACTATCCATGGTAGTTTATTTCTTGTTTCGCTTTCTTCTTGTGTGTTTAATTAACTTTGAGGAAAATACAAAAAAATTAGTTCTAACTTTATTTCCTATTTGTTTAGTTGTAGCATTAAAGAGAAACCCAAAAAGATTTCTCATTTTTCTTTTTGCTTGTTGGGAGCTTTCCCGTGTAAATAATTTTCCTTTTTTTTCTTTGCGTCGTAAGAAGAAGACCATGATGACATGATGAGTGGCTCTCATATGCATTACTGTTTATCTTACAAAGAGCCCATATTGCCTTGTCTTTTTCTTCGGTTTATTGTTTGCAGATTCCAGCTTAGTCCAATGCACATGCACTCTTATTATTATTCACATCGTTCGCTCATGCAAGTGAAAGGCAATAATGATGATATTTGATGAAAAGATTGAGATGGAGAAAAGCTGGTATGAACTCGACCTATCTTGCTTTTGTAAATATGATTAGCTCATCGTTTTGAATTCAGTACATTACGGGTTAAACGTGTTTGCAATGACAATTAGAGATTATAGTTATTCATGCCATGTGTAATTAGCTAAGAGTGGATAATGGTTCGTCTTGAGTGCCAACATGCGCATTAAAATGGTTGTGATGTAGTATGATAGAATGGTATCCTCCTCTGAATGATTCAAGTGGCTTGACTTGGCACCTGTTCACGCATGTAATTGAAACAAATCAACATAGCCTCCACGATGTTTATGTTCATAGTGAATTATATCCTACTCATGCTTGCATTCAATGTTGGT
The DNA here is from genome assembly GCA_022496015.1 of Hordeum marinum. Taxonomy (NCBI): domain Eukaryota; kingdom Viridiplantae; phylum Streptophyta; class Magnoliopsida; order Poales; family Poaceae; genus Hordeum; species Hordeum marinum. The sequence continues at coordinate 452,584,467 of CM039678.1, forward strand.
TAATCTCAAAGCATGTTGATGACTGTGTCGCTCTCTAGTTGGTCGGTCCCCAGTCTTTTGCTAGCCTTCACTTGTACTAAGCGGGAATACTGCTTGTGCATCCATCTCAATAAACCCAAAGTTGTTCCATATGAGTCCACCATATCTACCTATATACGGTATTTACCTGCTGTTCCAAGTAAATTTGCATGTGCTAAACTTTAAACCTTCGAATAAATATTCTGTTTTGTATGCCCAAATCACTCATGTGGCGACTGGGGGCTGTCAGTATCTTCCATGCTAGGTGGGTTATTCTCACGATATGTGTTGATTCACTATCATTCACGTGAAAGTGGCTGGTAATCGGGATGCCCAGTCCCATGCTCGAACTAAAAAGCAAATTATAATTAAACAAAACTCCCCCAGGACTGTGTTTGTATGGACGATACCCATGGATTCGGCCTGCCATGGAGTGTGACTGATTGGTGGAGAGGGAGTTAAAACTTTACCATTCTGTTTGGGAACCGCCTATAATGTATCTAGCATGGAAGATATTGAAAACCTCATGGTCATTATGTGAGCAATGAAAGCATACCGCCCAAAAAAATCATTACTTATCTCCGTTTTAAAAGCTCGAGCTCTGGCACCTCTGCAAATCAATGCTTCCCTCTACGAAGGGTCTTTCTATTTACTTTATTATTGAAGTCATCATCCTCTTATAATAGAGCACCATCGTCATTTGTATGCCTTGCTATTAATTGACTATTGAGTATGAGCATGACTGGATCTTTGTCACCGTGAATTATGATGTTTAGTCAGTCCTTGTTCTCCAGAGGTGCTCTGCATTTATGTTTTGCGGTCTCGGAAAGGGCTAGCGAGATACCATTAGGTCATATAGTATCATGATTGTTTTGGTAAAAATTTCATCATCCGAGAGTTATTATTAGCGCACGCTATTTGATTATGCCATTGATATGAGTAAATGTGAGACCTAAATGTTATTGTGAATGTGGTTAGTCTATAATCCTTGCTGAAAATTTGAACATAAGTTAGACATATTTACAACAGCAAGATCAAACAAAGTTTGTAAAAGTTTTTCTTTACACTTTCAATTTATCAACTGAATTGCTTGAGGACAAGCAAAGGTTTAAGCTTGGGGGAGTTAATACGTCTCCAACATATCTACTTTTCCAAACTCTTTTGGCCTTGTTTTGGACTCTAATTTGCATGATTTGAATGGAACTAACCCGGACTGACGCTGTTTTCAGCAGAATTGCCTTGGTGTTATTTTTGTGCGGAAATAGAAGTTCTCGGATTGACCTGAAAATTTACGGACAATATTTTTGGAATTAATAAAAAATATTGGCAAAAGAATCAACTGCAGGGGGCCCACCACCTGGCCACAAGCCCGGTGGGCGCGCCCACCCCCCTAGGGCGCGCCGGGTAGGCTTATGCGCCCCTGCTGCTCCTCCGACCTTGTTTCCACTTCTATATATTCCTATTTGGGGAGAAAAAAATCAGAGAGAAGAGTTCATCGCATTTCACGATACGGAGCCGCCGCCACCTCCTGTTCTTCCTCGGGAGACCAGATCTGGAGTCCGTTTTGGGCTCCGGAGAGGGGAAATTGACGCCTTCGTCATCACCAACCATCCTTCATCCCCAATTCCATGATGATCTCCACCGTTCGTGAATAATCTAGTTAGTTTTGTTAGGGTTTGATCCCTAGTATCCACTATGTTCTGAGATTGATGTTGCTATGACTTTGCTATGCTTAATGCTTGTCACTAGGGCCCGAGTGCCATGATTTCATATCTGAACCTATTATGTTTTCATGAATATATGTGTGTTCTTGATCCTATCTTGCAAGTTGTAGACACCTATTACGAGTTATGATCCGCATCCCCCCAGGGTGACAATAACTGGGATTCTTTCCGGTGATTACCGTAGTTTGAGGAGTTCATGTATTCACTAATTGCTAATGCTTTGGTCCGGTTCTCTATTAAAAGGAGGCCTTAATATCCCTTAGTTTCCAATAGGACCCCGCTACCACAGGAGGGTAGGACAAAAGATGTCATGCAAGTTCTTTTCCATAAGCACATATGACTATATATGGAATACATGCCTACATTACATTGATGAATTAGAGCTAGTTTTGTGTCACCCTATGTTATAACTGTTGCATGATTAATGAAATCCAACATAATTATCCATCACTTATCCATTGCCTATGAGCTTTCCATATATTGATCATTGCTAAGTTACTTTTCCATTGCTACTGCTACAAACACTACAAAACTGGTACTATCACTTTGCCACCGTTACCGTTACTTCCATATTACTTTGGTACTGAATACTTTGCTACAGATATTAAGTCTTTCAGGTGTGGTTGAATTGACAACTCAGCTGCTAATACTCAAGAATATTCTTTGGCTTCCCTTGTGTCGAATCAATAAATTTGGGTTGAATACTCTACCCTCGAAAACTGTTGTGATCCCCTATACTTGTGGGTTATCACCTTCTGCTCCTCATTGGGTTCGACACTATTACTTAGCGAAAGGAATATGATAGATCCCCTATACTTGTGGGTCATCATATGCTTTCGCTCTAACCTCCCTGCTTTGGTAGCGCCAAGCCTGCTGTTGATAAGAAGTATATTGGGCCTGAGGTATATCGCGCTCTCCTTCGAGGGCGTCTAGTTCATCCTGCCAATCTAGCTTGGCCTCTTTTTCTTCATACATGCGCACCCTGGGCGCGTCATGGATGATGTCATAGGGGAGGACCGCTTTTGCCCCGTACACCATAAAAATCGGTGTGTACCCCGTTGATCGATTCGGGGTGGTGCGAAAACCCCATAGTACGAAGTCGAGCTCCTCCACCCAATGGCAGTCAGATTCTTGAAGAGATCGGACCAGACGAGGTTTGATACCACTCATAATGAGGCCGTTGGCCCATTCAACTTGTCCATTGGTCTGTAGATGATATACCAAGGTGTAGTCGAGCTTGATGCCCAAGTTAGCGCACCAGTCCTTTACTTCCTGGGCAGGGAAATTGGATCAATTGTCCATTATTATAGTGTGTGGGGCACCATAATGGTGTACCAAGCCGGATATGAAGTCGATGACCAGCCCTGACTTAGCTGAACTTACTGGTTATGCTTTGATCCATTTAGTGAACTTGTCGACCATGACCAGTAGATATTTCTTTTTCTTGGTCCCCCTTTAAGTGGTCCGACCATATATAGACCCCAGACCGCGAAAGGCCAGGTAATCGGTATCGTCCAAAGAGCCGTTGGGGGCATGTGGATTTGCTTTGCAAAGAGCTGACAACCAACACAATGTTTAACGAGTGTGTGGGCGTCCGCTCGAGCGGTGGGCCAGAAGAACCCGACTCAAAAGGCCTTGCTTACCAGGGTCCGCGCTGCTACGTGGTGGCTGCCCATGCCTGCGTGTATCTCGGCCAAGAGCTGCCTCCCTTCTTCTTCAGATATGCACCATTGGAGGACCCCTGGTAGTGCTTTTCTTGTATAATTCACCCTCATGTACCTTGTAGGCCTTTGATCACCGGATTATGCGTCCTGCCTCAGTCTGGTCGTCGGGGTGTTCTTTGCATAAAAGGTAGGCAAGCAAGGACTCGGTCCATGGTGTGATTACTACAATGACTTCATGAGCCGAAGGTGTTTCTTCAGTTGCGGAGGCACGGATGATTTGCTCATCTGGTTCGACTATAGGGGGATGACCTGTTCTGCACCATTGGTTCCAGCGTCCTTCCTTTAATCCTGCACACCACGGATAGCTTGAAGAGCCTCTCTAGGAAGGTTTTATTAGGGACATGGTCGTTCTTGGCACCCATGCGGGCGAGGACGTCGGTAGCTTGATTGCTGTCTCTCGAGACGTGGTGGAATTCTAGCCCCTCGAACCATGCAGATATCTTAAGGACGACATTTCTGTATGCTGTCATTTTGGGGTTTTTAGCATCGAATTTGCCATTGATTTGCGAGATGGCGAGATTAGCGTCTCCTCATACTTTGAGCCATTTTATACCCATAGATGTTGCCATCCGATGTCCGTGCAATAGTGCCTCGTATTCGGCCGCATTGTTTGAGTTGGCATACATGATTTGTAATACGTATTAGATGTTGTCTCCGGTGGGGGATGTGAGGATAACTCCAAACCCAGTCCAGCAAGTGTCTTGGACCCGTTGAAGTCCATCGTCCAATGGGAATATGTGCTGTATTCTCTGGGGAGCTCGCCCTTCGTCCATTCGGCAATAAAATCAGCCAACACCTGAGATTTAATAGCTCGTCGTGGCTTGTAAGCGATTTCGAACGGAAGGAGTTTAATGGCCCATTTAGCTATGCAGTCGGTGGTGTCCCTGTTATTGATTATGTCATTCAAGGGGTACTTCGGATGCCACCGTGACCGAATACTCTTGAAAATAGTGTCCGTGTTTGCGCGATGCCATAAACACTGTATAGGGTATCTTCTGGTATTGTGGGTACCTGGATCTGCACAGAGTGAGCACTTTCGATACATAATAGACTGGCTTTTGTACCTGGAATTTATGGCCCTTGGCCTCCCGCTCTACGACGAGAACCACATTGACGACCTGATTGGTGATCGAGATGTACAATAACATCGGTTCACCGGTGCCAGAGGCTGCTAGTGTGGGGTTACTAGCCAGCAGTGTTTGACATGGCTTGAGACTGCGTCGGTATTTCCCCAAAGAGGAAGGGATGATGCAGCACATCGATAGTAAGTATTTCCCTCAGTTATGAAACCAAGGTATCAAACTAGTTGGAGGATCACCACCACCTAATAAGCAACCCCTACACACAAATAACAAATACTTGCAACCCGACGCGTAAGAGAGGTTGTCAATCTCTCTACGGTAAAAAGATAGATGAGGTAATGATAGATAGGAGAGATAGATCTCTTAAGAACACAAAATAAAAAGGGCAAATACAAAGTGCAGCAATATCTTTTTGGGTTTTTGGTTTAGTAGATCTAAAATCCAAGCGGCAAAAAGATAGATCATAAAGCAATATGTTGGAAAAGTAGACCCGGGGGCCGTAGGATTCACTAGTGGCTTCTCTCATGAGTATAGCACACGGTGGGTCAACAAATTACTGTTGGGAAATTGATAGAAGATCAAATAATCATGACGATATCCAAGGCGATGATCATTATATAGGCATCACATCCAAGATAAGTTGACCGACACCTGCATGCATCTACCACTATTACTCCACACATCGACCGCTATCCAGCATGCATCTAGTGTATTAAGTTCATGGAGAAATGGAGTAATGCGATAAAGACGATGACATGATGTAGACAAGATCTATTCATGTAGGAATAGACCCCATCTTATTATCCTTAATGGCAACTAAACATGTGTCCCTTGTTGCCCCTTCTGTCACTGGGAAAGGACACCGCAAGATTGAACCCATCACATAGCACCTCTGCCCATGGCAAGAAAAACCCATCTAGTTGGCCTAACTAAACCATAGATTTGAAGAAGAAATACGAGGCTATAAGTAATCATGCATATATGATATCAAAGAAGACTAAAATAATATTCATGGATAGAAACTGATCATGAAATCATAATTCACCGGATCCCAACAAACACACCGCAAAAGTTGCATCAAATAGATCTCCAAGAGACCATTGTATTGAGAATCAAAAGAGAGAGAGGAAGCTATCTAGCTACTACCTATGGACCCGTAGGTCTATGGTGGACTACTCACGCATCATCGGAGAGGCACCTATGAAGAAGATGAACCCCTCTGTGATGGTGTTAGATTGGATCTTGAGGCTCTGGAACTTGCGGCGACTGGATGTGTTTTTCGTTGACTCCCCTAGGGTTTTCTGAATATTTGGCTATTTATAGGCATCATAGGTAGTGGAGGGGGGCCCCATGGAGGGCACAACCCATTAGGGCACGCCGGGGGCTGATACGTCTCCAATGTATCTATAATTTATGAAGTATTCATGCCATGTTTACAATAATTTTATATGATTTTAGTATGATTTTATTAGAACTAACCCGGACTGATGCTGTTTTCAGGAGAACTACTGTGGTGTTGTTTTTGTGCAGAAATAAAAGTTCTGAGAATGAGCTGAAAATTTACGGAGAATATTTTTGGAAAATATAAAAAATACTAGAGCGAAGAGTCACTGGAGAGGAAGGCCGAGGAAGCCACAAGCCATAGGAGCGCCCCCCTAGGGCGCGTCCCCCTGGCTTGTTACTTCCTTGGGAACCTTCTGGACGTGGGACCGGCACCAAAATTTCCTATAAATACGAAAAACCCCAGAAAGAAACCTAGATCGGGAGTTCCGCCGCCGCACACCTCCAAAGCCACGAAAAACCAATCTTGGCCCTCTTCGGCACCCTACCGGAGGGGGTCACCATCACCGGAGGGCGTCTTCATCGTCCCTGAGGGGTCATCAACACCATGGAGGCCAAGGACCAGAGGGAGAACCTCTCTCCATAGAGGGGGAGGCCATGGAGGAGGAAGCACGAGGGGGAGAACCTCTCCCCCTCTCTCCCGGTGGTGCCGGAGTGCCATCGGGGGAACCATCGCCGCGGTGATCGTCTTCATCAACATCACCTTCTTGATCACCATCCTCGTCTCCTTTTAGCGGTCCACTCTCCCACACCCTGCTGTAATCACCTACTTGAAAATGGTGCTTTATGCTACATATTATGATCCAATGATGTGTTGCCATCCTTTGATGTTTTGAGTAGATTACTTTTGTCCTCTGGGTTGATTGATGATCTAGATTGGTTTGAGTTGTATGTTTATTTTGGTGCTGTCCTATGGTGCCTTTCGTGCCATTCACACGTGAAGGATTCCCACCGTAGGGTGTTGCAATACGTTCATGATTCGCTTATAGTGGGTTGCTTGAGTGACAGAAGCATAAACCTGAGTAAGGGGGTTGTTGCATATGGGATAAAGGGGACTTGATCCTTTAATGCTATGGTTGGGTTTTACCTTAATGATCTTTAGTAGTTGTGGATTCTTGCTAGATTTCCAATCATAAGTGCATATGATCCAAGTAGAGAAAGTATGTTAGCTTATGCCTCTCCCTCATATAAAATTGCAATAATGATTTCTGATCTTGTTAACAATTGCCTAGGATAATTCCGCACACCGACCCATCATTATTCCACACTTGCTATATGTAATATATTGTAATATTATGATAACAGCACCTATATTTATATTTTTGTTCTCCAATATCTTGCAAAGCTATCCTCTTCATACCCACAATGTAGTGTGTAGTGCAAAAACAGAAACTTTGGTTGTAGTGCGTGAATTTACATTTTTTACTAGAATGTCAAAAGTTTTTGAAATTTTTACACAGTACTTCTATGAATTGTTTTTAATTTTTCCTAAATTTTTAGAATTTTTTGAGTTACATAAGTATACGAAGTTTCCAGATTACTACAGACTGTCCTATTTATGATAGATTCTGTTTGCTATGCATTGTTCTCTTATTTTGATGAATCTATGGCTTGTATTGGGGGGTATGAACCATGGTGAAGTTGGACTATAGTAGATATAATGCTAATATGATTTTGGAATGTGTTAAAAATAGTACTTAAAGTAGTAATTTGCTTTATTATACTAACGGATATCATGAGGGTTTTGTTAAGTTTTGTGTGAATGAAGTGTTCGAAGATCGAGGAGGTATCGATATAAGAAGAATACGGAGAGACAAGAGTTCAAGCTTGGGTATGCCCAAGTCACCACAAGTAAATATTTCAAGGAGACTCAAGCACCTAAGCTTGGGGATGCCCCGAAAGGCATCCCATCTTAATTCTTCAACAATTATCGGTATACCTCTGTTTTTGTTTTGTTCACATGATTTGTGTCTTTAATGTTTGTCTTTTCCTTTATTCTCCTTTCTAGTATTAGATATTACTTGATGTATTTGTAGAATGCTCTTTGTTCTTCACTTAAATCTTTTGAGTACGGATTTGTAGAATGCTCTTTATGCTTCACTTAATTTTTTTGAGTATGGATTTATAGAATGCTTCGTATGTTTCACATATATATTTTGAACTTGGATATTGGTTAATATATATTAATTAAGAATGATCTATGAACTTCACTTATATATTTTAGAGTATGAATATAATGATCATCGGAATTTGGCTTGGAAGAGTATCATTGAAATATCATGCCTAGCTAAAAAGGCATTAAAGGAAAGTGCTTGTTGGGAGACAACCCAACACTTTTATCTGTTGTAATGATGTGTTAACATGATTAATATACTGTATTAATCATGTTTTGTGCCTTTTATTTCAATAAAGTTCCAAGTAAAGCCTTTGGGATAGTGTGGATACTTGCTTGTTTGATTCTGTGCAAAAACAGAAAGTTTTGCGTCTAGTATATGGATTGTCTTATTTTACCGGAGAGTAAAAAAATTCTGAATTTTTTACACAACATATCTATGCAAATTATGTGTTATGTCCTAATGTTTCAGAATTTTTAGAGTCAGGGAAGTATGGTGATCATTCAAATCTTTACAGATTGTTCTGTTTTTGACAGATTCTTTTTTGCATGCATAGTTTGCCTGTTTCAAGTGTCCCTATAGCTTATAATGAGTAATATAAATTGTGTGAATTATGTAATAAAGTAGGTATCATGTGGTAATAATTATGAATCTTGTCTTGATAGTACCTAAGTGAATGATCTATCTTTATTACACTAACCCTTCTCACAAAGTTCCGTTGAGTTTTGTGTGATTGAAGTTTTTAAGTTTTGGGTGAGACACCGATATGAGGAGAATAAGGAGTTACAAGAACCTAATATTTGAGATTCCCAAGGCACTCCCAAGGTAATATTCAAGGAATAATCAAGCGTCTAAGCTTGGGGATGCCCCGGAAGGCATCCCCTCTTTCGTCTTCAACACTATCGGTATATCTTACTTGGAGCTATATTTTAATTCGTCACATAATATGAGTTTTTCTTGGAGCATAATTTTATTTTTTTCTCTATTATGTTTTATTTATAATATTTTTTCAATAAAAAGTTCCAATAATTGTGTAACATCCCAAAATTTCATTTTGGAATGTTATGATTATAGTTATGCATCTAGCAGCATCATTGCTTGAATGTATGTGTTTGTTGAAATGCCTTTTCTGACTTTCTGAAAGTCCTTTCTACTTTTCCCTAAGTTGCTTTCACCTATTTGAAATTTTGGTTAAAAGTTCAAATAAGAGAGGAGGAACATGACACTCCACACCAGGGACTAATTGGTGGTTTATTTGAACAGTAATAACCAGGGGTTATTTTGAAAATATTTGCAAAAAGGATTTAAAAACAATTAGACAATTTCTGAAAATATTATTTTTTTCAAAGTGTTCAAATGACAGAATAAAAATGTTCATTGAATAGCATTTATTATTCTGTTAATTTTGATATATAATACCTCTATATTTAGAGACGATTTGAATGCTTTAAAAGCTTTTGAATGTCTCTGGAAAATTATTAAAGAAAAACGGTAACCGTTTCCGGTATTAAACGGGCCGGCCCACCGGCTTTAAAAGCCGAGACCGTTACCGGTCGGCCGACCGAGCGCAGTAACTGCACCCCCTCTCACTGACGCTGGACCCCACCCGTCCGACCGTTTCTCTCGCGCGGTCGTCCCCTTCCTCCCCCGCGCGCGCCGGACCCTCGCCGGCCGTTTCTTCCACCTCCGCGGATCTCGCTCCCCATCACTCCCCCGCACCCCTCGAGCACTCTATAAGTACCGGCCAGCCCCGCCTCTCATTTCCCCCCCAAACCCCCTCTCTCCCTCGCCGGAAGGCTGCCTAATTGCTCGCCATAGTTCCCACCCCACCGGATCTCCCGTCGACCGTAGCCACCATTCCCGACCCCCTCTCGCCCATCTGACCTCACCATTCGACTCCGGAGACCCGTCGCCGTCGCCCGGACCAATTCCCCGTCTTCCCCGACCATCGGAGCACCTCGCCGTCGCATTCGCCGCTACCGGACTCGCCGGAGAACCCCGACGCCGGCGACCTCTTAACCCTGTGAGCACTCCCACCCCTTGGATCTAAGATCCACGGCTCAGATTAGATCGTATTAAATCCGAATCGTTTTCCTTTAGGAACCGGTCGCCCGCCCGGAACCCTCGAGCGCACACCACCCTTAGCCAATCCGACAGCGCCACGTAGCCCCCTGACCGTCGCAAATTATTTTCCTTTTTCAGTTTTTGTTTAATTAACAGAATGTTTTTAAAAATTGTTTTGCTTATATCTTTTAATCTATTTAGTGTTTTGAGTTGATTCTTTTTGCGATAGCTCAAAATTTTCATGTAGTTTCACCCTGTCCTTTCAAATTTCAAATTTGAACTATAAAATTTGAACTTAATCAAATTTGCTCAAAATCTTCAAATCTGAATAACTAGAGTTTGAAAATAGATTTTGATGTGAATCTTTTTGCTACTGTTTGGTATTAGTTAGGACTATCTTCATGTTTAGTTTGAGGATTTTCGGGATATATTTGATTAGTGTTTTAACCAAAAACAGAATCTGTCTAGTATTATAATATAGTTTTATAAACTTGATTTTAATTAGTTTGTTTTAGAATTTGGTTTTATTTGTTTATTAGGTTCTGTAGTAAACACTTAGTGTCTTCACTCACTGTTAATAAAAAATATAAATTTGCTTAGTTTAATTTTATTTAACATAGGAATCACAATGTCTTTTCAAATAGGCTTAATTTGACTAAACAACTAACTAGTAATAGTTTTGTTTTCAAACAAAGTTTTGTATATTTTAATTCTGTTTTCTAAGACAGATTTAGTTGTAAATTATTTCCTGTTAAGAACATGTTTTACAAATAAATAATAAGTTTAGTTTTTTCATTCTTTTGTTAATATAACTATAGTTGATTCATATAGTGTTTATCACAAACTTGTATAAACTTTACTAAAGTTTTCCCAACAAAACTTAAATTGATTTTATTCTGTTCATAAATAAAATATTTTATTGTTTTTCTTTCTGTCAACTAATGTTTAGATAATACTAATGGTTTCATTATGTCAGTAGTGTTTTCACCTCTCACCTTTTTGAAAACAAAATCTTGTGTGTTTTTCTTGTTAGTGATTTTTGTGCATTGTTTGCCTTGATTGTTTAATACTTCTTTGCTGAATGTTATGAGTTGTTATTTTTTTGTATGCTTATTGAGTGCTTGTTTGTTTCGTTAGATTATCGGAGTGCGAAGCTTGTTACTTAGAGTCACTCACGTACGAAGATCATCAATCAGGCAAGTCACTTTGATCATATTTTTACCCATGTTTTATGTGCATTAGTCTACCATCTCCCCAATTGCATGCAAGATAGGTTAGTTGGAAACTTGGTTACATTGTAATAGTATCATGTGGTAGGTACCCCCCTCAACCTCTTTGACACATTGGCCCCGGGAAACGTTGTTTTACCTTTTGCTATGCTATTAGTAGACGGGGTCGGTTGTGTGATTCATGAGAGTTGAGAGAGTTAATAATTTCAAGACCTACATAATGATCAAGATTTAAGACTCCGAGTTTTCAACATACCTCTGGGTGGATGATGGTTGAACGGCACCCTGGAGAAACCAGTGGATTTGCCTAGGTGATGGTGGAGATGGCCAGTATTCACGCGGAAAGGTCCACCCAGGCACAAAGAGATGGATGGATGCTTTAAAACCCAAGGCATACCTGCACAGCCACAAGTCATTATGGGCTCTGGCTTGGTTGGATATCGTGGTGACCCTGGACAGGCGGTGCTACGAGAGGTAGAAGAACGGTAGGAAAGGATGGGCACCGACAGAGTCGCAGGGAAACCCTTTGGAAGACCATGTTTTGGTCATCCGTTTCTCAAACACCCTGAAGTGCGAGAAATCAAACGGAGGCGACCAAATCTTGTGGGGAACGTGTGCAAAACTCTGCAGAGTACTTAAACCTAATCGATTAGCCGTGTCCACGGTCATGGACGACTTGAGCCAAAGGAATTGAAACTTCCGGAACTCTCAACACAATTAATAGGATGATGTGGGTATTAACAATTTTGGGTATGAGAACTGGTTGGTGGAACCATCTCATTAATCAACCAACTTAGTAATATTTTGCTTAGCCCCCTCTCTTGATGTAGGAAAAACTTGGCTTTACGCAAAAACTTACACCACCACCTGCCATATAAGCATATAGACTAGATGATTATTTTCACCCCTCTCTTGTGACTTTGCCGGCATATTCCATATGCTGACCTACACGGCTACAACGTATCATGTTGTAGAGTACTTTTCCGACCAGGAGTGAGGACACGTTCTATGCTCAGTGAGATGCCCTTGGAGTCAGATGGACTCATCTACCTTCGACGCTTCCGCAAGATTTAGATATTCTCATGAGTTGGCCTTTGGCCACTTTATTGTAATATTATTGTAATAAAGGACTCGATATGAGATTTCGATTAACATAATGCTGTGTGATTTCCCTTTGATATATACATTGATGTACTGTGTGTGTACCAGCATGATCTTGGGATGGTACGGAAACACCGGAGACTTGACCTTTCAGGTCGGGTCGCTACAGAAATGGTATCAGAGCACACGCTGACCGTAGGACGTAACCTCTAGTATTGGAAAGCCTTAGGATTGTTTCTCTTTGTCTTTAAATATCTTATACTCTCATCTATTCGTTTCTGACTCCTCTCCGATTATTTCAAAATTTATAGATGGCCACCTTCATCCCAGTGTTGATCACGGAGTTTTGCCAGCCTGACGTAACGATGACCTTTGGTAAGGAGCTGATGAGGATCGTCAAGGACGTAAGGATTGCTTTGCCGAGCATCACCGGGACTCCTATCATGTCATTTCCCCAAGATGGACGCTACAGGATCGAGGTGCATATCCCAGGGAAGACTTTTGGGAATCGGAAGGAACCCATAGATCTCAAGTTCGTGGCACCCAGTTCGTGACGCTTCCGCAAGATTTAGTTATTCTCATGAGTTGGCCTTTGGCCACTTTATTGTAATATTATTGTAATAAAGGACTCGATATGAGATTTCGATTAATATAATGCTGTGTGATTTCCCTTTGATATATACATTGATGTACTGTGTGTGTACCAGCATGATCTTGGGATGGTACGAAAACACCGGAGACTTGACCTTTCAGGTCGGGTCGCTACAAATTGCCTTTAGGATGCTTGAATTGCATGTTTGATGCGTGCTGTGTAAAAACAGAAACTTCTGCTGTAGTGTTTGAATTTTCATATTTTACTAGAACATGGGAACTTTCTGAATTTTTTAAAAAGTGTATCATATAAATTCCTCAGCATGTACTAAATTTTCAGAATTTTTTGAGTCAGAGAGGTACACTGTTATAATAAATTTCTACAGACTATTCTGTTTGGACAGATTGCTGTCATAGTTTTGTTATCTACTTATCCTATAGTTTACATATCCTATATTGGTAGATATAGTTTGTGGAAATTATAGTATACAATATCTAATGATTTAAAATTATTGTGCAACTTGTCTTGGTAGTACATTAAGTGTTTATTTATTCTTATGTGTACTAACCTATCTCACGAGTTCTTTTTTGAGTTTTGTGTGGATAAAGTTATTGAGAATAGGTGAAACCATGCTATGAGAGGATTGTAAAAGATAAAAAAGCTCAAGTTTGGGGATGACAAAGGCACCCCAATTAAATATTTCAAGAACTCTAAAGCATCTAAGCTTGGGGATGCTACACATCACACATCTCGTCATCAACAATTTTCGGTTAGCCTATGTTGAGCCTAAATTTTTATTCGCTCACATGATATGTGATATTCTTGGAGTGCTATTTTGTTCTTGCTTGATTTTTAAATAAAATAATCATATCTTAAAATATTTATCTAAATATAGAGATAAATTCCTCACATAGCTACTTAATTGTTTGACTACTCATTGATCTTCACTTATATGTTTTGGAGTAGTTTTGTCATTTGCTCTCGTGCTTCACTTATATCCTTTGAGTAAATTGTTGAATGAATTTAATATCATAAATATGAAATTGTAGATGTTTTATACGCTTATCCCATGGGTATTAATGACTTCACATATAAGAACTATAGGTGGTAAAATTTATTGAAAATTAGCAAACACCGCATTGGTCACTTGAACCATTCATGAAAAAATATTGAAGGAAGAGAGATTTCACATAGAAATATACTATCTTGGACATCTTCTATGATTTTGATTACCCATTAATTATTTTCAAACTTGAGAAAATTAGTTGAAGTTGGAGAAGGAAGACAACGTAATGAGTTATGGTTGTGTATATTTGCATAGAAGTTATATTGTTATGGATCCTCCAACATGTGGTGCTTGCTTCCACCTCATACTAGCCGAAACTTCCGCACGAAGTAGAAATAACTTGTGCATCCAAACACCCTTAAACCAAAAGTTGTTCCATAATAGTCCACCATACCTACCTATATGCGGTATTTACTTGCCGTTCCAAGTAAATTTGCATGTGCCAAACTCTAAACCTTCAAATAATATTCTATTCTGTATGCCCGAATCGCCCATATAATGACTAGGGGCTGTCAGTATCTTCCATGCTAGGTGGGTTATTCTCACGATATGTGTTGGTTAACTATCATTCACAAGAAAGTGGCTGGTAATAGGGATTTCCAGTCCTAACATCAAAGAAAAAAATGCAAATAATTAAACAAAACTCCCCCAGGAATGTTGTTGGTATGGACAGTACCCGTGGATTTGGCTTGCCGTGGAGTGTGATTTATTTGTGGAGAGGGAGTAAAAACTTTACCATTCTGTTTGGGAACCGCCTATAATGTATCTAATATGGAAGATACCGAGATCTCTCGGTTTTTATGGTGACAATGAAAGCATATCGCCCAAAATTATTCATCATCTCTGTTTTAAGAGCTCAAGCTCTCGCACCTCTACAAATCAATGCTTCCCTCTGCGAAGGGCCTATCTTTTACATTCATGTACTTACCTTTATGCAAGAGTCATGGTGATCTTCACCGCTTCCTATATTTTTCCTTTTTCTTTAGTTGGCAAGCATCATGTGTTGGGGAAAGATCCAAGCATATATGGCCATCCGAATATATTTGATCATGAATCATTATTGTTGACAATTATCTATATGATAAATAAGTTGGGAGGCGAAACATTAAGCCCCTGTCTTTCTCTGTGTTTGATGGATGCTGTTTGTTCTAAAAATATGCTTTGAGTGCTTGCAATTATGGAAGACTATATGATAGTTGAGTATGTGGAATTTGCTAAATCAAAGCTCTTACATAGACCCTTCCTGAAAATAAGATGAATTGCAATTGTTCGGTGACTGAAAGCATAGTTTGTTAGTCTATATTTTAACATGTGGATAGCTTGTTATTTCATCATGAGAAGTTTTATGAGATGATCTACTATTTATGATACATAATGATGCTAGAAAAAGTGATTGGAATTATCATTGATCAAACTTGTGCACTTGCTAGCATTCACACTTCATAAATTATTTCTTTTATCATTTACCTACTCGAGGACGAGCAGGAATTAAGCTTGGGATGCTGATACGTCTCCAACATATCTATAGTTTATGAAGTATTCATGCCATGTTTGCAATAATTCTATATGATTTTGGTATGATTTTATTAGAACTAACCCGGACTGACGCTGTTTTCAACAGAACTACCGTGGTGTTGTTTTTGTGCAGAAATAAAATTTCTCGAAATGAGCTGAAAATATACAAAGAATATTTTTGGAAAATATAAAAAATACTAGAGCGAAGAGTCACTGGAGAGGAAGGCCGAGGAAGCCACAAGCCATAGGGGCGCCCCCTAGGGCGCATGCCCCTGGCTTGTTACTTCCTCGGGAAACTTCTGGATGTGGAACCGGCGCCAAAAATTCCTATAAATACTAAAAAAACCTAGAAAGAAACCTAGATCGGGAGTTCCGCCGCCGCACACCTCCAGAGCCACGCAAAACTAATCTTGGCCCTCTACGGCACCCTACCGGAGGGGGTCACCATCACCGGAGGCCATCTTCATCGTCCCGGAGGGGTCATCAACTCCATAGAGGCCAAGGACCAGAGGGATAACCTCTCCCCACAGAGGGGGAGGCCATGGAGGAGGAAGCACGAGGGGGAGAACCTCTCCCCCTCTCTCCTGGTGGTGCCGGAGTTCCATCGGGGAACCATCGCCGTGGTGATCGTCTTCATCAACATCACCTTCTTCATCACCATCCTCATCTCCTTTTAGCAGTCCACTCTCCCGCACCCCGTTGTAATCACCTACTTGAACGTGGTGCTTTATGATACATATTGTGATCCAATGATGTGTTGCCATCCTTTGATGTTTTGAGTAGATTACTTTTGTCCTTTGGGTTGATTGATGATCTAGATTGGTTTGAGTTGTATGTTTATTTTGGTGCTGTCCTATGGTGCCTTTCGTGCCGTGCATACGTGAAGGATTCCCGCCGTAGGGTGTTGGAATACGTTCATGATTCGCTTATAGTGGGTTGCTTGAGTGACAGAAGCATAAACCCGAGTAAGGGGGTTGTTGCGTATGGGATAAAGGGGACTTGATGCTTTAATGCTATGGTTGGGTTTTACCTTAATGATCTTTAGTAGTTGCGGATGCTTGCTAGAGTTCAAATCATAAGTGAATATGATCCAAGTAGAGAAAGTATGTTAGCTTATGCCTCTCCCTCATATAAAATTGCAATAACGATTTCCGATCTTGTTAACAATTGCCTAGGATAATTCCGCACACCGACCCATCATTATTCCACACTCGCTATTTGTAATATATTGTAATATTATGATAAAAGCACCTAAATTTATATTTTAGTTCTCCGATATCATGCAAAGCTATCCTCTTCATACCCACAATGTAGTTTTATTTCTCGTTTCTAGTTGGAAGCAAACGTTCGGTGTACATAGAGTCGTATCAGTGGCAGATAGGACTTGAGAGAATATTGATCTTACCTTTAGCTCCTTGTGGGTTTGACACTCCATACTTATCACTTCCACCTTTGGAAATTGCCACGATGATTCCTTGCACTTGGGGACTATCAGGGGCCCCCTGGCGCGCCCTGGTGGGTTGTGGCCTCCACAGCCCACCTATCTAGCACTTCTTTGGCCCACTAGGTGTCTTCTGGTCTAGAAAAAATCTCTAAAAAGTTTCGTCGCAATTGGACTCCATTGGGTATTGATATTTAGCGAAGTAAAAAACAAGCAAAAACATCAACTTGCACTTTGGCACTATGTCAATAGGTTAGTTCCAAAAGATGATATAAAATTGCTATAATGTGATTGTAAGACATCCAAGAATGATAATATAATAGCATGCAACAAGCAAAAAATATAGATATGTTGGAGACGTATCATCATCCCCAAGCTTAATTCCTACTCGTCCTCGAGTAGGTAAATGATAACAACATAATTTCTGGTGTGGAATGCTGCCTAACATGTTCATCTCATATTCTTTTCTTTGTAGCATGGAGATTTGGACTTTTAGATTATTCAAAGCAATAGTCTAGTTTTAACATAATGACTTCAATACTCAAGCATGCCAACAAGCAACCATGTCTTTTAAAATATCAACACTAAAGAAAGTTATCCCTGGCCCATCATGCTCAATCATTGATCCATTCATGAAACACACTCAAATATTAGCTATACCCAATGCTCAAGTACGATCACAATACCCCTTAGTGGGTGCTTTATAAGAGAAGATGGAGACTCAAAGTAAAAATAAAAAAAGCATAAAGTAAATAGATAGGCCCTTCGCATAGGGAAGTAGGGATTTGTAGAGGTGCTAGAGCTCAAAGTTTTAAATTGAGAGAGAAAAATATTTTGGATGGCATGCCTTTCATGTCAACGAAAACGACAAAGTAGCTCACAATACTTTCCATGCTAGATATATCATAGGCGGTTCCCAAACAGAAAATAAAGTTTATTCCTTTTTCCACCATTCTTTCACATTCCATGGCGAGCCGTATCCACGGTTGCCTTCCATACCAACACTTTCCAAGGAATTTATTATTTGACAACATAAAGTAAATATCTTTTTTATTTTTCATTTCAGGAATGGGCATCCCTATTAACACCGCACTCTCGTGCAATGACAAGTGAATAAACACTCATCTTGAGAATAACACATCTAGCATGGAAAAATATTGGACACTCCCCACCGTTTCATGAGTGGTACGAGCACACAAAAGAGAAATTTATTTTGAAAAATAGAGATGGCACATACAAATTTGCTTAGAACGGCATGAAAATACCGCATATAGGTAGGTATGTTGGACTCATAAGTTAAAACTTGGTTTAAGGATTTTGGATGCACAAGTAGTATTTCTACTTAGCATGAATGGATGCTAGCAAAATGATTGAGAAGCAACCAAACCAAGAAACGAAAATTCACATAAGCGAGCATTGAGCATAACTAACACCGAATAATGCACCAAAGTAGGATGTAATTTTGTTGCATAACTATTGACTTTCGTACTTGCATAGGGAATCACAAACCTTACCATCAATATTCCTACTAAAGCATAATTACTGACTAACATGACTCACATATTACTATCAGCATGTTTCAAAATTATTACAAAGAATCAAGTTTAATTTGCCCAATGATATTCATGAGTGTTTTTATTATATCCTCCTTGGATATCTATCACTTTGGGACTAGTTTCATATATTTCCATTGCTTTTTGACTAGCTTAAACAAATTTAAGTGAAGCACATGAGCATAGAGATTTCATCTCTCAAAATAGTATAAGTGAAGCATGAGAGTGTTTCTTCAAAATTTAATAACTCTAAAATCAATCTAAGTGAATCATGACTTCATGAGAGTATTTCTACAAAATTTTCCAAGCACACCATGCTCAAAAAGATATAAGTGAAGCACTAGAGCAATTATATAGCTCAAAAGGTTTAAGTGAAGCATAGAGAGAAATTCTAACAAATCATAGCATAATTTTGGATCTCCCAAATAGGTGTGTCCAGAAAGGATACAAGTGGCAAACTAAAAAGCAAAGAAAACAAAGACACAAATGATATAAGACGCTCCAAGCAAAACTCATGATATGTGGCGAATAAAAATATAGCTCCAAGTAAAATACCGATGGTCGTTAGAAGAAAGAGGGGATGACACTCGGGGGCATCCCCAAGCTTAGTTGCTTGTTTCTCTTTGGATATATCTTGGGGGTGCCATAGCATACCCAAGCTTAGGTTATTTTCACTCCTTATTCCTTCATCCATTGTGATCTCACCCAAAACTTGAAAACTTAAATCACACAAAACTCAACAAAATCTTTGTGACATCCGTTAGTATAATAAAGCAAATCACTACTTTAGGTGCTGTTGCAAACCCATTCATATTTTGTTAGTTTATTATACCTTATGTATTTTAACTTTACCATGGCTCATACCCTTCAATATAACCCATATAGTCATCAAAACAAGCACATAATGCAACAAAAACAGAATTTGTCTTAAACAAAACAGTCTGTAGTAATCTATACTCTAACCATACTTATGCAACTCTAAAAATTCTGAAAAAATTGGACAACGTAGAGAATTTTTATAGTAACACCATGTGGAAATTTCAGCTCAATATTATGTTCCAGTAAAAAATGAAAATTCGAACACTGGATGTAAAGTTTTTGTTTCACATTCAACATCACTTCTACTCATCTTATGAATCATCCTAAATGCTCTACTTGGCACAAACACTAAATAAACCATAAAAGACAATCATAATTTTTAGAGATATATTTGGTAGTTAGAGATTATCCGAGATTAGATAAGAATTGTTTCCATCTTATCTCTAGGAGGTGTCTCGCCCTCCAAGTCTTGTACTCTATATATACTCGCCCATGAGGTTCAATACATCATCCATCGCATTACGCCAATATTCCTTCCTCTCCCCTCAACATGGTATCAGCCGCTAGTTCCTAGACCTAGCCACCACCCACCGCTTCCGCATCGCGTGCCGCCCTCGGGGCGGTCGGCCTCCATGACCGCCACCGAGGGTTCTACCGCCCGTACGTAGGGTTCGTCCGCCAGTCGTGTTGACCCGCTGCCCTAGAGAGTCTTTTTCCCAATCTCTTGATCCGGGTTTTTGTCTCTTACGCCAGCTGCATTGATCAAACGTTTTATTTTTAGTTTTCCGATCTAAGATCAATTTGCATCGCCCGCCGCTGCCGTCAACCTCGTGCCTCTACCATGACACCGGCGCGACCAACCAGCCTCTACTCCGACTCGGCGGCCTCGCGCGTCGCGACAGCCCGTCACAGCCAACGTCCGTGCATCTGCCCGCCCGTCGCTCCATGCCGGCCGTGGCCGCGCCGCCCCGAACAGGACGCCTGCATCATCCACCTACCGTCTCCGTCGTCACTTGCCGGCCGCCTCGGGATCGTCGGCTGCCTTAGGCCTACCGGCTTGCCGGCCTTCTCACCGGCTGCACTTGGACTACCGACTGCCGATCTAAGAAGGGAATTAGAAAAAATAGAGCGGGGTAGCTCAGTAATTCTGATTCTTTTCTCTTCCAGCCCCCGGGCCCCTCTTTGATAAGGAAAGTTTTCATTTCTAAAAAACAGCAAATGACAAATCTGGTTCGATGGCTCTTCTCTACTAACCACAAGGATATTGGGACTCTCTATTTCATCTTCGGTGCCATTGCAGGAGTGATGGGCACATGCTTCTCCGTACTGATTCGTATAGAATTAGCCCGACCCGGCAATCAAATTCTTGGTGGGAATCATCAACTTTATAATGTTTTAATAACGGCTCACGCTTTTTTAATGATCTTTTTTATGGTTATGCCGGCGATGATAGGTGGATTTGGTAATTGGTTTGTTTCGATTCTGATAGGTGCACCTGACATGGCATTTCCACGATTAAATAATATATCATTCTGGTTGTTGCCACCAAGTCTCTTGCTCCTATTAAGCTCAGCCTTAGTAGAAGTGGGCAGCAGCACTGGGTGGACAGTCTATCCGCCCTTAAGTGGTATTACCAGCCATTCTGGAGGAGCAGTTGATTTAGCAATTTTTAGTCTTCATCTATCAGGTATTTCATCAATTTTAGGTTCTATCAATTTTATAACAACTATCTTCAACATGCGTGGACCTGGAATGACTATGCATAGATTACCACTTTTTGTGTGGTCCGTTCTAGTGACAACATTCCTACTTTTATTATCACTTCCAGTACTGGCGGGGGCAATTACAATGTTATTAACCGGTCGAAACTTTAATACAACCATTTTTGATCCTGCAGGAGGGGGAGACCCAATATTATACCAGCATCTCTTTTGGTTCTTCAGTCATCCAGAGGTGTATATTCTCATTCTGCCTGGATTTGGTATTATTAGTCATATCGTATCGACCTTTTCAAGAAAACCGGTCTTCGGGTATCTAGGCATGGTTTATGCCATGATAAGTATAGGTGTTCTTGGATTTCTAGTTTGGGCTCATCATATGTTTACTATGGGCTTAGACGTTGATACGCGTGCCTACTTCACCGCAGCTACCATGATCATAGCTGTGCCCACAGGAATCAAAATCTGTAGTTGGATCGCTACCATGTGGGGAGGTTCGATACAATACAAAACACCCATGTTATTTGCTATAGGGTTCATCTTTTTGTTCACCATAGGAGGGCTCACTGGAATAGTTCTAGCAAACTCTGGGCTAGACATTGCTCTACATGATACTTATTATGTGGTTGCACATTTCCATTATGTACTTTCTATGGGAGCCGTTTTTGCTTTATTTGCTGGATTTTACTATTGGGTGGGTAAAATCTTTGGTCGGACATATCCTGAAACTTTAGGCCAAATCCATTTTTGGATCACTTTTTTCGAGGTTAATCTGACCTTCTTTCCCATGCATTTCTTAGGGCTTTCAGGTATGCCGCGTCGTATTCCAGATTATCCAGATGGTTACGCCGGATGGAATGCTCGGAGCAGTTTCGGTTCTTATATATCCGTAGTTGGGATTCGTCGTTTCTTCGTAGTTGTCGCAATCACTTCAAGAAGTGGAAAGAACAAAAAATGTGCGGAAAGTCCTTGGACTCTTGAACAGAATCCAACCACACTAGAATGGTTGGTACAAAGCCCTCCTGCCTTTCATACTTTTGGAGAACTTCCTACAGTAAAAGAGACAAAAAACCTCTCCTAACTATGAAGGAAGTTTCATAGAGACAGGTGTGGGGACGGGGACTGTCATTAAGGGCTTGCCGATTGCCAGCTGCCTCAGGTCAACGGTTGTCGGGCTCGTCGACTACGCCGGTCTTGCCAGGCCTTCCGGCTACCTCAGGCTTGCCGGCCTCCTCACCGGCTGCATTGGGACTACCGGCCTGCCTCGCTGGCTGCATCGGGCTTGCCAGTTGCCGGCTGCCTCAGGTCGCCGGTTGCCGGGCTCACCGGCTATGCCGGGCCTGCCGGCTGCCTCAAGCTTGTCGGCCTCCTCACTGGCTGCACTGGGACTGCCGGCTGTCGGGCCTGCCGGTTGCCTCGCTTGCTGTGACAGGCTTGCCGGTTGTTGGCTTCCTCGGGTCACCGATTGCCGGGCTCGCTGGCTACGCCGGGCTTGCCGGCTGCCTCAGGCTCATCGGCCCTTTGCTGGCGTCCTTCGGCAAGCTTCTCCTTGTCGGCCGCCGTCGCCTTGGTCTGCTGGACACCTCACTTCATCGTCCACGATGCTGGCATCATCACCGAGCAGCGCCCCCGACCTCGCGTGCGATCGGATTGATCACCCGCTTGTCGCGATCGACTCCATCCACGCCATGCGACTGACCTGATCAGTCGGTTGCATGTTCCTCCGTAGGCCCTATGAAGGCCGTTCCTGAGTACAGCGGGCCCCTCCATTGATCAAGCAACGGGCTGCCATTGCGGGGCCCCGTTGGGCCACAGCGCCGCCACCCTGTGGTTCTCCCTGCGGTTGCCCCGACCCGCGAGCCGTCGCTACACCACCCCTTCGGGCTGTAGTGTCGTGGCACGTGGTCCCCACCGCCGCCGAGGCCATCCCCGTGGCTGCACCAACCTGTGCACCGCCGCTCCGTCGCCCCTTCGGGTTGTAGCGGCACGACACACAGTCCATGCCGCCGCCCCTAGGTCTTCCCATCGTCGCCTTGACCCGCGCGCTACCGCTTCGTTGCCCCTTCGGGCCTTAGCGCCGTGGTGCGCGGTCCTCTCCGATGTTACCGTGTGTCGACTTCAATGTGGCATGTGACGTGCCGCCTCCCTAGGCGGGAACGCCATCGTCCGCGCCGGTCTTTGTCACACTGTCGAGTTCTTCCTCGCCTACTTCGAAGAATGGCCGCCGTGATCCTAACCAGCCGAGTCGCGCCACCCATCCACCCCCTTCATCTTTGTCCAACACCAGCTCATCGCCAGCATCGCCATCGTCTTCCCCGACCACTTCATCTACTTTGAACACCGTGGGCAACATCGTCTTCCCACCTATTTGTGCCGCAACCGTCGTTGAGTCCTTCTCTGCTAGCCTCCTCGACATGGCGTACAAGTTGTGTGCAGGTTCCCGTCTATGCATGCCCGGTGTTGGCAACACCGTCGCATGTCTTCATCCCCGGTGTGTTCCCAGGCCTGGCAAACCTGGAGCAATGCATCGTTAACATCAATGTCGTCCGTCTACGCATGCGCGGTGCTGGCAACACTGATGCATGCCTTCATCCACGATGAGTCTCCAGGCTTGGCAAATCTGGCGTGATGCATCTCAACTACGTCTTCTTCCTGGCGCACCACTACTTGGACACCACTGCGCCCATGACTAACTCGGTGCCTCCTTGCACCCGTGGCTCCACAACGACTTCCTCGACACAGGCTACCCCGACTCGACATCGACCACGACATTCTTCGCATGGCTACCTCGACCACGGATACACCACCCTACGCTCTCGGCTACCTCGACATCGGCACAAAGGGCTATCACCTCGCTTGAGAAACTCATCGGCTTCCTCTACAGTCCAAGCGTCCGCGACGCGACACTTTCCCCGATGCTCCCACTGCGACCGCGGGGGGATGGCAGCCCGTCGACTGTTATTCTCTCTAGTCCGACCGTCCGCGATGCTCATGTTCTTCGCAATGCTACCGCTACGACTGCAGGGGGATGTTAGAGATATATTTGGTAGTTAGAGATTTTCCGAGATTAGATAGGAATTGTTTCCATCTTATCTCTAGGAGGTGTCTTGCCCTCCAAGCTTGTACTCTATATATACTCGCCCATGAGGCTCGATACATCATCCATCGCATTACGCCAATATTCCTTTCTCCCCCCTGAACAATAACAGAGGAATAATTGTGTAAACACTCAAAAACAGAAAGGAAAAAGCAAAAATAAATTTATTCATTGGGTTGCCTCCCAACAAGCGGCATCGTTTTACGCCCCTAGCTAGGCATAACACATAGTTTCAAGTATTGTCATCTTTGGTTTTGGATCCATGGGATGTTCTCATGATTGATTCATATGGTGGTTTAATTCTTGTTCTAGGGAAATGTTCCATACCCTTTCTTAGTGGAAATTGAAAACGAATATTGCCTTCTTTCATATCAATCACGTCACCTATAGTGCGTAAAACCGGTCTACCAAGTATAATGGGACAAGATGAATTTCAATCAATATCAAGCACAATAAAATCTATGGGCACATAGTTCCTATTTTCAAGAATAAGAACATCATTAATTCTTCCCAAAGGATTTTTAATAGTAGAATCCGCCAAGTGCAAATCAAGAGAACATTCTTCAATATTGGTGAGACCAAGCACATCACATAAAGATTTTGGAATCGTGAAAACACTAGCACCCAAATCACACAAAACAAAGGACTCATGATTTTTGATATTGACATTAATAGTAGGTTCCCACTCATTATGTACTTTTCTAGGAATAGAAATCTCCAACTCCAACTTTTCTTCAAAAGATTTCATCATGGCATCAAGAATATGTTTAGTGAAAGCTTTATTTTGTTCATAAGCATGGGGTGAATTCAACATGTATTGCAGCAAATAAATACATGCAATCAAGGAGCAACTATCATAATTAAAGTCTTTGCAATCCGAAATACTGGGCACCTCACTAGTTAAAGTTTTGACCTCTTCAAACCCACTTTTATTAAATAAAAATCATCAAGATTTTCACCCTCCAAATTATTGGGACGCCTTCTAGCTAGAGTTGACTCTACTTTAGTCCCTTTATACACAATTTTAATATTACTAAACAAGGAATCAATAGTAGAAACACCAATCACTTTAAGATCTTTATCATTTTTATGAAGGCAATCATTTCAAAACGATTTTTCTAAGATTTCTCTTTTAGCTCTAAGCATAGCGGTCCTTTTCTTACTTTCATCCATAGAGACATATAAAGCTTTAATTGATTCATAAATCTTAGGTACAAAATCTTTCAACTTGAGATTTTCAACATCATGGGAAATTCTATCAATGCTTCTAGACATATCATCAATCTTATTCAACTTTTCTTCTATCATTGTATTGAAAGCCTTTTGTGTATTGATAAATTCTTTAAATTACCCTCAAGATCTGATGTGTTCCTGTTATTATTGTAAGAGGAATTACCATAGGAACGGACATAATTATTAGAGGAATTTCTAGGAAAAGGCCTAGGATTAAAATTACCTCTATAAGCATTGTTATTGAAATTGTTTCGCGAGACAAAGTTCACATCTACAGAATCACTATTTTTATCAATAAAAGTAGACAAAGGCACATCATTAAGATCAATAGGAGCATTTTTACAAGCAACCAATTTCATCAAAGCATCAATCTTATCACTCAAAGTATTTTCTTCAACCGAATTAACATTTTTACTAGTAGGTGCTCTTTCGATATGCCATTGTGAATAATTTTCATAATATTGTGTAGAAATTTAGTAGCTTCACTTAAAGTAATTTCCATAAAAGTACCACGTGTGGCAGAATCTAAAATATTTCTAGAGACAAAATTCAATCCCGCATAAAAAATTTGTATGATCATCCAAAGATTTAAACCATGAGTAGGACAATTTCTTCCCATCAATTTCATTCTTTCCCAAGATTGCGCAATATGTTCATGCTCAGGTTGATTAAAATTCATGATTTGTGTCCTAAGGGAAATAATTTTCGCGGGCGGAAAATACTTAGTGATAAAAGCATCCTTGCATTTATTCCAAGGATCGATACTATTGCGAGGCAAAGAGGAAAACCAAATTTTTGCATGATCCCGCAAGGAAAAAGGAAATAACTTCAACTTCACTATATCATTGTCCACATATTTTTTCTTTTTCATACCACACAATTCTACGAATGTGTTTAAATGGGACGCATCATCCTCATTAGGAGTACCGACAAATTGATCTTTCATGACAAGATTCAAGAAAGCGAAATTAATATCACAAGAATCCACAGTAGTGTGTGAAGAGCAATCGGAGTACTAATAAAATCATTGTTTTTAGTATTGGAAAAATCACACAACTTGGTGTTTTCTTGAGTCGTCGTGACTACGCAAACAAGATTGCAAGCAAGCAAGAGATATGACGAGAAAAAGGCAAACGAAAAAGAGGGCGAATAAAACGGTAAATTGGTGAAGTGAGGGAGAGGAAAACGAGAAGCAAATGGAAAATAATGTAATTGCAAGGAGATGAGATTTGTGATTAGGAACCTGGTAGATGATGATGGTGTCTCCTTGGCGCCTGAGGTTGGCATGTAGAAGAGATCGCTTCCTCCTCGGCACCGGCGCCAGAAATTCCTTTGATGGGGCTTGAGACTGCGTCGATATTTCCCCAAAGAGGAAGGGATGATGCAACACAATGACGGTAACTATTTCCCTCAGTTATGAAACCAAGGTATCTAACAAGTAGGAGGATCACCACCACCTAATAAGCAGCACCTGCATATAAATAACAAATACTTGCAACCTGACGCATAAGAGAGGTTGCCAATCTCTCTACGGTAAAAAGATAGAATAAGTAATGATAGATAGGAGAGATAGATCTCTCAAGAACACAAAATAAAAAGGGCAAATAAAAAGTGCAGCAATATATTTTGGGTTTTTGGTTTAGTAGATTTGAAAGCAAAGCGACAAAAAGATAGATCAGAAAGCAATATGTTGGAAAAGTCGTCACGGGGGGCGTAGGATTCACTAGTGGCTTCTCTCATGAGTATAGCGGACGGTGGGTGAACAAATTATTGTTGGGCAATTGATAGAAGATCAAATAATCATGACGATATCCAACGCGATGATCATTATATAGGCATCACATCCAAGATCAGTAGACCGACTCTTGCCTGCATCTACCACTATCACTCCACACATCGACCGCTATCCAGCATGCATCTAGTGTATTAAGTTCATGGAGAAATGGAGTAATACAATAAGAATGATGGCATGATGCAAACAAGATCTATTCATGTAGGAATAGACCCCATCTTGTTATCCTTAATGGCAACGATACATGCATGCCTTGGTGCCCCTTCTGTCACTGGGAAAGGACATCGCATGATCAAACTCAGCACAAAGCACCTCTTCCGATGGCAATAGAAATCGATCTAGTTGGCCTAACTAAACCAAAGATTCTAAGAAGAAATACGAGGTTATAAGTAATCATGCATATGAGAGATCAAATAAGACTCAAATAATATTCATGGATAGAAACTGATCATGAACACAAAATTCACCGGATCCCAACAAACACATTGCAAAAATTACATCAAATAGATCTCCAAGAGATCATTGTATTGAGAATCAAGAGAGAGAGAGAGGAAGCCATCTAGATACTGCCTACGGGCCTGTAGGTCTATGGTGGACTACTCACGCATCATTAGAGAGGCACCTATGAAGAAGATGAACACCTCCATGATGGTTTTAGATTGGATCTTGAGGCTCTGGAACTTGCGGCGATTGGATGTGTTTTCATTGACTCCCCTATGGTTTTTTGAATATTTGGGTATTTATAGGCCTCAAAGGACATGGAGGTGGCGCTCGTGGAGGCTACAACCCATCACGATGTGTTGGGGGCCCATGGCGCGCCTTGGTGGGTTGTGGCCTCCACAACCCACCTCTTTGGCACTTCTTTGGCCCACTAGGTGTCTTCTGGTCCAGATAAAATCTCCAAAAAGTTTCGTCGCGATTAGACTCCGGTTGGTACTGATATTCTGCGAAGTAAAAAACAAGCAAAAACGGCAACTTGCACTTTGGCACTATGTCAATAAAGTGATTGTAAAACATCCAAGAATGATAATATAACAGCATGGAACAAGCCAAAATTATAGATACGTTGGAGACGTATCAGTGTTTTGATTTCCTCCAGTGCGATCACTGCTTCATCGGTCCACTTGAAGTTTTTGGTCCGTTTCAGCTTCCTATAGAGCGGTAGAGCCTTTTCACCAAGGCAGGAGATAAACCGGATCAAGGACACCACACAACCCGTCGGTCTTTGAACGCGCTTTAGCTTCATGGGGATCGCTAGTTGGGATAGGGCTCGAGCCTGAAAGTGTGTTATATCGACTAGATTGGGGGTGAATAGGCGATTTTTACAAATTCATCACTTGAGGAATTTCAACTTTGAGGAATTTGAAATGTGATGAATAACTAGTAGCAGATTAAGTACTCACGTGCATGGAAAACATAGCAAAAACATAGTCATCATGATGAATTGAAACATGCACATATGACAAGTAGCATGATACAGGATAAGGAGGTGAGGAACAAGGTAACTTGAAGAATTTGAGGTGAGGAAATTGTGGAAGTCTTCAGTCAGATTCTTCAAACAGTAATGATCAATTTCGTCAACATGTATATGAGGAATAGAGGGGTTGAGGAAATAGAACCAGGTAGCTTGATGAAGACAATGGTTTGATGACCCAGTTCCAACTGCTATGACAATCGTACGTCTGGTTTGGAGCGGCCTGGTATTTAAACCAGAGGACACACAGTCCCAGGACACACAATCCTTACCGTATTCTCCTTGAGCTAAGGTCACACAGTCCTCGCCCAACACTCGTGGTAAGTCTTCAGGGTAGACTTCCAAAACCCTCACAAATTGGTCACCCGGCGATCCACAATTTATTGCTGGATGCTCTAGACCAAGGTCACTTCGTGTTCCCCAATTGATTGCAGGATGCACTAGACCATGACACCTAACCACCTTAAGGATGCATAGTCCTCAAAGGTAACAAGCGTTGGTTCCACATAGGAATTTCTTTAGTGATGCTCAATCACTTTGGGTTTGGTGGTTTGTTTGTGGGTTTTTCCTCACTGATGATTTTCTCTCAAAGTCCTGGAAGGATGGGTTGCACTGAAATGACAAGTGTCAGTTCTCTCTCGGAGCAAATAACCAACTAGTGGTTGTGTGTGTGTGGGGGGGGGGAGGTTGGCTATTTATAGCTAGGGTGCAACCTGACATGACAAGACATAAATGCCCCCAATGATATGACCATTATGTGGATGTTATGATTGGGGACAGCTGGCGCTAAGCACAACAACGGTCAGAATTTTGAACTATGAAAGTCCCCAGGCTTATCATGTTCCTCACTTGTAGGCATTTCGCACTGGCAAAATCCTAACTCCTTAGTCAGATCAATTTCCTTAGAGACCAGAAGAACTTCGTCTCTATCATTGAAGAACTTGACTGAACCGCAAGAGGTTTCCAAAGGCTTCACTCGAAGGATTGGATAGGTTGAGGATTTTGAAGTTGAGCATCAGTTGGAAATTTTCCTTAGTATTACCTCGGCCCCCTTTAACATTACAGTGTTTCCTATGACTCAAAGAAAGGAAATGAAACTACAAAAACAAAAGTCTTCATGCTTCGTAGTCCTCGTTCATATCTTCAAGGTCACACCAACTTCTTCATTTTCAAAGTCTCCAGGGAATACCAAAGTCTTCAACAAAGTCTTCACCAAAGTCTTCAGTTGAAGACATACATTTTTAGGGGTCGGTAATCTCCGGATGTATCAAACTCCTCATCGACTTATAGAGCCTGTGTACACTCACAAACAAATTAGTTCGTTAACCTATAAGTCTTCAATACACCAAAATCACTAAGGGGCACTAGATGCACTAACAGAGTCTTAGCGGGATTAGCCTCTATTCCTCTTTGGGAGACAATGAATCCGAGTTGTTTACTGGCGGGGACTCCAAAAACACATTTGTCCGGGTTGAGTCATATATCGTATTCCCGTAGACTAGCGAAGGTTTGTCTGAGTTTGTCTACCAACTGGCTAACATGTTTGGTCTTGATGACCACGTCGTCCACGTATGCCTCAACTATTTTGCCGATTTGTTTTTCCAGACATGTCTGAATCATTGGCTGGTATCTGGCACATGCGTTTTTTTAACCTGAAGGGCATTGTGTTAAAGCATAATGGCACATAGGGGGTGATGAAGGCGGTTCCAGCTTGATTGGACTCCTTCATTTTGATACGATGGTATCCAGAATAGGCATCGAGGAAGCACAGTGAGTCATGTCCAGCAGTAGCATCGATGATCTGGTCTATGCGGGGAAAGGGGAAAGGATCCTCGGGGCATGCTTTATTGAGGTGTTTGAAATCGACGCACAGTCCCCAGGATTTGTCTTTCTTTGGTACCATGACCAGATTTTCCAACCATTCGGGGTGTTTGATTTCTCTGATGAATCCGGCTTTGAGTAGTTTGACAAGTTCCTCGCCCATGGCTTGACGCTTAGGTTCAGAAAATCAGCGTAAAGCTTGTTTGACGGGATTGAAGCCTGTGATTATGTTCAGGCTGTGTTCCGCCAGCCTTCATGGGATTCCTGGCATATCTAAGGGGTGCCAGGCGAATATGTCCCAATTTTTGCACAAAAATGTGCGCAGTGCTTCGTCAATCGCGGGGTCTAGCTGAGCTTCGATGGACGCTGTGTTATTAGGGTCTGTTGGGTGCTCCTTAAATTTGATGATTTCATGTGCAGGTTTGAAGGATGTGGATTTTGGCCTTTTGCTAAGGATTACATCATCCTTATCCACTATAGAGTGGAGTGTGGTCAGTTCTTCTGCAATGAGGATCTCAACTAGTTCCTCGAGGGCTAGTGATGTTGTTTTATTTTCAGTTCAAAGGGCTCTATCCGGGTCACTTATAATTGTGATCACACCGTTGGGTCCTGACATTTTTAGCTTCATATACCCGTAATGTAGTATAGCCTGAAATCTTGTGAAGGCATCACGCCCTAATAGAGCATGATAGCCATTGTGAAAGGGAACAATATGGAAAATAAGTTCTTTGGAACTGTAGTTCTCAGGGGTGCCGAATACTACATCAAGGGTAACTCGTCCAGTCCAATGTGCCTCTTTCCCAGGGATCTATCGAACTGCATCTTGTCCAAGGTATCCTCATAAATCAGGTTTAGACTACTGCCACCGTCCATTAGCACCTTGTGCAACCTAAAGCCATCTTCTGTGGGGTTGAGGACTAGGGCGGCAGGTGTTTGGTCTGTGCGGGTTATCGGTTGATCATCCTCGCCGAAAGTGATTGATGTGTTTTTCCATGAATTCGTTGCTGCCACCTGGTGTATTTGATTGAGTTCTTGAAGAGCTCTCTTCCTCTGGTTTTTGGTGGAAAATGTCTCATAGATCATTAGGACCTCGACGTTGTTGTCACGTGGCGTTGCTGAACGTCTTCCTAGGGGTGAGGCCTAGAGGATGGCCTCTCCGCTCTTTGGGACTTGCCTAATGACCCAACAAGCTTGAAGGCTGTGAGTCGTGCTCATGTTTAGCAAGACGGAGTGTATGGGGAATTCTTTTCCAATAGTCCATCAAGGACGGTTCTGGCTTTTGTATGTTGTTTATTCTTTTTCTTGACGGGCTCGTGTTTGGTTGGCCGTCGTGGGGGTACGAGCCTCTTCCAAACTCCTCTAGGTTGTTCATCATGGACTGGCTCCACACACATTTTTTGTGCTTGCCAGGTGCTTTCCATGGCACAATACTTGCACAAAAGATTCAGACCACCATCGGACTTAAGTTTACAACTCAATCAACAAAAGCTTCAGAAGAGCGAGAGTTGTACCCTAAACAAAAAATAAGCCCATATAAGAGACCCGCTTAAAGACTAACTCAAATTTTCTCCCCTTTGTCATTGAAGACCAAAAGGGACGAAAAAGTGAGGACTAACGCCCCTTGAAGAATTTCATCGTGTTGGTGAAGAAGGAGCACCAGCGTTGTCGGGGTCGTTTGTCGATGCGGGGCCTGCCGCGGTGTCGTCAATGTCCTCAGCTTCATCTGTCTCATGCGATGAAGAATATGAACTTGTGACCATCAGAGGAACTAGAACCTTCTTGAATTTCTTGTGTGGTTGACGAGCCCAGTCAAGATTTTCCGCAAGATCTAGCTCCTTCAGTTCTTCAGGAGTCTTGAGGTGAGACAATATAGGCTAAGTGCGGTTGAGGATTTCATGCACATAGTAGTGATTCTTCTTCACAGAGTTCTGCGTCATAGTCATGTTTTGCACAATGTAACCAAGATGAGGCTTCACCTACTTGTGATTGTGATTGACCTCCTGATGAAGACTTATGAGAAGCTCTCGGTCAGTCATGACACGAGGGGCAGACTCTTCAGGTTTTTGTGCTGAGGCTTTTGCTTCAGAATCCTGAGTTGCAGTGTCATCATTGGTGGGAAAGGATGCCGCTTTGCGAAACTGACCATCCAATGGGTGAGTGCCTTCATCAATGACAGCCTTGCCTTTTCCTTCAACTGAGGCAATTGTGCTGTTGAGGACTTCAATCGGGGGCAAGAAGTTGAAATGATTTTGAAAGTCTGCCTTGACGGGAACTGAAGACTTTGATCTGATGAACCTCATGATCCAAGGTGCATAAGGCTTCAATTCAAATGGGGCTAGAGCAGCATTAGCCAATGTCCTCATGAAGAAATCGTGGAAGTTGATGGGAATCCCATGAATGATGTTGAACAACATATTCTTAATGATTCCCTACACTTCCTCTTCTTCAGAGTTGTGTCCCTTCTGAGGACATAGAGTATTGGTGAGAATGCGGTAGACCGTCCTGGGCACATAGAGCAAATCCTTCACAAGGAAGGTTTTCCATTGAGGCTTTCCAGGAGCCAAGGGCTTCATCAGTACTTGCATCAGCTGATTTGGAAGAGCAGGTTCATCAAACAGTCGACGAGCTTCGTCTGAAGGAATTGGCACTGGGACATACTGAAGTAATTCAAATGCTTGAGCAGTTAGATGAGTTGATCCTGTCATCCAGTCTAAGACCCAGGAGTTGATGTCAAAAGCATCGCCTCTGATGTGCAGAGTGGCATAGAATTGAAGAATGAGTTCTTCATTCCAATCGCAGATGTCCACACAAAAAGGAAGGATTCCTACGTCATGAAGAAATTGGAGCACCGGCGTGAATGATGGAAGTGTTTCCATATCAGCATGAGGAATTTGATGTTGCTCGAAGACTTTCTTCTTGTCGAACAGAATTGATGCATAGTAATTCATCTGAGTGACAGTCCAGAATCTGCTTCGACCGGCCCTTGCGAGTCAAATGGATTAGGACCAGTGAAGAACATGTGCTCATTGAAGAAATTGCTTTTGAGGAATTTGGGGCATGTTGTGCCTTTGAATGGCATTCTGGGCTTCGGCTGAAGGTTTGGCTTGAAGCGGCCCTTGATCTCCTTTGGGATAGGAGGAATTTCTTCAATCTGAGGAATTTGCGATATAGTTTCCTAAGTGGCAGTTGGAGTAGCAAAGTCATCAGCTGATGCAACTGGAATTTCTTAAGTGGCCGGAGCGGCCAAGTCATAAAATTCTTCATGTATTTCTTCAGTCTGGGCTGGGGACTGAGGAATCTGTGACAGAGGAGTGGTCATTGGGGAATTTGGGTGAGCAACTTCCCAATATTCATCATTGATGACAGGTGTTGTGTTGCCAATGTCCACGTCCTCCTCAATTTCTTCAACGCCGGCCTCTTCAGCAGTAAACTGAGGCTGGGGCGATGATACCTATGGAGGTGAAGCTTTTGCTTCTAGTTCAATTTCTTCATCAATCCGCTCTGAGGTAGCAGCAGATTGATCCATCTCTTCTTGATCATCATTCGGGATGAAGTAGTCAACACCGAATGGCACTATTTCATAGGCTGGTGATGAGGAAATTGGTGAAGCATCAACTGGTTCTTTTAAAGAACTTGACAGTGTCTTCAATTTCTTTGCAACTGAGGAATCTGAAGTTGATGCTTTTCGCTTTAGTGCCTCTTTCTCAGCAGCCTTGGTTTTCTTTGCTTCTGATGCAAAAGGAATGTTGATTGTCTTCACCCTTGAAAATTTTGGGATTTCAGAGGAGGGTGAAGGGGCAGCAATTTCTTTAGGCATGAATGATGCAGTCGTCCTTGTGGATTCAGTTTCATCAGGCGTAGCAGTGGAGGTTGCCCTGGCAGGTTTTTCAGCAGTCTGACTTTCTTCAGCTCCACTGGCAGTTTCCTCAGTAGGCTGAGCAGTTTCTTCAGCCTGAGGAATTTGTGGTTGTGATCGAGCTGCAACCCTGGTGTTATGGTTCTTAACTGCAGCTTGGGCTGCCCTGACGAATCTCACTTTGGTGCCCTTCCATTCAGCATCATATTTTTCTTGTTCCTCAGAGAGGGAGCGTATTTCAGACTGAACTATGATGAGTTGATTTGGAGTCAAATTCATCACGTCATTCCTCAAATTTTTTTCTTTTCGAGCTTTGTTCCTCTTAGCTCTCTAAGCTTGATCTCGTTCCATTTTTCCTCAGCAATAAAGTGGGTGAGGACATGGTCCACACCAAGAGGGAGGTTCAGTGAGGAAAGTTGGGTGCTTGGATCCTCATGCCATATGTCAATGAAGTTGAGGATCATCTTGGGATCCAACATGAGAGGAAAATAGCTGCCTTTGGCTATTACAACCTTTTGCTGACTTTGTCTGATGATTTCTTCCAATTCTTCATCATCAGCTTCATCATCCTCCTCCTCAGATCCTGAGGGTACAGTTACCATAGCTTTGCTTGTGTGAGGAGTTGGTCTTTGACCTCGTCCAATAGTTTTCTTCAGTTTCAGCACAATTGGGCTTTTTAAAGACTTTGCTTGTGCAGAGGAACTTGCTAAGGCCTTTGAAGCAATTGAGAATCCCTCAGTCCTCTGACAAGATGCCAGATACACAGGGGTTGAGGACTTTGCAACAACAATTGAGGACTGAGCAGCAACCGTACCAGCGGTTGAGGCCTTTGAGGGCCGAGGCCTTTGAGCTTGAGGAATCAGCTGTGATGATTTGGAAGTTGAAGAATTTGTCTTAACAACAGATTTCTTCTTCATCGATTTCTTCAGAGCACTTGCAGAGGCTCCAGCAGTGGCAACAGCAGCAGAGTCTTCATTGAATTTCTTCACAGCCTCTTTTGCTTTCTTCGCCAACTTGGCTTGCTATTTCTCCCATACACGAGGAAAGTCTTCACCCGTCTTGAGACTAGTGGGATCAGCAATTTGATTTTGAGCCAAGGGAGGCCTGCTGCATGGAGGTTTCACAGCGAATTTCATCGTGTATTTACGAGTTACATAATGATATTCCTTCCATTCCTTTGCCCATCTCCTCTCTATTTTCTGCAGACGAATCTTTCTCTGCTTAGTCATCTCTTTGCCATGAGTTTCTTCATCGGGTGTGCAGTATTCCTCATACAAGTCATCTGGAATCTCAAAAGCAGTGTGCACATCAGGCTTCTTTCCACCTTTTTGTGGCTTCTTCCCGTCATCCATTTTCTTCGGTTGAGGAATCTGAACTCTTGTAGATTCTGAAGAAGTGCACAATTTTTCCTCAATAAACGCTGCAAACGAGTTAAGTAGATGAGAACCTAGTGATTCATCAGCGGACATGTTTGTACCTATGAACAGAGTATAGGTGCGAGGAATTTGAAGAGGTCATATGCGTTCTCGGAATTTTTTAATAAAAATAGGTGTGAGGAATTTGACCATGGGTGTCTTGAGGAATTTCACTAAGTGTTCTTTATCTTAGGTTCTAGAGTTGTGTGAATTTTGAGGATTCACACAATTGAGGAATCTTGAAGAAAATCATAACTTAGGGAAAATCATCAAGGGTATGAACATGTAAGGTGCTTTTGAACGAAATTCTTGAAGAATAAACACCTTTGTGAATATTTAGGGAACTTGAAGATCAAACAAGGGTAGTAAAAATAACTTTTATTTACCCTGGTGAAGAACATGAGGAACTATGAGATGAGATTGAGGAAGTTCGTCAGTCCAGATCTCCCACGCCCTAGCTCGGCAGAGGGAGACAGCTATAGCGGTCGGGGTGAAGACTTCCTTGGCCGATGCGAGTACGGTGACGACGAGATCGAGGCAGTGAAGCTCTTCCACACCGGCGACGATGATTTTAGCGGCGGCGCTAGGTCGGAGCTCGGGAGAGAGTAGAGATGAGGAGTAACCGAGCACAGTGAAAGGGGAGGGGTATTTGTAGTGGAGGTGAAAACTAATCTGTCCGAAGATTTTGGACCAGATTGCCCCTGACCCTTGCTCTCCACGCGACAGGTGTCACCCACGTTCTGAGTAGTGGCGATAGTGGGGGATCGTGGGTTATCCAGTCGTGGGAATCGGAACCGATTGAGCGGGAAACAACAAAAATTTTGATATTGAAAATTTTAAGTTTCCGTTCGCAAATTCTTCAGCTATCAAGGACACAGTGAAGACTTTGAACGAGTTTCAAAGTAGAATGCATATGAAGAATTTGTGAACAGACCGGGTTGAGTTTAGCATAGAGGGGAAAGGGTCCGGTCACATTCACTTAGATGAAAATCAACTTGAAGAATT
Organism: Hordeum marinum; assembly: GCA_022496015.1. Classification (NCBI taxonomy): domain Eukaryota; kingdom Viridiplantae; phylum Streptophyta; class Magnoliopsida; order Poales; family Poaceae; genus Hordeum; species Hordeum marinum. The sequence goes on from CM039678.1 coordinate 452,621,261, forward strand.
AGCAATAAGTCAATGCTGTTGAGGACATTGAAAACTCTAATATATATATATATATCTATATATATTCAATGAAGAACATGAGTTTCATAGTTTGAAGAATTTGAAAAGTTGATGAATTAGAAAAGTTGAGGAATTAGAAAAGTTGAGGAATTTGAAAACTTCAGGAATTTGAAAATTTGAAGAATTTGCAAGATGACGAAAAACTCAACTTTGAAGAATTTCAACCTTGGGTTGGTGGCGTGACCCACCGTATAAGAATGATGACTTCAGACACCGCGTGCAATTGTCGCAGGGTTCTGAGAATCAAATTCTTCATTAATTTCTTCACACTTAGAGGGTTATTCTTCATTGATTGAAGAAAAACGTTACTTCGTGTGTTGCACATCTAAGTCATCAATTTTGCATAAGGGTTAGGATGTGTGTCCTTTTTCAACGAACATTCAAAGATTCTATGATATTTAGCTCACACCACAACTTGCAAAATCTCTTTTCATCCAAGGGCTTTGTGAAGATATCGGCCAGTTGTTCTTTAGTGGGAATATGGTCGATGGAGATGTCGCCCTTGAATACATGATCTTGAAGAAAGTGATGACGAATCTGGATGTGCTTGGTCTTGGAATGCTGAACTGGGTTGTAAGCAATCTTGATGGAACTCTTGTTGTTGTAGTAGAGAGGCACATTCTTCAACTTGATGCCGTAGTCCTTGAGGGTTTGCTTCATCCATAGTAACTGAGCGCAACATGAACCAACAACAATGTACTCAGCTTCAGCAGTAGATAGTAACATGCAATTCTGCTTCTTTGAGGACCAACAGACTAAGGATCGTCCGAGGAAATGACATGTGCCTGAGGTTGACTTGCGATCCACACGATCTCCAGCATAGTCAGCATCAGAGTATCCGACGAGGTGAAGATTTGAGACCTTGGGATACCATAATCCAAGCGTTGGTGTGTGAGCTAAGTACCAAAGAATATGTTTCACAGCCTTATGGTGTCATTCCTTCGGTGTTGCTTGGAATTGGGCACACATGCAAACACTCAGCATAATATCAGGCCTAGATGCACATAGATATAATAATGATCCAATCATGGAGCGATATACCTTCTAATCGAAATCTTTACCATTTTCGTCAGTGCAGAGGTGGCCTTTTGAAGGCATTGGAGTTTTGATGCCGTTGAAACCTTGGATGTCGAATTTCCTCAGAACATCCTTGAGGTATTTCTCTTGTGAGATGAAGATGTCGTTGTCTTGCTGACGAATTTGAAGACCTAAGAAGAATTTCAACTGTCCCATCATAGACATTTGATATTCTTCACTCATCATATAGGCAAATTCATCACTGTAATGCTTGTCAGTACATCCAAAGATAATATTGTCTACATATATTTGGCATATGAACAATTCATTGTCATAGGACTTTGTGAAAAGAGTTGGGTCGAGTGAACCAGGTTTGAAGCCTTTCTTCACGAGGAATTCCTTTAGAGTGTCATACCACGCCCGAGGGGCCTGCTTGAGGCCATAAAGGGCCTTGTTGAGTCTGAAGACTTTGTCAGGATGCCTAGGGTTTTCAAAACCTGGGGGTTGAGCAACATATACTTCTTCCTCAAGCTTACCATTGAGGAATGCACTTTTCACATCCATTTGATATAAGATGATATCATGATGGTTAGCATAGGCAAGCAATATGCGAATAGCTTCAAGTCTAGCAATAGGTGCAAAAGTTTCATCAAAGTCAATTCCCTCAACATGTGTGTAGCCTTGAGCTACAAGACGAGCCTTATTCCTTACCAGACGGCCATTTTCATCTTGCTTGTTGCGGTAGATCCACTTGGTACCTATGATGTTATGCTTGCGAGGATCTGGCCGCTTGACAAGTTCCCACATGTTGTTGAGCTTGAATTGATACAATTCCTCTTGCATAGCTTGAATCCACTCAGACTCCTTGAATGCTTCATCAACTTTGGTGGGCTCTATGATAGAGACAAAGGCAAAGTGCCCACAAAAGTTAGTCAAATGTCAAGCTTTTGAGCGAGTGAGAGGACCTAGTGCATTGATGTCATCGATGATTTTGTCAATCTGCACTTCATTTGCAACCCTTGGATGAGCAGGTTGACGTGGCTGATGATTTTTTTCAGCACCATTTTCTCTAGGTGTATCATCATGAATGTCTTCATTCGTTGGAATGACTTCCTCAGAGGGTATGATGTCTTCAGTAGCCTTCAGCTTAATGGATTGCTCAGGAAACTGTTCATCTAACGCAGAAGGCAAGTTCTCTCTTTGTGAGCCATCAGTTTCATCGAACCGCACATCTACAGTTTCAACAACCTTGTGGTGGTAGGTGTTGAAGACTCGGTAGGTGTGCGAGTCCTTTCCGTACCCAAGCATAAAACCTTCATGTGCTTTCAGTGCTAATTTAGAACTATGGTGAGGATCTCTAATCCAACATTTTGCACCGAAGACTTAAGTTCATATGAAGTCTTCTTGTAGAATTTTTGAAGGTATACCCTATTGATTATGTGGCATGCAGTATCAATTGCCTCAGGCCAGAAGCGACGAGGAGTCTTGTATTCATCAAGCATGGTGCGAGCCATCTCAACAAGAGTCCTGTTCTTGCGCTCCACGGCATCATTCTGGTGAGGAGTATAAGGGGCAGATAAATCATGAGTAATACCAAGTTCATCAAGATATTCATCAAGATTGGTGTTCTTGAACTCAGTCCCATTATCACTCCTGATATGCTTGATCTTGACGCCAAAGTTGGTGGAGGCCCTTGAAGCAAATCGTCTGAAGACATCCTGCACTTCAGACTTGTACAGAATAATATGCACCCAAGTGTAACGAGAGTAATCATCAACAATGACAAAGCCATACAAACTTGAAGAATTTGTTAGTGTGGAGTAATGAGTGGGGCCAAAGAGATCCATGTGAAGCAATTCAAAGGGTCGAGTCGTGGTCATGATTGTCTTCGAGGGATGCTTAGATCTGGTCATCTTCCTAGACTCACATGCACCACAGAGGTGGTGCTTGAGGAATTTGACACCTTCAATGCCAATGACGTGCTTTTTCTTCATGAGAGTGTGCAAGTTCCTCATACCAGCATGTCCAAGTCGTCGATTGCACAACTAGCCTTCTGAGGACTTTGCAAGTAAGCATGTGGCAGGCTGAGGACCTATAGAGAAATCAACAATATACAAGTCTCCTCTCCTAAAGCCTTCGAAGACTTTGGAGTTGTCAGATTCCATGATGACAACACAACGATATTTTCCAAATACGACAATCATATCAAGATCGCAAAGCATTGAGACAGACATAAGGTTGAACCCAAGGGATTCGACAAGCATCACCTTATCCATAGTTTGGTCCTTTGAGATTGCAACCTTACCTAGACCCAATACCTTGCTTTTTCCTTATTCTGCATAGGTGATATGCTTCAGATGAGATGGAGCAAGTGGCAAATTCATCAGAAGACTCTTGTCACCACTCATGTGGTTTGTGCATCCACTGTCGAGGACCCACTCAATAGCTTTTGGAGTAGCATCCTGCAGATGAATTAGTACAACTTACGAACTCATATGCTTCAGAGTGAAGAATATGACATTAATTTCATCAGAGAGAATTTCATCACACAAGATAGTAAGCAAGTAGTGTGAGGACGTGACAAATGAGGAATTCATTTCTACAATGGTTAGCTTGCGTCCTTTCAAGCATTTCCTCAGGTCTCCAGCAAATTCATCAAATGTTTAAGTTCATCTGGAGACCTGACCCTGCATAAGAAATTAGTTCAATTTCTTCACCACCCACATCTGGAGGGGTGGCAAAGAGTTCATCATTCTGTGAGCACCATATGAGAAGGGAGGCATTGAAGCAAGTGCGCTTCGTTTCACGGGGCAAGGGTTAGAGTAATCATATGAATAAGCAGAGAAATTCTTCGAGAACTTATGAACATAATGGTTTGAAGAATAATGCACATATCATAACTCTTAGATTTCCCTGCGAAACAGAGGCATTAGCACGAGAATGATATTTTTGACCATTTGAGGAATTTGGTCCAAGTGAAGACTTTGGTCCATATGAGGAATTTGATTTGGGTTTCCTGTTCTTCATAAGTGATGTCATGAGGACATTCACTGGAAGATTTTGTAGGTAACTCTTGGGAACCCAGATTTTCTTCATAGGAGAACCGTTGCTGTAGTTAGTTCCAACAAATCTAGCAAATACTTCACCTTTCTAATTTTTGAAGAATTTGTAGTTGGAGTCAAGTGAATCATCAGAGGAATATGAAGTTTCACAAGTAAAGCCAGATAAAGTGGATGGATCTACAGGAGGTCCTTTTGCAGCAACCCATGAGGTTTTGGGTACTGCTCAGGTGTCCAGTAAGATCCATCAGCGTTGAGTTTCCTCACAAAGGCAGCACCCTCTTTCCTAGGGTTCCTGTTCAGAATCTGCTTTTTGAGGACATCACAAAGGGTTTGATGCCCTTTGAGACTTTTGTACATGCCTGTCACATACAATTCCTTCAACCCTGCATTTTCGTTAGTGATACTTGTGGTATTCTCAGATGAGGAATTTGAGACCATTGGAATAGTTGAAGAATTTGCAGCAATAGAAGCATTTAAACATTCAGGTGAAGAATTAGCAGTTTCACGTTCGATGCATTTCAAACAAGGTGGAACAAATTCTTCCTGAGCGGTACTAATCTGTTGAGCCAGTAAGGAATCGTTTTCCTTTTGGAGATCCTCATGTGACACCCTTAGTTTCTCAAGATCTTGCTTTCTTTGAAGAAATTCATAAGAAAGCTTCTCATGATCGGCTAAGAGAGCATTATGATGACTCTAAAGGTTATCATACTTTGTCTGAAGACTTTTGAGATCGCCAGACAGAGTTTGAGTCCGATCCACTTCATCGTTCAACAGATCATCGCTTTTGTCTAGCATTTTCTGAAGCTTTTCAAGTGCACTTTGTTGCTTAGTGGCAAGTTTAACAAGTTTAGCTAGCTAGGTTTCACATATTCATCAGATTCACCTTCACTTGATTCAGATGAGGAATGATGTTTGTGTACCTTTGAGCCTTTTGCCATGAAGCAATAGGTTTGAGCATAATCATCATTGCTGATGTCAGAGTCGTTGGAGTAGTCATTTTCTTCATCATTGAAGATGTAATTGATGAAGAAAGCAGTAGCAAGAGCAAGGCTAGCGACACCAGATTCAGATTCCACCTCAGATTCTTCCTCTTCTTCATATTCTTCATATTCTCCTTTAGAATCCATTTCCTTGCCAATGAACGCTCGAGCCTTTCTGGAACCATTCTTCTTGTGCTTCGAGGACTTTGAAGATGAGGACTTTGCAGATGAGGACTTTGAAGATTTCTTCTTTTTCTTCGAGTCATCAGAACTATCATCCTTGTATTTCTTCTTCTTCTTTGAATCTTTTTCCCAGAGAGGACAGTCAGAGATTAAGTGACCAGCCTTCTTGCAGCAATGACAGGTTCTTTTCTTGTAGTCATATGAGGAATCTGATTTCCTCAAACCACTCTTTGACGACTTTCCAAATCCACCTCTCCTTGAGAACTTCTGGAATTTCCTCACGAGCATTGCTAGCTCCTGACTTAGTTCTTCAGGATCACCAAGGCTACTGTCAGAATCTTCTTCTTCGGATGAGGAAATTCTTTTGCCTTCAGAGCACGAGATCTTCCATAGCTTGGCCCGTAGAGGTCTTTGTTCTTAGCTTGTTGGAATTCATGAGTATTGAGTCTCTCAAGAATATCATCATGATCAAGTGACTTGTATTCTCCACGTTCTTGGATCATCAAGGCTAGAGTATTGAATGAGGAGTCAAGAGATCTTAGCAGTTTCTTCACCACTTCATGGTCAGTGATGTCGGTGGCACCCAGTGCTTGAAGCTCATTGGATATATCAGTGAGACGGTCAAAGGTTTGCTGAACATTTTCATTGTTGAGTCTCTTGAAGCGGTTGAAGAGATTGCGAAGAACATCAACACGAGAGTCACGTTGAGTGGAAACTCCTTCGTTGACTTTGGACAACCTATCCCAGATAAGCTTAGCAGACTCCAAATCACTCACTCCGCCATACTGACCTTTGCTTAGATGGCCACAGATGATATTGTTCGCTTGAGAATCGAGTTTCTTGAATCTCTTCACATCAACATCATTGATCGTGGGAGTAACAAAGGGAACACCATTTTCCACAATGTACCAGAGATTGTTGTCAATAGCTTCAAAATGCATGCGCATCTTGTTCTTCCAGCAGGGGTAGTCTGTCCCATCGAAGGTAGGACATCCTGCAGAAACCTTGATCATACCTACAGTCGACATAACTAGAACTCCAGGTGGTTAAACCAAAATCACATAGAACAAGGGAGTACCTTGCTCTAATACCAATTGAACGTGCGTTATATCGACTAGATAGGGGGTGAATAGGCGATTTTTACAAATTCATCACTTGAGGAATTTCAACTTTGAGGAATTTGAAATGTTGAGGAATTTGAAATGTGATGAATAACTAGCAGCGGATTAAGTACACAAGTGCATGGAAAACATAGCAACAACATAGTCATCATGATGAATTGAAACATGCACAGATGACAAGTAGCGTGATACAGGATAAGGAGGTGAGGAACAAGGTAACTTGAAGAATTTGAGGTGAGGAAATTGTGAAAGTCTTCAGTCAGATTCTTCAAACAGTAATGATCAATTTCGTCAACATGTATATGAGGAATAGAGGGGTTGAGGAAATAGAACCAGGTAGCTCGATGAAGACAATGGTTTGATGACCCAGTTCCAACTGTTGTGACAGTCGCACGTCTGGTTTGGAGCGGCCTGGTATTTAAACCAGAGGACACACAGTCCCAGGACACACAGTCCTTACCGTATTCTCCTTGAGCTAAGGTCACACAGTCCTCGCCCAACACTCGTGGTAAGTCTTTAGGGTAGACTTCCAAAACCCTCACAAACTGGTCACCCGGCGATCCACAATTTACTGTTGGATGCTCTAGACCAAGGTCACTTCGTGTTCCCCAATTGATTGCAGGATGCACTAGACCATGACACCTAACCACCTTAAGGATGCATAGTCCTCAAAGGTAACAAGCGTTGGTTCCACACATGAATTTCTTCAGTGATGCTCAATCACTTTGGGTTTGGTGGTTTGGTTGTGGGTTTTTCCTCACTGATGATTTTCTCTCAAAGTCCTGGAAGGATGGGTTGCACTGAAATGACAAGTGTCAGTTCTCTCTCGGAGCAGATAACCAACTAGTGGTTGTGTGTGTGTGTGGGGGGGGGGGGTTGGCTATTTATAGCTAGGGTGCAACCTGACATGATAAGACATAAATGCCCCCAATGATATGACCATTATGTGGATGTTATGATTGGGGATATCTGGCGCTAAGCACAACAACGGTCAGAATTTTGAACTATGAAAGTCCCAGGCTTATCATGTTCTCACTTGTAGGCATTTCGCACTAGCAAAATCCTAACTCCTCAGTCAGATCAATTTCCTTAGAGACCAGAAGAACTTCGTCTTTGTCATTGAAGAACTTGACTGAACCGCAAGAGATTTCCAAAGGCTTCACTCAAGGATTGGATAGGTTGAGGATTTTGGAGTTGAGCATCAGTTGGAAATTTTCCTTAGTATTACCTCGGCCCCCTTTAACATTACAGTGTTTCCTATGACTCAAAGAAAGGAAATGAAACTACAAAAACAAAAGTCTTCATGCTTCGTAGTCCTTGTTCATATCTTCAAGGTCACACCAAGTTCTTCATTTTCAAAGTCTCCAGGGAATACCAAAGTCTTCACCAAAGTCTTCAGTTGAAGACATACATTTTTAGGGGTCGGTAATCTCCGGATGTATCAAACTCCTCATCGACTTATAGAGCCTGTGTACACTCACAAACACATTAGTTCCTTAACCTATAAGTCTTCAATACACCAAAATCACTAAGGGGCACTAGATGCACTAACAGAGTCTTAGCGGGATTAGCCTCTATTCCTCTTTGGGAGACAATGAATCCGAGTTGTTTACCGGCGGGGACTCCGAAAACACATTTGTCCGGGTTGAGTCGTATATCATATTCCCGTAGACCAGCGAAGGTTTGTCTGAATTTTTGATATGATGGTATCCGGAATAGGCATCGAGGAAGCACAGTGAGTCATGTCCGGCAGTATCATAGATGATCTGGTCTATGCGGGGTAAGGGGAAAGGATCTTTGGGGCATGCTTTATTGAGGTCTTTGAAATCGACGCACAATCGCCAGGATTTGTCTTTCTTTGGTACCATGACCAGATTTTCCAACCACTCGGGGTGTTTGATTTCTCTAATGAATCCGGCTTTGAGTAGTTTGACAAATTCCTCGCCCATGGCTTGACGCTTAGGTTCAGAAAATTGGCATAAAGCTTGTTTGACGGGCTTGAAGCCTGTGATTATGTTCAGGCTGTGTTCCGCCAACCTTCATGGGATTCCTGGCATATCTGAGGGGTGCCAGGCGAATATGTCCCAATTTTTGCGGAAAAATGTGCGCAGTGCTTCGTCAATCACGAGGTCTAGCTGAGCTTCGATGGATGCTGTGTTATTAGGGTCCGTTGGATGTACCTTAAATTTGATGATTTCATCTGCGGGTTTGAAGGATGTGGATTTTGGCCTTTTGCCGAGGATTACATCGTCCTTATCCACTATAGAGTGGAGTGTGGTCAGTTCTTCTGCACCGAGGATATCAACTAGTGCCTCGAGGGCTAGTGATGCTGTTTTATTTTCATTTCAAAGGGCTCTATCCATGTCACTTATAATTGTGATCACATCATTGGGTCTTGACATTTTTAGCTTCATATACCCATAATGTGGTATAGCCTGAAATCTTGTGAAGGCATCACGCCCTAATAGAGCATGATAGCCATTGTGAACGGGCACAATATGGAAAATAAGTTCTTTGGATCTGTAGTTCTCGGGGGTGCCGAATACTACATCAAGGGTAACTCGTCCAGTCCAGTGTGCCTCTTTCCCAGGGATGATCCCTTGAAGAGTTGTGTTACTTTGTTTATTTGAGATCTATCGAACTTCATCTTGTCCAAGGTATCCTCGTAAATGAGGTTTAGACCACTGCCACCGTATATTAGCACCTTGTGCAACCTGAAGCCATCTTCTATGGGGTTGAGGACCAGGGCGGCCGGTGTTCGGTCTCTGCGGGTTATCGGTTGGTCATCCTCGCCGAAAGTGATCGATGTGTTTTTCCATGAATTTTTTGCTGCCACTTGGTGTATTTTATTGAGTTCTCGAAGAGCTCTCTTCCTATGGTTTTTGGAGGAAAATGTCTCATAGATCATTAGGACCTCGACGTTGTTTTCAGGTGGCGTTGCTGAATGTCTGCCTAGGGGTGAGGCCTCGAGGATGGCCTCTCTGCTCTTTGGGATTTGCCTAACGACCCAACAAGCTCGAAGGCTGTGAGTTGGGCTCGTGTTTAGCAAGACGGAGTGTATGGGGCATGGCTTGTCCAATAGTCCATCAAGGACGGTTCTGGCTTTTGTATATTGTTTATTCTTTTTCTCGACGGGCTCGTGTTTGGTAGGCCGTCGTGGGGGTACGAGTCTCTTCCAAACTCCTCTAGGTTGTTTAGCATGGACTAGCTCCACACACATTTTTTGCCTTGCCAGGTGCTTTCCATGGCGCAATACTTGTGCCCCAGGTCCGACAACTTGGGGAAGTTTTAAAGCGGTGACAGGCGAGGGAATTGATAATTCCTTCGTCGTGGCAGTTATGCCGGAAGGTTGCTATGATCTCGTGTCTGCTACAGCCCTTCATCCTGTTTTTGTTAAGGAGGAATCTAGCCCAAAAATGATGGACCGATTCCCCTGGCTGTTGTTTAACCTCTCGTCAGCCCAATGTGCTGGGCTCTCATGCGACTCTTGAAGAATGCTCGATTTGGGTGGTGGGTGAGGAAAATGTTTGTACTCCAATAGGATGCGAGTACGAGATCCTGATGGACGCATCTCGTGCCATTGTGGGGTCTGGTGCGGCGGGTTTGGAGTCCGTAGTATCAACGGTACCTTGCTGCATGGACTCCAGGTCGTGTGCTAGATCGGCCACAGATCCCGAATTGTTCCCGGGGTGAAGTCAAGATTCCAGACTACAAGAAGGATCCAGGTGGCCGGAGACCGGGATATAAACCGTTCTTAACTCTGGTGGTTGAGGGGGCGATCCTTCGATCGGGAACTCAATGGTAGCAACCAAGTGACAAGTGAGTGGCCGGTGGGACATTAATTACCCTATCATCGGGTCTAAGGCCGATCTGGTCATAGACCAAGGGTTGGGCGTCGGTCATGCCCATGACATGAATCCGGCCGAGTAACTCGTTTCACGATGAGAAGTCCATGTCATATGAGTGTGTGTGGTCGATCCGCAATGATGTTGTCCTCGGGTCATTCGAGGTCGCACCCGGTCTGTGTTCGGCTGTGACAGATCTAGGTAGATCGACTAGGTTGGTCTTTAGGGCCAAACCAGGGATCGAGGCCGCCCCAGTGGCAGGATCCACGGCTCCCGAAGTTAAGGCATCGAGGCTCATGGGTTCTTCAAGGGTAGCCGAGAGACTCGTTAAAACAAGATATCCTCGTGAGTCGGTGATGAACTCTAGGTTCCCGAACCTAACCTCCTAATCAGGGGTGAAACTTCTGACTTGGCCAAGGCGGGTGGCCGGATCAGCATGCGGCACGATGATTCCAAACGTGAAGATTTGTCCAGCGATGAAGATGTCCCTGTTACAGACTTCATCGTTGATGACTAAGCGAGCCATCGATCTTTCGGTGATTCACAGAAGAACTCTCAATGAAAGCACCAATGTCGGTGTCAAAACCGGCGAATCTCGGGTAGGGGGTCCCGAGCTGTGGATCTGGGATCGATGGTTAACAGGGGACGAAGGAGACGATGTTTACCTAGGTTCGGGATCTCTTGAGGAGGTAAAACCCTACGTCCTACTTGATTGTGTCGATGTGTATGATGACTATGTTGGAAATATGCCCTAGAGGCGATAATAAATTAGTTATTATCATATTTCCTTGTTCATGATAATCGTTTATTATCCATGCTATAAATTGTATTGATCGGAGACTTAGATGCATGTGTGGATACATAGACAAAACCATGTCCCTATTATGCCTCTAATGAACTAGCTCGTTGATCAAAGATGGTTAAGGTTTCCTAGCCATGGACATGAGACGTCATTTGATAACGGGATCACATCATTAGGAGAATGATGTGATGGACAAGACCCAAACTACAAACGTAGCATATGATCGTGTCAGTTTATTGCTACTGTTTTCTGCATGTCAAGTATATGTTCCTATGACCATGAGATCATGCAACTCACGGACATCAGAGGAGTTCCTTGTGTGTATCAAACACCGCAACGTAACTGGGTGACTATAAAGGTGCTCTACAGGTATCTCCGAGGGTGTCTGTTGAGTTGGCATGGATCAAGACTGGGATTTGTTACTCCGTGTGACGGAGAGGTATCTCGGGGCCCAATCGATAATACAACATCACAATGAGCCTTGCAAGCAATGTGACTAATTGTTAGTTGCGGGATCTTGTATTACGGAACGAGTAAAGAGACTTGCCGGTAACGAGGTTGAACTAGGTATGGAGATACCGACGATCGAATCTCGGGCAAGTAACATACCGAAGAACAAAGGGAACATCATACGGGATTGACTGAATCCTTGACAAAGAGGTTCGACCGATAAAGATCTTCGTAGAATATGTAGGAACCAATGTGGACATCCAGGCCCTGCCATTGGTTATTGACCGTAGAGGTGTCTCGGTCATGTCTACATGGTTCTCGAACCCGCAGGGTCTGCACACTTAAGGTTTGGTGACGTTTCGGTAGTATAGAGTTATGTATGGTGGTGACCGAAGTTTGTTCGGAGTCCCGTATGAGAGCCTAGACGTCACAAGGAGCTCCGGAATGGTCCGGAGGTAAAGATTCATATATAGGAAGTCCTGTTTTGGTCACTGGAAAAGTTCCGGGCTTATCGGTAGTGTACCGGGAGTGCCGGTAGTGTACCAGGAGACCACCGGGAGGGGTATTTCGACCCAAGAGGCCTCATGGGCTGTGGGAGAGTAAATACCAGCCTTTTGTGGGCTGGTGGAAGTCCCACACAAGGCCCATGCGGCTGGAAGAAAGAAACCCAAAGGAAAAAGGTGGGAAAAAAGGCAGAAAGGAAGAGTCGTAGTCCTACTAGGAGTGGAGTCCTACTCCACCTCCCACTTTGGTCGACTCAAGGGCTGGCTTTTTGGCAGCCAAGCCTCCTCCTCCTCTCCTCCTATATATACTAGAGGATTTTAGGGTTTTGGCACAGAATTTTCAGCCACGTGCTACCCGTTCCTCTAGTGCGTAGTTTCTCCTCTAGATCGGTTTTCTGCAGTGCTTAGGCGAAGCCCTGCCGGAATTGCTCCACCACCATCAGCGGAGCTCCATCAGGCTGCCGGAGAACTCTTCTTCCTCTGCACTCCTTCTTGCTGGATCAAGACTGTGGAGATCATCATCAAGCTGTATGTGTGCTGAACACGGAGGTGCCGTCCGCTCGGCGCTAGATTGGAAGGACCGTGAACAAGATCGCGAGACCGTTCGTGATGAGTTCACAGGACGGATCGTGATGAGATCGCGGGACGGATCGTGATGAGTTCGCGGGACAGATCGTGATTGGATCGCGGTACGGATCGTGATGTGATCGCGGGACGCTCGACGATTTGGATCGCGAAGATGTTTGACTACACCAACCGCGTTTCTTAACGCTTCCCGCTTAGCGATCTACAAGGGTATGTAGATCCACTCTCCCTCTTGTAGATGCTCATCACCATGGATGGATCTTGCATGTGCGTAGGAATTTTTTTGTTTCCCATGCAACGTTCCCCAACAAATTAATAGTTGATCTACCTCGAGATCAGATGATCTAAAACCCTAGATGAGTTGACTTGTCCTCTATGAACTAAATCCTCTAGTTTATATAGACACCAAGGGTACCTAGGGTTACATGTAATCGGTTGTTACCGAGGGTTCAAACACGCCTATTCTACCATCTGTGACTTGGAGGACACAACACATCACCTACGGTTTCCTTCTTGATTATGGAGTATCCTTATAATTCGATCTTCCCACAGTAGCCACCAAGCATCTCATGGGTTTGGCTCACATGGGATAGGTCGGCAGCTCAAGGACCCCTTAGTCCCGGACTCCCTCAAGGACATTCCCAAGACACCACATTCCATGAGATTAAAAAAATTCTTACTCATGCACCTTTGCTTGCTTTACCCAACTATGATAAAACATTCGAAGTGCATTGTGACGCTAGTGGGAATGGCATAGGTAGTGTGCTAATGCAAGAGAAGCACCCAATTGCGTATTTTAGCGAAAAACTTTCTGGCGCTCAACTTAACTATCCGATCTATGATAAAGAATCGTATGCTTTGATGAGATTGTTGCATGTTTGGGAGCATTATTTGCGACCTCATGAGCTTGTCATTCATACCGATCATGAAACTCTCAAGTACCTTAAGGGTCAAACTAAGTTGAACAAACGGCATGCCAGATGGAGTGAGTTCATTGAGTCTTTTCGTTCTGTCATAAAATACATTAAGGGTAAAGAAAATGTTGTGGTGGATGCTCTTTCCCGCAAATGCATGCTAGTTACTCAACGTGAATTGAATGTCATTGGTTTTGATCATATCAAAGATTTGTATGAAAATGATGTTTCCTTTGCTACTCCATATACTAAGTGCCAAGTGAAACCTTGTTGGAGAACTACTACATGAAAGATGGCTATCTTATGCGTGCTAACAAACTTTCTATACCCGAGTCTTCTCTTCGTTCGTTGCTTTTGCAAGAGGCTTACGGTGGAGGACTTATGGGTCACTTTGGACGCGACAAGACGTATGCCACACTATCCAGCAAGTACTTTTGGCCAAAGATGTTTTGTGATGTTGCACATTTCACCAACTGATGCTCTACATGCCACAAAGCTAAGTCTAAAGCTCAATCCCATGGTCTTTACATGCCTCTCCCTATACCTTTCCAACCTTGGGAAGACATTAGTATGGATTTTGTGCTTGGTTTTCCACGAAATAAAAATGGCCATGATTCCGTTTTTGTCATTGTGGATCACTTTTCCAAAATGGCTCATTTCATTCCATGTCACAAGATAGACAATGCTTCACATGTTGCAAATCTCTTTTGTAGGGACATCTTGCGACTACATGGCGTTCCCAAGACCATTGTCACGGATGGCGACGTCCAGTTTCTAAGCTACTTTTGGAAGACCTTATGCGCCAAGCTCGGAATCAAGCTTCTATTCTCATCGGCCTATCATCCACAAACCAATGGCCAAATAGAGGTGGCTAACCTGACGCTACCTACTCTACTACGCGTGTTGATCAATAAGAACATCAAGGAATGGGAAGATTGCCTCCCCATCACCGAGTACGCCTACAACCGCACATGTCACTTCAGCACTGGCAAGTATCCTTTCGAGGTGATCTACAACTTCAATCCTTTGTCCCCATTGGACATCCTACCTCTACCACTACAAGAGCGCATCCACATGGACGCAAGTGCAAGGGCAAGCTACATCAAGAGGATGCATGAAGATACAAGGCACACGATCGAACGTCAAGTGGAACGAGTCATCGTCAAGCGCAACACCAACAAGCACCCCATGGTGTTTGAGCCTACCGGATCACTAGAAGTGTATGTCTAGAGGGGGTGAATAGACTATTTCCAGGAATTTAAAACTACCTCAAGCATAAATCAAGTGTTGGCAGTTTTTAGCATATATAGCAAATCTAGAACACCCTACACATGCAAGTCATCAATTATAGCAGCGGAAAGTAAAGACATTACACATGGAAGTAAGGAGTAGAGATAGAGAGATCAAACGCATGAGGCACACAAGATTTTTCCCGTTGTTTCGATAGGTGGTGCTATCATACATCCACGTTTATGGAGTCTTCAACCCACGGAGGGTAACGGCCACGAGAGTTCACAGAGGGCTCTACCCATGGAGGGTTCCATGAAGAAGCAACCTTGACTATACCATGATGGCCTACGACCATGGAGGACTAGCCTAACTCAGGGTAGATCTTCC
Source organism: Hordeum marinum (assembly GCA_022496015.1). Lineage (NCBI taxonomy): Eukaryota > Viridiplantae > Streptophyta > Magnoliopsida > Poales > Poaceae > Hordeum > Hordeum marinum. The sequence continues at coordinate 452,636,400 of CM039678.1, forward strand.
CGAAGTAGGCAATCTCCTTGCCCTTACAAACTTCTTGGTTCACTCCATAACACGAGTAGGAGGCTCCCAAGTGACACCTAACCAATCTAGGAGGCACCACCCTCCAAAAGGTAAAAGGCTCGATTGTGTTGATGAAATCCTTGCTCTTGTGCTTCAAGATGATAGACTCCTCAAAACACAATCACTCTCTCACATATTTGGCTTGGTGGAAGAGATTGATTAGGTGGAAAGCAACTTGGGGAGGCTAGAGATCAAGATTCATATGGTAGGAATGGAATGGCATGATCTCAACACATGAGTAGGTGGCTCTCTCTCGGAAAATCAGTAGGTATGAGTGGGGAACTGTTCTGAGTGCTTCTCTTGCAAGTGAGTGGTGGTGGAGGGGTATATATAGGAATCTCCAAAAATCCAATAGTTACACACAAAATGACCAACTCCGTGACACCGATGTGTTAATCTCGATGGTACTAAAGTGACCAAAATGTGGCAAATTTTGAATCTCGGTGAGACCGATATGGGAAACTTGGTTGCACCGATAAGGTGACCAATGATCAGATTACCCAATCTCGGTGACACCAATTCAACAATCTCGGTGGGACTGATATTGTGAATTTGCATAACAGAAAGTTGGCAACCTAAACTCGATGGCACCAAAGAAGAATCGGTTACACAAAAGTGGCTAGGGTTTGGCTGAGTCTATCTAGGTTCTGGAATTGGTGGCATCAAGTGGAAAGTGTTGGTTGCACCAATTTTGAATATTTGGCTTTGGACAGACTTTTGTGGAAGAGCTTGTGGGTGTATGTGGTGACTATCATTTGTGCACGTATGAATATTTTGTTCACCAACAAAACCTTACCCCCTTTAATAGTATTGGCTTTCCTATGGACTCAAAGTGTTTTCTCACAAATGTAAAATGTAGAGTCCTCTTCCTTGAAGCTTGGCCAAAGTTATTCCTTCTTCTTCTTCTCCCTGGGGATACTCTTCACACTCCTTTTCCCAACCCATCACTCTCTATGGACTTTATCTGAAATACACTAGGTAAAAGTATTAGTCTAAGAGACAATGTATGATGTCATGAATTATCAAAACCACCAAGTGAGCATGTTGTGCTTTCAATCTTCCCCTTTTTGGTAACTGATGACAACATACAATCAAAGCTTCACATAAAGATATGCATGGATATAATGAAGACTTTGAGAGACTCATGACTTAGACTTGCTCCCCCTAAATGTGGGCAATCCATTTAAAGGATAGTTGCTTTGGAATGCATGGACACACATATAGTAGAAGGGACATAATAAGTCATGTGTATCTTGGCTATATGCATCAAGTATATGTGAATCAGTTGTATCCTTGTTCAAGACTTTACTCTTGCAAACAATATGTCACATCCCTAGCTAGATGTCATAGGACAACATGTGTGTGTGCATCATATATCATTTTTTGCATCAACATGAAATGAGGACTAAAGGAAACTCCAAACCCTCATTTGAATCAAACCAATTCAAAGTTTGTGGAAATTCAACAGATCCAAAATGCCCATCTAAAATGTCCCCTATGTCTGATAAATATGGACATGATTATACAAGGGATCATTTAAAATATTTGAACAACGTTAGCAATTTAAAAATAAATGATAAAGCTTCTGAAAATATCAAATAAAGCATTATCATTATTTTAGTTTTCAAAATATCCTGAAACTTTTTAGATAAGTTTGAAATATTCAAACTTCAATATATAAAATATTTGGGATATTCTAAAATAGTTTATGTGCCAGAAAATAAATTAAACAAATATCAGAAATTAATATAAAGAAGAAAATTTAAATAGAAAGCAAGGGAGGATGAACCTGGGCCGGCCTAGCTGGCCCAGCTCCATCGTCGTCCTCCTGGCGGCCAGGAGGACGCGAGTGTGCCCGCTGCGCGCGCACACCGGAGCTACCATGCACCTCTCTGCGTGCCTGCGTCCCCCCTACCACGCTGGCGAGAGGATGAGGATGACGTTGCGTCCCCATCCCTCTCTTCCCCTCGCATTCACCCCTCTCTGCTCTCTTCCTCCTCTGCTCCGCCATGGCCGACGTCGTCGTTAGCTCGCCGCTGTAGTTCTAGCTGATCCCCCTCGCTTCTGAGCCCTCCAATCGCTCCGCCTCATCGCCTTCTTCCTTCTCGCCGAGCCTCGCATCGCTAGGAGCCCCGAAGCGTCATCCCCGAGCTCGTCTTCTTCCCCGGACCCGATCTTCACCGCCGTTGAATCGTCGTCTCTGAGCCCTCCTCGAGCAAGCTTTCGACGGCTTCGACCCTGTAGTGAGCTTCCGGCTCTTTCCCCTCTCTTCCCCGACATTTCCCCCCCTCTATAGGCCCCGATTGTGCCGGCTCCTGAATGACCCGCCACACGAGCTCATCGCCGGCGATGCTCCGGTGACTAGTTGGTCCATTAGAGACCACCGTCGAACTCGTGAGGCTGCGTAGTGCCTGTAGGTGCCAAGTTCCGGCCGTGTCGCGCCCTGGTTCGATGAGCCCGTGCTTGTCCGAGCTCCGGCAGCCGCCGTGCTCATCGTCGGCGCCGTTTCCGGCCATCCCAGCCCCTGGGAAGTGTCGGGCTCGACGCGCGCTAGCAAGCAAAGTAGTTTGGTGCCCTCCGTCGTCCGTTTGGTCGCCGGAGGAGGAATCCTGACCCCCTCCGCCGTCCCTGACGTTGCTGGCGAGTCAACCGACGCTGACCACGGGGTTTGACCCAGGTCAACTGGCAAGTGGGGCCCGCTCCCTTTCTAATTAGAATTAGTTTAAAAAATAATTAAACTAACCTAATTAAGTTAATGGCCCACTGACTAGTGGGCCCTAACCTAATCTAATTCATAATTAACTAATTAGTTAACCCTGATAGTGACTGGGTCACTGATCAGTGGGTCCCATTGGTCAGGTTTGACCTGGCCTGGTCAGCTGACCTACTGACGCCATGATGACGTCAGGCTGATGCAATAAAAGAAATTTCTAGTTTTTAAATAATTCTAGAAAATGTTTAAAACTTGCAAAATTCATATAAATTAATGTGTAACTCAGATGAAAATAATTTATATATGAAAATTTATTAGAAAAATCAAATGAATCCAATGGTGCTATTATCATGCATGTTAGAGAAACCTATGTAGAAGAACATTGACATTTGCTAATAGGTTAAAATATGGAATTTGAAATGAGGAACGATTTTGAACCTATATTCAAACTCACTTCAAATTAACTTGGAGACTAGCTGCATTAGCTCATCCATACATGCTACCATGTCATGATCATGCATCATATTGTTGCACTTGCGTGTATTGAATGCTATTTATTTGCATTGCGGTAGGCCCTGCTTCTGAGGATACCCTCGAGTATTCCAACGAAGGAGAGAACCTTCTCGCTACCCAGCAAGGCAAGCAACCCCCTTGATCATTCTGATAACATCCCACTCTCTCGCTCCTACTCTCGTTTATTGCATTAGGACGAACGTTCACATGTCTGTCATACACGATAGATGAACCTATTCTTCTGCTTGACCTGTCATTGTCACAGTAAATAGCTAAAACTTGCAACCTAGCATGCCTGGTAGATGCTTGTGCCATGATGTGCTTAGCTTACTTTGCCTGCTATGCTTGATATGCTTAGAGTTGTGTGAGGTCTGATTCATCTGGGTGATGAACTGGAGTGAAACATTGTTGTTCTGATGTGATAAGCTTATGATGAACCCGATTTGGTAAAGGTAGCGATGAGAGGCTATGTAGGAGTACATAGCAGGTTGTCTCATTGGGACCGTTCTTAGGAACTGAGTTTCGTGTTTGTGATCCAAGACTAGTTACTACCACACGTTGGGATACTTAATTGACCCTCTCGACTTATCAATCGCTTAGTCCTTGGTCCATGAGTTGCAAGTAGTTTCTGGTGTTTATAGTATGCTGGAGGCCGTGCGTAGTGCTGACCCTAGGGGTGGGTTACGACGTGGTAGGCAATGGCACGGTGTACCAAGGGTCACCCGAATGGTGGGCTTGGGAACCCTACGCACATCGTTTGGGGCCGTAGCAGAAACTTCGACCGGACTTCCGTGCGGGTTCAGTCTCAAATAGGCGGTAGCCTGGACTAGAGGTCTTATGTGATTGACGGTCATGGTCGACTCCCTCGCTGGGCCTCCGCTTGAAGGTTGCCGAGGTGCATGGTTTTATGAGAACACAATGATAAGTGGCGAGAGCGTGTGTGAAGAAGTACACCCCTGCAGGGTATGAAACTATTCGAATAGCTGTGTCCTCGGATATGGACTACTTGGATAACTTATGCCGTTCATAGATAATCAAATGGATACTCATAAAAATGTCAAGACAAGTTTGAGTACCGTGGATGGCACTCTCCCAAGAGAGGGAAGTGAATCCATGGTGGTGTATTGTCATGGAGTTAGTGGACTCGTGTGCAATATCTAAAATTTTAAACAAAGAGTTAAAATTGTGTAGTGTAGGTTAGCCATGAGTCAGAGCTGGCATTGTTGCATAAACTCCACCACTCCCCTTGTTGATACATGAGCATGAATAGACTAGGTCTGTTTTAAAGACTTGCTGAATACGTTTGTACTCATGTTTGCTTAATAAATGTTGCAGATGAGACCCAAGACCCATCAGGTGGGTTCTTTCTAGATGTCGATGATGCCGAATAGCTGGTGTCCCAGCTACGACCCTATGCCTTGTGGTGGGCTGTAGATAGTCAGTCCATGTGCCCTTTTACCCTTTCATCTGTCTATACTCAGACAGTGTATGCTTCCGCTTGGTTTGTATGAACTTGTTTGTATGACTTGAGTGTCGGGTCATGTGACCCCTATTTGTAAGAACATGTTATGCAAGGCTCATCTGAGCCCCTTAAATAAAAGTTGTTGTATGGTTACGTTGTGATGCCATGGTTGTATCTATGCATATCGGGCATGTCATGCATACGTGTGACGTGCAACGGTATGTATGGGATCCGACACCTAGTCATGTGCCTTTAGTAGTACTCTTTACGGGAAACTGCCTCTTTGTGCTTCCACCGAGCCATGGTAGCTTGCTACTGCTCCAGACACATTGATTGACCGGCATGTATCCTTCTTTGCTGCTGTGTCTGTCCCTTTGGGGAAATGTCTCGCAGTGTAATGGAGTCCCTGTAGCCTGCTATGACTCGTCTACGTGCAGTGATGGCATTTATGTCTCATGGTGTAATGAAGTCCTTGTAGCTTGCTATGACTCGTCTACACACGCTTGAGGCCGACACCTGCATTGCTGGGTTACGTATGCCTGTTTCCGTACGGATGTGCCACTTGGGTTCTATGACTAGTCATGTCGGCCCGGGTTCTCTATCGTTTAATTGCCAGCGACATGTTCACATACGTGAGCCAAAAGACGCAAACGGTCCCGGCTACGGTAAGGCTGCAACCATGGAGCTTACCGTGTGTGAGGCTGCAAAGTGATGTGATATGTTACAGTCTGGATTCATATGACTTAGGATCGGGGTCCCGACATAATATGTGCAAGAAGCAAGAGATCATCTTGATCAATGATATGATGCATATACTTACCTTGAGTTCTTGAGCATTCTAGTAGTAGAAGCACACTTGAGAAAATGGTGTTAGGAAACACAAGAGTATTCTACCAATCAAAAAAGGCAATAGAACTCAAAAATACCAAGATATGGAGAACATATATAAGGTAGTAAATCCTCAAGATTGATATGTCTCCAAGATCATTTAGAACTTTCTCCCCTTAGATATGGAAATAGTGGATCATCCTCTCCCCCTGAATCTTAGTATGTAGATATTGGGATTGGATAGGGTTATAAAAGATCTCAGATGAAATAAGCATATTTTCCTCCAAACATATTTTTCTCCCCCTTACTTTGATATTCTCACCTTGTAAATGTAAATTTGATGTTTTCCTCTCCCCCTTAATTATATATCTCCCTTTGCCTAAGCATGTATCTTCCTTTAGCATGAAGCTTTGTATGTTTCTCCCCCTTTGGCATTAATTTCCAAAAAGGTCATACACGGGTAGGATATAGGGATCATTGACTAAGAAGGGATCCTTGAGAACAAGGGTCATAGAATGTAGGGTTCATAGAAATGAAAATTTGAGGGAATCATTGAAAATGATTTCTCTCCCTTCGGCTAAGCTGATGGCTTCTAAGATTTCTCCGCCCTTGAGTCAGGGATCCTTGAATAAAGTTTCTCCCCCTAAGTTTTTTAAATGATAAGGGATCATTGAAGTAAAAAGGACATCACTAGAAAGATACCAATTGAAAAATCACTAAATAAACACAAACTAAGAGAAAAAATAAAATCGGTGACTCTGGGACAAATAAATTGGTGGAACCGAGATGAAGTTTTGTAGCTCATCTGCTAAATCGGTAGAACCAAGATATTTGTATCAGCGACTCCGAGACAGAAACAGAAACTGGGCAATGAGATTTTGACATCGGAGACTTCTCAACCTCTGACAATAACACAGTGTCAAAAGAAATTTTCAAGAAAATGCAGAAGTTTTTTTTACAAAAGGGTATCAACTAGAGAAGATTTGAGTGGTTCCAAAACTATGTGCAATAGAGAATGAACCAACCAAAAACTTAACTAGATGATGGGCGGTGACTAGGTCACCTATATTAGAGTATATTGACTTAGGAGCCAAGCAAGCATACTTGATCATAGGTCATACTCATCGTTAAGCTCAAAATGGGGCTACCATTTTTCGATTAAGCATTTTAATGTCTTCATATCACTTGAGTTTCTTTATCTCATGACTTGGAGTAAAGCTATATCAAGAATATGAGTACATACCTTTGAGTGATGTTGTTGACGTAACTTGTAGGGGAACTTGATGAGGATCCTCGAAGTTGATGAAGATCATCTTGAGTTGGGATCAATCCTTGTTGTTTTCGTTCACTTTTCACCTACATGGGTTAGTCACGCAAGGAAAAACATGATCTATCCAAATGACATGATACCTATTTGTGAGTTGATACCAAATGAGAAATATATGTCAAGGATATGTTTTGTTGTCTTCTTCCTTTCATCATCAAAGTGAGGTTGTGGATACTTGGTCATGACAAGATTGCTTAAGATATGAGTTGTTGGCAATCTTGTCGAGTGTTGTTCTTCCAAGTACCTACAAAGTGTTAGATGCAAGCCAAGGGAGCATAGAATTCCAAGATATATGATATTCAGGGTAATAGCATGGAATGGATATTGAAGCTCATCCCTTCGCATGCATTTGAGTGAGCTTAGCTCAAGTTTGAAGCATCAATGATGTACAACTCACTCCTCAAATGACAGAACACTTTTTCATCAAGTGGCTTAGTAAGGATATCGGCCAATTGCTTGTTAGTACGGACATGCTTAAGATTAATATCTCCTTTGGCAACATGATCATGAATGAAATGATGTCGAACTTGAATATGCTTGGTTCGAGAATGTTGCACAGGATTATGACCAATCTTAATAGCACTCTCATTGTCACAAAGTAATGGCACATTTTTAACATAGATTCCATAATCTTTAAGCGTTTGTGTCATCCATAACAATTGCACACAACATGATCCAGTAGCAATATATTCAGCTTCAGTGGTAGATAGAGATACCGAGTTTTGTTTCTTGGAGGACCAAGACACAAGAGATCTACCAAGAAATTGACATGTACCAGAGGTGGATTTTCTAGCAACCTTGTCACTGGCATAATCCGAGTCGGAGTAGCCAACAAGATTAAAAGAAGATCCCTTGGGATACCAAATGCCAAAGTTTGGTGTATGGATCAAGTATCTCACAGTATGTTTCACAGCCTTAAGATGACATTCTTTAGGTGCATCTTGATATCTGGCACACATGCAAACACTAAGCATAATATCGGGATGGGAGGCACATAGATAAAGCAATGAACCAATCATTGATCGATAGAACTTTTGATCAACCGGTTCACCCTCCTTAGTGAGATCATCGTGACCGCTAGTGGGCATGGGAGTTTTCATACCTTTGCACTCCTGCATGTTGAACTTCTTGATTAAGTCATTGATGTACTTAGTTTGGGAGATGAAAGTTCCTTCTCTTGATTTCTTAATTTGCAAACCAAGAAAGAATTTCAGCTCACACATCATAGACATCTCATACTTCTCTGACATCAACCTTCCAAACTTCTTGCTAAATTGTGGGTTACTAGATCCAAAGATAATATCATCCACATAAATTTGGCACCCAAATAATTCACTATTAACCTTTTTTGTGAATAAGGTTGCGTCAATTTTACCAATTTCAAATCCTTTTTCAATAAGAAACTTCGTTAGGCATTTATACCAAGCGTGAGGAGCTTGCTTAAGTCCATATAAAGCTTTGCAAAGTTTGTAAACGTGGTCAGGTTTCTTAGGATTTACAAAACCAGGTGGTTGCTTAACATAGACCTCTTCTTCAATCTCACCATTTAAGAAAGCACTTTTAATGTCCATTTGATAAAGCGTGATGTCATGGTGATTAGCATAGGCAAGAAGAATTTGAATTGCTTCTAATCTAGCAACGGGGGTGTAGGTCTCACCGTAGTCCATACCTTCGACTTGCATATATCCTTGGGCTACGAGATGTGCCTTGTTGCGCACGACTTGACCGTCTTCATCTTGCTTGTTCCGAAACACCCATTTGGTTCCGATGATGTTTTGCTCATCCTCGGGCTTCTCCACGAGTGTCCACACTTCGTTCCTCACGAAGTTGTGAAGATCTTCATGCATAGCGTTCACCCAATCCGCGTCTTCAAGAGCTTGTTCTACCTTCAAGGGTTCAATGCTAGAGATGAAAGAATAATACTCACAAAAGTTAGCTAGAGGGGTTTTAGAGCGAGTCTCCCGGTTTGTATGTCACAAAAAAATTGGTTTAGGGGATGGTTCTTGGTCACTTGTACTCGAACTCGAGTCAGCTTTCGATTGTTGGATGGTGGAGCTTCTTATTCATCATCATCTCCTTCGTCTTCGTTGTTGTTGAAGGTGTCGTTCCCTTGAGAAGGTGGTGAAGGAGGTTGTGGTGGATCTTCATGATGCACTTGCTCCTCTTCAACATCTCATCGTGTACCGCTTGTGGATTCCTCCATGTCATGTTGTTGTTCACCTTGACGTGAAGTAGGGGCTTCCACTTGAGTTGATGAAGTACTTTCCTTCACCTCCATGGGATGAATCTTGCCAATGGACAAGTCTTGGGTAGCTTCCGAATGGTCCTTATCACCTACATCATTTGGCAATTGTTCGACTTGCGAACCATTAGATTCATCAAACTTCACATCTACCTTCTCTTCAACCTTTCGGGTGAAGTTGTTGTAGACACGGTAAGTGTGAGTGTTCGATCCATAACCAAGTAGGACTCGTTCATGAGATTTAGGGGCAAATTTAGTATGACGATGCTTATCAAGAATGTAGCACTTTGAGCCGAATACCCGAAAGTATCCAACCTAGGATTTGTTAATGGTGAGAAGCTTGTATGCTGTTTTACCGAGAAGCTTGTGCAAGTAAAGTCGGTTTGTGGCATGACATGTTGTTTCCACGGCTTCTGCCCAAAAGTGTTTTGGCATCTTGTATTCGTCAAGCATCATTCTTTCCATCTCAATGAGCGTCCGGTTCTTCCTCTCAACAATTCCATTTTGTTGAGGTGTGTAGGTAGCCGAGAACTCATGCGAGACCCCTTCTTCGTCAAGAAAGGTATCCACATGTGTGTTCTTGAACTCCAATCTGTTATCTCTCTAAACCTTCTTGATCTTCATTTCAAAGTGATTTTACACTTTGCGAGCGAAGTTCTTGAAGATCTTTTGTACTTGTGACTTATCATCAAGAAATAATACCCACGTAAATCTGGAAAAATCATCAACTATAACTAGACCATAAGAGTTTCCACAGAGACTCTTATAAGCATTGGGACCAAAGAGATCCATATGAAGTAACTCAAGTGGTCTACTAGTAGTCATGATATTCTTGACCGGATGACTTCCACCTACTTGCTTTCCTGCTCGACAAGCATTACAAAGTCTATTTTTGTCAAAGATAACATCCTTAACACCTAGAATGTGATCGCCCTTGATAAGCTTATCTAGATTGCGCAATTCTACATGTCCAAGCCTTCTATGCCACAACCAATCTTTTGATGATTTTGCAATGAGACAAGTACGAGGTTAGGCCTTTTTAGTGAAATCAACAATGTATAGATCACCTTATGAATACCGGTAAAGACAATTTTATGATTATGAAATCGAAACACTTGGAAATCTACTTTAGTAAATAACACATTGAAACCGAAGTCTGCTAGTCTAGATACGGAAATAAGATTGTAGCCAAGGGATTCAACATGTTGGAAATATGCCCTAGAGGCAATAAATAAAGTTTTTATTATTATATTTCCTTGTTCGTGATAATCGTCTATTATCCATGCTATAATTGTATTGATTGGAAACACATTACATGTGTGGGTAAATAGACAACACTTTGTCCCTAGTATGCCTCTAGTGAACTAGCTCGTTGATCAAAGATGGTCAAGGTTTCCTAGCCATTGACATGTGATGCCATTTCATAACGAGATCACATCATTAGGAGAATGATGTGATGGACAAGACCCAAACTACAAACGTAGCATATGATCGTGTCAGTTTATTGCTACTGTTTTTTCTGTATGTCAAGTATGTGTTCCTACGACCATGAGATCATGTAACTCACGGACACCGGAAGAGTGAATTGTGTGTATAAAACGTTGCAATGTAACTGGGTGACTATAAAGGTGCTCTACAGGTATCTCCGAAGGTGTCTGTTGAGTTGGCATGGATAAAGACTGGGATTTGTTACTCCATGTGACGGAGAGGTATCTTAGGGCCCACTCGGTAATACAACATCACAATAAGCCTTGCAAGCAATGTGACTAAGTGTTAGTCACGGGATATTGTATTACGGAATGAGTAAAGAGACTTGCTGGTAACAAGGTTGAACTAGGTACGGAGATACCGAAGATCGAATCTCGGGCAAGTAACATACCAAAGAACAAAGGGAACATCATACGGGATTAACTGAATCCTTGACATAGAGGTTCGACCGACAAAGATCTTCATATAATATGTAGGAACCAATATGGAAATCCAGGTCCCGCTATTGGTTATTGACCATAGAGGTGTCTCGGTCATGTCTACATAGTTCTCGAACCCGCAGGGTCTGCACACTTAATGTTTGATGACGTTTCGGTAGTATAGAGTTATGTATGGTGGTGACTAAAGGTTGTTCACATTCCCGGATGAGATCCCAGACGTCATGAGGAGCTCTAGAATTGTTCAGAGGTAAAGATTGATACATAGGAAGTCCTATTTTGGTCGCCGGAAAAGTTTCGGGCTCATCGGTAGTGTACCGGGAGTGCCGGTAGTGTACCGGGAGACCATCGGGAGGGGTATTTCGACCCAAGAGGCTACATGGGCTATGGGAGAGTGAATACCAGCCCTTAGTGGGCTGGTGGAAGTCCCACACAAGGCCCATGCGGCTGGGAAAGAAAATCCCAAAGAGAAAAAGGTGGGAAAAGGCAAAAAGGCAAAAACGAGAAGGAGTCCTAGTCCTACTAGGATTGGAGGAGGAATCCTCCTCTCCCTCCCACTTCGGCCGAAGCCTCCAAGGGCTTGCCCTTGGGCCAAGCCTCCCTCTCTCTTCCTCTTATATATACTAGAGGTTTTAGGGTTTTTGCACTAGATTTTCAGCCAGGTGCTACCCGTTCCTCTAGTGCATAGTTTCTCCTCTAGATCGGTTTTCTGCAGTGCTTAGGCGAAGCCCTGCCGGAATTGCTCAACCACCATCATTGCGGCGCCGTCACGCTGCCGGAGAACTCATCTACCTCTCTGCTCCCTCTTGCTGGATCAAGAAGGCGGAGATCGTCATCAAGCTGTACGTGTGCTGAACGCAGAGGTGTCGTCCGTTCAGTGCTTGATCGGGACGGATCGTGATTGGATCGTGGGACGCTCGACGATTTGGATCGCGAAGACGTTCGACTAAACCAACCGCGTTTCTTCCCGCTTCCCGCTTAGAGATCTACAAGGGTACGTAGATCCACTCTCCCTCTCGTAGATGCTCATCACCATGGATAGATCTTGCGTGTGCGTAGAATTTTTTTTGTTTCCCATGCAACGTTCCCCAACACAACAAGCATCACATTTGGAATTGAGCTATCATGAGATATGGCCACCTTACCAAGGCCAAGTACCTTACCCTTAGAGTTGTCTCCAAAGGTCACGTACCTCCGTGGACGTTCATTAGGCGTGATCTCTTGGAACATGTCTTTATCACCAGTCATGTTATCCGTGCATCCACTGTCGAGAATCCACTCTTTTCCGCCGGACATATAATCCTTGAAGTTCGCCATTAGACTTAGATTCCTCATGATCTTTTCATGCTCGGTGTCGAACAACAAATCTTCATCATAGTAGCCATGTTCTTCATTGTCATCATTTGGCAGAATATCCTCGTCATAGAAACCAATAGACTCATTAGAATCATAACCATGACAATGTTCAAGTTTATGAATGCGAACGGCTTCAATAATAATGTTGTTGATAGTTGTGACATCTCCTTTAGCACGCATAAGATCACGAAGCTCAAATAGGCATTTATCAAAGTTTGGATCACTAGGCTTCATTTTGTGAAAAGCAATAGTTTTATGAAGAATTTCATCAATATTACCTAATGAAAGATTTGGATATCGTTTCTCCAAATCAGTCCACAAAGTATAAGCACATGCAAAGTTCTTCAATTGAGAAAGCACGAATCTTGGTAAACCTCTAACAACAAGTTTGATAGTTCTTAGGTTACCTAGCACATTAATTTCCTCTTCGTGTGTGGGATGCAATTCATCAATGGGGAGCACATAGGGGTTTTCAATATATCCTCTCAAATGGAATTTATCAAATAGATCAATCATGGCATTTTTCCATCGACTATAGTACTCACCATCAAGAATGGGCACTCTATAATACAAACTCTCCACACTAGACACATCCATCTTCCTCCACGGTGTTGAAACCAAAGCAATGGAGAACAATGCTCTGATACCAATTGCATGATCACTAGAAGTGTATGTCTAGAGGGGGTGAATAGACTATTTGCAGGAATTTAAAACTACCTCAAGCATAAATCAAGTCTTGGCAGTTTTTAGCATACATAGCAAATCTAGAACACCCTACACATGCAAGTCATCAAGTATAGCAGCGGAAAGTAAAGACATTGCACATGGAAGTAAGGATTAGAGATAGAGAGATCAAAAGCATGAGGGACACAAGATTTTTCCCGTGGTTCCGATAGGTGGTGCTATCATACATCCACGTTTATGGAGTCTTCAACCCATGGAGGATAACAGTCGCGAGAGTCCACGGAGGGCTCTACCCATGGAGGGTTCCACGAAGAAGCAACCTTGACTATACCATGATGGCCTACGTCCACGGAGGACTAGCCTAACTCGGGGTAGATCTTCAAGGAGTAGGAGATCTCCTTGCCCTTACAAACTTCTTGGTACACTCCACAACACGAAGTAGGAGGCTCCCAAGCGACACCTAACCAATCTAGGAGCCACCACCCTCCAACAGGTAAAAGGCTCCATTGTGTCGATGAACTCCTTGCTATTGTGCTTCAAGATGATAGACTCCTCAACACACAATCACTCTCTGACATATTTGGCTTGGTGGAAGAGATTGATTGGGTGGAAAGCAACTTGGGGAGGCTAGAGATCAAGATTCATATGGTAGGAATGGAATGGCATGATCTCAACACATGAGTAGGTGGCTCTCTCTCAGAAAATCAGTAGGTATGAGTGGGGAACTGTTCTGAGTGCTTCTCTTGCGAGTGAGTGGTGGTGGAGGGGTATATATAGGCATCTCCAAAAATCCAACGTTACACACAAAATGATCAACTCGGTGACACCTATCTGTTAATCTCGGTGGTACCGAAGTGACCAAAAGGTGGCAACTTTTGAATCTCGGTGAGACCGATATAGGAAACTCGGTTGCGTCGATAAGGTGACCAACGGTCAGATTACCCAATATCGGTGACGCCGATTCAACAATCTTGGTGGGACCGATATTGTGTATTTGCATAACAGAAAGTTGGCAACCTAAACTCAGTGGCACCGAAGTAGAATTGGTTGCACCATAGTGGCTAGGGTTTGGCTGAGTCTGTCTAGGTTCTGGAATCGGTGGCACCGAGTGGAAAGTGTTGGTTGCACCGATTTTGAATATTTGGCTCTGGACAGACTTTTGTGGAAGAGCTTGTGGGTGTATGTGGTGACTATCACTTGTGTATGTATGAGCATTTTGTTAACCAACAAAACCTTACCCCCTTTTAATAGTATTGGCTTTCCTATGGACTCAAAGTGATTTCTCACAAATGTAAAATGTAGAGTCCTCTTCCTTGAAGCTTGGCCAAAGTTATTCCTTCTTCTTCTTCTCCTTGGGGATACTCTTCACACTCCTTTTGCCAACCCATCACTCTCTATGGACTTTATCTAAAATACACTAGGTAAAAGTATTGGTCCAAGAGACAATGTATGTTGCCAGGAATTATCAAAACAACCAAGGGAGCATGTTGTGCTTTCAGAGCCCGGTGATCTTGGGTAGCTACACCTCTGCAAGGATCGTTCCCCCGCCGAGCGCATGTCCAAACTACTTCCTCGAGCTGATGGACCCTTCAAAGTGTTGGCACGCTACAACAACAATGCCTAGAAGATCGATATTCCACGTTACAAGTACAACCTGAGAGACACCTTCAACGTCATGGACCTATCTCCTTTCCATGGTGATGAAGATCTTGATCTGAGGATGGATCTCTCACAAAGGAGGGAGATGATGCGGAGCATCCCGTGGTCATCCCCATGGACCCATCTCCACAACCTCAAGCTCCGAAGGGTCCCATGACGAGAGCCCGTTGTCGAGGGAATCGACACCTATGGGATCGGAGGGATCCCTTTATAGTTCGGCAGGGAGGAAGGCTCACACAAAGAGCAGATCGAGTGACCAGCACGCGGGGATTTACCCAGGTTCGGACCACAAAGATGCATAAAACCCTACTCCTGCTTGGTTATATTGTGGGTGTTTTCTAGGGTTCCAGCGACAGGAGCGCTCTGAACAGCTGCTACGCGCATGAGCTAGAAAGTGGGAGCCAAAAGTCCCAAAAGTCAAGAAGTCCTCTACTGTAACACCCTGGGCCTCCTTTTATACTCTAGCAGGGGTCACCAACAGTGGTGTACTGTACATACACGGGGTGTATAGAGCTACAGTGCTATCATACCTGACATTGACGGAGTAGGACATGCGCATTTCATGCACTATCAGGCATCTCTGACCGTATACGGGATGGGACAGGAGCCTGTCCCATCGGCACCACTTAGCCCCTCCATCGCTAGCGCTGCGACACGTGCCCAGGCGGGGCGACACCTAGCCTCTATGTTGGCGGGGTCCTGTCGGGGCTTCGCCTTGCCGGGCCTTCGCCTTCCTGGGTCCTGCAGGGGCTTTGCCTTGACGGGGGTTTGAAGGCCATCCCGGCAAGGTCTTGCCTTTGGTCGTGATTCTCCTGTACTTGTATCTGGCAGCCCCCTGTCGGGCCTCGTCACCAAGGTGGCTACTACTGCCTGTGCACGAGTAAGGGGCACTGGAGAGCCCAAAACTCTAGTGCACCACCAGGAGCCCCCGGGCCTGGGCCACACACGGTGCAAGGCGTTGTTGGGCTAGGCGCAAATAGTGCATGGGCACGCGTGGCAGGGCCTTGCGGTTGTGATCATTGCGCTTACCGCGCCTCCCCACGATGCCCATTGAATGCGTGACGTGGGATACGTGCGCGGCATGGCCGTCAATTTTTCAACTACTACATCAGGTTGTTTCCGCCATGCTCGCCGGATGCATAGAGGGAAGCTAGCAACGGGAGCCCGTGACTTAAAGTCCTGGGAGAGGGAGTAAGTTCAGCGCCATGGATTGGAGCAACGGGGCGGTTGTTGTTCGTCCCGTGACTGAGGGCGCCACTATTGGAGGAGGTGGGCGGTGACCCTTGGAGCGGGGGAGAGCCAGCCCCCGCGCCCCCCTATAAAATGAGGAGTAGCAAGGGCGGATCTCATCCATCCTTCCTCTCTCCTCCGAGTTTGAACCTCCATAGCTTTCCCTTCCACGCCTTCCCAACCTTCGAGTGGCGCTCCCCCTTAGCCATGAACAGGGGGCAAGGGTTGTTGGAAATATGCCCTAGAGGCAATAATTAAATGGTTATTATTATATTTCCTTGTTCATGATAATTGCTTATTATCCATGCTATAATTGTATTGACTGGAAACACATTGCATGTGTGGATAAATAGACAACACTTTGTCCCTCGTGTGCCTCTAGTAGATTAGCTCGTTGATCAAATATGGTCAAGGTTTCCTAGCCATTGACATGAGATGTCATTTGATAACAGGATCACATCATTAGGAGAATGATGTGATGGACAAGACCCAAACTACAAACGTATCATTTGATCGTGTCAGTATATTGCTACAATTTTCTGCATGTCAAGTATCTGTTCCTATGACCATGAGATCATGCAACTCACTAACACTGGAGGAGTGCCTTGTGTGTATCAAACGTCGCAACGTAACTGGGTGACTATAAAGGGGCTCTACAGGTATCTCTAAGAGTGTCTGTTGAGTGGGTATGGATCAAGACTGGGATTTGTTACTCCGTGTGACGGAGAGGTATCTCTGGACCCACTCGGTAATACAACATCACAACAAGCCTTGCAAGCAATGAAACTAAGTGTTAGCCACGAGAACTTGTATTATGGGACGAGTAAAGAGACTTGACGGAAACGAGATTGAACTAGGTATACATATATTGACGATCAAATCTCGGGCAAGTAACATACTGAAAGCACAACATGCTCCCTTGGTGGTTTTGATAATTCATGACAACATACATTGTCTCTTGGACTGATATTTTTACCTAGTGTATTTTATATACAGTCTATAGAGAGGTTTGGCAAAAGGAGATTGTGGACATACCCCAAGATGCAAGGAAATAGGTTGGCCAAGCTTCAAGCAAGAGGACTCTACATTTTATATTTGTGAGAAATCACTTTGAGTCCATAAGAAAGCCAATACTATTAAAAGGGGGTAAGGTTTTGTTGGTGAACAATATGCTCAAACATGCACACGTGATAGTCGCCAAAAACATCCACAAACTCTCCCACCAAAGTCTATTCTATACCTAACACTCAAAATCGGTGCAACCAACTTTCCCATACCGGTGCCACCGATTCCAGAACCTAGACAGACTCAGCCAAACCCTAGCCACTTCGGTGCAACTAATTCCATACCGGTGCCACCGAGTTTAGGTTGCCAACTTTTTGTTATGCAAATTCACATTTTCGGTCCCACCGAGAATGTTGGATCAGCATCACCGAGATTGGAAATCTGACTGTTGGTCACCTTATTGATGCAACCGAGTTTCCTATATCAGTCTCATCGAGATTCAAAAGTTGCCACCTTTTTGTCACTTCGATACCACCGAGATTAACACATCGGTGTCACCGAGTTGGTCATTTTGTGTGTAACGGTTGGATTTTTGGGGATGCCTATATATACCCCTTCACCACCACCTACTCGAAAGGGAAGCACTCAGAACTATTCCATACTTGCCTCATCTAGTTTTCCGAGAGAGAACCACCTACCCTTGTGTTGAGGTCAAGATATTCCACTCCAATCGTATGGATCTTGATCTCTAGCCTCCCCAAGTAGCTTTCCACCAATCCCATCTCTTCCACTATGCCAAATCTATGAGAGAGTGATTGGGTGCTGAGGAGTCTATCATCTTGAAGCACAAGAGCAAGGAGTTCATCGTCATTACCGAGCCTACTACCTTTTGGAGGGTGGTGCCTCCTAGATTGGTTAGGTGTCGCTTGGGAGCCTCCTAATTCGTGTTGTGGAGTGAACCAAGAAGATTGTAAGGGCAAGGAGATCGCCTACTTCGTGAAGATCTACCTATAGTGAGGCTAGTCCTTCATGGACGGAAGCCGTTATGGAATAGTCAAGGTTGCTACTTCGTGGACCCTTTTGGGTGGAGCCTTCCGTGGACTCTCACGACCGTGTCCCTCCGTGGGTTGAAGACTCCATAAACGTGGATGTACGATAGCACCACCTATCGGAACCACGGGAAAAATCCATGCGTCTCCAAATGCATTTGATCTACCTATCTCAACACTTTACTTCATATGAAATGTCTTTACTTTCTGCTGCCATATTTGTTGACATGCATGTGTAGGGCTGTTAGACTTGCTAGCTTTGCTAAAACTGTTAAAATCTGCCAACCAATTAACTTGGGAAAGGTTAGGTTTTAAATTCCTGCTAGTAGTCTATTCACCCCCCCTCTAGACACTCTTCTAGTGATCCGTCAATTGGTATGAGAGCTTTGGTCTCCATTGCTTCTGTTTAATCACCGAGGAGGAAGATGGATGTGTCTAGTATATGGAGTTTGAGTTGTAGAGTGACCATTTTTGATGGAGAGTACTATAGTCAATGGAAATCTTTGATGCTTGAGCTGTTTAATGAATTTCAATTAAGCAAATATGTTATGTGCCCCTATGAGCCTCCTATTGATCCTTTGCATCCCACACACGAAGAGGAAATTGATATGCTATGCAACCTTAGAACTGTTAATCTCATTGTTAGAGATGTGCCTAGAAATATGCTTAACCAAATGAAGAATTTTGCATGTGCTTACACTTTGTGGAATGATTTGGAGAAATGATATCGAGATTATTCACTAAGTAATCTTGATGAAATTCTTCATAAAACCATTGCCTTTCACAAAATGTCGCCTAGTGATCCTAAATTTGATGCTTGTCTATTTGAGCTTAGAGACCTCATGCATGCTAAAGGAGATGTCACAACTATCAACACTATCATTATAGAGGCTCTTCGCATTCATAAACTTGAACATTGTCATGATCACCATCCTAATGAATCTCTTGTTCTTTATGATGAGGATTTTCCACTTGATGATTACAATGTGGAACATGGCTACTATGATGAAGATGAGCTATTCGACATTGAGTATGAGAAGATTATGAAGAATCTAAGTCTCATGGCAAACTTCAAGGATTACATGTCCGGAGGAAAAGAGTGGATTCTCGATAGCGGATCTACCAATCATATGACCGGAGATAGAGACATGTTTGAAGAGATTACACCAAACCATGGACCGCGAAGGTACATAACGTTTGGAGACAACTGCAAGGGTAAGGTACTTGGTCTTGGTAAGGTGGCCATATCCCATGATAGTTCTATTCAAAATGTTATCCTTGTTGAATCTCTTGGCTATAATCTTCTTTCCGTGTCTAGACTTGCCGACTTCGGTTTCAATGTGTTATTCACGAAAATAGATTGCCAAGTGTTTCGTCAAGATAATCATAAAATGGTATTTACCGGTATTCGTAGAGGTGATCTATACATTGTCGATTTCACTAAGAGATCCAAACCTCGCACTTGTTTAATTGCTAAATCTTCTAAAGGTTGGCTTTGGCATAGAAGATTAGGACATGTTGGCATGCGGAATTAAGACAAACTTATCAAAGGTGATCATATACTTGGTGTTAAAGATGTTGTCTTTGACAAATATAGACTTTGTAGTGCTTGTCAAGCTGGAAAGCAAGTAGGTGGAAGTCATCCTGTTAAGAATATCATGACCACTAGGAGACCACTCGAGTTACTTCACATGGATCTTTTCTGTCCCAATGCTTACAAGAGTCTCGGTGGAAATTCCTATGGTCTAGTTATAGTTGATGATTTTTCCATATTTACGTGGGTATTCTTTCATGATGATAATTCGCAGGTTCAAAATATCTTCAAGAACTTCGCTCGCAAAGCGCAAAATCAGTTTGAAGTGAAGATCAAGAAGGTTCGGAGTGATAACGGATCAGAGTTCAAGAATACCCATGTGGATACCTTTCTTGACGAAGAAGGTGTCTCACATGAGTTCTCGGCTACGTACATGCCTCAACAAAATGGAGTTGTTGAGAGGAAGAACCGGACACTCATTGAGATGGCAAGAACGATGCTTGACGCATACAAGACACCAAAACACTTTTGGGCAGAAGCCGTGGAAACAACATGTCATGCCACAAACCGACTTTACTTGCACAAGCTTCTCGGTAAAATGGCATACGAGCTACTCACCGGTAACAAACCCCAAGTTGGATACTTTCGGGTATTCGGCTCCAAGTGCTACATTCTTGATAAGCATTGTCATACTAAATTTGCTCCTAAATCTCATGAAGGATTCCTACTTAGTTATTGATCGAACTCTCACACTTACCGTGTCTACAACAACTTCACTCAAAAAGTTGAAGAGACGGTAGATGTGAAGTTTGATGAATCTAATGGTTTGCAAGTCGAACAATTGCCAAATGATGTAGGTGATAAGAACCCTTTGGAAGCTATCCTAGATTTAACCATCGGCAAGATTCGTCCCATGGAGGTGAAGGAAAGTACTTCATCAACTCAAGTGGAAGCCCCTACTTCACGACAAGGTGAACCACAACATGACATGGAGGCATCCACAAGCGGTACACGACAAGATGATGAAGAGGAGGAAGTGCATCATGAAGATCCACCACAACCTCCTTCACCACCACCTCAAGGGAAAGACACGTTCAATAACAACAAAGATGAAGGAGATGATGATGAAGAAGAAGCTCCACCAACCAACAATCGGAAGCTGACTCGAGTTCGAGAACAAGTGACCAAGAACCATCCCTAAACCAAATCTTTGGTGATATACAAACAGGGAGGATCACTCGCTCTAAAACTCATCTAGCAAACTTTTGTGAGCATTATTCTTTCATCTCTAGCATTGAGCCCTTGAAGGTAGAACAAGCTTTTAAAGACGCGGATTGGGTGAACGCTATGCATGAAGAGCTTCACAACTTCGAAAGGAACGAAGTGTGGACACTCGTGGAGAAGCCTGAGGATGAATACAACATCATTGGAACCAAAAGGGGTATTCAGAACAAGCAAGACGAAGACGGTCAAGTCATGCGCAACAAGGCTCGCCTCGTAGCTCAAGGATATGCACAAGTCGAATGTATGGACTACGATCAGACCTACGCTCCCATCGCTAGACTTGAAGCTATTCACATTATTCTTGCTTATGCCAACCACCATGATATCACGCTTTATCAAATGGATATTAAAAGTGCATTTTTAAATGGTGAGATTGAAGAACAGGTTTATGTTAAGAAACCACCTGGCTTTGTGAATCCTAAGAAACCTGATCATGTTTACAAGCTTCGTAAAGCTCTTTATGGTCTTAAGCAAGCCCCTCGTGCTTGGTACAAATGTTTAACAAAGTTTCTTATCAAAAAAAGTGTTGAAATTGGTAAAATTGACGCAACCTTATTCACTAAGAGAGTTAATGGTGAATTATTTGTGTGCGAAATCTATGTGGATGATATTATCTTTGGTTCCACTAACCCTCAATTTAGTGAAAGATTTGGAAGGTTGATGTCCGAGAAGTATGAGATGTCCATAATGTGTGAGCTGAAATCTTTCTTGGCTTGCAAATCAAGCAATCAAAAGAAGGAACTTTCATCTCTTAAACTAAGTATACCAAGGACTTGATCAAAAAGTTCAACATGCAGGAGTGCAAAGGTATGAAAACCCCTATGCCTACTAGCGCACATATTGATCTTACCACAGAGGATGAGCCGGTTGGTTAGAAAGTTTATCGATCCATGATTGGTTCACTGTTATATCTATGTGCAACTCGTCCCAATATAATGCTTAGTGTTTGCATGTGTGCTAGATATCAAGCTGCACCGAAAGAATGTCATCTTTTGGTTGTAAAACACATTGTGAGATACTTGATACAAATGCCAAATTTTGGCATTTGGTATCCCAAGGGATCTTCTTTTGACCTTGTTGGCTATTTTGATTCGGACTATGTCGGTGACAAGGTTGATAGAATATCCACCTTGGGTACTTGTCAATTTTTGGGCAGATCTCCTATATCTTGGTCCTCTAAGAAACAAAACTCGGTATCTCTACCGACTGCTGAAGCTAAGTATATTGCTGCTGGATCTTGTTGTGCGCAATTACTATGGATGACACAAACACTTAAGGATTATGGAATTCATGTAAAAATGTTCCATTACTTTGTGACAATGAAAGTGCTATTAAAATTGGGCATAATCTTGTGCAACATTCTCGAACTAAGCATATTCAAGTTCGACATCATTTCATTCGTGATCATGTTGCCAAAGGAGATATTAATCTTAAGCATGTTCGCACTAACAAGCAATTGTCCGCTATCTTTACTAAGCCACTTGATGAGAAGACATTTTGTCACTTGAGGAGTGAGTTGAACATCATCGATGCTTCAAACTTGAGCTAGAATCACTCAGTTGCATGCAAGGGCATGAGCTTACTTGATATTTCCATGTATCTTAACATTTCATCTTATGCCATGGAATTCTATGCTCCCTTGTATTGCATCTAATCTCTTGTAGGTACTTGGAAAAACTTCATTCCACAAGATTGCCATCAACTCCAATCATAAGCAATCTTGTCATTACCAAGTATCCACAACCCCTCTTGATGATGGAAGGAAGAAGGCCACTCAACCATATCCTTGACATATACTTGATCAAAATTGCACACTTTCAATTGGTATCATGTCAATGGGATATATCTATTGTTCTTCCTTGCATGACTAATCTTTGTAGGTAACCAGTGTACTAGAACAAGAAGGATTGCTCAAAACTCAAGAAGATCTTCATCAACCTCGAGCATCCTCAACAAGTTCATCTACAAGCTACGTCATCAACATCACTCAAAGGTATGTACTCATGTCCTTGAAAAGGCTTTACTCGAAGAAATGAGCTAAAGCAACTCAAGCGACATGAAGACATTAAAATGCTTAATCGAAAAATGGTAACCCCATTTTGAGCTTAATGTAGAGTATGACCTATGATCAAGTATTCTTGCTTGGCTCCTAAGTCGATATACTCTAATATAGGTGACCTAGTCACTGCCCATCATCTAGTTAAGAATTTGGTGTGGTTTGCTCTCTATTGCATGATTTCTCATAACTACTCCGATCTTCTCTAGTTGATGTCCCTTGTAAAAACTTCATATTTCATTGAATTTTTTTCTCTTGACTCTATGAAAACAAAAACTTGGTTTCTCTTCCCGAGCCATCGACTTAGATATCTCGGTTCTACCGAAATTGCAGACAAGCTGCACTACAAAATCTCGGTACCACCGATCTATCTATCTCGGAGTCACCGATTTGCATTATGTCTCATTTGAATTCATTTTTTCAACTCTGTGTTTTCCTAGTGATCTTTCCTGTAATACTTCCGTTACTTCGATGATCCTTAAAATAATGAAGAAAGGTACAAAAACTTCGTATTATTTAGGGGGAGAAGAACTAAAGGTAATCTTGAGGAGAGAATTTTTGGTCTTCAAGGATACCTATCTTGAATGAAGAAAGGAGGAGAAGAACAAAGTCTCACAACATCTCAAAGGGAGAGAAATCATTCTCAATGACTCTCTCGGTTTTCATTTCTATGAATCCTACATTTTGATGACCCTTGTTCTGAAGGATCCCTTCTTAGTCAATGATCCCTGTATCTATCCCTGTTTTTGACCTTTTCGGAAATTAATGCCAAAGGGGGAGAAGACCAAAGCTTCATGCTAAAGGGGAGATACATGCTTATGGAAAGGGGGAGATATGATCAAGGGGGAGAGACAATATCAATACTCATACCTTTATAAATAGGGGGAGAATATCAAAGTAGGGGAAGAAGAATTTTTTTGACCCTTCTCAGCTTATACAATCCTAATATCTACATGCTAAGATTCATGGGGAGAGGACAATCTATTTTCATGTCTACGGTGAGAAAATTCTCAATGATCTTGGAGACATATCAATTCTAAGGAATACTATTTTCTATATGTCCTCCATATCTTGGCAATTTTGAGTTCTATTGCCTTAATGTTTGGTAGAATACTCTTGTGTTTCCTAACATTGTTTTCTCAAGTGTGTTTCTATTACCAGGATGCTCAAGAACTCAAGGTAAGTATATGCATCATATCCTTGGTTAGGATGATCTCTTGCTTCTTGCACATATTGTTTGCAAGAGTGATGTCTTGAACAAAGATACATCTCATTCATATATATTTGATGCATATAGCCAAGATACACATGACCTGTTATATCCCTTCTACCTTATGTGTGTTCATGCATTCAAAAGCAACTATCCTTAAAGGATGCACACATATAGGGGGAGCAAGTCTAAGTCATGTGTCTCTCAAAGTCTTCAGTATAACCATGCATATCTTTATTTGAAGCTTTGATTGTATGTTGTCATCAATTACCAAAAAGGGGAGATTGAAAGCACAACATGCTCCCTTGGTGGTTTTGATAATTCATGACAACATACATTTGTCTCTTGGAGTGATATTTTTACCTAGTGTATTTCAGATATAGTCTATAGAGAGGTTTGGCAAAAGGAGATTGTGGACATACCCCAAGATGCAAGGAAATAGGTTGGCCAAGCTTCAAGAAAGAGGATTCTACATTTTATATTTGTGAGAAATCACTTTGAGTCCATAGGAAAGACAATACTATTAAAAGGGGGTAAGGTTTTGTTAGTGAACAATATGCTCAAACATGCACAAGTGATAGTCGCCAAAAACATCCACAAACTCTCCCACCAAAGTCTGTTCTATACCAAACACTCAAAATCGGTGCAACCAACTTTCCCATACCAGTGCCACCGATTCCAGAACCTAGACAGACTCAACCAAACCCTAGCCACTTCGGTGCAACCGATTCCATACCGGTGCCATCGAGTTTATGTTGCCAACTTTCTGTTACGCAAATTCACATTTTCGGTCCCACCGAGAATGTTGGATCGGCGTCACCGAGATTGGAAATCTGACCGTTGGTCACCTTGTCGGTGCAACCGAGTTTCCTATATCGGTCTCACCGAGATTCCAAAGTTGCCACCTTTTGGTCACTTCGGTACCACTGAGATTAACACATCGGTGTCACCGAGTTGGTCAT
This sequence comes from Hordeum marinum, assembly GCA_022496015.1. NCBI lineage: Eukaryota > Viridiplantae > Streptophyta > Magnoliopsida > Poales > Poaceae > Hordeum > Hordeum marinum. The sequence continues at coordinate 452,661,499 of CM039678.1, forward strand.
TTTGTGTTTAACTGTTGGATTTTTGGGGATGCCTATATATACCCCTTCACCACCACCTACTCGAAAGAGAAGCACTCAGAACTATTGCATACTTGCCCCATCTAGTTTTCCGAGAGAGAACCACCTACCCTTGTGTTGAGGTCAAGATGTTCCACTCCAATCATATGGATCTTGATCTCTAGCCTCTCCAAGTTGCTTTCCACCAATCCCATCTCTTCCACCATGCCAAATCTGTGAGAGAGTGATTGGGTGCTGAGGAGTCTATCATCTTGAAGCACAAGAGCAAGGAGTTCATCGTCATTACCGAGCCTATTACCTTTTGGAGGGTGGTTCCTCCTATATTGGTTAGGTGTCGCTTGGGAGCCTCCTACTTCGTGTTGTGGAGTGAACCAAGAAGTTTGTAAGGGCAAGGAGATCGCCTACTTCGTGAAGATCTACCCATAGTGAGGCTAGTCCTTCATGGACGGAAGCCGTTCTGGAATAGTCAAGGTTGCTACTTCGTGGACCCTTTTGGGTAGAGCCCTCCATGGACTCTCGCGACCATTACCCTCAGTGGGTTGAAGACTCCATAAACATGGATGTACGATAGCGCCACCTACGGAACCATGGGAAAAATCCATGCGTCTCCAACTGCGTTTGATCTACCTATCTCAACACTTTACTTCATATGCAATGTCTTTACTTTCCGCTTCCATATTTGTTGACATGCATGTGTAGGGCTGTTAGACTTGCTAGCTTTGCTAAAACTGTTAAAATCTGCCAACCAATTAACTTGGAAAGGTTAGGTTTTAAATTCCGATTAGTAGTCTATTCACCCCCCCTCTCGACACTCTTCTAGTGATCCGTCACATATCGAAGAACAAAGGGAATGTCATACGGGATTAACTGAATCCTTGACATAGAGGTTTGACTGATAAATATATTTGTAGAATATGCAGGAATGATTATGGGCATCCAGCTCCCACTATTGGTTATTGAAACCTTGACATAGTTCTCGAACCCATAGGGTTTGCACACTTAAGGTTTGGTGACGTTTCGGCAGCATATAGTTATGTATGGTGGTAACCGAAGGTTGTTCAGAGTCCCGGATGAGGTCCCGGACATCACGAGGAGCTCCGGAATGGTCCAGAGGTAAAGATTGATATATAGGAAGTCCTGTTTTGGTCACCATAAAAGTTTCGGGCTCATCGGGAGTGTACCGGGAGTGTCGGGAGGGTACCTCTGGACCATCGGGAGAGGTATTTCGACCCAAGAGGCTACATGGGCTGTGGGAAGAGGTATACCAGCCCTTAGTGGGCTGTCCAAATCCGCACAGGAAGCCCATGCGGCTGAGGTGAAGAAACCCAAGGGTGGAAGGAGGCCCAAGTGGGAAAAAGAGGAGTCCTAGTCCTACAAGGAGTGGAGGAGGAGGACTCCTCCCTCGCACTTCGGCCGAACCAGGTTTGGCTCCCTTGGAGGCCAAGCCTCCTCCCATCCTCCTCCTATATATACTAGAGGTTTGAGGGTTTTTTGAGACAGAAAAAACAGCCACGTGCTACCGCTCCTCTAGATCATAGTTTCTCCTCTAGATCGGTTTCAGCGGTGCTTAGGCGAAGCCCTGCTGGAATAGGAGATTTTTTGTTTCCCATGCAACGTTCCCCAACAAGGGCGACCACCGTCCTCAGCTCCAAGGAGGAGTTCTCGTTGAGATCATGCCACCGCTTCGGCCACAGAGGTGGAGGGTTGCTCGAGCATGCGTGGTGGAAGAGGCGCGAGGGCTAGTGGCCGTCGTGGAGGCCGAGGTTGGGGGAGGCGGAGTGCTGCCCCACCTCCTCCTCCGACACCGGGCCTCTTCCTTGAGGAGACCCACATTGAGGGGATGGCTCTAGAGTTCATCCTCGAACTGGCCGGTGCCATCCGAAGCCATCTGCGCCTCCCTCGCCCCTTCGCCAGGGTGATCGAGGTCAACGAACCGCCCATGCTATGGTTACGGGCGCATGGTTGTTGTAACGGCGCGACGCGGGTGGTCGTCGAGTATCCGGCGAGTCATGTCATGTTCCTCAGGCGCGACTGGAAGACCTTCGCTCGCGCCCACAACCTCCAGGAAGGGCATGTCCTTCATTTTAAAATGATGGAGGCCAATCTGCTCTCCATCAAGATTTATGGGCGCTCAGGCATCCGTCTCAGCTGCTACGAAGAGAGCTCGAGCGGCACCGAAGGCTCATGCTCGAGCGACAACGACGACGAGGACGGTATCGGCGAAAACAACGATGAGTCTGAGCTCCAGGCCATCAAGTCAGAATACGACGACCTGAGCTCTGACTGATCGACGGCCGCACCATCATCGTCAGCCTCACGCTCCTCCCCCTCCCGATAGGGCGATCTTGCCGGGGGCCTTTGTCCCGAGCGCTGCCTCATCTTCTAGCTGGATCTTCCCTCCTTTTCGTCCGTGTAGTGTGGTCTTCTCCTCTGCACAATGTTGGCCCACTCCTCCACGCAATGCTCGTCCAGGAGGGGCTAGGCTCTCGTCGGAGGCCCCTTACCATCTTTTTCTTCTTGTAGTGTGCCTCCTCTTTCCTTCTTTTTCTTCTTGTAATCTCCCCTAAGGGAGAAAGTCAAATAAATATGTACTTAGGAAAAGGCGACATCTCATGTAAATTTCACCCTATTTTGAATAACTATATATTATCTTCCTTGTTAGATTGTTTCTTTTGCATGGAACTTTCCCTATGCCTTTTTGGAATAACTTGCCGGCGTGTGTAGCCCTACTACGAGAGCTTTAAGGAACGGGTCCTTAGCAGCCTGTTGGCGGTGCCACTGCCAGCAAGATACCTTGGTGTCCTTGGCGCGGCCGCTTAAGTTGTTGGTCATGCTCGAAACAGAATAAGGGCGCGAGCGCAGCCCCTTAGGTTGTTGAGAGGACTCGAAACGAAGCAAGAGTGCGGGCACAACCACTTAAGCCGTTGAGAGGACTAGAAACAGAGTGGGGACGCAGCCATTCATGGCAAGATTCCCGTGCGTGCAGGTTTTCCATGCAAGAGTCGAAATCGTCCAAGTTAAATAACTTCACAGCAAGAATTCATTTGGGGTTTTGCAACTTATCTTTTTGTTGCCGTACTCCTTCCAGCAAGATTATCTTTTTGAACGTCGCCCGTAGGTATCCACACCACCATCCCCCCGGCAAAACTGCATGCGAGGTAACCTTCTATCCTTTGAGAAAAAGAAATAGGAGAAAATATGGATGTGGAACCTTGGCGGTCCGTTAGCTCTTGCCGGGAGCAAGTGCAATGCAATATCTCAGACAAACATGCACATAAGTAGACATGAGAATCAACAAGATTTTCGGAACACTTATCTTTATTCAACTACGAACAGGGTCTGCGCCTGGCTTTGTACCAAGGATTACATGCTTCAGCGGCAAGACTTGTACAAAAGGTGGTTGTCGGGTGGCCTAACAACCGCGTCTCATGGGTAGAACTTGAGAAGATGTTCGATATTCCAGGAGTTTCTCACTCGGATGCCATCTTCGGTCTCCAGGCGGACTGCGCCAGGCCTGGTGACTCGCACTACCCGATAAGGGCCTTCCCACTTTGGTGTCAACTTGTTGGAATTCTTGGCGGACTGAACGTGCCGAAGAACAAGGTCTCCTTCCTCAAGACTTCGAGCATTAACTTTGCGGCTATGATAGCGGTGCAAAGCTTGCTGGTGGCATGCAACTCTCACAGTAGCCTGAAGATGGTCATCCCCAAGGAGCGTCGTGTCATCTTGCCGCAACTGCTCTTTATCGAGCTCATCATAAGAAAGCACTCGAGGTGACACATATATGAGTTCCGTGGGTAGAACTGCTTTCGCCCCATATACGAGGGAGAAGGGTGTCTGGCCAGTAGCTCGATTTGGTGTCATCTTGATCGACCAAAGAACCACTAGCAACTCATCAATCCAGCGCCTTCCGCACTTGTGCAGCTTGTCGAAAGTTCTTGTCTTGAGGCCTCGCGGAACTTTAGCATTAGCCCTTTCCGCCTGGCCGTTGCTCCTTGGATGGGCAACAGAAGCAAAACAGATTTTGCTGCCAAGGTCTTGGACATACTGCATGAAGCTGCGGCTCGTGAACTGTGTGTCATTGTCAGTGACGATCCTGTCGGGAACACCAAAGCGGCAGACTAGTCCTTTGAAGAACTTGACGGCTGACTGTGTTGTCACCTTTCTCACTGCTTCCACTTCTAGCCACTTTGTGAACTTGTCAATTGCAACGTACAAGTACTCAAAGCCCCCAGCGGCGCGGGGAAAGGGGCCCAAGATGTTGAGCCCCCAAACCAAAAATGGCCAGGAGAGAGGGACTGTCTGAAGGGCTTGAGCTGGTTGATGCATTTTCTTCGAATGAAACTGGCATGCTTCACACTTGGTTACTAGTGCAGTTACATCCTGGAGGGCAGTGGGACAAAAGAAACCTTGCTGAAATGCCTTACCGACAAGTGCTCTTGATCCTATGTGGGAGCCACATATGCCTCAATGTGTCTTTGCCAACAACTTCAGTCCATCCTCCCGAGAAATGCACTTGATTTTCACACCATTTGGTATCTTTCCATACAGGATGATGTCCACGAACTGGTACATATTAGACCGACGGGCTACTTTCTCTGCTTCCTCTTGTTCCTCAGGGAGTTCTCCTGTTTGAAGGAAACATACAATGTGTTGTGCCCATGCTAGAGCTTGGGGCTCGACAACAAGGACTAAAGGAATATCCTCTGTCGGGGAAGCATTTGTCTCAACGACAAGGGCTTGAGGTCCTGCCGGAGCTTGTTGCCCCCTAGCAAGCCTGGCGGGAGCGTGCGCTTCCACGGCAAGAGCCTGAGGCTCTGCCGGAGCACGACGCTCACCGAGAAGCCTGACATTGTCCCCGGCAACCTCCTCGCCAGTGGCTTCTGGGATCTTTGCCAAGAAATACTTGTCGGAACTCAACTTTCTTCTTTTCTCTTGTCCAGTCGATGGCCTCACGGAGGGTTGAGTCAGTCGGAGCATGAAAGTTCCTGGTTCCACAGGCAACTTAAGGGCAACACACTTTGACATGCCATCAACAACATTGTTCTCTGCATGCGGAACGTGCTCCATTTGCAGGCTGTCAAAATGTTCTTCCAGCTTCCTCACTCCATCTACATAAGCTTCTATCAATGGACTCTGATAATCCTTATTCACTTGCCTAACGACAAGCTGGGAATCACCCCTGACAATAAGCTTCTTAATCCCAAGGTCTATCGTGATCCTGAGATCGGCAAGCTGCCCTTTGTACTCAGCAGTATTGTTCGTCGACCTCTCCCGAGGAAAGTGCATCTGAATCACATATTTGAGGTGCTCTCCAGTGGGTGCGACAAGTAGCACTTCGGCACCGGCGCCTTGTAGCGAGAAAGCCCCATCAAAATACATGATCCATTCTTGGTTGGTTTCCTTGCCGGGGAGGGTTGACTCTAGAACTTCTTCATCTGGCGTTGGGGTCCATTCCGCAATGAACTCTGCCAAGGCTCTGCTCTGGATAGTCGAAGTACTTTCAAACTTGAGACCAAAGCTTGACAGTTCCAAAGCCCACTCCACAATCCTGCCGATAGCTTTTGGGTTCCGCAAAATCCGCTGTAACGGGAAGCGAGTGACAACGATGATCTCATGTGCTTGGAAGTAATGGCGCAGCTTCCTCGAGGCCACAAGGAGGCCGAAGAGCAACTTTTGCACGCCAAAGTATCTCGACCTAGCCCCCTGCAAAAGGGAGCTGACAAAATAGACTGAGCGCTGCACCACCTTCTTCTTCTGAATTGTCTCATTCAACTGCACAGATCCTTTCTTGTCGGCACCAGACCCTGCCGAGGAATGTCTTGGCTTGTCTCTTGGCGGTCCTGCCGCTGCCGCTACTTCTTCATCAACTTCTCTTTCATCCACCAATGCAGCACTCACCACTTGATTTGTTGCTGCTAGATATAGCAGCAACTGATCTTGTGGTTTTGGCATGACTACGACTCGCGGAGAGGAGAGGTACTTCTTCAAATCCTGTAGCATTGTCTCCGCTTCCGGACTCCATTTCATCGGACATGCCTTCTTCAAGATTTTGAAAAAGGTCAGGGCGCGCTCAGCAGATTTTGAGATGAACCTACTCAGAGCAGCATTAGAGCCGACAAGACGACACACATCCTTGACACATCTTGGTGCTTCAATTGGCTCAATTGCTTTGATCTTGTCGGGATTTGCTTCAATTCCACGTTGAGATACCAAGAACCCAAGGAGTTTGCCGGATGGGACGCCGAACACACACTTCTCAGGATTGAGCTTCATGTTGATCTTGCACAGATTTGCAAATGTTTCTTCTAGATCTGATATGAACATAGCCTTGTCCTTGGTTTTGACCACTACGTCATCCATATAAGCCTCCATATTTCTATGTAGCTGGGCTCAAAATGAATCTGGACCGCTCTTGCAAATGTAGAACCAACACTTTTCTGTTGGGGAACGTTGCATGGGAAACAAAAAAATTACTACGCTTCACCAAGATCAATCTAGGAGATGAGAATCTATGAGAGGAGAGATTGGATCTACGTACCCGAGTAGATCACTAAGAGAAAGCGTTAAAGAACGCGATTGATGTAGTGGTACGTCTCCGCGATCCAAATCGCAAGCCGTCCCACGAACTCCCGATCAAGTACCGAACGGACGGCACCTCTCCGTTCAGCACACATGCAACTCAGTGAAGATCTCCGCCTTCTTGATCCAGCAAGAGGGAGAGGAGAGGTAGACGAGTACTCTGGTAGCACAACAACTTTGAGGTGATGGTGGTGGAGCAATTCCAGCAGGGCTTCGCCTAAGCACTGCTGAAAACCGACCTAGAGGAGAAAATGATCTAGAGGAAGAAGAGGGCGGCACATGTCAATTCGGGTTGGGGCTGCCCTCAAAATCCTGTAGTGTATATAGGAGGGATGGGAGAGGAGGCATCCCTAGCCTCTCCTCCAAGGAGAGGTTCGGTCGAAGCCAAGGGGAGGAGTCCACCTCCCACAAGGGAGGTGGATTCCTAGTGGGACTCTTCCCTAACTTGGCCCCTACTCTTCCTCCTTCCCCATGTGCTAGGGCCCTTTTGGGCTGGCTTGCCCAGCCCACCAGGGGCTGGTGAGCCACCTCTAAGGCCCATGTGGACCCTTTGGGTATGTTGGCCCCACTTGGTGGTCCCCGGAACCCATTCGTCACTCCCAATACACTCGCGGAAATGCCCGAAACTTTTCCGTAGTTCAAACACCACTTTCCTATATATCAATCGTTACCTCCGGACCATTCCGGAGCTCCTCATGACGTCCGGGATCTCATCCGGGACTCCGAGAAACCTTCGGTCACCACCATATGTAACTCTATACTACCGAAACGTCACCGAACCTTCAGTGTATAGACCCTGCGAGTTCTAGAACTATGTAGACATGACCGAGACACCTCTACGGTCAATAACCAATAGCGGGACCTGGCTGCCCATATTGATTCCTACATAATCTACGAAGATCTTTATCGGTCGAACCTCTATGTCAAGGATTCAGTTAATCCCGTATGATGTTCCCTTTGTTCTTGGTATGTTACTTGCCCAAGATTCGATCGTCGATATCTCCATACCTAGTTCAACCTTGGTACCGGCAAGTCTCTTTACTCAGTCCGTAATACAAGATCTCGTGGCTAACATTTAGTCACATTGATTGCAAGGCTTGTTGTGATGTCGTATTACCGAGTGGGCGCTGAGATACCTCTCCGTCATACGGAGTAACAAATCCTAGTGTTGATCAATGCCAACCCAACAGATACCCTCGGAGATACCTGTAGAGTACCTTTATAGTCACCCAGTTATGTTGCGACATTTGATACACACAAGACACTCCTCCGGTGTCCGTGAGTTGCATGATCTCATGGTCATAGGAACATATACTTGACATGCGGAAAACTGTAGCAATAAACTAACATGATCATATGCTACGTTTATAGTTTGGGTCTTGTCCATCACATCATTCTCCTAATGATGTGATCCCGTTATCAAATGACATCTCATTTCAATGGCTAGGAAACCTTGACCATCTTTGATCAACAAGCTAGTTCACTAGAGGCACACTAGGGACAAAGTGTTGTCTATATATCCACACATGCAATGTGTTTCCAATCAATACAATTATAGCATGGATAATAAACAATTATCATGAACAAGGAAATATAATAAGAAACACTTTATGTATTGCCTCTTGGGCATATTTCCAACAGTCTCCCACTTGCACTAGAGTCAATAATCTAGTTCGCATCACTATGTGATTTACATTGTAATGAATCAAACACCCATGCAGTTCTAGTGTTGATCATGTTTAGCCCTTCGAAGAGGTTTAGTCAATGGGTCTACAACATTCAGATCCGTGTGCACTTTGCAAATATTTATGTCCTTCTCCTCGATGTAATCGCGGATGGAATTGAAGCATCGCTTTATGTGTCTGGTCCTCTTGTGAAACCTTGGTTCGTTGGCCACAGCAATGGCACCAGTGTTGTCATAGAACAGAGTCATTGTATTCAGTGCACTGGGCACTACTCCAAGTCTGTCATGAAATGCTTCATCCAAACACCTTCCTTCACTGCCTCCGAGGCTGTGATGTACTCCGCTTCGCATGTAGAATCAGCTACCATGCTTTGCTTGGTACTACACTAGCTTACCACTTCCCTTCCAGGATCACTTTGAAACCTTTTGGCCATACTTATGGCAAGGCTGACATCGGGTCTTGTGCACAGCATTGCATACATGATAGAGCCTATGGCTGAAGCATAGGGAATGACACTCATCTTCTCTCTATCTTCTGCAGTCACTGGGCATTGAGTCTTACTCAACTTCACACCTTGTAACACAGGCAAGAACCCCTTCTTGGACTGATCCATTTTGAACTTCTTCAAAACTTTATCAAGGTATGTGCTTTGTGCAAGTGCTATTAAGCCTCTCGATCTATCTCTATAGATCTTAATGCCTAATATGAAAGCAACTTCTCCTAGGTCCTTCATTGGAAAACTCTTGTTCAAATATTCCTTCATGCTTTCCAGCATTTCTATATTGTTTCCAATCAGCAATATGTCATCCACATATAATATTAGAAATGCTACAGAGCTCCCACTCACTTTCTTGTAAATAAAAGCTTCTCCGTAAACTTGTATAAACCCAAACGCTTTGATCACCTCATCAAAGCGCTTATTCCAACTCAGAGATGCTTGCACTAGTCCATAAATGGATCGCTGGAGTTTACAAACTTTGTCAGCATTCTCTCGATCGACAAATCCTTCCGGTTGCATCATATACAACTCTTCCTCAAGAAAACCGTTAAGGAACAATGTTTTGACATCCATCTGCCAAATTTCATAGTCGAAATATGCTGCTATTGTTAACATGATTCTGACGGACTTAAGCATCGCTAAGGGTGAGAAGGTCTCATCGTAGTCAACTCCTTGAACTTGTAAAAAAACCTTTGCCACAAGTCGAGCTTTATAGATAGTGATATTACCGTCTGCGTCCGTCTTCTTCTTAAAGATCCATTTATTCTGAATGGCCTTTCACCCTTCGGGTAATACTTCCAAAGTCCATACTATGTTTTCATACATGGATCCTATCTCGGATTTCATGGCCTCTAACCATTTCTCGGAATCCGGGCCCATCATCGCTCCTTCATAGCTCGTAGGTTCATTGTTGTCTAACAACATGACCTCCAAGACAAGGTTGCCGTACCACTCAGGAGCAGTACGCGCCCTTGTCGACCTATGAGGTTCAACAACAACTTGCTCCGAAGTTTCATGATCATCATCATTAACTTCCTCTTCAACTGTAGTTGGCTCCACAGAAACATCTTTCTGCACTGCACTACTCTCTGGTTGAAGTAAAGGTTCAATAACCTCATCAAGTTCTATTTTCCTCCCACTCAAATTCTTTCGAGAGAAACTCTTTCTCAAGAAATGTTCTGTTTTTAGCGACAAAAACTTTGCCTTCGGATCTGAGATAGAAGGTATACCCAACTGTCTCTTTCGGGTATCCTATGAAGACCCATTTCTCCGCTTTGGGTTCTAGCTGTTCAGGCTGAAGCTTTAAGACATAAGCATCGCATCTCCAAACTTTAAGAAACGACAACTTTGGCTTCTTGCCAAACCATAGTTCATATGGCGTCATCTCAACGGATTTTGTTGGTGCCCTATTTAAAGTGAATGCAACTGTCTCTAATGCATAACCCCAAAACGATAGTGAAAAATCGGCAAGAGACATCATAGAACGCACTATATCTAATAAGGTTCGATTACGACGTTCGGACACACCATTACGCTGTGGTGTTCCAGGCGGTGTCAATTGTGAACACTGTCTTAAGTGACTGCCAAACTCATAACTCAGATATTCACCTCCTCGATGAGATTGTAGGAATTTAATCTTCTTGTTATGATGATTCTCAACTTCACTCTAAAATTGCTTGAACTTTTCAAACGTTTCAGACTTGTGTTTCATTAAGTAAATATACCCATATCTACTTAAGTCATAACTGAAGGTGAGAAAATAATGATATCCACCGCGTGCCACAACATTCATTGGACCACACACATCAGTATGTATGATTTCCAACAAGTCACTTGCCCGTTCCATTGTTCCAGAGAACGGCGTGTTAGTCATCTTGCCGATGAGGCATGGTTCACATGTGTCAAGTGACTCCAAAAGTCCATCAGCATGGAGCTTCGTCATGCATTTTATACCAATATGACCTAAGCGACAGTGCCACAAGAAAGTGGTATTATCACTATCAACTCTACATCTTTTGGCATCAATGTTATTAACATGTGTATCATCACTATCAAGATTTAATATGAATAGACCCCTCACATTGGGTGCATGACCATAAAACATATTACTCATAGAGATAGAATAACCATTATTCTCTGATTTAAATGAGTAACTGTCTCGCAATAAACAAGATCCAGATATAATGTTCATGCTTAACGCAGGCACTAAGTAACAATTATTCAAGTTCATCACTAATCCCGATCATAAGCGAAGAGAGAGCGTGCCGACGGCGATCACATCAACCTTGGAACCATTTCCCACGCGCATTGTCACTTCGTCCTTCGCCAGCCTTCGTCTATTCCGTAGTTCCTGTTTTGAGTTGCAAATGTGAGCAACCGAATTGGTATCAAATACCCAGGCACTACAATGAGAGCTAGTAAGGTACACATCCATAACATGTATATCGTATATACCTTGTTTGTTGCCGGCCGCCTTCTTGTCAGCTAGATACTTGGGGTAGTTCCGCTTCCAGTGACCAGTTCCCTTGCAATGAAAGCACCCAGTCTCTAGCTTGGGTCCAGCCTTGGGTTTCTTCATGGGAGGAGCAACTGCTTTGCCACCCTTCTTGGAGTTACCCTTCTTGCCCTTACCATTTTTCCTGAAACTAGTGGTTTTATTGACCATCAACACTTGATGTTCTTTCTAGATTTCAAACTCAGCGACTTTTAGCATCGCAAACAGCTTGGCGACTGACTTGTTCATCCCGTGCATGTTATAGTTCAGCACAAAGCTCTTATAGCTTGGTGGCAATCATTGAAGAACTCTGTAAGTGATCGCCTCTGGTAGAAGGGGCATCCCTAACTCCGCCAGACGAGTCGAATAGCCAGACATTCTGAGTATATGGCCATTGATAGACCCGTTCTCATCCATTTTCCGAGCGTAGAACTTATCGAAGGTCTCATACCTCTCGATCCGGGCATTCTTCTTAAAGATAAACTCCAACTCTTGGAACATCTCATATGCTCCATGAAGTTCAAAATGTCTTTGAAGTCCCAGTTCTAAGCCATACAATATTGCACACTAAACTATTGAGTAATCTCCAGAACATGCCTCCCAAGTGTTCTTAAGGTCTTTGGATGACAATTCTACGGGTTGGTTACCAAGTAGTGCATCAAGGACATATGCCTTCTGGGAAGCCGTGAGGATAGTCCTCAGATTACGGGCCCAGTCCACAAAGTTACTTCCATCATCTTTCAACTTAGCTTTCTCTAGGAACACATTAAAATTCAGGGGTGCTACTGCGCGAGCCATTGATCTACAACATAAATATGCAAAGGTTACTAAGACTATTGTTCAAGATAATGAGTTTAGTTAATCAAATTACTAAAGCTCCCACTCAAATTGACATCCCTCAGGTCATCTGAGTGACACATGATCCATATTCACCAACTCAAGTCCAATCATCACGTGAGTTAAGGTGGTTTCAATGGTGAACATCATCATGTTGATCATATCTACTATATGACTCATGCTCAACCTTTCAGTCTCTTGTGTTCCGAGGCCATGTTTGTACATGCTAGGCCCGTCAAGTTTAACCCAAGTATTCTGCATGTGCAACACTGGCTTGCACCTATTGTATGTGAACGTAGAGTCTATCACACCCTATCATCCCGTGGTGTCTCAACACGACGAACTTTCGTAATGGTGCACACTCGGGGAGAACACAGTTCATCATGAAATTTAAGTGAGGGATCACCTTATAATGCTACCGTCGTCCTAAGCAAAACAAGGTGCATAAAAGGATTAACATCACATGCAAATCATAAGTGACATGATATGGCCATGAACTTGTGCTTTTGATCTCCATCTTGAAAGCACCAACATGATTTCCATTGTCAACGACATATCACCATGATCTCCATCATTGTGTCTCCATCGGGGTTGTCGCACCCACCATGATCATACTACTATTGCTACCGTTTAGCGATAAAGTAAAGCATTACATAGCGCTTAATGATTGACACGCAGGTCATACAATAATTAAAAACAACCCTATGGCTCCTGCCGGTTGTCGTAATCATCGACATGCAAGTCGTGATATTCTATAAAAAAACATGATCATCTCATACATCACATGTATCACATCATGAAATTGGCCATATCACATCACAGCATACCCTGCAAAAACAAGTTAGACGTCCTCTAATTGTTGTTGCGTTTTACGTGGTTGCTATGGGTATCTAGCAAGAGCGATTCTTACCTACGCAAAAACCACAATGGTGACATGAAGATTGCTTTTCAACCTTCTATGAGGACCACCTTAATCAAATCCGATCCAACTAAAGTGGGAGAGACAGACACCCGCCAGCCATCTTTATGCGCTGAAGTCACATGTCAGTCGATGGAACACGGTCTCTTGTAAGCATACGAGTAAAGTCGGTCTGAGTCGCTTCATCCCACAATACCGTTGAACCAAGAAAAGACTAAGTAAGTAAGCAATCTGAATATTAACGCCCACAAACTCTTTGTGTTCTACTCAAGATATCATCTATGCATAGACCTAGCTCTGATACCACTATTGGGGAACGTTGCATGGGAAACAAAAAAATTCCTACGCTTCACCAAGATCAATCTAGGAGATGAGCATCCATGAGAGGAGAGATTGGATATATGTACCCTTGTATATCGCTAAGAAGAATCATTAGAGAACGTGGTTGATGTAGTGGTACGTCTCCGTGATCCAAATCGCAAGCCATCCCACGGACTCCTGATCAAGTATCGAACGGACGGCACCTCCGCATTTAGCACACGTGCAGCTCCATGAAGATCTCCGCCTTCTTGATCTAGCAAGAGGGAGCGGAGAGGTAGACGAGTACTCTGGCAGCGCTACGGCGTTGTGGTGATGGTGGTGGAGCAATTCCAGCAGGGCCTCGCCTAAGCACTGCTAAAAATCTATCTAGAGGAGAAAACGATCTAGAGGAAGAAGAGGGCAGCACGTGGCAATTAGGGTTGGGGTTGCCCTCAAAATCCTCTAGTATATATAGGAGGGAGGGGAGAGGAGGCAGCCCTATCCTCTCCTCCAAGGAGAGGTTCGGCCGAAGCCAAGGGGAGGAGTCCACCTCTCACAAGGGAGGTGGATTCCTAGTGGGACTCTTCCTAACATGGCCCCTACTCTTCCTCCTTCCCTATGTGCATAGGGCCCTTTTGGGCTGGCTTGCCCAGCCCACCAGGGCTGGTGCGCCACCTCTAATGCCCATGTGTCCCCTTGGAGTAGGTGGTCCCCACTTGGTGGTCCCCGAAACCCATTCGTGACTCCAGTACACTGTCGGAAATACCTGAAACTTTTCCGAAGTTCAAACAACACTTTCCTATATATCAATCTTTACCTCCGGACCATTCCGGAGCTGCTCGTGACATCCGGGATCTCATCCGGGACTCCGAACAACCTTCATTCACCACCATACATAACTCTATATGATGGGGTTATTACCCCTAGGTAGGCTAATGCAACAGGGTCTTCCACCTTTCGCTTCGAAGAAAAACTATGCGGCCGGCTGGCCGTGGCTGGCTGGAGGATGATAGGCATGAGCCAGTGCCGGCTAGCTCCCCGGACAATTGGCCGAAGAGTCGGCTAGACCCTCGGCTGGCTAGGCGTGGCTGGCTGCCCACGGGTCGGCTCTTCCGCTGACTTTGGGACGGACATGCTGTTGGAAATATGCCCTAGAGGCAATAATAAATTGGTTATTATCATATTTCCTTGTTCATGATAATCGTTTACTATCCATGCTATAATTGTGTTCATCGGAAACTCAGATACATGTGTGCATACATAGACAACACCATGTCCCTAGTATGCCTCTAATAGACTAGCTCGTTGATCAAACATGGCTATGGTTTCCTAGTCATGGACATGAGATGTCATTTGATAACGGGATCACGTCATTAGGAGAATGATGTGATGGACAAGACCCAAACTACAAACGTAGCATATGATCGTGTCAGCTTATTGCTACTGTTTTCTACATGTCAAGTATTTGTTCCTATGACCATGAGATCATGCAACTCACTGACACTGAAAGAGTACCTTGTGTGTATCAAACGTCGCAACGTAACCAGGTGACTATAAAGGTGCTCTACAGGTATCTCTGAGGGTGTCTGTTGGGTTGGCATGGATCAAGACTGGGATTTGTTACTCCGTGTGACGGAGAGGTATCTCAGGGCCCACTCGGTAATACAACATCACAATAAGCCTTGCAAGCAATGTGACTAAGTGTTAGTCATGGGATGTTGTATTACGGAATGAGTAAAGAGACTTACCAGTAAAGAGGTTGAACTAGGTATGGAGATACCGACGATCGAATCTCAGGCAACTAACATACCGAAGAACAAAGGGAACATCATACGGGATTAACTGAATCCTTGACATAGAGGTTCGACTGATAAAGATCTTCGTAGAATATGTAGGAACCAAAATGGGCATCCAGGTCCCGCTATTGGTTATTGACCATAGAGGTGTCTCGGTCATGTCTACATAGTTCTCGAACCCGTAGGGTCTGCACACTTAAGGTTCGGTGACGTTTCGGTAGTATAGAGTTATGTATGGTGGTGACCGAAGGTTGTTCGGAGTCCCAGATGAGATCCCGAACGTCACGAGGAGCTCCGAAATGGTCCGGAGGAAAAGATTGATATATAGGAAGTCCTGTTTTGGTCGCCGAAATTTTTTTGGGCTCATCGGTAGTGTACCGGGGGTGACGGTAGTGTAACCGGGGGACCATCGGGAGAGGTATTTCGACCCAAGAGGCTACATGGGCTATGGGAGGAGGTAAACCAGCCCCTGGTTGGCTGGCCGAAGCATCCTCTAAGGGCCCATGTGGCTGGAGTGGTTTAAGAAGGAAAAAATGCAAAGGTGCAGAGGTGGAAAGAGTTTCCAAGTGGAAAGGAGGAATCCTACTCCTAATAGGATTGGAGTAGGAGTCCTCCACCTTGAATTTCGACCAAACCTTGAGGGTTTGACGCTGCCTCCTCCCCTCCCTCCCTCCTATATATACTAGATGATTTATAGGAAAAAACTAACCCTAATAGTCACGTGCTACCTCTCCTCTAGATCACAGTTTCTCCTCTAGATCGGTTTTCAGCGGTGCTTAGGCGAAGCCTTGCTGGAATAGCTCCACCACCATTTCCGCAATGCCGTCTCGCTGCCGGAGAACTCATCTACCTCTCCTTTCCCTCTGGCTTGATCAAGAAGGCGGAGATCGTCATCGAGCTGTACGTGTGCTGAATGCGGAGGTGTCATCCGTTCGGTGCTAGATCGGAAGGACCGTGATCCAGATCGCAAGCCGGATCATGATGTGATCGCGGGATAGATTGTGATGAGTTCGCGGGACGGATCGTGATTGGATTGCGGGACGGATCGTGATTGGGTTGCGGGACGGATCGTGATGAGATCGTGGGATGCTTGGCGATTTGGATCGTGAAGACGTTCGACTACACCAACCGTGTTTCTTAACGCTTCCCGCTTAGCGATCTACAAGGGTATGTAGATCCACTCTCCCTCTCGTAGATGCTCATCACCATGGATAGATCTTGTGTCTGCATAGGAAATTTTTTGTTTCCCATGCAACGTTCCCCAACACATGCTCCATCCCGTCCCTCTGCACGTGGGTATGACAATGCGACGTGACCGGAACGACGGGCGGCCCTGTGGCTACAGTGGCCACTGACGCACTACGGCGCGTGGCTACAGTCCAACCATCCTAGCTGCTGAACTTGGTGAGTGGGACCGGGTGGGGGAATAGTGTCGGCACGCCCTCGCCACTCGATTACCTACCCCGGCGTGCCTACAGTGCCGCCGGCCGTACCAGAGACTTCGGCCGGCTAGCGCTAGACGTCGCCACCCCGGGCGGCCCGTGCCGCGGCAGGTGGGCGAGGGCCAATCACGGAGCCGACTGGCGAGCCCCCACAGGAGATGGGACCGCTCGGCTGGCGTGCCCCGCCAACGACGAGACGGTGCGAACGGCGAGACCATTTGGCCAGCCGAAGAGACTGCCAGCCGTGTCCCCCTGTTGGGGAACGTTGCATGGGAAAAAAATTCCTACGCACACGCAGATCTATCCATGGTGATGAGCATCTACGAGAGGGAGAGTGGATCTACGTACCCTTGCAGATCGCTAAGCGGGAAGCGTTAAGAAACACGGTTGGTGTAGTCGAACGTCTTCGCAATCCAAATCGCCGTGCGTCCCGTGATCCAATCATGACCCATCCCGTGATCCAATCAGGATCCGTCTCGCGATCCAATCACGATCCATCCTGCGATCCAATCACGATTCGTACCACGAACTTGATCACGATCCGTCCCACGAACTTGATCACGATCCGTCCGATCTAGTGCCGAACGGACGGCACCTTCGCGTTCAGCACACGTACAGCTTGATGACGATCTCCGCCTTCTTGATCCAGCAAGAAGGAGCGGAGAGGTAAAAGAGTTCACCGGCAGCGTGACGGCGCTCCGGCGATGGTGGTGGAGCTATTCCGGCAGGGCTTCGCCTAAGCACTGCAGAAATCCGATCTAGAGGAGAAACTATGCACTGGAGGAACGGGTAGCACGTGGCTGAAAACTAGTGCAAACTCCTAAAATCCACCAGTATATATAGGAGGAGAGGAGGAGAGGAGGCAGCCTTGTCTTCCCAAGCCAAGAGCTTCGGCCGAACCAAGGTGGTGGAGGTGGAGTCCATCTCCAATCCTAGTAGGAGTAGGATTCACCCTATTTTGCCTTTTTTCCACTTTTTCTCTTTGGTTTTTTTCCTCCCGCCACATGGGCCTTGTGTGGGAGTTTCCACCAGCCCACTAAGGGCTGATATTCACTCTCCCACAGCCCATGAAGCCTCTTGGGTCGAAATACCCCTCCCGGAGGCCTCCCGGTACACTCCCGGCACTCCCGGTACACTATCGATGAGCCCGAAACTTTTCTGGCGACCAAAACAGGACTTCCTATATACGAATCTTTACCTCCGGACCATTCCGGAGCACCTCGTGACATCCGGGATCTCATCCGGGACTCCAAACAACCTTCAGTCACCACCATACATAACTCTATACTACCGAAACGTCATCAAACATTAAGTGTGCACACCCTGTGGGTTCGAGAACTATGTAGACATGACCGAGACACCTCTACGGTCAATAAACAATAGCGGGACCTGGATGTCCATATTGGTTCCTACATATTCTACGAAGATCTTTATCGGTCGAACCTCTATGTCAAGGATTCAGTTAATCCCGTATGATGTTCCCTTTGTTCTTCGGTATGTTACTTGCCCAAGATTCGATCGTCCGTATCTCCATACCTAGTTCAACCTCGTTACCGGCAAGTCTCTTTACTCGTTCCGTAATACAAGATCCCGCAACTAACACTTAGTCACATTGCTTGCAAGGCTTATTGTGATGTTGTATTACCGAGTGGGCCCTGAGATACCTTTCCGTCACACAGAGTAACAAATCCCTGTTTTGATCCATGCCAATGCAACAGACACCCTCGGAGATACCTGTAGAGCACCTTTATAGTCACCCAATTACGTTGCGACGTTTGATACACACAAGGCACTCCTCCAATGTCCGTGAATTGCATGATCTCATGGTCATAGGAACATATACTTGACATGCAGAAAACAGTACCAATAAACTGACACGATCATATGCTATGTTTGTAGTTTAGGTCTTATGGTTCACATGCAGAAAACAGTACCAATAAACTGACATGATCGTATGGTTCACATGTGTCTAGTGATTCAAAATCAAGTGACTCCAAAAGTCCATCAGCATGGAGCTTCCTCATGCCACAAGAAAGTGATACTATCATTATCAACTCTACATCTTTTGGCATCAATGTTATGAACATGTGTATCATCACTATCAAGATTCAATATGAATAAACCCCTCACATTGGGTGCATGACCATAAAAGATATTACTCATATAAATAGAACAACCTTTATTCTCTGATTTAAATGAGTAACCGTCTCGCAACAGACAAGATCCAGATATAATGTTCATGCTTAACGCAGGCACTAAATCACAATTATTCAGGTTCATCACTAATCCCAATGGTAATCGAAGAGAGAGCATGCCGACGGTGATCACATCAACCTTGGAACAATTTCCCACGCGCATCGTCACTTCGTCCTTTGCCATCCTTTGTTTATTCCGTAGTTCCTGCTTTGACTTGCAAATGTGAGCAACCGAACCGGTATCAAATACCCAGGCACTACTACGAGAGCTAGTAAGGTACACATCAATAACATGTATATAAAATATACCTTGTTTGTCGTTGGCTGCCTTCTTGTCAGCCAGGTACTTGGGACAGTTCCGCTTCTAGTGACCAGTTCTCTTGCAATGAAAGCACTCAGTTTCTGGCTTGGGTCCATGCTTGGGCTTCTTTATAGGAGTAGCAACTGCTTTGCCATCCTTCTTGGTTTTACCCTTCTTGCCCTTGCTCTTGACCTTGCCATTTTTCTTGAAACTAGTGGTTTTTTTGACCAGCAACACTTGATGTTCTTTCTGGATTTCAAACTCAGCGACTTTTAGCATCGCAAACAGCTCGGCGACTAACTTGTTCATCCCGTGCATGTTATAGTTCATCACAAAGCTCTTGTAACTAGGTGGTAGTGATTGAAGAACTCTGTCAGTGATTGCCTCTGGCGGAAGGGCAATTCCCAACTCTGCTAGACGAGTTGAGTACCTAGACATTCTGAGTGTATGTTCACTAATAGACCCGTTCTCCTCCATCTTGCAAGCATAGAACTTATCTGAGGTTTCATACCTCTCGATCCGGGAATTCTTCTGAAAGATAAACTTCAACTCCTGGAACAACTCATAAGCTCCATGACGTTCAAAACGTCTTTGAAGTCCCGGTTCTAAACCATACAATATTGCACACTGAACTATTGAGTAATCTCCAGTACGTGCCTCCCAAGCGTTCTTAACGTCTTCGGAAGTCATATCTTCTGGTTGGTCAGCAAGCGGTGCATCAAGGACATATGATTTCTAGGAAGCCATGAGGATAATCCTCAGATTACGGGCCCAGTCAACAAAGTTACTTCCATCACCTTTCAACTTAGCTTTCTCTAGGAACGCATTAAAATTCAGGGGTGCTACTGCGTGAGCAATTGATCTACAACATAAATATGCAAAGTTTACTTAGACTATTGTTCAAGATAATGAGTTTAATTAATCAAATTACTAAAGCTCCCACTCAAATTGACATCCCTCAGATCATCTGAGTGACACATGATCCAAATTCACCAATTCAAGTCCGATCATCACGTGAGTTGAGGTGGCTTCAAGGGTGAACATCATTATGTTGATCATATCTACTCTATGACTCATGTTCGACCTTTCAGTCTCTTGTGTTCCGAGGCCATGTCTGTACATGCTAGGCTCATCAAGTTTAACCCGAGTGTTCTGCGCATGCAGCACTGTCTTGCACCAGTTGTATGTGAACGTAGAGTCTATCACACCCGATCATCACGTGGTGTCTCAACACGACGAACTTTCGCAATGGTGCACACTCGGGGAGAACACAATTTATCTTGAAATTTAAGTGAGGGATAACCTTATAATGCTACCGTCGTACTAAGCAAAACAAGGTGCATAATTGGATTAACATCACATGCAATTCATAAGTGACATGATATGGTCATGAACTTGTGCTTTAGATCTCCATCTTGAAAGCACCGACATGATCTCCATCGTCACTGGCACGACACCATGATCTCCATCATCTTGATCTCCATCAATGTGTCACCATCGGGGTTGTCACACCCTAATTGCTTCTACTACTATTGCTACCGTTTAGCGATTACATAGCGCTTAATGGTTGACACGCAGGTCATACAATAATTAAAGACAACCCTATGTCTCCTGCCAGTTGCCGTACTCATCGACATGCAAGTTGTGTAATTCTATACGTCACATGATCATCTCATACATCACATATATGACATCATGTAATTGGCCATATCACATCACAACATACCCTGCAAAAACAAGTTAGACGTCCTCTAATTGTTGTTGCATGTTTTACGTGGATGCTACGGGTTTCTAGCAAGAACGATTCTCACCTACGCATAAACCACAACGGTGATACATAATTTGCTTTCCAACCTTCTCAAGGACCGCCTTTGTCGAATCCGATCCAACTAAAGTGAGAGAAACTGTCACCAGCAAGCCATCTAGGCAACAAGTTGCATCGAGGGAACCAGTCTCTCGTAAGCGTACGAGTAATGTTGGTCCGGGCCGCTTCATCTCACAATACCGCGGAACCAAAATACGACCAAGGGAGGAAGCAATCTAAGCATCAATGCCCACAAACCTTTTGTGTTCTACTCGAGATCTCATCAACACATAGACCTAGCTCATAATGCCACTGTTAGGGAACGTTGCATGGGAAACAAAAAAATTCCTACGCACACGCAAATCTATCCATGGTGATGAGAATCTACGAGAGGGAGAGTGGATCTACGTACCCTTGTAGATCGCTAAGCGGGAAGCGTTAAGAAACGCGGTTGGTGTAGTTGAACGTCCTCGCGATGCAAATCGCCGTGCGTCCCGCGATCCAATCACGATCCATCCGCGATCCAATCACAATCCGTCCCGTGATCCAATCATGATCCATCCCATGAACTTGATCATGATCCGTCCCACGAACTTGATCACGATCCTTCCGATCTAGCGCCGAACGGACGGCACCTCCGCGTTCAGCACACATACAGCTTGATGACGATCTCCGCCATCTTGATCCAGCAAGAAGGAGCAGAGAGGTAGAAGAGTTCTTCGGCGGCGTGACGGTGCTCCGGCGATGGTGGTGGAGCTATTCCGGCAGGGCTTCGCCTAAGCACTGCAGAAATCCGATCTAGAGGAGAAACTATGCACTGGAGGAATGGGTAGCACGTGGCTGTAAAGCTAGTGCAAAACCCTAAAATCCACCAGTATATATAGGAGGAGAGGAGGAGAGGAGGCAGACTTGGCTTCCCAAGCCAAGAGCTTCAGCCGAACAAAGGTGGTGGAGGTGGAGTCCACCTCCAATCCTAGTAGGACTAGGATTCACCCTATTTTGCCTTTTTCCACTTTTTCTCTTTGGTTTTTTTCCTCCAGCCACATGGGCCTTGTGTGGGAGTTACCACCAGGCCACTAAGGGCTGATATTCACTCTCCCACAGCCCATGAAGCCTCTTGGGTCGAAATACCCCTCCCGGAGGCCTCCCGGTACACTACCGGCACTCCCGATACACTACCGATGAGCCCGAAACTTTTCCGGCGACCAAAACAGGAATTCCTATTTATGAATCTTTACCTCCGGACCATTCCGGAGCTCCTAGTGACATCCGGGATATCATCCGGGACTCCGAACAACCTTCGGTCACCACCATACATAACTCTATACTACCGAAACGTCATCAAACATTAAGTGTGCAGACCCTGCGGGTTCGAGAACTATGTAGACATGACCGAGACACCTCTACGATCAATAACCAATAGCGGGACCTAGATGTCCATATTGGTTCCTACATATTCTATGAAGATCTTTATCGGTCGAACCTCTATGTCAAGGATTCAGTTAATCCCGTATGATGTTCCCTTTGTTCTTCGGTATGTTACTTGCCCGAGATTCGATCGTCGGTATCTCCATACCTAGTTCAACCTCATTACCGGAAAGTCCCTTTACTCATTCTGTAATAAAAGATCCTGCAACTAACACTTAGTCACATTGCTTGCAAGGCTTATTGTGATGTTTTATTACCAAGTGGGCCCTGAGATACCTCTCCGTCACACAGAGTAACAAATCCCAGTTTTGATCCATGCCAACTCAATAAACACCCTCGGAGATACCTGTAGAGCACCTTTATAGTCACCTAGTTATGTTGCGACGTTTGATACACACAAGGCACTCCTCCGATGTCCGTGAGTTGCATGATCTCATGGTCATAGGAACATATACTTGACATGCAGAAAACAGTAGCAATAAACTGACACGATGATATGCTACGTTTGTAGTTTAGGTCTTGTCCACCACATCATTCTCCTAATTATGTGATCCCGTTATCAAATGACATCTCATGTCCATGGCTAGGAAACCTTAAACCACTTTTGATCAACGAGCTAGTTCACTAGAGGCATACTAGGGACATTGTGTTTGTCTATGTATCCACACATGTGTCCATGTTTCCAATTAATAAAATTCTAGAATGGATAATAAAAAATTATAATGAACAAGGAAATATAATAATAAACACTTTATTCATTTTCTCTAGGGCATATTTCCAACACCCCCCACCCTTGTAATTATAACGTATTGTAAGAGCTGGGGGGTTGGCCTATAAAAAAACCCGGGGCCCCCATGCAACAGGGGGATGGACACACACGCAGACACATCCACGCACGAACGGTCATCCCCGTCTAGCAGTGGAGGAAAGGGAGTCGGTTGCCCCTTCTTCCTCCTCTAGACACAGCTCCAGGAGCACCATTGTAATTATATCCATCCATCCAACAAAACCAAGCAGGACTAGGGGTATTACCTCCCCCGGAGGGCCCTGAACCTGGGTACATTGTGTGCCATCATCGCTTGTGCCCAATCTCACACCCGGAGCCCGTCGGCGTCCTCCGGCCCCAACCACTTACGATAAGCCATCCCATGGCATCTGTTCTGAGAAAACGATGATAGTTGGCGGCCACCTTGGGGTGTACGTGGCACCGGCCGAATTCATGCTCCAGGCGGGACCCCTTGACATTCCCCACCGTCGCTGCTACTCGGCGAAACCGTCTCGTGGGGCTTGCTCCGACGTGCCCTACGGGCACCACCGTCAGCCTCATGGCCGACATCGACGTGCTCACCGAGAGCTTCGGCAGGCTCAGCCTCGCCGAGGCTCCGGCCACTGACGAGTTGTCACGCCCAAGATGTGGTCCTATCCTTATTTCGGCACGAGGGCCTCGACAGGGATAGAAGCGCATCTCGTGAACTAGTAATGATCACTAACTGATCCTGATCACCTACTTATGTCAATCATAACCCCATCGTGTTCTCTCTCGGATAAGGACTCACGAGAAGAGACAATCGCGGTTACGCACACAGTTGGTGTATTTTATTAGAGTTTACTTCAAGTTTGCCATGACCGGGTGTTAAACAAAGTATCCAAGTTTGCCACATAACCGCGGGCACGGCTTTCCAAAAGATTTAACCCTGCAGAGGTGCTCCAACTCATCCATCACAAATTAACCACACGCCACGGGAATAACCTCGACCACGGATCTTGTGATCATCCTAGGCAATTCCAAAGGAAATCCGACACCTCGAGATAGCCCGAAGAAGATCAGAGTTCCTCATGCAAGATGCTCAAGAAAGGTAAAACAAGTCCAGCAAGGCCTCCTGACGTGTCGACGATCCCGATAGGAGCCACGTATCTCATTCTCAGGACACAGTGGATAAGCGACGCGTACAGTGGCCTGATAGAAATCTCCCGAGTTGCCCCGGGTTGGCCCTGCACAGTGCTCTATTTTGGACCAGCACCAGTAGCACTGGCCCCCTTGTATTATGTTAAATTAATCCACGAGGGGGCGACCCTCTATGCTTTAATAAGGTGATCAATATTATTATGATGGGAAAATGTAGTACCAAAGTTGGGCCTTGCCAGACAAGTTTTATCCTAAAACGAAAATCAAGGGGGTCTCCACAACAACCCCGAGCATCTTAGGAGCGCTCAATTATGGAACATAACACCGGTTCACAAGTAACTAGGGGCGGCAAGAGCGGAACAAAACACCGAGCAAAAGGCCAAGCCTTCCACCATTTACCAAGTATATATGTGCATTAAATTAAATAGCAATAATATTGTGATATAACAAAAGAATGTCCATGCTGACACATGAAAGCAATTGCACCTGCAGCTAGAAATGCTATAAGAAGGGCTGAGCAGCTAGAAATGCTATAATTGCACAAACAAGTGGTAGGTAACGTGACATAGCGATAGAAAACGAGACATCTAGCATGGAAATGATAGTAATGGTATCCAGGGAAATGTGTCATCTTGCCTGAGATCCCGCTCAGAAGAAGAACGAGTCCATGAAGAAGACGAGCCAACGTAGTCGAACGAATCCTCACTCTCCGAATGCTTTCAGAACTCTATCGAGAAGGAACAATACAGAAACAACAATCAACACACAATACACAACAACATATGCAAGATATGATGCGCAAACAATTATGATGCATGTCTGGTTTAATATGCAAGCATGGCAAATCACATCAAACATCTACTACACATTAAAGTGAAGCTCAAGATGCAACGAGTTGCGTATTGACAAAACTTCACATTCGAAGTATTTCGTTCATTCCTGTTTAGGTACACATCAATGTTAAATGTTGTTAGGCATGGCAAGAGGTGAAGCATAAGTAAACTACACTATCTAGGCATCTTAAATGAGGTCGGAAACAACTTATAGTGTTCCCGAAATAACCTCATAAGCATAATATGAATTAGGTACAGATCTGTACTAACCATATTTTAGAGTTGGTAACCAGCAAAATAAAGGTCACCATGAGATGCTACACATTTTTCTAGTCAAGTTACATATATGGAACATCTCAAACGGAGCTACGGCCTAAAAGATATGAGCAACACAAGATGCACATGTCATGAATGCAAATGCATGGAAAATACAATCACAAACATTTCAAATCATGAATGCAGCAAGTTATTATGAAACTACATGATATTCTAAGCAAGTATATGCAACATGTTCAAAACGGAGCGACGGTTCAACAAATACAACCAACACAAGTTTTAGTTGAAATCTGCCCAAAACAGCAAGATAGCATTTTGCACACATGAAAACAACAAGTTACAATATTCTAAAATGCACAAACTAAGCATGGGGCAGTATCATACAACACACACTTCATTTCATCTTCACATATCATATTCAAAACATGCATGGATCACATGGTAGGAAGCTCACAAGGTGGCTACTTGGAAACAATTTCAGACTTATCACGAAGGCATATTGACAGCAGTTTTTGACAGTGCAGTTTTTATCACGAAGGCATATTGACAGCAGTAAAACTATAAGCTACAGAGCATATTATGGCATGAAACTTAACAGCATTCTAGAGGACATTATCTACTATAAATAACTCCATTACACCTACCACAAAAGGGTTCTAGATCACTAGCAAAACACATGGCAAGACAACAACAAAATATTACAGATTCCAGAGTTTGAAATATTTTGGACCCTCAAAAAAGCAGTATTTTTATAGCATGTTGTCAACAAGGAAATAACACCTAAACATGCATTTCTGGGGCAAGTAAAATGTCCAGGGGCTAGGACACATATCAAAGGGCATATCTCATGTTCAAAACTATTTCATATCATGCATGGATTAAATCCCACAAAATTAACAAAAGGGCATCACAGCAAAATAATATGCACACAAAAATGATCAAATGACAAAACTAAATGCACATATAAATTCTATGGATTTTTCTACCCCGAAAACATATATAATATGATAGGTTCATGTAGGGAATTATGTCACCATTAATTACGCAAGTTAATAGAATAAACCATTTAAGCAATTATAAATGCAATTAGATGCAAATACCACAACACACATATATGTCATGCATCAAAATGCGCTACAATTAATATGAAAGATTTAATTATCTTGTTAGATTAATTCCAATGCATGGTTAAATAAATATGACAAGCAAATTAATGGCAATTATGGACAATGATGCAAAACAGCGAGCTTAGTTATTTTTATCATGAATGAAAATGACATATAATTAATCTACACATTTTTCTGAGCAATTTACATATATAAAACATTTTTATACGACCTACGGTTAATTATTTATTAGCTAGTTAAAAATATGCAATTACTGTAATTAAGAAAATGCAACGGGCCCAACAGAGAAAAAAAAGAAAATGCGCAGGATGGGGGGCTGCTCAGCTCACGCTGGGCCTGGCCCATCTGGCTCCAGCAACGGTCAACGGGGGAGGGGGATCGAGCGAGGAACTCCCTCGTTCTCTAGATCCCGCTGGATCGGGGCAGGGCCCGGCAGTGGCGGGGGCTGTGCGGCGGCGGGATCTGGCTAGCGGCAGCTCCGGGCGGCGGCGAGGGTGCCTGCGGGAGAGAGAGAGAGATAAGCGAGGTGAGAGAGGGAAAAGGAGGAGAGGTAGGGAGGAGGCGAGGGCGAGGCGGCGGAGCACTCCGGAAAGGCCGGCGGCAGCGGAGACGGCGAGCTCCTCTGGCGAGGGGTCGGCCGGCGGCGGGCACGGGCTAGCGCGGGGAAGTTTGTCCATGGTGCAGTGGAGCTCGGACGCGGTGGATGCTCTGCGATCGGCTGGACATTGTCCGGTTGGTCGCCGGACATGTCCGGTAGGTGGGGAATTGGACGAATCTCAGCCTCTAGATCGCGATCCGAGGTCCGAAAACGGGCAGATGGTTGGGGCTGCGGGATCTGGAGGAGGAGGGCTAGCAGGTGGGGTTTACTAGGGGTGTGCCTGCAACTTTTACATGGGGGAAACCCTAGAGAGTGAGGGGGCTCTCTTCATGGGGGTTTATATAGGGAAGGCACTAGGGTTGGGGGTTGGACCTCGTCCGTCCGATCGCGATCCGATGACCACGAATGGAGGGGGGCTAAGTGGGCTGCGGTGGCCGTGTAGATGGGCTAGCTGGGGATGAGAGGGAAGTGCGGCCCATGACACGAGGGTTTTTAAAACACCAAAAACTTCCGATAATAACCGATGACTGCACTGCACGGTTGACCGACGGGGTATCAAACGAACTCGGAACGCGACGAAACTTGGCAGGCGGCCTACCTACAATATAACAAGACCGCATGCCAAGTTTCGACCCAACCCAAGAATATTTTTCGCGCGCTTTAAAAACGGTTTTTTAAACGATGCCGCGGGCACGTGCATGTGTGGTTGGTCTTGAAACAGGCAACGGCAAGAACGGAGAGAACCGGCAACTACGAATGGATGCAAGTTTTTGAAAACGAGTGACGATGCTATGCAGATGATGCGAATGATGCAATTATGAATGCGACAAACAGACGAGAATGGAAATAAAAGGGGAATATTCTGGAGTGTCGGTCTCGGGCTGTTACACGAGTACCCTGCGGGGGTGCTCGTCTGCGCTGGTCCGCCCATGGCAATGGGCGCACTCGCTACGGCAGCCCAGCGGCTCCCACGATCACGTGGGAGTGATGGCCATCACTTCCTCCACCGCTTCCGGATGAGCGCGGGCCGCGTCTACCGCTGCCACTGCCCGCGTCGGCACGTCCGACCCGCTTGGCGCGGCCCTCCGGGGCTTGAGCACTCCGATCACCCTGACGGCGAACCCCGATACCACTGCAGCCGACCTCGAGGCGGCTCGCCGCATCCTGTTCGAGGATGCCACCGCCCTCGCGGCCACGCGGCACCACATGGAGGCGACACAGCGGGATTACGCTTCCGCCTACGGACTCACCCCGAATGGCACCGAGCCCAGTCGGCGTGGGGCTATGCGCGACCGCGACCGCGTGGTCGCCGAAATCCTCAGTGGCAAAATGCCCGTCTACGACACCCCCGCAGCTAACCTGTGGGCTCTCAAGGTGGCCTACGAGGAATTGGCCACCTTGGAGGGTGAAGAGCGTGCCACCCACGAGCGCCACATCAAGGAGTTCATCGATTCTACTGATGCGTAGCAGCATCTGCTCGCGATGGGCGGTGCCGCCACTGAAGTTCCCCAGCCCGAGCGCGAGGGCACGGGAACTGTCGCCGTCAGGCAGCCCAGTACTTGTGCTCCCCTCGCGTCTCCGGCCGCCGGGCCGAAGCAAACAACCCCCGGCCCTCTCAGACACCGGGGAGCGAGCAGCCGGCTGTTAGCAGCCGACGCACCAACGAGCCGCCTCGGAGCGGCCGCCACCATGAAGTGCCGGCATCCGACAGCCGGCGCAGCCATGGGCACATGCCGCCTCCACGGCGCAAGTTGCGGCAGTCAGCGCCACCCACCGTTCGTCCCAAACTCTCGGCTCGGCTCGGACCACGCGTCCCCCACAGCGAGAACGACGCACGCAACCGCCTCGACAAACTCGCGCAATCTTCCCTCCTCGAGTAGGAGGACTCGATTGGTCCGGCCTGCTTCGGCCCCCGGATCTGCACCGAGCCGTTCCCAACCGGCTTCACGCTCCCTAGGGACACCCCGAAATACAACGGGGCAGCCAAGCCCGAAGACTGGTCGATCGACTACACCACCGCGATGGGCATCGCCAGGGGGAATAAGCGCATAGTCGATCGCTACGCCCCCCTCATGTTGATCGGCTCGGCCCGCACCTGGCTCAACAGCCTGGCGGTCGGCAGCATCAACACCTGGACGGACTTCGAGGAGGCCTTCCTCCGCAACTTCACCGGCACCTACAAGCAGCCTGGCCATCCCCATGAACTTGCCATGTGCGTTCAGGGGCCGGGAGAATCCCTCCGCGACTACCTCACTCGATGGACCGAGCTCCGCAATTCCTGCGAGGGGGTGCACGAGGTGCAAGCCATGCAATACTTCATCAAGGGCTGCAGGGACGGCACCCCTCTCAAGCATAAGCTCCTGTGCTCCGAGCCGGCCATGCTTGCCGAGCTCATGACCAAGGCGGACAAATACGCCACGGCCGATTCGGCCATCTGGGTCAAGACGACCCCGCCCGCCAAGGCAACGACGACGCCGGCCATGACCTGGCCGGCTGCCGACAATCGGCAGCCGTAGAACAACAAGCGCAAGAACGACCAGTCGGATCCCCGCTACGGGAGTCGGCAGGTCAATACCGTCGAGGATCAGGAGCCGGCTGCCCAGCCTTTCGGCCAGTGCAAGCGCACCGGCAAGGCTGCCTGGCAGCCGAAGCTCACCTTCGAGCAAATGCTCGATCTCCCCTGCAAGAATCGTTCAGGGGTCAAACCCTCTATGCACACGTTCCGGCAATGCAGCTTCTCACAGAGATTGGCCTAGGGGGACGGCCTTCCGGCTCCCCCCGTGCCGCCAGCCCGTGCGCCGGCCCCGGTCCAAGCTGCCGCCCCTGCGCCGGCAACGGCTCCGAACAACGGTCGTCTAATCGACCAGTTCCCCAACCAGGACGGTTTCTATGTCGTCTTCACCGGTGAAGAGACGAGCAACCACGCTCAGCACCGGCTCCGCCATGAGGTGAACGCCACCATGTCGGCAACTCCGCAGTTCATGCACTGGTCGGAGAAGTCGGTCACTTGGAGCTAGGCCGATCACCCTGTCATGATGCCGAATCCCGACAGCTATGCCTTGGTCCTTGACCCCACCATCGCCACCAAGGAGCGAGCCTGCTGCTTCTCGCGGGTGCTGATAGATGGCAGCAGTAGCATCAACATTCTCTACCTCGACATGATGCATAAGCTCGAGCTGAAGATAGAAGACCTGCAGGCGAGCCGGACAGTTTTCCATGGCATTGTGCCTGGGAAGTCCTACTCCCCTGTCGGCAGGATCACGCTCGACGTCCTCTTCGATGGACCCGGCCATTTCCTCCATGAGCCAGTGTTGTTCGAGGTCGTGGACCTTGCGAGCCCCTACCACGCGCTATTGGGCCGGCCGGCCCTTGTCAGCTTCATGGAGGTCCCCCATTATGCTTATCTCAAGCTCAAGATGTCGGGCCAAAAGGGAATCATCACCATCAAGGGCGAATACAAGATGTCGCTCGAGTGCGCTCGAGATGGAAGCCGGCTGGCCGAGGCCCTGGAGATCACCGAGGAGAGACGACAAATCGACCGGCTCGTGGCCCTTGCTGCCAGCCAATCGGCCGTGCCGGCTCCTCCCTCGCAATCCATCGACGAGGCCTCCTTCCAGCCGTCTAAAGACACCAAGCAAATCCTGCTCGACCCGGCCAACCCGGCTCAGTGCGTCACCATCGGCTCCTGCCTCAACAACAAATAGGAAGGCGAGCCCGTCGACTTCCGCCATGAGAATTGGGACATCTTCACGTGGTCCCCCAAGGACATGCCGGGTGTTCCGAGGAAGTTCGCCGTGCACAAACTCCACGTCCGGCGGACGTCAAGCCGGTCAAGCAACCCCTGCGCCGCTTCTTTGAGGAGAAGCAGCGTACTATAGGCGAAGAGATCGCTCGGCTGCACACAGCCGGGTTTATCTTGGAAGGGTTCCACCCTGACTGGCTGGCCAACCCAGTCCCGGTGCTGAACAAAAACAAGACCTGGCGCATGTGCATCGACTACACTAGCCTGAACAAGGCATGTCCCAAGGACCCATTCGCCCTGTCGCGGATCGATCAAGTCATCGACTCCATGGCCGGCTGCGACTTGCTATCCTTCCAGGATGCCTACTCAGGCTACCACCAGATCAAGCTGGATCCAGAAGACCGGCACAAGACCTCCTTCATCATGCCCTTTGGGGCCTACTACTACATCACCATGTCCTTCAGCCTGAAGATCGCAAGCGCCACCTTCCAACGGTGCATGCAGAAGTGCCTCCTGCCTCAGATAGGCAGGAGCATCCACGTCTACGTCGACGACATCGTCGTCAAAACCAAGAAGCATTTCAGCCTCCTCGATGACCTCCAGGAGACCTTCGCGAACCTGCGAGAGTACAAGATCAAGCTCAACCCGAAGAAGTATGTTTTCGGCGTCCCCGCCAGTCAACGCTTGAGTTTCTTCGTGTCCGCCCGCGGCATCGAAGCTAACCGTAAGAAGATCAGCACGATCGAGCGCATGCCGAAGCCGACCCGGCTCCATGACGTCTAGAATTCACCTGTTGCCTCACCTCGCTTAGCCGGTTCATCAGCTGGCTGGGGGAGAAGGCCCTGCCCCTCTACGGGCTCCTTCGCAAGACGACTCTAATCGAGCGGGGTCAAACCAAGAGGTCGGGTTTCTTTGACTGGCCTGACAAGGTGGACGAGGCCTTTCGTGGCCTCAAGAAGGCTCTCACCCACGCGCCCATCCCGGCCGTGCCGGCTAAGAAGGAACCGCTGCTCGCCTACATCGCGGCGACCACCCGTGTCATCAGCGTCATCTTGGTGGTCGAGCGGACGGAGGAGGGCAAGTCCCTGCTGGTCCAACGACCCGTCTACTACCTCAGCGAGGTCCTCTCCGTGTCCAAGCAGAACTACCCCCACTACCAAAAGATGTGTTATGGCATATGCTTCGCCGCCAAGAAGGTCAAGTAGTACTTCCAGGAGCATTCCATTACCGTGGTGAGCACGGCCCCGCTCGCCGAGATTATGAGCAGCTGGGACTCCACCGGCCGGATCGCCAAGTGGGTCATCGCCCTCGCCGATCATGAGATCTTGTCCGAGCCAAGAACAGCCATCAAGTCACAGGCGTTGGCTGACTTCCTCATCGACTGGGTGGAGATAGAGTTCGTTCCGCCTCCGGTAAACTCCACGCATTGGCGCTTGCACTTCGACGGCTCGAAACTGAGGACCGGCCTGGGTGCTGGTATAGTCCTCTCCTCCCCAAAAGGTGATCAGCTCAGATACGCCCTCTAGATCCACTTTGCCGCCTCCAACAACATGGCTAAGTACAAGGCCATCATCCATGGCCTCCGGCTCGCCAAGGAGAACGGCATCAGGCGCATCCTCTGCTTCGGCGACTCCGACCTCGTGGTGCAGCAAGTCTCTGGTGAATGGGACGCCAGGGACGCCAACATGGCCAGCTACCGCCTCCTCGTACAACAGCTCACCGGCTCCTTCGAGTGATGTGAGTTCCATCACGTCCCACGGGCGGACAACGAGGTGGCTGATGCACTGGCAAAGATCGGCTCCACCCGGTAGGCCATCCTAGCCGGCGTCTCCCTCGAACGGCTACTCAAGTTATCGATCAAGCCTTCCCCAGAATCGGAGTCAATCTTGGTGCCGGCGGGTGTCGTCGGCCCATCGACGGCCCCGACCGCCTCTCCCACAACTTCACCACCGGCTCCCGAACCGTCGACCGCCCAGCCGGCTCCGATCGAGCCGGCGGCGTCCGAGGCGGCCAGCCCCGATGGCGCGGCCGTCATGATGATCATCGACCAGCCGGCCCCGAGGGTTGGCGAGCCAGACCCGGGGGCTGACCAACCAGCCTCGGGGGCTCCCGAGCCAGTCTTGGGGGTTGGCGAGCCGGTCCTGGGGACTGATCAACCAGTCCCGAAGGCTCCCGAGCCGGCGGCCATCTCGGCCCCCTCGTGGGCCCAACCCATCCTAGCGTTTCTTCTATGAGGCGAGTTACCTCCGAACGAGGCTCTGGCAAGGCAAATCCAGCATCGAGCCATGACCTACGGCATCATCAACAACGAGCTCATCCACTGCAGCACCACCGACGTCTTCCAGCGATGCGTCGAGCCAGAAAAAGGCCTGAAGATCCTCCTCGACATTCACCAGGGCGAGTGCGGGCATCATGCCACCTCCTGGACCATAGTGGCCAAGGCTTTCCGCCATGGCTTCTTATGGCTAACGGCTCTCAAGGCGGCCAAGAAGTTAGTCGACGAGTGCGAGGGTTGCCAACGCTTCAGCATGCAAAGCCACCTGCCGGCAACTGCCCTCCAAACCATCCCCCTCTCGTGGCCTTTCATCGTTTGGGAGCTAGACATGGTGGGCCCATTCAAAACCGCTCGAGGTGGCATGACGCATTTGCTGGTGGCTGTCGACAAATTCACCAAGTGGATCGAGGCGCGACCAATCAAGAAGCTAGACGGCCCCACGGCCGTCCGGTTCATCGACGACGTCACGGTGCGCTACGGTGTTCCCCACAGCATCATCACTGACAACGGCATGAACTTCACCAAGGGTGCACTCGCACGCTTCTGCTCCAAGAAAGGGATCCGGCTCGACCTGGCCTCCGTCTCTCATCCGCAGTCAAATGTCCAGGTCGAGAGGGTGAACGGCCTCATCCTGTCTGGCATCAAGCCCCGGCTCGTGACGCCGCTGGTAAGGTCAGCCGGTTGCTGGATCGACGAGCTGTCGGCCATCCTTTGGAGTCTCAGGACCACCCCGAACCGTTCGACCGGCTATACTCCTTTCTTCCTTGTGTATGGGTCCAAGGCAATCATCCTACCAACATCAAGTTCGATTCGCCTCGGGTCGCCCTATACACGGAGAAGGACGCAAAGGAGGCAAGAGAAGACAGCGTCGACCTACTCGAGGAAGCTCGCAAACTGTCCTTGAGCCGGACGGCGATCTATCAGCAAAAGCTCCGGCACTACCACAGCAAGCGGATCCGGCCGCTCTCGTTCCGCGAGGGGGACCTGGTCCTCAAGCGGATCCAACGAATAGCCAGACAACACAAGTTGTCCTCCCCATGGGAGGGCCCATTTAACATCAGCAAGGCACTACACAACAATGCATACTATCTAATAGATGCCCAGAAGCCACAGAAGCGCAAAAGAGATGCCTCCAGAGAGGAGACGGAGCGCCCGTGGAACGCGACCCTTCTGCGCCCATTTTACTGCTGAAGGAACCAGTGTATGTATGCATCCTCACCCTTTTTGGGTTTATGAATGCAATAGGCGCCCCAAGCCAGCTCTTGGGGTGTGCCCCGTTTCATTTCCCTGAAAAGGGTTCTTCACTCAGCGGCTCCCTGACCCGGCTCCCGAGCCCGGGGGCTAGCCGGCTGGACCTAGAATGCCTCTCCAGAAATTGGCTAAGTAATGTGAGCTGGCCAAACTTTCCCACCCTTACCAGCTACAGAACCGGCTCCTGGCTGTCTGGCTGACGGGGCCTCGGGGCGGCAAGGTTTGGCTCACATGAAAGGTCAAAACAAAAGGAGACCCCTTCTAGGCCCAATCGGACCATCGCCGAGTCTCTTCCACTCTACTTATCCCGAAAAACCCTTGCGATTCCTAAGTTTTGAACCGGCTCCCTTGAGGCGGACGCCCCGACCTAGCTACAGACCAGTTCCCGGCTATCGGGCTGGCGGGGCCGAAACTAAAGGGGGGAAGGAGTAGAAACAAAAAGAATCGAGGCGGGCAAAAAAGGATAAGGACGAGGCAGAACGAGTCACAAGGCAAACACGGCAAACTATTCATGGCATAAATATTAAGGCAAAAGAGGCCCATGGCTAGCATTCAGTTCATTAGACAAACACCCCCAGTGGGTAGATTCAAGTTTTACATGCAAGGAGAAAAAAGAGAAAGATGAAAAAGACGCCCGAAGCTCAGGCCACCGGCGCGTCGCCAGCCGGCGTGCCCCCAACCGGCGCGTCGTGGGGCGGCTCGGTCCTCGCCTCGGAGGTGGTCGCGGCCTTCGGGTCAGCCTTCTTGGCCTTCGAGGCGGGCTCCTCTGTCTCGGCCGTCTCGCCGCTTGAGTCGGTGCTCTCGTCGGTGACTTTGTCATCCGCTCGGCCTTGGGGGATGCCGGAGGAGTCCTCAGGCAGCGGCTCGCCATCCTCGCCAAGGGGCGGCACGAACTCGTCCGTGTCGACGTACGACGCGAGTTCATTGGCCCGCTGGACGAGGGCCGGCTCGCGGGCCTCCCACTTCGCAGCCGGCACATCCCGCATGGTCGCCAACCGACCCAGGTCCACGCCGCGGTACCACGACGTGACGAACCGGAGCGCCATCTGTGCTCCGGCTTGGGCAACCGACGCCTTCCAGCCTTCGAGGCAGGGGACGGCGTGCTCCAGCCACTGAGCCATGTGGTGTGTCAGAGCTCCCCTGTGGCCTGGCCATAGCGCGGCGATGACCTCCTTGCTAGCGGTCTTGAGCCGCTCCACGCTCTCCTCGAGATGGGTCATCCGCATCTCGACGGCGAGCCCGATCTCATCCATGTCCCACATGACATGCTCCTAGATAGAGCGACCACACTCCCAAAGGTATTCCCGGTGCTCCTCAACGGCGCGTGCAGCGTGGCGATGAGTTTCCGGGAAGCGCCCTGGAAGGAAGAAGAAGAGAAGGAAAAGAAAGGCAAGTTGAAACATGAGAAACGACAAGGGAAAAGGCAACCGGCTGGGGAAGAGAAAGATTGGCACCTACTTTCGATCGCGTCGTCCACCCCAAGGGCGAAGTGGAGCGCCGCCTTGCACTCCAACGCCAGGGCCGCCTCCGAGCTGGCGAGGGAACCCTTGACCTCCTCGAGCGTTCTCTTGAGGTGGGTCACCTCGCCTTGAACGGTGGCGGTCCTCAGGGCGGCGTCAGCCGCCTCCTTGACGGCCGCCTCCTGGGCCGCCACCTCCTTCGCCGCCTCGGCCTTGAGCCGGTCACGGGACACCTCCTCGTCCACCAGCAGCGCGGCAAGCCGGTCCGTCTCCTGCGCAGCCGCCTGGACGTCTCGCGCCAGCCGGTCCCGCTCGGCGACAAGCCTGGCCTTCTCCCCCCGAAGGGTGGCCAGCTCACCTGCAAGACACAACCAACGTTAGCCGACTCCTGGGGGCTATGTGCCCCTCCTACGAAGTACAACCTACCATGCACGCGTGCCAGCTCCTTCTCCAGGCGGTAGAAGCCGTATTTTCCGCGGTCGTGGATGGTGACCGCTTACGTGAATAGCTTCTGCTGTAGGGAGGTTCCCTCCTATCGCAAAAAAGGCAAAGGTCAAGACATGCTCAAAAGAGATCCGCCTGGCTGCCCGTCAGCCGGTCAGTTGGACCGCATCTCGGGGGCTACACCCAGTGGGTGCGCTCGCCCGCCCCCACTAAAGACTCTAAGGCAAAGTAGCCGGCTTACCTCCACACGCTGAAGGGCGGCGTGTGCCGCCTCCGCGAACCGGGCCAGCTCCTACCGGCACTGGTCCAAGACACTCCCTAGGTCCACAAAGAAGGGGACCGGGCCACCTGCCTGAGGGGCTCGCAGGGTCGGCGCACTCGCCAGCGCCTCCCAGTCGCGGACCACCTCCTGCATCGATCGCAGGGCCCACCGGGCCCGGTCGCCGCTGCCGGCCGGGCTCGCCGCGGCTCCAGCCGCCAGGGGCGGGTTGATGACGCGAGGGGCCGGCAGTCGCCCCCCGCCGACCCCCCGCCTAGCGTCGTTGCCGCCTCCTCTTCATGCCGCTTCGGCGCGTCGGTCGCACCGGAAGGCCCCTCCACCTCCATGGACGCCGCCTTCGGGGCCACCGGGACCTCTGGCACCTCGACCCGGGCCGGCTCGGCCGTAGGCGGGGTCACCTCTGACACCTCAGGCCGTGTCTTCTTGGGAGTCGGCTCCGTCGTCGCCTCCCTCGTCTGGGCCGTCTCTTGCACGGGCGGAGGCGCTGGCGGGCAAGAGGGAACTCACCCGCTCCGCTGGGCTCCCCGGCCGTGCCGGATCCTCCGGCTCCACTAGGAGCGTCGGTTCGCGGGTCGGCCGGCTCGTCAGCTCCTCCCGAGGAGTCCACTCCTTCCTCCGGGGGGCCTCACGTATTGTAGTCTTCGTAGTCGGAGCCTTCACGCTCCGCCTCGAAGATCTGCGGGTGCGGGCCGTCTGGAGTGTTCTGTCGCACCAACAGCTACGGTTAGCACATCAAAGTAAGTTCTCCAGCTGGCTGCCAGCTGGGGAATATCAAGCGGAAAAGAACCGCCTCGACGAAAAACATACCAGGGAAAGTCGGTTGATGCGGTCGTACGGCTCCATGCCGAAGGACCACGAGGCAGGCTTCAGCTTGAACGTCGTGAGAGCGTTCACCTGCTTCGCCACCTGAGCCGGCGTCAGCTCGACGGTGGACAGCCGGCAGGGGTCGTGCCGGTCGGATATGTCACAAATCCGGCGTGGCCTCATCTGGAGGGGCGACACCCGGCGCGAGTTAAAGGCCACTACCAGGTAGGCGGCGACCAGCCCCTCAGAGCTCTTCAGCTGCGTGAGCCGGCCAAGCTCGTCCAAGGCCACGTCGCGCGGGGCAGACCCCAGCCAGTTCTGCTGGGAGGACTGCCTGTCCTCAAACGGCGGCAGCCGGATGTAATCCGTCCTCGGGTCGATGTTCTTCACGTAGAAGAACGTCCGGTGCCACCCCTTGACAGAGTCAATGAGGGAAAGAGGATGAAAGCGAGTGATGCCGCGGCAGCACACCACCGTGCCCCTGCAGGCGTCGCTTTTCTAAGGTTTGAGGTAGAAGAGAGCGTTGAAGAGGTCGATGAAAGGAAGGATACCAAGGTACCCCTCACACAGCGTCACGAAGGCGGACATGTATATAATCGAGTTCGGGCCAAGGTTGTGCGGTTGGAGGTCACACGTATCGAGGAGAAGACGGAAGAAGATACTAACCGGGAGCCCGAAGCCCCAGGAGAAGTGCCAGGGGAACACGACGTGTTCCCCTGGCTGTGGTGCCGACGCTATCTCGTCGCCCGGCATGCGTGCGGCCACCCGCTCCTCCGGCGGCAACATGCGCGCGCGATGCAGCTCGGCGATGTCCACCTCAACCACGAAGGAGCCAACCCAGCTGCCACCGTGTCCATCGGCCATCGCAGCGGCGGTGCTGCATGCGGGCGCGGGTGCGTGCTCGGGTGCGACGGCGTGCGAG
Organism: Hordeum marinum; assembly: GCA_022496015.1. Taxonomy (NCBI): domain Eukaryota; kingdom Viridiplantae; phylum Streptophyta; class Magnoliopsida; order Poales; family Poaceae; genus Hordeum; species Hordeum marinum. Next base: position 452,699,717 of record CM039678.1, read on the forward strand.
GAAGGAAGAGAGGCGACGAAGAAGGGCAGCAAGGGGGCAAGTGGGGCGCGGGTACCTCCGCCTCCTGACCTTCCTCTGCTTTTATAGGGGAGGCCACGACCGGGGGACGTGGGATTGATTGTGCCCACTCCCCCCGGAAACTCCGCGCGTGTGGGTGGCCCTAGGCCATAATGGCCGCTTCGGGGCGTAGAGGATCATGCCCTGCGCCTCGAGGCCTACTGGTCTATGCTTGGGTCTTGGCGGGCTAGGCCCAAGCGATGTCCCATCTCCCCGCATGCGCGGGACCCACCGCATCATTACTCGCCGCGTGGCGTGCCGCGTGCCGGCGCGGGTCCCAGTGCAACGCGCCTGTAATACAAGATCCCGCAACTAACACTTAGTCACATTGCTTGCAAGGCTTATTGTGATGTTGTATTACCGAGTGGGCCCTGAGATACCTCTCCGTCACATGCAGTAACAAATCCCAGTGTTGATCCATGCCACAGATACCCTCGAATATACCTGTAGAGTACCTTTATAGTCACCCAGTTATGTTGTGACGTTTGATACACACAAGGCACTCCTCCGGTGTCCGTGAGTTGCATGATCTCATGGTCATAGGAACATATACTTGACATGCAGAAAACTATAGCAATAAACTGACACAAATCATATGCTACGTTTATAGTTTGGGTCTTGTCCATCACATCATTCTCCTAATGATGTGATCCCATTATCAAATGACATCTCATGTCAATGGCTAGGAAACCTTGACCATCTTTGATTAACGAGCTAGTTCACTAGAAGCACACTAGGGACAAAGTGTTGTCTATATATCCACACATGCAATGTGTTTCCAATCAATAGAATTATAGCATGGATAATAAATAATTATCATGAACAAGGAAATATAATAATAAACACTTTATTTATTGCCTGTAGGGCATATTTCCAACATTTTCAAACCGAAAGGCATACGCAAAAAGCAATACATACCACATGGGATGATAAATGTGGTGTTCTCCTCGTCTTCCTTGGCCATGGAAATTTGATGATATCCTGAATAGGCATCAAGGAAAGACAACAAGTCGCAGCCGGCGATGGAGTCCACAATCTGGTCAATGCGCGGCAAGGGAAAAGGATCTTTGGGGCAGGCTTTATTGATGTCTGTGAAGTCAATGCATAGCCTCCGTTTCCCATTCGCCTTGCACACTACAACTGTATTGGCCAACCACGTTGGATGAAGTACTCCTTTGATCAAGCCAGCCGCTTCTAATTTCTTGATTTCTTCGGCAATGAACTGTTACCGCTCCAAAGCATGCTTCCGGACCCTCTACTTGATGTCCCGCACGTGTGGATAGACGGCAAGGTGGTGCTCAATCACCTTCTCGGGAACACCGGCGATATCAGATGGTTGCCATGCAAACACATCGACATTCGCCCACACAAAGGCGACGAGCGCGCTTTCCTATTTGTTGTCAAGGGTGGAACTTATGGTGAAAGTTCCTCCCATACCATCCTCCTTGGCGGGCACCTTCTTAGTCTCTGGTGGAGCTGCCTTGGACTTCTTGCTCTTGCCGGTGGAGCTCTCTAGCACATCGTCGATGGGAGCGCAGCACCCCGAGGGGGTGCGCTTGCTGGAATGTGAGCCAGAGGCCTTGCCGGTCCCCCCGGAGCTTCAACGGCAGGAGCAAGTGCCTCGGTGATAGGTACTGCAACTGCCTCCCAATAGAGTTGGTCGGTGCAGATAAGTGCGCTTTTCTTGTTAGAGTTGATCGTAATGACGCTCATTGGCCCTGGCATCTTCAGCACATTGTAAGCGAAGTGAGTGGCCGCCATGAACTTGGACAGCACTGGGCGACCAAGGATACCGTTGTATGGCAATGAGATCTTGGCGACATCAAAAACGATCTTCTCTGTCCTGAAATTTATATCACTGCCAAACGTCACTAGCAGTGTGATTTTGCCCTTCGACTGAGTCCTCCTTGAATTGACCCCTTGGAAAGCGCGTGTGGGCTCAAGATCTTCATCAGAAATTTGTAGCCTCTGGATGACATTAGGCGAGATCAGGTTCACGCTGGCCCCATTGTCGACTAGCATCTTCATCACCTTGAGGTTGCAAATTGTTGGCAAACCCAACAATGGCAGGCACCCGACCGCAGTTGTGCGATCAGGGTGATCCTTGGCGTCGAAAATGATAGGAGTGTTGGACCACTTCAGAGGTCTCTGGGCACCAATAGAGGGCTCCGCCATGTTAACGTCGCGCGCCCACTGTTTAAGTTGGCTGTGAGAGGAATGCGACGAGACACCTACCTCGATGCACATCATCTCTGTAGCCTTCTGGAACTCATGCTCGCTAGACTCGTCGTCCCCTTCGATGTCATCGTCATCACCCTCTTGCTTGTCGTGGCCACAAGCGGGCCGGTCTTTTTGTTGTTTGGGCTTGCCGCTGTGACCTCCTCGGCCAACGCGCTTCTTGCAAGACCCCTCCGCACCATCCTGTCCCTTCTCCTTGTCTCGCCTCTCGTACTCGGCTTTTTGCTTCTCGGCAAGTTGCTCAACTTGTCGGCAGTTCTGGAGATCATGGCCCTTGGTGCGATGGATCTTGTAATACTGCTTGACGGAGCCTTCCGGCTTGTCGGCAGCCGCCATTGCCTAGCAGGAGGCGCACCCGATAACATCCTTACCGGGGTTATCAACCTTGTCCTTCTTGGTGATACCGGGGTTGTCCGATCCCTCGACGGCAAGCATGGCCTTGCCCTTGCACTTCTTGTTATGCCGCCGGCCATTCTTTGGCGGGGTGGTGTTGTCTTCATCCTCAGAGTCGACCCCTGCGCTAGCGTCCTCGCCGGGGAGTCTCCTTCCTTCTTCAGCCCGAGCACATTTATCTGCCAGAGCATAAAGCTCGGCAACATCCCTGAGCTTGTTCGTCGCCAGCTCTTCCCGCATCCTGCGGTTGAGCACGTTCTAATGGAACACGCTGATAACGGTGGCAGGATGAAAGTCTGGTATGTTGTGGTGCACGCAGTTGAACCTTTGGATGTACTTGCACAAAGTCTCGCCCTCCTTCTGAGGGATGATGTGCAAATCGCTTTCTTGACCAGGAGCTTGGTGGCCTCCAGTAAAGGCGCCAACAAACTCATGGCACATGTCTGCCTAGGAGGCGATGGATCCTTTTGGCAGGTGCATCAACCACGACCTGACGTTGGTCTTAAGCACCAATGGAAAGTAGTTGGGGAGTATCTTGTCGTTGCGAGCCCCGGCAACCTGCACTGCAATGGTGTAGATGCTCAAGAACTCTGACGGGTGAGTCTTGCCGTCGTACTTCTCCGGGACCTCTAGCTTGAACGTGCGGGAATTGGGCCACTTGACTTGTCACAGCTCAAGGGTAAACGTTGGACAACCCACCTCGTAAGGTAGGCTGACAGGAAACCCTAGCACGTTTTTGTTAACAGTCGGCCCCATGCGCCTATCAGATTGATGGCACGCTTCCTGTCGCCGCTCAATTGTAGTTCGAGCGTCTTCCTTGCTCCGCTCCCGAAGAACTTGACGCTCATCGTGGCGTGTCCATGGATCGAACGACGCTGTCAAGTAACCATCGCAAGCATCGGTCCGTCGAGTCGGTGACCAGCGTTGTTGCTATGGAGGAGAGTGCACCGTGGTCGCACCGCCTCCGGCCTTCTCACCACTGGCATGAGCTAGCTCGGTGGATCGAAACTTGTCTGTGAGGCTGAGGAGGCGCTGAATGGTGGCTCTCCATTCGTCGAGCTTCTCTGCAGCAGGAGGGAAGTTCAGGAGTAGCTGTCCTCGCAACATTGCTTCTTCCGACATAGTCGGCAGCGAACGACGTGAGGAACGCGAGGTGCTCTGACTCCTAACCGTGTTAGAAGGAGCTCCACCGCGGTCCCACGATGGCACGCCACTCCACTACCATGCTGGCGAGCATGCTGGTCCTGTGCACCTTGGGAGTGATGCGCAGGAGCTTTTCCGTGGGGACGTTGGGAACCGTGGGCACAGTGGCGCTGCTCTTCGCGCGCGTCCTGGGAAGGTTGCGGCGTAGGTGTCGACGTGGGCGTCTTGGAAGGTACCCTTCCATCCCCGGAGTTCACCGTACCACTCCCAGGCAGTACAACTCCGTCCTGAGACCCAGCGGTGCAGGGGTTCCCGCCGCCGCCATGAGCGTCTCTGCGGCGGGTGTCACCGCTTGCTTGGCCTTGATCACCGGAACGTTGCGGAAGCTCTAAGCCTTCGCCTCCTCCTCCACCTGTTTCTACACCGTCGCCTGTCTGTGTAGCTATAGGGATAACAGACACGGATGGGACAACCGTTGTCAGACCCTTCTTCTTGGGGGCCATGGCGATGATGATTATGAAGGAATTGGCGCGCTAATCACCAGATCAGGTTCACGCGACCAATCACCTCCTACCTAGAGCGCCAAAGATGTCGGGGGAATCGACACCTATGGGATCGGAGGGATCCCTTTACGGTTCGGCGGGGAGGAAGGCTCGCACAAAGAGAAGATCGAATGACCAGCGCGTGGGGATTTACCCAGGTTCGGGACGCAAAGATGCGTAAAACCCTACTCCTGCTTGGTTATATTGTGGGTGTTTTCTAGGGTTCCAATTACAGGAGCGCTCTAAACAACTGCTACGCGCATGAGCTAGAAAGTGGGAGTCAAAAGTCCCAAAAGTCGAAAAGTCCTCTATTGTAACGCCCTGGGCCTCCTTTTATACTCTAGAAGGGGTCACCAACAGTGGCGTACAGTACGTACACGGGGTGTACACAGGTACAGTGCTATCATACCTAACACTGACGGAGTAGGACATGCACATTTAACGCACTGTCAGGCATCTCCGACTGTCTACGGGACGGGATAGGAGCCTGTCCCATCGGCACCGCTTAGCCCCTTCATCGCCGGCGCCGCGACACGTGCCCAGGCGGGGCGACACCTGGCCTCTGCGCTGGCGGGGTCCTACCAGGGCTTCGCCTTGTCGAGCCTTTTCCTTGTTGGGTCCTGCCGGGGGTTTGAAGGCCATCCCGGCAAGGTCTTGACTTCGGTCGTGATTCTCCTGTACTTGTATCTAGCAGCCCCCTGTCGGGCCTCGTCGCCAGGGTGGCTACTACTGCCCGTGCACAAGTAAGGGGCATTAGAGAGCCCAAAACTCTAGTGCACTGACACCCGTGCACGTGCCATTGAATCTGAGGTGACTTCTTTCCTTGTTCAACCACCGTTCGATTCACGAGAGACATGGCTGCTACCTCAAGCAGAAGTTCTTTGCATACTCAGGTACTTGGGAGAGGGACATGCAAGCGACCAAGAACGACCATGAGGACGCCAAGCTCGAAAGACCCAAGGAGGAGTTGTAGACGAGCTACAACCTCCGGACGTCTGGCGCCTGGAGGCCAGCTCTAGCCAGAAGGCCACCGCAGGTCCATAGAGGCCGGACGACCGATGCCGCTTAGACGTACGACACCACCCAGAGTCCGGACGTCCGACTCCTCTCCGAAAACCTGTCGCCAGCCGACCAGAGCCAAAACCTTGGAAGACCGAAACCTCCGGACGACCGACACACTCCAAAAATCTGATCGCCCTGTGCCCGAACCGAATCCTCGGACGACTGACCCCATACGTCCGAACCGCCATGAAGCCTCGAACGTCTAACAACGTCCGGACGTCGGCCCCTGTCTATGCATAGGCACGCGGGCCTTGGCCCATGTATCCCCCTATTTCGCCTAAGACTATAAAAACACTTACCCACCTCTAGCTAGGGTTAGCTTATGTTTAGCACTTGACTTTATTGAGGATAGCTCCATCTACTTCCTTCTCCCTAGGAGTTGACCACCTCCTTGAGAGAAGATCCGAGATGGATGCCAAGGCCCCTATCAAGGGAAGATCCCACGGGATACCAAGACCTCATCTCCTCCAGAGTGAGATGACTATCGGTTACTTGTATCTCCTTGTTGACTTTGGATCTATGTACCTCTTGTGTTTGAGTGGATTTAGCGGATGTGTGATCGGAGATCGTTCTTGAGTTCGTCTTTTCTCTCGTGATTTCTCCCTTCTCCCCTCCAAGTGTGAAAAGGTTGACATACACGGGTGTGCCCGGTATCAAACAAGCTGGAGCTGACGATGTGAGCGATGTTGCAACCATGGTGACTGCGCGTTGGAGCCCGCGGGCGTTAAAGATGCATCCAGTCGTGCCACAATCTTGGTAATGAGGACGGGACCAAAACCTGCCACATCGGACGACCATCAAACCACCAGATCGAGGGAGCTCTGGGAGGCCGAGTAGCTTGACATCATTTCTAGTTTAAATTGTTGTTTTTTGTAATTTTCGTGATCCTTTCTTCGCACGTAGCTCGACGCTAGGGTGTGTGTCCGTGGATTCACCTCCCCTCTGCCTGCTGCTCTAGCGGACGATTGATGGGAGGGGAATCGCGGTGTCTTTGCTTTGGTTAGTAGTTTAGGTTATGGTTTTTTAGTCCCCACATATGCGACGCATGGGAGGATGACGACACTTCTTCTTTGAGTTTGTCTTTCGAGCTCCGATCCTCCCCGAGTTCGTCCGTCTAGATGTAGACGATGAAGCTCTAGTATAGATTCATGCTGCCTCCTTGGGACGGTAAGGTTAGGATTTCTCGTCATGTGGCGAGATTTAGTGTCAGGTGCATGAGGTATGTCAATGACGATGACTGTGGCTCCAAGGCGCTGGTTCCTAGGGGCACGTGCACAAAGACTTTCCTGTTGTCATCTACAAGGTCAAACCGGATCCAAAAGGGAGAGGCGACAATGGCAGTTCGTTCTGATGATAGTTGTAGTGGCTCGTGGTCCTGGAATCTTGATGCAGTATTTATTATGTTGAGATGCTTTATACTTTTGATGAACCTTTATAATAGATCTGATTTTTGTTAACAAAAGATACCGCTGCTCTAGTACGTGTTAAATAGGAAAAGAATATGTGCAGCAACCGGTGTGGTCTCTAGTGATGCGAATGCAAAGATTTGCCTTTTTTCCTTCAGAAATTGGAAGCAATCTTATGAGGAGATTGAAGTTGGAGATTCTAAGTTTGCTGACAAACTGATGATTCTAGCTTTATTCGTGCAAAGGCAATGGGGATGTACAGGTGTGGATACCATACAAGATTTCAGAAGCTCCACCTGAAAATAAAGAGGTGCTGTTCTATGGAGATTAACAGGCTGTTCAAGTTTCAGTACATGATTAGCATGCCAGAACGGGATTGTAGTAGTCAAATTGCAAGTAAAGATGGATCCCTTCGTAATTATGTAGTACAATATATGGATCCACTTTTTGTTTACAAGTACCTCTCAGTAATAAACAAAACAATCGCAGTTTTGAAGTCTCTGTTGTCATTACAGATATAGCAGTTTTGAAGTATCTATGATCCATATTTTTTTTTTCAAAGGAATCTGAGAATCAATCTTAGTTTTGAATATGACTGATTTCAGCAACGATAGGAGATTCAACTATTACAATTTTCAATCCCTGAACAATTTGCAATCTGATCAGATTACAGCATTCACGGTTCAACGCGGGACACGGCCTAGATCAGCTGGCAGTCGGATCCAGACACATGGGATCAACGCCAAGGTTTATACTCATTGGTCAAAACTCGCCGGCTGCCGACGATCTCTACCTACGTGAACCTGCGATTTTCTTCTCGAAACCTGTGCGTCTCGATCCAACGGAAAATGTAACACGTACGGGATTGTAGTACAAAGTACCAAGTACAGTAGTAGTACACTTGGACCTCACATGATTGTGCACGCACACGCGCCTGCCTCGTCTGCGAAGGCTGACTTGGCCATCTGGTACTGCTCCTCATCGTCGGTGATGAGGACGGTGGGGCAGTCGACCCCGCAGGACGGGCATGTACGCCTCCGGCGAAAGCATCGGTCCGTCAGCGAGCACATTGCGCAGATGTTGTTTTGGTGGCCGCACCGCCCCAGCGCCACCCAAAACAGGGGATCGCGGCACTCTTGGCAGCGTCGGATGAACTCCATGATCCGGCGAGGACGCGAGCGTAGTCGAGTCTTTTTGGCCTCCGGGCGGTGGAGGTGCCGCGCAGATCTTATAACGACGGGAGCACGACGTACGGGAGAAAACGAGGACAAAGAGGAAACACCTTTCTTTGGAAAGTTATAATCTTTCACTAATTTTTTCCTAATAATAAAATGACTATTGGTTTATCGTTACATATGTTTTATAAAAAAGTCCTTGATTTCGTTTCGTTTAGATTATTTTTGTTCGTCAAACAAGAAGAAGGAGGAGTCCTGCTGCCTCTCTTTATAAAACGCGTACCCTGTTTAAACCGAAGCAAACTCTATCCAACCGGCAGGCATACTTGGATAACAATTCTTCTTGAGATAAGCCTATCACAACCGGCTGCTAATAGCGGATGCTACCAGAAAATTATAACAAGATATATCAGGTAGCTCAATGACGCGTGGGCCTTGAACCATCACGTTCCGGCCATGAGTAAGGCTCCTTGTGAATTAGTACCTTGTCCACTGTACATGCATGGAATATTTAAAGTAGACAGCATGCATCCATGGACGTGGAGTACAGCAACTAAAAATTTGGCTAGCTTGCACATACGTATCTATCTCCTTTGAAAATTATTCCTTCTAATATCAAACATCAAATTTATAAACTGCTTGCACCATCGCACTCAGCAATAAACTCTACGAATAAAGTCCAATATTGAATATATTCTCTATCATGATCTGCTTTAGCTGTGTGTGGGACCCCCACGTCATAGAGTAGTATTTTAAATCAGTTATATTTTTCTCACATATCTTTATCTTTATTTTTTATTTTATCTATCCCTATCTCTATATATATAATAATAAAACACGGATAAATTCTGGTCGTTCGTCATTAAATCTATCCCCAAATTGACAAGAATTACCCACTATGCCACCTATAAATAAAAAAACAGTTTGTTTTTTATCACAAGTCGCTCCGCCAGATTTTGGTTTATTAAAAACTGAACGGCAAATGCTTAACTAAGCTGTCGTATCTTGTTGGCTCGATTGTCCAAGTTGTACTTGGGACACCCAGGTTTGAATCCACGCTTTGAATCATTTTTTTGTTTAACTTTTCTTCTGTTAGGCTGATTCAAATCAAGAGATATGAATCGGGAGGAGAAGAGGAAATTGACTATTTATGAAAGAGGCCAACAATCTACGATGGGATGCCAGATCTTATGTCAGTAACTAAATAGCGAACAAAAACAATTGCCCCAATGGCCTCTGGATTAGTTCATCTTGATTTCTTCCACTCATCTTTGACAATGTGCATGCGAGCACAGGGCCGCCCAGCATACACAACATCGGGAGATATGCATACGCAGTGATTGCCGGATTTTGAATCTATTTTCTGCTCCCATGCGGCATATGGCCACTGGAAAAAGAATGTTTGGTCGTGCGGAGAAAGAGGCGACATGAAAAGTAATTGATCGATTAAAGCGATATTTTCTTTTCTTTCCCTGACGATCGTAGTGACCTGGTACACGATCTAGCCTCTTCCTCATTACACCCAAGGCTAATTATTTCTTAGAAACAAGTTCTTGGTTTACATTTTAGAGGGGCAGAAACACCGGGCAAAAGACTGCCTTGCCATTGACGCACGAGGTGGGGGAGTCAGAGTTGGAGCCTGATATTTCTCCTGTTGCAACGCACGGACATTTTTGCTAGTAATAATAAAGCAGCTATTGCTTCTGTTCGTACGTCATAAAATTTGCCCCTCAATTTGTCCCGAAATTACCCACCATGCCACTCATAAGTTAGAAAAAACATTTCGCTTTCTTTTTACAAGTCACTGCACCAAATACGGTTTATCAGCCGGAGGCCCATAAATTTGCTACGGACATGAAAGCAGCCCAATGGCTGGGGCGCGCCCCTTCCATCCGGTAGACCTGGGTTTGATCCCAGGTGAGTACAACTTCTTGTTTACTTTTTTTTAATCGAGCATATTCAAATAGTATTTTTTTAAGATATTTGTACCCTTTTAATCCTAACTCAAAATCTAACATATTATATATGAAAATTTCTCAAAAAAATGTGTAGATTTCAAATATGCTATCATCTTGCATGTTAATTATTTTTAAAATTTGATTTAAGATGCAATCTTAATTAATACCTTCTTTATATGAGGTATTTTGAAAATAACTATTATATATATATTCCTATATCATTTAAATTGACATAAAAACTATTATTAGCATCACAGAGGATGTTGATTTCAATTAGCTACCATATGCTAAAGGTTACAACAAGTATTTAATGATCCTCTCTATTTCGCACAGTGAACAATAATCGATCCATATATGATGATGTACATTAAACTACTAATATGTTTGCAACACTAAACTACTAATATATGTTTGCAACTACATGATATCTTGACTTAGATTAAAGTTTTAAACACATATATCAGCAAGAAAAATAACGCTCGTCTCAACAAGTTATTGTTTTGAGTACTAAAATGTATTTCTCTATTTTCTTCCTAATGCAATATTTATTGGGAATCACTATGAAGGAACAACAAAAAGACGTAAAAACATAGCGGCGACTAGATAGATATTTTTCTCCCGGTACAACGTACGGACATTTTTGCTAGTTATAATCAATCATGGACGCGGTCGGTTTCCTATGACTTGTCTTTTTTAGGGAAGCAAGGACTCCCTCCTTCAAAATATGGTTTCCTAGCAGTTTTTTTTGTTTGACCTCAATAAATCCCGAACGTTTGGATTTTAGCATTTCATCCCGAATGTTTTTTGATAGTAATTTTAGTTGGCACGAGATGACAACTTTAGTTATTCGAGATATGTAACTTCCAAATTCAGAAAGTTACCATGTTTGCCGACTGAAGTTGTTATCTTCTGTCAACTAAAATTGCCACCTCGCGACAACTGAAGTTGCCAGTTCAAGATGAATTCTTAAACACCGAACGTTCGGGATTTATCATTTCCGTTTCTTTACAACTAAAGCTTCCTTTTTATATTCAGGAAAAGGCTCCTTCGTGTTCGCTCGCGGGAGGTCCTACTCGGCGCACAGAAGTTTGTTGAAGTGGCGCCTGCAGGCGGTGCATAGCGGGCCGGCCCAATCAACCTGTGGGAAAAAAAAACGCGAAGTAAAAAACAGGATGATAATTCGAGCAAAGTGGGAATTGATCTCTGCTCACCTAAGTCGAGTGCTTTCGGCCTTCCCAGAAGACCAGGCTTAGTTTTTTGCCTACAATTAGAAAAATAATACTATTTGATCCCCTTTTAGTACAAACATTAACATATAGTCAACTTTGTTCACGTTGATTAATATAAAAACGAATAAATCATGAAAAATGAAAACGTTTAAGAATTCAAAAATGTTCACGGATTTTGAACAAAAGTTCAAGAATTATTTTAAAAATTCACCGAAGTTGAAAAAACATTCATTGAATTTGAATAAAAAGTTCACTAAATTAGAAAAAAAGTTCATCGAACCTGGAAAAAAAATCATGGAATTTGTAAAAAAGTTCATCGAATCTGAAAAATCATCGATTTTGAATAAAGTTCATCAGACTTGAAAAAAGTTCATTGATTTTTTTAAATTCATCGAATTTGAAAAAAACTTCAGAAAGCTTAAAGAAAGTTCATCGATTTAAAATAAGATTTCATCAAATTTTTAAAAATTAGTCAGTTTCGAACAAAATTTCATGGAGTTTGAGAATAGTTCATCATTTTTCCAAAAAACACAATTTAAGAAAAAAAGAAAACAGAAAACTCGAATAAAACCGGCCCTGACAATGACAAGTGAATCAGTGAAAAACTCGAATAAAAACCGATTTGAGAAGCTTCTGAAAGCTTCCCAAAACCAAGGGATCCCCAATGAAATATGAAATATAAATAGGAAAAACGCTGAGAAAGCCGAATTTATTCGTTGGCCTAGTGGTTACGCATCTTTTCCTCGAAGGAGCCGATCATGGGTTCGAAGTCCGGCGGCATCACCTTTTTTTGAACGTTTTGAATGAAGAAAAGAAGAAAAAAACACGGGAAAAACCCAGCCTTATCGCATATCACGCGTTAGAGCGTGCGCGAGTTAGCAATCCTTCCTCACGACAACATTTACTCCATCTTCCGTTTCTAAATATATCTATATTTTTAGAGATTTGACTATGGACTACATACAGAACAAAATAAATGACTTTACACTATTAAATATGTCTATATACATTCGTATGTAGTTCGTAGTAAATCTCTAAAAAGACTTATATTTAGAAACATAGGGTACATCAGTAAGTAAAAGAGGAAGAAGCTCAAGAAAGAACCTTGTGTTTTGAATGTCAAGTTGGTGAAGGCTCTCGCTCTCCGAGTCTCTCCCGCGGGCGACTCCGGGGGGCCAACCCTAGCGCCGCCTCCCTCTCTCCTCGCCGGGCCTTCCTCCCTTTGTCGCCGTCGGCGCATCACCGGCCAAAGGCCGCGTGGCATAGGCGGCGGCGGGGTGCCTTCTTCCCGCACACCGGAGGATTTTAGAGATTTGACTATGGACTACATACAGAACAAAATAAATGACTTTACACTATTAAATATGTCTATATACATTCGTATGTAGTTCGTAGTAAATCTCTAAAAAGACTTATATTTAGAAACATAGGGTACATCAGTAAGTAAAAGAGGAAGAAGCTCAAGAAAGAACCTTGTGTTTTGAATGTCAAGTTGGTGAAGGCTCTCGCTCTCCGAGTCTCTCCCGCGGGCGACTCCGGGGGGCCAACCCTAGCGCCGCCTCCCTCTCTCCTCGCCGGGCCTTCCTCCCTTTGTCGCCGCCGGCGCATCACCGGCCAAAGTCCGCGTGGCATAGGCGGCGGCGGGGTGCCTTCTTCCCGCACACCGGAGGCGTGCGTCGCGGAGCGCGGCCTCCCGGTGTCATGGCGACTTCACGGTGGCTTCGCGGATCTGCTTGTGGCGGCGGCCGGCTTCTCCTGCATTGGCTCGTCTGCGTTTGGACCGCTTCGACTTTCGTCTTATCTCCGCCTCGCCCGACCGCTACTTCCATCAAAGGGTTGGTCCTCTCCCAGCCGTGGTCGATTGCTCGTATCACACGCCCCGTACAACAGGATCGAGCTCGTCTCGCGCACATTGCTGCAGGACCGAGCTCGTCTCGTGCACGGGCAGCAGGACTGACCTTGTCTCCCTCACAGTGCTGCAGGACTGAGCTCATCTCGCGCTAGGGGTTGTAGGATGGGGAGATGGATGCCAGTGCTGGATGGCCTACCGGGCCTCGGCAATGGGGTCTCCCAGGGGTGCGAAAGGTGGGACCTTTTCGCCCGTCTCTTTGGTTGGGGTAGCGGCGGATCTTGGGTGAGGTGGTGTCAAGGTATTGGATGCCAGGACGGCAGCTCTGGTGGCGGTAGCACGATGCTCGTGGGCGAAGGTCGTGGCTTGGTGCTGCCCGATGGCCATGGTCGTGTGGGCGGCATGGTAGCTGGGGCGTGGCGTTCGGTGGCGGTGAGTGTTGGTCGGGGTGAAAACCTGTTCTATCCTTGGATGGACCGGCGGCGGCAAAGCTTGTTCCCTTCTTGAAGGCGTCGTCGCGGCTCTCACTGCCCGTCGTGCGGCTCTAGGGGAAACTCTGATCCTCGGATTGGGCGGTGACGGCACTCCGGTGTCGTATCTTTCCTGAAGGCGCCGCCTTGGAGTCCACGGTTCGTCGTATGCGGCTTCATCTCTGTGTAGTGGTAGCGCTAGGGGTGATTTTGCTGTGCTCAGCGCCTGTGTATCCTGCCTTGGATTTTTGGGTGTGTTGGTGGCGTGTGTTTGTACCAGGTGATGTTGATCTTTGCTTTATATATAAAGCGGGGCGGGAGCCTTTTTCGGTAAGAGGAAGAAGCTCATTATGAGCAATTTCAATCCACTTACTATAGAATTTAGATCTAGCTACACCAGCTAATCTATGGGCAACAACATTTTCTTATCTAGGACATAATTTAAATCGAATTGAACTCAACTCACATGCCAAGTGGTAACAACCATCTATGATGGCCGCTGCATTGCCCGCATACTGACCGGCCTTGTTCATAATCTCCATTAGTTCCAAGCTGTCGGAAACGAGTAGCATGTCGAGGAAGAGAGTTGTAAATCAAATTTAAGAGCCAATGCCTTTGCAAGTAATAGGGCCATAACATTACTCTATTAGTTTGTTCCCACAAACAATAAAATGGCCTATGTCGTCTCGTATGATTGCTCCCATAGCTCCATGTAGCACGTCACATTTGAAAGCACAATATGCTCCCTTGATGGTTTTGATAATTCATGACAACATACATTGTCTCTTGGACTAACACCTCTATCTAGTATATTTCAAATGATGGTCCATGATGATCTGAGTTGGCAAAAAGGTTGAGGAGATTGTGGAATTACCCAAGATTCAAGGAAATAAGTTGCCAAGCTTCAAGCAAGAGGACTCTACATTTTATATTTGTGAGAAATCATTTTGAGTCTATAGGAAAGCCAATACTATTAAAAGGGGGTAAAGTTTTGATGGTGAACAATATGCTCAAACGTGCACAAGTGACAGTCACCAAAACATCCACATACTCTCCCACCAAAGTCTGTCCTAAGCCAAATATACCAAATCGGTGCAACCAACTTTTCCATCCCGGTGCCACCGAGTTCCAAACCCTAGACAGACTCAGCCAAACCCTAACACTTCGATGCAACCGACACTGCACTCGGTGCCACCGAGTTGGATTGCCAACTTCCTGTTACGAAAATTCTCATTTTCGGTCCGACCGCGAATGGTGAATTGGCGTCACCGAGTTTGGTAATTCTGACCATTGGTCACCTTGTCGGTGCAACCGAGAGTTATATATTGGTCCGTCAGAGATTCAAAATTTGCCAATTTTTGTCACTTCGATACCACCGAGTTTTAGACTTTGGTGTCACCGAGTCTGACTTATTGTGTGTAACGGGTGGATTTTTGGGGATGCCTATATATACCCCTTCACTACCACCCACTCGATAGAGAAGCACTCAGAACTATTCCATACCTATCCTACTCAGTTTTTCGAGAGAGAACCACCTACTCTTGTGTTGAGGTCAAGATCTTCCACTCCAACCATATGGATCTTTATTTCTAGCCTCCCAAAGTTGCTTTCCACCATTCCCATCTCTCCTACCAAGCCAAATCTGTGTGAGAGAGATTGTGTGTTGAGGATTCTATCATCTTGAAGAACAAGAGCAAGGAGTTCATCATCATTACCGAGCCTATTACCTTTTGAAGGGTGGTGCCTCCTAGATTGGTTAGGTGTCGCTTCGGAGCCTCCTACTTCGTGTTGTGGAGTGAACCACGAAGTTTGTAAGGGTAAGGAGATCGCCTACTTCATGAAGATCTACCCATAGTGAGGCTAGTTCTTCGTGGACGGAAGCCGCATGGAATAGTCAAGGTTGCTTCTTCGTGGAACCCTCCATGGGTAGAGCCCTCCGTGGACTCTCGCGGCCGTTACCCTCCGTGGGTTGAAGACTCCATGAACGTGGACGTACGATAGCACCACCTATCGGAACCACGGGAAAAATCCTTGCGTCTCCTATTGTGTTTGATCTTCTTAACCATCTCTTTACTTACATGTGCAATGTCTTTACTTTCCGATGCCATACTTGTAGACATGCATGTGTAGGGCGGCTTGACTATCTAGACTTGTTAAAACTATTAAAATCTGCAAACCAATTAACTTGGGAAAAGGTTAGGTTTTAAATTTCTGCTAGTAGTCTATTCACCCCCCCTCTAGACACGTGTCTCTTGATCCTACAAGTGGTATCAGAGCTTTGGTCTCCATTGCTTCGGTTTAATCACCGTGGAGGAAGATGGATGTGTCTAGAGTAGAGAGTTTGAGTTGTAGAGTGCCCATTCTTGATGGAGAGTATTATAGTCAATGGAAGAATGCCATGATTGATCTATTTAATGGATTTCATTTGACTAAATATATTGAACAACCCTATGTGCTCCTCATTGATGAATTGCATCCCCCACACGAAGAAGAAATTAACATGCTTGGTAACCTAAGAGCTGTCAATCTTATTGTTAGAGGTTTAGCAAGATTCGTGCTTTCTCAAATGAAGAACTTTCTCGGTAAAACGGCATACGAGCTACTCACCGGTAACAAACCCCAAGTCGGATACTTTCGGGTATTTGTCTCAAAGTGCTACATTCTTGATAAGCATCGTCATACTAAATTTGCTCCTAAATCTCATGAAGGATTCCTACTTGGTTATGGATCGAACTCTCACACTTACCATGTTTACAACAACATCACTCGAAAAGTTGAAGAGACGGTAGATGTGAAGTTTGATGAATCTAATGGTTTGCAAGTCGAACAATTGCCAAATGATGTAGGTGATAAGGATCCTTCCAAAGCCATACTAGATCTACCCATCGGCAAGATTCATCCCATGGAGGTGAAGGAGAGTACTTCATCAACTCAAGTGGAAGCCCCTACTTCATGTCAAGGTGAACCTCAACACGACATGGAGGCATCCACAAGTGGTACATGACAAGATGATGAAGAGGAGGAAGTGCATCATGAAGATCCACCACAACCACCTTCACCACCACCTCAAGGGAACGACACCTTCAACAACAATGAAGATGAACGAGATGATGATGATGATGAAGAAGCTCCACCATCCAACAATCGGAAGCTGACCCGTGTTCGAGCTCAAGTGACCAAGAACCATCCCCTAAAAAAATCGTTGGTGATATACAAACAGGGAGAATCACTCGCTCTAAAACCCGTCTAGCTAACTTCTGTGAGCATTATTCTTTCATCTCTAGCATTGAGTCTTTAAAGGTAGAACAAGCCCTAGAAGATGCGGATTGGGTGAACGCAATGCATGAAGAGCTGCACAACTTCAAGAGGAACGAAGTGTGGACACTCGTGGAGAAACCCGAAGATGAGCACAACATCATTGGAACCAAATGGGTGTTTCGGAACAAACAAGACGAAGATGGTCAAGTCGTACGCAACAAGGCTCGTCTCATAGCTCAAGGATATACGCAAGTAGAAGGTATGGACTATGGTGAGACTTACGCCCCCATAGCTAGACTTGAAGCTAGTTGTATTCTTCTTGCCTACGCTAATCACCATGATATCACACTTTATCAAATGGACATCAAAAGTGCATTTTTAAATGGTGAAGTAGAGGAAGAAGTCTATGTTAAGCAACCACCTAGTTTTGTGAATCCTAATAAACCTAATCATGTTTACAAGCTTTGCAAAGCTCTTTATGGTCTTAAGCAAGTCCCTCGTGCTTGGTATAAATGCTTAACAAAGTTTCTCATCGAAAAAGGTTTTGAAATTGGTAAAATTGATGCAACATTGTTCACTTAGAGATTTAATGGAGAATTATTTGTATGCCAAATTTATGTGGATGATATTATCTTTGGTTCCACTAACCCTCAATTTAGTGAAAGATTTGGAAGGTTAATGTCCGAGGAGTATGAGATGTCTATGATGTGTGAGGTGAAATTCTTTCTTGGATTGCAAATCAAGCAATCAAGAGAAGTAATTTTCATCTAAGTATACCTAGGACTTAATCAAGAAGTTCAACATGCAGGATTGCAAGGTATGAAAATCCCTATGCCCACTAGTGGACATGTTGACCTTACCAGGGAAGATGAACCGGTTGATCAAAAGGTGTATCGATCTATGATTGGTTCATTGTTATATCTATGTGCATCTTGTCCTGATATTATGCTTAGTGTTTGCATGTGTGCTAGATATCAAGCCGCACCTAAAGCGTGTCATCTTTTGGCTATGAAACGTATTGTGAGATACTTGATACAAACACCAAACTTTGGCATTTGGTATCCCAAGGGATCTTCTTTTAATATTGTTGGCTATTCCGATTCAGACTATGCTGGTGACAAGGTTGATAGAAAATCCACCTCGGGTACTTGTCAATTTTTAGGTAGATCTCTTGTGTCCTGGTCCTCCAAGAAACAAAACTCAATATCTCTATCTACTGCCGAAGCTGAGTATATTGCTGCCGGATCTTGTTGTGCGCAATTACTATGGATGACACAAACGCTTAAGGATTATGGTATTCATGTTAAAAATGTTCCATTACTTTGTGACAATGAAAGTGCTATTAAAATTGGACATAATCTTGTGCAACATTCTCGAACCAAGCATATTCAAGTTCGACATCATTTCATTCGTGATCATGTTGCCAAAGGAGATATCAATCTTAAGCATGTTCGTACTAACAAGTAATGGGCAGATATCTTCACCAAGCCACTTGATGAGAAGACATTTTGTCATTTGAGGAGTGAGTTGAACATCATTGATGCTTCAAACTTGAGCTAGACTCACTCGGTTGCAAGCAAGGGCATGAGCTTAATTATTATCTCCATGATCTCGTAACTCATTATCATATGCCATGGAATTCTATGCTCCTTGTATTGCATCTAACCTTTTGTAGGTACTTGGAAGAACTTCATTCCACAAGATTGCCATCAACTCCAATCATAAGCAATCTTGTCATTACCAAGTATCCACAACCCCTCTTGATGATGGAAGGAAGAAGACAACAAAAATATCCTTGACATATACTTGATATTAGTTGCAAATCTATAAGTGGTATCATGTCAATAGGATATATCCACTGTTCTTCCTTGCATGACTAACCTTTGTAGGTGATGAGTGTACTAGAACGAGAAGGATAGCTCCAAACTCAAGATGATCTTCATCAACATCGAACATTCTCAACAAGATCACCTACGAGCAGCAGCATCAACATCATTCAAAGGTATGTACTCATATCCTTGAAAAGGCTTTACTCTAAATCATGGGATAAAGAAACTCAAGAGATATGAAGACATCAAAATGCTTAATCAAAAAATGGTAACCCCATTTTAAGCTTAAATGATGAGTATGACCTATGATCAAGTATTCTTGCTTGGTTCCTAAGTCGATATACTCTAATATAGATGACCTAGTCACCGCCCATCATTTAGTTAAGAATCTTGTGTGGTTTGCTCTCTTATTGCATGATTTCTCGCAACCACTCAAATCTTATCTATTTGATTACCCTTGTAAATGTTTCGCATTTTTCATTTAAATAGTTTCATTTGTCTCTCTGAAAATAGAAACTTGGTTTATCTTTCGGAATCACTGACTTAGATAACTCGGTTCTACCGAACTTGCAGGTAAGCTGCTCTACACAAACTCAATATCACTGATTTATCCATCTCAGAGCCACCGATTTTCTTGGTGTTCAAATTTTATGTTTTCCTGATATAGTTTACTTTGCTTTCTGTTCTCGAGACAATCTTGTTCCTTCTATGATCCCTTCAAAAAAAACTTTGGGGGAGAAGAACAAACAACACTTCGGGGGAGAAATTCATTATTCAAGGATCCAGAGCTCCAAAGGGAAGAAATCTCACATTTGCCAAAGGGAGACAAATTACATTCAATGATTCCCTTAGTCTTTCCATGAACCCTACTTTCAATGACCCTTGATCTCCATGATCCCTACCTTGTCAATGATCCATGTCACTACTCCCAAGAGTTTAACCTTTTTGGAAATTTAGGCCAAAGGGGGAGAATATCAAATCTTCATGCTAAAGGGAGAGTCACATGCTTATGCAAAGGGGGAGATATGATTTAAGGGGAGAGGAAAACATCAAAAGATCAAAAGTTCTCACTTATATAGTCAAGGAGAAGAACGACAATGTAGGAGGAGAAAACCACTTTTGGAGAAGTCTCAAGTAATCCTTTGATATCTTACTGTTCTCACCCTATCCAATCCCAATATCTACATGCTGAGATTCAGGGGGAGAGGATGAACTACTACTTTCATATCTAAAGGGGATAAAGTTCTAAAGAATTTATGCCTAAGGGGGAGACATATTAATCTTAAGGATTATCATACTTTATATGTTCTCCATATCTTGGTATCTTTGTGTAGCGACCCGACCAGAAAGGTCGAATCTCCGGTGTTTCCGTACCATCCCAAGATCATGCTGGTACACACACGGTACATCAATGTATATATCAAAGGGAAATCACATAGCATTATATTAATCGAAATCTCATATCGAGTCCTTTATTACAATAAAATTACAATAAAGTGGCTGAAGGCCAACTCATGAGAATATCTAAATCTTGCGGAAGCGTCAAAGGTAGATGAGTCCATCTGACTCCAAGGGCATCTCACTGAGCATAGAACGTGTCCTCACTCCTGGTCGGAAAAGTACTCTGCAACATGATACGTTGCAGCCGTGTAGGTCAGCATATGGAATATGCCGGCAAAGTCACAAGAGAGGGGTGAAAAGATAATCATCTAATCTACATGCTTATATGGCAGGTGGGGTGGTAAGTTTTTGCGTAAAGCCAATTTTTCCTACATCAAGAGAGGAATAAGCAAAAATTATTACTAAGTTGGTTGATTAATGAGATGGTTCCACCAACCAATTCTCATACCCAAATTGTTAATACCCACATCATCATATTAATTGTGTTGAGAATACCGAATGTTTTAGTTCCTTTGGCTCAAGTCGTCCATGACCGTGGACACGGCTAATCGATTAGGTTTGAGTACTCTGTAGAGTTTTGCACACGTTCCCCACAAGATTTGGTCGCCTCCATTTAATTTCTCACACTTCAGGGTGTTTGAGAAACGGATGACCAAAACATGGTCTTCCAAAGGGTTTCCCTGCGACTCTGTCGGTGCCCATCCTTTCCTACCGTTCTTCTACCTCTCGTAGCACCGCCTTTCCAGGGTCACCACGATATCCAACCAAGCCAGAGCACATAATGACTTGTGGCTGTGCAGGTAAGCCTTGGGTCTTGAAGCACCCATCCATCTCTTTGTGTCTGGGTGGATCTTTCCGCGTGAATACTGGCCATCTCCAGCATCACCTAGGCAATCCACTGGTTTCTCCAGGGTGCCATTCAACCATCATCCACCCAGAGGTATGTTGAAAACTCGGAGTCTTGTAGTCTTGATCATTATGTAGGCCTTGAAATTATTAACTTTCTCAACTCTCATGAATCACAACCAACCCCGTCTACTAATAGCATAGCAAAATTTAAAACAGCGTTTCCCGGGGCCAATGTTGTCAAAGGGGTTGAGAGGGGGTACCTACCACATAATACTACAACAATGTAACCAAGTTTCCAACTAACCTATCTTGCATGCAATTGGGGAAAATGGTAGAACTAATGCATATAAAACATGGGTAATCATGATCAAAGTGACTTGCCTGATTGATGATCTTCGTACTCGTGGGACTCTAAGTAACAAGCTTCGCACTCCGGATAATCTAACAAAGCAAACAAGCACTCAAATAAGCATACAACAGAATATTGTAACCCACAAACATCAATCAAGAACTAGTAAACAGTCAAGACAAAACAATGCACAAATCACAAGTAAGGAAAACACACAAAGTTTTGTTTACTAGGAGGTGATTGATAAAACACTACTAACATAATAAAACTATTTTTAAATAACCAAAACAATTGTTGACAGCAAGGAAACAATAAAATATTTTTATTAATAAACAGAAGAAAATCAATTTAAGTTTGTTGAGAAAACTTTTGTAAAGTTTGTAAAAGTTTTGATAAACACTATATGAATCAACTATAGTTTTACTATCAAAAGAGCAAAACAAAACTTATTATTTATTAACAAAACATGTTCTTAACAGAAAATAATTTACAAATAAACTTGTCTTAGAAAACAGAATTAAATTATATAAAACTTTGTTGAAAGAAAACTATTACTAACTAGTTGTTTTAGTTCAAATAAACCTATTCGAAAAGAAATTGTGATTCCTATATTAACAAAGAAATAAACTAAACAAGTTTATATTTTTATTAACAATAAGTAAAACACTAAATTTTTAAACAACAAACCTACTAAACAAATTAGAACTAAATCTAAAGTAAACTAATTAAAACTAAGTAAATAAAACTATACTATAACACTAGGCAGATTCTGGTTTTAGTAAAAACACTAATCAAATATATCCTAAAAATCCTCAAACTAATCATGAAGGTAATCCTAACTAATACCAAATAGTAGCAAAAAGATTCATGTCAAAATCTATTTTCAAACTCTAGTTATTCAGATTTGAAAGATTTGAGCAAATTTGATTCAATTAAAATTTTATAGTTCAAATTTGAAATTTAAAAGTACAGTGTGAAACTAAATGAAAAATGTGAGCTATTGCAAAAAGAATCAACTCAAACATTTAATAGATTAAAAGTTATAAGCAAAAAAAAATTTGGATTCACTCTGTTAACTAAAACAAAAACAGAAAAGGGAAAAAATCTACCGGACGGCCAGGGGGCTACGTGGCGCTTTCCTATTGGTTGCGGGCGTGCGCACGAGAGGTTACGGGCGGGCGACCGATCTCTAATGGAAAATGTTTCGGGGGTTAAAATCAATCTAATCGGGACCGTTGAGTGGGGATCCGATGGATGGGGTGAGCTCCAAGACTTTACCGGAGAGGGAGGTGGAACTCCGGCGATGGTGGCGGCAGCCGGTGGTCGAGGACGTCACCGGAGGGGTCTCTGGTGGTCGAGGGAGGCAACAAAGGGGTTCAGACGGTTGCGGTGGACGTCCTGCGTCGAATGGTGAGGTCGGAGGGGCGAGGGGAAGAGTGGAGCGACGGCAGGAGCTCTGGAGGGTTTCGGTGGTTGCAGGGACTCCGGCAAGCTCGTTTGGCAGCGTCCCGGCGAGGTAGGAGGGGGCTTTGCGGGGAAACAAGGAGCGGAGGGTGGCCGGCTTATATAGGGGCGCTGGGGAGTGCGGGGGAGGAGAGGGGAGAGAGATCCGGGAGGAGTAACTGCCGGCGACGAGGTCGGGCGAGAGGAGAGTGATGACCGAGCGGGTCTTCGGGCGGTCAGGGTGGGACCCAGTGTCAGCGAGAGGGGAGCGAGGTTTCCGCGTCGGTCGGCCGGTCGGTATTGACTTCGCGAGTAACTGCCGTGGGCCGGCCCGTTTAATACTAAAACCGTTACCGTTTGTGTTTAATGTTTTTCTAGAGCGTTTCAAAAACCTTTAAAGCATTCAAATCATCTCTAAATACAGGAGTATTATATATCAAAATTAACAGGATAATAAATTCCATTTAATGAACATTTTTATTCTGTCATTTGAACACTTTGGAAAAAATAATATTTTTAGAAATTGCCTATTTGTTTTTAAAACCTTTTTGCAAATATTTTCAAAACAACTCCTGGTTACTTTTGTTCAAATAGATCACCAAAATGACCCTGGTGTGGAGTGTCATGTTACTACCCTCTTATTTTGAACATTTTACCAAGATTTCAAATAGGTGAAAGCAGCTTAGGAAAAGTAGAAAGGGCTTTCAGAATTTTAGAAAGAACATTTCAACAATACATGTATTCAAACAATGATGATGATGGATGCATAGCTATATTTCATAACATTCCAAAATGAAATTTTGGGATGTTACAAACCTACCCACCCGAAGATGAATCTCGCCCTCGAGATTCAGGTTGGCTAGAAAATAGGTGCGGGTGGTCTCTACGAAGATCTTCTTCGTGTTCCCAGGTGGCTTCTTCCTCAGTGTGGTGACTCCACAGAACCTTACAGAACTTGATGATCTTGCTGCGGGTAACTCTGTTGTTAGTCTCAAGGATTCTGACAGGCTTCTCCTCGTAGGTCAGATCATTGTCAAGTTGTATGGCCTCTAGGGGCACTGTGTCTCTCAAAGGAATATCAGCCATCTCAGCATGGGATTTCTTCAGCTGGGACACATGGAAAACATCATGAACTCCGGATAATCCTTCCGGCAATTCCAGCTTGTATGCAACTTCGCCTCTACGTTCAAGAATTTTGTAGGGGCCTATGAATCTGGGTGCTAACTTTCCTTTAACACCAAACCTCTTGATTCCTCGAAGCGGGGACACACGAAGATATGCTCGGTCTCCCACTTCATACGTCACTTCTTTGCGTTTGCTGTCAGCATAACTCTTCTGTCGAGATTGAGCTATCTTGAGTCTATCGCGAATCAACCTGACTTTCTCTTCAGAATCACGGATAAGGTCGGGACCAAAAAGTTGTCGGTCTCCAACACCATCCCATGTCAACGGTGTTCTGCACCTCCTTCCATATAAAGCTTCGAAATGGGCCATCTTTAGACTGGTCTGATAACTGTTGTTGTACGAGAATTCTGCGTAAAATTGTCATCCCAACTAGATCCATAATCTAGCGCACAAGCTCTCAACATGTCTTCCAGAATCTGGTTGACTCTCTCAGTCTGTCCATCTGTCTGCGGATGAAAAGCTGTACTGAACTCCAGCCTTGTACCCAAAGTTTCATGTAACTGATGCCAAAACTTTGAGGTAAATTGTGTTCCTCTATCTGACACGATACTCCTCGGAACTCCATGCAGACATACGATCCTGGTCATATATATCTTGGCTAGCTTAGCACTGGTATAGATGGTCTTCGCTGGAATGAAATGAGCTACCTTGGTCAAGCGATCTACCACTACCCAGATGGAATCATAACCTGAACGGGTCCTAGGTAGTCCTGTGATGAAGTCCATACCAAGCTTTTCCCATTTCCACTCGGGTATCGGCAAAGGTTGGAGTAACCCTGCTGGTTTCTGATGTTCCGACTTTACTCGCTGACAAACATCACATATTGCAACGTGTTCCGCAATATCCTTCTTCATACCTGTCCACCAATAACTTTCCTTTAAATCCAGATACATCTTGGTATTGCCTAGGTGTATCGAGTAAGGTGAATCGTGGGCTTCCTGAAGTATCAACTTCCTGAGCTCTGGGTCATTGGGCACATAGATTCGGTTCTCAAACCACAAAGTTCCGTGTTCATCCTCACGAAAACCTTTAGCCTTACCATCTTCCATTCTCTGCTTTATCTCAGCTACCTCCTTGTCCGATTTCTGGGCTTCACGAATTCTTTCGGTCAAGGTGGACTGAATGTCCAGTGTAGCAACATATCCTCTTGGAACTATCTCTAGCTTGAGCTCTCTGAGATCATCGGCTAACTCTTGGGGTAATCCTCCCGCTGTGAGTGTGTTTACATAAGTTTTCCGACTCAAGGCATCGGCTACAACATTGGCCTTACCTAGATGGTAATGTAATCTCATGTCATAGTCCTTGATTAACTCTAACCATCTCCTCTGTTTGAGGTTCAACTCCTTCTGAGTGAAAATATATTTCAGGCTCTTATGGTCGGTGTAAACATCACAACTATTTCCGATAAGGAAATGTCTCCAGGTCTTGAGTGCGTGCACAACGGCTGCTAGTTCCAAATCATGGGTGACATAATTCAACTCATGAGGTCGTAGTTGTCTAGATGCATAAGCTACAACCTTTCCATCTTGCATGAGTACTCCTCCAAGTCCTTGACGTGAAGCATCACAATAAACCTGGAAGTCCTTCCGAATATTGGGCAAAATCAACACTGGGGCTGTGACCAAACGTTTCTTCAACTCCTGGAAACTGGCTTCACATTCCTCAGTCCAAACATACTTGGA
Source organism: Hordeum marinum (assembly GCA_022496015.1). Taxonomy (NCBI): domain Eukaryota; kingdom Viridiplantae; phylum Streptophyta; class Magnoliopsida; order Poales; family Poaceae; genus Hordeum; species Hordeum marinum. Next base: position 452,725,235 of record CM039678.1, read on the forward strand.
TTCTTTCTTCAACAACTCTGTCATGGGCTTGGCTATCTTTGAGAAATTCTCAATGAATCTCCGGTAATATCCGGCAAGTCCGAGGAAACTACGGATCTCCTTAACTGAGGTGGGTGACTTCCACTCGGTGACGACTTCAACCTTAGCAGGGTCTACGGCTATTCCTTCTCTGGAAATAACATGTCCAAGGAATCCGACTTCCGTCAGCCAAAATTCACATTTGCTGAACTTGGCATATAACTGATGCTCTCTTAGCTTTTCCAGAACTAAATGCAGATGTTCCTTTTGTTCTTCCTCGTTCTTGGAGAATATCAAAATATCATTGATGAACACCACGACAAACTTGTCCAAATATTCCATAAACACCTTGTTCATCAAATTCATGAAGTAGGCAGGAGCATTAGTCAAACCAAAGGACATGACAGTATACTCATACAAGCCATACCTTGTGGTGAAAGCTGTTTTGGGTATATCCTGTTCACGAATCTTCAGTTGGTGATACCCTGATCGAAGATCGATCTTAGAGAATACTTTGGCACCTACTAGCTGATCAAACAAGTCATTAATCATCGGCAGAGGGTACTTGTTCTTGATAGTCACCTCGTTCAAGGCACGATAATCGACTACCATTCTCAAGGTTTTATCCTTCTTCTCCACCAAAAGAACTGGGGCTCCCCAAGGTGAAGAACTTGGACGTATATAACCTTTGTCCAATAACTCCTTAATTTGCTTCTTGATTTCCAACAGATCATTTGCGGGCATCCGATAGGGTCTCTTGGAAATTGGTGCTATCCCTGGCTGTAGCTCTATTAGGAACTCAATCTCCCTATCTGGTGGCATGCCTGATAATTCTTCCGGAAATACATCCAGAAAGTCTTTTACCACAGGTACTTCCTCCTGAACAACTCCTGTGAGAGAATTTAATCGAGCACTCATCTGGGTGCGTCGGGATACATACTTAATCCTCTTGTTCTCCGGGGTGGTGAGTGAAACAGACTTGCTGGGACAATCAAGATTTCCTTCATACTTGGTCATCCAATCCATGCCTTGGATTACATCCAATCCCTGGGATTCTAAGACGATGAGGTCGGTGGGAAAAACATGGTTTCCTATGTGAAGTTTCAGGGCATGGCATCCTATTCCTGCCATCATCATACCTCCTGGGGAACTGACCTTAATGGGCTGTCTAAGGGTTTTGGTGGGCAAACCATACTTATCCACAACTACCCTTGATATGAATGAATGAGTTGCACCGGAATCAAAAAGTACTGTAACTGGACGTGAATGCAATAAAAACTTACCAACCACAGTCTCGGGTTGATCATAAACTTCTTCCATGTCAAGGTGGTTCACCTGGGCACGAGGAAAAGGGTTTGGCTTCTTGGCTGCGGAGTTGCCGTTTCCATTTCCCTGCTTGCTCTGGGGACACTCAGTAGCATAGTGCCCTGTCTTCTGGCACTTGAAACAGGTGATGTGGCTCAGATCCTTATGAGTAGGAACGTGACGGTGCTGGTTGTTGTTCCCATTCCCATTGTCAGTCTTGAAATTGCCATGGTTGGGACGGGCATTCCCGTTTCCTCCATGGTTGTGCACAACATGAGTGTGCCTTCCAAACTTACCGGTCCCTGATCCGGTATTCCCTGAGTACGGGGAGTAGCGGGGCTTCTGATGAGCTCCAGAGTTAAACTTCCCCTGAGTGTACTTCCGCTTGCGGTTCTCAATTTGCTACTGTTTACCCTCCAAGATGAGGGCCTTGTCCACCAGCTCTTGGTAGTTGTTGAAAGTAGCCACTACCAGCTGTATGCTCAACTCGTCATTGAGTCCTTCCAAAAACTTTTCTTGCTTGGCCGCGTCATCGGCCACATCTCCTGGTGCATAACGTGCCAATGTGCTGAAGTCATCCACGTACTGGGCCACAAGCGATTTCCCTAGCGCAAGTTGCGAAACTCGCGCTTCTTCAGACTCATGGCTCCAGCTGAAACATGTGCGGTGCAGAAAGCTTGCTGGAACTGCTCCCAAGTTACATCAGCAATAGGATATGTGGTGGTGTAGTTCTCCCACCATGAAGCTGCTGGTCCTTCCAATTGATGTGCGGCAAATCGCACCTTCTCAGCATCAGTACATCCACCGGTGACAAGTTCCCTCTCCATCTTACGGAGCCAGTCATCTGCCACAATGGGCTCAGTGCTGCTGGAGAAAGTTGGAGGATTCAACCTCAGAAAACGGGTGAGATTGTCAGTCTGGGGTGGATGTTGGTGGTTGTTGTTGTTCTGGTTGTTGGTCTGATTCTGAATCAATAGCTGCATCAGTGCATTCTGCTGCTGAAGGAGTTGCGTGAGTTCCGGCTGGAAGGTGAAGTCAGACTCACGTCGTGGAGGCATCTTGCTGTTTTCAGAGGGGTGAGAATTAGAATAGAACAAGGGCCTAAAAGGAGAAATTCACTACCCATATGCAATGCAACAAACATATCACACCAAACACTCATTCATTTATTCAATCAATGTCAAACATCGGGAATACAAGTCTCAATCAAACTACACATCGACCTACGCTCTTAACGTTGAAAATAAAAGATACATGGAGGGCATAACTAAAGTTTTCCTTAGAAGTACATGGTGACTGAGTCTCCTCCAGTGGTGCTCTCCTCATAGTCATCATCGTCGCTGATGAAAGGAGCCAAGTCTCCCTCAGGATGAAGATTTTCACCCATGTCCATCTGTTCCTCCAGAGTGGCGATGCGAGTGTTCAGCTTGTCGATCCTCTCTAAGAAATCCTTCACCTCATACTCATGCTCGTACTCAGCTTCTCGTAAGTTAGCTTCAAGGTCAATCTCACGGTTCATCAGATTCTTGATTGTCTTCGTATCAGTACGAACTCGAAGCTCCAGAGTCCTGATGTGCGTCTCCAGGGTCTGGATATATGACATGGTGGTGTCGGTAGTGGGAGGGGTTATGATGTTTCCATGGACATCTCTGCGGCAAACCATGCTGAGTCCTGGTGAAATGGTTCCACCTCTGTATTCCTCCTGAATACGTCCAAGGGCACTATGAATGGCCATGTCTCTCCCAAGTATCCAGCTGGGTGCCCCAAACTTGAAGTCGATGGGTTCCTTCCGATTCCCAAAGGTCTTCCCTGGGATATGCACCTCGATCCTGTAGCGTCCATCTTGTGGAAATGACATGATAGGAGTCCCGGTGATGCTCGGCAAAGCAATCCTCACGTCCTTGACGATCCTCATCAGCTCCTTACCAAAAGGCATCGTTGCGTCAGGCTGACAAAACTCCGTGATCAACACTGGAATGAAGGTGGCCATCTATAAATTTTGAAATAATCGGAGAGAAATCAGAAATGAGTAGATGAGAGTATAAGAATTTTAAAGACAAAGAGAAACAATCCTAAGGCTTTCCAATCCTAGAGGTTACGTCCTACGGTCAATATGCGCTCTGATACCATTTCTGTAGCGACCCGCCCTGAAAGGTCGAATCTCCGGTGTTTCCGTACCATCCCAAGATCATGCTGGTACACACACGGTACATCAATGTATATATCAAAGGGAAATCACACAGCATTATATTAATCGAAATCTCATATCGAGTCCTTTATTACAATAAAATTACAATAAAGTGGCTGAAGGCCAACTCATGAGAATATCTAAATCTTGCGGAAGCGTCGAAGGTAGATGAGTCCATCTGACTCCAAGGGCATCTCACTGAGCATAGAACGTGTCCCCACTCCTGGTCAGAAAAGTACTCTGCAACATGATACGTTGCAGCCGTGTAGGTCAGCATATGGAATATGCCGGCAAAGTCACAAGAGAGGGGTGAAAAGATAATCATCTAATCTACATGCTTATATGGCAGGTGGGGTGGTAAGTTTTTCCGTAAAGCCAATTTTTCCTACATTAAGAGAGGAATAAGCAAAAATTATTACTAAGTTGGTTGATTAATGAGATGGTGCCACCAACCAATTCTCATACCCAAATTGTTAATACCCACATCATCATATTAATTGTGTTGAGAATTCCGAATGTTTCAGTTCCTTTGGCTCAAGTCGTCCATGACCATGGACACGGCTAATCGATTAGGTTTGAGTACTCTGCAGAGTTTTGCACACGTTCCCCACAAGATTTGGTCGCCTCCGTTTAATTTCTCGCACTTCAGGGTGTTTGAGAAACGGATGACCAAAACATGGTCTTCCAAAGGGTTTCCCTGCGACTCTGTCGGTGCCCATCCTTTCCTACCGTTCTTCTACCTCTCGTAGCACTGCCTGTCCAGGGTCACCACGATATCCAACCAAGCCAGAGCCCATAATGACTTGTGGCTGTGTAGGTAAGCCTTGGGTCTTGAAGCACCCATCCATCTCTTTGTGCCTGGGTGGATCTTTCCGCGTGAATACTGGCCATCTCCAGCATCACCTATGCAATCCACTGGTTTCTCCAGGGTGCCATTCAACCATCATCCACCCAGAGGTATGTTGAAAACTCGGAGTCTTGTAGTCTTGATCATTATGTAGGCCTTGAAATTATTAACTTTCTCAACTCTCATGAATCACACAACCAACCCCGTCTACTAATAGCATAGCAAAATTTAAAACAGCGTTTCCCGGGGCCAATGTTGTCAAAGGGGTTGAGAGGGGGTACCTACCACATAATACTACAACAATGTAACCAAGTTTCCAACTAACCTATCTTGCATGCAATTGGGGAAAATGGTAGAACTAATGCATATAAAACATGGGTAATCATGATCAAAGTGACTTGCCTGATTGATGATCTTCGTACTCGTGGGACTCTAAGTAACAAGCTTCGCACTTCGGATAATCTAAGAAAGAAAACAAGCACTCAAATAAGCATACAACAGAATATTGTAACCCACAAACATCAATCAAGAACTAGTAAACAGTCAAGACAAAACAATGCACAAATCACAAGTAAGGAAAACACACAAAGTTTTGTTTACTAGGCGGTGATTGATAAAACACTACTAACATAATAAAACTATTTTGAAATAACCAAAACAATTGTTGACAGCAAGGAAACAATAAAATATTTTTATTAATAAACAGAAGAAAATCAATTTAAGTTTGTTGAGAAAACTTTTGTAAAGTTTGTAAAAGTTTTGATAAACACTATATGAATCAACTATAGTTTTACTATCAAAAGAGCAAAACAAAACTTATTATTTATTAACAAAACATGTTCTTAACAGAAAAGAATTTACAAATAAACTTGTCTTAGAAAACAGAATTAAATTATATAAAACTTTGTTGAAAGAAAACTATTACTAACTAGTTATTTTAGTTCAAATAAACCTATTCGAAAAGAAATTGTGATTCCTATATTAACAAAGAAATAAACTAAACAATTTTATATTTTTATTAACAATAAGTAAAACATTAAATGTTTAAACAACAGAACCTACTAAACAAATTAGAACTAAATCTAAACTAAACTAATTAAAACTAAGTAAATAAAACTATACTATAACACTAGGCAGATTCTGGTTTTAGGTAAAAAACTAATCAAATATATCCTAAAAATCCTCAAACTAATGATGAAGGTAATCCTAACTAATACCAAACAGTAGCCAAAAGATTCATGTCAAAATCTATTTTCAAACTCTAGTTATTCAGATTTGAAAGATTTGAGCAAATTTGATTCAATTAAAATTTTATAGTTCAAATTTGAAATTTAAAAGTACAGTGTGAAACTAAATGAAAAATGTGAGCTATTGCAAAAAGAATCAACTCAAAACATTTAATAGATTAAAAGTTATAAGCAAAACAAAATTTGGATTCACTCTGTTAACTAAAACAAAAACAGAAAAGGGAAAAATCTACCAGACGGCCAGGGGGCTACGTGGCGCTTTCCTATTGGTTGCGGGCGTGTGCGCGAGAGGTTACGGGCGGGCGACCGATCTCTAATGGAAAACGTTTCGGGGGTTAAAATCAATCTAATCGGGACCGTTGAGTGGGGATCCGATGGATGGGGTGAGCTCGAAGACTTTACCGGAGAGGGAGGTGGAACTCCGGCGATGGTGGCGGCGGCCGGTGGTCGAGGACGTCGCCGGAGGGGTCTCTGGTGGTCGAGGGAGACAGCAAAGGGGTTCAGACGGTTGCGGTGGACGTCCTGCGTCGAATGGTGAGGTCGGAGGGGCGAGGGGAAGAGTGGAGCGACGACAGGAGCTCCGGAGGGTTTCGGTGGTTGCAGGGACTCCGGCGAGCTCGTTTGGCAGCGTCCCAGCAAGGTAGGAGGGGGCTTTGGGGGGAAACGAGGAGCGGAGGGTGGCCGGCTTATATAGGGGCGCTGGGGAGTGCGGGGGAGGAGAGGGGAGAGAGATCCGGGAGGAGTAACTGCCGGCGACGAGGTCGGGCGAGAGGAGAGTGATGACCGATCGGGTCTTCGGGCGGTCAGGGTGGGACCCAGTGTCAGCGAGAGGGGAGCGAGGTTTCCGCGTCGGTCGGCCGGTCGGTATTGACTTCGCGAGTAACTGCCGTGGGCCAGCCCGTTTAATACTAAAACCGTTACCGTTTCTGTTTAATGTTTTTCCAGAGCGTTTCAAAAACCTTTAAAGCATTCAAATCATCTCTAAATATAGGAGTATTATATATCAAAATTAACAGGATAATAAATTCCATTTAATGAACATTTTTATTCTGTCAGTTGAACACTTTGGAAAAAATAATATTTTTAGAAATTGCCTATTTGTTTTTAAAACCTTTTTGCAAATATTTTCAAAACAACTCCTGGTTACTTTTGTTCAAATAGATCACCAAAATGACCCTGGTGTGGAGTGTCATGTTACTCCCCTCTTATTTTGAACATTTTACCAAGATTTCAAATAGGTGAAAGCAGCTTAGGAAAAGTAGAAAGGGCTTTCAGAATTTTAGAAAGAACATTTCAACAATACATGTATTCAAACAATGATGATGATGGATGCATAGCTATATTTCATAACATTCCAAAATGAAATTTTGGGATGTTACAAACCTACCCACCTGAAGATGAATCTCGCCCTCGAGATTCGGGTTGGCTAGAAAATAGGTGCGGGTGGTCTCTACGAAGATCTTCTTCGCGTTCCCAGGTGGCTTCTTCCTCAGTGTGGTGACTCCACAGAACCTTACAGAACTTGATGATCTTGCTGCGGGTAACTCTGTTGTTAGTCTCAAGGATTCTGACAGGCTTCTCCTCGTAGGTCAGATCATTGTCACTTTGTATGGCCTCTAGGGGCACTGTGTCTCTCAAAGGAATATCAGCCATCTCAGCATGGGATTTCTTCAGCTGGGACACATGGAAAACATCATGAACTCCGGATAATCCTTCCGGCAATTCCAGCTTGTATGCAACTTCGCCTCTACGTTCAAGAATTTTGTAGGGGCCTATGAATCTGGGTGCTAACTTTCCTTTAACACCAAACCTCTTGATTCCTCGAAGCGGGGACACACGAAGATATGCTCGGTCTCCCACTTCATACGTCACTTCTTTGCGTTTGCTGTCAGCATAACTCTTCTGTCGAGATTGAGCTATCTTGAGTCTATCGCGAATCAACCTGACTTTCTCTTCAGAATCTCGGATAAGGTCGGGACCAAAAAGTTGTCGGTCTCCAACACCATCCCATGTCAATGGTGTTCTGCACCTCCTTCCGTATAAAGCTTCAAAAGGGGCCATCTTTAGATTGGTCTGATAACTATTGTTGTACGAGAATTCTGCGTAAGGTAAATTGTCATCCCAACTAGATCCATAATCTAGCGCACAAGCTCTCAACATGTCTTCCAGAATCTGGTTGACTCTCTCAGTCTGTCCATCTGTCTGCGGATGAAAAGCTGTACTGAACTCCAGCCTTGTACCCAAAGTTTCATGTAACTGATGCCAAAACTTTGAGGTAAATTGTGTTCCTCTATCTGACACGATACTCCTCGGAACTCCATGCAGACATACGATCCTGGTCATATATATCTTGGCTAGCTTAGCACTGGTATAGGTGGTCTTCGCTGGAATGAAATGAGCTACCTTGGTCAAGCGATCTACCACTACCCAGATGGAATCATAACCTGAACGGGTCCTAGGTAGTCCTGTGATGAAGTCCATACCAAGATTTTCCCATTTCCACTCGGGTATCGGCAAAGGTTGGAGTAACCCTGCTGGTTTCTGATGTTCCGACTTTACTCGCTGACAAACATCACATATTGCAACGTGTTCCGCAATATCCTTCTTCATACCTGTCCACCAATAACTTTCCTTTAAATCCAGATACATCTTGGTATTGCTTGGGTGTATCGAGTAAGGTGAATCGTGGGCTTCCTGAAGTATCAACTTCCTGAGCTCTGGGTCATTGGGCACATAGATTCGGTTCTCAAACCACAAAGTTCCGTGTTCATCCTCACGAAAACCTTTAGCCTTACCATCTTCCATTCTCTGCTTTATCTCAGCTACCTCCTTGTCCGATTTCTGGGCTTCACGAATTCTTTCGGTCAAGGTGGACTGAATGTCCAGTGTAGCAACATATCCTCTTGGAACTATCTCTAGCTTGAGCTCTCTGAGATCATCGGCTAACTCTTGGGGTAATCCTCCCGCTGTGAGTGTGTTTACATAAGTTTTCCGACTCAAGGCATCGGCTACAACATTGGCCTTACCTAGATGGTAATGTAATCTCATGTCATAGTCCTTGATTAACTCTAACCATCTCCTCTGTTTGAGGTTCAACTCCTTCTGAGTGAAAATATATTTCAGGCTCTTATGGTCGGTGTAAACATCACAACTATTTCCGATAAGGAAATGTCTCCAGGTCTTGAGTGCGTGCACAACGGCTGCTAGTTCCAAATCATGGGTGACATAATTCAACTCATGAGGTCGTAGTTGTCTAGATGCATAAGCTACAACCTTTCCATCTTGCATGAGTACTCCTCCAAGTCCTTGACGTGAAGCATCACAATAAACCTGGAAGTCCTTCCGAATATTGGGCAAAATCAACACTGGGGCTGTGACCAAACGTTTCTTCAACTCCTGGAAACTGGCTTCACATTCCTCAGTCCAAACATACTTGGATTCTTTCTTCAACAACTCTGTCATGGGCTTGGCTATCTTTGAGAAATTCTCAATGAATCTCCGGTAATATCCGGCAAGTCCGAGGAAACTACGGATCTCCTTAACTGAGGTGGGTGACTTCCACTCGGTGACGACTTCAACCTTAGCAGGGTCTACGGCTATTCCTTCTCTGGAAATAACATGTCCAAGGAATCCGACTTCCGTCAGCCAAAATTCACATTTGCTGAACTTGGCATATAACTGATGCTCTCTTAGCTTTTCCAGAACTAAATGCAGATGTTCCTTTTGTTCTTCCTCGTTCTTGGAGAATATCAAAATATCATTGATGAACACCACGACAAACTTGTCCAAATATTCCATAAACACCTTGTTCATCAAATTCATGAAGTAGGCAGGAGCATTAGTCAAACCAAAGGACATGACAGTATACTCATACAAGCCATACCTTGTGGTGAAAGCTGTTTTGGGTATATCCTGTTCACGAATCTTCAGTTGGTGATACCCTGATCGAAGATCGATCTTAGAGAATACTTTGGCACCTACTAGCTGATCAAACAAGTCATTAATCATCGGCAGAGGGTACTTGTTCTTGATAGTCACCTCGTTCAAGGCACGATAATCGACTACCATTCTCAAGGTTTTATCCTTCTTCTCCACCAAAAGAACTGGGGCTCCCCAAGGTGAAGAACTTGGACGTATATAACCTTTGTCCAATAACTCCTTAATTTGCTTCTTGATTTCCAACAGATCATTTGCGGGCATCCGATAGGGTCTCTTGGAAATTGGTGCTATCCCTGGCTGTAGCTCTATTAGGAACTCAATCTCCCTATCTGGTGGCATGCCTGATAATTCTTCCGGAAATACATCCAGAAAGTCTTTTACCACAGGTACTTCCTCCTGAACAACTCCTGTGAGAGAATTTAATCGAGCACTCATCTGGGTGCGTCGGGATACATACTTAATCCTCTTGTTCTCCGGGGTGGTGAGTGAAACAGACTTGCTGGGACAATCAAGATTTCCTTCATACTTGGTCATCCAATCCATGCCTTGGATTACATCCAATCCCTGGGATTCTAAGACGATGAGGTCGGTGGGAAAAACATGGTTTCCTATGTGAAGTTTCAGGGCATGGCATCCTATTCCTGCCATCATCATACCTCCTGGGGAACTGACCTTAATGGGCTGTCTAAGGGTTTTGGTGGGCAAACCATACTTATCCACAACTACCCTTGATATGAATGAATGAGTTGCACCGGAATCAAAAAGTACTGTAACTGGACGTGAATGCAATAAAAACTTACCAACCACAGTCTCGGGTTGATCATAAACTTCTTCCATGTCAAGGTGGTTCACCTGGGCACGAGGAAAAGGGTTTGGCTTCTTGGCTGCGGAGTTGCCGTTTCCATTTCCCTGCTTGCTCTGGGGACACTCAGTAGCATAGTGCCCTGTCTTCTGGCACTTGAAACAGGTGATGTGGCTCAGATCCTTATGAGTAGGAACGTGACGGTGCTGGTTGTTGTTCCCATTCCCATTGTCAGTCTTGAAATTGCCATGGTTGGGACGGGCATTCCCGTTTCCTCCATGGTTGTGCACAACATGAGTGTGCCTTCCAAACTTACCGGTCCCTGATCCGGTATTCCCTGAGTACGGGGAGTAGCGGGGCTTCTGATGAGCTCCAGAGTTAAACTTCCCCTGAGTGTACTTCCGCTTGCGGTTCTCAATTTGCTACTGTTTACCCTCCAAGATGAGGGCCTTGTCCACCAGCTCTTGGTAGTTGTTGAAAGTAGCCACTACCAGCTGTATGCTCAACTCGTCATTGAGTCCTTCCAAAAACTTTTCTTGCTTGGCCGCGTCATCGGCCACATCTCCTGGTGCATAACGTGCCAATGTGCTGAAGTCATCCACGTACTGGGCCACAAGCGATTTCCCTAGCGCAAGTTGCGAAACTCGCGCTTCTTCAGACTCATGGCTCCAGCTGAAACATGTGCGGTGCAGAAAGCTTGCTGGAACTGCTCCCAAGTTACATCAGCAATAGGATATGTGGTGGTGTAGTTCTCCCACCATGAAGCTGCTGGTCCTTCCAATTGATGTGCGGCAAATCGCACCTTCTCAGCATCAGTACATCCACCGGTGACAAGTTCCCTCTCCATCTTACGGAGCCAGTCATCTGCCACAATGGGCTCAGTGCTGCTGGAGAAAGTTGGAGGATTCAACCTCAGAAAACGGGTGAGATTGTCAGTCTGGGGTGGATGTTGGTGGTTGTTGTTGTTCTGGTTGTTGGTCTGATTCTGAATCAATAGCTGCATCAGTGCATTCTGCTGCTGAAGGAGTTGCGTGAGTTCCGGCTGGAAGGTGAAGTCAGACTCACGTCGTGGAGGCATCTTGCTGTTTTCAGAGGGGTGAGAATTAGAATAGAACAAGGGCCTAAAAGGAGAAATTCACTACCCATATGCAATGCAACAAACATATCACACCAAACACTCATTCATTTATTCAATCAATGTCAAACATCGGGAATACAAGTCTCAATCAAACTACACATCGACCTACGCTCTTAACGTTGAAAATAAAAGATACATGGAGGGCATAACTAAAGTTTTCCTTAGAAGTACATGGTGACTGAGTCTCCTCCAGTGGTGCTCTCCTCATAGTCATCATCGTCGCTGATGAAAGGAGCCAAGTCTCCCTCAGGATGAAGATTTTCACCCATGTCCATCTGTTCCTCCAGAGTGGCGATGCGAGTGTTCAGCTTGTCGATCCTCTCTAAGAAATCCTTCACCTCATACTCATGCTCGTACTCAGCTTCTCGTAAGTTAGCTTCAAGGTCAATCTCACGGTTCATCAGATTCTTGATTGTCTTCGTATCAGTACGAACTCGAAGCTCCAGAGTCCTGATGTGCGTCTCCAGGGTCTGGATATATGACATGGTGGTGTCGGTAGTGGGAGGGGTTATGATGTTTCCATGGACATCTCTGCGGCAAACCATGCTGAGTCCTGGTGAAATGGTTCCACCTCTGTATTCCTCCTGAATACGTCCAAGGGCACTATGAATGGCCATGTCTCTCCCAAGTATCCAGCTGGGTGCCCCAAACTTGAAGTCGATGGGTTCCTTCCGATTCCCAAAGGTCTTCCCTGGGATATGCACCTCGATCCTGTAGCGTCCATCTTGTGGAAATGACATGATAGGAGTCCCGGTGATGCTCGGCAAAGCAATCCTCACGTCCTTGACGATCCTCATCAGCTCCTTACCAAAAGGCATCGTTGCGTCAGGCTGACAAAACTCCGTGATCAACACTGGAATGAAGGTGGCCATCTATAAATTTTGAAATAATCGGAGAGAAATCAGAAATGAGTAGATGAGAGTATAAGAATTTTAAAGACAAAGAGAAACAATCCTAAGGCTTTCCAATCCTAGAGGTTACGTCCTACGGTCAATATGCGCTCTGATACCATTTCTGTAGCGACCCGCCCTGAAAGGTCGAATCTCCGGTGTTTCCGTACCATCCCAAGATCATGCTGGTACACACACGGTACATCAATGTATATATCAAAGGGAAATCACACAGCATTATATTAATCGAAATCTCATATCGAGTCCTTTATTACAATAAAATTACAATAAAATGGCTGAAGGCCAACTCATGAGAATATCTAAATCTTGCGGAAGCGTCGAAGGTAGATGAGTCCATCTGACTCCAAGGGCATCTCACTGAGCATAGAACGTGTCCCCACTCCTGGTCGGAAAAGTACTCTGCAACATGATACGTTGCAGCCGTGTAGGTCAGCATATGGAATATGCCGGCAAAGTCACAAGAGAGGGGTGAAAAGATAATCATCTAATCTACATGCTTATATGGCAGGTGGGGTGGTAAGTTTTTGCGTAAAGCCAATTTTTCCTACATCAAGAGAGGAATAAGCAAAAATTATTACTAAGTTGGTTGATTAATGAGATGGTGCCACCAACCAATTCTCATACCCAAATTGTTAATACCCACATCATCATATTAATTGTGTTGAGAATTCCGAATGTTTCAGTTCCTTTGGCTCAAGTCGTCCATGATCGTGGACACGGCTAATCGATTAGGTTTGAGTACTCTGCAGAGTTTTGCACACATTCCCCACAAGATTTGGTCGCCTCCGTTTAATTTCTCGCACTTCAGGGTGTTTGAGAAACGGATGACCAAAACATGGTCTTCCAAAGGGTTTCCCTGCGACTCTGTCGGTGCCCATCCTTTCCTACCGTTCTTCTACCTCTCGTAGCACTGCCTGTCCAGGGTCACCACGATATCCAACCAAGCCAGAGCCCATAATGACTTGTGGCTGTGCAGGTAAGCCTTGGGTCTTGAAGCACCCATCCATCTCTTTGTGCCTGGGTGGATCTTTCCGCGTGAATACTGGCCATCTCCAGCATCACCTAGGCAATCCACTGGTTTCTCCAGGGTGCCATTCAACCATCATCCACCCAGAGGTATGTTGAAAACTCGGAGTCTTGTAGTCTTGATCATTATGTAGGTCTTGAAATTATTAACTTTCTCAACTCTCATGAATCACACAACCAACCCCGTCTACTAATAGCATAGCAAAATTTAAAACAACGTTTCCCGGGGCCAATGTTGTCAAAGGGGTTGAGAGGGGGTACCTACCACATAATACTACAACAATGTAACCAAGTTTCCAACTAACCTATCTTGCATGCAATTGGGGAAAATGGTAGAACTAATGCATATAAAACATGGGTAATCATGATCAAAGTGACTTGCCTGATTGATGATCTTCGTACTCGTGGGACTCTAAGTAACAAGCTTCGCACTCCGGATAATCTAACAAAGCAAACAAGCACTCAAATAAGCATACAACAGAATATTGTAACCCACAAACATCAATCAAGAACTAGTAAACAGTCAAGACAAAACAATGCACAAATCACAAGTAAGGAAAACACACAAAGTTTTGTTTACTAGGAGGTGATTGATAAAACACTACTAACATAATAAAACTATTTTGAAATAACCAAAACAATTGTTGACAGCAAGGAAACAATAAAATATTTTTATTAATAAACAGAAGAAAATCAATTTAAGTTTGTTGAGAAAACTTTTGTAAAGTTTGTAAAAGTTTTGATAAACACTATATGAATCAACTATAGTTTTACTATCAAAAGAGCAAAACAAAACTTATTATTTATTAACAAAACATGTTCTTAACAGAAAAGAATTTACAAATAAACTTGTCTTAGAAAACAGAATTAAATTATATAAAACTTTGTTGAAAGAAAACTATTACTAACTAGTTGTTTTAGTTCAAATAAACCTATTTGAAAAGAAATTGTGATTCCTATATTAACAAAGAAATAAACTAAACAATTTTATATTTTTATTAACAATAAGTAAAACACTAAATGTTTAAACAACAGAACCTACTAAACAAATTAAAACTAAATCTAAACTAAACTAATTAAAACTAAGTAAATAAAACTATACTATAACACTAGGCATATTCTGGTTTTAGTTAAAACACTAATCAAATATATCCTAAAAATCCTCAAACTAAGCATGAAGGTAATCCTAACTAATACCAAACAGTAGCAAAAAGATTCATGTCAAAATCTATTTTCAAACTCTAGTTATTCAGATTTGAAAGATTTGAGCAAATTTGATTCAATTCAAATTTTATAGTTCAAATTTGAAATTTAAAAGTACAGCGTGAAACTAAATGAATAATGTGAGCTATTGCAAAAAGAATCAACTCAAAAGATTTAATAGATTAAAAGTTATAAGCAAAACAAAATTTGGATTCACTTTGTTAACTAAAACAAAAACAGAAAAGGGAAAAATCTACCGGACGGCCAGGGGGCTACGTGGCGCTTTCCTATTGGTTGCGGGCGTGTGCGCGCGAGAGGTTACGAGCGGGCGACCGATCTCTAATGGAAAACGTTTCGGGGTTTAAAATCAATCTAATCGGGACCGTTGAGTGGGGATCCGATGGATGGGGTGAGCTCGAAGACTTTACCGGAGAGGGAGGTGGAACTCCGGCGATGGTGGCGGCGGCCGGTGGTCGAGGACGTCGCTGGAGGGGTCTCTGGTGGTCGAGGGAGGCAGCGAAGGGGTTCAGACGGTTGCGGTGGACGTCCTACGTCGAATGGTGAGGTCGGAGGGGCGAGGGGAAGAGTGGAGCGACGGTAGGAGCTCCGGAGGGTTTCGGTGGTTGCAGGGACTCCGGCGAGCTCGTTTGGCAGCGTCCCGGCGAGGTAGGAGGGGGCTTTGGGGGGGAAACGAGGAGCGGAGGGTGGCCGGCTTATATAGGGGCACTAGGGAGTGCGGGGGAGGAGAGGGGAGAGAGATCCGGGAGGAGTAACTGCCGGCGACGAGGTCGGGCGAGAGGAGAGTGTTGACCGAGCAGGTCTTCGGGCGGTCAGGGTGGGACCCAATGTCAGCGAGAGGGGAGCGAGGTTTCCGCGTCGGTCGGCCGGTCGGTATTGACTTAGCGAGTAACTGCCGTGGGCCGGCCCGTTTAATACTAAAACCGTTACCGTTTCTGTTTAATGTTTTCCAGAGCGTTTCAAAAACCTTTAAAGCATTCAAATCGTCTCTAAATATAGGATTATTATATATCAAAATTATCAGAATAATAAATTCCATTTAATGAACATTTTTATTCTGTCATTTGAGCACTTTGAAAGAAAATAATATTTTTAGAAATTGCCTATTTGTTTTTAAAACCTTTTTGCAAATATTTTCAAAACAACTCCTGGTTACTTTTGTTCAAATAGATCACCAAAATGACCCTGGTGTGGAGTGTCATGTTACTCCCCTCTTATTTTGAACATTTTACCAAGATTTCAAATAGGTCAAAGCAGCTTAGGAAAAGCAGAAAGGGCTTTCAGAATTTTAGAAAGAACATTTCAACAATACATGTATTCAAACAATGATGATGATGGATGCATAGCTATATTTCATAACATTCCAAAATGAAATTTTGGGATGTTACACTTGGAGTTCTATTGCATTTGATTAGTAGAATACTCTTGTGTTTCCTAACATTGTCTTCTCAAGTGTGACTCTACTACTAGAATACTTCGAACTCAAGGTAAGTATATGCATCATATCTCTGATCAATATGATCTCTTGCTTCTTGCACATATTGTTTGCAAGAGTGAAGTCTTGATCAAGGATATACATTTCATTCACATATATTGATGCATATAGCCAAGATACACGTGACTCCTTATATCCCTTTCATTCATTGTGTGTCCATGCATTCCAAAGCAACTACTTTAAATGACTGCACGCATTTAGGGGGAGGAAACCTAGTCATGTGTTTCTCAAAGTCTTCATTGTATCCATGAATATATTTATTTGAAGCTTTGATTGTATGTTGTCATCAATTACCAAAAAGGGGGAGATTGAAAGCACAATATGCTCCCTTGGTGGTTTTGATAATTCATGACAACATACATTATCTCTTGGACTAACACCTCTATCTGGTATATTTCAGATGATGGTCCATGATGGTCTGAGTTGGCAAAAAGGTTGAGGAGACTGTGGAATTACCCAACATTCAAGGAAATAAGTTGGCCAAGCTTCAAGCAAGGGGACTCTACATTTTATATTTGTGAGAAATCACTTTGAGTCTATAGGAAAGCCAATACTATTAAAAGGGGCTAATGTTTTGATGGTGAACAATATGCTCAAACGTGCACAAGTGACAGTCACCAAAACATCCACATACCCTCCCACCAAAGTCTGTCCTAAGCCAAATATACCAAATCGGTGCAACCAGCTTTTCCATCCCGGTGCCACCGAGTTCCAAACCCTAGACAGACTCAGCCAAACCCTAACACTTCGGTGCAACCGACACTGCACTTGGTGCCACCGAATTGGATTGCAAACTTCCTGTTACGCAAATTCTTATTTCCGGTCCGACCGAGAATGGTGAATCAGCGTTTCTGAGTTTGGTAATTCTATCCGTTGGTCACCTTGTCGGTGCAATCGAGAGTTATATATTGGTCCATCCGAGATTCAAAAGTTGCCACTTTATGTCACTTCGGTACTACCGAGTTTTACACTTCGATGTCACCAAGTCTGACTTATTGTGTGTAATGGTTGGATTTTTGGGGATGCCTATATATACCCCTTCACCACCACCCACTCGACAGACAAGCACTCAGAACTATTCCATACCTATCCTACTCAGTTTTCTGAGAGAGAACCACCTGCCCTTGTGTTGAGGTCAAGATCTTCCACTCCAACCATATGGATCTTGATTTCTAGCCTCCCCAAGTTGCTTTCCACCAGTCCCATCTCTCCTACCAAGCCAAATATGTGTGAGAGATATTGTGTGTTGAGGAGTCTACCATCTTGAAGCACAAGAGCAAGGAGTTCATCGTCATTATCGAGCTTATTACCTTTTGGAGGGTGGTGCCTCCTAGATTGGTTCGGAGTCGCTTGGGAGCCTCCTACTTCGTGTTGTGGAGTGAACCAAGAAGTTTGTAAGGGCAAGGAGATCGCCTACTTCGTGAAGATCTACCATAGTGTGGCTAGTCCTTCATGGACGAAAGCCGCATGGAATAGTCAAGGTTGCTTCTTCGTGGAACCCTCCGTGGGTAGATCCCTCCATGAACTCTCGCGACTGTTACCCTCTGTGGCTTGAATACTCCATGAACGTGGACGTACGATAGCACCACCTATCGGAACCACGGGAAAAATCATTGTGTCTCCTATTGTGTTTGATCTTCTTAACCCATCTACTTACTTACATGTGCAATGTCTTTACTTTCTGTTGCCATACTCTTAGAGATGCATGTGTAGGGCTGTTTGACTATCTAGACTTGTTACAACTATTAAAATCTGCCAACCAATTAACTTGGGAAAAGGTTAGGTTTTAAATTTCTGCTAGTAGTCTATTCATCCCCCCTCTACACATGCCTCTCTCGATCCTACAACATTCGAAGGCAGCATCTACGTTTATAACTTAAGAAAGCCATTAGGTGGTTTTCTCCATGCGTCCTTGTTCAGTACTGCCTTCAGGTCACATGCAATAACAAAATTTTCTGCTAGTGCCCTCACAGATTGTGATATTCTTTTTATATCTTGCACATGCTCCTTGTGAACAAGTTTCCGTCTTTCTCACCAGAGGTACCAGCAAGTGATAGACATGAGCTCATGTAATCTTTTAATTCTAGAATGACTGACTAATGTGCGGGAAAATTCAGCACATAAGCAAGGATTGATTTCCCCGCTCGATCCACTACAGATGCATGCGCTATAACATCATCTAGTCCTAGGAGGTGCCACACTTGGCTTTTTTTTGCATAGGAACAACACATGGTATACATCTTCACACTTTGGCCACATGTTGGACACGTCGGTCTAAAAGGTATATGACGATTTGCAAGAACAACATTACAAGGCAAAGTTCCCTATAGCGTTAGCTAGAGAAAATGTTTTACTTTGTTGGACTGTTGAGTTTCCATTTTTTTGCCATGTTGGGTTAGCACTATTGGTGCCCAAACCATCAGTTCTCCGTAGTTTTCGTCCATGTTGGTAATCCCAAACAGTTGTTAAGCCGATTTGATAGTAAATTCCCATGCTTATTCAGACTCTAAGCAATAAAATTAGTGATATCATTTGTCGACTACCACATCAATGGACCAAAAGGTTTTCTCAACAAGTTCCACATCCCACTAACCTGTTGATGTATCAATTAATTCACCCACCTTAGAAATCAAATGGCCTCCCCTAGGTGTGATAATCATTCTGGACAGGGAGTTTGGGATCCAAGCATCCCTCTAGATATCATTACTTTCACCATCTCCTACTCTCCAATTATATCTTGTTGGTTTTGTAGCAGTTGGATTGGGGAACCCAACGTCAGCCATGTAACTCAAAATACAACGTCTTCCCTCAACAAAAAATATGTCAACCCATACAGAGGAATAGCATAGTTAGAGAGTAGCCGGAACCTAAGGACTCTCAGCGATTTGGGTTTCTAACTGTCGAATCCCTTGCTTGATGCGGTTCGGACCATTTGATTTGCCCCACGAGCGATTCCTGACCGTTAGATAAAAACGGTAGCTGGAGCAATGAATAGTGAAGCGTCTTTGTACCACGGGATATCAGGTGTACCTCTATGATATCTGAGGTACATGGCAGGTGGGTGACCCCTGTCTGCAACTTGGGTGCGCAGATGTCCAGTGAGAGTGACCTGCGTAAAAAATCTACATGCCACCGCCTGTAATGATGGCCCTCCAAAGTTTTGGATGGGATTTCACATAGACCGGCGTCACGTGTCCTTTCCCATTAGCTGTTCCCTCCCCAATCAGTGACACTACTAGGGTTTGGTCTCTCTCTGCCTTGCATCTCTCTCTCTCTCGCCATCGCTGCCAACCAACCTAATCTCCTCCCCTCCCATCGACCACCCTACCCGCCCTTCCTCTTTTCCAGACAATAATTTAGAAGAAATTTCAAATTTGGTGATACTTTGTCAACATCGTATGCATGGTAGTGTCGGATAATAGTACCAACCATGTACATATGGAATATGCAATGTTGTTTGGAGTTTCTTGACACCAAAGCATATCATACCCGGCAAACTTTCAGCCCATCAGTCTATGCAATGTTCTATACAAAATGCTTTGAAAGATTTGGCAGACATGCTAATTGTTTCAAAGTTTCAAGGTCCTTTCGTGTCGGGCTTTCTAATCACGATCCCGAATTAATAGGAATTATAAGCTTGCATCTTCTTTACCAAAAAGAACCTCAAAGTTAAGTGTGCTTGGCCTGGAGCAATTTGAGGATGAGTGAAAGACCCAGAAATTGATATTAGGTGTGCATGAGTGAGAACAAAGTGCAAAAAAGGCTAGAGTTGGTCTGTGAGGCCGAGGGAGTCCGGGACTAAGGGGTCCTCGGGCCGTCGTCTCATTCCTCATGGGCCGACCTATTGGGCAGCTCTGTCCAAGGCCAAACTATGAATGATCCCATGTCCAGGAAGGAAACCTCTGAAGAATGGTGTGGCTTCCAAGTTTTGAAGATGGGATATTCGTATCTATCCCTTGTAAAAGGTCGGTTGCGTGTAACCCTAGGGACCCCTAGTGTCTGTATAAACCAGAGGGTCCCATTCGTAGAGGACAGGTGAACTCATCTAGGGTTTATCTTAGACGATTTCGAGCTAGATCAACTCTGTAATTCTCATCCACATCAATGTCATCAAGCAGGACATAGGGTTTTACCTCCTCACGAGGGCCCGAACCTAGGTAAACACTGTCGCCTTTGTCCCCTATTACCTTTCGATCTAAGGTCCACAACTCGGGACCCCCTACCTGAGATCTGCTAGTTTTGACACCGATGTTGGTGCTTTCATTGAGAGTTCCATTGTGAGATTGCCGGAAAGGTTGATGACGCGTTTAGTCATCAGTGATCAAATCTACAATGGGGACATCTTCGTCCCTACGTAGGCCTTCACCTTCAGCAGCATCATGCTGCATGCTGATCTGACTGGCCGTCTGGGCCAGATTGGAAGCTCTTCCCCCGTTCAAGGAATCAAGTCTGAGAATCTGGAATTCTCCGCCGATGTGACCCCCGCCGTCTCTCGGTCTCATATGATGATTCTAGTAACTCCGAAGCCTTAACTTCGTGTCCCTTACTCGACTTCCCCACCGCTAGGGAGCCGCACGAGTGTTTGGGTCTAGCCTTAGCGCCTGAGCACCCTAATCTAGCCCTCGCTGGACATTCGTCCCCCAAGGACACCATGGAGGTTACTCCGGAAAATCTTCGGGAGATTAACTCGGAGAACCTCCCGATGATAAACGAGATGCTTGACCGGATCCAATCGTTGGAGATCGTGAACGACCTGAGCCCGACCTATGTTCAGATCGGTCTAAGGCCAGATCATGAAGAATTTCATTACCCACCCACCACCCACTTGGTAGCCACTATCGAAGACTTAACCGACATGTTAGATTACACCTCCGAGGGATGGAGGACACATATGACGAGGTCGGCACCCCGACCCCTATCAGCATGGGATGGTGGACGGCCACCTCGTCTTATGATGTCTACATGGTGGATATACCTGTCGATAAGGACGATGCCACCCCCCGAGCAGAACGGTGACAAATCCGAAGAGCCATCAAAACTACACAAGCAGCGCAAGTGATCCAAGGCGAAAAAAGGAAGGGGAGTCATCATGGGCAGCGGAGAAAATGACACCCCCGTGGATCCTGGCTACCTCAAAGCCCTAGGGCAACCGCAGGAGAACCTCGAGAAGCCTTGTGACCCCAAGGACCCCAATGATTCCGAGGATGACAACTATCTCCCCCCGGTTAACAAGGACGATAGCCTCGACAACGAAGATTTCAACATCCCCGAGGATCCACAAGATCAGGAACGCCTCAGGCAACAGCTTATAGCCACCGCCCGGAGCCTGAAGGCAAAATAGTGACAGCTTCAAGCTGAGCAGGACACCCTCAACGATAGATGGATGGAGGTCCTGGCAGCCAAAGAAGGGTATGACAACGAGCACCCGGACCAAAACATAAGTTACCCGCGTCGATTCTTGCTTCCTCAATTCGATGACGAGTCCCTAGAGCCCACATCAACTAGATACACTAAGCATGACCAGTTGGATCGCCCCCTCGAGGAAGAGACAAAATGGCTGATGATCCCTAATACGTACCGGTGTTAACCCGTAGGAGGGCGAAGGTTTTTTTGACAGGTTAAAACAGCACGAGAGCCTCCTACTGTTGCTATATCAAATGGTGGTTGTTACAAAAGATTACAAATCCATGCAACAACAGAAAATATCAAGTAGTGAGAGTACCGAGGCAGTTACAAGTGGATAGTTGGAAGAAACCTATCTATAAAGGTAGACTTGTCAGGTTTGAGTCTAAATTTCGGGATCTCCAAATCTTCTTTCAACATCCTAACCTAGTCCTGTTGTGTTGCCATCACACCATCAAACACCTTTTGGTTGCGTTGCTTCCAAATGTTCCATGTGGCCAATACGCAAATTTCCTTGAACAAAAGTTTGGCCCATCTAATCTCCATCACATCGAATCTTGTCTACACCTCCAGGGTCGTGTCCCATATGATTCCAAGTTTTTCCCAACAGGTAGTTGCGAATGCACATTGGAAGAAGAGATGTTCATTAGTTTCCAACACATCTTCATTACATAGCACACAGGTGTGATCATCTCCTATCGCAAAATGCTTTCTTGCTAATAGATCTCTTGTGTTGAGCCTATCCATCCTTTATAGCCAACTGAAAACTATGTCTGAGGATGCACTTTGACTTCCATATGCTCGTTAGGTATTTTGGTGCCTGCACATGTCTGAAAATATATCCGCAGAAACGCTTTGGTTTAAATTGTACCTCTCCCCAACAGTAGATCCAATCATCAGCTATTAAAGGGTTTAGCGTTATCATGTTTATGGTGAGCATCAAGTCATCCAGTTCCAGTCATGCTTCACGTGATAGAGGTAAATGGAAGTTGGAAGCAGGGTCCATGTCCATCTTGAATTGAGCAAGAGATACATCCTCATTTGTTGCATAAGAGAATAAGTGTTCATGGGATTCTGCTAACACCTGCTCATTGTGCCACTGGTCTTTCCAAAGTAGGATGGTGTCACCCGAATTGGGAATGCAAGTTGTAATCCCTTTGAAGATGTGCGAAAGGGATATGATATCTTTCCACCAAAAGGATCCACAAACAGGCAACACATGTGGTGGTGTCGTGTCATAATATGCATTCCAAACCAACATGACCCAGGGAGTATCCACCTTATGATAGAATTTATGGAGAAATTTCAGCAGTAGAGCCTTGTTTTGTATTTTTAGGTCTATGATACCCAGGCCTCCTTTGTCCCTTGGTCTTCAAACTAGGTCCCATGTTGCCAGGGAATGTGTTTTTGCATCTCTGTCTGCAACTTTCCTCCATAGACAATGTCTACAAGCTCTATCAAATATATCAATGATTTTGAGGGGCAATTTTAGCACACACACATAGTGAATGAGAGAAGTGATGACAAGGCTGAATTGATGAGCTACACTCTTTCCCCATATGAAAGCCAAATTGCAGTGCTTGTTAACATACACTCTATACGATCAACGTGCGGCATCAAATCCCTCACTGCAGGTCTTGTTGTGCCCATCGGTACTCCTAGATAGGTAACGGGCATGGAGCCCACTTGGCAATCAAGTATTGAGGCCAGTTCATTAGCCGTGTCTTGGTTGACATTAATGGGCATTAGCTATGATTTGGAGAAGTTAATCTTAAGCCCCGTGACATTAGCATACGCATCTAGCCCTTGCTTAATGATTCTGATCTCTGTACTTTTTGTAGGAGGATAAGCAATGTATCATCAGCATACTAGATTACAGGATAAAGCTCTGAAGCATGTTGATCAATTGGCAGTGAAAGGTGTCCTTCAACCCACGCTCAATTGACCATTGATTGCAACAAATCAGCTGCTAGGACAAATAAAAGGGGGAGAAAGGGTCACCTTGTCTAACTCCACGATTGCATTGAAATTCCCTCCCTGGTACTCCATTCAGTAAAACAGAAGATGATCCTGAATCCAATATCATTTTGACCCAGGAGCACCATTTGGCATCGAATCCTTTGCACCTCAGCATGTTAAGGATAAAAGAGTGGTCCATTGTATCAAAGGCCTTTGCAAAATCTAACTTCAGGACCACAATTTCCTAACCAAACTGCTTGCATTGGTGAAGGAACTCATAGGCCCACACAAGACAATCCTCAATAGTTCTAGATCTGATGAATCCATATTGGTTACGGTGCACAATATTCAAGATACACTGTTGCAATCTCTCTGCTAATAGTTTTGTTAAGACTTTAAGAACACAGTTTAGCAGTGATATTGGTTTGAAATCATTAATAGTTTTAGGGAAGCTAGTTTTGGGTATGAGAGTAATCAAAGAGGTATTCAGGCATTTAAGATCAATGGTCCCTTCCCAAAAATCCTGACAGAGTTGGTAGAAGTCCTCTTTAATGATCTCCCAACACACTTTTAGAAAAAGTCCATTCAATCCATCAGGGCCAGGTGCTCTATGAGAAGGTATGATTTTGATAATTTTGTCTATTTCCTCATGACTGAAGGGACCAGACAGTACTTCCAGACCCTCCACTCTTTGCACTAGATCCTAGAGCTCAAACTCAGAAAATGTGTTTGTGACCACTCCCATTCTACTTTTAAAACATTGAAAAAAGGTAGTAGCTTTTTCCTCATGATTTTCAATAGTCGTACCATCTGGCAGTATCATAGATTGGATGGTATTACGTCTGTACCTCTCAGTGGCCCTTGCCTGAAAATATTTAGTGTTATCTTCACCTTCAACCGCCCATCTGTAGGTGCATCGTTTCTTCCAATACGCACTTTGATATTTTAGAAATTTCATCAAATGGTTTTTTAGAATAATCCTGAAGTTGGATTCAGGCAAGGATAGCCGACGAAGGTCTTCCAAACTGTCTAAATGAAGTAGTTGCGTATTGCAAGTTTCAATTAAGAGTTTACGTTTAGAAAGTTTCTTACTCCACTGTTTGAATCCATACCTAAATTGTTTCAGTTTAGCAGAGATGCGAGTGGCAGAGGAAGCTGCTTTAATAGGTCTATCACAAGACTTCTTCACGGTCTCCATGAATCCCAGACATTGTGACCAAAAGTTCTCAAATCTAAATAAGCTGCACCGTGGAATAGTTGTCTGGATAGCCATTACACATGGGGTATGATCAGAAACCGGCTTTGCAAGGGGTTTCACCATAGTATTAGCATATTGTGAAGTCCACTCAGGAGTTGTAAAGAACCAATCCAATTGCTCTAGGAGTGGGTTGTCTTGCATATTACTCCAAGTATATTTTATGCCATTTATTGGGATCTCAATTAGGGCCAAAGAACTAATAATTTTGTTAAACTTAATAATATCATCAATATTACCACCTGGGAGATTACGATTATGTAGAGAACGAATGAAGTTAAAGTCTCCCATGAAGACCCATAGATAATCAATTTGAATAGTGAGACCCTCAAACCATTGAGTGAACTTTTGTCGTTCTGGGCCTGTATAGGGGCCATATATATTTGTGAGCAACTACTGTTGATTGGATGAACTGAGGTAGTTAGAGCAAAAAAGAATTGATGTAACACCACACCCTAGAAATGACTACTGCACCAAATAATGATAAGCCCACCTGAGGCTCCCAAAGAAGGAACAAATTCATATTTATCAAATCTGCGAGGGCAAGGATTCACTATGGTATATGATACATCTCCAACGTATCTATAATTTTTAATGATGGCATGCTATTATATTATCTGTTTTGGATGTTTTATATGCATTAATATGCTTTTTATATTATTTTTGGGACTAACCTATTAATCTAGAGGCAAGTGCCAGTTTCTGTTTTTTCCTTGTTTTGGAGTTTTGTAGATATGAGATATTAAACGTAGTCCAGACAGAATAAAACCTTTGGAAGGAATTTTTATGGAAGGAAACAAGTCATCCAAGCTTGGAGTACACGTCAGGGGAGGAGCTAGGGCGCCACAAGCCTGCTAGGTGTGCCCCCTGGCCGCGCCTAGCAGGCTTGTCGTTCCCTGGAAGGTCTCCTAACCCTAATTCTTGGCCTATAAATACCCAAACATCCCCTCAACATCAGAAGGAGCGACGCAAATACTTTTCCTCCGCCGCAAGCCTTCGTTCCCGAGAGATCCAATCTTGGAGCCTTTTCTGGTAATCTTCCGGAGGGGGTTTCGATCACAAAGGGCATCTACATCAACTCCATTGCCCCTCTGATGATGCGTGAGTAGTCCACCACAGACCTATGGGTCCATAGCTAGTATCTAGATGGCTTCTTCTCTCTCTTTGATCTTCAATACCATGTTCTTCATGATCTTCATGGAGATCTATCCGATGTAATCCTCTTTTGTGGTGTGTTTGTCAAGATCCGATGAATTGTGAGTTTATGTTCAGATTATCCATGAATCTTATTTGAATCTCCTCTGAGTTCTTATTTGCACGATTTCATATCCTTGCAAGTCTCTTCGAGTTACTGGTTTGGTTTGGCCAACTAGATTGGTAATTCTTGGAATGGGAGAAGTGCTTGGTTTTGGGTTCAATCTTGCGGGGTCCTCACCTTGTGTCATAGTAGGGGTAGCGAGGCATGTATTGTATTATTGCCATCAAGGGTAACAAGATGGGGTTTTCATCATATTGCTTGAGTTTATCCCTCTACATCATGTCATCTTTCTTAATGCGTTACTCTGTTCTTCATGAACTTAATACTCTAGATGCAGGCAGGAGTCGGTCGACGTGTGGAGTTATAGTAGTAGATGCAGAATCATTTCGGTCTACTTGTCACGGACATGATGCCTATATACATGATCATTGACTGGGATAACTACATGATTATTCGCTTTTCTATCAATTGCTTGACAGTAATTTGTTTACCCACCATGATATTTGCCTTCAAGAGAGAAGCCTCTAGTGAAACCTATGGCCCCCGGGTCTATTTTCCATCATATACTTTCAGATCTATACCATGCTGCAATTTATTTACTTTTACTTTCCGTTCTTGTTTACATCTATATCTATCGGATCTAATCCTTGCAAATAATCGTGAAGGGATTGACAACCCCTTTATAGAGTTGGGTGCAAGAGTTTGATTGTTTGTGTAGGTGCATCCATTGGTGACTTGCTTGTTCCTCCTACTGGATTCATACCTTGGTTCTCAACAACTGAGAGAAATACTTATCTACGTCGCCGCATCACCCTTTCCTCTTCAAGGAAAAACCAACGCATGCTCAAGAGGTAGTAAGAAGGATTTGTGGGGCCTTTGCCGGGGAGGATGCACATCAGGCCTACCAAGTACCCATCACAAACTCATATCTTGCATTTACATTATTTGCCATTTGCCTGTCGTTTTCCTCTCCCCCACTTCTAAAATGATTTTCGTAAAATACCAAAAAGATTTTCCTTTTTGTTTGACCTTCTTTCGCTTGCCTTTTGTTCATTTGTGTGCTTGGTTGCTTGCTTTGCCACCATGTCGGGATATAGAGAGACTTCCAATGAAAGAGATAGTAATAATATTGAGGGAAATTTTGGTGACCTTGATAATGACAACAATAAAAAAGAATCTACTATCATTCATACAAAAAAGTTCCACATAGGTAGTGGTAATATCATTGGAAAAGGTGTTATTCAAGATTTCTTCACTTATGTGGGAGCACTTCCTACTTTAGGAAGTTCCCTTCTCAATAAAACTAATAGTCTTGAAGATGCTATAACTTTGTTAATAAGTGAACTTGAGAGGCAATTCTTGCACATGCACCCTTGCATACAAATGATTTTTCTTAAGTTCTCTAATATTCAACATTCTTTTGTTAAGCGTGCCGCCACTATATTCCTAGCCCACGAGTTTAGATTTATCATGAAAGAGGCTAGTGAAATTTTTGCTCATTATAAAATTAATGGTGGATGTCCCCCTATTGAGGAGATCCCTTTTAATCAAGAAGAGATAATGAGACTACGATCTCTGGATCAAGTTGCTTATAATGAAAATTTGAGAAAAAGGTCCCTACCGAGGTTTTGGTTGATAAGATTTCTGAACTCAATGATAATTTTGCTATTCAAAATAACGGATTAAAGTTCATTCTTATAATAAGGCTCATGGCCTTTACCCAAGGGAAAGCTTATAATGATGAATTGATTATGCATTATAAGGGGCCAAAGGAGGAACCTATGCCTCTCGCACTTGATCTTAATGATCCCTATCCTATTAAATTTGGCCTTTTGATTATTTTTGCTTGCTACAAAGGAAATTATATTCTGAAAGAAGGGATTACTAAATCAGCATGAATTATCTCCCTTATTACTATTATGACAATACCTAGATCTATTGCGTTTCGCCTAGCTAGGGGCGTTAAACAATAGCGCTTGTTGGGAGGCAACCCAATCTTATTTTTGTTTTCTGTTTTTGCTTGTGTTTTTAGTGTTACCCACATTATTACTTCTGTATTAATTGTGTTTTGGTGTTTTTATTAGTGTTTGAGCCAGGTAAAGCCTTTGGGGGGGAATCTATGGTAGTTGCTGATTTGATCTTGCTGAAAAACAGAAACATTTGCGCTCAGTCCAGAAATTTTCTAATTTTTTCAGAGCGTCAAATTGATCTGAAATTTTTAAAAAAGATTAATATATAAATTTCACAGGTTTTACTATTTTTTCGGATTTTTTTGAGTTATAGAAGTATTCGAAGTTTTCAGATTTCTACAGACTGTTCTGTTTTTTACAGATTCTGTTTTCTTTGAGTTGTTTGCCTATTTATATGAATCTATGGGTTTTATCATGTGGTATGAGCCATATAGAAGTTATATTAAAGTATTTATAACACCAATATAAATAAATAATGAGTTCACAACAGTACCTAAAGTGGTGATTTATTTTCTTATACTAACGGATCTCACGAGTTTTCTGTTAAGTTTTGTGTTGTGAAGTTTTCAAGTTTTGGGTAAAGATTTGATGGACTATCGAATAAGGAGTGGCAAGAGTTTAAGATTGGGGATGAACAAGTCACCCAAGTCATATTAAAGGATTCCAAAGAGCCTTAGCTTGGGTATGCCCCGGAAGGCATCCCCTCTTTTGTCTTCAATCCATCGGCAAATTTACTTGAGGCTATATTTTTATTCACCACATGATATGTGTTTTCCTTGGAGCGTCTTTTATGATATGAGTCTTTTCTTGTTAGTTTTCCACAATCATACTTGATGCACACATATTTTGAGAGAGACACGCTGAATCGTGAATTTATTAGAATACTCTATGTGCTTCACTTATATCTTTTGAGTTAGGCAATTTTGCTATATGTGCTTCACTTATATCTTTTAGAGCACGGTGGTGTTTGCATTTTATAGAAATATTTGAACTCTTGTACCTCAATTATATTATTTTGAGAGTTTCTAAAACAGCATGGTAATTGGTCAAGGTTATGAATTTAGTCCTAATATGATAGAAATCCAAAAGGGATATAATAAAAACTTCCATATTAAGTGCATTGAGTATTTATGAGAAGTTTGATTCCTTGCATAAATTTTTGAGATATAAAGATGGTAATGTTAAGAGACATGTTAGGAAGTAAATTGTGATTTGGTAAAAATACTCGT
Source organism: Hordeum marinum (assembly GCA_022496015.1). Classification (NCBI taxonomy): domain Eukaryota; kingdom Viridiplantae; phylum Streptophyta; class Magnoliopsida; order Poales; family Poaceae; genus Hordeum; species Hordeum marinum. Next base: position 452,754,446 of record CM039678.1, read on the forward strand.
GTAAAGGTTTGTGATTCCCGTAGCATGCACGTATGGTGAACCGTTATGTAAGGAAGTCGGAGCATGACTTGTTTATTTATTGTCGACCTTTGTATCAGGGTCGGGGGCGCGCGATGGTTAACTCCTACTAATATCCCCCTAGTAGCATGCGTTTAATGCTTTCCTTCAATGACTAGTAGACTTTTGCAATAAGTATGTGATTTCTTTATGACTAATGTTGAGTCCATGGATTATATGCACTCTCACCCTTCTACTTTTGCTAGCCTCTCTAGTACCGCACAACTTTTGCCGGTGCAATATATACCTTCCTCAAAACAGCCGCCATATACCTTCCTCAAAACAGCCACCATATATCTTTCCTCAAAACAACCACCATACCTACCTATTATGGCATTTCGATAGCCATTGCGAGATATATAGCCATGCAACTTCCACAGTTTTCTTTTATGACATGCACCATCACTTCCATATTGCATACAAAGTCATATTTTTGTCATAGGTATCAACTTGTAATTTTCTTTTGAATTGTAAGTAAATAAAAGTCTGATGATTATCATTATTAGAGCATGTCCCATGTGAGGAAAGGATGATGGAAGCTATGATTCCCTCACAAGTGGGGATGAGATTCCGGACATTACGAAAAATAAAAGAGGCCAGCGAAGCCCAAATAAAAAAATGAATAAAAGAGGTCTTAGATGCCCACAAAAAAGGGAAAAGAGAGAAGGGACATTGCTACTACCTTTTTCCACACTTGTGCTTCAAAGTAGCACCATGATATTCATAGTATAGAGTCTCCTATTTTATCACTTTCATATAACTAGTGGAATTTTTCTTCATGATACACGTCCACTTAGTTTCCTTTTGAGATTTCATACACTTATAGCTCTAGTGCATCCTTTGCATGGCAATCCCTACTCACTCACATTGATATCTATTGATGGGCATCTCCATAGCCCGTTGATACGCATAGTTGATGTGAGACTATCTTCTCCCTTTCCCTGACAACCTCCACCATATTCTATTCCACCTATAGTGCTATATCCATGGCTCGCGCTCATGTATTGTCTGATAGTTGAAAAAGTTTGAGAAAATAAAGGTGTGAAAATAATTGCTTAAATTTTCATCAGGGTTGTGCATGATATAAATACTTTGTGTGGGGAAGATGGAGCGCAGCCAGACCATATGATATTGTAGGGATAACTTCCTTTTGCCATTATATTTTGTAGATATACAATTGCTTTGCTAGTTTGCTTGAAATGTTATTGTTTCTATATCAATATTGATTTTTTATTTTGTCTCTTATGGATCTGAATATTCATGCCACAATAAAGAATATTACATGGATTAGTATGTTAGGTAGCACTCCACATCAAAAATTCTGTTTTTATCATTTACCTACTCGAGGACGAGAAGGAATTAAGCTTGGGGATGCTGATACATCTCCAACGTATCTATAATTTTTGATGATGGCACGCTATTATATTATCTGTTTTGGATGTTTTATATGCATTAATATGCTATTTTATATTATTTTTGGGACTAACCTATTAATCTAGAGCCAAGTGCCAGTTTCTGTTTTTTCCTTGTTTTTGAGTTTTGCAGATATGGGATATTAAACGGAGTCTAAACGGAATAAAACCTTCGGATGGAATTTTTCTCGAAGGAAACAAGTCATCCAATCTTGCAGTGCATGTCAGGGGAGGAGCCAGGGTGCCACAAGCCTGCTAGGCGCGGGGCCCCTGGTCGCGCCTAGCAGGCTTGTCGCCCCCTAGCCGTGCCTAACGGGCTTGTCGCTCCCTGGCAGGTCTCCTAACCCTAATTCTTGGCTTATAAATACCCAAATATTCCCCCAACATCAGAAGGAGCCATACAAATACTTTTCTTCCGCCGGAAGCCTCCGTTCCCGAGAGATCCAATCTTGGTGCCTTTTTCGATAATCTGCGGGAGGGGGTTTCGATCATGGAGGGCATCTACATCAACTCCATTGCCCCTCCGATGATGCGTGAGTACTCCACCACAAACCTACGGGTCGATAGCTAGTAGCTAGATGGCTTCTTCTATCTCTTTGATCTTGAATACCATGTTCTTCATGATCTTCATGGAGATCTATCCAATGTAATCCTCTTTTGTGGTGTGTTTGTCAAGATCCGATGAATTGTGAGTTTGTGTTCAGATTATCCATGAATCTTATTTGAATCTCCTATGAGTTCTTATTTGCAAGATTTCATATCCTTGCAAGTCTCTTTGAGTTACTGGTTTGGTTTGGCCAACTAGATTGGTAATTCTTGCAATGGGAGAAGTGCTTGGTTTTGGGTTCAATCTTGCGGTGTCCTCACCTAGTGTCATAGTAGGGGTAGCGAGGCATGCATTGTATTATTGCCATCAAGGGTAACAAGATGGGGTTTTCATCATATTGCTTGAGTTTATCCCTCTATATCATGTCATCTTTCTTAATGCGTTACTCTGTTCTTCATGAACTTAATACTCTAGATGCAGGCAGGAGTCGGTCGATGTGTGGAGTTATAGTAGTAGATGCAGAATCATTTCGGTCTACTTGTCACGGACGTGATGCCTATATGCATGATCATTGCCTTGGATAACTACATGATTATTTGCTTTTCTATCAATTGCTTGACAATAATTTGTTTACCCACCATGATATTTGCCTTCAAGAGAGAAGCCTCTAGTGAAACCTATGGCCCCCGGGTGTATTTTCCATCATATATTTTCAGATCTATACCTTGTTGCAATTTATTTACTTTTACTTTCCGTTCTTGTTTACATCTATATCTATCGGATCTAATCCTTGCAAATAATCGTGAAGGGATTGACAACCCCTTTATAGCGTTGGGTGCAAGAGTTTGATTGTTTGTGTAGGTGCATCCATTGGTGACTTGCTTGTTCGTCCTACTGGATTCATACATTGGTTCTCAACAACCTAGCTCAAGAGGTAGTAGTATAGGGATCGACACGACCTGCGACAAGACCGGAATTATAGAGCAAGTCACACTAGATCCATCTACGGATCCAGAGGATACTCCCCCGCTAGACGGGACGGAGACCAACCTTGGATCAACCAAAACAACAGAAACCAGGAACGACACCGGGCACAAGAAGCCGGATTTCGGCACAATGTGGCCCGGGTCAGAGGCGCCACCCAACCACTATGCTTCCTAGACGAGGTCATGCAGCACCAGTTTCCCGAAGGGTTGATACCCGTAAACATCAAACAGTATGACGGGACAACAGACCCCGCCGTGACGATCGAAGATTTCCTTCTCCACATACACATGGCCAGGGGAGACAACCTCCATGCCATCAAGTACCTACCACTAAAGCTCAAAGGGCCAGCTCGGCACTGGTTAAATTGCCTCCCCGAGAACTCCATTGGAAGTTGGGAAGAGCTCAAGGATGCCTTTCGGTCTAACTTCGAGGGCACTTATGTCCGGCCTCCAGACTCTTCCGACCTAAGAAACGTTGTCCAGAAGGAAGGCGAGTTGGCCAGACAGTTTTGGAAGAGGTTCCTAACAAAGAAAAACCAGATTGTCGACTGCCCGGATGATGAGGCAATAGCCTCTTTTAGGCATAATATCCAGGATGAATGGCTGGCTCGACAACTCGGCCAAGACAGTCCAAGGACAATGTCCGCCCCCACCGCACTCGTGACCCGCTTTTGCGCGGGAGAAGACAACTGGCTAGTTCTTCATGACCCTAATCCTGAAGTCTTGAGCACCCCAAAAACTCAGGACGGAAGCAAGCCGCAGCTCAACAAGAACAAGCAGCGCCACAACAACGGGGATGCCAATAATACGATCGTAAATGCCGGATTCCACATCTCAAAGCCTGGCCAACGAAGAAAGCCCTCTAAAGGGAATAGGGATTGACCTACCGCACTGGAAAAAATCATGGAGACACCCTGCTAGATCGATGGCACCCTAGACAAGCACGCCACACACACCAACTGTCAATGTTGGGTGTTTCGACAGGCCGTCAAATTAGCAACTGAGGAGCAGGGCAAAGGACCACGCAGCAACGATGACAAGGAGCCCCGCGGCTTGAACAACGGAGGACAAAAGTAGTTCCCTCTAGACGTAAAAGCTATGAAAATGATATATGTCACTCACATACCAACGAAGGAGATGAAACGCACCCTTCGGGAGGTCTATGTTTTAGAGCCTGTAGCCCCGAATTTAAACTCATGGTCGGTTTGCCCAACCACCTTCGACCGAAGGGACCATCCGACCAGGATGCATCACGGAGGTTCGACTACCCTTGTTTTGGATCCCATCATCGATGGGTATCACCTCACTAGAGTTCTTATGGATGGAGGAAGTAGCCTTAATCTGATATACTCAGACACGGTGAAAAAGATGGGCATAGATCCGTCAAGGATCAAACCTAGTAACACTACCTTTAAAGGGGTGATTACAGGCGTTGAAGCCCGCTACTCCGGCACTGTAATGCTTGAGGTTGTGTTCAGTTCTCTTGATAATTTCTACATCGAAGACTTGATCTTCGACATCATACCATTCCGCAGCGGCTATCACGTGCCGCTTGGCTACACAACATTCACCCACTTCAACGATGTTCCTCATTATGACTATCTGAAGATCAAGATGCCCGGACCCAAGGGGGTCATCACCGTCAATGGAAATACAAAGCATTCTCTCCGGACAGGTGAAGACACCATGACCTTAGCAGCCGAATGCTAATACGACAATGAAGCCCTAGGATCCCAGTCTGCCATCAAGACACGATAGGTGGGCAAGCGATCTCGAGCCCAGCCAAACATGTCAGGGCCATCTCCCGCTCAAGACAAATAGGGACACGGTCCCCATAGCACGGCCTGGCTACCCATCAGGTATGTCCATCGAAGACACAGTTTCCCTCTTATAATACCATGGTCAGCTGTGGGGATCTACTTCCGAGGACTAGATGTCCGGCTCAACCAAACTATCATCCAATCGCTCTCCAGAAAGAGGCGGAATACCGTCAAGGATCTATCAAGCGGGAAGCTTACACACACTATGTCGGCTTGTCACGACCCCCTCAAGGTCCGTCCGCGAAACAGCAAACACCCTTAAGAGGTTCCAAAAGAATCGATAGAGATGTATTCCTAGCTGGCGTCGCGAATACCTCAGTGGAGAAAGCCGAAAACTGACTGTCATAATAAGCGAGAGCCGGTCTGCGATCCGGGCTTAAGTGTCAAACTAAGAACTGATAGAGATTGTTACGTGTCATATGAGGGGTTTGTACCTTTCCAAACCATGTGGTACTAGTCTCAAACATTAGTCGAACAGACTACCACAAAACACTGGGGGCTTATCACTAGCCCGTGCATTCGAGCTCCTAAGGCTAAGTGAAAGCACTAAAGAAAAATAGTCTGATTGCCTCGTTTCCCTCACTACCGCCTACGAGTGCCAATATATCGTCTAAGGACCTAGTGCGGAGGTCGAAACACCCCTTGTAGTGTCTACATGGGGGTTGAAGCCGACGACTGGTAACTTTCAGATTAAAATGGCTACGCAGGAGTCAAAATAATACATAACACGATATATTCAGGACAAACATCATAAAGCATAATTGTCTTTAGGGCATATAATAACACCCTCACTCATACATTACATCTTTTGGGCACTGGGTCTCTATAGACTGAGCAACCCCTAACGCGGCACGGAAATACAACTCAGGGCATCTCTGCTCCTTCCCAGGAGGTGGGGGCGCGATGGCCATCTCAATTGGCTTCACCCTCGGCCAATGCATCATGGTCCGAGGAAAAGCCAACCATGCTCCCTCGATGCAAACCGAATGCTTCAGGGCCTCAATCCGCGGCACGACGTCACGGAGCTTCTACAAGCCAAAATAGCTGCTCGACAGCGGCTTGGTGGGCCACAGCTGGATGTAGAGGTCCTTCAGGGCCGACTCTGCCATCCTATGTAGCTCCACCAGCTACTTGATCTAGTATATGAGAAGGGAATGTATCTCAGGTGTTTCAAATTGAGCCCAAAACAGCGGCTACTCCACATCCCATCTCGGACTGCGAAGTGCTTTGCCGTGTCTGTTGCGCTCCTCGGGAGGTCCATAAAGGCGCCCGGGGAACGTCGTAGCCGTGTAAGAAAGGCGAACCTGTTTCCACCAAAGGTACACTACAGTAAGTACGGCTTACCATCCGCGATCAGCCTGACTTGGAGAAGTTCTTCCTCAAAGAACCACCTCTCGACGCGCTCCGATTTGAGATTGGAGGTTAGCGTGGTCAGCTCGATCACCTAGTCCTTGGACTTTTGCTCCAGGGCCTCGCACTTAGCACTGGCATCCTGGAGCTATTGTTGCACCTCAGCAACTCAAGCCTCATGCCTGTCGCTCTCCACTTTTAAAGAAATTAGCTTGGTGTCCGCCTTATCGGCTGCTGCCTTCTGATCGGCAGCCTCCTGCTTGGCTCTCCTAAGCTCGGCCTTGAGGTTTTCAAACTCTGTAACTGAGGCTGCAGGCATAAAGGGAAGCAAAATCAGGACCCAAAAGTCAGGATAATCCTCATTAATGAGAAAAGCAACAAATTTAGTAAATATGGTTAAAACCAACATTCCATTTTGTCGAACCGTTTGTTCAAATGATCTAGTTCCTCATCGGAGCTCTGGAGCTTCCCGTTCAACTCGGCAAATTCAAGGGCATTGGAGGACCTAGCCGAGGACGAGGCCCATAAAAAACTTATATATAAGCAACCGGCCGAGTTACTCGGTTCCAAACTATTTGCCTACGTTTCTAGGTACTATGACCCCCAGGAGAGTTTTTCAAACTCACCCACGGCTCGGGGGCTACTATACCTATAAGTAATGCATAACCTTATAAAAAATCCATCCTTATAAAAAAAAGCACAACTTACCTTGAAGCCCACTAACAAACCACTAAAGGTTTCCTTCAGCCCGCTGTCAACAGACTGAATACTTCTTAAAATCGCACCCATAAGGCTGCAGTGGTCTTCGACAATGGATGAGTCATACAAAGCCTCCTCCAACATGGCCGGCCACCCAACCATGGTCTGCTCGGTTGTAGGTGGCACTGGCGCTGGCACTTCTCCTCTCCCTCCTTGGGGAGGCAAAGTCGACGACATGGAAGGCGCTGAGGCCTTCGGAGTCGACTGTGAAGGGAGCCCAGGCGAATTGTGCCCCCCCTCCTTATCTGCAAGGAGGGGTTCAACCTCCTGGACTGCGGCGACCGAGGCATGATACTTGGACAACACCTCCCGGTCTTTGGTGGCCGAGGTGTGATCCTCGGTCATCACTGTCTCGCCCCCGGTGTTCGACACAGCGGGGTCCAATGAGATACCACCTCTGCGGCCTCGCCTGCGGCTAGAGGGGGTGTGGTGCGGGACCTAGTCCCGCTCTCTGCTAGCTTGGCTGGTGGAGACTCCGCATGTGAGACCTGTTCGGCCGGGAGGGCTCGGGATGGACCGCGACATGAATGCATTTAAATGGGTTAGTAATGGAAACTGTATGTAACTATGCCAGACAACATCCGAACTCAATAGCTTTAAGCTAGGGGCTTGACCCTAGGGTTCCTTCGGGGAACCCTCTCAAAAGCTTCGGAATCCTCATCAGAATCCGGGATGTTGTCCACCAGAACCACGTTGGCCCTGCAGGGCCTCTTCATGGCGAGGGGAGGAAGATCCTCCTTGGCGTCCTCGGGCGCGTCCTTCTTCCTTGTCTGGGGAGAGTCGATCTCTCCCCCGTCTTCCACGTGCTCTTCCTCGTGGGCGGAAGAGGCTTGGGTCTCTCCAGACTTAGTATCCGGAGGACCCCTAGGGCGGAGGCGTTTGTGGACCTCCTTCTTTGTCTTCTTCTCTTTCTTCTCTGGCACCGCATATGGCGCCACGACCAGCATCGCCGTCAGCAGGGCGACCTGGGGTCTTCGGGCAAGGGGGCTGGGCCATTGGTCTTCACGTATTTCTCTAGCCAGCCCTACAAGGACAAAGGGAAGGAGGGTTAAATCCTTGCCAAGGGTTACAATTCGAAATATAATGAAAAATCCTATCATACATTCAAGGTAGGGGTGTCGGCGCCCAAGCCGATGTCTTCCTCTTCAGAAGGCCATTTCTTCTGGGGCATGAAGAGTACTTTGCACAAGTTCTCGTGAGTTGTGTGGAAGAACTTGAGCACAGTGATTGGGTCCCCGAGCTTGTAGGCCCATATCGGGGTCTCCTCACGCTGACAAGGCAGGAGGCGGCGGCGAAGCATGATCTGAACCACGTTGGCTAGTTCAATTTTGGCGTCCACCATTTGAGTGATGCGCCTCTGCAGCGCCTTCACCTCCAAGGCAGATCCCCAGTCAAGACCTTTCCTGACCCACGAGGTTAACATCGCGGGGGATCTGGATCTGAACTCGGCCGACGCCGACCAGCCCACATCCAATGGCTCGATGAATAGAACCACTCCTTCTGCCAGACCTTCACGACGTTGATGAAGGTGCCATCCGCCCACTCGACTCGCGAGAGCTTGCCGATCACAGTCCCGTCGCAATTAGCTTGTTGGTCACTGACCGTCTTCGTCTTCATATTGAAGACCTTGAGCCACATGCCAAAGTATGGCTGGACTCGTAAGAAGGCCTCGCGGATGATGATGAAGGCCGAGATGTGCATAAAAGAGTTCGGGAGGGGGGAGGTCATGGAAGTCTAGCACATAAAAGAACATCAACCCACTGAAAAAGGGTGGAGAGGAAAACCTAACCCCCCAGAGGAAATGAGGGATGAATAGTACTCTCTCTCCCGACTTTGGAGTTGGCACCACCTGGTCCTCTTCCAAGGGAGATGGTGGGCGCTGTTGGGTGAGAGGTATCGGGCAAGCTTCAGCTCCTAGATGTCCTTATCGGTGACACACGAGGCTTCCCATTTGCATTGTGAGCCTGAGTCGGCCATGGTGGAGCCCGGGAAGGGTGGCTAGGAAGGAGAAGAAGAATATTGGTCTAGGCGCTTGGGGTTGGATGCGAGAAGGGATCGAGTCTGAATGTGTAAGGAGGCCTTGGGGGTTTTCTCATTTTTATGGAAGGCTGTAATACCAAGGGTCCTCTTTAATTGTCGTAGGTTGCAGCACCTCCCGAAGCAATCGTGCCATTATACGCACTTGGGGTTACCTAGATCATTAATCATATCCCATGAAATGTGCGGCACGATCTTCATATTGATAAGGCATGCCATACGAAAAGCATCCTCGAGTCGCAAATCGAGTTTTCATAACTGGCTATTGTGGCTTTTCGTTAAAAAGGTTGTCAGGTAAGGGTACTATTCACAGCCGGGAGTGAAGTGGCTTGAGACTGCGTCGGTATTTCCCCAAAGAGGAAGGGATGATGCAGCACAACGACGGTAAGTATTTCCCTCAGTTATGAAACCAAGGTATCAATCCGTAGAGGAAGATCAAGCACCTACGTAAACAACACCTGCACACAAATAACAAATACTTGGAACACGACGCATAAGAGAGGTTGCCAAGCTCTCAACAATAAAAAGATAGATTAGGTTGTGATAGTTTTGGCAAATAGATCACGCAAGAACACAAAATAAAATAGGTAAACAAAAAGTGCAGCAAGGTATTTTTTGGATTTTAGATCTGACAACAAAACGGCAAAATAGTAGATCGAAAAGAAATATGTTGGAAAACTAGACCCGGGGGCCGTAGGTTTCACTAGTGGCTTCTCTCATGAGTATAACGCAGGGTGGGTGAACAAATTACTATTGGGAAATTGATAGAAGATCAAATAATCACGTCGATATCCAGACAATGACCATTATATAGGCATCACATCCAAGATAAGTAGACCGAAACGATTCTGCATCTACTTCTATTACTCCACACATCGACCGCTATCCAGCATGCATCTAGTGTATTAAGTTCATGGAAAAACGGAGTAATGCAATAACAATGGTGACATGTGATACGTCTCCATCGTATCTACTTTTCCAAACTCTTCTTCCCTTGTTTTGGACTCTAATTTGCATGATTTGAATGGAACTAACCCAGACTGACGCTGTTTTCAGCAGAATTGCCTTGGTGTTATTTTTGTGTAGAAATAAAAGTTCTCGGATTGATCTGAAAATTTATGGAGAATATTTTTCGAATTAATAAAAAATAATGGCAAAAGAGTCAACTGGAGGGGGGCCACCCATAGGTGGCAAGCCTGCCAGGCGCGACCACCCCCTGGCCGCGCCTAGCAGGCTTGTGGGCCCCCTATTGCTCCACTAACCTTAATTCCACTCCTATTTATTCCTATTCGGTGAGAAAAAAATCAGAGAGATGAGTTCACCGCATTTCACAGTACGGAGCCGCCGCCACCTCCCGTTCTTCCCCAGGAGACTAGATCTGGAGTCCGTTTTGGGCTCTGGAGAGGGGAAATCGACGCCATCATCATCACCAACCATCCTTCATCGCCAATTCCATGATGCGCTCCTCCATTCATGAGTAATTACATCGTAGGCTTGCTGGACGGTGGTGGGTTGGATGAGATTTATCATGTAATCGAGTTAGTTTTGTTAGGGTTTGATCCCTAGTATCCACTATGTTCTGAGATTGATGTTGCTACGACTTTGATATGCTTAATGCTTGTCACTAGGGCCCGAGTGCCATGATTTCAGATCTGAACCTATTATGTTTTCATGAATATATATATGTGTTCTTGATCCTATCTTGCAAGTTGTAGACACCTATTACGAGTTATAATCCGCATCCCCTAGGGTGACAATAACCGGGATTCTTTCCGGTGATTACCGTAGTTTGAGGAGTTCATGTATTCACTAAGTGCTAATGCTTTGGTCCGGTTCTCTATTAAAAGGAGGCCTTAATATCCCTTAGTTTCCATTAGGACCCCGCTGCAACGGGAGGGTAGGACAATTGATGTCATGCAAGTTCTTTTCCATAAGCACGTATGACTATATACGGAATACATGCCTACATTACATTGATGAATTGGAGCTATTTCTGTGTAACCCTATGTTATATCTGTTGCATGATGAATGACATCCGACATAATTATCCATCACTGATCCATTTCCTACGAGCTTTCCACATATTGATATTTGCTACGTTACTTCTCCGTTGCTACTGTTACAATCACTACAAAACTGCTACTGTTACTTTTGCCACCGTTACTGTTACTTCCATACTACTTTGCTATTGAATACTTTGCTGCAGATATTAAGTCTTTCAGGTGTGGTTGAATTGACAACTCAGCTGCTAACACTCGAGAGTATTCTTTGGATCCCCTCGTGTCAAATCAATAAATTTGGGTTGAATACTCTACCCTCGAAAACTATTGCGATCCCCTATACTTGTGGGTTATCATGACCTTTTTCTAGCGCCGTTGCCGGGGAGCATAGCTCTATTCTCTAAGTCACTTGGGATTTATATCTGCTGATCACTATGAAGAATCTGAAAGATCCAAAAACCAAGATCTATCCATCTACTATGAGGGGAGGTAAGGAACGGCCATCTAGCTCTGCACTTGATTCACCTTCTGTTATGAGTAAGTTTTTGACACCACCACGTGCTAGTAATTCTGATATGTCGCAAGTAATTGATGATGCCACTTTTGCTATGCATGATGCTTATGATGATACTTTGCTTGATGATACCATGCCACTAGGTGAATTTCTTGATGGACAAATTGCTAGAGTCAATGCTGAAAATTATGATACTTCTGAAACTGATGAAATTATTGAATCTCGACACTATGAGACACCTGCTAGACCTAGCTCTCCTAGATATGAATTGCCTGATATTCCTGAGGGTTTTGTTATGGAAGGAGATGTAGCTAGGGACTTTCTTTCTTGTAATGATAGAGAGGATCTTAAAAAATTGCTATGCAAGTGGAAACAGAAATCTTTGAATGCTAGAATGAAATGTGATCTTAAGTTTGCTACTTCACCTATGTTTGTTACTGATAAGGATTATGAATTCTCCGTCGATCCCGAGTTAATTACTTTGGTTGAATCTGATCCTTTTCATGGTTATGAACCTGAAACTATTGTGGCACATCTTACTAAATTGAATGATATAGCCACCCTGTTTATTCATGAGGAAAAAATATATTATTACTATATTCTCAAGTCGTTTCCTTTCTCATTAAAGGGTGATGCTAAGATATGTTTTAATTCTCTTGCTCCTTGTTGTGTGCGTAGTCCCCAGGATATGATATATTACTTCTTTGAAAAATATTTTCCTGCCCATAAGAAACAAGCCGCCTTGCAGAAAATATTTATATTTGTGCAAATTGAAGAAAAGAGTCTCCCACAAGCTTGGGGAGGCTTCTCCAATTACTTAATGCTATGCCTGATCACCCTCTCAAGAAAAAGGAAATACTTGATATCTTTTATAATGGACTAACTGATGCTTCTAGGGACCACATAGATAGTTGTGCTGGTTGTGTTTCCAGGGAGTGAACTATTGAACAAGCTTAACTACTATTGAACAATATATTGAGAAATGATAATGATTGGACTATTCCCGAACCATCTCCGAAGAAAAGAGGTATTCTATTTCGCAGTCCCGAAGATATGCAAGAGGCAAAGAAACCTATGAAAGAAAAAGGTATTAGAGCTGAAGATGTTAAGAATCTACCACCTATCAAATAAATACATGCTCTTCATAAGCCAACACATGTAGTAGAGGTAAATTCTCTCCATAGATAGATGAAAGCAATATCCCTTATAATAAGTCTGGTAGCCAATGCTTGGATGAGTTTGATAATTTTGTTGTTAAGGAAGAAAATTTTAATGCTTATGTTAGTAGAGAATTGAAACATAATGCTTTCATGCTTGATTGCTTAGGTGATTATATGAGTAGAACTATCAATGATCTTAAACTGATTAGTAAACATGCTTCTATGGTAACTACTCAAGTAGAACAAGTACTTAAAGCTCAGAATGACTTGCTTAATGAGATGAATAGTAAGAATAATGATCATTCTGTTAAATTTGTGACTAGAGGTGGGAGAATGACTCAGGAACCCTTGTATCCTAAGGGCCACCCTAAGAGAATTGAGCAAGATTCTCAGAGGAGTAATATTGATGCACCTAGTCGCTCTAGTAATAAGAGGAACACGAATGATGATAGAACTTTGCATGCTACTAGTGAACCTATCATAGATACACCTGAAAACCCAAATGATATTTTTGTTTCTGATGCTGAGACACAATCTGGTGATGAACATGATCCTAGTGATAATATTAATAATGACGTTCATATTGATACTCAACCTAGTAATGATAATGATGTGGAGATTGAACCTGCTGTCGATCTTGATAACCCACAACCTAAGAATAAAAGATATGACAAAAGAGATTTTATTGCTAGGAAGCATGGTAAAGAAAGAGAACCATGGGTTTAGAATCCCATGCCCTTTCCTCCTAAACCATCCAAGAAAAAGGATGATGAGGATTTTGAGCGCTTTGTTGAAATGCTTAGACCTGTCTTTTTGTGTATGCGCTTGACTGACATTCTGAAAATGTCTCCTTATGCTAAGTATATGAAAGATATTGTGACTAATAAAAGGAAGATACCAGAAGCTGAAATTTCCACCATGCTTGCTAATTATACTTTTAAGGGTGGAGTACCAAAGAAATTAGGAGATCCAGGAATACCAACTATACCATGCTCTATTAAAGGGGATTATATTAAAACTGCTTTATGTGATTTGGGAGTTGGTGTTAGTGTTATGCCTTTCTATTTATATCATAGACCTGATTTGAATAAATTCACACCTACTGAAATCTCTTTGCAAATGGCTGATAAATCAACTACTCTACCTATCGGTATTTGTGAGGATGTATGTGTGGTAGTTGCAAATGCTACTATCTTAACGGACTTTGTTAATCTTGATATTCTCGAGGACGACACTAAGTCGATCATACTTAGTAGAGCCTTTTTTAATACTACAGGGGCTGTTATTGATTGCAACAAAGGCAATGCCACTTTTCATGTTAATGGTAATGAACATACGGTACACTTTCCGAAGAAACAACCTCAAGTTCATAGCATCAACTGAATTGAAAAAATTCCAACGATTATTATTGGAGACTTTGAATTCCCTCTTCCTACTGTCAAGAAGAAATATGATATACTTATTTTGGGGGACATGCATATCCCCATTGAGGTAACTTAAGTGTTATTCAAAAATTCTTCGGTTTCATGTTATTCAAAAGAAGTTTGTTAATAAGACTTGATCAACCTTATTGATGGATTCCTTTTGATGAGAATGATATGGATGAATTTAGAAAGCACAAATTTCTGTACCCAACCTTTACTTTCTGTTAATTAGATTAAATTAAGTAAAAATGCTATTATTTTTATGTTTTTCGAGTTTTCCGTGCAATAGAAAAATGACCTGAAAATAGAAGTTCTTCAAATGCCCTAAAAATGTAGTATGATTTTTTTTGAGATATTTAAAAATATCTAGCACCGAGCACACTGCAGGGGGCTTCACCAGTGGGTCACAAGCCCACAAGGCGCGGCCACCCCCCTAGTCGGGCCTACCAGGCTTGTGGGTCTCACGTGGTTCCCCTTCACTTATTCCAGCACCCATCCACTTCTTCTTCCTCCAGAAAAAATCCCACCATTGCTCAGACCCGTTTTCTAGCCCATTTTGCTGCCATTATTTATCTCCTTGTGCAAAGCTTCATTCACAAAACTATTTTGGGAGATTGTTCTTCGGTATGTGAATCCTCAATGGTCCAATTAGTTTTTGTTCTAGTGCTTTATATATTGCAATTTTTTGCTTCTATGGTGACCTTGTTCTTGAGCTTGCATGTCAAATTTGTATGGTCCCAAGTAGTTTTGATGCATGATATTGCCTCTAGGCACTTGTGGGAGTAGTTGTTATGTGTTTTGTTGAGTTTTGTTCACTTTTATTTTGGGTCACTAAAAATTTCAGAATTTTTCAGAAAAAGAAAATTGTTGAGGAGGGTGTTTCAAGGGGGTTCCTCGAGCAAGAAGGCCCCGAGACTCGCGATACGTGAGCCCGAACTTAAACCACTAAGGGAAGCACAAGCACGACCTTGTGAATGGCCATTGGATCAATTTATGAGTGAAGCCGGTTTCAAGGAAGAATTCTACGCATACACAAGAAATGTTGTCCTTTAGGAATTCGTTTCGGACAAATACATGCAATACTATGAACTCACGAATTCTTTCGTGTGGAGGTTTGAGTTTTTGCTCAATCGTAATAAACCTTCCGTCCTATTTGACCTTTATGACAAATCGTATACTTTGGACATAAAGGATTTTAATCATGCATGCAAAATTCCACAATGGGGCAGCTATAGTGATCCGTACAAAACTCAATATAATGATTTTCTTGCTAGCATTGCCGTCGGAGAAACGAGAAATATTACACATTCTACAGTGGGGAGCATTCACTTTCCTGCTATACATTATTTTGCTCTATTCATAGGTAGATGTATTAATGGTAAAACTGAGCATAAAAACCTTTGTGCAACCAATCTCAGTATTCTTAAGAGTGCAGTAATGGGTGATAGGCGATATAACTTAGGAGCCATTATTGCTACAAGGTTGCATAATAATGCTAAGGATGGAGATTTCTTTGGTGGGATTTATGCCACTCGTGTAGCTAATTATCTTGGGGTATCCATACGGGCAAATGATATTGAGTCACCACCTGCTTTTCTTGATCATGAGGCTTTGGTACGTTTTCAGTTTCTTGAAAGGAACGAACATTCCCTCCAGTACCGACTAATTTTTGATAGACAGCGCACTGTCCATATTACCCTTCCTACTCCTACCTTCTTTAACTTCTAGGAAAAACAGAGATACTTTACAACCAGAGAGGAGGCGAATTAGTACGAGAGAAATGCGGAAGCTGCTCGCCTTCATGTTGCACTTGTTCAAGCGGTAGCCGCCGCAGCCCAGTACAACCCCGACTATGACTTTGGATATTACCCGGGCCGGCCATGGACCTAGACCAACTTAGGCCTAAGCCTAATCTTGGGGGAGTACGTATTTCTCACCAACATTACATTCATCTTCTCACATTTTAGTAGTCGCTGTTCATACTGTAGGATCGACAGTAGGTCTAGAGGGGGGGGGTGATTAGACTACTTGACCAAATAAAACTATGCTTTTCCCAATTTTAATTCTTGTCAAGTTTTAGCATTCATAGAATGTCAAGTACACACTACACATGCATGTCTAAGAGTATAGCAGCGGAAAGTAAAGACATTGCACATGTAAGTAAAGAGAGGGTAAGGAAAGCAAACACAAGTGATGACATGAAGATTCTTCCCTTGGTTCCGATAGGTGGTGCTATCATATGTCCACGTTCATGGAGTCTTCAACCCACGAAGGGTAACAGTCGCGAGAGTCCATGGAGGGCTCTACCCACGGAGGGTTCCACGAAGAAGCAACATTGACTATACCATGACGGCTTCCGTCCATGAAGGACTAGCCTCACTATGGGTAGATCTTCACAAATTAGGTGATCTCCTTGCCCTTACAAACTTCTTGGTTCACTCCACAACACAAAGTAGGAGGCTCCCAAGAGACACCTAACCAATCTAGGAGGCACCACTCTCCAAAAGGTAATAGGCTCGGTAATGACGATGAACTCCTTGCTCTCGTGCTTCAAGATGATAGACTCCTCAACACACAATCACTCTCTCATAGATTTGGCTTGGTGGAAGAGATGGGATTTGTGGAAAGCAACTTGGTGTTGGAAATATGCCCTAGAGGCAATAATAAATTAGTTATTATCATATTTCCTTGTTCATGATAATCGTTTATTATCCATGCTATAATTGTATTGATCATAGAGTTAGATGCATGTGTGGATACATAGACAAAACCATGTCCCTAGTATGCCTCTAATAGACTAGCTCGTTGTTCAAAAGATGGTTAAGGTTTCCTAGCCATGGACATGAGATGTCATTTTATAATGGGGTCACATCATTAGGAGAATGATGTGATGGACAAGACCCAAACTACAAACATAGCATATGATCGTGTCAGTTTATTGCTACTGTTTTCCGCATGTCAAGTATGTGTTCCTATGATCATGAGATCATGCAACTCACAGATATCAGAGGAGTGCCTTGTGTGTATCAAATGTCGCAACGTAACTGGGTGACCATAAAGGTGCTCTACAGGTATCTCCGATGGTTTGTGTTGAGTTGGCATGGATCGAGACTGGGATTTGTTACTCCGTGTGACGGAGAGGTATCTCGGGGCCCACTCGGTAATGCAACATCACAATAAGCCTCGCAAGCAATGTGACTAATTGTTAGTTGCGGGATCTTGTATTACGGAACGAGTAAAGAGACTTGCCGGTAACGAGGTTGAACTAGGTATGGAGATACCGACGATCGAATCTCGGGCAAGTAACATACCGAAGAACAAAGGGAACGTTATACGGGATTAACTAAATCCTTGACATAGAGGTTCAACCGATAAAGATCTTCGTAGAATATGTAGGAACCAATGTGGACATCTAGGTCCCGCCATTGGTTATTGATAGTGGAGGTGTCTCGGTCATGTCTACATAGTTCTCGAACTCGCAGGGTCTGCACACTTAAGGTTCGGTGACGTTTCGGTAGTGTAGAGTTATGTATGGTGGTGACCGAAGTTTGTTCAGAGTCCTGGATGAGATCCCGGATGTCACGAGGAGCTCCAGAATGGTCCGGAGGTAAAGATTCATATATAGGAAGTCCCAGTTTGGTTTCCGGAAAAGTTTTGGGCTCATCGGTAGTGTACCGGGAGTGCCGGTAGTGTACCGGGAGTGCCGGTAGTGTACCGCGAGGCCTCCGGGAGGGGTATTTCGACCCCAAGAGGTCCACGGGCTGTGGGATAATAATAACCATCCCTTAGTGGGCTGGGAAAACAGCCACAAAGGCCCATGGCGCAGGAGAGAAAGTCCTAAAGCAAAAAGTGGAAAATCAGCCAATAGGAGGCAATCCTACTCCAACTAGGATTGGAGGTGAAGTAGGATTGCTTCCCACCTCCTATTTAGGCCGACCCAAAGGCCTTGGATGCCTCTCCTCTCCTATCCTCCTATATATACTAGTGGATTGGGTGGTTTTTGGACAGAATTTCTGGCCACGTGCTACCCATTACACCGGTGCATAGTTTCTCCTCTAGATCGGTTTTCTGCAGCGCTTAGGCGAAGCCCTGCCGGAATTGCTCCACCACCATCACCGGAGCGCCGTCATGCTGCCTGTGAACTCTCTCTCCTCTCCACCTCCTCTCGCTAGATCGAGACGGTGGAGATTGTCATCAAGCTGCACGTGTGCTGAACGCGGAGGTGCCGTCTGTTCGGCGCTAGATCGGAAGGACCGTGATCGAGATCGCGAGACGGTTCGTGATGTGATCACAGAACGGATCGTGATGAGTTCGCGGGACAGATCGTGATCAAGATCGTGAGATGGATCGTGATGAGTTTGCGGGACGGATCATGATGTGTTCGTGGGACAGTTCGTGATTGGATCGCGGCACGCTCGGTGATTTGGATCGCGAAGAAGTTTGACTACACCAACCGCGTTTCTTAACGCTTCCCGCTTAGCGATCTACAAGGGTACGTAGATCCACTCTCCCTCTCATAGATGCTCATCACCATGGATAGGTTTGCATGTGCGTAGGAATTTTTTTGTTTCCCATGCGACGTTCCCCAACAGTGGCATCATGAGCTAGGTTGATGGTTCGATGAGATCTCGAGTAGAACACAAAAGGTTTGTGGGTGTTGATGCTTAGATTACTTCCTCCCTTGGTCAGATTTTGGTTCAGCGGGATTGTGAGATGAAGCGGCCCAGACCAACATTACTCGCACGCTTACGAGAGAATGGTTCCCTCGACGCAACTTGTTGCTTAGATGGCTTGCGGGTGACAGTTTCTCTCACTTTAGTTGGATCGGATCCGACAAAGGCGGTCCTTGAGAAGGTTGAAAAGCAATCTATGTATCACCGTTGTGATTTATGCGTAGGTGAGAATCTTTCTTGCTAGATACCCGTTGCAGCCACGTAAAACATGCAACAACAATTAGAGGACGTCTAACTTGTTTTTGCAGGGTATGTTGTGATGTGATATGGCCAATTACATGATGAGATATATGTGATTTATGAGATGATCATGTGATGTATAGAATTTCACGACTTGCTTGTCATTGAGTACGGCAACCGGCAGGAGCCATAGGGTTGTCTTTAATTATTGTATGACCTGCGTGTCAATCATTAAGCGCTATGTAATGCTTTACTTTATCGCTAAGCGGTAGCAATAGAAGTAGAAGCAGGGCTGGCGCCACAACCCCAATGGCAACACATTCATGGAGATCAAGATGATGGAGATCATGGTGTTGTGCCGGTGACGATTGAGATCATGCCGGTGTTTCAAAGATGGAGATCTTAAACACAAGTTCATGGCCATATCATGTCATTTATGAATTGCATGAGATGTTAATCCTTTTATGCACCTTGTTTTGCTTAGTAAGGCGGTAGCATTATAAGGTGATCCCTCACTTGAATTTCAAGATGAACTGTGTTCTCCCCGAGTGTGCACCGTTGCGAAAGTTCGTCGTGTTGAGACACCGCGTGATGATCGGGTGTGATAGATTCTACGTTCACATACAACGGGTGCAAGCCAGATTTGTACGCGCAGAACACTCGGGTTAAACTTGACGAGCCTAGCATGTACAGACATGGCCTCGAAACACGAGAGACCGAAAGGTCAAATATGAGTCATATAGTAGATATGATCAACATAATGATGTTCACCATTGCAGCCACCTCAACTCACGTGGTGATCGAACTTGAGGTGGTGAATTTGGATCATGTATCACTCGAATGATCGGGGGGATGTCAATTTGAGTGGGAGTTCTTAAGTAATATGATTAATTGAACTCATTATCATGAACATAGTCAAAGTGTCTTTGCAAATTATGTTGTAGATTACTAGCTCGCGCTGTAGCTCCCTTAAATTTTTATATGTTCCTAGAGAAATAGAGTTGAAAGATGTTGGTAGCAGTATTGAGGACTGGGTCCATGATCTGAGGATTGTCCTCATTACTGCACAGAAGGCTTATGTCCTTAATGCATCGCTCGGTGCGCCAACCCCTCTAGCGTCGTCTATAGATGTTGTGAACATCTAACAGGCACGTTTCGATGACTACTTGGTAGTTTAGTGTGTCATGCATTACGGCTTAGAATTGAGGCTCCGAAACGTTTTGAACGTCACGGAACATATGAGATGTTCTAGGAGCAGAGATTGTGATCTCAGGCTCGTGCCTGTGTTGCGAGATATGAGATCTCCAACACGATTCTTTGCCTGTAAGATGAAGGAGAATAGCTCAATCGTTGAGCATGTACTCAGGTTTTCTGGGTACTACAATCGCTTGAATCAAGTGGGAGTTGATCTTCCAGATAAGATAGTGATTGATATAGTTCTCCAAGTCACTGTCACTAAAGCTACTAGAACTTAGTGATGAACTATAATACACCAGGGATAGAAGTATTGATCCCTGAGCTGTTCGCGATGTTTGACACCGCAAAGGTAGAAATCAAGAAGGAGCGTCAAGTGTTGATGGTTAATCAAACCACTAGTTTCAAAAAGGGCAAGAGCAAGGAGGGAAACTTCATGGATAGCAAGTCAATTGCTGCTCCAGTGAAGCAACCCAAAGTTGAACTCAAACCCGAGACTAAGTGCTTCTATTATGAGGTGAGAGGTCGCTGAAGCGGAACAACCCTAGATACTTGGTAGATAAGAAGGCTGGCAACATCGACAGAAGTATATTTGATATACGAGTTATTGATGTGTACCTTTGTAGTACTCCTAGTAGCACCTGGGTATTGGATACCGGTTCGGTTGCTAAATGTTAGTAACTCGAAATAAAAGCTATGGAATAAACGAAGAACTAGCTAAGGGTGAGGTGACGATGTGTGTTGGAAATGCTTCCAAGGTTGATGTGATCAACATCGCACGCTCTCTCGACCTTCAGGATTAGTTACGAACAAAAATAAATGTTATTTGGTGTTTTGCGTTGAGCATGAACATGATTAGATCATGTTTGTTGCAATACGGTTATTCATTTAAGTCAGAGAATAATAGTTATTCTGTTTACGTGAATAATACCTTCAATGGTCATGCACCTAGTGAGAATGGTTTGTTGAAATCTTGATCGTAGTAATACACATGTTCATAACATTGATGTCAAAAGATACAAAGTTAAATAATGATAGTACCACATACTTGTGGCACTGCCGCAAAATGTCATATTGGTATAAAGTGCATGAAGAAACTCCATGGTGATGGATATTTGGACTCATTCGATTTCGAATCGGTTGAGACATGCGACCATGCCTCTTGGGCAAGATGACTAAAGGACCCCGTTGGATGGAGAGGGCAAGTGATTCATTGGAAATGATACATGTTGATGTATGCAATCTAGTGAGTCTTGTAGCGTGCAGTGGATATCGTTATTTTGTTACCTTCACTGATGATTTGAGTAGATATAGTGTATATTTACTTAATGAAACACAAGTCTGAATTGTTTGAAAGGTTCAAGCAAATTCAAAGTGAAGTTTAAAGATCATCGTGACAAGAAGATAGAAATGACTGCGATATGATCATGGAGGTGAATATCTGAGTCACGAGTTTGGCATACAACTTAAGACAATGTGAAAGTTGTTTCACAACTAAACGCCACCTGGAACACCATAGTGTGATGGTGTGTCCGAACATCATAGTTATGCTCTATTGGACATGGTGCGTGCTATGATGTCTCTTGTCATTTTACTACTATAATTTTGGGGTTATGCATTAGAGACAACTACATTCACTTTAAATAGGGCACCATCTAAATCGTTTGAGATGACACCATGTGAATTATGGTTTGATAGAAACCTAAGCTATCATTTCTTAATACTTGGGGCTACGACACTTGTGTGGAAAATGTTTTCACCTAATGAGGTCGAACCCAAGGCGGACAAATGCATCTTCATAGAATACCCTAAGATCAGTCGGGTGAACCTTCTATCTCAGATCCAAGTGCAAAGTGTTTGTTACTAAAACGGATCCTTTCTCGAGGAAAAGTTTCTCTCGAAATAATTAAGTGGGAGGAAGATAGAACTTGATGAGGTTGTTTAAACTTTGTTCAACCAGAGAGTAGCGCAGCGCAGGATGTTTATTCTGTGAAGCCTACGTTAGTTGAAGAGGAAGTTAATGATGATGATCATGAAGCTTCAGGATCAAGTTACTATCGAACTTCGTAGGTCGACAAGGATGTGTAATGCTCCTAAGCGGTACGACAACCCTGTCTTGGAGGTCATGTTGTTGGACAAACGATGAACCTACGAGCTATGGAGAAGCGATGATGGGCCCGGATTCCGACAAATGGTTGGAGGCCATGAAATCCGAGATAGGATCCATGTATGAAAACCAAGTGTAGACTTTGGTAGACTTGCTCGTTGGATGGCAGGTCGTTGAGTACAAATGGATCTTTAAAATGAAGACAGACACTGATGGTGAATGTCACTATTTGTAAAGCTCGACTTCTTGCAAAGATGTTTGTGACAAGTTCAAGGAGTTGACTACGATGAGACTTTCTCCCTCGTAGTGGTGCTAAAGTCTGTTGGAATTATGTTAGCAGTTGCTGTGTTTTCAATTATGAAATCTGGCAGATGGATGTCAAAACATCGTTTCCTTAACGGTTTACTTGAGGAAAGGTTGTATGTGATACAACCAGAAGGTTTTGTCAGGCCTAAGGATGCTAAAAGGTGTGCAAGCTTTGGTGATCCTTCCATGGACTAAAGCAAGCATCTCGGAGTTGGAATATACGCTTTGATGAGGTGATCAAAGTTTTGATGTTTATACAAAGTTTACGAGAAACTTGTATTTGCAACAAAGTGAGTGAGAGCACTACAGAATTTTTGATAAGTATATTTGGATGACATATTGTTGATCAGAAATAATGTAGAGTTTCTGGAAAGCATAAAACGGTCATTTGGAAAGTGATTTTCAAAGGAAGACCTGGATGAAGCTACCTAATTGTTGAGCATCAAAATCTATGGAGATAGATCAAGATGCTCGATGAGACTTTCAATGAGTGCATACCTTGACAAGATTTTGAAAGAGTTCAAAATGGATCAGTCAGACAAAGTGTTCTCGCCTGATTTGCAAGGTGTGAAAGTTGAGTGAGACTCAAAGCTCGACAACGGCAGAAGAAAGAGAAAGGATGAACATCGTCCCCTATGCCTTAGCCATAGGCTCTATATTATGCCATGCTGTGTACCGCACCTGTGTGTGCCTTGCCATGAGTCCGTCAGGGGGTACAAGAGTGAACCAGGAGTGGATCACTGGACAGCGGTCAAGATTATCCTCAGTAACTAAGAGACTGAGGAGATGTTTCTCGATTATGGAGGTGATAAAGAGTTCGTCGTAAGGAGTTACGTCGATACAAGCTTTAACACTAACCCGGATGACTCGTAGTAGCAATCTGGATACGTATAGTGGAGCAGCCATTTGGAATAGTACCGAGCGGAGTGTGGTAGCAGTGTTTACAGTTTGACATAGGTATTTGCAAAGTGCACACGGATCTGAATGTTACAGACCCGTTGACTATAAGACCTCTCTCACATGCAAAGCATGATCGAGACCCAGAACTCGTTGGGTGTTAGATTCATAACAATGCGAATCACATGGTGATGTGAACTAGATTATTGACTCTAGTGCAAATGGGAGACTATTGGAAATATGCCCTAGAGGCAATAATAAATTAGTTATTATCATATTTCCTTGTTCATGATAATCGTTTATTACCCATGCTATAATTGTATTGATCGGAGACTTAGATGCATGTGTGGATACATAAACAAAACCATGTCCCTAGTATGCCTCTAATAGACTAGCTCGTTGATCAAAAGATGGTTAAGGTTTCCTAGCCATGGACATCAGATGTCATTTGATAACGAGGTCACATCATTAGGATAATGATGTGATGGACAAGACCCAAACTGCAAACGTAGCATATGATCGTGTCAGTTTATTGCTACTGTTTTCCGCATGTCAAGTATGTGTTCCTATGACCATGAGATCATGCAACTCACAGATATCAGAGGAGTGCCTTGTGTGTATCAAACGTCGCAATGTAACTGGGTGACTATAAAGGTGCTCTACAGGTATCTCCGATGGTTTCTGTTGAGTTGGCATGGATCGAGACTGGGATTTGTTACTCCGTGTGACGGAGAGGTATCTCGGGGCCCACTCGTAATGCAACATCACAATAAGCCTTGCAAGCAATGTGACTAATTTTTAGTTGCGGGATCTTGTATTACATAACAAGTAAAGAGACTTGCCGGTAACAAGGTTGAACTAGGTATGGAGATACCGACGATCGAATCTCGGGCAAGTAACATACCGAAGAACAAAGGGAACGTTATACGAGATTAACTGAATCCTTGACATAGAGGTTCGACCGATAAAGATCTTCGTAGAATATGTAGGAACCAATGTGGACGTCCAGGTCCCACTATTGGTTATTGACCGTAGAGGTGTCTCGGTCATGTCTACATAGTTCTCGAACCCACAGGGTCTGCACACTTAAGGTTCGGTGACATTTCGGTAGTGTAGAGTTATGTATGGTGGTGACCGAAGTTTGTTCAGAGTCCCAGATGAGATCCCGGATGTCACGAGGAGCTCCGAAATGGTCCGGAGGTAAAGATTCGTATATAGGAAGTCCCAGTTTGGTTTCCGGAAAAGTTTCGGGCTCATCGATAGTGTATCGGGAGTGCCGGTAGTGTACCGGGAGGCCTCCGGGAGGGGTATTTCGACCCCAAGAGGTCCATGGGCTGTGGAAGAATAATAACCAGCCCTTAGTGGGCTGGGAAAACATCCACAAAGGCCCATGGCGCAGGAGAGAAATTCCTAAAGCAAAAAGTGGAAAAATCAGCCAATAGGAGGCAATCCTACTCCAACTAGGATTGGAGGTGAAGTAGGATTGCTTCCCACCTCCTATTTTGGCCGACCCAAAGGCCTTGGATGCCTCTCCTCTCCTCTCCTCCTATATATACTAGTGGATTGGGTGGTTTTTGGACAGAATTTCCGGCCACGTGCTACCCGTTACACCGGTGCATAGTTTCTCCTCTAGATCGGTTTTCTGCAGCGCTTAGGCGAAGCCCTGCCGGAATTGCTCCACCACGATCACCGGAGCACCGTCAAGCTGCCGGTGAACTCTCTCTCCTTTCCACCTCCTATCGCTGGATCGAGACGGTGGAGATCGTCATCAAGATGCACGTGTGCTGAACGCGGAGGTGCCGTCCATTCGGCGCTAGATCGGAAGGACCGTGATCGAGATCGCGAGACGGTTCGTGATGTGATCACGGAATGGATCGTGATGAGTTCGCGGGACAGATCGTGATCAAGATCGTGAGACGGATCGTGATGAGTTCGCGGGACGGATCATGATGTGTTCGCGGGACGATTCGTGATTGGATCGCGGGACGCTCGGCGATTTGGATCGCGAAGAAGTTCGACTACACCAACCGCGTTTCTTAACGCTTCCCGCTTAGCGATCTACAAGGGTATGTAGATCCACTGTCCCTCTCGTAGATGCTCATCACCATGGATAGTTTTGCGTGTGCATAGGAAATTTTTTGTTTCCCATGCGACGTTCCCCAACACTTAGGGAGGCTAGAAATCAAGATCCATATGGTTGGAGTGGAAGATCTTGATCTCAACACAAGGGTAGGTGGTTCTCTCTCAGAAAATCTAATAGGATAGGTATGGAATAGTTCTTAGTGCTTCTCTCTCAAGTGGGTGGTGGTAAAGGGGTATATATAGGCATCCCCAAAAATCCAACCGTTACACACAAAATGACCAACTTGGTGATACTGATGTGTTAATCTCGGTGGTACCGAAGTGACCAAAAGGTGGCAACTTTTGAATCTCGGAGGGACCGATATAGGAATCTCGGTTGCACTGATAAGGTGACCAACGGTTAGATTTCCAATCTCGGTGACGCCGACCCAACACTCTCGGCGGTACCAAAAATGTGAATTTGCGTAACATAAAGTTGGCAACCTAAACTCGGTGGCACCGGTATGGAATCGGTTGCATCGAAGTGGGTAGGGTTTGGCTGAGTCTGTCTAGGTTTTGGAATCGGTGGCACTTTGATATGAATGTTGGTTGCGCCGATTTTGAATGTTTGGCTATAGATTGACTTTGGTGGAAGAGCTTGTGGATGTTTTTGGTGACTATCACTTGTGCACGTATGATCATTTTGTTCACCAACAAAACCTTACCCCCTTTTAATAGTATTGGATTTCCTATGGACTCAAAGTGACTTCTCACAAATGTAAAATGTAGAGTCCTTTTGCTTGAAGCTTGGCCAACCTATTTCCTTGCATCTTGGGGTAATTCCACAATCCTTTTGACATCCCTATCATTGAACTTTTCCTGAAATATACTTGGTGGAAATATTAGTTCAATGACTTATATGTTGTTATTAATTACCGAAACCACCAAGGGAGCAAATGTGCTTTCAATCTCCTCCTTTTTGGTAATTGATGACAACATATAGATCAAAGCTTCGACAAAGATATAACCAATGAATATAATTGTCACTTTGAGAAGTATGTGATAAGCAAGAGCTCCCCCTAAATTTGTGCATTATTTTAAATTTGTGTTTGAAGGCAAATGCACAATCAATTAGGTACATGGGTCACTTCTTGCATGTCACATACCACTTGGTGGTGTGCGAGAATAATTAGAATGAACATCATAGCACAACACAATCAAGCAAAGATGAATGATCATCACCTAAGCATTAAGATGATAGGAAATAGTAGCATCACACATTAAAGTGTATGATCAAACTTCATCAAACGTGTATCACACACAACCAAAAGATAATTGTTTTTGAAAAAGCAATAAACACCAAATGCTCTCTCACTCGGAGCCAAAAGATCTATATACACTTCTCCCCCTTTGGCAACAAGTTACCAAAAAGTTGAAAGGCATATATCTAAGCGTTCTTCGACTGATCTCCTCCGGTTGTTGATGAAGGAGTTGAGAGAACATCGTCGGCGAAGATCTCTGCAGATGTCGTGGATGGAGCTGGAGTGGATACTGGAGGAATTGGAGCTGATGGAGCAGGAGCTATGGTGACTGTAGCATGAGCTGATGAAGAGGGCCTCAAGTCTGGAGTAGGCATTGTGGCTGATCTAGACTGAGTAGTGAACTGTGTGCTCGGCCTGAGGGGTGATCCATCCTCCTCCTCCTCATCATCATCATCATCTGAATAAGTAGAAGAGACCCGAGGGATGTGCACTGAGTCAACTTCCTTTTGAAGCTCTATGACTGTCTTAGTCACCTTGTCCACCTTATCATTGAGAGTCTTGATCCTTGTTTCAAAGATCCTCACAAGACTATTCTGGTTGTCCAGAATCCCCTTAATATCCTTCTGCATGTTCTAAACTAATGAAATCAACAGATCCGTTTGCTCATTTCTGGATCTAGGAACTTGAGCACTAGTGGCTCGAACTGCCTCTGCCTCTGCCTGAGCTGTAGCAGATGTGGGATGATCTGGGTCCATCACCATGATGTTATCCTTGAGATCTGGCTGTAGGGGCAAATGGGGACTGTCAAGAGAAAATATGCGCTTCTCAATCTGAGAGTTGATAAGCATATGGATATAGGGTGCGTAGCAGCAAGAGCGCTTCTGATCAGCAACAACCCTCTTAATTGTCTCAACTATTAAGTCCATGACTCTAATCCTGGTGTGACTATCAAGGTGGATCAACATGTTGATGGAGTAGCCTCGGATCATCTTTTCATCTCCTGACTTGGGCATTAAGGTATGCCTCGGAATGGTGTTCATGGTGCGGAGGCCAGCTTGAACATAATAGATGGATCCTAGCTTGTGAGATTGCACTTTGTCTGCAGGGATAGGAGTATACATATCCTTCATGGCATTGTGGCTTGCCTTGGATTCTAAGTATACATCCAAGTCACCATCCTGAACCTCAGGGACTCCTAGAAGTGCATCACACTCATCAACAGTAGACTCATATCTTGCTCCTTTAGTCATCCATACAATCCTACCATCTCCATAGAAATGTGTAGTGGAGTAGAATTGCATGACCATCTCATCATTCCATGCAGTAAGCTCTCTTCCAACAAACTCATCCAAACAAATGCAGTGGAAATTGTCTTGGACACTTGGAAAGTAGCCCTCATTCTCCTTAATGAATTTCTAGTCTACATATCTCATATCACTACCTGCTAGGCTCTTGTCTAGGAGCACTGTCTCATAAAAGTCTTGCTGCTCCTTGGTATAGAATTTGTAATCTACAACAGTCTTCTTCCTCTGGGCATATGGATCTATAGCTCTCTAAGCCCTCAAACCCGAGTCTTTCCTCTTCTTCATATCTTTAGCAACTAGGTGGCTGACATCATGTACTGGAAGATGTGGTCTGAGTTTCATCAAGGTTTTCAATTCATCATCATGCTCAGCTCTCGAAGCAGTTCCTTTATTCTTTTCAGAAGCTGGAATATCTCTGGTAGTCCTCTTGAACTTCTGTGCAGCAGCTTTCTTGGGTGCAGACTTGGTGCTCTTGGATGTGCCAGTCTTTGGCATAGCATCATCTAGAAGTTTCTTTTTCTTCTTGGGAGGGGCCTTCTCAACATTTTCTTCCTCCTCTTCAGCAGCAGTTGCAGCCTCCTCTGGATCTTCATACATAGATGTAGGCCTACCAATAACATGAACTATCCTCTTTCTGGATCTCTTCTCCCCTGCCTTCTAAGGCATAGACTTCCTTGGGGGATCAATGGTTACAGTAGCCCTAGCACTCTCATGTGCTTTGATAGCTTCAGAGCTAGCATAGATCTTGCTGACAACTCTCCTGCAAGAAGTGGCTTCAGTAGTAGACTTCTTAGCAGCCTTTTCTTTCTTCTTGGTAAGAATCTCCTCAGGGACAAAGTCAGAATCCTCCTCATCAGAATTCAACTTCTTCCTGGCCCTAGTAGCAGACTTGGGCAACCCATGGGAGCTGGGGGTGCTTGGATCTGAAGATGTACAAGGCTCTGGCCTTGTGCCTGAACTCATGTCAACACCTTGATCTGGCAAATTCTGACTATCCTCAACATCTGACATACTGACCCTGTGAATAGAGTATAGAAGAGCAGAAGAAGATGAGTCATCACAAAATGAGGTTGGTTTCTGAAAGTTTGAACAATAGATTTTTAAAGTTTTGCATTCTGTCAAATGAATATCGATATAGTCGAAGCAAAATTATCGGAGCTACTGAGACAGACTTCCTCCTTAGCCGAAACTTGGCACCCCTTTCGGTGAGACCAAAAGGTGCACTCGGTTTCACCGAGAAAGTTCTTAGTGCCTCAGACGTCCAAATCGGTGACACCAATTTGCCTACTTCGGTTCCACCGAGATTCATCGAGCGGATGGCAAAACCCTAAAATTCCACGGTTCTCTAATCTACGGGATTCCTTTTGTGGATAGAAGACTTCCAAATAGTTTCAAGATATCATAGAAATCCTAATGCGCAAGATTTGGAGGTTGGAGCGCAGCAGGGGGCCAAATCCGTACCCTAGCTTGGCGACCGATCCGCTACAGCAGCAACGATGGAGAGGATTTCATCGACGGCGGCGATTCTCAGCGGTGGAGGAGCATAGGGAGACAAGGGTGATGACCAGGGGTCTTGAAACGACAACTTAGGGTTCTGAGGCGCGACTGTTTGAGGACAAATTTGAAAGCGTCGGGGTCCATAGTATATATACCCACCACTGTCGGTGATGCCAATTCTATATTTTCGGTGTCACCGAGTTCCTCAACTGTTAGTTGACAGGGAAACTCGGTGTAACCGAGAATATGGAATCGGTAGTACCGAGATAGAAAACTAGATCAACCCTAGGCATTCGGTGAGATCGAGGTTTTGGGGTTGGTTCCACCGAGATGCACTTGGGGGTTTTAATGGTGAATCCTTGTCGATACGGAACTCTGAGTGCTCCGCACACAGAGGGATCTAAAAGCACTTGTTCAAATTTTGCGATGTAGCATGAATAGAGTATGAGGTGAGAAAGCATAGATAGCTAAAGCTTGGTGCTAGGCATTATTGTTCATCCAATTGGCAAAAGATAAATCAAAGACCAAATAGCAATGATTGGATGTCCTCGAATGAGAAAATAAATGCAGACCAACATGCTCACACAATAAGATGTCAAAGGAAATCATGACAAACATGCACAGAGACTCTAGCATCTAACAAGCACTTGGGCGATGACGAAGTCATCTATATATGAGTATTTGACTTAGGAACCAAGTAAGAATACTTGATCATAGGTCATACTCATCGTTTAAGCACGAGTGGGGTTACCACTTTTACATAAAGCATTTAATGTTGTCACATAATAAGAGGTGCTTTGACTCAAGTCTTAGAGTGAAGCTCCCCCTTTATGTGACATCCCCCCATAAGAGGGAGCAACTAACATTGGGTTTTGTCGGTGAAGACTTCATGTTGGTGAGGTAGTGGTGGATGCTCAAAGTTGATGAAGATCACCAAGAGTTGGGAGCATCCTTGTTGTTTCCTTACTCTTCTCACCTACATGGGTTAGTCCCAACACACAAGAGACAAATACAAGGATATCTATGGACATGGAGTGCAAAGCATGTGTGATGATGTCCATTGATTTGTTGATTACCTCGTCCATTTCTTACCTTTGAGGGAATGTGTGACTCCTTGAACTATTGCATAGTGTTGATGTTAATTGCAAATAGATCTTGGCAATAATGAATGTGAGTGAATTTCATTGGCGAAGTCACCCCTCAAGAACTCTCTAGTTCTTCTTCTTGGGGACCCACATCAAGTTGATGTGGTATTGTAGTAGCCTTTGTAGACGTTGAGCTTGAAGTAGCCTTGGGAACCCACTTCACCAAAGCTAGGGATTCATCTTCATATGAGTCAATGTCCTCTTGAAGCTTGTTCTTGCCCTTGAGCTTGGTGTCTTGTGGTGGAAGGTCATCTTGAGCTTTTGTTCCCTTGGGGAGAGTATTTCATACTTATCCTTTTGAGGAACAAACTTGGGATTGGGATACTGACCTTCTTCCCATTCAACTCCATTAGCGTTGAAGTAGCCAACACATGATTCTTCTGGTATCCTCCGTGCTTGCGTATAATTTCATCAAATTGTTTGCATCCTTCAAGACTCTTGTATATACCTTTCTCTATAATTCCTTTCAATAAAGCATTTTATTTCTCAAGTGTAACTTGGCTAAGAGAATCATCATTAGTGGAATCAATAGAACTACTAGGAGCAACATCATTGGGTTTAGCATTTTTATTGTTGCTACTAGTTGAAGAACCTTTCTTTCCTTTGTTACTAGCTTGCTTAGACTTAACTTGAGGCATGAATGTAGATAAGAGAAGTCATTTGGATAGATAAGAGGAAGTCTTCTTTCGAAGATCGTCATTGATAGCTTTAAGGAACTCTTGCTCTTGCTCTAAGTTGAGCTTCTCGAAGCGTAGCTTCTCATGTGTCCTTACAAGCTCTCTATGATCTTCTAGAGTTGAATCATGAGCTAACTTAAGAGTTTTTACTTCTGGAGTTAGTCGTTCTATTTCCAACTTATCATCATCACACGACTTATCTTTACTAGAGTGAATACTAGAAAGTTCATTTTAACTATCGTTACTAGTTTTGTCACATAGCAAGTCATCATCACAAAGCAAATCATCTTCATCACTATCGAAATCAACATATTAGGGGTGTGATACCTTGGGGCCCTAGCCATGAAGCAACTTCCACTCCCTTCATTTGGTGAATCAAATAGATCATATGAGTTGGTTGTCACTAGTGCAATTCCGGCAACACCTTCATCTTGACTATAGTCTGAGTTGGAGTGATAGCTTCTCTCGGAGTTGTTCTCGGAGTCGGAGCCGAAAACCCATTCACCAACATGAGCTTGATGTTTCCTTCTTGAGTAGCTCTTGTTGTATTTGTCCTTCTTCTCTGAGTCTCTACTTCTCCTTGAGGGTCTTCATTCATAATGATCATCTCTACTCCTCCTCTCTCTTTGAGGTGATTCATTCCTTGAGCTTCGTCTTCTAGGTGACTCTTCTCTTTGTTTGTAGGGAGCCGTGCACTCATTGGAGTAGTGTCCGGGCTTCCCACAATTATATCAGTTTCGGTCACGACTTGACAAACGCTTCTCTTCATGTCTTGAGTTGGAGCTTTCATATTTGCTTCTATTCTTGTAGAACTTGTTGAATTTCTTGACCATAAGGCTTATCTCTTCATTTTTGACAAGGTTGTCGCTTGAGATAGCAGGAGCATCGCTTGCAGATTTGTAAGCACCGCTAGACTTGTGATGAAGCTCTTCCTTGTCTTTGAGTGTCATCTCATGAGCAACAATTCTAACAATCACTTCCGTTGGTTTGAGATCTTTGTAGTTGGGAATCATTTGGATCAATGTGCAAACGGTGTCATATCAATCATCCAAAGCTCGAAGTATCTTCTTGATGATGAATTTGTCTGTCATTTCTTCGCTTCCTAAGCCAGCAATCTCATTTGTGATGAGAGATATCCTAGAATTAATCTCAGCGACTCCTTCACCATCATTCATCTTCAACTTGTCAAGTTGACCTTGAAGAACATCTAACTTGGATTCTCTCACATACTCAGTTCTTTCGTGCATATCAACCATAGTATCCCAAATCTCTTTTGCGTGTTCAAGACGGCTGATTTTGTTGAATTCTTCGAGGCATAGGCAGTTGAAGAGAATGTCACATGCTTGAGCATTGATTTGCAACATCTTCAATTCATCCATAGTCACTTCACGACCGGGTTCCTTTCCTTCCGTAAAGAATTCACCTTGCAAGCCAACACGAACGACAGCCCAAACGGCAGGATTATGACCAAGCAAATGCATTTTCATTTTGTGCCTCCAACTAGAAAAATTTGTGCCATCAAAGTACAGAGCTCTACAGTGATAATTTACCTCACTAGATGCCATACTTCTCCTAGGTTGTGAAACCAATGAAATGGATACCAAAGCTCTGATACCACTTGTAGGATCAAAAGTAGGTCTAGAGGGGGGGGGTGATTAGACTACTTGACTAAATAAAACTATGCTTTTCCCAATTTTAATTCTTGGCATGTTTTAGCATTCATAGCATGTCAAGTAAACCCTACACATGCATGCCTGAGAGTATAGCAGCAGAAAGTAAAGACATTGCACATGTAAGTGAAGAGAGGGTAAGGAAAGCAAACACAAGTGATGACACGAAGATTTTTCCCATGGTTCCGATAGGTGGTGCTACCGTACGTACATGTTCATGTAGTATTCAACCCACAGAGGGTAACGGTCGCGAGAGTCCATGGAGGGCTTTACCCACGGAGGGTTCCAAGAAGAAGCAACCTTGACTATACCATGACGACTTCCATCCACGAAGGACTAGCCTCACTATGGGTAGATCTTCACAAAGTAGGCGATCTCCTTGCCCTTACAAACTTCTTGGTTCACTCCATAACACGAAGTAGGAGGCTGCCAAGCGACACCTAACCAATCTAGGAGGCACCACCCTCCAAAAGGTAATAGGCTTGGTAATGACGATGAACTCCTTGCTCTTGTGCTTCAAGATGATAGACTCCTCAACACACAATCACTCTCTCATAGATTTGGCTTGGTGGAAGAGATGGGATTTGTGGAAAGCAACTTGGGGAGGCTAGAAATCAACATCCATATGGTTGGAGTGGAAGATCTTGATCTCAACACAAGGGTAGGTGGTTCTCTCTCAGAAAATATGATAGTATAGGTATGGAATAGTTCTGAGTGCTTCTCTCTCGAGTGGGTGGTGGTGAAGGGGTATATATAGGCATCCCCAAAAATCCAACCGTTACACACAAAATGACCAACTCGGTGACACCAATGTGTTAATCTCGGTGGTACCGAAGTGACCAAAAGGTGGCAACTTTTGAATCTCGGAGGGACCGATATAGGAATCTCGGTTGCACCGATAAGGTGATCGACGGTCAAATTTCCAATCTCAGTGATGCCGACCCAACACTCTCGATGGTACCGAAAATGTGAATTTGCATAAGAGAAAGTTGGCAACCTAAACTCGGTGGCACCGGTATGGAATCGGTTGCACCGAAGTGGCTAGGGTTTGGCTGAGTCTGTCTAGGTTTTGGAATCGGTGGCACCGGGATAGGAATGTTGGTTGCACCAATTTTGAATGTTGGGCTATAGGCTGACTTTGGTGGAAGAGCTTGTGGATGTTTTTGGTGACTATCACTTGTGCACGTATGAGCATTTTGTTCACCAACAAAACCTTACCCCCTTTAAATAGTATTGGCTTTCCAATGGACTCAAAGTGATTTCTCACAAATGTAAAATGTAGAGTCCTCTTGCTTGAAGCATGGCCAACATATTTCCTTGCATCTTGGGGTAATTGCACAATCCTTTTGACATCCCTATCATTGAACTTTTCCTGAAATATACTTGATGGAAATATTAGTTCAATGACTTATAGGTTGTTATTAATTACCAAAACCACCAAGGGAGCAAATGTGCTTTCAGATACTCTTTGATTGTACCATCCATGGTAGTTTATTTCCTTGTTTCAATTTCTTCTTGTGTGTTTAATTAACTTTGAGAAAAATACAAAAAATTAGTTCTAGATTTACCTTCTAGTTGCTTAGTTGTAGCATTAAAAGAAAACCCAAAAAGATTTTTCGTTCTTCTTTTGCTTGTTGCGCGCTTTCCCGTGTAAATAGTTTTTGTCGTTCTTGTTCTGAATTTCCTTCCTTTTGTGTCATAAGGAGAAGACCACAATGAAAATGATGAGTGGCTCTCATATGCATAATTGTTTATTGATCAGAGAGCCCATATTACCTTGCCTTATCCTTTGAGTTATTGTTTGCAGATTCCAGCTTAGTCCAATGCACATGCACTCTTATTATTATCCGCACTGTTCATGTAGGAGATATGCCCTAGAGGCAGTAATAACAGTTATTTTGTATCTCCAAAGTTTGTAATGAATGTTTATGTTCCATGCTATAACTGCAATGATTCTCGAGTCTACAAATTAAACGAGGCTTGGAGGGAAACTCATGTGCACGTGTGGTATAATAAACGGTGAATTGTATTCCTAGTCTTGCCTCTAAGACTGGCTCAAGTGTTGCATGATGGTCCTGTTTTCCTGATCATGGGCATGGCTATGCCAGCAATTTTGAGGATGCGATGTTGGTAGAACACTCGTGTTGAATCGATCCGAATTGATGTTATGCTATGAGATACATTTGTCACAAGTTAATGGTTAATAACACAGAGATGGTTAACGTTTGCATAATTCCTTAGACCATGAGAGTATCAAGTTTCTTCATGCTTGCTTCATGAACTTTGGGGTTTGTTAAACGTCATCCGTAAATGGGTGGCTATTACGGCGGCTTACGGGTTCATGGAAAAGTATGTCAAGTAACTTGATAGCTCAAGATTGGGATTTGCTCCTCCGACGATGGAGAGATATCTCTGGGCCCTCTCAGTGTTACGGTATCCATCATCGTCTGGCCAGACACTTTGTGATTTGATCACGGGGATGCCGGAACACGGGAACGAGAAAAGAGAACAATACCGGCAACGAGGTAACTGGCATAGTGGACAAGTTGTTGATCCACGAGGATGCCTACATGTCTCACCTCGGGTAATTGTTAACATATCGCGAAGCAACAGGAATAGCTCACGACAACTAGAGGTTCACTCGAATATTCATTCGTGTGGGTATAGGGGTCAATATGGGTGTCCACGGTTCCGGTGTTGATCATTGATCGGAAGGGGTTCCGGGTCATGTCTATGCTTCACCGAACCTATAGGGTCACACGCTTAAGGTTCATCTATCTGTTGAATACTAGACAGGGAGTCTGAGAGAAAATCACCGAAAAGTTTCGGACACCGGAAAAGTTTCGGACAGCGGAAAAGTTCCGCAGACACGTCACTGGAACAGTTTCGGTGAAACTGAAAAGTTGTTTCAGGGGATACCAAAAAGTCAAATTGGTTTTGGCACATGCGTGATAATTCTTGAAGGGTGCCAGAATCGTTCTGGAAACTTTCTGGAATTTTCCGGGATGAAAACCGAAAATGTTCCAGAGCTGCCAGAACCACTTCAGATGCTTTTCGCAGATGAAAATCATTATTCCGGAATTGTTCCGGATCTCATTGAAAATTATTTTAGTGGGGTACTAGAATTGTTCTCAGCCCACATAAATATTTTTAGTTCCAGCGGACGCTGAAAAATGTCGCCGTGAATAGTGAAAGTGCTTTTTGGACTACTTTATGGAAAGCCACCTTTTGGGGATTTGCTCCAAAAGATCTTGGGGATGACATGGATGGATTGGGGCCATTTTTGGGGCCCCACATGAGGTTGTGGCCGGCCACATGGTGGACTCCTTCATGGAGTCCCTCTTGTTCCTTGGTTTCACTTTTATGCCCTTGTGGAAGGACTTCATTCATGTGCATTTTGGGTTTTATAGTAAAACCACCCTACCCCTTGGTTTTCCTATAAATAGGAGGTGAGTGGGCTGCCATTTCTTCATCCTTGTGCTCTCATACAAATGCTTTTCTTTGCAAGCTCTCTCTCTCCCTCCCACAAAAAGAGTCTTTCGTAGAGCCGGAAGGCTGTCTGGGTTCCGGCAGGAACTAGTTCTGGACGGCGAAGCCCTGCCGGATAGATGACACTGTATGTGTGCAACCCCATAGAGAGGTCGTAGTTTCGATCTTTTGCCCGAGGGGCTGTTCGTGTGTCTTCCCGTAGGGCTGTCCGAGTCTTCGTTCGAGTTTCGAGGGTCCTCCCGAAGGGCTCTCCGCGACATCGTCCGGGGGACTGTCCGACCGCCTCCCGAAGGGCTGTACGACGAGAGAGTACATCCTCGCGGTTGGGAGGTTGTAAAATCCTAGCTGCGGGGATCTGCACGAACAATCTCCACCGACTCTTCTTCCGCTGCGCTTCGAGTCGGTACGGATCAGATCAAACCTTGTATGCAGTCTCCATAGTGGTCCTGGGCGTGCTCGCTATACCGGAAATTTTTGTTTTCTGTCGCGTTCCCCAACAGTGGCATCAAGAGCCAGGCTATGAGTAGATGCATGTTATGATCTAGAATACATGAGATGTATGGGTATTGCATAGTATAATTTTGTAGTAGATGAGATCTATTGCTGAAAATTATTTGTGCGGGTAGTAGATGAAATCTGTTACCCGATGTTCCTGTTGCTTCCCGTGAATTTGCGTAGTCCATATCTTGACGGAATGGTGGAATCTTACAAAGTTCTGACAATCCGCGATCCTTTCATGCTGCTCCTGAGTATGCTGATTGACAGATCAATGAAGTGTTAACAGTTCTTTGGGTTCCACCATAGTCAAAAGAAATATGGATGTTTCGCAGATGAAAGGGCAATGCAGATATGATCTGCACGGGGGTCACGCGTATGACGAAGTTTAGTATGGGGCTCGAGATTTTATCATCTCGTGTTTCATACACCCTGGAAAGTTAATCTAGCAACTTGAATTATCATACTTGATGATAAACGTTGGTAGCTGCGGTTTGAGTCAAAACCTTAGAAGCCACGGAAAATAAAATTTTGTATAAACCGATTAGAGGCGTCTAACTTGGTTTTGCAGGATGGTTTGCATGTGATGTGGTATAGCAAAGCTCATATTCAATTTTGATTATGTATGAGATGGCTATATGATGTAATTAACATGACCTGCGTGTCATGATTTGGCATGATGGCTGGAGCCATATGATTGCACTTTAATGACCTGCGTGTCAACCTTATGTAATGCACTTATTTTATTAGCTATAGAGATAGCAATATTATCTGGTGCATCGACAAGGTGGTGGCAATCTTCGCAAAGGTGAACACCGAAGCGAATGCCGAAGACGAAGAAATACTTGACTTCTCCGTCAGAAGGGGCTACACCATATCATGCTATTATGAATTGCCTGAGATGTTTATCCCTCTTGATGCACCCTTCTTAATTGCGCGGTAGTCGCTTTTTATTAGGGTGATCTCTCACTTAGAATATCAAGTAGTTAGTGTTCTCCCAAGTGTAGCACCGTCACGGCACCTATCTCTTCGGGGTATCACATGGTTACATGGGTACGAACGATTAGAGAAGTGTGAGGTGGGTGAGTTGAGACCTTGCAGCGAGATCACTTGGTTGTCTTGACGTTCAGGCATGAAAGTCATGAGCTCGGAACACATGCATCGAAAGATGAACAAGAGTCACATAGAGATGTGATTGGCAAGTTGGCCTACCAATTGAAATTCTCGTCACTTGAGATGGTTACATCCTTGACGCTGAATTGAAAGTTGGGTCTTGCATCACTCACAATCAATTATGAGAGAGAATGAAATTGAGTGGGAGTGCACCTTAGAATAAAAATTATTTATTCACTAGTGCCAAAAATCATTATGAACAAAGTCTAAATGAACTTGTGTTTTCCGTTGTAGATCAAATGGCTCGCAACACCGCGTTCAACTTAGGCCCTATGTTAGAGAAAGAGAAGTTAGCTGCGAATGGAAACAACTATGCGGACTGGGTCCGTACCCTGAGGATTGTCCTCCGGGGTGCTAAGAAAGTGTATGTGCTTGACGGACCTCTTCCTCCTAAACCGGCAGCAACAGCCGCGGCAGACATACAAAATGTCTGGGCCACTAAGGATGATGATTACAACTTAGTGTAGTGCCTCATGCTGTCTTGCATGTGTTCAGAGCTTCAAAAACGTTTTGAATTCCATAACTCCTTTGATATGATCAAGGATCTGGATGCTCTTTACAAGTTTAATGCACGGTCTGAATGTTTTGACATCATGAAAATGATGGCGGAGACCAAGATGGCTGAGGGCAGTTCAGTTGGCGAGCACGTAGTCAATATGATTGGCTACGCTGAAAGGCTTAAAATCCTGGAATTCCCACTTCCAGAAGAGCATGTTATGGACTTGTTGCTAGGTTCACTCCCCCCGTCTTATGGCGGTTTTATCATGAACTACAACATGAATGGGATGGACAAAACAGCAAATGAGGTGCTTGCCATGCTAAAAACTGCTGAAGGAGGACTGCAGAAAAATCGCAAGCAAGTGTTGCTTGTGAATAAAACTGCCAGTTTCAAAAAGAAAGGAAAGCCAAAGAAGGGCAAGGGCGCCGGTAAGACTGGTTTCCAACGCAAATCTAAGGGCGGAGCCAAGAATGAAACTGAGTGCTTCTACTGCAAGGGCACATGACACTGGAAGAGAAACTGCAAGAAGTATCTGGAAGATAAGAAGTCCGGAAAAACCGGAAAAGGTATAATTGTTATACAAGTTAATGTCATTGACGTTTTGCTTGCTAGCGAAAATTCTAAGTCTTGGGTATTTGATACCGGATCGGTTGCTCACATTTGCAACTCGATACAGGGGCTTCAGAAGGTGCGCAAGCTGGCAAAGAATGAAGTCGTGATGCGTGTCGGGAACGGCGCTGGGATCGCCGCTCAAGCCGTCGGCATTATGCCTCTACGTCTCCCTTCAGGATTTATTTTGGAACTTAGTAACTGTTATTTTGTTCCGTTATTGTGTAGAAACATTATCTTTGGATCATGTTTAGTACACGATGGGTACTCCTACAAGTCCGAGAACAATGGTTGTTCACTTTATTGTAAGGATATGTTTTATGGATTTGCACCCATTGTTGGGGGGCTTTTCATACTGAATCTTGATTGTGGAAATGATGTCTTTAACGTGAATGCTAAACGCCTTAAGAAGGCTGATACCACCACCACTTACTTGTGGCACTGTCGGCTTGGCCACATCGGAAAGAAACGCATGCAAAGACTCCATAAAGATGGAGTTTTACCGTCCCTTGATTTTGAATCATTTGACACATGTGAAGCTTGCTTGATGGGAAAAATGACCAAGACGCCGTTCACGGGTCATCCTGAACGGGCGGGTGAATTATTGGAAATAATACATAGTGATGTATGTGGTCCAATGAACACGGCCGCACGGGGTGGGTATTTTTACTTCGTGACTTTTACTGATGATTTAAGTCGGTATGGCTATATCTACTTGATGAAGCATAAGTCAGAAACCTTTGAAAAGTTCAAAGATTTTCAAAATGAGGTAGAAAATCATCATGACAAAAAGATTAAGTTTCTGCGGTCTGATCGCGGAGGCGAATATCTTAGTCATGAGTTTGGCCAACATCTGAGTGACCGTGGAATCGTTTCACAGCTTATGCCTCCCGGAACTCCACAGCGAAACGGAGTGTCGGAACGACGTAACCGAACCCTGTTAGACATGGTAAGGTCGATGATGTCTCTTACAGATCTACCGATATCTTTTTGGGGTCACGCACTACTCACTGCCGCTTATACATTAAACAGAGCGCTGTCTAAGTCTGTTGAGACGACACCACATGAGATGTGGTGTGGGAAGATACCTAGTGTGTCGCATCTCAAGGTTTGGGGTTGTGAGGCATACGTAAAACGTTTACAGCCAACCAAACTGGAACCTAGATCAGAAAAATGTTACTTTGTAGGTTATCCAAATAACACCATTGGATATTCCTTCTACCACCAGTCCGAAGGCAAAATGTTTGTCGCAAAGGTTGCACACTTTCTCGAGAAAGAATTTCTCGCTAAAGAATTGAGTGGGAGGACAGTACAACTTAATGAGATTAGTGAATCTTTGGCAACCATTGATATGGCTAAGGAACTGGAAGTAATTCCACAAATTATCCCTACAACTGAGCCGGAAGTTGTCGCATGTGATGCGGAAACTTCAGACAATGTTGTTACTGAACCGTGCAGATCAGGTAGGGCTATCCAGCCACCTGAGTGGTTTCATAACGAAATCTTCATTCTTGAAGACGATGAACCCGCGCACTACAAGGAAGCGATGGCGGGGCCTAGGTCAAGGGAATGGCACAAGGCCATGAGATCCGAAATGGAATCCATGTACGAAAACCAAGTTTGGAACTTGGAAGAACTTCCAGATGGCGTAAAACCCATTGGTTGCAAATGGATTTTCAAAAGAAAGACGGACGCGGATGGTAACATTACTATCCACAAAGCTAGACTTGTCGCGAAAGGGTTCACGCAAGTTCCAGGAGTGGACTACGACGAGACTTTCTCGCCCGTAGCTATGCTTAGGTCTGTTCGGATATTACTAGCAATTGCTGCTTATTTCGATTATGAAATATGGCAGATGGATGTCAAACGGCTTTCCTAAATGGAAACCTTGAACAGGATGTATACATGATACAGCCAAAAGGTTTTATCGATCCTAAGAATGCTGGAAAGGTATGTAAGCTTCAGAAAGCCATTTATGGTCTGAAGCAAGCATCAAGGAGCTGGAACATTCGTTTTGATGAAGTGGTCAAAGAGTTTGGCTTCATCAGGAACGATGAAGAATCTTGTGTTTACAAGAAGTTTAGTGGGAGCGCAAAAGCATTTCTAATCTTGTATGTGGATGACATATTGTTGATTGGAAATGATGTGAATTTTCTTAGCGAAATAAAAGACTCATTGAAAAGGAGTTTTTCAATGAAAGACTTAGGTGAAGCGGCATATGTATTGGGCATCAGGATCTATAGAGATAGATCAAGACGCCTAATAGCTCTTAGCCAAAGCACGTACATTGACAAGGTGTTGAAAAGGTTCAACATGGAGAACTCCAAGAAAGGCCTACTCCCCATGTCACCTGGCACAGTGCTTTGCAAGAATCAGAGTCCTCGGACCCTCGATGAGCGAGTACAAATGAATGATATTCCATATGCTTCGGCAGTTGGTTCTATTATGTATGCCATGCTATGTACAAGACCGGATGTTTCCTATGCGCTAAGTGTTAGCAGCCGGTACCAAGGTGATCCAGGATTGGAACACTGGGCCGCAGTCAAGGGTATTCTTAAGTACCTCAGAAGGACCAAGGATTTACTCCTTGTGTACGGAGGTGATGAAGAGCTCATTGTAAGTTGTTACACTGATGCAGGCTTCATGACAGACCCAGATGACTTCAAATCTCAATCTGGCTATGTTTTCATATTGAACGGCGGTGCAGTTGATTGGAAAAGTTCCAAACAAAAGACTGTGGCAGATTCTACGACGGAGGCGGAATATGTTGCTGCTTCTGAAGCCTCCAAGCAAGCTGTCGGTATCAAGCAATTTCTTGAAGACCTTGGTGTGGTTCCAAGTGCTCTGGACCCGGTGGAGATCTATTGTGATAATAGTGGCGTCGTCGCTCAGGCAAGGGAGCCATGTTCGCACCATAAGACAATGCATATTCAACGCAAATATAAACTCATTCGACATCATGTCGAAGAAGGTTTAGTGAAAGTACGCAAAGTTCACACGGATCTGAATGTGTCAGACCCGATGACAAAGCCTCTACCACGAGCAAAGCATGAGCAACACCGGATAGCCATTGGTGTTAGGGAAGCCATGTAACTGGATTATGACTCTAGTGCAAGTGGGAGTCTGTAGGAGATATGCCCTAGAGGCAGTAATAACAGTTATTTTGTATCTCCAAAATTTGTAATGAATGTTTATGTTCCATGCTATAACTGCAATGATTCTCGAGTCTACAAATTAAACGAGGCTTGGAGGGAAACTCATGTGCACGTGTGGTATAATAAACGGTGAATTGTATTCCTAGTCTTGCCTCTAAGACTGGATCAAGTGTTGCATGATGGTCCTGTTTTCCTGATCATGGGCATGGCTATGCCAGCAATTTTGAGGATGCGATGTTGGTAGAACACTCGTGTTGAATCGATCCGAATTGATGTTATGCTATGAGATACATTTGTCACAAGTTAATGGTTAATAACACAGAGATGGTTAACGTTTGCATAATTCCTTAGACCATGAGAGTATCGAGTTTCTTCATGCTTGCTTCATGAACTTTGGGGTTTGTTAAACGTCATCCGTAAATGGGTGGCTATTACGGCGGCTTACGGGTTCATGGAAAAGTATTTCAAGTAACTTGATAGCTCAAGATTGGGATTTGCTCCTCCGACGATGGAGAGATATCTCTGGGCCCTCTCGGTGTTACGGTATCCATCATCGTCTGGCCAGACACTTTGTGATTTGATCACGGGGATGCCGGAACACGGGAACAAGAAAAGAGAACAATACCGGCAACGAGGTAACTGGCATAGTGGACAAGTTGTTGATCCACGAGGATGCCTACATGTCTCACCTCGGGTAATTGTTAACATATCGCGAAGCAACAGGAATAGCTCACGACAACTAGAGGTTCACTCGAATATTCATTCGTGTGGGTATAGGGGTCAATATGGGTGTCCACGGCTCCGATGTTGATCATTGATCGGAAGGGGTTCCGGGTCATGTCTATGCTTCACCGAACCTATAGG
Source organism: Hordeum marinum (assembly GCA_022496015.1). Lineage (NCBI taxonomy): Eukaryota > Viridiplantae > Streptophyta > Magnoliopsida > Poales > Poaceae > Hordeum > Hordeum marinum. The sequence goes on from CM039678.1 coordinate 452,797,829, forward strand.
GTCACACGCTTCAGGTTCATCTATCTGTTGAATACTAGACAGGGAGTCTGAGAGAAAATCACCGAAAAGTTTCGGACACCGGAAAAGTTTCGGACAGCGGAAAAGTTCCGCAGACAGGTCACCGGAACAGTTTCGGTGAAACTGAAAAGTTGTTTCAGGGGATACCAAAAAGTCAAATTGGTTTTGGCACATGCTTGATAATTCTTGAAGGGTGCCAGAATCGTTCTGGAAACTTTCTGGAATTTTCCGGGATGAAAACCGGAAATGTTCCGGAGCTGCCGGAACCACTTCAGATGCTTTTCGCAGATGAAAATCACTATTCCGGAATTGTTCCGGATCTCATTGAAAATTATTTTAGTGGGGTACTAGAATTGTTCTAAGCCCACATAAATATTTTTAGTTCGAGCGGACGCTGAAAAATGTCGCCGTGAATAGTGAAAGTGCTTTTTGGACTACTTTATGGAAAGCCACCTTTTGGGGCTTTGCTCCAAAAGATCTTGGGGATGACATGGATGGATTGGGGCCATTTTTGGGGCCCCACATGAGGTTGTGGCCGGCCACATGGTGGACTCCTTCATGGAGTCCCTCTTGTTCCTTGGTTTCACTTTTATGCCCTTGTGGAAGGACTTCATTCATGTGCATTTTGGGTTTTATTGTAAAACCACCCTACCCCTTGGTTTTCCTATAAATAGGAGGTGAGTGGGCTGCCATTTCTTCATCCTTGTGCTCTCATACACATGCTTTGCTTTGCAAGCTCTCTCTCTCCCTCCCACGAAAAGAGTCTTTCGTAGAGCCGGAAGGCTGTCTGGGTTCCGGCAGGAACTAGTTCTGGACGGCGAAGCCCTGCCGGATAGATGACACTGTATGTGTGCAACCCCATAGAGAGGTCGTAGTTTCGATCTTTTGCCCGAGGGGCTGTTCGTGTGTCCTCCCGTAGGGCTGTCCGAGTCTTCGTTCGAGTTTCGAGGGTCCTCCCGAAGGGCTGTCCGCGACATCGTCCGGGGGACTGTCCGACCGCCTCCCGAAGGGCTGTCCGACGAGAGAGTACATCCTCGCGGTTGGGAGGTTGTAAAATCCTAGCTGCGGGGATCTGCACGAACGATCTCCACCGACTCTTCTTCCGCTGCGCTTCGAGTCGGTACGGATCAGATCAAACCTTGTATGCAGTCTCCATAGTGGTCCTGGGCGTGCTCGCTATACCGGAAATTTTTGTTTTCTGTCGCGTTCCCCAACAGTTCAGTCATACAAGTGAAAGGTAATAATGATGATATTTGATGAAAAGATTGAGATGGAGAAAAGATGGTATGAACTCGACCTATCTTGCTTTTGTAAATATGATTAGCTAATCGTTCCAAGTTCAGTTCATTATGGGTGAAACATATTTGCAATGACAATTAGAGATTATAGTTACTCATGCCATGCTTAATTAGCTAAGAGTGGATAATTGTTTGTCTTGGGTGCTAACATGCATATTGAAATGGTTATGATGTAGTATGATGGTATGGTATCCTCCTTTGAACGATTCAAGTGGCTCGACTTGGCACATGTTCATGCATGTAGTTGAAACAAAATCAAGATAGCCTCTACGATATTTATGTTCATGGTGATTTATATCCTACTCATGCTTGCATTCAATGTTGGTTAATCTCAACGCATGATGATGACTGTGTCACTCTCTAGTTGGTCGCTCCCCAGTCTTTTGCTAGCCTTCACTTGTACTATGCGGGAATACTGCTTGTTTATCCAAATCCTCAAACCCAAAGTTGTTCCATATGAGTCCACCCTACCTGCCTATATGCGGTATTTTCCTGCCGTTCCAAGTAAATTTGCATGTGCCAAACTCTAAACCTTCAAATAAACATCATGTTTTGTATGCCCAAATCGCTCATGTGGCGACTGGGGGCTGTCAATATCTCCCATGCTAGGTGGATTATTCTCATGATATGTGTTGAATCACTATCATTCACGAGAAAGTGGCTAGTAGTCGGGATGCCCAGTTCCATGCTCGAAATAAAATCAAAATATAATTAAAAAACTCCCTAGGACTGTGTTTGTATGGACGGTATCCGTGAATTCGGCTCACCGTGGAGTCTGATTAATTGGTGGAGGGTGAGTTAAAACTTTATCACTCTGTTTGGGAATCGCCTATAATGTATCTAGCATGGAGGATGTTGAAAACCTCTTGGTCGTTATGTGAGCAATGAAAGCATACCTTTCGAAAATTATTACTTATCTTTGTTTTAAAAGCTTGAGCTCTGGCACCTTTGCAAATCAATGCTTCCCTCTGCAAAGGGCCTATCTTTATTGCTGAGTTATGTGAGCAATGTATTTACTTTATTGCTGAGTCATCATCCTCTTCTCATAAAAGGCACCAGTTAGAGAGCACCACAGTCATTTTTATAATTTGATGTTAATTGATATTGAGTATTAGCATGAATGGATCTATTTCACCGCGAATTATAATGTCTAGTCAGTCCTTGTTCTTTAGAGGTGCTCTGCATTTATGCGGTCTCAGAAAGGGCTAGCGAGATATCATTTCATCATATTGTATCATGATTGTTTTGATAAAAGTGTTGTCATCCAAGAGTTATTATTATTGCTTGCTAGTTGATTATGTAATTGATATGAGTAAATGTGAGACCTAAATTTTATTGTGAACGTGGTTAGTCCATGATCTTTGCTGAAAATCTAAACATCAGTTAGACATATTTACAACAACAAGATCAAACAGAGTTTGTAAAAGTTTTTCATCACTTTCAGTTTATCAACTGAATTTCTTGAGGACAAGCAATGGGTTAAGGGATTTGATACGTCTCCATTGTATCTACTTTTCCAAACTCTTTTGCCCGTGTTTTGGACTCTAATATGCATGATTTGAATGGAACTAACCCGGACTGACGCTGTTTTTAGCAGAATTGCCTTGGTGTTATTTTTGTGCAGAAATAAAAGTTCTCGGTTTGATCGGAAAATTTGCGAAGAATATTTTTGGAATTAATTAAAATAGTGGCAAAAGAGTCAACCGAAGGGGGGCACCCACAGGTGGCAAGCCTGCCAGGAGCGGCCACCCCTTGGCCTCGCCTAGCAGGCTTGTGGGCCCCTATTGCTCCATCAACCTCAATCCCACTCCTATTTATTCCTATTCGGTGAGAAAAATGTGACAGAAGATTTCATCGCGTTTCACGTCACGGAGCCCCGCCACCTCCTGTTCTTCCTCGAGAGACCAGATCTGGAGTCCGTTTTGGGCTCCGGAGAGGGGAAATCGATGCCATTGTCATCACCAACCATCCTTCATTACCAATTCCATGATGCTCTCCGCCATTTGTGAGTAATTCCATCGTAGGCTTGCTGGACAGTGATGGGTTGGATGAGATTTATCATGTAATCAAGTTAGTTTTGTTAGGGTTTGATCCCTAATATCCACTATGTTCTGAGATTAATGTCGCTACGACTTTGCTATGCTTAATGCTTGTCACTAGGGCCCCAGTGCCATGATTTCAGATCTGAACCTATTATGTTTTCATGAATTCTTGATCCTATCTTGCAAGTTGTAGACACCTTTTATGAGTTATGATCCGCATCCCCCAGGGTGAAAATAACTGGAAATCTTTTTGGTGATTTCCATAGTTTGAGGAGTTCATGTATTCACTAAGTGCAAATGGTTTGGTCCTGTTCTCTATTAAAAGGAGGCCCTAATATCTCTTAGTTTCCATTAGGACCCTGCCTCCACGGGAGGGTTAGACAAAAGATGGCATGCAAGTTCTTTTCCATAAGCATGTATGACTATATACGGAATACATGCCTACATTACATTGATGAATTGGAGCTAGTTCTGTGTCACCCTATGTTATAACTATTGCATGATGAATGCCATCTGACATAATTGTCCATCATTGATCCATTGCCTACGAGCTTTCCACATATTGATCTCTGCTAAGTTACTTCTCCATTGCTACTATTACAATCTCTACAAAACAACTATTGTTACTTTTGCCATCATTAATGTTACTTCCATACTACTTTTCTATTGAATACTTTGCTACAGATATTAATCTTTCAGGTGTGGTTGAATTGAAAACTCAGCTGCTAACACTCGAGAATATTCTTTGGCTCCCCTTGTTTCAAATCAATAAATTTGAATACTCTACCCTAGAAAACTGTTGCGATCCCCTATACTTGTGGGTTATCAACATGATGCAGACAAGATCTATTCATGTAGGAATAGACACCATCTTGTTATCCTTAATGGCAACGATACATGCGTGCCTAGGTGCCCCTTATGTCACTGGGAAAGAACACTACAAGATCGAACCCACCACAAAGCACCTCTTCCCATGGCAAGAAAAATCGATCTAGTTGGCCTAACTAAACCAAAGATTCAAAGAAGAAATACTAGGCTATAAGTAATCATGCAAATAAGAGATCAAAGAAGACTCAAATCATATTCATGGATAGAAACTAATCATGAACTCAAAATTCATCGGATCCCAACAAACACACCGCAAAAGTCATTACTTGAAATAGATCTCCAAGAGACCATTGTATTGAGAATCAAGAGAGAGAGGAAGCCATCTAGCTACTACCTACGTACCCGCAGGTCTATGGTGGACTACTCATGCATCATCGGAGAGGCACCTGTGATGAAGATGAACCCCTTCGTGATGGTGTTAGATTGGATCTCGAGGTTCTGGAACTTGCGGCGGCTGGAATTGTGTTTCCTCGACTCTTCTAGGGTTTTTCAAATATTTAAGAATTTATAGAGGCGATAGTTGATGGAAGGGGTCCCTAGGTGGGCACCATCCACCAGGCCACGCCAAGGGCCTCGGACGCGCCCTAGTGGGCGTTCCCCAGCTCGGCCTTCTTCTCCAGTACTTCTTTGGCTCGTCTGGTGTCTTCTGCCCCGAAAATATTCTCCAAAAAGTTTCATGATGTTTGTGTTGGAAATATGCCCTAGAGTCAATAATAAATGGTTATTATTATATTTCCTTATTCATGATAATCGTTTATTATCCATGCTATAAATGTATTGATTGGAAACACATGTGTGTGGATACATAGACAACACTGTGTCCCTAGTGTGCCTCTAGTAGACTAGCTCGTTAATCAAAGATGGTCAAGGTTTCCTAGCCATAGACATGATATGTCATTTGATAATGGGACCACATCATTGGGAGAATGATGTGATGGAAAATACCCAAACTATGAACATATTATATGATCGTGTCAGTTTATTGCTATAGTTTTCTGCATGCCAAGTATCTGTTCCTATGACCATGAGATCATGCAACTCATTGGCACCGGAGGAATACCTTGTGTGTATCAAACGTCACAATGTAACTGGGTGACTATAAATATGCTCTACAGGTATCTCCTAGGGTGTCTATTGAGTGGGCGTGGATCAAGACTGGGATTTGTTACTCCGTGTGATGGAGAGGTATCTCAAGGCCCACTCGGTAATACAACATCACAACAAGCCTTGCAAGCAATGTGACTAAAGTGTTAGCCATGGGATCTTGTGTTATAGAACGAGTAAAGAGACTTGCCAGTAATGAGATTGAACTAGGTATAGAGATACCGATGATCGAATCTCGGGCTAGTAACATACCGAAGAACAAAGGGAACAACATACGAGATTAACCGAATACTTGACATAGAGGTTCAACCGATAAAGATCTTAGTAGAATATGTAGGAACCAATATGGGCATCCATATCATGTTATTGGTTATTGACTGTAGAGGTGTCTTGGTCATGTCTACATAGTTCTCGAACCCGCAGGGTCTGCACACTTAAGGTCCAGTGACGTTTCAGTAGTATAGAGTTATGTATGGTGGGGACCAAAGGTTGTTCGGAGTCCCGGATGAGATCCCGGATGTCACGAGGAGCTCCATAATGGTCCGGAGGTAAAGATTAATATATAGGAAGTCCTATTTTGGTCACCAGAAACGTTTTGGGTATTTCGGTAGTGTACCGGGAGTGTCGGGAGTGGTACCGGGGACCATCCGGAGGGGTGTCTCGACCCAAAGGGCCTCATGGGCTGTGGGAGGAGCGAAGCCAGCCTTTAGTGGGCTGGACAAGCCCCCCACTAAAGCCCATGCGTCTAGGGGTGGGAAAACACAAAGGTGGAAAGAGTTTCCAAGTGGAGGAAGAGGAATCCTACTCCTAGTAGGATTGGAGTAGGACTCCTCCACCTCTCCTCCTTGCGGCCGCACCAAGGGGCAGCCCTTGGGCTGTCGTCCTCCGTACCCTTCCTCCTATATATACTAGAGGGAGAGAGGGCAAAAGCACTTCAACCCCAAGCCACGGTACAGCCCTCTCTCCTAATAGATCAAGTCCAGTAGTTCTCAGTAGCGCTTAGGCGAAGCCCTACTGGAATAGTTCCACCACCACCGCCACCGCACCATCGCTCTGCCGGAGAACTCATCTACCTATCAGCTCCCTCTTGCTGGATCAACAAGCCGGAGATCATCATCGAGATGTATGTGCGCTGAACGCGGAGGTGCCATCCATTCGACGCTAGATACGGACAGATCGTGATTGGATCGCGGGACGCTCGGCTATTTGGATCGCGAAGACGTTCGACTACATCAACTGCGTTTCTTAACGCTTCCCGCTTAGTGATAACCCACAAGTATAGGGTATCGCAATAGTTTTCAAGGGTAGAGTATTCAACCCAAATTTATTGATTCAACACAAGGGGAGCCAAAGAATATTCTCGAGTATTCGCAGCTAAGTTGTCAATTCAACCACAACTGAAAGACTTAATATCTGTAGCAAAGTATTCAGTAGCAAAGTAGTATGTAAGTAACGGTAACGATGGAAAAAGGGACAGTAGCAGCGGAAAAGTAAATTACCAAGGATCAATATGTGAAAAGCTCGTAGACAATGGATCAGTGATGGATAATTATGTCGGATGGCATTCATCATGCAACAGTTATAACATAGGGTGACACAGAACTAGCTCCAATTCATCAATGTAATGTAGGCATGTATTCCATATACAGTCATACATGCATATGGAAAAGAACTTGCATGACATCATTTGTCCTACCCTCCCGCGGCAGCGGGGTCCTATTGGAAACAAAGGGATATTAAGGCCTCCTTTTAATAGAGAACCGGACCAAAGCATTAGCACTTAGTGAATACATGAACTCCTCAAACTAGGGATCAAACCCTAAAAAACTAACTCTATTACATGATAAATCTCATCCAACCCATCACCCTTGAGCAAGCCTACGATGGGATTACTCACGAACGACAGAGATCATCATGGAATTGGTGATGAAGGATAGTTGGTGATGACGATGGCGTCGATTTCCCCTCTCCGGGTCCCAAAACGGACTCCAGATCTGGCCTCCCGATGAAGAACAGGAGGTGGCGGCGGCTCCGTATCTCTGAATATTATCTCCACGAATAGGAATATATAGGGTTAGAATTTAGGTCAGAGGAGACACAGGGGGCCCACAAGCTTGCCAGGCGCGACCAGGGGGTGGCTGCGCCTGGTGGACTTGCCACCTGTGGGTGGCCCCCCTCCGGTTGATTCTTTTGCCGGTATTTTTTATTAATTCCAAAAATAATCTCCGTAAATTTTCAGGTCAATCGATAACTTTTATTTCTGCACAAAAATAACACCAAGGCAATTTTGCTGAAAACAATGCTGACCCGGGTTAAATCTGTTGAAAGCATGCAAATTAGAGTCCATGCCAAGAGCAAAAGAGTTTGGAAAAGTGGATACGATGGAGACATATCAACTCCCACAAGCTTAACCCATTGCTTATCCTCAAGCAATTCAGTTGATAAATTGAAAGTGATAAACAAAAACTTTTACAAACTCTGTTTGATCTTGTTGTTGTAAATATGTCTAACTGATGTTCATATTTTCAGCAAAGATTATAGACTAACCATGTTCACAATAACATTTAGGTCTCACATTTACTCATATCAATGGCATAATCAACTAGCGAGCAATAATAATAACTCTCGGATGACAACACTTCTATCAAAATAATCATGATACAATATAATCTAGTGGTATCTCGCTAGCCCTTTCTGAGACTGCAAAACATAAATGCAGAGCACCTCTAAAGAACAAGGACTGACTAGACACGGTAATTCATGGTAAAAGAGATCCAGTCACACTCATACTCAATATCAATTAATAGCAAAGCATAAAAATGACGGTGGTGCTCTCTAACTAGTGCTTTTTATAATAGGATGATGACTCGGCAATAAAGTAAATAGATAGGTCCTTCACAGAGGGAAGCATTGATTTGCAGAGGTTCCAGAGCTCGAGCTTTTAAAACATGAATGAATAACAATTTTGAGTGGTATGCTTTCATTGTCATAATAACGACCAAGAGATTTCAGCATCTTCCATGCTAGATACATTATAGGCGGTTACCAAACAAAATGATAAAGTTTTTACCCCGCCTCCACCAATCAATCACACTCTACAGCTAGCCGAATCCACAGGTACAGTCCATACAAACACAGTCCTAGGGGAGCTTTGTTTCATTATACTTTGATTTGATTTTGAGCATGGAATTGGGCATCCCGAATACCAGCCACTTTCTCATGAATGTGTAACATCCCAAAATTTCATTTTGAAACATTATGAAATATAGCTATGCATCCATCATCATCATTGCTTGAATACATGTATTGTTGAAATGCCCTTTCTAAATTTCTGAAAGCCCTTTCTATTTTCAATATGTTGCTTTCACCTATTTGAAAATCTTGGTAAAAAGTTCAAATAAGAGGGGAGGAATATGACACTCCACACCAAGACCCATTTGGTGATCTATTTGAAAAAAAATAACCAGGAGTTATTTTGAAAATATTTGCAAAAATGATTTAAAAACAATTAGGCAATTTCTGAAAATATTTTTGTTTCAAAGTGTTCAAATGACAGAATAAAAATGTTCAATAAATGGCATTTATTATTCTGTTAATTTTGATATATAATACTCCTATTATTAAAAATGTTATGAATGCTTTTAAAGACGTTTTACTACTGTGGTTAATAAAAAGAGTAACGGTTTTAGTATTAAACGGGCCGGCCCACGGCAGTTACTCGCGAAATTAATACGAGCCGGCCGACCGACGCGCAGGCCTCGCTCTCTCTCTCTCTGACACTGGGTCCCACCCCGACCGACCGTTCGCCCCGCGCGGTCGCCTTCTCGCCCCCCCACGACCTTGTCGCCGGCCGTTCCCCCCCGCCCCCCACAGATCCCGCCTCCCATCACTCCCTCTCGCTCCCTGCACCCCCTATAAGTACCGGCCACTCCCCGCTCTCCATTTCCCACCAAAATCCCCCTCTCTCCCTCGCCGAGGTGCTACCAAATTCCTCGCCGGAGTTGTTTCCACCACCGTAGCTCCCATCGCCCATAGCCATCGCCTCGGTCATCCTCGCCCCTCTCCGACACCACCAATCGGCACCGGAGGACCTCCTCCGCAGTCTGGGCTCGTCCGTGCCCCGTTTCGACCACCGGAGACGCCTTCCCTAACATCTCCTATCACCGGCCGAGGTCACCACTCGCCGGAGATCCCCTCTCTCTCCGGTAAGTCATCGGATCCATCTCCACCCCTCGGATCTAAAATCCACGGCTAGGATTAGAACCCTTAATCCCCGAATCTTTTTCCTCTTCGGTCCGGTCGACCGCCCGCAACCATCCAACACACGCGCTAGCCAGCCAATAGGATAGTGCCACGTCACCCCTGGCCGTCCGGTAGATACTTCACCCTTTTCTGATTTTGTTTAGAAAACAGAACCTGTTCTGATTTTGTTTTGTGAATAACTTTTAATCTGTTTAGTGTTTAGAGTTGATTCTTTTTGCATTAGCTCACATATTCCATCTAGTTTCACCCTGTAGCTTTAGATTTCAAATTTGAACTATAAATTTGAATTGAATCAAATTTGCTCAAAATATTCAAATCTGAATAACTAGAGTTTGAAAATAGATTTTTACATGATTCTTTTTGCTACTGTTTGGTATTAGTTAGGACTACCTTCATGCTTAGTTTGAGAATTTTTAGGATGATTTTGATTAGTGTCCTAGCTATAAACAGAGTCTGCCTAGTATTATAGTATAGTTTTATTTACTTAGTTTTAGTTAGTTTAACTTAGATTTAGTTCTAATTTGTTTAGTAGGTTCTGTTGTTTAAACATTTAGTGTTTTCCTTGTAGTTAATAAAAATATAAATTGTTTAGTTTATTTCTTTGTTAATATAGGAATCACAACTTCTTTTCAAATAGGTTTAATTTGAACTAAAACAACTAGTTAGTAATAGTTTTCTTTCAACAAAGTTTTATATAATTTAATTTTGTTTTCTAAGACAAGTTTATTTGTAAAATTCTTTTCTGTTAAGAACATGTTTTGCTAATAAGTAATAAGTTTTGTTTTGCTCTTTTGTTAGTAAAACTATAGTTGTTCCATATAGTGTTTATCAAAACTTTTAAAAACTTTACTAAAGCTTTTCCCAACAAACTTTAATGAATTCAATTCTGTTATTAATAAAATATTTTTATTGTTTCCTTGCTGTCAACAATTGTTTTGTTATTACAAAATAGTTTTATTATTGTTAGTAGTGTTTTATCAATCATCTCTTAGTAAACAAAACTTGGTGTGTTTTTTCTTACTTGTGATTTGTGCATTGTTTTGTCTTGATTGTTTACTAGTTCTTGGTTGATGGTTGTGAGTTACCATATTTTGTTGTATGCTTATTGAGTGCTCTTGTTTGCTTCGTTAGATTATCCAGAGTGTGAAGCTTGTTACTTAGAGTCACTCACGTACGAAGATCATCAATCAGGCAAGTCACTTTGATCATCTTTACCCATGTTTTTATTGCATTAGTTCTTCCATCACCCAAATTGCATGTAAAGTAGGTAATTGGAAACTTGGTTACATTGTAGTAGTATCATGTGGTAGGTACCCCCTCTCAACCCTTGACACATTGGCCCCGGGAAACGTTGTTATACTTTTGCTATGCTATTAGTAGACGGGGTTGGTTGTGTGATTCATGAGAGTTGAGAGAGTTAATAATTTCAAGACCTACATAATGATCAAAACTTCAAGACTCCGAGTTTTCAACATACCTCTGGGTGGATGATGGTTGAAGGGCACCCTAGAGAAACCAGTGGATTTGCCTAGGTGATGCTGGAGATGGCCAGTATTCACGCGGAAAGATCCACCCAGGCACAAAGAGATGGATGGGTGCTTCAAGACCCAAGGCTTACCTGCACAGCCACAAGTCATTATGGGCTCTGGCTTGGTTGGATATCGTGGTGACCCTGGACAGGCGGTGCTACGAGATGTAGAAGAACGGTAGGAAAGGATGGGCACCGACAGAGTCGCAGGGAAACCCTTTAGAAGACCATGTTTTGGTCATCCGTTTCTCAAACACCCTGAAGTGCGAGAAATCAAACGGAGGCGACCAAATCTTGTGGGGAACGTGTGCAAAACTCTACAGAGTACTCAAACCTAATCGATTAGCCGTGTCCACGGTCATGGACGACTTGAGCCAAAGGAACTGAAACATTCGAAATTCTCAACAGTAGTAATATGATGATGTGGGTATTAACAATTTGGGTATGAGAATTGGTTGGTGGAACCATCTCATTAATCAACCAACTTAGTAATAATTTTTGCTTATCCCTCTCTTGATGTAGGAAAAATCGGCTTTACGCAAAAACTTACCACCCCACCTGCCATATAAGCATGTAGACTAGATGATTATCTTTTCACCCCTCTCTTGTGACTTTGTCGGCATATTCCATATGCTGACCTACACGGCTGCAACGTATCATGTTGTAGAGTACTTTTCCAACCAGGACTGAGGACACGTTCTACGCTCGGTGAGATGCCCTTGGAGTCAGATGGACTCATCTACCTTCGACGCTTCCGCAAGATTTAGACATTCTCATGAGTTGGCCTTCAGCCACTTTATTGTAATTTTTTTATTGTAATAAAGGACTCGATATGAGATTTCGATTAATATAATGTTGTGTGATTTCCCTTTGATATATACATTGATGTACCATGTGTGTACCAGCATGATCTTGGGATGGTACGGAAACACCGGAGATTCGGCCTTTCAGGTCGGGTCGCTACAGAAATGGTATCAGAGCACACGCTGACCGTAGGACGTAACCTCTAGGATTGGAAAGCCTTAGGATTGTATATCTTTGTCTTTAAAATTCTTATACTCTCATCTACTCATTTCTGATTTCTCTCCGGTTATTTCAAAATTTATAGATGGCCACCTTCATCCCAGTGTTGATCACGGAGTTTTGCCATCCTGACGCAACGATGCCTTTTGGTAAGGAGCTGATGAGGATCGTCAAGGACATGAGAATTGCTTTGCCGAGCATCACCGGGACTCCTATAATGTCATTTCCACAAGATGGACGCTACAGGATCGAGGTGCACATCCCAGGGAAGACCTTTGGGAATCGGAAGGAACCCATCGACTTCAAGTTTGTGGCACCCAGCTGGATACTTGGAAGAGACATGGCCATTCATCGTGCCCTTGGACGTATTCAGGAGGAATATAGAGGTGGAACCATTTCACCAGGACTCAGCATGGTTTGCCGCAGAGATGCCCATGGCAACATCATCACCAACCCCACTGGAGACTCCACCATGTCATATATCCAGACCCTGGAGACGTACATCAGGACTCTGGAGCTTCGAGTTCGTGCTGATATGAAGACAATCAAGAATCTGATGAACCGCGAGATTGACCTCGAAGCTGACTTGCGGGAAGCCAACTATGAACATGAGTATGAAGTGAAGGATTTCTTAGAGAGGATCGACAAGCTGAATACTCGCATCGCCACTCTGGAGGAACAGATGGACATGGGGGAAAATCTTCATCCTGAGGGAGACTTGGCTCCTTTCATCAGCGACGATGATGACTATGAGGAGAGCACCACCGGAGGAGACTCAGTCACCATGTACTTATGAGGAAAACTATAGTCATGCCCTCCATGTATCTTTTATTTTCGTCGTTAAAGCTTAGGTCGATGCTTAGTTTGATTGAGTATTGTATTCCGATGTTTGACATTGATTGAATAAATGAATGAGTGTTTGGTGTGATATGTTTGTTGCATTGCATATGGGTAGTGAATTTCTCCTTTTAGGCCCTTGTTCTATTCTAATTCTCACCCCTCTGGAAAAAGCAAGATGCCTCCACGACGTGAGTCCGACTTCACCTTCCCGCCGGAACTCACGCAACTCCTTCAGCAGCAGAATGCACTGATGCAGCTATTGATCCAGAATCAGACCAAAAACCAGAACAACCACCACCACCATCCACCCCAGGCTGACAATCTCACCCGTTTTCTGAGGTTGAACCCTCCAACTTTCTCCAGCAGCATTGAGCCCATTGTGGCAGATGACTGGCTCCGTAAGATGGAGAGAGAACTCGTCACCATTGGATGTACTGACGCTGAGAAGGTGCGCTTTGCCGCACATCAACTGGATGGACCAGCAGCTTCATGGTGGGAGAACTACACCACCACATATCCTATTGCAGATATAACTTGGGAGCAGTTCAAGCAAGCTTTCCGCAGTGCACATGTTTCAGCTGGAGCTATGAGTCTGAAGAAGCGCGAGTTTCGCAACTTGCGCCAGGGAAATCGCTCTGTGGCCCAATACGTGGATGATTTCAGCACATTGGCACGTTATGCACCAGGAGACGTGGCCGATGATGCGGCCAAGCAAGAGAAGTTTCTGGAAGGACTCAACGATGAGTTGAGCATGCAGCTGGTAGTGGCTACCTTCAATAACTACCCAGAGCTGGTGGACAAGGCCCTCATCTTGGAGGGTAAGCAGCAGCAAATTGAGAACCGCAAGAGGAAGTACACTCAGGGGAAGTTTAACTCTGGAGCTCATCAGAAGCCCCGCTACTCCCCGTACTTAGGGAATACCGGATCAGGGACCGGTAAGTTTGGAAGGCACACTCATGCCATGCACAACCATGGAGGCCACAACCATGGAGGAAATGGGAATGCCCGTCCCAACCATGGCAATTTCAAGACTGACAATGGGAATGGGAACAACAACCAGCACCGTCACGCTCCTACTCAGAAGGATCTGAGCCACATCACCTGTTTCAAGTGTCAGAAGACAGGGCACTATGCTACTGAGTGTCCCCAGAGCAAGCAGGGAAATGGAAACGGCAACTCCACAGCCAAGAAGCCAAATCTGTTTCCTCGTGCCCAGGTGAACCACCTCGACGTGGAAGAAGTCTATGATCAACCCGAGACTGTGGTTGGTAAGTTTTTATTGCATTCACCTCCAGTTACAGTACTTTTTGATTTCCGGTGCAACTCATTCATTCATATCAAGGGTAGTTGTGGATAAATATGGTTTGCCCACCAAAACCCTTAGACAGCCCATTAATGTCAGATCCCCAGGAGGTATGATGATGGCAGGAATAGGATGCCATGCCCTGAAACTCAATATAGGAAACCATGTTTTTCCCACCGACCTCATTGTCTTAGAATCCCAGGGACTGGATGTAATCCTAGGCATGGATTGGATGACCAAGTATGAAGGAAATCTTGACTGTTCCAGCAAGTCTGTTTCACTCACCACCCTGGAGAACAAGAGGATTAAGTATGTATCCCGACGCACCTAGATGAGTGCTCGATTAAATTCCCTCACAGGAGTTGTTCAGGAGGAAGTACCTGTGGTAAAAGACTTTTCGGATGTATTCCCGGAAGAATTACCAGGCATGCCACCAGATAGAGAGATTGAGTTCCTAATAGAGCTACAACCAGGGACAGCCCCAATTTCCAAGAGACCCTATCGGATGCCCGCAAATGATTTAGTGGAAATCAAGAAGCAAATTAAGGAGCTATTGGACAAAGGGTATATTCGCCCAAGTTCTTCACCTTGGGGAGACCCAGTTCTTTTGGTGGAGAAGAAGGATAAAACCTTGAGAATGGTAGTCGATTATCGTGCCTTGAACGAGGTGACTATCAAGAACAAGTACCCTCTGCCGATGATTAATGACTTGTTTGATCAGCTAGTAGGCGCCAAAGTATTCTCTAAGATCGATCTTCGATCAGGGTATCACCAACTGAAGATTCGTGAACAGGATATACCCAAAACAGCTTTCACCACAAGGTATGGCTTATATGAGTATACAGTCATGTCCTTTGGTTTGACTAATGCTCCTGCCTACTTCATGAATTTGATGAACAAGGTGTTTATGGAATATTTGGACAAGTTTGTTGTGGTGTTCATCGATGACATTTTGATATTCTCCAAGAACGAGGAAGAACACAAGGAACATTTGCGTTTAGTTCTGGAGAAGCTGAGAGAGCATCAATTATATGCCAAGTTCAGCAAATGTGAATTTTGGCTGACGGAAGTCGGATTCCTTGGACATGTTATTTCCAGAGAAGGAATAGCCGTAGACCCCGCTAAGGTTGAAGCCGTCACCGAGTGGAAGTCACCCACCTCAGTTAAGGAGATCCGCAGTTTCCTCGGACTTGCCGGATATTACCGGAGGTTCATTGAGAATTTCTCAAAGATAGCCAAGCCCATGACAGAGTTGTTGAAGAAAGAGTCTAAGTATATTTGGACTGAGGAATGTGAAGCCAGTTTCCAGGAGTTGAAGAAACATTTGGTCACAGCCCCAGTGTTGATTTTGCCCAATATTCGGAAGGACTTCCAGGTTTATTGTGATGCTTCACGTCAAGGACTTGGAGGAGTACTCATGCAAGATGGAAAGGTTGTAGCCTATGCATCTAGACAACTACGACCACATGAGTTGAATTATGCCACCCATGATTTGGAACTAGCAGCCGTAGTGCACGCAATCAAGACCTGGAGACATTTTCTTATCGGAAATAGTTGTGATGTATACACCGACCATAAGAGCCTGAAATATATCTTCACGCAGAAGGAGTTGAACCTCAGACAGAGGAGATGGTTAGAGTTAATCAAGGACTATGACATGAGATTACATTACCATCCAGGTAAGGCTAATGTTGTAGCCGATGCCTTGAGTCGGAAAACTTATGTAAACACACTCACAGCGGTAGGATTACCCCAAGAGTTAGCCGATGATCTCAGAGAACTCAAGCTAGAGATAGTCCCAAGAGGATATGTTGCCACATTGGAGATTCAGTCCACCTTGACTGAAAGAATTCGAGAAGCCCAGAAATCGGACAAGGAGATGGCTGAGATTAAACAGAGAATGAAAGATGATAAAGCCAAAGGTTTTCGTGAGGATGAACACGGAATTTTGTGGTTTGAGAACCGAATCTATGTGCCCAATGACCCAGAGATCAGGAAGTTGATACTTCAGGAAGCCCACGATTCACCTTACTCGATACACCCAGGCAATACCAAGATGTATCTGGATTTAAAAGAAAGTTATTGGTGGACAGGTATGAAGAAAGATATTGCAGAACATGTCACAATATGTGATGTTTGTCAGCGAGTAAAGGCAGAACATCAGAAACCAGCAGGGTTACTCCAACCTTTGCCGATACCCGAGTGGAAATGGGAAAAGCTTGGTATGGATTTCATCATAGGATTACCCAGGACCCGTTCAGGTTATGATTCCATCTGGGTAGTGGTAGATTGCTTGACCAAGGTGGCTCATTTCATTCCAGTGAAGACCACCTATACCAGCGATAAGCTAGCCAAGATATATATGACCAAGATCGTATGTCTGCATGAAATTCCGAGGAGTATCGTGTCAGATAGAGGAAAAAAATTTACCTCAAAGTTTTGGCATCAATTACATGAAACTTTGGGTACAAGGCTGGAGTTCAATACAACTTTTCATCCGCAGATCGATGGACAGACTGAGAGAGTCAACCAGATTCTGGAAGACATGTTGAGAGCTTGTGCGCCAGATTATGGATCTAGTTGGGATGACAACTTACCTTACGCAGAATTCTCGTACAACAACAGTTATCAGACCAGTCTGAAGATGGCCCCTTTCGAAGTTTTATACGGAAGGAGGTGCAGAACGCCACTGACGTGGGATGGTGTTGGAGACCGACAACTTTTTGGTCCCGACCTTATTCGAGATTCAGAAGATAAAGTCAAGTTGATTCGTGACAGACTCAAGATAGCTCAATCTCGACAGAAGAGTTATGCTGACAGCAAACGTAAAGGAGTGACGTATGAAGTGGGAGACCGAGCATATCTTCGTGTGTCCCCGCTTCGAGGAATCAAAAGGTTTGGTGTTAAAGGAAAGTTAGCACCCAGATTCATAGGCCCCTACAAAATTCTTGAACGTAGAGGCAAAGTTGCATACAAGCTGGAATTGTCAGAAGGATTATCCGGAGTTCATGATGTTTTCCATGTTTCCCAGCTGAAGAAATGTCATGCTGAGATGGCTGATATTCCTTTGAGAGACACAGTGCCCCTAGAGGCCATAAAACTTGACAATGATCTGACCTACGAGGAGAAGCCTGTCAGAATCCTTGAGACTGCCAACAGAGTTACCCGCAGTAGGATCATCAAGTTCTGTAAGGTTTTGTGGATTCACCACACCGAGGAAGAAGCCACCTGGGAACGCGAAGAAGATCTTCGTAGAGACCACCCGCACCTATTTTCTAGCCAACCCGAATCTCGAGGGCGAGATTCATCTTAAGGTGGGTAGGTTTGTAACATCCCAAAATTTCATTTTGGAATGTTATGAAATATAGCTATGCATCCATCATCATCATTGCTTGAATACATGTATTGTTGAAATGCCCTTTCTAAATTTCTGAAAGCCCTTTCTATTTTCAATATGTTGCTTTCACCTATTTGAAAATCTTGGTAAAAAGTTCAAATAAGAGGGGAGGAATATGACACTCCACACCAAGACCCATTTGGTGATCTTTTTGAACAAAAATAACCAGGAGTTATTTTGAAAATATTTGCAAAAATGATTTAAAAACAATTAGGCAATTTCTGAAAATATTATTTTTTTCAAAGTGTTCAAATGACAGAATAAAAATGTTCAATAAATGGAATTTATTATTCTGTTAATTTTGATATATAATACTCCTATTGTTAAAAAATTTATGAATGCTTTTAAAGACGTTTTACTACTCTGGTTAATAAAAAGAGTAACGATTTTAGTATTAAACGGGCCGGCCCACGGCAGTTACTCGCGAAATTAATACGAGCCGGTCGACCGACGCGCAGTCCTCGCTCCCTCTCTCTCTCTGACACTGGGTCCCACCCCGACCGACCATTCGCCCCGCGCGGTCGCCTTCTCCCCCCCACGACCTCGTCGCCGGCCGTTTCCCCCCCCCTCACAGATCCCGCCTCCCATCACTCCCTCTCGCTCCCCGCACCCCCTATAAGTACCGGCCACTCCCCGCTCTCCATTTCCCCCCAAAAACCCCTCTCTCCCTCGCCGAGGCGCTGCCAAATTCCTCGCCGGAGTTGCTTCCACCACCGGAGCTCCCATCGCCCGTAGCCATCGCCTCGGTCATCCTCGCCCCTATCCGACACCACCAATCGGCACCGGAGGACCTCCTCCGCCGTCTGGGCTCGTCTGCGCCCCGTTTCGACCACCGGAGATGCCTCCCCTAACATCTCCTACCACCGGCCGCCGTCACCACTCGCCGGAGATCCCCTCTCTCTCCGGTAAGTCATCGGATCCATCTCCACCCCTCGGATCTAAAATCCACGGCTAGGATTAGAACCCTTAATCCCCGAATCGTTTTCCTCTTCGGTCCGGTCGACCGCCCGCAACCATCCAACACACGCTCTAGCCAGCCAATAGGATAGTGCCACATCACCCCTGGCCGTCCGGTAGATATTTCACCCTTTTCTGATTTTGTTTAGAAAACAGAACATGTTCTGATTTTGTTTTGTGAATAACTTTTAATCTGTTTAGTGTTTAGAGTTGATTCTTTTTGCATTATCTCACATATTCCTTCTAGTTTCAACCTGTAGATTTAGATTTCAAATTTGAACTATAAAATTTGAATTGAATAAAATTTTCTCAAAATATTCAAATCTGAATAACTAGAGTTTGAAAATAGATTTTTACATGAATCTTTTTGCTACTGTTTGGTATTAGTTAGGACTACCTTCATGCTTAGTTTGAGAATTTTTAGGATGATTTTGATTAGTTTCCTACCTATAAACAGAGTCTGCCTAGTATTATAGTATAGTTTTATTTACTTAGTTTTAGTTAGTTTAACTTAGATTTAGTTTTAATTTGTTTAGTAGGTTCTGTTGTTTAAACATTTAGTGTTTTACTTGTTTTTAATAAAAATATAAATTGTTTAGTTTATTTCTTTGTTAATATAGGAATCACAACTTCTTTTCAAATAGGTTTAATTTGAACTAAAACAACTAGTTAGTAATAGTTTTCTTTCAACAAAGTTTTATATAATTTAATTTTGTTTTCTAAGACAAGTTTATTTGTAAAATTATTTTCTGTTAAGAACATGTTTTGCTAATAAGTAATAAGTTTTGTTTTGCTCTTTTGTTAGTAAAACTATAGTTGTTTCATATAGTGTTTATCAAAACTTTTAAAAACTTTACTAAAGTTTTTCCCAACAAACTTTAATGAATTCAATTCTGTTATTAATAAAATATTTTTATTGTTTCCTTGCTGTCAACAATTGTTTTGTTATTACAAAATAGTTTTATTATTGTTAGTAGTGTTTTATCAATCATCTCTTAGTAAACAAAACTTGGTGTGTGTTTTCTTACTTGTGATTTGTGCATTGTTTTGTCTTGATTGTTTACTAGTTCTTGGTTGATGGTTGTGAGTTACCATATTTTTTTGTATGCTTATTGAGTTCTCTTGTTTGCTTCGTTAGATTATCCGGAGTGCGAAGCTTGTTACTTAGAGTCACTCGCATACGAAGATCATCAATCAGGCAAGTCACTTTGATCATCTTTACCCATGTTTTTATTGCATTAGTTCTTCCATCACCCAAATTGCATGTAAAGTAGGTAATTGGAAACTTGGTTACATTGTAGTAGTATCATGTGGTAGGTACCCCCTCTCAACCCTTGACACATTGGCCCCGGGAAACGTTGTTATACTTTTGCTATGCTATTAGTAGACGGGGTTGGTTGTGTGATTCATGAGAGTTGAGAGAGTTAACAATTTCAAGACCTACATAATGATCAAGACTTCAAGACTCCGAGTTTTCAACATACCTCTGGGTGGATGATGGTTGAACGGCACCCTAGAGAAACCAGTGGATTTGCCTAGGTGATGCTAGAGATGGCCAGTATTCACGCGGAAAGATCCACCCAGGCACAAAGAGATGGATGGGTGCTTCAAGACCCAAGGCTTACCTGCACAGCCACAAGTCATTATGGGCTCTGGCTTGGTTGGATATCGTGGTGACCCTGGACAGGCGGTGCTACGAGATGTAGAAGAACGGTAGGAAAGGATGGGCACCGACAGAGTCGCAGGGAAACCCTTTAGAAGACCATGTTTTGGTCATCCGTTTCTCAAACACCCTGAAGTGCGAGAAATCAAACGGAGGCGACCAAATCTTGTGGGGAACGTGTGCAAAACTCTGTAGTGTACTCAAACCTAATCGATTAGCCGTGTCCACGGTCATGGACGACTTGAGCCAAAGGAACTGAAACATTCGGAATTCTCAACACTAGTAATATGATGATGTGGGTATTAACAATTTGGGTATGAGAATTGGTTGGTGGAACCATCTCATTAATCAACCAACTTAGTAATAATTTTTGCTTATCCCTCTCTTGATGTAGGAAAAATTGGCTTTACACAAAAACTTACCACCCCACCTGCCATATAAGCATGTAGACTAGATGATTATCTTTTCACCCCTCTCTTGTGACTTTGCCGGCATATTCCATATGCTGACCTACACGGCTGCAACGTATCATGTTGCAGAGTACTTTTCCGACCAGGAGTGAGGACACGTTCTACGCTCGGTGAGATGCCCTTGGAGTCAGATGGACTCATCTACCTTCGACGCTTCCGCAAGATTTAGACATTCTCATGAGTTGGCCTTCAGCCACTTTATTGTAATTTTTTTATTGTAATAAAGGACTCGATATGAGATTTCGATTAATATAATGCTGTGTGATTTCCCTTTGATATATACATTGATGTACCGTGTGTGTACCAGCATGATCTTGGGATGGTACGGAAACACCGGAGATTCGGCCTTTCAGGTCGGGTCGGTACAGAATGATAGTGAATAAACACATAACATGAGAATAGCCCACCTAGCATGGAAGATATTGATTGCCCCCAGTTGCTACATGAGCGATTCAGGCATACAAAACAGAATATTATTTGAAGGTTTAGAGTATGGCACATGCAAATTTCCTTGGAATGGGAGGTGAATACCGCATATAGCTAGGTATGGAGGACTCAGGTGGAACAACTTTGGGATTGAGGAATTGGATGCACAAGCAGTATTCTCACTTAGTACAAGTGAATGCTAGCAAAAGACTGGGGAGCGACCAACTAGAGAGCGATAACAGTCATCAACATGCTTTGAGATTAACCAACATTGAATGCAAGCTGAGTCGGATATAAATCACCATGAACATAAATATCGTAGAGGCTATGTTGATTTTTTTTCAACTACATTTATGAACATGTGCCAAGTCAAGCCACTTGAATCTCAGAGGAGGATACCATCCTATCATACTACATCACAACCATTTTAATATGCATGTTGGCACTCAAGACAAACCATCATCCACTCTTAGATAATTAAGCATGGCATGGGTAACTATAATCTCTAATTATCATTGTAAATATGCTTCACCCATAATGAACTGAATTCGGAATGATGAGCCAATCATATTTACATAATCAAAATAGGTCGAGTTCATACCAGCTTTTCTCCATCTCAATCTTTTCATCATATATTATCATTATTGCCTTTCACTTGCATGATCGAACGGTGTGAATAATAATCAGAGTGCACGTGCATTGTACTAAGCTGGAATCTGCAAACAATAACTCAAAGGAGAAGGCAAGGTAATATGGGCTCTCTGATAGATAAATAATAATGCATATGAGAGCCACTCAACATTTTCATTGTGGTCTTCTCCTTACGACCCAAATAAAGAAAATTCAAAGCAAGAATGAGAAAAACTATTTACACGGGAAAGCTCCCAACAAGCAAAAGAAGAATGGGAAATATTTTTGGGTTTCTTTTAAATGCTACAACTAAACAAACTAGAAGGTAGGGCTATAACTTTTTTGAATTTTTCTCAAAGTTAATTAAACACACAAGAAGAAAGCATGAAGATGAAATAAACTACCATGGATAGTACAATGAAAAAGTATGAATACCGACTACGAAGATGAATGTAAAGTCGGTAAGAAATACATACTCCCCAAGCTTAGGCTTTTGGCCTAAGTTGGACTAGGGCCATGGATGGCCCGGATGATATCCAAAGTCATAGTCGGGGTTGTACTGGGCTGCGATGGCAACCGCCTGAATGACTGCAGCGTGGAGGCGAGCGGCTTCCGCATTTCTCTTGTACTCGTTTGCCTCCTCTCTTGTCATAAAGTATCTCCATTTTTCCTGAAAGTTAAAGAAGGCAGGAGCAGGAAGGGAAATATGGACAACACTTTGTCTATCAAAAATTAGTCGGTACAGGAGGGATTGTTCGTTCCTCTCAAGAAACTGATAAGGCACCAAAGCCTCATAATCGAGAAAAGCGGGTGGTAACTCAATATCATTTCCCTGTATAGGTACCCCAAGATAATTAGCTACACGAGTGGCATAAATCTCACCAAGGAAATTTCCATCCTTAGCATTATTATGCAGCCTCCTAGCAATAATGGCCCCTGAGTTATATCATCTATCACCCATTACTGCACTCTTAAGAATACTAAGATCGGGGACACAAAGGTGGCTATGATAAGTTTTACCATTAATGCATCTACCTATGAATAGAGAAAAATAATGTATAGCATGAAAATGAATGCTCCCCAAGGTAGCCTATGTAATATTTCTAGTTTCTCGTACAGTGATGCTAGCAAGAAAATCATTATATTCCGTTTTGTGCGGATCACTATAGTTGCCCCATTGTGGAATTTCGCACACACGGTTAAAATCCTCTAGGTATGTAGTATAAGATTTACCATAAAGATTAAATAGAATGGAAGGTTTATTACACCTGAATGAAAATTCAAACCTTCACACGAAAGAATTCGTGAGTTCATAATATTGTTTGCACTAGTCTAAAAGGAAATCTTCAAGGCCCGCATTTTGCGCGTATGCATAAAATTCTTCCTTGAAACCGGCATCAA
This sequence comes from Hordeum marinum, assembly GCA_022496015.1. Classification (NCBI taxonomy): domain Eukaryota; kingdom Viridiplantae; phylum Streptophyta; class Magnoliopsida; order Poales; family Poaceae; genus Hordeum; species Hordeum marinum. The sequence goes on from CM039678.1 coordinate 452,821,080, forward strand.
CCATGAATTGATCCGATGGCCATTCACAAGGCCGCACTTTTGATTCCCTCAGTGGTTCAAGGTCGGGCTCGCTTATCGCGAGTCTTGGGTCCTTCTTGCTCGAGGAGCCCCCTTGGGTCCTTATTGCTCGAGGGTCCTTCTGAAATTTTTAGTGAATCAAAATAAAGGTGTATAAAACTCAACAAAACTTATAGCAACTACTCCCACAAGTGCCTAGAGCCTATATCATGCATCAAAAATACTTGGGACCATACAAATTTGACATGCAAGCTCAAGAACAAGGTCACCACAGAAGCAAAAAATTGCAATATATAAAGCACTAGAACAAAAACTAATTGGACCATTGGAGGAGTCACATACCAAAGAACAATCTCCTAAAACGGTTTTGTGAAAGGAGATTTGTACAAGGATATTGGAAATGGCAGCAAAATGAGATAGAACACGAGTTTGAGCAATGGTGGGATTTTTTCTTGAGGAAGACAAAGTGGATGGGAGCTGAAATAAGTAAAGGGGGCCTATGTGGGACCCACAAGCAACCTAGGCGCGGCCAGGGTGGCTGCACCCTGTGGGCTTGTGACCCACTAGTGCATCCCCCTGATGTGTGCTGAGTGCCAGATATTTTTAAATATTCCACCAAAATCATACTACATTTTTAGGGCATTTCAAGAACTTTTATTTTTAGGTCATTTTTCTATTGCATGGACAACTCAGAAAACAGAAAAATAATAGCATTTTTACTTTTTTTCTCTAACTAACAGAAAGTAAAGGTTGGGTACAAAAATTTGTGCTTTCAAAATTCATCCATCTCATGCTCATCAAAAGGAATCCATCAATAAGGTTGATCAGGTCTTATTAACAAACTTCTTCGGAATAACATGAAACTGGAGAATTTATAAATAACACTAAGTTACCTCAATGGGGATATGCATATCCCCAACAATAAGTATATCATATTTCTTCTTGATAGTAGGAAGAGGGAATTCAAAGTCTCCAATAATAATCGTTGAATTTTTTTCAATGGAGTTATTACTATGAACTTGGGGTTGTTTCTTTGGGAAGTGTACCGCATGCTCATTACCATTGATATGAAAAGTTACATTGCCTTTGTTGCAATCAATAACAGCCCCCGCAGTATTCAAAAAGTTTCTACCAATGATGATCGACATACTATCGTCCTCGGGTATATCAAGAATAACAAAGTTTGTTAGGATAGTAGCATTTGCAACTACGACAGGCACATCCTCACAAATATCGATGGGTAAAGCAGTTGATTAATCAGCTACTTGCAAAAGAGATTTCAGTAGGTGTCAACTTATTCAAATGAAGTCTACGATATAAAGAGAAAGGCATAACAGTAACACCAACTCCCAAATCACATAAAGCAGTTTTAACATAATTCCCTTTGATAGAGCATGGTATAGTTGGTACTCCTGGATCTCCCAATTTCTTTGGTACTCCACCCTTAAAATATAATTAGCAAGCATGGTGGAAATCTCAGCTTTCAGTATCTTTCTTTTATTAGTCACAATATCTTTCATATACTTAGCATCAGGAGACTTTTTCAGAATATCATTCAAGCGCATACGTAAAAACACACGTCTAAGCATTTCAACAAAGCGCTCAAAATCCTCATCATCCTTTTTCTTGGATGGTTTAGGAGGAAAGGGCATGGGTTTCTGAACCCATGGTTCACTTTCTTTACCATGCTTCCTAGCAACAAAATCTCTTTTGTCATATCTTTTATTCTTAGGTTGTGGGTTATCAAGATCAAAAGCAGGTTGAGCCTCCACATCATTATCATTACTAGGTTGAGCATCAACATGAACATCATCATTAATATTATCACTAGGCTCATGTTCATGACCCTATTGTGTCTCAGCATCAGAGACACAAATATCATTTGGGTTTTTAGGTGTATCTATAACAGGTTCACTAGTAGCATGCAAAGTTCTATAATCATCCTTATTCCTCTTATTACTGGAACGATTAGGTGCATCAGTATTACTCCTTTGAGAATCTTGCTCAATTCTCTTAGGATGGCCCTCAGGATACAAAGGTTCCTAGGTCTTTCTACCACCTCTAGTCACAACTTAAACATAATGATCATTGTTCTTACTATTCAGCTCATTAAGCAAATCATTTTGTGATTTAAGTACTTATTATACTTGAGTGGTTAGCACGGAAGCATGTTTACTAATAAGCTTAAGATCATTTATAGTTCTACATATATAATCACCTAAGCGATCAAGCATTTAAGCATTATGTTTCAATTTCTACTAACATAAGCATTGAAATTTTCTTGCTTAACAACAAAATTATCAAACTCATCAAAGATTGGCTAGCAGACTTATTATAAGGAATATCGCCTTCATCAAATCTACGGACATAATTTACCTCTACTACCTGTGTCGGGTTATCAAGACCTTGTATTTCTTCAATAGGTGGTAGATTCTTAACATCTTTAGCCTTAATACCTTTTTCTTTCATAGATTTCTTTGCCTCTTGCATATCTTCAGGACTGAGAAATAGAATACCTCTTTTTTTAGATTGGCTTCAGCGGTGGTTCGGGAATATTCTAATCATTACCATTCCTCAATATATTATTCAATAGTAGTTCAGCTTGTTCAACAGTTCGTTCCCTGAAAACACAACTAGCACAACTATCTAGGTGGTCCCTAGAAGCATCGCTTAGTCCATTATAAAAGATATCAAGTATTTCATTTTTCTTGAGAGGAGGATCAGGAAAAGCATTAAGTAATTGGAGAAGCCTCCCCCAAGCTTGTGGGAGACTCTCTTCTTCAATTTTCACATAATTAAATATTTCCTGCAAGGCAGCTTGTTTCTTATGGGAATGAAAAATATTTCAAAGAAGTAATATATCATATCCTAGGGACTACGCACACAACCAGGAGCAAGAGAATTGAACCATATCTAAGAATCATCCTTTAATGAGAAAGCAAACAATTTAAGGATATATTAATAACAAATTTTTTCTTCAGGAGTAAACAGGGTGGCTATACCATTAAATTTAGTAAGATGTGCCACAACAGTTTTAGATTCATAACCATGGAAAGGATAAGTTCCAACCAAAGTACTTAACTCAGGATCGACCGAGAATTCATAATCCTTATCAGTAACAAAGATAGGTGAAGTAGCAAACTTAGGACCATATTTCAATCTAGCATTCAAAGATTTTTCTTTCCACTTGCATAGCAATTTCTTAAGATCATCTCTATCCTTACAAGCAAGAATTTCCAGCTGCCTCTCCTTCCATAACATAACCCTCGGGTATATCATGTAATTCATATCTAGGAGAGCTAGGTCTAGAAGGTGTCTCATAGTGTCCATTTTCAATAATTTCATCAGATTCAGAAGTATCATCAGTTTCAGCATTGACTCGAGCAATTTTTTCATCACAAAATTCACCCTATGGCACAGTATTATCAAGCAAAGTATCATTATAAGCATCATGCATAGCATAAGTGGCATCATCAATTACTTGTGACATATCTGACTTACTAGCACGTGGTGGTGTCGCATACTTACTCATAACAGAAGGTGAATCAAGTGCAGAGCTAGATGGTAGTTCCTTACCTCCCTCGTAATAGAGGGATAGATCTTGGTTTTTGGATCTTTCAGATTCTTCATAGTGATCAACAGATATAAATCCCAAATGATTCAGAGAGTAGAGCTATGCTCCCTGGCAATGATGCCAAAAAAGGTCTTGATAACCCAAAAGTATAGGGGATTGCAACAGTTTTCGAGGGTAGAGTATTCAACCCAAATTTATTGTTTCGACACAAGGGGAGCCAAAGAATATTCTCAAGTATTCGCAGCGGAGTTGTCAATTCAACCACACCAGAAAGACTTAATATATGCAGCAAAGTATTTAGTAGCAAAGTAGTATGGAAGTAACGGTAACGATGGTAAAAGTGACAGTAGCAACGGAAAAGTAACTTAGCAATGATCAATATGTGAAAATCTTGTAGGCAATGGATCAGTGATGGATAATTATATTGGTTGGCATTCATCATGCAACAGTTATAACATATCGTGACAAAAAACTAGCTCCAACTCATCAATGTAATGTACGCATGTATTCCATATACTGTCATACATGCTTATGGAAAAGAACTTGCATGACATCTTTTGTCCTACCCTCCCGTGGCAGCGGGGTCCTAATGGAAACTAAGGGATATTAAGGCCTCCTTTTAATAGAGAACCGGACCAAAGCATTAGCACTTAGTGAATACATGAACTCCTCAAACTACTGTAATCATCGGAAAGAATCCCAGTTATTGTCACCCTCGGGGATGCGGATCATAACTCATAACAGGTGTCTACAACTTGCAAGATAGGATCAATAATACATATATATATTCATGAAAACATAATAGGTTCAAATCTGAAATCATGGCACTTAGGCCCTAGTGACAAGCATTAAGCATAGCAAAGTCATAGCAACATCAATCTTAGAACATAGTGGATACAAGGGATCAAACCCTAACAAAACTAACTCGATTACATAATAAATCTCATCCAACCCATCACCATCCAGCAAGCCTACGATGGGATTACTCACGAACGACGGAGATCATCATGGAATTGGTGATGAAGGATGGTTGGTGTTGACGATGGCATCAATTTACCCTCTTCGGAGCCCAAAACGGACTCCAGATCTGGCCTCCTAAGGAAGAACAGGAGGAGGCGGCGGATCCATATCGTGAAACGCGATGAACTCTTCTCTCTAATTTTTTTATCCATGAATAGGAAAATATAGGGTTGGAATTAAGGTCGGAGGAGACACAGGGGCGACAAGCTTGCCAGGCGTGGCCAGGGGTGGTGGCCGCGCCTGGTGGGCTTGTCACCTGTGGGTGGCCCCCTCCGGTTGATTCTTTCGCCAGTATTTTTTTATTAATTCCAAAAATAATCTCCGTAAATTTTCAGGTCAATCCAAGAACTTTTATTTCTACACAAAAATAACACCAAGGCAATTTTGCTGAAAACAGCGTCAGTCTGGGTTAGTTCCATTCAAATCATGCAAATTAGAGTCCAAAACAAGAGCAAAAGAGTTTGGAAAAGTTGATATGATGGAGACGTATCACTTAGCGATCTACATGGGTATGTAGACCCACTCTCCCTCTCGTAGATGCTCATCACCATGGATAGATCTTGCGTGTGTGTAGGAATTTTTTTTCTTTCCCATGCAAGGCTCCGCAATAGTGGCATCATTGAATGCACATTTGCTCCCTTGGTGGTTTTGGTAATTAATAACAACATATAAGTCATTGAAGTAATGTTTCCACCAAGTATATTTCAGGAAATGTTCAATGATAGGATTGGCAAAAGGAGATTGTGGACATACCCCAAGATGCAAGGAAATAGGTTGGCCAAGCTTCAAGCAAGAGGACTCTACATTTTATATTTGTGAGAAATCATTTTGAGTCCATAGGAAAGCCAATACTATTAAAAGGGGGTAAGGTTTTGTTGGTGAATAATATGCTCAAACGTGCACAAGTGATAGTCGCCAAAAACATCCACAAACTCTCCCACCAAAGTCTGTTCTATACCTAACACTCAAAATTGGTGCAACCAACTTTCCCATACCGGTGCCACCGATTCAAGAACCTAGACAGACTCAGCCAAACCCTAGCCACTTCGGTGCAACCGATTCCATACCGGTACCACCGAGTTTAGGTTGCCAACTTTCTGTTACGCAAATTCACATTTTCGGTCCCACCGAGAATGTTGGATCAGCGTCACCGAGATTGGAAATCTGACCGTTGGTCACCTTAACGGTGCAACCGAGTTTCCTATATCGGTCTCATCGAGATTCAAAAGTTGCCACCTTTTGGTCACTTTGGTACCACCGAGATTAACACATCGGCGTCACCGAGTTGGTCATTTTTTGTGTAACGGTTGGATTTTTGGGGATGCCTATATATACCCCTTCACCACCACCTACTCGAAAGAGAAGCACTGAGAACTATTCCATACCTATCCTATCAGGTTTTCTGAGAGAGAACCACCTACCCTTGTGTTGAGGTCAAGATCTTCCACTCCAATCATATGGATCTTGATCTCTAGCCTCCCCAAGTAGCTTTCCACCAATCCCATCTCTTCCACCATGCCAAATCTGTGAGACAGTGATTGGGTGTTGAGGAGTCTATCATCTTGAAGCATAAGAGAAAGGAGTTCATCGTCATTACCGAGCCTATTACCTTTTGGAGGGTGGTGCCTCCTAGATTGGTTAGGTGTCGCTTGGGAGCCTCCTACTTCATGTTGTGGAGTGAACCAAGAAGTTTGTAAGGGCAAGGATATCGCCTACTTCATGAAGATCTATCCATAGTGAGGCTAGTCCTTCGTGGACGGAAGCCGTTATGGAATAGTCAAGGTTGCTACTTCGTGGACCCTTTTGGGTGGAGCCCTTCGTGGACTCTCGCGACTGTTACCCTCCGTGGGTTGAAGACTCCATAAACGTGGATGTATGATAGCGCCACCTATCGGAACCACGAGAAAAATCATCGTGTCTACAACTGCGTTTGATCTTCCTACCCTATCCTTTCTATACATGTTTGTTGTTATTTTCTGCTGCTATATACTCTTAGACTTGCATGTGTAGGGTGTACTTGACTTGCCATGAAATGCAAAAAACTTTAAACCCTAAAACTTGGTATAGGCAAAACTTTTATTTAGTCAAGTATTCTGATCACCCCCCTTTTAGATATACTTTTGGTCCTACAAGTGGTATCAAAGCTTTGGTCTCCATTGCTTAGGTCTGACAACCTAGGAGAGTATGGCATCTAGTGAGGGAAGTTATCGCCATAGAGGTCCGTACTTTGATGGCACTAATTTTTCTAGTTGGAAGCACAAAATGAAAATGCGTATTCTTGGTCATAACCCCGCCATTTGGGCTGTTGTTCGTGTTGTCTTGCAAGGTGAGTTCTTTGCGGATGGACGAGAACCAGACTATGAAGTGACCGCGGATGATTTGAAGATGTTGCAACTCAATGCTCAAGCATGCAACATTCTCTTCAATTGCTTATGCCCCGAAGAATTCAACAAAATCAACCTTGTTGAGAATGCAAAAGAGATTTGGGATACTTTGGTTGATATGCACGAAGGAACCGATTCCATGAGAGAATCCAAGTTAGATGTTATTCAAGGTCAGCTTGACAAGTTCAAGATGAAGGATGGTGAATGAGTCGTCGAGATGTACTCTAGTCTAGCGCACATAACCAATGAGATTGCCGGCTTAGGAAGCAAAGAAATGACCGACAATTCATCATCAAGAAGATACTTAGAGCTTTGGATGAGAGATACGACATCGTGTGCACATTGATCCAAATGATGCCAAACTACAAAGATCTCAAGCTTACGGAAGTCATTGGAAGGATTGTTGCTCATGAGATGACACTCAAAGATAAGGAAGAACTTCATCACAAGTCTAGCGGCGCTTACAAAGCCACAAGTGATGCTCCCGCAACTTCAAGCAACAACCTTGTCACCAATGAAGAGATAAGCCTCATGGTCAATAAATTCAACAAGTTCTACAAGAATAGAGGCAAAGAAAGAAACTCCAATCAAGATATGAAGAGAAGCGTTCGTCAAGTCGGGACCGCAATTGCTACAATTGTGGGAAGCCCGAACACTACTCAAATGAGTGCACGGCTCCCTACAAAAGAAGAGAAGAGTCACCTCGAAGATGAAGCTCAAGGAATGAATCACCACAAAGAGAGAGAAGGAGTAGAGATGATCGTTATGAATGAAGACACTCAAGGAGAAGTAGAGATTCGGAGAATAAGGACAAGTACACCAAGAGATACTCAAGAAGAAAACATCAAGCTCATGTTGGTGAATGGGTTTCCGGCTCCGACTCCGACAACAACTCTGAGAGAAGCTATCACTCCGACTCCAACTACAGTCAAGATGATGGTGTTGCCAAAATTGCTCTAGTGACTACCAACTGCTACGATCTATTTGATTCACCAAACGAAGGGAGTGGAAGTTTCTTCATGGATAAAGGTCCTAAGGTATCACATCCCGAGTATCTTGATTTTGATAGTGATGAAGATGATTTGCTTTGTGAAGATGATTTGCTTTGTGATAAAACTAGTGATGTTGATCAAAATGAACTTGATAATTCTCATGCTAGTCAAGATGAGTCATTTTATTATGATAAGATGAAAATAGAACAACTAACTAAAGAACCGAACACTCTTAAGTTAGCTCATGAATCTACTCTCGAAGATCATAGAGAGCTTGTGAGAACTCATGAGAAGCTACGCTTCGAGAAGCTCAACTTGGAGAAAGGGCATGAGTTTCTCAAAGCTATCAATGACGATCTCCGAAAGAAGACTTCATCTTATCTAGCCAAACGACTACTCTTGTCTACTTTCATGCCTCAAGTTAAAACTAAGCAATCTAGTAACAAAGGCAAGAAAGGTTCTTCATCTAGTAGCAACAATAAAAATGCTAAACCCAATGATGTTGCTTCTAGTAGTTCTATTGATTCAACTAATGATAATTCTCTTAGCCAAGTTACACTTGAGCAAGAAAATGCTTTATTGAAAGGAATTATAGGAAAAGGTATCTACAAGAGTCTTGCTGGATGTAAGCAATTTGAGAAAATTGTACGCAAGCACGGAGGATACTGGAAGAATCATGGTGTTGGCTACATCAACGCAAATGGAGTTGAGTGAGAAGAAGGTCAATATCCCAAGCCCAAGTTTGTTCCTAAAAAGGAGAAGTATGAAAATACTCTTCCCAAGGGGACAAACACCCAAGATGACCTTCCACCACAAGACCTCAAGCTCAAGGGCAAGAACAAGCTTCAAGAGGACATTGACTCATATGAAGATGAATCCCTAGCTTTGGTGGAGTGGATTCCCAAGGCTACTTCAAGCTCAACTACTACAAAGACTACTTCAACACCAAGCATCCCCATCAACTTGATGTGGGTCCCCAAGAAGAAGAACTAGTAAGTTCTTGAGGGGTGACTCCGCCAATGAAATTCACTCACATTCATTATTGGCAAGGACTTTTTGCACTCAACATCAACTCAATGCAATAGTTCAAGGAGTCACACATTCCCTCAAAGGTAAGCAAGGGACAAGGTAATCAACTAATCAATGGACATCATAACATATGCTTTGCACTCCATGTCAATAGATATCCTTGTATTTGTCTCTTGTGTGTTGGGACTAATCCATGTAGGTGAGAGGAGTAAGGAAACAACAAGGATGCTCCCAACTCTTGGTGATCTTCATCAACATTGAGCATCCACAACTACCTCACCAACATGAAGTCTTCATCGACAAAACCGAAGGTTAGTTTATCCCTCTTATGGGGGATTTCACATAAAGGGGGAGCTTTACTCTAAGACTTGAGTCAAAGCATCTCTTAGCATGTGACAACATTAAATGCTTTATGTAGAAGTGGTAACCCCACTTGTGCTTAAACGATGAGTATGACCTATGATCAAGTACTCTTACTTGGATCCTAAGTCAAATACTCATATATATATGACTTCGTCGTCGCCCAAGTGCTTGTTAGATGCTAGTGTGTTTGAGCATGTTTGTCATGATTTCTTTTGACATCTTATTGTGTGAGCATGTTGGTCTGCATTTATTTTCTCATTCGAGGACATCCAATTGTTGCTATTTGGTTATTGATTTTCTCTTTTGCCAATTGGGTGGACAAGAATGCCTAGGACCGCTCTTTAGCTATCTATGCTTTATCACCTCATATTCCATTCATGCTGCATCACAAAATTTGAACAAGTGATTTTCGATCCCTCTGTGTGTGGAGCACTTGGAGTTCCGTATCGACAAGGACTGAACATTAAAACCTCCCAAGTGCATTTCGGTGGAACAAACCCCACAATATTGGTCTCACTGTATGCCTACGGTTGATCTGGTGTTCAATCTCGGTACTACCGATTTCATATTCTCGGTTGCACCGAGTTTCCCTGTCAGCTGACAGTTGTGGAACTCGGTGACACCGAAAACATAAAATCGGTATCACCAACAGTGGAGGGTATATATATGTTGTGGACCCCGACGCTTTGACTTTCTATCTTCAAACGTCGTGCCTCAGAACCCTAAGCTACTGCCTCAAGACCCCTGGTCGTCGCCCTTGTCTTCCTATGCTCCTCCGCCGCTGGGAATCGTCATCGTCAACGAAATCTGCTCCCTCATCGCCACCGTAGAGGATCTGCGCCAAGCTAGGGTACGGATTCGATCTCTAGTGCGCTCCCCATCCGATTCTTGTGCATTAGATACTTGTTAATCATGTTTGCACCCTTTGCTCATATATCCATCCACTTAAAACTCCAAAATCTCGAGTTAGATGGATTTTCTAGGGTTTTGTCGTCCGCCCGATAAATCTCTGTGGAATTGAAACGAAAATATCGGTCCCACCAATATGCTTTTTAGTGAGGTTGAGAACTGACTCGGTGGAACTGAGTAGCTCTTTTCGGTCTTACCGAAAAGGTTGCGAAGTTCCTGTTAAAGAGCTAGTTTGTCTCGGCCCCACCAAAAATTTCTTTTCGGCTACACTGATATCTATTTGACAGATTGCAAAACTTTTTGAAAATTCATTACTCAAATTTCAAAAACCAGCCTCATTTTGTGATGACTCATCTTCTTATGCTCTCCTACACTCTATTCATAGGGTCAGTATGTCAGGCTCAGAAGACAGTCAGAATTTGCTAGAGCAGGGAGTTGATATGAGTTCTGGAACAAGCTCAGAAGACAGTTCTTTCTCAGATCCAGGCACCCCCATCTCTCACGGGTTGCCCAAGGCTACCACCAGAACCAGGAAAAAGCTCAACTCAGATGAAGAAGACTCAGATTTCATTCCTGAGGAGATTCTTGCTAAGGAGCAAGAGAAAGCTGCTAAGAAGTCTGTTACTAATGGCACTTCTTCCAGAAGAGTTGTCAGCAAGATCTATGCACGTGCCTCAACCTTCAAGGCTCATGAGACTGCCAGAGCAACTATTTCAGTTGAGGTCCCCAAGAAAGCTATGCCTAAGAAGGCAGGGGAGAAAAAGTCCAGGAAGAGGATTATTCATGTGACTGGCAGGCCTACTTCCATGTATGAAGATCCAGAGGAAGCTAAGGAAGAGGAGGATGAGCCAGCTACAAAGGCTCCTCCCAATAAGAAGGCCAAGAAGCTTATGGCTGATGCTATGCCAAAGACTGGCACATCCAAGAAGCCTACTACTGAGAAGCCTAAGAGGACATCTAGGCAGATTCCAGCTTCTGAGAAGAACAAAGGAACTGCTTCCAGAGTTGAAGTTGATGATGACTTGAAAACTTTGATGAAGACCACACCTTCCGGTACACAATGCTAGCTACCCATTAGATAAAGATATGAAGAAGAGGAAGGATCGGGATTAAGAGCTTGGAGAGCTATAGATCCATATGCCTAGAGGAAGAAGACAGTTGTGGACTACAGATTTTATACCAAAGAGCAACAGGATTTCTATGAGACTGTGCTTTTTGACAAGAGTGTAGCTGTCAGTGATATGCGGTATGTTGACTAGAAATTTATTAAGGAGAATGAGGACTACTTTCCAAGTTTCCAAGACAATTTCCACCACATAGGTTTGGATGAGTTTGTTGGCAAAGAATTCACTACTTGGAACGATGAGATGATCATGCAATTCTACTCCACTTCACATTTCTATGGAGATGGTAGAATTGTATGGATGACTGAAGGTGCAAGGTATGAATCAACTGTTGAAGAATGGGCTACTATCTTAGGAGTTCCTGAAGCATAGGATGGTGACTTGGATGTATACTTAGAATCCAAGGCTAGCTACAATGTTGTGGCTAATATGTACAAGGAGATCCCTGCTGCCAATGTGAAGTCTCACAGGCTAGGATCTATCTACTATCTTCAGGCTGGCCTTCGCACGATGAACACCATTCTGAGGCATACTTTGATGCCCAAGTGAGGAGATGACAAGATGATCCGAGGCCACTCCATCAATATGTTGATCCACCTTGACAGACAGACCAGGATTAGAGTCATGGATTTGATTGTTGAGACTGTTGGAAATATGCCCTAGAGGCAATAAATAAAGTGTTTATTATTATATTTCATTTTTCATGATAATCGTTTATTATCCATGCTATAATTGTATTGATTGGAAACACATTACATGTGTGGGTAAATAGACAACACTTTGTCCCTAGTATGCCTCTAGTGAACTAGCTCGTTGATCAAAGATGGTCAAGGTTTCCTAGCCATTGACATGTGATGTCATTTGATAACGGGATCAAATCATTAGGAGAATGATGTGATGGACAAGACCCAAACTATAAACGTAGCATATGATCGTGTCAGTTTATTGGTACTGTTTTCTGCATGTCAAGTATATGTTCCTATGACCATGAGATCATGCAACTCACGGACACCAGAAGAGTGCCTTGTGTGTATCAAACGTCGCAACGTAACTGGGTGACTATAAAGGTGCTCTACAGGTATCTCCGAGGGTGTCTGTTGGGTTGGCATGGATCAAGACTGGTATTTGTTACTCCATGTGACAGAGAGGTGTCTCAGGGCCCACTCGGTAATACAACATCACAATAAGCCTTGCAAGCAATGTGACTAAGTGTTAGTCATGGGATCTTGTATTACGGAACAAGTAAAGAGACTTGCCAGTAACGAGGTTGAACTAGGTATGGAGATACCAACAATCGAATCTTGGGCAAGTAACATACCAAAGAACAAAGGGAACATCATACGGGATTAACTAAATCCTTGACATAGAGGTTCGACCGATAAATATCTTCGTAGAATATGTAGGAACCAATATGGGCATCCATATCCCACTATTGGTTATTGCTTGTAGAGGTGTCTCGATTATGTCTACATAGTTCTCGAACCCGCAGGTCTGCACACTTAAGGTTTGGTGACGTTTGGGTAGTATAATTTATGCGTGGTGGAGACCGAAGGTTGTTCGGAGTTCCGCATGAGATCCCGGACGTCGAAAGGAGCTCTGAAATGGTCCAAAGGTAAAGACTAATATATAGGAAGTCCTAATTTGGTCATCGGAAAAGTTTCGGGCTCATCGGTAGTGCACCGGGAGACCATCGGGAGGGGTATTTCGACCCAAGAGGCTACATGGGCTGTGGGAGAGTGAATACCAGCCCTTAGTGGGCTGGTGGAAGTCCCACATAAGGCCCATGCGGCTGGGAAGAAAATCCCAAAGAGAAAAAGGTGGAAAAAGGCAAAAAGACCAAAATAAGGAGGAGTCCTAGTCCTACTAGGATTGGAGGAGGATTCGTCCTCTCCTCCTTGGTTAGGCTGAAGCCTAGGGATGGCCCCTTGAGGGCCAAGCCTCCTCCTCTCTTCCTCGTATATATACTAGAGGTTTTAGGGTTTTTGGCACAAGTTTTTCAGCCACGTGCTACCCGTTCCTCTAGTGCATAGTTTCTCTTCCAGATCGGTTTTCTGTAGTGCTTAGAAGAAGCCCTGTCGGAATTGCTCCACCACCATCGCCGCGGTGTCGTCACGCTGCCTGAGAACTCGTCTACCTCTCCGCTCCCTCTTGTTGGATCAAGAAGGCAGAGATCGTCATCAAGCTGCATGTGTACTGAACGCGGAGGTGTCGTCTGTTCGGTGCTTGATCGGGGCGGATCGTGATTTGATCGCGGGACACTCGGTGATTTGGATCGTGAAGACGTTGACTACACCAAACGCGTTTATTAATGCTTCCCGCTTAGCGATCGACAAGGGTACGTAGATCCACTCTCCCTCTTGTTGATTCTCATCACCATGGATAGACCTTGTGTGTGCGTAGGAAACTTTTTGTTTCCCATGCAACGTTCCCCAACAGTGGCATCATGAGCTAGGTCTATGTGTAGATGAGATCTCGAGTAGAACACAAGGAGTTTGTGGGCGTTGATGCTTAGATTGCTTCCTCCCTTGGTCATGTTTTGGTTCAGCGGTATTGTGGGATGAAGCGGCCCGGACCAACATTACTCATACGCTAATGAGAGACCGGTTCCCTCAACTGCAACTTGTTGCAAAAGATGGCTGGCGGGTGCCAGTTTCTCCAACTTTAGTTGGATCGGATTCAACAAAGGCAGTCCTTGAGAAGGTTGAAAAGCAACTTATGTATCATTGTTGTGGTTTATGCGTAGGTGAGAATTGTTCTTGCTAGATACCTGTAGCAGCCACGTAAAACATGCAACAACAATTAGAGGACGTCTAACTTGTTTTTGCAGGGTATGTTGTGATGTGATATGGACAATTACATGATGTGATATATGTGATGTATGAGATGATCATGTGTTGTATAGAATATTACGACTTGCATGTCGATGAGTACGGCAACCGGCAGGAGCCATAGGGTTGTCTTTAATTATTGTATGACCTGCGTGTCAATCATTATGCTCTATGTAATGCTTTAATTTATCGCTAAACAGTAGCAATAGTAGTAGAAGCATGATGGACGCGACAACCTTGATGGCGACATGTTGATGGAGATCAAAATGATGGAGATCATGGTGTCATGCCAGTGACGATGGAGATCATGTCGGTGCTTTCAAGATGGAGATCAAAACCACAAGTTCATGGCCATATCATGTCACTTATGATTTGCATGTGATATTATTCCTTTTATGCACCTTGTTTTGCTTAAGATGACGGTAGCATTATAAGGTGATCCCTCACTTAAATTTCAAGATGAATTGTGTTCTCCCCGAGTGTGCACCGTTGCGAAAATTCGTCGTGTCAAGACACCACGTGATGATTGGGTGTGATAGACTCTACGTTCAAATACAATGGGTGCAAGCCAGTGTTGCACATGCAGAACACTCGGGTTAAACTTGAAGAGCCTAGCATGTACAGACATGATCGAACTTGAGTTGGCGAATTTGGATCATGTGACACTTAGATGACCTGAGAGATGTCAATTTGAGTGGTAGCTTTAGTAATTTGATTAACTAAACTCATTATCTTGAACAATAGTCTAAGTAACCTTTGCATATTTATGTTGTAGATCAATGGCTCGCGCAGTAGCACCCCTGAATTTTAATGTGTTCCTAGAGAAAGCTAAGTAGAACAATGATGGAAGTAAATTTGTTGACTGGGCCCGTAATCTGAGGATTATCCTCACGGCTTCCCGGAAATCATATGTCCTTGATGCACCGCTTGGTGACCAACTAGAAGACATGTCATCCGAAGACGTTAAGAACGCTTGGGAGGCACGTTCTAGAGATTACTCAATAATTCAGTGTGCAATATTGTATGGCTTAGAACCGGGACTTCAAAGACGTTTTGAACGTCATGGAGCATATGAGATGTTCCAGGAGTTGAAGTTTATCTTTCAGAAGAATGCCCGTAACGAGAGGTATGAGACCTTTGATAAGTTCTATGCTTGCAAATGGAGGAGAACGGGTGTATCAGCAAACATATACTCAGAATGTCGGGGTATTCAACTCGTCTAGCGGAGTTGGGAATTTCCCTTCTGCCAGAGGCGATCACTGACAGAGTTCTTCAATCACTACCACCTAGTTACAAGAGCTTTGTGATGAACTATAACATGCACGGGATGAACAAGTCAGTCACCGAGCTGTTTGCGATGCTAAAGGTCACTGAGTCTGAAATCCAGAAAGAGCATCAAGTGTTGATGGTCAGTAAAACCACTAGTTTCAAGAAAAATGGCAAGGGCAAGGGCAAGAAGGGTAAAACCAAGGAGGATGGCAAAGCAATTGCTACTCCTATAAAGAAGCCCAAGCATGTACCCAAGCCAGAAACTGAGTGCTTTCATTGCAAGGGAACTGGTCACTGGAAGCAGAACTGCTCCAAGTACCTGGCTGACAAGAAGGTGGCCAACGACAAACAAGGTATATATGATATACATGTTATTGATGTGTACCTTACTAGCTCTCGTTGTAGTGCCTGGGTATTTGATACCGGTTCGGTTGCTCACATTTGCAACTCAAAACAGGAACTATGGAATAGACGAAGGCTGGCAAAGGATGAAGTGACGATGCGCGTGGGAAATGATTCCAAGGTTGATGTGATCGCCATCGGCACGCTCTCTCTTCGATTACCATCGGGATTAGTGATGAACCTGAATAATTGTTATTTAGTGTCTGCGTTAAGCATGAACATTATATCTGGATCTTGTTTATTGTGAGACGGTTACTCATTTAAATGAGAGAATAATGGTTGTTCTACTTATATGAGTAATATCTTTTATGGTCACGCACCTAATGTGAGGGGTTTATTCATATTGAATCTTGATAGTGATGACACACATGTTCATAACATTGATGCCAAAAGATGTAGAGTTGATAATGATAGTTCCACTTTCTTGTGGCACTGCCGTTTAGGTCATATTGGTGTAAAACGCCTGAGGAAGCTCCATGCTGATAGACTTTTGGAGTCACTTGATTTTGAATCACTTGACACATGTGAACCATTCCTCATGGGCAAGATGACTAAAATGTCGTTCTCTGGAACAATGGAACGGGCAAGTGACTTATTGGAAATCATACATACTGATGTGTGTGATCCAATGAATGTTACAGCGCGTGGTAGATATCGTTATTTTCTCACCTTCACTAATGACTTAAGTAGATATGGGTATATTTACTTAATGAAACTCAAGTCTGAAACGGTTGAAAAGTTCAAGCCATTTCAGAGTGAAGTTGAGAATCATCGTAACAAGAAGATTAAATTCCTACGATCTGATCGAGGAGGTGAATATCTGAGTTATGAGTTTGGCAGTCACTTAAGACAGTGTGGAATTGTTTCACAGTTGACACCGCCCGGAACACCACAATGTAATGGTGTGTCCGAACGTCGTAATCGAACCCTATGGCTCCTGCATTCACTTTAAATAGGGCACCATCGAAATCCATTGAGATGATGCCATATGAACTATGGTTTGGAAAGAGGCCAAAGTTGTCGTTTCTTAAAGTTTGGGGATGTGATGCTTATGTCAAAAAGCTTCAGCCTGAAAAGCTAGAACCCAAAGCGGAGAAATGTGTCTTCATAGGATACCCGAAAGAGACAGTCGGGTATACCTTCTATCTCATATCTAAAGGCAAAGTGTTTGTCACTAAGAATGGAACATTTCTTGAGAAAGAGTTTCCCTCGAAAGAATTGAGTGGGAGGAAAATAGAGCTTGATGAGGTTATTGAACCGTTACTTCAACCAGAGAGTAGCGCAGCGCTGAAAGATGTTTCTATGGAGCCTATGATGGTTGAAGAGGAAGTTAATGATGATGATCATGAAGCTTCGGATCAAGTTACTATTGAATCTCGTAGGTCGACAAGGGCGCGTACTGCTCTCGAGTGGTACGGCAACCCTGTCTTGGAGGTCATGTTGTTGGACAACAATGAACCTACGAGCTATGGATGAGCGGGGATGGGCCCGGATTCCGAGAAATGGTTAGAGGCCATGAAAGCCGAGATGGGATCCATGTATGAAAACAAAGTATGGACTTTGGAAGTATTACCTAAAGGGCGAAAGGCCATTCAGAACAAATGGATCTTTAAGAAGAAGACGAACGCGGACGGTAATGTCACCGTCTATAAAGCTCGACTTGTGGCAAAGGGTTTTTCACAAGTTCAAGGAGTTGACTATGATGAGACCTTCTCACCCGTAGCGATCCTTAAGTCTGTCAGAATCATGTTGGCAATAGCTGCTTATTTCGACTAGGAAATTTGGCAGATGGATGTCAAAACAGCGTTCCTTAACGGTTTCTTTGAGGAAGAGTTGTATATGATGCAACTAGAAGGTTTTGTCAATCCAGAGAATGCTGACAAAGTTTGCAAACTCTAGCGATCCATTTATGGGCTGGTGCAAACATCTCGGAGTTGGAATAAGCGCTTTGATTAGGTGATCAAAGCGTTTGGGTTTATACAAGTTTATGGAGAAGCTTGTATTTACAAGAAAGTGAGTGGGAACTCTATAGCGTTTTTAATATTATATGTGGATGACATATTGCTAATTGGAAACAATGTAGAAATGCTGGAAAGCGTGAAGGAATATTTGAACAAGAGTTTTTCAATGAAGGACCTAGGAGAAGCTGCTTTCATATTAGGCATTAAGATCTATAGAGATAGATTGAGACGCTTAATAACACTTTCACAGAGCACATACCTTGATAAAGTTTTGAAGAAGTTCAAAATGGATCAGTCCAAGAAGGGGTTCTTGCCTGTGTTACAAGGTGTGAAGTTGAGTAAGACTCAATGCCCAGTGACTGCAGGAGATAGAGAAAAGATGAGTGTCATCCCCTATGCTTCAGCCATAGGCTCTATCATGTATGCAATGCTGTGCACAAGACCCGATGCCAGCCTTGCCATAAGTATGGCTGGAAGGTTTCAAAGTGATCCTAGAAAGGAGCACTAGGCGGCGGTCAAGAATATCCTTAAGTACCTGAAAAGGACTAAGGAAATGTTTCTCGTTTATGGAGGTGATAAAGAGCTCGTCGTAAAGGGTTACGTCGATGCAATCTTTGACACTGATCCTGATGACTCTAAGTCACAAACCGGATATGTATTTATTCTCAATGGGGGAGCGGTAAGTGGATGCAGTTCCAAGCAAAGTACATCGCAGCCTCGGAGGCGGCGAAGGAAGGTGTCTGGATGAAGCAGTTCATGACAAATCTTGGAGTAGTGCCCAGTGCACTGAATCCAATGAATATGTTCTGTGACCACACTGGTGCCATTGCTCTGGCCAAGTAACCAAGGTTTCACAAGAGGACCAGACACATAAAGTGACGCTTCAACTCCATCCGCGATTACATCGAGGAGAAGGACATAAATAGTTGCAAAGTGCACACGGATCTGAATGTTGTAGACCCGTTGACTAAACCTCTTCCAAGGGCTAAACATGATCAACACCAGAACTGCATGGGTGTTCGATTCATTACAATGTAAATCACATAGTGATGTGAACTAGATTATTGACTCTAGTGCAAGTGGGAGACTGTTGGAAATATGCCCTAGAGGCAATAAATAAAGTGTTTATTATTATATTTCCTTGTTCATGATAATCATTTATTATCCATGCTATAATTGTATTGATTGGAAACACATTACATGTGTGGGTAAATAGACAACACTTTGTCCCTAGTATGCCTCTAGTGAACTAGCTCGTTGATCAAAGATGGTCAAGGTTTCCTAGCCATTGACATGTGATGTCATTTGATAATGGGATCACATCATTAGGAGAATGATGTGATGGACAAGACCCAAACTATAAACGTAGCATATGATCGTGTCAGTTTATTGCTACTGTTTTCTGCATGTCAAGTATATGTTCCTATGACCATGAGATCATGCAACTAACGGACACCGGAAGAGTGCCTTGTGTGTATCAAATGATGCAACGTAACTGGGTGACTATAAAGGTACTCTACAGGTATCTCTGAGGGTGTCTGTTGGGCTGGCATGGATCAAGACAAGGATTTGTTACTCCGTGTGATGGAGAGGTGTCTCAGGGCCCACTCGGTAATACAACATCACAATAAGCCTTGCAAGCAATGTGACTAAGTTTTAGTCACGGTATCTTGTATTACGGAACGAGTAAAGATACTTGCGGGTAACGAGGTTGAACTAGGTATGGAGATAACGACGATCAAATCTCGGGCAAGTAACATACCGAAGAACAGAGGGAACATCATACGGGATTAACTGAATCCTTGACATAGAGGTTCGACCGATAAAGATCTTTTTAGAATATGTAGGAACCAATATGGGCATCCAGGTCCCGGTATTGGTTATTGACCGTAGAGGTTTCTCGGTCATGTCTACATAGTTCTCGAACCCGCAGGGTCTGCACACTTAAGGTTTGGTGACGTTTCGGTAGTATAGAGTTATGCATGGTGGTGACCAAAGATTGTTTGGAGTCCTGGATGAGATCCCGGATGTCACGAGGAGCTCTGAAATGGTCCGGAGGTAAAGATTGATATATAGGAAGTCCTATTTTGGTCGCCAGAAAAGTTTCGGGCTCATCGATAGTGTACAGGAGTGCCGGTAGTGTACCGGCAGACCATCGGGAGGGGTATTTCGACCCAAGAGGCTACATGGGCTGTGGGAGAGTGAATACCAGCCCTTAGTGGTCTGGTGGAAGTCCCACATAAGGCCCATGCAGCTGGGAGGAAAATCCCAAAGAGAAAAAGGTGGGAAAAGGCAAAAAGACCAAAATAAGGAGGAGTCCTAGTCCTACTAGGATTGGAGGAGGATTCTTCCTCTCCTCCTTGGTTCGGCCGAAGCCTAGGGCTGGCCCCTTGAGGGCCAAGCCTCCTCCTCTCTTCCTCTTATATATACTAGAGGTCTTAGGGTTTTTGGCACAAGTTTTTCAGCCACGTGCTACCCGTTCCTCTAGTGCATAGTTTCTCCTCTAGATCGATTTTCTGCAGTGCTTAGGCGAAGCCCTGCCGGAATTGCTCCACCACCATCGCCGTGGCGCCACCATGCTGCCGGAGAACTCGTCTACCTCTCCGCTCCCTCTTGCTGGATCAAGAAGGCGGAGATCATCATCAAGCTGCACGTGTGCTGAACAAGGAGGTGCCGTCCGTTTGGTGCTTGATCGGGATGGATCGTGATTGGATCGCGGGACGCTCGACAATTTGGATCGCTAAGACGTTCGACTACACCAACCGCATTTCTTAACACTTCCCGCTTAGCGATCTACAAGGGTACGTAGATCCACTCTCCCTCTCGTAGATACTCATCACCATGGATAGATCTTGCGTGTGTGTATGAAATTTTTTGTTTCCCATGCAACGTTCCCCAACAAAGACAATCAAGAGGATTGCTACTAACCAGAAGCGCTCTTGCTATTATGCACCCTACATCCAGATGCTTATCAATTCAAAATTGGAGAAGCACATTTTTGCTCTAGATCATCCACATTTACCCCTATAGCCAGATCTCGAGGACAATGGTGTGGTGATGGATGCTGATCATCCCACTTCAGCTGTAGCTCAGGCAGAAGCAGTGGCAGTTAGAGCCACTAGTGATCAAGTCCCTAGATCCAGGAATGAGCAAATGGATTTGTTGATATCATCAATTCAGGGTAGGCAGAAGGACATTAAGGGGATTCTGGACAACCGGAACAGTCTTGTTAGGATCTTTGAAACTAGGATCAAGACCCTTAGTGATAAGGTGAACAGGCTGACTGAGACAGTCACAGAGCTCCAGAAGGAAGTTGACTCAGTGCCACTTACTCACACCACTTCTTCAGATGATGATGAGGAGGAGGAGTATGAATCACCTCTTAGGATAGGCACACAGTTTCCTACCCAGGCCAGATCTGCACAAAAATAACACCAAGGCAATTCTGCTGAAAACAGCGTCAGTCCGGGTTAGTTCCATTCAACTCATGCAAATTAGAGTCCAAAACTAGAGCAAAAGAGTTTGGAAAAGTTGATACGATGGAGACATATCACTTAGCGATCTACAAGGGTATGTAGATCCACTCTCCCTCTCATAGATGCTCATCACTATGGACAGATCTTGCGTGTGTGTAGGATTTTTTTTTGTTTCCATGCAAGGTTCCCCAACAGTGGCACCATTGAAAGCACATTTGCTCCCTTGGTGGTTTTGGTAATTAAAAACAACATATAAGTCATTGAACTAATGTTTCCACCAAGTATATTTCAGGAAATGTTCAATGATAGGATTGGCAAAAGGAGATTGTGGACATACCCCAAGATGCAAGGAAATAGGTTGGCCAAGCTTCAAGCAAGAGGACTCTACATTTTATATTTGTGTGAAATCATTTTGAGTCCATAGGAAAGCCAATACTATTAAAAGGGGGTAAGGTTTTGTTGGTGAACAATATGCTCAAACGTGCACAAGTGATAGTCGCCAAAAACATCCACAAACTCTCCCACCAAAGCCTGTTCTATACCTAACACTCAAAATCGGTGCAAACAACGTTCCCATACCAGTGCCACCGATTCCAGAACCTAGACAGACTCAGCCAAACCCCAGCCACTTCGGTGCAACCGATTCCATACCAGTACCACCGAGTTTAGGTTGCCAACTTTCTGTTATGCAAATTCACATTTTTGGTCCCACCAAGAATGTTGGATCGGCATCACCGAGATTGTAAATCTGACCGTTGGTCACCTTATCGGTGCAACCGAGTTTCCTATATCGGTCTCAGCGAGATTCAAAAGTTGCCACCTTTTGGTCACTTCGGTACCACCGAGATTAACACATCGGTGTCACCGAGTTGGTCATTTTGTGTGTAACAGTTGGATTTTTGGGGATGCCTATATATACCCCTTCACCACCACCTACTTGAAAGAGAAGCACTACGAACTATTACATACCTATCCTATCAGATTTTCTGAGAGAGAACCACCTACCCTTGTGTTGAGGTCAAGATCTTCCACTCCAATCATATGGATCTTGATCTCTAGCCTCCCCAAGTAGCTTTCCACCAATCCCATCTCTTCCACCATGCCAAATATGTGAGAGAGTGATTGGGTGCTGAGGAGTCTATCATCCTGAAACACAAGAGCAAGGAGTTCATCGTCATTACCGAGCCTATTACCTTTTGGAGGGTGGTGCCTCCTAGATTGGTTAGGTGTCGCTTGGGAGCCTCCTACTTCGTGTTGTGGAGTGAACCAAGAAGTTTGTAAGGGCAAGGAGATCGCCTACTTCGTGAAGATCTACCCATAGTGAGGCTAGTCCATCATGGACGGAAGCCGTTATGGAATAGTCAAGGTTGCTACTTCATGGACCTTTTGGGTGGAGCCCTCTGTGGACTCTCGCGACCGTTACCCTTTGTGGGTTGAAGACTCCATAAACGTGGATGTACAATAGCGCCACCTTTCGGAACCACAGGAAAAATCATCATATCTACAACTGCGTTTGATCTTCCTACCCTATCCCTTCTATACATGCTTGTTGTTACTTTCCGCTGCTATATACTCTTAGACTTGCATGTGTAGGGTGTACTTGACTTGCCATCAAAGGGTAAAAACTCTCAGCCCTAAAACTTGGTATAGGCAAAACTTTTATTTGGTCAAGTAGTCTAATCACCCCCCTCTAGACATACTTTCGGTCCTACAATCATGAGCTAGGTCTATGTGTAGATGAGATCACGAGTAGAACACAAAGGAGTTTTTGGGCTTTGATGCTCAGATTGCTTCCTGCCTTGTTCGTTTTTTGATTCACTGGTATTGTGGGATGAAGCGGCCCAGACCAACCTTACTCATACGCTTACGAGAGAGCTGTTCCATCAACTGACATGTAACTTTGCTGCATAAAGATGGCTGGCGGGTGTTTGTCTCTCCTACTCTAGTTGGATCGGATTCGACAAAGGCAGTCGTTGAGAAGGTTGAATAGCAATTTGTGTATCACCGTCGTGGTTTTTGCATAGGTAAGAATTATTCTTGCTAGATACCCATAGAAGCCACGTAAAACATTAAACAACAATTAGTGGGCATCTAACTTGTTTTTGCAGGGTCTGTTGTGATGTGATATGGCCAATTACATGATTATATATATGTGATGTATGATATTATCATGTTTTGTATAGAATATCACGACTTGCATGTCGATGAGTACGGCAACCGGTAGGAGCCATAGGGTTGTCTTTAATTATTTTCACCATTTTGCTTGACTTTATCGCTATGAGTTAGCTATAGTCGTAGAAGCTATAATTGGCGCGACACGTTGATGGAGATCAAGATGACAGATATCATGATGTCGTCCCGGTGACGATGGAGATCATGTCGGTGCTTTGGAGATGGAGATCAAAAGCACAAGTTCATAACCATATCATGTCACTTGTGATTTGCATGTGACATTAATCCTTTCATGCATCTTATTTTGCTTAGGATGACGGTAGCATTATAAGGTGATCCCTCACTAAAATTTCAAGATAAAATTGTGTTCTCCTCGAGTGTGCACTGATGCGAAAGTTCGTCGTGTCGAGACACCATGTGATGATCGGGTGTGATAGACTCGACATTCACATACAACGGGTGCAAGCTAGTGTTGCACGTGCAGAACGCTCGGGTTAAACTTGACGAGCCTAGCATGTACAGACATGGCCTCGGAACACAAGAGACCGAAAGGTCGAACATGAGTCATATAGTAGATATGCTCAACATGGTGATGTTCACCATTGATGCCACCTCATCTCACGTGATGATTGGACTTGGTTTGGTGAATTTGGATCATGTATCACTCGGATGACCGAAGGGATGTCAATTTGAGTGGGAATTTTTTAGTAATTTGATTAACTAAACTCATTATCTTGAACAATAGTTTAGTAACCTTTGCATATTTATGTTGTAGATCAATGACTCGCGCAGTAGCACCCCTGAATTTTAATGCGTTCCTAGAGAAATCTAAGTTGAAAGATGATGGAAGTAACTTTGTGGACTGGGCCCGTAATCTGAGGATTATCCTCACGGCTTCCTAAAAGGCCTAAGTGCTTGATGCACCGCTTGGTGATCCAGCCGCTCCAATAGAGTCTGCAGACGTTGTGAACGCCTGGAGGCACGTTCTGATGATTACTCAATGGTTCAATGTGCAATGTTGTATGGCTTTCAACCTCATGGAGCATATGATATGTTCCAGGAGTTGAAGTTTATCTTTCAGAAGAATGCCCGGATCATATTTCCAAAAAAATGAAAAAAAGAATGCCCAGATCGAGAGGTATGAGACCTCCGATAAGTTCTATACTTGCAAGATGGAGGAGAATGGGTCTGTCAGTGAACTCATACTCAGAATGTCTGGGTATTCCACACGTATAGCTGAATTGGGGATGCCCCTTCTAGCAGAGGCGATCATTGATAGAGTTCTTCAATCATTGCCACCTAGCTACAAGAGCTTCGTGTTGAACTATAACATGCACGGGATGAAAAAGTCAGTCGCCGAGCTGTTTGCGATGTTGAAAGTTGCTGAGTCTGAAATTCAGAAGGAGCATCAAGTGTTGATGGTCAATAAAACCACTATATTCAAGAAGAATGGCAAGGGTAAGAAGGGTAACTCCAAGAAGACTGGCAAAGCATAAAAACCCAAGGTGGACCCAAGCCAGAAACTGAGTGCTTTCATTGCAAGGGTACTGGTCACTTGAAGCGGAACTGCCCCAAGTATCTGGCCTACAAGAAGGCGGTCAACACCAAACAAGGTATATATGATATACATGTTATTTATGTGTACCTTACCAACTCTCGTTGTAGTGACTGGGTATTTGATACCGGTTCGGTTGCTCACATTTGCAACTCAAAATAGGAGCTGCGGAATAGGTGGAGGCTGGTAAAGGACGAAGTGATGATGCGCGTTGGAAATGGTTCCAAGGTTAATGTGATCACCATCGGCACGCTCGCTCTTCGATTACCATTGGGGTTAGTTATGAACCAGAATAATTGTTATTTGGTGCCTGCGTTAAGCATGAACATTATATCTAGATCTTGTTTATTGCGAGACGGTTACTCATTTAAATCAGAGAATAATAGTTGTTCTATTTATATGAGTAATATCTTTTATGGTCATGCACCCAATGTGAAGGGTTTATTCTTATTTAATCTCAATAGTGATGATACACGTGTTCATAACATTGATGCGAAAAGAGGTAGGGTTGATAATGATAGTACCACTTTCTTGTGGCACTGCCGCTTAGGTCATATTGGTGTAAAACGCATGAAGAAGCTCCATGCTCATGGAATTTTGGAGTCACTTGATTTCGAATAACTTGACACATGTGAACCATGCCTCTTGAGAAAGATGACTAAGACCCCATTCTCTTGAACAATGGAACGGGCAAGTGACTTGTTGGAAATCATACATACTCATGTATGCGGTCCAATTAGCATTGAGGTGTGATACGTCTCCAACGTATCTATAATTTTTGATGATGTCATGCTATTATATTATCTGTTTTGGATGTTTTATATGCATTAATATGCTATTTTATATTATTTTTGGGACTAACTTATTAATCCAGAGCCCAGTGCCAGTTTCTGTTTTTCCTTGTCTTTGAGTATTACAGATATGGAATATTAAACGGAGTCCAAACGGAAAACAATCTTCGGAATGATTTTTCTGGAAGGAAAGAGATCTACCAGACTTGGAGTGCACGCCAAGGCATCTGTCCAGGAGGTCACAAGCCAGGGGGCGTGGCCACCCCCTGGTCATGCCTGGCAGGCTTGCCACCTCCTGGCAGGTCTCCTAGCCCTAATCTCCGTCCTATAAATACCCAAATATTCCCGCAATACCAAAGGGATCCATGAAAATACTTTTCCTCCGCCAGAAGCCTTCGCTCCCGAGATCCAATGTTGGAAACTTTTCCCGTAATCTGCGCGAGGGGGATCCGATCATGGAGGGCATCTACATCAACTCCATTACCCCTCCGATGATGCATGAGTAGTCCACCGAAGACCTACGGGTCCATAGCTAGTAGATAGATGGCTTCTTCTCTCTCTCTTTGTGCTTCAATACCATGTTGTTCATGATCTTCATGGAGATCTATCCGACGTAATACTCTTTCGTGGTGTGTTTGTCGAGATGCAATGAATTGTGGGTTTATGTTCAGATTATCCATGAATATTATTTGATTCTTTTCTGAATTCTTATATGCATGATTTCTTCATATCTTTGCAAGTCTCTTCGAGTTATTGGTTTGGTTTGGCCAACTAGATTGGTAATTCTTGGAATGGGAGAAGTGCTTGGTTTTGGGTTCAATCTTGCAGTGTCCTCACCCAGTGACAAAGTAGGGGTAGCGAGGCACATATTGTGTTGTTGCCATAAAGGGTAATAATATGGGGTTTTCATCATATTGCTTGAGTTTATCCCTCTACATCATGTCATCTTACCTAATGTGTTACTCTATTCTTCATGAACTTAATACTCAAGATGCAGGCAAGAGTCGATCAATGTGTGGAGTAATAGTGGTAGAAGCAGAATCGTTTCGGTCTACTTGACACGGACGTGATGCCTATATGCATAATAATTGCCTTGGATATATTCATGATTATTCGATTTTCTATCAATTGCTCAACAGTAATTTGTTCACCCACCATGATACTTTCCTTCAAGAATGAAGCCTGTAGTGAAACCTATGGCCCCCGGGTCTACTTTCCATAATATATTTTCAGATCTATAAACCAAAAATACCAAAAATACCTTGCTACAATTTATTTACCTTTTACTTTCCGCAATCTTTTACATCTATCTCTATCATATCTAACCCTTGCAAATAACCCTGAAGGGATTGACAACCCCTTTATAGTGTTGGGTGCAAGAGTTTGATTGTTTGTGTAGGTGCATCCATTGGTGACTTGCGTGTTCTTCCTACTAGATTGATACCTTGGTTCTCAACAACCGAGGGAAATACTTATCTACTTCACTGCATCACCCTTTCCTCTTGAAGGGAAAACCAACGCATGCTCAAGAGCTAGCAAGAAGGATTTCTGGCACCGTTGTCGGGGAGGATACACATCAAGCCTACCAAGTACCCATCAGAAACTCATCTCTTGCATTTACATTATTTCCCATTTGCCTCTCGTTTTCCTCTCCCCCCACTTCTAAAACGATTTTCAAAAAATACCAAAAATATTTTCCTTTTTATTCGTCCTTCTTCCGTTTGCCTTTTTGTTTGCCCATGTGTTGGATCGCTTGAACTCATGGCTAGCCTCACCACTATATCTAGTACTCCCGAGAATGAAGTTCTTAATTTTAAGCACAGGGAGGGAGAAAAGTTAAAATATGCTTGGTATATAATTTGCACTGCTCAAAATAGATCTATTTGTAAGCAATCTACTACTGTTCTCCCTTGCAATTTCTATGTGGGTATTTCTCCTTGGAATAGATATGTTCTAGATACCATTATGGGAGGAAATATCTTGGGAAGTCATACCTTTGATTCTTATAGCGCTATGATAAATTTGGTAGGTTCACCTCCAATCATGTTTAATGGAACAATCTTGAGTTTGGAACATGTGATGTGAAGGCTTGATATTATTGAAAAAAAGGTTATTACTGTTGAGCTTATAGAAAAATTGTATAAAAAGATTCATAATCACATTACTCAATATGGATCTAAGGCAGGAGTTACTTTAAAAAACCTAAGGGAAAAAGAACCCATAGTTAATGAAAAATTGGATCGGGATTCCTTTAGAATTGGCAAGCTAGAGGACATTATTATCAACTTGGGATCCTCTTTTGCCTTAGTTCAAACCACTCCAAATCCTTATCCTCCTAAAG
This sequence comes from Hordeum marinum, assembly GCA_022496015.1. NCBI lineage: Eukaryota > Viridiplantae > Streptophyta > Magnoliopsida > Poales > Poaceae > Hordeum > Hordeum marinum. The sequence continues at coordinate 452,849,288 of CM039678.1, forward strand.
CTTCCAAGTTTGTTTATGTTCCTAAAAATAAGGGTGAATCTTCTAGTAAAGGAGATGAAGATCTTAAGATGATAAGTGTTCGCCCTAACTTTTTCAATATTGTTAGGAAACCAATTGCTAAAAATGAATATCTTGACTTCTTGCCTAGGATCATTATTATTGATAATAAAAATGGACGTCCTAGGGCTCATAAGTGTGCAATTGAGGAGTTTCATACCAAAGATGACAACACCTAGATCTATTGCGTTTTCCCTAGCTAGGGGCGTTAAACAATAGCGCTTGTTGGGAGCCAACCCAATTGTATTTTTATGTTCTATTTTTGCTTCTGTTTTTGAGTGCCCACATTATTACTTCTATAGTAACTGTGTTTTGGTTTTTTAATTAGTGTTTGAGCCAAGTAAGTCTACGGTGGTTGTTGATTTGATCTTGCTGAAAAACAAAAACTTTTGCGCTCAGTCCAGGAATTTTATAACATTTTCAGAGCGTTGAATGAGTCTGAAATTTTTATACAAATTTACATCCAAATTTCCCAGATTGTCCTAATTTTTTCAGAATTTTTTGAGTTACATAAGTATGCAAAGTTTTCAGATTGCTACGGACTGTTCTGTTTTTCACAGATTCTGTTTTCTTTGAGTTGTTTACCTATTTTGATGTATCTATGGGTTGTATATGGGGGTATGAACCATGGAGAAGTTAGAATACAGTAGGTATTACACAAATATAAATAAATAATGAGTTCACAACAGTACCTAAAGTGGTGATTTATTTTCTTATACTAATGGATCTCACGAGTTTTCTGTTAAGTTTTGTGTTGTGAAGTTTTCAAGTTTTGTGTAAAGATTTGATGGACTATGGAATAAGGAGTGGCATGAGCCTAAGCTTGGGGATTCCCAAGGAATCCCAAGTCATATTCAAGGATGCCAAAAAGCCTAAGCTTTGGGATGCCCCGGAAGGCATCCCCTCTTTCGTCTTCAATCCATCAGTAAATTTACTTGAGGCTATGTTTTTACTCATCACATGATATGTATTGCTTGGAGCGTCTTGTATGATATGAGTCTTTGATTTTTAGTTTGCCACAATCATCCTTGCTGCACACATCTTTTGAGAGAGACACGCTGAATCCTATGTGCTTCACTTATATCTTTTGATATATGCAATTTTGCTCTAGCGCTTCACTTATACCTTTTTAGAGCATGACGGTGTTTGGTTTTATAAGAAATAATTGAACTCTCATACCTCACTTATATTATTTTGAGAATCTTTGAACAGCATGGTAATTGGTTAGGTTATGAATTCAGTCCTAATATGATAGGCATCCAAGAGGGATATAATAAAAACTTTCGTATAAAGTGCATTGAATACTATGAGAAGTTTGATTCCTTGCATATAGTTTTGAGATAAGAATGGTGATACTCGAGTCATGCTAGTGAGTAATTGTGGAATGGTTGAAATACTTGTGTTGAAGTTTGTGATTCTCGTAGCATGCACATATGGTGAACCGTTATGTAACGAAGTCGGAGCATGATTTGTTTATTGATTGTCATCCTTTGTGTGAGGGTCGGGAGCGCGCGATGGTTAACTCCTACCAATCTCTCCCCTAGGAGCATGCGTCTAATACTTTGCTTTCATAACTAATAGACTTTTGCGATACGTTTGTGAGTTCTTTATTACTAATGTGAGTCCATGGATTATACGCACTCTCACCCTTCCACCTTTGCTAGCCTCTCTAGTACCGCGCAACTTTCGCCGGTGCATTAAATCCACCTTCCTCAAAACAACCACAATATTACCTTCCTCAAAACAGACACCATACCTACCTATTTTGGCATTTCCATGCCATTCCGAGATATATTTCCATGCACTTCCACCATTCTGTTTGTTATGACACGTGCCATCATTTTCATATTGCTTTTTCATATAGAGTCATATTTTGTTCTAGGTTTCGAGTTGTAATTCTTTTGAGTTGTAAGTAAATAAAAGTGTGATGATCATCATTATTAGAGCATTTTCCCGTGAGAGAAAAGGATGATGGAAGCTATGATTCCCTCACAAGTTGGGATGAGACTCCAGACTTTACTAAAAATAAAAGAAGCCAGCGAAGCCCAAATAAAAAAGCGGCCTTAGATGCCTACCAAAATAAAATAAAGGAAAAATGAGAGAAAGAGAGAAGGGACAATGCTACTATCTTTTCCCAGACTTGTGCTTCAAAATAGCACCTTGGTGTTCATGATAAAGAGTCTCCTATTTTGTCACTTTCACATAACTAGAGGAATTGTAGTGCACACCCACTTAGTTTCTTTTTGAGCTCTCATACGCTTATAGCTCTAGTGCACCCATTGCATGGCAATCCCTACTCACTCACATTGATATCTATTGATGGGCATCTCCATAGCCCGTTGATACGACTAGTTGATGTGATACTATCTTCTCCCTTTTTCTTACCAACCTCCACCATATTTCTATTCCACCTATAGTGTTATATTCATGGCTCACGCTCATGTATTGCGTGAGAGTTGGAAAGGTTTAGAACATACAAAGTGTGAAACAATTTCTTGGCTTTTTATAGGGTTTGTGCATGATTTAAATACTTCGTGTGGGGAAGATGGAGCATAGCCAGACCATATGATTTCGTAGGGATAACTTTCTTAGGCCATGTTAGTCCAAAAAGAACACGATTGCCTTGTTAGTATTCTTGATGTATTATTGTTTTTATGTCAATATTAAAATTTGTTTTGAATCTTACAGATCTGAATATTCATGTGAAAATAAAGGATATTACATGAATAAATACATTAGGTAGCATTCTACATCAAAACTTCTATTTTTATCATTTACCTACTCGAGGACGAGCAGGAATTAAGCTTGGGGATGCTCATACGTCTCCAACATATCTATAATTTTTGATGATGTCATGCTATTATATTATCTGTTTTCGATGTTTTATATGCATTAATATGCTATTTTATATTATTTTTGGGAATAACTTATTAATCTAGAGCCTATAGCTAGTTTCTATTTTTTCCTTGTTTTTGAGTATTGCAGATATGGAATATTAAACGGAGTCCAAACGGAATAAAATCTTCGAAATGCTTTTTTCTGGAAGGAAAGAGATCTACCAGACTTGGAGTGCATGCTAGGGCATCTGCGAGGAGGTCACAAGCCAGGGGCGTGGCCACCCCCCTAACCGCGCCTGGCAGGCTTGCCACCTCCTGGCAGGTCTCCTAGCCCTAACCTTCATCCTATAAATACCCAAATATTCCCCAATACCAAAGGGAGCCACGAAAATACTTTTCCGCCGCCAGAAGCCTCTGTTCCTGAGAGATCCAATCTTGGAGCCTTTTTCTAGTAATCTCCCGGAGGGGGATTCGATCATGGAGGGCATCTACATTAACTCCATTGCCCTTCCGATGATGCGTGAGTAGTCCAACATAGACCTATCGGCCATAGCTAGTAGCTAGATGGCTTCTTCTCTCTCTTTGTGCTTCAATACCATGTTCTTCATGATCTTCATGGAGATCTATCCGATGTAATACTCTTTTGCGGTGTGTTTGTCGAGATTCGATGAATTGTGGGTTTATGTTCAGTTTATCCATTGACGGGGTTATTACCCCTAGGTATGCCAAAGCAATGGGGTCGTCCCCATTTTGCTTTGAAGAAAAACTACGCGGACGGTTGGCCGTGGCCGGTTGGAGGACGTCTGACGCGAGCCAGGGCCGTCTGACACCCCAGCCGGCTGGTCAAGGAGCCGGCTGGGCCCTTGGCCAGCTAGGCGCAACTGGCTGCCCACGGGCCGTCTCTTTCGTTGACCTTGGGACGGACATGCCCCGTCCCGTCCCTCTGCACGCAGGTACGACGATGCGGCGCAACCGGCACGATGTGCAGCCCTGTGGCTACAGCGGCCGCTGACGCACTGCAGCATGTGGCTACAGTCCAACCGTCCCGGCCGCTGACCTTGGTGAGTGCGACTGGGCGGGGGAACAATGCCGGCACGCCCTCGCCACTCGATTACCTGCCCCGGCGTGGCTACAATGTCGCCTGCCATACCGAAGACTTCGGCCGGCTGGCGCTAGACGACGCCCCCCCCCCCAGGCGGCCCGTGCCGCGGCAGGTGGGCGAGGGCCAATTGCAGAGCCGGCTGGCGGGCCCCAACGGGAGATGGGACCGCTTGGCCAGCGAGCCCGCTAACGACGAGACGGCGCGAGCGGCAGGACCCTCTTGCCAGCCGGAGAGACTGCCAGCGGGGTCCCCCCCACCTTGGTACTTAAAATATATTGTAAGAGCCGGGGGTTGGCCTATAAAACCCCCCGAGCCCCCCATGTAACGGGGACAAGGAATCATGGAGACACGCACACACGAGCGATCATCTCCTCATACACCACCCCTTCTAGCATTGGAGGAGGCGGAGCCGGCTGCCCCTTCTTCCTCCTCTAGACACAGCTCCAGGACCACCATTGTACCTACACCCATCCATCTAAGTAAACCAAGCAGGACTAGGGGTATTACCTCCTCCGGAGGGCCCTGAACCTGGGTATATCGTGTGTCATCACCGCTTGTTCCCAATCTCGCACCCGGAGCCCGTCGGCGTCCTCCAACCCAAACCACCTACGATAAGCCACCCCATGGCATTTGTCGTGAGAAAACAACGACAGTTGGCGCCAACCGTGGGGCCGTACACGGCGCTGGCCGGATTCATGCTACGGACGCGACCCCTCGCCATTCCCCGCCATCGCCGCTCGTCCCGGTGAAACCGTGGGGAGCTCGTGGCGCTTGTCCCGGCATGCCCTGCGAGCAACTCCTTCGGCCTCATGGCCGACATCGACACACTCACCGAGCGCTTCGGTAGGCTCAGCCTCACCGAGGCTCCGGCCACTGATGAGTACCCCGCATGGGTTCTCATCTGTGCTGGTCCGCCACGGCAGTGAGCGCACTTGCTGCGGCTCAGCCCAGCGGGTCCCACGATCACGTGGGAGTGATGGCCATCACTTCCTCCACCGCTTCCGGACGGGCACAGGTCGCGACTACTGTTGCCGCCGCCTGCGTCAGCACCTTTGACCCGCTCGATGCAGCCCTCCGGGGCTTGAGCACTCCGATCGCCCCAACGGTGAACCTCGACACCGCCGCGGCCGACCTCGAGGCGGCTCGCCGCATCCTGTTCGAGGATGCCACCACCTCGCTGCCACGCGGCGCCGCATGGAGGCGCACAGCGGGAGTACGCTTCCGCCTATGGACTCACCCCGACTGGCACCGAGCCTAGCCGGTGTGGAGCTGCGCGCGACCGCGGCCGCGTGGTCGCCGAAATCCTCGGCGGCAAAATGCCCGTCTACGACACCCCCGCAGCTAACCTGCGGGCTCTCAAGGTGGCCTACGAGGAATTGGCCACCTTGGAGGGCGAAGAGCATGCCGCCCATGAGCGCCACATCAAGGAGCGCATCGATGCTGGTGATGCGCAATAGCATCTGCTCATGACAGGCGGTGCCGCCACTGAAGGCCCCCGGCCCGAGCACGAGGGCATGGGAACTACCGGTCCCCAGGCGGCCTAATACTCCTGCTCCCCTTGCGTCTCCGGCCGCCGGGGCGAAGCAAACAACCCCCAGCCCTCTCAGACACCAGGGAGTGAGCAACCAGCTGTTAGCAGCCGGTGCACCAACGAGCCGCCTCGGAGCGGCCGCCACCATGAGGCGCCGGCATCTGGCAGCCGGCGCAGCCATGGGCACACGCCGCCTCCGCGGCGCGAGTCGCGGCAGTCGGCGCCACCCACCGTCCGTCCCGAACTCTCGGCTCGGGTAGGACCACGCATCCCCCATAGCGAGAACGACGCTCGCAACCGCCTCGACAAACTCATGCAATCCGCCCTCCTCGAGGAGGAGGGCTTGATTGGTCTAGCCTGCTTCGGCCCTCGGATTCGCACCGAGCCATTCCCAACCGGTTTCATGCTCCCTAGGGACACCCTAAAATACACCGGGGCCGCCAAGCCTAAAGACTGGCTGATTGACTACACCACCGTGGTGGGCATCGCCAGGGGGAATAAGCGCGTAGCCGTTTGCTACGCCCCCCTCATGCTGATCGGCTGGGCCCGGACCTGGCTCAACATCCTGGGGGCAGGCAGCATCAACACCTGGACGGACTTCGAGGAGGCCTTCGTCCGCAACTTCACCGGCACGTACAAGCGGCCAGGCTGTCCCCGTGAACTCGCCATGTGCATTCAGTGGTCGGACGAAGCCCTCTACGACTACCTCACCCGGTGGACCGAGCTCCGCAACTCCTACGAGGGGGTGCACAAGGTGCAAGCCATGCAATACTTCATCGAGGGCTGCCGAGACGGCACCCCTCTCAAGAATAAGCTCCTGTGCTCTGAGCCAGCCACACTTGCCGAGCTCATGACCAAGACGGACAAATACGCCAGGGCCGTTTCGGCCATCCGGGTCAAGACGACCCCACCCGCCAAGGCAACGACAACGTCGGCCATTACCCGGCCAGCTGCCGACAACCGGTACACGCAGAACAACAAGCGCAAGAACGACCAGCCGGATCCCCGCTATGGGAGCCGGCAGGTCAATACCGTCGAGGATGAGGAGCCGGCTGCCCAGCCTTCCGGCCAGCGCTAGCGCACCGGCAAGGCTGCCTGGCAGCCGAAGCTCACCTTCAAGAAAATGCTCGATCTCCCCTACAAGAACCATTCAAGTGCCAAACCCTCTACATACACGCTCCGGCAGTGCAGCTTCTCACAGTGATTGGCCCGGGGGGACAGCCTTTTGGCTCCCCTCGCGCTGCCAGCCCGTGCGCCGGCCCCGACCTAAGTTCTCGCGCCGGCGCCGGCAACGACTCCGAACGATGGTCGTCTAATCAACTAGTTCCCCAACCAGGATGGTTGCTACGTCGTCTTCACCAGTGAAGAGATGGGCAAACACGCTCAGCGCCGGCTCCGCCGTGAGGTGAACGCCACCATGCCAGCAACTCCCCAGTTCATGCACTGGTAGGAGAATCCGGACACTTGGAGCCAGGCCGATCACCCTGCCGTGATGCTGAATCCCGATAGCTATGCCTTGGTCCTCGACCCCACCATCGCCACCAAGGAGCGAGCCTGCCGCTTCTCACGGGTGTAGATAGATGGCGGCAGGAGCATCAACATTCTCTATCTCGACATGATGCATAAGCTGGGGCTGAAGATAGAAGACCTGCAGGCGAGCCGGACGGTTTTCCATTGCATTGTGCCTGGGAAGTCCTGCTCCCCCATCGGCAACATCACGCTCGACGTCCTCTTTGGTGGACCCGGCCATTTCCGCCGCGAGCCAATGCTGTTCGAGGTCGTGGACCTTGCAAGCCCCTACCACGCGCTGTTGGGACGGCCGGCTCTTGTTAGCTTCATGGCGGTCCCCCATTATGCTTACCTCAAGCTCAAGATGTTGGGCCAAAAGGGAATCATCACCATCAAGGGCGACTACAAGATGTCGCTTCAGTGCGCTCGAGACGGCAGCTGGCTGGCCGAGGCCCTCGAGATCGCCAAGGAGAGACGGCAACTCGACCGGCTCGTGGCCCTTGCTGCCAGCCAGCCGGCCATGCCGGCCCCTCCCTCGCAATCCGTTGGCGAGGCCTCCTTCCGGCCGTCTAAAGACACCAAGCAAATCCCGCTCGACCCGGCCAACCCGACTCAGTGCGTCACCATCGGCTCCCGCCTCAACAGCAAACAGGAAGGCGAGCTCGTTGACTTCCTCCATGAGAATTGGGACATCTTCGCGTGGTCCCCCAAGGACATGTCGGGTGTTCCGAGGAAGTTCACTGAGCACAAACTCCACGTCCGGCCGGATGTCAAGTCGGTCAAGCAACCCCTGCGCCGCTTCTCCGAGGAGAAGCGGCATACTATAGGCGAAGAGATCGCCCGGCTGCTCGTAGCCGGGTTTATCATGGAAGTGTTCCACCCTGACTGGCTAGCCAACCCAGTCCTGGTGCTGAAGAAAACAAGATCTGGCGCATGTGCATCGACTACACTAGCCTGAACAAGGTGTGTCCCAAGGACACATTCGCCCTGCCGCAGATCGATCAAGTCATTGACTCCATGTCCGGCTGCGACTTGTTGTCCTTCCTGGACGCCTACTCAGGCTACCACCAGATCAAGTTGGATCCGGAAGACCGGCTCAAGACCTCCTTCATCATGCCCTTTGGGGCCTACTGCTACATCACCATGTCCTTCGGCCTGAAGAACGCAGGCGCCACCTTCCAACGGTGCATGCAGAAGTGCCTCCTGCCTCAGATAGGAAGGAATCCCACGTCTACGTCGACGACATCATCGTCAAAACCAAGAAGCATTTCAGCCTCCTCAATGACCTCCGGGGGACCTTTGCGAACCTACACGAGTACAAGATCAAGCTCAACCCGGAGAAGTGTGTCTTCGGCGTCCCCGCCGGCCAACTCCTGGGTTTCTTCGTGTCTGCTCGCGACATCAAAGCTAAACCTAAGAAGATCAACGCGATCAAGCGCATGCCAAAGCCGACCCGGCTCTGCGACGTCCAGAGGTTCACCGGCTGCCTCCCCTCACTCAGCCGTTTCATCAGCCAGTTGGGGGAGAAAGCCCTGCCCCTCTATGGGCTCCTTCGCAAGATGGCTCTAATCGAGCCGGGGCAAACCAAGAGGCCAGGCATCTTCGACTGGCCTAACGAGGTGATCGAGGACTTCCGCAGCCTCAAGAAGGCAATCACCCATGCGCCCATCCTGGCCGCGCCAGCTGAGAAGGAACCGCTGCTCGCCTACATCACAGCGACCACCCGCGTCATCAGCGTCGTCCTGGTGGTCGAATGGCCAGAGGAGGGCAAGTCCCTGCCGGTCCAACGGCCCGTCTACTACCTCAGTGAGGTCCTCTCCACGTCGAAGCAGAACTACCCCCACTACCAAAAGATGTGCTACGGCATATACTTCACGGCCAAGAAGATCAAGCAATACTTCCAAGAGCATACCATTACTGTGGTGAGCACGGCCCCGCTCAGTGATATCATGAGCAGCCGGGACTCCACCGGCCGGATCGCCAAGTGGGTCATCGCCCTGGCCGATCATGAGATCCGGTACGAGCCAAGAACCGCCATCAAGTCACAGGCATTGGCGGATTTCCTTGTTGACTGGGCGAAGACGGAGTTTGTTCCGCTTCCCCCAGACTCCACGCATTGGCGCATGCACTTCGACTGCTCGAAAATGAGGACCGGCCTGGGTGTCGGCATAGTCCTCGCCTCCCCGAAAGGTGATCATCTCAAATACGCCCTCCAGATCCACTTCGTCGCCTCCAACAACGTGGCTGAGTACGAGGCCATCGTCCATGGCCTCCGGCTCGCAAAGGAGATCGGCATCAGGTGCATCCTCTCCTTCGGCGACTCCGACCTCGTGGTGCAGCAAGTCTCTGGTGAATGGGACGCTAGGGATGCCAACATGGACAGCTACCGCTTCCTCGTACAACAACTCACCGGCTCCTTCAAGGGCTGTGAGTTTCATCACGCCCCACCGGCGGACAACGAGGCAGTGGATGCGCTGGCAAAGATCGGCTCCACCCGACAGGCCATCCTAGCCGGTGTCTCCCTCTAACGGTTGCTCAAGCCGTCGATCAAGCCTTCCCTAGAATAGGAGTCAATCTTCATGCCGGCGGACGTCGCCGGCCCATCGACGGCCCGGCCGCCTCTCCGTCAACTTCATCATCGGTTCCCGAACCGTCGGCCGCCCAACCGACTCCGATCAAGCCAGCGGCGTCCGAGGCGGCCAGCTCTAGCGGCATAGCCGTCATGATGATCATTGACCAGTCGGCCTTGGGGGCCGGCGAGCCGGACCCGGGGGCTGACCAACCAGCCTCGGGGGCTCCCGAGCCGGTCCCGAGGGAGGGCGAGCCGGTCTCGGGGACTTATCAACCAGTCCAGGGGGCTCCCGAGCCGGCCGCCGTCTCGGCTCCCTCATGGGCCCAACCCATCCTAGTGTTTCTTCTACGGGACGAGCTGCCCTCGAACGAAGCTCTGGCAAGGCAAATCAGGCGTCGGGCCACGGCCTACGGCATCATCAACAATGAGCTCATCTACCGCAGCAGCACCGACGTCTTCCAGCGATGCGTCGAGCCAGAAAAGGGTCTGGAGATCCTCCTCGACATTCACCAGGGTGAGTGCGGGCATCATGCCGCCTCCCGGACCCTGGTGGCCAAGGCTTTCTACCACGGCTTCTACTGTCCCATGGCTCTCGAGGTGGCCAAGAAGTTGGTCGATGAGTGCGAGGGCTACCAACGCTTCATCACGCAAAGCCACCTGTCGGCAACGGCCCTCCGAACCATCCCCCTCTCATGGCCTTTCGCCGTTTGGGGGCTGGACATGGTGGGCCCGTTCAAGACCGCTCGAGGCGGCATGACGCACTTGCTGGTGGCCATCGACAAATTCACCAAGTGGATCGAGGCGCGGCCAATCAAGAAGCTGGACGGCCCCACTCCCGTCCGGTTCATCGACGACATCACGGTACGCTACGGCGTTCCCCATAGCATCATCACCGACAATGGCACCAACTTCGCCAAGGGCGCACTCATGTGTTTCTGCTACAATCAAGGAATCCGGCTCGACCTGGCCTCCGTTGCTCATCCGTAGTCAAACGGCCAGGCCGAGAGGGTGAACGGCCTCATCCTGTCCGGCATCAAGCCCCGGCTCGTGACGCCGCTGGTAAGGACGGCCGGCTGCTAGATCGACGAGCTGCTAGCCGTCCTTTGGAGTCTCAGGACCACCCTGAACCGGTCAATCGGCTACACTCCCTTCTTCCTTGTGTATGGGTCCGAGGCGATCATCCCCACCGACATCGAGTTCGATTCGCCTCGGGTCACCCTATACACGGAGGAGGATGCTAAGGAGGCAAGAAAATACGGCGTCGATCTACTCAAGGAAGCTCGCAAACTGGCCTTGAGCCGGACGGCGATCTACCAGCAGAAGCTGCGGCACTACCACAGCAAGCGGATCCGGCCACTCTCGTTCTGCGAGGGGGACCTGTCCTCAGATGGATCCAGCGAACCGTCGGACAGCACAAGCTGTCCTCCCCAAGGGAGGGTCCATTCATCATCAGCAAGGCGCTACACAACAACGCATACTACTTGATAGACACCGAGAAGCCGCAGAAGCGCAAAATAGATGCTAGCAGTGAAGAGACGGAGCGCCGATGGAACGCAGCACTCCTGCGCCCGTTTTACTGCTGAGAAAAATCAATGTATGTATGTATCCCCACCCTTTTGGGCTTATGAAGCAATGGGCGCCCCAAGCCGGCTCTTGGGGCGCGCCCCGTTTCATTTCTCTCAAAAATGTTCCTCACTCACCGGCTCCTCAGCCCGGCTCCCGGGCCCGAGGGCTAGCCGGCTGGGCCTAGAAGCGCCTCTCTAGAAAATGGCTAAGTAATATGAGCTAGCCAAACTTCCCCACCCTTACCAGCTACAAAACCGGGGCCCTAGGGCAAGTATATTAAACGGAGTCCAAACGGAATAAAACCTTCGAAATTATTTTTTCTGGAACAAAAGGAAACTACGAGACTTGAGAACCAAGGCAGAGGAGCCACCATGGGGACACAAGCCCTAGGGGCGCGGCCAGGGGGGTGGCCACGCCGGGCAGGCTTGTGGGCCCACGAAAGCTCCCCTAACCCTAATCTTCGGACTCTAAATTCCCAAATATTCCATCATTATCAGAACGAGACACGAAAATACTTTTCCGATGCCAGAAGCCTCCGTTCCCTAGAGATGCAATCTTGGAGCCTTTTCTAGTGATCACGGAGGGGGATTCGATCACGGAGCACATCTACATCAACTCCATTGCCCATCTGATGATGCGTGAGTAGTTCGCCATAGACCTATGGGTCCGTAGCTAGTAGCTTGATGGCTTCTTCTTTCTCTTTGCTTCTCAATACCATGTTCTTCATGATCTTCATGGAGATCTATCCGATGTAATACTCTTTTGCGGTATGTTTGTCGAGATCCGATGAATTGTGGGTTTATGTTCAGATTATCCATGAATATTATTTGAGTCTGTCCTGAATTCTTATATGCATGATTTCATCTCTTTGCAAGTCTCTTCAAGTTATTGGTTTGGTTTGGCCAACTAGATTGGTAAATCTTGCAATGGGAGAAGTGCTTAGTTTTGGGTTCAATCTTGCGATGTCCTCACCCAGTGACAAAGTAGGGGTAGCGAGGAACGTATTGTATTATTGCCATCAAGGGTAAAAATATGGAGTTTTCATCATATTGCTTGAGTTTATCCCTCTACATCATGTCATCTTACCCAATGTGTTGCTCTGTTCTTCATGAACTTAATACTCTAGATGCCGGCAGGAGTCGATCGATGTGTGGAGTAATAGTAGTAGATGTAGAATCGTTTCGGTCTACTTGTCATGGGTGTGATGCCTATATGCATAATCATTTCCTTGTATATCTTCATAATTATTCGCTTTTCTATCAATTGCTCGATAGTAATTTGTTCACCCACCGTAATACTTGCCATCATGAGAGAAGCCATCTAGTGAAACCTATGGCCCCCGGGTCTATTTTCCATATTATACTTTCAGATCTAAAACCAAAAATACCAAAAATACTTGCTTCCTTATTTTTACTTTTAGTTTTACTTTTCGTTCAAGCATCCTATTATATCTATCTCTATTAGATCTCATCCTTGCAAGTAACCGTGAAGGATTCACAACCCCTTTATAGCGTTGGGTGCAAGAGTTTGATTCTTTGTGCAGGTACATCTATTGGTGATTCGCTTGTATCTCCTACTGGATTGATACCTTGGTTCTCAAAAACTGAGGGAAATACTTATCCATTTTGCTGCATCAAACCGTTCCTCTTCACGGAAAACCAACGCTTGCTCGAGAAGTAGCAAGAAGGATTTCTGGCGCCGTTGCCGGGGAGATACATAGCAAGTCAAGATACCAAGTACCCATCACAAAATCATCTCTTGAATTTACAATATTTATGATTTGCCTCTTGTTTTCCTCTCCCCCACTTCACCAATTTGCCGTTTTATTCACCCTCTTTTTTGTTTGCCTTTTTCTCGCCGGATCTCTTTTGTTTGGTTGTGTTGCCATGTGCTTCCTATTTGCTTGCATCTTCGCTTGCTAAAAATCTGTTGATATGGATCCTCATCCACTTTCTAATCTTTTCAAAATACAAAATTATGGTGAACCAATTGCTAGTGAGTTGAGTGCACTTGATTATCTCTATGAAGTTTTTGTATGAAAATCATGAATCTGAAAATTTTGATGAAGTGTGGAAACAAGAAATTTGTAAGGAGATTCATGATAGTTCCTTGAATGAAAAGCATGATTGCCATGTTATTAGTATGAATTATCTAAATATCCATGATGCTAATGATATGCAAAACCACAATCTTGGGCATGCTATGCTTGACGAAGATGATATTTTTTGTTCCCCAAGTTTTGGTAATGACACATATGTTATAACTAATCATGAAAAGAATGCTTTATGTGATATTTATATTGTGAGATTCCTTCATGATGTTACTGAAAATTACTATGAGAGAGGAACATATTCTTTTACATATTTCAATAATATCAAGTTTCCTCTCTATGTGTTCAAAATATGGAAGTTATGCTTGTTTTGCCTTCCTATGGTAGTTGATTTTTGTTCCCATAATTTGTTCGCTCACAAAATCCCTATGCATAGGAAGTGGATTGGACTTAAATATACTTGCCATGTGATTCATGATGTTCCTATTCTTGCAAATAGGAATTATGTGCCCGTAGATTTCATTGTTCTTGATATATAATGCAATCCTACATGTCCTATTATTCTTGGTAGACCTTTCCTTATAACGATTGGTGCAATTATTGACGTGAAAGAAGGAAATATTAGATTCCAATTTCCATTAAGGAAAGGCATGAAACACTTTCCTAGAAAGAAAATAAAATTACCTTATGAATCTGTCATCAGAGCTACTTATGGATTGCGTACCAAAGATGGCAATACCTAGATCTATTGCGTTTTGCCTAGCTAGGGGCGTTAAACAATAGCGCTTGTTGGGAGGCAACCCAATTTTATTATTGGCTTTATGATTTTTGCTTATGTTTTGGTGTGTTTGGCACATTACTACTTCTGTATTAATTGTGTTTTTTGTTTTAATTAGTGTTTGAGCCAAGTAAAACCTTTGGGGTGATCTATGGTAGTTGTTGTTTGATCCTGCTGAAAAGCAGAAACTTTTGCGCTTAGTCCAGGAACTTTCCACATTTTTCAGAGTGTTGAATTGATCTGAAATTTTTGCAAAAGATTTATATACACATTTACATGATTTTACTAATTTTTTAGAATTTTTAGAGTTCCATAAGTATTCGAAGTTTACAGATTTCTACAGACTATTCTGTTTTTGACAGATTCTGTTTTCTTTGTGTTGTTTGCTTATTTTGATGTACCTATGGGTCGTATCGGGGGGTATGAGTCATGGAAAAGTTAGAATACAGTAGGTATTACACAAATACAAAGTAAATAATTAGTTTACAACCGTACCTAAAGTGGTGATTTATTTTTCTTATACTAACGGATCTCATGAGTTTTCTGTTGAGCTTTGTGTTGTGAAGTTTTCAAGTTTTGGATGAAGATTTCATGGACTATGGAATAAAGAGTGGCAAGAGCCTAAGACTGGGGATGCCCAAGGAACCCCAAGTCATATTCAAGGATACCAAAAATCCTAAGCTTGGGGATGCCCCATAAGGCATCCCCTCTTTCATCTTCACTCCATCGGTAAATTTACTTGAGGCTATATTTTTATTCACCACATGATATGCGTTTTGCTTGGAGCATCTTGTATGATATGATTCTTTGCTTGTTAGTTTGCCACAATCATCTTTGCTGCACACATATTTTGAGAGAGACACGCTTAATCGTGAATTTGTTAGAATACTATATGTGCTTCACTTATATCTTTTGAGCTAGGCAGTGTTGCTCTAGTGCTTCACTTATATCTTTATAGAGCATGGTGGTGTTATATTTTATAGAAATTATTGAATTCTCGTTCCTCACTTATATTATTTTGATAGTTTCTTAAAACAGAATGGTAATTTGTTTAGGTTATGAATTTAGTCCTAATATAATGGGCATCCAAGAGGGATATAATAAAAAAATTCATATTAAGTGCATTAAAAACTATGAGAAGTTGGATTCCTTGCATCTAGTTTTGAGATAATAGAGATGGTAATATGAGAGTCGTGCTAGAGAATAGTTGTGAATTGAAGAGATACGTGTGTTAAAGCTTGTGATTCCCGTAGCATGCACGTATGGTGAACCATTATGTGACGAACTCGGAGCATGATTTGTTTAATGATTGTCGACCTTTGTGTGAGGGTCGGGAGCGCGCGATGGTTAACTCCTACCAACCTCTCCCCTAGGAGCATGCGTCTAATGCTTTGTTTGATAACTAATATATTTTTGCAATAAGTATGTGAGTTCTTTATGACTAATGTTGAGTCCATGGATTATACGCACTCTCACCCTTCCATCTTTCCTAGCCTCTCTAGTACCGTGCAACTTTCGCCGGTACACCAAACCTTCCTTCCTCAAAACAGCCACCATATATTCCTAAAAACAGCCACCATACCTACCTATTATGGCATTTCCAAAGCCATTCTGAGATATATTGCCATGCAACTTCCACCATGTAGTTTTCTATGACTTGCATCATCACTTCATATTGCATATAGAGTCATATTTTGTCATAGGAATCGAGTTGTAATTTATTTTTCTTTGAGTTATAAGTAAATAACAGTGTGATGATTTTTCATTAATAGACCATTGTCCTATGAGAGAAAAGGATGATGGAGTCTATGACTCCCTCACAATTTGGGACGAGTATCCAGACTTTACAAAAAATAAAACAGGACAGAGAAGCCCAAACAAAAAAATAAAAGAGGCCAAAGAAGCCCACCAAAATATAAAAAAACAAGAGAAAGAGAGAAGGGACAATTTCTACTACCTTTTTCCACACTTGTGCTTCAAAGTAGCACCATGATCTTCATGATAGAGAGTCTCCTATTTTGACACATTCATATAACTAGTGGATATTCATCTTGCACGACCACTTAGTTTTCTTTTTGGACTTTCATACACTTATATCTCTAAGTGCATTTGGTGCATGGCAATCCCTACTCACCCACGTTGATATCTATTGACGGGCATCTCCATAACCCGTTGATACGCCTAGTTGATGTGAGACTATCTTCTCCTTTTTCCCTTGCACCTCCTCCATATTATATTCCACCTATAATGCTATATCCATGGCTCACACTCATGTATTGCGTGAGTTGAAAAGGTTTGAGAACACCAAAAGTGTGAAACAATTGCTTGACTTGTTCATCGGGGTTGTGCATGGTTTAGATACTTTGTGTGGGGAAGATGGAGCATAGCCAGACCATATGATTTTGTAGGGATAACTTTCTAAGGCCATGTTATTTCGAAAGGACACGACTACCATGTTGGTGTGCTCGAAGTATTACTGTTTTTATGTCAATATTAGACTATTGTTTTGAATCTTACGGATCTAAAAATTCATGCCACAATAAAGAATATTACATGGATAAATATGTTAGGTAGCATTCCACATAAAAAATTCTGTTTTTATCATTTACCTACTCGAGGACGAGCAGAAATTAACCTTGGGGATACTGATATGTCTCCAATGTATCTATAATTTTTGATTGTTCCATGCTATTATATTATCTATTTTGGATGTTTTATATGCATTAATATGCTATTTTATATTATTTTTGGGACTAACCTATTAATCTAGAGCCTAGTGCCAGTTTCTGTTTTTCCTTTTTTTTGAGTTTTGCGGATAAGGAATATTAAGCGGAGTCCAAATGGAATAAAACCTTCGGAATGATTTTTTATGGAACAAAAGGAAACTACGAGAGTTGAGAACCAAGGCAGAGGAGCCATCGTGGGGTCACAAGCCCTAGGGGCACGGTTGTGCCGGGTAGGATTGTGGGCCCACACTATCTCCCCTAACCCTAATCTTCGGCCTATAAATTCCCATATATTCCATCATTATTATAACGAGCCACGAAAACACTTTTCCATCGCCAGAAGCCTCCGTTCCCGAGAGATCCAATCTTGGAGCCTTTTCCGGTAATCTGTCGGAGGGGGATTCGATCACGAAGGGCATCTACATCAACTCCATTACCCCTCTGATGATACGTGAGTAGTTCACCACAGACCTACGAGTCCATAGCTAGTAGCTAGATGGCTTCTTCTCTCTCTTTGCTTCTCAATACCATGTTCTTCATGATCTTCATGGAGATCTATCCGATGTAATATTGTATTGCGGTGTGTTTGTCGAGATCCGATGAAGTGTGGGTTTATGTTCAGATTATCCATGAATATTATTTAAGTCTTTCCTAAATTCTTATATGCATGATTTCATATCTTTACAAGTCTCTTCGAGTTATTGGTTTGGTTTGGCCAACTAGATTGGTAATTCTTGCAATGGGAGAAGTGCTTAGTATTGGGTTCAATCTTGCGGTGTCCTCACCCAGTGACAAAGTAGGGGTAGCGAGGCACGTATTGTATTCTTGCCATCAAGGATAAAAATATGGGGTTTTCATCATATTGCTTGAGTTTATCCCTCTACATCATGTCATCTTACCTAATGTGTTGCTCTGTTCTTCATGAACTTAATACTCTAGATGCAGGCAGGAGTCGGTCGATGTGTGGAGTAATAGTCGTAGATACAGAATCGTTTTGGTCTACTTGTCAAGGACGTGATGCCTATAGTCATAATCATTGCCTTGGATATCTTCATAATTATTCGCTTTTCTATCAATTGCTCGACAGTAATTTGTTCACCCACCGTAATACTTGCCATCATGAGAGAAGCCATCTAGTGAAACCTATGTCCCCCGGGTCTATTTTCCATATTATACTTTCAGATATAAAACCAAAAATACCAAAAATACTTTCTGCGTTATTTTTACTTTTAGTTTTACTTTTCGTTCAAGCATCCTATTATATCTATCTCTATTAGATCTTATCCTTGCAAGTAACCGTGAAGGGATTGACAATCCCTTTATAGCGTTGTGTGCAATAGTTTGATTCTTTGTGCAGGTACATCTATTGGTGATTCGCTTGTATCTCCTACTGGATTGATACCTTGGTTCTCAAAAACTGAGGGAAATATTTATCTACTTTGCTGCATCAAACCGTTCCTCTTCACGGGAAACCAACACATGCTCGAGAAGTAGCTAGAAGCCATGATGGGCCCGGATTCCGAGAGATGCTTAGAGGCCATGAAATCTGAGATGGGATCCATGTATGAAAATAAAGTATGGGCTTTGGAAGTATTACCTGAAGGGAGAAAGACCATTCAGAACAAATGGATCTTTAAGAGGAAGACGGACGCGGACGGTAATGTCACTGTCTATAAAGCTCGACGGTAATGTCACTGTCTATAAAGCTCGACTTGAGACCTTCTCACCCGTAGCGATGCTTAAGTCCGTTAGAATCATGTTAGCAATAGCTGGCTTTTTTTACTATGAAATTTGGCAAATGGATGTCAAAACAGCGTTCCTTAACGGTTTTCTTAAGGAAGAGTTGTATATGATGCAACTAGAAGGTTTTGTCAATCCAGAAATGCTAACAACATTTGCAAACTCCAATGATCCATTCATGGACTAGTGCAAGCATCTCGGAGTTGGAATCTTCGCTTTGATGAGGTGATCAAAGCATTCGGGTTTATACAAGTTTATGGAGAAGCTTGTATTTACAAGAAAGTGAGTGGGAGCTCTATAGCATTTCTAATATTATATGTGGATGACATATTGCTGATTGAAAACAATATAGAAATGTTGGAAAGTGTTAAGGAATATTTTAACAAGAGTATTTCAATGAAGGGCCTAGTAGAAGCTGCTTTCATATTAGGCATGAAGATCTACAGAGATAGATCAATACGCTTAATAGAACTTTCATAGAGCACATACCTTGACCAAGTTTTGAAGAAGTTCAAAATGGATCATTCCAAGAAGAGGTTCTTGCCTATATTGCAAGGTGTGAAGTTGAGTAAGACTCAATGCCTAGTGATTGCAGAAGATAAAGAAAAGATGAGTGTCATCCCCTATGCTTTAGCCATAGGCTCTATCATGTATGCAATGTTGTGCACAAGACCTGATGTCAGCCTTGCCATAAGTATGGCTGGAAGGTTTCAAAGTGATCCAGGAATGGAACATTGGACGGCGGTCAATAATATCCTGAAGTACCTGAAAAGGACTAAGGAGGTGATCAAGATCTCGTCGTAAAGGGTTACGTCAACGCAAGATTTGATATTGATCCGGACGACTCTAAGTCTAAAACAGGATACGTATTTATTCTCAATGGAGGTGCGGTAAGCTAGTGCAGTTTGATACGTCTCCATCGTATCCACTTTTCCAAACTCTCTTGCCCTTGTTTTGGACTCTAATTTGCATGATTTGAATGGAACTAACCCGGACTAACACAGTTTTCAGCAGAATTGCCTTGGTGTTATTTTTGTGCAGAAATAAAAGTTCTCGGATTGACCTGAAAATTTACGGAGATTATTTTCGGAATTAATAAAAAATATTGGCGAAAGAATCAATCGAAGGGGGGCCACCCACAGGTGACAAGCCCACCAGGCGTGGCCACCCCCCTGGCCGTGCCTAGCAAGCTACTGGGCCCCTGTAGCTCCACCAACCACAATTTCAATCCTATATATTCCTATTCATGGAGAAAAAATTAAAGGAGAAGAGTTCATCGCGTTTCACGATACGGAGCCGTCGCCACCTCCTGTTCTTCCTCGGCAGGCCAGATCTGGAGTCCGTTTTGGGCTTCGGAGAGGGGAAATCGACGCCATCATCATCACCAAGCATCCTTCATCACCAATTCCATGATACTCTCCAGCGTTCATGAGTAATCCCATCGTAGGCTTGCTGGACGATAATGGGTTGGATGAGATTTATCATGTAATCAAGTTAGTTTTGTTAGGGTTTGATCCCTAGTTTCCACTATGTTCTGAGTTGATGTTGCTATGACTTTGCTATGCTTAATACTTGTCACTAGGGCCCGAGTGCCATGATTTCAGATCTGAACCTATTATGTTTTCACGAATATATATGTGTTCTTGATCCTATCTTGCAAGTTGTAGACACCTATTACGAGTTATGATCCGCATCCCCCAGGGTGACAATAACTGGGATTCTTTCCGGTGATTACCGTAGTTTGAGGAGTTCATGTATTCACTAAGTGCTAATGCTTTGGTCCGGTTCTCTATTAAAAGGAGGACTTAATATCCCTTAGTTTCCATTCGGACCCCGCTGCCATGGGAGGGTAGGACAAAAGATGTCATGAAAGTTCTTTTCCATAAGCACGTATGACTATATATGGAATACATGCCTATTTGCCTATATTACATTGATGAATTGGAGCTAGTTTTATGTCACCCTATGTTATACCTATTGCATGATGAATGCCACCCGACATAATTATCCATCATCGATCCATTCCCTACGAGCCTTTCACATATTGATCTTTGCTAAGTTACTTTTCCGTTGCTACTGTTACAATCACTACAAAACTGCTATTGTCACTTTTGCCATCGTTACCGCTACTTCCATACTACTTTGCTACCGAATACTTTGTTGCAGATATTAAGTCTTTCAGGTATGGTTGAATTGAAAATTCAGCTGCGAATACTCGTGAATATTCTTTGGCTCCCCTTGTGTCGAATCAATAAATTTGGGTTGAATACTCTATCCTCGAAAACTGTTGTGATCCCCTATACTTGTGGGTTATCACAGTTCCAAGCAGAGCGTGGTAGCTGATTCTACATGCGAATCGGAGTACATCGCTTCCTCGGAGGCAGTGAAGGAAGGTTTTCGGATGAAGGAGTTCATAACATATCTTGGAGTAGTGCCTAGTGTACTAAACCCAATGACTCTGTTCTCTGACAACACTGGTGCCATTTATCTAGCCAAGGAACCAAGGTTTCACAACAGGACCAGACACATAAAGTGATGCTTCAATTCCATCCGCGATTACATCAAGGAGGAGTGCATAAATATTTGCAAAGTGCACATGGATCAGAATGTTCCAGACCCGTTGACTAAACCTCTTCCAAGGGCTAAACATGATAAACACCAAAACTGTATGGTTGTTAGATTCATTACAATGTAAATCACATAGTGATGTGAGCTAGATTATTCACTCTAGTGCATGTGGGAGACTGTTGGAAATATCCCTAGAGGCAATAATAAATAGTTATTATTATATTTCCATGTTCACGATAATCATTTATTATCCATGCTATAATTGTATTGATTGGAAACACATTGCATGTGTGGATACATAGATAATATTGTGTCCCTAGTGTGCCTCTAGTAGACTAGCTCGTTGATCCAAGATGGTAAAGGTTTCCTAGACATAGACATGAGATGTCATTTGATAATGGGATCACATCATTGGGAGAATGATGTGATGGACAAGACCCAAACTATGAACATAGCATATGATCGTGTTAGTTTATCGATATAGTTTTCTGCATGTCAAGTATCTGTTCCTATGACCATGAGATCATGCAACTCAATGGCATCAGAGGAATACCTTGTGTGTATCAAACATCTTAACGTAACTAGGTGACTATAAAGATGCTCTACAGGTATCTCCGAGGGTGTCTATTGAGTGGGTGTGGATCAAGACTGGGATTTGTTACTCCGTGTGACGGAGAGATATCTCAGGGCCCACTCGGTAATACAACATCACAACAAGCCTTGTAAGCAATGTGACTAAAGTGTTAGCCACGGGATCTTGTATTATGGAATGAGTAAAGAGACTTGCCGGTAACAAGGTTGAACTAGGCATAGAGATACCAACGATCGAATCTCGGGCAAGTAACATACCAAAGAAAAAAGGGAACAACATACGGGATTAACTGAATCCTTGACATAGAGGTTCAACTCATAAAGATCTTTGTAGAATATGTAGGAACCAATATGGGCATCCAGGTCCCGTAATTGGTTATTGACCATAGAGGTGTCTCGGTCATGTCTACATAGTTCTCGAACCCACAAGGTTTGCACACTTACTGTTCGGTGATGTTTCGGTCTTATAGAGTTATGTATGACCGTAACCGAAGGTTGTTTGGAGTCTCAGATGAGATCCCAGACATCACTAGGAGTTCCGGAATCGTCTAGGGGTAAAGATTGATATATAGGAAGTCCCATTTTGGTTACCGAAAAAGTTTCGGGTATTTCGGTAGTGTACTGGGAGTGCCGGAAGGGGTACCAGGGACCATCAGGAGGGGTGTCTTGACCCAAAGGTCCTCATGGGATGTGGGAGGAGCCAACCCATCCGAGCCCCCCAAATAGAGATTGCATAAAGTAAATAGATAGGGCCTTCGCGGAAGGAAGTAGGGATTTGTAGAGGTGTCAGAGCTCAAGGTTTAAATTGATGGAGTGTAAATGCATCTAGTGCCACCCTTATTTGGTTTTGGAGTATTGATAACAAACATGGTTGAGGGACTAATGTGTTTGTGAGAGTTCACAGGTTAACACAAAGAGAAGTCACTGGAGTTTCGGTTTAGCCATCGAAGACGACCCCCAAAAATGTCCAAAGACATTGATGACGGCTGAAGCCATTGGTGGTGGACGAAGACATTCATGCGAAGATAATGAAACATGAAGA
Source organism: Hordeum marinum (assembly GCA_022496015.1). NCBI lineage: Eukaryota > Viridiplantae > Streptophyta > Magnoliopsida > Poales > Poaceae > Hordeum > Hordeum marinum. The sequence continues at coordinate 452,871,957 of CM039678.1, forward strand.
CGAAGTCTTTTGGTAATTTTGTTTCTTCTTTCCTGAGTCAAAGGAACCATCGTATTGTTGTGGGGTCGATGTGATTGAAGTCAGACGCTGACGTGATGCGCAACCCATACCTATGTCTTCGAGTGAAGACAGTGAGAGGAAAACTCTTCCAGAGCTGGTTGAGTGAACTTTACTTGTAGCCCAAGTAAAGCTGTCACGTGTGTTTGAAATCCGATTGTTGTGACACGTGTCGGTTGGCCATTGACTCAGGGTCATTTTGGTCATATCAGGTCAGGTTACTCGCTGGCTATAAATAGCCCACCCCTTCGACCATGAGAAGGTGGCTGCTCAGAGAGAGATACAGTAGTTGTCGTTTTGGAGCAACCCACCTCGAAGACTTTGAGAGAGAAAACATCCCGCGAGGATACACCTAAACACCTAGAGCTAGAGTGTTTGAGCATCACCAAAGTCATTCTGTTTTGAGAGAACTGAAGACTTATTACACTTGAAGACTGTGATCTTCCAGACGGTTAAACATCTAGGTCTAGAGCATCCAAGGGTCATTGTGGACTACCGGGTGACCAAGTTTGTACGGGTTTTGGAAGTCTCCCCTCAAGACTTACCTGAGTGATTGGGTGTTGCCTAAGTGACTTTGGATCAAGGGGAATAAGGTGAAGACGAGGTCTTATGAGTTAAATCTCAGCCTCCCTAACCAGTCGTACAGTTGTCACAGCAACTGGAACTGGTCCAACAAATCATGTGTCTTCGTCAAGCAACCGGTTCTATCCTTCACTCTCTTACATTCCTACTCTGAACTATGAAATCATTCCTTGAACTTTGTGTGAAGACTTTCCACGAAGACATTCATATCAATTTATCTTCATACCTTCTAAGTTTGTCTTCGACTCATCTTAGTATTCATGATGATTATGCTTCACTTGCTTGAGTGTCTTCACTACATTGCATGCCTTGTCTAGATCCTTGATTGTATCCTTACCTGATCCTGTTTACGTTTCTGCATTATTCGAATACATTCATTGTTTCGAAGACTTTCATAAAAATCGCCTATTCACCCCCTTATAGTCGATAACTAGCACTTTCAATTGGTACCAGAGCAAGGTACTCCCTTGTTCTGTGTTTCGGTTTAACCATCGTGGATTTTTAGCTATGTCGACTGCAGGGATAATCAAAGTCTCCGATGTGTGCCCTGTCTTTGATGGCACCAATTGTTGGAAATATGCCCTAGAGGAAATAGTAAATTAGTTATTTTCATATTTCCTTGTTCATGATAATCGTTTATTATCCATCCTATAATTGTATTGATCGGAGACTTAAATGCATGTGTGGATACATAGACAAAACCATGTCCCTAGTATGCCTCTAATAGACTAGCTCGTTGATCAAAAGGTGTTTAAGGTTTCCTAGACATGGACATAAGATGTCATTTGATAACGGGATCACATCATTAGGAGAATGATGTGATGGACAAGACCCAAACTACAAACGTAGCATATGATCGTGTCAGTTTATTGCTACTGTTTTCTGCATGTCAAGTATATGTTCCTATGACCATGAGATCATGCAACTCACAGACATCGGAGGAGTGCCTTGTGTGTATCAAACGTCGCAACGTAACTGGGTGACTATAAAGGTGCTCTACAGGTATCTCCGATGGTGTCTGTTGAGTTGGCATGGATCGAGACTGGGATTTGTTACTCCGTGTGACGGAGAGGTATCTCGGGGCCCACTCGGTAATACAACATCACAACAAGCCTTGCAAGCAATGTGGCTAAGTGTTAGTCACGGGATCTTGTATTACAGAACGAGTAAAGAGATTTGCCGGTAACGAGGTAGAACTAGGTATGGAGATACTGACGATCGAATCTCGGGCAAGTAACATACCGAAGAACAAAGGGAACGTTATACGGGATTAACTAAATCCTTGACATAGAGGTTCGACCGATAAAGATCTTCGTAGAATATGTAGGAACCAATGTGGACGTCCAGGTCCCGCCATTGGTTATTGACCGTAGAGGTGTCTCGGTCATGTCTACATAGATCTCGAACCCGCAGGGTCTGCACACTTAAGGTTCAGTGACGTTTCGGTAGTGTAGAGTTATGTATGGTGGTGACCGAAGGTTGTTCGGAGTACCGTATGAGATCCCGGAAGTCACGAGGAGCTCCAGAATGGTCCGGAGGTAAAGATTCATATATAGGAAGTCCCAGTTTGGTTTCTGGAAAGGTTTCGGGCTCATCGGTAGTGTACCGGGAGTGCCGGGAGTGTACCGGGAGGCCTCCGGGAGGGGTTTTTCGACCCTAGAGGGACCATGGGCTGTGGGAGAGTATTAACCAGCCCTTAGTGGGCTGGTAAATCAGCCACAAAAGTCCCATGGCGCACGGAGAGAAAAAGGCTAAGGAAAAGGTGAAAAATCAGCCAATAGGAGGCAATCCTACTCCAACTAGGATTGGAGGTGAAGTAGGATTGCTTCCCACCTCCTATTTCGGCTGAACCAAAGGCCTTGGCTGCCTCTCCTCTCCTCTCCTCCTATATATACTAGTGGAATAGCTAGGGTTTGGCTAACAACTGCAGCCACGTGCTACCCGTTCCACCGGTGCTCCTCTAGATTGGTTTTTCGCGGTGCTTAGGCAAAGCCCTGCCGGAATTGCTCCACCAACACCATCACCGGAGCACCGTCACGCTGCTGCTGAACTCTCTCCTCTCCACCTCATCTTGCTGGATCAAGACGGCAGAGATCGTCATCAAGCTGCACGTGTGCTGAACGCAGAGGTGCCGTCCATTCGGCGCTAGATCGGAAGGACCGTGATCGAGATCGCGAGACAGTTCGTGATGAGATCGCGGAACAGATCGTGATGAGTTCGCGGGACAGATCGTGATCAAGATCGTGAGACGGATCGTGATGAGTTCATGGGACAGATCGTGATTGGATCGCGGGACAGATCGTGATGAGATCGTGGGATGCTCAGCGATTTGGATCGCGAAGATGTTCGACTACACCAACCGCGTTTCTTAACGCTTCCCGCTTAGCAATCTACAAGGGAATGTAGATCCACTCTCCCTCTCGTAGATGCTCATCACCATGGATAGGTTTGCGTGTGCGTAGGAAAATTTTTGTTTCCGATGCGACGTTCCCCAACAGTGGCATCATGAGCTAGGTTGATGGTTCGATGAGATCTCGAGTAGAACACAAAAGGTTTGTGGGAGTTGATGCTTAGATTGCTTCCTCCCTTGGTCGTATTTTGGTTCAGCGGGATTGTGAGATGAAGCGGCCCGGACCAACATTACTCGTACGCTTACGAGAGACCGGTTCCCTCGACGCACCTTGTTGCCTAGATGGCTTGCGGGTGATAGTTTCTCTCACTTTAGTTGGATCGGATTCGACAAAGGCGGTCCTTGAGAAGGTTGAAAAGCAAACTAGTGTATCACCGTTTTGGTTTATGCGTAGGTGAGAATTGTTCTTGCTAGATACCCGTAGCAGCCACGTAAAACATGCAACAACAATTAGAGGACGTCTAACTTGTTTTTGCAGGGTATGTTGTGATATGATATGGCCAATTACATGATGTGATATATGTGATGTATGAGATTATCATGTGATGTATAGATTATCACGACTAGCATGTCGATGAATACGGCAACCGGCAGGAGCCATAGGGTTGACTTTAATTATTGTATGACCTGTGTGTCAATCATTAAGCGCTATGTAATGCTTTACTTTATCGCTACGGTAGGAATAGTAGTAGAAGCATGCAGGGCGTGACAACCCCGATGGCGACATGTTGATGGAGATCAAGATGATGGAGATCATGGTGTCATGCCGGTGACGATGGAGATCATGCCGGTGCTTTCATGATGGAGATCAAAAGCACAAGATCATGGCCATATCATGTCACTTATGATTTGCATGTGATGTTAATCCTTTTATGCACCTTGTTTTGCTTAGGACGACGGTAGCATTATAAGGTGATCCCTCACTTAATTTCAAGATAAATTGTGTTCTCCCCGAGTGTGCACCGTTGCGAAAGTTCGTCGTGTTGAGACACCACGTGATGATCGGGTGTGATAGACTCTACGTTCACATACAACGGGTGCAAGCCAGATTTGCACGTGCAGAACACTCGGGTTAAACTTGACGAGCCTAGCATGTACAGACATGGCCTCGGAACACAAGAGACCGAAAGGTCGAACATGAGTCATATAGTAGATATGATCAACATGATGATGTTCACCATTGCAGCCACCTCAACTCACGTGATGATCGGACTTGAGTTGGTGAATTTGGATCATGTATCACTCGAATGATCTGAGAGATGTCAATTTGAGTGGATCATGAACGTAGTCAAAGTGTCTTTGCAAATTGTGTTGTAGATTACTAGCTCACGTTGTAGCTCCCTTGTATTTTTATATGTTCCTAGAGAAATAGAATTGAAAGATGATGGTAGTAATATTGCGGACTGGGTCCGTGATCTGAGGATTGTCCTCATTGCTGCACAGAAGGCTTATGTCCTTAATGCACCGCTCGGTGCGCCAACCCCTCTAGCATCGTCTATAGATGTTGTGAACATCTGACAGGCACGTTCTGATGACTACTTCATAGTTTAGTGTGTCATGTGTTATGGCTTAGAATTGAGGCTCCAAAACGTTTTGAACGTCACGGAACATATGAGATGTTTCTAAGAGATGAAATTAGGATCTCAGGCTCGTGCTCGTGTTGTGAGATATGAGATCTCCAACAAGATTCTTTGCCTGCAAGATGAAAGAGAAGAGCTCAATCGTTGAGCATGTACTCAGATTGTCTTGGTGCCACAATCACTTGAATCAAGTGGGAGTTGATCTTCCAGATAAGATAGTGATTGACAAAGTTCTCCAAGTCACTGTCACTAAGCTACTAGAACTTAGTGATGAACTATAAATTGCTAGGGATAGAAATAATGATTCCTGAGCTGTTCGCGATGTTTTGACACCACGAAGGTAGAAATCAAGAAGGAGCGTCAAGTGTTGATGATTAACCAAGCCACTAGTTTCGAGAAGGGCAAGAGCAAGGAGGGAAACTTCATGGATAGCAAGTCAGTTGCTGCTCCAGTGAAGCAACCCAAAGTTGAACTCAAACCCGAGACTAAGTGCTTCTGTTATGAGGTGAACGGTCGCTGAAGCGGAACAACCCTAGATACTTGGTATATAAGAAGGCTGGCAACTTCGATAGAAGTATATTTGATATACGAGTTATTAATGTGTACCTTGCTAGTACTCCTAGTAGCACCTAGGTATTGGATACCGGTTCGGTTGCTAAATGTTAGTAACTCGAAATAAAAGCTACGGGATAAACGGAGAACTTGCTAAGGGTGAGGTGACGATATGTGTTGGAAATGTTTCCAAGGTTGATGTGATCAACATCGCACGCTCTCTTTACCTTCAGGATTAGTGAGAACCTAAATAAATATTATTTGGTGTTCCGCGTTGAGCATGGACATGATTAGATCATGTTTGTTGCAATACGGTTATTCATTTAAAGCTAGAGAATAATGGTTATTCTGTTTACATGAATAATACCTTCAATGGTCATGCACCCAGTGAGAATGGTTGTTGAAATCTTGATCGTAGTAATACACATGTTCATAACATTGATGTCAAAAGATACAAAGTTAATAATGATAGTACCACATATTTGTGGCACTGCCGCAAAATTTCATATTGGTATAAAGCGCATGAAGAAACTCCATGCTGATGGATCTTTGGACTCATTCGATTTCGAATCGGTTGAGACATGCGAACCATGCCTCTTGGGCAAGATGACTAAAGGACCCCATTGGATGGAGCGGGCAAGTAATTCATTGGAAATGATACATGTTGATGTATGCAATCTAGTGAGTCTTGTAGCATGCAGTGGATATCGTTATTTTCTTACCTTCACTGATGACTTGAGTAGATATAGTGTATATTTACTTAATGAAACACAAGTCTGAATCATTTGAAAGGTTCAAGCAAATTCAGAGTGAAGTTTAAGATCATCGTGACAAGAAGATAGAAATGACTGTGATATGATCGTGGAGGTGAATATCTGAGTTACGAGTTTGGCATTCAACTTAAGACAATGTGAAATTTGTTTCACAACTAAATGCCACCTGGAACACCATAGTGTGATGGTGTGTCCGAACATCATAGTCATGCTCTGTTGGATATGGTGCATACTGTGATGTCTCTTATCGTTTTACTACTATAATTTTGGGGTTATGCATTAGAGACAACTACATTCACTTTAAATAGGGCATCATCTAAATCCGTTGAGATGACACCGTGTGAATTATGGTTTGATACAAACCTAAGCTGTCATTTCTTAATTTTTGGGGCTGCGACACTTGTGTGGAAAATGTTTTCACCTAATGAGGTCGAACCCAAGGCACACAAATGCATCTTCATAGAATACCCTAAGATCAGTTGGGTGAACCTTCTATTTCAGATCCTAGTGCAAAGTGTTTGTTGCTTAAACGGATCCTTTCTCGAGGAAATGTTTCTCTCGAAAGAATTGAGTGGGAGGAAGATAGAACTTGAAGAGGTTGTTAAACCTTTGTTCAACCAGAGAGTAGCGCAGCGCAGAAAGATGTTTCTATGAAGCCTACGTTAGTTGAAGAGGAAGTTAATGATGATGATCATGAAGCTTCAGGATCAAGTTACTATCGAACATCATAGGTCGACAAGGATGTGTACTGCTCCTAAGTGGTACGACAACCCTGTCTTGCAGGTCATGTTGTTGGACAACGATGAACCTACGAGCTATGGAGAAGCAATGATGGTCCCGGATTCCGACAAATGGTTGGAGGCCATGAAATCCGAGATAGGATCCATGTATGAAAACCAAGTATAGACTTTGGTAGACTTGCTCGTTGGACGGCAGGTCGTTGAGTACAAATGGATCTTTAAAATGAAGACAGACGCTGATGGTAATTGTCACCATTTGTAAAGCTCGACTTGTTGCAAAGTTGTTTGTGACAAGTTCAAGGAGTTGACTGCGATGAGACTTTCTCACTCGTAGCGATGCTAAAGTCTGTTGGAATTGTGTTAGCGGTTGTTGCGTTTCCAATTATGAAATCTGGCAGATGGATGTCAAAACATCGTTTCCTTAACGGTTTACTTGAGGAAAGGTTGTATGTGATACAACCAGAAGGTTTTGTCAGTCCTAAGGATGCTAAAAGGTGTGCAAGCTTTAGTGATCCTTCTATGGACTTAAGCAAGCATCTTGGAGTTGGAATATACGCTTTGATGAGGTGATCAAAGTTTTGATGTTTATACAAAGTTTACGAGAAACTTGTATTTGCAATAAAGTGAGTGGGAGCACTATAGAATTTCTGATAAGTATATGTGGATGACATATTGTTGATCAGAAGCATAAATGGTTGTTTGAAATGTGATTTTCAAAGGAAGACCTGGATAAAGATATCTAATTGTTGAGCGTCAACATCTATAGAGATAGATCAAGATGCTTGATGAGACTTTCAATAAGTACATACCTTGACAAGATTTTGAAAGAGTTCAAAATGGATCAGACGGAGAAAGAGTTCTCGCCTGATTCATAAGGTGTGAAGTTGAGTGAGACTCAAAGCTCGACAACGTCAGAAGAAAGAGAAAGGACGAACGTCGTCCCCTATGCCTTAGCCATAGGCTCTATATTATGCCATGCTATGTACTGCACCTGTGTGTGCCTTGCCATGAGTCCGTCAGGGGGTACAAGAGTGGTCCAGGAGTGGATCACTGGACAGCGGTCGAAATTATCCTTAGTGACCAGAGGACTAAGGAAATGTTTCTTGATTATGAAGGTGATAAAGAGTTCGTCATAAAGAGTTACGTCGATGCAAGCTTTAAACACCTATCCGGATGACTAGTAGTAGTAATCTAGATACGTATAGTGGAGCAGCCATTTGGAAATAGTACCAGGTGGAGTGTGGTAGCAGTGTTTATAGTATGACATAGAGATTTCTAAAGTACACACGGATCTCAATATCGCAGACCTGTTGACTATAAGACCTCTCTCACATGCAAAGCATGATCAAGCCCCAGAACTCAGTGGGTGTTAGATTCATAACAATGCGAATCACATGGTGATGTGAACTAGATTATTGACTCTAGGCAAGTGGGAGACTGTTGGAAATATGCCCTAGAGGCAATAATAAATTAGTTATTTTCATATTTCCTTGTTCATGATAATCGTTTATTATCCATGCTATAATTGTATTGATCGGAGACTTAAATGCATGTGTGGATACATAGACAAAACCATGTCCCTAGTATGCCTCTAATAGACTAGCTCGTTGATCAAAAGATGGTTAAGGTTTCCTAGCCATGGACATGAGATGTCATTTGATAACGGGATCACATCATTAGGAGAATGATGTGATGGACAAGACCCAAACTACAAACGTAGCATATGATCGTGTCAGTTTATTGCTACTGTTTTCTGCATGTCAAGTATATGTTCCTATGACCATGAGATCATGCAACTCACGGACATCGGAGGAGTGCCTTGTGTGTATAAAACATCGCAACGTAACTGGGTGACTATAAAGGTGCTCTATAGGTATCTCCGATGGTGTCTGTTGAGTTGGCATGGATCGAGACTGGGATTTGTTACTCCGTGTGACGGAGAGGTATCTCGGGGCCCACTCGGTAATACAACATCACAACAAGCCTTGCAAGCAATGTGGCTAAGTGTTAGTCACGGGATCTTGTATTATGGAATGAGTAAAGAGATTTGCCGGTAACGAGGTTGAACTAGGTATGGAGATACCGACGATCGAATCTCGGGCAAGTAACATACCGAAGAACAAAGGGAACGTTATACGGGATTAACTGAATCCTTGACATAGAGGTTCGACCGATAAAGATCTTCATAGAATATGTAGGAACCAATGTGGACGTCCAGGTCCCGCCATTGGTTATTGACCATAGAGGTGTCTCGGTCATGTCTACATAGTTCTCGAACCCGCAAGGTCTGCACACTTAAGGTTCGGTGCCGTTTCGGTAGTGTAGAGTTATGTATGGTGGTGACCGAAGGTTGTTAGGAGTCCCGGATGAGATCCCAGACATCACGAGGCGCTCCGGAATGGTCTGGAGGTAAAGATTCATATATAGGAAGTCCCAGTTTGGTTTCCGGAAAGGTTTCGGGCTCATCGGTAGTGTACCGGGAGTGCCGGTAGTGTACCGGGAGGGGTTTTTCGACCCTAGAGGGACCATGGGCTGTGGGAGAGTATTAACCAGCCCTTAGTGGTCTGGTAAATCAGCCACAAAAGTCCCATGGCGCAGGGAGAAAAAAGGCTAAGGAAGAGGTGAAAAATCAGCCAATAGGAGGCAATCCTACTCCAACTAGGATTGGAGGTGAAGTAGGATTGCTTCCCACCTCCTATTTCGGCTAAACCAAAGGCCTTGGCTGCCTCTCCTCTCCTCTCCTCCTATATATACTAGTGGAATAGCTAGGTTTTGGCTAACAATTGCAGCCACGTGCTACCCGTTCCACCGGTGCTCCTCTAGATTGGTTTTTCGCGGTGCTTAGGCGAAGCCCTGCCGGAATTGCTCCACCACCACCATCGCCGGAGCACTGTCACGCTGCCAGTGAACTCTCTATCCTCTCCACCTCCTCTTGCTGGATCAAGACGGCGGAGATCGTCATCAAGCTGCATGTGTGCTGAACGTGGAGGTGCCGTCCGTTCGGCGCTAGATCGGAAGGACCATGATCGAGATCGCGAGACAGTTCGTGATGAGATCGCGGAACAGATCGTGATGAGTTCGCGGGACAGATCGTGATCAAGATCGTGAGACGGATCGTGATGAGTTCACGGGACGGATCATGATTGGATCGCGGGACGGATCATGATGAGATCGCGGGACGCTCGGCGATTTGGATCGCAAAGATGTTCGACTACACCAACCGCGTTTCTTAACGCTTCCCGCTTAGCGATCTACAAGGGTACGTAGATCCACTCTCCCTCTCGTAGATGCTCATCACCATGGATAGGTTTGCGTGTGCGTAGGAAAAATTTTGTTTCCAATGCGACGTTCCCCAACACCGACTACCCCTACTGGAAGAACAAGATGCGCATGCATCTCGAAGCCATTGACAAGGACCTATGGTATGTCATCATGGAGGGTATTCCCAAAGTTGGTGAAGGTGTCACTGCTGCTGATGTGAAGAGGTTCGCGCAACTTGACTCCACCGCCAAGAACATCATTTGTGGTCATCTGACCAAAGGACTGTATGGCCATGTGAGTGCACTTAACATCTGCAAGCAAATCTGGGAATGGCTGTCCAAAGTGAACGAATACGTCTCATCCCAAAGAGACTCCCGTGTTGATGTGCTTCGCAACCTGTTCAATAGCTTCAAGAGACTCGACAACAAAAATGTGTAGATCACCTTTGATCGCGTCACTGCCATCTCCAATGAGCTGAATACACTCGGAGCCACTGATATCACCAAACATGAAGTCATCAAGAAGCTACTCAGATCAGTTGACAGTTCCTTTGACACTCTCGCACTTATGATCCAAGAACGCCCTGACTTCAAGAGTTTGGATCCAGCTGATATACTTGAGAGGTTGAACACCCACGAATTCCAACAAGCTGAGAAGAGAGATATCTACGGACCAAGCTACAGTCACTCCCATGCATTGAAGGCCAAAGCTATGTATTCATCCAAAGACAACTCTAAATGTAGTTCTGATCGTGCTGAAGACTTTGGAAAAGAACTCGCCTTGCTTGTCAGGAAGTTTCAGAAGTTTGCCAAGTAAAAACACTATGCTAAATCTTCAAGACGTGATTCAGAGAGATCTGGAGATATGTCTTCAAATGACAGCAAGAAGCAAACCTGTCACAAGTGCAAGAAAACTGGGCACTTCATTGCTGATTGTCCTCAATGGGAAAAGGAATCCAAGAAGAAGAGAAAGAACTATGACTCCGATGACAACAAGAAGAAGAAGTATGCAAAGTCTTCATCACACAAGAAGAGTTCGTCAAGAAAGGCCCATGTCTTCATTAGAAAGGAGATGGATTCACAGTCTGAATCTTGTTCTGAGGCTGAGTAAGCATCTGAGGAGGAATCTAACGCTGAAGTAGCTAGACTGGCAATGGCTTCGACTTATCTGTCTACATCAGTCTTCGACCCGAAGACAATGGCTCTTTCTTCAACACCAAAGCTAGTGATGATGACACCACTCCATCCTAATTCTTCATGGTGAAAGCCTCCAAGGTATCCTCAAAATCCTCACGTCATGACTCTGAATCTGAAGATGAATCTGGTAATGTCATGAAACCAAGCTATGCTAAACTTGTAAAAATTTCCACCAAGCAACAAAATGCTATGGAGAACGAAACTATGGCTGAAGACATGCGTAGTCTTTGTTCAAGGTTTGAGGATCTCCAAAATTGTCATGATGCCCTCTCAACTAATCATGAGAAGCTTTCTCTTGAATATCTTCAAAAAAAGATTGATCTTGAGAAGTTGAGGGAAGCACTTGATGATATACGAAAGGAAAACGACTCACTCCTAGCACAACAGATCAGTACCCCTCAGTATTATTTTGATACTCCATGCTTAAGATGCATTGCTCGTGAAGCCAATGAGTCTACTGTTGAATGTTCTAAGGCTTCTGAGAATGCAATATCTTCAACTATATATGTGGAACCTAAACCCTCATCTGAGGAAGCCACTTCTATCACTAATGACAATGACAGGTTGAAGACATTGCTTGAGACTGGAATGTACAAAAGTCTCAAAGGGCATCAGATTCTCTCTGATGTCCTCAAGAAGACTATTCTGAACAAAAACCCTAGGAAAGAGGGTGTTGGTTTTGAAAGAAACCTCAGTGTTGATGGATCCTACTGGACACCTAAGCAGTACCCCAAAACTATATGGGTTGCTGCAAAAGGTCCATCAGTTGATCCTTCCACATTATCTGGCTATGACTGTGTGAATCGTCTAATTATTGATGAATCCTTTGATTCCAACTATAAACTGTTCAAATGCCAAGATGGTGAAGTGTTTGCCAGGTTTGTTGGTACTAACTGCAGGAATGGTTCTCCTTTGAAGAAGGTCTGGGTTCCCAAAAGTCTTCTTGAGAAGCTTCATGTGAATGTCCTGACGACATCTCTCAAGAAGAAGACAAACCCCGGATCAATGTATTCAAGAAGACAAAGTCCTTCATATGATCACTCTAACAAATATGTTTCGCGGGGAAGGACTCAAATCACACATGAATATGTGCACTATGGAATGAACCGTTATGTTCATCCAACCAAGAACTTCTCAGCTTATTCATTTGAGTACACTAACCCTCCTATGAAACATGCTATTAGGGTATCTTTGCCCAAATTCTCTCATGTTGCCTTACGTCTTATTGCTTCTAAGCCACCCCTTCACATGTGGGTGGTTAAGAGGAAATAATATCTTCATGCAGCATCGGGTCTCCAGATAGGAAGAAGCCTATCCCGAAGATTATCTCTGGAGACCCGAAAACAATCTTGTTTGGAGCAAGGTAATTAATGCAAATGACATTATTCATGTTGTCCATTGTCTTCATTCAACTACGCACTGCTATATCATCATCAATGCATGTAACAACTGCATGCCTTGGTGAACTATACTAATTCTCAATACAGGAAGACAAATTCAATGCCATTGAATGGATAATGGATAGTGGTTGCACCAGTCACATGACTGGTGATCGAAGCCTATTGATTGAGCAAACTCTTCGACCTCCAACAAAAGACCACATTGTCTTTGCTGACAAGAGCAGCAATAAAGTATTGGGGCTAGGTAGAGTTGCTATCTCAAGGGACTGACACATGGAAAATGGCATGCTTGTCGAATCCCTTGGTTACAACTTAATGTCTGTCTCAATGCTCTGTGACTTAGATATGCTTGTCATATTCAGAAAATTTCGATGTGTGGTACTAATGGCCTCTAAAAAAACCTAAGTCTTCGAAGGTTTTTGAAGAGGTGACTTGTACATGGTAGACTTCTCTGCAGGGCCACAGGTTGCCTCATGTCTTCTAGCAAAAGCTTCGGAATGGTGGCTTTGGCATAGAAGGCTAGGACATGCAGGGATGAGGAACTTACACAAACTCACCAAGAAGAAGCTTATCATTGGTGTTAAGGGTGTCAAGTTCAAGAAATACCACCTCTGTGGTGCCGGGAAGATGACTACGGTCAAGTATCCCTCGAAGACAATCATGACGATGTCGCGCCCCTTTGAGCTGCTACACATGGACTTATTTGGCCCCACTCATTATTCCACCTTCTCTACCACTGCAAATCTATATGGCTTTGTGATTGTTGATGACTATTCTCGATTCATTTGGGTGCATATCATACTTTACAAAACAGAAGTATAGGATGTATTCAGGCGCTTCACAAATAGGTGCATGAACAAATAGAACATTAAGATCAAGCACATCAGGAGTGACAACGGGACTGATTTCAAGAACACTAGACTTGATATCTTCCTTGATCAGCTAGTCATCACGAATGAGTTCTCTGCTCCCTACACACCCTAATAGAATGGCGCCGTGGAGCACAAGAACATGACTCTTATTGAGATGGCTCGCACCATGCTTGATGAATACAAGACACCAAGGAAGCTATGGCCTGAAGCCATTGACACTGCATGCCACATCATCAACAGAGTATATCTTCACAAGTTCTTCAAGAAAACTTCCTATGAGCTTCTAATACGTCTCCAACGTATCTATAATTTATGAAGTATTCATGCCATGTTTCCAATAATTTTATATGATTTTATTAGAACTAACCTAGATTGATGTTGTTTTCGACAGAACTACCATGGTGTCGTTTTTTGTGCAGAAATGAAAGTTCTCGGAATGGCCTAAAAATTTACGGTGATTTTTTATGGACCAAAAGAGACCCCCGAAGCACCGGAGTTGGGCCAGGAAGTGACCGAGGAGGACACAAGCTAGGGGCACGCCCTACCCCCCCAGAGCTTTGCACCACAATGATTGAGCTCCGAGGCACCACCAACCGTCTAGGGCACCGAAGCACCCAAGAGGAACAAGCTCTAGGGTGCTCAAACACCCAAGAGTAATAAGCTTCTCCACTTCTCACTTCCACGTATCACCGTGGAGAACTCAAACCTATGCACCAAATGCAATGGCAAGGGCACACGGAGTGCCCAAGTCCTTCTCTCCCAAATCCCACCAAAGCAACTAATGCTAGGGAGGAAAATGAGAGGAAAAACAAAGAGGAACATGAAGAACTCCAAGATCTATATCCAAAGGGGTTCCCTCACTTAGAGGGGAAAGTGGTTGGTGGACATGTGGATCTAGATCTCCTCTCCCTTTTCCCTCAAGAACTAGCAAGAATCATTGGAGGGATTGAGAGTTAGGAAGCTCGAAGAAGGTCAACAATGGGGGAAGAACACGAGCTAAAGAGATAAAGTCCATTGGGGTAGAAGACCCCCTTTTATAGGTGGGGGGAAATCTAATCATTATCCTCACAGCCCGCATAGAGTGGTACTACCGCTCGGTTGGTAGTAGCCATATGAAACACTACTACAACGAGGCAACAAGGCGGTAGTACTGTCGGAGCGGTACTACCGCCTGCCCTCGCGATACTACCATGGGGTAGTATTTAACGGCCACTCAGGTGCAACACACAGCAGAAGACACCATGAGGCAGTTTTACTACCGCTCGAGGTAGCGGTACTACCGTGTGTCCACGGATGTAAAAAACTACTTCCAGGCTACATCCGCTGGAGCTAGCTTCGAGAAAATATCCGGCACGGTAGTACCGGAAATAATTTGTGGTACTACCGCCTGAGGGGTGAAAGTAAAAAATTACTTCCGTGCAACTTGCGGTACTACCGCCCGAGGGGCGGAAGTAAAAATTACTTCCGTGCAACTTGCGGTACTACCGCTCTGAGGAGCGGTACTACTGCTAGCCGATGTACTGAGCTGCCTTCAACTACTCAGCTAGGAAAACGGAAGGATACAATAAAATCAGAACTGCCACAACTTCTGCAAGTGAGCTCCGAATTGAGCAAACTCAAGCTTGTTGGTTTTCTTAAGAAGCGGCAGTATAAAAATGCCAAAGGTATAGCGATGAGAAACCTCTTTAAATGAAAAATCAGCAATAACTCCAACATCTAAAACATCATAGAAGAAGCATATGGACTCCATTTTCGATGAACTTGAGCTTGTCATGAAGTTGACCATAAGCTCAAGAAACCTCAAAGATAAAAACCAACCAACAACCAAGAAAGATGATGATGCCAAGAATGCAATGGTTTGAGCTCGCAACGAACGATACAATCAAGCTACTCACTTGAGAGCCCCTTTGATAGCACGGCTACCTATCCTATAACCCAGTCTCCCAACTACTACTATGAGACCGGTAAAATGGAAAACCCTATCAAGGTCAAACCTTAGCCTTGTGCATGGTCCACTTGAGCAAGATGATAACGATCTTGACTTCCTCAAGATGGACCACCTTTCTTGATTGCGTTGGCTTGATGAAGACTAGATGATTGCTCCCCATACTCCACTATGGGTGAGACACTCTTCGGCACATCTTCACAAGTCCATTGTCACCACAATGGACGGCAAGATTCAAGCATGATCTCTCCGTGATGCTTCACTTGAACTTGCACACCGCAACCTTGATAACGATCACCACTTGATGTCATCTTCCATGGGTTGTATGGGATCTTCCTCTTGATGCAATCCCATGGAAATATGCCTAACCCCACAAAGAACTCTCACAAGGAACATGGGTTAGTACAAAAAGAGTAATGGACAATGTTTACCATACCGTGGGATCACTTGATTCCTCTCGGTACATCTTGTACGCTTTGTGTGTTGATCACTTGATTCACTCTTTCACTTAGTCTTGATAAACCTTGTATATTATCTTCTCTCTTCATAAAGATGATGTCTTGAAGTTAATCATGAATGCTCACACAATCTTCTTCTTCAAGACATGCTTGCAATAAGCTCAACTCTTGCATCACCAATATTTGGATAAACCATGAATACCACCTTGGTCATCACATAAACTCCTTGAAACCCAATACATGGACTTCAAGAAGTGCCTATGGACAAATCCTTCGAATATAACTCAAGGCAACCATTAGTCCATAGGGGTGTCATCAATTACCAAAACCACACATGGAGAAATGTGTTCTTACACATGTTGAAGACTTTGATGCACAACACATGATGTAACGTATGTCTTCAACTCATGAAGACTTACAATCTGAATGTGAATACATTAACGAAGAATATGACCTCGGAGCACCACGATAATTGTGTGTCATGTCTGAGTCAAACATTATTATACGGTGGGTAAAGCCACCAACCAATCTTGAAGACATTGCTTTTATCTCATCTCCTTCATATGTCTTCGGGAGCGGAATGTCTTTGCAAAAAAACTTTATTGCTTGCACGTGTGTTTTATTTGAAAACTATTTGCAGATCTACATTTGGATTAGAGCTTTGTCCTATACAACATTTGTCCTATAGCTTTGTCTTCAAACTTTTCCTAGGAAAATGTGATCAGACCCGACATTCTCCTCTGTTCTTACCTCGTCTAAATCTGTTCTAATCTAGTCATATGCATTCTATGATTGACACGTGTTGACTGTCTTCACTGCGTCCTTATCGGTCGAAGACAAATCAACCACATATTTAATTCTCAAATCTACATTGTCTCCGTGTTTTTAGCAACAACTCCTACGCCACCGCTTCGATTATGGTAGTGGGTTGTCAGGTGGTTTGCATGCATGCCATGTGTCCCACATTAACCGAAGAGTTAAGGGTGTATCCCTTCATATTTCAAACTCCTCCACCCTTATAAATACGAGTTACCCCCTTCTATTATTACTTTCCTCTTCCTCTGCCACCCCACATGCTCAAAACTCTAGCGTCGTTGCTGGAATCCATTGTCACCGGAGACGAAGTGCTTCATGGACACGACTTCTCCATCGACGTACTCGCATCGGCCGCGTTCATCCTCCACTCGTCGTCGCCGTAGTTGTCTGCCTCCACCGAGTTAGGGTGAGGCAGATTGAACCGCTCGGCTTCTCTGCCTCGTCGAGTAGTTCGTCTCGTTCTTCATCGTGGTTATTAAAGATCTATTTGTACCCCACATTTTGATCCAAAATTCTTACTCAAATTTGTCGGTTGTGGTTTCTTCACCTTCCACCATACCGCATGTAGATCTATATCTATTATTTCCAAATATATTCACTTTGTGGTCTGGAACTTGGATTGATTCCTCACTTGTACGAATCCTTGGACTTGTACAAATCTGAAATCACCATATTATCTATAGAAGTGAATGTCTTCGATATAAGGTCAATGTCATCAAAACTTAGTTTTAACTTCCAAACCTTCTGAGCATGCATATGATCTCTCCTCTTCCCTCGCATCTCTAACTCTTTCACAGGTACATGTCCGCAGCAGAATCGCTTGGATCTCATAGTCTGAATTTGTTTACAGACTACTTGCAGATACATCTGGAATCTTCTGGTGTGTGTTCATACTTGTGCACTCCTGTAAAGCCTTTGCCGAAGCCAATGGCAGATAACAAACTAGTCAAGAAGGGAGGGAAGAAACGACGAAAGAATACTGCTAAGGATCTTCCTCACGAACTATATGAGCAATACAAGTCTGATGAGGGAGAAACTTACAACCAGCGCAAGAATCGTCTTTAATGGATTCGACAATACTGGAGTGTGGAGTGGTTTTACTACCGCTTTGTCACTGATGAGTATGCTGAGAAGTGTGTAGAGAATGCACCTTGGACGGACATCATATACAGAAATCTTCTTCCTAAGACAAAGGCTGACGCCATCGAGATGGGATTCTATCCATGCATGTTCAGGGCCCCAATGCCAAAAGATCCCCATCCATCAAGCATCCTTGGCATCCCAGATCCCACAGAGTCGGATGCTAAAGTTGAGCAAGAAAATGCTCCTAAGCCACCGCCGAAGCCTTTGGATGAGCCAAAGTATTCTGAGCCGAAGTCTTCCAAGGCTCCTCCTCCAGCAAAGTCTTCCAAGACGAAGTCATCGAAGGCTCCATCTCCGGCAGAGTCTTCACCACAAGCTTCGCGGTCCCCCTCTGCAAATCCTGAGGAACCACAATCTGAAGGTCGCCTCCATAGGTGTATGAAGAGAAAGGTTGTTGCTTATCGTGGCTCCAAGCCTACTCTATCTTTAATGGATGCAGCCAACATGATTGAGCTCTCAGATGACGAGTTTGATGACGAAGCCTTGGCAAGGCTTGTTCAGCAGAAAGAGGAGGAAGCCAAGAGGCTTGAAGACTTACCTTTGATTGACCCTGTCATTTTCGAACATTTCATTGATGAATGGTTCGCTGACCCCTCTCTCAACATTGATGCACTTCAGCTCCCAATCGGCCTGAATGTCATGTTCCAAGGACTTGTGAATGAGGAACTGACCATGGCTCAGAAGCCAAGCAAACCAAGGCCAAGATCAGCCATGAAAAGGAGCTCTTCAAGCAAAATGTGCACAAACTCAATGCCGAACAGATCAAGGGTTATCAGCTGATGCTGACAGATCTCAAAATTGTGTTTGAGAATAGATGTGAAGTTGTCAAGGGTGCCCTTGCATGCCTCAAGAGGAAGACCACCATCAAGGTGCAAGCCCACAATGACATGCTGAAGATAAAGGCATAGCCTGCCCATGCACCTGAAGTCATTGCTCGCTCACATCAAGCTTCAATGTCTTCAGACTAGCCTACTCCTGCACAGTCTGAGGAGCATGACATAGTCTTCCCCACTAGGTTTGTCAACCCACGGTCGTGCCCCTCTACCACTGCTTCGTCTAGCAAGAAGATAAAGCAAGCTGAAGCTGAAGCCAAGAAGCGCAAGGCGTCTACCTTTGAAGCCCAACCTCCGAAGAGGTTGAAGACAAGAAAATCCAAGCCTTCAGAACCAGTGCAAGACCCAGCACCAGAACCATCCTCTGCTCCATCATCAACACCTGATCCTCAAGAGCCACTGCATGTTAAGCCAATTTCTGTGGCACCCCCTGCATCAGAAAACTTGGAAAGGCGAGTTGTTCTGTGTGAGTCTGCTACCACAGAGACTCGAAAACCTGAAGAGATTCCAGCTGCCAAAGACACTGCCGCAGCTAAACACAATGCTCATGAAGACATTGGTCCTGAAGACAATGTCGAGCCAGAACCTGTTCTACAAGTGGATGCTCTAATGGTCCACTCTCCCAAACCCACTAGTGAATTTGTGGACATTGGAACTCCTCTTCATCTGGATGTTCTTGAAGCTGACTCTGGTACACCATCACCACCTTTCTTCCCACCTGTGTTAGCCTTGCCAGAATCTCCGTTTGCACCAGAGGAGATTGAACCTACCAACCGTACTTCCCCACTCAAACGTCTTCGTAGAGGACTCTGAGCTCTCATGTCTCCAATTCCTGAAGACGAAGTGCATGCTACACCAACTACAGCAGTCGAAGATATGCTGATGATTGAAGATGTTCCTTCCAGCCAACCTGTCAGAGAAGACTTGGCAGCTGAAGACATTGCTCCTGATGCCACCATGGGAGAAGCCAATGCCCCATCCCCTGATGGACCTCCTGTCCCTACCACGCCATCTACTGAATACAATGAAGACAACATTGTGATGGCTCACAATCGGGAAGGAGAGATGGTCCCTACAAGATGGCATCGCCTTGTTGCACCACCACAGATGGGCCCTCAATATGAGTTCCACTTGGATTGCCGCCCCTCTGTCATGAATCCTATGCCTCGACCTCCAAGTCTTCGACGGTTAGGCCCAAAGAGACCTTTGGTCTTCGAGTTGGAAAGATTCAGGCTAAACAACACCTTCTTTGACTCCGGCCGCAATCCTTACAAGAAAGCAAAGATACAGTCTGACCGTTTCTGGAGTGCTCCACAATGTCAGTACTACATGTGCATGATGTAGGAGATATGCCCTAGAGGCAGTAATAACAGTTATTTGTATCTCCAAAGTTTGTAATGAATGTTTATGTTCCATGCTATAACTTCAATGATTCTCGAGTCTACAAATTAAACGAGGCTTGGAGGGAAATTCATGTGCACGTGTGGTATAATAAACGGTAAATTGTATTCCTAGTCTTGCCTCTAAGACTGGCTCAAGTGTTGCATGATGGTCCTGTTTTCTTGATCATGGGCATGGCTATGCCGGCAATTTTGAGGGCACAATGTTGGTAGAACATTTGTGTTGAATCCATCCGAATTGATGTTATGCTATGAGATACATTCGTCACAAGTTAATGGTAAATAACACAGAGATGGTTAATGTTTTCATAATTCCTTAGACCATGAGAGTATCGAGTATCTTCATGCTTGCTTCATGAACTTTGGGGTTTGTTAAACGTCATCCGTAAATGGGTGGCTATTACGGCAGCTTACGGGTTCATGGGAAAGTATGTCAGGTAACTTGATAGCTCAAGATTGGGATTTGCTCCTCCGATGATGGAGAGATATCTCTGGGCCCTCTCGGTGTTATGGTATCCATCATCATCTGGCCAGACACTTTCTGATTTGATTACGGGGATGCCGGAACACAGGAACGAGAAAAGAGAACAATACCGGCAACGAGGTAACTGGCATAGTGGACAAGTTGTTGATCCACGAGGATGCCTGCATGTATCACCTCGGGTAATTGTAACATATCGCGAAGCAACAAGAATAGCTCACGGCAACTACAGGTTCACTTGAATATTCATTCGTGTGGGTATAGGGGTCAATATGGGTGTCCACGGCTCCGATGTTGATCATTGATCGGAAGGGGTTCCGGGTCATGTCTATGCTTCACCGAACCTATAGGGTCACACGCTTAAGGGTCATCTATCTGTTGAATACTAGACAGGGAGTCTGAGAGAAAATCACCGAAAAGTTTCGGACACCGGAAAAGTTTTGGACAGCGGAAAAGTTCTGCAGACAGGACACCGGAACAGTTTCGGTAAAACTAAAAAGTAGTTTTAGGGGATACCATTAAGTCAAATTGGTTTCGGCACATGCGTGATAATTCTTGGAGGGTGCCAGAATCATTCTGGAAACTTCTGGGAATTTTCCAGAAGAAAAAACGGAAATGTTCCGGAGCTGCCGGAACCGCTTCACATGCTTTTCGCGGATGAAAATCACTATTCTAGAATTGTTCCGGATCGCATTAAAAATTATTTTAGTGGGGTACTAGAATTGTTCTAAGCCCACATAAATATTTTCAGTTCGATCAGACGCTAAAAAATGTCGTCATGAATAGTGAAAGTGCTTTTTGGATATTTATGGAAAAGCACCTTTTTGGATATTTCCAAAAAGGCTTCTAGAGGGGATTGGGGAGCAAGGTAGCTCCTCATGGGCCCCCCAAAGGGTTGGCCGGCCAAGGGTGGAGCTCCTCCATGGAGCTCCACATGGCACCCCTTTTCCTTCTTATTATTTTTATGTGTGACATAAAGTGGGGGTAGTTTGGTATTTTCAAGTCCCAACCCTACCCCTTGGTTTTCCTTTAAATAGAGGAGATGTGGGCTGCCATCTCTTCATCCTTGTGCTCTCATACACATGCTTTTCTTTGCAAGCTCTCTCTCTCTCCCTCCCACGAAAAGAGTCTTTCGTAGAGCCGAAAGGCTGTCTGGGTTCCGGCAGGAACTAGTTCTAGACGGCGAAGCCCTGCCGGATAGATGACACCGTATGTGTGCAACCCCGTAGAGAGGTCATAGTTTCGATCTTTTGCCCAAGGGGTTGTTCGTGTGTCCTCCCGCAGGGCTGTCCGAGTCTCCGTTCGAGTTTTGAGGGTCCTCCCAAAGGGTTGTCCGCGACATCGTCCGGGGGACTGTCCGACCGCCTCCCGAAGGGCTATCCAACGAGGGAGTACATCCTCACAGTTAGGAGGTTGTAAAATCCTAGCTGTGGGGATCTGCACCAACGATCTCCACCGACTCTTCTTCCGCTGCGCTTCGAGTCGGTACGGATCAGATCAAACCTTGTATGCAGTCTCCATAGTGCTCCTGGGCATGCTCGCTATACCGGAAATTTTTGTTTTCTGTCGCATTCCCCAATAGTGGCATCAAGAGCCAGGCTATGAGTAGATGCATGTTATGATCTAGACCACATGAGATGTATGGGTATTGCATAGTATAATTTTGTAGTTGATGAGATCTATTGCTGAAAATTATTTGTGCGGGTAGCAGATGAAATCTGTTACCCGATGTTCCTGTTGCTTCCCGTGAATTTGCATAGTCCTGATCTTGACGGAATGGTGGAATCTTACAAAGTTCTCGCAATCCGTGATCCTTTCATGCTGCTCCTGAGTATGCTGATTGACAGATCAATGAAGTGCTAACAGTTCTTTGGGTTCCACCATAGTTAAAGAAAGATGGATGTTTCGCAAACGAAAGGGCAATGCAGATATGATCTGCATGGGGGTCACACGTATGACGAAGTTTAGTATGGGGCTCGAGATTTTATTATCTCGTGTTTCATACACCCTGGAAAGTTAATCTAGCAACTTGAATTCTCATACTTGATGATAAACGTTGGTAGTTGTGGTTTGAGTCAAAACCTTAGAAGCCACGTAAAATAAAATTTTGTATAAACCGATTAGAGGCATCTAACTTGGTTTTGCAAGATGGTTTGCATGTGATGTGGTATAGCAATTCTCATATTCAATTTGATTATGTATGAGATGGCTATATGATGTAATTAGCATGACCTACGTGTCATGATTCGACATGATGGCTGGAGCCATATGATTGCACTTTAATGACCTGTGTGTCAACCTTATGTAATGCACTTATTTTATTAGCTATAGAGATAGCAATATTATCTGGTGCATCGACAAGGTGGTGGCAATCTTCGCAAAGGTGAACACCAACGCGAATGCCGAAGACGAAGAAATACTTGACTTCTCCGTCAGAAGGGGCTATACCATATCATGCTAATTATGAATTGCCTGAGATGTTTATCCCTTATGTTGCACCCTTCTTGATTGCGTGGTAGTCGCTTTTTATTAGGGTGATCTCTCACAAAAATATCAAGTAGTTAGTGTTCTCCCAAGTGTAGCACCGTCACGGCACCTATCTTTTCGGGGTGTGCCGTGTCACACGGGTACGAACGATTAGAGAAGTGTGAGGCGGGTGAGTTGAGACCTCGCAGCAAGATCACTTGGTTGTCTTGACGTTCAGGCATGACCGTCATGAGCTCGGAACACACGCATCGAAAGATGAACAAGAGTCACATAGAGATGTGATTGGCAAGTTGGCCTACCGGTTAAGATTTTTGTCATGAGTGGTGTTACACCAATGGAAAACAATCAAGACACGGGTCTTGAATCACTTACAATCAATTTGGAGAGATATTGATTTGAGTGGGAGCACACTTTAGAATAAAATTGTTTATTCACTAGTGCCAAAAATCATTATGAACAAAGTCTAAGTAAACTTGTGTTTTCCGTTGTAGATCAAATGGCTCGCAACACCGCATTCAACTTAGGCCCTATGTTAGAGAAAGAGAAGTTAGCTGCGAATGGAAACAACTATGTGGACTGGGTCCGTACCCTAAGGATTATCCTTCGGGGTGCTAAGAAAGTGTACATGCTTGACAGACCTCTTCCTCCTAAACCGGCAGCAACAGCCACGGCAGACATACAAAATGTCTGGGCCACTAAGGATGATGATTACAACTTAGTGCAGTGCCTCATGTTGTCTTGCATGAGTTCAGAGCTTCAAAAATGTTTTGAATTCCATAACTCCTTTGATATGATCAAGGATCTGGATGCTCTTTATGAGTTTAAAGCACGGTCTGAATGTTTTGACATCATGAAAATGATGGCGGAGACCAAGATGGCTAAGGGCAGTTCAGTTGGCGAGCACGTAGTCAATATGATTGGCTACGCTGAAAGGCTTAAAATCCTGGAATTCCCACTTCCAGAAGAGCATGTTATGGACTTGTTGCTAGGTTCACTCGCCCCGTCTTATGGCAGTTTCATCATGAACTACAACATGAATTGGATGGACAAAACAACTAATGAGGTGCTTGCCATGCTGAAAACTGCTGAAGGAGGACTGCAGAAAAATCGCAAGCAAGTGTTGCCTGTGAATAAAACTACTAGTTTCAAAAAGAAATGCAAGCCAAAGAAGGGCAAGGGCGTCGGTAAGACTGGTTTCCAACGCAAATCTAAGGGCGGAGCCAAGAATGAAATTGAGTGCTTCTACTGCAAGGGCACAGGTCACTGGAAGAGAAACTGCAAGAAGTATCTGGAAGATAAGAAGTCCAGGAAAACCGGAAAAGGTATAATTGTTATACAAGTTAATGTCATTGATGATTTTCTTGCTAGCGAAAATTCTAAGTCTTAGGTATTTGATACCGGATCGGTTGCTCACATTTGCAACTCGATACAGGGGCTTCAGAAGGTGCGCAAGCTGGCAAAGAATGAAGTCGTGATGCGTGTCGGGAACAGCGCTGGGATCGCCGCTCAAGCCGTCGGCATTATGCCTCTACGTCTCCCTTCAGGATTTATTTTGGAACTTAGTAACTATTATTTTGTTCCTTTGTTGTGTAGAAACATTATCTCTGGATCATGTTTAGTACACGATGGGTACTCCTACAAGTCTGAGAACAATGGTTGTTCACTTTATTGTAAGGATAGGTTTTATGGATTTGCACCCATTGTTGGGGGCCTTTTCATATTGAATCTTGAATGTTAAAGTGATGTCTTTAACGTGAATGCTAAACGCCTTAGGAAGGCTAATACCACCACCACTTTCATGTGGCACTGTCGACTTGGCCACATCGGAAAGAAACGCATGCAAAGACTCCATAAAGATGGAGTTTTACCGTCCCTTGATTTTGAATCATTTGACACATGTGAAGCTTGCTTGATGGGGAAAATGACCAAGACGCCGTTCACGGGTCATCCTAAACGGGCGAGTGAATTATTGGAAATAATACATAGTGATGTATGTGGTCCAATGAGCACAATCGCACGGGGTGGGTATTTCTACTTCGTAAATTTTACTGATGATTTAAGTAGGTATGGATATATCTACTTGATGAAGCATAAGTCGGAAACCTTTGAAAAGTTCAAAGAATTTCAGAATGAGGTAGAAAATCATCATAACAAAAAGATTAAGTTTCTGCGGTCTGATCGCGGAGGCGAATATCTTAGTCATGAGTTTGGCCAACATCTAAGTGACCGTGGAATCGTTTCATAGCTTACGCCTCCTGGAACTCCATAGAGAAATGGAGTATCGGAAAGACGTAACCGAACCCTGTTGGACATGGTAAGGTCGATGATGTCCTTTTCAGATCTATCGATATCTTTTTGGGGTCATGCACTACTCACTTCCGCTCACACACTTAACAGAGCACCGTCTAAGTCTGTGGAGACGACGCCATATGAGATATGGCACGGGAAGAAACCCGACCTGTCGTTTCTCAAAATTTGGGGTTGTGAGGCATACATAAAGCGTTTACAGCCAAGAAAACTTGATCCCAGATCAGACAAATGTTACTTTGTAGGTTATCCAAAGGAGACAGTTGGGTATTCTTTCTATCACATCTCCAAGAGCAAAGTGTTTGTTGCAAAACATAGAGTCTTTCTTGAGAAAGAGTTTCTCGCTAAAGAAGTGAGTGGGAGGACGGTACAACTTAATGAGATTAGTGAATCTTTGGCAACCGTTGATATGGCTAAGGAACCGGAAGTAATTCCGCAAATTATCCCTACAATCGAGCCGGAAGTTGTCGCATGTGATGCGGAAACTTCAGACAATGTTGTAACTCAACCGCGCAGATCAGGTAGGGCTATCCAGCCACCTGAGTATTTTCATAACGAAATATTCATTCTTGAAGACGATGAACTTGCGCACTACAAGGAAGCGATGGCGGGGCCTAGCTCAAGGGAATGGCACAAAGCCATGAGATCCGAAATGGAATCCATGTACGAAAACCAAGTTTGGAACTTGGAAGAACTTCCAGATGGCGTAAAACCCATTGGTTGTAAATGGATTTTCAAAAGAAAGACGGACGCAGATGGTAACATTACTATCCACAAATCTAGACTTGTCGCGAAAGGGTTCACTCAAATTCCAGGAGTGGACTACGACGAGACTTTCTCGCCCGTAGCTATGCTTAGGTCTGTTCGGATATTACTAGCAATTGGCTACTTATTTCGATTATGAAATATGGTAGATGGATGTCAAAACGGCTTTCCTAAATGGAAACCTTGAACAAGGTGTATGCATGATACAGCCAGAAGGTTTTGTCGATCCTAAGAATACTGGAAAAGTATGTAAGCTTCAAAAAGCCATTTATGGTCTGAAGCAAGCATCAAGGAGCTAGAACATTCGTTTTGATGAAGTGGCAAAAGAGTTTGGCTTCATCAGGAACGATGAAGAATCTTGTGTTTACAAGAAGTATAGTGGGAGCGCAAAAGCATTTCTAATCTTGTATGTGGATGACATATTGTTGATTGGAAATGATGTGAATTTTCTTAGCGAAATAAAAGACTCATTGAAAAGGAGTTTTTCAATGAAAGACTTAGGTGAAGCGGCATATGTATTGGGCATCAGGATCTATAGAGATAGATCAAGACGCCTAATAGTGCTTAGCCAAAGCATGTACATTGACAAGGTGTTGAAAAGGTTCAACAGGGATAACTCCAAGAAAGGCCTACTCCCCATGTCACCTGGAACAGTGCTTTGCAAGAATCAGAGTCCTCGGACCCTCGATGAGCGAGTACAAATGAATGATATTCCATATGCTTCGGCAGTTGGTTCTATTATGTATGCCATGCTATGTACAAGACCGGATGTTTCCTATGCGCTAAGTGTTAGCAGTCGGTACCAAGGTGATCCAGGATTGGAACATTGGGCCGCAGTCAAGGGTATTCTTAAGTACCTCAGAAGGACCAAGGATTTACTCCTTGTGTACGGAGGTGATGAAGAGCTCATTATAAGTTGTTACACTGATGCAGGCTTCATGACTGACCCAGATGACTTCAAATCTCAATCGGGCTATGTTTTCATATTGAACGGCAGCGCAGTTGATTGGAAAAGTTCCAAACAAAAGACTATGGCGGATTCTATGACAGAGGCAGAATATGTTGCTGCTTCTGAAGCCTCCAAGCAAGTTGTCGGTATCAAGCAATTTCTTGAAGACCTTGGTGTGGTTCCAAGTGCTTTGGACCCAGTGGAGATCTATTGTGATAATAGTGGCGTCGTGGCTCAGGCAAGGGAGCCATGTTCGCACCATAAGACAATGCATATTCAACGCAAATATAAACTCATTCGACATCATGTCGAAGAAGGTTTAGTGAAAGTACGCAAAGTTCACACGGATCTGAATGTGTCATACCCGATGACAAAGCCTCTACCACGAGCAAAGCACAAGCAACACCGGATAGCCATTGGTGTTAGGGAAGCCATGTAACTGGATTATGACTCTAGTGCAAGTTGGAGTCTATAGGAGATATGCCCTAGAGGCAGTAATAACAGTTATTTTGTATCTCCAAAGTTTGTAATGAATGTTTATGTTCCATGTTATAACTGCAATGATTCTTGAGTCTACAAATTAAATGAGGCTTGGAGGGAAACTCATGTGCACGTATGGTATAATAAACGGTAAATTGTATTCCTAGTCTTGCCTCTAAGACTGGCTCAAGTGTTGCATGATGGTCCTATTTTCCTGATCATGGGCATGGCTATGCCGACAATTTTGAGGGCACGATGTTGGTAGAACACTTGTGTTGAATCGATCCGAATTGATGTTATGCTATGAGATACATTCGTCACAAGTTAATGGTAAATAACACAGATATGGTTAACGTTTGCATAATTCCTTAGACCATGAGAGTATCGAGTTTCTTCATGCTTGCTTCATGAACTTTGGGGTTTGTTAAACGTCATCCGTAAATGGGTGGCTATTACGGCGGCTTACGGGTTCATGGAAAAGTATGTCAAGTAACTTGATAGCTCAAGATTGGGATTTGCTCCTCCGACGATGGAGAGATATCTCTGGGCCCTCTCGGTGTACGGTATCCATCATCGTCTGGCCAGACACTTTGTGATTTGATCACGGGGATGCCGGAACACGGGAACGAGAAAAGAGAACAATATCGGCAACGAGGTAACTGGCATAGTGGACAAGTTGTTGATGCACGAGGATGCATGCATGTCTCACCTCGGGTAATTGTAACATATTGCGAAGCAATAGGAATAGCTCACGGCAACTAGAGGTTCACTCGAATATTCATTCGTGTGGGTATAGGGGTCAATATGGGTGTCCACGGCTCCGATGTTGATCATTGATCGGAAGGGGTTCCGGGTCATGTCTATGCTTCACCGAACCTATAGGGTCACACGCTTAAGGGTCATCTATCTGTTGAATACTAGACGGGAGTCTGAGAGAAAATCACCGAAAATTTTTGGACACCGAAAAAGTTTTGGACAGCGGAAAAGTTCTACAGATAGGACACTGGAACAGTTTCGGTAAAACTAAAAAGTAGTTTTAGGGGATACCATTAAGTCAAATTGGTTTCGGCACATGCGTGATAATTCTTGGAGGGTGCCAGAATCATTCTAGAAACTTATGGGAATTTTCCAGAAGAAAAAACGGAAATGTTCCGGAGCTGCCGGAACCGCTTCATGCTTTTCGCAGATGAAAATCACTATTCCGGAATTGTTCCGGATCGCATTAAAAATTATTTGAGTGGGGTACTAGAATTGTTCTAAGTCCACATAAATATTTTCAGTTCGATCAAACGCTGAGAAATGTTGTCATGAATAGTGAAAGTGCTTTTTGGATATTTATGGAGAAGCACCTTTTTGGATATTTCCAAAAAGGCTTCTAGAAGGGATTGGGGAGCAAGGTAGCTCCTCATGGGGGGCCCCCAAAGGTTGGCCGGCCAAGGGTGGAGCTCCTCCATGGAGCTCCACATGGCACCCCTTTTCCTTATTATTTTTATGTGTGACATAAAGTGGGGGTAGTTTGGTATTTTCAAGTCCCAATCCTACCCCTTGGTTTTCCTATAAATAGAGGAGATGTGGGCTGCCATCTCTTCATCCTTGTGCTCTTATACACATGCTTTTCTTTGCAAGCTCTCTCTCTCCCCCCACGAAAAGAGTCTTTCGTAGAGCCGAAAGGCTGTCTGGGTTCCGACCGGAACTAGTTCTGGATGGCGAAGCCCTGCCGGATAGATGACACCGTATGTGTGCAACCCTGTAGAGAGGTCATAGTTTCGATCTTCTGCCCGAGGGGCTGTTCATGTGTCCTCCCGTAGGGCTGTCCGAGTCTCCGTTTGAGTTTCGAGGGTCCTCCCGAAGGGCTGTCCGCGACATCGTCCGGGGGACTATACGACCGCCTCCCGAAGGGCTGTCCGACGAGGGAGTACATCCTCGCGGTTGGGAGGTTGTAAAATCCTAGCAGCGGGGATCTGCACCAACGATCTCCACCGACTCTTCTTCCGCTGCGCTTTGAGTCGGTACGGATCAGATCAAACCTTGTATGCAGTCTCCATAGTGGTCCTGGGCATGCTCGCTATACCGGAAATTTTTGTTTTCTGTCGCGTTCCCCAACACATGCTCTATGGCCAGAACAGGATCTTTCCCCACAAGCATCTCAGCTTTGAAGCTATGAAAGGTCTTCCTTGTTTTGACCAGGCTCTGGATTGTCTTCGAGATGTGGGTTTGCTGCCTTTATGCACAGATCATGAAGACTGGAATGAAGAACTCATCCTCCAGTTCTATGCAACCCTTCACATCCCTGGCTTCGGTTGTGATTTGAGCTCCTGGCAGTTGGAATTCATGGTAAGGGATGAACACATCACTGCTTCACCACTGGACTTCTTTCCTGCAACACCCCTTGCTACCTCTAGTGAAGATTTAGATCCTCGCTCTGAAACCTATGCGGCTGCAACTTGAAGCCTATTCCATATGCGAGAACCCAATATGACTGAGATGCTCACACTGATGCAGTCCTTGGATCAAGATGCAGCATTGCCCACTTCATTCTTTGTGGATGATCTTTAGTATCTACCCAGGACACTCTACCACATTCTTAGGCACACCATTTGGCCTATCAAAGGGCACAACTCCTCTCGCAAGGTTGAAGGACCTCTGAAGACTTTGCTCTGCAACATTGTATATGGCATCAGGTTCAATCTTCAAGACCTGTTTCTTCGGAACCTCGCCGCAAATGGCTTCAATGTCCTCGAGCCGAAGATTTATGCTCCTTGGATCATGCATTTCATCAAGTATAGAACTAACACCAGGTTTCTTCATGAGTGGACATGACGCTAGATGCACTTAGTTGTGCAAGATCTCAACCATGTTCGCAACCTGGCTACCAAGAACGCCTTTGTTGCTGATGAAACCAGTTGGCGCTCATGGAAGACTCTGAATATGCTGGCACCTGAGCATGAGCTTCATGATGATGGATTTCATCCTCGATACATATTTGGTGCTCCTCCTCCCAGTGCGGAGAAATGGCACAAGACTCCATCTCTCCAAGACAGTGACTTCTCCTCATCTGCTCCCTCCGTCAACGTCCAACTTGCTGATGAAGCTGATGATGCAACCTCCATGCCTCCATCAACTTAGTGTCTCAGCACTGCATCAAGCTCCTCTGCACCAGCACCTCTAGACCCTGCTGCACCATCTTCACCAACACCTTCTGGGGACGAGTAGTTCTCAGTGTCTTCATACCTTTTTGGTCATTCGATGAAAAAAGGGGGACAAGCATTGGGTGATAGTCTTCAAAAAGGTCTACTTATAAGGGTTGGGTGTTATTTTGCTAAATTTACAACTCTCATTTATGAACATTTGCCATTTTGGGGTTGTAAAACTTAAGTCCTGATGGACATCTGCACTTTATGTTTACCGTATATTTTGGCGCTTCTTCAAGTTATCTTATGAGCCCGAAGCCATTCTGCAGACGCCCATTTTTCATTATGCATTTCATTATCTTTGACATATCTATTAAATGCTAGTGATTAGATTACAACATATAGGGGGAGTTCTCCACAAACTACAACCTGCCATGTGCATTTGCATTCCAAGCAAAATCTTCATATGCACATCTTCAGGAGGAGCTGTCTATATCTTGCAATCAAAATCTTCAAAACCTTATCTTCACATATTTTTAATCCCCGTTGAAAACTTCAACCGGTTTGTCATCAATCACCAAAAAGGGGGAGATTCTAAGTGCATCTAGTGCCACCCTTGT
Source organism: Hordeum marinum (assembly GCA_022496015.1). Classification (NCBI taxonomy): domain Eukaryota; kingdom Viridiplantae; phylum Streptophyta; class Magnoliopsida; order Poales; family Poaceae; genus Hordeum; species Hordeum marinum. Next base: position 452,903,195 of record CM039678.1, read on the forward strand.
TTGGTTTTGGAGTATTGAAGACAAATGTGGTTGCCGGACTAATGTGTTTGTGAGAGTTCATAGGTTAACACAGAAAGAAGTCCATGGAGTTTGGTTTAGCCGTCGAAGACGACCCCCAAAAATGTCCAAAGACATTGATGACGGCTAAAGCCATTAGTGGTGGATGAAGACATTCATCCGAAGACAATGAAACGTGAAGACGAAGTCTTTTGGTAGTTTTGTTTCTTCTTTCCTAAGTCATAGGAACCATAGTACTGTTAAGTGGGGTCGATGTGATCGAAGTCAGATGCTGACGTGATGCTCAACCCATACCTATGTCTTCGAGTGAAGACAGTGAGAGGAAACCTCTTCGAGAGCTGGTTGAGTCAGCTTAACTTGTAGATCAAGTAAAGTTGTTGCGTGTGTTTGAAATCCGACCATTGTGACACGTGTCGGTTGGCCATTGACCCAGGGTCATTTCGATCATATCAGGTTGGGTTGCCCGCTGGCTATAAATAGCCCACCCCCTCCACCATGATAAGGTGGCTGCTCAGAGAGAGATACGACTGTTGTTGTTTTGGAGGAACCTACCTCGAAGACTTTGAGAGAGAGAGAACATCCTGCGAGGATACACCTAAACACCTAGAGCTAGAGTGTTTGAGCATCACCGAAGTCATTTTGTTTTGAGAGAACTGGAGACTGTTGGGGAATGTTTCATGGGAAACAAAAAAATTCCTACGCACACGCAAGATCTATCCATGGTGATGAGCATCTACGAGGGGGAGAGTGGATCTGCATACCCTTGTAGATCGCTAAGCAGGAAGCGTTAAGAAACGTGGTTGATGTGGTCGAACGTCTTCGCGATCCAAATCGCCGAGCGACCTGCGATCCCATCACAATCCGTGCCACGATCCAATCATGATCCGTCCCGCGATCCAATCACGATCCATCTCGCAATCCAATCACGATCTATCCCACGATCCAGTCGCGGACCTTCCGATCTAGCACCGAACGGACGGCACCTCCGCGTTCAGCACACGTACAGCTCGATGACAATCTTCATTTTCTTGATCCAACAAGAGGGAACAAATAGGTAGATGAGTTCTCCGGCAGCGCGATGGTGTGGCGGCGATGGTGGTGGAACTATTCCAGCAGGGCTTCGCCTAAGCACCGCTGAAACAATCTAGAGGAGAAACTACGATCTAGAGAAGAGGGTAGCACATGGCTGATTTCTATTGTGAAAAACACTCAAAACCTCTAGTATATATAGGAGGAGGGAGGGACGAGGCTTGGCTTCCCAAGGGGCTAGCCCTTGGTTCGGCCGAAGTGGAGAGAGGAGGAGTCCTTCTCTCCCACTAGGAATCCTCCTTCCACCTTTGGTTTTCTCCAGCTAGCCGCATGGGCCTCTTGTGGGACTTCATCCAGCCCACTAGGAGCTGGTTTACCTCTTCCCACAGCCCATGTGGCCCCTTGGGTCGAGACACCCCTCCTGATGGTCCCCCGGTACCCTACCGGCATTCCCGGTACACTACCGGTGATGGGGTTATTACCCCTAGGTAGGCCAACGCAACGGGGTCTTCCCCCTTTCGCTTCGAAGAAAAACTACGCGGCCGGCTGGCCGTGGCCGGCTGGAGGACAATCGGCACGAGCCAATGCCGGGTAGCGCCCCGGACGATTGGTCGAAGAGCCGGCTGGACCCTCGGTCGGCTGCCCACGGGCCGGCTCTTCCGCTGACTTTGGGACGGACATGCCCTGTCCCGTCCCTCTCCGTGTGGGTACGGCAACGCGACGTGACCGGCACGACGGGCGGCCCTATGGCTACAGTGGCCGCTGACGCACTGCGGCGCGTGGCTATAGTCCAACCATCCCGAGCGCTAACCTTGGTGAGCGGGACCGGGCAGGGGAACAGTGCCGGCACGCCCTCGCCACTCGATTACCTACCCCGGCGTGGCTACAGTGCCGCCGGCCGTACCAGAGACTTCGGCCGCCTGGTGCTAGACGACGCCCCCCCCCCGGGTGGCCCGGGCCGCAGCAGGTGGGAAAGGGCCAATCGCGGAGCCGGCTGGCGGGCCCCCACGGGAGATGGGACCGCTCGGCTGGCGGGCCCCGCCAACGACGAGACGGCGCGAGCGACGGGACCCTCTGGCCAGCCGGAGAGACTACCACCCGGATCCCCCCACCCTTATACTTATAACGTATTGTAGGAGCCGGGGGGTTGGCCTATAAAACCCCTCGAGCCCCCCATGCATCAGGGGGACGGACACACACGCAGACACATCCACGCACGAACGATCATCCCCTTCTAGCAGTGGAGGAAAAGGAACCGGTTGCCCCCTTCTTCCTCCTCTAGACACAACTCCAGGAGCACCATTGTACTTATACCCATCCATCCAACAAAACCAAGCAGGACTAGGGGTATTACCTCCCCCGGAGGGCCCTGAACCTGGGTACATCGCGTGCCATCACCGCTTGTGCCCAAGCTCACACCCGGAGCCCGTCGGCGTCCCCCGGCCCCAACCACCTACGATAAGCCACCCCATGGTATCTGTTATGAGAAAACGACGACAGTTGGCGCCCACCATGGGACCGTACACGGCATCGCCCGAATTCATGCTCCGGGCGGGACCCCTCACCATTCCCCGCCGTCTCCGCTCATCCCGGCAAAACTGTGGGGGACTTGTGGGGCTTGCTCTGATGCGCCCTGCGGGCAACACCGTCGGCCTCACGGCCAACATCGACGCGCTCACCGAGCGCTTCAGTAGGCTCAGCCTCTCATAGGCTTCGACCGCTGACGAGTACCCTGCGGGGGTGCTCGTCTGCGCTGGTCCGCCCATAGAAGTGGGCGCACTCTCTGCGGCTCAGCCTAGCGGCTCCCACGATCACGTGGGAGTGATGGCCACCACTTCCTCCACCACTTCCGGATGGGCGCGGGTCGCGGCTACCGCTGCCACTGCCCGCGTTAGCACGTCCGACCCGCTCGGCGCGGCCCTCTGGGGCTTGAGCACTCCGATTGCCCCGACGGCGAACCCTGATACCGCCACGGCCGACCTCGAGGCGGCTCGCCGCATCCCGTTCGAGGATGCCACCGCCCTTGCGGCCATGCGGCGTCGCATGGAGGCGGCACAGCGGGAGTATGCTTCCGCCTATGGACTCACCCCGGCTAGCACCGAGCCCAGCTGGCGTGGGGCTATGTGTGACTGCGGCCGCGTGGTCGCCAAAATCCTCGACAGCAAAATGCCCGTCTACAACACCCCCGCAACTAACCTGCGGGCTCTCAAGGTGTCCTACAAGGAATTGGACACCTTGGAGGACGAAGAGCGTGCCGCCCACGAGCGCCACCTCAAGGAGCTCATCGATGCTGCTGATGCGTAGCAGCATCTGCTCGCGACGGGCGGCACCGCCACTGAAGGCCCCCGGCCCGAGCACAAGGGCATGGGAACTGTCGGCCACCAGGCGGCCTAGTACTCCTGCTCCCCTCGCGTCTCCGGCTGCCGGGCCAAATCAAAGAACCCCCGGCCCTCTTAGACGCAGGGGAGCAAGCAGCCGGCGCACCAACGAGACGCCTCGGAGCGTCCGCCACCACGAAGCACCGGCATCCGGCAGCTGGCGCAGCCATGGGCACACATCGCCTCTGCGGCGCAAGTCGCGGCAGTCGGCGCCACCCACCGTCTGTCCCGAACTCTCATCTCGGCTCGGACCACGCGTCCCCCGCAGCGAGAACGACGACCGCAACCCCCTCCACAAACTTGCGCAATCCGCCCTCCTCGAGGAGGATGTTGGGGAACGTTGCATGGGAAACAAAGAATTTCCTACGCACACGCAAGATCTATCCATGGAGTTGAGCATCTACGAGAGGGAGAGTGGTTCTACATACCCTTGTAGATCGCTAAGCGGGAAGCGTTAAGAAACGCGGTTGGTGTAGTCGAACGTCTTCGCGATCCAAATTGCCGAGCATCCCGCGATCTCATCATGATCCGTCCCGTGATCCAATCACGATCCGTCGCGCAAACTCATCATAGTCCGTCCTGTGATCTCATCACGATCCGTCCCGCGAACTCATCACGATCCTTCCGATCTAGCGCCAAACGGACGACACCTCCGCGTTCAGCACACGTACGGCTTGATGACGATCTCCGCCGTCTTGATCCAGCAAGAGGGTGCGGAGAGGAAGAAGATTTCTCCGGCAGCATGACGGTGCTCCGACGATGGTGGTGGAGCAATTTCGGCAGGGCTTTGCCTAAGCACTGCAGAAATCCGATCTAGAGGAGAAACTATGCACTGGAGGAACGGGTAGCACGTGGCTAAAAATTTCCGCCAAAAACCCTAAAACCTCTAGTATATATAGGAGGAAGAGAGGAGGAGGCTTGGCTCCCAAGGAGCCAGCCCTTGGGTCGGCCGAACCAAGGAGGAGAGGAGGAATCCTCCTCCAATCCTAGTAGGACTAGGACTCCTCCTTATTTTGGTCTTTTTGCCTTTTTCCACCTTTTTCTCTTTTGGCTTTTCTTCCCAGCCACATGGGCCTTGTGTGGGACCTCCACCAGCCCACTAAGGGCTGGTATTCACTCTCCCACAGCCCATGTAGCCTCTTGGGTCGAAATACCCCTCCCAATGGTCTCCCGGTACACTACCGGCACTCCCGGTACACTACCGATGAGCCCAAAACCTTTCCGGCGTCCAAAATAGGACTTCCTATATATCAATCTTTACCTACGGACCATTCCGAAAGTCCACATGATGTCCGAGATCTCATCCGGGACTCCGAACAACCTTCGGTCACCACCAAGCATAACTCTATACTACCGAAACGTCACCAAACCTTAAGTGTGCAGACCCTGTGGGTTCGAGAACTATGTAGACATGACCGAGACACCTCTATGGTCAATAACCAATAGCGGGACCTGGATGCCCATATTGGTTCCTACATATTCTATGAAGATCTTTATCGGTCGAACCTCTATGTCAAGGATTCAGTTAATCCCGTATGATGTTCCCTTTGTTCTTCGGTATGTTACTTGCCCGAGATTCGATCGTCGGTATCTCTATACCTAGTTCAACCTCGTTACCGGCAAGTCTCTTTACTCGTTCCGCAATACAACATCCCATGACTAACACTTAGTCACATCGCTTGCAAGGCTTGTTGTGATGTTGTATTACCGAGTGGGCTCTAAGATACCTCTCCGTCACACGGAGTAACAAATCCCAGTCTTGATCGATGCCAACCCAACAGACACCCTCGGAGATACCTGTAGATTACCATAATAGTCACCCAGTTACATTGCGACGTTTGATACACACAAGGCACTCCTCCGGTGTCAGTGAGTTGCATGATCTCATGGTCATAGGAACAGATACTTGACATGCAGAAAACAGTAGCAATAAACTGACACGATCATATGCTATGTTTGTAGTTTGGGTCTTGTCCATCACATCATTCTCCTAATGATGTGATCCCGTTACCAAATGACATCTCATGTCCATGACTAGGAAACCATAGCCATCTTTGATCAACGAGCTAGTCTATTTAGAGGCATACTAGGGACATGGTGTTGTCTATGTATCCACACATGTATCTAAGTCTCCGATCAATACAATTATAGCATGGATAATAAACAATTATCATGAACAAGGAAATATGATAATAACTAATTTATTATTGCCTCTAGGGCATATTTCCAATAGAGGAGGGCTCGATTGGTCCGGCCTGCTTCGGCCCCTGGATCCGCACCGAGCCGTTCCCAACCTGCTTCACACTCCCTAGGGACACCCCAAAATACAACGGGGCTGCCAAGCCCGAAGACTGGCTGATCGACTACACCACCACGGTGGGCATCCCTAGGGGGAATAAGCGCGTAGCCGTTCGCTACGCCCCCCTCATGCTGATCGGCTTGGCCCGCACCTGGCTCAACATCCTAGCGCTGGCAGCATCAACACCTGGACGGATTTCGAGGAGGCCTTCGTCCGCAACTTCACCGGCACCTACAAGCGTCCTGGCTGTCCCCATGAACTCGCCATGTGCGTTCAGGGGCTAGACGAATCCCTCCGTGACTACCTCACCTGGTGGACCGAGCTCCGCAACTCCTGCGAGGGGGTGCACGAGGTGGAAGTCGTGCAATACTTCATCGAGGGATGCCGAGACGGCACCCCTCTCAAGCATAAGCTCTTGTGCTCCGAGACGGCCATGCTTGCCGAGGTCATGACCAAGGCGGACCAATACGCCACGGCCTATTCGGCCATCCGGGTCAAGACGACCCCGCCCGCCAAGGCAACGATGACGCCGGCCATGACCCGGCCGGCTGCCGACAACCGGCAGCCGTAAAACAACAAGCGCAAGAACGACTAGCCGGATTCCCGCTACGGGAGCCAGCAGGTCAATACCATCAAGGATCAAGAGCCAGCTACCTAGCCTTCCAACCAGCGCCAGCGCACCGGCAGGGCTGCCTGGTAGCCGAAGCTCACCTTCGAGCAAATGCTCGATCTCCCCTGCAAGAATCATTCAGGGGCCAAACCCTCTACGCACACACTCTGGTAGTGCAGCTTCTCACAGCGATTGGCCTGGGGGGACGACCTTTCGGCTCCACCCACGCCGCCAGCCCGTGCGTCGGCCCCGGCCCAAGCTGTCGCCCTAGCGCTAGCAACGGCTCCGAACGACGGTCGTCTAATCGACCAGTTCCCCAACTAGGATGGTTGCTACATCGTATTCACCAGTGAAGAGACGGGCAAACACGCTCAGTGTCGGCTCCGCCGTGAGGTGAACGCCACCATGCTGGCAACTCCCCAGTTCATGCACTGGTCGGCGAAGCCGGTCACTTGGAGCCAGGCCGATCACCCTGCCGTGATGCCGAATCCGGGCAGCTATGCCTTGGTCCTCGACACCACCATCGCCACCAAGGAATGATCCTGCCGCTTCTCGTGGGTGCTGATAGATGGCGGCAGCAGCATCAACATTCTCTACCTCAACACGATGCATAAGCTGGAGCTTAAGATAGAAGACCTGCAGGCGAATCGAACGGTTTTCCATGGCATTGTGCCTAGGAAGTCCTGCTCCCCTATCGGCCAGATCATGCTCGACATCCTCTTTGGGGGACCCGGCCATTTCCGCCGCGAGCCAGTGTTGTTCGAGGTCGTGGACCTTGCGAGCCCCTACCACATGTTGTTGGGTTGGCCGGCCCTTGTCAGCTTCATGGCGGTCCCCCATTATGCTTATCTCAAGATCAAGATGTCAGGCCAAAAGGGAATCATCACCATCAAGGGCGACTACAAGATGTCGCTCGAGTGCGCTCGACACGGCAGCCGACTAGCCGAGGCCCTAGAGATCGCCGAGGAGAGACGGCAACTCGATCGGCTTGTGGCCCTTGCTGCCAGCCAGTCAGCCGTGCCGGCTCCTCCCTCGCAATCTGTCAGCGAGGCATCCTTCCAACCGTCTAAATACACCAAGCAAATCCCGCTCGACCCGGCCAACCCGGCTCAGTGCGTCACCATCGGCTCCCGCCTCAAAAGCAAATAGGAAGGCAAGTTCGTGAACTTCCTCCGTGAGAATCGGGACATCTTCGCGTGGTCCCACAAGGACATGTCGAGTGTTCCAAGGAAGTTCGCCGAGCACAAACTCCACATTCGGTCGGACGTCAAGCCGGTCAAGCAACCCCTACGCCCCTTCTCTGAGGAGAAGCGGTGTACTATAAGCAAAGAGATTTCCCGGCTGCTCGTAGCCGGGTTTATCATGGAAGTGTTCCACCCTGACTGGTTGGCCAACCCAGTCCTAGTGCTGAAGAAAAACAAGACCTGGAGCATGTGCATCGACTACACTAGCCTTAACAAGGCGTGTCCCAAGGACCAATTTGCCCTGCCACGGATTGATCAAGTCATTGACTCCACGGGTGGCTGCGACTTGATGTCCTTCCTAGAAGCCTACTCAGGCTACCACCATATCAAGCTGGATCCGGAAGACAGGCTCAAGACCTCCTTCATCACGCCCTTTGGGGCCTACTACTACATCACCATGTCCTTCGGCCTGAAGAAAATAGGCACCACCTTCCAACGGTGCATGCAGAAGTGCCTCCTGGCTCAGATAGGCAGGAGCATCCATGTCTACGTCGACGACATCATCATCAAAACCAAGAAGCTTTTCATCCTCCTCGATGACCTCTGGGAGACCTTCACGAATCTGCGCGAGTACAAGATCAAGCTCAACCCGAAGAAGTGTGTTTTCGGCGTCCCTATCGGTCAACTCTTGGGATTCTTCATGTCCGCCCACGGCATCGAAGCAAACCCTGAGAAGATTAGCACGATCGAGCGCATGCCGAAGACGACTCGGCTCCGCGACGTCCAGAAGTTCACCGGCTGCCTCGCCTCGCTTAGCCGGTTCATCAGCCAGCTGGGGGAGAAGGCCCTGCCCCTCTACGGGCTCCTTCGCAAGATGGCTCTAATCGAGTCGGGTCAAACCAAGAGGCCGAGCGTCTTCGATTGGCCTAACGAGGCGAACGAGGCCTTCCATGGCCTCAAGAAGGCTCTCGCCCACGCACCCATCCTGGCCATGCCGGCTGAGAAGGAACCGTTGCTCGCCTACATCGCGGCGACCACCCATGTCATCAGCGTCGTCCTGGTGGTCAAGCAGCCGGAGGAGGGCAAGTCCATGCCGGTCCAACAGCCTATCTACTACCTCAGCGAGGTCCTCTCCGCGTCCAAGCAGAACTACCCCCACTACCAAAAGATGTGTTATGGCAAATGCTTTGCCGCCAAGAAGGTCAACGAGTACTTCCAGGAGCATTCCATTACCGTGGTGAGCACGGCCCCACTCGGCGAGATCATGAGCGGCCGGGACTCCACCGACCAGATCGCCAAGTGGGTCATCGCCCTCGCCGATCATCAGATCCGATACATGTTGGAAATATGCCCTAGAGGCAATAATAAATTAGTTATTATCATATTTACTTCTTCATGTTAATTGTTTATTATCCATGCTAGAATTGTATTGATCAGAAACTCAGATACATGTGTGGATACATAGACAAAACCATGTCCCTAGTATGCCTCTAATAGACTAGCTCGTTGATCAGAGATGGTTAAGGTTTCCTAGCCATGGACATGAGATGTCATATGATAACGGGATCACATCATTAGGAGAATGATGTGATGGACAAGACCCAATCTATAAACGTAGCATATGATCGTGTCAGTTTATTGCTATAGTTTTCTTCATGTCAAGTATTTGTTCCTATGACCATGAGATCATGCAAATCACTGACACTGGAGGAGTACATTGTGTGTATCAAACGTCGCAACGTAACTGGGTGACTATAAAGGTGCTCTACAGGTATCTCCGAGGGTGTCTGTTGGGTTCGCATGGATCAAGACTGGGATTTGTTACTCCGTGTGACGGAGAGGTATCTCAGGGCCCACTCTGTAATGCAACATCACAATAAACCTTGCAAGCAATGTGACTTAGTGTTATCCATGGGATCTTGTATTACGGAACGAGTAAAGAGACTTGCTGGTAACGAGATTGAACTAGGTATGGAGATGCCGATGATCGAATCTCGGGCAAGTAACATACCGAAGAACAAAGGGAACAACCTACGGGATTAACTGAATCCTTGACATAGAGGTTCAACCAATAAAGATCTTCGTAGAATATGTGGAAACCAATATGGGCATCCAGGTCCCGCTATTGTTTATTGACCATAGAGGTGTCTCGGTCATGTCTACATAGTTCTCGAACCCGCAGGGTCTGCACACTTAAGGTTCGGTGATGTTTCGGTAGTATAGAGTTATGTATGGTGATGACCTAAGGTTGTTCAGAGTCCTGTATGAAATCCAGGACATCACGAGGAGCTCTGTAATGGTCCAGAGGTAAAGATTGATATATAGGAAGTCCTGTTTTGGTCACCAGAAAAGTTTCGGGCTAATCGGTAGTGTATCGGGAGTGCCGGGAGGGTGCCGGGGGACCATCGGGGGGGTGTCTCGACCCAATGACCTCATGGGCTGTGGGAGGAGTCAAACCAGCCCTTGGTGGGCTGTACTAAGCCACCACTAAGGCCCATGCGGCTAGGGGTGGAAAAACCCAAAAGGTGGAGAGGTGGAAAGAGTTTCCAAGTGGAAAGGAGGAATCCTACTCCTAATAGGATTGGAGTAGGACTCCTCCACCTCCAATTTTGACCAAACCTTGAGGGTTTGAGGCTGCCTCCTCTCCTCCCTCCCTCCTATATACACTAGAGGATTTAGAGGGAAAAGCTAACCCTAATAGCCACGTGCTACCCTCTCCTCTAGATTGTAGTTTCTCCTCTAGATCGTTTTAGCGGTGCTTAGGCGAAGCCCTGCAGGAATTGTTCCACCACCATCGCCGCCATGCCATCACGCTGCCGGAGAACTCATCTACCTCTTCGCTCCCTCTTGCTGGATCAAGAAGGCGGAGATCATCATCGAGTTGTACGTGTGCTGAACGCGGAGGTGCCGTCTGTTCGGTGCTAGATCCGAAGGACCGTGATCAAGATCGCGATACGATTCATGATTGGATCATGGGACAGATCGTGATGAGATCGCAGGGCGGATCGTGACCGGATCGCGTGACGGATTGTGATGGGATCGCGGGACACTCGGTGATTTGGATTGTGAAGACGTTCGACTACATCAACTGTGTTTCTTAACGCTTCCCGCTTAGCGATCTACAAGGGTATGTAGATCCACTCTCCCTCTCGTAGATGCTCATCACCATGGATAGATCTTGCGTGTGCGTAGGAAAATTTTTGTTTCCCATGCAACGTTCCCCAACAGTGGCATCATGAGCTAGGTCTTTGTGTAGATGATATCTCGAGTAGAAAACAAAGAGTTTGTGGGCATTGATGCTTAGATTGATTCCTCCCTTGGTCGTGTTTTGGTTCAGTGGTATTGTGGGATGAAGCAGACCAGACCAACCTTACTCGTAGCTTACGAGAGACTGGTTCCATCGACTGACGTGTAACTTCGTTGCACAAAGATGACTGGCAGGTGTCTGTTTCTCCTACTTTAGTTGGATCGGATTTGACAAAGGCGGTCCTTGAGAAGGTTGAAAAGCAACTTATGTATCACCGTTGTGGTTCTTGCGTAGGTGAGAATTGTTCTTGCTAGATACCTGTAGCAGCCACTTAAAACATGCATAAACAATTAGAGGACGTCTAACTTGTTTTTGCAGGGTATGTTGTGATGTGATATGGCCAATTACATGATGAGATATATGTGATGTATGAGATGATCATGTGTTGTATAGAATATCATGACTTGCATGTCGATGAGTACGGCAACCGGCAGGAGCCATAGGGTTGTCTTCAATTATTGTATGACCTGTGTGTCAATCATTAAGCGCTATGTAATGCTTTACTTTATCGCTAAACGGTAGCAATAGTAGTAGAAGCATGGTGGGCACGACAACCCCGATGGCGACACGTTGATGGAGATCATGGTGTCATTCCGGTAATGATGGAGATCATGGTGTCATGCCGGTAACGATGGAGATTAGGATGGAGATCAAAAGCACAAGTTCATGGCCATATCATGTCACTTATGATTTGCATGTGATGTTAATCCTTTTATGCACCTTGTTTTGCTTAGGACGATGGTAGCATTATAAGGTTATCCCTCACTTAAATTTCAAGATGAATTGTGTTCTCCCCGAGTGTGCACCGTTGCGAAAGTTCGTCGTGTCGAGACACCACGTGATGATCGGGTGTGATAGACTCTACGTTCACATACAACGGGTGCAAGCCAGTGTTGCACATGCAGAACACTCGAGTTAAACTTGACGAGCCTAGCACATACAGACATGGCCTCGGAACACAAGAGACCGAAAGGTCGAACTTGAGTCATATAGCAGATATGATCAACATGATGATTTTCACCATTGAAACCACCTCAACTCACGTGATGATCGGACTTGAGTTCGTGAATCTGGATCATGTATCACTCGAATGACCGGAGGGATGTCAATTTGAGTGGGAGTTCTTAAGTAATATGATTAATTGAACTCATTATCATGAACATAGTCAGTCGTGTCTTTGCAAATTATGTTGTAGATTACTAACTCACGTTGTAGCTCCCTAGAATTTTTATATGTTCCTAGAGAAATAGAATTGAAAGATGATGGTAGAAATATTGCGGACTGGGTCCGTGATCTGAGGATTGTCCTCATTGCTGAACAGAAGGCTTATGTCCTTAATGCACCACTCGGTGCGCCACCCCCTCTAGCATCGTCTATAGATGTCGTGAACATCTAACAAGCACATTTCTATGACTACTTGATAGTTCAATGCGTCATGCATTACAGCTTAGAATTGAGGCTCCAAAACGTTTTGAACGTCGCGAAACAGATGAGATGTTCTAAGAGCTGAAATTGGGATCTCAGGCTCGCGCCCGTGTTGTGAGATATGAGATCTCCAGCAAGATTCTTTGCCTGCAAGATGAAGGATAATAGCTCAATCGTTGAGCATGTGCTCAGATTGTCTGGGTGCTACAATCGCTTGAATCGAGTGGGAGTTGATCTTCCAGATAAGATAGTGATTGATATAGTTCTCTGAGTCACTATCACTAAGCTACTAGAACTTCGTGATGAACTATAATTATGCAAGGGATGGAAATGATGATCCCTGAGCTGTTCGCGATGTTTGACACCGCGAAGGTAGAAATCAAGAAGGAGCATCAAGTGTTGAAGGTTAGTAAAACCACTAGTTTCTAGAAGGGCAAGGGCAAGGAGGGAAACTTCATGGATGGCAAGTCAGTTGCTGCTCCAGTGAAGCAACCCAAAGTTGAACCCAAACCCGAGACTAAGTGCTTCTATTATGAGGTGAACGGTCGCTGAAGCAGAACAACCCTAGATACTTGGTAGATAAGAAGGCTGGCAACGTCGATAGAAGTATATTTGATATACGTGTTATTGATGTGTACCTTGCTAGTACTCCTACTAGCACCTGGGTATTGGATACCGGTTCGGTTACTAAATATTAGTAACTCGAAGTAAAAGCTACAGAATAAACGGAGACTGGCTAAGTGTGAGGTGACGATGTGTGTTGGAAATGTTTCCAAGGTTGATGTGATCAACATCGCACGCTCTCTCTACCTTCGGGATTAGTGACAAACCTAAATGTTATTTGGTGTTTGCGTTAAGCATGAACATGATTAGATCGTGTTTTTGCAACACGGTTATTCATTTAAGTTTGAGAATAATGGTTATTCTGTTTACATGAATAATACTTTCAATTGTCATGCACCCAGTGAGAATGGTTTGTTGAATCTTGATCGTAGTAATACACATGTTCATAACATTGATGCCAAAAAGATACAAAGTTACTAATGATAGTACCACATACTTGTGGCACTGCCGCTAAATGTCATATTGTTATAAATCGCATGAAGAAACTCCATGCTGATGGATCTTTGGACCCCGTTTTCCGGTTTGATGGAGCAGGCAAGTGATTTATTGGAAATAATACATGTTGATGTATGCAATCCAATGAGTCTTGTAACGTACAGTGGATATCATTATTTTCTAAACTTCACTAATGATTTGAGTAGATATAGTGTATATTTACTTAATGAAACACAAGTCTGAATCTTTGAAAAGTTCAAGCAAATTTAGAGTGAAGTTTAAGATCATCGTGACAAGAAGATAAAATGTCTGTGATATGATCGTGGAGGTGAATATCTGAGTTACGAGTTTGGCATAAAAGTTTAGACAATGTGAAAGTCGTTTCACAACTCACGCCACCTGGAACACCATGGTGTGATGGTGTGTCCGAACGTCATAGTCGTGCTCTATTAGATATGGTACGTGCTATGATGTCTCTTATCGTTTTGCTACTATAGTTTTGGGGTTATGCATTAGAGAATACTACATTCACTTTAAATAGGGCACCATCTAAATCCGTTGAGATGACACCATATGGTTTGGCAGAAACCTAAGCTGTCATTTCTCAGACTTTGGAATGCGACACTTATGTCTGATAAGCTCGAACCCAAAGCGGAAAGGTGCATCTTCATAGAATACCCTAAGAACAGTTGGGTATACCTTCTATCTCAGATCTGATTGCAAAGTGTTTGTTGCTGAAAACGGGTCCTTTCTCGAGAAAGAGTTTCTCCCAAAAGAATTGAGTGGGAGGAAGATAGAACTTGATGAGGTTGTTGAACCTTTGTTTCAACCAGAGAGTAGCGCAGCGCAGGAAGATGTTTCTATGAAGCCTACGTTAGTTGAAGAGGAAGTTAATGATGATGATCATGAAGCTTCGGATCAAGTTACTATCGAACCTCGTAGGTCGACAAGGATGTGTACTGCTCCTGAGTGGTACGAGAACCCTGTCTTTGAGGTCATGTTGTTGGACAACGATGAACCTACGAGCTATGGAGAAGCAATGATGGGCCCATATTCCGACAAATGGTTAGAGGCCATGAAATCCGAGAAAGGATCCATGTATGAAAACCAAGTATAGACTTTGGTAGACATGCTCGTTGGACGGCGGGTCGTAGAGTACAAATAGACCTTTGAGATGAAGACAGACGCTGATGGTAAATGTCACCATTTATAAAGCTTGACTTTTCGTAAATAAGTTTCCGACAAGTTCAAGGAGTTGACTGCATTGAGACTTTTTCACTCGGAGTGATGCTAAAGTCTGTTGGAATTATGTTAGTAGTTGTTGCATTCTTCAATTATGAAATCTGCTAGATGGATATCAAAACATCGTTTCCTTCCATAAGGAAAGGTTGTATGAGATACAACCAGAAGGTTTTGTCAGTCCTAAGGATGCTAAAAGGTGTGCAAGCTTCAGCGATCCTTCTATGAACTGAAGCAAGCATCTCAGAGTTGGAATGTACACTTTGATGACGTGATCAAAGTTTTTGAGTCTATACAAAGTTTATGAGAAACTTGTATTTACAATAAAGTGAGTGGGAGCACTATAGAGTTTCTGATAAGCATATGTGGTTGACATATTGTTGATCAAAAATGATGTAGAATTTCTGGAAAGCATAAACGGATGTTTGAAAAGAGTTTTAAAAGGAAGACCTGGATAAAGCTACCTAATTGTTGAGCATCAACATATATAGAGGTGGATCAAGATGCTTGATGAGACTTTCAATGAGTACATACCTTGACAAGATTTTGAAAGAGTTCAAAATGGATCAATCAGAGAAAGAGTTTTTGCCTGATTTATAAGGTGTGAAGTTGAGTAAGACTCAAAGCTCAACCATGGCAGAAGAAAGATAAAGGACGAAGGTCATCCCCTAGGCTTTAGCCATAGGCTCTATATAGTATGACATGTTGTGTACCGCACCTGTGTGTGCCTTGCCATGAGTCCGTCAAGGGGTACAAGAGTGATCCAGGAGTGGATCAATGGACCGCGGTCAAGATTATCCTTAGTAACTAAAGTACTAATGAAATGTTTCTTGCTTATGGAGGTGATAAAGAGTTCGTCGTAAAGAGTTACGTCGATGCAAGCTTTAACACCAATCCGGATGACTCTCAGTAGCAATCCGGATACGTATAGTGGAGCAGCCATTTGGAATAGCTCCAAGTGGAGTGTGGTAGCAGTGTCTACAGTAAGAAATCGAGATTTGCAAAGTACACATAGATGTGAATATCGAGGACTCGTTGACTAAAAGACCTCTCTCACATGCAAAGCATGATCGAGCCCCAGAACTCATTGGGTGTTAGATTCATAACAATGTGAACTAGATTATTGACTCTAGTACAAGTGGGAGACTGTTGGAAATATGCCCTAGAGGCAATAATAAATTAGTTATTATCATATTTCCTTGTTTCATGATAATCATTTATTATCCATGCTAGAATTGTATTGCTTGGAAACTCAGATACATGTGTGGATACATAGACAACACCATGTCCCTAGTATGCCTCTAATAGACTAGCTCGTTGATCAAAGATGGTTAAGGTTTCCTAGCCATGGACATGAGATGTCATTTTATAACGGGATCACATCATTAGGAGAATGATGTGATGGACAAGACCCAATCTATAAACGTAGCATATGACCATGTCAGTTTATTGCTATAGTTTTCTTCATGTCAAGTATATGTTCCTATGACCATGAGATCATGCAACTCACTGACACCGGAGGAGTACCTTGTGTGTATCAAACGTCGCAACGTAACTAGGTGACTATAAAGGTGCTCTATAGGTATCTCCAAGGGTGTCTGTTTGGTTGGCATGGATCAAGACTGGGATTTGTTACTACGTGTGACGGAGAGGAATCTCAGGGCCCATTCGGTAATACAACATCACAATAAGCCTTGCAAGCAATGTGACTAAGAGTTAGCCATGGGATCTTGTATTACGAAATGAGTAAAGAAACTTGCCAGTAACAAGATTGAACTAGGTATGGAGATGCCGACGATCGAATCTCGGGCAAGTAACATACCGAAGAACAAAGGGAACAACATACGGGATTAGCTGAATCCTTGACATAGAGGTTCAATCGATAAAGATCTTCATAGAATATGTAGAAACCAATATGGGCATCCAGGTCCCGCTAATGGTTATTGACCGTAGAGGTGTCTCGATCATGTCTACATAGTTCTCGAACCCACAGGGTCTGCACACTTAAGGTTCGGTGATGTTTCGGTAGTATAGAGTTATGTATGGTGATGATCGAAGGTTGTTCAGAGTCCCGTATGAGATTCGGTACATCACGAGGAGCTCTGGAATGGTCCGGAGGTAAAGATCGATATACAGGAAGTCCTGTTTTGGTCATCGGAAAAGTTTTGGGCTCATCGGTAGTGTACCGGGAGTGTCGGGAGGGTGCCGGGGGACCATCAGGAGGGGTGTCTCGACCCAAAGGACCTCATGTTGGAAATATGCCCTAGAGGCAATAAATAAAGTGTTTATTATTATATTCCTTGTTCATGATAATCGTTTATTATCCATGCTATAATTGTATTGATTGGAAACACATTACATGTGTGGGTAAATAGACAACACTTTGTCCCTAGTATGCCTCTAGTGAACTAGCTCGTTCATCAAAGATGGTCAAGGTTTCCTAGACATTGACATGTGATGTAATTTGATAACGGGATCACATCATTAGGAGAATGATGTGATGGAAAAGACCCAAACTACAAATGTAGCATATGATCATGTCAGTTTATTGCTACTGTTTTCTGCATGTCAAGTATCTGTTCCTATGACCATGAGATCATGTAACTTACGGGCACCGGAAGAGTGCCTTGTGTGTATCAAATGTCGCAATGTAACTGGGTGACTATAAAGGTGCTCTACAGGTATCTCTGAAGGTGTATGTTGAGTTGGCATGGATCAAGACTGGGATTTGTTACTCCGTGTGACGGAGAGGTATCTCAGGGCCCACTCGGTAATACAACATCACAATAAGCCTTGCAAACAATGTGACTAAGTGTTAGTCATGGGATCTTGTATTACAGAACGATTAAAGAGACTTGCCGATAACGAGGTTGAACTAGGTATGGAGATACCGACGATCGAATCTCGGGCAAGTAACATACCAAGAACAAAGGGAACATCATACGGAATCCTTGACATAGAGGTTCGACCAATAAAGATCTTCATAGAATATGTAGGAACCAATATGGGCATCCAGGTCCCGCTATTGGTTATTGAACATAGAGTGTCTCGGTCATGTCTACATAGTTCTCGAACCCGCAGGGTCTGCACAATTAAGGTTCAGTGACGTTTTGATAGTATAGACTTATGTATGGTGGTGACCGAAGGTTGTTTGGAGTCCTGGATGAGATCCCGGACGTCATGAGGAGCTCCGAAATGGTCCATAGTTAAAGATTGATATATAGGAAGTCCTATTTTGGTCGCCGGAAAAGTTTCGGGCTCATCGGTAGTGTACCGGGAGTGCCGGTAGTGTACCGGGAGACCATCGGGAGGGGTATTTCCACCCAAGAGGCTACATGGTCTGTGGGAGAGTGAATACTAGCCCTTATTGGGCTTGTGGAAGTCCCACACAAGGCCCTTGCGGCTGGGAAAGAAAATCCCAAAGAGAAAGTTGGAAAAAAGGCAAAAAGGCAAAAAAGGAAGGAGTCCTAGTCCTACTAGGATTGGAGGAGCTATCCTCCTCTCCTCCTTGCTTCGGCCGAAGCCTCCTAGGGTTGGCCCTTGGGCCAAGCCTCCTGCTCTCTTCCTCTTATATAAACTAGAGGTTTTAGGGTTTTTGCACTTGATTTTCAGCCACGTGCTACCCGTTCCTCTAGTGCATAGTTTCTCCTCTAGATCGGTTTTCTCCAGTGCTTAGGCAAAGCCCTGCCGGAATTGCTCCACCACCATTGCCACGGCGCTGTCACGCAGCCAGAGAACTCATCTACCTCTCCGCTCCCTCTTGCTGGATCAAGAAGGCAGAGATCGTCATCAAGATGTACGTGTGTTGAACGCGGAGGTGACGTCCGTTCGGTACTTGATCGGGACGGATCGTGATTGGATCGCGGGACGCTCAGCGATTTGGATCGCAAAGACGTTCAACTACACCAACCATGTTTCTTAACGCTTCCCACTTAGCAATCTACAAGGGTATGTAGATCCACTCTCCCTCTAATAGATGCTCATCACCATGGATAGATCTTGCGTGTGCGTAGGAAATTTTTTGTTTCCCATGCAACGTTCCCCAACAGTGGCATCATGAGCTAGGTCTGTGTGTTGATGAGATCTCGAGTAGAACACAAAGAGTTTGTGGGAGTTGATTCTTAGATTTCTTCCTCCCTTGGTCGTGTTTTGGTTCAGCAGTATTGTTGGATGAAGCGACCCGGACCAACATTACTCGTACGCTTACGAGAGACCGGTTCCATCGTCTGACGTGTAACTTCGTTGCACAAAGATGGCTGGCGGGTGTCTGTTTCTCCTACTTTAGTTGGATCGGATTCGACAAAGGCGGACGTTGAGAAGGTTGAAAAGCAACTTATGTATCACCGTTGTGGTTTATGCGTATTTGAGAATTGTTCTTGCTAGATACCCGTAGCAGCCACGTAAAACATGGAACAACAATTAGAGCACGTCTAACTTGTTTTTGCAAGGTATGTTGTGATGTGATATGGCCAATTGAATGATGAGATATATGTGATGTATGAGATGATCATTTGTTGTATAGAATATCACGACTTGCATGTCGATGAGTACGGCAACCGGCAGGAGCCATAGGGTTGTCTTTAATTATTGTATGACCTGCGTGTCAATCTTTAAGCGCTATGTAATGCTTTACTTTATCGCTAAATGGTAGCAATAGTAGTAGAAGCATGGTGGGCACGACAACCCCGATGGCGACACGTTAATGGAGATCAAGATGATGGAGATCATGGTGTCATGCCGCTGACGATGGCGATCATGCCGGTGCTTCCAAGATGGAGATCAAAAGCACAAGTTCATGGCCATATCATGTCACTTATGATTTGCATGTGATGTTAATCCTTTTATGCACCTTGTTTTTCTTAGGACGACGGTATCATTATAAGGTGATCCCTCACTTAAATTTCAAGATAAATTGTGTTCTCCCCGAGTGTGCACTATTGCGAAAGTTCGTCGTGTCGAGACACCACATGATGATCGGGTGTGATAGTGTCTATGTTCACATACAACGGGTGCAAGCCAGTGTTACACATGCAGAACACTCGGGTTAAACTTGACGAGCCTAGCATGTACAGACATGGCCTCGGAACACAAGACTGAAAGATCGAACATGAGTCATATAGTAGATATTATCAGCATGATGATGTTCACCATTGAAACCACCTCAACTCACGTGATGCTCGGACTTGAGTTGGTGAATTTGGATCATGTGACACTCAGATGACCTGAGGGATATCAATTTGAGTGGGAGCTTTAGTAATTTGATTAACTAAACTCATTATCTTGAACAATAGTCTAAGTAACCTTTGCATATTTATGTTGTAGATCAATGGCTCGCGCAGTAGCACCCCTTAATTTTAATGCGTTCCTAGAGAAAGCTAAGTTGAAAGATGATGGAAGTAACTTTGTTGACTGGGCCCGTAATCTGAGGATTATCCTCACGGCTTCCCAGAAATCATATGTCCTTGATGCACCTCTTGGTGACCAACCCGAAGACATGTCATCCGGAGACATTAAGAACGCTTGGGAGGCACGTTCTAGAGATTACTCGATAGTTCAGTGTGCAATATTGTATGGCTGAGAACCGGGACTTCAAAGACGTTCTGAACGTAATGGAGCATATGAGATGTTCCAGGAGTTGAAGTTTATCTTTCAGAAGAATGCCCGGATCGAGAGGTATGAGACCTCCGATAAGTTCTATGCTTGCAAAATGGAGGAGAACGGGTCTATCAGTGAACATATACTCAGAATGTTTGGGTATTCAACTCGTCTGGCGGAGTTGGTAATTGCCCTTCCGCCAGAGGCAATCACTAACAGAGTTCTTCAATCACTACCACCTAGTTACAAGAGCTTTGTGATGAACTATAACATGCACGGGATGAACAAGTTAGTCGTCGAGCTGTGTGCGATGCTGAAAGTCGCTCAGTTTGAAATCCAGAAAGAACATCAAGTGTTGATGGTCAATAAAACCACTAGTTTCAAGAAGAATGGCAAGGGCAAGGGCAAGAAGGGTAAAACCAAGAAGGATGGCAAAGCAGTTGCTACTGCTGTAAAGAAGCCCAAGGCTGGACCCAAGCCAGAAACTGAGTGCTTTCATTGCAAGGGAACTGGTCACTAGAACCGGAACTGCCCCAAGTACCTGGCTGACAAGAAGGCGGCCAACGACAAACAAGGTATATATGATATACATGTTATTGATGTGTACCTTACTAGTTCTCGTTGTAGTGCCTGGGTATTTGATACCGGTTCTGTTGCTCACATTTGCAACTTAAAACAGGAACTACGGAATAGGCGGAGGCTGGGAAAGGATGAAGTGACGATGCGCGTGGGAAATGGTTCCAAGGTTGATGTGATCATCATCGGCACGCTCTCTCTTCGATTACCATCGGGATTAGTTATGAACCTGAATAATTGTTATTTAGTGACTGCGTTAAGCATGAACATTATATCTGGATCTTGTTTATTGCAAGACGGTTACTCATTTAAATCAGAGAATAATGGTTGTTCTATTTATATGAGTAATATCTTTATGTTCATGCACCCAATGTGAGGGGTTTATTCATATTGAATCTTGATAGTGATGACACACATGTTCATAACATTGATACCAAAAGATGTAGAGTTGATAATGATAGTACCATTTTCTCGTGGCACTGCCGTTTAGGTCATATTGGTGTAAAACGCATGAGTAAGCTCCATGTTGATGGGCTTTTGGAGTCACTTGATTTTGAAGCACTTGACACATGTGAACCATGCCTCATGGGCAAGTTGACTAAAACGCCGTTCTCTGAAACAATGGAACGGGCAAGTGACTTATTGGAAATCATACATACTGATGTATGCAGTCCAATGAATGTTACAGCATGCAGTGGATATCATTATTTTCTCACCTTCACTAATGACTTAAGTAGATATGGGTATATTTACTTAATGAAACACAAGTCTTAAACGTTTGAAAAGTTCAAGCAATTTTAGAGTGAAGTTGAGAATCATCGTAACAAGAAGATTAAATTCTTGCGATCAGATCCAGGAGGTGAATATATGAGTTATGAGCTTGGCAGTCACTTAAGACAGTGTGGAATTGTTTCAAAGTTGACACCGCCTGGAACACCACAGCATAATGGTGTGTCCGAACATCGTAATCGAACCTTATTAGATATGGTGCGTTCTATGATGACACTTGCTGATTTGCCACTATTGTTTTGGGGTTATGTATTAGAGACAACTGCATTCACTTTAAATAGGGCACCATCGAAATCCGTTGAGACTACGCCATATGAACTATGGTTTGGCAAGAGGCCAAAGTTGTCGTTTCTTAAAGTTTGGGGATGTGATGCTTATGTCAAAAAGCTTCAGCCTGAAAAGCTGGAACCCAAAGCGGAGAAATGCGTCTTCATAGGATACCCGAAAGAGACAGTCGGGTATACCTTCTATCACAGATCCGAAGGCAAAGTGTTTGTTGCTAAGAATGGAGCATTTCTTGAGAACGAGTTTTTCTCAAAAGAATTGAGTGGGAGGAAAATAGAGCTTGATGAGGTTATTGAACCTTTACTTCAACCAGAGAGTAGCGCAGCACAGAAAGATGTTTCTGTGGAGCCTACGATAGTTGAAGAGGAAGTTAATGATGATGATCATGAAGCTTCGGATCAAGTTACTATTGAACCTTGTAGGTCGACAAGGGCGCGTAATGCTCCTGAGTGGTACGGCAACCCTGTCTTGGAGGTCATGTTGTTGGACAACAATGAACCTACGAGCTATGAAGGAGCGATGATGGGCCCGGATTCCGAGAAATGGTTAGAGGCCATGAAATCCGAGATGGGATCCATGTATGAAAACAAAGTATGGACTTTGGAAGTATTACCTGAAGGGCGAAAGGCCATTCAGAACAAATGGATCTTTAAGAAGAAGATGGACGCGGACGGTAATGTCACCATCTATAAAGCTTGACTTGTGGCAAAGGGTTTTTCACAAGTTCAAGGAGTTGACTACGATGAGACCTTCTCACCTGTAGCGATGCTTAAGTCTGTCAGAATCATGTTGGCAATAGTTGCTTATCTCGACTATGAAATTTGGCAGATGGATGTCAAAACAGTGTTCCTCAACGGTTTCCTTGAGGAAGAGTTGTGTATGATGCAACCAGAAGGTTTTGTCGATCCAGAGAATGCTGACAAAGTTTGCAAACTCCAGCGATCCATTTATGGGCTGGTGCAAGCATCTCGGAGTTGGAATAAGCGCTTTGATGAGGTGATCAAAGCGTTTGGATTAATAAAAGTTTATGGAGAAGCTTGTATTTACAAGAAAATGAGTGGGAGCTCTATAGCATTTCTAATATTATATGTGGATGACATATTGCTGATTGGAAACAACATAGAAATGCTGGAAAGCATGAAGGAATATTTGAACAAGAGTTTTTCAATGAAGGACCTAGGAGAAGCTGATTTCATATTAGGCATTAAGATCTATAGAGATAGATCGAGACGCTTAATAGCACTTTCACAGAGCACATACCTTGATAAAGTTTTGAAGAAGTTCAAAATGGGTCAGTCCAAGAAGGGGTTCTTGCCTGTGTTACAAGGTGTGAAGTTGAGTAAGACTCAATGCCCAGAGACTGCAGAAGATAGAGAAAAGATGAGTGTCATCCCATATGCTTCAGCCATAGGCTCTATCATGTATGCAATGATGTGCACAAGACCCGATGTCAGCCTTGCCATAAGTATGGCCGGAAGGTTTCAAAGTAATTCTGGAATGGAGCACTGGGCGGCGGTCAAGAATATCCTTAAGTACCTGAAAAGGACTAAGGAAATGTTTCTTGTTTATGGAGGTGATGAAGAGCTCGTCGTAAAGGGTTACGTCAATGCAAGCTTTGACACTGATCCGGATGACTCTAAGTCACAAACCGGATATGTATTTATTCTCAACGGGGGAGCGGTAAGCTGGTGCAGTTCTAAGCAATCCATGGTAGCCGATTCTACATGCGAAGCGGAGTACATCGCTGCCTCGGAGGTGGCAAAGGAAGGTGTCTGGATGAAGCAGTTCATGACAGATCTTGGAGTAGTGCCCAGTGCACTAAATCCAATGAACCTGTTTTGTGACAACAGTGGTGCCATTGCTCTGGCCAAGGAACCAAGGTTTCACAAGAGGACCAGACACATAAAGCGACGCTTCAACTCCATCCGTGATTACATCTAGGAGAAGGACATAAATATTTTCAAAGTGCACACGGATCTGAATGTTGCAGACCCATTGACTAAACCTCTTCCAAGGGCTAAACATGATCAACAACAGAACTGCATGGGTGTTCGATTCATTACAATGTAAATCACATAGTGATGTGAACTAGATTATTGACTCTAGTGCAAGTGGGAGACCATTAGAAATATGCCCTAGAGGCAATAAAAAGTTTTTATTATTATATTTCCTTGTGCATGATAATCGTTTATTATCCATGCTATAATTGTATTGATTGGAAACACATTGCATGTGTGGGTAAATAGACAACACTTTGTCCCTAGTATGCCTCTAGTGAACTAGCTCGTTGATCAAAGATGGTCAAGGTTTCCTAGCCATTGACATGTGATGTCATTTGATAACGGGATCACATCATTAGGATAATGATGTGATGGACAAGACCCAAACTACAAACGTAGCATATGATCGTGTCAGTTTATTGCTACTGTTTTCTGCATGTCAAGTATGTGTTCCTATGACCATGAGATCATGTAACTTACGGACACCGGAAGAGTGCCTTGTGTGTATCAAACATCCCAATGTAACTGGGTGACTATAAAGGTGCTCTACAGGTATCTCTGAAGGTGTTTGTTGAGTTGGCATGGATCAAGACTGGGATTTGTTACTCCGTGTGACGCGGAGGTATCTCAGGGCCCACTCGGTAATACAACATCACAATAAGCCTTGCAAGCAATGTGACTAAGTGTTAGTCACGGGATCTTGTATTACGGAATGAGTAAAGATACTTGCTGGTAATGAGGTTGAACTAGGTATGGAGATATCGACGATCGAATCTCGGGCAAGTAACATACCGAAGTACAAAGGGAACATCATACGGGATTAATTGAATCCTTGACATAGAGGTTCGACCGATAAAGATCTTCGTAGAATATGTAGGAACCAATATGGGCATCCAGGTCCCGCTATTGGTTATTGACCGTAGAGGTGTCTCGGTCATGTCTACATAGTTCTCAAACCCGCAGGGTCTGCACACTTAAGGTTCGGTGATGTTTCGGTAGTATAGAGTTATGTATGGTGGTGACCGAAGGTTGTTCGGAGTCCCGGATGAGATCCCGGATGTCGAGGAGCTCCGGAATGTTCTAGAGGTAAAGAGATATATATATAGGAAGTCCTATTTTGGTCGCCGGAAAAGTTTCGGGCTCATCGGTAGTATACCGGGAGTGCCGGTAGTGTACCGGGAGACCATCGGGAGGGGTATTTCCACCCAAGAGGCTACATGGGCTGTGGGAGAGTGAATACCAGCCCTTAGTGGGCCGGTGGACATCACACACAAGGCCCATGTGTCTGGGAAAGAAAAGCCCAAATAGAAAAGGTGGAAAAAAGGCAAAAAGGCAAAAAAGGAAGGAGTCCTAGTCCTACTAGGATTGGAGGAGGAATCCTCCTCTCCTCCTTGCTTCGGCCAAAGCCTCCTAGGGCTGGCCCTTGGGCCAAGCCTCCTTCTCTCTTACTCTTATATATACTAGAGGTTTTAGGGTTTTTGCACTTGATTTTCAGCCACGTGCTACCCGTTCCTCTAGTGCATAGTTTCTCCTCTAGATCGGTTTTCTACAGTGCTTAGGCGGAGCCTTGCCGGAATTGCTCCACCACCATCGCCGTGGCGCCATCTCGCTGCCGTAGAACTCATCTACCTCTCCGCTCCCTCTTGCTGGATCAAGAAGGTGGAGATCGTCATCAAGTTGTACGTGTGCTGAACGCGGAGGTGTCGTCCGTTTGGTGCTTGATCGGGACGGATCGTGATTGGATCGCGGGACGCTCGGCGATTTGGATCGCGAAGACGTTTGACTACACCAACTGCGTTTCTTAACGCTTCCCGCTTAGATATCTACAAGGGTATGTAGATCCACTCTCCCTCTCGTAGATGCTCATCACCATGGATAGATCTTGCGTGTGCGTAGGAAATTTTTTGTTTCCCATGCAATGTTCCCCAACACCTCATGGGCTGTGGGAGGAGTCAAACCAGCCCCTGGTGGGCTGGACTAAGCCACCACTAAGGCCCATGCGGCTAGGGGTGGGAAAAAACCAAAAGGTGGAGAGGTGGAAAGAGTTTCCAAGTGGAAAGGAGGAATCCTACTCCTAATAGGATTGGAGTAGGACTCCTCCACCTCCAATTTCGACCAAACCTTGAGGGTTTGAGGCTGCCTCCTCTCCTCCCTCCCTCCTATATATACTAGAGTATTTAGTGGGGAAAGCTAACGCTAATAGCCACATGCTACCCTCTCCTCTAGATCGTAGTTTATCCTCTAGATCGTTTCGGCGGTGCTTAGGCAAAGCCCTGCTGGAATTGTTCCACCACCATCGCCGCCACGCCGTCGCGCTGCCGGATAACTCATCTACCTCTCCGCTCCCTCTTTCTGGATCAAGAAGGTGGAGATCATCATCGATTTGTACGTGTGCTGAACACGGAGGTGTCGTCTGTTCGGTGCTAGATCCGAAGGATCGTGGTCAAGATCGCGAGACAATTCGTGATTGGATGACGGGACGGATCGTGATGAGATCGTAGGACGGATCATGATCAGATCGCAGGACGGATCGTGATGGGATCGCGGGACGCTCGGCGATTTGGATCGTGAAGACGTTCGACTACATCAACCGTGTTTCTTAACGCTTCCCGCTTAGTGATCTACAAGGGTATGTAGATCCACTCTCCCTCTCGTAGATGCTCATCACCATGGATAGATCTTGTGTGTGCGTAGGAAAATTTTTGTTTCCCATGCAACGTTCCCCAACAGTACAAGCCAAGAACTGCCATCAGGTCACAGGCGTTGGTGGACTTCCTCGTCGACTGGGAAGAGACGGAGTTCGTTCCACCTCCCCCAGACTCCACGCATTGGCGCATGCACTTTGACGGCTCGAAAATGAGGACCAACCTGGGTGCCGGCATAGTCCTCTCCTCCCCGAAAGGTGATCAGCTCAGATACGCCCTCCGGATCCACTTTGCCGCCTCCAACAACGTGGATGAGTATGAGGCCATCGTCCATGGCCTCCGGCTCGCCAAGGAGATCAGCATCAAGTGCATCCTCTGCTTCAATGACTCTGACCTCGTGGTGCAGCAAGTCTCTGGTGAATGGGACGCCAGGGACACCAACATGGCTAGTTACCGCCTCCTCGTACAACAGCTCACCGGCTCCTTCGAGGGCTGTGAGTTCCATCACGTCCCATACGCGAACAACAAGGCGGCGGATGCGCTAGCAAAGATCGGCTCCACCCGGCATGCCATCCTAGCCCGCATCTCCCTCGAACGACTGCTCAAGCCATCGATCAAGCCTTCCCCAGAATCGGAGTCAATCTTCGTGTCGGCGGGCGTCGCCGGCCCATCGACGGCCCCGGCCGCCTCTCCGGCAACTTCACCACCGGCTCCCGAACCGTCGGCCGCCCAGCCGGCTCTGATCGAGCCGGCGGCGTCGGAGGCGGTCAGCCCCGGCGGCATGGCCGTCATGATGATCATCGACCAGCCGGCCCCGGGGGCTGGCAAGCCAGACCCGAGGGCTGACCAACCAGCCTCGAGGGCTCCTGAGCCGGTCCCGAGGGCTGGTGAGCCGGTCCCGGGGACTGATCAACCAGTCCCGGAGGCTCCCGACCCGGCGGCCATCTCGGCCCCCTCGTGGGCCCAACCCATCCTAGCGTTTCTTCTACGAGGCGATCAGCCTCCGGACGAGGCTCTGGCAAGGCAAATCCAGCGTCGGGCCACGGCCTACGGCATCATCAACAACGAGCTCTTCCACGGCAACACCACTTGTGTCTTCCAGCGTTGCGTCAAGCCGGAAAAGGGTCTGAAGATCCTCCTCGACATTCACCAGGGCGAGTGCGGGCATCATGCCGCCTCGCGGACTCTTGTGTCCAAGGCTTTCCACCACGTCTTCTTCTGGCCAACGGCTCTTGAGGCGGCCAAGAAGTTGGTCGACGAGTGCGAGGGCTGCCAACGCTTCAGCATGCAAAGCCATCTGCTGGCAACGGCCCTCTAAACCATCCCCCTCTTGTGGCCTTTCGCCATTTGGGGCCTAGACATGGTGGGCCCATTCAAAACCGCTCGAGGTGGCATGACGCATTTGCTGGTGGCTGTCGACAAATTCACCAAGTGGATCGAGGCACGACCAATCAAGAAGCTGGACGGCCCCACGGCCGTCCGGTTCATCGACGACATCACGGTGCGCTACGGCGTTCCCCACGGCATCATCACTGACAACGGCACGAACTTTGCCAAGGGCGCGCTCGCGCGCTTCTGCTCCAAGCAAGGGATCCGGCTCGACCTGGCCTCCGTCGCTCATCCGCAGTCAAACGGCCAGGTCGAGAGGGAACGGCCTCATCCTGTCTGGCATCAAGCCCCGGCTCGTGATGCCGCTGGTAAGGTTGGTCGGCTGCTGGATCGACGAGCTATCGGCCGTCCTTTGGAGCCTCAGGACCACCCCGAACCGTTCGACCGGCTATACTCCTTTCTTCCTTGTGTATGGGTCCAAGGCAATCATCCCCACCGACATCGAGCTCGATTCGCCTCGGGTCGCCCTATACACGGAGAAGGACGCAAAGGAGGCAAGAGAAGACGGCGTTGACCTACTCGAGGAAGCTCGCGAACTAGCCTTGAGTCGGACGGCGATCTACCAGCAAAAGCTCCGGCACTACCACAGCAAGCAGATCCGATCACTCTCGTTCCGCGAGGGGGACCTGGTCCTCAGGCGGATCCAACGAACAGCCGGACAACACAAGCTGTCCTCCCCATGGGAGGGCCCATTTATCATCAGCAAGGCACTACACAACAACGCATACTATCTAATAGATGCCCAGAAGCCACAGAAGCGCAAAAGAGATGCCTCTGGAGAGGAGACGGAGTGCCCGTGGAATGCGGACCTTCTGCGCCCATTTTACTGCTAAAGGAACCAGTATATGTATGTATCCCCACCCTTTTGGTCTTATGAATGCAATAGGCGCCCAAGACGGCTCTTGGGGCGCACCCCGTTTCGTTTCCCTCAAAAGGGTTCCTCACTCACTGGCTCCCTGACCAGACTCCCAGTCCCGAGGACTAGTCGGCTGGACCTAGAACGCCTCTCGAGAAATTGGCTAAGTAATGTGAGTCGGCCAAACTTCCCCACCCTTACCAGCTACAGAACCAGCTCCCGGCAGTCCGGCTGATGGGGCCTCAGGGCGGCAAGGTTTGTCTCACATGAAAGGTCAAAACAAAAGGAGACCCCTTCTAGGCCCAGCCGGACCATCGTCGCGTCTCTACCACTCTACTTATCCCGAAAAACCCTTGTGATTCCTAAGTTTTGAACCAGCTCCCTTGAGGCGGACGCCCCGACCCAGCTATAGACCGGTTCCCGACTGTCGGGCTGGCCGGGCCAAAACAAAATGGGGGAAGGAGTAGAAACAAAAAGAATCGAGGCGAGCAAAAAAGGATAAGGACGAGGCAGAATGAGTCACAAGGAAAACACGGCAAACTATTCATGGCATAAATATTAAGGCAAAAGCGGCCCACGGCCAGCATTCAGTTCATTACAAAAACACCCCCAGTGGATGGATTCAAGTTTTACATGCAGGGAGAAAAAAGAGAAAGATAAAAAAGACGCCCGGGGGCTCAGGCCACCGACGCGTCGCCAGCCGGCGTGCC
The DNA here is from genome assembly GCA_022496015.1 of Hordeum marinum. NCBI lineage: Eukaryota > Viridiplantae > Streptophyta > Magnoliopsida > Poales > Poaceae > Hordeum > Hordeum marinum. The sequence goes on from CM039678.1 coordinate 452,932,588, forward strand.
CCAGCCGGTGCATCGCGGGGCGGCTCGGACCTCGCCTCGGAGGTGGTCGCTGCCTTCGGGTCGGCCTCCTTGGCCTTCGAGGCAGGCTTTGTCATCCGCCGAGCCTTGGGGGATGCCGAAGGAGTCCTTGGGTAGCAGCTCGCCATCCTTGCCAAGGGGCGGTAGGAACTCGTCCGTGTCGATGTATGACGCGAGTTCATTGGCCCGCTGGATGAGGGCTGGCTCACGGGCCTCCCGCTAGGCGGCCGGCACATCCCGCATGGTCGCTAGCTGGCCCAGGTCCACGCCGCAGTACCACGACGTGACGAACTGAAGCACCATCTACGCTCCGGCTCGGGTAGCCGACGCCTTCCAGTCTTCGAGGCGGGGGACGGTGTGCTCCAGCCACTGAGCCGCGCGGTGCATCGAAGCTCCCCCGCGGCCCGGCCATAGTGCGGTGATGACCTCCTTGCCGGCGGTCTTGAGCCGCTACACGCTCCGCTCGAGATGGGTCATCCGCATCTCGACGGCGAGCCCGGTCTCGTCCATGTCCCACGCGGCATGCTCCTCGATGGAGCGACTGCACTCCCGAAGGTATTCCCGGTGCTCCTCAACGGTGCGTGTAGCGCGGCGATAAGTTTCTGGGAAGCGCCCTGGAAGGAAGAAGAAGAGAAGGAAAAGAAAGGCAAGTTGAAACATGAGAAACGGCAAGGAAAAAAGTAACCGGCTGGGGAAGAGAAAGACTGGCACCTACCTTCGACCGTGTCCTCCACCCCAAGGGCGAAGTGGAGCGCCGCCTTATGCTCCGATGCTAGGGCCACCTCCAAGGTGGCGAGGGAACCCTTGACCTCCTCGAGCATCCTCTCGAGGCGGGTTACCTCACCTTGAAGGGTGGCGGTCCTCAGGGCGGCGTCAGCCGCCTCCCGGGCTGCCACCTCCTTCGCCGCCTCGGCCTTGAGCCGGTCCCGGACCACCTCCCCGTCCACCAGCAGCGCGGCCAGCCGGTCAGTCTCCTGCACGGCCGCCTGGACGTCCCGCGCCAGCCGGTCCCGCTCGGCGACAAGCCCGGCCTTCTCCCCCCGAAGGGTGGCCAACTCACCTGCAAGACACAACCAATGTCAGCCGACTCCCGGGGACTATGTGCCCCTCCTATGAAGTGCAACCTACCGTGCACACGTGCCAGCTCCTCCAGGTGGTAGAAGCCGTATTTGCCACGGTCGTGGATGGCGACCGCTTCCGCAAATAGCTTCTGCCGCAGGGAGGTTCCCTCCTGTCGCAAAAAAGGCAAAGGTCAAGACATGCTCAAAAGAGATCCGGCCCGGCTGCCCGTCAGCCGGTCAGCCAGCCCGCATCTCAGGGGCTACACCCGGTGGGTGCACTCATGCGCCCCCACTGAAAACTCTGAGGCAAAGTAGATGGCTTACTTCCGCACGTTGAAGGGAGGTGTCTGCCGCCTCCACGAACCGGGCCAGCTCCTGTCGGCACTGGTCCAAGACACTCCCCAGGTCCGCAAAGGAGGGGACCGGGCCACCTGCCTGAGGGGCTGGCAGGGCCGGCACGCTTGCCGGCGCCTCCTAGTCGCGGACCACCTCCTGCATCGACCGCAGGGCCCGCCGGGCCCGGCCGCCGCTGCTGCACGGGCTCGCCGCGGCTCCAGCCGTCGAGGGCAGGTTGATGACGGCAAGGGGCCGGGAGTCGCCCCCCGCCGACCCCCCGCCTAGCACCGTCTCCGCCTCCTCTTCCTGCCGTACCAGCGCGTCGATCGTGCCGGAAGGCCCCTCCACCTCCATGGCCACCGCCTCTGACGCTGCCTCCGGGGCCACCGGGACCTCCGGCACCTCGACCCGGGCCGGCTCGGACGCAGGCAGGGTCACCTCCGGCACCTTAGGCCGGGTCACCTCGGGAGCCGGCTCCGTCGTCGCCTCCCTCGCTGGGCCGTCTCTTCCGCGAGTGGAGGCGCTGGCAGGTCCATATCCGCCCCTCGTGGCTCACTTGACAGAGGCCTCGACATGCGGGTTGACTCTGCTGCCGAGTCCGACGCTCGCGGAGGATCCGCCGACCCCCTCCGCCTCCGGATGCTCGAGGTCCTGGAGTGTGTGGCTCCTCCCCGCGTCCCGGACCTAGAGGCTCGCAACTCCACAAACCACCTCTTCTCCTCCCCCTAGGTGGCCACGTGCTCGCGGGCCAGCCAGCTGGCGGCATCCGTCGGCTCCCCCGCCGGCTCCTCCTCGTGGAGCTTGATAGGGTCGCTGCAATGCCCAAGGACCGGTCATTGACCGGCTCGCGAGGCGAAAGCAAAAAACTTACACGAAATAAAAACTTACCCGATGACAAGGGGCAAGGCCCGCTTGGCGCGTGGCGACGGCTTCCATGCGGCCACCTTCACCCGCTTCGGGCCGGGTGGTGGGGCCGCCGGCCCTCCCTGAGCCGGCCTCTTCCCCCGGCCGGCTGCTCCGGTCGCTGGGGCTTGAGCCGGCTGCTCCTCGCTCCTTCGACCCTGACGCGCTGAAGGGGGAGGCTCATTCAGAATCATCAAGGCATCATCATCGTCGTCGTCATCCGTCTAGTCCTTGATCGAGGGGGCAAGAGGGAACTCACACGCTCCGCTGGGCTCCCCGGCCACGCCGAATCCTCCGGCTCCACTGGGAGCGGCGGTTCGCGGGTCGGCCGGCTCGTCGGCTCCTCCCGAGGAGTCCACTCCTTCCTTCGGGGGGCCTCCCGTCTGGTAGTCTTCGGAATCGGAGCCTTCATGCTCCGCCTTGAAGATCTGCGGGTGTGGGCCATCCGGCGTGTTCTGTTGCACCAGCAGCTGCGGTCAGCACATCAAAGTAAGTTCTCTAGCCGGCTGCCGGCTGGGGAATATCAAGCGGAAAAGAACCGCCTCGACGAAAAACATACCAGGGAAGGTTGGTTGATGCGGTCGTACGGCTCCATGCCAAAGGCCACGAGGCGGGCTTCAGCTTGAACGTTGTGAGAGTGTTCACCCGCTTCGCCACCTGAGCCGACATCAGCTCGACGATGGACAGCCGGCAGGGTCATGCCGGCCAGACATGTCGCACATACGGTATGGCCTCTTCTAGAGGGGCGACACCCGGCGTGAGATAAAGGCCGCAACCAGGTCGACGGCGACCAGCCCCTCGAAGCTCTTCAGCTGCGTGAGCTGGCCAAGCTCGTCCAAGGCCACGCTGCGTGGGGCAGACCCCAGCCAGTTCTGCTGGGAGGACTGCCTGTCCTCAAATGGTGGCAACCGTATGTAATCCGTCCTCGGGTCGACGTTCTTCATGTAGAAGAACGTCCGGTGCCACCCCTTGACGGAGTCGATGAGGGAAAGAGGAGGAAAGCGAGCAATGCCGCGGCAGCACACCACCGTGCCCCCGCAGGCGTCGCTTTTCAGAAGTTTGAGGTAGAAGAGAGCGTTGAAGAGGTCGATGAAAGGAATGATACCAAGGTACCCCTCGCACAACGTCACGAAGGCGGAGAGGTATAGAATCGAGTTCGGGCCAAGGTTGTGCGGCTGGAGGTCAAAGGTATCGAGGAGAAGACGGAAGAAGATACTAACCGGGAGCCCGAAGCCCAGGGAGAAGTGCCAGAGGAACACGACGTGTTCCCCTGGCTGTGGCGCCGGTGCTATCTCATTGCCCGGCGCGCGTGTGGCCACCTGCTCCTCCTGCGGCAACATGCGCGCGCGGCGAAGCTCGGCGATGTCCGCCTCGACCACGAAGGAGCCAGCCCAGCTGCCACCGCGTCCATCGGCCATCGCGGCGGCGGGGCGGCGTGCGAGCGTGGGTGCATGCTCGGGTGCGACGGCGTGTGAGGAAGGAAGAGAGGCGACGAAGAAGGGCAGCAAGGGGGCAAGTGGGGCACGGGTACCTCCGCCTCCGGCCCTTCCTCTCCTTTTATAGGGGAGGCCACGATCGGGGGACGTGGGATTGATTGTGCCCACACCCCCCGGAAACTCCTCGTGTGTGGGTGGCCCCAGGCCGTAACGGCCGCTTCGGGGCGTAGAGGATCCTGCCCTACGCCTCGAGGCCTACTGGGCTAAGCCCGGGTCCTAGCGGGCTAGGCCCAGGCGACGTCCCGTCTCCTCGCGTGCGCGGGAACCACCGCATCCTTACTCGCCGCGTGGAGTGCCGCGTGCCGGTGCGGGTCGTGGGGTGGCGCGCTGGTATCCGAGGCGTCGGGTCCAACGACCGACCCGTCCTGCGAACTCATCATGATCCATCCCGCGAACTCATCACGATCCGTCCCGCGAACTCATCGCGATCCGTCTCGCGATCTCGATCACGGTCCTTCCGATCTAGCGCCGAACGGACGGCACCTCCGCGTTCAGCACACGTACAGCTCGATGACGATCTCCACCATCTTGATCCAGCAAGAGAGAGCGGAGAGGTAGAAGAGTTCTCCGGCAGCGTGACGGCGCTCCGGAGATGGTGGTGGAGCTATTCCGGTAGAGCTTCGCCTAAGTACCGCCAAACTAGTCTAGTCTAGAGGAACTTGATCTAGAAGTAGGGTTTAGACGTGGCTGAAAATCCTTGTCCAAAAAACCCTAAAACCACTCATATATATAGGAGGAGGGGAGAGGAGGATGCACCCAAAAGGAGGGCTCTCCTTTGGTTCGGCCGAACCTAGTGGGGAGGAGTCCTCCTCCTAGTAGGACTCCTCCTCCCACAAGAGAGGTGGAGTTTGGGGAGGTTTCCACCCCAATTCGGTTTGCCTCCCTTTCCTCCTGCGCATAGGCCTCCTTGTCCGACCCAACTGGCCCACTATGGGCTGGTGGGTTGCCACATAGTCCCATGGGGTGGGTTGGCCCCACTGGTGGGCCCCCGGGACCCATTCGTCACTCCCGGTACACTACCGAAAGTGCCCAAAACTTCTAGAGTCCAAACACCACCTTCCTATATATCAATCTTTACCTCCGGACCATTCTGGAGCTCCTCGTGACGTCTGGGATCTCATCCGGGACTCCGAACAACCTTCGGTTACCACCATACATAACTCTACACTACTGAAACGTCATCGAACCTTAAGTGTGCAGACCCTGCGGGTTCGAGAACTATGTAGACATGACTGAGACACCTCTACGGTCAATAACCAATAGCGGGCCCTGGATGACCATATTGGTTCCTACATATTCTACGAACATCTTTATCGGTCGAACCTCTATGTCAAGGATTCAGTCAATCCCGTATAACGTTCCCTTTGTTCTTCGGTATGTTACTTGCCCGAGATTCGATCATCGGTACCTCCATACCTAGTTCAACCTCGTTACCGGCAAGTCTCTTTACTCATTCCATAATACAAGATCCCGTGGCTAACACTTAGTCACATTGCTTGCAAGGCTTTGTTGTGATGTTGTATTACCGAGTGGGCCTTGAGATACCTCTCTGTCACACGGAGTAACAAATCCCAGTCTTGATCCATGCCAACCCAACATACACCCTCGAAGATACCTGTAGAGCACCTTTATAGTCACCCAGTTACGTTGTGACGTTTGATACACACAAGGCCTCCTCCGATGTCTGTGAGTTGCATGATCTCATGGTCATAGGAACATATACTTGACATGCAGAAAACAGTAGCAATAAACTGACACGATCATATGCTACGTTTGTAGTTTGGGTCTTCTCCATCACATCATTCTCCTAATGATGTGAACCCATTATCAAATGACATCACATGTCAATGGCTAGAAAACCTTGACCATCTTTGATCAACGAGCTAGTTCACTAGAGGCATACTAGGGACAGAGTGTCGTCTATTTACCCACACATGTAATGTGTTTCCATTCAATACAATTATAGCAGGGATAATAAACGATTATCATGAACAAGGAAATATGATAATAACTAATTTATTATTGCCTCTAGGGCATATTTCCAACAGTCTCCCACTTGCACTAGAGTCAATAATCTAGTTCACATCACTTGTGATTCGCATTGTTATGAATCTAACACCCAATGAGTTCTGGGGCTCGATCATGCTTTGCATGTGAGAGAGGTCATATAGTCAACGGGTCTGCGACATTCAGATCCGTGTGTACTTTGCAAATCTCTATGTCAAACCTTAAACACTGCTACCACACTTCACTTGGTACTATTCCAAATGGCTGCTCCACTATATGTATCCAAATTGCTACTATGGGTCATCTGGATTGGTGTTAAAGCTTGCATCGACATAACTCTTTACGACGAACTCTTTATCCCCTCCATAATCGAGAAACATCTCCTTAGTTTTTAGTTACTAAGGATAATCTTGACCGTTGTCTAGTGATCCACTCCTGGATCACTCTTGTACCCCTTGATGGACTCATGGCAAGGCACACACAGGTGCGGTACACAGCATGGCATACCATACAGAGCCTATGGCTAAGGCATAGGGGACGACATTCATCCTTTCTCTTTCTTCTGTCGTGGTCGAACTTGGAGTCTCACTCAACTTCACACCTTACAAAGCAGGCGAGAACACTTCTCTCTGACTAATCCATTTTGAACTCTTTCAAAATCTTGTCAAGGTCTGTACTCATTGAAAGTCTTATCAAACATCTTGATCTATCTTTATATATCTTGATGCTCAACAATTAGGTAGCTTTATCCAGGTCTTCCTTTGAAAAACACTTTTCAAACAACCGTTTATGCTCTTCAGAAATTCTACATCATTTCCGAATAGCAATATGTCATCGACATATACTTATCATAAACTCTATAATGCTCCCACTCACTTTATTGCAAATACAAGTTTCTCGTAAACTTTGTATAGACTCAAAAACTTTGATCACCTCATCAAAGTGTATATTCCAACTCTGAGATGCTTGCTTCAGTTCATAGAAGAATCAGTGAAGCTCACACACCTTTTAGCATCCTTAGGAATGACAAAACCTTCTGGTTGCATCTCATACAACCTTTCCTTAAGGAAGGAAACGATGTTTTGGCATCCATCTGCCAGATTTCATAATTGAAAAATGCAGCAACTGCTAACATAATTCCAACAGACTTTAGCATCGCTACGAGTGAGAAAGTCTTATCGCAGTCAACTCCTTGAACTTGTCGTAAACAACTTTGCAACAAGTCGAGCTTTACAAATGCTAACATTTACCATCAGCGTCTGTCTTCATTTTAAAGATCCATTTGTACTTTAACAATCTGCCGTCCAATGAGTAGGTCCACCAAAGTCTATACTTTGGTTTCATACATGGATCCTTTCTCGGATTTCATGGCCTCTAACCATTTGTTGGTTTCCGGGCCCATCATCGCTTCGCCATAGTTCGTAGGTTCATCGTTGTCCAACAACATGACCTCCAAGACAGGGTTGTCGTACCGCTCAGTAGCAGTACACGTCCTTGTCGACCTACGAAGTTCGATAGTAACTTGATCTGAAGCTTCATGATCATCATCATTAACTTCCTCTTCAATTGACGTAGGCTTCACAGAAACATCTTTCTGCGTTGCGCCACTTTCTGGTTGAAGTAAAGGTTCAATAACCACATCAAGTTCTATTTTCCTCGTAGGTTGATAGTAACTTGATACAAAGCTTCATGATCATCATCATTAACTTCCTCTTCAACTGACGTAGGCTTCACAGAAACATCTTTCTGCGTTGCGCTACTTTCTGGTTGAAGCAGAGGTTCAATAACCTCATCAAGTTCTATCCTTCTCCAACTCAATTCTTTCAAGAGAAACCCATTCTCGAGAAAGGACCCAGTTTTAGCAACAAACATTTTATGCTTGGATCTGAGATAGAAGGTTCACCCAACTGTTCTTAGGGTATTCTATGAAGATGCATTTGTCCGCTTTGGGTTCGAGCTCATTAGGCGAAAACATTTCCACACAAGCGTCACAGCCCCAAACATTTAGAAATGACAGCTTAGGTTTCTATCAAACCATAGTTCACACGGTGTCATCTCAACGGATTTAGATGGTGCCTTATTTAAAGTGAATGTTGTTGTCTCTAATTCATAACCCCAAAATTATAGTAACAAAACGATAATAGACATCATAGCACGTACCATATCCAATAGAGCATGACTATGACGTTCGGACACACCATCACACTATGGTGTTCCAAGTGGCGTGAGTTGTGAAACAACTTTCACATTGTCTAAAGTTGTATGCCAAACTCGTAACTTAGATATTCACCTCCACGATCATATCGCAAACAAATTTATCTTCTTGTCACGATGATCTTAAACTTCACTCTGAATTTGTTTGAACCTTTCAAACGATTCAGACTTGTGTTTCATTAAGTAAATATACACTATATCTACTCAAATCATTAGTGAAGGTAAGAAAATAACGATATCCACCGCACGCTACAAGACTCATTGGATTGCATACATCAACATGTATTATTTCCAATAAATCACTTGCCCGCTTTATCAAAACAGAAAATGGGGTCCTTAGTCATCTTGACCAAGAGGCATGGTTCGCATGTCTCAACCGATTCGAAATTGAATGAGTCCAAAGATCCATCAGCATGGAGTTTCTTTATGCGTTTTATACCAATATGACATTTAGCGGCAGTGCCACAAGTATGTGGTACTGTTATTATTAACTTTGTATCTTTTTGGCATCAATGTTATGAACATGTGTATTACTACGATCAAGTTTCAACAAACCATTCTTACTGGGTGCATGACCATTGAAGGTATTATTCATGTAAATAGAATAACCATTTATTCTCTAACTTAAATGAATAACCGTGTTGCAATGAACATGATCTAATCACGTTCATGCTCAACGCAAAAAACACCAAATAACATTTATTTTAGGTTCGTCACTAATCTCGAAGGTAGAGAGAGCGTGCGATGTTGATCACATCAACCTTGGAAACATTTCCAACACACATCATCACCTCACACTTAGCTAGTTCTCCGTTTATTTCGTAGCTTTTATTTTGAGTTACTAACATTTAGCAACCGAACCGGTATCCAATACCCAGGTGCTACTAGGAGTACTAGCAAGATACACATCAATAACACGTATATCAAATATACTTCTGTTGACGTTGCCAGCCTTCTTATCTACCAAGTATCTAGGGTTGTTCCGCTTCAGCGACCGCTCTCCTCATAATCGAAGCACTTAGTCTCGGGTTTGAGTTCAACTTTGGGTTGCTTCACTGGAGCAGCAACTGACTTGCTATCCATGAAGTTTCCCTCCTTGCTCTTGCCCTTCTCAAAACTAGAGGTTTTAACTAACCATCAACACTTTAACGCTCCTTCTCGATTCTACCTTCGTGGTGTCAAACATCGCGAATAGCTCAGGGATCATTATTTCTATCCCTGGCGTTTTATAGTTCATCACCAAGTTCTAGTAGCTTTAGTGACAGTGACTTGGAGAACTATATCAATCACTATCTTATCTAGAAGATCAACTCCCACTCGATTCAAGCGATTGTAGCACCCAGACAATCTGAGCACATGCTCAACGACTGAGCTATTCTCTTTCATCTTATAGGCAAAGAATCTTGTTGGAGATCCCATATCTCGCAACACGGGCACGAGCCTGAGATCCTAATTTCAGCTCTTAGAACATCTCACATGTTCCATGACGTTCAAAATGTTTCGGAGCCTCAATTCTAAGCTGTAATGCATGACGCACTAAACTATCAAGTAGTTATCAAAACGTGTCTATCAGATGTTCACAACATCTACAAACAACGCTAGAGGGGTTGGTGCACCGAGCGGTGCATTAAGGACATAAGCCTTCTGTGCAGCAATGAGGACAATCCTCAGATCACGGACCCAGCCCGCAATATTGCTACCATCATCTTTCAACTCTATTTCTCTAGGAACAAATAAAAAATTCAAGGGAGCTACAGCGAGAGCAAGTAATCTACAACATAATTTGCAAAGACACTACTGACTATGTTCATGATAATGAGTTCAATTAATCATATTACTTAAGAACTCCCACTCAAATTGACATCCCTTCGGTCATTCGAGTGATACATGAGCCAAATTCACCAACTCAAGTCCGATCATCACGTGAGTTGAGGTGGTTACAATGGTGAACATCATCATGTTGATCATATCTACTATATGACTCATGTTCGACCTTTCGGTCTCTTGTGTTCCGAGGCCATGTCTGTACATGCTAGGCTCGTCAAGTTTAACCCGACTGTTCTGCATGTGCAACACTGGCTTGCACCCGTTGTATGTGAACGTAGAGTCTATCACACCCGATCATCACGTGGTGTCTCAACACGACGAACTTTCGCAACGGTGCACACTTGGGGAGAAGACAGTTTTATCTTGGAATTTAAGTGAGGGATCACCTTATAATGCTACCGTCGTACTAAGCAAAACAAGGTGCATAAAAGGATTAACATCACATGCAATTCATAAGTGACATGATATGGCCATGAACTTGTGCTTTAGATCTCCATCTTGAAAGCACCGGCATGATCTCCATCGTCACCGGCACGACACCATGATCTCCATCATCTTGATCTCCATCAACGTGTCGCCATCGGGGTTGTCACGCCCTGCATGCTTCTACTACTATTGCTACCGTTTAGCGATAAAGTAAAGCATTACATAGCGCTTAATGATTGACATGTAGGTCATACAATAATTAAAGACAAGCCTATGGATCCTGCCGGTTGTCGTACTCATCAACATGCAAGTCATGAAATTCTATACATCACATGATCATCTCATACATCACATATATCACATCATGTAATTGGCCATATCACATGACAACATACCCTGCAAAAACAAGTTAGACGTCCTCTAATTGTTGTTGCATGTTTTACGTGGCTGCTACGGGTTTCTAGCAAGAACGATTCTCACCTACACATAAACCCAACGGTGATACATAATTTGATTTTCAACCTTCTCAAGAACCGCCTTTGTCGAATCCAATCCAACTAAAGTGAGAGAAACTGTCACCCGCAAGCCATCTAGGCAACAAGTTGCGTTGAGGGAACCGGTCTCTCGTAAGCGTACGAGTAATGATGGTCCGGGCTGCTTCATCTCACAATACCGCTGAACCAAAATCCGACCAAGGGAGGAAGCAATCTAAGCATCAATGCCCACAAACCTTTTGTGTTCTACTCGAGATCTCATCAACACATAGACCTAGCTCATGATGCCACTGTTGGGGAACGTTGCATGGGAAACAAAAAATTTCCTACGCACACGCAAGATCTATCCATGGTGATGAGCATCTATGAGAGTGAGAGTGGATCTACATACCCTTGTAGATCGCTAAGCGGGAACCATTAAGAAACACAGTTGGTGTAGTCGAACGTCTTCGCGATCCAAATCGCCGAGTGTCCCGCGATCTCATCACGATCCATCCTGCGATCCAATCACGATCCGTCCCGCGAACTCATAACGATCTGTCCCACGATCTCTTCATGATCCGTCCCGCGAACTCATCACGATCCGTCCTGCGAACTCATCACGATCCGTCTCGCGATCTCGATCACGGTCCTTCCGATCTAGCGCCGAACGGACGGCACCTGCGCGTTCAGCACACGTACAGCTCGATGACGATCTCCACCGTCTTGATCTAGCACGAGAGAGCAGAGAGGTAGAAGAGTTCTCCGGCAGCATGACGGCGCTCTGGAGATGGTGGTGGAGCTATTCCGGCAAAGCTTCGCCTAAGTACCGCCGAACTAGTCTAGTCTAGAGGAACTTGATCTAGAAGTAGGGTTTAGACGTGGCTGAAAATCCTTGTCCAAAAAACCCTAAAACCACTCATATATATAGGAGGAGGGGAGAGGAGGCTGCCCCCAAAAGGAGGGCTCTCCTTTGGTTCGGCCGAACCTAGTGTGGAGGAGTCCTCCTCCTAGTAGGACTCCTCCTCCCACAAGAGAGGTGGAGTTTGGGGAGGTTTCCACCCCAATTCGGTTTGCCTCCCTTTCCTCCTGCGCATAGGCCTCCTTGGCCGACCCAACTGGCCCACTATGGGCTGGTGGGTTGCCACATAGTCCCATGGGGTGGGTTGGCCCCACTGGTGGGCCCCCGAGACCCATTCGTCACTCCCGGTACACTACCGAAAGTGCCCGAAACTTTCCAGAGTCCAAACACCACCTTCCTATATATCAATCTTTACCTCCGGACCATTACGGAGCTCCTCGTGACATTCGGGATCTCATCCGGGACTCCGAACAACCTTCGGTTACCACCATACATAACTCTACACTACCGAAACGTCACCAAACCTTAAGTGTGCAGACCCTACGGGTTCGAGAACTATGTAGACATGACCGAGACACCTCTACGGTCAATAACCAATAGCGGGTCCTAGATGACCATATTGGTTCCTACATATTCTACGAAGATCTTTATCGGTCGAACCTCTATGTCAAGGATTCAGTCAATCCCGTATAACGTTCCCTTTCTTCTTCGGTATGTTACTTGCCCGAGATTCGTCGGTATCTCCATACCGAGTTCAACCTCGTTACCGGCAAGTCTCTTTACTCGTTCTGTAATACAAGATCCCATGGCTAACACTTAGTCACATTGCTTGCAAGGCTTTGTTGTGATGTTGTATTACCGAGTGGGCCCTGAGATACCTCTCCGTCACACGGAGTAACAAATCCCAATCTTGATCCATGCCAACCCAACATACACCCTCGGAGATACCTGTAGAGCACCTTTAAAGTCACCCAGTTACGTTGCGATGTTTGATACACACAAGGCACTCCTCTGATGTCTGTGAGTTGCATGATCTCATGGTCATAGGAACATATACTTGACATGCAGAAAACAGTAGCAATAAACTGACACGATCATATGCTACATTTGTAGTTTGGGTCTTGTCCATCACATCATTCTCCTAATGATGTGATCCCGTTATCAAATGACATCACCCTCTAGCCAGCCGGAGTGACTGCGAGCCGGGTCCTGTTGGAAATATGCCCTAGAGGCAATAATAAATTAGTTATTATCGTATTTCCTTGTTCATGATAATAATTTATTATCCATGCTATAATTGTATTGATCGGAGACTTAGATACATGTGTGGATACATAGACAACACCATGTCCCTAGTATGCCTCTAAATAGACTAGCTCGTTGATCAAAGATGGCTATGGTTTCCTAGTCATGGACATGAGATGTCATTTGGTACCGGGATCACATCATTAGGAGAATGATGTGATGGACAAGACCCAAACTACAAACGTAGCATATGATCATGTCAGTTTATTGCTACTGTTTTCTGCATGTCAAGTATCTGTTCCTATGACCATGAGATCATGCAACTCACTGACACCGGAGGAGTGCCTTGTATGTATCAAACGTCACAACATAACTGGGTGACTATAAAGGTACTCTACAGGTATCTCCGAGGGTGTCTATTGGGTTGTCATGGATCAAGACTGGGATTTGTTACTCCGTGTGACGGAGAGGTATCTCAGGGGCCACTCGGTAATACAACATCACAACAAGCCTTGCAAGCAATGTGACTAAGTGTTAGTCATGGTATCTTGTATTACGGAACGAGTAAAGAGACTTGCCGGTAACAAGGTTGAACTAGGTATGGAAATATCGACGATCGAATCTCGGGCAAGTAACATACCGAAGAACAAAGGGAACATCATACGGGATTAACTGAATCCTTGACATAGAGGTTCGACCGATAAAGATCTTCGTAGAATATGTAGGAACCAATATGGGCATCCAGGTCCCGCTATTGTTTATTGACTGTAGAGGTGTCTCAGTCATGTCTACATAGTTCTCGAACCCGCAGGGTCTGCACACTTAAGGTTTGGTGACATTTCGGTAGTATAGAGTTATGTATGGTGGTGATCGAAAGTTGTTCAGAGTCCCGGATGAGATCCCAGACATCACGAGGAGCTTCGGAATGGTTCAGAGGTAAATATTCATATATAGGAAGTCCTATTTTTGTCGGCGGAAAAGTTTCGGGCTAATCGGTAGTGTACCGGGGTGCCGGTAGTGTACCGGGAGACCACCGGGAGGGGTATTTCGACCCAAGAGGCTTCATGGGCTGTGGGAGAGTAAATACCATCCCTTAGTGGGCTGGTGGAAATCTCACACAAGGCCCATGTGGCTAGGCAAGAAAATCCCAAAGGGAAAAGGTGGAAAAAGGCAAAAAAAAGGAGGAATCCTAGTCCTACTAGGATTGGAGGAGTAGTCCTCCTCTCCTCCCCACTTCGGCCGAACCAAGGAGGCTTGTGTTGGAAATATGCCCTAGAGCCAATAAATAAAGTGTTTATTATTGTAAGCCTTGCAAGCAATGTGACTAAGTGTTAGTTACGGGATCTAGTATTACAGAACGAGTAAAGAGACTTGCCAGTAACGAGGTTGAACTAGGTATGGAGATACCGACGATCGAATCTCAGGCAAGTAACATACCAAAGAACAAAGGGAACATCATACGGGATTAACTGAATCCTTGACATAGAGGTTCAACTGATAAAGATCTTCGTAGAATATGTAGGAACCAATGTGGACATCCAGGTCCCGCCATTGGTTATTGACCGTAGAGGTGTCTCGGTCATGTCTACATAGTTCTCGAACCCGCAGGGTCTGCACACTTAAGGTTTGGTGACGTTTCGGTAGTATAGAGTTATGTATGGTGGTGACCAAAGTTTGTTCGGAGTCCCGGATGAGATCCTGGACGTCATGAGGAGCTCCGGAATGGTCCGGAGGTAAAGATTCATATATAGGAAGTCCTATTTTGGTCGCCGGAAAAGTTTTGGGCTCATCGGTAGTGTACCGGGAGTGCCGGTAGTGTACCGGGAGACCTCCGGGAGGGGTATTTCGACCCAAGAGGCTTCATGGGCTGTGGGAGAGTGAATATCAGCCCTTAGTGGGCTGGTGGAAACTCCCACACAAGGCCCATGTAGCTGGAGAAGAGAACCCAATAGGAAAAGGTGGAAAAAAGGCAAAATTGGGTGAATCCTAGTCCTACTAGGAGTGGAGGTGGACTCCACCTCCATCACCTGGTTCGGCCGAAGCCTCCAAGGCTTGGAGGCCAAGCTGCCTCTCCTCCTCCCTCCCTCCTATATATACTAGTGGATTTCTAGGGGTTTGCACTTGATTTTTCAGCCACGTGCAAATCCTAATCTCTAGTGCATAGTTTCTCCTCTAGATTGGTTTTCTGCAGTGCTTAGGCGAAGCCCTGCCGGAATTGCTCCACCACCATCGCCGGAGCGCCGTCAGGCTGCCGAAGAACTCTTATTCCTCTCCACTCCTTCTTTCTGGATCAAGATAGTGGAGATCGTCATCAAGCTGTACGTGTGCTGAACGCGGAGGTGCCGTCCGTTCGGTGCTAGATCGGAAGGATCGTGATCAAGTTCGTGAGACGGATCGTGATCAAGTTCGTGGGACGGATCGTGATCGGATCACGGGATGGATCATGGTCGGATCGTGGGACGGATTGTGATTGGATCACAGGACGCACGGTAATTTGGATCGCGAAGACGATTGACTACACCAACCGCATTTCTTAACGCTTCCCGCTTAGCGATCTACAAGGGTATGTTGATCTAGTCTCCATCTCGTAGATGCTCATCACCATGGATAGATCTGCGTGTGCGTAGGAAATTTTTTGTTTCCCATGCAATGTTCCCTAACAGCTTGGCCCTTGCGCCAAGGCCTCTCCTCCCTCCCTATTATATATACTGGAGGTTTTAGGGTTTTTGCACTAGATTTTCAGCCACGTGCTACCCGTTCCTCCAGTGCATAGTTTCTCCTCTAGATCGGATTTTTGCAATGCTTAGGCGAAGCCCTGCAAGAATAGCTCCACCACCATCGCTGGAGCGTCGTCATGCTACCGGAGAACTCTTCTACCTCTCCGCTCCCTCTTGCTGGATCAAGAAGGCGGAGATTGTCATCAAGTTGTATGTGTGCTGAACGTGGAGGTACCGTCCGTTCGGCGCTAGATCGGAAAGACCGTGATCAAGATCGCGAGATGGATCTGATGAGATCGCGGGACAAATCGTGATGAGATCGCGGGACGGACCGTGATGAGTTCACGGGACGGTCGTGATTGGATCACGGGATGGATCGTGATGAGATCGCGGGATGCTCGGCGATTTGGATCGCGAAGACGTTCGACTACACCAACCGTGTTTCTTAACGCTTCCCACCTAGCGATCTACAAGGGTATGTAGATCCACTCTCCCTCTCGTAGATGCTCATCGCCATGGATAGATCTTGCGTGTGCGTAGGAAAATTTTTGTTTCCCATGCAATGTTCCCCAACAGTGGTATAAGAGCTAGGTCTATGTGTAGATGAGATCTCGAGTAGAACATGAAGAGTTTGTGGGCGTTGATGCTTAGATTGCTTCCTCCCTTGGTCGTGTTTTGGTTCAGCGGTATTGTGAGATGAAGCATCCCGGACCAACATTACTCGTAAGCTTACTTGAGACTGGTTCCCTCAACCGCAACTTGTTGCATATATGGCTTGCGGGTGCCAGTTTCTCTCACTTTAGTTGGATCGGATTCGACAAAGGCGGTCCTTGAGAAGGTTGAAAAGCAACTAGTGTATCACCATTGTAGTTTTTGCATAGATGAGAATTGTTCTTGCTAGATACCCGTAGCATCCACGTAAAACATGCAACAACAATTACAGGACGTCTAACTTGTTTTTGCAGAGTATGTTGTGATATGATATGGCCAATTACATGATGTGATATATGTGATGTATGAGATGATCATGTGATGTATAGATTATCACGACTTGCATGTCGATGAGTACGGTAACCGGCAGGAGCCATAGGGTTGTCTTTAATTATTGTATGACATGTGTGTCAATCATTAAGCGCTATGTAATGCTTTACTTTATCGCTAAACGGTAGCAATATTAGTAGAAGCATGGTGGGCGCGACAACCCCGATGGTGACACGTTGATGGAGATCAAGATGATGGATATCATGGTGTCATGCCGGTGATGATGGAGATCATGTCGGTGCTTTCATGATGGAGATCAAAAGCACAAGTTCATGGCCGTATCATGTCACTTATGATTTGCATGTGATGTTAATCCTTTTATGCACCTTGTTTTGCTTAGGACGGCAGTAGCATTATAAGGTGATCCCTCACTTAATTTCAAGATGAATTTTGTTCTCCCCGAGGGTGCACCGTTGCGAAAGTTTTTCGTGTCGAGACACCACGTGATGATCGGGTGTGATAGACTCTACATTCACATACAACGGGTGCAAGCCAGTGTTTGACATGCAGAACACTCGGGTTAAACTTGACGAGCCTAGCATGTACAGACATGGCCTCGGAACACAAGAGACCGAAAGGTCGAATATGAGTCATATAGTAGATATGATCAACATAATGATGTTCACCATTGAAACCACCTCAACTCACGTGATGATCGGACTTGAGTTGGTGAATTTGGATCATGTATCACTCGAATGACCGGAGGGATGTCAATTTGAGTGGGAGTTCTTCAGTAATATGATTAATTGAACTCATTTATGAACATAGTCAGTAGTGTCTTTGCAAATTATGTTGTAGATTACTTGCTCGCGCTGTAGCTCCCTTGTATTTTTATATGTTCCTAGAGAAATAGAGTTGAAAGATGATGGTAGCAATATTGCGGACTGGGTCCGTGATCTGAGGATTGTCCTCATTGCTGCACAGAAGGCTTATGTCCTTAATGCACCGCTCGGTGCGCCAACCCCTCTAGCGTCGTCTGTAGATGTTGTGAACATCTGACAGGCACGTTCTGATGACTACTTGATAGTTTAGCGTGTCATGCATTATGGCTTAGAATTGAGGCTCCGAAATGTTTTGAACATCACAGAACATATGAGATGTTCTAAGAGCTGAAATTAGGATCTCAGGCTTGTGCCCGTGTTGCGAGATGTGAGATCTCCAACAAGATTCTTTGCCTGCAAGATGAAAGAGAATAGCTCAATCGTTGAGCAAGTGCTCAGATTGTTTGGGTGCTACAATCGCTGGAATGGAGTGGGAGTTTATCTTCTAGATAAGATAGCGATTGATATAGTTCTCCAAGTCACTGTCACTAAGCTACTAGAACTTGGTGATGAACTATAAAATGCCAGGGATAGAAATAAGTATCCCTGAGCTGTTCGCGATGTTTGACACTGCGAAGGTAGAAATCAAGAAGGAGCATCAAGTGTTGATGGTTAGTAAAACCACTAGTTTCCAGAAGGGCAAGGGCAAGGAGGGAAACTTCATGGATGGCAAGACAGTTGTTGCTCCAGTGAAGCAACCCAAAGTTGAACCCAAACCCGAGACTAAGTGCTTCGATTATGAGGAGAGTGGTCGCTGAAGCGGAACAACCCTAGATACTTGGTAGATAAGAAGGTTGGCAACATCGACAGAAGTATATTTGATATACATGTTAATGATGTGTACCTTGCGAGTACTCCTAGTAGCACCTGGGTATTGGATACTGGTTTGGTTGCTAAATGTTAGTAACTCGAAATAAAAGCTACAGAATGAACGGAGAACTAGCTAAGGGTGAGGTGACGATGTGTGTTGGAAATGTTTCCAAGGTTGATATGATCAACATCTCACGCTCTCTCTACCTTCGGAATTAGTGACAAACCTAAATAAATGTTATTTGGTGTCTTGCGTTGAGCATGAACGTGATTAGATCGTGTTTATTGAAACACGGTTATTCATTTAAGTTAGAGAATAATGGTTATTCTGTTTACATGAATAATACCTTCGATGGTCATGCACCCAGTGAGAATGGTTTGTTGCATCTTGATCGTAGTAATACACATGTTCATAACATTGATGCCAAAAGATACAAAGTTAATAATGATAGTACCACATACTTGTGGCACTGCCGCTAAATGTCATATTGGTATAAAGCGCATGAAGAAACTCCATGCTAATGGATATTTGGACTCATTCGATTTCGAATCGGTTCAGACATGCGAACCATGCCTCTTGGGCAAGATGACTAAGGACCCCGTTTTCCGGATTGATGGAGCGGGCAAGTGATTTATTGGAAATGATACATGTTGATGTATGCAATCCAATGAGTCTTGTAGCGTACGGTGGATATCGTTATTTTCTTACCTTCACTTATGATTTGAGTAGATATAGTGTATATTTACTTAATGAAACACAAGTTTGAATCGTTTGAAAGGTTCAAGCAAATTTAGAGTGAATTTTAAAGATCATCGTGACAAGAAGATGTCTGCAATATGATCGTGGAGGTGAATATCTGAGTTACGAGTTTGGCATACAACTTTAGACAATGTGAAAGTTGTTTCACAACTCACGCCACCTGGAACACCATAGTGTGATGGTGTGTCCAAATATCATAGTCGTGCTCTATTGGATATGGTACGTGCTATGATGTCTCTTATTGTTTTGCTATTATAATTTTGGGGTTATGCATTAGAGACAACTACATTCACTTTAAATAGGGCACCATCTAAATCCGCTGAGATGACACCGTGTGAATTAGCATTTGATAGAAACCCAAGCTGTCATTTCTTAATGTTTGGGGCTGCAATGCTTGTGTGGAAAAATGTTTTCACCTAATGAGCTCCAACCCAAAGCAGACAAATGCATCTTCATAGAATACCCTAAGAAAAGTTGGGTAAACCTTCTATCTCAGATCCGAGCATAAAGTGTTTGTTGCCAAAACGGATCCTTTCTCGACAAAGAGTTTATCTCGAAAGAATTGAGTGGGAGGAAGATAGAACTTGATGAGGTTGTTGAACCTTCGTTCAACCAGAGAGTAGCGTAGTGCAGGAAGATGTTCCTGTGAAGCCTACATTAGTTGAAGAGGAAGTTAATGATGATGATCATGAAGCTTCAGATCAAGTTACTATCGAACCTCGTAGGTTGACAAGGATGTGTACTGCTCCTGAGCGGTACGACAACCCTGTCTTGGAGGTCATGTTGTTGGACAATGATGAACCTACGAGTTGTGGAGAAGCGATGATGGGGCTAGATTCCGACAAATGGTTAGAGGCCATGAAATCCAAGAAAGGATCCATGTATGAAAACCAAGTATAGAATTTGGTAAACTTTCTCATTGGACAGCAGGTCATTGAGTACAAATGGATCTTTAAAATGAAGACACACGCTCATGGTAAATGTCACCATTTGTAAAGCTCGACTTGTTGCAAAGAAGTTTACGACAAGTTCAAGGAGTTGACTGCGATGAGACTTTCTCACTCGTAGCGATGCTAAAGTCTATTGGAATTATGTTAGCAGTTGCTGCATTTTTCAATTATGAAATCTGGCAGATGGATGTCAAAACATAGTTTCCTTCTTTAAGGAAAGCTTGTATGAGACTCCCCCAGAAGGTTTTGTCAGTCCTATGGATGCTAAAAGGTGTGCAAGCTTCAGTGATCCTTCTATGGACTGAAGCAAGCATCTCGGAGTTGGAATATACACTTTGATGAGGTGATCAAAGTTTTGTAGTTTATACAAAGTTTACGAGAAACTTGTATTTACAACAAAGTGAGTGGGAGCACTATAGAATTTCTGATAAGTATATGTGGATGACATATTGTTGATCGGAAATAATGTAGAATTTCTGGAAAGCATAAACGGTTGTTTGAAAAGTGATTTTCAAAGGAAGACCTGGATAAAGCTACCTAATTGTTGAACATCAAGATCTATAGAGATAGATCAAGATGCTTGATGAGACTTTGAATGAGTACACACCTTGACAAGATTTTGAAAGAGTTCAAAATGGATTAGTCAGAGAGAAGTATTCTCGCCTGCTTTGTAAGGTGTGAAGTTGAGTGAGACTCAAAGCTCGACCACGGCAGAATAAAGAGAAAAGACGAATGTCGTCCCCTATGCCTTAGCCATAGGCTCTGTATAGTGTGCCATGCTGTGTACCGCACCTGTGTGTGCCTTGCCATGAGTCCGTCAAGGGGTACAAGAGTGATCCAGGAGTGGATCACTGGACAGTGGTCAAGATTATCCTTAGTAACTAAAATACTAAGGAGATGTTTCTCGATTATGGAGGTGATAAAGAGTTCGTCGTAAAGAGTTACGTCGATGCAAGCTTTAACACCAATCCGGATGACTCGTATTAGCAATCTGGATACGTATAGGGGAGAAGCCATTTGGAATAGTACCAAGTGGAGTGTGGTAGTAGTGTTTATAGTTTGACATAGAGATTTTGCAAAGTACACACGGATCTAAATGTCGCAGACCCATTGACTATAAGACCTCTCTCACATGCAATGCATGATCGAGCCCCGTAACTCATTGGGTGTTAGATTCATAACAATGCGAGTCACATGGTGATGTGAACTAGATTATTGACTCTAGTGCAAGTGGGAGACTATTGGAAATATGCCCTAGAGGCAATAATAAACTATTTATTATTATATTTCCTTGTTCATGATAATCGTTTATTATCCATGATATAATTGTATTGATCGGAGACTTAGATACATGTGTGGATACATAGACAACACCATGTCCCTAGTATGCCTCTAAATAGACTAGCTTGTTGATCAAAGATGGCTATGGTTTCCTAGTCATGGAAATGAGATGTCATTTGGTAATGGGATCACATCATTAGGAGAATGATGTGATGGACAAGACCCAAACTACAAACGTAGCATATGATCGTGTCGGTTTATTGCTACAGTTTTCTGCATGTCAAGTATCTGTTCCTATGACCATGAGATCATGCAACTCACTGACACCGGAGGAGTGCCTTGTGTGTATGAAATGTCGCAACGTAACTGGGTGACTATAAAGGTACTCTACAGGTATCTCTGAGGGTGTCTTTTGGGTTGGCATGGATCAAGACAGGGATTTGTTACTCCGTGTGACGGAGAGATATCTCAGGGCCCACTCGGTAATACAACATCACAACAAGCCTTGCAAGCAATGTGACTAAGTGTTAGTCTTGAATTACTGAACAAGTAAAGAGACTTGCCGGTAACGAGGTTGAACTAGGTATGGAGATACCGATGATCGAATCTCGGGCAAGTAACATATCGAAGAACAAAGGGAACATCATACGGGATTAACTGAATCCTTGACATAAAGGTTCGACTGATAAAGATCTTCGTAGAATATGTAGGAACCAATATGGGCATCCAGGTCCCGCTATTGGTTATTGACCGTAGAGGTGTCTCGGTCATGTCTTAGTTCTTGAACCCGCAGGGTCTGCACACTTAAGGTTTGGTGACGTTTCAGTAGTATAGAGTTATGTATGGTGGTGATCGAAAGTTGTTCGGAGTCCCGGATGAGATACCAGACATCACGAGGAGCTCCGGAATGGTCCGTGGGTAAAGATTCATATATAGCAAGTCCTGTTTTGGTCGCCGGACAAGTTTCGGGCTAATCGGTAGTGTACCGGGAGTGCCGGGAGTGTACCAGGAGACCACCGTGAGGGGTATTTCGACCCAAGAGGCTTCATGGGCTGTGGGAGAGTAAATACCAGCCCTTAGTGGGCTGGTGGAAGTCCCACACAAGGCACATGCAGCTAGGGAAGAAAAGCCCAAAGGGAAAAGGTGGGAAAAGGCAAAAAAAAGGAGGAATCCTAGTCCTACTAGGATTGGAGGAGGAGTCCTCCTCTCCTCCCCACTTCGGCCAAACCAAGGAGGCTTGGCCCTTGCGCCAAGGCCTCTCCTCCCTCCCTCTTATATATACTGGAGGTTTTAGGGTTTTTGCACTAGATTTTCAGCCACGTGCTACTCGTTCCTCCAGTGCATAGTTTCTCCTCTAGATCGGATTTCTGCAGTGCTTAGGCGAAGCCCTGCCGAAATAGCTCCACCACCATCGCCGGAGCGCCATCATGCTGCCAGAGAACTCTTCTACCTCTCTACTCCCTCTTTCTGGATCAAGAAGGCAGAGATCGTCATCAAGCTGTACGTGTGCTGAATGCGGAGGTGTCGTCCGTTCGGCGCTAGATCGGAAGGACCGTGATCAAGATCGCGAGACGGATCGTGATGAGATCACGGGACGGATCGTGATGATTTCGCGGGATGTATCGTGATGAGATTGCGGGACGGACCGTGATGAGTTCGCGGGATGGATCGTGATGAGATCGCGGGATGTTCGGCGATTTGGACCGCGAAGACGTTCGACTACACCAACCGCGTTTCTTAACGCTTCTCGCTTAGCAATCTACAAGGGTATGTAGATCCACTCTCCCTCTTGTATATGCTCATCACCATGGATAAATCTTGCGTGTGCATAGGAAAAAATTTGTTTCCCATGCAATGTTCCCCAACAGATCCCCCCACCCTTGTACTTATAACGTATTGTAAGAGCCGGGGGGTTGGCCTATAAAAACCCCAGAGCCCCCCATGCAACAAGGGGACGGACACACACGCAGACACATCCATGCACGAACGATCATCCCCTTCTAGCAGTGAAGGAAAAGGAGCCGGCTGCCCCTTCTTCTTCCTCTAGACACAGCTCCAGGAGCACCATTGTACTTATACCCATCCATCCAACAAAACCAAGCAGGACTAGGGGTATTACCTCCCCTGGAGGGCCCTGAACCTGGGTATATCGTGTGCCATCATCGCTTGTGCCCAATCTCGCACCCGAAGCCCATCGGTGTCCTCCGGCCCCAACCACCTACGATAAGCCGCCCCATGGCATCTGTTGTGAGAAAACGACGACAACCGGTGAGCCCGAAACTTTTCCGGTGACCAAAACAGGACTTCCTATATATCAATATTTACCTACGGACCATTCTAGAGCTCCTTGTGTTGTCTGGGATCTCATCTGGTACTCTGAACAACCTTCGGTCACCACCATACATAACTCTATACTACCACAACGTCATCGAACCTTTAAGTGTGCAGACCCTGTGGGTTCGAGAACTATGTAGACATGACCGAGACACCCTACGGTCAATAACCAATAGCGGGACCTAGATTCCCATATTGGTTCCTACATATTATACTAAGATCTTTATTGGTTGAACCTCTATGTCAAGGATTCAGTTAATCTCGTATGTTGTTCCCTTTGTTCTTCGGTATGCTACTTGCCCAAGATTCGATCGTCGGTATCTCTATACCTAGTTCAATCTCGTTACCGACAAGTCTCTTTACTCGTTCTGTAATACAAGATCCCGTGGATAACACTTAGTCACATTGCTTGCAAGGATTATTGTGATGTTGTATTACCGAGTGGGCCCTGAGATACCTCTCCGTCACACGGAGTAAGAAATCCCAGTCTTGATTCATGCCAAATCAATAGACACCCTCAGAGATACCTGTAGAGCACCTTTATAGTCACCCAGTTATGTTGCGACATTTGATACACCCAAGGTACTCCTCCGATGTCAGTGATCTGCATGATCTCATGGTCAAAGGAATAGATACTTGACATGCAGAAATTGTAGTAATAAACTGACACGATCATATGCTACGTTCATAGTTTGGGTCTTGTCCATCACATCATTCTCCTAATGATGTGACCCCATTATCAAATGACATCTCATGTCCATGGCTAGGAAACCTTGACCATGTTTGATAAATGAGCTAGTCTACTAGAGGCATACTAGGGACATAGTGTTGTCTATATACCCACACATGTATTTAGTTTCCAATCAATAAAATTATAGCATGGATAATAAATGATTATCATGAACAAGGAAATATAATAATAACCAATTTAGTATTGCCTCTAGGGCATATTTCCAACAAAGACTTATTACACTTGAAGATTGTGATCTTCTAGACGGTTAGGCGTCTTGGTCTAGAGCGTCCAAGAGTCATTGTGGACTACCGGGTGACCAAGTTTTTACGGGTATCGGAATTCTCCCTTGAAGACTTACCTAAGTGATTGGGTGTTGTCTAAGTGACTTCGGCTCAAGGGGAATAAGGTGAAGATGAGGTCTTTTGAGTTAAATCTCAACCTACCTAACCAGATGTACAGTTGTCACAGCAACTGGAACTGGTCCAACAAATCATGTGTCTTTGTCAAGCAACTGGTTCTATCCTTCACTCTCTTACATTCCTACTCTAAACTGTGAAGTCATCGCCGCAACTTTGTGTGAAGACTTTCCCCGAATACATTCATATCAACTGTTTGTCTTCATACCTTCTAAGTTTGTCTTCGACTCGTCTTAGTATTCATGATGATTATGCTTCACTTGCTTGAGTGTCTTCACTACATTGCATGCCTTGTATAGATCCTTGATTGTATCCCTGCCTAATCCTGTTTATGTTTCCTCATTATTCGAATACATTCATTGTTTCGAAGACTTTCATAAAAATCGTCTATTCACCCCCCCCCTCTAGTCGATAACTAGGTATTTCATAGAGAAAAACATTTTGGGCGGCATACCTTTCCTGTGAAGGAAAACGACTGAGAGATTTCAATACATTTCCATGCTAGATACATCATAAGAGGTTCCCAAATAGAAAATAAAGTATATTCCTTTTCCACCATACTTTCACTTTCCATGGCTAGCCAAATCCACGGTTGCCTTCCATACCAACACTTTCCAAGGAATTTATTATTTGACAACATAAAGTAAAAAAATCATTTCATTTGGGGACTGAGCATCCCTATTACCGCCATACTCTCGTGCAATGACAAGTGAATAAACACTCATCTTGAGAATAACACATCTAGCATGGAAAAATATCGGTCACCCCCTACCGCTTCATGAGCGGTACAAGCACACAAAAAGGAAAAATTATTTTGAAAATTAGAGATGGCACATACAAATTTTCTTGGAACGGCATGGAAATACCGCATATAGGTAGGTATGGTGGACTCATATGGCAAAACTGGGTTAAAGGATTTTAGATGCACAAGTAGTATTTCTACTTAGTACAAGTGAAGGCTAGCAAATAGATTGAGAAGCATACAACCAAGAAACAAAAAATCACATAAGTGAGCATTAATCATAACTAACACGGAATAATGCACCATAAGTAGGATGTAATTTCATAGCACAACTATTGACTTTCGTGCTTGCATAGGGAATCACAAACCTTAACATCAATATTCTTACTAAGCATAATTACTCACTAACATAATCACATATTACTATCGTCATGTCTCAAAAATATTACAAAGAATCAAGTTAATTTGTCGAATGATCTTCATGAATTTTTTTATTATATCCCTCTTGAATATCTATCACTTTGGGACTAGTTTCATATATTGCCATTGCTTTTTGACAAGCTCGTATGGATATAAGTGAAGATCATGAGCATAAAAGTTTCATCTCTCAAAATAATATAAGTGAAGCATGAGAGAATTTCTTCAAAACTACTAACTCTCAAATTAATATAAGTGAAGCATGAGTGTATTTCTTAAAGCATGTAAAAGCACGCCGTGCTCAAAAGGATATAAGTGAAGCATTAGAGCAATTTCATAGCTCAATAGATTTAAGTGAATCATATAGAGCAATTCTAGCGAATCATAGCATAATTTTGGCTTTCTCAAATGGGTGTGTGTAGAAATGATAAAAAGCAAATAAAGCACAGATAAAAGACGCTCCAAGCAAAACTCATTATATGTGATGAATAAAAATATAGTTCCAAGTAGAATTCTGATGGTTGTTAGAAGAAAGAGGGGATGTCACGTGGGGCATCCCGAAGCTTAGTTGCTTGTTACCCTTAGGATATTATCTTGGGGTGTTGTAGCATCCCCAGTCTTAGTCTCTTCTTACTCCTTATTCCTTCATCCATCGTGATCTCACCCAAAACTTGAAAACATCAATCACACAGAACTTAACAAAATTCTCGTGAGTTCCGTTAGTATAATAAAGCAAATTACCACTCTAAGTGTTGTTGTAAACCCATTCATATTTTATTATTGCATTATGTATACTACATTCTAAGTTTACCATGACTTATACCTTCCGATACAAGCCATAGATTCATCAAAACAAGCACACAATGCAACGAAAACAGAATCTGTTTCAGACAGAACAGTCCGTAGTAATCTGTACTGTACCCATACTTATGGAACTCTAAAAATTCTGAAAAATTAGGAAAATGTAAAGAATTTGTATATAAATACTTTTAAAAAAATTCAGCTCAATATCATGTTCCAGTAAAAAAGTCAATTCGTGCACTGGGAATAAAGTTTCTGTTTCAGATTCAGCATTATTTCTACTCATCTTATGAATCATCCTAAAGGCTTTACTTGACAAACACTAAATAAAACATAAAAACACAATCATAATAGAATCATTATTGTGCAAACACTCAAAAACAGAAACTAAAAGATAAAAATATTTTATTCGTTGGGTTGCCTCCCAACAAGTGTTATTGTTTTACGCCCCTAGCTAGCCATAACACATAGATTCAAGTATTGTCATCCTTAGTTTTCACTCCATAAAAGGCCCGCATGATTGATTCATATGGTGGCTTAATTTTTTTTATAGGAAGGTGTTCCATACCCTTTCTAATAGGAAACTGAAATTAAATATTGCCTTCTTTCATATCAATCACAACACCTATAGTGCGTTAAAACGGTCTACCAAGTATGATGGGACAAGATGGATTGCAATCAATATCAAGAACAATAAAATAAATGGGCACATAGTTCGTATTTTCAAGAATAAGAACATTACTAATTCTTCCCAAAGGCTTTTTAATAGTATAATCCACCAAGTGCAAATTATGAGAACATTCTTCAATATTGGTAAGACCAAGCACATCACATAGAGATTTCGGAATTGTGCAAACACTAGCACCCAAATCACACAAAGCAAAGCATTCATAATTTTTTATCTTTACTTTAGTGGTAGGTTCCCACTCATCATGAAATTTCCTAGGAATTGAATTCTCTAATTTCAACTTTTCTTCTAAGGATTTCATCATGGCATCAACGATATGTTTAGCAAAAGCTTTATTTTGTTCATAATGGGGTGAATTTATCATGGATTGCAGAAAATAAATACAATCAACCAAGGAGAAACTCTCATAATTAAAGCCTTTGTAATCAAAAATAGTGGGCACATCACTAGTTAAAGTTTTGATCTCTCCAAACCCACTTTTATCAAAAATTTCATCAGGATTTTCACCCTCCAAATTATTGGGACGCACTCTAACTAAAGTTGACTCATATTCAGTCCCTTTATCATCAATTTTAGCATTACTAAACAAGGAATCAATAGAGCAAACACCAATCATTTTAAGATCTTCATCATTGTTATGAAAGTAATCGCTAGAAAACGCTTTTTCTAAGAATTCTCTTTTAGCTCTAAGAATAGTAGTTCTTTTCTTACTTACATCCATAGAAACATATAAAGCTTTAATTGATTCATTAATATTAGGTGGAAAAGCATTCAACTTGAGATTCTCTACATCACGGGAAATTCTATCAGTGTTTCTAGACATATCATCAATCTTATTCAACTTTTCTTCTATCGTAGTATTGAAAGACTTTTGAGCATTGATAAATTATTCAAAATATTCTCAAGATAAGAGGTGTTCCTATTATTATTGTAATAATATTTACCATAGGAATTACCATAATTATTAGAGTAATTTCCAGGAAAAGGCCTAGGATTAAAATTACCTCCATAAACATTGTTATTGAAATTGTTACGCGAGATGAAATTCACATCTATGGAATCATTATTTTGCTAAATCAAAGTAGACAAAGGCGCATCATTAAGATCAATAGGAGCATTTTTACTAGCAACCAATTTCATAAGAGCATCAACTTTTTCACTCAAAGTACTAACTTCTTCTACCGAATTAACCTTTTTACTAGTAGGTGCTCTTTCAGTATGCCATTGTGAATAATTTGCCATAATATTATCTATAAATTTAGTAGCATCACCCAAAGTATTTCCATAAAATTACCTCCCGCAGCGGAATCTAAAAGATTTCTATAGACAAAATTCAATCCCGCATAAAAAAATTGTATGATCATCCAAAGATTTAAACCATGGGTAGGACAATTTCTTAGCATCAATTTGATTCATTCCCAAGATTTTGCAACATGTTCATGCTCAAGTTGCTTAAAATTCATGATTTGAGTTCTAAGGGAAATAATTTTCGCGGGCGGAAAATACTTAGTAATGAAAGCGTCCTTGCACTTATCCCAAGAATCGATACTATTGCGAGGGAAAGAAGAAAACCAATTTTTTGCACGATCCC
The DNA here is from genome assembly GCA_022496015.1 of Hordeum marinum. Classification (NCBI taxonomy): domain Eukaryota; kingdom Viridiplantae; phylum Streptophyta; class Magnoliopsida; order Poales; family Poaceae; genus Hordeum; species Hordeum marinum. The sequence continues at coordinate 452,961,558 of CM039678.1, forward strand.
GCAAGGAGAAAGGAAATAACATTGTCCACATCTTTTTTATTTTGCATATCACACAATTCTACGAATGTGTTTAGATGGGACGCGGCATCCTCATTAGGAGTACTGGAAAATTGATCTTTCATGACAAGATTCAACAAAGCGGCCTTAATATCACAATACTCCGCACTAGTGGGGGGAGGAGCAATCGGAGTGCTAATAAAATCGTTATTTGGTATTGGAAAAATCACACAACTTGGTGTTTTCTTGAGTCGTCGTGACCATGCAAGCAAACAAGAGATCTCACGAGAAAAAAACAATTGAAAAAGAAGGGCGAATAAAATGGCAAATTTGGGAAGTGGGGGAGAGGAAAACGAGAGGCAAATGGCAAATAATGTAAACTGCAAGGAGATGAGATTTGTGATTAGGGACCTGGTAGATGTTGATGATGTCTCCCTGGCACCAATATTGGCACACGAAGAGATTGCTTCCTCCCCGCCAACGGCGCCAGAAATTCCTTTGACGCGGCTTGAGAATGTGTCCGTATTTCCCCAAAGAGGAAGGGATGATGCAGCACAGCGACGGTAAGTATTTCCCTCAATTATGAAACCAAGGTATCAATCCGTAGAGGAAGATCAATCACCTACGTAAACAACACCTACACACAAATAAAAAATACTTGCAACCCGACGCGTAAGCGAGGTTGTCAAGCTCTCAACGATAAAAAGATACATGAGGTTGTGATAGTTTTGGCAAATAGATCTCGCAAGAACAAAAAATAAAATAGGTAAACAAAAAGTGCAGCAAGATATTTTTGGTTTTTTGGATTAATAGATCTGAAAAACAAAATGGCAAAATAGTAGATCAAAAAGCAATATGTTGGAAAAGTAGACTCGGGGGTCATAGGTTTCACTAGTGGCTTCTCTCATGAGTATATCACACGATGGGTGAACAAATTATTGTTGGGTAATTGATATAATATTAAATAATCATGACGATATCCCGAAAATGATCATTATATAAGCATCATGTCCAAGATAAGTAAACCAAAACGATTCTGCGTCTACTTCTATTACTCCACACATCGACCGTTATCCAGCATGCATCTACTGTATTAAGTTCATGGGAAAACGGAGTAATGCAATAAGAACGATGACATGATGTAGACAAAATCTATTCATGTAGGAATAGACCCCATATTGTTATCCTTAATAGCAACGATACATGTGTGCCTTGCTGCCCCTTTTGTCACTGGGAAAGAATGTCGTAAGATCGAACCCATCACAAATCACCTCTTCCCATGGCAAGAAAAATTGACCTAGTTGGCCTAACTAAACCAAAGATTCGAAGAAGAAATACGAGGATATAAGTAATCTTGCAAATAAGAGATCAAAGAAGACTCAAATAATTCATGGATAGATACTGATCATGAACTCAAAATTCATCGGATCCCAACAAACACACCGCAAAAGTCATTACATCAAATAGATCTCCAGGAGACCATTGTATTGAGAATTGAGAGAGAGAGAGAGACAGGAAGCCTTCTAACTACTACCTATGAACCCGTAGGTCTATGATTGACTACTCACGCATCATCGGAGAGGCACCTATGATGAAGATGAACCCCTCTATGATGATGTTAGATTGGATCTCGAGGTTCTGGAACTTGCGGCAGCTAAAATTGTCTTTCTTCGACCCTCCTAGGGTTTTCCGAATATTTGAGAATTAGAGGCGATAGTCGGTGGATGGGGTCCCGAGGTGGGCACCACCCACCAGGCCACCCAGGGGCCTTTGGGGTGCCCTGGTGGGTGTTCCCCACCTCGGCCTTCCACTCCGGTACTTCTTTGGCCCATCCGGTATCTTCTGCCCCAAAAATATTCTCCAAAAAGTTTCACGGTGTTTGGGCTTCATTTGGTACTGGTGTTCTATAAAGTAAAAAACAAGCAAAAACAGCAACTGGCACTTTGGCACTATGTCAATAGGTTAGTCCCAAAGAATGATATAAAGTTTCTATAAAATTATTGTAAAACGTCCAAGATAGATAATATAACAGCATGGAACAAGCAAAAATTATAGATACGTTGGAGACGTATCAGGGCGTTTAGCCTTTAGGATAAACAAATCGTGCTTTGGAAGACAGAGTATCGTCAAAGGCCAAGTTGGAATCTGCCGAGCATAGAGGGAGCTCACCTCACAAGCTAAATACCATGGACACATGAAGCTACCGAATACTACATACCTCGGCGTTGGAGGCTAGTTCGGGGGCTACTGAGGGATTCCAGGTCTAAGGGGTCCTCGAGCCGTTGGCTCATTCCTCATGGGTCGGCCTGTTGGGCTGCTCTGTCGAAGGCCGAACTATGAATGGTCTCGTGTCCATGAAGGAAAGCTCTGAACAATGGCGTGGCTTCCAAGTTCTGAAGATGGGATTTGCGTATCTATCCTGTGTAAAAGGTCGGTTGTGTGTTACCCTAGGGACCCCTGGTGTCTGTATAAACCAGAGGGTCCCATTCATAGAGGACAGGTGAACTCATCTAGGGTTTAGCTTAGACGATCTCGAGGTAGATCAACTCTGTAATTCTCATCCACATCAATATAATCAAGCAGGGCGTAGGGTTTTACCTCCTCGCGAGGGCTCGAACCTGGGTAAACATTGTCTCCTTCGTCCCCTGTTACCCATCGACCTAAGGTCCATAGCTCGGGACCCCCTACGCGAGATCTATCGGTTTTGACACCGATAGAGGCCAGTCTAGATCGTATGTGATAACTAGCCGTAACAACCAATAACCGATGGATTTGGTCGGAGGAAGCCATATATGGAAGGTTCACAATGATATCAGGAGCAACGACAGTAAGCCTGCATCCTTGAGGGGTTTGTCGAGAAGAGAATGACATAAGTGGAGCTGATGGTGCATAATTATTTCAAAAGTAAGCAAGCCATTAATCTCTCAACAGGCTCCACCACCTGTAGACACAGTGTTTGCCAATACTATGTTTCACTATTCCAAACTTTACGACCGATAGTAGGTGTGGCCATCCGAGACCACAATGGTACATGCTTGTTGGCTTGCCACGAGCTCGTCGGCTAACATTCTTGAATTCATGGAGCCATTGACGTTTGTGTTAGGAAGGGAGAGAGGGATTGTTGCGGAATGTGATGGGTGTTGTATTGAGCCTCATGGGCGAGTATATATTGGGTACAAGACTTGAATGGCAAGAATCCTCTCCTAGAGATAAGGTATGAGACGGATTACGAATCCTATACTACCAAATACAGGTACACCAAATATATCTCTAACATGCCCCCACAGAAGTAGCGGTAGCGTTGCGAACAACAGGAGTGTCGCGGACAGTCATACTAGAGAGAATAACAGCCGACGAGCTAACATCCCCTCGCAGTCGCAGTGGAAGCATCGGGGACGGTGTCGCATCACGGACGCGTGGACTGTAGAGGAAGCCAATGAGTTACTCAAGCGAGGTGATATCCCTTTGTGTCGTTGTCCAAGTAGCCGAGAGCGTGGGTGGTGTAGCAGTGGTCAAGGTAGCCATGCGTACAACATCGTGGTCGATGTCGAGTCGAGGTAGCCGGTGTTGAGGAAGTCGTCTTGGAGTCACGGGCGCAAGGAGGCGCCGAGTTAGTCATGGGCGCAGTGGTGTCAAAGTAGTGGTGCGCCGGAAAGAAGAATTAGTTAAGACGCGTCGCACCGAGATTGCCAAGACCGGGGACACATCATGGACGAAGGCACGCGTAGGTCTTGCCAGCACTGGGCATGCGTAGATGGACGAAGACGATGTTGACGATGCGTCGCTCCAGGCTTGCCGGGCCTGGGAACACACCAGGGACGAAGACACGCGACGGTGTTGCCAGCACCGGGCATGCGTAGACGGGGACCTGCACACAACTTGTACGCCATGTTGAGGAGGCTAGCGGAGAAGGACTCGACGATGGTTGTGGCGCAAATAGGGGGGGCTATGTCGCCCGTGATGGTCGGAGTAGATGAAGTGGTCGGGGAAGACGACGACGATGAGTTGGTGATGGACGAAGAAGAAGGGGGTGGACTGGCGGCACGGCTCGGGTGAGCGACCTACAGCAGTGCCGAAGAAGAGCGGCGGCTACGGCCTGACGGCTGGTTAGGAGCACGGCAGCGAGGCTCGAAGTAGGCAAGGAAGAACCCCACAGCATGACGAAGACCAACACGGACGATGGTGTTCCCACGCCAAGGGAGGCGGCGCGACGCATACCACATAGAATCGACGCGCGGAGACGATGGGGTGAACCGCGGGCCGCGACGCTACATCCTGAAGGGGCGACGCAGCGGCATCAGGCGGTCGGGACGAGGGCGGGAAGACCTCGGGGCGGCTGCGTGGACCGCGTGCCGCAATGCTACGACCCAAAGGGCCGGCGTAGCGGCGGTGCGCGGGCCGGTGCAACCATGGGGACAGCTTCGGGACCGTGTGTCGCGGTACTACAGCCCAAAGGGGCGGTGTAGCGGCGGGTCGCGGGTCGCAGGGACCGCGTGTCGAGGCACTACGAGCCAAAAGGGCGACGTAGCGGCAACAGGCAAGTCGGTGCAGCCGTGAGGAGAACCACGGGGCGACGACGCTACGGCCCGACTGGGCGACGCAGCGACAACTCGGTGCTTGATCGGTGGAGGGGCGTGCTTTACACGGGACAATCTTCACGAGGCCTGCGAAGGCGCGCACAACCGACAGGCCAGATCGGTCGCATGGCGTAGATGAGGTGGATCGTGAATGGGCGGGTGATCAATCCAATGGCGTGCGAGGTCGGGGACGTCGCTCGGTGAAGGCGGGGTGGCGGCGTCCAAGATGAGGGCGGTGATGACGTTCGCGGCCGAAGCTGGCAGCCGGCCCAATGCGGCCGACGAGCCAGCCGGCCCGACGCGGCCGACGAGGGAGGCAGCGGAGCCGGCGAGCCCGATGTGGCCGGAGCCAGTGAGCACGGAGCGGCCGAAGCCGGCGAGCCCGACAGCCAGATGGCTGGGCAACCGCGCAGGCCCGATGGGGGCAGGTGGTGATAGTGCAATCCCGGTCGGAAAAGGGTGGCGATGACTAGTTCAGGGCGACGAGCGAGTAGACACGCGGTTGGCGGCCATGAGGGGCGGCCGCATCGCGCCAGGTCGACGGGTCGGTGTAGAGGCCGGGTCGCGCCGATGTCGGAGTAAAGGCGCGATGATCGACGGCGTCGATGGACGACGCAAACCGATCTTAGATCGGAAAACCAAAAAGAAAACGCCGATCAATGCGACCGGCGGAAGAGAGAAAACCCGGATCAATAGATCGAGGAAAAGACTCTCTCGGGCAGTCGGTCAACACGACCGACGGACGAACCCTAGGTACGGGTGGCCCGGCCCCCGGCGGCGGTCATGGAGGCCGACCGCCCCGGGAGCGGCACGCATGACGGAAGCGGCAGCGGCTAGGGTTGGATCGATTAGGCTGATACCATGTTAGAAAAGAAGAAAGGGATTGTTGCGGAAGGTAAGAACCCTCTCCTAAAGATAAGGTATGAGACGGATTACAAATCCTAAACTATCAAATATATATCTCTAACAGTTTGGCCACACAGTTGCTTTCACTCGTCGGCCGAGAAGATTTTCAGAAGGCAATCTTTGCTTCTTCAGTTACTTGGAGAGTTCAATCTTCATCTACAGATTGTTCAGTCATTGGTATGGTGATCACCGATATCCACATTTTGGAGGGCAGTTTATCAACTTGTAGTTAATCGTGTGTCGCATGTCGCGGCCCATACATTAGCACAATTGTGAGAATTGCTCCTGTAATTCTATCTAAAACGTTCTTATATTACAGGACCGAGGGAGTAGCTCCGGACCGTATCCCGGAAACTCTTTCTAATGATATTTTATAATCAGTGAAGAGCGACATTCTATCAAAAAGACCATGCACGGTGGTGTAAAAAGTCGAAAGAGCCGCATAAAAATAATTTGTGCATTTTTCTTCTACATACGGAACCGTGGACGGGCAATCAATGGCACGAGAAACAAAGGCAGCATTTCCCTTTGTAAACACCAAATTTACATTTATTTTGTAGCGGCAAATGAACCATTGCTGATCTCACTGGAGGTAAACGCGAACTTCCTTCCTGTTCAAAACGTCCGGAGCATTATGCGGAAATTGCCATGGAAGCATACTCATACAGCTACAACCAATTTTCATACAGCTGGTCCGAATCTTACAGCACTTGCAGTTAGTCTCAACACTCGACTGATGCACACTCATTCTCCACAAAAAAAGGAAGAAAAACAAACAAACTGTTCATGTTCATACTGAACGACCGTAGGCGCCACGAGTACATGGCAGATGATACTTCCGCGGGAGCTGTGTGGAAGCTGTGCGCCGCTAGATTATGCTCTGCAAATAGACATGAATGAACAGTAGTAGTCAGTTCACATCCAACTGAGTGTGCTTGGGCTATTCTGTGCAAGAGCAAATATGCAGAATGAACACTAGCCAGTTTAACATGGCAAATTCTTCCAGAACTACTATAAAATTAAACTGTCCAGAAGAGGAATAAACTCCTGAAGAGTTCACAAAAGGGGAACGAACTCCTACGAAGTTCATGATGGCAGATATCCAACACATCGAGGTTATGTTCTGCAAATAGACATGCATGAATGCAGTACGAGGAGACTATATACCAGGATATATGAAAAGAGCCATCACGTGTACTTGGCTTTGGGATGAGCCGTGGCAAGAAATATTGCTGAAACAGAAAAGAGTCATATGTACAAACCTTTTGGTGTTCCTGTTGGGGTATTTTAGCGTCAGTCTATAGAATTCTTTTCTAAGAACTACTACCTCCGTCCTGTAATATAAGAGCGTTTTTTACACTAGTGTAGTGTCCAAAACGTTCTTATATTATGAGACGGAGGGAGTATTTTTTAACAAAACCTTTCATCAGAACTTCAACAATGAGAAAATCATAGTCTTTAGAAGTATGCTGGTACTGCCAAGTTGGAGTTCTTCTGTTATATGCCTTTGGATTTTACTATATAATACTGCAAAGTATGTTGCATCTACAATAGTTAATCATTTCATTTTTCAATTATGTGGCACTTTAGAGCATTGCCAGTTATCATATGTTGGACAACAAATGCACTTCGGGAAAAAGAACACTACTTATGAAAAAATCAGTTCAATTCCTTTTGTCTGCATATTATGTATTGGCAACTGAAAGTGCATGTGTGCATCGTCTTCAACAGCTCGAACCCACATATAGGTTAATTGAGCCCCCTTTCTTGCATGGAGATACAACCCATGACTGAAAAAATAGACACATACGCATTATTTGTTGTTCACCATGAAAAGCTTCTGTGGTTCGATTACGTGTCTCTGTTACACTACAGATCTGGTTGAGCTTCTTGTCTTGCCAATAGATGGATACCTGAAATCCCCTATCTACTTAAATACCAGCCCACTCTTTCAAATGATCTGCTGGCGTGCATGAAGCACATATCCTACATCTTATTGAAAATGTGTTCTTAATTGTATATGTTTACAACTTCCAACAAACCATACATTTATTTTATATGGTGTTCTCCAGGTAACCAAACTGGGGTGTGCCCGGTTGGAAAAAAAAGGTAACCAAATTGGACGTCGTGACTCATGACAAGGAACTTTAGAAACTTCTCATCTTTTATGTGTTACTCGAAATATGTTTGTATTTTGTGGTTTTGCCATTACGTAAGAAGTGCTATTGTGAGGCAGCTGGCAGCTGGCAGCTTGGCTGCTTGAGATAACCTTTGTAGGGTAACCCCAGCATGATTGCCATTACCATTACCATTAATGCAGCGCATCTGGTCACATTCAAAAACAAATTCAATTACTATGTCCAACGTGGAGGAAGTTCCGACAACTTCCAGTTTTCCACGCAATATATACAAGCTCAGATTCTTAGATTCAACAGTTCATTCATTTTTATTAGCTGGACCCAAAAGAGGTCATAAAACTTCAGCATACCAATAATCCTTGTTGACACATCCCTAGAATTACGATGTTTCAGTCATGTGGTCATGACAACTGCCAGAGGTATCAGCACTGTCAGGCACAACCAAATTTGTTGATTTGCAAAGTGCCTAATCCTCTACTGTATTAACGGCAACCCCGACACTAGTAGATTAAGCCAAACTTATTAACGAGCCTCCACGACTTGTTCCACATTCTGTAGTTGAACACGAAAGAACTGCATAGCTGAATGCTGGCAAGGCATAAACGCACTTACAGACAGCTGAATTTTGGCACCAGGCTCATACATGTACACAGCTACTATCCAAGAGGAGAGGTAGCCAGAAGCACTCACCTGACAGTCGGGAAGGCGAGCAGGCGCAATGGGAGGGAAGGGGATCACGAGTCCGGCAGGAGCTGCGCCTGGTCCTCGCGGCGCCCCTCGTCCTGCAGCAGCTGCGCCTCCTTCTCCTTGGCGAGCAAGTGCGCCTCGTACCTCCGCAGCCTCTCCTCCATTTTTGCCTGCGGGCGCAGCACGCGACAGGAAGAGAGCGGGAGTGAGCGCCGCGGCTTCGGCCAAATCGCGGTAGGCTGGTGGGAGGGGAGCCGGCGTACCTTGTAGGAGGTCTCGATGCGGTGCATGACGTAGAAGCCGAGGCCGCCGCCGAGGATGGTGCCGGCCATGATCCGCACGTACGCCCACCGCCGCGACCCGGGCGGCGCCATTGCTCCCTGACCTTGCTACGCTCGTAGAGGTGGATGGGGCGTCCGGCTCGACGGAGATGGGGCGTCCGGAGCAGAGGAGGGGGGGGGGATCGGGAGGACGGCGACTTGGGATGCGGCGGAAGCGGTGGAAGGGTACTTCGTAGCGACGGCTGCTGGCTGGGCTGAAACGACGGCTGCTTCCGGCCCATGGACTTGTGCTGGACCAGGATCTGCGATGATCGTGGGTCATCGTGGGCCGCATCGGTGGACTGGACGGTAAGCAGCTCTGCAGCTGGAGATGCCAGCACATAAAAAAAAACACGTACGACCGGCCATTTCCTTCGTCGGCTCCGGGACCTCTGCTTCCTTGGTCACTCGCCCCCACCAACTCCGACGGCGATAATGCTCCTGGTCGACGGCGAGCCCGTCCCCTGCTCCTCCCCGGCGGTGCGTACAGCCGTACATCACGCCCGTGCGCGTACACGTGGACGCTTGCTCTCTCTTTATCCTCTTTGTGACGATCCTATCGGCTCCCGGTTCCTGCAGGGGAGCAGCGGGAGCGAGCTGGTGGCGGCGCTCATGGAGAACCCCGGGCTCCGCGCCGCGTCCGAGCGGCTCAGGGCCGAGCCGGAGAGGCGGGTCCCGTCGGGGCCGGAGGGGCCCAGGCACGTGTACGTGTTCCAGCGGGAGTACGCCACGGTCGATCCGGCGCGCGTCGAGGTGCGTTGTGCTCAGGTCTTCGATCGAGCAGAGATTGGGGATCCTTGGCCCGATCCGCGTCGTTCGAATCAGTTGCCCGGCTCCATGTTTTGCTGCCGCACACACGACTTTTCGTTTCCCATGCTGGAAATCATACTTGTGCTGCGTCCTGGTAAATGGGGATTAGGCAGGCACTCCTGGAGTTCACCTTTGGTAGTTTAGATGTGTGATCACTTTATCCAGACTATACTATTTGTTTGGATTGGTTTATGATCACTAGAATGCTGTTGGATTGTTATTCTGAATGCCAACATTTAGAATTTCCAATTTTACCTGTATACCTGATTGCCTGGTTAGTTTTGTGTTCGTGTCCCTGATAAACTGGCATCCTGTTAAAGCACATCATTACTTTCTGCTACATTTCACTCGCTTTGCCTTAATTCCTAGAATGACTAAAGCATAGTTATGCATATACTGTTCAAATAGTGTGATTGCTGAATTAATCAGTTCTTCTGCATCTGTAGTTAGTGGGCACAGATGAGATGACTACATGTGTGGGTGTTGCAATTCGCAACAACAAGACTGGAATGTAAGTGAAAAAGAAGCGAGCGTTTTATCTGATCCTGTAAGACTTTGGTTTCTTGTGAAACTCAAAACTCATGTATTTTACCAACTCGCAAAAGCATTTGCTGATTCTTCCGATCTTCCATTAACTGATTTCAGGACTTCGGTTAGCCATATGGACTTTCCAAAGATTGTAGAAGGAGGGTTCAAACAGATGCTAGAATTACTTGGTGATGACAACGAACCATTTGATGTCGGTCTCTTCTCCTGTATCTCGCCCTCAAAATATACAATAAGCAGTTAAGAACCCTTGGGAATGTTCTCACTAGCATTTGCTTACAGGTTCACCTGATTGGTGGCTTCGATGATGCTTCTACAAAGGTTGAATTCAAAACTCTTTGGGTGGTTAAATTTCTTTTAGATTTCTTGACCCTGCGCAAGTGGGAGCTACGTGCACCGGGCTGCCCTTTATTTCTTGTTTGACACAATATACATGAGGAAGCATCTAATTACCGTAATTCGCCCCACAGGTAGTCCATTCTTCTGGAGGAAAGCACAGCATACAGGAAGGGTACTCCCATCCACTTTGTTGCAAGATAGTTGAAGTGCTGCATAAATCCCAGCAACGGTTCCAACTCCGGTCTTTCTGTGTCCTTGGGATCAACACTATGACTGATTCTTACAGGAATGCGCGACCCATAGTTGGTGGATTTGTGGTAAGGGATATATCCTCTCCCTGAATCTACTAAAGTGTCAATTAGTAGTTTTTGCCTTTTAGGTGCCAATGTACACCACATTCGTAAAATAGAACACTGTAAGCTCTGGAACAAGGAACGTTCGAGGGTTAATCTAAAAGAAGAAGGAAACAAGAAAGAGGGAAATTCTATTTTGTCTGCATCTCAGGCTAACATTTCATTTACTCCCCACGATCCGAATTAATTGACACAACCTCTATAGAAATGTTGTATAGAGGCTGCGTCAATTAATTGGGACCGAAGGGAGTAGTTAGTTTGTGTAAACTGGAATTATTCCCGCATGTAACAGTTATTTAAAGTGTTGATTTGAAACATATCCCAGTTCAGAGTAAGTTTTCTTAGAAACAAACACTCCTGCTGTCTTCAGATGCAAACATCATCTGGAGTTGTTACTCCTGCAAGCTTTGACACGACTTCAAGGTGTCCTGATGAAATAGTCAGAAGAATTCGTGTGAGTGTTTCTTCTTATGATCCAAATTGGCGAGGAAAGTTACTGGAGACTTACGACACACACGCTGATATTTTCCAAATTGCCCCTGCCTACTGGTCCGTCTCTTATAATCCCATCCATTTCATTATGTATTGTACGTAATAAATTGAAGATGTTTGTGGCTACATATTCAGCCTCGTTGTACTTAACTATTGACCTTTTGTTCCTGAACGTTAATCTATGGACACATGGACGGAGCCGACACTGTAGCGTCAGGGTCAACTGACCACAATGAAATCTGGCAAAACCTTTAGTAAATTATTGCTATCAAAGACCAATTACTGTTGAATTCATGTAGTATATCACGATGAGCTCACTGAGTGTTTTGGCTAGGTTCGGCCCTGTATGGAGTATGGGCATAGGCATTAAGTGACATCACACAGGTTGCTTTTTGGTTCAGTCTGATCTTGAAAATTTCCATACGTGAAGTAGCTACCAATTGGAAAGAAGTGATGGGGGTTTTCATTATGCAATAGGACAGTTTTAAATAGTTGCCTGACTTGTTGTCATCATACTTCTTGTATGTTCAATGCCACCTATGCATGAAATGTTGTATAGTGGTTTTACCACTTTTTATTCATCAGTGAATTGCACCATGTGTAGGAATTATTACCATTCATGGGCAGCCAATTCGACCCACTATCATATTCTAACACCCAATAAAATTTACAATTGTTTCCAGAAAATAAACAAATAAAATCATATTTTTATGCTTTGATCCGGGCCCAGCTTCCGTCATGAACACCTCTAACAGGGACGAAAATGATATTTCTTCCTTCTGGCTATTTTAATAATGGGCCTTTTGTTCTCATGCATGTAAACTACATCTTGCATGATAGTTCCAGAAATATTAAGAGCATACATCATTACGAGTGTCAGTACTTGTGCCTCTTTACTTTGCTAGTTAATTAACTGTTCCGTGTGATATACCAATCTATTGTCCTGCTTGTATAGGATGCCAGATTGGGCAGAAATGGCATCCTCACTTAACCAGCTTTCAGACTCTGAAGTCCTGCTTCAATGCTCCACTTCTCCAGCTGCAGAACCACCTCATTTTGTGGAAACTGAGAGAAGGTGTGTGTTCCTTTTATCCTACAAATTGGAAACCGTATTGCATGGACCATTCTATCATATGTGTGTGCAATCTTTCTTTTTATCTAGGTATGACTCGTGATTAGCTGAGACCTAAGGTCACCTTCATGAGTGAACAAACAGTATCTTTCCAGAACAGATTACTATATGGTTTATTCTTGATTTGTACTTTCTTGATGTAGGATATGGAAATACTTGATCGAGAACCCAGATTGGGAAGACGCATTTCCAAAGTACAAGCCCCGGGTCTTCCATTGGACCAATGATGGAGGGTGGTCAAGGCACTCTTAGCATCATCCTTTTCCTGTCTTGTCGTCCATTGGTGCTCTACAAGCGGAACAGTGTGACCGATTATGGTCACACCAGCACTTTTACGATTCCAGTCATTTCCTCCATTTTCCATATGCCTTTCATCTTCAGGTGATTCAGGATTATTTGGATTCTCTGTAAATGTATGCTGAGAAACCAGTCTGAAGTTGATGCATTAAGCATGGTTGGTGTCGCATCGTACATTCATGCATGTTGTAACGATCGTTGTTGCTCCATACCTGACCCCTGAAATTTGATTTGGTGGATTCAATGTTTGCATGTAACTTATTGTTGTGGTCAGTGGTGTGGCCGTTTGGTGTTGTGTACACTGGGCCGGGGTGAGTGATTTTACTGTGGTGGTTTTAATATCTAAACTCCTGTGTTCTGCTAAAAAGATTCAAGGGTTGTTTGGTTTCATGGCCGTCACTATTGATGCTCATGTAGCACATTTCATCTTTCCAACCTTCGGCAACTTTGAACAGATTCTGGCATCTTTAAGTTTCTATACCTGATTTTGGTGAGGCGATGTTTCATTTGGCTTGTTGTTTCAAAAAAAATAGCTAGCCTTCGTCCGAAACCCGAGCAAATTGGCTTGTTGTTTCAAAAAAAACTAGCTAGCCTTCGTCCGAAACCCGAGCATCCAATTTGGGCACTACTTGCAAATGTGGCGTCCAATTACTACGGGTGTGGTATTGTTTGAATGGTGCTAGTCCCTCCAGTCTTATTAGTCAAACTTTATATCTCTTTCCCATTAATATTTGAATATGCGAAAATCTTATGCTTGGATTTGTATCAAAAAAATACCATTGCAAAATAAAAATCTTATGATTATTGTCTAGTAGAGACTGATGGCGAAAGTTACATTTGAAAGCCATGCCAATATCCAAAGTATCCTTTAAAAAAAACAGGTGGCATGTTGGATCTGATCCTCTTTGCTTGCTGTTTAGCCATGCTCCCTTTGTTGTATTCCATCCGTTCCTAAATATAAGACCTTTTAGAGATTACACTATAGACTACATACGGATGTATATAGACATATTTTAGAGTATAGATTTATTCATTTTGCTCCGTATGTAGTCTTATAATGGAATCTCTAAAAAATCTTATATTTAGGAACGGAGGGAATACACGTTATACACTAATGTCACCATATAGCTCCACCAACAACTAACAAGAGAGGGGCAAGGGTTCTCAATTCGTGACTCGTGATGCCAATGGTAGCAATGCGGTGGCCGTCGCTTTGGAGTGTCGATTAAGAGCATGCTTGTTTTGGAGCCAATAGAATTCAAGCCCACTTTTGGTAACTCTAAAAAATTGGCATGATTGGCTGGGCTTCAAATTTGGCAAATTTCTAGCTAAACACTTGTCAAAGTTGCCAAATGTTGGTAAGATTGAACTTTGCAAGGCTTGCCGAGTTTTGGCTCCAAACCAAGTAAGTACAATAGCTCCTAAATGTGAGATTCGATGAGGCGGCAGCCCTGACACCAGCCATAGATCATGATGGAGGAGGGAGACAAGGAGCTGCTGGCGAATGGATATGTTGAAATTATTGTGATTATATCTCATTTTATAAATATTAATAGTGCCTAGGAAATCCCATAGACGCCATGGCTCATTCATGCATGGCAAGGGAAGGGTGGGAAGTTTAGTCCCACACGCTCCTTTGTTCGTAGACAAAACACTACCATTCGACAACTTATGTTCTACCTCCCACTTCCAAAGCTTTGCGCCGTATGTGTATTTCCCACTCCACTTCACGGTGTACATTGAGAAGTGAAGCAATAGGCCTTTGAGAGCCCGCTTCTTGTAATCATGTATTGGAGACGGACAATCGGGTTTTGGGGGAGCACTCAATGGCTTCATCTCTAACGCGGTGCGGTTGTGCATGACTACTTCCCCGACGTTGACAATCTCTTCGGTGACATGGCTTCTAATGCGTCCAACTCTTCATAGCATCATATTTGTTCTTACTTCTTGCCCCTTGTGTTAGGTATTATTCTAGATTTTTGGTGTCTAGTACTTTTGCTCGGTTGATATGCATGTTTTATTTGTTTATCATGGTTTATTTATCACATTTATGGATTAATTTATATGGAAAATTGCTCAAACTTCCAACAAAACAAAGGTGACTATGCAAAAGCATGTGTTTGTCTTCCAAAGGGAAAATTCTCCTATTTCCATAAGGTGTTCATGATAGGCATTGCACATCTTTGGTCGGTCTCTTTTGATAATCAGATAAATATTGGTATCTGACATTCGGTGTCCGGTCTCACAATGTCTGCTCAATTGATGAAGATGAGTTGCGAAGGGGAGGGGCAGAAGATGATCCCCAAAAAGAAGGATACGATATTGAAGGAGTTGAACCAAGCTTTTCAAACGGATAGGGTAGGGTCAACAAATTTAGTAATGTGCCACAAAAATAGTAGAATAAATTGTGAAATACACTTCTTGATAATGGGTCACACGAGCAACATGTGAGTAGGGGCGGAGCCCAGATTGGGCCACGCCCCGGGCCCAGGTCTGCTACAGTGTCGCTACGGTGTCCAATATGCTACAGTGAACATAGTGTTTGTTCTTCACGGCCTAGCCTCTGGCCTGGTCCTGGAACCGTCACTGCCTGTGAGTGATAGTCACACGGACATGAGGAAAAAAGAAGGGTGGTAAAAGGATTGGAGAATGGTTTGATCGAGACGACGATGAAGGATTTGTGAGTGGGGTGGTAAGAGCATCTTTACCCCTTGCTCTAAGATGTAACTCCCTGTACCGCCTCTCCAAAGTTAACTAACACTAATTCCTAGGTACTAGAAGTGTGGGAACTAACATTCCTCTAAATCTTACTCATGTTTTCTAAATTATCAATGGGCTTTGTTCATCGGCGAGAGAGGAGCAGGGGCTCCATGAGGAGGCGATGATGGTGGCTAGACGACAACAAGTAACTGTGTCATCGCTAGTGAGTCAAGTGGCAACCAATGACCAATGTCATTGGAGATGCCGGAGGACTCACTTGCAGTCGAAATTCATGAACTTCTAAAGGGTGTTAGTAAAAGGAAATGATGAAGATTCAACAAGAGTAATATGGGTGTTGCTCACTGGGGAACTTGACAACATCGATGTAGGCACAACACTGTTGGGGAACGCGGTAGAAAACAAAAAAAATCGACCTACGCACCAACCCAGGACCACTATGGAGACTGCATACAAGGTTTGATCTTTTTCGTTACCGACTCGTAGGGCAACGTAAGTAGAGTCGATGACGATCGGCGGTGCAGATCCCCGCAGCTAGGATTTACAACCTCCCAAGCGCGATGATGTATACCCTCATCTACCCCTCGGACATCCCTTCGAGAGGCGGTCTGACAGTCCCCCAAACGGTGTCGCGGACAGCCCTTCGGGAGGACCTTCGAAACTCGAACGGTCACTCGGACAGCCCTTCGGGAGGACCTTCGAAACTCGGACGGTCACACGGACAGCCCTTCGGGAGGCACGCACGAACTAAGACCGAAACTACAATCTCTCTACAGAGTTGCACACATACGGTGTCATCTATCCGCCAGGGCTTCGCCGTCCAAAACTAGTTCCTACCGGAACCCAGATAGCCTTTCGACGCTACGAAACTATTTCGTGTGAGGGAGAGAAAATGCCAGATCATGCATGGCTTGTGTGAGAGAGTTGGAGTGTAGATGGAGAGCTCCTCTCCACCTTCTTTTATAGGGGAAGGAGGGGTGGTGGTGGCTAAAAATTTCAGCCACATGACAAGCACCCACAAAACAAGGGAAAGCATGTCCCCTTGTCCATGGCACCCCAACATGGGGGCCCCACATGGCGCCCCACCTCCTCCCAACGAGTCCCACCTTTTGTGGGGGCTGCCCCCCACCATGCCCCCCCAACACTTTGTCCAGCCACAAAGGGGCCGCCCCCTAAAGGGGGCGCAGCCCAAAACAGCCCCCACGTATCGTGGGATCTTGTCCCCTCATGCTGGGACAAGATGTTTTCCGCGACTATTACTTCTGAAAAACTTCGGAAGGTCCCAGAACATTTCCGACACCCTCTAAAATTATCTGGACACGCTCTGGAATATTTGCGTTATGGTGGTTTAATTTAAAAACCATCTTTGTTTACCCGGTAAACAATTCCGGCAGCTCCGAAAACCTTTTCCAGTTTTTTTCTCCGAAAAAATTCCAGAAATTACCTGACCAATCTGGCAACCTCCAATACATTCCCTGTGCTTGCCAAAACCTTTTAGGATCAATGGCTTTATCCGAAACAACTTTTCGGTTTTATCAAAACTTTTCCAGTGTTCTCTCCGGAACTTTTCCGTTGTCTCCGAAACTTTTCCAGTGACTTTCTCTGGGACTCCTTGTCTAGTATTCAGCAGATAGATGACCCTTAAGCATGTGACCCTATAGGTTCGGTGAAGTATAGACATGACTGGAACAGTTTCCGATCAATGATCAGCATCGGAGCCGTGGACACCCATATTGGCCCCTATACCCACACGAATGAATATTCGAGTGAACCTCCAGTTGTCGTGAGCTATTCCTATTGCTTCGCAATATGTTACAAATACCCGAGGTGAGACATGTTGGCATCCCCGTGGATCAATAACTTGTCCACTATGCCAGTTACCTCGTTACCGGTATTGTTCTCTTTTCTCATTACCATGTCCCGACATCCCCGTGATCAAATCACAAAGTGTCTGCCCAGACGATGATGGATACCGTAACACCGAGAGGGCCCAGAGATATATCTCCATCGTCGGAGGAGCAAATCCCAATCTTGAGCTATCAAGTTACTTGACATACTTTCCATGAACCCGTAAGCCACCGTAATAGCCACCCATTTACGGATGACGTTTAACAAACCCTAAAGTTCATCAAGCAAGCATGAAGAAACTTGATACTCTCATGGTCTAAGGAATCATGCAGACATTAACCATCTCTGTGTTATTAACCATTAACTTGTGACGAATGTATCTCGTAACATAACATCAATTCGGGTCGATTCAACACAAATGTTCTTCTAACATTGTGCCCTCAAAGTTGCTGGCATAGACATGCCCATGATCAGGAAAATAGAACCATCATGCAACACTTGAGCTAGTCTTAGAGGCCAAACTAAGAATACATTTTACCGTTTATTATTTCATACGTGCATATGAGTCTTCTTCCGAGCCTCGTGGTTATTGTAGACTCAAGAACCATCGCAGTTATAGCATGGAAGATAAACCTAATTATGAATAGGAAGATAATCAATAACATTTATTATTGCCAAGGATAAAAAAATCAAAAGGATAAAAATCATGTAGATCGAAGAGTCTTAAGAACAAGGGCAATGTTTATTCTCACTCGACCGACAACTAGGTTTCATCTGCCGTCTTTGTTTCGCGACGCGTGTACATGTGAGGGCCCACCCATCGTTGTCACACCTGATCTTATCCTCAACAAATACGATTGTCCACACGTTTTCTCCTCCATTGATTCTTATTCTTCACTTGAAATCCCCTTCAATTTCTTCTCATCACGTATCTGCACCTCGCATCGTCGTCTTCGCAGGGGGTATACATGTCGTACATCACCTCCAACGGGCACATCCTTGGCGGGAGCAAGACGGCTACACCATATGATTGGACGAAAAGCGTAATGCCACCAAAGCCCCTCTCTTCAAGGTACGCACATCAATGTCCAGTCGACAATTCATCTGATCCAATCAAGCCCGCTGTCATGGTTTGCTCAAACACGCACGCCGGCTTTTCGTCGTCCGTTTACCGTGGGTGCTGCGGCAAAATAGGGTGGAGGGCTTGCGCATCTACCAGGTTCACACCGACAAATACGTATGCTTCCTGGTTGCACGAATGACCGCGACAATGACCATGTTACGACCGCAATGGCATTGCGATTTGATGCACCTGATTGTAGTCGGGGCTGTGTTTTCTAAAACATGTGTGTTGTAGCAATGTTCTGCAACGGGGCTATGTACTTAAACCATGCGTGATTGTTGCAATGATGGTCGTAATACACTTATATACTACAACAAAAGTCTTGTTTAGAATAAATGGTTCTCCACCTAACAATTGCCGGTGGATCTTTTTAAATTATTATCACCCGACGTATGCATCGCATTGCCCTAGGAATAACTCTCTAATTTTTTACTAGTTATAAAAGAAAAGATTATACAGGAGGCACCTTATAAGGAGGAAGGAACAGGACAAAAGCTGGCTCCGGCTCCCCTGCTACGAGGGCACGGTGGACCGTTGGATCTTAGATCCAATGGTTAGCGAATTTTACGGTACTCCAAGATGGGAAAGAAAAGAGACAAAAACCGGCTCCAGCTCCGATCTCCAGCCAGAAACAGAATCCTGCCTAGACTCCTCGATCCCTCTTACCAGAGCGCACCGTTAAAAACGCCACGTGCCTAACTAAACCTCGCCCCAGCGCGACACCCCATCTTCTCCGGTCTGCGACGCCCCGTGCTGCCTCCTCCTCCTCTCTCTCCCTCTACCGACGCCTCCCCCGCCCGCCAGAGAGAAACCCTAGTCTAGGGTTTCACGCGCCGCCGCCGACCCCGCCTCGCCCTCCCCCCGAGCTCGCCATGGACGCGGACCGCAAGAGGGCCGTGCCGGAGGGCGCCAACGGAGGCGGCGCCGCCGTCAAGCGCGCCAGAGGTGAGCAGCCTCGTCGCCCCATCTCCTGGTTTCTGTTTTCGTTGCCCCTGCTCCCGGGGGGCTCCCTAGGGTTTTCGTTCCCGTTCCTTTGGCGGATCTGGGAGGCGCTGGTTCGCTTCGTTGCGTGGATGGCGGGAAGCCGGGTTTCGGTTGGTGGGTGCGGAGGCGGAGATTGGCTCCTGTTAGGAGCTTGTAGCGAGCCTGAAATTTTTCTGCGGTCTGTATTGCAGGGATTTGTTTTTGTTTTGTTTTTTGCTCCCAAAGATCCGGAGATGTGATTCGCTTGCTTTTTTTCCCCGGGGGAGGGGGTTCGGCCAAATTATTAGCAGGATCTGGGCTGCTATTCTGGTAAAGACTAGAGAGGATCCTTTCTTACATGTTCTGTTGTGTTAATTACAAGCCACGCTGACGTTGGCATCCAGTGCCCAAAGCAGAAATATACGGATAATTTAAGTCGTTGGCATGGCTCTGCTTGGGCAATACTGGAGTCGATTCCAGCATTGGGTTTTTATTACAATATATACATGCTATGTGCTATTAAATTATTAATATATATGTTTTCTTACAAGTGCCAAGATTTTAGTAAAATCAACGCGGTATTAACTGGTGGAAGTAATAAATTTGGTGTAGCAGAATCGGAGTCGGTTCAAACGGGTGTAGGAAGCAAATCGAAGCCATGCACCAAATTTTTCAGGTTATAATCCAACCTAAAATCAACTCCCACCTGGTAACATCTGCTATTATTATTATGCAATTTGCTGTTATTTTTCATTAAAATTCTGCTATGTTTGCTAAAAATTGTTATTGATACTAACAAATGGATCAAGCAAGGTTCTACTACAGGTTCCTCATCTAATCCAAGCTTATAAGAATATCATGTGGAGTAAAATTGGTACAGCCGTTGTGTATATCGTTGTGAAAATTGGAAGAATGCAACCAGAATTATATGGATATGTAACTTGATTTCGGATGGAAAATCTGTCAGTAACACAATGGCACAGATTCACCAGCAGAAACCAAGATAAGAAGATTGAACATGTTAATGGGAGATCCATTCTGTGCTCATCGTGAAATTATAACATCTAGGTCATCCATAACATCCAGTATATGTCATGGATGTGACAGCATGCAACACGTGTTTTGACTACCCAATGCCATATTTTGAGCTTGATATTCTACCTGCAAAGATATTTGTATTTTATATATTTTATAACTTCCAATATATAATGGTATTTAACCCACTAAAAATGTTAAGCTATCTTTAGTTTTATGATAAGCTACAAAGCGTGTTGATTATCTAGAGGTAATTAGGTACTACTTGATTGCATATTAAAGATGGGAAATTGTTGTGTTGTTGTCATGCTCATGGAAGTAGAATAGCCAAGACAATATTGAAAGATAAAACTGAAAATACATGTTATTATTGAGAAACAACAAATTGACTCTAAAATGTTCTTGCTAAATTTCTGAGAAGTCAAATAAATTACTATGTATTTATCTTATCATTCTAAGAAATTCATTCATTTTAGGCCTTCTTTAATTTGCCACTGTATCCTTAACTTGTTACTATATTGTGGTAATTATGCTTAAGTTGTTACTCTATTTTTAATGTTTACACAATAAAATTGACTCTTGACATATACTGAAGCATCTACGGTTGTCCCCATTGTAGTGGTCAATCAAAAGTAGTTTCTGTTGATATACTATACTTAGTTTTGTCTGTACATTACTTGTTAAATAATCATTGGTAGCATGGGTGTATTACTACTTTTGTCATTTGCCAGATGCCTCTGTTATTAGTTACTAACGCTGTTGTGCTATTCAACTAAATGGATCATTAGCCATGTTACATTTTGTAGATTGTTTGTAAATTTGCTTTTGCTTATGTGATACTCTCTCTGTGCAGCACTGCTGGTTGTCCCTTTGGTTCTAGTTGCCATTTTCTGCATAACTTCCCTGGAGGTCACCAGGCTGTTTCAAAGATGACCAACTTGGGTGGTCCAGCTGTTTCAGCTCCTCCAGGAAGAATGCCCATGGGACCTGGTGTTCCTGATGGGCCACCTACACCCAGCTTGAAGACTCGCTTGTGTAACAAGTTCAACACAGCAGAAGGCTGTAAATGGGGGAACAAGTGTCATTTTGCTCATGGAGAGAGGGAGCTCGGAAAGCCCATGCTGTTGAACAACTCAATGGCACCTCCAATGGGACCAAGACCCAACGGCCACTTCCAGCCCCCACCGATGCCTGGTCCAGACATGGTTCCTCCTTCAACCTTTGGCGCATCGGCCACAGCCAAGATCAGTGTTGACGCATCCCTTGCTGGTGCCATCATTGGGAAGGGTGGGGTCAACACGAAGCACATATCCCGAATGACTGGGGCCAAGCTGGCCATCCGGGATAACGAGGCAGATCCCAACCATAAAAACATTGAGCTTGAGGGGTCGTTTGATCAGGTCAACCATGCCAGTGCAATGGTGAAAGAGCTGATTCTCCGCATTGGCGGTAACGCCCCTCCTCAAGCAAAGAACCCAGGGAGGGGGCCTGCGGGTGGTGGTGGGGGAAGCAACTTCAAGACCAAGCTGTGCGACAACTTCAACAAAGGCTCTTGCACATTTGGAGACAGATGCCACTTTGCCCATGGTGAGAGTGAACTGCGCAAGTCGGCTGCGGCGTGAGAGATGCTTTTTTTCATGGCTTTTCATGATTAATAGTGATTAGCAAGCCTGGGCTCCAAATCCGAAGCCGTTCACCCATGGTCACATTGATTGAGTTGCATAAGCCTGCTGTTGATTGGGAGATACTGTCATGCATGGCTTGGGTGTGATCAGCTCGCTGTAACTGATAGATGTCCGAGAATGGATTTGCTTTTGAGGTTTATTATAGGCTTTAGTGTATTGCTGTCTTTTTTCTCTCTGCTCAGCATGCAATTTTTGTACCGTTTCTACGGCATTTTAATATGGCAAATTTGGCGATTCTATTTACAGCGAGTTATAGAATCAAGCCAAACTTTGAGTATCTTTCATGTGATGTTCTCCTTCAGTCTGGGACGGAACATCCATGGCAGTATCTTTCACGGGTCTTCTTTTTTTCTTTTGACAAAATCAACAGAGCTAACCTTTATTACATTCAGTTTTGGATACAGTAAGATTGTTGATCGGGAGCATCATCCGGCCACAGCATCCAGCCACTATCAAATCTCGTAATGAAGACTTGTAACATATGATGATCTGTCACTTGCTCAAAACATTCATATTTTTGAACAGACGCAAGAACCAAATGAATAGATGTATCAGAAGACAACACGGCAACTCCATCGCACGGAGGGTCGGCACGGACAAAAAAAAAATGATCTAGCATGCCGATCCAAATGGACACGCGTCCAAATTTTAGGCCTTGTTTGCGTCGGCACGGATACGAAATAGATGCGTGTGACGTTTGCCTGCTTTTTTACCGGCTCGTCCGTCGGTGGCACATTGGTCATTTTCATCTTTTTCCTTGCACGCCCCGACCCCCACCCCCACCCTCATCCCTATCATCGTCACCGCCGTCGGAGCATCTGTCGATGTCCTCGCTCGGCCCCCGCGGTACGCGGCGTGTCCTCGCCCCACCTCTATCTACTGGTCGGACGCTTGCACGCTCGTCGGACGTCGACATCGTCGCCGCCAGCACCTCCTCGCGCGTCTCCTCACCCGCCCTTGGCAACTTCTTCGACAACGCTCGCAAGTTGTTCGACGGTTTGCTCGCAAGGTACAAATGGACTCAGCCGACGAGTTTCTTTTCCACAATTTCATTCACGACTTGGATGATTCTTCATCTAACGATGAGGAACTTATGGCTACCGTGTTGGTCTTCCATGACCACTTTAGCAAGCAGAAGCTGATGTTCCGTGGCTCAATCCCGGGGCACACTCCAGCGTTGAATCGCAACCGAGAGAGCGGTGATTTCCTACTCTGGAAGGACTACTTCGAGTCATCTAAATCGCTCTTTCCACCATACCTATTCCGGCACCATTTTTGGAGGGGGCGGTGGGATACGATAAGTATTTAGAGTACAAGGAGGATACCCTAGGAAAGTTTGGCTTCTCCTATTAACAGAAATGCACTACAGCTATTCGAATGCTTGCTTACGGAGTTCCTGGTGATCTCATTGATGAGTATGTTTGTATGAGCGAGTCCACGTGCCTAGAATCTATGTAGGTCCTGCAAGGTTGTGGTAGCAGTGTTTGGGGCTGAGTACATGAGAGAGATAAATGTTGCGGATATTGCATGTTTGTTGGCGATGAATGCCAGCAAGGGCTTTGCGGAGATGCTTGATAGCATAGATGATATGCACTTGCAGTTGAAGAATTGTCCTTCTGTTTGGCAGGGGCAATTTAGGGGCCATGTCAAAGCTGGCACTGTCGTACTCGAGGTCGTGACATCACAAGATCTCTAGATTTGGCACTCGTTTTTTTGACATGTCTGGATCTCACAATGATATCAACGTGCTTCAACGATCTCCGGTCTTTGCAAGGCTTGTAGAAGGCAATAGTCTGAAGGTAAACGTAGAGATCAATGGCCACCAGTACGAAAATGGATACTACCTAGTTGATGGTATCTATCCTCAATGGACTACTCTTGTGAAGACAATCCCCGTCCCTATAGGAGAGAAAAGTAAGAGATTTGTCGAGTAACAAGAAAGTGCTAGGAAGGATGTGGAGCGTGCCTTCGGTGTTCTTCAATCTTGATGGGGGCACCATTGGTATCTTGGTAGAACTTGGAGCATCAAGAAGTTGTGGGAGGTGATGACAGCTTGCGTGCTCATGCACACCATGATTATTGAGGATGAGCACCCAGAACGTATCTATGACCAAGGGTTTTAGTTTCAGGGTGACAACATTGTGCCTAAGCATGAAGGAGCGACAATGTTTGCATAGTTCATCGAATTTCATCATCAAACTAGAAGGGTAGTGCGCGCTGTGCTGCGCTGCTTAAATTTATGGGGTTGTACATGTTTTATGTCATTTTCTTGAAGTTGTGAAAAATATTTATGTATTAGTTGGTTTGGCGTGTGGGGATACAATGAAGTGCATTTTTTATCAGATATGCTACTCCTGTGGATAGACTTTACGAAATCATGTTTACAGATGGATGTGTCAATTTATGGCTAGAGATTAGAAAAAAGGTGGGCCAACGGTGCAAACCGGGGAAGTGATTGGTGGGACAATGTTTGATATGACCAATGATAGCGAATCGTCCATGATTTTATCATTTTTCTTTTTTTATTATGGTGTTTGGGTGGATGTTTTTGACCGTGTGATTAGAGGGCATCTTTTAATTAGTACAAAAACATGAGAAAGTTACTTACGTTGTTGGACACATGTGTTTGTTGGAGAACGTTGCATGGGAAACAAAAAAATTCCTACGCACACGCAAGATCTATACATGGTGATGAGCATCTACGAAAGGGGGAGTGGATCTACATACCCTTATAGATCGCTAAGCGGGAAGCGTTAATAAATGAGGTGTATGTAGTCAAACGTCTTCGCGATCCAAATTGCCGACCGTCCCGCGATCCAATCACGATCCGTCCTAATTTAGCGCCGAACGGACAACACCTCCGCGTTCAGCACACATATAGCTCGATGACGATCTCCGCCTTCTTGATCCGGAAATAGGAAGCGGAGAGGTATATGAGTTCTCCGGCAGTGCGACGGCACGGGGCGATGGTGGTGGAACTATTCTGGCGGGGCTTCGCCTAAGCATCGCCGAAAACTAGAGGGAATGATCTATCGGGGAGAGAGGGTTGCACCGTGGCTTAGGGTTTTCTGGTGCGGCTGCCCTCTCTCCCCTCCAATATATATTGGAGGAAGGGGAGGGAGGACGGAGCCCCTAGGGTTCTCCCTAGGTTGCGGCCGAAGTGGGGAGGTGGAGGAGTCCAACTCCAATCGTACTAGGAGTAGGATTCCTCCCCTACTTGGAAACCCTTTCATGCTCTTGGGTTTTTCCACCCCTAGCCGCATGGGCCTTAGTGGGGGGTTCGGCCAACCCACCAGGGGCTGGTTTGCCTCCTCCCACAGCCCATGAGGCCCTATGGAGCGAGTGGCCCCTCCCGATGGTCCCTCGGTACCCTCCCGACACTCCCAATACACTACCGAAGTACCCGAAACTTTTCTGGTGACCAAAACGGGACTTCCTATATATCAATCCTTACTTCTGGACCATTTCGGAGCTCCTCGTGACATCAGGGTTCTCATTCGGGACTCCGAACAACCTTTGTCCACCAGCATACATAACTCTATACTACCGAAACATCACCGAACGTTAAGTGTGCAAACCCCGCGGGTTCGAGAACTATGTAGACATGACCGAGACACCTCTACGGTCAATAACCAATAGCGGGACATGGATGCCCATATAGGTTCCTACATATTCTATGAAGATCTTTATCGGTGTTGTTCCCTTTGTTCTTCGATATGTTACTTGCCCGAGATTCGATCGTCGGTATCTCTATACCTAGTTCAATCACGTTACCGAAAAGTCTCTTTACTCCTTCTGTAATACAAGATCTCGTGGCTAACACTTTAGTCACATTGCTTGTAAGTCTTGTTGTGATGTTGTATTACCGAGTGGGCCCTGAGATACCTCTCCGTCACACGGAGTAAAAAATCCCAGTCTTGATCCATGTCCACTCAACAGACACCCTCAGATATACCAGTAGAGCACCTTTATAGTCACCCAGTTATGTTGCAACGTTTGATACACACAAGGTACTCCTCCGGTGTCAGTGAGTTGCATGATCTCATGGTCATAGGAACAGATACTTGACATGCAGAAAACTATAGCAATAAACTGACACGATCATATGCTATGTTTATAGTTTGGGTCTTGTCCATCACATCATTCTCCCAATGATGTGATCCCGTTTATCAAATGACATCTTATGTCCATGGCTAGGAAACCTTGACCATCTTTGATCAACGGGCTAGTCTACTAGAGGCATACTAGGGACATAGTGTTGTCTATGTATCCACACATGCAATGTGTTTCCAATCAATACAATTATAGCATGGATAATAAACGGTTATCATGAACAAGGAAATATAACAACCATTTATTATTGCCTCTAGGGCATATTTCCAATAGTCTCCCACTTGCACTAGAGTCAATAATCTAGCCCACATCACTATGTGATTTACATTGTAATGAATCTAACACCCATATAATTCTGGTGTTGATCATGTTTAGCCCTTGGAAGTGGTTTAGTCAACGGGTCTGCAACATTCAGATCCTTGTGCACTTTGAAAATATTTATGTCCTCCTCCTTGATGTAATCACGGATGGAATTGAAGCGTCGCTTTATGTGTCTGGTCCTCTTGTAAAACCTTGGTTCCTTGGCCGGAGCAATGGCACCAGTGTTATCACAAAACAGAGCCATTGGATTCAATGCACTGGGCACTACTCCAAGATCTGTCATGAACTCCTTCAGCCAGACACCTTCCTTCGCTGCCTCTGAGACTACGATGTACTCTGCTTTGCATGTAGAATCGGCTACCATGCTCTGCTTGGAACTACACTAGCTTACCGCTCCCACATTAAGAATAAACACATATCCGGTTTGCGACTTAGAGTCATCCGGATCAGTGTCAAAGCTTGCATTGACGTAAACCTTTACGACGAGCTCTTGATCACCTCCATAAACAAGAAACATTTCCTTAGTCCTTTTCAGGTACTTAAGGATATTCTTGACCGCCGTCTAGTGCTCCATTCCTAGATACTCTGAAACCTTCCGGCCATAGTTATGGCAAGGATGACAATGGGTCTTGTGCACAACATTGCATACATGATAGAGCCTATGGCTGAAGCATAGGGGATAACACTCATCTTTTCTCTATCATCTGCAGTCATTGGGCATTGAGTCTTACTCAACTTCACACCTTGCAACACAGGCAAGAACCCCTTCTTGGACTGATACATTTCGAACTTCTTCAAAACTTTGTCAAGGTATGTGCTCTATGAAAGTCCTATTAAGCGTCTCGATCTATATCTATAGATCTTAATGCCTAATATGAAAGCAGCTTCTACTAGGTCCTTCATTGAAAAACTCTTGTTCAAATATTTCTTCACGCTTTCCAACATTTCTATATTGTTTTCAATCAGCAATATTTCATCCACATATAATATTATAAACTCTATAGAGCTCCCGCTCACTTTCTTGTAAATACAAGCTTCTTCGTAAACTTGTATAAACCCGAACGCTTTGATCACCTCATCAAAGTGCAGATTCCAACTCCAAGATGCTTGCACCAGTCCATAAATGGATCGCTGGATTTTGCAAACTTTTTTAGCATTCTCTGGATCGACAAAACCTTCCGGTTGTATCATATACAACTCTTCCTTAAGGAAACCATTAAGGAACGCTGTTTTGACATCCATCTACCAAATTTCATAATCGAAAAATGCAGCTATTGCTAATCATGATTCTGACAGACTTAAGCATCGCTACAGGTGAGAAGGTCTCATCGTATTCAACTCCTTGAACTTGTGAAAAACGCTTTGCCACAAGTCGAGCTTTATAGACGGTGACATTGTTGGAAATATGCCCTAGAGGCAATAATAAAATGGTTATTATTATATTTCCTTGTTCATGATAATTGTCTATTGTTCATGCTATAATTGTATTGACCGAAAACCATAATACATGTGTGAATACATAAACCACAACATGTCCCTAGTAAGCCTCTAGTTGGCTAGCTCGTTGATCAATAGATGGTCACGGTTTCATGACCATAGACATTGGATGTCGTTGATAACGGGATCACATCATTAGGAGAATGATGTGATGGACAAGACCCAATCCTAAGCATAGCACAAGATCGTGTAGTTCGTCTGCTAAAGCTTTTTTTAATGTCAAGTATCATTTCCTTAGACCATGAGATTGTGAAACTCCCGAATACCGTAGGAATACTTTGGGTGTGCCAAACGTCACAACATAACTGGGTGGCTATAAAGGTACACTACGGGTATCCCCGAAAGTGTCTGTTGGGTTGGCACGAATCGAGAATGGGATTTGTCACTCCGTATAACGGAGAGGTATCTCTAGGCCCACTCGGTAAGACATCATCATAATGAGCTCAATGTGACTAAGGAGTTAGCCACGGGATGATGTGTTATGGAACGAGTAAAAAGACTTGTCGGTAATGAGATTGAACAAGGTATAGGGATACCGATGATCGAATCTCGGGCAAGTGTCATACCGGTAGACAAAGGGAATTGTATACGGGATTGATTGAATCCCGGCATCGTGGTTCATTCAATGAGATCATCGTGGAGCATGTGGGAGACAACATGGGTATCTAGATCCCGCTGTTGGTTATTGACCGGAGAGGTGTCTCGGTCATGTCTGCATGCCTCCCGAACCCGTAGGGTCTACACACTTAAGGTTCGATGACGCTAGGGTTATATGGGAATAGTGCATGTGGTTACTGAAGGTTGTTCAGAGTCCCGAATGAGATCCCGGATGTCACGAGGAGTTCCGAAATGGTCCGGAGGTAAAGATTCATATATTGGAAGTGAGGTTTTGGTCACCGGAAGTGTTTCGAGCATCACCGGTAACGTACCGGGACCACCGGAAGGGTTCCGGGGGTCCACCGTGTGGGGCCACCGGCACCAGAGGGCTGCGTGGGCCGAAGGTGGGAAGGAACCAGCCCCTAGGTGGTCTGGTGCGCCTCCCACAAGGGCCCGAGGCACAACAAAGGTGGGAGGGGGGCAAACCCTAGGCGCAGATGGGCCCTGGGCCCACCTAGGGCGTCGCCCCTCCTCTCCCCTCTCTTGGCCACCGCCCCAAGGGCCATCTAGGGCCGCCTGCCGCCCTAGAGTGGGAACCCTAGGGGCTGCACCCTCCCTCCTCCTCCTCCTATATATAGTGGAGGGTTTAGGGCTGCCGAGAACAACACATCTCTCTCTCTCTCTCTCTCTCTCTCTCTCTCGGTGCAGCACTACCCCTCCTCCTCCTCCTCCATGGTGCTTGGCGAAGCCCTGCCAGAGTACCACGCAGTTCCACCGTCACCACACCGTCGTGCTGCCGGAGCTCTCCCTCAACCTCTCCTTCCCCTTGCTGGATCAAGGCGTAGGAGACGTCACCGGGCTGCACGTGTGTTGAACGCGGAGGCGCCGTTGTTCGGCGCTTAGATCAGAATCCACCGTGATCTGAATCGCTGCGAGTACGACTCCACCAACCGCGTTCTAGTAACGCTTCCGCTTTGCGATCTTCAAAGGTATGAAGATGCACTCCCCCCACTCGTTGCTGGTTTCTCCATAGATTGATCTTGGTGACACGTAGGAATTTTTTTGATTTACTACTACGTCTCCCAATAGTGGCATCATGAGCTAGGTCTATGCGTAGAATCTATGCACGAGTAGAACACAAGTTGTTGTGGGCATCGATTTTGTCAATTTGCTTGCCGTTACTAGTCTTATCTTGATTCGGCGGCACTATGGGATGAAGCGGCCCGGACCGACTTTACACGTACGCTTACGCGAGACTGGTTCCACCGCCTGACATGCACTTGTTGCATAAGGTGGCTAGCGGGTGTCTGTCTCTCCCACTTTAGTCAGATCGGATTCGATGAAAAGGGTCCTTATGAAGGGTAAATAGAAATTGGCATATCACGTTTTGGTTTTTGCGTAGGTAAGAACGTTCTTGCTAGAAACCTATAGCAGCCACGTAAAAACTTGCAACAACAATTAGAGGACGTCTAACTTGTTTTTGCAGCATATGCCGTGTGATGTGATATGGCCAAAGAATGTGATGTCATATATGTGATGTATGATATTGATCATGTTCTTGTAATAGGATTCACGACTTGCATGTCGATGAGTATGACAACCGGCAGGAGCCATAGGAGTTGTCTTAATTTATTGTATGACCCGCGTGTCAATCATAAACGCCATGTAATTACTTTACTGTATTGCTAACCTTTATCCATAGTAGTAGAAGTAATAGTTGGCGAGACAACTTCATGAAGACACGATGATGGAGATCATGGTGTCGTGCCGGTGACAATGATGATCATGGTGCCCCGAAGATGGAGATCAAAGGAGCAAGATGATATTGGCCATATCATGCCACTATATTGATTGCATGTGATGTTTATCATGTTTACATCTTATTTGCTTAGAACGACGGTAGCTTAAATAAGATGATCTCTCACTAAAATTTCAAGAAATGTGTTCCCCCTAGCTGTGCACTGTTGCTAAGGATCGTTGTTTCGAAGCACCACGTGATGATCGGGTGTGATAGGTTCTAAAGTCCGCATACAACGGGTGTAAGCCAGATTTACACATGCAATACACTTAGGTTGACTTGACGAGCCTAGCATGTATAGACATGGCCTCATAACACGAGAGACCGAAAGGTCGAACATGAGTCGTATAGAAGATACGATCAACATGGAGATGTTCACCATTGATGACTAGTCTGTCTCATGTGATGATCGGACACGGGCTAGTTGACGTGGATCATGTGTCACTTGGATGACTAGAAAGATGTCCATCTAAGTGGGACTTCATTAAATAATTTGATTATGTGAACTTAATTATCATGAACTTAGTTTAAAATTGTCTTTACAATCTATATTGTAGATCCAATGGCCCACGCTAATGTTGCCCTCAACTTCAACGCGTTCCTAGAGAAAACCAAGCTGAAAGACGATGGAAGTAACTATACAGACTGGGTCCGTAGCTTGAGGATCATCCTCATAGCTTCCAAGAAATCATATTTCCTTGATGCACCACTAGGTGACGCACCCATTTTCCCAACAACTCAAGACGTTATGAATGCCTGGCAGTCTTGTTGTGATGATTACTCCCTGGTTCAGTGCGGCATGCTTTACAGTTGAGAACAGGGGCTCCAAAAGCGTTTTGAGAAACACGGAGCATATGAGATGTTCCAAGAGATGAGAATGGTTTTCCAAGCTCATGCCCGGGTCGAGAGATATGATGTCTCCGACAAGTTCTTCAGCTGTAAGATGGAGGAAAATAGTTCTGTCAGTGAGCACATACTCAAAATGTCTGGGTTGCACAACCGCTTATCTCAGCTGGGAGTTAATCTTCCGGATGACTCGGTTATTGACAGAATCCTCCAGTCACTTCCACCTAGCTACAAGAGCTTTGTGATGAACTACAACATGTAGGGGATGGAGAAGTCCATTCCTGAGTTGTACTTGATGCTGAAATCAGCGGAGGTCGAGATCAAAAAGGAGCATCAAGTGTTGATGGTCAATAAGACCACTAGTTTCAAGAAAGGCAACGGTAAGAAGAACTTCAAGAAGGACGACAAAGCAGTTGCCGCGCCCGGTAAGCAAGTTGCCGGGAAGAAGAACAAGAATGGACCCAAGCCTAAGACTGAGTGCTTTTATTGCAAGGGTACTGGTCACTGGAAGCGGAACTGCCCCAAGTACTTAGCGGATAAGAAGGCCGACAACGTTAAAGGTATGTGTGATATACTTGTTATGGATGTGTACCTTACCAGTGGTCATAGTAGCTCCTGGGTATTTTATACCGGTGCAGTTGCTCACATTTGTAACTCCAAGCATGAGCTGCGGAATAAGCGGAGACTGGCGAAGGACGAGGTAACGATGCGCGTCGGGAATGGTTCCAAGGTCGATGTGATCGCCATCGGCATGCTATCTCTATATCTACCTTCGGGATTAGTTTTTAACCTTAATAATTGTTATTTAGTACCCGCTTTGAGCATGAACATTGTATCTGAATCTCGTTTGGTGTGAGATGGCTACTCATTTAAATCTGAGAATAATGGTTGTTCTATTTATATGAGAGAAATGTTTTATGGTCATGCCCCGCTGGTCAATGGTTTATTTTTGATGAATCTCGAACGTGATGTTACACATGTTCATAGTGTGAGTACCAAAAGATGTAAGGTTGATAACGATAGTCCCACTTACATGTGGCACTGCCGCCTTGGTCATATTGGTGTCAAACGCATGAAGCAACTCCATGCTGATGGACTTTTGGAGTCTCTTGTTTTTGAATCATTTGACACGTGCGAACCATGCCTCATGGGCAAGATGACCAAGACTCCGTTCTTCGGAACAATGGAGCGAGCAACTAACTTGTTGGAGATAATACATACCGATGTATGCGGTCCAATGAGCGTTGAGGCTCGCGGTGGCTACCGTTATGTTCTCACCCTCACTGATGACTTGAGCAGATATGGGTATGTCTACTTAATGAAACACAAGTCTGAAACTTATTTACTACTACGTCTCCCAACAGACATTACCGTCCATGTCCGTCTTCCTCTTAAAGATCCATTTGTTCTGAATGGCCTTTCGCCCTTCAGGTAATACTTCCAAAGTCCATACTTTGTTTTCATACATGGATCCAATCTCGGATTTCATGGCCTCTAACCATTACTCGGAATCCGGTCCCATCATCACTTCTCCATAGCTCGTAGGTTCATCGTTGTCTAACAACATGACCTCTAAGACAGGGTTGTCGTACCACTCAGGAGCAGTACGCGCCCTTGTCGACCTGTGAGGTTTGGTAGTAACTTGATCCGAAGCTTCATGATCATCATCATTAACTTCCTCTTCAACCGATGCAGGCTCTACAGAAACATCTTTCTGCGTTGCGCTACTCTCTGGTTGAAGAGAAGGTTCAATAACCTCATCTAGTTCCATCTTCCTCCCACTCAATTCTTTCAAGAGAAACTCTTTCTCAAGAAATGTTTCGCTCTTACCGAAAAACACTTTGCCTTTGGATCTGAGATAGAAGGTATACCCAACTGTCTCTTTTGGGTATCCTATGAAGACACATTTCTCCGCTTTGGGTTCCAGCTTTTCAGGCTGAAGCTTTTTGACATAAGCATCACATCCCCAAACTTTAAGAAACGACAACTTTGGCTTCTTGCCAAACCACAGTTCATATGGCTTCGTCTCAACGGAATTCGATGGTGCCCTATTTAAAGTGAATGCAGCTGTCTCTAATGCATAACCCCAAAACAATAGTGGCAAATCGGCAAGAGACATCATAGAACACACCATATTTAATAAGGTTCGATTACGACGTTCGGACACACCATTACGCTGTGGTGTTCTAGGCGGTGTCAATTGTGAAACAATTTCACACTGTCTTAAGTGACTTCCAAACTCACAACTCAGATATTCACCTCCTCGATCAGATCTAGGAATTTAATCTTCTTGTTATGATGATTCTCAACTTCACTGTGAAATTGCTTGAACTTTTCAAACGTTTCAGACTTGTGCTTCATTAAGTAAATATACCCATATCTACTTAAGTCATCAGTGAAGGTGAGAAAATAACGATATCCACCGCGCGCCTCAATGCTCATTGGACCGCACGCATCAGTATCTATGATTTCCAACAAGTCACTCGCCCATTCCATTGTTCCAGAGAACGGGGTTTTATTCATCTTGCCCATGAGGCATGGTTCACATGTGTCAAGTGATTCAAAATCAAGTGACTCCAAAAGTCCATCAGCATGGAGTTTCTTCATGCGGTTTACACTAGTATGACCTAAACGGCAGTGCCACAAGAAAGTGGTACTATCATTATCAACTCTACATCTTTTGGGATCAATGTTATGAACATGTGTATCATTACTATCGAGATTCAATATGAATAAACCCCTCACATTGGGTGCATGACCATAAAAGATATTACTCATATAAATAGAACAACCATTATTCTATGATTTAAATGAGTAACCGTCTCACAATAAATAAGATCCTGATATAATGTTCATGCTTAACGCAGGCACTAAATAACAATTATTCAGGTTCATCACTAATCCCGATGGTAATCTAAGAGCGAGCGTGCCGACGGCGATCACATCAACCTTGTAACCATTTCCCACGTGCATCGTCACTTTGTCCTTTGCCAGCCTTCGTCTATTCCGTAGATCCTGTTTTGAGTTGCAAATGTGAGCAACCAAACCGGTATCAAATACCCAGGCACTACAACGAGAGTTGGTAAGGTACACATCAATAACATGTATATCATATATACCTTGTTTGGTGTTGTCCGCCTTCTTGTCGGTCAGATACTTGGGGCAGTTCCGCTTCCAGTGACTAGTTCCCTTGCAATGAAAGCACTCAGTTTCTGGTTTTGGTCCAGCCTTGGGTTTCTTCACAGGAGGGGCAACTGCTTTGACACTCTTTTTAGAGTTACCCTTCTTGCCCTTGCCATTCTTCTTTAAACTAGTGGTTTTATCGACCATCAACACTGAATGTTATTTTTGGATTTCAGACTCAGCGATTTTCAGCATCGGAAACAGCTCGGCGACTGACTTGTTCATCCTGTGCATGTTATAGTTCATCATGAAGCTCTTGCAACTAGGTGGCAATGATTGAAGAACTCCGTCAGTGATTGCCTCCGGCGGAAGGGGCATCCTAACTGAGCCAGACGATTCGAATACCTAGACATTCTGAGTATATGTTCACTGACAGACCTGTTCTCCTCCATCTTGCAAGCATAGAACTTATCAGAGGTCTCATACCTCTCGATCCGGGCATTCTTCTCAAAACTAAACTTCAACTCCTGGAACATCTCATATGCTCCATGATGTTCAAAACGTCTTTGAAGTCCCGGTTCTAAGCCATACAATATTGCACATTGAACTCATGAGTAATCTCCAGAACGTGTCTCTCAGGTGTTCTTAACGTCTTCGAACGACACGGGAGCGGGTGGATCACCAAGCAGGGAATCAAGGACATAAGCTTTGTGGGAAGCCATGAGGATAATCCTCATATTACGGGCCTAGTCCACAAAGTTGCTTCCATCATTTTTCAACTTGGATTTCTCTATGAACGCATTAAAATTCAGGGGAACTACTGCGAGAGCCATTGATTTACAACATAAATATGCAAAGATTACTAAGACTATTGTTAATCAAATGAGTTTAGTTAATCAAAATACTAAAGCTCCCATTCAAAATGAAATCCCTCTGGTCATCTGAGTGATACATGATCCAAATTCACCAACACATGTCCGATCATCACGTGAGATGAGGTGGTTTCAATGGTGAACATCATCATGTTGATCATATCTACTATATGACTCATGTTCGACCTTTCGGTCTCTTGTGTTCCGAGGCCATGTATGTACATGCTCGACTCGTCGAGTTAAACCCAAGTGTTCTGAACATGCAACACTGGCTTGCACCCGTTGTATGTGAATGTAGAGTCCATCACACCGGATCATCACATGGTGTCTCGACATGACGAACTTTCGAAACGGTGCACACTCGGGGAGAACACAATTTTGTCTTGAAATTTTTGTGAGGGATCACCTTATAATGCTAGCATCGTCCTAAGCAAAATAAGATGCATAAAAGGACTAACATCACATGCAAATCATAAGTGACATGATATGGTCATGAACTTGTGCTTTTGATCTCCATCTCCAAAGCACCGGCATGATCTCCATCGTCACTGGCATGACACCATGATCTCCATCAATGTGTTGCCATGAAGTTGTCGCGCCAACTGTTGCTTCTACGACTATTGCTAACGCATAGCAATAAAGTAAAGCAAAAATGACCAAAATAATTAAAGACAACCCTATGGCCCCTGCCGGTTGTCGTATTCATCGACATGCAAGTCATGATATTCTACACAAAACATGATTATCTCATACATCACATAAATCTCATCATGTAATTGGCCATATCACATCACAACATACCCTGCAAAAACAAGTTAGACGTCCTGTAGCGACCCGACCTGAAAGGTCAAGTCTCCGGTGTTTCCGTACCATCCCAAGATCATGCTGGTACACACACGGTACATCAATGTATATATCAAAGGGAAATCACACAGCATTATATTAATCGAAATATCATATCGAGTCCTTTATTACAATAAAATTACAATAAAGTGGCTAAAAGCCAACTCATGAGAATATCTAAATCTTGCGGAAGCGTCGAAGGTAGATGAGTCCATCTGACTCCAAGGGCATCTCACTGAGCATAGAACGCGTCCTCACTCCTGGTCGGAAAAGTACTCTGCAACATGATACGTTGCAGCCATGTAGGTCAGCATATGGAATATGCCGGCAAAGTCACAAGAGAGGGGTGAAAAGATAATCATCTAGTCTATATGCATATATGGCAAGTGGGGTGGTAAGTTTTTGCGTAAAGCCAAGTTTTTTCCTACATCAAGGGAGGGGCTAAGCAAAATATTACTAAGTTGGTTGATTAATGAGATGGTTCCACCAACCAATTCTCATACCCAAAATTATTAAATACCCACATCATCATATTAATTGTGTTGAGAGTTCCGGAAGTTTCAATTCCTTTGGCTCAAGTCGTCCATGACCGTGGACACGGCTAATCGATTAGGTTTGGAATACTCTGCAGAGTTTTGCACACGTTCCCCACAAGATTTGGTCGCCTCCGTTTGATTTCTCGCACTTCAGGGTGTTTGAGAAACGGATGACCAAAACATGGTCTTCCAAAGGGTTTCCCTGCGACTCTGTCGGTGCCCATCCTTTCCTACCGTTCTTCTACCTCTCGTAGTACCGCCTGTCCAGGGTCACCACGATTTCCAACCAAGCCAGAGCCCATAATGACTTGTGGCTGTGCAGGTAAGCCTTGGGTCTTGAAGCACCCATCCATCTCTTTGTGCCTGGGTGGACCTTTCCGCGTGAATACTGGCCATCTCCAGCATCACCTAGGCAAATCCACTGGTTTCTCCAGGGTGCCGTTCAACCATCATCCACCCAGAGGTATGTTGAAAACTCGGAGTCTTAAATCTTGATCATTATGTAGGTCTTGAAATTATTAACTCTCTCAACTCTCATGAATCACACAACCAACCCCGTCTACTAATAGCATAGCAAAAGGTAAAACAACATTTCCCGGGGCCAATGTGTCAAGAGGTTGAGGGGGGGGGGGTACCTACCACATGATACTACTACAATGTAACCAAGTTTCCAACTAACATATCTTGCATGCAATTGGGGAGATGGTAGAACTAATGCATATAAAACATGGGTAAACATGGTCAAAGTGACTTGCCTGATTGATGATCTTCGTACGTGAGTGACTCTAAGTAACAAGCTTCGCACTCCGGATAATCTAACGAAGCAAACAAGCACTCAATAAGCATACAACAGAATATTGTAACTCACAAACATCAACCAAGAACTAGTAAACAATCAAGACAAAACAATGCACAAATCTCAAGCAAGAAAACACACAAAGTTTTGTTTTAAAAAGGTGAGGAATGAAAACACTACTGACATAATGAAACCATTTGTAATAACAAAACAATTGTTGTCAGCAAGGAAACAATAGAATATTTTATTAATAAACAGAATATAATCAATTTAAGTTTGTTGGGAAAAGTTTAGTAAAGTTTATACAAGTTTGTGATAAACACTATATGAATCAACTATAGTTATATTAACAAAAAAATGAAAAACTAAACTTATTATTTATTTGTAAAACATGTTCTTAACAGGAAATAATTTACAATTAAATCTGTCTTAGAAAACAGAATTAAAATATACAAAACTTTGTTTGAAAACAAAACTATTACTAGTTAGTTGTTTTAATCAAAATAAACCTATTTGAAAATAAGTTGTGATTCCTATGTTAAATAAAATTAAACTAAGCAAATTAATATTTTATTAACAGTAAGTGAAAACACTAAATGTTTACTAACATAACCTAATAAACAAATAAAACCAAATTCTAAATCAAACTAATTAAAATTGAGTTTATAAAACTATATTATAATACTAAGCAGATTCTGTTTTTGGTTAAAACATTAATCAAATTAAACCTAAAATCCTCAAACTAAGCATGAAGATTGTCCTAGCTAATACCAAACAGTAGCAAAAAGATTCATGTGAAAAACTATTTTCAAACTCTAGTTATTCAGATTTGAAGATTTTGTGCAAATTTGATTCAATTCAAATTTTATAGTTCAAATTTGAAATTTAAAAGTACAAGGTGAAACTACATGAAAAATGTGAGCTACTGCAAAAAGAATCAACTCAAAACATTAAACAGGTTAAAAGATATAAGCTAAACAAAATCAGAATAGATTCTGTTAACTAAAACAAAATCAGAAAAGGGAAAAATCTACCGGACGACCAGGGGGCTACGTGGCACGATCCTATTGGTTGGGGGCGTGTGCGTGCGAGAGCTTACGGGCGGGCGACCGGTCGGTAGAGGATACCGGTTCGGAATTATTTCCGATCTAATCTCAGGCGTTGATTCTGGATCCGAGGGTTGGGAGAGCTCACAGTGTTAAAAGGTCGCCGGCGAGGGATCTCCGGCGAGTCCGAGACGGCGACGTTGTCGGTGTTGGCGCTCCGGTGGTCGAGGGATGCAGCAAAGTGGTCCGGGCGACGGGGCTTGACGTCCGGCGTCGATTGGTGAGGTCGGAGGGGCGAGGGATGGACGGAGTCGCTGGGTACGGTCGACGAGAGGTCCGGTGGTGGTGGGAACTCCGGCGAGGAATTGTGCAGCGCCTCGGCGAGGGAGAGAGCGGGCTCGGGGGTGAATGGAGAGAGGAGAGGCAGCGCTATTTATAGAGGGTGCGGGGAGATGCGGGGGAGGAGAAAGGAGAGAGATCCGGTGGAGTAACTGCCGGCGACGAGGTCGGGCGAGAGGAAGAGGGCGACCGCGCGGGCGAAACTGTCGGTCGGGGTGGGGTCCAGTGTCAGTGAGAGGGGAAACTTCCGTTACGCGTCGGTCGGCCGGCTTCTAGTTAATGCGCGAAATAACTGCCGTGGGCCGGCCCGTTTAATACCGGAAACGGTTACCGTTTCTTTTTAATAATTTTCCAGAGATATTCAAAAGCTTTTAAAGCATTCAAACCGTTTATAAATGTAGGGGTATTATGTATCAAAATTAACAGAATAATAAATGCTATTTAATGAACATTTCTATTCTGTCATTTGAACACTTTGAAAAAATAATATTTTCAGAAATTGCCTAATTGTTTTTAAACCCTTTTTGCAAATATTTTCAAAATAACCCCTGGTTATTATTGTTCAAATATATCACCAATTAGTCCCTGGTGTGGAGTGTCATGTTCCTCCTCTCTTATTTGAACTTTTAACCAAAATTTCAAATAGGTGAAACAACTTAGGGAAAAGTAGAAAGAGCTTTCTGGAATTCAGAAGAGGCATTTCAACTAACACATACAATCAAGTAATGATGATGATAGATGCATAGCTATATCATAACATTCCAAAATAGAATTTTGGGATGTTACAAACCTACCCACCTTAAGATGAATCTCGCCCTCGAGATTCGGGTTGGCTAGAAAATAGGTGCGGATGGTCTCTACGAAGATCTTCTTCGCGTTCCCAGGTGGCTTCTTCCTCGGTGTGATGACTCCACAAAACCTTATAGAACTTGATGATCCTGTTGCGGGTAACTCTGTTGTTAGTCTCAAGGATTCTGACAGGCTTCTCCTCGTAGGTCAGATCACTTTCAAGCTGTATGGCCTGTAGGGGCACGGTGTCTCTCAAAGGGATATCAGCCATCTCAGCATGGCATTTCTTCAGCTGGGACACGTGGAACACATCATGAACTTCGGATAATCCTTCCGGCAATTCCAGTTTGTATGCAACTTCGCCTCTACGTTCAAGAATTTTGTAGGGGCCTATGAATCTAGGTGCTAATTTTCCTTTAACACCAAATCTCTTGATTCCTCAAAGCGGGGATACACGAAGATATGCTCTGTCTCCCACTTCATATGTCACTTCTTTACGTTTGCTGTCAGCATAACTCTTCTGTCGAGATTGAGCTATCTTGAGTCTGTCACGAATCAACTTGACTTTCTCTTCAGAATCTCGGATAAGGTCGGGACCAAAAAGTTGTCGGTCTCCAACACCATCCCATGTCAACGGTGTTCTGCACCTCCTTCCGTATAAAGCTTCGAAAGGGGCCATCTTCAGACTGGTCTGATAACTGTTGTTGTACGAAAATTCTGCGTAAGGTAAGTTGTCATCCCAACTAGATCCATAATCTAGCGCACAAGCTCTCAACATATCTTCCAGAATCTGGTTGACTCTCTCAGTCTGTCCATGTGTCTGTGGATGAAAGGCTGTACTGAACTCTAGCCTTGTACCCAAAGTTTCATTTAACTGATGCCAAAATTTTGAGGTAAATTGTGTTCCTCTATCTGACACGATACTCCTCGGAACTCCATGCAGACATACGATCCTGGTCATATATATCTTGGCTAGCTTAGCACTGGTATAGGTGGTTTTCACTGGAATGAAATGAGCTACCTTGGTCAAGCGATCTACCACTACCCAGATGGAATCATAACCTGAACGGGTCCTGGGTAATCCTGTGATGAAGTCCATACCAAGCTTTTCCCATTTCCACTCGGGTATCGACAAAGGTTGGAGTAACCCTGCTGGTTTCTGATGTTCCGACTTTACTCGTTGACAAACATCACATATTGCAACGTGTTCTGCAATATCCTTCTTCATACCTGTCCACCAATAACTTTCCTTTAAATCCAAATACATCTTGGTATTGCCTGGGTGTATCGAGTAAGGGGAATCGTGGGCTTCCTGAAGTATCAACTTCCTGAGCTCTGGGTCATTGGGCACATAGATTCGGTTCTCAAACCACAAAGTTCCGTGTTCATCCTCACGAAAACCTTTAGCTTTACCATCTTCCATTCTCTGCTTTATCTCAGCTATCTCCTTGTCCGATTTCTGGGCTTTACGAATTCTTTCGGTCAAGGTGGACTGAATTTCTAGTGTACCAACATATCCTCTTGGAACTATCTCTAGCTTGAGCTCTCTGAGATCATCGACTAACTCTTGAGGTAATCCTCCCGCTGTGAGTGTGTTCACATAAGTTTTCCGACTCAAGGCATCGGCTACAACATTAGCCTTACCTGGATGGTAGTGTAATCTCATGTCATAGTCCTTGATTAACTCTAAACATCGTCTCTGTCTGAGGTTCAACTCTTTCTGCGTGAAGATATACTTCAGGCTCTTATGGTCGGTGTAAACATCACAACTATTTCCGATAAGGAAATGTCTCCAAGTCTTGAGTGCGTGCACTACGACTGCTAGTTCCAAATCATGCGTGGCATAATTCAACTCATGAGGTCGTAGTTGTCTGGATGCATAGGCTACAAATTTTCCATCCTGCATGAGTACTCCTCCAAGTCCTTGACGTGAAGCATCACAATAAACCTGGAAATCCTTCCGAATATCGGGCAAGATCAATACTGGGGCTGTGACCAAACGTTCCTTTAACTCCTGGAAACTGGCTTCACATTCCTCGGTCCAAACATACTTGGATTCTTTCTTCAACAACTCTGTCATGGGCTTGGCAATCTTTGAGAACTCAATGAACCTCCGGTAATAACCGGCAAGTCCGAGGAAACTGCGGATCTTCTTAACTGAGGTAGGGGACTTCCACTCGGTGACGGCTTCAACCTTAGCAGGGTCCACTGCTATTCCATCTCCGGAAATAACATGTCCAAGGAATCCGACTTCCGTCAGCCAAAATTCACATTTGCTGAACTTGGCATATAGTTGATGCTCTCTCAGCTTCTCCAGAACTAAACGCAAATGTTCCTTATGCTCTTCCTCGTTCTTGGAGAATATCAGAATGTCATCGAAGAACACCACAACAAACTTGTCTAGGTATTCCATGAATACTTTGTTCATCAAATTCATGAAGTAGGCAGGAGCATTAGTCAATCCAAAAGACATGACCGTATACTCATACAAGCCATACCTCATGGTGAAAGCTGTTTTGGGTATATCCTGTTCACGAATTTTCAACTGGTGATACCCTGATCGAAGATCGATCTTGGAGAATACTTTGGCTCCTACTAGCTGATCAAACAAATCATTAATCATTGGCAGAGGATACTTGTTCTTGATAGTCACCTCGTTCAAGGCACGATAGTCAACTACCATTCTCAAAGATTTATCCTTCTTCCCCACCAAAAGTACTGGGGCTCCCCAAGGTGAAGAACTGGGGCGTATATAACCTTTGTCCAATAACTCCTTAATTTGCTTCTTGATTTCCAATAGATCATTTGCGGGCATCCGATAGGGTCTCTTGGAAATTGGTGCTGTCCCTGGCTGTAGCTCTATTAGAAACTCAATCTCTCTATCTGGTGGCATTCCTGGTAATTCTTCCGGAAATACATCCAGAAAGTCTTTTACCACAGGTACTTCCTCCTGAACAACTCCTGTGAGGGAATTTAACCGTGCACTCATCTGGGTGCGTCGAGATACATACTTAATCCTCTTGTTCTCCGGGGTGGTGAGTGAAATAGACTTGCTGAGGCAATCAAGATTTCCTTCATACTTGGTCATCCAATCCATGCCTAGGATTACATCCAATCCCTGGGATTCTAAGACGATGAGGTCGGTGGGAAAAACATGGTTTCCTATGTGAAGTTTCAAAGCATGGCATCCTATTCCTGCCATCATCATACCTCCTGGGGAACTGACCTGAATAGGCTGGCTAAGAGTTTTGGTGGGCAAACCATACTTATCCACAACTACCCTTGATATGAATGAATGAGTTGCACCGGAATCAAAAAGTACTGTAACTGGACGTGAATGCAATAAAAACTTACCAACCACAGTCTCGGGTTGATCATAGACTTCTTCCACGTCAAGGTGGTTCACCTG
The DNA here is from genome assembly GCA_022496015.1 of Hordeum marinum. NCBI lineage: Eukaryota > Viridiplantae > Streptophyta > Magnoliopsida > Poales > Poaceae > Hordeum > Hordeum marinum. Next base: position 453,004,449 of record CM039678.1, read on the forward strand.
GGCACGAGGAAAAGGGTTTGGCTTCTTGGCTGCGGAGTTGCCGTTGTTTTTGCCGTTTCCATTGCCTTGCTTTCTCTGGGGACACTCAGTAGCATAGTGCCTTGTCTTCTGACACTTGAAACAGGTAATGTGACTCAGATCCTTTTGAGCAGGAACTTGACGGTGCTGGTTGTTGTTCCCATTCCCATTGTCACTCTTGAAGTTACCATGGTTGGGACGGTTGTTCCCATTTCCTCCATGATGGTGGCCTCCATGGTTGTGCACAGCATGAGTGTGCTTTCCAAACTTACTGTTTCCTGATCCGGTATTCCCTGAGTACGGGGAGTAGCGAAGCTTCTGATGAGCTCCAGAGTTGAACTTCCCCTGAGTGTACTTCCGCTTGCGGTTTTCAATCTGCTGTTGTTTACCTTCCAAAATGAGGGCCTTATCCACCAGCTCTTGGTAGTTGTTGAAATTAGCCACTACCAGCTGCATGCTCAACTCGTCATTGAGTCCTTCCAAAAACTTCTCTTGCTTGGCCGCATCATCGGCCACGTCTCCTGGTGCATAACGTGCCAATGTGTTGAAGTCGTCCACGTACTGGGCCACAGAGCGATTTCCCTGGCGCAAGTTGCGAAACTCGCGCTTCTTCAGACTCATGGCTCCAGCTGAAACATGAGCGGTGCGGAAAGCAAGCTTGAACTGCTCCCAAGTCACATCTGCAATAGGATATGTGGTGGTGTAGTTCTCCCACCATGATGCTGCTGGTCCTTCCAGTTGATGTGCGGCAAATCGCACCTTCTCAGCGTCAGTGCATCCAGCAGTGATGAGCTCTCTCTCCATCTTGTGGAGCCAGTCATCTGCCACAATGGGCTCAGTGCTGCTGGAGAAAGTTGGAGGGTTCAACCTCAGAAAACGGGTGAGATTGTCAGTCTGGGATGGATGGTGGTTGTGGTTGTTCTGATTGTTGGTCTGATTCTGAATCAATAACTGCATCAGTGCATTCTGTTGCTGAAGGAGTTGAGTGAGTTCCGGTGGGAAAGTGAAGTCGGTCTCACGTCGTGGAGGCATCTTGCTGTTTTCAGAGGGATGAGAATTAGAATAGAACAAGGGCCTAAAAGGAGAAATTCACTACCCATATGCAATGCAACAAACATATCACACCAAACACTCATTCATTTATTCAATCAACGTCAAACATCGGGAATACAAATCTCAAACAACTAAGCATCGACCTACGCTTTAATGACGAAAATAAAAGATACATGGAGGGCATAACTAATGTTTTTCCTCAGAAGTGCATAGTCGTAGGTCCTCCGGTGGTGCTTTCCTCATAGTCTTCATCGTCGCTGATGAAGGGTGCCATGTCTCCTTCGGGATGAAGGTTTTCCCCCATGTCTAGCTGCTCCTCCAGAGTTGCGATGCGTGCATTCTGCTCATCAATCCTCTCTAGGAAGTCCTTCACTTCATGCTCGTGTTCATAATTGGCCTCTCGCAGATCTGCTTCAAGGTCCAGCTCGCGGTTCATCAAATTCTTGATTGTCTTCGTATCAGCACAAACTCGAAGCTCCAGAGTCCTGATGTGAGTCTCCAGGGTCTGGATATAGGAAATAGTGGTGTCTGCAGTGGGAGGAGTTATGATGTTTCCATTGGCATCTCTGCGACAAACCACACTGAGTCCTGGTGAAATGGTTCCACCTCTGTATTCCTCCTGAATACGTCCAAGGGCACGATGAATGGCCATGTCTCTCCCAAGTATCCAACTGGGTGCCACGAACTTGAGGTCGATGGGTTCCTTCCGATTCCCAAAGGTCTTCCCTGGGATGTGCACCTCGATCTTGTAGCGTCCATCTTGGGGAAATGACATGATAGGAATCCCGGTGATGCTCGGCAAAGCAATCCTTACGTCCTTGATGATCCTCATCAGCTCCTTACCAAAGGGCATCGTTACATCAGGCTGGCAAAACTCCGTGATCAACACTGGGATGAAGGTGGCCATCTATAAATTTTGAAATAATTGGAGAGAAATCAGAAACGAATAGATGAGATTATAAGATATTTAAAGACAAAGAGAAACAATCCTAAGGCTTTCCAATCCTAGAGGTTACGTCCTACGGTCAGCGTGTGCTCTGATACCATTTCTGTAGCGACCCGACCTGAAAGGTCAAGTCTCCGGTGTTTCCGTACCATCCCAAGATCATGCTGGTACACACACGGTACATCAATGTATATATCAAAGGGAAATCACGCAGCATTATATTAATCGAAATATCATATCGAGTCCTTTATTACAATAAAATTACAATAAAGTGGCTAAAAGCCAACTCATGAGAATATCTAAATCTTGCGGAAGCGTCGAAGGTAGATGAGTCCATCTGACTCCAAGGGCATCTCACTGAGCATAGAACGCGTCCTCACTCCTGGTCGGAAAAGTACTCTGCAACATGATACGTTGCAGCCATGTAGGTCAGCATATGGAATATGCCGGCAAAGTCACAAGAGAGGGGTGAAAAGATAATCATCTAGTCTATATGCATATATGGCAAGTGGGGTGGTAAGTTTTTGCGTAAAGCCAAGTTTTTTCCTACATCAAGGGAGGGGCTAAGCAAAATATTACTAAGTTGGTTGATTAATGAGATGGTTCCACCAACCAATTCTCATACCCAAAATTATTAAATACCCACATCATCATATTAATTGTGTTGAGAGTTCCGGAAGTTTCAATTCCTTTGGCTCAAGTCGTCCATGACCGTGGACACGGCTAATCGATTAGGTTTGGAATACTCTGCAGAGTTTTGCACATGTTCCCCACAAGATTTGGTCGCCTCCGTTTGATTTCTCGCACTTCAGGGTGTTTGAGAAACGGATGACCAAAACATGGTCTTCCAAAGGGTTTCCCTGCGACTCTGTCGGTGCCCATCCTTTCCTACCATTCTTCTACCTCTCGTAGCACCGCCTGTCCAGGGTCACCACGATTTCCAACCAAGCCACAGCCCATAATGACTTGTGGCTGTGCAGGTAAGCCTTGGGTCTTGAAGCACCCATCCATCTCTTTGTGCCTGGGTGGACCTTTCCGCGTGAATACTGGCCATCTCCAGCATCACCTAGGCAAATCCACTGGTTTCTCCAGGGTGCCGTTCAACCATCATCCACCCAGAGGTATGTTGAAAACTCGGAGTCTTAAATCTTGATCATTATGTAGGTCTTGAAATTATTAACTCTCTCAACTCTCATGAATCACACAACCAACCCCGTCTACTAATAGCATAGCAAAAGGTAAAACAACGTTTCCCGGGGCCAATGTGTCAAGAGGTTGAGGGGGGGGGTACCTACCACATGATACTACTACAATGTAACGAAGTTTCCAACTAACATATCTTGCATGCAATTGGGGAGATGGTAGAACTAATGCATATAAAACATGGGTAAACATGGTCAAAGTGACTTGCCTGATTGATGATCTTCGTACGTGAGTGACTCTAAGTAACAAGCTTCGCACTCCGAATAATCTAACGAAGCAAACAAGCACTCAATAAGCATACAACAGAATATTGTAACTCACAAACATCAACCAAGAACTAGTAAACAATCAAGACAAAACAATGCACAAATCTCAAGCAAGAAAACACACAAAGTTTTGTTTTAAAAAGGTGAGGAATGAAAACACTACTGACATAATGAAACCATTTGTAATAACAAAACAATTGTTGTCAGCAAGGAAACAATAGAATATTTTATTAATAAACAGAATATAATCAATTTAAGTTTGTTGGGAAAAGTTTAGTAAAGTTTATATAAGTTTGTGATAAACACTATATGAATCAACTATAGTTATATTAACAAAAAAATGAAAAACTAAACTTATTATTTATTTGTAAAACATGTTCTTAACAGGAAATAATTTACAATTAAATCTGTCTTAGAAAACAGAATTAAAATATACAAAACTTTGTTTGAAAACAAAACTATTACTAGTTAGTTGTTTTAATCAAAATAAACCTATTTGAAAATAAGTTGTGATTCCTATGTTAAATAAAATTAACTAAGAAAATTTATATTTTTATTAACAGTAAGTGAAAACACTAAATGTTTACTAACAGAACCTAATAAACAAATAAAACCAAATTCTAAATCAAACTAATTAAAATTGAGTTTATAAAACTATATTATAATACTAAGCAGATTCTGTTTTTGGTTAAAACATTAATCAAATTAAACCTAAAATCCTCAAACTAAGCATGAAGATTGTCCTAGCTAATACCAAACAGTAGCAAAAAGATTCATGTGAAAAACTATTTTCAAACTCTAGTTATTCAGATTTGAAGATTTTGTGCAAATTTGATTCAATTCAAATTTTATAGTTCAAATTTGAAATTTAAAAGTACAGGGTGAAACTACATGAAAAATGTGAGCTACTGCAAAAAGAATCAACTCAAAACATTAAACAGGTTAAAAGATATAAGCTAAACAAAATCAGAATAGATTCTGTTAACTAAAACAAAATCAGAAAAGGGAAAAATCTACCGGACGACCAGGGGGCTACGTGGCACGATCCTATTGGTTGGGGGCGTATGCGTGCGAGATCTTACGGGCGGGCGACCGGTCGGTAGAGGATACCGGTTCGGAATTATTTCCGATCTAATCTCAGGCGTTGATTCTGGATCCGAGGGTTGGGAGAGCTCACAGTGTTAAGAGGTCGCCGGCGAGGGATCTCCGGCGAGTCCGAGACGGCGACGTTGTCGGTGTTGGTGCTCCGGTGGTCGAGGGATGCAACGAAGTGGTCCAGGCGACGGGGCTTGACGTCCGGCGTCGATTGGTGAGGTCGGAGGGGCGAGGGATGGACGGAGTCGCTGGCTACGGTCGACGAGAGGTCCGGTGGTGGTGGGAACTCCGGCGAGGAATTGTGCAGCGCCTCGGCGAGGGAGAGAGAGGGCTCGGGGGTGAATGGAGAGAGGAGAGGCAGCGCTATTTATAGAGGGTGCGGGGAGATGCGGGGGAGGAGAAAGGAGAGAGATCCGGTGGAGTAACTGCCGGCGACGAGGTCGGGCGAGAGGAAGAGGGCGACCGCGCGGGCGAAACTGTCGGTCGGGGTGGGGTCCAGTGTCAGTGAGAGGGGAAACTTCCGTTACGCGTCGGTCGGCCGGCTTCTAGTTAATGCGCGAAATAACTGCCGTGGGCCGGCCCGTTTAATACCGGAAACGGTTACCGTTTCTTTTTAATAATTTTCCAAAGATATTCAAAAGCTTTTAAAGCATTCAAACCGTTTATAAATATAGGTGTATTATATATCAAAATTAACAGAATAATAAATGATATTTAATGAACATTTCTATTCTGTCATTTGAACACTTTGAAAAAATAATATTTTCAGAAATTGCCTAATTGTTTTTAAACCCTTTTTGCAAATATTTTCAAAATAACCCCTGGTTATTATTGTTCAAATATATCACCAATTAGTCCCTGGTGTGGAGTGTCATGTTCCTCCTCTCTTATTTGAACTTTTAACCAAAATTTCAAATAGGTGAAACAACTTAGGGAAAAGTAGTAAGAGCTTTCTGGAATTCAGAAGAGGCATTTCAACTAACACATACAATCAAGTAATGATGATGATAGATGCATAGCTATATCATAACATTCCAAAATAGAATTTTGGGATGTTACACGTCCTCTAGTTGTTGTTGCATGTTTTACGTGGCTTCTACGGGTATCTAGCAAGAACAATTTGTTGGAAATATGCCCTAGAGGCAATAAAAAATTGGTTATTATCATATTTCCTTGTTCATGATAATCGTTTATTATCCATGCTAGAATTGTATTGATCGGAAACTCAGGTACATGTGTGGATACATAGACAACACCATGTCCCTAGTATGCCTCTGATGGACTAGCTCGTTGATCAAAGATGGTTAAGTTTTCCTAGCCATGGACATGAGATGTCATTTGATAACGGGGTCACATCATTAGGAGAATGATGTGATGGACAAGACCCAAACTATAAACGTAGCATATGATCGTGCCAGTTTAGTGCTATAGTTTTCTGCATGTCAAGTATATGTTCCTATGACCATGAGATCATGCAACTCACTGACACCGGAGGAGTACCTTGTGTGTATAAAACATCGCAACGTAACTGGGTGACTATAAAGGTGCTCTATAGGTATCTCCGAGGGTGTCTATTGGGTTGGCATGGATCAAGACTGGGATTTGTGACTCCGTGTGATGGAGAGGTATCTCAGGGCCCACTCAGTAATAAAACATCACTATAAGCCTTGCAAGCAATGTGACTAAAGAGTTAGCCATGGGGTGTTGTATTACAGAACGAGTAAAGAGACTTGCCAGTAACGAGATTGAACTAGGTATGGAGATACCCACAATCGAATCTCGGGCAAGTAACATATCGAAGAACAAAGGGAACAACATACGGGGTTAACTAAATCCTTCACATAGAGGTTCCACCGATAAATATCTTCATAGAATTTGTAGGAACCAATATGGGCATCCAGGTCCTGCTATTGGTTATTGACCGTAGAGGTGTCTCGGTCATGTCTACATAGTTCTCGAACCCGCAGGGTCTGCACACTTAAGGTTCGGTGACGTTTCAGTAGTATAGAGTTATGTATGGTGGTGACCGAAGCTTATTCGGAGTCCCGGATGAGATCCCGAACGTCACGAGGAGCTCCGGAATGGTCTGGAGGTAAAGATTGATATATGGGATAATAGTGTTTGTGTGACAGCCCAAGTGTTGTCCCTACCTTTTATGGCATGTAACCCCATTGTATGAACCTTGTGTCATGAGCTATGTATGAATTGCACCTTGCCATCCTTGTGTTGTTTGCATTCATGTATCATGTCATCCATCTTTTCATTCATCATGCATTGCTTGTTCTCATGTGTCTTGATATTGTGTGGTGTTGGTATTTGAGTGTGCTTGGATTCATGTGTGCAACTCCTCCTTCTTCCCTCTCTTTTCTTTTCATCAACTAAACCCCACCATAATGCCTTTTCTTCCCATTTTATTTCACAACAGATTTAATTGCCTTATTAAATTGTTTAAAAATGTTCAAGGGCTAGCCTGTATTGTTTTAAGCATGTGAGTGTTGACCTTTGACTATTTTGAGTTTTCATGTTAATGGGGGGGGGGTTAAATAATAGGAGCTGCCATTTTATAAATCTTAAATATTATTTGCCCAATAAATCAACTTAATATTTTTATTAATTAGTGCACATTATTTTCTTTACAAAAGTATTTTTATTTTTCACAAAACCCTTTTCTTCTATTCTGGGATTTATTTTTGGTGTGGCTGAATTTGTTAAATGTTAACTTCCTGTTTGTTTGAGAGTGTGTGCGTGTGGGTTGTGAGCTCCCGGCCCAATTAGCCCAACAGGTAGCCGACGGCTACCTGCTCCCGTTCTCCTCCGTCAGAGCGCTGTGAGAGAGCAGAGTGCAGAGAGAGAGAGAAAGAGCACCATCGTCATCGCCGTTAGGGGCTCACGGACGTCGAGGCGACCCCCTATTTAAGCGTGCGGATCCCTAGGGTTCCTTCTCCCTTGCCGCCGCCGCTCTTCCCCTTCTTCCTCCTCCTTCCTCTACCTCTTTCTTCTTCTTTCTCTCGGGTTCAGAGAGGTAAGTGGGTTTCGAGAGAGCAGAGATCGACGGGCTCGTCGCCGACGTCGCCTCCGGTGGTGTCCATCATCGTCAAGATGGCGTGTGCCTTCCCGGTGCCGTCCACGTTCCGTCCCGAGCGCTAAGGGGGGTGAGGAGCACCTCCCCGTGGCGCCACTCCGCCGTCCCCATCGACCGCAAGGGTGCTGCGTGTCACCGGCGCCTTCTTCCTCTTCGTCTCGTCTTCACCCGTGTCCCCACATCGCCAAGCATCCCCTCGGTGAGCAGTCGGCCCCCGCTGCCCCCTCTCCTCGCCATAGATCGTAGAATCGCCGCCGGTTCGAAAGCTCGGGCTTGAGCTCGCCTCCGGCCCCCCTCATCATGATATGAGCTGAGGGATGGTTCCCCGTAGATCCCTGCTTTGATTCCGCCCGTTCGCGCCACCGGAGAGCCCCTATAGTGGCCGGCATCGTCGCCTCCGTTTCCTGTCACCGGTGCACTCTTCTTCTTCAGTTTCATCAGTATGTCAGTGTGTGTGTTAGTACTAGAGGGCAGGTGCCCCTCCTCTGTTATCAGACGCGTTTGTAGCCCAGTGGTAGTGTGTGCGGGAGGAGACCAGGAGGTCTCGGGTTCGAATCCGAACCCCTCCCCATTTTGCTTGCTGTTTTTCTTTTTTTGTTTTGTTTCTTTGTTACCCCATTGCACATTCATGTATGTGTAGATGTATATCAGCATGAGTAGTGGGGGTTTGTTCTATTGTTAGCAAGTGTGTGTGTGTGTGTGCCTTTGCACACATACTTGTGTATGTGCATGTGTATATGCACATGTATGTGCTTGTGTGTGTATATACCTAAGGGTATATACATATGCTTGTAGGTGGTTCATCTACATGAGTGGAGAGTGTGTGTATCTACCTAGTCTAGGTGTGCATATGTGTATGTGTGTGCATGCGAGAGTGTGTTTGTGTATGTGATGTGAGGGTGCAATGAGAGTGTGTGTGTATGCTTGAGGTGTGTGTGTGGTTTTTCACTCATGTGGTGTGAGTGTATATGTTGAGTGTGTGGAGTGTGTGTTTACACCTAGTGTATATATGCATGATGTGGATGTGTGGTGCACTTGCATGTGTAGAGGTATGTGTGTGGTGCATGAGAATGCACTTGTGCATTTGTGTGCATGTGAGAGTGGGTGAGTGTGTGTGTCTTAAGCTCTATGCATATGAGGCATGTGTGGTGTGTGTGTGTGTGTGTGTGTGGTTTTGGTCACCCCCTTCTTGGGTGGTATGGTCATGTTTGTTTGTGCTCATATGGGCATGAATAGGGCATGTGTGTGGCTTGCTTGTAGGTGGTGTGTTGTGTGTGGGGGGGGACTAGTGGGTTCCCCACTTGATATACCCCTTGTTGTATCATATTGTTTGTGCCTTGTGTTCCACATGAGCATATGAGTATGGCCCATGGTATTGGGGTAGGAAGAGCCAATGAACTCATTGGAACTCTCAGATTTCACTTTTGAGCAAGTTCATAAATCTGTCGTTTTAGCTGAGATGTCATTTTGTCATTTTTTGCATGATTTAATCCATGCTTGCTTTGGGAGATGTGTCAAGTAGGAAGTGCTAGTATTTTGTATCTAGTATGCCATGGTATTTTTGCTTAACATGAGAATCACCCATATAAGTGGGAACCATGCTGTTAAGTTGCCTACTTAATGTTCTGTTTCAGCATGCTTAAAAAACTGCCAAGTCTGAGAATCTGCTGTTATTTTTATGCCATGAAGAGTGGGTTGCATCTAGTGATATGTTTAGAATTTGCTCATGCTCGGTGCTAGCAATTTGTAGTAGATATTGCCTTATACCATCCTGTTAATTTTCATGCCAATAGGAGCTGCCTAACATGTTTAACTACTGCTGTCAACTTGCTACTTTATAGTCTCAGATTCCAGAAAGCTGGAATTTTCACTGTCCCAGAAAACTGATTCATCGTGTCAACTTGATAGCTTCTTGCTTATTGATGTGTGGCTCCTTTTCTGATTGTGTAGTTGGATAAGTTGACGTATACGTTGAGTAGATTCTGTCCATATCTTGTTTGTGGCTGTAGGGTTCCTGTAGCTCAAGTTGTGAGCTATAGAAGTTGCTATGTTGCTGTTTAGTGGCAGATTTGATGTTTTTTTGTTTTGTGACTTGTGGGAGCTATACTCTTTGGAATTGATTGATTCTTGAGACTATTGTGATTGGTTTTTCACCACCTATCTAGTGGATACCTTGGAATGCCAAGAATTAGCCCAGGTCTTGGTTGACTTGTGTTTTGCCTCCGTACCTTGTCGTGAGCGTATCTTGAGAACCGTAGCTCCGATTCTTGCGTTCCTTATATGCATTTCTATAGATTTTGCATGATGCATCCATATTTGCCATGTTCATGCATGTCTAAATAACTTAACATGAGGTTCTGTCCAGATTCATTAATAAACGAACTTTGCATCTGAAACATGACTAATTTTGGATTGCCATGTTGAATTCTTCATAAATGAATCATGCATCATATTGTTGTGCATTGCATATTGGTTGGAGGTTTATTGTTGTTGTTTCTCTTGGGTAGACGCGAGTGTCCATACTGAGTATGAGGACCCAGGAGAGTACCACTACGAGGATCCCGCTACTTGTTCCGCTGAAGAACCAACAGGCAAGATGATCGTACCCGGATCCCGATACTATTTTTGCTTGCTAGTTTCTCGATCTTATCGTTACAACTGCACTACCTACCACTTGATATCAGCCCTCATGTTGCCATGACAGCCTCTAACCTCCACATCCTAGCAAACCTTTGTTTGGCTAAGATACCGCTGCTCAGCCCTCTTATAGCATTGCTAGTTGCAGGTGCAGGTTGTTTCATGTGATAACATGGATTTGGATATCACAATAAATTCTTTTATTTAATTTAATGCACATATATATCTTGGTATTGGTGGAAGGCTTGGCCTTTTTCTAAGTGATTTGTTCCGCTGTTACCGCCATTAGTTCCTTGTTACCGGTGTTATGTTTTCCATATTTTGCGCTCCTAACATGCTCGGGGTTGTTATGGGGACCCCCTTGTTTATTCGGTTGAGATTAAAACTTGTCTCGCAAGACCCAACTTTGGTACTACATTTGCTAATAACTTAATAAAACTTGCATAGGGCTTTGCAACCCCGTGGATAACTTAATCAACCCCCGGGCCAGTGCTCCTCATGAGTGTTGGTCCAAACTAGAGTCGTGTGCGGGGCCAACCTGAGGCAACTCGGGAGATTTCTATCAGGCCACTGTATGCTGCGCTCATCCGGTCATGTCCTGATAACGAGATACGCGGCTCTTATCGGGTTTGTCGACACATCGGGAGGTCTTGCTGGATTTGTTTTACCTTTATCGAATGTCTTGCGTGTGGAGTCTGACTTTCTTCGGGTTTTCTCAAGGTGTTGTAATTCCTTTGGAATTACCTATGATGACCGCGAGATCCATGGTCGAGGCTATTCCCGTGGAGTGTGGTTAATTTGTGATGGATTAGTTGGAGCACCCCTGCAGGGTTAAATCTTTCGGAAAGCCGTGCCCGCGGTTATGTGGCAACTTGGATATTTGTTTAACACCCGGTTATAGTTAACTTGAAGTAAACTCTAATTAAAATGCACCAACTGTGTGAGTAACCGTGATCGTCTCTGCTCGTGAACATGATCCGAGAGAGAACACGGTGGGGTTATGATTGACGTAAGTAAGTGTTCAGGATCTCATAGAGATCATTCTAGAGTTCGATCGTTCATCGTAGGCCACTCATGTTTACTCTCATGTTGCGTAAGTTAGCCACCATATATGCTTAGTGCTGCTGCAAACTAAACACTTACCACATCCCAACCTTTAAGCTTGAATAGTCTCGGTACCCAGGCACATGACAGTTGAGTCCTCTATGGCTCACAGTTTACTACAACACTCCAGGTGCAGGTTCAGATGAGTTCGTGCTGGATGATCTTACCCAGCTCTAGTGGGAATATGATGAGGAAAGAGGCAGGATGTACGTGACGTATCCGGATGAGTAGAGGACCTGGTCGTGATCTTTGGGATAGCTTGATAGTATCATTTGCATCTGTTTTATCATTTGATTTCGTCCATAGTCGGACCCTGTGTTCAACTTGATAATATGAATTGAGTGACATTGTAAGTTAGCATGTGGCGAGTGTAAGCCAATCTTGTATACTCATCTCTTTCAGTACTGTATGTTGTGATGATACTATTCTTGCTAACGGCAAGATGCGCATCTATCCCTTGCAAGGCCCTCGCACCTTAAAATGGATAGGCACGCATCTTGGGCGTGACAGTTTGGTCTCCGGAAGGGTTCCGAAATTCACCGGAAATAGTTTCAGATGTTTCCCGAAATGTTCGGGGTACAAGGACACTTTATTTGGGCCAAGGGGTAAAGCCCATGAGGCTTTAGGAAGGTGCAAAATATGTTTTGCAGAGGCGAAGGGCCAGACGCCAGGGACCCTGGCGTCTAGGGCCAGACGCTGAGGACCTTGGCATCTGGTCCTGGAGTCCGAAGAGGACTATTGCCTTGTGGGCAAACCGACCTTGAGGAGGATTTTTCTCCAAGTTTCGACCCCAGGGCTCAACATATAAATAAAGGGGCAGGGCTAGCACTTGGGACACATCAAGAAACCCTAAGCCACGTGCTGCCTCTCCTCTAGTTCATAGTTTCTCCTCTAGATCGGTTTCAGAGGTGCTTAGGCGAAGCCCTGCTGGAATTGCTCCACCACCATCGCCGCAATGTCGTCGCGCTGCCGGAGAACTCATCTACCTCTCCGCTCCCTCTTGTTGGATCAAGAAGGCGGAGATCGTCATCGAGTTGTATGTGTGCTGAACGTGGAGGTGTCGTCCGTTCGGCGCTAGATCGTAAGAATCGTGATCAAGATCCCAAGACGATTCGTGATTGGATCGCGGGACGGATCGTGATGAGATCACGGGACGGATCGTGATTGGATCGCGGGACGGATCGTGATGGGATCGTGGTACACTCGGCGATTTGGATCGCGAAGACGTTCGACTACATCAACCGCGTTTCTTAACGCTTCCTGCTTAGCAATCTACAAGGGTATGTAGATCCACTCTCCCTCTCGTAGATGCTCATCACCATAGATAGATCTTGCGGGTGCGTAGGAAATTTTTTGTTTCCCATACAACGTTCCCCAACATAATTCTCACCTACGCAAAAACCACAACGGTGATACATAAATTGCTATTCAACCTTCTGAAGGACCGCCTTTGTCGAATCCGATCCAACTAGAGTAGGAGAGACACACACCCGCCAGCCATCCTTATGCAACAAAGTCACATGTGAGTTGATGGAACTGGTCTCTCATAAGCGTACGAGTAAGGTTGGCCCGGGCCGCTTTATCTCATAATACCGCTGAATCAAAAAACGACCAAGGGAGGAAGCAATCCGGGCATCAACGCCCACAAAATCCTTTGTATTCTACTTGTGATCTCATCTACACATAGACCTAGCTTTGATACCACTGTTGGAGAACGTTGCATGGGAAACAAAAAAATTCCTACGCACACGCAAGATCTATCCATGGTAATGAGCATCTATGAGAGGGAGAGTGTATCTACATACCCTTGTAGATTGCTAAGCGAGAAGCGTTAAGAAACACGGTTGATGTAGTCGAACGTCTTCATGATCCAAATCGCTGAGCGTCCCATGATCCAATCACGATTCGTCCCGATCTAGCGTCGAACGGACGACACCTCCGCGTTTAGCACACGTACAATGATAATACCCAAGTGCAAAGAATCATCATAGCAAATTCCAAAGGTGGAAATGATAAGTATGGAGTGTCGAACCCACAAGGAGCTAAAGGTAAGATCAATATTCTCTCAAGTCCTATCTGCCACTGATACGACTCTACGTACACCAAACATTTGCTTCCATCTAGAAACGAGAAATAAAACTACGTTGTGGGTATGAAGAGGATAGATTTGCATGGTATCGGAGAACTAAAATATAAAAATAGGTGTTGTTATCATAATATTACAATATATTACAAATAGCGAGTGTGGAATAATGATGGGTCGGTGTGCGGAATTATCCTAGGCAATTGTTAACAAGATCGGAAATCATTATTGCAATTTTATCTGAGGGAGAGGCATAAGCTAACATACTTTCTCTACTTGGATCATATGCACTTATGATTGGAACTCTAGCAAGCATCCGCAACTACTAAAGATCATCAAGGTAAAACCCAACCATAGCATTAAAGCATCAAGTCCCCTTTATCCCATACGCAACGACCCCCTTACTCGGGTTTATGCTTCTATCACTCAAGCAACCCACTATAAGAGAATCATGAACGTATTGCAACACCCTACAGCGGGAATCCTTCACGTGTGCGCAGCACGGAAGGCACCATAAGACAGCACCAAAATAAACATACAACTCAAACCAATCTAGATCATCAATCAACCCCAAAGGACAAAAGTAATCTACTCAAAACATCATAGGATGGCAACACATCATTGGATCATAATATGTAGCATAAAACACCATGTTCAAGTAGGGGTTTACAGCATGGTGCGGGAGAGTGGACCACTAAAAGGAGATGAGGATGGTAATGGAGAAGGTGATGTTGATGAAGACGATCACTACGGCGATGGTTCCCTGGGTGGCACTAAGGCACCACCAGGAGAGAGAGAGAGTCTCCCCCTTGTGCTTCCTCCTCCATGGCCTCCCCCCTCTGTGGGGAGAGGTTCTCCCTCTGGTACTTGGCCTCCATGGTGTTGATGGCCCCTCCAAAATGATGAAGATGGCCTCCGGTGATGGTGCCCCCCTCCAGCACCACTAGGGGCTGGTTTTCCTCCTCCCACAGCCCATGAGGCCCTTTGGGGCGAGAGCCCCTCCCGATGGCCCCCCGGTACCCTACCGAAGTACCCGAAACTTTTCCGGTGACCAAAATGGCACTTCCTATATATCAATATTTACCTTCCGACCATCCCGAAGATCCTCGTGATGTCTGGGATCTCATTCGGGACTCTACACAACCTTCGGTCACCATCATACATAACTCTATACTACTGAAAGGTCACCGACCGTTAAGTGTGCAGACCCCGCGGGTTCGAGAACTATGTAGACATGACCGAGACACCTCTACGGTCAACAACCAATAGAGGGACCTGGATGCCCATATTGGTTCCTACATATTCTACAAAGATCTTTATCGGTTGAACCTCTATGTCAAGGATTCAGTTAATCACGTATGTTATTCCCTTTGTTCTTCAGTATGTTACTTGCCCGAGATTCTATCGTTGGTATCTTTACTCCTTCTGTAATACAAGATCCCGTGGCTAACACTTTAGTCACATTTCTTGCAAGGCTTGTTGTGATATTGTATTACCGAGTGGGCCCTGAGATACCTCTCCGTCACACGGAGTAACAAATCCCAGTCTTGATCCATGCTCACTCAATAAACACCCTCAGAGATACCTGTAGAGCACCTTTATAGTCACCCAGTTACATTGTGACATTTGATACACATAAGGTACTCCTCCGGTGTCAGTGAGTTGCATGATCTCATGGTCATAGGAATAGATATTTGACATGTAGAAAATTATAGCAATAAACTGACACGATCATATGCTATGTTTATAGTTTGGGTCTTGTCCATCACATCACTCTCCCAATGATGTGATTCCGTTTATCAAATGACATCTTATGTCCATGGCTAGGAAACCTTGACCATATGTGTTCAACGAGCTAGTCTACTAGAGGCATACTAGGGACAGAGTGTTGTCTATGTATCCACACATGCAATGTTTTCCAATCAATACAATTATAGCATGGATAATAAATGATTGTCATGAACAAGGAAATATAATAATAACCATTTATTATTGCCTCTAGGGCATATTTCCAACAATGTTATGCTCATGCTAAACGTGCCATAGGCGAAAGTTCCGTTTTGTCACCCATTCATTGAGAAATCCCACCATGAAGCCATGGTGAACGACCCAATCAATTATGTATCCATCCAAATTGAAGAGTTGAATGAGAGGCTTTAAAGAGTAATAGTTTAACGAAGTTAGAGATTTTATTGCCACAACAAAAAATTGAAGGAGTCAAAATCAAGGATTGATGGGAGAAGCTTTAAAATTACGGAGTATGGTGTATTAAAAAATGAATGAAAGAGCTCATTGTGAAACTATTGAGTTAAATGAGGGGCTTTAAAATGGGATAGCTTAACGAAATTAGAGATTCCATTGCCACAACAAAGGATTGACGGGGTCAAAATCAAGGATGTACGGGAGAAGCTTTAAAGTTATGAAGCATGGTGTATTAAAAAATGAATGAGAGAGCTTACTGTGAAATT
Organism: Hordeum marinum; assembly: GCA_022496015.1. Taxonomy (NCBI): domain Eukaryota; kingdom Viridiplantae; phylum Streptophyta; class Magnoliopsida; order Poales; family Poaceae; genus Hordeum; species Hordeum marinum. The sequence goes on from CM039678.1 coordinate 453,020,404, forward strand.
GTTGACTCGGTCAATATTGGATGACCCAACTCCAAATTGAGACTTCAATTGATTGCAACGCCTTGAAAAAATAGGGAGCTTAGTGTTATAGAGGATTAAAATAATTGAGTGAAAATTTGTTGACCAGGTCAAAATCGGTGACCCAATTCTAAATTGGTGACCTCAATTGAATGAGAGGCCTTGAATTCTAAGGGGGGTGTTATATTATAGCTTAACGAATTTAGAGATTTCATTGCCACAACAAAGGATTGACGGAGTCAAAATCAAGGATGATGGGAGAAGCTTTAAAGTTATGGAGCATGGTGTATTAAAAATTGAATGAGAAAGCTCATTGAGAAATTATTGATTCAATCAAAATTGAATGACCCAAGTTCAAATTGAGACTTCAATTGATTGTAAGGCCTTGAAAATATAGGGAGCTTAGTGTTATAAAGGATTAAAATAATTGAGTGAAACATTGTTGACCCTGTCAAAATCGGTGACCCAATTCTAAATTGGTGACCTCAATTGAATGAGAGGCCTCCAATTCTAGGGGGGTTAGTACTATAGTATATGCGTGATTGGAAAACTCACGTTCACCTGCAAGATGATTTAGTTGAGCATATGTTGACTTATGTTAGCAACCGATAGATGTATTGGTCTATTTTATTTGAGATAATTTAATTTTTATTTGGCTTGTACACTATGAGATATTTTTATCCAGTTGTGAAACTATGAGATATTTGTATTTTGTTTGAACTATGTGAACTACGAACAATTTTTTCTCTATATTTGAACGGAAAAGAGTAAAAATACGGATGTTGGCCGACCATGAGGACGAAAATGCGTCCGCACGTTGGGCTCATTGCCGATCCACACGTAAAAGGGGACGGAACTATCGACACAAACGGACAAAAAAGGCAAAGTGAGTGCCCGTTTGAATCAGCGTGTTGTAGTTGCTCTAACAGTTGTCAGGACCAGGATGCCTTCAACATTCAGCTCGACTCATCCGAGTGGGGTGCCACCAGACCCAGAGAGCAAGTTCCTGAACCCATTTTGTCCTTGCCATGGGTAAATTGCCCCCACCCCCACCCCTTTCACATTGTCCATGTCATAAGAGCAATTCCAACGTGCCGACCCAGTTCATCCGCGCGTCTCCGTTGGGTCGGAACAAACAAAAAAGTCATCCCAATGCGCCGACCCAAACGGACGCATGTCCGTTTTTTGTCCGTCAGGCGACCTATATGGAGCCCAAATTTGGTCCTCATTTGCGTCGGATGGACACGAAGCGGACACGCGTGATGCCCGCCAACTCCTCCCCCTGGCTCGCTTGTCGGCTGCTCGGCCACCCTTATTTCCTCTCCTTTCCCAAAATACTCCTGTTCGCTCGCCATGGACAACGAGCCGACCCTCGTCACCGTCGGAGTAGCCTCCCTAGCCTCCTCCGACCTCGTCGCCGCCAAGGGCAAGCCCTACGCCCCTCATAAGACGCCTACGCCGATCAAGAAGAAGCCGCTGACGCCCAAGGAGTGACGTGTGTAGTTGGCTAAGAGGAAGTGCCGAAGGAACGTGGCGGAACGCAAGCTCGAAGACGTCGAGGCCGCCGTCGTGGTCACCGCCGCACAACAAGAGGAAACCAATGTCAGAGTTGCCGTGGCTACGAGGGAGGCACTAATCTTCCTTGGGTTAAACCTAGTCAGCACGGACTAACCGCCGCCGTCGTCGTGGCCGCTTCCGGCATGGGCCCATCCGCCTTCCCTCGTGTGCCGCTGCCCGAGTCGCCGCACACGTCCGCTGTGCTGCCGATGGCCAGTGTCCATCATCCCTACCCGCAGGCGTCTCGTTTCTTCAGGGAATGCTCGCTGGAGGTGAACGTGGTGGCGTCGTCCATGCCCGCATCCATTGCCATCGGTCTCAATGCCACGTTGGTAGTCGGGGGGGGTCATCCTCGAGGGGGCTGAGGAAATGCCCGCGGGAGACCCTAGTCGGCATGCTTCCGGACAACCGGCCTATTCGACAAAATGCCGACCATGGACTATGACACGGCCAACCGTTTCATCATCGAGAACATGATCTTCAAAGGTGGTGCGGGTGCCACTCCCTTCGATCCCAAGGAGACCCGGAGCCAAGACGGACGAAACCCCTTCATGGCCGACACCTTTGACCCCGGTGGCATGGTCAACCCCTTCATGCAAGGCCAAGATGTCATGGGCACCTTCCCCCTCGACCATGAGTTCCCGAAGGACTACAACCTAGAATAAGAAGATGAAGTGGACATCTACGGAGCACCCTTATTCGAAGAGGAGCTTTCCAACCAAGCACAAATAACCAAGAAGCACCAAAGAAAGCGGACGGAGGCATACACAAAGGACGAGGACAAGCTCCTTTGTGAATGTTGGAGAGACATTGGACAATACCCCAAGGTTGGCGTTTAGTAAAAGTCATCTGCCTTTTGGCTACGTGTTCATCGTGAATTTCATGAACACAAGAAGTTCCCGCCATACAAAATGGAGAGCAAGTGCGGGTGGTTGTTCATCTGCAAGCATTGGAGGGTGATACAATAAAAGTGCAACAAGTTTTGTGCCATCCTTGAGAGCATCGAGGGACGTCCCGTGAGCGGCCTTGGCATCAATGTAACGCCCCGAACACACCCGCCGGTAGTCGTTACTCCTAGTGGGATCTATTCTGGTCTCATAAATCAATACTAGTCTTTTCTGTGCACTTTGTCCTCATTTATGCGCACCCGGGACCAACTTCCCGGTCGGTCACCCATCCTAGAACTACTCGAAGCCAAGCATGCTTAACCTGGGAGTTCTGTTTGAATGGGCTTTCGGAAAAGAAGGAATTCCTTATTGATATGAGTAGTCTATCATCCCTAATAAGCCAGGCTATCACATACACCACCACTCAGAGGAACCGATGTCCTCGTCGGGTCATTCCCTCTTGGCACAAACGTTTGTGCTTCTAGTCCGATACATGTGTCATTCCGTGTGCCACGACGGGTCACCAACTTCGTGAACAACATGACCGCGCACCTGTCGGCAAACATCCGTGTAACCGTACTAGTCTTTTCTGCGCACTTTGTCCTCACTCATGCACACCCGGGACCAACTTCCCGGTCGGTCACCCATCCTAGAACTACTCGAAGCCTGTTTGAATGGGCTTCTGGAAAAGAAGGAATTCCTTATTGATATGAGTAGTCTATCATCCCTAATAAGCCAGGCTATCACAATCAAAGACATGGTAAACATGCGTCCATCTTTGTTTCCATTGTGCTTGCATGTCCATTTTGCCCATATGCTTGCATGGTATTCATTTGTAGGCATTTCAAGCTTTGGAGACATTCAAGGCCCAACATGAGAAGTCCTTCAACCTCGTCCATTGTTGGACGGTGATCAATGAAGGCGAGAAGTTCAAGGCGCAATATGCCGCCCTTAAGGCGCATGGAGGGACAAAAGCCGTCGAGGAGCATGGTGAGGGAGAGACACCACGTCCGCGGTGGAGGACCAACTCCAATAAAGAGGACAAGCGTGATTCAACCTCGATTGCCTTGCATGACACTTTAGAAGGCATGATGAGCTAGAAGGACACACGGGAGAAGCGTCGGCAAGACAAAGAAGAACAAATTAATGCTTTCATGGAGATCCAAAGGAGGAGGCTTGAGCTCTATGTGGAGAAGCAAGCGAAGAGGCTTGAGATGGAGGCGGAGAAACAAAGGAAGATGCTCGAGATTGAGGCCACCAATGCGAAGACCAAGGCAAAAGAAGTGGCCCTCGCTAGCACGATGACAAGAGTGGAGATCATGAAGATGGACTTGAGCATGGAGTCCCCGAGGAAGCGGCCATGGTTCGAGAAGATGCAGGCCGACATGCTCAAATTCGACGACGAGTGATCTATGGTGGCGAAGAGCGCTTCCTTTTTTTGTATGCCGGCAAGTGTGCCGACATGACCATGGCCGAGATGGCATGGTTGAACTCCCGTCCCTTTTATGTGTGCTGGCAAGTGCACCAACATGAACTGTTATGGTGGCTTTCCTGTGTGCTAGCATGTATACCGGTCGCTGACATGGTGCCATCATTAACTCTAGACGATGGATGGCCGCTAGCATGATTTATAGCCACTGGACTTTTTACTATCATGTGCAGACAAGATTTAGGTCCACACGTTGAATGCACGGCCAACCCAAACACAGAAGGAACGGACAATCAGACCCAAACAAACAAAAGCAGACAAAGGAACTGCCCGTTTGGGTCAACCCGTTAGAGTTAGCTCTAATTGCCACCTGCTCTCTGGTACACGTATCTTTCATAAGATGTTCTTGGTTAGTTTGAGATGGAACATCCTTGGTACATTCAGGATTGATGATGCAGCCAGGTTCCTTTCTCTAGGCAATCATTCAGTCTTTGATGTAGTGTAAAACGTGCAGGAATAGCAGCTGAAAACATAAGAGCTGAACAACGAACCAGGTAGCTCATCCAAATCATACATCTGGACTTGCACATCCCCTACAAAGGTCCTCCTCCCAAAAGCTATTGCTAGGTCAGCCGGGTAAAGCTAGAGAGCTAGGTCAACCGGGTAAACTCTTTACCTACACCGAAGGAACCCCAAGACGCATGTGCACGGTGGCCGCCGGCGGGTGGATGGCGATCAGACCGCTTGCGCTTGTACGTCTGGACCACCTCCTGCCTGTCCTTGGCCATCTCCGTGCCCTCCATCGCCATAGCCTCCCGCTTGACCGTGACGACCGTCTCATCTTGCGCGCCCGTCTGCTGCTTATCCTCCATGGCTTCCTGAGTGTCCATGGTCGCCATCTCGTCCTGCCGCGCTTGCGTGACCAGGCCTCGGTTCCTGCAGTGCTTCCTGATTGAAGTTGTGTACGCGTGCATCTCAGGCTCATTGTTTCCCCCGGACGTGCCGTGTGCAGGCGTTGCCGGATCCTCATTGCCTCCAGGCGTGCCGCGTGACGGCACCTCCCCCTGGGTATTTCCTCCAGACATGTTGGGACAAGGCATCTCCGCCTGGGTATTTCCTCCAGACGTGCTGAGAGAAGGCGGCCTGTGCAGCATCAGTTCTTCCCCCTCCGCGACGATCCCTTTCATGAGCTACAAGCACATTTAAAACAGTTTGATTAGATTGGAGTGTGTGGCAAGTACATGGATTAGCCATGTAAGTTGACGTTCCCAGCATTCACCCAAGTAGAGAAGAATACGTTTAGTGTGGTAATGGTGAAAAATGCATGATACTGCACAGCTACCATAAAAAAGATGGGCATTTAATTGGCACCATGCTGTCATACATTTGGTTTACGGTACTGGTCTCATGTATGTAAGAAACTGTAATGTGTAATATTAATGAATTTATAACTTGTCATAATGGTGAAAACTGCATTATCTTTCACAACCTCCCTAAAAGATGATATAAACAGTACATGATCAACATTTCATTGTAAAAATGGCAATTCTGTTATGGAGATAGTACCTGCCAGTCTTTAAAATCATATCTGAAGACAAAATGATTGTATGCCACTTCTCCTGAGGCAATTGCACTAGCAGCAGGTGCATTTTTTGGACCTGTTTCAGTTGAGAAAATAATATCAGGTACAAAAAGAATATACATGATACGACACCAACAACAGAGAAATAAAGCAACAAATCCCTTACAGAGGATATGATGTCCATCATCATTCACATCAATTTCCACTCTGCCATCTTTAACTAGGAATGACAAGGCAAATATGTTCTCCACCGTTTGGGCAAAGGACATTCTGTTCAAAACAAGGTTTTCGAGTCTTGCCTTTTTCTTCTTCCTCAGAACATTAAACAGAGCAGCCATGTTCCTGTCTGTATCAGTCGTTGTTGTCTCTGGATCAGCAAGCTGCATAATAAGGCAGGTTAGGTCAACATGCTATTGGAAGTTGATCTTGCCAAAACTAATCTTGGGATAACAGAATAAAAAATTAAAATTACAAACTGATCTTGCCAAGCATCCATTTACAAATGATGAGCTAAATGGATTTGATAATTATACCAGCAAGCATGTTTAATTAGATAAGCTAAACAAAGTATTAGAAGTTGGTAGACTACATGCATTTAGATATAGCTATGGCAGAACAAAGCGATTATTCATGTGACCAGAAGCAAACTGCTTGCAACAACTGGTCTTGGTATAACAGAATACAAAATGGAGACTGGCAAACATTCATTTTACAAAACAATGAGCTAAACGAAATTGATAGTTAAAGGCAACTACTACTGATGGTAACATGTTAAACAGGCTCATATTATAAAATATAGCAGAATGCTGCAGTGATATAGTTCAGTGCATAATGCTTGCCTACTGATGCTAACATGGAAATACAGCCATCACCTATATCACAAAAGATCAACAAGTACAATGCAAGAGGTCTAGTAATTAGAACAGCAACTGCACTTGCTACTACGTTATTTATATATTTATTACAGTAAAATTAATTAGAGATAAATAGACAATGAAGTATGAATCTGCCACTTGTCTTCACAAAATGAAAAATAGTACAAGTCCACTAACTTTTGCATCATGCAATTACACTAAAATTGCATATTGCAATGGAACAGAGAACAAAACAAATAAGCTATAGAAAACATGTCCAAACAACTCTCAATTCTTCAATTCACTTGTACATCAATGTGGATAAATAGGAGTTTACAATAGTAAACCCCATCTTAAGTACTCCAGACAGAGTATACTTCTACAGTAAATTAGCAGCAACCACCAAACAAATATGACCAAGTGCAGCAATTTAGTCAAATGCTAGAGTATTAACTTTGACGTTTCAAGCACCAAACAGTAAAAGACATACATGACTATGTTTATTAAAGCATCTAGATGATACACACACCTGTTCAGGGCGATCATTTCTACCCGGCTTTGCAGTCCTCTTTCTGGCGATATGTTTCCTCCGTGGCTGCACTTCTGTTGTCATGGGACCAAACCTGTCAGAATAGTAGTCATACATTGTTAGCCAGTTGAAATTTGTAAGGCATACATCAATGGAAAAAATATCAGATGCATGATCATATGCCTCACATGGTGCAGCATCCAGGCACAGCCATGAAGACATGAGACGTGGCAAGCCCAACATGACCCCATCTCAATGAGGCACCCTCGCCATCGGCATCCCCTTGCGTCCCAAACTTGTTGAGGAGTGCAGCAACTAAATGAGAAGGCGTGATTCCTAGTGCTGACTGGGACCTTACAGATGCTGCAAAACTGCTGGCAATGTCCAGCAATGCCTCTGCATCAGCTACCTGCTCCCTGGGCTTGTGAACTGCAGCAGGAAGGCACAATTGATCAGTTTTCAGTTTTTAGTAAATAGCATTAAACCGAGAGCAAAAATGCAACAGAGTAGTAACAGAGCATATGGTGGACAAGAATAAATTAATTCTTCTTCTGCATTATCAATTTATTGAGTTCAAATGCCAAATGTGCGCTTCCAAAGGCAAAAAAACATGAGCATGTTTATTAGTGGGGCAAAAACAGAGCAGCAGAGCAGCACATACACAGTACAGATTTGTAACCAGCAGACCCCAAACGCGGCTAAAAAGGCATGAAACTTCACGAATTATCCTGCATTGTCTCGTTTTATTTTTTCAAGTGTCCAAAATGTTTTGTAAGACAAAAACATGCCCATATTCACGTTATCAGGGATAGGGAGCACACACAGAATAGCAAAGCTGCACAGATGCAATACATTTTTGTAATCAGGGCACGAAACTTCACCTAACCGCACATTACGCCTCGTCCAAACTACTGAAGTGAACTTCAAAAAACGGCGCCTGAGCGCGCAAGCGATCGTCCTTACCGTGCTGGTGCAGGGTCTCCACCTGCGAGATGACGGACTGGAACTTGACGGAATCCACGCCCGCAATTTTGTCCTTCTCATCTGCACCAAACACCGCGCGTTACTTAGAGCCCCAAACCCAACTCGGAAACGGCCCCCCAGAAACTCCCGAAAACACCACCGGCGCAAGGCGCGCTGGTGGCCTCCCGTACCGTTGATCTGGCTCTTGACGGCGAGGTACCGCGACCGCAGCAGCCGCCAGTCCCCGAGACCCTGGGACCCCTCCGCCTGCGCCGCCGCAGCCGGGGTCACCGGCTCCGGCTCCTCGCCCCGGCGGCCCTCCTCCGCTACCCCCTCCGCCATCGCCGCGGTCGGAAAAACCCTAGCCCCTCGAGAGAACCCTACCCACACCGGTGGTTCGAACAGCGGGCGGCGGTGGAAGGAGTTTGGAGGATTTCGGAAGTGGTGCTGTGAGTGCAGGGGAAGGAACCGGAGAAGGAGGAGGGGTCCGGTATTTGAAGCCGAACCAACGCCGCGACGCACGCGCGCGAGGGTTCGTCACACGTGTGACTACATGTGGGTCACGGACTCCCTCGGGCCCGCGCGTCGGCTGCGAGGTGACGCTCGGCGCGGGGGGTGGAGGCGTCTCCGGATTCGGGGCAGGGGGTATCCCGGTCGTGGGGCGGGGGGGGGGGGTGAATCGCGTGCGGTGAAAATTTGAGTCGCGGCGCGGGGGCGGGTTCAGGTGAGCCGTGGTCGCGCGCGTGGGACGTGGGCCGGGGCGTCGGCGAGACTGCGGCTCGTGGACGTGGTCTGTGGGGCCGGTTGTGCTCGGTGGCGGAGAGGACGGGCGTGGGGTTCCCGCCCGCCCGCGCGCCGGGGTTCTGGGCTTTTCGCCGTGTGTTTTACCGCCGCTTTGAGAGGGGCGAAATTTTCGTCCCCCCGCCATCGCTCGTGGCTCGGCTGCGCTGCGCTTGCCTCGACGCGTTTGATGGTGCACGCCGGATTTGGAGGGGTGAGGCAAGTAAAATGGATTTGCGTTTTGTGGGGGAGAAAACGCCAAATGTGAGGAGGTTTTTGAATCAGTGTTATATGTTGCTCCCTCCGTTCGGGTGTACATGGCCGACTCGCCATTCCAGGTAATTTGTAAATGTTATCTACAATATGGTTGTCCGCCGAGCAATTATGATCTTGTGACCACGCACACGCCTCGGCTACCTCCCTGTGTGTCGGTTTCTTTCTATCTCCCGGCCTTACGCGGTGCCCCTAGTCTTCCTCCGTGATACTTTTCATAGTTGAGGAGAGAGATTAGGATCTGATGCATAAGGGGGCGTTCGCGCGCGTCCCTTCGTCGTTCAGTTTCCATAAGAGTGATGGTTTAAGTCACGTAAGTACTTATTGCTTATGACAAATTAGTCATGCAAACACTTATTGATTACGACAAATTAATCATGCATGTATTTATTGGTTATGACAAATTGGCCCACCAACCTTGTGTGGATATCTAAACGGAGGAAGTATTTTGTTGTATCCTTTTCATATATTGATATGTTTAGAATATGTTCATGCATTAATGATCACCGGTGGCGGAGCTTACGCCAAAAGGTTGAGTGGGTCAGGAGAAAGTGCTCTCGCAAGCATTCAACGACACATGGGCCAACTATAAAGTGAGGAGATCATTATAGACCATCTCACATGTTGGCTCGCACGAAGCCGTCGGGTGTTGTGGCGAGTGGCCCTACCATGTCCAAACGCCATACTGTAAAAGCAGCGTCTAGGGAATCATCTTGAGGGTTGTAGCTGACATGTGGGATTTTTTGCGCAAAATGCTCGTAGCTCGCGCACCTCTATATTATGTCTTTGACGTCCTGCGAGGCATGGGGCCAATAGAGTCCATGGAGAAAGACCTTGCCAATCAGCATTCTTTGGGTCGCGTAATGACCACAACCCCCTGCGTGGATGACTCTGAAAGCACTTATGCTCCCTTGATGGTTTTGATAATTCATGACAACATACATTGTCTCTTGGACTAATATCTTTACCTAGTTTATTTCAGGTTTAGTCCATAGAGAGTATTGGCAAAGGATTGTGAGGAGATTCCCCAAGTAGAAGAAGAAGAAGAAGAAGAAGAGGAAAGAATAGGTGTCACGCCCAAGATGCGCGCCTATCCATATTAAGACACGAGGGCCTCGACAGGGATAGAGGCACATCTTGACTTTAGCAAGTACAATATCATTACATACATTTAGGAAGAGAAGAGTATATGAGTTGGCTTACACTCGTCACATGCTAAATTACAATTACACACAATATTCCAATCATCCATACAAAGACAGGGTCCGGCTACGGACGAAAACAAACGATAAAATGATGCAATACAATTCCACACAATATTCCAATCATCCATACAAAGACAGGGTCCGGCTACGGACGAAAACAAATGATAAAATGATGCAATGACACTGGCTTGCTAGCCCAAAGATCTCGACCACGACCACTCTACTTGTCTGGATAAGTGACGTACATCCTGCCACGCTCCTCGTCATACTCCCACTGGAGCTGCGTCACATCATTTGGCATGATCTCATCGGTACCTGCACCTGGATTGTTGTAGTAATCTGTGAGCCATGGGGACTCAGCAATCTCGCGCCCGGGTATCGAGACTATTCAAGCTTATAGGTTGGAATGGGGTATGTGTTTGGTTTACAGCAACACTAAGCATTTATGGTGGCTAAACTTACGGAACATGAAAGTAAATATGTGGTCTGCGATAAACGATCGAAAACTAGAATGACCTCTAAGAGATCCTGAACACCTACTTACGTCAATCATAACCCCACAGTGTTCTCTTTCGGTTCATGTTCACGAGCAGAGACGATCACGGTTACTCACACAGTTGGTGCTTTTTTATTAGAGTTTACTTCAAGTTAACTATAATCGGGTGTTAAACAAATATCCAAGTTGCCACATAACCGCGGGCATGACTTTCCGAAAGTTTTAACCCTGCAGGGGTGCTCCAACTAGTCCAGCACAAATTAGCCACACTCTGCGGGAATAGCCTCAACCACGGATCTCGTGATCATCCTAGGCATCTCCAAAGGAATTCCAACACCTCGAGATAGCCCGAAGAAAATCAGAGTTCCACATGCAAGCACTCGATAAAGGTAAAACAAGTCCAACAAGACCGCCCGGCAGGCCAGATCCCAATAGGAGCGCGCGTATCTCTGTCTCAGGGCACTAACAGATGGGCAAGACGTCGGGTTGGCTAAAACCCCGGGTGACCAGGGGGTGCCGGACATCGCCCAGTTTGGACCAACACTCATGAGGAGCACTGGCCCGAGTTGTTGATTGATACACGGGGTTGCAAAGCCCTATGCAATTTTTATTAAGTTGTTTAAGCAAATGGTACCAATGTTGGGTCTTGCCAGACAAGTTTTAATCTCAACAGAATAATCAAGGGGGTCTCCATAACAACCCCGAGCATGTTAGGAGCACAAAGTATGGAAAGATAACATCGGTAACAAGAAACTATGGCGGTAAAAGTGGAACAAAACACCGGGCAAAAGGCCAAGCCTTCCACCATACTAAGATATATATGTGCATTAAATTAAATAGCAGATAATATTGTGATATGCCAAATTCATGTTATCACATGGATACAATCTGCACCTGCAACTAAGAACGCTATAAGAGGGGCTGAGCAGAGGTAACTTAGCCAAACAAGGTTTGCTAGGATGTGGAGGGGTTAGAGGCTATCATGGCAATATAGGAGGCTTGACATTCAAGTGGTAGGTAGCGCATATGTAACTATAAGAGCGAGACATCTAGCAAAGCAAAAATAGTGTCGGGATCCGGGTACGATCATCTTGCCTGTTGGTTCTTCAAAGGGACAAAGAGCGGGGTCCTCGTAGTGGTACTCTCCTGGATCCTCGTACTCAGTTTCAACACTCGCGTCTACCCAAGAGAGACAACAACAATAAACATCCAACCAAGGTGCAATGCACAAACAATATGATGCATGATTCATACGAATTATTTAACATGGCAAAACCTAAACTAGTCATGTTTCACATGCAATAGTTTAGTTGCTTATAATTCTGGACAGAAACTCATATTAAGTTATTTAAACATGCATGATCATGGAAAATATGGATGCTTCATGCAAAATCGATACAAATGCATATGAAGAACGTAGGAAACGGAGTTACGTTTCTCACGCTACGTTCACGACAAGTTACGAAGGCAAAACACAAGACAAATAAGGCCATGGCTATTCCTTGGCATTCCAAGGTAGCCACTGGTTAGGCAATGAAAAAACAACCATAATGGAGTCAAATATCAAGCAATTCCATGGAGTATAGCTCCTACAAGTCACAAAACACTAAAACAAACAATCTTCCACTAAACAGCAACGTAGCAACTTCCATAGCCAATAACTAGAGCTACAGGAAGTCTCCAACCACAAACAAGCATTGACGGAAACTACATAGCATGCTTATCAAATTATCCAACTACACAATCTGAATTGGAGGCACACATCAATAAGCATGAAGCTCACAAGTTGGCATGATGAAACAAATTTTAGGGACTTAGAGAAAATAACAGTTTTCTGGAATCTGAGTTAAGCTGATAGCAAGTTGACAACAGAAACTAATGGTGATAGAGACCACCTCATGGCATGAAAATTAACAGGATGATAGAGGGCAACATCTACTTCAAAACGCTAGCAATGAGCTTGACCTAATTCTCAACATATCACTTGGAAGCATCCACTCTTCATGGCTTAAAAATATTAACAGATTCTCAGACTTAGAAATATTTAGCATGTTTGAAAACATCAACATTTTAGTAGTTACTTTAGAGCATAGTTCCCACTTATAAGCAAGTTTAACATGACAAAAATAAACACCATGGCATTCTACTCATCAAAGGCTACCACTTACATGTTGGCACAATTTTCGTAGCATGCATGGATTAAATATAACAAAAATGACAATATGGCACTTTGAGACAAAATGACATTTTGACAAACTTGCTCAAATGACCAAACAAGTTACACCAGTGAATTCCTTGGGTGTTTCTACCCCAAAATCATGTATCAACTCATATGTTTACATGGAGCAACATGGCAAATCACTAGTTAGAAAACCCCCATCAATTCCTATAAGTGAAGACTTACTAAAAATGCTCATGTGCATATATGTTCATGTCCAGAATTAGCAATATACCAGAAATAGAAATATCTATTTACAACACCACAAAATCACAAAGAAAATAAAAGAAAACACAAATTAGGAGGGGGACCCACCTGGTATACTCACCAGGGTCCCATAGTGGATGACAAGTGGGGTCTGGGCCCACTGTCACAGACACTACACCACACACACATACACAACTACACATGCCACACACACTCACACACACACTGGATCAGCCATCCACACCAGATCCACACACACAGCACACACAGACATACACGCGCGCATACACGCAGGCACACCTGATCTGGCTATGGCCGCACCAGATCCCAACACAACAAACACCAGATCCAGCCTATCAAATAAACGAAAACAAAAGGGGGGAGCTAGGATCGAACCCACGACCTCACGGTCGTTCCCCGAGTCGGTTGCCACTGTGCCACTCAACGGATCTCAACAGAAGGGGGATCTAGCGCTACTTGTACCAACACCTCAAAATGAACCTGACGAAACTGAATATAAATGACCATCGGCGATAGAGAATGGCGGTGACGATCCCGGGGACTACTGGGCCTCTTCGGCAACGCGGAGCACCCGCGGGGAGAGCCGGGACCTATGTGTATCCAATCCCCTGCTCGTCTCGCGACGAGGAGGACGGAGGCGATGACCCTCAAGGCCACGCCTTGCAGTACGCGGCGACGACGGCGAGCTCTACGCGACGAAGCCAGAAGGGGCTACGGCGAAACAAGAGGGCTGTGGGGAGGAGGCGCTCACCGAGGGCTACTCGGAGACGTAGGAACGCGGCGACGCGAGGAAGAAGACGGCCGGCGATAGCTTCTCCACTTGCGGACGATGGCGACGGCGAGGCGGCAATGCGGGGGTGCTCCTCACCCCCTAGCACCGGGAATGGAATGCGGACGACACCCATGTGCTCCACACCATCTCCACCAGCGACGAGGACCACCGGAGGCAATGGCGACGACCCGGAGACGACGGGACTCTGCTCTCAGAACCTTACCTCTCTGAAACCTTACCTGACAGGGGAAGAAAGGAGATGGGAGAGGAGGAAGGAGAAGAAGATAAGAGCGGTGGCGGCAGGAGGGGAAAGAGGAACCCTAGGCGGAGTCGCACGCATGTCAAGGGGATTTAAAAGCCCCAAAGCAGACGGCGACGAACGACGCAAGGACACGGTGGAGCGCTCTCTCTCTCTCAGCTCACTCTGAACCTGACGGAAAGAAACAAACGGGAGAAGATCTCCGCTATGCTACGACTGGGCCGCGCGTGGGGAGGCTACCTGGGTCGGGGAAGGCCCAATGCCCACTCTCTCTCGCAGAAAATAAAACAGAGGGAGTTCCTATTATTAAAAAGATACAAACAAGAAAAAGCCCTCAGAGAAAAATAAAAGGGTTTGGTATAAAGCAAAAATACCTTGCCTGAGCAAATAATATGCCCCATTTAAATAAAATGAAGAGATGATTTTTGGAACAAAGAAATTAAATACTTTTAAATATGAACAGCCCCTGTTATTTAACAAAACCCCATGAGCCCAAGTCCAAACATCACAGAGAGCAACACACACAAACTCAAAAAATATTTCCTACGACTTGAACATTTTGAACAGATTTATAGAGCAAGTTAATTCTGTTAAGAAAAACCACAAGAATAAAAGGCTTAGGTCTAGATTTGAAAATAAGGGAGAGGAAGGAAGTTAATGCCCACACATGCACACGTCACAAACACCAAGAACTTCTCACACCTCACAACAAGAACACGTGGAAGCACACCACAATATATCATGCATGACATGATGATGAGATGCATGATGCATGATGCATGAGACAATGACATGGCAAAGGAGCAAACTCAATTCATTCAACACATGACACATGGGTACACATAGGTTACATGGCCATAAATGGCAAGGGCAGCACTTGGGCTGTCACAACTCTCCCACACTACAAGAGGATCTCGACCTGAGATCTAGGAACGAAAGAACTATGTATATTCGGAACGGAGAAGATCCTCCCGTTCCCAAGTAGCTTCTTTGCCAGAATGATGAGACCACTTCACCTTGAGAAACTTGATTGATTTGTTGCGAGTCTTACGCTCAGTTTCTTCGAGAATAGCCACTGGATGCTCACGATAAGAGAGGTCTTCTTGGAGATCAATGTCTTGGAGGTCAATGGTACGCTCGGGAGTCTTGAAGCACCTCCGGAGCTGAGAGACATGGAAGACATCATGCACATTTGCGAAGTTTGGAGGAAGCTCTAGCTGATATGCAAGTTCACCTCTCTTGCCAACAACTCTGAAAGGACCAACAAAGCGAGGAGCTAGCTTCCCTTTAATTTCAAACTGCTGAGTGCCCTTCATGGGAGAGACTCTAAGATAGACTAGATCATCAACTTGAAAGGAGACATCCCGATGTTTGTTATCGTAATAACTCTTCTATCGGGATTGAGCTACTTTGAGGTTCTCACGAATGACATGACACATCTCTTCTGCTTCGGTGATCATGTCATTGCCCAAAATTTGACGCTCACCGGTTTCAGACCAGTTAAGCGGGGTACGACACTTCCCGCCGTAGAGAATCTCGGGCCTTGCCTGAGCTAGCCTGAAAGCTATTGTTTATGAGAATTCAGCGTATGGAATGCAGTCTTACCATTTCATGCCGAACGAAATCACACAGGCTCTGAGCATGTCTTTAAGGATCTGATTGGCTCTCTCAACTTGACCACTTGTTTGCGGATGGAACACAGTGCTGAAACGGATCTTGGTACCCATAGCAGTCTGGAAGGACTCCCAAAACTTGGAAGTAAAGAGGCTTCCACGGTCAGATGAGATGAGCTAAGGAATACCGTGCAAGGAAACTATCCTTGATGTGTACAACTCTGCTAGCTGAGCTGCCGAGATAGATTCTTTGACCGGAAGGAAATGAGCAACTTTGGTCAGCTTGTCAATAACCACAAAGATGGCATCGTTGCCTCTCTTGGACTTGGGAAACCCAGTGACAAAATCCATCTCCACATGATCGAATTTCCACTCATAGGCAAAGGTTGAAGAAGACCTGCTGGACGTTGATGCTCCGCCTTCACTCTGCAACAAACATCACACTCGTTCACTAACTGAGCAATTTCATGCTTCTTGCGAGTCCACCAGAAGGTTTGCTTGAGATCTTGATACATCTTGGAACTGCTTGGATGAATGGAAAGAAGAGAATTGTGTGCTTCGTCCATGATAACCTTCCTGAGATCACCTTTTGGAACCACCAGACGGTCCTCAAAGAACAAGGTATCTTTGTCATCAACGCGAAAGCACTTATACTTCGGAATGCCCTTGGCCACACCTTTCTTCACTTTCTTCACCATTGTGTCAAGAAGTTGAGCTTGGCGAACCTGATCTTCCTGAGTCGGAGAGACTTGAAGATTGGCAAGAAATCCTCGCAGAATCATTTGAAGGTTGAGCTTGCGGAAGGCTTCACAAAGCTCGGGTTGAAGAGGCTTCAGGATGAGACTGTTGTAGTACGCCTTTCGGCTAAGCGCATCTGCAATGACATTTGCTTCACCAGGAGTATACTCAATGCTTGGATTGATGTCCTCAAGCATTTCCACCCAACAAGACTATCGAAGATTAAGATTTGGTTGAGTGAAAATGTACTTCAAGCTCTTGTGATCGGTGTACACCTCAACTGGTCTACCCAACAACAAATGCCTCCAAGTCATCAGAGCATGCACAATTGCTGCCAACTCGAGATCATGAGTGGAGTAGTTCTTCTCGGCAGGCTTCAACTGACGCGAGGTATAAGCAACTATCTTCTTATCTTGCATGAGAACACCACCAAGACCTTGGAGAGAAGCATCATAGAAAACTTGGAAAGGCTTTGACTGCTCAGAAGGAACAAGAACTGGAGCTGAAGTCAGTCTCTGCTTGAGTGTATCGAACGCCACATCACACTCAGGAGACCAAACATACTTGGCATTCTTATGGAGGAGATTAGACGGAGGCTTAGCAATTTGAGAGAAGTTCTCCACGAATCTTCTGCAATAACTAGCAAGCCCGAGAAAGCTACGAAGCTGCTTCACATTCTGAGGAGGCTCCCACTTCAAGATTGCCTCAACTTTCTTTGGGTGCACTTTAATGCCTTCGGCAGAGATGACATGCCCAAGGTACACCACTTCATTGAGCCAAAACTCACACTTGGAAAACTTGGCATAGAATCGATGTTCTCTTAACTTGTCAAGCACAAGTCAGAGATGCTCTGCATGCTCTTATTCTGCCTCCGAGAACACAAGGATATCATCCAAATAGACCAAGACGAACTCATTCTTGAAAGGAGAGAAAATGAAGTTCATCATTCTTGAGAATGTTGGAGGAGCATTATCAAGACCAAACGACATGACGGTGTACTCATAAGAGCCAAAACTCGTCCTGAAAGCAGTCTTTGGAATATCTTCTTTGCGAATGCGAATCTGATGATAGCCCATGCGAAGATCAAGCTTTGAGAAAACCTTGGCACCTTTCAGTTGTTCAAACAACTCATTGATGTTGGGAAGTGGGTACTTGTTTCTGATTGTCTTCTTGTTCAATGGACGGTAATCGATACAAAGCCGGTCCGTGCAATCCTTCTTCTTGACAAACAAAAACTCCATGGAGAAGAACTTGGTCTGATCAGACCGAGACGTTCTTGTTCATCTAGTTGCTTCTTCAACTCTTTTAGCTCTTCGGGGCCAAGTTTATAAGGCCGTTTGCAAACCGCTTCAGTTCCGGGCTTGAGGTAAATCACGAACTCGACTGGCCGGTGCGGAGGCATTCCTGGCAATTCTTCTGGAAAGACATCTTCATACTCACAAATCACCGGAATTTGAGAAATAGCCAAGATTTCACCCTTCTCATTAAGAGCACAGAGACGGATTGTGTCATCGCGAGCTGCGAAAATAATCACATCTTCTGAAGGATGAGTCAGCTTGACCTCTTTTGCTTGACAATCAACATAAGCCTTATTCATAGCCAAGAAGTCCATGCCCAAAATGAGATTAATGTCAGAATTTCCGAGAACAATTGGAGAGGCCAGAAAAGAATAATTGCCCATCTTGATAGAAACATCCAGAAGCACCATCTTTGCATGCGTGAAAACACTCGGGGAAACAACTGACAAAGGCTTGGACAACTGCTCATGATGCAAATTGTCGGGGATATACCCCACGGTATGACCCAGCCTGGCGACTCATAGGAGACCTGGTCAAGAGAAGGTGTTTGATTGGTGACCCAACAGGTGGGTCACAGGACGACCAGGCCCAAGACCGGCGTGCAAGCCAGCGCCAGGCGGCTCACAAGAGAAGGCCCAAAGGAGAGAGGATTCCCTTACAAGAGAAACAAGACCCGGATTAGGATTCATGAAAGACTAGCCCTACTCCTACTCCTAATAGGACTCTACATGTAAACCTACCCTTTCCACCTATATAAGGAAGGGTAGAGCATCCCTAGAGGGACAAGTTTTTAGACGTCTCAATAGACAGGTCTTAGATAGACAAGAGATTAGAGACTCTCGTCATTAGAGGTAGCAAAACAACACCCTTGTAACCGAGAGATCTCCTTCATTATCAATATCAGACAAGCAGGACGTAGGCTTTTACCTCCATCAGAGGGGCCAAACCTGGGTAAACTCCACGTCTCTCGATTCCGATCAACCCCTTCAAGCTGCCACATAGTTGCGCTTCTGCCCTGAACCTAAGTCCGTTCACCCGGACATCTGCCGTGATAAAACCATGACAGTTGGCGCCCGACGTGGGGCAGACGCACGGTGGTATTGTGTTCTTGGAGGGAGCTCTCCCGGGAATCGAAGGGCTCGCGATTATCCGGACGAAGAAGAGCCGACGCCAAAGATCTACATCAACTCCGAGTTCATAAGTCCAGATCGAAGAAACCTTTTGTTGTAACCTTGTGTACCGTCGCGAGCAGTCTGCTTAGATGGATGTATCCAATGGGAAAACAGATCGTATGCTACAGCTATGATCGGTTTTGTTAATCGGGGGGCAAAGAATTAGAAGCTGGTCTCATGGAAGACGACCACGCCAAAAAGAAATAATCATCTGAAGTTTCGCCTTTGAGGAAAGTTTATCGCCGGATTCAAAGTAGAGGCAATCATAGACCAATGCACTAAACAGAAATCACTCGGATAGTACAGCTAGTACCGCCTCTCCTCACGTGAGAAACAAAGCAAAAGGAAAGAAAAGGAGTAGTTCGTCTACTCGGATATACGAGACGGCCTCGACCTAGAAATGGACTCACCCGCCACCGCCGCGGTTCGCCTTGCCGTTACGACCTCACCTCTAAGCGGGTGCTCTCCGCCGCCGTGGCACCACGACGGCCGGCGCTTGCCTCCTCCACAGTACCGCCCTCACCGCGTCACCGCAAGTCCGAGCCGCCCGCCCTCACCATGCTCGCACTGCTGCTCCTCGGCCTTGCTGCGCCGGCCGGGCCATCCCCGTGCTTCCCACCGGGATGCTCCATCGCTGCATCGCAATGGTCGCGAACTTGCCTTGACCCGGCTTACCCCTCGCTGGCTCGCCTCCAACCCCCCGTTGCTCGTCTGCTCCGGGTTGCGCCGGCTGACCTCACCTCCACCTACGCAGCTCCGCTGCTTCGGCTCTTCCACGTGCTGCCGCGTCTGCCACCATAGCCTCGCTTCGAGCCGGCCTCGCCTCCACTGCGCCAAGAGTCGGACTTACCACCGCGCACTACCGGCTCGCCGTGCTGCCTCGATCGGATTCTCTGGTAGCCCGGAGGCGGATGTGACCACGACTCGGCCTCGGTCTCCGCCGTCCATCGCATCTAAAGTTTCGCCTGGCTTCGTCCCTCCTGCCATCGCCTCCGCCATCGTGGCCCCGCTGGCCTCGACTCAAGACCCATATCCTCCATCTCCTACTCACCGCTTGCCGCTCATCTAGTCACAGCTCTCTGAAGCCCTTGCTCGACCCGAAGACGGACTCGGCCTCTCGCTGCCGCGTCGTCCGCGCCACCGTAGAGCTTGCCCCGCTTGCTGCAGCTTGCCGGTTTGTCTCCGCCCTGACCGCACCTGCTACTTCCATACTGGATTTGCCCTGTCGCGCTACCGCGCCGCCGGCTCGCCACGCATTCGCACCACGACTGGGTGCCTCGGCCTCCTGTGTGCCGCCCGCCAGACCACTTCCTCGCTAGGCTTCCTGATGTCACAGCGCCCGCGGTTGTTCTCTCTGCGGATACAGCCAGTGGCGGGCGACACTGCGGCCCTGCCTGCATGCTCACGCTGCTGTTGACTAGCTAATAATCCAAAGATAGCCTCTAGCACATTCATTGATCCAAAACGAAACAATAGGTGGAGAAGCCCCGGATGGGAGTCTAGTCAAAGTTAAACACCACGATTAGTACCCAACATTGGATCAACAGTTATCTGCGGTCTACACCCAGAGCAACGATTAACTGCACAATATAAAATTATCAGGTGATATTTATCTACTCAGTCTATTTTATTGGCACATATTTTTTCGAAAAGAACAATTACTCCGTCTCTTGCAATATTTTTGCGCAGGACAATTGTTTATTACCAGGGTGGCATTATACCGTGGAGATGGAGCGTGCAATGAACTTCATTCGGTACCGGTGTTCGCCCGCGCCGTGCTCTGTGGTCAACTTATTGACCACACTGGCTTACAAACGCCTCGGCCGTCTCTCGCGGTCGCACCGGCTTACAATGTCGTGACTGACTTCTGTATCTACATCAACATGTCACAAATGACCCGCATGTCCATGCTGGTTTATAAATACCACGTGTGACTCACCGACCACGCTGGCTTGACAACACCACGACGACTCGCCGTCCATACTGGTTTCCAACATCACGGGCGATTCATCGTCCGCGCCGGCTTACAACGCCGTGGTCATCTCTCGCCATCCGCACCGGCTTACAACGCCATGGCGTCTTTCACAACAGCACCGGCTTACAATGCCGTGGCAGGTTTTCTACGTCTACGTCAATGCACCAGTGGCTGCATACACCAATACGAGCTGCCCAACTAACGCGCGCAAGCAGCCGTCCGCGGTCTGATCTACATCAACATATTAGTGTGGGGCTCGCCTATACGAGCCGCCCAACGAACGCGTGCAAGACGCCACACACAATTTTTCTACATCAACATAAGTGCAGAGCTCGTCGATACGAGCCGCCCAACGGACAGGCGCACAAGTCGCCGCCGTTATAGCTTGGTTCACTTCAACAACCAGCCGGGACGAACCATCGACTGGATTATTGAAAAATCATACGGGATCATCTATAACCCGCCACGGCCAACCTCAACCGTTAGTCGAGATTCTCAAGCCGCCTCTTTAAGTCAACTTAAGACTCGGGGGCTACAGACATGGCGAGACACATTTGGTCATTTTTCAAGAGAACCTGGGGTCTTTGCAAGAGAAAACCCAATCCTGGGGGCTATTACATTATTGGCGGAAGATTAAAAGTTTCCCAAGAGGACGAACCGCCGTGATGCATCATTCAAACATGGGTGCCCGGATTTATTGGATCATCATAAAGTCACTTGGAGTTTCTACCGTTTCTTCATACAAGATGGCGGTTTACAAGATGGTGACTTACAAGATGGTGCACAAGTTGATATCATCGACAAGGTCACTTGGGGGATTCCAACCCGCCGGGTTTAGCTTATCAGACCCTACTGATCGGCTCTCAAGCCAAATAGTTGACCCCGTCAACATGATCGTCCAGGGGGCTTCCAACCCACCGGGTTTAGCTTATCACACCCTATCGGCCGACTCTTAAGCCAAACAGTTGATTCTGTCAACAAAGGTTACTTGGGGGCTTCCAACCCACCGGTTTAGCCTACACACCCTCTTGATCGGCTCTTAAGCCAAACAAGGTTAAACCTGCCTATAAGTTGATGCTGCTCCGCTAGGTGACCCGCCGAACTCTTACCAATTAATCTCGCCTAGAGACCCTAAGCCGGTTCAAAGAAATTGACGGCCAATCTCGATAGAGACCTTGTACCGGTTAAGGTTAAACCGGCGGTTTTTGTCACATGAGGGTCGGCTTACGGAAAGCAAGGATAAACTCTCCCATCTACTGCCGACTCTCCGCTATGTGGCCCGTTCGTACTCTTCGACAGTTAATCCTTCAAGGACCCTTCACTGTTTAAGGTTAAAACGATGGATTTATGTCACGTGAGAGGCAGTATAAGGGCTATCAGGATGCTCATGCCCTGTCGTGTCTCTTCTGGGACGTCACACGTCCTTTCAGTTAATCTCACTTAAAGACCCCGAGCCGCTCAAAGAAATTGACGGCCAATCTCGATAGAGACCTTGTACAGCTAAGGAGTTTTAAGTGGCGAGTCAGCCCAGTAGAACTGGCACATGAGTTGTTCAAAAAAATTCAAAAAACAAATCAGGAGAGATATAACATCTCCGGGTTGTGCTTTTTCAAGCCGCCCTTACAACAATGCAGAATATATTCTATCTTGTTTATTTTTGCAGGTCTTATCTCTTAAGATGAGCCGCCGTTCAGTATGATGAAAAACTTCTGCAACAGCAAATGGATCTGTAATAGCCAACCTGGCTAGATCTTCATGGTTTATCATAACCAGTACTAAATGATTGGGTTTTCAAGCCATCTCAGAAAATTCATTATTTTTCAAGAGACGCCCTATCGTATATAATGTTGTGTCATCTAATTGATCGGTTCTCGGATTTCTTCAATTGTGCTATGTAGTAATCTACAACACTCATGGATTTATCAAATATATATTTGTTGGGTTGCACCGCAAGCACGAGCAGGGATTTCATGTCAAAGACAAAGGAATTATTCTAGGATATTCATTCCAGGTTATATTACAAACACGGTCAAGGATTCATTCAATAAATTGTGGTGAGTCATATTATTCTCACATAGTCCCGAGTCGCCACAGGCAGATGACCCAGCACTTGGGGGATACATTATTCAAGTCCAAGTTTATATCAATTATGCAAGTCCCATGTCACTGCAAGCACGCACCATGGCACATTGTCAGCAAGACCCTATTATCTCAAGGAGATGAGCCGGCCTTTGTATATTTTTCTAAGTCCCATCCCAGTAATTCTTACTGACCCGGCACTTGGGGGATACACCTCTCAGGTCAAATTTTCTAAAGTCCCAAGTTGCCGCAGGCATGCGGCCCGACACTTGGGGGCTACAATATTCAGCTGTTTAATAGATTATGAGATTCAAATTGAAGACCCGACGCATCACATTCTGATGAGCCGGCCCTTGGGGGCTACACCTGCTGAAGTTTCATAAGGTCTAAGACAGTTATAAGTCCCAGGCTGCTGCAGGCAAGACAACCTGGTACCTGGGGGCTACACAGTCCAATATATTATTGCAAAGCACAAAGTTATCATGGATAATCTCGGAGCTTGGGGGCTACAGGTAATATGGACATATAAAAAATGTTGAGGAGAATTTTCAAGATGCTAATTATGGAGTTCAGTTGTTAGACCCGGCGTCACCAACATTCATGACCCGACGTTGTCAAAAGATCATAACCCGCCAGAGTTTATATAAGCCACCCTGCTTCACAACAATGGAAGTCCGGATCTATGCCGTGAGGATTTCTTATTTTCAATATTTTCATCAAGCCAAAGTATTGGAAGCCGACTCAACGACATATGGGTGTTCTATTCCCAATGATTTTCAAGATGATTTTCAAGACGACTCATTCATATGCAGAGAAGACCGAGATTTCTGAGGAGCCACTTCATAAGCCAACCAAAGGAGCGAGCCGACCACTTAACATATTTACTATTCCTATTTTAGGAGGTTACCATGAATAAATTCAAGCTAACCTGGGGGCTAATGTCGGGGATATACCCCGCGGTATGACCCGTCCTGGTGACTCACAGAAGACCTGGTCAAGACAAGGTGTTTGATTGGTGACCTGGCAGGCGGGTCACAGGACGACCAGGCCCAAGACTCGACGTGCAAGCCGACGCCAGGCGGCTCACAAGAGAAGGCCCAAAGGAGAGAGGATTCTCTTACAAGAGAAACAAGACCCGGATTAGGATTCATGAAAGACTAGTCCTACTCCTACTCCTAATAGGACTCTACATGTAAACCTACCCTTTCCACC
The DNA here is from genome assembly GCA_022496015.1 of Hordeum marinum. Taxonomy (NCBI): domain Eukaryota; kingdom Viridiplantae; phylum Streptophyta; class Magnoliopsida; order Poales; family Poaceae; genus Hordeum; species Hordeum marinum. Next base: position 453,044,541 of record CM039678.1, read on the forward strand.
TATATAAGGAGGGGTAAAGCACGCCTAGAGGGACAAGTTTTTAGACGTCTCAATAGACAGGTCTTAGATAGACAAGAGATTAGAGACTCTCGTCATTAGATGTAGCAAAACAGCACCCTTGTAACCGAGAGATCTCCTTCATCATCAATACCAGACAAGCAGGACATAGGCTTCTACCTCCATTGGAGGGGCCGAACCTAGGTAAACTCCACGTCTCTCGATTCTGATCAACCCCTTCAAGCTGCCACATAGTTGCGCTTCTGCCCCGAACCTAAGTTCGTTCACCCAGACATCTGTCGTGACAAAACCATGACACAAATGATGCTTGGTTGCAAAAGGTTTTGAAATGAATGAATGCGATGCACCAGTATCAAACAACACTTTTGTAGGAATAGAATTAACTGAGAGATTACCCATAATCACTTCATGAGACTGCTCTGCTTCAGCTGCATTCACCATGTTCACCCTTGCTGACTTGGGATTATGCTTCACCATTGCATTACTTGGAGGCCTGACTGCAGGAGGAGGCGGAAGACACCGCTGGTTGCTGCACTTGTTTGAGTAGTGACCCTTCCGGCCACACTTGTGACAAGTAACCTTAGATAGCAGACGAAAGTTGACCGGAGGAGGAACAAAAGCTGTCTTTGGCGCCTGGGGTCTCTGCTGATATCCTGGGTTGGGTGGGGTGGGAAGAACCACAGCCACCGAACTGCTTCTACTGTCGAGGAGGACGAAACAGAGGAGGATTAGAAACCCAAATACTTCTGTTGCTTAGGAGCCATCTGAGAGCTGGAAGAAGAAGAATATGAATCCCTTGAACGCTTCCTTGAGTTATCCAACTTGAGATGAGTTGTCTCGACCTTCAAAGCCATATTGTAGAACTGATTAAACTCACGAGGCTCTTGAAGGACTAGACCTGGCAGAAGCTCATCCTTGAGACCACCTCTGAACTGATAGATCATGGACTTGTCATCTAGAACGTCTTGCTTAGCGTAGCGGGCTAGATTCTGGAACTCGATGTTGTATTGATAGACATACTTGCTTCCCTGCTTCAGGTGCCTGAACTTCTCACGCATCTCCTCGACAAAGCTTGTCGAAATGTAATGGGCCCTGAAGTCACGACAGAAATAGTCCCAAGTAACAACACGATCGCCCCTAGAGTCCTTGTACTGCTGCTACCAATCAGCTGCCTGACCTTTGAGCTGGAACGACGCGAATCTGACAAAGTCCTCTGGTCTGACATTGCTACACTCAAAATGCTTACTCATGTAATGGAGCCAATCATCAGCATCAAAAGGCTGCTCACAACAGGTCAAAGACTTGGGCTGGTTGGCAAGGAACTGATTGAGCGTCGCAAACTGAGGTTGATTCTGAAAATTCCCTTGAAAGCCTTGCTGACCCTGATCTCTTTCTTGCAACAGCCTGAATTACATCTGAGTATTCGCATTTGTTGCAGCCATCACATCTTGCCAAGCTTCAGGAGGAGGCGGCGGCGGTAGGGGTCGTGGAACATCAGATTGCTCCTCACCACGGCCCATAGTCATGCGAGTTGTTGGAGCCATCCTGGAGATGGACAAAAACATCAGCACCTCATTGATAAGATGAATTCAAAGCTGAATCAAATGCTTCAAAGAAATTGAACGAAGAACACAAACAATGTCGTCGTTTTCTCACGACAGATGCCATAGGGTGGCTTATTGTAAGTGGTTGGGGCCGGAGGACGCCGACGGGCTCCGGGTGCGAGATTGGACACAAGCGGTGGTGACACACGACGTACCCAGGTTCAGGGCCCTCCGTGGGAGGTAACACCCCTAGTCCTTCTTGGTCTAGTTGGATGGATGGGTATGTGTACAAGGATGCTCCTGGAGCTGTGTCTAGAGGAGGAAGAAGGAGCAGACGGCTTGTCTTCCTTCGCTACTAGAGAGGGTATGAGAGTTCTGTGGGTGTGCGCGAGCGATCATTCGTCCCCGTTGCATGGGGGGCTCGGGGTTTTTGATAGGCCAACCCCCGGCTTTTACAATATGCTTAAAGTACCAAGGAGGGGGGGACCCGGCTGGCAGTCTCTCCGGCTAGCCAGAGGGTCCCGCCGCTCGCATCGTCTTGTCGTGAGCGGGGCCCGCCGGCCAAGCGGTCCCATCTCCCGTTGGGGCCCGCCAGCCGGCTCTGCGATTGGCCCTCACCCACCTACCGTGGCACGGGTCTCTCGGGGGAGCGTCGTCTAGCGCCAGCCGGCCGAAGTCTCCGGTATGGCCGGTGGCACTGTAGCCACGCCGGGGCAGGTATTCGAGTGGAGAAGGTGTGTCGGCACTGTTCCCCTGCCCGGTCGCGCTCACCGGGGTAAACGGCCAGGATGGTTGGACTGTAGCCATGCACTGTAGTGCGTAAGCGGCCACTGTAGCCACAGGGCCGTCCGTCGTGCCGGTCACGCCGCGTCGTCGTACCCGCGGATAGAGGGACGGGACGGGGCACGTCCGTCCCAAAGTCAACGGAAGAGCCGGCCCGTGGGCAGCCGGCCGCGCCCAGCCGGTCGAGGGCCCAACCGGCTCCTCGATCTCCCGGCGGGGGCGCCAGCCGGCACTGGCTTGCGTCGGATGCCCTTCAGCCGGCCACGACGAGCCGACCGCGTGGTTTTTCTTCGAAGCAAAAGGGGGAGGACCCCGTTGCTTTGGCCTACCTAGGGGTAATAACCCCGTTAGTAGCCCCCGAAGCTGGCGGGGGCCCGCGTCTGGCGGACGGTGGGGAGCCAGTGGCTTCCCCTCAGCCCCACCCGTCTCCGGCTCGAAGGCGAAGGGGCAGCCGGGTCGGCCGTTGGATCCAATGCCTCGGGTTCCGACGCGCCGCCCCGGGACCCGCGTCGGCACGGCACGCCACGCGGCGAGTAATGATGTAGCGGGTCCTGCGCATGTGGGGAGACGAGACGTCGCCTAGGCCTAGCCCGGTAGGACCCAGGTGTAGCCTTCGTAGGCCTCGGGGCGTAGGGCAGGATCCTCTGTGCCCCGAAGTGGCCATTACGGCCCGAGGCCACCCACGCGCGCGGAGTTTCCGGGGGGAGTGGGCGCAATTGATCCCACGTCCCCTAGTCATGGCCTCCCCTATAAAAGGAGAGGAAGGGCAGGGGCGGAGGTACCCGCGCCCCACTTGCCTCCTTGCTGCCCTTTGTCGTTACCTCTTTCCCTTCCTCACACCCATCACGCCCGAGCCCGCGCCCGCGCCCGCATACCGCACCGCCGCCGCGATGGCCGATGGACATGGTGGCAGTTGGGCTGGCTCCTTCATGGTCGAGGCGGACATCGCCGAGCTGCGCCGCGCGCGCATGCTGCCGTCGGCGGAGCGGGTGGCCGCACGCGCGCCGGGCGACGAGATAGCGCCGACGCCATAGCCAGGGGAACACGTCGTGTTCCTCTGGCATTTCTCCCGAGGCTTCGGGCTCCCGGTGAGTACCTTCTTCCGTCTTCTTCTTGACACCTTCGACCTCCAGTCGCACAACCTTGGCCCGAATTCGATTTTGTACCTCTCCGCCTTCGTAACATTGTGCGAGGGGTACCTCGGTATCCTTCCTTTCATTGATCTTTTCAACGCCCTCTTCTACTTAAAAGCTCTGAAAAGCGACGCCTGCGGGGGCACGGTGGTGTGTTGCCGCGGCGTTGCTTGCTTTCCTCCTCTTACCCTTATCGACTCCGTCAAGGGGTGGCACCGGACGTTCTTCTACGTGAAGAATGTCGACCGAAGGACGGACTACATCCGACTGCCGCCGTTTGAGGACCGGCAGTCCTCTTAGCAGAACTGGCTGGGACCTGCCCCGCACGGCATGGCCCTGGACGAGCTTGCCCGGCTCACGCAACTGAAGAGCATCGAGGGGCTGGTCGCTGCCGACCTGGTGGCGGCCTTTGTCTCGTGCCAGGTGTCGCCCCTCCAGATGCGACCACACCGGATCTACGACATGTCCGACCGGCACGACCCCTGCCAAAAGTCCACCGTCAGCTGACGTCGGCTCAGGTGGCGAAGCGGGTGAACGCCCTCACGACGTTCAAGCTGAAGCCCGCCTCGTGGTCCTTCGGCATGGAGCCGTACGACCGCATCAACCGGCCTCCCCTGGTGAGTTTTTTCGTCGAGGCGGTTCTTTCTTTTTCGGTATTCCCCAGCCGGCAGCCGGCTGGAGAACTTACGTTGAAGTGCTGACCATAGCTGTTGGTGTGACAAAACACGCCGGACGGCCCGCACCTGTAGATCTTTGAGGCGGAGAATGAGGACTCCGACTCTCAAGACTTCCATACGGGAGCCCCCCGGAGGAAGGAGTGGATTCCTCGGGAGGGGCTGACGAGCTGGCGGATCCACGAGGCAATGCTCCTGGTGGAGCCGGAGGGTCCGGCGCAGCCGGGGAACCCAGCGGAGCGGGTGAGTTCCCTCTTGCCCCCTCTACCAGGGACTAGACAGACGACGACGACGACGATGATGATTTGATGATTCTAGATGGACCTCCTCCCATAGCGCGCCAGGACCGGAGGAGCGAGGAGTGATCGGCTCGAGGCCGGCTCAGGAGGGGCCAGCGGCCTTGCCGCCCGGCCCGAAGTGGGTGAAGATGGCCGCGCGGAAGCCGTCGCCACGCGCCAAGCGGGCCCTGCCTCTCGTGATTGCGTAAGTTCTTTGTTTTTGCGTAAGTTTTGCTTCCGCCTTGCGAGCCGGTTAACGACCAGTTCTTGGATGCTGCAGTGACCCCATCGAGCTGCATAAGGAGGAGCCGACGGGGAGACGACGGATGCCGCCAGCCGGCTGGCCCGCGAGCACGCGGCCACCTAGCGGGAGGAAAAGAGGAGGCTCGCGGAGCTGCGAGCCTTCAGGTCCGACACGCAAGGAGGGGCCGCGCACTCTGGGACCTCAAGCGTCCGGAGGCTGAGGGGGTCGGCGGACCCCCCACGGGCATCGGATTCGGCAACAGAGTCAACCCGCATGTTGAGGCCCCCGTCAAGCGAGCCGCGAGGGGCGGCCATGGACCCGCCAGCGCCTCCGCCCACGTAAGAAACGACCAAGGCGAGGGAGGCAACGATGGAGCCGGCTCCCGAGGCGACCCGGCCAGAGGTGTCGGAGGTGACCCCGCCTACGGCCGAGCTGGGCCGGGTCGAGGTGCCAGAGGTCCCGGCGGCCCCGGAGGTGGCGCCGGAGGCGGCGGCCATGGAGGTGGAGGTGCCTTCTGGCGCGACCGACACTGGGTGGGGGGCCAGTGGGAGGCAACTCCCGGCCCCTTGCCGTCATCAACCCGCCCTTGGCGGGCCGGAGCCATGGCGAGCCCGAGCGGCAGCGGCGACCGAGCCCGGAGGACCCTGCGGTCGATGCAGGAGGTCGTCTGGGACTGGGAAGCACTGGCGAGCGCGCCGGCCCTACCGTCCCCCCAGGCAGGCGGCCCGGTCCCTTCCTTCGCGGACTTAGGAAGTGTCTTGGACCGGTGCCGGCAGGAGCTGGCCCGGTTTGCGGAGGCGGCGGAAGCCGCCCTTCAGCATGCGTAGGTAAGCCGACACTTTTCCTTAGAGTTTTCAGTGGGGGCGCGCGAGCTCACCCACTGGATGTAGCCCCCGAGATGCGGGCCGGCTGACCGGCTGACGGGTAGCCGTGCTGGATCTCCTTTGAGCACGTCTTGACCTTTGCCTTTTTTGCGATAGGAGGGAACCTCCCTACGGCAGAAGCTCTTCACGGAAGCGGTCGCCATCCACGACCGTGGCAAATACGGCTTCTACCGCCTGGAGGAGGAGCTGGCGCGCGTGCAAGGTGGGTTGCACTTTGTAGGAGGGGCACATAGCCCCCGGGAGTCAGCTGACGTTGCTTGTGTGTTGCAGGTGAGCTGGCCACCCTTTAGGGGAGAAGACCGGGCTCGTCGCCGAACGGGACCGGCTAACACGGGACGTCCAGGCGGCCGCGCAGGAGATGGACTGGCTGCCGCGCTGCTGGTCGACGGGGAGGCGGCCCGGGACCGGCTCAAGGCCGAGACAGCGAAGGAAGTGTTGGCCCGAGAGGCGGCCGTCAAGGAGGCGGCTGACGCCGCCTTGAGGACCGCCGCCCTTCAAGGCAAGGTGACCCTCCTAGAGAGGACGCTTGAGGAGGTCAAGGGTTCCCTCGCCACCTTGGAGGAGGCCCAGAAGTCAGAGCCCGAGGCGGCACTCCACTTCACCGTTGGGGTGGACGACGTGATCGAAGGTAGGTGCAAACCTCTCTCCTTCCCCAGCCGGTTGCTTTTCCCTTTGCCGTTTCTCGTGTTTCATCTTGCTTTTTCTTTCCTTCTCTTCTTCTTCCTTCTAGGGCATTTCCCGAAAACTCATCGCCGCGCTTCGCGTGCCGTTGAGCATCACCGGGAATACCTTCGGGAGTGCGGTCGCTCCATCGAGGAGCACACCGCGTGGGACATGGACGAGATTGGGATTGCCGTCGAGATGCGGATGACCCATCTCGAGCGGAGCGTGGAGCGGCTCAAGACCACCGGCAAGGAGGTTATTGCCACGCTGTGGCCAGGCCGCGGGGGAGCTCCGACACACCGCGTGGCTCAGTGGCTGGAGCATGTTGTCCCTCGCCTCGAGGCTCGAAAGGCGTCGGCCACCCGAGCCGGGGCACAGATGGCGCTCCGGTTTGTCATGTCTTGGTACCGTGGCGTGGACCTAGGCCGGCTGGAGACCATGCAGGATGTGCCGGCCACAGAGCGAGAGGCCCGCGAGTCGGCCCTTGTCCAGCGGGCCAACGAGCTCGCGTCATACATTGACGCGGACGAGTTCCTGCCGGCTCTTGGAGAGGACGGTGAGCCATTGCCTAAGGACTCCTTTGGCATCCCTCAGCTCCCGGCGGATGACGAAGTCGCCGACGAGAGCACCGACTCGAGCGGCAAGACGGCCGAGACCGAGGAGCTCGCCTCGAAAGCCAAGGAGGCCGACCCGAAGGCTGCGACCACTTTCGAGGCGAGGACTGAGGCGCCCCGCGATGCGTTGGCTGGGGGCACGCTGACTGGCGACGTGCCGGTGGCCTGAGCCCCCGGGCGTCTTTTTTATCTTTCTCTTTTTTCTCCCTGCATGTAAAACTCGAATCCACCCACTGGGGGTGTTTGTGTAATGAACTGAATGCTGGTCGTGGGCCACTTTTGCCTTAATATTTATGTCGTGAGTATTCTGTTGTGTTTGCCTTGTGACTCATGCAGCCTTGTCCCTATCCTTTTTTGCCCACCTCGACTCTTTTCGTTTCTATTCCTTTCCCCTTTGGATTTGGCCCCGCCAGCCCGACAGCCGGGAGCTGGTCTGTAGCTAGGTCGAGGCGTCCGCCTCGAGGGAGCCAATTCAAAACTTAGGAGTCGCGAGGGTTTTTCGGGATAAGTAGAGCGGCAGAGACGCGGCGATGGTCCGACTGGGCCCCGAAGGGGTCTCCCTTTGTTTCGACCTTTCGTGTGAGCGAAACCTTGCCGCCCCGGGGCCCCGTCAGCCGGACAGCCGGGGGCTGGTTCCGTAGCTGGTAAGGGTGGGGAAGTTTGGCCGGCTCACATTACTTAGCCATTTTCCAGAGAGGCGCTTCTAGGCCCAGCTGGCTAGCCCCCGGGCCGGGGAGCCGGTGAGTGAGGAACACTTTTGAAAGAAACGGAACGTGGCGTGCCCCAAGAGCCGGCTTGGGTCGCCCATTGCAATTCATAAGCCCAAAAGGAAGGGGATACATACATACATTGATTTTCCTCAGCAGTAAAACGGGCGCAGGAGTGCTGCGTTCCATGGGCGCTCTGTCTCTTCATCGGAAGCATCTCTTTTGCGCTTCTGCGGCTTCTGGCATCTATCAGGTAGTACGCATTGTTGTGTAGCGCCTTGCTGGTGATGAATGGGCCCTACCATGGGGAGGACGGCTTGTGCTGTCCGGCGGTTCGCTCGATCCGTCTGAGGACCAGGTCCCCCTCATGAAACAAGAGTGGCCGGATCCGCTTGCTATGGTAGTGTCGGAGCTTCTGTTGGTAGATCGCCATCCGGCTCAAGGCCAGTTCGTGAGCTTCCTCGAGTAGATCGACGCCGTCTTCTCTTGCCTCCTTAGCGTCCTTCTCCGTGTATAGGGCGACCCGAGGCGAATCGAACTCTATGTCGGTGGGGATGATCGCCTCGGACCCATACACAAGGAAGAAGGGAGTATAGCCGGTTGACCGTTCGGGGTGGTCCTGAGACTCTAAAGGACGGCCGACAGCTCGTCGATCCAGCAGCCGTCCGACTTTACCAGCGGCGTGACGAGCCGGGGCTTGATGCCGGACAGGATGAGGCCGTTCGCCCTCTCGACCTGGCCGTTTGACTGTGGATGAGCGACGGAGGCCAAGTCGAGCCGGATTCCTTGCTTGGAGGAGAAACGCTCGAGTGCCGTTATTGGTGATGATGCTGTGGGGAATGCCGTAGCGTATCGTGATGTCGTCGATGAACCGGACGGCCGTGGGGCCATCCAGTTTCTTGATTGGTCGTGCCTCGATCCACTTGGTGAATTTTTCGATGGCCACTAGTAAGTGCGTCATGCCGACTCGAGTGGTCTTGAATGGGCCCACCATGTCCAGCCCCCAAACGACGAAAGGCCACGAGAGGGGGATGGTTGGGAGGGCCGTTGCCGGCAGGTGGCTTTGCGTGCTGAAGCGTTGGGAGCCCTCACACTCGTCGACCAACTTCTTGTCTGCCTTGAGAGCCGTGGGCTAGTAGAAGCCATGGCGGAAAGCCTTGGCCACTAGGGCCTGGGAGTCAGCATGATGCCCGCACTCACCCTGGTAAATGTCGAGGAGGATCTCCAGACCCTTTTCTGGCTCGACGCATCGCTGGAAGATGCCGGTGGTGCTGCGGTGGACGAGCTCGTTGTTGATGATGCCGTAGGCCCTGGACCGGCGCTGGATTTGCCTAGCCAGGGCCTCGTCCGAAGGCAGCTCGCCTCGCAGAAGAAACGCCAAGATGGGTTGGGCCTACGAGGGAGCCGAGACGTCGACCGACTTGGGAGTCCTCGGGTCTGGTTTATCAGTTCCGGGACTGGCTCGTCAGCCCCCGAGACCGGCTCGGGAGCCACCGAGGCTGGTTGGTCAGCCCCCGGGTTTGCCTCGCCGGCTCCCAGGGCCGACTGGTCGATGATCATCATGACGGCCATGCCACCGGGGCTGGCCGCCTCGGGCGCCGCCGTCTCGACCAGGGCCGGCTGGGCGGCCAACGATTCGAGAGCCGATGGTGAAGTTGCCGGAGAGGCGGCCCGGGCCGTCGATGGACCGACGACGTTCGTTGGCATGAAGATTGACTCCGATTCTAGGGAAGGCTTGATCGACGGCTTGAGCAGTCGTTCGAGGGAGACGCCGGCTGGGATGGCTTGCCGGGTGGAGCCGATCTTTGCGAGCGCATGCGCCGCCTCGTTGTCCGCCCGGGGGACGTGATGAAACTCACAACCCTCGAAGGAGCCGGTGAGCTATTGTACGAGGAAGCTGCTGGCCATGTTGGCGTCCCTGGCGTCTCATTCACCAAAGACTTGCTACACCACGAGGTCGGAGTCACCGAAGCAGAGAATGCGCCTGATGCCGATCTCCTTGGCGAGCCGGAGGCCATGGACGATGGCCTCGTACTCAGGCACGTTGTTGGAGGCAGCGAAGTGGATCTAGAGGGCGTATTTGAGTTGATCACCTTTCGGGGAGGAGAGGACTATGCCGGCACCCAGGCCGGTCCTCATTTTCGAGCCGTCGAAGTGCATGCGCCAATGCGTGGAGTCTGGGTGAGGCGGAACGAACCCCGTCTCCGCCCAGTCGACAAGGAAATCTGCCAATGCCTGTGACTTGATGGCGGTTCTTGGCTCGTACCGGATCTCATGATCGGCGAGGGCGATGACCCACTTGGCGATCTGGCCGGTGGAGTCCCGGCCGCTCATGATCTCGCCAAGCGGGGTCGTGCTCACCACGATAATGGTATGCTCTTGGAAGTATTGCTTGACCTTCTTGGCGGCGAAATATATGCCGTAGCACATCTTTTGGTACTGGGGGTAGTTCTGCTTGGACGTGGAGAGGACCTCGCTGAGGTAGTAGACGGGTCGTTGGACCGATAGGGACTTGCCCTCCTCTGGCCGCTCGACCACCAGGACGATGCTGATGACGAGGGTGGTCGCTGTGATGTAGGCGAGCAACGGTTCCTTCTCAGCCGACGTGGCCAGGATGGGCGCGTGGGCGAGAGCCTTCTTGAGGCCGCGAAAGGCCTCATCCGCCTTGTCAGGCCAGTCGAAGACTCCCGGCCTCTTGGTTTGGCCCGACTCGATTATAGCCGTCTTGTGAAGGAGCCCGTAGAGGGGCAGGGCCTTCTCTCCTAGCCGGCTGATGAACCGGCTGAGCGAGGCGAGGCAGCCGGTGAACTTTTGGACGTCGCGGAGCTGGGTCGGCTTCGGCATGCGTTCGATCGCGCTGATCTTCTCGGGGTTAGCTTCGATGCTGCGGGCGGACACGAAGAAACCCAAGAGTTGACCGGCGGGGACGCCGAAGACACACTTCTTTGGGTTGAGCTTGATCTTGTACTTGTGTAAGTTCGCGAAGGTCTCCCGGAGATCATCGAGGAGGCTGAAGTGCTTCTTGGTTTTGACAACAATGTCGTCGATGTAGACGTGGACGTTCCTGCCTATCTGAGGCAGGAGGCACTTCTGCATGCACCGTTGGAAGGTGGCACCCATATTCTTCAGGCCGAAGGACATGGTGATGTAGCAGTAGGCCCCGAAGGGCGTGATGAAGGAGGTCTTGAGTCGGTCTTCCGAATCCAGCTTGATCTGGTGGTAGCCTGAGTAGGCGTCTAGGAAGGACAGCAAGTCGCAGCCGGCTATGGAGTCGATGACTTGATCGATCCGTGGCAGGGCGAATGGGTCCTTGGGACATGCCTTGTTTAGGCTAGTGTAGTCGATGCACATGCGCCAGGTCTTGTTCTTCTTCAGTACTAGGACTGGGTTGGCCACCCAGTCCGGGTGGAATACTTCCATGATGAACCCGGCTACGAGCAGCCGGGCGATCTCTTCGCCTATGGTATGCCGCTTCTCCTTGGAGAAGCGGCACAGGGGTTGCTTGACCGACTTGACGTCTGGCCGGACGTGGAGTTTGTGCTCTACGAACTTCCTCAGAACACCCGACATGTCCTTGGGGGACCATGCGAAGATGTCCCAATTCTCATGGAGGAAGTCGATGAGCTCGCTTTCCTATTTGCTGTTGAGGCGGGAGCCGATGGTGACACACTGAGCCGGGTTGGCCGGGTCGAGTGGGATTTTCTTGGTGTCTTTGGACGGCTAGAAGGAGGCCTCGCCGACGGATTGCGAGGGAGGAGCCGGCACGGCTGGCTGGCTGGCAGGAAGGGCCACGAGCCGGTCGAGCTGCCCCTTCTCCTCGGCGATCTCCAGGGCCTCAGCCAGCCGGCTGCCGTCTCGAGCGCACTCGAGCGACATCTTGTAGTCGCCCTTGATGGTGATGATCCCCTTGGGGCCCGACATTTTGAGCTTGAGGTAGGCGTAATGGTGGACCGCCATGAAGCTAACAAGAGCCGGCCGGCCCAACAGTGCGTGGGAGGGGCTCGTAAGGTCCACGGCCTCGAACAACACTGGCTCGCGGCGGAAGTGGCCAGGTCCGCCGAAGAGGACGTCGAGCGTGATCTTGCCGATAGGGGAGCAGGACTTCCCAGGCACGATGCCATGGAAGACCGTCCGGCTCGCCTGCAGGTCTTTTATCTTCAGCCCGAGCTTATGCATCGTGTCGAGGTAGAGAATGTTGATGCTGCTGCTGCCATCTATCAGCACCTGCGAGAAGCGGCAAGATCGCTCCTTGGTGGCGATGGTGGGGTCGAGGACCAAGGCATAGCTGCCGGGATTCGGCATCACGGCAGGGTGATCGGCCTGGCTCCAAGTGACCGGCTTCTCCGACCAGTGCATGAACTGGGGAGTTGCCGGCATGGTGGCGTTCACCTCACGGCGGAGCCGGCGCTGAGCGTGTTTGCCCGTCTCTTCACTGGTGAAGATAACGTAGCAACCGTCCTAGTTGGGGAACTGGTCGATTAGACGACCGTCATTCGGAGCCGTTGTCGGCGCTGGGGCGGCAGCTTGGGCCGGGGCCGACGCATGGGCTGGCGGCGTGGGAGGAGCCGAAAGGCCGTCCCCCCGGGCCAATCGTTGTGAGAAGCTGCACTGCCAGAACGTGTGTGTACAGGGTTTGGTCCCTGGATGGTTCTTGTAGGGGAGATCGAGCATTTGCTCGAAGGTGAGCTTTGGCTGCCAGGCAGCCTTGCCGGTGTGCTGGCGCTGGCCAGAAGACTGGGCAGCCGGCTCTTGATCCTCAACGATATTGACCTGCCGGCTCCCGTAGCGGGGATCCGGTTGGTCGTTCTTGCACTTGTTGTTCTGCGGCTGCCAGTTGTTGGCAGCCGGCCGGGTCATGGCCGGCGTTGTCGTTGCCTTGGCGGGCGGGGTCGTCTTGACCTGGATGGCCGAATCGGCCATGGCGTATTTGTTCGCCTTGGTCATGAGCTCGGCAAGCGTGGCCGGCTCAGAGCACATGAGCTTATGCTTGATAGAGGTGCCGTCCCGGCAGCCCTCGATGAAGTATTGCATGGCTTGCACCTCGTGCACCCCCTCGCAGGAGTTGCGGAGCTCGGTCCACCGGGTGAGGTAGTCGCGGAGGGATTCGTCCGGCCCCTGAACGCACATGGCGAGTTCACGGGGGCGGCCAGGCCGCTTGTAGGTGCTGGTGAAGTTGCGGACGAAGGCCTTCTCAAAGTCCGTCCAGGTGTTGATGTTGCCGGCCGCCAGGTTGTTGAGCCAAGTGCGGGCCAAGCCGATCAGCATGAGGGGGGCGTAGCAAACAAGTACGTGCTTATTCCCCCTGGCGATGCCCATCGCGGTGGTGTAGTCGATCAGCCAGTCTTTGGGTTTGGCGGCCCCGTTGTATTTCGGGGTGTCCCGAGGGAGCGTGAAGCCAGTTGGGAACGGCTCGGTGCGAATCCGGGGGTCGAAGCAGGCCGGACCAATCGAGCCCTCCTCCTCGAGGAGGGCGGATTGCGCGAGTTTGTCGATGCGGTTGCGGGCGTCGTTCTCGCTGCGGGGGACGCGTGGCCCGAGCCGAGCCGAGAGTTTGGGACGGACGGTGGGTGGCGCCGACTGCCGCGACTCGCGCCGCAGAGGCGGCGTGTGCCCCTGGCTGCGCCGGCTGCCGGATGCCAGTGCTTCCTGGTGGCGTCCGCTCCGAGGCGGCTCGTTGGTGCGCTGGTTGCTAACAGTCGGCTGCTCTCCCCCCGGCGTCTGAGAGGGCCGGGGGTTGTTCGCTTCGGCCCGATGGCCAGAGACGCGAGGGGAGCAGGAGTACTGGCTGCTTGGCGGCCGGCAGTTCCCGTGCCCTCGTGCTCGGGCCGGGGGCCTTCAGTGGCGGCGCCGCCCGTTGCAAGCAGATGCTGCTGCACATCAACAACATCGATAAGCTCCTTGATGTGGCGCTCATGGGCGGCACGCTGTTCGCCCTCAAAGGTGGACAATTCCTCGTAGGCCACCTCAAGAGCCCATAGGTTAGCCACGGGGGTGTCGTAGACGGGCATTTTGCCACCGAGGATTTCGGCGACCATGCGGCCACGGTCGCGCACATCCCCATGCCGGCTGGGCTCGGTGCCAGCCGGAGTGAGTCCGTAGGCGGAAACGTGGCAGCGAGGGCGGTGGCATCCTTGAACAGGATGCGGCGGGCCGCCTTGAGATCGGCTGCGGTGGTGTCGGGGTTCGCCGTCGGGGCGATCGGAGTGCTCAGGCCCCAGAGGGCCGCGCTGAGCGGGTCGGAAGTGCCGATGCGGGCGGCGGCAGCGGTAGCCGCGACGCGTGCCCGTCCGGATGCGGTGTAGGAAGTGATGGCCATCAGTCCCATGAGATCGTGGCACCCGCTAGGGTGAGCCGCAGTGAGTGTGCCCATTGCCGTGAGCGGACCAGCGCAGACGAGCACCCCCGTGGGGTACTCGTTAGCGGACGGAGCCTCGGCGAGGCTAAGCCTGCCGAAGCGCTCGGTGAGCGCGTCGATGTCGGCCATGGGGCCGACGGAGTTGCCCGCAGGGCGTGCCGGGGCAAGCCCCACAATCTCCCCACGGTTTTGCCGGGACGAGCGGCGACGGCGGGGAATGGCGATGGGTCTTGCTCGGAGCATGAATCCGTCCGGCGCCGCGTATGGCACCACGGTGGGTGCCAACTGTCGTCGTTTTCTCACGACATATGCCATGGGGTGGCTTATCATAAGTGGTTGGGGCCAGAGGACGTCAATGGGCTCCGGGTGCGAGATCGGGCACAAACAGTGGTGACACACGACGTACCCAGGTTCAGGGCCCTCCGTGGGAGGTAACACCCCTAGTCCTGCTTGGTCTAATTGGATGGATGGGTATGTGTACAAGGATGGTCCTAGAGCTGTGTCTAGAGGAGGAAGAAGGAGCAGCCGGCTCGTCTTCCTCCACTACTAGAGAGGGTATGAGAGTTTTGTGGGTGTGCGCGAGCGATCATTCGTCCCCGTTGCATGGGGGGCTCAGGGGGTTTTATAGGCCAATGCCCTGGCTCTTACAATATGCTTAAAGTACCAAGGAGGGGGGGACCCGGCTGGCAGTCTCTCTGGTTGGCCAAAGGGTCCTGCCGCTCGTGCCGTCTCGTCGTGGGCGGGGCCCGCCGGCCGAGTGGTCCCATCTCCCGTTGGGGCCCTCCAGCCAACTCTGCGATTGGCCCTCGCCACCTGCCGCGGCACGGGTCGCCCGGGGGAGTGTCGTCTAGCGCCAGCCGGCCGAAGTCTCCGGTACGGCTGGCGGCCCTATAGCCATGCCGGGGCAGGTAATCGAGCGGCGAAGGCGTGCCGACACTGTTCCCCTGCCCGGTCACGCTCACCGGGGTCAGCGGCCGGGACGGTTGGACTGTAGCCATGCGTTGTAGTGCGTAAGCGGCCACTGTAGCCACAGGGCCGCCCGTCATGCCGGTCACGTCACGTCGTCGTACCCGCGGACAAAGGGACGGGATGGGGCACGTCCGTCCCAAAGTCAATGGAAGAGCCGGCCAGTGGGCAGCCGCCCGCGCCCAGCCGACCGAGGGCCCAACCGGCTCCTCAATCAGCCGGCCAGGGCGCTAGCCGGCACTGGCTTGCGCCGGATGCCCTTCAACTGGCCACGGCCAGCCGACCGCGTGGTTTTTCTTCGAAGCGAAAGGGGGAGGACCCCGTTACTTTGGCCTACCTAGGGGTAATAACCCCATCAAACAACCTTCCTACTGAAAAATTAGTAAGAATGCCTTCTTCGGTTTTGCGATAACATCATGAGATCTTAGAAGCCACTTGCAATAACACAAAAGTATTGATCTCATGTTGCTCGGAACAAATGTATATCCCCTCATACATCTGAAGAAGATGATCCTAGATAACTACATGAGTTCCCACCTAAGAACTTCCGAAAACTTTCTGGTTATGCAATCCGGTGTGGGGGATACAAGGAGGAAATATCTCACAGAACTAGCAAACCTACACCCCAACTGTATCCATCCTTCAACACATAACCAGAGGCTTTCGCAAATCCATCTAACTCGAATGCTCGGAAGCACAATGATACTAAACCATGGTGGTACCTCGGACGCCTCCCCAATACTGGGTGACTCCGACCTTATCTCACCACGACAAGTATTGAAGTAATTCCGAACACTCTCCATCGTGAGATACTAAAGAAGCTGAATGATAACGATGTGCCAAAATTCGCTGGACCTCGACTCCCTAGAAGAAATCAAGTCAGACAGGAGGAACCAAGACAGAACTCTGTCACATCGGTATCATATAGACTCCAAAATATCCGCGTGATCCTAATTTTTTTTTGAGCGAGAAGAGGAGTAGAATAAAAATTCCTAAGTTGAATACCTCACGAGAGCATAGAAGAGGAGTAAAAAGAAACCGACTCTCCGATATAACTAGACTCAAAATAGTTTTTACTAGACTTGACTCGGCCAAGTTCGATCAAGCAAAGGGCTCCTATGGTCGTATGGCTCTGATACCAACTTGTCATGCCCAAGAGGCGTGCCTATCCATATTAAGACACGAGGGCCTCGACAGGGATAGAGGCGAATCTTGCCATTAGCAAGTACAGTATCATTACATACATTTAGGAAGAGAAGTGTATATAAGTTGGCTTACACTCGCCACATGCTAAATTACAATTCCACACAATATTCCAATCATCCATACAAAGACAGGGTCCGGCTACGGATGAAAACAAATGATGAAATGATGCAATGACAGTGGCTTGGTAGCCCAAAGATCTCGACCACGACCACTCTACTCGTCTGGATAAGTGACGTACATCCTTCCATGCACCTCGTCATACTCCCACTGGAGCTGCATCACATCATCTGGGACGATCTCATCTGTACCTGCACTTGGATTGTTGTAGTAATCTGTGAGCCACGGGGACTCAACAATCTCGGGCCTGGGTACCGAGACTATTCAAGCTTATAGGTTGGAATGGGGGATGTGTTTGGTTTGAAGCAGCACTAAGCTTTTATAGTGGCTAAACTTACGGAACATGAAAGTAAATATGTGGTCTACGATAAATGATCGAAAACTAGAATGACCTCTAAGAGATCCTAAACACCTACTTACGTCAATCATAACCCCACCGTGTTCTCTCTCGGTTCATGTTCACGAGCAGAGACAATCACGGTTACTCACACATTTGGTGCTTTTTTTATTAGAGTTTACTTCAAGTTAACTATAATCGGGTGTTAAACAAATATCCAAGTTGCCACATAACCGCGGGCATGGCTTTTCAAAAGTTTTAACCCTATAGGGGTGCTCCAACTAGTCCATCACAAATTAGCCACACTCCACAGGAATTGCCTCGACCACGGATCTCGTGATTATCCTAGGCAACTCCAAAGGAATTCCAACACCTCGAGATAGCCCAAAGAAAATCAGAGTTCCGCACGCAAGCCACTCGATAAAGGTAAAACAAGTCCAGTAAGACCGCCTGGCAGGCCAGATCCCAATAGGAGCCGCGCGTATCTCTGTCTCAAGGCACTACCATATGGGCAAGATGTTGGGTTGGCTGAAACCCTGGGTGACCAGGGGGCGCCGGACATCGCCCAGTTTGGACCAACACTCATGAGGAGCACTAGCCCGAGTTGTTGATTAATCCACGGGGTTGCAAAGCCCTATGCAATTTTTATTAAGTTGTTTAAGCAAATGGTACCAATGTTGGGTCTTGCCAGACAAGTTTTAATCTCAACCGAATAATCAAGGGGGTCCCCATAACAACCCGGAGCATGTTAGGAGCACAAAGTATGGAAACATAACACCGGTAACAAGAAACTATGGCGGTAAAAGTGGAACAAAACACCGGGCAAAAGGCCAAGCCTTCCACCATACCAAGATATATATGTGCATTAAATTAAATAGAAGATAATATTGTGATATGCCAAATCCATGTTATCACATGGATACAACCTGCACCTGCAACTAAGAACACTATAAGAGGGGTTGAGCAGCGGTAACTTAGCCAAACAAGGTTTGCTAGGATGTGTAGGGGTTAGAGGCTATCATGGCAATATAGGAGGCTTGACATTCAAGTGGTAGGTAGCGCATATGTAACGATAAGAATGAGACATCTAGCAAAGCAAAAATAGTGTCGGGATCCGGGTACGATCATCTTGCCTGTTGGTTTTTAGAGGGACAAAGAGCATGGTCCTCGTAGTGGTACTCTCCTGGATCCTCATACTCAGTTTCAACACTCGCGTCTACCCAAGAGAAACAACAACAATAAACACACAACCAAGGTGCAATGCACAAACAAGATGATGCATGATTCATTCGAAGAATTTAACATGGCAAACCTAAACTAGTCATGTTTCAAATGCAATAGTTTAGTTGTTTATAATTCTGGACAGAACCTCATGTTAAGTTATTTAAACATGCATGATCATGGCAAATATGTATGCTTCATGCAAAATTGATACAAATGCATGTGAAGAACGTAGGAAACGGAGTTACGGTTCTCACGCTACGTTCACGACAAGTTACGAAGGCAAAACACAAGACAAAGAAGGCCATGGCTATTCCTTGGAATTCCAAGGTAGCCACTGGTTAGGCAATGAAAAACCAACCACAATGGAGTCAAAGATCAAGCAATTCCATGGAGTATAGCTCCCACAAGTCACAAAATACTAAAACAAACAATCTGCCACTAAACATCAACATAGTAACTTTCACAGCCAATAACTAGAGCTACAGGAAGTCTCCAACCACAAACAAGGCATTGACAGAAACTACATATCATGCTTATCAAATTATCCAACTACACAATCTGAAATGGAGGCACACATCAATAAGCATGAAGCTAACAAGTTGGCATGATGAAACAGATTTTAGGGACTTGAAATAACAGTTTTTTGGAATATGAGTTAAGCTGATAGCAATTTGACAATAGAAACTAATGGTGATAGAGACCACCTTATGGCATGAACATTAACAAGATGATAGAGGGCAAAATCTACTTCACAACACTAGCACTGAGCTTGAGCTAATTCTCAACATATCACTTGGAAGCATCCACTCTTTATGGCTTAAAAATATTAACAGATTCTGAGACTTAAAAATATTTATCAGGTTTGAAAACAGCAACATTTTAGTAGCTACTTTAGAGCACGGTTCCCAATTATAAGAAAGTTTAACATGACAAAAATAAATACCATGGCATTCTACTCATCAAAGGCTACCACTTACATGTTGGCACAATTTTCATAGCATGCATGGATTAAATATAACAAAAATGACAAAATCGCACTTTGAAACAAAAATGACATTTTGACAAACTTGCTCAAATGACCAAACAAGTTACACCAGTGAATTCCTTGGGTGATTCTACCCCAAAATCATGTATCATACTCATATGTTTACATGGAGGAACATGGCAAATCACTAGTTAGAAAACCCCCAGCAATTCCTATAAGTGAAAACTTACTAAAAATGCTCATGTGCATATATGTTCATGTCCAGAATTAGCAATATACCAAAAATAGAAATATCTGTTTACAACACCACAAAAACACAAACAAAATAAAAGAAAACACAAATTAGGAGGGGACCCACCTGGCATACTCACCAGGGTCCCATAGTCGATGACAAGTGGGGCATGGGCCCACTATCACACACACTACACCACACACATAGCTACACATGCCACACACACTCAGACACACACACTGGATTAGCCATCCACACCAGAGCCACACACACACACACAACACACATAGGCACACACACACGCATACACGCAGGCACACCAGATCTGGTTATGGCTGCACCAGATCCCAGCACAACAAACACTGGATCCAGCCTATCAAATAAAAGAAAACAAAGGTGGGGGAAGCTGGGATCGAACCCATGACCTCGCGGTCGTTCCTTGAGTCGACTGCCACCGCGCCACTCAAGGGATCTCAACAAAAGGGGGGATCTAGCTCTACTTGTACCAACACCTCGAAACGAACCTGACGAACCTAAATATAAATGACCACCGGCGGCAGAGAATGGCAGCGATGATCCCGGTGACTATTGGGCCTCTCCGGCGACGCGGAGCACGCACGGGGAGAGCGGGGACCTATGGGTATCCAATCCCCTGCTCGTCTCGCGACAAGGAGGACGGAGGCAAAGGCCCTCAAGGCCGTGCCTTGCACTACGCAACGGCGACGGCGAGCTCCAGGCGACGAAGCCAAAAGGGGGCTTCGGCGAAATGGGAGGGCTGCGGGGAGGAGGCGCTCACCGAGGGCTGCTCGGAGACACAGGAATGCAGTGACGTGAGGAAGAAGACGAAGAAGACAGCCGGCGACAGCTTCTCCGTTTGCGGATGACGGTGACGACGAGGTGGCACTGCGGGGGTGCTCCTCACCCCTAGCATCGGGAATGGAACGCGGATGACACCCACGTGCTTCATGCCATCTCCACCAGTGACGAGGACCACCGGAGGCGACGGCGATGACCCAGAGGCAACGGGACTCTGCTCTCTGAACCTTACCTCTCTGAAACCTTATATAATAGGGGAAGAAAGGAGATGGGAGAGGAGGCAGGAGAAGAAGATAGGAGCGGCGGCGGCAGGAGGGGAAAGAGGAACCCTAGGTGGAGCCACACACACGTCCAGGGGTTTTAAAAGCCCTGGAGCAGATGGTGACAAACGGCACAAGGACACGACAGAGTGCTCTCTCTCTTAGCTCTCTCTGAACCCGACGGAAAGAAACAGACGGGAGCAGGTCTCCGCTACACTGCGGCTGGGCCGGGGAAGGTCCAATGCCCACTCTCTCTCGCAGAATATAAAACAGAGGGAGTTCCTATTAATAAAAAGATACAAACAAGAAAAAGCCCTCAGAGAAAAAGAAAAGGGTTTGGTATAAAACAAAAATACCTTGCGTGAGCAAATAATATGCCCCATTTAAATAAAATGAAGAGATGATTTTTGGAACAAAGAAATTAAATACTTTTAAATATGAACAGCCCCTGTTATTTAACAAAAACCCATGAGTCCAAGTCCAAACATCACAGAGAGCAACACACACAAACTCAAAATAATATTTCCTACAACTTGAACATTTTTAACAGATTTATAGAGCAAGTTAATTCTGTTAAGAAAAACCACAAGAATAAAAGGCTTAGGTCTAGATTTGAAAATAAGGGTGAGGAAGGAAGTTAATGCCCACACATGCACACATCACAAACACCAAGAAGTTCTCACACCTCACAACAAGAACACATGGAAGCACACCACAAGATATTTTGCATGACATGATGATGAGATGCATGATGCATGATGCATGAGACAATGACATGGCAAAGGAGCAAACTCAATTCATTCAACACATGACACATGGGTCCACATAGGTGACATGGCCATAAATGGCAGGGGCAGCACTTGGGCTGTCACAATAGGACTGGCCAAGCTACAAGAATGAAGACTTTACATTTTACTTTGTGAGAAATCACTTTGAGTCCATAGGAAAGCCAGTACTATTAAAAGGGGGTAAGGTAATAATGGTGAATGACATGCTCAAAATGATCGAGTGCTAGCCACCAAAATCATTCACAAACTCTCCCACAAATATTCTGTCTTAGACCCTTCCACTCAAAATCGGTAAGACCAATATTTCCCATTCGGTCCTACGGGGTCAAAACCCTAGACAGAGCCTATGACAAACCCATATCTCGGTGCTACCAAGCTCTCCATATCGGCGCGACCGAGTTCAGTGAACAACTTCATGTTGCCCCATTTACAAGAATCAGAATTTCCGAGAATTGTGAATCGGTCTCACCGAGTTGTGTAACTATCCTTGGCTACTCATATAGGTATCACCGAGATTCCTATATCGTTCTCACCGAAAACGCCAAAGTTGCCACATTTTGCACTAGTCGGAGTGACCGAGATTTCACTTCGGTTTCACCGAGTTGGGCAATAATGTTGTAACAGTTGGGTTTTTGGAGATGCCTATATATACCCCTCCACCACCACTAACTAATACGTCTCCAATGTATCTACTTTTCCTAACACTTTTGCGCTTGTTTTGGACTCTAATTTGCAAGATTTGAATGAAACTAACCCGAACTGACGTTGTTGTGAGCAGAACTACCATGATGTTGTGTTTTTGTGCAGAAATAAAAGTTCTCAGAATGGAACAAAACTTTTTGGATAATTATTTTGGAATATATGAGGCATATTGGAGCCATAAGCCACCAGAGAGGGGGGCCAGGGTGGCCACCCTCCACCAGGGCACGCTAGACCCCCTTAGTGTGGCCTGGTGGAGCGTGCCCACCTGGTGGGCCCTCTGACCCTAATTCTAGCACTATAAAATCCTAAATTTTGAGAAAAATATTATTGAGAAAGTCTCATCGCGGTTAACGATACGGAGTCGTCACCACCTCCCGTTCTTCATCGGGAGGCCACATCTGGAGCCTGTTTGGGGCTCCGAAGAGGGGAATCTTTGGTCTCCGTCATCAACAACCCTTCTCCATCGCCAATTCCATGATGCTCCCCATCGAGAGTGAGTAGTTCCTTCGCAGGCTTGGTGGTCGGTGAGGAGTTGGATGAGATTCATCGTGTAATCGAGTTAGTTATTGTTAGGGCTTGATCCCTAGTACCCACTATGTTCTAAGATTGTTGTTGTTATGACTTTGCCATGCTTAATGCTTGCCACTAGGGTCCGAGTGCCATGATTTCAGATTTGAACCGTGTATGTTATCATCATTATATCTATGTTCTTGATATGGTCTTGCCTAGTCATATGCACCTATTACGTGTTATGATCCGTCAACCCCATAGTGACCATATTTGGGATACTTCACGGTGATGATCGTAGTTTGAGGAGTTCATGTATTCACTAAGTGTTAATGCTTTGTCCCGGTTCTCTATTAAAAGGAGGCCTTAATATGCCTTAGTTTCCTTATGGACCCCGCTGCCACGGGAGGGTAGGACAAAAGATGTCATGCAAGTTCTATTCCATAAGCACGTATGACTACATCCGGAATACATGACTACATTACATTGACGAACTGGAGCTAGTTCTGTGTCGCCCTAGGTTATTACTATTATATGATGAATATCATCCAAAAAATACACCAATCCAATGCCTACGAGTTTTCTACTTATTGTTCTTTCTAAGTTACTACTACTGCTATTACTATTGCACTTGCTACAAAATCACTATTGCTACTATTACCGCTATTGTTACTGTTATTACTGCTATCAAACTATCGTATTATTGTGCTACTGGTCACTTTGCTGCAGATTTTTATCTCCAAGGTGAGGTTGAATTGATAACTCAACCACTAATACTCTCAAATATTCTTTGTCTCCCCTTGTGTCGAATCTATAAATTTGGGTTGAATACTATACCCTCGAAAACTGTTGTGATCCCCTATACTTGTGGGTTATCAAGAACTTTTTCTGGAGCCGTTGCCGGGGAGCATAGCTATATTTGTCGAGTCACTTGGGATTTATATCAATTGATCACTATGAAGAATCTAAAGGATACCAAAACCAATATTTCCCCTCTACTACAAGGGGAGGTAAGGAACTGCCATCACACTTTGCACTTGATTCACCTTCTGTTATGAGTAAGTTTGCAACACCACCACATGCTATTAATCCTGATATTGATGATGGTACTATTGCTATGAATGATTCTTATGATGATACCGGTACCATGCTCGATGATAATGTGCCACTAGGTGAATTTCTTGATGAAAAAATTGCTAGAGCTAGCGAGGATGAGATCTTTGAAGCTGATGATTATGAAACACCTATTAGGCCTAGTTCTCCTATATTTGAAATGCCTAAGATACCTAAAGGTTATGCTTTGGATGGATAAATATATCGAGAGATTCTTTCTTGTAAGGATAGAAATGATCTCAAGAAACTACTATGTAAATATAAAGAAAAGACTTTGAATGCTAAAATGAATGTGATCCTAAGTTTGCTACTTTACCTATCTTTGTTACCGATAAGGATTATGAATTCTGTGTCAACCCAGAGTTTATTACTTTGGTTGAATCCGATCCTTTTCATGGCTATGATACTGAAACTGTGGTATCACACCTTACCAAGATGAATGATATAGCCACCCTATTTGCTCATGATGAGAAGATTCGTTACTATTATATCCTCAAATTATTTTCGTTCTCACTAAAGGGTGATGCTAAGATATGGTACAATACTCTTACTCCTGGTTGTGTGCGTAGTCCCCAGGATATGATTTACTACTTCTCTAAAAAATAATTTCGTGCTCATAAGAAACAAGCTGCCTTACAGGAAATATTTAACTTTGTGCAAATTGAAGAAGAGAGTTTCCCACAAGCTTGGGGGGAGGCCTCTCCAATTGCTTAGTGTTTTGCCTGATCATCCTCTTAAGAAAAACTAAATACTTGATATCTTCTATAATGGACTAACTGATACTTCTAGGGACTTCCTAAATGGTTGTGTTGGTTGTGTTTTCAGGGAACGAACTATTGAACAAGCTGAGGAACTATTGAATAATATATTGAAGAATTATAATGATTGGACTCTTCCTGAACAACCAATTGAACCCACTCCGAAGAAGAGGGGTATCGTATTTCTCAGTCCTGAAGATATGCAAGAGGAAATAAATGTATGAAGGAAAAGGTATTAAAGCTGAGGATGTTAAGAATTTACCACATATTGAAGAAACACATGGACTTAACACAACAACACCTCCACAGGTGGTAGAGGTAAATTCTTTGTTAAAGTTTGATGAAGGTGATATCCCTTACAATAAACATCCTAGTCAATGCTTATATGAGTTTGATAACTACATTATGAAACAAGAGCACTTTGATGCAAATGTTTTGAAACACTTGAAATATAATTCTGATATGACTGCTCGTTTGAATGACTTGTTATTTAGAATCAGTAACGATGTTAGAGGTGTAGGAAAAAAAGCCTCTATGGTTGAAACTCAGTTAGAACAAGTTTCTAAATCTCAAAGAGAATTGCTTGATGAAATGAATAATAATATGAATGATCATGCTATTAGAGTAGTGACTAGAGGAGGTAGAATGACCCAAGAACCACTTTATCCTGAAGGTCATCCTAAAAGAATTGAACAAAACTCTCAAGGAATTAATGTTGATACACCTAGTCCTTCTAAGAATAAAAAGAAAAAGAAAAAGAAAAATGATAGGATTTTGCATGCTTCTAGTGAACCTGAGATAGAAAAACCTCCTAATGATACTAATGATGTTTCTATTTCTGATGTTGAAACTCAATCTGGTAATGAACATCCACCTAGTGATAATGATGATGATAATTATGTTCATGAGGACACTCAACCTAGTAATGATAAATATACTCAACTTAACAATGATAAAAAACCAGATAATGATGTAGAAATAGAACCTGGTGTTGATCTTGATAACCCACAACCTAAAAATAAATGATATGATAAAAAGGATTTTGTGGCTAGAAAACATGGTAAATAAAGAGAACCATGGGTTCAAAAACCCATGCCTTTTACACCTAAACCATCTAAGAAAAAGGATGATGAAGAATTTGAACGCTTTGCTAAAATGATTAGGCCAGTCTTTTTGCGTACCCGCTTAACTGATATCTTAAAGATGCCTCCTTATGCTAAGTACTGGAAAGACATCATCACTAATAAAAGAAAGAAACCTTAAGTGGAAATCTCCACCATGCTTGCTAATTATTCTTTTAAGGATGGAGTACCTAAAAAACTTGGAGATCCTGGAATACCAACTATATCTTGCTCAATTAAAAGAAATTATGTCAAAACTGCCTTGTGTGATTTGGGAGTTGGTGTTAGTGTTATGCCTTTCTCTTTATATAAAAGACTTGATTTGAATAAACTCACACCTACTAAAATATCTTTGCAAATGGCTGCCAAATCAACTGCCATACCTATCGATATTTGCGAGGTTGTGCCGTTGTTGTTGCAATTGTTACTATCTTAACAAATTTTGTTATTCTTGAGATGCCCGAGGATGACAATATGTCAATTATCCTTGGTAGACCCTTTTTGAATACTGCAGGGGCTGTTATTGATTGCAATAAAAGCAAGGTCACTTTTCATATCAATGGTAATGAGCATACGGTGCACTTTCCGAACAAACAATTCCAAGTGAATGGTGTGAATGTTATTGAAAATTCTCTGACACTCATTATTGGAAACTTTCAATTACCTCTATCTACTGTCAAAAAGAAATATGGTATTATTACAGTTGGGGATATGTCTATCCCCGTTGGGGTAACCTAGTGTTTTACGAAAGTTCTTCGGTTTCATGCTAATTGAATGTGGTTGTTACTAAGACTTGATCAACCTTATTAATGAATCATTTTTGAGAAGTATGAAGTTGATGAATTTAGTAGACACAACTCTCTGTACCCACTTTTTGTTTTCTGTTTTTCCTAGTTAAATAAAATAAACTGCCATGTTTATCATGTTTTGTGATTTCCCCGAGCAATAAAAAATGACCCAAAAATAAAAGTTCTCAGAATGTCCTGAAAATTTAACATGATTTTTCTGATTATTTATGAATTTCTGAAACAAATAACACCGGAGGGGGGGTGCACCTGGTGGCCACCCTCCACCAGGGCGTGCTAGTCCCCCCTGGTGCGGCCTGGTAGAGGGTGGGCCCCAGGCGGGTCCCCCCACTTATCCCTTTAGCCCATGTCATCTCTTACCTATAGAAAAAATTCACCATTGCTCTGTCCCTCATGTTATTGCTCAAGAACTCATGATTTTTGATCTCTTTGCTCGAAGCTCTATTTCTGAAACTGTTTTAGGGGATTGCTTCTCGGTATGTAACTCCCCCATTGCTCCAAATAGCTTTTGATTTAGTGGTTTATATTCAGAATAATTAGCTACTCTTGGTGTTGTAGATTGGCTTGCATGTTGAATTCTTAGAGTTCTAAGTAGTTTGAATGCTTGATATGGCCTCTATGCATCCCTGGGAGTAGTTGCTATCAATCTTATTTAGTTTTGCGGACTAAAAATTTACAGAAATTTATTTGTAGAAAATAAGATGATTTTCTTTAGGAAGTACTCCTCCAAGAAGAATGCTAAGGGAGTTATTGGGGAATCATCTGTTAGTGACCTCTACATTCTGAGGAAGGATGAAGTACGGCCGTGCGAATGGCCACAAACCCCCTTTATAGGGGAAGTCAGTTTTCATCAAGAATTTGATCAATTCATTGAAAAGGCTGGGTTGACCAACTTCCTCACAGAGAAGTGTGACCAGTACCACATCCTCACAAATTCCTTTTTGCAAAGTTTTAGTTTCCTGAGTAGGAATAACCCTCCTGAGGTGCAGTTTAATCTATATGTTGAAAACTACAAGATGCCATTCACTGACTTTTGTGACATATGTTTGATTCCTTCTGACGGGGAATTAAGAGCGCCTAGACCATCAAAGTTTGAGGAGTTTCTTCTCATTTTAATGGTGCGTGACGAAAGAGGTGTCCAAAAGCCACAGTCACCAATTGGCAGTTTCCTTCTATGCACTACTTTGCTATATTAATCGCTAAGTATTTAACTGCTAATGAAAAGGTCGTTGCACTAAGTGCCCCAGACCTCGCCATTTTACGATGTGCATTATATAATGATCACACTTTCAGCTTAGGGGCTATTTTTGCACGACACTACACCTTAATAAGAGTAAGGGCAAGATACATGGTGGCATTTACGCTACTCGCTTAGCGAGTTGTTTTGAAGTTCAGATACACCCATATGATTATCTTTTGCCCAAGGTCTATCTAGATCACATGTCGTTGCAGGAGCACCACTTTATTGATGAAGCTGATCTCTTTCATAATTTTGTTATAATTAGTATTTAGTGTTGTAACTCGTGATGTTGTCCCATTGCCTGCACCTGCCTTGTTTGATTCTGTTGCCAGGAACGGATACAAAATTATGCCAGATAACATTACCGCCTACCGGAACAACCTAGCAGCAGCAGCTGAGGAGGAACCCAAGGAGTAAGACGCTCAAGTGCCACCACCACCTAGTATTAGCTCAGACGCTCAGGTGATTACCAAACTAGGCCAAAAGCCTAAGCTTGGGGGAGTATGTATTTCCACCGACATTACATTCATGTTCACACATTTCATTTCAGTTGTCGGTGTCCACACTCTTTCATTATATTATCCATGTTAGATTTATTTTTCCCATTTTCTTGTTATGTGTTTGAAAAACTTTGAGAAAATCCAAAAATACTTCTTGTTTCTTTTCGTTTTTTCTTTTTAGTTTAGTTAGTTGTAGTATTAAAACAAAACCCCCAAAGATTTCTCATTTCTGCTTTTTCTTGTGGGAGTTCTCCTGTGTAAATAGTTTTTCTCGTTTTTGTTTTTCTTCTCTTATTTGCTTTCTTCAAGAAAAACTAAAAACTCCAAAAATATTTCAGTGTGTTTCTCTAAAATTCTTTTTCTTTTATCGAGTCATACCAAGGAGAAGACCACGATGAAAATGTTGAGTGGCTCTCATATGCATTATTGTTGATCTAACAAAGAGCCCATATTACCTCGTCTTCTCCTCTTGAATAAAATGCTTGCAGATTCCAGCCTAGTCCATGACACTCTCGCACTGTTATTATTTCCATATAATTCTATTGTGCAAGTGAAAGGCAATAATGACGATATTTTATGAATTGGCTACGGCAGAGAGAAGCAGGTATGAACTCAACTTGTTCTTGTTTTTTGTAAATATGTGTAACCTAGTATCCATGATTCAGCATATTATGATTGAACATGTTTGCAATGACAATTAGAGATTATAGCTGCTCATGCCATGCTCAAGTAGCTAGGAGTGGATAATGATTTATCTTGGATGTCAACATGCATTAAAATGGTTGTGATGTGGCATGATGATATGGTATCCTCCTCTGAATGTTTGAAGTGACTTGACTTGGCACATGTTCACGCATGTAGTTGAATCAAAACCAACATAGCCTTCATGATATTTATGTTCATGGTGTCCATATCCTACTCATGATAGCATTCAATATTTATTATTCATAATGCATGTTCATGACCGTATTCGCTCTCTAGCTGGACCCTTCTCAATCTATTTGCTAGCCTCCACCTGTACTAAGTGGGAATTCTGCTTGTACATAAAAAAACCTTAACCCAAAGTTATTCCAGATGAGTCCACCATATCTAACTATATGCGGTATTACCCTGCCGTTCCAAGTAAATTTGCATGTGCCACCTCTAAAAATTTCAAATGAACATCTGTTTTGTGTGCATGGACAGCTCATGGAGCGAAAGGGGGTGGTCACTATCTTCCATGTTAAGCGGGTTACTCTCATGATGAGTGTTTATTCCCTCATCCTTGCATGAGAAGGGCGGTAATAGGGATTCCCAGTCCCGAAATCAAAAGAAATTCAAATAATTAAACAAAACTCCCCAAGGAATGTTGTTGGTTTGGACGGTACCCGTGGATTCAGCTTGCCGTGGAGTGTGTTTGTTGGTGGAGGGGGAGTAGACCTTTATTTTTACCGCTTGGGAAGTGCCACTAATTTATTAACATGGAAGATATTGATAGATCTTGGTCATAACATTGACAAGAAGGGTGTACCTCTCAAAATTATACTTATCTCTTATTTAATCCTTGAGCCCTGACACCTCTGCGAATCCCTGCTTCCCTCTGCGAAGGGACTATCTATTTACTTTAATGTTGAGTCGTCACCTTCTAAAATAAGCGCCAGATCTGAGAGCACTATTGTCACCCTCATGCATTGTGTATAGTGAATGTTGGATGCATCATGACTGGATCTTTTTTACCATGAATTACAATGTTTAGTCGCTGCTTGAACTTTGAAGTTGCTCTGCATTTATGTTTTGTGGTCTCAGAAAGGGCTAGCGAGATACCACTATTGTCATATTATATCATGACTATTTTGACAAATGTGTGCACTTGAGATATCTTATTATTGCTCGCTAGTTGCTTGTGACATTGATATGAGTTAATATAATCTTTAACAATTATTGTTGACATGGTTAGTCATAATCTTTGTTGAAAACCTCGGTGCTACTTAAGCATATGTATGTAAACAAGAACAAAAGAGTTCGTAAACGTTTTTATTTCTCGCTTTCAGTTTGTCAACTGAATTGCTTGAGGTCAAGCAAGGGTTTAAGCTTGGGGGAGTTGATACATCTCCAACGTATCTACTTTTAAGATCTTGATCATTGTTACGAAAGTAATTACTAGAAAACGCTTTGTCACAGCCCTAGTTTCTTCATGTTTGTCAATGCATTCATGCATGAATTTTTATTTTCAAATGAAAATGAAATGAGGGATGATCAAGCCTCACAATTCAAAATTTTGTCAAATAAGCATTATAACAATTGCTTCAAACTATCCCTAGAAAATGTTCCTGGTTCTCTAATAAAATATTGGATTGAGTTAAAATTATTGGGCTTTTGAATTAATTTAACCCTATTTGCATTGGATATATATTTTCTATATATAAAATATATGTCAAATAATTCTGAATTTAATTATGTGGCACTAGTTAATTATACATAGCTAATAATTTTTAGGATTTTATAAAATGGCTTGATATTTACTTTGAGCCAAAACAAATGTCAAAAATAAAAAAACAAAAAAAAGGCAAAGGGGCTTACTTGAGGCGGGCACTGGGTGGCCCATCTGGCCCAAGTGCCAGTCGTCCCTCTCCTTCCGCTAGGAGGACAGGGGCACGCGCCCGACGTGCTCTGCCACGCGCCGGCCACCTCCTCTCAGCCTGCCTGCCTCCCCCTCACCTGGAGACGCGCCACGACACCCCCTAGCCCCTCGCCTCTCCTTTCCCTCTCTCTCTGCTCCCTCTCCTCTGCTGTTTCTCTCCCCCTCGCGACCGAGCGCCGCCGTCGCTGCTGTTCGCTGCCGTCGCGGCCTTCGGCCTCGCCAAGCCCCTTTGCCACACCCCCAAGTTCCGTAGCGACCCCCTCGACCTTCCCGTGGAGCCAGGAGTCGCTGGGAGCTCCTAGAAGCCGAGCCGCCGCCGTCTTCCTCGCCTCGGCCACCGGAGCTTCGTCGACGATTCGCAACAACCGGAGCATCCCCGAGCCCGCTGATCCCCCCTGTAGCCTCCCTATGAGCTCGCCGTCCCTCTCCCCCTCTCCCCGTGGTCTCTTTCGCCGCTAGTCGACTTCCCCGTCAAGGACGTACGGGCGCCGTCGCGGATGTGCTCGCCGGAGAGCACTCTGGCAGCCCCGCACCCTCCTAACCCCTCCGATGGACACGCGTGAGCATGAGCTTCTCCCTAGTGGCCTCCGCGCGCACAACCGAGGCCCCTAGCGGTTTCCGACGAGTCTCCACAATGTCAGATGGTCGCCGACGACCATCCTCCTGCGGGTGCCCACGTGGCCGGCCGATTAGGCGCTTAACCCCGCCATTAGTCGCTGACAGCGGGCCCCACTACGGGTCAAACCCCCGGTCAGCGCGGGATTTGTCCCCGTGTCATTGACGTGTGGGTCTAGGCCATCAGGTTTGACCTGGACCAGGACTATTGACCTACTGACATCATGATGACGTGAGGCTGACGCAATAAATTATTTCTATAATATAAACAATTCAGAAAATTCTAGAAATTCATATAAACTTCAAAAATTCATAGAAAATAATCTGTAAGTTAGATTAAAATAATTTATATATGAAAATTTATCATAAAAATCCAATGAATCTAATGGTGGCATTTTCATGCATGTTAGAGCAAGCTAAATAGACAAACTTGGACATTTTGTTCCAAACGCAATAGGCCACTTCACATATGGAGTTGAATTTGATCCTCTGGTTCAAACCATCTTCATTTAACATGTTGATAGATGTATTAGCTCAAACCAGTAACATATTGCCATGCTATTATCATGCATCATTGTGAAGCATTTGCCTTGCTTAATTTGTACCTTGTTTGATCTTGTTGATAGACTTGCGAGACGTAGTTATCGACGACATCGAAGAACAGCCGAGTTCTTCTGATAAACAGGCAAGCAACCCCCCCTTTGAGCATATTCGATACAAACCCATCTCTCGCTCTTGCTCTCATTTCAATGCATTAATAGAATGTGTTTCAACTACTACTTATGTTACGGTAGATGAACCCACTCCTTTGCATGACCTGTCATTGTCATAGTAAATAGCTAAACCAAGCAACCTAGCATACCTGGTAGAAGCTTGAGCCATATTGTGCTATAACCCTGTTATGCTTGCTATGCTTAGTGTCGTGTCAGGTCTAATTCATCTGGTGATGAGCCAGAGTGAAATGGATGTGTCCTGATCATGAGGGTTAAGTGATGAACCCGTTTTGGTAAAGGTAGCGATGAGAGGCCATGTAGGAGTACATGGTGGGTTGTCTCATTGAAGCCGCCCATAGGAGCTGAGTTCCGTGTTGGTGTTCCACGACTAGCTACTACCGCACATTGGGCTCCGGTAACTCGAGCTCTCTCGGCCTAGGAACCTACCCTGTTCTCAGTCCAGGAGTCGCAGTAGTTTGAAACGTTGATAGGTGTGGCACGACCTGCGAAGTGGATGAATGGTCCAATCGGGACCGGCTTGGGGCCCTGCTTGCAATGTTTGAGGCCATGTTGGAAACCTCGGCCGGACTTCCATAATGGGTTCCAACTCAGATAGGCGACTGCCTTGGACATGAGTCATTGAAGGTTAACGTCCGTGGCTGACTCCCTCGCCGAGCTTCCGCTTGAAGGTTGTCGAGGTGCCTTTTACGTGCACACGATGATTAGTGACGAAGTACACCCCTGCAGGGTAAATTATCTATTCTTATAGTCGCGTATGTGGATATGGACTACTTGGATACTTGCATTGTTCATAGACAACTTTAAGTGGATACTCTAAAATGCACCAAACAAGTGTGAGTGCTATGGATGACTTCTCGTAGGAAGACAAGAGAGGATCCATAGTGGTGTTTTGAGATGGTGAACATGTGGACCCATGTGTGCTCTCTCGTAGGGAGACGAGAGAGTAGTGTTACGTTGGTTACTTTGTCATAGTCTAGATTAGCCAACGGTCAAAGCTGGCATTCTGCAGTAAACCCCACAATCCCGTTCTTTGATACATGATGCATATGTAGATAGTTCTGATGTAAGACTTGCTGAGTACCTTCGTACTCACTGTTGCTTATTTACATTTTTGCAGAGATAGACGTTGAGTTCAGTTATGTTTCTTCTAACGTTGACATCGACGGATTAGCTTAGTAACCCAGACAAAGGCCTAGCTCCTATGGTAGGGTCGTTGTAGCTTTTCAGGCTCTTCCAAACACTTTTGTAGATGTCTGTACTCAGACATGTAACTTCCGCTTGTTGTTTGTATGCTTTGAATGTTGGGTCATGTGACCCTTATGTTTGTAACATTATACTATGTTGGCTCCTTGGAGCCTTCTAAATAAATGTTATGTTGTAGAGTTTTGTTGTGATGCCATGTTGTATCTACGCATATCGTGCATAGTGCGTGTATGATTGAAATGCATTGGTATGCGTGGGATTCGACACCTAGTTGTGTGCCTTTAGTAGCCTTCTTTATAGGGAAATGCCTCTTTGTGCTTCCACCAAGCCTTGGTAGCTTGCTACTGCTCCGGACACATTGATTGACCGACATGTATCCTTGTTTGCTGCTGTGTCTGTCTCTTCGGGGAAATGTCTCGCAGTGTAATGGAGTCCCCGTAGCCTGCTACGACTTGTCTACGTGCAGTGATGACATTTATGTCGCACAATGTAATGGAGTCCTTGTAGCTTTCTATGACTCGTCTACACACGTTGATGATCGACACCTGCATTGCTGGGTTACGTATGCCTGTCCCTGTATGGTTGTGCCACCTAGGTCTATAACTAGTCATGTTGACCCGGGTTCTCTGATGTGTGAATGCTAGTGACACGTTCATATCCGTGAGCCAAAAGGGCAAACGGTCCCGGCCAAGGTAAGGTGGCAGCCATGGGTTACCGTGCGTGAGGCCGCAAATTGGTGACGTATTACAGGCTAGATTCATATGTCTTAGGATCTGGGTCCCGACACGCTCTTTCTAAAAATTCTCTTTTAGTTCTAAGCATAGCAGTTCTTTTCTTACTTTCATCCATAGAAACATATAAACCCTTAATTGATTCTTTGATCTAAGGTGGAAAAGCATGCAACTTGAGATTTTCAACATCATTGGAAATTCTATCAATGCCTCTATACATATCATCAATCTTATTCAACTTTTCTTCTATCGTAGTATTGAAAGACGTTTGGGCATTGATAAATTCTTTAAAAATATTCTCAAGATCAGAGGTGTTCCTATTATTATTATTATTATTATTATTATAATTACCATAGGAATTACCATAATTATTAGTGGAATTTCTAGGAAAAGGCCTAGGATTAAAGTTACCTCTATAAGCATTGTTATTGAAGTTGTTTCGCGACATGAAATTCACATCTACGGAATCACTATTTTTCTCAATCAAAGTAGACAAGGGCACACATTAAGATCAAGAGGAGCATTTTTACTAGCAACCAACTTCATAAGAGCATCAACTTTTTCACTCAAAGTACTAAATTCTTCTACCGAATTAACCTTTTTTACTAGTAGGTGCTCTTGCAGTATGCCATTGTGAATAATTTGCCATAATATTATCTAGCAATTTGGTAGCTTCTCCCAAAGTAATTTCCATAAAATTACCACCCATGGCAGAATCTAAAAGATTTCTAGAGACAAACTTCAATCCCGCATAAAAAAATTGTATGATGATCCAAATATTTAAACCATGAGTAGTACAATTTCTTAGCATGAACTTCGTTCTTTTCCAAGATTGTGAAATATGTTCATGATCAAGTTGCTTAAAATTCATGGTTTGAGTTCTAATGGAAATAATTTTCGTGGGTGGAAAATACTTAGTAATAAAAGCATCCTTGCACTTATCCTAAGAATCGATACTATTGCGAGGCAAAGAACAAAACCATTTGTTGCACTGTCCCGCAAAGAGAAAGGAAACAGTTTCAACTCACAATATCATTGTCCACATATTTTTTATTTTGCATATCCAATAATTCCACAAAGGTATTTAGATGGGACGCGATATCCTCGCTAGGATTACCGGAAAATTGATCTTTCAGGACAAGATTCAACAAAGCGACATTAATATCACAAGACTCTGCACTAGTGGCGGGAGGAGCAATATGAGTGCTAATAAAATCATTATTATTGGTATTGGAAAAATCACATAACTTGGTGTTTTCTTGAGTCATCGTGACTATGCAAACAAGATTCCAAGTAAACAAGAGATTAGCGAGAAAAAGGCAAACAAAAAAGAGAGGGTGAATAAAATGACAAATTTGTGAAGTGGGGGGGGGGAGGAAAACGAGAGGCAAATGAAAAATAATGTGAATTGCAAGGAGATGAGATTTGTGATTAGGAACCTAGTAGATTAGATTGCTTCCTCCCTGGCAACGACGCCAAAAATTCCTTCGACGTGGCTTGAGACTGCGTTGGTAGTTCCCTAAAGAGGAAGGGATGATGCAACACAACGACGATAAGTATTTCCCTTAGTTATGAAACCAAGGTATCAATCCGTAGAGGAATATCACGCACCCGCGTAAACAACACCTACACACAACCAACAAATACTTGCAACCCGACGCGAAAGAGAGGTTGACATGCTCTCTACGATAATAAGATATATTAGGTGATGATAGTTTTCGCAAATAGATCTCGCAAGAACACAAAGTAAAATAATTAAACAAAAAGTGCAGCAAGGTATTTTTAGTTTTTTGGATTAATATATCTGAAAAATATATATGCAAATAATAGATCGGAAAGCAATATGTTGGAAAAGTAGACCCGTGGGCCGTAGGTTTCACTAGTGGCTTCTCTCATGAGTATAGCGCACGGTGGGTGAACAAATTACTGTTGGGGAATTGATAGAAGATCAAATAATCATGACAATATCCATGCAATGTTCATTATTTAGGTATCACATCCAATATAAGTAGACCGAAATGATTCTGCATCTACTTCTATTACTCCACACATCGACCACTATCCAGCATGCATCTAGTGTATTAAGTTCATGGGAAAATGGAGTAATGCAATAAGAACAATGACATGATGTAGACAAGATCTATTCATGTAGGAATAGACCCCATCCTGTTATCCTTATTGGCAACGATATATGCGGGTCTTGTTGCCCCTTCTGTCACTGGGAAACAGCACCACAAGATCGAACCCATCACAAAGCACCTCTTTCCATGGCAAGAAAAATCGATCTAGTTGGCCTAACTAAACCAAAAATTCGAAGAAGAAATACGAGGCTTTAAGTAATCATGCAAATAAGAGACCAAAGAAGACTCAAATCATATTCACGGATAGAAACTGATCATGAACTCAAAATTCATCGGATCCCAACAAATAACCGCAAAAGTCATTACATCAAATAGATCTCCAAGAGACCATTGTATTGAGAAACATAGAGAGAGACGAAGCCATCTAGCTACTGCCTATGGACCCGTAGGTCTATGGTGGACTACTCATGCATCATCGGAGAGGCACCTATGAAGAAGATGAACCCCTCCGTGATGGTGTTAGATTGGATCTCGAGGTTCTGGAACTTGCGGCGGCTGGAATTGTGTTTTGTCGACTCCCCTAGGGTTTTTGGATTTTTTGGGAATTTATAGGCTCGATAGTCGGTTGAGGGGGTGCCCGAGGTGCCCTAATAACCCACAAGTGTAGGGGATCATTTGTAGCCTTTTTTGATAAGTAAGAGTGTCGAATCCCAACGAGGAGCTAAAGGTAGAACAAATATTCCCTCAAGTTCTATCGACCACCGATACAACTCTACGCACACTTACGCTTGGTTTACCTAGAATTAGTATGAAACTACTTTGCGGGAAGTAAACGAGAAGTACTTTGTGAGAAAAGGAACTTAGTAGTTATGTAGCAAGCTTTTTGTAACACAAGAGAAAGATTGTCCCTAGGCAATTGAATATGATACGATGGATACTTGCTATATGCAATGAGCGAGAGGCATACCCTAACACACTTTCCGTACTTGGATCATATGCACTGATGATTGAAACTCTAGCAAGCATCCGCAACTACTAAATATCATTAAGGTAAAACCCAACCATACCATTAAGTATCAAGTCCTCTTTACTCCCGTACGCCATAACCCACCTACTCAGGTTTATGGTTCTGTCACTTAAGCAACCCACCATAGGCAAATCATGAACATATTGCAACACCCTACATCGGGGATCCCTAACGCTTGTGCAACACGGAGGGCACCATAGGACAACAACATATCAACATACAACTCACATCCATAACATCATACCACAATTAACCCATAGGAAAAAAGAGATCTACGCAAACATCATAGGATATCCAAATATCATTGTGAAATAATATATGGAGTTGAGCACCATGTTTAAGTAAAGATTACAACGGGGAATAGAGGTGTTACACCACTGCAGTCTCTCTTACTAGTTAATATATTGCCGAATTCTTACCAGCTAATCTCGACTTAAAGACCCTTAGCAGATCAACGTACTTGACAGTCAATCTTCCCATGAGACCCTATACTGGATAAGGTTAAAACGGCGGCTTATGTCACGTGAGGGCCTGTGACACCCTGGATTTTGGCTACAGTGATCATTGTAATTAAGATATAGTGATGGCCAAGATTATGCTAATGCTTTTGCTAATCCATGTGTGATCACTTTTGGAATCAAAGCTCAATTCAAATTCCTTTGCAATTCCAATTCATTTGAAAGGTGATTTAAATTTTTTTGAAACTTCAATTTAAAAATCATGCTTAGGTTGCAATAATTCCCTAAGCTGTTCTAAAAATGGAACCAAAATTTTATCATGTGGTTTTGTGCCTCAAAACTATTTTAGCAGAGCCCAAAACAATTAATTAAATGCCTTTTTGCTTTTTGAAAATACAAAATCAATCCAAAGGCCCCCAAACTTTTTGTGTCAACACCTAATATTGCAATGTAAACATTAGGCCAAGTGCCATATTTTACTAAAGTAATCTAGCCCTAAATTAAATAAGTAACATAAAGAGTTAAAATAGAAAAATAAAAAGAAAGGAAAAAGGAAACAAAAAACCCTCCCTCTGCCCTGGGTCTTAGGCCACAGTGGCTGGCCTAGGCCGGCCCGGTGGCCCCCTTGGTCATCTCCCACCTCGCTACAGTGGGGCGACCGAGGCGCGCGCGCGATCGGGCGCGTCCCCGCCGGACCGGCTCACCGGCGACGGCCCGTTGTGTATAAGGGCGCCTCGTGTCCCCTCTGGAAAACCCTAGCCCCCAGATCCCCCCTCGCTCTCTCCTCACACCACCACTCTCCTCCCTCACCCGCATTGGAGCGCCGCCGTCGCCATGGCTGCCGGCTAGCCGTGACCGCTGAGCCCCATCCGCCTCGCCGCCGTGTCCCCCAACTCTGCCGTCAATCAATGCATCCACCCCGATCGCAAGATCTAGCCCAGAGCCCCTGCATTGCCGTCCCTGTGCCTTCTTCCTCCTTGGGCTGCTGCCGTTCGCCGCGACGATTCCGGCGCCATCGAGCCTCCCCCAAGCCCGCTATAACCTTCTGCAGGACCGTTTTGAGCCCCTGATTCTTCCCCTCTCCCTCCCGCACTAGCTCCGACCCCTTAGCCCCCTTTCCCTCTATGCCCGACGCTCGGCTCCGCTCGAGCTCGACGCCAGCGAGCCACCAGTGGCCTTTTGGTCATGAGCTCGCCGCCATTCATCTCTCCGCGTCACGTAGAGCCCCCTTGCCCTTTCCGTTTGCTCGCTAGGTCGCCGTAGCGCCATCCCCGTTGGAGCCCGAACAACGCCGCTGGCTCTGCTCGTCATCGGCGCCATTCTGGCCTGCCTCTGCTTCCCCCGCTCGCTGGAATAGAAGCGCACGTGTCCCCGTGTTCGAACGCGGGTCTCCACGCGCAAAACGAGCCCGTGTGGCCATTTTCCGATCGGTGGCCGAGCCGCGCCACCGCGTTTTGGTCATCGGCGGCCAAACGCAGGCCGGTGCTGACCTGGCCCGACTGGGGCTACCCCCAGTGACCCTGCATGTGGCCCCCTAGGCCCGGTTGATCAGTTGACCAAGTCAACTGGTTGACTGGGCACAACCCAGTCACTACTAGGTGGGGCCGACCCCCCTGTGTATGACATGTGGGCCCAACTCCTTTTTAATTAATTAAGTTAGTTTAATTAATTCTAATAATTAATTTAGACTAATTAGACTATGGTAGATGGGTCCCGCCCATTTAATTAACCTGTTTAGTTTAATTTAATTTCTGTTTAGCCCACTGTCTATGACAGGTGGGGCCCAGCTGTCAGGTTTGACCTGAGACAGCTGGGTTGACTACTGATGTCAGCATGACATCATGCTAATGTCATAATTCAATATTCGAAATAAAATTAATCTGTTTAATTCTAGAATATTAATAAAACTTTAGAAATTAATGTAAAATAATCTGTAACTTGGATGAAAATAATTTGTACATGAAAATTGATCAGAAAAGTCCCGCGAAACCGAATACGCTATCCGTTCATCTGTAACATGCTCCTAGCATGATCAACATGGACATTTAGCCTTAGGATCATCTGTCCGGTAGTAGCCCGAGACCCAGAAAATGTCATCAGATATTCTTCCGGTCCGTCTACGACATGTAGTACTGCGTTAGTGCATGCCTAGCTCTGCATATTGCCATGTCATGCATCGTGATGCATTTGTCTGCTTTATATTTATTGTTTCTCCACCTCTTCTTACCGGTAGACCCTGAGACTGACGGTGCTTCCGGGTACGACTACGCGTCTGACGATCAGCATTTTGTTGCGTAGCAGCAAGGCAAGCAACCCCCTCCCTTGAGCGTTCCGA
Source organism: Hordeum marinum (assembly GCA_022496015.1). NCBI lineage: Eukaryota > Viridiplantae > Streptophyta > Magnoliopsida > Poales > Poaceae > Hordeum > Hordeum marinum. The sequence goes on from CM039678.1 coordinate 453,083,920, forward strand.
TATCGCCCATTTCTTTCCCTCTCATTCTTGCATTAGATTTTGCTACTGTATTAGTTAGCTCCTATTCTGATGCATAGCCTGTTTTTGATGAACTGTTACTATTCCGGCAACCATATCAACTGCTTAGTATATGTTGATCAGTGAAGCCCCTGTGACCCCTTAGTCCCAGTCGCCCTGTTTCTTCATCAATGACCCGACGACTCGACGACTCGGTCAACTGACTGACAAACCCTTACTAACTCAGCACCCCACACCCCTTAAGTATGGCACTTCAGAGCTACTATCGAGTGCTGAGGGTGATACCTCACTTAGCACTCCCGATGTTAATTCTGTAGCATAGCTACTCGATCATGGGTATCGAGGGTGATTCCTCCTTACCAACTATCGATAGCGACTCTTGCCATACACATACCTTGAGTGGGATTCATCGAGGGTGATTCCTCGGATATCCACTTGGCCTATAACCACATAGCTACTATTGACTTGACACTATACTAACGTGACGGGACTGAAGGGACAGGCGGTACCACTCTGTTGAGGTGGACCTAAGTTCCTGATAACCCACAAGTATAGGGGATCACAATAGTTTTCGAGGGTAGAGTATTGAACCCAAATTTATTGATTCGACACAAGGGGAGCCAAAGAATATTCTCGAGTATTAGTAGCTGAGTTGTCAATTCAACCACACCTGAAAGACTTAATATCTGCAGCAAAGTATTCAGTAGCAAAGTAGTATGGAAGTAACGGTAACAGTGGCAAAGTGATAGTAGCAGTTTTGTAGTATTTGTAACAGTAGCAACGGAAAAGTATAAAGCAAAGATCAATATATGGAAAGCTCGTAGGCAATGGATCAGTGATGGATAATTATGTCGGATGGCAGTCATCATGCACCAGTTATAACATAGGGTTACATAGAACTAGCTTCAATTCATCAATGTAATGTAGGCATGTATTCCATATATAGTCATACGTGCTTATGGAAAAGAACTTGCATGACATCTTTTGTCCTACCCTCCCGTGGCAGTGGGGTCCTATTGGAAACTAAGGGATATTAAGCCTCCTTTTAATAGAGAACCGGACCAAAGCATTAGCACTTAGTGAATACATGAACTCCTCAAACTACGATAATCACCGGGAAAAATCCCAGTTATTGTCACCCTGGGGGATGCAGATCATAACTCGTAATAGGTGTCTACAAATTGCAAGATAGGATCAATAACACACATATATTCATGAAAACATAATAGGTTTAGATCTGAAATCATGGCACTCGGGCCCTAGTGACAAGCATTAAGCATAACAAAGTCATAGCAACATCAATCTCAAAACATAGTGTATACCAGGGATCAAACCCTAACAAAACTAACTTGATTACATGATAAATATCATCCAAACCATCACCGTCCAGCAAGCCTACGATGAGATTACTCACGAACGGTGGAGAGCATCATGGAATTGGTGATGAAGGATGGTTGGTGATGACGAAGGCGTCGATTTCCCCTCTCCTGAGCCCAAAACGGACTCCAGATCTCGTCTCCTGAGGAAGAATAGGAGGTGGCGGCGGCTCCGTATCGTGAAACGTGATGAAATCTTCTCTCTGATTTTTTCTCCGCAAATAGGAATATATAGGAGTGGAAACAAGGTCGGTGGAGCAACAGGGGGCCCACAAGACTACGCGACACGGCCAGGGGTGGCTGCGGCTAGCAGGCTTGTGGCCTGCTGGTGGCCTCCCTCTGGTTACTGCTTGCGCCAGTATTTTTTATTTATTCCAAAAATATTCTCCGTAAATTTTCAAGATGATCCGAGAACTTTTATTTCTGCACAAAAATAACACCAAGGCAATTCCGTTGAAAACAGCATCAGTCCGGGTTAGTTCCATTCAAATCATGCAAATGAGAGTCCAAAACAAGGGTAAAAGAGTTTGGAAAAGTAGATACGTTGGAGACGTATCAACTCCCCCAATCTTAGACCTTTGCTTGTCCTCAAGCAATTCTATTGATAAACTGAAAGTGATAAAGAAAAACTTTTACAAACTCTGTTTGATCTTGCTGTTGTAAATATGTCTATCTTATGCTCAGATTTTTAGCAAAGATTATAGACTAACCACATTCACAATAACATTTAGGTCTCACATTTACTCATATCAATGGCATAATCAACTAGCGAGCAATAATAACAAGTCTCGGATGACAACAATTTTATCAAAACGATCATCATACAATATGACATAATCGTATCTCGATAGCTCTTTCTGAGACCGGAAAACATAAATGCAGAGCACCTCTGGAGAACAAGGACTGACTAAACATTGTAATTCATGGTGAGAGAGATCGAGTTATGCTCATACTCAATATCAATTAATAGAAAGGCTGACAAATGACAATGGTGCTCTCTAACTGGTACTTTTTATAAGAGGATGATGACTCAACAATTAAGTAAATAGATAGGCCCTTCACAGAGGGAAGCATTGATTTGCAGAGGTGCCAGAGTTCAAGCTTTTAAAACTGAGATAAGTAATGATTTTGGAGCGGTATGGTTTCGTTGCTCACATAACGACCAAGAGGTTTTCAATATCTTCCATGCTAGATACATTATAGGCGGTTCCCAAACAGAATGGTAAAGTTTTTACTCCCCTCCACCAAATCAATCACACTCCACGGCGGGCCGAATCCACGGGTACCGTCCATACAAACACAATCCTGGGGGAGTTTTGTTGAATTAATTCTTTCTTTTTATTTCGAGCATGGGACTGGGCATCGCGATTACCAGCCACTTTCCCGTGAATGATAGTGAATCAACACATATCGTGAGAATAACCCACCTAGCATGGAAGATACTGATAGCTCCAGTCGCCACATGAGTGATCTGGGCATACTAAACAAAATATTTATTTGAAGGTTTAAAGTTTAGCACATGCAAATTTACTTGGGACGGCATGTAAATACCGCATATAGGTAGGTACGGTGGACTCATAGGGAACAACTTTGGGTTTATTGAGATGGATGCACAAGCAGTATTCTCACTTAGTACAAGTGAAGGCTAGCAAAAGACTGGAGAGCAACCAACTAATGAGCGACACAGTCATCAACATGCTTTGAGATTAACCAACATTGAATGCAAGCATGAGTAGGATATAATTCACCATGAACATAAATATCGTCAAGGCTATGTTTATTTGTTTCAACTACATGTGTGAACATGTGCCAAGTCAAGCCACTTGAATCATTAAGAGGAGGATACCATTCCATCATAGTACATCACAACCATTTTAATATGCATGTTGGCACTCAAAAGAAACCATTATTAACTCTTAGCTAATTAAGCATGGTATGAATAACTATAATCTCTAATTGTCATTGCAAACATGTTCAACCCATAATGTACTGAATTATGAACGATGAGCTAATCATATTTACAAAAACAAGATAGGTTGAGTTCATACCAACTTTTCTCCATCTCAGTCAGTTCATCATATATCGTCATTATTGCCTTTCACTTGGACAACCGAACAATGTGAATAATAATAAGAGTGCACGTGCATTGGACTAAGTTGGACTCTGCGAACAATAAATCAATGGAGAAGACAAGGCAATATGGGCTCTTATGTGGATAAACAATAATGCATATGAGAGCCACTCAACATTTCATCATGGTCTTCTCCTTACGACCCAAAGAAAAGAAAGGAAAATTATTTACACAAGAAAGCTCCTAACAAGGAAAAAGAAGAATGAGAAATCTTTTTGGGTTTTCTTTTTATTGCTACAACTAAGCAACTAAGAAATAAATCTAGAACTATTTTTTTGTATTTTTCTAAAGGTTAATTAAACACACAAGAAGAAAGCATAAACAAGAAATAGACTACCATGGATAGTATAATGAAAAAGTATGAACATCAACAACTAAAATAAGTGTGTGAACATGAATGTAATGTCGGTGAGAAATACGTACTCCCCCAGTTTGGGCTTTTTGCCTAAGTTTGTCTAGGGCCATGGCTGGCTCAGATAATATCCGAAGTCATAGTCGGGGTTGTACTGGGCTGCAGCGGCTACCGCCTCCACTACTGTAGCATGAAGGCGAGCGGTTTCTGCATTTCTCTCGTACTTGTTTGCCTCCTCTCTAGTTATAAAGTATCTCTGCTTCCCCTGAAAGTTAAAGAAGGCAGGAGCAGGAAGGCTAATATGGACAACACGTTGTCTGTCAAAAATTAGTCGGTACTGAAGGGATTGTTCGTTTCTTTCAAGAAACTGGTAGCGCATGAAAGCCTCATAATGAAGAAAAGCAGGAGGTAACTCAATATCATTCTCTCTTATGGGTACTCCAAGATACTCAGCTACACGGGTTGCATAAATTCCACCAAAGAAATCTCCATCCTTAGCATTATGATGTAACCTCCTAGCAATAATGGCTCCCAAGTTATATCATCTATCTACCATTACCGCACTCTTAAGAATACTCAGATCAGGCGCACAAAGGTGGCTATGCTCAAATTTACCATTAATACACCTAGCTATGAAGAGAGCAAAATAATGTATAGCCTGAAAGTGAATGCTCTCGAAAGTAGCTTGTGTAATGATTCTAGTTTCTCCTACTATGATGCTAGCAAGGAAATCATTATATTCATTTTTATGAGGATCGCTATGACTACCCCACTATGGAATTTTGCATGCATCATTAAAATCTTCTAGGTCCATGGTATATGTTTTATCATAAAGGTTAAATAGAACAAAATGAGAATTACGCCTAGATGAAAATTCAAACCTCCGCACAAAAGAATCAGTGAGTTGATAGTATTGCTTGCATCGGTCTGAAAGGAAATCCTCAAGGCCAACATTCCTTATGTACGCACAAAACTCTTCCTTGATTCCGGCGATGTTCATGAATTGATCCGACGACCATTCGCAAGGTAGTACTCGAGCTTCCCTTGGTAGTTCAAAATCGGGCTCACGTAACGCGAGTCTCGGGGCTTTCTTGCTCGAGGAACCACCTTGGTACATTCTCCTCAACATATTTTCTTTCTCTGAAAAATTTCTGAAATTTTTAGTGAGTGAAAATAAAGGTAAACAAAACTCAACAAAACTCATAGCAACTACTCCCTCAAGTCCCTAGAGACTATATCATGCATCAAAACTACTTGGGACCTTACAAATGTGACATGCAAGCTCAAGAACAAGGTCACCACAGTAGAATTTTTTTGCAATGTATAAAGCACTAGAGCAAAAACTAATTGGACCATTGAAGGAGTCACATAACGATGAGCAATCCCCTAAAACAGTTTTGCAGATGGATCTTTGAGCAAGGAGATCGAAAATGGCAGCAAGATGAGCTAGAACACGGGTTTGAGCAATGGTGGGATTTTTTCTAGAGGAAGATGAAGTGAATGGGTGCTGGAATAAGTGGAGGGGGCCACATGGGGCCCACAAGCTTGTTAGGCGTGGCTAGGGGGTGGCCGCGCCCTGCACGCTTGTGGCCCACTGGTGCATCCCCCTGTGCATTCTTAGTGCCAGATATTTTTAATATTCCAGAAAAATCATACTAAATTTTTAGGGAATTCTGGGAACTTTTATTTCTAGGTCATTTTTTTATTGCATGGAAAACTCAGAAAATAGAAAAGTAAATAACATTTTTACTTAATTTCATCTAGGTAACAGAAAGTAAAAGTTAAGTACATGAAGTGGTGCTTTCTAAATTTATCCATCTCATGCTCATCAAAAGGAATCTATCAATAAGGTTGATAAAGTCTTATTAACAAACTTCTTTCGAATAACATGAAACCAAAGAATTTCTGAATAACACTAAGTTATCTCAATGGGGATATGCATTTCCCCGACAATAAGTATATCATATTTCTTCTTTATAGTAGGAAGAGGGAACTCAAAGTCTCCAATAATAATTGTTGGAATTTTTTCAATAGAGTTGATACTATGAACTTGAGGTTGTTTCTTTGCAATCAATAACAGCTCCTGCATTATTCAAAAAGGGTCTACCATGAATGATCGACATACTGCCATCCTCGGGAATATCAAGAATAACACAGTCCATCAAGATAGTAGCATTTGCAACTACGACAGGTACATCCTCACAAATACCGATAGGTAGAGCAGTTGATTTATTACCCATTTGCAAAGAGATTTCAGTAGGTGTCAACTTATTCAAATCAAGTCTACAATATAAATAGAGAGGCACAACACTAACACCAGCTCCAAGATCACTAAAGCAGTTTTAACATAATTTCCTTTAATAGAGCATGGTATAGTAGGTACTCTAGGATCTCCTAGTTTTTAGGTATTCCACCTTTAAAAGTATAATTAGCAAGCATGGTTGTCGTTGTTTTCTCACGATAGATGCCATGGGTAGGCTTATCGAAGGTGATTGGGGCCGGAGGATCCCGACGGGCTCTGGGTGTGGGATTAGGCACAAGCGGTGGTGACACACGATGTACCCAGGTTTGGGGCCCTCCGTGGGAGGTTACACCCCTAGTCCTGGTTGGTTTAGTTGATGGATGGGTGTGTTTACAAGGTTGCTCCTGGAGCTGCATCTAGAGGAGGAAGAGGGAGCAGCCGGAGCCCGTTCCTATGCTATGAGGTATGAGTGCGAGGGAAGTATCCCGTGGGAGTGTATGCATGAGAGAGGTCGTCCCTATTGCGTGGGGGGTTCGGGGGGTTTTATAGGCCAACCCCCGGCTTTACAATACTCCTATGGTACAAAAATGAGGGGCCCGGCTGGTAGCCTCTCCGGTTGACCAGGGGGTCCCGCCTCTCGAGCCGTCTCATCTCCCGTAGGGTCCATCGGCTGCACAGTCCCATCGCCTGCTGGGGCCTGCCAGTCGGCTGTGTGATTGGCTCCTGCCCACCTGCTACGGCACGGGTCACCCGGGTGGCATCGTCTAGTGCCAGCCGTCCGAAGTCTTTGGTACGTCTGGCTGTACTGTAGCCATGCCGGAGCAGGTAATCGAGTGGGCTGGGGCATGCCGGCACTGTTCCCCCGCCCGATCGCGGTCGCCAAGGTCAACGGCCCAGACGGCTGAACTATAGCCACACGTGCCCATGCGTCAATGGCCATTGTGTCTACATTGGCATCCGTCGTGGCGGTCATGTCGTGTCGCCGACCCGCGTGTAGAGGGATGGGACGGGTTCTTGTCCGCCCAGGGGTCAACGGAGGAGGCAGCTCGCAGGCATCCGACCGTGTCCAGCCGGCCAGGGGCCAAGCCGGCTCCTTGAAGTCATCCTCGAGCCAGCCGGCGTTGCTCCCGCCGGCTGTGTGCCAGCCGGCCGGGAGGCAGCCAGCCACATGCTTTTTCTTCGAAGCGGGGGGGGGGGGGGGAGAATCCCATTGCTTTGGCCTACCCAGGGGTAATAACCCCGTCAGTAGTCCTCGAAGCCGACGAGGGGCCGCGTCCGATAGACGGAGGGGAGCCGACGGCTTCCCCCTAGCGGTACCCTCGTCCGGCGTGAAGCCGAAAGGCCGACCGAGTCAGTAGTCGACCCCGACGCCTTGGGTCGCCGACGCAACGCTCCAGGGCCTGGGCCGGCCCGCCATGCGCCACGCGGCGAGTAATGATGTCATGGGTCCCGTGCTCCCGGGCAGACGGGATGTCGCCCTGGGCCTAGCCCGCTAGGCCTCGGGCGTAGGCCAGTAGGCCTTGGGGCACAGGCAAGGATCTTCTGCGCCCCGACATGGCGGTTACGGCCCAGGACGCCCACACGCGCACGGAGATTCCGGGGGAGTGGGTGTAGTAAATCCCCACGTCCCCCGGGCGTGGCCTCCCCATTTAAAAGGGGAGGGAGGGCAGAGGGCGTAAGCACCCGCACCCCATTTGCCCCCTTGTTTCCTCTTCTCTCGTCTTCTCTGCTCCCTTGCGCGCCGCTGCTCCTCTTGCACGCAACCGCACTCACACGCAGACTCGCCATCGCAATTGTCGAAGGGCACGCAGGAAGCTGGGCCAGATCCGTGGTCACGGAGGCCACCATTGCGGAGATTCGCCGTGCGCGCATGCTGCCGCCGGTGGAGCGCGTGACCGCCCGCACACTGATGATGAGCTGGTGCTTGAGCCATAGGCAGGAGAGTTTGTCGTCTTTGCCTGCCATTTCTCCCACGGCTTTGGGCTCCCAGTGAGCCATTTCTTCTGTCTGATGATGGATACTTTCGATCTCCAACCACATCACCTCGGCCCCAATGCTATCCTCTACATCACGGGCTTCGTGATGCTGTGTGAGGGGTACATGGGGATTCTCCCCTTCATCGACTTCTTCAATACGCTGTTCTACCTCAAGGCGCTGAAGAGCAACGCCTGCGGGGGCGCAGCGGTGTGCTGCCGTGGCATGCACTTCCCGCACTTCAACCTCATTGACTGCATCAAGGGCTGGCATCGGACATTCTTCTACGTGAAGAACGCTGACCCACAGTGGGATTACATCCGGCTGCCGGCATATGTCAATGCGCAGTCCTCCGGGGTGAACTAGCCGGGAGCCGCCCCGTGTGGAGTGGCTCTTGCGGAGCTCGGCCGGCTCGTGCAGCCGAGGAGCGAGGAGGGGCTGGTCACCTCTGATCTGGTGGTGGCCTTCATCATGCGTTGGGTGCTGCCTCTCCAGATGAGGCTGCACTGGATCTGCGACATGTCCGGCCGCCGGGACCCCTGCCGGCTGACGACTGTCAACCTGACGCCGGCTCAGGTGGCGAGCGGGTGAATGCCATCACGATGTTCAAGCTGGCGTCGGCATCATGGACCTTTGGCAAGGAGCCGTACGACCGCCTCAACCGAGCTCCCCTGGTACGTTCTATCAAGGCGGCCCTTTTTTTTCGAACCCCCCAGCCGGCACCCAACCTTACTTCTCCGTGCTGACCGCAGTTGTTCATGCGACAAAACACGCCCGATGGCCCGCACCCCCAGATCTTCGAGGCGGAGCACGGCCGCTCCAACTCTGAAGATTACGAGCTGGGAGGCCCGCCCGAAAAGGGGGTCGACTCCTCAGGGGAGGTCGAGGAGGCGGCCGACCCGAGAGCCGGCGGGCCCAACGGAGCCGGGGGGTCCAACATAGCCGGACAGCCCAGCGAAGCCGGTGAGTATCATACCGGTCCCACGATCATGGACTGGACCAATGACGATGATGACGCCGATGATGATGATGTGATGATCCTGAACGCGCCTCCCCTCAGTTTAGCAGGGCCGGCGTGGGTGGAGCGAGGAGCGACTGGCCCATGCCCTGAAGGCCGGATCCGCCAGCCGGGGGAAGAGGACGGCTCAGGAGGAGCCGACGGCCCCACCGCTTGCCCGTAAATGGGTGAAAGTGGCCGCACAAAAGCCACTAGCACGCGCCAGGCGGGTTCTGGCCATCGTTACTGGGTAGTTGCCTTCCTTCTTGCGTGGGTTCCTTTCCTAGTTGTGGGTTGGCGGGTGCTTGACCCTTATGCGCTTCATGGATCCCATCGAACTCCACAATGTGGAGTCGATGGTCGGACCGACGGAAGCCGCCAGCCGACTGTCCCGCGAGCATGCGGCCACCCAGCATGAGGAGAAGAGGAGGCTCGCGGAGCTACGAGCCTCAAAGTCCGTAGCCCAAGGCGGGGCCTCGCGCTCCGAGACCTCGAGCGGCAGGAGGCGGAGGAGGTCCGTGGTGTCACACCCCTAGTTAGCTTACTTAGGTCAGCATGTGTGTGCATCATGTATTCACATTTTGCATCAATTTGAAATGGGGATTAACAGAAACCCTAACACCTCACCTGAATCAAACCAATTCAATAGTTGTGAAAAACCTACAAATCCAAAATGCCCATAAAAAATGTCCCTTAGGTCTGATAAATGTGGACATCAATATATCAGGGGCCATTTTAAATATTTGAATCAATATAGCATTTCAAAAATAAATATTAAAGCTGCTGAAAATGCCAAATAAAGCATTATAATTATTTTAGCATTCAAAATAATCTGAAACTTTTTGTAGAGGTTTGAAATATTCAAACTAAGCTCTATGAAATATTTGGAGTATTTTGTGCCTAGCATTTGTGCCTAAATAAAAATAAAACAAATGTCAGAAAAGAAAAACAAAAACCGGAGTTAAAAGAAAAACAAGGAGGAAGCTCACCTTGGGCCAGCCCATCTGGCCCAGCACTGTCTTCGTCCTCCTGGCGTCCAGAAGGACGAGCGCGTGCCCGTCGTGCGCTCGCGCTGGAGCTGCCACGCAGCTCCCTTCGCTCCTGCCTCCCCCGTCGCACTGCCGAACGGATGAGGATGCCGCTGCCGTCCCCATCACTCTCTCTCGCTCGCATTCGCCCGCAGCTCTCTCCCCCTCTACCTCGCCATGGCCGCCACCTTCTCGCTGCCATAGCTGCCGCTCCAGCCGCTCCGCCTCTCCCCTGAGACCCCCTTTCACTCTGCCTCGACGCGTTGATCCTCCCTGCCGAAGGAATCAAGCCCGGAGGCCCCCCAACAACGACCCCGACATCTTCTTCCTCCTCGGTCACCAGAGATCGCTGCCGTCCGTTCGCCACAAGCAGAACTTCTCCGAGCCCGCTCTCGATGCTGTCGCAACCGCTGTGAGCCACCGGTCCTTTCCCCCTTCTTTTCCCCATTTCTAGCGCGCTCTATCGCCGATCCACCTCGGACCCGAGAGCTCCTCACCGCCGGTGAGGACGTGGTCGTCGTTGCGGCGACGCAAGCTCACACCTGAGCATGTAGGCGTGCTTAGGAGGGTCCTAGGTAGCCGTTGGAGCCTTTAGCTGGCTCGTTTGAGCTCCGGCTCGACGAGCCCGTGCTCGCCTGAGCTTCGATAGCTGCCGCGCTCAACGCCGGTGCCTACTCTGGCCATCTCAGCCCCTGGGAGTTGTCGGGTTCGACGTGCGCGAGCATGCAGGGCCGATAGGTGCCCTTCGCCGTCCATTTGGTCGCCGGAGGAGGGTTTCCGATCCCCTCCGCTGTCCCTGACGTCGCCGGCGGCTCAATGCCGGCGAGTCAACCGGTTTGACCATGGGGGTTTGACCCCAGGGTCAACTGGCAAGTGGGCCCGACCGTGTTAATCAAGTTTAAGTTAAAAATAATTAGTTAATAAAATTAATTAACCTAATGACCCACTGAGAGTGGGCCCTCTACTTATTAATTAGTGGTTAGTGTTTTAATTAGCCTCTGTTAGTGACCGAGTCACTAACCAGTGGACCCCACTGGTCAGGTTTGACATGTCAACGACAATTTGACCAGCTGCCGTCATGCTGATGTCATGCTGATGCATTAAAAGGATTTCTGTTTCAAATTAATTCCAGAAATTAGTTAAAACTTAGAAAAATCATAGAAATTCATCTATAACTCAGATTGAAATAATTTATATATGGGAATTTATCAGAAAAATCCAATGAATCCAATGGTGATGTTATCATGCATGTTAGAGCAACCTATTTAGATGAACATTGACATTTAGTAGTAGGTCAATATATGAAATATGAAATGAAGAATGATTTTGAACCTATATTCAAAACTACTTCATTTAACTTGGTTAATAGTTGCATTAGCTCATCCATTCATGTTGCCATGTCATGATCATGCATCATATTGTTGCACTTGCCGTGTATTGCTTGTTACCTATCTGCATTGTGGTAGGCCCTGCTTCCGAGGATACCCCCGAGTATTCCAATGAAGGAGAATACCTTTCCGCTTCCCAGCAAGGCAAGCAACCCCATTGATCATTCCGATAACATCCCACTCTCTCGCTCCTGCTCTTGTTTATTGCATTACGACAAACGTTCAATTGCCTGTCATATGCGGTAGATGATCCCATTCCTTTGCATGACCTGTCATTGTCACAGTAAATAGTGAAACCTTGCAACCTAGCATACTTGGTAGATGCTTGAGACATGATGTGCTTTACCTACTTTGCCTGCTATGCTTGTTATGCTTAGAGTTGTGTCAGGTCTAATTCATCTTGGTGATGAACTGGAGTGAAACAATATTGTTCTGATGTGATAAGCCTAATGATGAACCCGATTTGGTAAAGGTAGCGATGGGAGGCTATGTAGGAGTGCATAGCAGGTTGTCTCATTAGGACCGTTCTTAGGAACTGAGTTCCGTGTTTGTGATCCAAGTTTAGTTACTACCACATGCTGGGCCCTGAAATAAGACCTCGGTCGACTTATCAATCGCTTAGTCCTTGGTCCAGGTATTGCAAGTAGTTTCTAGTGTTTATAGTATGCTGGAGGCCGTGCGTAGCGCTGACCCTAGGGGTGGGTTATGACGCGGTAGGTAGTGGCACGGTGTACCAAGGGTCACCCGAATGGTGGGCTTGGGAACCCTGCGCACATCGTTTGGGGCCGTAGCGGAAACTTCGGCCGGACTTCCGTGCGGGTTCAGTCTCAAATAGGAGATAGCCTGGACTAGAGGTCTTGTGTGATTGACGGTCGTGGCCGACTCCCTTGCTGGGCTTCTGCTTGAAGATTGCTGAGGTGTTTGGTTTTATGAGCACACAACGATAAGTGGCGAGAGCGTGTGTGAAGAAGTACACCCCTGCAGGGTATGAATCTGTTCGAATAGCCGCATCCTTGGATATGTACTACTTGGAGAACTGATGCTGTTCATATATAATTTAATGGATACTCATAAAAATCTCAAGACAAGTGTGAGTACCGTGGATGGAACTCTCGTAGATGATGGAAGTGAGTCCATGGTGGTGTATTGATGTGGAGTTAGTGGACTCGTGTGCGATATCTAAAATTTGAACAAAGAATTAATATGTGTAGTATAGGTTTGCCGTGAGTCAAAGCTAGCATTGCTGCATAAACTCCACCACTCCCCTTATTGATACATGAGCATGAATAGTCTAGGTCTGCTTTAAAGACTTGCTGCGTATGTTTGTACTCATGTTTGCTTAATAAATGTTGCAGATGAGACCCATGACCCATCAGGTGGGTTCTACCTAGATGTCGACGCCACCGAATAGCTGGTGTCCCAGCTACAACCTGATGCCCTGTGGCGGGCTATGGATAGTCAGGCCATGTGCCTTTTTACCCTTTCAACCGTCTATACTCAGACACCTTTATGCTTCCGCTTGGTTTGTATGAACTTGCTTGTATGACTTGAGTGTTGGGTCATGTGACCCCTACCTGTAATAACATATTATGCAAGGCTCCTCTCAGCCTCTTAAATAAAAGATGTGTTGTTGTATGGTTATGTTGTGATGCCATAGTTGTATCTATGCATATCGGTCATGTCGTGCGTATGTATGGGATCCGACACCTAGTCATGTGCCTTTAATAGTACTCTTTATGAGAAACTGCCTCTTTATGCTTCCACCGAGCCTTGGTAGCTTGCTACTGCTCCGGACACATTGATTGACCTGCATGTATCCTTCTTTGATACTGTGTATGTCCCTTCGGTGAAATGTCTCGCAGTGTAACGGAGTCCCTATAGCCTGCTATGACTCGTCTACGTGCAATGATGACATTTATGTCCCACGGTGTAATGGAGTCCTTGTAGCTGGCTATGACTCGTCTACACACGCTTAAGGCCGACACCTGCATTGCTAGGTTACGTATGCCTGTTTTCGTACGGATGTGCCACTTGGGTTCTATGACTAGTCATGCCGGCCCAAGTTCTCTATCGTTTGAATGCTAACAACATATTCACATACATGAGCCAAAAGATGCAAATGGTCCTGGCTAAGATAAGGCTGCAGCTGTGGAGTTACCGTGCGTGAGGCGGCAAAGTGATGTGATGTGTTACAGGCTAGATTCCTATGACTTAGGATTGGGGTCTCGACGGAGTTGGTATCAGAGCCTGACTGACTGTAGGACTACCAAGCTAAAACGGTCGAAGTTGAGTCTAGAAACACTATAGAAAAGTAGGGGAATTGATTGTGGAAGGGAACGTAAGGCTCTTATTACTCCTCTTCCCAAGTTATTCTATTCTAAGTCACCTCATCTTTTCTACGGGGTTAAGAACTAGGATTCTTATCTATTTCTTAGGATGACGAGTTACTAACCATGGACTATTAGCTAGCTTGTTCGCAAGTGAACTCCGATTCTAGATTATTGTTTGGTGTGACAATCAGTTGGAATAGAAACTTGAGTCTAGAAATCCGAGTGGTGATGCTATCCAATCTTTGCAGTTGTCTCAAAATCTTTTTTGAGCAATTACAACCATTATGCTATCCAATTTCTGCTAGGATCTCTAATGTCTTTGCATCATTCTCTATTTAAGATGCCCCCTCGTCCTTCTCGTCATGTGGTCCGTCTGACTAGGTGCATCGATGTACCAGGTCACACGACCATGTTGGTTAGAGTTATGATGGAGGCTTGTTACCGTTGGTACCCAAAGTATACAATGGAGGAGCAGTATCGAGATTTCAACCAGAGCCAGTACCTGTGTACTGTTAAGATATATCCATCATATCCTGGAGCTGTAGAGCCGCTTCATTGGACATATGGGTTAGGTGTCACCATAGACATGGCAGTTTAGGAGGCCGCCTATACCATGTTGACCTTCATGAGGTTTCACCATGGTCTGCTTCAGAACCCTGAGTTCTGTTATGTTCCTGCTTCTCTAGGAGGAGAGGATAGTTATCTTAGTCCAACCTATTATGATCATTCTCATGAGGAACCTAGGCTGCAGGTGACCGCTCAGAAGTTGGAGAACAGGGATCGTGATGCACGTGCCCTTCGCATGGAGCTATATGCTACCCGTGCACATCTTTGGACAGCCCTGACGCAGCTAGCACCTATCGTGTAGATAGGCTATGGAGATTTGGAGATGCTGAATCCATCGCGGACTCATCTGCCAGCTTGCGTAGACTGGCCCGATGTTGGAGGCATCACTCCTCTTCGAGGACCGTTGTTTCTACCAACGAGGGGACCGAGGCCACATCCGTGTCCTTACGGGTTCCAGGGATCGTAGGCTAGGGTGTTTCTAGATCCTTAGGTTCAACTCCCGGGCCAAGGGGGTAACCTATATGAGGCATTCTACGATGATGCTTGAGTACGTGGATGTTAGTACTAGTATTGTAGTAGTTGTATTGCCACATTCATGCATGTCTTGTGATATATGACTGAGGTTGAGCGTTGAGTTCTGGAGGTGTAGATAGATAATGTATAGGAATCTTGTAATGCCTCTGATGAGTTGTATCATCTTTCCGTAGTTTGTACTTCAGCTTGGGCTTGTACTAAACTATGTCATGGTGTGTATGAATCATGGTGTTCATATGGCAGTTTGTTTATTACCATGTTGATCGGGTATTTACCCATCCATGCCATGTTGTCTAGTACATTCCTCATCTCATGTCTTAGAGTTGTTGTCTTACTTGTCTAAGCTGTGGGTTTGTTTTCCCAGGATGGTGTCAACTAGGAATAACCCCGTGTCTGCCTTTGAGCAGGGCAAGGGAAGCTAGCCAAGACAAGAGAACCTGCCGCAGGCACCTTCTTTGGCAGAAGTGATGCTCGAAGTTGAGCGGAATAAAAGGGAGACCAACGGGCTATTGGAACGTATTGAGCAGAATACAGCGCGTCCTCCCTGCAATGAGCATAATGATGGTGTGTCCCTCAATGACTTCGTCAAGTTGTGTGCACCTAAGTTTCATCATTCGGTCAATCCGCTCGACGCTGATGACTGGCTGACTAGCATGTCCCACAAAATCTGAGCTGCCAATGTATCTGAGGCCAACAAGGTGACTTTTGCTGCATACTTTCTGGAAGGACCCGCCAATCTGTGGTGGGAAAATTATGAAGCCATGCGTCCCGTAGGCCCCACAACAACTTGGGAGTTTTCAGTGAGGCATTCCGTACCCATCACATCCCGGAAGGGCTGATGGATCGCAAGAGAGAGATGTTCTGTTCTTTTACCCAAGGCAGACTGACAGTGGATGCCTATAGCCGCGAGTTTGGCAATATTGCTCGTTATGCTCCGGAGGAAGTGTCGACTGATGCCAAGAAACATGCTAGGTTCCGCAAGGGACTTAATCCTGAGCTCTGTTGAGACCTGCGCCTGCATGAGTGCACCACCTTCCAGGCCCTCGTCAACAAGGCTATCAACACTGAAACAGAACAGACTGACTATGAGGCAACTAAGAAGCACACCCATGACTTCAGCGCCGCATCTGGCTTAGGCCCCAACAAACGCCGGGTGTGGGTGCCCAACACAGCTTTGCCACCAAGGTACACCGCGAGGCCATCCTTCGAGGCGCCTCGCCCAGCTCAGCCCAACCCTCCAGCCAGGACATTTGCAGGTCCGCCTGTCAATGCTGCTCCCCGTGCTACCATTATCTGCTACAAATGTGGAGAACCAAGACACTATTCCCATGAGTGTCCCCAAAATAATGCCAAGCTGGCTGGACGTGGGAAGCCGAGAAAAGCCTTCTATGTGAAGCCAGCTCCTGCTCGTGGTTGAGTGAATTATGTTTCTGCTGAAGAAGCCCTTGAGGATCCTGATGTTATCCCAGGTACGCTTGTTGTCAATAGTCATCTAGCATCTGTTCTGTTTGATACTGGAGCATCTCATTCATTCATCTCAGAAAGTTATGCATAGTTGCATAACATGTCTTTTTGTGATATACCTACTCCTTTAGTAGTTCAGACTCCTGGTTCAAAATGGCAAACCTCTAGGGTAAGCCATGATAATGAGATTCTTATAGATAGGCTAGTCTTCCTAGCATCTTCGATAGCCCTCAAGTCTTCAGACATCAATATCATCTTAGGCATGGATTGGATGAAAGCCCACTATGCTAAGATTGATACTCATACTAGGAATGTCAGCTTACACATCCATCGGGTGAGATAGTTAATGTCTCCACTCGAGCTGTCAAACGCCAACTCTATTCTCTCAATGCTAGCCCTCTTCTAGAATTAGAAGATATTCCGGTAGTCTGTGACTTTCCAGATGTCTTTCCAGAAGAACTGCCAGGAATTCCACCTATTAGAGATGTAGAGTTTGTGATAGAGCTCATTCCAGGGACAGTCCCAATAGCCAGAAGACCCTATAAGATGGCACCCTTAGAACTAGCCAAACTTAAGAAACAATTCGATGAGGCTTTGAAGAAAGGTTTCTTCCGTCCTAGTTCTTCTCCTTGGGATTGCCCTATTCTCTTCATCAAGAAGAAGGATAGATCGGATTGGATGGTTGTGGATTATCGAACAGTGAATCTGGTCACCATAAAGAACAAGTATCCGCTCCCCAGGATCAACGATTTTATGATCAACTCGCTAGATCCTCTGTCTTTTCCAAGATGGATTTGAGGTTCGGATACCATCAAATCAGAATTAGAAACGATGACATTCCAAAAACGGCTTTTGTTACTCATTATGGCCAATACGAGTACACCGTCATGTCCTTCGGTTTAACCAATGCCCCAGCCACCTTCTCTCGCTTGATGAATTCGATCTTCATGGAGTATCTAGATAAATTCGTCGTGGTTTACCTCGACGATATACTCATCTACTCGAAGAGCAAACAGGAACATGCTGAGCATTTAAGGCTGGTATTGATGAAACTTCGAGAGCGGCATCTGTATGCCAAATTCTCCAAGTGTGAATTTTGGTTATGAGAAGTGACCTATCTAGGCCACGTGATCTCTGGTAAAGGTATTGATGTCAATCTCGAGATAGTTTAGGGCGTCCTTGATTAGACTCAACCTGAATCGGTTAAGCAAGTTTGGAGTTTCCTTGGCTTAGCGAGCTATTGTCGCCGCTTTGTCGAGAACTTCTCCAAGGTTGCGAAGCCTCTGACTGAACTCCTCAAGAAAGATAAAAGGTTCGAGTGGACCCCACAATGCGAGCACAATTTTCAGGAACTGAAAAGACGCCTGACCTCTGCTCCTATTCTGGTGCCACCAGACTTCTCTAAGGACTTTGTTATCTATTGCGACGCCTCGCGACAAGGATTAGGTTGCATTCTCATGCAAGATCGTCATGTGATTGCATACGCATCTCGACAGTTGTGTCCACATGAGGATAATTATCCAACACATGATCTTGAGCTTGCAGCTTTAGTCCATGCACTGAAAACCTGGCGACATTACCTTCTGGGTAATCGTTGTGAAATTTACACTGATCACCAAAGTCTGAAATATATTTTCACCCAGCCGGAATTGAATCTCAGGCAAAGACGACGGGTTGAGTTGATTACAGATTATGACTTAGGGATAACTTACACCCTGGGGAAAGCCAATGTCATGGCTGATGCACTGAGTCGTAAGTCTTATTGTAACAATCTGATGTTACAACAAAGTCAACCACTTCTCTATGAGGAATTTCGGAAGTTGAATCTTCACATTGTTCCTCAAGGATTCCTTTCCAACCTGGTGGCAAAACCTACCCTTAAGGATCAAATCATAGCTGGCCAAAAGCGTGATAAGGGTATACCCCGGATCAAAGAGAACCTCGTTAGCGGTATCGCTAAGGAATTATCTATCGATGATCAAGGTGTAGTGTTCTTTGAGGACCGTTTGGTGGTTCCCGAGAACCAACATCTTCGGCAGTTGACCCTTAAGGAGGCTCATGAATCTCCTCTCACGATTCATCCTGGTAGTACCAAGATGTATCAGGTCCTACGCCAGAGGTTTTGGTGGACTAGGATGAAGAGAGAAATTGCTCAGTTCGTTGCTAACTATGACGTTTGTCGTCGCGTTAAAGCAGAACATCAAAGGCCTGCTGGCACCCTTCAACCCTTAGCTATTCCTGAATGGAAATGGGATAAGGCTGGTATGGATTTCATCACCAGATTTCCTAGGCCCAAGAGAGGGAACAATGCTATCTTTGTGGTCATAGACCGTCTTACCAAAGTGGCTCATTTTCTTCCTGTTTGGGAGAGTATAACTGCTAGCTAGCTAGCAGAGTTATATGTTTCTCGAATAGTTTCTCTTCATGGTGTTCCTTTGGAGATTAACTCAGACCGTGGAAGTATCTTTACTTCCCCATTCTGGGAAAGCTTCCAAAATGCTATGGGGACTCATCTATCCTTTAGCACTGCTTTCCATCCGCAGTCAAGTGGTCAAGTTGAGCGAGTCAATCGAATCCTCGAAGACATGCTCTGAGCTTGTGTTATATCCTTCAGTATGAATTGGGAGAAATGTCTTCCATTTGCCGAATTTGCTTATAACAATAGTTATCAGTCAAGCTTGGGCAAAGATCCTTTTGAAGTTCTCTATGGACAAAGGTGTCGAACACCTCTTAACTCGTTAGAAACCGGAGAGAGGCAACTCTTTGGCCTGGATATGATCCAGGATGCAGAGGAGCAAGTTCGCATTATTCGTGAAAAGTTGAAAACAACCCAATCTCGTCAAAAGAGCCAATATGATCGCCATCATAAGGCTGTGACCTATGAAGTTGATGAGAAGGCTTATCTTCGGGTTACACCTCTGAAGGGTACCCATCGATTCGGTATCAAGGGCAAGTTGGCTCCTCGTTACATTGGACCTTTTCGCATTCTTGCTAAACAAGGATAGGTTGCCTACCAATTGGAAGTTCCGCCACATCTTTCCAAGGTTCATGATGTCTTCCAGTCTCGCAACTCAGGCGTTGCTTCTCGAACCCTGTCCACGAAGTAGACCACGAAGCGCTTGATCTCTAAGATAACCTTACATGTCGGGAATACCCTGTTCGTATTCTTGATCAAGCTGAGCGTACCACTTGGCGTCAAAACATCAAGTTTCTCAAGGTTCAGTGGTCACACCATTCCGAAAAGGAAGCCACATGGGAAAGAGAAGATCGTCTTCGACTAGAGTACCCCGCGCTCTTCCCGACGACTTCCAAATCTCGGGACGAGATTCTTTTGAGTGGGGGTGAGTTGTCACATCCCTAGTTAGCTTACTTAGGTCAGCATGTGTGTGCATCATGTTTTCACTTTTTGCATCAATTTGAAATGGGGATTAACAGAAACCCTAACACCTCACGTGAATCAAACCAATTCAATAGTTGTCAAAAACCAACAATCCAAAATGCCCATAAAAAATGCCCCTTATGTCTGATAAATGTGGACATCAATATATCAGGGGCCATTCTAAATATTTGAATCAATATAGCATTTCAAAAATAAATATTAAAGCTGCTGAAAATGCCAAATAAAGCATTATAATTATTTTAGCATTCAAAATATTCTGAAACTTTTTGTAGAGGTTTGGAATATTCAAACTAAGCTCTATAGAATATTTGGTGTATTTTGTGCCTAAATAAAAATAAAACAAATGTCAGAAAAAAAAACAGAAACTGGAGTTAAAAGAAAAACAAGGAGGAACCTCACCTTGGGCCGGCCCATCTGGCCCAACACCGTCTTCGTCCTCCAAGCGTTCAGAAGGACGAGCGCGTGCCCACCGTGCGCTCGTGCCGGAGCTGCCACGCAGCTCCCTACGTGCCTGCCTTCCCTGTCACGCTGGCGAACGGATGAGGACACCGCTGCCTTCCCCATCGCTCTCTCTCTCTCTTGCATTCGCCCGCAACTCTCTCTCCCCCTCTGCCTCGCCATGGCCGCGGCCTTCTCGCCGCCGTAGCTGCCGCTCCAGCTGCTCCCCACTCCCCTAAGCCCCCTTTTGCTCCGTCTCGATGCGATGATCCTCGTCGCCGAAGGAATCGAGCCCAGAGGACCCCAGCGACGACCCCGTCATCTTCTTCCTCCTCGGTCACCGGAGACCGCCGCCGTCCATCCGCCGCAAGCAGAGCTTCTCCGAGCCCGCTGTCGACGCCGTCGCAACCGCTGTGAGCCCCCGGTCCTTTCCCCCTTCTTTCCCCATTTCTAGCATGCTCTATCGCCGATCCACCTCGGACTCGAGAGATCCTCGCCGCCGGTGAGGACATGGTCGTCGCTGCGGCGACGCAAGCTCACATGTAGCGACCCGACCTAAAAGGTCGAATCTCCGGTGTTTCTATACCATCCCAAGATCATGCTGGTACACACACGGTACATCAATGTATATATCAAAGTGAAATCACACAACTTTTATAATCGAAAAATCTCATATCGAGTCCTTTATTATAATAAGAATTACAATAAAGTGGCTGAAGGCCAACTCATGAGAATAACTAATCTTGCGGAAGCTTCGAAGGTAGTTGAGTCCATCTAACTCCGAGGGCATCTCACCGAGCGTAGAGCGTATCCTCACTCCTGGTCGGAAAAGTACTCTGCAACATGATAGGTTGCAGCCGTGTAGGTTAGCATATTGAATATGCCGGCAATGTCACAAGAGAGGGGTAAAATAATCATCTATTCTATATGCATATATGGCAGGTGGGGGTAGTAAGTTTTTGCATAAAGCCAAATTTTTCCTACAACAAGAGAGGGCAAAAGCATAATTACTACAATGTTGGTTGATTAATGAGATGGTTCCACCAACCAATTCTCATACCCAAGTTGACATTAATACCCACATCAATGTAATTAATTGTGTTGAGAGTTCCAGATAGTTTCAGTTCCTTTGGCTCAAACTGTCCATGACCGTGGACATGGCTAATCGATTAGGTTTGGGTACTCTGCAGAGTTTTGCACACATTCCCCACAAGATTTGATCGCCTCCGTTGGATTTCTCGCACTTCAGGGTGTTTGAGAAACGGATGACCAAAACATGGTCTTCTAAAGTGTTTCCCCGAGACTCTGTTGGTCCCCATCCTTTCCTACCGTTCTTCTACATCTCGTAGCACCGCCTGTCCAGGGTCACCACGATATCCAACCAAGCCAGAGCCCATAATGGCTTGTGGCTGTGCATGTAAGCCTTGGGTCTTGAAGCATCCATCCATCTCTTTGTGCCTGGGTGGACCTTTCCGCATGAATACTGGCGCTTCTCCAGCAACATCTAGGCTAACCACTGGTTTCTCCAGGGCATCGTTCAACCATCAACGACCTAGAGGTATGTTGAAAACTCGGAGTCTTGAAGACTTTATCATCATTTAGGTCTTGAATTTATTAACTCACAACTCTCGTGAATCACAGAACCAACCCCGTCTACTAATAGCATAACAAAAGTTAAATCAACGTTTCCCGGGGCCAATGTGTCAAAGGGTTGAGGGGTGCCTACCACATGATACTACATCAAGTAACCAAGTTTCCAATTTATCCACTTTGCATGCAATTGGGGAGATGGTAGAACTAATGCAATAAAAACATAGGTATACATGGTCAAAGTGACTTGCCTTGCTGACGATCCTCGTATTCAAGTGACTCTAGATAACAAGCTTCGCACTCCGGATGATCTAACGAATCAAACAAAGCACACAATAAGCATAAATACAAATACAATTCATACAACAGCAAGGTAAACAAATACTTCAACAAACAAAAGCATAATCAAAAGGAATAATCACTCAAAGTTTAAGACTCTGAATTTTTTTGGTGTCAAAACTCTACTAAGACCTAACAAGTCAAAAATATTGGTTTTGAACAACTAGGCATTTAGATAATAGAAAAGTAAATAAAAAATTTTATTAGAAAACAAAAGGTATTTCATTATAAAAAAATTTGTGCAAAAGAGTTACTACAAAACCTTTTTTTCTAAACAATGCTAAGGTGAAAAAAAGATGTACCTATTCAAACTAGAGAACAAAACAAATTGAAAAAAATATTATATTAACAGAAAATAATACACCTAATGTTGAATCAATAGAACCTAATGAAATCTAAAAACAAAAGTTAAACTAATTCAGGTTCAAATTAAATTAAAATTAAAATAACTAAACTACATTAAGAACCAAACAGATTCTGTTTTTGTTATAAACCCTAACCAAATTTATCCTAAAAATTCTTAAACTATGTAGGATGATAGGTCTAACTAATACAAAACAGTGGCAAAAAGATTCACTCAAAAATAAAATTTTAAACTCTAGTTATACAGATTTTAGTAATTTAAACAAATTTGATTAGATTCAAAATTTAAAGTTCAATTTTGAAATCTAAGCATACAGACATAAACTACAACAAATTTGTGAACTAATGCAAAAAGAATCAACTAAAAACAGCAAATATTTTAAAAGATATGATAAAAACAAAAACAGAATACATTGTGTTTTGTAAAACAGAAAAGAAAAGAAAAACGTTCTATCGATCGGACAGGGTCTACGTGGCATGCTGTGATTGGCCGCGAGGGCATGCATGCGGGAGCTAGTGAGCGGTTGGCCGAGACTTAACACGTACCGGTTCGTTTATTAAATAGATCTAATCTAGATCGTTGACTACGGATCCGATGGCTACGGGTGGATGTGGCGGCTTACAAAGAGGGGGTCGAGGTCTCCGGCGAGGTCGACGGCGGCCGGTGGTCGGAGGTGCTCGGGGATGACGGTGCGGTGGTCGGGGGCGGCGTCCGAAGGCTTCAAACGGCGGCGGCGAGGCTCCGACGTCAGTTGGTGGCGTCGGAGGGGGCTGGGGGTGAGTGTGGCGACGGGCACGAGCTCGGGGAGGTCCGGTTGGGTGCCGAACTCCGGCGAGGTGTGGGGCAGCATTCCGTTGAGGGAAAAGGGGGTTTCGGGTGGGGAACGAAGAGCGGAGAGGGTGGGATTTATATAGGGGCGGTGCGGTGGTCGGGGAGGGCACGAGGGGCGAGATCCGCGGAGAGGGATCGCCGACGACGTCGTCGGGCGCGGGGAAAGGGATGAGCGCGCTGACGCCGCGGTCGGACGGTGGGTCCCGCGCGTCAGTGAGGGTGGGACACGTGGTTAGCGTGTCGGTGGCCGACCCGGAGTAGTTTCGGGTCTTAAAGGCTGTGGGCCGGCCCGTTCGGTTTAAATTCGTTTCCTTATTTATTTCCAGAGCGATAAAAACTCTTTTAATGCATTCAAAATATTTCCAAACATAGGAAATATATATATCAAAATGATCACGTGAAATAATTCTATTTAATGAACATTTTTCCTCTATCATATTGAATATCTTTTTAAAATTTATTTTCAGAAAAATGCCTAATTGATTTTAAATCCTTTTGAGATAAACTTTCAAATAACCCCCTGGTTTTATTGCTCGAATATTTCACCAAGATGCCCCTGGTGTGGAGTGTCATGTTACTCCCCTCTTTCTTTGAACATTACCAAAGGTTTTCAAATAGTTGAAACAAATACATGGAAAATTGAAATGGCCTTTCAGAAAATCAAAAGAAGTACTTCAACAAATTCATTACATTCAAACAAAGTGATGATGATGCATAGCTATATTTCATAACATTCCAAAATGAAATTTTGGGATGTTACAAACCTACCCACCTTAAGATGAATCTCGCCCTCGAGATTCGGGTTGGCTAGAAAATAGGTGCGGGTGGTCTCTACGAAGATCTTCTTCGCGTTCCCAGGTGGCTTCTTCCTCGGTGTGGTGACTCCATAGAATCTTACAGAACTTGATGGTCTTGCTTCGGGTTACTCTGTTAGTAGTCTCGAGGATTCTGACAGGCTTCTCCTCGTAGGTCAGGTCACTATCGAGTTGTATGGCCTCTAGGGGCACTATGTCTCTCAAAGGAATATCAACAATCTCAGCATGGCATTTCTTCAGCTGGGAAATATGGAAAACATCATGAATTCCGGACAGTCCTTCCGGCAATTCCAGCTTGTATGCAACTTCGCCTCTACGTTCAAGAATTTTGTAGGGGCCTATGAATCTGGGTGCTAACTTTCCTTTAACACCAAACCTCTTGATTCCTCGAAGTGGGGACACACGAAGATATGCTCGATCTCCCACTTCATATGTCACCTCCTTGCGTTTGTTATCAGCATAGCTCTTCTGCCTGGATTGAGCTATCTTGAGTCGGTCACGAATCAGTTTGACTTTTTCTTCAGAATCTCGGATAAGATCGGGATCAAAGAGTTTTCGGTCTCCAATACCATCCCACATCAATGGTGTTCTGCACCTCCTTTCGTATAAAGCTTCGAAAGGGGCCATCTTCAGACTGGTCTGATAACTGTTGTTGTACAAGAACTCTGCGTAAGGTAAGTTGTCATCCCAACTGGACTCATAGTCTAGCGCACAAGCTCTCAACATGTCCTCCAGAATCTGGTTGACTCTCTCAGTCTGTCCATCAGTCTACGAATGAAAAGCTATACTGAATTCCAGACTTGTACCCAAAGTTTCATGTAGCTGATGCCGAAATTTTGAGGTAAATTGTGTTCCTCTATCTGATACGATACTCCTCGGAACTCCATGCAGACATACGATCCTGGTCATATATATCTTGGCTAACTTAGCATTGGTATAGGTGGTCTTCACTGGAATGAAATGAGCTACCTTGGTCAAGCAATCGACCACTACCCAGATGGAATCATAACCTGAACAGGTCCTAGGTAATCCTGTGATGAAGTCCATACCAAGCTTATCCCATTTCCACTCGGGTATCGGTAAAGGTTGGAGTAACCCTGCTGGTTTTTGATGTTCCGCCTTTACTCGCTCACAAACATCACATATCGCAACATGTTCGGCAATATCCTTCTTCATACCTGTCCACCAGTAACTTTCCTTCAAATCCAGGTACATCTTGGTGTTGCCTGGGTGTATCGAGTATGGTGATTCGTGGGCTTCTTGAAGTATCAACTTCCCGAGCTCTGGGTCATTGGGCACATAGATTCGGTTCTCAAACCATAGAGTACCTTGTTCATCTTCACGAAAGTCTTTAACTTTTCCTTCTTTCATTCTCTGCTTTATCTCAGCTATCTCCTTGTCCGATTTCTAGGCTTCACAAATACTTTCGGTCAAGGTGGACTGAATCTCTAGTGTGGCAAGATATCCTCTTGGAACTATGTCTAACCGAAGCTCTCTGAGATCATCAGTTAACTCCTGGGGTAATCCTCCGGCTATGAGTGTGTTCACATAACTCTTCCGACTCAAAGCATCTGCCACAACATTTGCCTTTCCTGGATGGTAATGCAGTCTCATGTCGTAGTCCTTGATTAACTCTAACCATCTCCTCTGTATGAGGTTCAACTCCTTTTGTGTGAAGATATATTTTAGGGTCTTATGATCAGTGTAAACATCACAACTATTTCCGATAAGGAAATGTCTCCAGGTCTTGAGTGCGTGCACTACGGCTGCTAGTTCCAAATCATGGGTGGCATAATTCAACTCATGGGGTCGTAGCTGTCTAGATGCATGGGCTACAACTTTTCCCTCCTACATGAGTACTCCTCCAAGT
Source organism: Hordeum marinum (assembly GCA_022496015.1). Taxonomy (NCBI): domain Eukaryota; kingdom Viridiplantae; phylum Streptophyta; class Magnoliopsida; order Poales; family Poaceae; genus Hordeum; species Hordeum marinum. The sequence continues at coordinate 453,109,968 of CM039678.1, forward strand.
CCTTGGCGTGATGCGTCACAATAAACCTGGAAGTCCTTCCGAATGTTTGGCAGTATCAACACTGGGGCTGTGACCAAACGTTTCTTCAACTCCTGGAAACTGGCCTCACATTCCTTAGTCCAGATATACTTAGACTCTTTCTTCAACAATTCTGTCATGGGTTTGGCAATTTTTGAGAAATTCTCAATGAATCTCCGGTAATATCCGGCAAGTCCGAGAAAACTGCGGATCTCCTTAACTGAGGTGGGTGACTTCCACTCAGTGACTGCTTCAACCTTAGGGGGGTCTATTGCTATTCCTTCTCCGGAAATAATGTGTCCAAGGAATCCGACTTCCGTCATCCAAAATTCACATTTACTGAACTTGACATATAACTGATGCTCTCTAAGCTTCTCCAGAACTAAACGCAAGTGTTCCTTGTGTTCTTCCTCGCTCTTGGAGAATATCAAAATGTCATCGATGAACACCACAACAAACTTGTCCAAATATTATATAAACACTTTGTTCATCATATTCATGAAGTAGGCAGGAGCATTAGTCAAACCAAAAGACATGACTATATACTCATATAAGCCATACCTTGTGGTGAAGGCTGTTTTGGGTATATCCTATTCATGAATCTTCAGTTGGTGATACCCTGATCGAAGATCGATCTTGGAGAATACTTTGGCGCCTACTAGCTGATTAAACAGGTCATTAATCATCGGCAGAGGGTACTTATTCTTGATAGTCACCTTGTTCAATGCACGATAATTGACCACCATCCTCAAGGTTTTATCTTTCTTCTCCACCAAAAGAACTGGGGCTCCCCAAGGTGAAGAACTTGGGCAAATATATCCCTTATCCAATAACTCCTTAATCTTCTTCTTGATCTCTACTAAATCATTTGCGGGCATCCGATAGGGTCTCTTGGAAATTGGGGCTGTTCCTGGTAGTAGCTCTATCAGAAACTCAATCTCCCTATCTGGTGGCATGCCTGGTAATTCCTCCAGGAATACATCTGGAAAGTCTTGTACAACCGACACTTCCTCCTGAACAACTCCTGTGAGGGAATTTAACCGAGCACTCATCTGTGTGTGTCGGGATACATACTTAATCCTCTTGTTCTCCGGAGTGGTGAGTGAAATAGACTTGCTAGGGCAATCAAGGTTTCCATCATACTTGGTCATCCAATCCATGCCTAGGATTACATCCAATCCCTGGGATTCTAAGACGATGAGGTCGGTAGGAAAAACATGGTTTCCTATGTGGAGTTTTAAGGCATGGCATCCTATCCCTGCCATCATCATACCTCCTTGGGAATTGACCTTAATGGGCTGACTAAGGGTTCTGGTGGGTAAACCATACTTTTCCACAACTACCCTTGATATGAATGAATGAGTTGCACCAGAATCAAAAAGTACCATAACTGGATGTGAATGCAATAAAAACTTACCAACCACAGTCTCGGGCTGATCATAGACTTCTTCCACATCAAGGTGGTTCACCTGAGCACGAGGAAAAGGATTTGGCTTCTTAGCTGCGGAGTTGCCGTTGTTGTTGCCGTTTCCATTTCCTTGCTTGTTCTGAGGGCATTCAGTGGCATAGTGCCCTGTCTTATGGCACTTGAAATAGGTGATATGGTTTAGATCCTTCTGAGCTGGAGCAGGACAGTGTTGGTTGCCACTCCCACTTCCATTACCATTCTTGAAGTTTCCATTGTTGGGACGATTATTCCCATTTCCTCCATGGTTATGGCCTCCATGGTTGTGCATGGGATGAGTGTGTCCTCCATACTTACCGGTCCCTGATCCAGCATTTCCTGAGTACGGGGAGTAGCGGGGCTTCTGTTGAGCTCCAGAGTGAGACTTCCCTTGTGCATACTTCCTCTTGCGGTTCTCGATTTGCTGCTGCTTCCCCTCGAAGATGAGGGCCTTGTCTACCAGCTCCTGGTAGTTGCTGAAAGTAGCCACCATCAGCTGCAGGCTCAACTCATCGTTGAGTCCTTCCAAGAACTTCTCCTGTTTGGCTGCATCATCGGCCACATCTCCTGGTGCATAACGAGCCAACATGCTGAAATCATCCACATACTGGGCCATGGAACGGTTCCCCTGGCGTAAGTTGCGAAACTCACGCTTCTTCAGACTCATGGCTCCAGCTGAGACATGAGCAGTGCGGAAAGCTAACTTGAACTGCTCCCAAGTCACACTAGCAATGGGGTATGTGGTGGTGTAGTTCTCCCACCATGAAGCTGCTGGTCCCTCTAGTTGATGGGCGGGAAAGCGCACCTTTTCAGCCTCAGTGCATCCAGCGATGGTGAGTTCCCTCTCCATCTTTTGGAGCCAATCATCTGCCACAATGGGCTCAGTGCTGCTGGAGAAAGTTGGTGGATTCAGCCTCAGAAAACGGGTGAGGTTGTCTCCTTGAGGTGGAGGGTGGTTGTTGTGGTTGTTGGTCGGGTTCTGAATCAACAGTTGCATCAGGGCATTCTGCTGCTGGAGAAGTTGGGTGAGTTCCGGCGGGAAAGTGAAGTCGGGCTCACGTCGCGAAGGCATCTTGCTGTTTTCAGAGGGGTGAGAATTAGAATAGAACAAGGACCTAAAAGGAAATTCACTACCCATATGCAATGCAACAAATATATCACACCAAACACTCATTCATTTATTCAACTCAAGGTTCAAACATCGAGATACAAATCTCCAAATCAAACTAAGCATCGACCTACGCTTTAATGACGAAAATAAAGATACATGGGGGCATAACTAAAGTTCTCCTCAAAATTACATGGTGAAGTGGCCTCCTTCGATGGTGCTCTCCTCATAGTCATCATCGTTGTTGATCAAGGGAGCCATGTCTCCTTCTGGATGAAGATTTTCACCCATGTCCATCTGTTCCTCCAGAGTTGCAATGCGAGTGTTCAGCTTATCGATCCTCTCTAAGAGATCCTTCATTTCATAATCTTGCTCGTACTTGGCTTCCCGTAGGTCAGCTTCGAGCTCAATCTCGTGGTTCATCAGCCTCTTGATCGTCTTCGTGTCGGCACGTACCCGGAGCTCCAAGGTCCTGATGTGCGTCTCCAAGGTCTGGATATAGGAAATGGTGGTGTCTTCAGTGGGAGTGGTTATGATATTTCCATTGGCATCCCTACGACAAACCACGCTGAGTCCTCGTGAAATGGGTCCACCCCTGTATTCCTCCTGAATACGTCCAAGGGCGCGGTGAATTGCCATGTCTCTCCCAAGTATCCAACTGGGTGCCACAAACTTGAAGTCGATGGGTTCCTTACGATTCCAAAGGTCTTCCCGGGGATGTGCACCTCGATCCTGTAGCGTCCGTCTTGTGGAAAAGACATGATAGGAGTCCCGGTGATGCTTGGCAAGGCAATCCTTACGTCCCTGACGATCCTCATCAGCTCCTTGCCAAAGGGCATCATCGCGTCAGGCTGACAAAACTCCGTGATCAAAACTGGGATGAAGGTGGCCATCTATAAATTTTGAAATAAATCGAAGGGAAGTCAGAAACGAGTAGACGAGAGTATAAGAATTTTAAAGACAAAAGAGAAATAAATACTAAGGCTTTTCCAATCCTAGAGGTTACGTCCTATGGTCAGCGTGTATTCTGATACCATTTCTGTAGCGATCCGACTTGAAAGGTCGAATCACCGGTGTTTCCATACCATCCCAAGATCATGCTGGTACACACATGGTACATCAATGTATATATCAAAGTGAAATCACACAACTTTTATAATCGAAAAATCTCATATCGAGTCCTTTATCACAATAAGAATTACAATAAAGTGGCTGAAGGCCAACTCATGAGAATAACTAATCTTGCGGAAGCTTCGAAGGTAGTTGAGTCCATCTAACTCCAAGGGCATCTCACCGAGCGTAGAGGGTTTCCCCGAGACTCTATCGGTGCCCATCCTTTCCTACCGTTCTTCTACATCTCGTAGCACCGCCTGTCCAGGGTCACCACGATATCCAACCAAGCCAGAGCCCATAATGGCTTGTGGCTGTGCAGGTAAGCCTTGGGTCTTGAAGCATCCATCCATCTCTTTGTGCCTGGGTGGACCTTTTCGCATGAATACTGGCGCTTCTCCAGCAACATCTAGGCTAACCATTGGTTTCTCCAGGGCGCCGTTCAACCATCATCCACCCAGAGGTATGTTGAAAACTCGGAGTCTTGAAGACTTGATCATCTTGTAGGTCTTGAATTTATTAACTCACAACTCTCATGAATCACACAACCAACCCCATCTACTAATGGCATAGCAAAAGTTAAATCAACGTTTCCCAGGGCCAATGTGTCAAAGGGTTGAGGGGTGCCTACCACATGATACTACATCAAGTAACCAAGTTTCCAATTTACCTACTTTGCATGCAATTGGGGAGATGGTAGAACTAATGCAATAAAAACATAGGTATACATGGTCAAAGTGACTTGCCTTGCTGAGGATCCTCGTATTCAAGTGACTCTAGATAACAAGCTTCGCACTCCGGATGATCTAACGAATCAAACAAAGCACACAATAAGCATAAATACAAATACAATTCATACAACACCAAGGTAAACAAATACTTCAACAGACAAAAGCACAATCAAAAGGAATAATCACTCAAAGTATAAGACTCTAAAATTTTTTGGTGTCAAAACTCTACTAAGACATAACAAGTCAAAAATATTTGTTTTGAAAAACTAGGCATTTAGATAACAGAAAAGTAAATACAAAATTTTATTAGAAAACAGAAGGTATTTCATTATAAAAAATTTTGTGCAAAAGAGTTACTACAAAACCTTTTTTTTCTAAACAATGCTAAGGTGAAAATAAGATGTACCTATTCAAACTAGAGCACAAAACAAATTGAAAAAATATTTTATTAACAGAAAATAATACACCTAATGTTGAATCAACAGAACCTAATGAAATCTAAAAACAAAAGTTAAACTAATTCAGGTTCAAATTAAATTAAAATTAAAATAACTAAACTACATTAGGAACCAAACAAATTCTGTTTTTGTTATAAACCCTAACCAAATTTATCTAAAAATTCTTAAACTATGTAGGATGATAGGTCTAACTAATACAAAACAGTGGCAAAAATATTCACTCAAAAATAAAATTTTAAACTCTAGTTATACAGATTTTAGTAATTTAAACAAATTTGATTATATTCAAAATTGAAAGGTCAATTTTGAAATCTAAGCATATAGACATAAACCACAACAAATTTGTGAACTAATGCAAAAAGAATCAACTAAAAACACCAAATATTTTAAAAGATATGATAAAAACAAAAACAAAATACATTATGTTTTGTAAAACAGAACAGAAAAGAAAAACGTTCTATCGATCGGACAGGGTCTACGTGGCATGTTGTGATTGGCCGCGAGGGCGTGCATGCGGGAGCTAGCGAGCGGTTGTCCGAGACTTAATGCGTACCAGTTCGTTTATTAAATAGATCTAATCTAGATCGTTAACTATGAATCCGACGACTACGGTTGGATGTTGCGGCTTATAGAGAGGGGGTCGAGGTCTCCGACGAGGTCGATGGTGGCCGGTGGTCGGAGGTGCTCGGGGACGACGGTGCGGTGGTCGGGGGCGGTGTCCGAAGGCTTCAAACGGCGGCGGCGAGGCTCCGGTGTCGATTGGTGGCGTCGGAGGGGGCTGGGGGTGAGTGTGGCGATGGGCACGAGCTCGGGGAGGTTCGGTTGGGTGCCGAACTCCGGCGAGGTGTGGGGCAGCGTTCCGGCGAGGGAAAAGGGGGTTTCGGGTGGGGAACAAAGAGCGAAGAGGGTGGGGTTTATATAGGGGCGGTGCGGTGGTTGGGGAGGGCACGAGGGGCGAGATCCGCGGAGAGGGATCGCTGGCGACATCGTCGGGCGCGGGGAAGGGGATGAGCGCGCTGACGTCGTGGTCGGACGGTGGGTCTCGCGCGTCAGTGAGGGTGGGACGCGTGGTTAGCGTGTCGGTGGCCGACGCAGAGTAGTTTCGGGTCTTAAAGGCTGTGGGCCGGCCCGTTCGGTTTAAATTCGTTTCCTTATTTATTTCCAGAGCGATAAAAACTCTTTTAATGCATTCAAAATATTTCCAAACATAGGAAATATATATATCAAAATGATCAGGTGAATTAATTCTATTTAATGAACATTTTCCTCTGTCATATTGAATATCTTTCTAAAATTTATTTTCAGAAAAATGCCTAATTGATTTTAAATCCTTTTGAGATAAACTTTCAAATAACCCCCTGGTTTTATTGCTCAAATATTTCACCAAGATGCCCCTGGTGTGGAGTGTCATGTTACTCCCCTCTTTCTTTGAACATTACCAAAGGTTTTCAAATAGGTGAAACAAATACATGGAAAAATTCAAATGGCCTTTCAGAAAATCAAAAGAACCACTTCAAAAAATTCATTACATTCAAACAAAGTGATGATGATGCATAGCTATATTTCATAACATTCCAAAATGAAATTTTGGGATGTTACATCACACCTGAGCATGTAGGCGTTCTCAGGAGGGTCCCAGGTAGCCATAGGAGCCTTTAGCTGGCTCGTTTCAGCTCTGGTTCAACGAGCCCGTGCTCGCCCGAGCTTCGGCAACCACCATGCTCAACGCCGACACCGACTCCGGCCATCTCAGCCCCTGGGAGGTGTCGGGTTCGACGCGCGCGAGCATGCAGGGCCGATCGGTGCCTTCTGCCACCCATTTGGTTGCCGGAGGAGGGTTTCCGATCCCCTCCGCCATCCCTAACGTCGTCGACAGCTCAAGGCCGGTGACTCAACCGGTTTGACCATGGGGGTTTGACCCCAGGGTCAACTGGCAAGTGGGCCTGGCCCTGTTAATCAAGTTTAAGTTAAAAATAATTAGTTAATAAATTTAATTAACCTATTGACCCACCGATAGTGGGCCCTCTGCTAATTAATTAGTGGTTAGTGTTTTAATTAGCCTTTGTTAGTGATTGAGTCACTGACCAGTGGAACCCATTGGTCAGGTTTGACCTGTCAACGACAATTTGATCAGCTGACGTCATGCTGATGTCATGCTGATGCATTAAAAGGATTTCTGTTTTAAATTAATTCCAGAAATTAGTTAAAACTTAGAAAAATCATAGAAATTAATCTATAACTCAGATTGAAATAATTTATATATGAAAATTTATCAGAAAAATCCAATGAATCCAATGGTGCTGTTATCATGCATGTTAGAGCAACCTATTTAGATGAACATTGACATTTAGTAGTAGGTCAATATATGAAATATGAAATGAAGAACGATCTTGAACCTATATTCAAAACTACTTCATTTAACTTGGTTGATAGTTGCATTACCTCATCCATTCATGTTGCCATGTCATGATCATGCATCATATTGTTGCACTTGCCGTGTATTGCTTGTTACCTATCTGCATTGTGGTAGGCCCTGCTTCCGAGGATACCCCCGAGTATTCCAATGAAGGAGAATACCTTTCCGCTTCCCAGCAAGGCAAGCAACCCCATTGATCATTCTGATAACATCCCACTTTCTCGCTCGTGCTCTTGTTGATTGCATTAGGACAAATGTTCAATTGCCTGTCATATGCGGTAGATGAACCCATTCCTTTGCATGACCTATCAGTGTCACAGTAAATAGCTAAACCTTGCAACCTAGCATACTTGGTAGATGCTTGAGCCATGATGTGCTTTACCTACTTTGCCTGCTATGCTTGCCATGCTTAGAGTTGTGTCAGGTCTAATTCATCTGGGTGATGAACTGGAGTGAAACAGTATTGTTCTGATGTGATAAGCCTAATGATGAACCCGATTTGGTAAAGGTAGCGATGGGAGGCTATGTAGGAGTACATAGCGGGTTGGCTCATTGGGACCATTCTTTGGAACAGAGTTCCGTGTTTGTGATCCAAGTTTAGTTACTACCACATGCTGGGGCCTGAAATATGACCCCGCTCAACTTATCAATCGCTTAGTCCTTGGTCCAAGTATTGCAAGTACTTTATGGTATTTATAGTATGCTGGAGACCGTGCGTAGCGCTGACCCTAGGGGTGGGTTACGACGCAGTAGGCAGTGGCACGGTGTACCAAGGGTCACCTGAATGGTGGGCTTGGGAACCCTGCGCATATCATTTGGGGCCATAGCGGAAACTTCGACCGGACTTCTGTGCGGGTTCAGTCTCAAATAGGTGATAGCCTAGACTAGAGGCCTTGTGTGATTGACGGTCATGGCCGACTCCCTCGCTAGGCTTATACTTGAAGGTTGCCGAGGTGCATGGTTTTATGAGCACACAATGATAAGTGGTGAGAGCATGTGTGAAGAAGTACACCCCTGCAGGGTATGAATCTGTTCGAATAGCTGGGTCCTAGGATATGGACTACTTGGAGAACTTATGCTGTTCATAGATAATTTAATGGATATTCATAAAAATCTCAAGACAAGTGTGAGTACCATGGATGGCACTGTTGTAGATGACGGAAGTGAATCCATGGTAGTGTATTGATGTGGAGTTAGTGGACTTGTGTGCGATATCTAAAATTTGAACAAAAAATTAATATGTGTAGTACATGTTAGCCATGAGTCAAAGCTGGCATTGCTGCATAAACTCCACGAGTCCCCTTGTTGATACATGAGCATGAATGGTCTAGGTCTGCTTTAAAGACTTGCTGAGTATGTTTGGACTCATGTTTGCTTAATAAATGTTGCAGATGAGACCCATGACTCATCAGGTGGGTTCTACCTAGATGTCGACGACGCCGAATAGCTGGTGTCCCAGGTATAACCTAATGCCCTATGGCGGGTTGTAGATAGTCAGGCCATGTGCCTTTTTACCCTTTCAACCGTCTATACTCAGACAGCTTTATGCTTCCGCTTGGTTTGTATGAACTTGCTTGTATGACTTGAGTGTCGGGTCATGTGACCCCTACCTGTAAGAACGTATTATGCAAGGCTCCTCTCAGCCTCTTAAATAAAAGATGTGTTGTTGTATGGTTATGTTGTGATGCCATAGTTGTATCTATGCATATCGGTCATGTCGTGCGTACGTGTGACGTGCAACGGTATGTATGGAATCCGACACCTAGTCATGTGCCTTTAGTAGTACTGTCGTGGATTTATCACGGCAGATGTCTGGGTGAGCGGACTTGGATTCAAGGCCATCGCTAATGTGATGGACTCAAAGGGGTTGATTGGGACGAAGGACACGGGTTTACCCAGGTTCGGCCCCTCAAGTCGAGGTAATAGCCTACGTCCTGCTTGTGCTTGTATTGCTTCTTGTATTGATTACAAGGGAGCTAAAGCTTGACCTAGTTCTCGATCTCCCCCCCCCCTAAGTCGCCCGGGTCTGCCTTTATATAAGAGGTCAGGACCACGGGTCTTTACAATTAACCGACTCTCATTGTCTATCCGAGTCTTACTCTATCTTCTTGTACAAACTGTCTCCGAGCGGCTTGCACGCCCGAGTCTTCTCAGTCCGGGCCACCTTGCGGCCCACACCATGAGCCGTCTATCTTCATGGGCTGTTGGTTTTACGACTCACCCTTGGGCCGACTCATGAGCCATCAACATGACCCGGAGCATTCAAGGGCGGGTCATATTGCGGGGTTATATCCCCAACATTAGGCCCCAGGTTGAATTGAGCTTGCTCACTTCATCCTTATCTTCTGCTCTTTGGCGAGTCGCCCGATGATGACCCGGCGTGACATCACGAGATCTGCAGACGTATCACCGAATCTTTTATTAAATGGTCAGCCCAAAAATCGAGGTGTCCGCCTCGGTCAAATGGTTTCCGTCGCCTAAATTTTTGCGCCTGCCCTGTCTTCTCTGTAAATAAGACCTGTTGCGGGGGGAAGCTTTCCTTCTCCCGCTCTCTCTTCATCTTCTTCCCTTCATCATCTCTGCTCTAGCGCTCCCTGCTCTGGCGCCGCCTTCTCATCACCGTCAACCAGGCCATTGCATCAACCTGAGTCATACCAGAGCCTCTTCCGCGTCCGTCGTTCCATTATCAGTAAGCTCAAGCTCCTCCATCGCCACCATTAGGGTATTCCGACGTCGTCGACGTATTTAGCGCGCGTCTCCGCCGTGCCGCCACGCACAACGCAGCCGTGCGCAATGCATGGACCATCGCGGCCTTGTCTCATTTCTTCGGTTCCGCCTGTTCTTCGTTAGGTCTAAAAATAAGAACCTATTTTCCTGTTTTTGTAGATCCATAATTGCAGCAGTAGTTTGTGAAACCTGTTTTTCAGGACTTAGCTGATTTTTGCTCCTCCCTACCTGGTTGAACCGCCAGACCTCTCCGGCTCTCATCAGCCGGACTATAGCATAGTATTTGTAGAGCCCTTAAAACTGTAAGCCATCACAGATATATCTTGCTCTTAACTCGCCGCATATTTCATTTTGCACAGTCTTTAAGCCGCCGCCATGTCCCGCGCTTCCAACTCATGCAACTGGGTCGGATCTAGCGTCACCGAAGAGTACTTAGCGGATTTTGTTGACACGGGCACTCTTATCCCAAGGAGGTCCTTCACTGGCGGGTTCCAGGTGACAAGACTCGACCCTCCCCCAACAAGGAGAGGTAGTAGTTTTCTCTGACCATATTGAGCGAGGGTTTGTGCTGCCCGGCTCTAATTTCTTCCGTGACATTCTCCATTTGTACAAGCTTCACCCTCAAGACTTGGCCCCCAACTCCATTTCAAACACATGCAATTTCCAAGTGCTCTGTGGGGTTATTTCGAGAGTTCTACTATGCCAACCGCCAAACCGAAATGAATGGCGGTCCGAGTCTGGAACTTGGCGGTATTTCCATTCAACGACGCAGAGACATCATTTTTCCGGCTGTGCAGATGCCGAGTCATCCAAAGGATTGGAATAAGACTTGGTTCTACTGCAAGGACACCTCTCCTGAAGATGAGCGCCCATTGTCGGGTTATCGTCCCTCCCGGCTCAGGACAGATTCAGAGCTTCCTGGACGGCTCTCAGTTTCAGAGCGTGCCAGGTATGAACCGGCTCATGCCAAGATCAAGGCACTCATGGCCAACGGTTTGATTGGACTGGATTTGATTCGCTGCTGGATTTCATGGCAGATCATGCCCTTAAGCCGTAGAAGCCGACTTATGTGTGAATAGGACAGCAAGTATGACAGCTCCTTGTGCTTCAGCAAATCAACCTTGATAGAGGATGACATTACCATTGTCATCCGGAGCCTTGTCCATGAAGCCTCCAACTCATGCAGCGCCATTGGCCTAGCTCCTTTCAGCGTCAACAATCCGGCTCCAGATGTAAGTTAATTTCTTCCCATCCGTCTCTTGGATGTTGCTTGTACCTTGCTGATCTATTATTCTTCTCTGGGTTATTTTCACAGGTCGACTCTGATTTCTGGAAGAAGGAGTACATCCCTCCTCTGAAGAAGCTCAAGAAGAAGGCCCCAGCCAAGAAGCCAAAGAAAGACGCCCCGCGAGAGGAGTGGTTTGACCCGCCACAGTCATCCAACTTAGAGGTAAAATTTCAGTTGTTTTCTTGATTCTTTGCCTTCCCGTTTTACTAATGCTTGCTTTACTTGCAGGATGAAGTGGAGACCAACCGCGCCAATGCCCCTGAGGTAAACTATGTCTCTTCCGGCTCAAAATATTTTGTCCCCCGAAAGCCGCGGCGGGTTGCCAGAAAAGCTCCTCTTTTTCATCATCTCGCTTACCTGGCTCCCGATTTTCTTTTGAAAAAGCAACAATAGGCTGAACGTCGCCAGACCCGGAGCGCCGACTCTACTGAGCTTTTGTCCGGCTTGCCGAACTCGCCGGCTCCGAAGAAACGCCCTGCTGAGGTATGTGTTCCTGTTTGACTCATTTCTCTTTATAACCTTAGTGCCGTCTCATCCTTCTTAAATTTCATCTCAGAAGTCGCCCTCCTCCGACGACTCTTCGGCGACCGTTCTGCCACCTTCGAAGATCAACCCGCTGTAAGTGTCTTTACACTATAATATTCGGTTCTTTGTAGGGTAGTAATATCCTTTGGATCCTCACTTTTCTATCTTGCAGTGCTCAAGCCAAGCGTCGGAAGACCAACAAGCCCTCGCCCAGTCCTGCCGCTCAAGAGCCGGAACAAGAACAACCGGAGGAGCCACAACCGGATATAGATCCGCCAATTGTCTCCACTGAGCGAGCTGCTGAAGATATCATCCCGGAGAGCCCTCTAAGGGGTCCTTCAAAACCGCCAAGTCCTGCCAAGGCCACTACATCTCCAGAGGTTGTGATCACTGGCTTTGCTCCCCGGTCCCCTCCGGCTCATGTGCTGACCAGACATAAAGAGTCTGCCGAGGCCTCCAAGAAACTGGATTTCGACTCTTCCCTTGAGAACATGACGGCCAAAGAACTCCACGCCGGGTATATAAACTGGCCTGCCACCAGCCGGGATGTGGAGCTTCGGCTGGTAACTTTGATGAAAACAAGATATGAGGTATTCCTCTTGCTGCTACAACCTTACTTAGCCCCCAAGGGCCGGTTTAATCTAGTTAAGAGGTGAACCGGGTCTTTCCTGATCCTTTGTAGAAAATCCAAAGCCTTTGTCCCCAAGGGCCGGCTCAGTTTGTTGTAGTTGAGTCGGATCTTCACTGTAGATAACGTGAACAGCCAATCGTAGCCCCCAAGGGCCGACTCAAACTTGATAACTTTGAGTCGGAGCTTTCATTATAAGTAAATTTGAAGAGCCATATTGTAGCCCCCAAGTTCTGGATCAACTTTGATGAAGCTGAGCCGGAACTGTGTTGTATGCTCTAAGACCAAATATACATTAGCCCCCAAGTGTCAAACATATTGCTTGCAATCTGTTGAGACTTGCATAATTTTGTCTTTAACCTTCATTATTTGATATGACTTCCATTCTAGCGACTTATCCTATATTTTGACGTGTCACAGGAGGCTTTAAACGAAGCCAGGTCACAATTGATGGACCTGAAGACCAACTTGGCGGATCAACAAGAAGCCCGCAGCGTCGCCGGTGAAAAGTGACGGCTTCTCTCTGAAGAGCTAGCCATAATCAAGGCTGATTTTGCCACCCTTAAAGAGTCAACTGAATCTGAGAAGACCACCTTGACCCAACGGGCGGATGACGCCGAGCAATGGCTGATAGCTGTGGCAGATGAACTCCAAGGTTTGAAGCGCCACATAAGCAAAATGTCAGCCACCCTCTTTGGTAAGCTTGTGACAACTTTGTGTTTCAAATAGTTTCATCTTTACTTAGACTGGCGACTCATCTGAATTGTCCGGTTTAAACAGGTCCTAGGAGCCGGCAGTTGGCTTCTGATAGCCTGCTGCCATTGAAGGCCATCTATACCTTAACTGAGCAGTTGTACCGTGGTGCAATCTGCACTATCAAGGCCGTGCAATATAAGGAGAAAATTCCGGCGACTCTCAGGGGTGTCTTAGAGCTCTTCTTCACCATGCCAAAACAGATCGCCGAACTCAAGAAATCAGCCGCCCGCCAAGGGGCCATTGCGGGCATCAGTCTAGCTTTGGCCTTTCCTCCGGGCCTGACAGCCGCCGAGATGATGGAGGGATTCCCTTCAAGAAAAGATGACGGCTTGGAGTTTACTGATGCTGACTACAGCCGGTGCATGAAGGAGTCCCGGGTGTTAGCTTCTATCTTGGCGGAGGAGGTTGACCTGTCAACTTATCAAGCAGCGCATGACCCGGAGCAGAAGAGAGTCTAGGGTCCTTTATACGAGTAAAAAGATTTGACGCCTGCTCGGATTAAGGACCTCTTTGCTCCAGATCTTGACCCGTCATCCTTTTGTGAGGGCTCTTTTGTGGCTCTAACGAACTGCAATTGGGATTTGGACAACCTCCAGATCAAGGCCCCAGAAGAGCCGGCGCAGGATGACCTGTCAGCTAACTAGCTGCTGCTGTAAGATCTTGTATCAGCTTAACCCGTCGTGTGACGGCTGAAATCACTTTGTCTGAAATTTTGATCTCCTCTGGGAGTGTAATAGCTAGATGAGAACTTGTTTGAAATCTGTCTTATAAGAGGATCCGGATTTTGGTCTGCCATTTGTCTTTGTATGCTTTGAGTTATTTAGACTTGCCTTGTCATCATATGAGACACCTACAGCCAAAATTAAGTAAGCCACACCCGGAGGTGGTGACTCCCTCTTTGATAATTATGGCCAATCTGGTTAGCCGGAAATGGCATATAGCCTGGCCGATAAGGCATTTTAGAAGATACACCCGGAGGTAACAATATGGCGTAAACGTCGGCGGATAAGCATTAGAAGCTGTCCCGAAGGTAAGAAGCCGCCCTCGCCGCGGCTAATTTTTCCTTAGCTGGATTTTTTATGAGAACAGTTAATAGGCATTAGAAGCTGTACCCGAAGGTAAGAAGTCGCCGTTCACTGCAGCTAAGTTACCTTAGCTATTTTTACGTGGCCTTAGGCTGGCTAATAGGAATTAGAAGCTTTACCCGGAGGCAGAAAGCCGCCGTTCACAGGTCATGAGACGTTAGCTAGCCGTCGGTAAAAAACCTCTCATAACCGCGGCTAAACTGGTTAGCCGAAGATGGCATAAAGCCAGCTGATAGGGTGTTAGAAGCGATACCCATCGGTAAGAAGCACCCCTCAGCAATTATGGCGTAACCCGCCGGTGGATAGGCGTTAGAAGCTGCACCCGAAGGCGAGAAGCTGCCCTCGCCATGACTAATTGCCTTAGTAGGTTTTTTTGTGGCAAAATGCCCAGCCTAATAGGTGTCTACCACTGTTCAGCAATACGACGCCAAGCGCCGGCGGATAGGCGTTAGAAGCTGCACCCGAAGGCGAGAAGCTGCCCTCGCCGCGACTCATTATCTTGAGCTGGATTTTGTGGCATAACGCCTGGCTAATAGGCATCTACTGCCGTTTGCCGACCTCATTCGATGCATCAAACGGAATATTTCTTAGTCCTCTCTTATGAAATAGCAGAGGCTTCCTTCTTTATTCATATAACTGTGGTATGTACAATGATAGTGTACAATGGTAGATCTTTATACCCTTAGGTGAAATAAGGCCGGAGATGCGCGATGTTCCATGGCCGACGGGTCTCCTGACCCGCCGTATCTGAGTCGTCTCGGACGTTGACGAGGTAATACGACTCGTTGTTGAGATTTTTGCTGACCACAAATGGTCCTTCCCATGGAGGTGATAGTTTATGCATATTTGTCTGGTCCTGAATCAGCTGGAGCACCAAGTCGCCCTCCTGGAACGTCCGGGTCTTGACCCTACGGCTGTGATAGCGGTGCAGGTCTTGTTGATAAATTGCCAATTGGGGTGCTGCTAACTCTCGTGCCTCTTCTAAAGCATCCAATGCTTCTCGGTGCGCCGTCTCGTTGTCCGTCTCAACGTAAGCCACAACCCTTGGCAAGTCATGCCGGATGTCTCTGGGTAAAACGGCCTCAGCGCCGTACACCATAAAGAAGGGCGTGAAACCCATGGACCTGTTAGGGGTGGTTCTGATGCTCCATAAGACAGAAGGTAATTCTTTGACCCAACACCCGGGCATTCGCTGCAAAGGAACCATAAGTCGCGGCTTAATTGCTCTTAGAATTTCCCGATTGGCGCGCTCCGCCTGACCGTTGGACTGTGGATGTGCCACGGCTGATATATCAAGCCGGATATGTTCTTCATCACAGAATTTCTTCATAGCCCCCTTGGATAGATTTGTACCATTATCAGTGATGATGCTGTGCGGGTAACCAAATCGGTAAATTAGCTTTTTGATAAATAGAACTGCTGTAGCTACAACACATTTGCTAACCGGCTCTTCCTCTACCCACTTGGTAAATTTATCAACCGCCACCAGGAGGTGCGTTTTTTTGTCCTTGGACCTCTTGAAAGGCCCGACCATGTCTAGCCCCCAGACCGCAAACGGCCAAGTGATTGGTATTATCCTTAATTCTTGAGCCGGAACATGAGCACGCCGGCTAAATTTCTGACAACCATCACACTTACAGACTAAGTCCTCTGCATCTTTGTGAGCCGTCAACCAGAAGAACCCATGCCGGAAAGCCTTGGACACCAAAGATTTTGAGCCGGCATGGTGCCCATAATCTCCAGCGTGGATCTCACTCAAGATCTACTGGCCCTCCTCTAGTGAAACACAACGTTGAAAAACCCCTGTTACACTGCATTTATGCAACTCACCGTTAATTATCGTCATGGACTTAGAACGGTGGGTGATCTTTCTAGCCAGATCTTCATCCTTTGGTAACTCGCCCCGGGTTAAATAGTCTAAATAAGGAATAGTCCAATTTGGGATAACATGTAGAGCCGCCACCAATTCTTCCTTCGGGTCAGGAACAACCAATCCTCCTCTGAAGGTATCTTGACAGTCGGATGATATCAGACATCCAGAAAGACATTAGGCGGCACTGGCTTTCGTTGGGAACCTAGCCGTGATAAAGCATAAGCCGCCTCGTTCTTGTGACGATCAATGTGATCTACCTGATACCCTTTGAAGTGACCCGTAATAATATGAACCGCCTGCCTATAAGCCGCTGTCCGTGGGTCTTTGGAGTCCCAAGTGCCAGAAACCTGCTGAGCTACTAGATCTGAGTCGCCCAAACACCTGACCCGGCTCAAATTCATCTCTTTGGCTAATCTAAGACCATGAAGCAAAGCCTCATATTTAGCCGCATTGTTAGTGCAAGGGAACATCAGCCGGAGCACATAACAAAACTTGTCACCCTTTGGGGATGTCAGGACAACCCCTGCTCCGGACCCCTCTAACTGCTTGGATCCATCAAAGTGTATAGTCCAGTATGTATTATCTGGCTTTTCTTCGGGAGCTTGGCACTCTGTCCAATCATTGATGAAATCCACCAAAGCTTGGGATTTGATCGCCGTGCGAGGAACATACTTTAAATTAAGAGGTCCTAGCTCTAAGGCCCATTTGGCAATCCTCCCTGTGGCTTCTCTGTTCTGGATAATATCTCGAAACGGAGCAGAACTGACCACAGTTACCTGGTGCTCTAGAAAGTAGTGTTTTAACTTGCGATTGGCCATAAAAATCCCAGATTGAAATCTACTGCCTTGGTATCATCCGCTGAAAATTTGAGGGGCGGCTCAACCTCCGTGGTGGGCTTTTTTAGGGGGGTCATATCCTCCAGATCAACATTCTCCTTATAAAACTTAAGCTCCTCCTGAGCGCAACTGGACTCTGCGTAAGCTGCATCCCCTTCTTCACACTCAATAGCCATGTTTCGATTACCATGAACGGTGATGGTACTGTTTAAGCCGGGCATCTTGAGCTGCAAGTAAACATAGCAGGGTCGAGCCATGAACTTAGCATAAGCCGGCTGTCCAAACAAGGCATGATAAGGGCTCTTGATCTTCACCACCTCAAACCATAAGGACTCCACTCTGTAGTTGTATCCATCGCCAAAAGCTACTTCCAAAGAAATCCTTCCCACTGGATGCGCTGACTTACCCGGCACCACACCATGAAAAACAGTGGACGAAGTTTTAAGTCCTTGTCGAGCAACTTCATCCACCGGAAGGTGTCATAATAAAGGATGTTTATGCTGCTGCCGCCATCCATGAGCACCTTGTTCAACATATATCCACCCACTTGGGGGGCCACAACCAAAGCCAGCCGCCCCGGGTCATCAATGCGTGGCGGGTGATCTTCACGGCTCCATGTTATGTCATATTCAGACCACTTCAGATACTGTGGAAGAGCCGGCATAACCGCATTGACTGCCCGTTTACGCAACTTCTGGTCCCGTCTATTGAGGCTAGTCATGAAGACGTGATATTGCTTGAAGCTAAGCTGCTTTGGATTACTTTATAAGCCGGGATGATTTCGCTGTTGCTGCTGTTGTTGATTATTATTACCAGTATGCAGCTGCTGTCCCCCATGATTATCCTGACCCGAATGACCAGATGCTAACCCGCCAGAGCCAAAACTGGCTCCTAACCCGCCAGAACCAAATCCAGCTCCTGACCCGTCACATCCTGGGCCGCCTGGCGGGCCGCCCCCATGATGGTAAGGCTGTGTGACATATCGCTTGAACCTCTGCATAAAAGAACAGCTCTCCAATATATGATTTGCCGGTCTACCAGGCAATCTATGATTCGGACAAGGTCGCTTAAGCATATCTTCCATGTTCGAGGAAAAATTATCCCTGTTCGAGGGCAGCCCAAACCTCCTGTTGCCCTTAGGGTCATTTTGCTAGGCGTTTGTGTTGGCCACCAGCTCTGACCCAGCCTCTGGATTTTTACGTTTACTCTGGTTACCATTGTTCACTGTGCCCTTGCCTTGGTTGCCCTTCTTGCCTTGACCAGCCTTTTCCTCGTTTGAACCCAGATCCTTCGTGCTGTCTGAGTGGGCATACTTCGTGAGAGCCTTCATGAGCTCTCCCATGTCCTGACACGTGCGCTTGAGCCGGCCAAGTTTCTGCTTTAAAGGAACAAAATGGCAATTCTTTTCTAAAATCAACACCGCTTGAGCCGCCGTGATCTGCTCTGATGAGTGAATAATTGTCGAGACCCGCTGTACCCAATGATGAGCCGACTCGCTTTCCTGTTGGACACAGTGATCAAGATCCACAATGGTCATAGGCTGCTTGCACGTCCCTTGAAAGTTTTTGATGAACCGAGCCCTGAGCTCCGCCCATGAATTGATGGTATTAGGTGGCAACCCTTTTAACCATGTACGAGACAGGCCTTCAAGCATCATGATGAAATATTTGGCACAAACTGCCTCGCTAACATCCAGCATCTCCATGGCCAGCTCATAGCTTTCCACCCAGGCCTCTGGGGGTAGATCAGTGGTGTAATTTGGGACCTTGCGGGGACCTTTAAAGTCTTTCAGCAACCGCTCGCTCCAGAGAGCCGGCGATAGACAAGGCAGCTCCCTGTCTTGGGGATTACACCTGCCCCTATGGAAATGGAAGGCCCGGGCTCTTGGCAAGACGGCCTAGCTAGTGCCTCTCGCGGGCTTCCCGCATGGTCTACACGTGCCTGTGTATCTCTTCGCGGTCGGTGACCCATTGGAATTTCTCTGTGATGGTTACTATTGGAACGTACTGGTGACTCATAGCGCCGACTAAAGCTATGGCTGGGAAGAGGGGTTGAATGGATGCAGCTCCGGCTGTGAGCGTACCTCTCTTGCTGGGCCATGGCTGTCTGCAAGTACCCGATGGCGTTCCGCACATCCTCCGCAAATGGTGCTTCATCCGGGATTTATCATGGCAGATGTCCGGGTGAGCGGACTTGGATTTGAGGCCATCGCTAATGTGATGGACTCAAAGGGGTTGATTGGGACGAAGGACACGGGTTTACCCAAGTTCGGCCCCTCAAGTCGAGGTAATAGCCTATGTCCTTCTTGTGCTTGTATTGCTTGTTGTATCGATTAAAAGGGAGGTAAAGCTTGACCTAGTTCTCGATCTCCTCCCCCCTAAGTCGCCTCGGGTCTGCCTTTATATAAGAGGTCAGGACCATGGGTCTTTACAATTAACCGACTCTCATTGTCTATCCAAGTCTTACTCTATCTTCTTGTCCAAACTGTCGCCGAGCGGCTTGCACGCCCGGGTCTTCTCAGTTCGGGCCACCTTGCGGCCCACACCATGAGATGTCTATCTTCATGGGTTGTTGGTTTTACGGCTCACCCTTGGTCCGGCTCACGAGCCATCAACATGACCCGGAGCATTCAAGGGTGGGTCATATTGTGGGGTTATATCCCCAACAAGTACTCTTTACGGCAAACTGCCTCTTTGTGCTTCCATCGAGCCTTGGTAGCTTGCTACTGCTCCGGACACATTGATTGACCGGCATGTATCCTTCTTTGCTGCTGTGTCTGTCCCTTCGGGGAAATGTCTCGCAGTGTAATGGAGTCCCTATAGCCTGCTACGACTCGTCTACGTGTAGTGATGACATTTATGTCCCACAGCGTAATGGAGTCCTTGTAGCTGGCTATGACTCGTCTACACACGCTTGAGGCCGACACCTGCATTGCTGGGTTACATATGCCTGTTTCCATACGGATGTGCCACTTGGGTTCTATGACTAGTCATGTCGGCCCGGGTTCTCTGTCATTTGAATGCTAGCGACATATTCACATACGTGAGCCAAAAGACGCAAACGGTCCCGGCTAAGGTAAGACTGCAGCTGTGGAGTTACCATGCGTGAGGCCGCAAAGTGATGTGATATGTTACAGGCTGGATTCCTATGACTTAGAATCAGGGTCCCAACACGCGGACCCCGCGCGAGCGTCTGACTCGGTGGAGGAATCGACTCGCCTGTCGAGGCCCCCATCGAGCAAGCCGCAAGGTGTGGCACCAGAGCTAGCGACGCCCCTGCCCACGGATGTGGCGGCCCGATCGGGTGCGGCGGCTATGGAGTCGGCCCTCGAGGAGACCCGACCGATGGTGCCGGACGTGACGCCGCATGTGACCGAGCTGGCCCGGGTCGACGTGCCGAAGGTTCCGGTGGCCCCGAAGGCGACGCCGGAGGCGCCGGCCATGGAGACGGAGGCACCGTCCGTCGCGGTCGTCACATCGGGCCGGCAAGAGGAGGAAGCAGTGCCAGCGCCCAGTGAGGGGCAACTTGGGACTGATTCCCGTGCCCTCGCTGTCATCAACCCTCCCCAGCGGCTGGCACTGTGGCGAACATCGGGACGAGCGACGACGACAGACGGACCCAGAGGTCCATGGTCGACGTGATCCGGGACTGGGAGGCGCTGGCGTGCATCCCTACCATTCCGGCTCCCCCGGCAGGCGGCCCAGTCCCCGCATTCTGGGTGTTGGGGAGCGTCCTGGAGCGGTGTCACCAGGAGCTGGCCCGGTTCACGGAGGTGGCCGACTCCATCCTGCGGCGCGCGAAGGTAAGCGTCGTTATCCTTGTTGAGATTTTGTGGGGGCGCGCAAGCACACCCATTGGGTGTACCCCCGAGATGCGGGCCGGCTGTCCCGCTATGGGGCAGCCGGGCCAGATCTCCTTATGCGTCTTCTGATTTTGACTTCTTGTGGCATGCGAGGAACGCCCGGCGGCAGGAGCTGTTTGATGAGGCGGTTTCCATTCACAACCGTGGCAAGCACAGCTTCTACCGACCGCAGGAGGAGCTGGCGTGGGTGTGAGGTACGTTTGGTCTTGTGGGGGGGCGTAGCCCCCGGGAGCCGGGGCGGCTGCTTGGCAGCCGGGACGGGTCTGGAATGCCCGGCTGATGCCAGTTTTACTTTGTAGGGGAGATGGCCACCCTTCGGGAGGAGAAGATCGAGGCGGTCTCCTAGCGGGACCAGCTGGTGTAGAGCGTCCAGGCGGTCACCCAGGAGAAGGACCGGCTGGCCGCCCTGCTGGTGGGCAGACAGGCGGCTCAAGACCGCCTACGAGCTGATGTGGCGCGGGAGGTGACGGCAAGGGAGAGGGCCGTCAAGGAGGCAACTGACGCTGCTCAATGGACCGCCTCCCTCCAAAACGAGGTGACCTGCCTCGAGAGGACGCTCGAGGAGCGCAAGGATTCCCTTGCCGAGGCAGAGGCGGCGTTGGCGTCGGAGCGGGATTCATCGCTCCACTTCGCCATCGAGCTGGATGACTCCATCGAGCGTAAGTACCCATTTTTTGTGAGCCGGCTGCTTTCTTCTTGTCTTTGAGTCACTCTCTTCTCAATCTTCCCTTTCTTTTTTAGGGCGCTTCCCGGAAAAGTAGCGCCGCGCTGAGCGTGCCGTCGAGGAGCACCGGGAATATCTCCAGGCGTGCGGGCGCACCATCAAGGAGGATGCCGTGTGGAGTATGGCGGAGTTTGGGCTCACCATAGAACACCGGTTGATCCAGCTCGAGCAGAGCATGGAGCGGCTGAAGACGGCTGGCAAGGAGGTCATCGCCGCCTTGTGGCCGGGTCGAGGGGCTCCGAAGAGCCGCGTGGCCTTGTGGCTGGAGCATGTCGTGGCCCGGCTCGAGGTCTGGAAGGCGTCAGCGGCTCAAGCTGGCGTGCAGTTGGCGCTCCGGTTCGTCACCTCGTGGTACCGCGGCGTTGACTTGGACCGGCTGGCCAGTATGCGGGACGAGCCGACCGAGGGGCAGGCATCTCGCGAGCCTGTCCTTGTCCGCCGGGCCAGTGAGCTCGCGTTGTATGTCAACCCGGACGAGCTTCTGCCGGCCCTTGGCGAGGAGGGTGAGCCGGTAGCCGATGACTCCTTTGGCATCCCCCAAGGTCCGGAGGACGAGGAGGTCGCCGATGAGAGCACTGACTCTAGCACCGAGATGGCTGGGACCGCCGAGGCTGCCCCGAAGGCCAAGGAAGCTGCCCTGAAGGCCGCGACCACCTCTGGGACGAGAGTCGAGCCACCCGGCGATGCGCCAGCTGGAGACACGCCAGCTGGCGACGCGCCAGTTGTCTGAGCCCCCGGGCGTATTATCTTTTCTTTTGTTCTTTCTCCTGCATGTTAGACTCAAGTCCACCCACTAGGGGTGTATTGTAATGAATCGTAATGGTCGTGGGCCTCTTTTGTTTTAATTTTGTGCTTTGAATGCTTAATGTGTTTGCTTATCATGCATGCCTACTCGTCCTTACTCCTTTTTTGCCCCTTTGGTTCCTTCTACTCGGCCCCTTTCCCCTTTGGTTTCGGCCCCGCCAACCCGACAGCCGGGAGCCGGTCTGGAGCTAGGTCGAGGCGATCGCCTCGGTGGAGCCGGTTCAGAACTTAGGAACCGCGGGAGTTTTGGGTAAGTTGAGTGGCAGAGGCGAGGCGGTGGTCCGGCTAGACCTAGCCGGCAACCACCTTGCGATCGATTTTTCATGTGCGCTAAGTTTCGCCGCCCCGAGGCCCTGTCAGCCGGACAGCCGGGAGCCGGTCTGTAGCTGGGAGGGGTGGGAGGGTTTGCTTAGTTCACACTACTTGGTCGATTTCAGGAGAGGCCACCTAGGACTAGCTGGAGAGGCCCCGGGCCCGGGAGCCAGGTCGGGGAGCCAATGATTGAGAAAATCTTGGAGGGAAATGAAAAGGGTGTACCCCAAGAGCAGGCTTGGGGCACCCATTGCATTCATAAGCCCAAAACGGGAGGGATACATACATACACTGGTTTTTTCAGTAGTATAACGGACGGAGGAGCGCCGCGTTCCACGGGCACTCGGTCTCCTTGCCGGAGGCGTCTCTCTTGCGCTTCTGCGGCTTCTGGGCATCTATTAGGTAGAATGTGTTGTTGTGCAGCGCCTTGCTGATGATGAACGGGCCGACTGTCCATCTGGATCCGCTTGAGCACCAGATCTCCTTTGCGGAAGGAAAGTGGTCGGATCCGCTTGCTGCGGTAGTGCCGGAGCTTCTGCTGATAGATGGCCGTCCGACTCAAGGCCAGTTCACGGGCTTCTTCGAGTAGGTCGACATCATCTTATCTTGCCTCCTTTGCGTCCTTCTCCGTGTATAGGGCGACCTGAGGCGAGTCAAACTCGATATCGGTGGGAATGATCACCTTGGACCCATACACAAGGAAGAAGGGTGTGTAGCTGGTTGATCGGTTGGGAGTGGTTCGGAGGCTCCAAAGGACAGCCGATAGCTCGTCGACCTAGCAGTCGGCTGACCTCAACAACGGCGTTACGAGCCGGGGCTTGATGCCGGACAAGATTAGGCCGGTTGCCCTCTCGACCTGGCCATTTGACTATGGGTCAGCGACGGATGCCAGGTCAAGCCGGATGCCCTGCTTGGAGCAGAAACGCGCAAGTGCGCCCTTGGAAAAGTTCGTGCCATTATCGGTGATGATGCTGTGGGGGACGCCATAGCGTACCGTGATGTCGTCGATGAACCGGACGACCGTGGGGCCATCCAGCTTCTTGATCGACCTGGACTCAATCCACTTGGTGAATTTGTCGAGGGCCACAGCAGATGCATCATGCCGCCTCGTGTGGTCTCGAAGGGACCCACCATGTCCAGCCCCCAGACGGTGAAAGGCCACGAGTGGGGGGTGGTCTGGAGGGCCAAGGCCGGTGGTGGCTCTGCTTGCTGAAATGCTAGCAACCCTCACGTTCATTGACCAATTTCTTGGCCGCCTCCAAGGCAGTCGGCAGTAAAAACCATGGAGGAAGGCCTTGGCCACTATGGTCTTGGAGGCGGCATGGTGCCTGCACTCGCCTTGGGGGATGTCGAGGAGGATCTCCTGAACCTTTTCCGGCTTGACGCACCATTGGAAAATGACGGTGGTGCTGCGGTGGACGTGCTCGTGATTGATGATGCTGTAGGCCGAGGCTCGGTGCTGAATTTGTCTTGTCGTGGGCTCGGGGGGAGCTCGCCGCGCAGAAGGAATGCTAGGATGGGCTAGGCCCATGAGGGAGCAGAGATGGGGCTAACTCGGGTGCCCCTGGGCCTGGGTGGTTAGTCCCCAGGACCGGCTCGCTAGCCCCCAAGACCGGCTCGCCAGCCCCCGGGGCCGACTCGCCAACCCCCGGGCCGGGATAGTCGGAGGAGCGTCGACTGCCATCATGGCAGTCGCGGCGTTGGAGCCGGATGCCTTGGATGCAGCCGGCTCAACTGGTGCCGGCAAGGCGGCCGAGGTTGATGGAGCCGGAGGTGAGGTCGCCGGGGGAGCAGCCGGAGCCGCCGATGGACCGACTGCGTCAGTTGACACGAAGATGGTTTCTGATTCTGGTGAGGGCTTGATCGAAGATTTGAGCAGCCGCTCAAGGGAGACGCCGGCTGGGATGGCCTGCCGGGTGGAGCCGGTCTTCGCCAGCGTGTGGTCCGCCTCGTTGTCTGCCCGTGGGACGTGATGAAACTCACAGGCCTCGAAGGAGCCAGTGAGTTGCTATACGAGGAAGCGGTAGCTGGCCATGTTGGCGTCCCTGGCGTCCCATTCACCAGAAACTTGCTGCACCACGAGGTCGGAGTCGCCGAAGCATAGGATGCGCCTGATGCCGATCTCCTTGGCTAGCCGGAGCCCGTGGACGATGGCCTCATACTCGGCTACGTTGTTGGAGGCGGTGAAGTGGATCTGGAGGGCGTAATTGAGCTGGTCACCTTTTGGAGAGGAGAATACTATGCCAGCACCCAGGCCGGTCCTCATTTTCAGCCGTCAAAATGCATGCGCCAATGCGTGGAGTCTGGGGGAGGCGGCACGAACTCCGTCTCCACCCAGTCGACGAGGAAGTCAGCGAACGCCTGCGACTTGGTGGCGGTACGCGGCTCGTACCAGATCTCGAGATCTGCAAGTGCGATGACCCATTTGGCGATCCGGCCGGTGGTGTCCTAGCCTCTCATGATCTCGCCGAGCCGGGCCGTGCTCACCATGGTGATGGTGTGCTCTTGGAAGTACTACTTGACCTTCTTGGCGGCAAAGTATAAGCCATAGCACATCTTCTGGTAGTGGGGGTAGTTTTGCTTGGAGGAGGAGAGGACCTCGCTGAGGTAGTAGACGGGGCGCTGGACTGGCAGGGATTTGCCCTCCACCGGCCGCTCGACCACCAAGCCGACGTTGATGACGCGAGTGGTCATCAGGATGTAGGCGAGCAAGGGCTCCTTCTCAGCCGGCGCGGCGAGGATGGGTGCACGGGTGAGAGACCGCTTGAGGCCGCGGAAGGCCTTGTCTACCTCGTCGGGCCAGTCGAACATGCTCGGCTTCTTTGTGTGACCCGGCTCGATCAGAGCCGTCTTGCGAAGGAGCCCATAGAGGGGCAAGGCCTTCTCCCCCAGCCGGCCGATGAACCATCTGAGCGAGGCGAGGCAACCGGTGAACTTCTGGACATTGCGGAGCCGGTTCGGCTTGGGCATGCGCTCGATCGCACTGATCTTCTCCGGGTTGGCTTCGATGCCACGGGCGGACAGGAAGTAACCCAGGAGCTGGCCAGTTGGGACGCCGAAGACACACTTTTCCGGGTTGAGCTTGATCTTGTACTCGCTTAAATTCGTGAAGGTCTCTCGGAGATCGTCGAGGAGGCTGAAGTGCTTCTTGGTTTTGATGACGATGTCGTCGATGTAGACATGGACGTTCCTGCCTATCTGAGGCAGGAGGCACTTCTGCATGCACCATTGGTAGGTGGCACCTGCGTTCTTCAGGCCGAAGGACATGGTGATGTAGCAGTAGGCCCCGAAGGGCGTGATGAAGGAGGTCTTGAGCCGGTCGTCCGGATCCAGCTTGATCTGGTGATAGCTGGAGTAGGCGTCCAGGAAGGACAGCAAGTCGCAGTCGGCCATGGAGTTGATGACTTGATCGATCCGCGGCAGGGCGAAAGGGTCCTTAGGGAATGCCTTGTTCAGGCTGGTGTAGTCGATGCACATGCGCCAGGTCTTGTTCTTCTTTAGCACCAGGACTGGCTTGGCAGCCAGTCCAGGTGGAAAACCTCCATGATGAAGCCGGCTTTGAGGAGCCGGGCGATCTCTTCTCCTATAGTGCGCCGCTTCTCCTTAGAGAGACGGCATAGGGGCTGGTTGACTAGTTTAATGTTCGTCCGGACGTGTAATTTGCGCTCGACAAACTTCCTCAGAACACCCGGCATGTCCTTGGGGGACCATGTAGAGATGTCCCGATTCTCACGGAGGAAGTCGACAAGCTCGCCTTCCTATTTGCTGTCGAGGCAGGAGCCAATGGTGACACACTGAGCGGGGTTGGCCGGGTCAAGCGGGGTCTGCTTGGTGTCCTTGGACGGTCGGAAGGAGGCCTCGCTGATTGACTACGAGGGAGGAGCCGGCACGGCCGGCTGGCAGGCAGCAAGGGCCACGAGCCGGTTGAGTTTCTGCTTTTCCTCGCCTATCTCCAAGGCCTCGGCCAGCCGACTGCCGTCTCAAGCGCACTCGAGCGACATCTTGTAGTCACCCGCGATGGTGATGATTCCCTTGGGGCCTGGCATCTTGAGATTGAGGTAGGTGTAATGGGGGATCGCCATGAACTTGATAAGAGCCGACCGTCCGAGCAGCGCGTGGTAGGGACTCGCGAGGTCCACTACCTCAAACAGCACGATTCGCGGCTGTAGTGGCCAGGGCCGCCGAAGAGGACGTCAAGTGTGATCTTGCCGACAGGGAAGCAGGACTTTTCGGGCACGAGGCCGTGGAAGACCGCCCGGCTCGCCTGCAGGTCTTCTATTTTTAGCCCCAGCTTGCGCATCGTGTCGAGGTAGAGGATGTTGATGTTGCTGCCACCATCAATCAGCATCCGCGAGAAGCGGTAGGTGAGCTTCTCGGTAGCGATGGTGGCGTCGAGGACCAGGGCATAGCTGTCGGGACTCGGCATCATAGCCGTGTGATCTGCCCGGCTCCAGGTGACCGACTTCTCCGACCAGTGCATGAACTGGGGAGTTGTCGACATGGTGGCGTTCACCTCACGATGGAGCCGGCGTTGAGCATGTTTGCTCGTCTCTTCACTGGTGAATACGACGTAGCAGCCATCCTGGTTTGGGAACTGGTCGTGCAGGCGTCCGTCGTTCTAGGCCGGAGTCGGAGCCGGCGCCGGGGTCGGCGCGCGGGCAGGTGGCATGGGAGGAGCTGGAAAGCCGTCCCCCTGGACCAGTCGCTATGAGAAGCTGCACTGCCTAAGCATGTGCATGGAGGGCTTGGCCCTAGAGTGGTTCTTGCAGGGGAGGTCGAGCATCTGCTCGAAGGTGAGCTTGGGCTGCCAGGCAGCCTTGCCAGTGCGCTGGCGCTGGCTAGAAGACTGGGCCCCCGGCTCCTGCTCCTCAATGGTCGTGACCTGCCGGCTCCCGTAGCAGGAGTCGGGCTAGTCATTCTTGTGCTTGTTGTTCTATGGTCGGGACGCTGCCAGCGTCGACGTTGCCTTGGCAGGCGGGGTCGTTTTAACCCGAATGGCGGAGTCGGCCGCGGCGTACTTGTCTGCCTTGGTCATGAGCTCGGCGATCGTAGCCGGCTCAAAGCAGATGAGCTTGTGCTTGAGGGGGGTGCCTTCTCGACAGCCTTCGAGGAAGTACTGTATGGCTTACACCTCGTGCACCCCCTCGCAGGAGTTGCGGAGCTTGGTCCACCTTGTGAGGTAGTCACGGAGGGACTCGTCCGGGCCTTGAACGCACATGGCTAGTTCACGAGGGTGGCTAGGCCTCTTGTAGGTGCCCGTGAAGTTGCGGACTAAGGCCTCCTTGAAGTCCGTCTAGGTGTTGATGCTGCCGAATGCTAGGCTGTTGAGCCAGGTGCGGGCCGAGCCAATCAGCATGAGGGGAGTGTAGCAGACGGCTACACGCTTGTTGCCCCTGGCGATGCCGACTGCGGTGGTGTAGTCGATCAGCCAGTCTTCGGGTTTACCAACCCCGTTGTACTCCAGGGTGTCTCGAGGGAGCGTGAAGCCAGTTGGGAACGGCTCGTTGCGGATCCGAGGGCCGAAACATGCCAGGCCAACTGAGCCCTCCTCCTCCAGGAGGGCCGACTGCACGAGCTGGTCAATGTGGAGACGAGCGTAGTTCTTGCTGCGGTGGACACGTGGTCCTAGCCGAGCTGAGAGCTCAGGGAGGATGATTGGCGGGATAGATCGTCTCGGCTCGCGCCGTGGGGGTGGCATGTGCCCGCGGCTGCACCAGCTGTCGGCAGCCGGTGCCTCATGGTGGCGGCCGCTGCGAGGCGGGTCATTGGTGTGTCGGCTGTTTATAGCCGACTGCTCGTTCCCTGGCAGTTGAGAGCGCTGGGGATTGCTTGCCTCGACCCGGCGGCCGGAGGCGCGAGGGGAGAAGGAGTGCTGAGCTGGTTGATGGCCAGCAGTCCCCGTGCCATCGCGCTCGAGCCGGGGTCCTTTGGAGGCAGTCCCGCCTCCCACGAGCAGATGCTGCTGCGCGTCGGCGGCGTCAATGAGGTCCTTGATGTGACGCTCGCAGGCGGCACGTTCTTCTCCCGCCAAGGTAGCCAAATCCTCGTAGGCTACCTTGGTGTCCCACAGGTTGGCTGCAGGAGTGTCGTAGATGGGCATGTTGCCGCCCAAGATTTCGGCAACCACATGACCACGGTCGCGCACAACCCCACACCGTCTGGGCTCGGTGCCAGCCGAGGTGAGACCGTAGGCGAAGGCATACTCCCACTGAGCGGCCTCCATGCAGCGCCGCGTGGCCATGAGGGCGTTGGCGTCCTCGAACATGAGGCGGCAAGCCGCCTCCAGCTCGGCCGTGCTGATGTCAGGGTTTGCCGTCGGGGCAATGGGAGTGCTCAGGCCCCAGAGGGCCGCATCGAGCGGGTCGGAGGTGCTGACGCGGGCTGCGGCGGTG
Organism: Hordeum marinum; assembly: GCA_022496015.1. NCBI lineage: Eukaryota > Viridiplantae > Streptophyta > Magnoliopsida > Poales > Poaceae > Hordeum > Hordeum marinum. The sequence continues at coordinate 453,139,065 of CM039678.1, forward strand.
TCGGCCTCGTCCCGTGCACGACCGGAGGAGGTGGAGGAAATGATGGCCATTGCTCCCACGCGAACATGAGAGCTGGTAGGCTGGGTCACGGCGAGTGCGCCCACAGCCGTGGGTGGATCAGCACAGATGAGCACCTGGCTAGGGTACTCGTCGACGACCGGCGTTTCAGCAAGGCTTAGCCTGCCGAAGCGCTCGGTGACCGTGTCGATGTCGAGCGCGAGGTCGACGGAGCTGCCTGCAGGGCCTGCCGGAGCAAGCCCCATGATCCTGCGGTTTCGCTTGGACGTGCGGTGGCGGCGGGGAATGGTGAGGGGTCCCGCCCGGAGCATGAATCAGGCTGGCGCCGCGTATGGCCCCACGGTGGGCGCCAACTATCGTCATTTTCTCACGACAGATGCCATGGCTAGGCTTGTCGAAGGTGGTTGGGGCCGAAGGACGCCAACGGGCTCCGGGTGCAGGATTAGGCACAAGCGGTGGTGACACACGATGTACCCAGGTTCGGGGCCCTCCGTGGGAGGTAACATCCCTAGTCCTGCTTGGTTTAGTTGATGGATGGTGTGTTTACATGGTTGCTCCTGGAGCTGCGTCTAGAGGAGGAAGAGGGAGCAGCCGGAGCCCCTTCCTATGCTATGAGGTCTGAGTGTGAGGGACGTATCCCGTGGGAGTGTATGCATGAGAGAGGTCGTCCCTGTTGCATGGGGGGTTCGGGGGAGTTTTGTAGGCCAACCCCCCGGCTTTACAATACTCCTAAGGTACGGAAATGAGGGGCCCGACTGGCAGCCTCTCCGGCTGACTAGGGGGTCCCGCCTCTCGAGCCGTCTCGTCGCCCATAGGGTCCACCAGCTGTGCGGTCCCATCGCCCGTTGGGGCCCGCCAGCCAAGTTCGTGATTGGCCCCCGCCCACCTGCTACGGCATGGGTCGCCCGGGTGGCATCGTCTAGTGCCAGCCGGACGAAGTCTCCGGTATGTCCGGCTGCACTATAGCCATGTCAGAGCAGGTAATCGAGTGGGTCAGGGCGTGTTGGCACTGTTCCCCCGCCCAGTCGCGGTCGCCAAGGTCAGCGGCCCGGATGGCCGAACTGTAGCCACGCTCGCCCGTGTGTCAATGGCCACTGTGGCTACATTGGTGTTCGTCGTGGCGGTCACGTCGTGTCGCCGTACCCGCGTGCAGAGGGACAGGACGGGTGCTTGTCCGCCCAGAGGTCAATGAAGGAGGCGGCTCGTAGGCAGCCGGTCGTATCCAGCCGGCCTGGGGCCGAGCCGGCTCCTTGACCAGCCGTCCCCGAGCCAGCTGGCGTTGCTCCCACAGGCTGTGTGCCAGCAGGCCGGGAGGTAGCCGGCCACATGCTTTTTCTTCGAAGGGGGGGAACCCCATTGCTTTGGCGTACCCAGGGGTAATAACCCTGTCAATAGTGGAAATCTCAGCTTCTGGTATCTTTCTTTTATTTGTCACAATATCTTTCATGTACTTAGCATAAGGAGAAAATTTTAAAATATTCATCAAGTGCATACGTAAAAAGAAAGGTCTAAGCATTTCAACAAAGTGCTCATAATCCTCATCATCCTTTTTCTTGCATGGTTTAGGAGGAAAGGGCATGGGTTTCTGAACCCATGGTTCTCTTTCTTTACCACGTTTCCTAGGAATGAAGTCTCTTTTATCGTATCTTTTATTCTTAGGTTTGGTTTATCAAGATCATCAGCAGGTTCAATCTCCACATCATTATCATTACTAGGTTGAGCATCAACATGAACATCATTATTAATATTATCACTAGGCTCGTGTTCATCACCAGATTGTGTCTCAGCATCAGAAATAGAAGTATCATTTGGATTCTCAGACGTATCTATAACAGGTTCACTAGCAACATTCAAAGTACTATCATCATTATTACAATCATCATTATTTTTCCTACTCTTATTGGAAGGAATAGTGCATCGGTACGAGCTCTCTGCGAATCTTGCTCAATTATCCTATGATGGCCCTCAGGATACAATGGTTCCCGAGTCATTCTACCACCTCTAATCACAACTTTAACAGAATGATCATTGTCTTTACTATTCATCTCATTAAGCAAATCATTTTGAGACTTAAGCACTTGTTCTACTTGAGTGGTTACTGTGGAAGCATGTTTAATAATAAGCTGAAGATCATTGACAGTTCTACTCAAATAATCACCCAAGCGATCAAGCATATAAGCCTTATGTTTCAATTGTCTACTAACATAGGCATTGAAATTTTCTTGCTTCACAATAAAATTATCAAGTTCATCCAAGCATTGGCTAGCAGACTTATTATAAGGAATATCTCTTTCATCAAACCTACTGAGAGAATTTACCTCTACTACCTATGTCGGGTTATCAAGACCATGTATTTCTTCAATAGGTGGTAGATTCTTAACATCCTCAACTTTAATACCCTTTTCTTTCATCAATTTCTTTGGCTCTTGCATATCTTCAAGACTAAGGAATAGAATACCTCTTTTTTTAGAGTTGGCTTTGGAGGTGGTTCGGGAATAGTCCAATCATTACCATTGCTCAATATATTATTCAATAGTAATTCAGCTTGTTCAATAGTTCGTTCCCTGAAAACACAACTAGCACAACTATCTAGATGGTACCTAGAAGCATCGGTTAGTCCATTATAAAAGATATCAAGTATTTCATTTTTCTTGAGAGGATGACCAGGCAAAACATGAAGTAATTGGAGAAGCCTCCCCCAAGCTTGTGGGAGACTCTCTTCTTTAATTTGCACAAAGTTAAATATTTCCTGCAAGGCAGCTTGTTTATTATGGGCAGGAAAATATTTTTCAGAGAAGTAATAAACCATATCCCAGGGACTACGCACACAACCAGGAGCAAGAGAATTAAACCATTTCTTAGCATCACCCTTTAATGAGAAAGGAAACAACTTAAGGATATAGTAATAACGAATTTTTTTCTCATGAGTAAATAGGGTGGCTATATCATTCAATTTAGTAAGCTGTGCCACAAAAGTTTTAGATTCATAACCATGGAAAGGATCAGATTCAACCAAAATAATTAACTCAGGATCGACAGAGAATTCATAATCCTTATCAGTAGCAAAGATTGGTGAAGTAGCAAACTTAGGATCATAGTGCATTCTAGCATTCAAAGATTTTTCTTCCACTTGCGAAGCAATTTCTGAAGATCATCTCTATCCTTACAAGCAAGAAAGTCCCTAGCTACCTCTCCTTCCATAATATAACCCTTAGGTATATCAAGCAATTCATATCTAGGAGAGCTAGGTCTAGCAGGTGAATCATAGTGTTTAGTTTCAATAATTTCATTAGATTCAGAAATATTATCAGTTTCGGCATTGGCTCTAGCACTTTGTTCATCAAGAAATTCACCCAGTGGCACAATATCATCAAGAAAAGTATCATCATAAGCATCATGCATAGCAGAAGTAGCATTAGCAATTACTTGCGACATATCAGAGTTACTAGGAGGTGGTGGTGTCCCAAACTTACTCATAACAGAAGGTGAATCAAGTGCAGAGCTAGACGACAGTTCCTTACCTCCCCTCGTAGTAGAGGGATAGATCTTGGTTTTTGGATCTTTCAAATTCTTCATAGTGGTCAAAAGATATATATCCCAAGTGACTCAGAGAACAGAGCTATGTTCCCCAGCAACGAAGCCAGGAAAAGGTCTTGATAACCCACAAGTATAGGGCATCACAACAGTTTTCGAGGGTAGAGTATTCAACCCAAACTTATTGATTCGACACAAGGGGAGACAAAAAATATTCTTGGGTATTAGCAGCTGAGTTGTCAATTCAACCACACCTGAAAGACTTAATATCTGTAGCAAAGTATTTAGTAGCAAAGTAGTATGGAAGTAACGGTAACGATGGCAAAGTGATAGTAGCAGTTTTGTAGTATTTGTAACAGTAGCAACGGAAAAGTAACTTAGCAAATATCAATATATGGAAAGCTCGTAGGCAATGGATCAGTGATGGATAATTATGTCGGATGGAATTCATCATGCAACAGTTATAACATAGGGTGACACAGAACTAGCTCCAATTCATCAATGTAATGTAGGCATGTATTCCATATATATGTTGGGGAACGTTGCATGGGAAACAAAATTTTTCCTACGCACACGCAAGATCTATCCATGGTGATGATCATCTATGACAGGGAGAGTGGATCTACATACCCTTGTAGATCGCTAAGCGGGAAGCGTTAAGAAACGCGGTTGGTGTAGGCGAACGTCTTCGCGATCCAAATCGCCGAGCATCCCGCGATCCAATCACGATCCGTCCCGATCAAGCACCGAATGGACGACACCTCCGTGTTCAGCACACGTACAGCTTGATGATGATCTCCACCTTATTGATACAAAAATAGGGAGCGGTGAGGTAGATGAGTTCTCCAGCAGTGTGACGGCGCCGCGGCGATGGTGGTGGAGCAATTCCGGCAGGGCTTTGCCTAAGCACTGCAGAAAACCGATCTAGAGGAGAAACTATGCACTTGAGGAACGGGTAGCACGTGGCTGAAAATCAAGTGCCAAAACCCCTAAAACCTCTAGTATATATAAGAGGAAGAGAGGAGGAGGCTTGTCCCTCAAGGGGCCAGCCCTAGGCTTCGGCGGAACCAACGAGGAGAGGAGGAATCCTCTTCCAATTCTAGTAGGACTAGGACTCCTCCTTATTTTGGTCTTTTTGCCTTTTTCCACCTTTTTCTCTTTGGGCTTTTCTTCCTAGCTGCATGGGCCTTGTGTGGGACTTCCACCAGCCCACTAAGGGCTGGTATTCACTCTCCCACAGCCCATGTAGCCTCTTGGGTCGAAATACCCCTCCCGATGGTCTCCCGGTACACTACCGGCACTCGCGGTACACTACCGATGAGCCCGAAACTTTTCGGGCGACCAAAATAGGACTTCCTATATATGAATCTTTACCTCCGGACCATTCCGGAGCTCCTCGTGACGTCCGAGATCTCATCCGGGACTTCAAACAACCTTCGGTCACCACCATACATAACTCTATACTACCGAAACACCAGTGAACCTTAAGTGTGCAGACCCTGCGGGTTCGAGAACTATGTAGACTTGACTGAGACACCTTGTGATGCCTTGGATTAAGTGCTACAGTAAACTCTGTAATCAAGCTACAATAATCTGATGATTATGCTAGTCCATTTTTCTAATCCAGTTATGATCGCTGTTGGAATCAACCCTGATTCAAATTCCATCGCAATCTGAAATCTTTTGAAAAGTGGAATTAAAAGGTTTGCAAAACCTCAAATTAAAAATCTTGATTGGGTTTCAAATATTCCCTAAGCTACTCAAAAATATTAAACAACGTTTTATCAATTGGCTTAGGTGCCTCTAAAACATTTTATCGTTGGACAAACAAACCATTTGGTGCCCTTTTAAATAAATTTGGTTTCCAAATTTAATCATAGGGCCTTCTAACTTTTGAGTTATTACCAAATATTGCAATGGTAATATTGGGCATGTCCTCTAAGTTTTGTAAAAGTATTTTATAAATAAACAGTAATAAAATATAAACAATTAAAATAAAAAAACAAAGCTAAGAATAGAAAGAAAAGGGAAAGGCCCCCCTTGGCCCAACTGGGCCACCGGCCCAACCGGCCGGCCCAACCGACCTCTCCCGGGGCTATACCCCCTGAAACTCTAGCCCAACCACCCTACTCCCCCCAACTCTCTCCCTCACCCCCGGTTCCCTCCCATCCCGATTGGATCGAGACAACGACGATGCACGCCCACCCCCCGCTGTCCGACGTCGCCGGTGCTGCCCGTCTCCGGCCTCGTCGCCGCCTCCTCGTCCCTCCCCGTTGTGCCACCACCGGTGCCCCCGTCGACCGTGCCACCCTCCTTAGCCATCGCCACCCCTACCTCGCGCCGGACGCCGCCGGTCCTCCCCACACCCACTGCCCTTCCCTGCACGCCATTGTGAGCCCCCAGGGCTCCTCCCGTCCCTCCTCCCCTCCCCTCCGGCTGGAACCACCCTGCCGTCGTTAGATGCTCACCACCGCTGCGGCCCCGCTCGCCCCGCTGTGCCTCCCCACAACCGCACGCCTGCCTTCCACCACGCCTAGTCCCCCACGCGCCCGACCTCGCACCGCCATGCCGTTGTCGCCGCTCACCCACAGTCCCCACCATTGCTGCTGCTGGGCTGGCCGCCGATGCCTTCGGTGCCCGTGCGTGCCGCGCCAGGCCGGCTGGCTCACTGCCAGTGGGGCCGGCACCATTTGGTTAGTGGGGTTAACCCCCCACTTATGTTAACCCCTCCCCTAGTGAGGCTGACATGGGGGCCCCGCTCCCAGGACATTAAAAAAGGAGGAATTTAAAAAGAAAAATAAATAAAAATAATTAATTAATGCAATAAATTATTAACTTAATTAAGTCTGTTTAAATTAACTAATTAAGTCTAATTAACTTAATGAACTAATTAACTTAATTACTCTGTTAGTTAAACTAACCAGTCAATGATAGTGGGACCCACATGTTAGGTTGACCAGTCAACTGGTCTATTGACTGCTGACATCATGCTGATGTCATGCTGATGCAGTAATTGCATTTTTTGAATTAAATTAATTCTGTTAATTCCAAAATTGGGTTAAACCTTCACAAATTAATATAAAATCAACCGTAACTCGGATCGAAAAACTTTCTACATGAAAGTTGATCAGAACGACGAGATGAACCCAGATACGCTACCCTCATACCCGCCTGATACATGTAATTACCCGAACATGGAACATTTTCCCTCCGATCACTTGTCTGACATTTGTTCGGAACCGGGAAAACTTTCCCGGATGGGTTCCCCCTTCATCGGTAGCGTGCAACCCTACGTTAGAACACACCCGATACTGCTTATTGTCATGTCATACATTGTGTAGCATTGTTTGCTTTGTATTTATTGCTTCTTCCCCCCTCTTCTCTCTGATAGACCGCAAGACTGATGCTGCTACCGAGTACGACTACGCCCCTGACGACCAGCCTTTTGCAACAGAGCAGCAAGGCAAGCAAACCCCCTTGAGCATTCCGATATCACCCACCTCTCTCCCTCTTATTCTTGCATTAAAATTTTGCTACTATTTTAGCTAGCTCCTATTCTGATGCATAGCCTGTTGTTGATGAACTTCTACTATTCCTGCAATCATACCGACTGCTTAGTATAGGTTGGTTAGTGACTCCCAGTGACCCCTTAGTCCCAGTTGCCCCTGCATTCTTCCTCGACACCCCGTCGACTCGATGACTCAAAGACTCGGTCAACTGACCGACAAGCCAGACCCCCCTCACATCACCACACACCCCCTTTAGTTGCGTGACTCTTCAATGCTACTATCGAGTACCGAGGGTTACACCTCGTGAAGTACTCATGATGCTAGCCCTGTAGTGCAGCTAGTCGGTCGTGGTTATCGAGGGTGATTCCTCCTTCACCATTCCCGATGATGTCTCTATCGCGCAACCCCTCAAGTGTGGGACCTTCGAGGGTGATTCCTCTAAGTCCACCTTGATGGTTACATCAAGCGGGGACCATTGATGTGATTCCTTAGATTCCCACCTTGATGTTTTATACACACAGTTACTATGACCTGGTTACAGAAACATGTTGAAGACGGGTCGGCCCCAAGGGTACCCACAAGAGATATTGCTGGGGTGCGCCGGTAAGGCACCCGAATGTTATTGGCGGGGCGATGGCCTGCAATATGGTTTGAGCTTGCCCCGCACTAATAAAATGCTAATGGGTTGGGTATTTGATCCGAGTTGGTCGTTGACCTTTTTACGCACTAAACCTTCACGTGGGAGAAGTTATGGGTGCTCAGCGTCGTTGTATCAGCCGAAGATCTTCGGACGTCAGCAATCGGAGCGACACGTGCTGGATTGGTTTGGAACGCATGGCGCTTGCATTAAGGCATGCTAGGACTATTTTCGGCCGCCCACGCATCGTGCATGAGTGCAATGGCAAGTGGGCCCACGAACTTGCATGCTTAGGAGTAGACCAGCGCGCTGGCCTCTTTGTTGAGCCTAGGTGGGGCGACGACGTTTTGGATCCCGAGGCCGGGCATTACCCCGGAAAGTGTGTCCGGCCAGAGGTGATCAATCATGTTGGAAATGCGATGCACCCCTGTAGGAAAGAACTTATCTATTCAAATAGCCGTGTCCATGATAACAGGACGACTTGGAGTGTACTTGACCTTATACAACTATAATTGAGTTTTACTTTAAATGAAATGTGGCTCCGGGATTGCTAACTTGCAGGGAGTCGAGGAAGAATCTCTGGGCGTGGTTACTTAATAAAATTTCTACAATAATATGCTTATAAGTGATTACCAGTCTACTCTCTTCTCATGCTGCAAGATGCGAAGATGCTTGTCTTCGATAGGACTAGGCCCTCCCCGTATTCTTGCTTTCTGCAGTCAGTCCAGATATAACCCCTCACCTTGATAATGATGCATACTTAGCATAGTTCTGATGTTACTCTTGCGAGTCTTTGGATGAGTACTCACCGCTGCTACACCTTCTCTTTCCCCCTCGATATGATTATGCATTCAGACGATGGAGCTCAGAAGGTGGAGTACGCCGGAGACGACTACTACACCACCGGAGGAGCCTACTACTACGTGGAGGTGGCCCCTGACCAGCAGTAGGATAGGAGGTTCCCAGGCAGGAGGCCTCGCCTCTTTCGATCCGTTGTTATGTTTGTGCTAGCCTTCTTAAGGAAAAACATGTTTAACTTATGTCTATACTCAGATATTATTTGCTTCCGCCGACTCATGCTTGTCGAGCCTTGTATTCGAGCCCTGAAGGCCCCTGGCTTGTAATATGGAGTTGTATGACTTTAATTTGTGTCTAGAGTTGTGTTGTGATATTGATTAGTGAGTCCCTGATCTTGGTCATATGCATTGCGTGCATGTTTAGCATACGGTCGAAATTGGGGGTGTCACAAGTTGGTATCAGAGCCAACTGCCTATAGGTAGCCCCCTTTGCAACTCCTTGGCCGAAGTTGAGTCTAGTACTTGAAAAAGTTTTACTAACATTGTTGTGTGGCTTACGGGCCCACATATCAATCAGGTGGTATTAGGATCTTCTATTCCTCATCTATACTCTGGGTTCTGATCTCTCTTCTCTTTCGGGTTAAATATTTTACTAACTCCGACTCTAGGTTCTCGTAACTACTTCCGAAGAGCCCTCATACCATAAGATCATCTGCTCCGTCAGAAGATTCTGAAGATACCCTTTTGGTGTTTTCTGAGGCTTTGTGCTCATCGGCTTTGCTATTCCCTACCACCGATAAGCCCCTATGGATGACTAATTGCACTTGTCATTCATACAATCTTTCTCGTTGCTCTTGTTGTTACAAGATGCCTCGAAATATTCTCCATTTCCCCGATAACCCTTTGAGTTTTTTACCTTATAGTTCTTTCCGCATGGAAGCCTTACAGATAATTCCTCACAATTGTCGAGGATCCGTTCTTCCCAGTTGTTCATATGTTTCACAAAATTCTTCGAAATACTTTTCGATCTGACGAAATCCTCAGTAGCCTTTTAGCTCTTGACATTCCCTCACCTGCTTACATGGTGGTTAATTCCATATGTGATTTAAAATCCATTGTGATTTTCATTTGATTTTATTGATTCAACCTCTGTGTGAATGCAAGCAGTTATCAGTTGTTCATCATAAATTATCTTTCCGGCTCAGACGTCCTTCCGGACATGAGTTGGTTCTCGACAATTCAAACCTTTATTGATTGTCCGACTAAGTCTTTTCAACTTATCCATCCTTGATCAGAACGTCTGCTTCTGATCCTTAGTTTTGGAAATCATAATTCCTTTCTATTTTAAGCATTAGACTATTCAGGTGTTTCTTGGATCCGATACCTCTACATCCTTTCCTCCTCTGATTGAGTACCATTACTCACATCAACTTCGTTGTGGATCGCCCTATCCCTTGTTGGATTATTATCCTACAGTGTCGTTCATATTCAATCACCTTGTGAGTTCTTCCCCTGATACATATTGCCTTTGGTAAATTGTGTCCTGTATTTTTCCAACCATGCTCTACCTTCGAGCTTGTGTTAATTATCTTGAACCTCATGTTATATGTTCCTAAGATACCCCGATGGGTTGAACCTATGCCCTCCCTAATCCGTGAGAACCCGAAAGTTTTCACGGGTCATACTCTTATGGAGTCTCCCCAGTTGAATTTTCAATGCTACAATATCGTCCTAAGCAAGAAATGAATGAAATGTTATACATTGATGAAGTGTGAGTCGACATTGAACTTGTGATCATGCCCATGGAAATGATGTAGACCGTCTCGGAAGCTCCTTGCAAAATAATTCTTCATCCATATGGTTCTTTCGGTATCCTTAGTTTGATGGATTGCAGTTATGGTTCTGACCATGCTACCCTTATTAATTTATCAAAAAGTAAATCATTTTGTTACCTCGTTAGTTTTTGACAAGATTTAAGTATCTGCTGTCGCAGGTCAATGACCCAGCTCTACTTCTATCATTTTCTACCTTCTAGTTTTACCCTCTGGTATCTCGAGGATATCACTCCTTTGCACTACATCTTATTAACTTTGATGAGGTAATAATTTTCCTCATCTTAAGCACTCCACGGGTTCTGGGATTGTTGTCAACCGAGAACACCGATTGGAAAATTTATTCCACACTGCAATTCAATACCCCTTGTAATTGTTACTGGGAGTATCAAAGTCAATCTAGCCATTCCTAGACTATCAGCTACATCCTTGCCTTGTTATCTTTGACTGTGCTACCTCGTCTTTCTATGGTGCGCAAATTCTTCAGTGTGTGAGCATTGCTTATGTCGAGCTTTCAACATCATGTTGTTTTTCTTGAAAAGCAACCCCGATATTGAGCTTGCATCTTATCTGTTGTTCCTATAACCCTCCATGTTGTCATCCCCCTACTTGATGCCACCGCTGTTCGCTTGCATTCTCTTGAAAACTCTCGACAAAAGGTGTCGTGCTCGTCGTCAACAATTTGACTTCTTCTAAGGCGTCAACTGAGCTCTTGATGAGAAATACCTTCCTTGCCCTCGATGATTTTTGTTATCATCGACAACCTCCTTGACTTCCCTTCATCGAAAATTTGTCCATGATATGGGTACAACTTGCTATCCAGCTTGTGTTATGTTCTACCCTGAAGTATTACTGTCTTTTGTGTCGAGGATGTTGTGAGGATTGCTCCACCTCTTAGAAATTCTTGGCTTAGTGATACTTCTCACCATCAAATGATGCTGCTTTGATTCTAACTTCTAGCAACCCTATTGCTTTGAAGTTAGCAATCGACAGTTCGTTCTTAGGCTGTTGGTTATTGAATCATCACTCTAACATTGATCTTGCTGCCTAAGGTCATATTTTGGATGCACTTATCAACCAATGATTAATGATGTATGTTTTCCTTGATCATACACCATTATATCATTTGAGCTGACAAATGTCATCTCCTTGTTCACAAAATTGTGGAAATCCATCCATTTGGGATTCTCGATGAATTGTTCCTGAGTCCATCAGCCACCTCCTCATCCTCTCATTGGTTTAACGATGAACTATTGTTTCGGGGACCCGCTTCCATAGTTCATTTTCTGAGAATCTTACTATGCCATCTCGACGATTTGAGTTGCACCTTTTCTTCTCGGGCATCCTGAGTCTGAGGTATCCTGACAATAATCAGATCCGAATCACGGTCAGACATGATGGTGGGAACATATTTCCAGGAGTTATAATATTGGTCCTTTGATGACCTAGTAAGGTGATGCCATGCCTAACACACCTGGCTGGGGGACCTATTATTATAGCTTCCTTTTTGTGCAAGGTTAGCCATTCTTCTGGGAGGAAATTATAACACATTATTTATAAGTTGTTCCTAGTGGCCCCTTTGTGTATCCAAACTCCATCCTTTACTTGAAACACCATATCATTGCTACCCCAAAGCATGGATGTGGTATATCGATCATCGAAAGGAATAATGTAAGCTAAATGCTAATTGTTTCTTGATCCATTATTCAAGCCCCATTGTATGGGCATGTCATGGATTCTCCTCGCCCCTTTTACCTAAATGGTTATCTACTTGCTATTCTGTCATGTATATCATGCTCTGTTTTTCCTTGGGAAAGTTATACTCCTAAAAACTTGAGTATAACCACATTTTCCTTTCCATTGGTCTATTTAATGTGGTAATCACATTTCCCTTTCAATTGGTCTATTTACCCCGGTCTTATAGTCTAACTTACCTGAACAATGGTAATCCCCTGCTTAGGTAAACACCTTGGTGATCAACTCTGTCAGTAAGGCCCTGTTACTATTATTGATAACATTCTGGTAACCGCCGGTGGACGAGAACTTTGCCTATTGGCCCACCTCGTTTCAACAAGCAGGAAAATGGTTCAATTTGTCCCCCGCCCTTGGTATCGACACTGCTGCCAACTTATCTGACAGGCTCTCCTCTGGCATCTCTTGCTACCATGACCGTGCAAGATGTCACCGCTCTTCCTACTCTTAACCCGCATGGCGGGCCCATAACCCAAAGTTCCACAGGATCAAAACCTGACTCTCTTGTACATCCTTAGATCCAAGGTTTTGTTGCACTTGGGTTCATATGTAAATCTCGAGCCACCATCCAAGGTAATGACGCTATTCTTGTCATCATTGGCTGACTTTCCAAAGTTGCACATTTCCCGCCTGTCAAAGAAACAATCACTCCTAGTCAACTGGCAACTCTCTACATGTCCGGAATTGTTTCACTTCACGGTATTCCACTGGTTATCAGTTCAGACCATGGCGGCTTGTTCACTGGTTATCACTTCAAGAAGCTATGGGAACTCATTTGAAATTCAGCACCGCCTTTCACCCTCAATCCCAGGGACAAGTTGATGGCTAGGAAACCTTGACCATCTTTGATCACGAGCTAGTTCACTAGAGGCATACTAGGGACAAAGTGTTGTCTATTTATCCACACATGTAATGTGTTTCCAATCAATACAACTATAGCATGGACAATAAACAATTATCATGAACAAGGAAATATAATAATAAACACTTTATTTATTGCCTCTAGGGCATATTTCCAACAATATAGTCATACGTGCTTATGGAAAAGAACTTGCATGACATCTTTTGTCCTACCCTCCCGTGGTAGCGGGGTCCTATTGGAAACTAAGGGATATTAATGCCTCCTTTTAATAGAGAACCGTACCAAAGCATTAGCACTTAGTGAATACATGAACTCCTCAAACTACGGTAATCACCGGAAAGAATCCCAGTTATTGTCACCCTGGGGGATGCAGATCATAACTCGTAATAGGTGTCTACAACTTGCAGTATAGGATCAAGAACACACATATATTCACGAAAACATAATAGGTTCAGATCTGAAATCATGGCACACAGGCACTAGTGACAAGCATTAAGCATAGCAAAGTCATAGCAACATCAATCTCAGAACATAGTGGATACAAGGGATCAAACCCTAATAAAACTAACTCGACTACATGATAAATCTCATCCAACCCATCACCGTCCAGCAAGCCTATGATGAGATTACTCACAAACAACCGAGAGCATCATGGAATTGGTGATGAAGGATGGTTGGTGATGACGAAGGCGTCGATTTCCCCTCTCTGGCGCCCAAAACAGACTCCAGATCTGGTCTCCTGAGGAAGAACAGGAGGTGGTGGCGGTTCCGTATCATGAAACACGATGAACTCTTCTCTCTGTTTTTTTCTCCGCCAATATGAATATATAGGAGTCGAAACAAGGTTGATGGAGCAACAGGGGTCCCACAAGCCTGCCCGGCGCGACCTGGGGGGTGGCTGTGGCTAGCAGGCTTGTGGCTTGCTGGTGCCCCCCTCTAGTTACTTCTTGCGCCAGTATTTTTTATTTATTCCAAAAATATTCTCCGTAAATTTTCAGGACGATCCGAGAATTTTTATTTCTGCACAAAAAGAACACCAAGGCAATTGTGCTGAAAACAACGTCAGTCCGGGTTAGTTCCATTCAAATCATGCAAATTAGAGTCCAAAACAAGGGCAAAAGAGTTTGGAAAAGTACATACGTTGGAGACGTATCACTTCCCGACAGTCTTGAGATGGGTCGGCCCCAAGGGTACCCGTGTGTAAGATATGGTGGGATGCATCAGTAAGGCATCCAAAGGGTTAATATGAGGCGTGGACGGGCAGGAGAGCCCTTGCCACACATCCTCGAGACGAGGCGACGGGACCGTACTTCATGGGTCGCGCTTGCCCCGCATTAATAAAATGCTATTGGGTTGGGTATTTGATCTGAGTTGGGTCATTGGCCATTTTGCACACCAAACCTTCACGTGGGAGAAGTTATAGGTACTCAGCATCGTTGTATCAGCCGAAGCTCTTCGTACGTTAGCAATGGAGCGGCGCGCGCCGGATTGGGCTGGAAGGTACAACTCTCGGACTGAGTGTACTAGGTCTGCTTCCGGCCTCGTACGCCTCGTGCAAGAGTGCAAGGGCAAGTGGGCCTATGAACCTGTGCGCTTAGGGTTTAGACCGGTGGGCTAGCCTCTTTGTTGAGCCTAGGTGGGGCGACGACGTTTTGGATCCCGAGGCCAGGCATTACCTAGGAAAGTGTGTCCTCCGGACATGATCAAGCGTGTTGGAAATGCAGTGCGCCCCTGCAGGGATGAATTCATCTATTCGAATAGCCATGTCCACGGTAACAGGACAACTTGGAGTTGTACCTTGACCTACTACAACTAAAATTGTGACTTTAAATTGAAATTAATGTTGGCTCCTGGATTGCTTCCTCGCAGGGAGTCGAGGAAGAATCTCGGGGCACGGTTACTTAATAAAATTGCTACTATAAAATATTGCTATATTTGAGTTACCAACCTACTCTCTTCTAATGCTGCAAGATGTTGAAGATGGTAGTCTTCGATAGGACTAGGCCTTCCCCTTATTCTTGCTTTTTGCTGTCAGCCCAGATATAACCCCACCCCTTGATAATGATGCATACTTAGCATAGTTATGTTTGTGCTAGCCTTATTAAGACAAAACTTGTTTAACTTATGTCTGTACTCAGATATTAATTGCTTCCGCTGACTCGTGCTTGTTGAGCTTTGTATTCGAGCCCTCGAGGCCCCTGGCTTGTAATATGAAGATGTATGACTTTAATTTGTGTCTAGAGTTGTGTTTTGATATTGATTAGTGTGTCCCTACTCTTGGTCGGACGAATTGCGTGTATGTTTAGCGTACGGTCAAAATTGGGGGCGTCACAAGTTGGTATCAGAGCTGACTGCCTGTAGGTAGCCCCCTTTCCAACTCCTTGGTCGAAGTTGAGTCTAGTACTTGGAAAACTTTTACTAACTTTGTTGTGTGGATTACAGGCCCACATCTCAATCGGGTGGTATTAGGATCTTTTATTCCTCGTCTATACTCTGAGTTCCGATCTCTCCTCTTTCGGGTTAAAGATTTTATTGACTCTAACTGTAGGTTCTTGTAACTACTTCCCTCGGAGAGCCCATCATTCCAGGTGATGGTTTGATTCATCAGAAGACTTTGAAGACACTCTCCGATGTTCCCCCAAGAACTTGTGTTCATAACCCTTGCAATTCCTTCTACCATCGAGAACCCCCTATGCTTATCGGGGATTCGTTCGTCCTCAATTCTCATGAGTTTCACAAAATAATTCGAATTACTATTCGATCTTCTCAAATCCTCAATAACCTTTGTTCTTGACATACCCTTACTTGCTTGCGTTATGGTTAATTCCATATGTGAGGAAATATCCATTAAAATCCTCTGTGATTTTCATTTGATATTATCGATTCAACCTATGTGTGGATGCAGGCAGTCATCAGTTGTTTATCATAAATTATCCGTTCGGCTCAGACATCTTTCTAAATATGGGTTGGTTCTTGACAAATCAACCTTGATTGATTGGCCATCTAAGTCCTTTCATCTTACTTCTATTTGATCGGAGCATCGATTTCCGATACACCAATTTGGAAATATTAAGTCCTTGGGTTATTTAACCATCAAATTATTTGGATGTTCTATGACCTGATGCCTTGCATTCTTTCTCCCTCTGATTTGGTACCGATACTCACATTAGGTCCTTTGTGGACCGCCAAACCCATTGTTGTGTTATTATCCGATAGCATCCTTCATTTTCAAATTATTGTGATGTTCTTCCCGGGGTACATGATGCCATTAGTAAATTGTGCCTTCTCCCTCTAGTAAGTTGTAACCTATGCTTTTGTCAGCCATGCTTTGTTGTCAAGCATGTGTTAATTGCTCTTGAAATTTGTGGTATATGTTCCATAGATGCCCCGATGGGTTGAACCTATGCCTTCCTTAATCTGTGTGGACCCGATGGCTTTGTCATACTTTTCTGGTGTTTTGCCAGATAATCTTTCAAAACTATAATTTCACCAAAGATGAGGTGTAAATGGAAGGTGATGCATTGATGAAGTGCGAGTCGACCTTGAACTTTGTGCTCATGCCCATGGAAGCAATGTTGATCTTATCATAGAAGCTTCTCGTAACGATGAATTTTTCTTGGTATAATTTGATCCGGTACCTGTGATCTTGTCCTTTACCATCGTGGTTCCGACCATGTTGTTCTACTTTGATATCATTCTCAGAGAGGTTAAAGTGTTTATCTTCCAGATTAATATGCTAGTCTAATGTCTATTTTGTTCTACCTCGGGGTATTATCCCTAGTATCTTGATAAATATCATGGAGCCTTATAACTTCTTCTGAGGTCCTCATCAACTAGGATATTTCACTGATTCTAGTTTCCTCATGTTCTGAGTTGTTGGACAATCAAGGATACCGATATCAGAATCAGGTACGCATTGCGATTCAACAACTCCTAGAAATCTTCTCTGATTACGAGTTGTACTCGAGCATGTCATTCCAAGCTATTAGATGTCGAAGCCCGACTATATGCCTTGAATGCATTAAATGAGCCACCTCTTGAAGGGATTGAAAACATTCCAGTTGTCCAGGATTTCCAAGATGTCCTTCCAGAAGAACTTCCACAGATCCCACCTGCTAGAGCTGTCAAGTTTGTCATCGACTTAGTGCCAGGCACCACCCCTGTTGCTAAGCGGCCATATAAGATGACTCCACCTAAACTCCTTGAAGTGAAATAAGAAATTGATGATTCACTTCGTCCAGGGTTCATTCGACCAAGTTCCTCTGCTTGGGGAGCACCTTCTCTCTTTGTCAAGAAGAAAGATGGTACGAATCGATTGGTCCAAGATTACCGTCCCATAAACCAAGCCACGATTTAAAACAAATATCCGCTTCCTCGGATCAACGATCGATATGATCAATTTGCTGGTTCATCAGTGTTTTCTAAACTCGACTTGAAGTTGGTATACCATTAGATCTGGGTTCGTGAAGAGGACATTCCCAAGACTGCATTTGTTACTCGCTATGGTTCATACGAGTACACCGTCATGCCCTTCGGCTTAACCAATGCTCCTGGAACTTTCTCTCGCCTGATGAATTATACACTCATGGATTAACTCGATAAATTCATCGTGGTTTATCTAGATGATATCCCGGTTTACTCCAAAAATAAAGAAGAGCATGCTGAACATCTTCGTCTTATACTAGAGAGACTTCGAGAACATCAACTATATGCCAAGTATTCCAAGTGTGAGTTCTGGATGGACGAAGTAACCTACCTTGGTCATGTGATCTCCAAGGATGGTATTGCGTCAACCCTGAACGAGTTCAGGCTATTCTTGACTGGACTTCCCCAAAGGATGTCAAGCAAGTCGGAAGTTTTCTCGGACTTGCCAGCTATTGTCGTCGATTTGTCAAGAACTTCTCCAAGATTGCCAAGCCCTTAACCAACCTACTTCACAAAGGTGTCAAATATGAGTGGACGGAAAAATGTAAGGAGAGCTTTCAAGCACTTAAAGACAAACTGACGTCGGCTCCAGTGCTTGCTCCTCCGGATACTCGTAAGGCCTTTGTCATTTATTGTGATGCTGCACGTCAAGGAATGGGTTGCGTCCTAATACAAGAATGCAGAGTGGTTTCTTATGCCTCTCGTCAATTGCGTCCTTATGAAGAGAACTACCCGGTTCATGACCTTGAACTTGCTGCAGTAATTCACGCACTGAAAAAGTGGCTACAGTACCTTGTTGGTAATCTTTGCGAGATCTACACCGATCACCAAAGTCTGAAGTATCATGACACCAACCAGATATGAATCTCGGACAAATATGATGGTTGGAACATTATCAAGAATTATAACTTTGGTCTTTATTACTCGATCAGGTGATGTTGTAGCTAGCACACCTGGCCGGATGACCTATTGATACAATGCTTTGTTCAGCAAGGATTGCCATTCTTCCATGGGGAAATTATAAGACTTATTTTATCAATTGTTCCTAGTGGATCATTTGTGTATCCAAACTCCATCCTTTACTCGAAAAACCATAACATTGCTATCTCGAAGCATGGATGTGGTATATCGATCACCAGAAGGTATAATGTAAGCTCAGTGCTAATTGTTTCTAGAGCAATTATTCAAACCCCGTTGTATGGGCATGTCATGGATTTTTCCATGCCCCTTTTACCTAAATGGTTATCTACTTGCTATTCTGTCATGTATATCATGCTCTGTTTGTCTTTGCGAAAGGTATACTCAAATACTTGGGTATAAACACATTTCCTTTTCCATTGGTTTGTTTACCCCGTTCTAACTTATTGGTATTCCACTGGTCATGTATATCATAATCTAACTTATCTAAACGGTGGTAATCCCCTGATTTGGTAAACACCTCGGTGATCAACTCTGTCAGTAAGACCCTGTTACTATTGTTGATAACATTCCGGTAACCGCCGGTGGACGAGAACTTTACCTATTGATCCACCTCATTTCAACGAGCAGGAAAATGGTTCTATTCATCCCCCGCCCTTGGTACTGACGTTGCTGCCAACTTAACTAATAGGCTCTCCTCTGGCAGATCTTGCTACCATGATCGTGCAAGATGTCACCGCTCTTCCTACTATTAACCCGCATGGTGGGCCCATAACCCAAAGTTCCATAGGATCGAAACCTGAATCTCTTATACATCCTTAAATCCAAAGTTTTGTTGCACTTGGCTTCGTATGTAAATCTCGAGCCACCATCCAACGTAATGCCGCTATTCTTGTCGTTGTTGACCGACTTTCCAAAGTTGCACATTTTCTAGCCGTCAAGGAAACGATCATTGCTAGTCAGCTAGCAACTCTCTAAATGTCTAGAATTGTTTCACTTCATGGTATTCCACTGGTTATCATTTTAGACGTGGCAGCTTATTCACTTCAAGATTCTGGGCAAGTTTCCAAGAAGCTATGGGAACTCATTTGTCCTTCAGCACCGCTTTTCACCCTCAATCCCAGGGACAAGTTGAAAGAGTCAATCAAATTCTCAAAGACATGCTTCGAGCTTGTGTCATTTCTTTCGGCAAGAAATGGGAGGAATCCCTCCCATATGCTGAGTTATCCTACAACAATATCTATCAAGCTAGTCTGAAGATGGCTTCCTTTGAAGTGTTATATGGACGTACGTGTTGGACTCCTCTGAATTGGTCAGAAACGGGGGAACGCACACTTATCGGTCCGGATGTTATCCAACATGCTAAAGATCAAGTTCGCATTATTCATGCAAATCTAAAGGCTGCTCGGGCTCGTTAGAAGAGTCAGTGTGACCATCATCACAAAGATATGGTCTATCAACCTGACGAGAAGGCTTATCTTCGAGTCACACTAATGAGAGGTACACACCGTTTTGGGATCAAGGGCAAGCTAGCTCCTTGGTCCTTTCATTGTTCTCGAAACACATGGTAAAGTGGCATATCAAATGGAACTGCCGCCAAACCTTTCTCAGGTTCACGATGTGTTCCATGTGTCACATGTTCATTGCTGCTTCAAGGATCCTATCCGAGCAGTGGATCATGATATGCCCGAGCTGCAACAAGACCTCCCTTACAAAGAACAACCAGTCCGCATTCTCGATGGAACTGAACTTCAGACTCGTCATAAGATTACCAAGTTCTTCAAGGTGCAATGGGCAAATCATTCTAAAGATGAAGCCACTTGGGAACGCGAAGATCATCTTCGTGCCGAATACCCTAGACTCTTTCCTTCTACTTCTTAACTCTTAGGACGAGAATTATTTTTAGTAGGGGATAATCGTGACACCCAGGATTTTGGCTATAGTGATCATTGTAATTAAGCTACAGTGATGGCCAAGATTATGCTAATGCTTTTGCTGATCCATGTGTGATCACTTTTGGAATCAATTCTCAATTCAAATTCCTTTGCAATTCCAATTCATTTGAAAGGTGGTTTTAAATGTTTTGCAAACTTCAATTTAAAAATCATGCTTAGGTTGCAATAATTCCCTATGCTATTCTAAAAATGGAACCAAAATTTTATCATGTGGTTTTGTCCCTCAAAACTATTTTAGCAGAGCCCAAAACAATTAATCAAATGCCTTTTTTCTTTTTGAAAATACAAAATCAATCCGAAGGCCCCCCAAACTTTTTGTGTCAATGCCTAATATTGCAATGCAAATATTAGGCCAAGTGCCATATTTTACTGAAGTAATCTAGCCCTAAATTAAATAAGTAACATAAAGAGTTAAAACAAAAAAATAAAAAGAACGGAAAAAGGAAAACCCCCTCCCTCTACCCTGGGCCTTAGGCCACAGTGGCTGGCGCAGGCCAACCTAGTGCCCTCCTCGATCGTCTCCCACCTTGCTACAGTGGGGCGAACGAGGCGCGCGCGACTGGGCACGTCCCCGCCGAACCGGCTCGCCAGCGATGACCTATTGGATATAAGGGCGCCCGCCCCCCCTCTGGTAAACCCTAGCCCCCAGACCCCCCCTCGCTCTCTCCTCGCACCGCCGCTCTCCTCCCTCACCCACATCCGAGCGCCGCCGTCGCCATGGCCGCCGGCTAGCCGTGGCCGATGAGCCCCATCCACCTCGCCGTCATGTCCCGTAACTCCGCCGTCGACCAGCGCATCCACCCCGACCACAAGATCAAGCCTAGAGCCCTTGCATCACCGTCCCCGCGCCTTCTTCCTCCTTGGGCCACCGTCGTTCGCCGCGATGATTCCGGCGCCATCGAGCCTCCCCTAGCCAGCTAAACCCCCCTGCAAGACCGCTGTGAGCCCCGGATTCTTCCCATCTCCCTCTCGTGCTAGCTCCAGCCCCGTAGCCCCCATTCTCTCTATGCTCCACGCTTGGCTCCGCTCGAGCTCGACGCCGGCGAGCCTCCGGTGCCTTTTGGTCATGAGCTTGCCGGAATTCGTGTCTTCATGTCACGTAGAGCCCCCCCGCCCTTTCCGTTTGCTTGCTAGGTCACAGTAGCGTCGTCCCCGTCAGAGCCCGAACAACGCCTCCGCCTCTGCTCGGCCCCGGTGCCGTTCCAGCCCACCTCTTCTTCCCCCGCTCGCCGAAGTGGAACCGCACGTGTCCCCACGTTCGAACGCGGGTCTCCACACGCAAAACGAGCCCCTGTGGCCGTTTCCCGACCGGTGGCCGGCCGCGCCGCTGCGTTTTGGTCGCCGGCGGCCAAACGCCGGCCGATGCTGACCTGGCTCGGCTGGGGTGTGACAGCCCAAGTGCCGCCCCTACCTTTTATGGCCATGTAATATATGTGGACCCATGTGTCATGAGTTGTATGAATTGAGCTTGGCCCTTTGCCATGTCATTGTCTCATGCATCATGTCATGCATAATATAATGTGGTGTGCCTCCATGTGAACTTGTGGAGTTTGTGAGTAGCTCTTATGTGGTTTGTGATGAGTGCATGTGTGGGCATTAACTTCATTCCTCTCCCTTGTTTTAAAATCTCTAAACCTAAGCTTATGTCCTTTTATTTTTCCTCAACAGAATTAACTTGCTCTAAAAATCTGTTAAAAATGTTCAAGTTGTAGTAAATATTATTTGAAGCTTGTGTGTGTTGCTCTCTGTCATGTTTAGACTTTGGGCTCATGGGGTATTTAAATAACAGGGCCTGTTGTTTTTAAAAAGTATTAAAAATTACTTGCATTAAAAGTCTACTTGTTAATATTATTAAATAGGTCACGTTTCCTTTTATGCCAAGGTATTTTGTGTTCGATCAAAAATCCTTTTCTTTTCTCTGGGGTCTTGTTTTGTTTTTTGTTATCTCTTAAATAGATATCCCTCTGTTTTATTTTTTTGCTGTGTGAGAGTGAGAGCGCAGTGGGCCTTGTCCATCCCACCGGCCCAGTCGCTAGGTAGCGGTTACCTGCTCTGTTGCATCCTTCCATCAGGTTCAGAGAGCAGTGAGAGCGAGTGTGCGCCACTCTGACCTTCCTCTGCCGCGTCGCCGTCAGCCCCGGTCCTATTTAGTTCCCCTCGGCGTGAGTGTGCCCCTAGGGTTTCGCGCTTGTCCTGGCGCCGCCGCCGTCTCCATCTCCCCTCCTTCCCCTTCCTTCCGCAGCAACATTCAGAGAGAGAGGAGATGATTCAGAGAGGTTCAGGTAGAGCTAGCTGCAGTTGCCGTCGACACCGTCGTCTCCGGTGGCCTCTTTGCCCTCCTCCAGGATGGTGAGGTTGTTCCTAGCACCACCGGTGCTCCGTTCCTGGTGCTAGGGAGGTCCAAGCTCCTCCGTGGCATCGCCTCGTTGTTGCCTTCTATCGGCAAGACGTGCGTGGAGCTGCGCTCCTTTAGGCTGTGCCGAGCCGTCGCCGTGCATCTCCGCGTCTCCGAGCATCCCCTCGGTGAGCTGCCGCGTCTCCGCTTTGTAGCGTTGCCGCTCCATCGCCGTAGTCCTCGCATCGCCGTCACGTAGTGCTCTCTGTCGCTACCGGTAGTCCAAGACAAGGCCTTGAGGGCCGTCACCTCCGTCCTCCTCGTCGCGAGACAAGCAGGGGGTTGGAAACCCCGTAGACCCCGCTTCTCCTCTGCCAGTCCGCGTCGCCGGAGTTGCCCCGTAGTCGCCGGAATCATCGCTGCCGTGCCGCTGTCACTGGTGGTCATTATGTTCAGTTTTGTCAGTCTTAGCGTACGGGTAGTAGAGATGCAGCGAAACCCCCCCTTCGGTGCATACATGCGTGAGTAGCAGAGTGGCTTCGACTCGAGCCGATGACCAGCCAGTCGTGGGATCGAATCCAAGCCCCCCTGTTTTTCCCTTTTATTTCATTCGCTTGATCTGGTGTTGTGGGTGGCAGGATCCCGTGCGGCCACAGCCGGATCCCGCGTGGCTGTGCAGATGTTGTGTGTGTGTGCTTGTGTGTGCCGTGTGTGTGTGTGGATCTAGTGTGGTGACAGATCAAGATGAGTGTGTGTGCATTGCTGTGTGTGTGTGTGTTGTGTGTGTGTGACAAGTGGACCCAAGCCCCACTTGTCATACACGAGGGGGCCATGGTGAGTATGCCAGGTGGGCCCCCTCCTATTAGTTGTTCTTTTATTTCTTGATTGTGTTTTGTTTGTGTTATTTATAGATATTTCTATTTCTGGTATATTTCTATTTCAAGACATGATCATAAATGCACATGGACATTTTGAGTAAGTTATGACTTATACGAATGTTGGGAATTTTTCTATCTAGTGTTTTGCCATGATGCTCCATATAAATATAGGAGTATGATATATGAAATTGGGGTAGAAAAATCTCAGGAATCCAATGGTTCAATTGGTTTGGTCTTTTGGTCAAGCTTGTCAAACTGTCATTTTTGTCTCAAAGTGCCATTTTGTCATTTTTGTTATATTTATTCCATGCATGCTATGATAATTCTCCCAACATGAATATGGTAGCCTTTGATGAGTAGAATGCCATGGTATTTATTTTTGTCATGTTAAACTTGCATATAATTGGGAACCATGTTCTAAAGTAGCTACTAAAATATTGATATTTTCAAACATGCTAAATATTTCCAAGTCTGAGAATATGTTAATATTTTTATGCCATGTAGAGTGGATGCTACCAAGTGATATGTTGTGAATTAGCTCAAGCTCAGTGCTAGTGTTTTGAAGTAGATGATTTCCTCTACCATCCTGTTAATTTTCATGCCATGAGGTGGTCTCTATCAACATTAGTTACTGCTGTCAACTTGCTATCAGCTTAACTCAGAATCCAGAAAACTGTTATTTTCACCAAGTCCCTAAAATCTGTTTCATCATGTCAACTTGTGAGCTTCATGTTTATTGATGTGGGCCTCAATTACTGATTGTGTAGTTGTGTAATTTGATAAGCATGCTATGTAGTTTCTGTCAATGCCTTGTTTGTTGTTGGAAACTTCCTGTAGCTCTAGTTATTGGCTGTGAAAGTTGCTATGTTGCTGTTTTATGGCAGATTGTTTGTTTTAGTGTTTTGTGACTTGTGGGAGCTATACTACATGTAATTGCTTGCTATTTGACTCCATTGTGATAGGTTTTTCATTGCCTAACATTTGGCTACCTTGGAATGCCATGGAATAGCCCATGGCCTTTTTTGTCTTATGTTTTGCCTTCATAACTTGTCGTGAGCGTAACGTGAGATCCGTAACTCCGTTTATGTATTTGTATCGATTTTGCATGAAGCATCCGTATTTTCCATGTTCGTGCATGTTTAAATAACTTAACATGAGGTTCTGTCCAGAATTGTAAATAACTAAACTATTGCATGTGAAACATGACTAGTTTAGGATTGCCATGTTAAATTCTTCAAATGAATCATGCATCATCTTGTTTGTGCATTGCACCTTTGATGGTTGTTTATTATTGTTGTTTCTCTTGGGTAGACGCGAGTGTTGAAACTGAGTACGAGGATCCAGGAGAGTACCACTACGAGGACCCCGCTCTTTGTCCCTTTGAAGAACCAACAGGCAAGATGATCGTACCCGGACCCCGACACTATTTTTGCTTTGATAGATGTCTCATTCTTATCGTTACTTATGCGTTACCTACCACTTGAATGTCAAGCCTCCTACATTGCCATGATAGCCTCTAACCCCTCCACATCCTAGCAACCTTTGTTTGGCTAAGTTATCGCTGCTCAACCCCTCTTATAGCGTTTTTGTTGTAGGTGCAGGTTGTACCCATGTGATAACATGGATTTTTGCATATCACCAATATTATCTTCTATTTAATTCAATGCACATATACATCTTGGTATGGTGGAAGGCTTGGCCTTTTGCTCGGTGTTTTGTTCCACTTTTACCGCCATAGTTTCTTGTTACCGGTGTTATGTTTCCATATTTTGCGCTCCTAACATGCTCAGGGTTGTTATGGGGACCCCCTTGATTATTCGGTTAAGATTAAAACTTGTCTGGCAAGACCCAACATTGGTACAATTTGCTTAAACAACTTAATAAAATTTGCATAGGGCTTTGCAACCCCGTGGATAATTAATCAACCCCGGGCTAGTGCTCCTCATGAGTGTTGGTCCAAACTAGAGCACTATGCGGGGCCAACCCGGGGCAACTCGGGAGATTTCTATTAGGCCACCGTACACTAGCTTATCCGTCCGTGCCTTGAGAACGAGATACGCGGATCTTATCGGGTTCGTCGACACGTCGGGTGGTCTTGCTGGACTTGTTTTATGTTTATCGAGTGGCTTGCGTGTGGGACTCTGACTTTCCTTGGGCTATCCCAAGGTGTTGGAATTCCTTTGGAGTTGCCTAGGATGATCATGAGATCCGTGGTTGACGTTATTCCCATGGAGTGTGGTTAATTTATGATGGACTAGTTGGAGCACCCCTGCAGGGTTAAAACTTTCGGAAAGCCATGCCCACGGTTATGTGGCAACTTGGATATTTGTTTAACACCCGGTTATAGTTAACTTGAAATAAACTCTAATAAAATGCACCAACTGTGTGAGTAACCATGATCGTATCTGCTTGGGAACATGAACCAAGAGAGAACACGGTGGGGTTATGATTGACGTAAGTAGGTGTTCAGGATCTCTTAGAGGTCATTCTAGTTCTCGATCGTTTATCGTAGACCACATATTTACTTTCATGTTTTAGTAAGATTAGCCACCATAAATTCTTAGTGCTGCTACAAACTAAATGCATACCCCATTCCAACCTATAAGCTTGAATAGTCTCGGTACCCAGCCGCGAGATTGCTGAGTCCCCGTGGCTCACACATTACTACAACAATCCAGGTGCAGGTACAGATGAGGTCATGCTAGATGATGTGACGCAGCTCCAGTGGGAGTATGACGAGGAGCATGGCAGGATGTACCTCACCTATCCAGACGAATAGAGTGGCCATGGTCAAGATCTTTGGGCTAGCAAGCCAGTGTCATTGCATCATTTTATCGTTTGATTTTGTTTGTAGCCGGACCCTGCCTTTGTATGGATGATTGAATAAATTGTGTGGATTGTAATTTAGTATGTGGCGAGTGTAAGCCAACTCATATACACTTCCGTTCCTAAATGTATGTAATGATGCTGTACTTGCAAACGACAAGGTGCGCCTCTATCCCTATCAAGTTGGTATCAGAGCCTTATGACCATAGGAGCCCTTTGCTTGATCGAACTTGGCCGAATCGAGTCTAGTAAAAACTATTTTGAGTCTAGTTATATCGAAGAGTATGTTTCTTTTTACTCCTCTTCTATGCTCTTGTGAGGTATTCGACTTAGGAATTTTGATTCTACTCCTCTTGTCGCTCAATTTTTTTTAGGATCACGCAGGTATTTTGGAGTCTATATGATACCGATGTGACAGAGTTCTGTCTTGTTGCCTCCTGCCTGACTTGATTTCTTCTGGGGAGTCGAGCTCTAGGGAATTTTGGCACATCGTTATCATTCGGCTTCTTTATTATCTCAGGACGGAGAGTGTTCATAATTACTTCAATACTTGTTGTGGTGAGATAAGGTCGGAGTCACCCAGTACTGGGGAGGCGTCCGGGGTACCACCATGATTAGTATCGTTGTGCTTTTGAGGATTCGAGTTAGATGGATTTGCGAAAGCCTCTGATTATGTGTTGAAGTATGGATACAGTTGGGGTGTAGGTTTGCTAGTTGTGTGAGATATTTCCTCCTTGTATCCCCCACACCGGATTGCATAACCAAATTTTTTTTGGAAGTTCTTAGGTGGGAACTCATGTAGTTATCCAAGATCATCTTCTTCAGATGTATGAGGGCTTATACATTTGTTCTGGGCAACATTAGCTCAAAGCCAAAGACTACATGAATTCATCATTGTGTGTGTTATTGCAAGTGGCTTCTAATATCTGATGTTGTTACCGCAAAACCGAAGAAGGCATTCTTACTATTTTTTCAATAGGAAGGCTGATTGTGTTATTCATTCAATTTCTTTCAAGCATTTGATTCAGCTTTGAATTCATCTTTGTCAATGAGGTGCTGATGTTTTGTCCATCTCCAGGATGGCTCCACCAACTCGCGGGAATCCGGGTCATGGTGAGGAGCAGGCTGATGTTCCACCACCCCCGCCATCGCCTCCTCCTCCTGAAGCTTGGCAAGTTGTGAAGGCTGCAACCAATGCAAACACTCATATGTTGCTCAGGCTGTTGCAAGAAAGAGATCAGAGTCAGCAAGGCTTTCAAGGGAATTTTCAGAATCAATCTTAGTTTGCGATGCTCAACCAGTTCCTTGCCAACCAGCCCAAGTCTTTCACCTGTTGTGAGCAGCCTTTTGATGTTGATGATTGGCTCCGTGACATGAGTACGCATTTTGAATGCAGCATTGTCAGACCAGAGGACTTTGTCAAGTTTGCGTCGTTCCAGGTTAAGGGTCAGACAATTGATTGGTGGCAGCAGTACAAGGATTCCAGGGGCGATCGTGTTGTTACTTGGGATGATTTCTGTCGTGACTTCAGGGCCCATTACATTCCGACCAGATTTGTCGAGGAGATGCGTGAGAAATTCAGGCACCTGAAGCAGGGGAGCAAGTCTGTCTATCAGTACAACATCGAGTTCCTGAATCTAGCCCGCTATGCTAAGCAAGATGTTCCAGATGACAAGGCCATGATCTATCAGTTCAGAGGTGGTCTCACGGATGAGCTTCTGCCAGGTCTTGTCCTTCAAGAGCCTCGTGAGTTTGGTCAGTTCTACAATATGGCTTTGAAGGTTGAGGCAACTTAGCTCAAGTTGGAGAACTCAAGGAAGCGTTCAAGGGATTCATATTCTTCTTCTTCCAGCTCTCAGATGGTTCCTAAGCAGCAAAAATATTGGGTGCCTAATCCTCCTCCATTTCGTCCTCCTCAGCAGAAGCAGTTCGGTGGCCGTGGTTCTTCCCACCCATCCAACTCAGGATACCAGCAGAGACCCCAGGCGCCAAAGTTAGCTTTTGTTCCTCTTCCAGGCAACTTTCGTCCGCTATCTGAGGTTACTTGTCACAAGTGTGTTCAGAAGGTCACTACTCAAACAAGTGCAACCAGCGGCGTCTTCCGCCTCCTCCTCCAGTCAGACCTCCAGGCAATGCAATGGTGAAGCATAATCCCAAGACCACAAGAGTGAATATGGTGAATGCAGCATAGGCAGAGGATTCTTCTCAAGTGATCATGGGTAATCTCTCAGTTAATTCTATTCCTGCAAAAGTGTTGTTTGATACTGGTGCATCGCATTCATTCATGTCTAGACCTTTTGCTATGAAGAATGATTTCTATTCCGAGATGTTGAGTAGACCTTTGGGTGTCGTTTCTCTGGGTGTGGCCATGAACTCCATCTCCATTGTTCCGAATGTTTCTATCAAGATGGGAAATTATTCTTTCCTGGCTTCTCCTCATGTTCTTGACAATTCCAACATTGACCTCATTTTGGGCATGGACTTCCTAGCTATGAACAAGGCTTATGTTGATTGTCAAGCAAAAGAAGTCAAGATGACTCATCCTTCAAAAGATGTGATTAATTTCGCAGCTCACGATGACACAATACGTCTCTTTGCTCTTAATGTGAAGGGTGAAATCTCGCCTATTTCTCACATTCTGGTGGTTTGTGAGTATGAAGATGTCTTTCCGTAAGACTTGCCAGGAATGCCTCCACACCGGCCAGTTGAGTTCGTGATTGACCTCGAGCCCGGGACTGAACCGGTTTGCAAGCGCCCTTATAAACTTGGCCCCGAAGAGCTGAAAGAGTTGAAGAAGCAGCTAGATGAACAAAAACGTCTGGGTCTGATCAGACCAAGTTCTTCTCCATGGGGTTGTGGTGTTTTGTTTGTCAAGAAGAAGGATGGCAGTGTTGGAAATATGCCCTAGAGGCAATAAATAAAGTGTTTATTATTATATTTCCTTGTTCATGATAATCGTTTATTATCCATGCTATAATTGTATTAATTGGAAACACATTACATGTGTGGGTAAATAGACAACACTTTGTCCCTGGTATGCCTCTAGAGAACTAGCTCGTTGATCGAAGATGGTCAAGATTTCCTAGCCATTGACATGTGATGTCATTTGATAATGGGATCACATCATTAGGAGAATGATGTGATGGACAAGACCCAAACTACAAACATAGCATATGATCGTGTCAGATTATTGCTATTGTTTTCTGCATGTCAAGTATATGTTCCTATGACCATGAGATCATGCAACTCACGGACATCGGAGGAGTGCCTTGTGTGTATCAAACGTCACAACGTAACTGGGTGACTATAAAGGTGCTCTACAGGTATCTCCGAGGGTGTGTGTTGAGTTGGCATGGATCAAGACTGGGATTTGTTACTCCGTGTGATGGAGAGGTATCTCAGGGCCCACTCGATAATACAACATCACAATAAGCCTTGCAAGTAATGTGACTAAGTGTTAGTCATGGGATCTTGTATTACGGAACGAGTAGAGAGACTTGCCGGTAACGAGGTTGAACTAGGTATGGAGATACCGACGATCGAATCTCGAGCAAGTAACATACCGAAGAACAAAGGGAACATCATACGGGATTAACTAAATCCTTGACATAGAGGTTCGACCGATAAAGACCTTCATAGAATATGTAGGAACCAATATGGGCATCCAGGTCCCGCTATTGGTTATTGGCCATAGAGGTGTCTCGGTCATGTCTACATAGTTCTCGAACCCTTAGGGTCTGCACACTTAAGGTTCGGTGACATTTTGGTAGTATAGAGTTATGTATGGTGGTGACCGAAGGTTGTTCGGAGTCCCGGATGAGATCCCGGACGTCACGAGGAGCTCCGGAATGGTCTGGAGGTAAAGATTGATATATAGGAAGTCCTATTTTGGTCACCGGAAAAGTTTTGGCCAATCAGTAATGTACCGGGAGTGCCGGTAGTGTACTGGGAGACCATCGGGAGGGGTATTTGGACCCAAGAGGCAACATGGGCTGTGGGAGAGTAAATACCAGCCCTTAGTGGGCTGGTGGAAGTCCCACACAAAGCCCATGCGGCTAGGGAGAAAAAACCAAAAGAGAAAAAGTGGAAAAAGGCAAAAATAGGGTGAATCCTAGTCCTACTAGGATTGGAGGTGGATTCCACCTCTCCCACATGGTTCGGCCTCCTCCTAGAATCTTGGCCTCTCTTTCTCTTATATATACTAGAGGTTTTAGGGGTTTTGCACAGAATTTTCAGCCACGTGCTACCCGTTCCTCCAGTGCATATATTCTCCTCTAGATCGGTTTTCTAAAGTGCTTAGGCGAAGCCCTGCCGGAACGGCTCCACCACCATCGCCGGAGCGCTGTCACGCTGCCACAGAACTTTTCTACCTCTCCAATCCTTCTTGCTGGATCAAGACGGTGGAGATCGTCATCAAGCTGTACGTGTGCTGAACGCGGAGGTGCCGTCCGTTCGGCGCTAGATCGGAAGGATCGTGATCAAGTTCGTGGGACGGATCGTAATCAAGTTCGCGGGATGGATCGTGATTGGATTGTGGGACGGATCGTGATTGGATTGCGGGATGCACGGCGATTTGGATCGCGAAGACGTTCGACTACAACAACCGCGTTTCATAACGCTTCCCGCTTAGCGATCTACAAGGGTACGTAGATGCACTCTCCCTCTCGTAGATGCTCATCACCATGGATAGATCTGTGTGTGCATAGGAAATTTTTTGTTTCCCATGCAACGTTCCCCAATAGGCACGGACCGACTTTGTGTCGATTACCATCCATTAAACAAGAAGACAATCAGAAACAAGAACCCACTTCCCAACATCAATGAGTTGTTTGAACAACTGAAAGATGCCAAGGTTTTCTCGAAGCTTGATCTTCGCATGGGCTATCATCAGATTTGCATTCGTGAAGAAGATATTCCAAAGACCTCTTTCGAGACGAGTTTTGGCTCTGATGAGTACACCGCATGTAATTTGGTCTTGCCAATGCTCCTCCAACCTTCTCAAGAATGATGAACTTCATTTTCTCTCCTATCAAGAATGAGTTTGTCTTGGTCTATTTGGATGATATCATTGTGTTCTCGAAGACAGAAGAAGAGCATGCGAAGCATCTCAGGCTTGTGCTTGACAAGCTAAGAGAACATTGATTCTATGCCAAGTTTTCCAAGTGTGAGTTTTGGCTCAATGAAGTGGTGTACCTTGGGCATGTGATCTCTGCCGAGGGCATTAAAGTGCACCCTGAGAAAGTTGAGGCAATCTTGAAGTGGGAGCCTCCTCAGAATGTGAAGCAGCTTCGGAGCTTCCTCGGACTTGCTAGCTATTGCATAAGATTCGTGGAGAACTTCTCTCAAATTGCTAAGCCTCTGTCTAATCTCCTCCAGAAAAATGTCAAGTATGTTTGGTCTCCTGAGTGTGATGTGGCGTTCAATATGCTCAACCAGACACTGACTTCAGCTCAAGTTCTTGTTCCTCCCGAGCAATCAAAGCCTTTCCAAGTTTTCTGTGATGCTTCTCTTCAAGGCCTTGGTGGTGTTCTCATGCAAGATAAGAGGATAGTTGCTTATACCTCACGTCAGTTGAAGCCTGCCGAGAAGAACTACCCCACTCATGATCGCGAATTGGCGGCAGTTGTGCACGCTCTGATAACTTGGAGGCATTTGTTGTTTGGTAGACCAGTTGAGGTATACACCGGTCACAAGAGCTTGAAGTACTTTTTCACTCAACCCAATCTTAATCTTCGGCAGTCTCGTTGGGTGGAAATGCTTGAGGACTTCAATCCAAGCATTGAGTATACTCATGGGAAAGTGAATGTCATTGCAGACGCGCTCAGCCGTAAGGCATACTGCAACAGTCTCATTCTGAAGCCTCTTCAACCCGAGCTTTGTGAAGCCTTCCACAAGCTCAACCTTCAAATGATTCCGGAAGGATTTCTTGCCAATCTTCAAGTCTCTCTGACTCGAGAAGATCAGGTTCACCAAGCTCAACTTCTTGACACAATGGTGAAGAAAGTGAAGAAAGGTGTGTCCAAGGGCATTCGGAAGTATAAGTGCTTTCGCGTTGATGACAAAGATACCTTGTTCTTTGAGGACCGTCTGGTGGTTCCAAAAGGTGATCTCAGGAAGGTTATCATGGACGAAGCACACAATTCTGTTCTATCCATTCATGCAGGCAGTTCCAAGATGTATTAGGATCTCAAGCAAACCTTCTGGTGGACTCGCATGAAGAGTGAAATTCCTCAGTTCGTGAATGAGTGTGGTGTTTGTCATAGAGTGAAAGTGGAACATCATCGTCCAGCAGGTCTTCTTAAGCCTTTGCCTATCCCAGAATGGAAATTCGATCACGTGGAGATGGATTTCGTCACTGGGTTTCCCAAGTCCAAGAGAGGCAACAATGCCATCTTTGTGGTTATCGACAAGCTGACCAAAGTTGCTCATTTCCTTCGAGTAAAAGAATATATCTCGGCAGCTTAGCTAGCAGAGTTTTATATGTCAAGGATAGTTTCTTTGCATGGTATTCCTCAGCTCATCTCATCTGGCCATGGAAGCCTCTTTACTTCCAAGTTTTGGGAGTCCTTCTAGACTGCTATGGGTACCAAGATCTGTTTCAGCACTGCATTCCATCCGCAGACAAGTGGTCAAGTTGAGAGCGTCAATCAGATCCTTGAAGATATGCTCAGAGCCTGTGTGAGTTCGTTCGGCTTGAAATGGGAAGACTGCCTTCCATTTGCTGAATTCTCATACAACAATTGCTTTCACGCTAGCTCAAGCAAGGCCCCTTTCGGGATTCTCTATGGCAGGAAGAGTCGTACCCCGCTTAACTAGTCTGAAACCGGTGAGCGTCAAATTTTGGACAATGACATGATCACCGAAGCAGAATAGATGTGCCGTGTCATTCATGAGAACCTCAAAGCAGCTCATTCCCGACAGAAGAGTTATTACGATAAAAAAGTCGGTATGTTTCCTTTCAAGTTGATGATCAATTCTATCTCAGAGTCTCTCCCATGAAGGGCACTCAGCGGTTTGGAATTAAAGGGAAGCTAGCTCCTTGCTTTGTTGGTCCTTTCAGAGTTGTTGGCAAGAGAGGTGAACTTGCATATCAACTAGAGCTTCCTCGAAAATTTGCAAATGTGCACGATGTCTTCCATGTCTGTCAGCTCCGGAGGTGCTTCAGGACTCCCGAGCGTACCATTGACCTCCAAGACATTGATCTCCAAGAAGACCTCTCTTATCGTGAGCATCCAGTGGCTATTCTCGAAGAAACTGAGCGTAAGACTCGCAACAAGTCAATCAAGTTTCTCAAGGTGAAGTGGTCTCAACATTCTGACAAACAAGCTACTTGGGAACGTGAGGATCTTCTCCGTTCTGAATTCCAGAGTTCTTTCGTTCCTAGATCTCGGGTCGAGATCCTCTTGTACTGTGGGAGAGTTGTGACAGCCCAAGTGCTGCCCCTGCCTTTTATGGCCATTTAATCTATGTGGACCCTTGTGTTAGGAGTTGTATGAATTGAGCTTGGCCCTTTGCCATGTCATTGTCTCATGCATCATGACATGCATAATATAATGTGGTGTGCTTCCATGTGAACTTGTGGAGTTTGTGAGTAGCTCTTATGTGGTTTGTCATGAGTGCATGTGTGGGCATTAACTTCATTCCTCTCCCTTGTTTTCAAATATCTAAACCTAAGCTTATTTCCTTTTATTTTTCCTCAACACAATTAACTTGCTCTAAAAATCTGTTAAAAATGTTCAAGTTGTAGTAAATATTATTTGAAGCTTGTGTGTGTAGCTCTCTGTGATGTTTGGACTTTGGGCTCATGGGGTATTTAAATAACAGGGCCTGTTGTTTTTAATAAGTATTAAAAATTTCTTGCATTAAAAATCTACTTGTTAATTTTATTAAATAGGTCACATTTCCTTTTATGCCAAGGTATTTTGTGTTTGATCAAAAATCCTTTTCTTTTCTCCGGGGCTCTTTTTTTTGCTCTGTGAGAGTGAGAGCGTGAAAGCACATTTTGCTCCCTTGGTGGCTTTGGTAATTAATAACAACATATAAGTCATTGAAATAATGTTTCCACCAAGTATATTCCAGGAAATGTTCAATGATAGGATTGGCAAAAGGAGATTGTGGAGAAACCCCAAGATGCAAGGAAATAGGTTGGCCAAGCTTCAAGCAAGAGGACTCTACATTTTATATTTTTGAGAAATCACTTTGAGTCCATAGGAAAGCCAATACTATTAAAAGGGGGTAAGGTTTTGTTGGTGAACAATATTCTCAAACGTGCACAAGTGATAGTCGCCAAAAATATCGACAAACTCTCCCACCAA
Organism: Hordeum marinum; assembly: GCA_022496015.1. Lineage (NCBI taxonomy): Eukaryota > Viridiplantae > Streptophyta > Magnoliopsida > Poales > Poaceae > Hordeum > Hordeum marinum. The sequence continues at coordinate 453,173,658 of CM039678.1, forward strand.
AGTTTGTTCTATACCTAACACTCAAAATCGATGCAACCAACTTTCCCATACCGGTGCCACTGATTCCAGAACCTAGACAGACTCAAGCCAAAACCTAGCCACTTCGGTGCAACCGATTCCATACCGGTGCCATCGAGTTTAGGTTGCCCACTTTCTGTTACGCAAATTCACATTTTCGGTCCCACCAAGAATGCTGGATCGGCATCACCGAGATTGGAAATCCGACCGTTGGTCACCTTATCGGTGCAACCAAGTTTACTATATCGGTCTCACCGAGATTCAAAAGTTGCCACCTTTTGGTCACTTCGGTACCACCGAGATTAACACATCGATGTCACCGAGTTGGTCATTTTGTGTGTAACGGTTGGATTTTTGGGGATGCCTATATATACCCCTTCACCACCACCTACTCGAGAGAGAAGCACTCAGAACTATTCCATACCTATCCTATCAGATTTTCTGAGAGAGAACCACCTACCTGTGTGTTGAGGTCAAGATCTTCCACTCCAATCATATGGACCTTGATTTCTAGCCTCCCCAAGTAGCTTTCCACCAATCCCATCTCTTCCACCATGCCAAATCTGTGAGAGAGTGATTGGGTGCTGAGGAGTCTATCATCTTGAAGCACAAGAGCAAGGATTTCATCGTCATTACCGAGCCTATTACCTTCTGGAGGGTGGTGCCTCCTAGATTGGTTAGGTGTCGCTTGGGAGCCTCCTACTTCTTTTTGTGGAGTGAACCAAGAAGTTTGTAAGGGCAAGGAGATCGCCCACTTCGTGAAGATCTACCCATAGTGAGGCTAGTCCTTCATGGACGGAAGCCGTTATGGAATAGTCAAGGTTGATACTTCGTGGACTCTTTTGGGTGGAGCCCTCCATGGACTCTCGCGACCGTTACCCTTCGTGGGTTGAAGACTCCATAAACGTGGATGTACGATAGCGTCACCTATCGGAACCACGGGAAAAATGATCGTGTCTACAACTGCGTTTGATCTTCGTACCCTATCCCTTCCATACATGCTTGTTGTTACTTTCCGCTGCTATGTACTCTTAGACTTGCATGTGTAGGGTGTACTTGACTTGCCATGAAATGTTAAAAACTGTCAACCCTAAAAATTGGTATAGGCAAAACTTTTATTTGGTCAAGTAGTCTAATCACCCCCTCTAGACATACTTTCGGTCCTACAAGTGGTATCAGAGCTTTGGTCTCCATTGCTTAGGTCTCACAACCTAGGAGAGTATGGCGTCTTGTGAGGGGAGTTATCACCATAGAGGTACGTACTTTGATGGCACTAATTTTGCTAGCTGGAAGCACAAAATGAAAATGCATATTCTTGGTCATAACCCCGTCATTTGGGCTGTTGTTCGTCTTGGCTTGCAAGGTGAGTTCTTTGCGGATGGACGAGAACCGGATCGTGAAGCGACCGCAGTTGAGTTGAAGATGTTGCAACTCAATGCTCAAGCGTGTGACATTGTCTTCAACTTCTTATGCCCCGAAGAATTCTACAAAATCAGCCGTCTTGAGAATGCAAAAGAGATTTGGGATACTTTGGTTTATATGCACGAAGGAACCGAGTCCATGAGAGAATCCAAGTTAGATGTTCTTCAAGGTCAGCTGGAAAAGTTCAAGATGAAGGATGGTGAAGGAGTCGCAGAGATGTACTCTAGGCTAGCTCTCATCACAAATGAGATTGCCGGCTTAGGAAGCGAAGAAATGACCGACAAATTCATCATCAAGAAGATACTTAGAGCTTTGGATGAGAGATACGACACCGTGTGCACATTGATCCAAATGATGCCAAACTACAAAGATCTCAAGCCTACAGAAGTCATTGGAAGGATTGTTGCTCATGAGATGATACTCAAAGATAAGGAAGAACTTCATCACAAGTCTAGCGGTGATTACAAAGCCACAAGTGATGCTCCCGCAACTTCAAGCAACAACCTTGTCACCAATGAAGAGATAAGCCTCATGATCAAGAAATTCAACAAGTTCTACAAAAGTGGAGGCAAAGAAAGAAACTCCAACTCAAGATATGAAGATAAGAGTTTGTCGAGTCGTGACCACAATTGCTACAATTGTGGGAATCCTGGACACTACTCAAATGTGTGCACGACTCCCTACAAAAGAAGAGAAGAGTCACATCGAAGACGAAGCTCAAGGAACGAATCACAACAAAGAGAGAGAAGGATTAGAGATGATCATTATGAATGAAGACACTCAAGGAGAAGTAGAGATTCGGAGAAGAAGGACAAGCACACCAAGAGATACACAAGAAGAAAATATCAAGCTCATGTTGGTGAATGGGTTTCTGGCTCCGACTCCGACAACAACTCTGAGAGAAGCTATTACTCCGACTCTGACTATAGTCAAGATGATGGTGTTGCCGGAATTGCCCTAGTGACTACCAACTCCTACGATCTATTTGATTCACCAAACGAAGGGAGTGGAAGTTGCTTCATGGATAAATGCCCCAAGGTATCACACCCCGAGTATCTTGATTTTGATAGTGATGAAGATGATTTGCTTTGTGATGATTACCTGCTTTGTGATAAAACTAGTGATGTTGATCAAAATGAACTTGATAATTCTCATGCTAGTCAAGATGAGTCATTTGATGATGATAAGATGAAAATAGAACAATTAAATAAAGAACTAAACACTCTTAAGTTAGCTCATGAATCTACTCTCGAAGATCATAGAGAGCTTGTGAGAACTCATGAAAAGCTACGCTTTGAGAAGCTCAACTAGGAGCAAGAGCATGAGTTTCTCAAAGCTATCAATGACTATCTCCGAAAGAAGACTTCATCTTATCTAGCCAAACAACTACTCTTTTCTACTTTCATGCGTCAAGTTAAAACTAAGCAATCTAGTAACAAAGGCAAGAAAGGTTCTTCATCTAGTAGCAACAATAAAAATGCTAAACCCAATGATGTTGCTTCTACTAGTTCTATTGATTCCACTAATGATGATTCTCTTATCCAAGTTACACTTGATAAAGAAAATGCTTTATTGAAAGGAATTACAGAAAAAGGTATCTACAAGAGTCTTGCCGGATGTAAGCAATTTGAGGAAATTGCACGCAAGCACGGTGGATATAGGAAGAATCGTGGTGTTGGCTACTTAAACGCTAATGGAGTTGAGTGGGAAGAAGGTCAATATCCCAAGCCCAAGTTTGTTCCTCAAAAGGAGAAGTATGAAAATACTCTTCCCAAGGGGACACACACTCAAGATGACCTTCCACCACAAGACCATAAGCTCAAGGGCAAGAACAAGCTTCAAGAGGACATTGACTCATATGAAGATGAACCCCTAGCATTGGTGGAGTGGGTTCCCAACGCTACTTCAAGCTCAACTACTACAAAGGCTACTTTAACACCAAGGATCCCCGTCAACTTGATGTGGGTCCCCAAGAAGAAGAACTAGTAAGTTCTTGAGGGGTGACTCCGCCAATGAAATTCACTCACATTCATTATTGGCAAGAACTTTTTGCACTCAACATCAACTCAATGCAATAGTTCAAGGAGTCACACATTCCCTCAAAGGTAAGCAAGGGACAAGGTAATCAACTAATCAATGGACATCATAACATATGCTTTGCACTCCATGTCCATAGATATCCTTGTATTTGTCTCTTGTGTGTTGGGACTAATCCATGTAGGTGAGAGGAAAAAGGAAACAACAAGGATGCTCCCAACTCTTGGTGATCTTCATCAACATTGAGCATCCACAACTACCTCACCAACATGAAGTCTTCATCGACAAAACCCAAGGTTAGTTTATCCCTCTCATGGGGGGATGTCACATTAAGGGGGAGCTTTACTCTAAAACTTGAGTCAAAGCATCTCTTAGTATGTGACAACATTAAATGCTTTATGTAAAAGTGGTAACCCCACTTGTGCTTAAACGATGAGTATGACCTATGATCTAGTACTCTTACTTGGATCCTAAGTCAAATACTCATATATAGATGACTTCGTCATCGCCCAAGTGCTTGTTAGATGCTAGTGTGTTTGTGCATGTTTGTCATGATTTCTTTTGACATCTTATTGTGTGAGCATGTTGGTCTGCATTTATTTTCTCATTCGAGGACATCCAATTGTTGCTATTTGGTTACTTACTCTTTTGCCAATTGGATGAACAAGAATGCCTAGGACCACTCTTTAGCTATCTATGCTTTCTCACCTCATATTCCATTCATGCTGCATCACAAAATTTGAACAAGTGCTTTTCTATCCCTCTGTGTGTGGAGCACTTGGAGTTCCGTATCCACAAGGACTGACCATTAAAACCTCCCAAGTGCATCTCGGTGGAACCAACCCCACAATCTCAATCTCACCGAATGCCTAGGGTTGATCTGGTTTTCAATCTCGGTACTGCCGATTTCATATTCTCGGTTACACCGAGTTTCCCTATCAACTGATAGTTGTGGAACGCATGGCACCGAAAACATAAAATCGGTATCGCCGACAGTGGAGGGTATATATGCTGTGGACCTCGATGCTTTGAAATTTTATCTTCAAATGTCGCGCCTCAGAACCCTCAGCTGCCGCCTCGAGACCCCTGGTCGTCGCCCTTGTCTTCCTGCGCTCCTCCGCCACTGGGACTCGCTGCCGTCCATGAAATCTGCTCCATCGTCGCCACCGTAGCGGATCCGCACCAAGTTAGGGTACGGATTCGACCTCCCTTGCGCTCCCTTCTGATTCTTGCACATTGGACTTGATTTTATCTATAAGCCACTCATTGCACGTATTCCTATCCACAAGAATCCCCATAGGCTAGCGAACCATTGATTTCTAAGGTTTTGCCTTCCGCCCGATGCAACTCGGTAGAACCAAATTAAGAAAATCGGTACCACCGATTTTCGTTTCTATGTTGCTGAGAACTGTCTCGGTGAAACTGAGCACTCCTTTTTGGTCTCACCGAAAAGGGTGCCAAGTTTCTGTTAAGAGGGATAGTTAGTCTTGGTGTCACCAAATTTTTTACTTCGGCCTTACCGATTTGTTTCTGATAGAATGCAAAACTTTGAAAATCTTTTGTTCAAAATTTCAAAAAAAGCAGCTGAAAATTTTGTGATGACTTATCTAATTCTGCTCATCTATATTCGATTCACACGGTCAGTATGTCAGATGCAGATGATAGTCAGAACATGCGAGAGCAGGGTGCAGACCTGAGTTCAGGCACAAGCCCAAAGCCCAGTTCATTTTCAGACCCAGGCTCTCCGAGTTTCCATGGGTTGCCCAAAGCTGCTACAAGGACAAGAAAGAAGCTGAATTCATATGAAGAGGATTCAGACTTTATCCCTAAAGAGATTCTTGCTAAGAAGCAAGAGAAAGCTGCTAAGAAGTTTGGTACTAAAGCCACTTCTTCCAGGAGAGTTGTCAGCAAGATCTATGCTCCTGCTTCAACCTTCAAGGCTCATGAGACTGCTAGAGCAACTTTTTCAGTTGAGGTCCCCAAGAGAGCTATGCCTAAGAAGGCAGGAGAGAAGAAAGCTAGAAAGAGGGTTATTCATGTCATTGGCAGAAAAACCTCCATGTATGAGGATCCTGAAGAAGCTGCTGATGCTGATGCTGAAGAGGAGGAAGAGCATGTTGAGAAGGCCCCTCCCAAGAAAAAGCAAAAGAAACTTATGGCTGATGCTATGCCAAAGTCTAGCACATCCAAGAAGTATGCTGCTGAGAAGCCTAAGAGGACATCCACGCAGATTGAAGAACAAAGGAACTGCTTCTAGAGTTGAAGATGAAGATGACTTAACAACTTTGATGAAGCTCAGACCACATCTTCTAGTACACAATGCCAGCTACCTACTAGCTGAAGATATGAAGAAGAGGAAGGATTCAAGATTGAGAGCTTGGAGAGCTATAGATCCTTATGCCCAAAGGAAGGAGACAGCTGTCGACTACAGATTCTATACCAAAGAGCAATAAGATTTCTATGAGACTGTGCTTTTGGCAAGAGTCCAGCTGTGAGTGATATACGATATGTTGATTGGAAATTCATTAAGGAGAACGAGGACTACTTTCCAAGTGTCCAAGACAATTTCCACTGCATAGGTTTGGATGAGTTTGTTGGCAAAGAATTCACAGCTTGGAATGATGAGATGATCATGCAATTCTACTCCACTACACATTTCTATGGAGATGGTAGAATTGTATGGATGACTGAAGGTGCAAGATATGAATCAACTGTTGAAGAATGGGCTGCTATCTTAGGAGTTCCTGAAGCACATGATGGTGACCTGGATGTATACTCAGAATCCAAGGCGAGCCACAATGCAATGGCAAATATGTACAAGGAGATCCCTGCTACCAATGTGAAGTCTCGCGGGCTAGGATCTATCTACTTTCTTTAGGCTGGCCTCCGCATAATGAGCACCATTTTGAGGCATACTTTGATGCCCAAGTCAAGAGATGACAAGATGATCCGAGGCCACTCCATCAATATGTTGATCCACCTTGACAGACACACCAGGATCAGAGTCATGGATTTGATTGTTGAGACAATCAAGAGGGTTGCTGCTGACCAGAAGCACTCTTGTTGTTATGAACCCTACATCCATATGCTCATAAATTCAAAGTTGGAGAAGCACATTTTTGCTCTAGATCATCCACATTTACCCTTACAGCCAGATCTCAAGGACAATGTTGTGGTGATGGATGCTGATCATCCCACTTCAGCTGCAGCTCAGGAAGAAGTAGAGGCAGTTAGATCCACTAGTGCTCAAGTCCCTAGATCCAGGAATGAGCAAATGGATCTCTTGATATCATCAGTTCAGGGTATGCAGAAGTACATTAAGGGGATTCTAGACAACCAGAATAGTCTTGTCAGGATCTTTGAAACTAGGATCAAGACCCTTACTGATAAGGTGGACAGGCTGACTAAGACAGTCACAGAGCTCCAGAAGGAAGTTGACTCAGTGCCACTTCCTCACACCACTTATTCAGATGATGATGAGGATGAATCACCTCTCAGGACAGGCACACAGTTTCCTACCCTGGCCAGATCAGCCACTGTGCCAGCTCCATCAGCTCCTGCTACTGACACCTCAGCTCCTGCTCCATCTGCTCCAGTTCCTCCAGCTGTCACTCCAACTCCATCCACGACATCTGCTGAAATCTTCGCTGATGCTGTTCTCTCGACTCCTTCATCAACAACTGGAGGAGTTCAGCCCAAGAACGTTTAGATGTATGCCTTTGAACTTTTTGGTAACTTGTTGCCAAAGGGGGAGAAGTGTATATAGATCTTTAGGCTTCGAGCGAGAGAGTTTAGGTGTTTGTTGATTTTCAAAACATTTGGTTCTTTTGGTTTGATGTGAGATACTTTTGTGTTTGTGTGTGATCATACGTTGTTATGTGTGATGCAACTATTTCCTATCATCTTAATGCTTATGAGATGATCATTCACCTTTGCTTGATTGTGTTGTGCATTGTTATTCATTCTAATTATTCTCGCACACCACCAAGTTGTACGTGACATGGAAGAAGTACCCCATATGCCTAATCGATTGCGCATTTGCATTCAAATGCAAATTCAAAATAATGCACAAATTTAGGGGGAGCTCTAGCTTATCACATACCTCTCAAAGCGACGATTATATTCATTGATTTTATCATATGTCAAAGCTTTGATCTATATGTTGTCATCAATTACCAAAAAGGGGGAGATTGAAAGCACATTTGCTCCCTTGGTGGTTTTGGTAATTAATAACAACATATAAGTCATTGAACTAATGTTTCCACCAAGTATATTTCAGGAAATGTTTAATGATAGGATTGGCAAAAGGAGATTGTGGAGAAACCCCAAGATGCAAGGAAATAGGTTGCCAAACTTCAAGCAAGAGGACTCTACATTTTATATTTGTGAGAAATCACTTTGACTCACAGGAAAGCCAATACTATTAAAAGGGGGTAAGGTGTTGTTGGTGAACAATATGCTCAAACGTGCACAGTGATAGTCGCCAAAAATATCCACAAAAACTCTCCCACCAAAGTCTGTTCTATACCCAACACTCAAAATCGGTGCAACCAACTTCCCCACTTCGGTGCCACCGATTCCAGAACCTAGAAAGACTGTGCCAAACCCTAGCCACTTCGGTGCAACCGATTCCGTCGATGCCATTGTCGTCGATGCCGTCGTCTCCGGTGGCCTCTTCGCGCTCCTCCAGGATGGTGAGGTGGTTCCTAGCGCGGCCGGCGCTCCGTTCTCGGTGCTAGGGAGGTCCGAGCTCTTCCATGGCGTCGCCTCATCATCGCCTTCTGTCGGCAAGCCGTGTGTGGAGTTGCGCTCCTTCAGGCTGTGCCGAGCCGTTGCCTTGCATCTCCGCGTCTCCGAGCATCCCCTCGTTGAGCCGCCGCGTCCCCGCTTCATAGCATTGCCGCTCCGTCGCCGTAGTCCTCGCATCGCCGTCGTGTAGTGCTCGTCGTCGCCGCCGGTAGTCCAAGGCAGGGCCTTGAGGGACGTCGCCTCCGTCCTCCTCGTTGTGAGACGAGCAGGGGATTGGAAACCCCATAGATCCCTGCTTCTCCTCTGCCAGTCCGCGTCGCCGGAGTTGCCCCGTAGTCTCCGAAATCATCGCTGCCGTGCCGCTGTCGCCGGTGGACATTATGTTCAGTTTCGTCAGTCTTAGCATGCGGGTAGTAGAGATGTAGTGAAATCCCCCATCGGTGCATACATGCGTGAGTAGCAGAGTGGCTTCGAGTCGGGCCGATGACCAGCCAGACATGGGATCGAATCTGAGCCCCCCCGTTTTCCCCTTTTACTTCATTCGCTAGATCTGGTGTTGTGTGTGGCAGGATCCCGTGCGGCCATAGCCTGATCCCGTGTGGCCGTGTAGATGTTGTGTGTGTGCTTGTGTGTGCTGTGTGTGTGTGGATCTGGTGTGGTGCCAGATCCAGATGAGTGTGTGTGCATTGCTATGTGTGTGTTGTGTGTGTGTGTGTGACAAGTGGACCCAGGCCCCACTTGTCATACGCTAGGGGGCCCTGGTGAGTATGCCAGGTGGGCCCCTCCTATTAGTTGGTCTTTTATTTCTTGATTGTGTTTTGTTTGTGTTATTTATAGATATTTCTATTTCTGGTATATTTCTATTTCTGGACATGATCATATATGCACATGGACATTTTGAGTAAGTTATCACTTATAGGAACGTTGAGAATTTTTCTATCTAGTGTTTTGCCATGATGCTCCATATAAATATAGGAGTATGATATATGAAATTGGGGTAGAAAAATCTCAGGAATCCAATGGTGCAATTGGTTTGGTCTTTTGGGAAAGTTTGTCAAAATGTCATTTTGTCTCAAAGTGCCATTTTGTCATTTTTGTTATATTTATTCCATGCATGCTATGATAATTGTGCCAAGATGAATATGGTAGCCTTTGATGAGTAGAATGCCATGGTATTTATTTTTGTCATGTTAAACTTGAATATAAGTGGGAACCATGCTCTAAAGTAGCTAGTAAAATATTGTTGTTTTCAAACATGCTAAATATTTCCAAGTCTGAGAATCTCTTAATATTTTTGTGCCATGTAGAGTGGATGCTACCAAGTGATATGTTATGAATTAGCTCAAGCTCAGTGCTAGTGTTTTGAAGTAGATGATGTCCTCTACCATCCTGTTAATTTTCATGCCATGAGATGGTCTCTATAACCATTAGTTTATGCTGTCAACATACTATCAGCTTAACTCAGATTCTAGAAAACTGTTATTTTCACTAAGTCCCTAAAATCTGTTTCATCATGCCAACTTGTGAGCTTCATGCTTATTGATGTGGGCCTCCATTCCTGATTGTGTAGTCGGATAATTTTATAAGCATGCTATGTAGTTTCTGTCAATGCCTTGTTTGTGGTTGGAAACTTCCTGTAGCTCTAGTTATTGGCTGTGAAAGTTGCTATGTTGCTGTTTTGTGACAGATTGTTTGTTTTAGTGTTTTGTGACTTGTGGGAGGTATACTCGATGGAATTGCTTGATATTTGACTCCATTGTGGTTGGTTTTTCATTGCCTAACCATTGGCTACCTTGGAATGCTAAGGAATAGCCCATGGCCTTCTTTGTCTTGTGTTTTGCCTTCATAACTTGTCGTGAGCGTAGCGTGAGATCCGTAACTCCGTTTCTTACGTTCTACGTATGCATTTGTATCGATTTTGAATGAAGCATCCATATTTGCCATGTTCATGCATGTTTAAATAACTTAACATGAGGCTCTATCCAGAATTGTAAATAACTAAACTATTGCATGTGAAACATGACTAGTTTAGGATTGCCATGTTAAATTCTTCAAATGAATCATGCATCATCTTGTTTGTCCATTGCACCTTGGATGGTTGTTTATTATTGCTGTTTCTCTTGGGTAGACGCGAGTGTTGAAACTGAGTACGAGGATCCAAGAGAGTACCACTACGAGGACCCCGCTCTTTGTCCCTCTGAAGAACCAACAGGCAAGATGATCGTACCCGGATCCCGACACTATTTTTGCTTTGCTAGATGTCTCGTTCTTATCGTTACATATGCACTACCTACCACCTCTATCGTTCCCTTGCTTGCATGTGGAACTCTGACATTCCTTGTGCTATCTCGAGGTGTTGGAATTCCTTTGGAGTTGCCTAGGATGATCGCGAGATCCATGGTCGAGGTTATTCCCATGGAGTGTGGTTAATTTATGATGGACTAGTTGGAGCACCTCTACCGGGTTAAAACTTTCAGAAAGCCGTGCCCGCGGGTATGTGGCAACTTGGATATTTGTTTAACACCCGGTTATAGTTAACTTGCAGTAAACTCTAATAAAATGCACCAACTGTGTGAGTAACCGTGATCGTCTCTGCTTGTGAACATGAACCGAGAGAGAACACGGTGGGGTTATGATTGACGTAAGTAGGTGTTCAGGATCTCTTAGAGGTCATTCTAGTTCTCGATCATTTATCGTAGACTACATATTTACTTTCATGTTTTCGTAAGATTATCCACCATAAATGCTTAGTGTTGTTGCAAACTAAACACATACCCCATTCCAACCTATTAGCTTGAATAGTCTCGGAACCCGGGCGCGAGATTGCTGAGTCCCTGTGGCTCATAGATTACTACAACAATCTAGGTGTAGGTACAGATGAGGTCGTGCCAGATGATGTGACACAGCTCCAGTGGGAGTATGACGAGGAGCGTGGCAGGATGTACGTGACCTATCCAGACAAGTAGAGTGGTCATGGTCGAGATCTTTGGGCTAGCAAACTAGTGTCATTGCATCATTTTATCGTTTGATTTTGTCTGTAGCCGGACCCTGCCTTTGTATGGATGATTGAATAAATTGTGTGGATTGTAATTTAGTATGTGGCGAGTGAAAGCCAACTCATATACTCTTCCCTTCCTAAATGAATGTAATGATGTTGTACTTGCGAACGGAAAGATGCGCCTCTATCCCCGTCGAGGCCCTTGTGTCTTAATATGGATAGGCGCGCATCTTGGGCGTGATATGGGGCCACCCCCAATGACCTTGCCTGTGGCCCCGGGGGCCCGGTTGACCAGTTGACCAAGTCAATTGGCTGACTGGGCACAACCCCGTCACTACCAAGTGGGGCCGACCCCCCTGTGTATGACACGTGGGCCCAACCCCTTTTTAATTAATTAAGTTAGTTTCATTAATTCTGATAATTAATTTAGACTAATTAGACTATGACAGATGGGGCCCAACCATTTAATTAACCTGTTTAGTTGAATTTAATTTCTGTTTAGCCCACTGTCAATGACAGGTAGGGCCCAACTTTCAGGTTTGACCTTAGACAGCTAGGTTGACTGCTGATGTCAGCATGAAATCATGCTGATGTCATAATTCAATATTCGAAATAAATTTAATCTGTTTAATTCCAGAATATTCATAAAACTTTAAAAATTAATATAAAATAATTCGTAACTCGGATGAAAATAATTTATACATGAAAGTTGGTCAGAAAAATCCCACGAAACCGAATACGCTGTCCGTTCATCTGTCACATGATCCTAGCATGATGAACATGGACATTTTGCCTTAGGATCATCTATCTAGTAGTATCCCGAGACTTGGAAAATGTCATCAGATATTCTTCCGCTCCGTCCGCCACATGTAGTATATCGTTAGTGCATGCCTAGCTCTGCATATTTCCATGTCATGCATCGTGATGCATTTGTATGCTTTATATTTATTGTTTCTCCCCCTCTTCTTACCGGTAGACCCTGAGACTAACGGTGCTGCCGGGTATGACTGCGCGCCTGACGATCAACCTTTTGTCGCAGAGCAGCAAGGCAATCAACCCCCCCTTGAGCATTCCGATATCGCCCATTTCTTTCCCTCTCATTCTTGCATTAGATTTTGCTACTGTATTAGTTAGATCCTATTCTGATGCATAGCCTGTTTTTTATGAACTGTTACTATACCTGCAACCATATCAACTTATTAGTATATATTGATTAGTGAATCCCGTGTGACCCCCTTAGTCCCAGTTGCCCCTGCTTCTTCATCGATGACCTTCCGACTCGACGACTTGAAGAATCGGTCAACCGAGTGAAAACCCTTACTAACTCACCACACACACCCCTTAAGTATGGCATTGCAGAGCTACCATTGAGTGCCGAGGGTGATACCTCACTTAGCACTCCCGATGTTAATTCTGTAGCGTAGCCACTTGATCGTGGGTATTGAGGGTGATTCCTCCTTCCCAACTATCGATAGCGACTCTTGCCATACACATACCTCGAGAGGGATTCATAGAGGGTGATTCCTAGGATATCCACTTGGCATATAACCACATAGCTACTATTTACTTGACATTGTACTAACATGATAGGACTGAAGGGACAGGCGGTACCACTTTGTTGAGGTGGACCTGAGTTCCCGACAGTCTTGAGATGGGTCGGCCCCAAGGGTAATCGTGTGTAAGATATGGTGGGATGCGCCGGTAAGGCATCCAAAGGGTTAATATGAGGCATGGACGGGCAGGAAAGGCCCTTGCAACACATCCTCGAGACGGGGCGACAGGACCGTACTTCATGGGTCGGCGTTGTATCAGCCGTTGCTCTTCGGGCGTCAGCAATGGAGCGGCACGCACCGGATTGGGCTAGAAGGTACACCTCTCGGACTAAGTGTACTAGGTCTGCTTCCGGCCGTGTATGCATCGTGTAGGAGTGCAAGGGCAAGTGGGCCCACGAACCTACGCGCTTAGGGTTTAGATTGGCGGGCTGTCCTCTTCGTTGAGCCTAGGTGGGGCGACGATGTTTTGGATCCTGAGGCCGGGCATTACCCAGGAAAGTGTGTCCGGCCGGAGGTGATCAAGCGTGTTGGAAATGCGGTGCACGTCTGCAGGGATGAATTCATCTATTCGAATAGCCGTGTCCATGGTAATAGGATGACTTGGAGTTGTACCTTGACCTACTACAAATAAAATTTTGACTTTAAATTGAAATGATTGTTGGCTCCGGGATTGCTTCCTCATAGGGATTCGAGGAAGAATCTTTGGGCATGGTTACTTAATAAAATCGCTATAATAAAATATTGCTATATGTGAGTTACCAGTCTACTCTCTTCTAATGCTGGAAGATGTTGAAGATGCTAGTCTTCGATAGGACTAGGCCTTCCCCTTATTTTTGCTTTCTGCAGTCAGCCCAGATATAACCCCACCCCTTGATAATGATTCATACTTAGCATAGTTTTGATGTCAGTCTTGCGAGTACTTTGGATGAGTACTCAACGCTGTTGTTCTTTCTCTTCCCCCCTCAATACGATTCTGCGTTCAGGCGATTGAGCCCAGGAGATGGAGTACGCCGGAGACGACTACTACACCATCGCAAGATCCTACTACTACATGGAGGCGGGCCCCGACCAGCAGTATAATAGGAGGTTCCCAAGCAGGAGGCCTTGCATCTTTCGATCCATGTTATGTTTGTGCTAGCCTTCTTGAGGGAAAACTTGTTTAACTTATGTCTGTACTCTGATATTAATTGCTTCCGCTGACTCGTGCTTGTTGAGCTTTGTATTCGATCCCTCGAGGTCCCTGGCTTGTAATATGAAGATGTATGACTTAATTTGTGTCTAGAGTTGTGTTGTGATATTGATTAGTGAGTCCCTAATCTTGGTCGTACGCATTGTGTGTATGTTTAGCGTACAGTCGAAATTGGGGGCGTCACAGGGCCGACTTACGGAAAGCAAGATAAACTCACCTATTTGATGCAGTCTCTTCGGCTCTTGGCCCATTTATACTCTTATTCAGTCAATATTTTTAAAGACTCTGAGCTGTTTAAGGTTAAACCGACGAATTTATGTCACGTGAGAGCCGGCTTATGGGTCTGGGGGTACTCATGCCCTGCTGTAACCTCTCAACCATATGTCTCATCATACTCTTAACAGTCAATGTTTTTTAAGACCCTGAACTAGTTAAGGTTAAAACAACGAATCTGTGGCATGTGAGAGCCGGCATATGAGGTTTGGGCAACCATGCCTAAGATTGCATCATACATTGCATCATCTTACCATGCATCATATATGCATGGATATCCTGGTCTATATTGCAGGAACCGGTTTTCAAACCGAATTACATATTCCTATCTGTAATAGCCAACATGGCTGGATTTTCATTATGGTTGTTATAACCAGTATTGGATGATTGAGATTTTCAAACCAATTTATGTTATTCAAAATAGCCAACATGGCTAGATTTTTATTATGGTTATCATAACCGATATTGGATGATTGAGGTTTTCACAGCCCCTTCAGAGTAATGGCTATTATTTCTTCGTCACAAAATACCATCTTATAACAAAGAGCATGGTTCAACATTGATATGCAATGCGTTCAGCAACATCATCTGGACAGTGGATAGGATTTTATTCTACAAAGGAAGGAACAGTCCCGAATCATTGCAAGCATACGACCGGCACTAGGGGCTACATTATTCAAGTCTAGTTTATATCAGGTATGCAAGTCCCATGTCGCTGCAAGCATGCACCACGACACTTGGGGGCCAATGCAAGTTGTTTTTCAAATCATTACATTGTCAACAAACCTTGTTATCTCACGGAGATGAACCGGCCTTTATATCTTTTCTAAGTCCCATCCTAGTATTGTCTTACTGAGCCGGTCATTGGGGGCTACACATTGCTCATCATGTCTACATAATAAGCTGTGTAGAAGTCCCTGCTCATTATTGCATAATGACCCGGCCCTTGGAGGCTACGCTGGCGGAAGTTTTATGAGCACAAGACATTTACAAGTCCCAGGTTGTTGCAAGGAAGACATCCTAGTACTTGGGGGCTACATATGTGGAACATTCAACTTATGACTGGTGACTCAGACGAACAATCCAGATTTCTTTAGGGTTGCAATATTTTGAAGCAGGTCTGAAAGCTATCAATATGTTCCCCTCTTAAGACTTGGGGCTACAGGTAATATGGATATGAGGAAGGTATGGCTTCAAATTTTATGTTATGAGGGAACCAGACGAGTTCATCAAACCAAGGTAGTTGAAAATAAGGGTTATTTTTTCTCTAAATGAGCCAACATCAGTGTATTGGTATGACAGAGTTTCAGAAATTTCAGGAGCTGGTCAATTGGTCTTTTTGAGTGAGCTGGTCCCTTTACATATTCTTATTTCAAGAGTTTAGCATGAATAAATTCAAAGCTAAACTGGGGGCTAATGTCGGGGATATTACACTGCGGTATGACCCGGTGACAGTTATAACCCGACAGACAGTTATAACCCGACAGACAGTTATAACCCGGCAGAAGTTATAACCCGGTAGATAGTTATAACCCGACAGACAATTATTACCAGGGGATAGTTATGGCTCGGCAGACAGTTATGACCCAACAGATAGTTATGACCCGGCATAAAGTTAAGCCTCGTAGACGAGTCCCTAAAGATGAGTCCCTGAACGATGAGTCTTGAAGATAAGCCCGGTTGTAAGCTGCCCGGTTGTAAGCCGCCCGTCAAAGAGAAGAAGATGGAACTCATAAGCCCATGAAGAGAAGCCCGTGATGGAGAGTCATAATAAGTTAAGTCTTAATCTGACTTGAACTCTACATGTAACCCGCCACATTAGCTCAAATAAGGAGGGGCGGGGCACCCCAAGAGGGTGAAGTTTTAGATGTCTCAAAAGACAGGTCTTAGACAAGTTCAAGTCATTGGAGATAGACAGATTAGAAGCTCTCGAGATTAGAGGTAGAGATTAGCACCCTTGTAATTGAGACCACCCTCATCATCAATATAGACACAAAGCATGACATAGGCTTTTACCTCCATCAGAGGGGCCAAACCTGGGTAAACTTGCGTCTCTCGATTCCGATCAACCCCTCTCAAGCCGCCACATAGTTGCGATGACCTCACACCTAAGTTCTCTCACGAGGACATCTTGTTGGGGAAAGTTGCATGGGAAACAAAAAATTTCCTACGCGCACGCAAGATCAATCCATGGTGATGAGCATCTATGAGAGGGAGAGTGGATCTACATACCCTTGTAGATCGCTAAGAGGGAAGCATTAAGAAACGTGGTTGGTGTAGTCGAACGTCTTCGCGATCCAAATCGCCGAGCGTCCCATGATCCCATCATGATCCATCCTGTGATCTCATCACGATCCGTCCCGCGATCCCATCACGATCCTTCCAATCTAGCACCGAACGGACGGCACCTCCGCGTTCATCACACGTATAGCTCGATGACGTTCTCTGCATTCTTGATCCAGCAAGAGGGAGCGGAGAGGTAGATGAGTTCTCCGGTAGCGCGACGGCATTGCGGTGATGGTGGTGGAGCTATTCCAGCAGGGCTTCGCCTAAGCACCCCTGAAAACCGATCTAGAGGAGAGGTAGCACGTGGCTATTAGCGTTAGCTTTTTCCTCTAAATCCTCTAGTATATATAGGAGGGAGGGAGGAGAGGAGGCATCCTCAAACCCTCAAGGTTTGGTCGAAATTGGAGGTGGAGGAGTCCTACTCTAATCCTATTAGGAGTAGGATTCCTCCTTTCCACTTGGAAACTCTCTCCACCTCTCCACCTTTGGATTTTTTTGCTTCTCAAACCACTCCAGCCGCATGGGCCCTTATAGGAGGCTTAGGCCAGCCCACCAGGATATGGTTTACCTCCTCCCACAGCCCATTTAGCCTCTTGGGTCGAGACACCCCTCCCGATGGTCCCCCGGCACCCTCCCGGCACTCCCGGTACACTACCGATTAGCCCGAAACTTTTCCAGTGACCAAATCAGGACTTCCTATATATCAATCTTCACCTCCGGACCATTCTGGAGATCCTCGTGATGTCCGGGATCTCATCCATTATTCCGAACAACCTTCAGTCACCACCATACATAACTCTATACTACCGAAACGTCACCGAACCTTAAGTGTACAGACCCTGCGGGTTTGAGAACTACGTACACATGACCGAGACACCTCTACGGTCAATAACCAATAGAGGGACCTGGATGCCCATATCGGTTCCTACATATTCTACGAAGATCTTTATCAGTCGTACCTCTATGTCAAGGATTCAGTTAATCCCGTATGATGTTCCCTTTGTTCTTCGGTATGTTACTTGCCTGAGATTCGATCGTCGGTATGTCCATACCTAGTTCGACCTCGTTACCGGCAAGTCTCTTTACTCGTTCCGTAATAAAAGATCCCATGACTAACACTTAGTTACATTGCTTGCAAGGCTTATTGTGATGTTGTATTACCGAGTGGGCCTTGAGATACCTCTCCGTCACACGGAGGAACAAATCCCAGTCTTGATCCATGCCAAGCCAACAGACACCCTCGGAGATACCTGTAGAGCACCTTTATAGTCACCCAGTTACGTTGCAATGTTTGATACACACAAGGTACTCCTCCGGTGTCAGTGAGTTGCATGATTTCATGGTCATGGGAACAAATATTTGACATGCAGAAAACAGTAGCAATAAACTGACACGATCATATGCTACGTTTGTAGTTTGGGTCTTGTCCTTCACATCATTCTCCTAATGATGTGATCCCATTATCAAATGACATCTCATGTCCATGACTAGGAAACCATAGCCATCTTTGATCAACGAGCTAGTCTATTAGAGGCATACTAGGGACAGGGTGTTGTCTATGTAGCCACACATGTATCTAAGTTTCCGATCAATACAATTATAGCATGGATAATAAACGATTATCATGAACAAGGAAATATGATAATAACCTATTTATTATTGCCTCTAGGGCATATTTGATATATGATATTTATTATTGCAGGCGAGAACACTTCTCTCTGACCGATCCATTTTGAACTCTTTCAAAATCTTGTCAAGGTATGTACTCAGTGAAAGTCTCATCAAGCATCTTGATCTATCTCTATAGATATTGATGCTCAACAATTAGGTAGCTTTATCCAGGTCTTCCTTTGAAAAACTCCTTTCAAACAACCCTTTATGCTTTCCAAAACTTCTACATCATTTTCGATCGACAATATGTCAACCACATATGCTTACCAGAAACTCTATAGTGCTACCACTCACTTTATTTTAAATACAAGTTTCTCATAAACTTTGTATAGAATCAAAAACTTTGATCACCTCATCAAAGCGTATATTCCAACTCCGAGATGCTCGCTCCAGCCCATAGAAGGATTGCTGGAGCTCGCACACCTCTTAGCATCCTTAGGACTGACAAAACCATCTGGTTGTATCACATATAACCTTTCCTCAAGGAAGGAAACGATGTTTTGACATCCATCTGCCAGATTTCATAACTGAAAAATGCAGCAATTGCTAACATAATTCCAACAGACTTTAGCATCGCTATGAGTGAGAAAGTCTCATCGTAGTCAACTCCTTGAACTTTGCGGAAACTTCTTTGCGACAAGTCGATCTTTATAAATGGTGACATTCACCATCAGCGTCTGTCTTCATCTTAAAGATCCATTTGTACTCAACGACCTGGCATCCAACGAGCAAGTCTACCAAACTCTATACTTGGTTTTTATATGTGGATCCTTTCTCGGATTTCATGGCCTCTAACCATTTTTGGAATCCGGGCCCATCATCGCTTCTCCATAGCTCGTAGGTTCATCATTGTCTAACAACATGACCTCTAAGACAAGGTTGTCGTACCACTCAGGAGCAGTACGCATCCTTGTCGACCTACGAGGTTCGATAGTAACTTGATCCGAAGTTTCATGATCATCATCATTAACTTGCTTGTCAACTAACGTAGGCTTCACAGAAACATCTTCCTGCGTTGCACTACTCTTTGGTTGAAACAAAGGTTCAACAACCTCATCAAGTTCTATCTTCCTCCCAGTCAATTCTTTCGAGAGAAACTCTTTCTCGAGAAAGGACCCAGTTTTAGCAACAAACACGTTTACTCGGATCTGAGATAAAAGGTATACCCAACTGTTATTAGGGTGTTCTATGAAGATGCATTTGTCCGCTTTGGGTTCGAGCTCATTAGGCAAAACCCCCTTTTTCACATAAGCGTCGCAGCCCCAAACATTAAGAAATGACAACTTAGGTTTCTATGAAACCATAATTCATACGGTGTCTTCTCAACGGATTTAGATGGTGCCCTATTTAAAGTGAATGTAGTTGTCTCTAATGCATAACCCCAAAACAATAGTGGCAACTCAATAAGAGACATCATAGTATGCACCATATCCAGTAGAGTTTGACTATGACGTTCGAACACACCATCACACTATGGTGTTCCAGGTGGCGTGAGTTTTGAAACAACTTTCACATTATCTAAAGTTGTATGCCAAACTCGTAACTCAAATATTCACCTCCATGATCATATTGCGGACATTTTTATCTTCTCATCACGATGATCTCAAACTTCACTCTGATTCTGCTTGAACTTTTCAAACGATTCAGACTTGTATTTCATTAAGTAAATATACACCATATCTACTCAAATAATCAGTGAAGATAAGAAAATATTGATATCCACCGCACGCTACAACACTCATTGGACCATATACATCAACATGTATCATTTCCAATAAGTCAATTGCTTGCTCCATCAAACCGGAAAACAGGGTCCTTAGTCATCTTGCCCAAGAGGCATAGTCCGCATGTCTCAACCGATTCGAAATCGAATGAGTCCAAAAGATCCATTAGCATGGAGTTTCTTCATGCGATTTATACCAATATGACATTTAGCGGCAGTGCCACAAGTATGTGGTACTATCGTTACTAACTTTGTATCTTTTGGCATCAACTTTATGAACATGTGTATTACTACGATCAAGATTCAACAAACCATTCTCACTGGGTGCATGAACATTGAAGGTATTATTCATGTAAACAGAATAACCATTATTCTCTAACTTAAATGAATAACCGTGTTGCAATAAACACGATCTAATCATGTTCATGCTCAACACAAACACCAAATAACATTTATTTAGGTTTGTCACTAATCCCAAAGGTAGAGAGAGCGTGCGATGTTGATCACATCAACCTTGGAAACATTTCCAACACACGTCGTCACCTCACCCTTAGCTAGTTCTCCGTTTATTCCGTAGCTTTTATTTCGATTTACTAACATTTAGCAACCGAACCGGTATCCAATACATAGGTGCTACTAGGAGTACTAGCAAGGTACACATCAATAACATGGATATCAAATATACTTCTATTGACATTGCCAGCCTTCTTATCTACCAAGTATCTAGGGTTGTCCCGCTTCTGCGACCGATCACCTCATAATAGAAGCACGTAGTCTTGGGTTTGGCTTCAACTTTGGGTTGCTTCACTGGAGCAGTAACTGACTTGCCATCCATGAAGTTTCCCTCCTTGCCCTTGCCCTTCTCGAAACTAGTTGTTTTACTAACCATCAACACTTGATGCTCCTTTTTGATTTCTACCTTCGCGGTGTCAAACATCGCAAACAGCTCAGCGATCTATTTCCATCCCTGGCATTTTATAGTTCATCACCAAGTTCTAGTAGCTTAGTGACAGTGACTTGGAGAACTATATCGATCACTATCTTATCTGGAAGATCAACTCCCACTCGATTCAAGCGATTGTAGCAACTAGAAAATCTGAGCACATGCTCAACGATGGAGCTATTCTCCTTCATCTTGCAGGCAAAGAATCTTGTTGGAGATCTCATATCTCACAACACGGGCACAAGCCTGAGATCCCAATTTCAACTCTTTAGAACATCTCATATGTTCCATGACGTTCAAAACATTTTGGAGCCTCAATTCTAAGCCGTAATGCATGACGCACTAAACTATCAAGTAGTCATCGGAACGTGCCTGACAGATGTTCACAACATCTACAGACAACGCTAGAGGTGGTGGCGCATCGAGCGGTGCATTGAGGACATAAGACTTCTGTGCAACAATGAGGACAATCCTCGGATCACGGACCCAGTCCGCAATATTGCTACCATCATCTTTCAACTCTATTTCTCTAGGAACATATAAAAATTCAAGGGAGCTACAGCGTGAGCTAGTAATCTACAACACAATTTGCAAAGACACTACTCACTATGTTCATGATAATGAGTTCAATTAATCATATTACTTAAGAACTCCCACTCAAATTGACATCCCTCAGGTCATCTGAGTGTCACATGATCCAAATTCACCAACTCAAGTCCGATCATGACGTGAGTTGAGGTGGTTTCAATGGTGAACATCATCATATTGATCATATCTACTATATGACTCATGTTCGACCTTTTGGTCTCTTGTGTTCCCAGGCCATGTCTGTACATGCTAGGCTTGTCAAGTTTAACCCGAGTGTTCCGCATGTGCAACACTGGCTTGCACCCATTGTATGTGAACGTAGAGTCTATCACACCCGATCATCACGTGGTGTCTCGACACGACGAACTTTCGCAATGGTGCACACTCGGGGAAAACACAATTTATCTTGAAATTTAAGTGAGGGATCACCTTATAATGCTACCGCCGTCCTAAGCAAAACAAGGTGCATAAAAGTATTACAATCACATGCAAATCATAAGTGACATGATATGGCCATGAACTTGTGCTTTTGATCTCCATCTTGAAAGCACCGGAATGATCTCCATCGTCACCAGCACGACACCATGATCTCAATCATCTTGATCTCCATCAACGTGTCGCCATAGGGGTTGTCACACCCACCATGCTTCTACTACTATTGCTACTGTTTAGCGATAAAGTAAAGCGTTACATAGCGCTTAATGATAGACACGCAGGTCATACAATAATTAAAGAAAACCCTATGGCTCCTGCCGGTTGTCGTACTCATCAACATGCAAGTCGTGATATTCTATACAACACATGATCATCTCATACATCACATATATCTCATCATGTAATTGGCCATATCACATCACAACATACCCTGCAAAAACAAGTTAGATGTCCTCTAATTGTTGTTGCATGTTTTACGTGGCTACTACGGGTATCTAGCAAGAACAATTCTCACCTTTGAAAAAACCACAATGATGATACATAAGTTGCTTTTCAACCTTCTCAAGGACCGCCTTTGTCGAATCCGATCCAACTAAAGTAGGAGAAACAGACACCCGCTAGCCATCTTTGTGCAATGAGGTTACGCATCAGTCGACGGAACCGGTCTCTCGTAAGCATACGAGTAAGGTTGGTCTGGGCCGCTTCATCCCACAATCCCGCTGAACTAAAACACGACCAAGGGAGGAAGCAATCTAAGCATCGACGCCCACAAACTCTTTGTGTTCTACTCGAGATCTCATCTACACATAGACCTAGCTCATGATGTCATTGTTGGGGAACGTTGCATGGGAAACAAAAAAATTCCTATGCACACGCAAGATCTATCCATGGTGCTGAGCATCTACGAGAGGGAGAGTGGATCTACATACCCTTGTAGATCGCTAAGCGGGAAGCGTTAAGAAACGATGTTGGTGTAGTCGAACGTCTTCGCGATCCAAATCGCCGAGCGTCCTGCGATCCCATCACGATCCGTCCCGCGATCTCATCATGATCCGTCTCGCGATCCCATCACGATCCTTCCGATCTAGCACCGAACGGACGTCACCTCCGCATTCAGCACACGTACAGCTCGATGACGATCTTCGCCTTCTTTATCCAGCAAGAGGGAGCGGAGAGGTAGATGAGTTCTCCGGCAGCGCGATGGCCTTACGGCGATGGTGGTGGAGCTATTCCAGCAGGGCTTCGCCTAAGCACCGCTGAAAACCGATCTAGAGGAGAAACTACGATCTAGAGGAGAGGTAGCACGGGGCTATTAGCGTTAGCTTTTTCCTCTAAGTCCTCTAGTATATATAGGAGGGAGGGAGGAGAGGAGGCAGACTCAAACCCTCAAGGTTTGGTCGAAATTGGAGGTGGAGGAGTCCTACTCCAATCCTATTAGGAGTGGGATTCCTCCTTTCCACTTGGAAACTCTTTCCACCTGTCCACCTTTGGATTTTTTTCCTTCTCAAACCACTCCAGCCGCATGGGCCCTTAGCGGAGGCTTTGGCCAGCCCACCAGGGGCTGGTTTACCTCCTCCCACAGCCCATGTAGCCTCTTGGGTAGAGACACCCCTCCCGATGGTCCCCCGGCACCCTCCCGGCACTCCCAGTACACTACCGATTAGCCCGAAATTTTTCCGGTGACAAAAAAGGACTTCCTATATATCAATCTTTACCTCGGGACCATTCCGGAGCTCCTCGTGACGTTCGGGATCAAATCCGGGATTCCAAACAACCTTCGGTCACCATCGTACATAACTCTATACTACCGAAACGTACCCGAACCTTAAGTGTGTAGACCATGCGGGTTTGAGAACTGTGTAGACATGACCGAGACACCTCTATGGTCAATAACCAATAGCGGGACCTGGATGCCCATATTGGTTCCTACATATTCTACGAAGATCTTTATCGGTCGAACCTCTATGTCAAGGATTCAGTTAATCCCGTATGATGTTCCCTTTGTTCTTCGGTATGTTACTTGCCCGAGATTCGATCATTGGTATCTCCATACCTAGTTCAACCTTGTTACCGACAAGTCTCTTTACTCGTTCTGTAATACAAGATCCTGTTACTAACACTTAGTTATATTGCTTGCAAGGCTCATTGTGATGTTGTATTACCGAGTGGGCCCTGAGATACCTCTCCGTCACACGGAGTAACAAATCCCAGTCTTGATCTCCATGCCAACCCAAGAGACACCCTCGGAGATACCTGTAGAGGACCTTTATAGTCACCCAGTTACGTTGCAACATTTGATACACACAAGGTACTCCTCCGATGTCAGTGAGTTGCATGATCTCATGGTCATGGGAACAAATACTTGACATGCAAAAAACAGTAGCAATAAATTGACATGATCATATGCAACGTTTGTAGTTTGGGTCTTGTCCATCACATCATTCTCCTAATGATGTGATCCCATTATCAAATGAAATCTCATGTCCATGACTAGGAAACCATAGCCATCTTTGATCAATGATCTAGTCTATTAGAGGCATAGTAGGGACATGGTGTTGTCTATGTATCCACACATGTATCTAAGTTTCCGATCAATACAATTATAGCATGGATAATAAACGATTATCAAGAAGAAGGAAATATGATAATGACCAATTTATTATTGCCTCTAGGGCATATTTCCAACACATCTTGCCATGAAAAAACCACGACAGGGAGAGAGTTGGCATTGACGACGGCAATATTGTTGACGTAGATCACCGTCACGATCCTTGCCCCGACGGTGTTCCATCGCCATCGGGAGAGAGGGGGAGAGAGCGACCCTACTTCTTCTTCTTCCTTGTCCCCCTATATGGGAGGAGAGTTACCTCTCTGGTCCATGGCCTCCATGGCGGCAGAGGGGTGGGAGCCCCTTCGAGATTGGATCTCCCTCTCTGTTCTCTTCTATTTCGCGTTCCTGTTTTTTGGCGAAAACCATTTCTTATATTCCTGGAGATCTGTAACTCCGATCGGGCTGAAAGTTTGAGGGGATATTTATCCAAAAATTAGCTTCCTTGTGCCCGAAGGAGAGCTCCAACTAACTTATGATCTGGGCACAACCCACCAGGGCGCGCTTGGCCCCCCTGGATGTGCCCTGGTGTCTTATGGGGGTTGTGGGCGTCCGTTTGTGTTGTCTCCACTTCTAAAAATTCATAAATATTCCAAAAAATATCTTCGTAAATTTTATCACGTTTGGACTTTGTTTGCTATGGATATTCTACAAAACAAAAAACATGCAACAAACAGGAACTGACACCGGGCACTGGATTAATAGGTTAGTCCAATAAATCATATAAAATGTTGCCAAAAACATGTGAAAGTTGTATAATATTGGCATGAAATGATTAAAAAATATAGATACGATGGAGACGTATCAGCATCCCCAAGCTTAATTCCTACTCGTTCTCAAGTAGATAAATGATAAATAAGATAATTTTTTATGTGGAATGCTACCTAGCATAATCTTGATCATATTTCTAATCATGGCATGAATATTAAGATACAAGTGATTCAAAGCAATAGTCTAGTTTTGACATAAAGAAATTAATACTCAGGCATCCCAGAAAACAATCATGTCTTTCAAAATATCAAGGCTAAAGAATGCTATCCCTACAAAATCATATAGCCTTGTCATGCTCTGTCTTCTTAACACAAAGTATAAATCATGTACTACCCCGGTGTCAGCCAAGCAATTGATTCATAATTTTTAACGCGCTTCATGTTGGGGAACGTTGCATGGGAAACAAAAAATTTCCTATGCACACGCAATATCTATCCATGGTGATGAGCATCTACGAGAGGGAGAGTGGATCTACATATCCTTGTAGATCGCTAGACGGGAAGCGTTAAGAAACACGGTCGGTGTAGTCAAACGTCTTTGCGATCCAAATCGCCGAGCGTCCCATGATCCCATCACGATCTGTCCTGCGATCCAATCATGATCCGTCCCACGATCCCATCACGATCTGTCCCGTGATCAAATCACGAATCGCCTCACGATCTTGATCACGATCCTTTCGATCTAGCGCCAAACGGACGACACCTCCGCATTCAGCACACATATGACTTGATGACGATCTCCGCCTTCTTGATCCATCAAGAGGGAGCGGAGAGGTAGACGAGTTCTCCAGCAGCGCGACGTCATTGCGACGACACTGGTGGAGTTATTCCAGTAGGGCTTTGCCTAAGCATCACTGAAAACCGATCTAGAGGAGAAACTGCAATCTAGAGGAGAGGTAGCATGTGGCTGTTTTTCTATGTCCAAAAAAGCCTCAAACCTCTAGTATGTATAGGAGGAGGGGAGGAGGAGGCTTGGCCCCCAAGGGGACAGACCTTTGCTTTGGCCGAAGTGGGAGGGAGGAGTCCTCCTCCTCCACTCCTAGTAGGATTAGGACTCCTTCCTTTTTTCCCACTTTGGCCTTCTTTCCACCTTGGGTTTTCTTCCCTAGCCGCATGGGCCTTCTGTGGGACTTTGTTCAGCCGACTAAGGGCTAGCATTCTTTCTCCCACAGCCCATGTAGCCTCTTGGGTCGAAATACCCCTCCCGAAGGTCCCTTGGTACCCTCCCGACACTCTCGGTACACTGCCGGTGAGCCCGAAACTTTTTCGACGACCAAAACAGGACTTCCTATATATCAATTTTTACCTCCGGACCATTCCGGAGCTCCTCATGATGTCTGGGATCTTATCCAGGACTCCGAAAAACCTTCCATAACCACCATACATAACTCTGTACTACCAAAACTTCACGGAACCTTAAGTGTGCAGACCCTGCGGGTTCGAGAACTGTGTAGACATGACCAAGACACCTCTACGGTCAATAACCAATAGCGGGACCTAGATGCCCGTATTTATTCCTACATATTCTACAAAGATCTTTATCGGTTGAACCTCTATTTCAAGGATTCGGTTAATCCCGTATGATGTTCCCTTTCTTCTTCGGTATGTTACTTGCCCGAGATTCGATCGTCGATATCTCCATACCTAGTTCAATCTTGTTGCCGGCAAGTCTCTTTACTCATTCTATAATACAAGATCTCGTGGCTAACAGTTAGTCACATTGATTGCAAGGCTTGTTGTGATGTTGTATTACCGAGTGGGCCCTGAGATACCTCTCTGTCACACGGAGTAACAAATCCTAGTCTTGATTACCGAGTGGGCCATGAGATAGCTCTCCGTCACACGGAGTAACAAATCGCAGTCTTGATCCATGCCAACCCAACAGACACCCTCGGAGATACCTGTAGAGCACCTTTATAGTCACCCAGTTACATTGTGACGTTTTGATACACACAAGGTACTCCTTCGGTGTTAGTGAGTTGCATGATCTCATGGTCATAGGAACAAATACTTGACATGCATAAAACTGTAGCAATAAACTGACATGATCATATGCTACGTTTATAGTTTGGGTCTTTGTCCATCACATCATTTTCCTAATGATGTGATCCCATTATCAAATGACATCTCATGTCCATGGCTAGGAAACCTTAACCATCTTTGATCAACGAGCTAGTCTATTAGAGGCATACTAGGGACATGGTGTTGTCTATGTATCCACACATGTATCAGAGTTTCCGATCAACACAATTCTAGCATGGATAATAAACGATTATCATGAACAAGGAAATATGATAATAACTAATTTAGTATTGCCTCTAGGGCATATTTGCAACAGTCTCCCACTTGCACTAGAGTCGATAATGTAGTTCACATCACCAGGTGATTCACATTGTTATGAATCTAACACCAAATGAGTTCTGGGGTTCGATCAGGCTTTGCATGTGAGAGAGGTCTTTAGTCAACGAGTCTCCGACATTCAGATCTGTGTGTAGTTTGCAAATCTCTATGTCATACTATAGACACTGCTACCAAACTCCACTTGGAACTAATCCAAATGGCTGCTCCACTATACGTATCTGGATTGCTACTAAGAGTCATCCAGATTGGTGCGAAAGCTTGCATCGACGTAACTCTTTACGATGAACTCTTTATCACATCCATAATCGAGAAATATTTCCTTAGTCCTCTAGCTACTAAGGATAATCTTGACCGCTGTCCAGTGATCCACTCCTGGACCACTCTTGTACCCCTTGACAAACTCATGACAAGGCACACACAGGTGCGGTACGCAGCATGGCATACTATATAGGGCATATGGCTAAGGCATAGGGTACGACATTCGTACTTTATCTTTCTTCTGCCATGGTCGAGCTTTGAGTCTCACTCAAATTCACACCTTACAAATCAGGCAAGAACTCTTTCTTTGACTGATCCATTTTGAACTCTTTCAAAATCTTGTCAAGGTATGTACTCATTGAAAGTCTTATCAGGCGTCTTGATCTACCTCTATAGATCTCAATGCCCAACAATTAAGTAGCTTTATGTAGGTCTTCCTTTTAAAAACTTCTTTCAAACAACCCTTTATGCTTTCCAGAAATTCTACATTTTTCCGACCAACAATATGTCATCCACATATGCTTATCAGAAACTCTATAGTGCTCCCATTCACTTTATTGTAATACAGGTTTCTCATAAACTTTGTATAGACTCAAAAACTTTAATCACCTCATCAAAGTGTATATTGCAACTCCGAGATGCTTGCTCCAGTCCATAGAAGGATCACTAGAGATTGCACACCTTTTAGCATCTATGACCAAACCTTTTGGTTGTATCTCATACAAACTTTCCTCGAGGAAGGAAACGATGTTTTGACATCCATCTGCCAGATTTCACAATTGAAAAACGCAGCAACTGCTAACATAATTCCAACAGACTTTAGCATCGCTACAGGTGAGAAAGTCTCACCGCAGTCAACTACTTAAACTTGGCGAAAACTCTTTTGTGACAAGTCGAGCTTTATAAATGGTGTCATTCACCATCAGCGTATGTCTTCATCTTAAAGGTCCATTTGTACTCAAAGACCTGCCATTCAACGAGCAAGTCTACCAAAGTCCATACTTGGTTTTCATACATGGATCCTTTCTCGGATTTCATGTCCTCTAACCATTTGTTGGAATCCGGCCCCATCATCACTTCTCCATAGCTCGTAGGTTCATTGTTGTCCAACAACATGACCTCTAAGACAGGGTTGCCGTACCACTCAGGAGCAGTACACATCCTTGTCGACCTACAAGGTTCGATAGTAACTGGATCCGAAGCTTCATGACCATCATCATCATTAACTTCCTCTTCAACTAACGTAGGCTTCACAGAAACATCTTCCTGCGCTGCACTACTCTCTGGTGGAAACAAAGGTTCAACAACCTTATCAAATTCTATCTTCCTCCCACTCAATTCATTCGAGAGAAACTCTTTCTTGAGAAAGGACCCGTTTTAGCAACAAACACTTTATGCTTGGATCTGAGATAGAAGGTTTACCCAACTGTTCTTAGGGTATTCTATGAAGATGCTTTTGTCCGCTTTGGGTTCGAGCTCATTAGGTGAAAACCTTTTTCACATAAGCGTCACAGCCCCAAACAATAAGAAATGACAAATTAGGTTTCTATCAAACCATAATTCACATGGTGTCATCTCAACGGGTTTAGATGGTGCCCTATTTAAAGTGAATGTTGATGTCTCTAATGCATAACCCCAAAACGATAGTGGCAAAACGATAAGAGACATCATAGTTCGCACCATATCCAATAGAGCACGACTACAACGTTCGGACACACCATCACACTATGGTGTTCCAGGTGGCGTGAGTTGTAAAACAGCTTCCACTTTGTCTTAAGTTGTATACCAAACTCATAACTCAGATATTCACCCCCACGATCGTATTGTAGACCTTTTATCTTCTTGTCACGATGATCTCAAACTTCACTCTGATTTTGCTTGAACTTTTCAAACGATTCAGACTTGTGTTCCATTAAGTAAATATACACTATATCTACTCAAATCATCAGTGATGTAAGAAAATAACGATATACACCGCATGCTACAAAACTCATTGGATTGCATACATCAACATGTATCATTTCCAATGAGTCAATTGCCACCTCCATCAAACTGGAAAACGGGATCCTTAGTCATCTTGCCCAAGAGGCACGGTTCGCATGTCTCAACCGATTCGAATTCGAATGAGTCCAAAGATCCATCAGCATGGAGTTTCTTCATGCGATTTATACCAATATGACATTTAGCGGTAGTGCCGCAAGTATGTAGTATTATCATTATTAACTTTGTTTCTTTTGGCATCAATGTTATGAACATGTGTATTACTAGGATCAGCATTCAACAAACTGTTCTCGTTGCGTGCATGACCATTGAAGGTATTATTTATGTAAACAGAATAACCATTATTCTCCAACTTAAATGAATAAACGTGTTGCAATAAACACGATCTAATCATGTTCATGCTCAACGCAAACACCAAATAATATTTGTTTAGGTTCGCCACTAATCCCAAAGGTAGAGAGAGCGTGCAATGTTGATCACATCAACCTTGGAAACATTTCCAACACACATCGTCACCTCACACTTAGCCAGTCTCCATTTTTTCCGTAGCTTTTATTTCGAGTTACTAACATTTAGCAACCGAACCAGTATCCAATACCCAGGTGCTACCAGGAATACTAGCAAGGTACACATCAATAACACGTATATCAAATATACTTCTGTCAATGTTGCCAGCCTTCTTATCTACCAAGTATCTAGGGTTGTTCCGCCTCAGCGGCCGCTCTCCTCATAATAGAAGCACCTAGTCTCGGGTTTGGGTTCAACTTTGGGTTTCTTCACTGGAGCATCAACTGACTTGCCATCCATGAAGTTTCCCTCCTAGCCCTTGCCCTTCTCGAAACTAGTGGTTTCATTAACCATCGACACTTGATGCTCCTTCTTGATTTCTATCTTTGTTGTGTCAAACATCACGAAGCTCTAGTAGCTTAATGATAGTGACTTGGAGAACTATATCAATCACTATCTTATCTGGAAGATCAACTCCCACTCAATTCAAGCGATTGTAGTATCCAGACAATCTGAGCACATGCTCAACGACTGAGCTATTGTCCTTCATCTTGTAGGCAAAGAATCTTGTTGTATCTCACAACACGGGCACGAGCCTGAGATCCCAATTTCAGCTCTTAGAACATCTCATATGTCCGTGACGTTCAGAACATTTTGGAGCCTAAATTCTAAGCCATAATTCATGACGCGTTGAACTATCTAGTAGTCATTGGAACGTGCCTGTCAGATGTTCACAACATCTACATACGATGCCAGAGGGGGTGGCGCACCGAGCGGTGCATTTAGGACATAAGCCTTCTATGCAGGAATGAGGACAATCCTCGGATCACGGACCCAGTCCGCAATATTGCTACTATGATCTTTCAACTCTATTTTTAGGAACATATAAAAATTTAGGGGAGGTACAGCGTGAGCTAGTAATCTACAACATAATTTGCAAAGACACTACCGGCTATGTTCATGATAATGAGTTCAATTAATCATATTACTTAAGAACTCTCACTAAAATTGACATCCCTCCGGTCATTTGAGTGATACATGATCCAAATTCACCAACTCAAGTATGATCATCACGTGAGTTGTGGTGGTTTCAATGGAGAACATCATCATGTTGATCGTATCTACTATATGACACATGTTTGACCTTTCGGTCTCTTGTGTTCCGAGGCCATGTCTGTACATGCTAGGCTCATCAAGTTTAACCCGAGTGTTCTACATGTGCAACATTGGCTTGCACCCGTTGTATGTGAACGTAGAGTCTATCACACCCGACCATCACATGGTGTCTTGACACGACGAACTTTCGCAACGGTGCACACTCGGGGAGAAAACAATTTATCTTGAAATTTAAGTGAGGGATCACCTTATACTGCTACCGTCATCCTAAGCAAAACAAGGTGCATAAAATGATTAACATCACATGCAAATCATAAGTGACATGATATGGCCATGAACTTGTGCTTTTGATCTCCATCTATAAAGCACGAGCATGATCTCCATCGTCACTGGCATGACACCATGATCTCCATCAACGTGTCGCCATCGGGGTTGTCGCACCCACCATGCTTCTACTACTAGTGCTACCCTTTAGTGATAAATAAAGCATTACATAGCGCTTAATGATTGACTCACAGGTCATACAATAATTAAAGACAACCCTATGGCTCCTGCTGGTTGTCGTACTCATCGACATGCAAGTCGTGATATTCTATAAAAAAGATAATCATCTCATACATCACATATATCTCATCATGTAATTGGCCATATCACATCACAACATACCCTGCAAAAACAAGTTAGACATCCTCTAATTGTTGTTGCATGTTTTACGTGGTTGCTACGGGTATCTAGCAAGAAAAATTCTCACCTACGCAATTACCACAACGGTGATACATAAGTTTCTTTTCAACCTTCTCAAGTACAGCCTTTGTCGAATCCAGTCCAACCAAAGTAGGAGAAACAGAGACCCGCCAGCCATCTTTGTGCAACAAAGTTACACGTCAGTCGATGGAACCAGTCTCTCGTAAATGTATGAGTAAGGTTGGTCCCGGCCGCTTCATCCCACAAGCCAAAACACGACCAAGGGAGGAAGCAATCTAAGCATCAACACCCGCAAACTCCTTTGTGTTCTACTCGAGATCTCATCTACACATAGACCTAGCTCATGATGCCATTGTTGGAGAACGTTGCATGGGAAACAAAAACTTTCCTATGCACATGGAAGATCTATCCATGGTGATGAGCATCAACGAGAGGGAGATTGGATCTACATACCCTTGTATATCGCTGAGTGGGAAGCGTTAAGAAACACGGTTGGTGTAGTTGAACGTCTTCGCGATCCAAATCGCCGAGCGTCCTATGATCCCATCACGATCTGTCGTGCGATCCAATCACGATCCAATCACGATCAAATCATGATCCGTCCCACGATCGCATCACGATCCATCCTGCGATCAAATCACGAATCGTCTCATGATCTTGATCACGGTCCTTCCGATCTAGCACCGAACGAACGACACCTCCGCGTTCAGCACACAAACGGCTTGATGACGATCTCTGCCTTCTTGATCCAACAAAGGGAGAGGAGAGGTAGACAAATTCTCCGGCAGCGCGATGGCATTGAGGCGATGGTGGTGGAGTTATTCCAATAGGGCTTCGCCTAAGCACCGCTGAAAACCGATCTAGAGGAGAAACTGCGATCTAAAGGAGAGGTAGCACATGGTTGTTTTTCTGTGTCCAAAAAACCCTCAAACCTCTAGTATATATAGGACGAGGGGAGCAGGAGGCTTGGCTCCCAAGGGGCCAGACCTTTGCTTTGGCCGAAGTGGGAGGGAGGAGTCCTCCTCCTCCACTCCTACTAGGATTAGGACTCCTTCCTTTTTTTCCACTTTCGCCTTCTTTCCACCTTGGGTTTTCCTCCCTAGCCGCATGGGCCTTCTATGGTACTTTGGCCAGCCCACTAAGGGCTGGTATCCTTATCCCACAGCCCAGATAGCCTCTTGGGTCGAAATACCCCTCCTGATGGTCCCTCAGTACCCTCCCGGCACTCCCGGTACACTACCGATGAGCACGAAACTTCTCCGGTGGCCAACACAGGACTTCCTATATATCAATCTTTACCTCTTGACCATTCTGAAGCTCCTCGTGACATATGGGATCTCATCTAGGATTCTGAACAACCTTCGGTCACCACCATACATAACTCTATACTACCGAAACGTCACCGAACCTTAAGTGTGCAGACCCTGCGGGTTCGAGAACTATGTAGACATGACCGAGACACCTCTATGTCTAGGATTTGGTTAATCCCGTATGATGTTCCCTTTGTTCTTCGGTATGTTACTTGCCCGATATTCGATCGTTGGTATCTCCATACCTACTTCAATCTTGTTGCCGGAAAGTCTCGTTACTCGTTCTGTAATACAAGATCCCATGGCTAACACTTAGTCACATTGCTTGCAAGGCTTGTTGTGATGTTGTATTACCGAGTGGGCCCTGAGATACCTCTCCATCACACGGAGTAACAAATCACAGTCTTGATCCATGCCAACCCAACAGACACCCTCGGAGATACCTATAGAGAACCTTTATAGTCACCCAGTTACGTTGCGACGTTTTATACACACAAGGTACTCCTCCGGTGTAAGTGAGTTGCATGATCTCATGGTCATAGGAATAAATAGTTGACATGCAGAAAACTGTAGCAATAAACTGACACGATCATATGCTACGTTTATAGTTTGGGTCTTTGTCCATCACATCATTCTCCTAATGATGTGATCTCATTATCAAATGACATCTCATGTCCATGGCTAGGAAACCTTAACCATCTTTGATCAACAAGCTAGTCTTTTAGAGGCATACTAGGGACATGGTGTTGTCTATGTATCCACACATGTATTTGAGTTTCCGATTATCACAATTCTATCATGGATAATAAAAGATTATCATGAACAAGGAAATATGATAATAACTAATTTATTATTGCCTCTAGGGCATATTTCCAACACTTCAGCATTTTCAACTCTCACAAAATACATGAGCGCAAGACATGGATATATCACTATGGGTGGAATAGAATGCGGTGGTAGGTTTGAAAGGGGTAAAAGTGGAGAAGAAAGTCTCGCATCAACTCAGTGTATCAATGGGCTACGGAGGGGCCCATCAATTGATATCAATGTGAGGAGTAGGAATTGCCATGCAACGGATGCACTAAGAGTTATATATGTATGAAAGCTCAATATGAAAACTAATTGGCCGTGCAACCTTAGTTCTTCTTTCGTAGTTGCGGATGCTTGCAATAGGGGTTAATCATAAGTGGGAGGTTCGTCCAAGTAAGGGTAGCACCCAAGCACCGGTGCACCCACATATCAAATTATCAAAGTAACGAATGTGAATCAAATGAGCATGATGAAAACTAGGTTGACAGAAATTCCCATGTGTCCTCGGGAGCGCTTTGCTTTATATAAGAGTTTTTCTTGGCCTGTCCTTTGCTATAAAAAGGGTTGGGTTACCTTGCTGCACCTTTGCTATACTTGTTATTTGTTACTCGTTACGAATTATCTTATCACAAAACTATCTATTACCGATAATTTCAGTGCTTGCAGAGAATACCTTACTGGAAACCGCTTATCATTTCCTTCTGCTCCTTGTTGGGCTCGACACTCTTATTTATCGAGAGGACTACGATAAATCCCTTATACTTGTGGGTCATCAAGTGGCTATGGAAATTCCATAATAGGTAGGTATGGTGTCTGTTTTGAGGAAGAATAATAAGGCTTATGTGTGATAGAGAATATCATATCACAGGGTTTGGATGCACCGACGAAGTTTGCGCGACTCTTGAGGTGAGAATGGGCAATGCACGATACCTTAGAGGCTAGCAAATTGCGGAAAGGTAAGAGTGTGTATAATCCATGGACTCACATTAGTCATAAAGAACTCACATACTTATTGCAAAAGTTTATTAGCCCTCGTAGCAAAGTATTTCTACGCATACCCCTAGGGGGAGTTTGGTAAGAGGTAACCATCGTGCGCCCCTGACCTTTACACAAAGATATACAATCAAGGATAAACTTTGCTCCAACTTCCTAGCATAACGGGAGACTACACGTGCATGCTTCGGGAATCACAAACCTTAACACCAATATCTTACTAAACACGACCATCCACTAGTACCTCCCACATATTATCATATCTATATCGCAAAACTATTGCAAGGAATCAAACGTATCATATTCAGTGATCCCTAAGTTTTAAGTAGGATTTTATGACTAACCATGTGAATGACCAATTCCTATTAACTCTCTAAATAGATACAAGTGAAGCAAGAGAGTTTAATTCTTTATACAAAATACCATGCTCTAATAAATATAAGTGAAGCGGAAGAGCATTCTTTAAATAACAGTTTTCTATACAAAGAGAAACAGGCAATCCAAACTTCAAATGATATAAGTGAAGCACATGAAGAATTCTATAAAGCCATACTCAAAAGATATAAGTGAAGTGCAAAGAGAATTCTATAAATCAACCATGGACTATCTCATACCATCATTGTGCATAAAATAAAAGCAAAGATACAAAAGACACTCCAAGATTTACACATATCACATGAATGAAACGAATCCGAAAACATATCGATACTTGTTGAAGAAAGATGGGATGCCTTCCGCGGCATCGCCAAGCTTAGACACTTGAGTCTCCTTAGATATTTACTTGTGGTTCCTTGGGAATCCCCAATCTTGAACTATTTCCTCTCCTCCTTCTCCTCATATCGAGACCTCCTTGATCTTCGAACACTTCATTCAGACAAAACTTAACAGAAGACTGGTAAGATCCGTTAGTATAATGAAGCAAATTACTACTTTAGGTACTGTTCCAAACTCATTCATATTTTATATTTTCACTAACCCTGCTATGTTATAACTTTTCCATGGCTTATACCATCGATAAAATTGATAGTTTCATCAAAACAAGCA
The DNA here is from genome assembly GCA_022496015.1 of Hordeum marinum. NCBI lineage: Eukaryota > Viridiplantae > Streptophyta > Magnoliopsida > Poales > Poaceae > Hordeum > Hordeum marinum. The sequence continues at coordinate 453,210,026 of CM039678.1, forward strand.
AAAAAGGCATCAAAAATAGTATCTGACTTCAATAGGACAGTCTATAGTAATCTGTTTTACCATACTTATGTAACTCCAAAAATTCTGAAAAATTAGGAAGAATTAAACATTGTGTATATCAATACAATGCAAAAATTCAGAAATGTTTTACATTCCAGTAAAAAATGAAAATTCATGCACTACAGCCAAAGTTTCTGTTTTTACACCGCATATACTAACAATCAATCTAATCATCCTAAAGGCTAATATTGGCACATTTTTTATAATACAATGGATTTGGACAAGGGGATAATTATTTTTGTTGGAATTTTTTTTGTGATTCAAGATTCACAAAGTTTCCATGGGCATGAATAAAAGTTCAAGGACGTCCCCCACTTCAACGATGTTCATCATCTCTTCTCACTTTCACCCTTTCCTTTTGTGAAGTTTTAGGTTCCCATCTATATTTTGTTTTGTTTTTAAACTTTATAAAAAGCACAAAACAGAAATAAATGACTCTCTAAAACTTCCGGGTTGTCTCCCTGGCAGTGCTTTTTGTAAAGCCATTAAGCTAGGCATAAAGTGCTCAAGCAATGGATCCACCCGGATACGAAGGTGTATCAAAGCCAATTTTAATTAGCAATGAAATTTAATAGAGCACAAAGTGATATATATCATATGATAACGAATTCTAACTCTCCTCCTATGCATCGGCATCTCATACAAGAACAATTCATGGACATTAAGTAAAGGCCAATGCATAGTATAAACAATTTCTTGCAATTTCATAGTATTGGAAACATAGAGAGGTGAAGATTTGGTTCCTCTCTCATAATAAGTGCAAGTAGGAGCAGCAAGCACATGCATATTATATTCATAAAAATCATCATGTGTAATGGTAAAACGCAACCCATCAATCTAATCCTTAACAAGAGCAAACTTTTCCAATATAGTGTAGTTGGGAGAATTCAAAAGTATAATAGGACTATCATGTGTGGGTGCAATAGCAACAATTTAATTCTTAACATAAGGAACTATAGCAAGTTCAACTTCCTAAGCATAATTCATATTGGCATCGTGGCCACAAACCTAGCAAGCATCAAGTTCATCAAAAAGGGATATTTCAAATGAATCTACGGGATCATAGTAATTATGATAGCATTCATCCTTCGGTACGTGCGAAGGGAGATTAAATAATGTATGAGTTGAAGAGTTATTCTCATTATAAGGTGGGCACGTGTAGCTAATCCGCTCTTCCTCCATTTGTTCTTCGCTCTCCTCCTCATCTTTTTCATATAATGAGCTCACAGTTTCAACAATTTCTTCTTCCATAGATTCCTGAAAAATATTAATCTCTTCCAAGGCAGAGGTCATCCTTTAAATAAATTCAGTAATATCAGCATTGCAATCATAATTCTCATAGCAATATTTAAGTATGGCAATAATTTCAGATTTGTAAGGAACATCATCATCATACTTTTCAATCAAAGAAGCAATTTCATAAGCACCTTTAAAAACGAAAAATTATTCTATTCGTTCCACAACATAGTAATCATAGATACCTTTATCATAAGAAGTCAAGGTTTCATTATCATTAAACGTACATTGAAAGGGAAGGTGCGGAGTTTCTATCTTAGGGCAACAAGTATAATCACATTTCAAGCATAAATCCCAAGCAAACCATTCCAGTATTCTAATTTGATCCCATAAGTGTTTCCTTTTTTGAGATAAGCGATAACCCCTAAAGTACTCATGTCTATACAACGTGTATCCCATTATAAAGTTCTGTGAAGATTTCTCGGGATTATCAAGGGCGTTATTAACGTGTTTCACATAACTAGCATCGAGGGTTTTAGGAGGTTCCTCATCTCCATGAGTATCAAGTACCACTATTTTTTTGGTTTTACGTGTTCCATATCCATGACTAAAGATACAAAACAACTAATAACAGAAAATAAAAATTACTTAGTGATAAAGCAAACAAGCACACACGAGAATATTCACCCCACGCTATTACTCCCCGGCAATGGCGCCAGAAAAAGGTACTAATAACCCACAAGATCAGGGGATCGTTTGTAGCCTTCTTCGATAAGTAAGAGTGTCGAATCTCAACGAGGAGCTAAAGGGAGAACAAATATTCCCTCAAGTTCTATCAACCACCGATACAACTCTATGCACACTTATGCTTGCTTTACCTAGAATTAGTATGAAACTACTTTGCGGGGAGTAAACGAGAAGTACTTTGTGAGAAAAGGAACTTAGTAGTGATGTAGCAAGCTTTTTGTAACACAAGAGAAAGATTGTCCCTAGGCAATTGAATATAATACAATAGATACTTGTTATATGCAATGAGGAATAGGCATACGCTAACACACTTTCCGTAGTTGGATCATATGCACTTATGGTTAGAACTCTAGCAAGCATCCACAACTACTAAAGACCATTAAGGTAGAACCCAACCATAGCATTAAGTATCAAGTCCTCTTTACTCCCATACGCTATAACCCACCTACTCAGTTTTATGATTCTGTCACTCAAGCAACCCACCATAGGAAAATCATGAACGTATTGCGACACCCTACAGCGGGGATCCCTCACGCTTGTGCGACACGGAGGGCACCATAGGACAGCACCATATCAACATACAACTCACATCCATAACATCATACCACAATTAACCCGTAGGACAAAAGAGATCTACTCAAACATCATAGGATAGCCAAATATCATTGTGATCTACTCAAACATCCATAACATCATACCACAATTAACCCATAGGAGCACAATGTTTAAGTAGATATTACAGCGGGGAAGAGAGGTGTTACACCGCTGCAAGAGGGGGAGAGAGTTGGCATTAACGGTGGCAAGATTGTTGTGTAGATCGTTGTCAAGATCCTTGCCCCGGCGGTGTTCTGGCGCCATCGGGAGAGAGGGGGAGAGACTCCCTCCTTCTTATTCTTCCTTAGCCTCCCCTAGATGGGAGGAGAGTTCCCCCTCTGGTCCATGGACTCCATGGTGGCGGAGGGGTGGGAGCCCCTCCGAGATTGTATCTCCTTCTCTGTTCTCTTCTATTTCGTGTTGGTGTTTTCTTGATGAAAACCATTTCTTATATTCCCAGAGATCCGTAACTCCGACCAGGCTGAAATTTTGAGGGGATTTTTATCCAAAATTTAGCTTCCTTGTGCCCGGAGGAGACCTCGAATCGACTTACGAGCTGGGCAGAACCCACCAGGGCGCGCCTGGGCCCCGTGGCCATGCCCTGGTGTCTTGTGGGGGTTGTGGGCCTCCGTTTGCGTTGATTCCACTTCTCAAAATTCATAAATATTCCAAAAATATCCGTAAATGTTTATCACATTTGGACTTTGTTTGATATAGATATTCAGCGAAACAAAAACATGCAACAAATGGGAACTCACACTCGGCACTTGATCAATAGGTTAGTCCAATAAATCATATAAAATGTTTCCAAAAATATGTGAAAGTTGTATAATATTGGCATGAAACAATCAAAATTATAGATACGATGGAGCCATATCATGCCCACCGTCTACCAGGCCGTGCCAGCGGCCTCTGGTGCACCCTGTTGGAGGGTGGACACCCTGGGCACCTCTTCTAGTGTTCTTTGGCCCATCTTCCTTCTTCTGGTCCATAAAAAATCCACAAAAATCCCCGCAGCGTTTGGGTTCCGTTTGGTACTGATTTTCTGCGAAGCAAGCAAAAACAACAACTAGCACTTTGGCACTATGTCAATAGGTTAGTCCCAAAAAATGATATAATGTTGCTATAAAATGATTGTAAAACATCCAAGATTGATAACATGATAGCATGGAACAAGCAAAAATTAGAGATATACTGGAGACGTATCAGTAGGACAAAAGATGTCATGCAAGTTCTTTTCCATCAACACGTATGACTATATACAGAATACATGCCTACCTTACATTGCTGAAATGGAGCTAGTTCTGTGTCGCCCTAGGTTATGACTGTTATATGATGAATATCATCCAACAAATACACCGATCCAGTGCTTACGAGTTTTCCACTTATTGTTCTCGCTAAGTTACTAGTACTGCTATTACTATTGCACTTGCTACAACATCACCACTGCATCTGTTACCGCTACTGTTACTCTTATTACTGCTATCAAACTATCATATTAGTGTGATATTCATCACTTTGCTGTAGATATTTATCTCCATGTGTGGTTGAATTGACAACTCAACTACTAATACTCTCAAATATTCTTTGGCTCCCCTTGTGTCGAATCTATAAATTTCGATTGAATACTCTACCCTCGAAAACTGTTGTGATCCCCTATTCTTGTGGGTTATCACTCACTCGTAAGAGAAGCACTCACAATAGACCCACACTTCCCATATCCAATTTTTTAAGAGAGAGCCACCTACCGTTGTGTTGAGGTCAAGATCATCCACTCCAACCATATGGATCTCGATTTCTAGCCTCCCCAAGTTGGTTTCCACCCAATCAATCTCTTCTACCCAAGCCAAATCTGTGAGAGAGTGATTTAGTGTTGAGGAGACTATCATTTCAAACACAAGAGCAAGGAGTTCATCATTGTTACCGCATCTATTACCTTTTGGACGCTGGTGCCTCCTAGATTGGTTAGGTTTCGCTTGGGAGCCTCCTACTTCGTGTTGTGGAGTTGAACTAAGAAGTTTGTAGGGGCAAGGATCGCCTATTTCGTGAAGATCTACCACGAGTAAGGCTAGTCTGCCATGGACATAGGCCATCATGATATACACAAGGTTGCTTCGTCGTGGAACCCTTCGTGGGTGGATCCCTCTGTGGACTCTCGCGACCGTTACCCTTCATGGGTTGAAGTCTCCATAAACGTGGATGTACGATAGCACCACCTATCGGATCCACAGGAAACATCTTTGTGTCTCTTAATTGCGTTTGATCTTCCTATCTCTACTCTCTTACATATGCTTGTCCTTACATTCTACTGTCATACTTGTTGACTAGCATGTGTAGGGTGCATTGGACTTGTTATAACTTCTAAAATTTGCCAACCAATTAACTTGGGAAAAGTAATTTTGTCAAGTAGTCTATTCACCCCCCTCTATACGTCTCTTCTATCGATCTGACAATTGTTATCAAAGCTTTGGTCTCCATAGTTTCGGTTTCATCACCATTGGAAGAAGATGGATGTGTATAGTTTGGGGAGTATTAGTTATAGGGTGCCCGTTCTCGATGGGAAGTACTATAATCAATGGAAATATGAGATAATTGAGCTATTCAATGAATTCCATTTAAGCAAGTATGTTAAGACTTAAGAATCCCTATGTACCTCCCATTGATCCCTTACATCCCACATACGAAGAGGAAACTAACATGCTTCACTATCTTAGAATTGTTAATCTCATTATCAAAGGATTGCCTAGAATTGTGTTTCATCAACTGAAGAATTTGAATGTGCTTATACTTTGTGGAATCATTTGGAGAGACGATATCCAAATTATTCACTGAGTAATCTTGATGAAATTCTTCATAAAGCTATTGCCTTCTATAAGATGAAGCCTGGTGATACCAACTTTGATAAATGCTTATTTGAGCTTCGTGAACTCATGCGTGCTAAAGGAGATGTCAGTACCATCAATAACATTATTTTTGAAGACATTCGCATTCATAAACTTGAACATTTTCATTATGACAATCCTAGCGAGTCTCTTGACTCTTATGATGAGGATATCCCTCTTGATGATGACAATGTGGAACATGGCTACTACGATGAAGATGAGTTGTTTGACATCGAGTGTGAGAAGACTATGAAGAGTCTAAGTCTCATGGAAAACTTAATAGACTACATGTCCGGAGCAAAGGAATGGGTTCTCGATAGTGGATGGATCGATCACATGACTAGAGATATAGACATGTTTCAAGAGATCACACCAAACCACGTACTACGAAGGTATGTAACTTTTGGAGACAACTCCAAGGATAAGATACTTGGTCTTGGTAAGGTGGCCATATCTCATGATAGCTCTATTCAAAATGTCATGCTTGTTGAATCCCTTGGCTACAATCTTCTTTCCGTATCTAGACTTACCAACTTTGGTTTTAATGTGCTATTTACCAAAGCAGATTGCCAAGTGTTCCGTCAAGATAATCATAACATGGTCTTTACCGGTTTCCGTATAGGTGATCTATACATTGTTGATTTCATTAAAAGATCCAAACCCCGTACTTGTCTTATTGCAAAATCTTCTAAAAGTTGGCTTTGGTATAGAAGGCTAGGACATGTTGGTATGCGTAATCTAGTCAATCTCATCAAAGGAGATCATATACTTGGTGTTAAAGGTGTTATCTTTGACAAAGATAGACTTTGTAGTGCTTGTCAAGCTGGAAAGCAAGTAGGTGGAAGTCATCCTGTAAAGAATATCATGACTACTAGGAGACCACTCGAGTTGTTTCATATGGATATTTTTTATCCCAATGCTTACAAGAGCCTCGGTGGAAATTCCTTTGGTCTAGTTATAGTTGATGATTTTTCCAGATTTACGTGGGTATCTTTCTTGATGATGAGTCACAGGAGCAAAAGATCTTCATGAACTTCGCTCGCAAAGCTCAAAATCAGTTTGAGATGAAGATCAAAAAATTTCAGAGCGACAATGGACTGCAGTTCAAGAACACAAATGTGGATTCCTTTCTTGACAAAGAAGGGATCTTACATGAGTTCTCGGCTACGCACACACCTCAACAAAATGGAGTTGTTGAGAGGAAGAACCAAACTCTTATAGATATGGCAATAACGATGCTCGACGAATACAAGACGCCAAGACACTTTTGGGCGAAAGCCATTGAGACAGCTTGTCATGCCACAAACTGACTCTATCTTCACATACTTCTCGGCAAAACGACCTACGAGCTACTCAGCAATAAAAAGCCCCAAGTTGGATACTTTCGAGTATTTGGCTCCAAGTGTTATATTCTTGATAGGCATCGTCGTTCTAAATTTTCTCCTAAATGTCATGAAGGTTTCCTAATCAGTTATGTATCAAACTATCACACTTACTGTGTCTACAAACAACTTCACTTGAAAAGTTGAAGAGACGATAGATGTGAAGTTTGATGAATCTAATGGTTCGCAAGTCAAACAATTGCCAAATGATGTAGGAGATAGGGAACCTTCGGAAGCCATCCAAGACTTGTCCATCGGCAAGATTCGTTCCATGGAGATGAAGGAGAGTACTTCATCGACCCAGGTGGAAGATCCTAGTTTACGTCAAGGCAAACCCCAACATGACATGGAAGCATCCACAAGAGGTACACAGCAATATGAAGGGGATGAAGAAGTACATCATGAAGATCCACCTCGACCTCCTTCACCACCACATCAAGGATACATCACCTTCAACAACAATGTAGAATAAGATTATGATGAGGAAGCTCCACCATCCAACGAGCAAAAGCTACCTCGAGTTCGAGCTAGAGTGAACAAGAATCATCCCATAGAGAAAAATCTTTGGTGACATTCAAAACGGGGGAATCACTCGCCCTAAAACCCGTTAGCTAATTTCTGTGAGCACCACTCATTCATCTTTAGTATTGAGCCTATGAAGGTCGAAAAAGCGCTTGAATACCTGGATTGGGTGAATGCTATGCATGAATAGCTACACAACTTCGAGAGGAACGAAGTGTGGACACTTGTGGAGAAGCCCAAGGACGAGCAAAACATCATCAGAACCAAATGGGTGTTTTGGAACAGGCAAGACGAAGACAGTCAAGTCATACCCAACAAGGCACGTGTCGTGGCTCAAGGCTACACGCAAGTCGAAGGTATGGACTACGGTGAGACCTAAGCCCTCGTTGCTAGACTTGAAGCTATTCGTATATTACCTAGTTATGCCAATCACCATGACATCCAACTTTACCAAATGGACATTAAAAGTGAATTCCTAAATGAGGAGATTGAGGAAGAAGTCTATGTTAAGCAACCCCCCGGTTTTGTGAATCCTAAGAAACCCAACCATTTTTACAAGCTTCGTAAAGCTCTTTATGGACTTAAGAAAGCCCCTCGTGCTTGGTACAAATGTCTAACGAAGTGTCTACTTGAAAAGGTTTTTGAGATTCGTAAAATTGATGCAACCTTATTCACCGAGAGAGTTAATGGTGAATTATTTGTGTGTCAAATTTATGTGGATGATATTATCTTTGGATCTACTAACCCGCAATTTAGGGAGAAGTTTGGAAGGTTGATGTCCAAGAAGTATGAGATGTCCATGATATGTGAGCTGAAATTTTCCATTGGTTTGCAAATAAAGCAAACACGAGAAGGAACTTTCATCTCTCAAACCAAGTACACCAAGGACTTGATCAAGAAGTTCAACATGCAAGAGTGTAAAGGTATGAAAACTCCTTGACACGTCTCCATCGTATCGCTTTTGCTATTGTTTTGGACTCTAATTTGCATGATTTGAATGGAACTATCCCGGACTTATGCTATTTTCAGCAGAACTGCCATGGTGTTGTTTTTGTGCAGAAATAAAAATTCTAGGAATTGAACGAAATTTTTTGGAGAATTATTTTATAATAAATAAAAAATATTGGAGCCAAGAACCACCAGAGGGGTGCCCTGGTTGGGCATGATACACCAGGATGCGCCAACCCCCCAAGCACGTCCTGGTGGGTTGTGCCCACCTCGTGGCCCTGCTGACCCTAATTCTGGCACTATAAATTCCTATTTTTGGAGAGAAAAATCAAGCACAAAGTTTTATCGCGTTTCACGAGATGGAGCCGCCGCCACCTCCTGTTCTTCATCAGGAGGCCAGATCTGGAGCCCGTATGGGGCTTCGGAGAGGGGAATCTTCGATGCTCGTCATCATCAACCCTCCTTCATCGCCAATTCCATGATGCTCCTAACCGGGAGTGAGTATTCCTTCATAGGTTTTCTGGTTGGTGAGGAGTTGGATGATATTCATCATGTAATCGAGTTAGTTTTGTTAGGGCTTGAACCCTAGTATCCACTATGTTCTAAGATTGATGTTGCCATGACTTTGCCATGCTTAATGCTAGTCACTAGGTCCCAAGAGCCATGATTTTAGATGAGAACCATTTATGTTATCACCATTATATGTATGTTCTTGATCCGATCTTGCCTAGTGATGTCTACTATGCAACTTTATTCTTGTAGATTTTGTTGGGCTTCCAAGCATAGAGTTTTGTAGGACAGTAGCAATTTTCCCTCAAGTGGATGACCTAAGGTTTATCATTCCATGGGAGGTGTAGTATGAAGATGGTCTCTCTCAAACAACCTTGCAATCAAATACAAGAAATCTCTTGTGTCCCCAACACACCCAATACAATGGCAAATTCTATAGGTGCACTAGTTCGGCAAAGAGATGGTGATACGAGTGCAATACGGATGGTAGATATAAGTTTTTATAATCTGAAAATATAAAAAAAGCAAGGTAGCAAGTCACAAAAGTGAGCAAAAAACGGTATTGCAATGCTTGAAAATAAGGCCTAGGGTTTATACTTTCACTAGTGCAAGTTCTCTCAACAATACTCACATAGTTGAATCATATGTAAATCCCTCACGTGCGACAAAGAGTTCATTCCAAAGTCACAAATAGCGGAAAACAAACAAAGAAATGACTATTGGGTACGAAACCACCTCAAAGTTATCTTTTTCGATCAATCGTATGAGATATCCCTATAAGTGTCACGAACAACCCTAGAGTTCGTACTAAAATAACACCTTAAGATACACATCAACCAAAACACTAATGTCACATAGATACTCAAGTGTCACCACGAGTACCCATGGGCTTTGATTATATGATATGCATCACAATTTCAGTTTCATCATATTCAATCCAACACAAAGAACTTCAAAGAGTGCCCCAAAGTTTCTACCGGAGGGTCAAGATGAAAACGTCTGCCAACCCCTATGCATAGATTCCCAAGGTCACGGAACCCGCAAGTTGAGCACCAAAACATACATCAAGTGGATCAATAGAACATCCCATTGTCACCACGGGTATCCTATTGCAAGACATACATCAAGTGTTCTCAAATCCTTTAAAGGTTCAATCCGATAAGAAAACTTCAAAGGGAAAACTCAATTCATCACAAGAAGACAAAGAGGGGAAACTCCATATGATTCATCTATATTAATAAAGCTCGCGGTACATCAAGATCGTGTCATCTCAAGAACACGAGAGAGAGAGGGAGATCAAACAAATAGCTACTGGTACATACCCTCAGCCCCGAGGGTGAACTACACCCTCCTCATCATGGAGACCGCCAGGATGATGAAGATAGCATCCGGTGATGGTTTCCCCCTCCGGCAGGGTGCCGGAATGGGCTCCTGATTGCTTTTTCGTGGATAGAGAGGCTTGCAGTGGCGGGACTCCCGATCTAGGGTTCTTTTCGGAGGTTTGGGTATTTATAAGAATTTTTGGTGTCGGTCTCACGTCAAGGGGGTGCCCGAGGGGCCCACAAGACCGAAGCACCCTCCCTGGGGGGTAGGGCGCGCCTAGAGGGCCTATGGCCTCCTCGTCCACATCCTGGCCTAGCTCTTGTGCTTGGGGGGTCTCTTTTGGTCCATAAAAAATCACCGTAAATTTTCAGCTCATTCTGAGAATTTTTATTTCTGCGCACAAAAAAAGACACCACGGTAGTTCCGCTGAAAACAACGTCATTCCGAGTTAGTTCTAATCAAATCATATAGAAACCATATAAAATTGTTGTAAACATGGCATGAATACTTCATAAATTATAGATATGTTGGAGATGTATCAGCATCCCCAAGCTTAATTCCTGCTCGTCCTCGAGTAGGTAAAGGATAAAAGAAATAATTTATGAAGTGTGAATGTGAAACTGCTTCGACTAGAGGGGGTGAATAGGCAATTTTTACAAATTCATCACTTAGGAATTTCAACTTGAGGAATTTGAAATGTGATGAATAACTAGCAGCAGAATAAGTACTCAAGTGCACGAGAAACATAGCAGTAGCATAGTCACCATGATGAAATAAATCTTGCACATATTACAGGTCGCGTGATACAGGATAAGGAGGTGAGGAACAAGGAAACTTGAATAATTTGAGGTGAGGAAATTAAGAAAGTCTTCAGTCAAATTCTTCAAATAGTAACGATCAATTTCATTAGCAAGTATACAAGGAAATGAATGTGTTGAGGAAATAGAGCCAGGTAGCTTGATGAAGACAACGGTTTGATGACCCAGTTCCAACTGCTGTGATAGTCGTACGTCTGGTTCGGAGCGGCCTGGTATTTAAACCAGAGGACACACAGTCCTAGGACAGTCATTCCTTACCGTATTCTCCTTGTGCTAAGGTCACATAGTCCTCGCCCAACACTCATGGTAAGTCTACATGGTAGACTTCCAAAACCCTCACAAACTGGTCACCCGATGATCCACAATTGACTATTGGATGCTCTAGACCATGGTCACTCAGTGATCCCCAATTGACTGTAGGATGCATTAGACCATGATGCCTAATTGTCTGGAAGATAGACAGTCTTCAAAGGTAATAAGCGTTGGTTCCACATAGGAAAAATCTCTTCAGTGATGCTCAATCACTTTGGGTTTGGTAATTTGGATTTGGGTTTTTCCTCACTGATGACTTTCTCTCAAAGTCCTCGAAGGATGGGTTGCTCTCAAATAACTAGTGTTAGTTCTCTCTCAGGGCAGCCAACCAACTAGTGGTTGTGGGGGGTGGCTATTTATAGCCAGGGTGCAACCTGACATGATAAGACAGAAATGCCCCCAATGATATGACTATTATGTGGATAGGATGATTGGGGACAGTTGGTGCTAAGCACAACAACGGTCGAAATTTCGAACTATGGAAGTCCTTAGGCTTATCATGTTCCTCACTTGTAGGCAATTCGCACCGGCGAAATCCTAAGTCCTCAGTCAGACCAATTTTCTCAGAGACCAGAAGAACTTCATCTCTGTCATTGAAGAACTTGACTGAACCGCAGGAGATTTCCAAAAGGTTTCACTCGAAGGATTGGATAGGTTGAGGCTTTTGAATTGAGCATCGATTGGAAATTTTCCTCAGTATTACCTTGACCCCTTTCAACTGTATGATGTTTCCTATGACTCAAAGAAAGGAAATGAAACTATGAAAACAAAATTCTTCACGCTTCATAGTCCTCCTTCATATCTTCAAGGTCACACCAACTTCTTAATTTTCAAAGTCTTCAGGGAATACGAAAGTCTTCAGCAAAGTCTTCGGTTGAAGACATTCATTTTTAGTGGTCAATAATCTCTGAATATATCAAACTCCTCATCGAATTATAGAGCTTGTACACCTACAAACGCATCAGTCTCCTAACCTATAAGTCTTCAATACACCAAAATCACTAAGGGGCACTAGATGCACTTACAATTATACCTGGGCAGATCTCGGGCCGGGCCGGGCCAAAAAAAGCCTGGTGCTAAATACCCAAGCCCGAGCCCGGCCCGACCCGGTCCGGCAAGCCCGGACCAACTAGGCGTAGTTTCCAGTTTCATCGGGCCCGGGCCCGGCCCAACCCGGCCACTGGGCTTAAAATCTAGGCCCGAGCCCGACCCGTGGGCAAGGTCGGGTCGGGCTTTTTCGGGCCGGGCCGAATTGGCCGGGTTGCCCATGGCCAGGTCTGCTTACAATCTCCCCCTTTTTGGTGATTGATGATGAATAGGTTAAGTTTTCAATGGGGACAAAAATATGATGTGTAAGTACTGAGTTTGAGGAATTTGATTGCAAGATATAGAAGAACTCCCCCTGAAGATGTGCATATTTGAGGAATTTGCTTTGGACTGCAAATGCACATGACAGGTTAAAAACATGGAGAACTCCCCCTATATCTTGTAATTCATACACACATTTAACATATGATATGAAGAATTTGAAATGCAAGTAGAAAATGGCGTCTGATGAAATACAACATGCATCCATTAAGGTACTTGAGGAAATAAGCATGCGGAAAGCAGTTCAAAAGCGCCAGACCACCATCGGACTTAAGTTTAAACTTAACCAACAAAAGCTTCAGAAGAGCGAGAGTTGTAAGTTAAACAAAAAAGCAGCCCGTATATATAGACCCGCTTGAATACTAACTCAAATTTTCTCCCCCATTGTCATCGAAGACCAAAAAGGGACGAAAAAGTCAGGACTAATGCCCCTGAAGAATTTCATCTTGAAGCAGATGGAGGAGCGCTGGCGTTGTCGGGGTCATTTGTCAATGCAGGGCCTGCCACAGTGTCGTCAATATCCTCAGCTTCATCCGCCTCGCGCGATGAAGAATATGAGCTTGTAACCAGCTGAGGAACTTGAACTTTTCTGAATTTTTTCTGAGGAGGATGAGACCAGTCAAAGTTTTTCTAAAAGTCCATTGCCTTGAGTTCCTTAGGAGTCTTGAGATGTGCGAAAATGGCCCACATGCGATCGAAGATTTCATGCACATAGTAGTGATTTTCCTCACAGAGTTCTGCGTCACAGTCATGTTTTGAAGAATTGAAGCAAACTGACGCTTTACCCACTTGTGATTGAGATCAACCTTCTGATCAAGACTTAGGAGAAGCCCTCAATCAGTCATCATGCGAGGGGCAGCTTCTTGTGGATTTTGTGTGGAGGCTTTTGCAGCAGAATCTTGGGTAGGAGATTCATCATTGGTGGAATAAGATGCAGCTTTGCAAAACTGGCCATCCAATGGATGAGCACCTTCATCAATGACAGCTTTGCCTTTGCCCTCAACTGAAGAAAATGTGTTCCTGAGGACTTTGATCGGAGGTAGAAAACTGAAGTGATTTTGAAAATCAGCCTTGAATGGAATTGAAGACCTTGATCTAATGAATTTCATGATCCAGGGAGCGTAAGGCTTCAATTCAAAGGGAGCTGTAGCAGCATTGGCCAAAGTCCTCATGAAGAAGTCATGGCAATTGATGGGAATCCCATGAATGATGTTGAATAGCATATTCTTCATGATTCCCTCCTCTTCTTATTATTTAGAGTTGTGACCCTTGAGAGGACTGAGGGTTTGGGTCAGAATACGGTATACAGTTCTGGGTACATAGAGCAAATCCTTCACAAGGAAGGTGGTCCTTTGAGGTTTTCCAGGAGCCAAAGGCTTCATCAGCACTTGCATCATGTGATTGGGCAATTTAGGTTCTTCAAACAAGCATCTTGCACCTTCAGAGGGAATAGGTATTGGCACATCCCAAAGCAATTAAGAGGCTGGGGTAGTGTAGTGAGTGGATCTAGTCATCCAGTCGAGAACCCAAGAATTGATGTCAGAAGCATCACCTATGATGTGAAAGGTTGCATAGAATTGAAGAATGAGTTCTTCATTCCAATCACATATGTCCATGAATAATGGAAGAATTCCAGCATCATGAAGAACTACGAGCACCGGTGTTAAGCATGGGATAGTTTCCATATCCGCATGAGGAATTTGCTGATGCTCGAAGACTTTCTCTTTGTCGAGCAGCACTGATGCATATAAATTCATCTGTGTAGGGGTCCAGAATTGTAGGATCGAAAATAGTGCTAGAGGGGGTGATTAGACTACTTGACCAAATAAAAATCTACTTTTTCCCAATTTTAAGTCTTGGGAGATTTAGCACCATTGCAAATCAAGTACACCCTAAATATGCATGTCTATGAGTATTGTAGCGGAAAGTAAAGACAATCATGTAAGTAAAGGAAGGGTAGGAAGATCAAACGCAATTGGCGACATGATGAATTTTTCCCGTGCGTCCGATAGGTGGTGTTATCGTACGTCCATGTTTATGGAGTCTTCAACCCACGGAGGGTATTGGTCGCAAGAGTCCACAGAGGGATCTACCCACGAAGGGTTCCACGAAGAAGCAACCTTGACTATATCATGATGGGCTATGTACATGGAGGACTAGCCTAACTCGGGGTAGATCTTCATGAAGTAGGTGATCTCGTTTCCCTTACAAACTTCTTGGTTCACTCCACAACACGAAGTAGGAGGCTCTCAAGTGACACGTAACCAATCTAGGAGGCACCACCCTCCAAAAGGTAATAGGCTCGATAATGTCGATGAACTCCTTGCTCTTGTGCTTCAAGATGTATACTCCTCAACACATAATCACTCTCTCAAAGATTTTGCTATGTTGGAAGAGATTGATTGGGTGGAAAGCAACTTGGGGAGGCTAGAGATCAAGATTCATATGGTAAGAATGGAATGGCATGATCTCAACACATGAGTAGGTGTCTCTCCCTCAGAAAATCAGTAGGTATGAGTGGGGAACTATTCTGAGTGCTTCTCTTGTGAGGGAGTGGTGGTGGAGGGGTATATATAGGCATCTCCAAAAATCCAACTGTTATACCTAATAAGTCAGACTCGGTGACACCGATGTGTTAATCTCGGTGGTACCGAGTTGCCTCAAAGGTAGCAACTTTTGAATCTCGATGAGACCGATACACACAGCTCGGTTGCACCGATAAGGTGACCAACGGTTAGATTGCAAAACTCGGTGACGCCGATTCAACAAACTCAGAGGGACCGGTTTTGGCGAATTT
Organism: Hordeum marinum; assembly: GCA_022496015.1. Classification (NCBI taxonomy): domain Eukaryota; kingdom Viridiplantae; phylum Streptophyta; class Magnoliopsida; order Poales; family Poaceae; genus Hordeum; species Hordeum marinum. The sequence goes on from CM039678.1 coordinate 453,225,525, forward strand.
GCATAACAGGAAGTTGGCAACCAAAACTCGGTGGCACCAAAATAGAATCGGTTGCACCGAAATGCTAGGGTTTGGCTGAGTCTGTCCGAGGTTGAGAATAGGTGGTACCGAGTGGAAAGTGTTGGTTGCACCGATTTTGGATATTTGTCTTTGGACAGACTTTTTTGGAAGAGCTTGTGGGTGTATGTGGTGACTATCACTTGTGCACATCTAAGCATTTTGTTTACCAACACTACCTTACCCCCTTTTAATAGTACTGGCTTTCCTATGGACTCAAAGTGATTTCTCACAAAAGGTAAAATGTAGAGTCCTCTTGCTTGAAGCTTTGCCAAGCTATTTCCTTGCATCTTGGGGAATTCCACAATCCTTTTTCCAACCCATCATTAAACTTTTCCCGAAACATGGTTAGTGGAAACCTTAGTTCAATGACATATATGTTGTTATTAATTACCAAAACCACCAAGGGAGCAAATGTGCTTTCAATCTCCCCTTTTTGGTAATTCATGATAACATATAGATCAAAGATTTGACATATGATATAATCAATGAATATAACCGTCGCTTTAAGAAGTACTCCCTCCGTTTCTTTATATAAGGTGTATTTGTTTTTTGATAAAATTCCAGAATGTAAGGTGCATTTCTTCTAATTTCCCAAAATTCCTTTCTTAGCCCTCTTAAAAAAGGAAAGTATCTGTTTTCTGATTGTCTGTATCTCTCCTTATAGCAAAACAAGGAAATTATCTCTTTGTCGATTGCATGTATCTTAAACTTTTCTCGACTAATTGATTCACTTTCCGCTAACCAATAAATTTGACAAGGGTAATTTAGTCTTAACATGTCTATAATTATGTGCCTTGGTCACCGTGCCAAAAATAATACACTTTACATAAAGGAATGGAGGGAGTATGTGATAAGCAAGAGCTCTCCCTAAATTTGTGCATTTTTTTAAAATTTGCTTTGAATGCAAATGCACAATCGATTAGGTACACGGCGCACTTCTTCCATGTCACATACAACTTGGTGGTGTGCGGAAGTAATAAGAGTTAATAACATAGCACAACACATCAAGCAAAGTGAATGATCATCACATAACCATCAAAAGATTGGAAATGGTAGCAACACACATTAAAGCGTATGATGAAACGCGAACAAGAGTATATCCCAAAAGACCAAATGTTTTGTAAAACGACAATAAAAACATATGCTCTCTCACTCGAAGCCTAGATCTATATACAACTTCTCCCCCTTTGGCAACAAGTTACCAAAAATTTCAAGGAGATATAGCTAATCGTCCTTTTGCGGCTGATCTACTCCGATGGTCGATGTCAGAGTCGAGAGAACTGTGTTGGCGAAGACCTCTGCTAAAGTCCTGGATGGAGTTGGAGTAGTCACTGGAGGCACTGGAGGAGCTGATGGAGCTGAAGTCACTGTAGCTAGAGTAGAAGATGAAGGTCTTATCTCCGGAGCTAGCACTATAGGTGTCCTGGCCTGTGTCATGTACTGGGCAGTCATCCTGACAGGTGCACTATCCTCCTCATCATCAGAAGACTTAGACTCTAAAGAGGTGCGATGGATAGGAGCTTCATCTACTTCCTTCTTGAGCTCGTTGACGGTCTTGGTCAGCCCATCTACCTTGTCATTGAGAGTTTTCACTCTATCCTCAAAGATGTTCACAAGGCTCTCCTGACTATCCATAATGGTTTTGATGTCCTTCTTCATGTCCAAGATATCCATCTGCTCGTTCCTGGATCTGGGGACTTGAGCACTAGTGGCTCTAGTTGCGTCTCCCTCTGTCTAAGCTTGAGCTTCAGCTGCAGCTGATGTGGGATGGTCTGGGTCCATCACCACAACATTGTCCTCGAAATTTGGCTGAAGTGGCAAGTGGTGTCTATCTAGAGCAAAGATGTGCTTCTCAAGTTTGGAGTTTATAAGCATCTGAATATAGGGTGCATAGCAGCATGAGTGCTTCTAGTCAGCAGCAACCCTCTTCACAGTTTCTACAATCAAGTCCATCACTCGAATCCTGGTGTGACTATAAAGATGTATAAGCATGTTGATGGAGTAGCCATGAATCATCTTCTCATCTCCAGACTTAGGCATCAACGTATGCCTCAATATGGTGTTCATGGTATGGAGGCCAGCTTGGAGGAAGTAAATGGATCCTAACTTGTGTGATTGCAAGTTAGTAGAAGGGATAGCATTGTGCATATCCTTCATAGCATTGTGTCTCTCCTTGGATTCAGAGTAGACATCCAAGTCACCATCTTGTACCTCTGGGACTCCTAAGATGCCCACTCATCAACTGTAGACTCGTATCTAGCTCCTTCAATCATCCACACTATCCTGCCATCTCCATAGAAGTGAGCAATGGAGCGGAATTGCATAATCATCTCATCATTCCAAGCAGTGAACTCTCTGCCAACAAACTGATCAAGACCAATGCAGTGAAAGTTGTCTTGCACACATGGGAAATAGTTCTCATTTACCTTGATATACTTCCAGTCAACGTATCCCATATCACTAACAGCTGGACTCTTGTCATGCAAGATTGTCTCATAGAAATCTTGCTACTCCTTGGTGTAGAATCTATAGTCCACATCAGTTTTTCTCCTTTGGGCATATGGATCAATAGCTCTCCATGCCCTCAAACCAGAATCCTTCCTCTTCTTCATATCCTCAGCTATTGGATGGTTGGCATTGTGTTTAGGAAGGTGAGTTCTAAGCTTCATCAAAGCTGTCATAGTATCATCATCATCAGCTTCTCTGAAAGTAGATCTTTTGTTCTTCTCAGCAGCTGGAATATCTCTGGTAGTCCTCTTGGACTTCCCTGCAGTAACCTTCTTAGGTGTAGCCTTGGTGCTCTTGGAGGGACCAGGCTTTGTCATAGCATGTGCCAACAACTTATTTTGTTTCTTCTTGGGAGGGGCCTTGACAACATGCTCCTCCTCCTCCTCCTCAGCAGTGTCACGAACAGCCTCCTCTGGATCCTCAAACATTGAGGTAGACCTGCCAACAACACGAATGGTTCTCTTCCTTGCTGCCTTCTTCTCTCCTACCTTCTTAGGCAAAGATTTCTTCGGGATATCAACAAACATGGTTGCCCTAGCACTCTCAGGTGCTCTCATTGTCTCTGGAGGTGCATATACCTTGCTGACTACCCTCCTAGATAAAGTAGCCTAATTGGCTGACTTCTTGGCAACCTTCTCTTGCTTCTTAGCAAGAACCTCCTTAGGCACAAAATCAGAATCCTCCTCATCGGAATTCTGTCTCTTCTTGGTCCTTGTAGTAGCTTTAGGCAGCCCATGAGAGCTAGGGGTGCCTGGATCTGAGAAAGAGATGGACTCAGGGCTAGTGCCTGAACTCACATAAACATTCTACTCCTGCAGGTTCTGGCTATCCTCAGCATCTGACATGTCTGGCCCTGTGAATAGAGTTGAGAAGAGTGGAATAGGATAAGACATCACAAATTGCAAAGGTTTTGAAAGTTTGAACTAAGAATTTCTTAAATTTTGCATTCTACCAAATGTATGTCGGTACAGCCGAGACAACATTTTTGGTCACACCAAGAATAATAACCTGCTTTCGAGGGACTTGGCACCATTCTCGGTTGCACAGAAAATAGGCACTCGGTTCCACCGAGGTGTTCTCAGTGCGGCAGAAAAACAAATTGGTGATACCGATTATTTCGCATCGGTTCTACCGAGATACATGAGGCGGACAGCAAAACCTAAAAAATTCATCATTCGCTAACCTATTGAGTTTTATGTGGATAGAAAGATGTGCGAATGGTGGCTTATCAAGAAATTTAACTTGTTTGCGCAAGAGTCGGACGGGGAGCGCAAGTAGGATCGGATCTATACCCTAGCTTGGTGACGGTTCCGCTACAGCGAGGCGGCGGCAAAGATGCCCGTCGACAGCGAGGATCTCAGTGGCGGAGGAGCTTGGGGAGACAAGGGCGACGACCAGGGGGTCCTTGGCGGCAGCTTAGGGTTCTAGGGTGCTATGGTTTGAGATTGAATTTCAAAGTGTCGGGGTCCACAACTTATATACCCCTCACTATCGGTGACACCGATTGTAAATTTTTGGTGTCACCGACTTTCTTAACTGTCAGCTCACAAGGAAACTCGGTGTAACCGAGAATATGGAATCAACAGTACCGAGATTGAAAAACTAGATCAACCCTAGCCAATCGGTGAGACCGAGTTTTTGAGTTGGTTGCACGAAGATGCACTTGGGGAGTTTTACTTGTCAGTCCTTTGTTGATACGGAACTCCGAGTGCTCCTTACACAGAGAGATCGAAAAGTACTTTTTCAAAATTTGTGATGCAACATGAATAGAATATGAAGTGAGAAAGCATAAATAGCTAGAGGATTGGTCCTAGGCAATCTTGTATATCCAATTGGAAAATAAAAAATCAAAATCCAAATAGCAACAATTGGATATCCTCGAATGAGTAAATAAATGCAGACCAACATGCTCACACAATAAGATGTGAAATGAAATCATGGCAAACATGCACAAACACATTAGCATCTAACAAGCATTTTGGCGATGATTAAGTCATCTATATATGAGTATATTGACTTAGGAGCCAAGTAAGAATACTTGATCATTGGTCATACTCATCGTTTAAGCACAAGTGGGGTTACCACTTTTACATAAAGCATTTAATGTTGTCACATTCTGTGAGATTCTTTGATTCAAGTCTTAGAGTAAATATCCCCCTTGATGTGACAGCCCCCGATAGGAGCGATAAACTAACCTTGGGTTTTGTCGATGAAGACTTCATGTAGGTGAAGTAGTGGTGGATGCTCAAGGTTGATGAAGATCACCAAGAGTTGGGAGCATCCTTGTTGTTTCATTATTCTTCTCACCTACATGGGTAAGTCCCAACACACAAGATACAAATACAAGGATATCTATGGACATGGAGTGCAAAGCATATATGATGATGTCCATTGATTTGTTGAATACCTTCTCCCTTGCTTACCTTTGAGGGAATGTGTGACTCCTTGAACTATAGCATGATGTTGATGTTGATTGCAACTAGTTGTTGTCAATAATGAATATGAGTGGATTTCATTGGCGGAGTCACCCCTCAAGTACTTCTCTAGTTCTTCTTCTTGGGGACCCACATAAAGTTGATGGGGATCCTTGGTGTTATAGTAGCACTTGTAGAAGTTGATCTTGTAGTGTCCTTGGGAGACCACTTCACCAAAGCTCGGGATTCATCTTCATATGAGTCAATGTCCTCTTGAAGTTTGTTCTTGTCCTTGAGCTTGGGGTCTTGTGGTGGAAGGTCATCTTGTGCTTTTGTTCCCTTGGGGAGAGTATTTTCATACTTCTTCTTTTGAGTAATAAACTTGGGATTTGGTTATTGACCTTCTTCCGATTCAACTCCATTAGCGTTGAAGTAGCCAATACCACGATTCTTCCAGTATCCTCCGTGCTTGCGTACAATCTCCTGAAATTGTTTGCACCCTTCAAGACTCTTATCGATACCTTTCTCTATAATCCCTTTCATCTTGATCAAGTGTAACTTGGCTACGAGAAGAGTTAGTGGGATCAATAGAACTGCTAGAAGCAATATCATTGGATCTATAATTTTTATTGCTACTACTTGAAGAACCATTCTTTCCTTTGTTACTAGCTTTCTTAGTCTTAACTTGTGGCATGCATGTAGAAAAGAGAAGTCGCTTGGCTAGATAAGAGGAAGTCTTCTTTTGAATATCGTCATTGATAGCTTTAAGGAACTCATGTTCTTGCTATAAATTGAGCTTCTCAAAGCGGAGCTTCTCACGTGTCCTTACAAGCTTTCTATGATCTTGTAGAGTAGACTCGTGAGCTAACTTAAAAGTGTTTAGTTCTTGATTTAGTCATTCTATTTCCAACTTATCATCGTCACACGACTTATCTAGAGTAGAGTGATTACTAGCAAGTTCATCTTGACTAACATTACTAGATTTTTCAAATAGCAAGTCATGTTCAATTAACAAGTCATTTTCATCACTATTGAATTCAAGATACTTCTGGTGTGATACCTTGGGGCCTTTATCCATGAAGCAACATCCACTCCCTTCATTTGGTGAATGAAATATGTCGTAGGAGTCGATTGTCACTAGTGCAAGTCCGGCAACATCTTCATCTTGACCATAGTCGGAGTTGGAGTGGTAGCTTCTCTCGGAGTGGTTGCCAGATTTAGAGGCGAAGACCCATTCACCAACATGAGCTTGATGTTTCCTTCTTGAGTAGCTCTTGGTGTACTTTTCCTTCTTCTCCGAGTCCCTACTTCTCCTTGAGGGTCTTCGTTCATAACGATCATCCTTACTCATTCTCTCTCTTCGAAGTGACTCGTCTCTTGAGCTTTGTCTTCTTGGTGACTCTTCTTTCCTTTTGTAAGGATCCGTGCACTCATTGGAGTAGTGTCCGGGTTTCCCAAAATTGTAGCAGTTTTGGTCACGACTTGATGAACGCTTCTCTTCATATCTTGAGTTGGAGCTTCGATCTTTGCTTCTATTCTTGTAGAACTTGTTGAATTTCTTGACCATGAGGCTTATCTCTTCATTTGTGACAAGGTTGTCGCTTGAAGTTGCAGGAGCATCACTTGTGGATTTGTAAGCACCGCTAGACTTGTGGTGAAGCTCTTCCTTGTCATTGAGTGTCATCTCATGAGCAACAATCCTTCCAATCACTTCCGTTGGCTTGAGATCTTTGTAGTTGGGCATCATTTGGATCAATGTGCATACGGTGTCATATCGATCATCCAAAGCTCGAAGTATCTATTGATGATGAATTTGTCAGTCATTTCTTTGCTTCCTAATATGGCAATCTCATTGGTGATGAGAGCTAGCCTAGAGTACATATCAGCGACTCCTTCACCATCTTTCATCTTGAAATTGTCAAGTTTACTTTGAAGAACATCCAACTTGGATTCTCTCACGGATTCTGTGACTTCATGCATATCGATCAAAGTATCCCATGTGTGCTCAAAGTATGGACCCCTATGGTGATAATTTCCCTCACTAGACGCCATACTCTCCTAGGTTGTGAGACCAATGGGATGGAGACCAATGCTCTGATACCACTTGTAGGATCGAAAGTAGTGCTAGAGGGGGGTGATTAGACTACTTGTCCCAATAAAAATCTACCTTTTCCCAATTTTAAGTCTTGGCAGATTTTAGCATTCGTTGCAAATCAAGTACACGCTAAACATGCATGTCTATGAGTATTGAAGTGGAAAGAAGACAAGCACGTAAGTAAAGTAAGGGTAGGAAGATCAAATGCAATTGGTGACACGATGATTTTTCCCGTGGTTCCGATAGGTGGTGCTATCGTACGTCCACGTTTATGGAGTCTTCAACCCGCGAAGGTTAACGGTCGCGAGAGTCCAAGGATGGTTCCACGAAGAAGCAACCTTGACTATATCATGATGGGCTACATCCAAGGAGGACTATCATAACTCGAGGTAGATCTTCACGAAGTAGGCGATCTCCTTGCCCTTACAAACTTCTTGGTTCACTCCACAACACGAAGTAGGAGGCTCCCAAGAGACACCTAACCAATCTAGGAGGCACCACCCTCCAAAAGGTAATAAGCTCGATAATGTCGATGAACTCCTTGCTCTTGTGCTTCAATATGATAGACTCCTCAACACACAATCACTCTCTCATAGATTTGGCTATAGTGAAAGAGATTGATTGGGTGGAAAGCAACTTGGGGAGGCTGGAGATCAAGTTTCACATGGTAGGAATTGAATGGCATGATCTGAACACATGAGTAGGTGGCTCTCTCTCAGAAAATCAGTAGGTATGAGTGGGGACCTGTTCTTTGTGCTTCTCTTGCGAGTGAGTGATGGTGGAGGGCTACATATAGGCATCTCCAAAAATCCAACCGTTACACCTAATAAGCCAGACTTGGTGACACCGATGTGTTAATCTCGGTGATATCGAGTTGCCTCAAAGGTAGCGACTTTTGGGTCTTGGTGAGACCGATACACACAACTTGGTTGGATCGATAAGGCGACCAATGGTAAAATTGCCAAACTCGATGACGCCGATTCAACAAACTTGGAGGGACCGATTTTGTGAATTTGCGTAATAGGAAGCTGGAAACCCAAACTCGGTGGTACCAAAATAGAATCGGTTGCACCGAAATGCTAGGGTTTGGCTGAATCTGTCTGAGGTTGAGAATCGGTGGCGCCGAGTGGAAAGTGTTGGTTGCACGAATTTTGGATATTTGTCTTTGGACAGACTTTTGTGGAAGAGCTTGTGGGTGTATGTGGTGACTATCACTTGTGCACGTATGAGCATTTTGTTCACCAACAGTACCTTACCCCCTTTTAGCCCCCTTTTAGTTGTATTGGTTTTCCTATGGACTCAAAGTGATTTCCTACAAAAGGTAAAATGTAGAGTCCTCTTGCTTGAAGGTTTGCCAAATTATTTCCTTGCATCTTGGGGAATTCCATAGTCCTTTTGCCAACCCATCGTTGAACTTTTCCTGAAAAAGGCTTAGTGGAAACATTAGTTCAATGACATATATGTTTTTCTTAATTACCAAAACCACCAAGGCAGCAAATTTGCTTTCAAGAATCTGGTGCGACTGGCCCTTGCTAAATCATATGGATTCGGCCTAGTGAAGAAGATGTGCTCATTGAAGAAATTCGTCTTGAGGAATTTGGGGCGTTTAGTGCCTTTGAATGGCATTTTAGGCTTCGGCTAAAGATTTGGTTTGAAGCGGCCCACAATTTACTTTGGCATGGGAGGAACTTCTTCAGACTAAGGAATTTGAGCAGCAGTTTCCTCAGGTGCAGTGGGAGCAGCAATTTCTTTAGCTGATGCAGCTAGAATATCCTCAGGAATTGGAGGGACAGGTGGGGCCAAATCATTAGATCATGTATGAATTTCTTCAGTCTAGGCTGGAGATTGAGGAATTTGGGAGAGAGGAGTGGTCATTAGGAAATTTAGGTGTGCAGCTTCCCAATATTCATCATTGATAAGTGGACGGGTATTTCCAATGTCCATGTCCTCTTTGATTTCTTCAATGCCGGCCTCTTCAGCAGTCAACTAAGGCTGGGGCGATGATACCAATGGGGTTGAAGCATTTGCTTCAACCACAATTTCTTCATCAATCTGCTCTGAGGAAGCATCAGAATGATCTCTTTCTTCTTCATCATTTGGGATGACATAGTCAACACCAAATGGTACTATTTCGTAGGTTGGCATGGAGGTAATTGGAGTTGCATGAATTGGATCAGTTGAAGAACTGGGCACAGTCTTCAACTTCTTCATTGCTGAGGAATCTGAAGTTGATGATTTTCTCTTCAATGCAGCCGTCTTCTCCACAGCCTTTGTTTTCTTCCCTTCTGATGTAGAAGGAAGGTTGATATTCTTCACCCTTGAAGAGTTGGAAATTTCAGCAGAGGGTGAAGGAGCAGCAGTTTCTTTAGGCGCAGCAAAAACATCAGCTGGCCTGACAATTTCTTCAGGCGCAACAGTGGAGGTTGCCCTGACAGGTTCTTCAGCAGCCTGAATTTCTTCAGCTACGCGAACAGTTTCATCAGCAGGCTGAGTAGAGGATTTAGCCTGAGGAATTTCTGGTTGCGATTGAGCAGCCACCCTTGGGTTGTGGTCCTTGACTGCAGCTTGTGATGCCTTGACAAACCTCACTTTGGTGCCCTTCCATTCAGCATCATATCTATCTTGTTCTTCAGTGAGGCAGTGTATCTCAGACTGAACTATGATGAGTTGGTTGGGAGTCAAATTCATCACATTGTTCTTCAGAAATTTTTCTTTTCTGGCCTTTCTCCTTTTAGCTCTCAGAGCTTGATCTCTCTTCCATTTTTCCTTGGCTATGAAGTGAGTGAGGACATGGTCCACACTAGGAGGTAAGTTCAGTGAGGAAAGTAGAGTGGTGGGATCCTCATACCATATGTCAATGAAGTTGAGGATCAACTTTGGATCCAACATGAGAGGAATAGAGCCACCTTAGCAATTGTAGCTGTTTGTTTTCTGTTCCTGGTGATATCTTCCAGTTCTTCATCATCAACTTCATCATCCTCAGATCATGAGGGGACATTCACAATAGCTTGGCTGTTGTGAGGACTTGGTCTCTAATCTCGTCCAACAATTTTATTTATCTTCAACAGAGTTGGGATTGTTGAAGAATGTGCTTGGGCTGATGAATTTGCTAAAGCCCCTGAAGCAATTGCAAAACCCGTTGTCCTCTTACAAGTTGCAAGATGCACTAGAGTTGAGGAGTTGGTGGCTACGGCCGAGGATTGTGCAGCAATTGAAGGCATTAAAGTAGCCTTTGAAGAACTTGCTTGAGGATTCTGCAATGAGGACTTGGAAGTTGAGGACTTTGGCTTCACTGCAAACATATTCACTACGGATTTGTTCGGAGCACTAGTAGAGGCTCTGACAGAGGTAGTAGCAGCAGAGTCTTCATTGAATTTCCTCATAGGCTCTTTTGCCTTCTTTTCTAGCTTGGCTTGTTGTCTTTCCTATTCTTAAGGAAAGTCTTCACCAGTTTTGAGACTGGTGGGATTAGCAGGTTGGTTTGGAGCCAAGGGTGGCCTATTGCAAGGGGGTTCGATATCGATTTTCTTCATGTATTTTGGAGTGGCATATCGATTACCGTGCCCATCTCCTCTCAATCCTCTGTATGTGAATCTTTCACTTCTTTTTGGTTTCCTTGCCACGAGTTTCTTCATAGGGTGTGCGATATTCCTTAGACAATTCATCAGGTATCTGAAATGCAGTTCGCACTTCATGTTTCTTTCCACATTTCTGTGGCTTTTTCCCATCAACCATTTTCTTCGGCTGAGGATTCTGAACTTTTGAGGACTCTGGGGAAGTGTGCAAATTTTCTTCAAGGACCGCTAGAAATGAGTTAAGTTAATGGGAAACTAGTGATTTATCAGCAGACATTTTGTACCTGTGAACAGAGTATAGGTGCGAGGAATTTGAAGAGGTCATATGCGTTCTCAGAAATTTTCAAAATACATCAATTTGAGGATTTTGACCATAGATGTCTTGAGGAATTTCACTAAGTATTCTTAACTTAGGTTCGAGTGTTGTGCAGATTTGAGAATCCACACAATTGAGGAATCTTGAAGAAAATCATAACTTAGAGAAACACATCAAGGGAGATAAGATTATAGGGTGTTTACGAAGATGATAGTTGAAGAATAAACACCTTTGAGGAATTTGTGTAAGAACATGAAGATCAAAATAGGGCAGTAAAATTAGATTTTAATTACCCTTATGAAGAACACGGCGAACTGTGAGAGGAAGTGGAGAAGCTCGTCAGTTCAGATCTCCCACGCCCTAGCTTGGCAGAGGGAGACAACTACAGCGGTGGCGGAGTTAAGATTTGCATGGCTGATGCGAGTACGACATTGGCGAGGTCGAGGCAGTGAAGCTCTTCCTCTCCAGAGGCGATTATTTTAGCGGAGGCACTAGGTCTAAGCTTGGGAGAGATGAGAGTGAGGAGTAACTCGAGCTTGGTGAAGGGAAGGGGGTATTTATAGTGGCTGTAAAAACCAACAGCCCCGAAGATTTTGGACCAGATTGCCCCTGACCCTTGCTCTCCGTGTGACATGCGTCACCCACGTACTGTGTAGTTGATATAGTGGGGGATCATGGGTTATCTAGTCATGGGAATCAGAACAGTTTGAGTGTGAAATGCCAAAAAAATTGATAGTGAAAATTTTAAAGTTTTCGTTCGCAAATTCTTTAGCTGTCAAGGACACAGTGAAGACTTTGAACGACTTTCAAAGTAGAACGCATATGAAGAATTTGTGAACAGACTGGGTTGAGTTTAGCATAGAGGGGGAACGGGTCTGATCACATTCACTTAGATGAAAGTCAACTTGAAGAATTAACAGTAAGTTAATGCTGTTGAGGACTTGAAAACTCACACATATATATAGGGCTGGATATTCTGTTACCCTTAATAGAATAATATTTGTTACCCCCGGCCCTGTATAGGGCGCGACGCGCCTACACCCTAACCCAGCCCGGCCCAGCCCGAACCAGCCCACCTTCTTCCGCCAGAGCCAGCTAACGTGGGCGAGCGAGCGACAGCGGTAGCCGGAGCATGGGAGACCGTGGCTCCGTGACTGGCCGGCGACGGATCCACCGCTGCCATCCCCTTCCTCGGTGGCAAAGAAACGGCGGGTCCGTGATCCCCGCCTCCTAACTCCCTCCTTCGCTGGGGCCGTGATCCCCGCCAGCCGCTGCCTCCCCGGACCTTGTAGCCGAACGTCCACCACAAGCAAGAGCACTGTCGTCTTCCAAAGCTTCTTTCCTGCATTAATGGCGCTGTCACGCCCAAGATGTGGTCCTATCCTTATTTCGGCATGAGGGCCTCGACAGGGATAGAAGCGCATCTCATCGTGTTACCAGAATGGATATCATTAAAAGTACATGTACAGAAGAGATGAGTATATGGAATTGGCTTACACTCGCCACAAGCTGCATCAGGGTCACATCAATACAAAAACATACTCAAACATCATACAGAAGAGTAGGGTCCGACTACGGACGAAATCAAACGATAAAATGACATCCACCCTTGCTATCCTAGGCTGCCGCTTGGAACCCAACCTAGATTGATGATGAAGAAGAATAATAACTCCAAATGAAACAAGCATCGCTCTCACATCAAATCATTTTATTACTTGTACCTGCAACTGTTGTTGTAGTAATCTGTGAGCCACAGGGACTCAGTAATCTCATTTCCAAGGGTATCAAGACTATTAAAGCTTAATAGGTGAGGTATGGTTAGGTGGTGAGGCTGCAGCAAGCGACTAAGCTTTTATTTGAGTGGCTAACTTACGAGTACAGAAAGTAAAGTATGGTGGTCTACGCATAATGGACGTGGACTAGTAATGATCACTTACTGATCCTGATCACCTACTTACGTCAAACATAACCCCACCATGTTCTCTCTCAGATAAGGACTCACGAGAAGAGACAGTCATGGTTATGCACACAGTTAGTGTATTTTATTTGAGTTTACTTCAAGTTTGCTCTGACCGGGTGTTAAACAAAGTATCCAAGTTTGCCACATAACCGCGGGCACGACTTTCCGAAAGATTTAACCCTGTAGGGGAGCTCCAACTCATCCATCACAAATTAACCACACGCAACGGGAATAACCTTGACCACGGATCTCGTGATCATCCTAGGCAATTCCAAATGAAATCCGACACCTCAAGATAGCCCGAAGAAGATCGGAGTTCCTCACTCAAGACATTCGAGAAAGGTAAAACAAATCCAGCAAGGCCGCCCGACATGTCGACGAACCCGATAGGAGCCGCGTATCTCGTTCTCAGGACACGACAGATAAGTGAAGCGTACGGTGGCCTGATAGCCATCTCCCGAGTTGCCTCGGGTTTGCCCCACACGGTGCTCTAGTTTGGACCAACACTCATGAGGAGCACTGGCCCGAGTTGTTGATTAAGATCCACGGGTGCCGGCGGGTCCCTATGCAATTTTATTAGTTATTAGGCAAATGTAGTACCAATGTTGGTCCTTGCCAGACAAGTTTTATCCCAAAACTAAAATCAAGGGGGTCCCCATAACAACCCCTAGCATGTTAGGAGCGCTCAATTATGTAACATAACACCGGTTCACAAGTAACTAGGGGCGGCAAGAGCGGAACAAAACACCGAGCAAAAGGCCAAGCCTTCCACCCTTTACCAAGTATATAAGTGCATGAAATTAAATGGCAATAATATTGTGATAACAAAAGAACATCCATGTTGTCACATGGAAGCAATTCCACCTGCAGCTAGAAATGCTATAAGAAGGGTTGATCAAGCGGTAACGTAGCCAAACAAAGGTTTGCTGGGATGTGGACGGGTTAGAGGCTTTTCATGGCAATGTTGGGAGGCTTGACAAACAAGTGGTAGGTAGCAAGACATAACGATAAAAGCGGGACAACTAGCATGTTAACGATAGTAGTGGTATCCAGGGAAATGTGTCATCTTGCCTGAGATCCCGCTCGGAAGAAGATCGAGTCTATGAAGAAGACGGGCCCACGTAGTCGAACGAATCCTCACACTTCGAACGCTTTCGGAAATCTATCGAGAAGAAGCAATCCAAACAAATAATCAACACAAGATACACCACAACATATGCAAGACACTATGTGCAAACAAATATGATGCATGTCCGGTTTAGTTATGCAACGCATGGCATGGCATGGCAAGAACAACAAACAACCACTACATATTAAGTGAAGCTCAATATGCAACGAGTTGCATATTGACAAAACTCCACAATTGATTATTTTGTTCACTCTCGTTTAGGTACTCATCAATATTAAATGTTGTTAAACATGGCAAGAGGTGAAGCATAAGTAAACTATCTATCTAGGCATTTTAAATGAGGCCGGAAACCACATATGGCATTTCCAAAATGAACCCACATGCATATTATGAATTCGGTCCAGATCTGTACTAACCATATTTTAGAGTTGTTAAACAGCAAAATAAATGTCACCATGAGATTCTACGCGTTTTTTAGTCAAGTTACATATGTGGAACATTTTTATCGGAGCTACGGTTAATGAGTTATGAAATAAATCATTTTAACATGGCATTTACACAAATTAATGCAAACAGCAAGTTTAAGTATTTTTATCATGTGTGAAATATGGAAATTGTGAACCTACATTAAATTCTAGTCAAGTTTCATATATAAATTTTTTTACATATGATGCATGGGTGAAAAGTTATTAATGCATGAAATTTAGGGGATTTTCTATAATTTATAATCACTGGTTAATTAGCAAGATTCACAGGAAAGGAAAAAACATTATATGGGCGAAATCTGGACGCGGGGCCCGAACAGGACATGGCGCAGGATAATTAAAATGCGCATGAGGCGGGGAATAGGGCTGTAGGGGCGGCTCACCCATGGGCTGGGCCTGGTCGGTGGAGCGCTGCTGGGCCGGCTCGGCCCACCTAGCCTTGGCGCTGGGCCGCCCACGCGAGCAGGCACGAGCGCGTGTCATCCTCCTCACTCGTTCCCAAGCGGGAGGCAGGGTCAACACCGCAAGGGCTCGCTGTAGGAGGAGGCTAGGGGGCGCAGGACGACCAGATCCGGCGATCCCCGGCCGGTTCTGGGCGGCGCAACGTAGGTCCGGCGACGGGGCTGCGGGATCCTACGACGCCATGGCGGTTGCACCTGTGGGCAAGGAAAAGAGAGAGACGCCGGGGGTTAGGGAGAGGAGAAGGATAGGAGGAAGAGAAGGAAGGAAGGGAGGAGGTCCGGCGGGGTCTGGCCTCCGACGAGGCGGCAGGGCACTCCGGGGAGGGCCGGTGGTCGACTGGGTTGCTCGTTCATGGCGGCTGCGGGCTGCGGGATCTCGGGGCTCTGTGGTCGTCGGACATTGTCTGGGTTGGCCGCCGGACATGTCCGGTAGGTGGGGAATTGGATGAATTTCACCCTCTAGATCGCGATCCGAGGGCCGAAAATGGGCAGATGGTTCAGGCTGCGGGATCTGGAGGAGGAGGGCTAGCAGGTGGGATTTTCTAGGGGGTGGCTGCAATTTGGCAAGGGGGAAACCCTAGTGGGTTGGTAGGCTCTCTCCACGAGGTGGTTTATATAGGGAATGGCACTAGGGGCTCGCTGGGTCTCATCCGTCCGATCGCGATCCGATGACCACGAACGGAGGGGCGCTAAGTGCGGTGCGGTTGCCGTGTAGATGGGCTAGGTGGGGATGAGAGGGAAGTGCGGCCCGTGACATGAGGTTTTAAAACACCGAAAACGTCCGACGAATAACCGATGACCGCACTGCTACACTTGACCGACGGTGTATCAAACGAACTCGGATTGCGACGAAATTCGGCAGGCGCTCTACCTACAATATAATAAGACCGCACGCTAGGTTTCGACCCAATCCAAGAATATTTTTAAAAGCACTTGAAAACAATATTTTATCGATGCCTCGGGCGCGTGCATGTGCGGTTGGTCTCAAAATGGTCGACGACACGAATGGAGAGAACCGGCAACTACGAACAGATGCAAGTTTTGAAAACGGTTGACGATGCTATGCAGATGGTGCGAATGATGTGATGATTAATGCAACAACTTAACGAAACACGAACGAGAATGGAAATAAAAGGGGAATCCTCTGGGGCGTCGGTCGTGGGCTGTTACAGGCGCCGCCTCCCAAGAACATGCTAGTACGCCGCCCACGAGAGGAAGAAGAAGAAGTCAGATCCAAGAAAATGCCACTTGAGGTGATGTCTGCTTCCCACACTAATTTTCCTCAAAAATTGAATCAGTTCAAAAAATGTTTTCATGTCTGGGTTTGCCTGAAGAAAAATACCACGTTTGTGTCAATTCATCAGTTCATCAGTCTTGCTATGAAGAAGATTCAGTTTAAAAATTGCACACACTATGCTCTGCCTACATTCTACACTATCAGATTCATCAGTACTACATGTGTGCTACATCAGTGACACATGTTCCTATGATGCAAAAGCTGATAGTACATTGCAAATGCTTGCATCAGTTTATTACAGCCCTGCCACTTGATGCACAATTTGGATATCGAGGTTACTGTCAGCACCTCTAATATTCTAGGTTCAGTTCAAACCAAAAAACACAAACTTATGCATCAGTCCAAGTAGCTACTAGGCATTATATACTGTTCAGCTACCACTGCAAGTTGTATAATGTTATTTCTAATAGTACATGTCGTGTAGTTGCGTCGGTTCAAACTAGAAAAAGAATGTTGTTGAAAAAATATACACTTGTTACACAGTAAGTTCAATGATACATAAACTAGGAGTACTTCTAGCGTAGTTGCATAAGTTATAGATGAAAAAAAGAGAAGACATGCATCAGTTTTATATATATGCATATCCATACATCTCTGAAGTTCAATGTTCAATTTGCAAGCAGTGCACCAAATGTTTATGCATCAGTTATAGGGAAAAGATTACAAAAACTTTCCATAATAGATGAAGTGCAATGTTCAGTTTACAAGCAATGCTAAAAATCAGTACATCAGTACATCAGTGTTGAACATGTACATTCATCAGTTTGACTGAAACTAAACCAGATACAAAATAGAGAACAATGTTTAATAACGCCCAGCGATGCAAGTTCAACTTGTACATTGCCTTCAGTGCATGACATGTTAGCCATAGCATGTATACGAGAAAATGCAGAAAAGATAAATCCCAAAACTGTTGAATGTCATTGCAGAAACATGCAAGGCGGCACACGCAACGGGGTTTGATGAGCCAAGCAGATATGGGGCACCGCCTGGTGGGGTAACGCCAGAAATAGCACCTATATACTTAAACAATACAGGCTGATTTCAAGCTACACCAGAATCATCAGAGGCACAGACAGGTTATTCTATGCAGCAAACACCGATATTTGGGAATACAAGCTTTGCCATTGCTGGGTTGCAACAAGGTCAACAATTTCCCCAACAACAGATGTTTTCCTTCCCTAGCGCATGCAGAAAGGCAAGGACACACAGGCTTCCACCAGTCGCTCCGCCAACATCAATCATCCATGCTGCAAAAGAGGTTGGGCCAGGAAGACCAGGCCAAAGAGACAGAAATTTTGGCCACTCTAGCAGGGTGAAAAGTAGAAGATATGAGCCATATAGACAGGAGCAATCTCACAACGAATCTGAGGGAAGACAGCCGTACAATGAGAGACGGAGAGCTTCATCAACATTTCTCCCTCCAAGAGATGCATTGTTGCATGTGCCAAGGGTGACACCACCCGCGCCCATACACCAGGGTGAACAGCAAACACCAGAGGCATCACAGAGCTATTCACATGTAAGTATCCATTCAGAAAAAAACATACAAGCATAGTCCATACCCTGGTACTGTGACCACCCCATCTAACATTTTCATAACTATGTTTTTGTTTGCTCACTGTTGCGTGCAGCCACCTAACATTGAAGCTTACGTTCTGCCAATGCTAGAGATGCGCTTTCAAACTTTCAAAGAAGCAAAGGACTTCTACAACATCTATGCAAAGCACGCGGGTTTTGCTATCAGGGAAGGCTCCAAGGTTAAGACCAGAGTCTACCTTTATTGCACGTGCTATGGAGTCTATGAATCGAAGGTGTCAGAAGCAAATAGACAGCAGAACAAGACGACAGCCAGGACTAACTACGGGGCTAAAATGAGGCTGAAGAGGGAAAAGGATGGAACACTTGTTGTAAAAGAGATAGTCTGGGAACACAACCATAGGCTATAGCTCTCCCCCCAAATGCTTGTATTCTTGCACTCCCACAAAAACTTTGACAAAACAATCTTGGAGTACGTCAAGTACCTGTAGTTCAAAGGCATTGAACACATGCAAATCATGAGCATACTGGGCGGCAATGACCCTGGTAGCTGCTTCCTCGAAATGAATGCCAAAGACCCGATTAACATGTAAGTACAAACTTGTTCTCCTCCCATAAACCACCTCCGTCTTTTTTCCTCTATCAGTACAAACATATTACGCAATGCATGACCTGACGCCAGTTCAACATGCATTTTTGAATGACTATTCACTTTTAATATGCAGCAAAGCAAAGAATTCAAGGATGGATGATGTGAATGATGTCCTAAAGTCTTTCAACTTCTTTAGCGAGATGAAAGCTATAAACAGGGAATTCTTCTGTGAGATGCAACTTGATGAGTCCGACAGAGTTAAGAACATATTCTGGGCTAACGCAAGCTGCCGAGGGGCATATCAAGACTTTGGTGACTGCATAACGTATGACTCCACATATAAGACCAACAAGTACCATATGCCACTTGGGGTGTTTGTGGTTACTAACAACCACTTACAGACTACATTCTTTGCTTTCGCCCTGATAAGAGATGAGGATGCAGATTCATTCAGATGGCTGTTCAAGAAATTTTTAAGGTGCATGAGAGGGAAGACTCCTACATGCATCCTCACAGGTACAACCGCCAAAACCACCCCCAACCACCCACCCCCCCAAGGAAAATAACACAGTAAACATGTTGTCTCAGTTCTATTTGTATATATGCACTACCATCTGCTGACCACTCCACGTCTCTTTTCTCATTACCAGACCAGTGCCCGGCAATTGCTTTGGCGATCCCATATGTTTTCAGGAACACAGTACACAAGCTGTGCCGCTGGCACATTCTGAAGAAGAACAGGGAACACCTCGCATACCTGTACAACCTCCATGAAGACTTTAAGGATGAATTCACATCAATCCTCAACTGGCCCCTCATGCCAACTGAGTTTGAGGCTGCCCAGAAAGGACTCATGGATAAGTACAACCTCCATGATGATGCCATGATGGTGGCCATGTGGAACGAGCGTGAGAGATGGATATCAACATACTACAAAGAAATTTTCTGCGCCAAAATGACATCCACACAATGAAGTGAGAGCATGAACTATGTGCTCAAGAAGAACTTCGTAAGTGAGAGACAAAACCTCCATCGGTTTGTCAGCCAGGTAAACTCCTGCATCAAAACCAGGAGGCAGACAGAGAACCAGGAGACAATGGGTAACCGGGTATAGCTCTATCACCTATCGTAAGACAAAATGACATGCTTACTAAAGTAAAACTTAATTAGTTAGACAAGTTTTTGCTGCGAGAAAACTAATAATTTGGTCATCATTCTTGCATGGGCAGAAGGAACAAAACACGCTGACCTTCTATGGGTTTGACACCCAGATGGCAAAGCTTAACTCATGAGCTATGTACACCGAGATCAGAAAAAGGCTAAAACTGAGCACACTCTTCACGGCGACAGAGACGGAAGAGCCCACAAAGTACCTCGTGCGCTACAACAACCCGCAAAAACTGTCTGCGTGGTCTCAGCATGCATTCCAGGTGGTTGCAGACCCCGTGGGAAAAATATATGAATGCGAGTGCAAGCTATGGGACCACATAGGTGAGGACTAAAAAAGATGTTACATAATGTACTACTTATGTTTGCAAAGTTTTTGTTCAAATGAAATGACAAAAAACATGCACCTCTTCCAAAAAACACAGGTATTTTCTGCGTGCATGTCCTGTGCGTGATGCAGACAATTAAGGATGCCAGCGTTCTAGAGAAATACATCCTCAGGATATACGCCAAATGCCCGAACATCCAACCAACATTCAACAGAAATGACTTGAGGACAGTAGCATCAAACAAGGCCTCCCAATACTGCATTGAAAGCTCACTACTATAGCTGAACATGAGGGTGCATAGAAAAAGCTTCAGAAGGCAAGAGCAAATGGCGAGGTCACGGGTCGTCATGGACAAACTTGAACAAGAACTCGACACTATGCATTCTGCTGAAAACGGAGGTCTCGCGGACAATCAAGCCATCGAGCAGGATATTGCTACAATCTTATCCGAGATGAACCATCTGGGAGCTATTGACCCATTCGACAATGAGGAAGAGGAGCAACAGCAACCAGAGCTTGCCCATGTACACACTCAAGAGCAGCAACATGCTCACATGCAAGATCATGAGCTTGATGATGCTGTAGGCAAACGACATGACAATAGGACATCCTAACAGTAGCAGCAGGAAAGGGTAATTAAACCACCCATATTCTCAAACACAAAGGGGAGGAAGAGTAGGACGCAAGCAGCAAAAGCAGCAAAAGCAGCAGTCAAAAAGCCGCCATGCCCCATCAGGCGCGTGGAATTTGGCCTGGACGGCAAACCTCTCGGGATAAGGGCATGCGGATTCTGCAACGTCCTGACCAATCATAATTACCGCACATGCCCACTCCACACACATGCCATTGTCAACAAGCAAAAGTTGCAGAACCAGATTGGAGCCACCCAGGTTTCTACCAATGGAGACGACACCCGTAACAGCTACACTTGCCGCAAGTGTGGGGGAACTGACGGACATAATGCCCGCACATGCAAAGTGGGCAAGGAGGTTAGTGGCGCTGAAGAAAAACAGGGCAAGGTCCAGAGTTCCAAAAAATCAAAAGAAGAGGATGAAGAAGAAGAGTTTGATAGGAATGACGACCAATCAGATGAAGACAATGAAGATGACAGTATTGGGGACGAGGAAACTGAAACTGACGATGAAGCTGCCAAGGCTCAACGAGGAAAGGGCGCCGGCAAGGGACAACATTCGGGGCCAGTTAGGAGGAGCTCAAGATTGAAGAATCCATAGTTCTTATGCTGCTACATCAACTGAAAACTAAGCTTGTACTCTCAGTTGCCTCGGTACACAATAAGGAAACATATCAGAAACACTGTCGTTACCAAAACTTATTTAGCTTTATCTTCAATTTCTCGATCAGTACTATAGTTAAGATATAATTTGCGATTTGTGCCCGCTGGACCAGTGACATTATTATGTGAACAATTTGGTAATCCTTTTGAATGCAGTCACAAATGTATTTGAAAAAACTTATCTGGATTTATGTAACGCCAACACTACTGTCGACCAGTAACTCAGCAAATGGTCGAACAAGGACCATCACCAACAACAGGACCTTGATTCATAGTAATGAAGCAAAAAAAACAATTCTATTATTAGCAACAATAAACACAAGGAATTAAACCACACTAACAAAAAGGTAGGTATCACCTACAAATTCTTAATGGTGTGGGATAGAAAAATGTGCACATTGGTGCGCATGAAAATTCAAGAATATATACAAAGACAATAAAAATGAAAATAACATTGCACTTATCACTAGATGGATCAGTAACTCCATGGTCAACAGCAGCCTGAACATTATGACTGGTCTCCTGCATGAAAGAAAAATTAATAAATAGATGAAGATGAGAAAGTTCAACTACAATACTGACAGCAGAATAACATAGTAAAAATTGCAAACATCAAGGACTGACTCACATCAACAACAGGGGGCTCAAAGCCAACATCATTCGTATGGTGATCAGAAACTTAGCCTTAGTACCATCAACAGCCCTGCTGTCGGTGGCAGCAGCCTCATCCTGCTCAATCTGCCTGATAACAACATTGGCACTTTCTTCATATGGCTTGCATCAAGAGTCTTGAAGAGTTTTGAAATGCTTCATGTTGTTCAATAGACGAACCAAGCTCTGAATTAGTTGAGGAGCACCATCACGCATATCACTAATTAAAATTCTCTCCATCTCAATATAGTCCACTGCTTCCTCAGCATTAAATTGATGACCTTCAGGAAGGATACCATTGATACAGCTCAGTCGCTCAACTATACTTGGGACCTTTTGCATCTCAAAACACACATTACTAGAAATATGCTTGGGGCGCTCCAACGCAGAAATAACTACATCAATACCAAAACCCTGCCTCTGTGAAGTACTAGCCTTACTAAGGCCAGGGGAACATAACCAGCACCCTCAACACCTCGGCTATCTCTCAACTCATCGTGTAGAGATGAAATCTTGGGAACCTGAGACGACAACATCTCCAGGACTGGCCGTTTATACACTCGGGAAAAGACAACCTCCTCTTGAGTTTTCCACTACAAACAAGGGGAAAAGAGTTAATTGAAGAATGCAACACACAGGGAAAAATAAACATTATATTAACAGATTTAAATCAACAACACTAACGATCTTTCACTATCAGTGTGAATTTGTTAGTATTTACAAAATAGGTCTGTTCAACAATAGATTCAGTTCAACCACAAATGACACAACAGTACTAAAAATCATACCTAAACCTCACAAAGCTTAAGAAATGAAAAAATCTAAACAGGTAACTCTGCAGTACACATGTTCACTCCAATAAAAAAATAGCTATACCTAAATAAAAAAGGTCTACGGGACACGACATAAATAAAACTCACCGGAAGCTTCCCAAACACCCAAGTCTTTGGATCTGCGTTGCCTTTTTTATCAAATCTGCATCAGCTAGATCGGAAAGCTTGTCAGGATCCATGAAACATATGCGGAGGACTCGCATGTCAGGTTCTAGAGTCTTGCCATAGATAAGGCAGTCAAGGTACATTAGTACAGGCCCTATAGCACATCATGTGATTACTTTCCCAATGGTAACACCATCTTGGTACCTGACAATAGCCCTTCTAAGCTCATCAACCATCAGCTGGCAATAATCCATATTAGCCATGTCCTCAATGACAAGATCCTCAAACATTGCTGCCTCTCTCGAAACACGCGGGGCGGCACCAGGCAACACAACCTTCATAAACACAATAATGAAGAACAATTTGAGAGCAAGGTCATCTTTGCTAGGATCCTTGACAAGCACCTTGAGCCTATCCCTCAAATCCTTTGTCTTGATATCTTTGTTCCTGCCAATGTCAAGCTCCGATCTTAACTTCATCACAGCGTTTTCATATTCGTCCTCTGACGGCCTTGGTGCAGAACGACCACCATGAGGGAATCCAAATAAATGTTGTATACCATCGCTAGTGATGCTAAGCTTCTTATTAGACTCACCCATGTCAAGAGTCATCGTATCAGGATACTTCAGGTACAAAGCTCCCATCAGAGGGCGGGAAATGTTAGACTTCACCTTCCATTTGAAGATAGAACCAAAACCAGCTGCATGAACCCTAGCCACATGGCGACTCTCAAGCAATTTAGCACAAGCATCAATCTCTCTCAACAAACATCGCACAGTTATGTTCAATCGCTGTAGGTCACCTTCATCCAAAGCAACTTTTCCAGCATTGCCTCTCACCAGCTTGACCGGACGCATAACGCTAACAGGCTGTAAATGAAAACAAAGAAGTCACAGCTTAATTAAATGAATATAGAAAACAAAACAAACATATGAAGGCAAGAAAAATAAATAAAGATTGCACAAGTTCAACTCTTAAAATAACATCAGTACCACCCTCAATTGATGCAAACAATGACCAGCCCTCACCTGGCCAGCATACCAACCTAGACACAATTAAATCATTGCAAGTACAACTAGTAAGTCACATACAGTAAAAACACGTACCACTGCATGTTTGTCTTGAGAATTAACTTCAATATCATCTTATTCAGATACAGGATCTTAAGCTTCGACACGAGCACGCTTCTACACACCTTTGTTCACCTTCGCAGGAGCAACTTTACTCTTCTTATTTTCCTTCAACAAAGAGCGCTCTGGAAGAGGAGACGAAGAAGGCTTCTTATTTGACAAAACTCGTGGACTTCGATGAACAGGAGAGCCACCAAGTGTGCTTGGACCAATCTTCACAGCAACACTATCTCCATCAGCTTTGCTATCACCAGGTTGGGAACCAGCTTTCACACGTGGGCAATGCCTCTGTGTGCCATCAGGATTTGGATCTGACATCTTCCTCTTCAAAACAGCTTTATTTCCTTAACTGCATCACGAGTAAACACTTGCGTCAAACGAGTCTGCATTAGGTTTGTCTTCACAGGCATGTCAGCTCCATGAGATCCAGCATCAACAGTTGAAAAGGCCTCATCACCACCTTCATCACCTACGCCTTTAGGAGCTTGAGCAACATCCTCATCGCTTCAATGCACACAAGCATCCTTTTGACGCCGTTCCAACTCCTTTCTCCTCTAGAAATCACTGTTATTCTTTATTAATATCTTCAATATCCTCTGCAATGCTAAGAGAATAAATTCCATCATTAATATCTTTGATAACATCAGCAATGTCCTCAGCAGCAGCATGGCTGTCATTAACTGCATAAACAAATAACATAAGCACACACATATAAAATTAAACATAATTAACATTGCAAAGACAAGATAAATAACGTGCATAGCATCAGACACAAACAAAAGGAAAAAAATGATGTAACTAAACATATTTATTTATTCAAGGCTATTAAAAAAAGAGCAAATATAAGGAAAACACCAGCAACACTCGCAAGTTCTTCTAGAGGATTTGGTATCTCAAAAATAACATTCACAAGATCTTGAAAGCGTTCTGGTATGTCAGAATCAGGAGGTATAGACACTCCAACATCTGCAACAACATCATAATCTTTAAAAAAGGTAAAAAAAGAAAAGTACATGAACAAGCAATCAGTTCAACTATATGAACACTACAAGTGCACCCAATAAAATAATATCACCCCACCACTAGCACACCAAACTTCAAAATGACAACTCTTTAAACATCATAGTAGTTCTTCTCAGACTGCTACAAACTATTCAAATGCCAGGACAACGGTTCAAACTACACATGCTAATCAGTACTGCAACCTGTCTGCAGGTCACAGCAACCTAAAAACTAGACATACCACACATTCCAGGGCAAAAATTACCAACAATCAAAATCCATACAACTTGTAAAGTCCATACGACAACACATATACAACTAATAACCTATTAAGCACCAGATATGATAAACCATCATCCGAATTATAGGAAAAATTACCTGCATTCAACTTGTCTGGACTGGATAATGTACCCATTGAGATCTACAGACTTAAAATCTGCCGAACCAGAACTGCAAGACACATGAACAAAAATTAGGGCTCTTACCTATTTCAGAAACAAAGAACGCCATACAAAGCAAAACTCTTACGAGCAAACACAAAATCCACCATCAAATCCAGTATCACTAACGTGAACCACTCGTTCAAGAGCAAAGGAACCCTAGCGAATCCAGCCTGAGACTGCTTGAGAGCAATAACTCAGAAATACAGCGGGAATTTGTACATAAGGGGACAAAAAGGGAGTCCATGGCAGAGCAAAAGGAGCAAACAGAGCACCCAAGCCTCCACCCCTGGAGTTCAACCCGCCGGTCGACGCTCCCACGGCGAAACAAGAGAAGAAGCTTCTATGTGAGAAGAGGACAGGAGGGGAACGAAGAAGGAATCGATTTGTGGAGGGGAGGGGAGCGGAACGGGGAGAGCGGAGGTTAAAAGGTGAGTGGGAGAAAACCGACGGCTAAAGCCCACTATCTCTGGGCAACTTGTCTCAGATAATAGCAAAAATTAAATACAATAAAAAATTAATATAGAGGGAGAAAACAAATGGCTAAAGTACAAATAATAACTCATAACAGTACAATAAAAATTATCTAAAAAGTGCAAATGAAATAACACTTCATAACGGTGCTGGTTTTCCCCCTAAAAAAAGATAAGATGATGGGGGGCAAGTCATGTTACGCACTCACCTCCGCATACGACGTCACGGCATGCCGCGTCGTCGCCTACTACGGCTCGTTCCTGGCTTGGCCTCGCCGGGATGGGGGAGGGGGGTCCTGACCCCCTCCCCCCTGGCCCGGCCTTGCGCTAACGCAGCAGTGCGCTCGTTTGACAGGCGCAGTGCGGTTATTCTGTTTCCCGCCACATGCACCCACACACCCTAAGATAGATAATGGGGGGCAAATCCATACAAGGAATATGTGTCAGTACAACTATGCCCCTCGGTGCGGTGCTGGTTTTCCCCCTAAAAAAGATAAGATAATGGGGGGCAAGTCATGTTACGAACTCGCCTCCGCATGCAACGTCGCGGCACGCGGCGTCATTGCCTGCTACGGCTCGTTCCTGGCACGGCCTCGCCGGGATGGGGGAGGGGGGAGTCTTGACCCCCTCCCCCCGGCTCGGCCTCGCGCTAACACGGCAGTGCGCTCGTTTGACACGCACAGTGCGGTTATTCCGTTTTCCCCTAGACGCACCCACACACCCTAAGATAGATAATGGGGGCAAGTCCATAGAAGGAAGATGTGTCAGTACAACTATGCCCCTCGTTGCGGTGCTGGTTTTTCCCCTAAAAAAGATAAGATGATGGGGTGCAAGTCCATAAAAGGAAGATGTGTCACTACAACGATGCCCCTTGGTGCAGTGCTAGTTTTCCCCCTAAAAGAGGATAAGATAATGGGGGCAAGTCATGTTACGGACTCACCTCCGCATGAGGGCCGCGGCATGCCGCGTCATCGCCTGGCATGGCCCGTTCCTAGCTTGGCCTCGCCGGGATGGGGGAGGGGGTCCCTCCCCCCTCCCCCCCGGCTCTGCCTCGAGCTAACGCGGCAGTGCGCTCGTTTGACACACGCAATGCGGTTATTCTGTTTCCCCTCACACGCACCCACACACCCTAAGATACACAATGGGGGGCAAGTCCATACAAGGAAGATGTGTCAGTACAACTATGCCCCTCGGTGCGGTGCTGTTTTCCCCCCTAAAAAGATAAGATAATGGGGGGCAAGTCCATACAGGGAAGATGTATCAGTACAACTATGCCCCTCGGTGCGGTGCTGGTTTTTCCCCTAAAAAAGATAAGATAATGGGGGCAAGTCATGATACGGACTCGCCTCCGCATGCGACGCCACGACACGCCACGTCGTCGCCTGCTACGGCTCGTTCGTGGCTCAGCCTCGCCGGGATGGGGGAGGGGTGGTTCCTCCCCCCTCCCCCCCGGCTCGACCTCGCGCTAAAGCGACAGTGTGCTCGTTTGACAGGCACAGTGCAGTTATGCTGTTTCCCCCCACACGCACCCACACACCCTAAGATAGATAATGGGGGGCAAGTCCATACAAGGAAGATGTGTTAGTACAACTATGCCCCTCGGTGCTGTGCTGGTTTTTCCCCTAAATAAAGATAAGATAATGGGGGGCAAGTCCATACAAGGAAGATGTGTCAGTACAACTATGCCCCTCGATGCGGTGCTGGTTTCCCCCCTAAAAAGATAAGATAATGGGAGCAAGTCATGTTACGGACTCACCTCCGCATGCGACGCCGCAGCATGTCGTGTCGTCACATGCTATGGCTCGTTCCTGGCTTGGCCTCACCGGGATGGTGAAAGCACATTTTCTCCCTTGGTGGTTTTGGTAATTAATAACAACATATAAGTCATTGAACTAATTTTTCCACCAAGTATATTTCAGGAAATGTTCAATGAGAGGATTGGCAAATGGAGATTGTGGAGAAACCCCAAGATGCAAGGACATAGGTTGGCCAAGCTTCAAGCAAGAGGACTCTACATTTTATATTTGTGAGAAATCACTTTGACTCATAGGAAAGCCAATACTATTAAAAGGGGGTAAGGTGTTGTTGGTGAACAATATGCTCAAACGTGCACAAGTGATAGTCGCCAAAAATATCCACAAAAACTCTCCCACCAAAGTCTATTCTATACCCAACACTCAAAATCGGTGCAACCAACTTTCCCACTTCGGTGCCACCGATTACAGAACCTAGAAAGACTCTGCCAAACCCTAGCCACTTCGGTGCAACCGATTCCATACCGGTGCCACTCAGTTTAGGTTGCCAACTTTTTGTTATGCAAATTCACTTTTTCAGTCCCACCGAGAATGCTGGATCGGCGTCACCGATATTGGAAATCTGACCGTTGGTCACCTTATCGGTGCAACCGAGTTTCCTATATCGGTCTCACGAGATTCAAAAGTAGCCACATTTTGGTCACTTCGGTACCACCGAGATTTATATATCGGTATCACCGAGATTCAAAGTTGCTAACTTTAGGCCAGTTCGGTACCACCAAGATTTACACATCGGTGTCACGGAGTCTGACTTATTGTGTGTGATGGTTGGATTTTTGGAGATGCCTATATATACCCCTTCACCACCACCTACTCGAAAGAGAAGCACTCATAACTATTCCATACCTATCCTATCAGATTTTCTGAGAGAGAACCACCTACCCTTGTATTGAGGTCAAGAATTCCACTCCAATCATATGGATCTTGATCTCTAGCCACCCCAAGTTGCTTTCCACCAATCTCATCTCTTCTACCAAGCCAAATCTTTGAGAGAGTGATTGTGTGTTGAGGAGTCTATCATCTTGAAGCACAACAGCAAGGAGTTCATCGTCATTACCGAGCCTATTACCTTTTGGAGGGTGGAGCCTCCTAGATTGGTTAGGTGTCACTTGGGAGCCTCCTACTTCGTGTTGTGGAGTAAACCAAGAAGTTTGTAAGGTCAAGGAGATTGCCTACTTCGTGAAGATCTACCCCATAGTGAGGCTAGTCCTTCGTGGACGGAAGCCGTACGGAATAGTCAAGGTTGCTACTTCGTGGACCCTTTTGGGTGGAGCCCTCCATGGACTCTCGCGACCGTTACCCTCCGTGGGTTTAAGACTCCATAAACGTGGATGTACGATAGAGCCACCTATTGGAACCGTGGGAAAAATCATCGTGTCTACAATTGCGTTTGATCTTCCTACCCTATCCCTTCTATACATGCTTGTTGTTACTTTCCGATGCTATATACTCTTAGACTTGCATGTATAGGGTGTACTTGACTTGCCATGAAATGCTAAAAACTGTCAACCCTAAAAATTGGTATAGTCAAAGCTTTTATTTGGTCAAGTAGTCTAGTCACCCCCCCTCTAGACATACTTTTGATCCTACAAGTGGTATCAGAGCCTTGGTCTCCATTGCTTAGGTCTCACAACCTAGGAGAAGTATGACATCTAGTGAGGGAAGTTATCATCGTAGAGGTCTGTACTTTGATGGCACTAATTTTGCTAGTTGGAAGCACAAAATGAAAATGCATATTCTTGGTCATAACCCCGTCATTTGGCCTGTTGTTCGTGTTGGCTTGCATGGTGAGTTCTTTGCGGATGGACGGGAACCGGAACGTGAAGCGACCGCGGATGAATTGAAGATGTTGCAATACAATGCTCAAGCATGTGACATTCTCTTCAACTGCTTATGCCCCAAAGAATTCAACAAAATCGGCCGTCTTGAGAATGCAAAAGAGATTTGGGATACTTTGGTTGATATGCACGAAGGAACCAAGTCCGTAAGAGAATCCAAGTTAGATGTTCTTCAAGGTTAGCTTGACAAGTTCAAGATGAAGGATGGTGAAGGAGTCGTAGAGATGTACTCTAGACTAGATCTCATCGCAAATGAGATTGTCGGCTTAGGAAGCAAAGAAATGACCGACAAATTCATCATCAAGAAGATACTTAGAGCTTTGGACGAGAGATACGACACCGTGTGCACATTGATCCAAATGATGCCAAACTACAAAGATCTCAAGCCTACGGAAGTCATTCGAAGGATTGTTGCTCATGAGATGACACTCAAAGATAAAGAAGAGCTTGATCGCAAGTCTAGCAGTGCTTACAAAGACACAAGTTATGCTCCCGCAACTTCAAGTAACAACCTTGTCACCAATGAAGAAATAAGCCTCATGGTCAAGAGATTCAACAAGTTCTACAAGAATAGATGCAAACAAAGAAACTCCAACTCAAGATATGAAGAGAAGCGTTTGTCAAGTCGTGACGACAATTGCTACAATTGTGGGAAGCCCGGACACTACTCAAATGAGTGCACGGCACCTTACAAAAGAAGAGAAGAGTCACCTCGAAGATGAAGCTCAAGGAATGAATCACCACAAAGAGAGAGAAGGGGTAGAGATGATCATTATGAACGAAGATACTCAAGGAGAAGTAGAGATGCGGAGCAGAAGGACAAGTACACCAAGAGCTACACAAGAAGAAAACATCAAGCTCACGTTGGTGAATGGGTTTCCGGCTTCGACTCCGACAACAACTCTGAGAGAAGCTATCACTCCAACTCCGACTATAGTCAAGATGATGGTGTTGCCGGAATTGCTCTAGTGACTACCAACTCCAACGATCTATTTGATTCACCAAATGAAGGGAGTGGAAGTTTCTTCATGTCTAAAGGCCCCAAGGTATCACACCCCGAATATCTTCATTTTGATAGGGATGAAGATGATCTACTTTGTGATGATGACTTGCTTTGTGATAAAACTAGTGATATTGATCAAAATGAACTTGATAATTCTCATGCTAGTCAAGATAAGTCAATTGATGATGATAAGATGAAAATAGAACAACTAACTAAAGAACTAAACACTCTTAAGTTAGCTCATGAATCTACTCTCGAAGATCATAGAGAGCTTGTGAGAACTCATGAGAAGCTACGCTTCGAGAAGCTCAACTTGGAGCAAGAGCATGAGTTTCTCAAAGCTATGAATGACGATCTCCGAAAGAAGACCTCATATTATCTAGCTAAACGACTACTCTTGTCTACTTTCATGCCTCAAGTTAAAACTAAGCAATCTAGTAACAAAGGCAAGAAAGATTCTTCATCTAGTAGAAACAATAAAAGTGATAAATCCAATGATGTTTCTTCTAGTAATTCTATTGATTCCACTAATGATGTTTCTCTTAGCCAAGTTACACTTGAGCAAGAAAATGCTTTATTTAAAGGAATTATAGAAAAAGGTATCTACAAGAGTCTTGCCGGATGTAAGCAATTTGAGGAAATTGTACGCAAGCACGGAGGATACCGGAAGAATCATGGTGTTGGCTACTTCAACGCTAATGGAGTTGAGTGGGAAGAAGGTCAATATCCCAAGTCCAAGTTTGTTCCTCAAAAGGAGAAGTATTAAAATACTCTTACCAAAGGGACAAACACTCAAGATGACCTTCCACCACAAGACCACAAGCTCAAGCAAAAGAACATGCTTCAAGAGGACATTGACTCATATAAATATGAACCCCTAGCTTTGGTGGAGTGGGTTCCTAACGCTACTTCAAACTCAACTACTACAAAGGCTACTTCAACACCAAGGATCCCCATCAACTTGATGTGGGTTCCCAAGAAGAAGAACTAGTAAGTTCTTGAGGGGTGACTCCGCCAATGAAATTCACGCACATTCGTTATTGGCAAGAAATTTTTACACTCAACATCAACTCAATGCAATAGTTCAAGGAGTCATACATTCCCTCAAAGGTAAGCAAGGGAGAAGGTAATCAACTAATCAATGGACATTATAACATATGCTTTGCACTCCATGTGCATAGATACCCTTGTATTTGTCTCTTGTATCTTGGGACTAACCCATGTAGGTGAGAGGAGTAAGGAAACAACAAGGATGCTCCCAACTCTTGGTGGTCTTCATCAACATTGAGCATCCACAATCACCTCACCAACATGAAGTCTTCATCGACAAAACCCAAGGTTAGTTTATCCCTCTTATGGGGGGATGTCACATTAAGGGGGAGCTTTACTCTAAAACTTGAGTCAAAGCATGTCTTAGCATGTGACAACATTAAATGCTTTATGTAAAAGTGGTAACCCCACTTGTGCTTAAATGATGAGTATGACCTATGACCAAGTACTCTTACTTGGCTACTAAGTCAAATACTCATATATAGATGACTTCATCATCGCCCAAGTGCTTGTTTGATGCTAGTATGTTTGTCATGATTTCTTTTGACATCTTATTGTGTGGGCATGTTGGTCTGCACTTATTATCTCATTCAAGGACATCCAATTGTTGCTATTTGGCTTTTGATTTATCTTTCGCCAATTGGATGGACAAGAATGCCTAGGACCACTCTCTAGCTATCTATGCTTTCTCACCTCATATTCCATTCATGCTGCATCACAAAATTTAAAACAAGTACTTTTCGATCCCTCTGTGTGTGGAGCACTCGGAGTTCCGTATCGACAAGGACTGACCATTAAAACCTCCCAAGTGCAACTCGGTGGAACCAACACCAAAATCTTGGTCTCATCGATTGCCTAGGGTTGATCTGGTTTTGAATCTCGATAACACCGATTTCATATTCTCGGTTACACCGAGTTTCCCTGTCAGCTGACAGTTGTGGAACTCGGTGACACCGAAAACATAAAATCGGTATCACCAATAGTGAAGGGTATATATGCTGTGGACCTCGATGCTTTGAAATTTCTATCTTCAACGTCACGCCTCAGAACCCTAAGTTGCCGCCCCAAGACCCCTAGTCATTGCCCTTGACTTCCCGAGCCTCTCCGCTGCTGGGAATCACCGTCGTCGACGTAATCTTCACCAACATCGCCGTCGTAGAGGATCCACGCCAAGCTAGGGTACGGATTTGATCTCTAGTGCGTTCCCAGTCTGATTCTTGCGCATTGGACCTTGTTTTCTCAATAAGCCACCTATTGCTCATACATCTATCCACTAGAAATTGCAAAATCTCGAGTTAGATGGATTTTATAGGGTTTTGTTGTCTGCCCGATACATCTCGGTGGAACCGAAACGAAAATATCGGTCTCACCGATATGCATTTTTGTGAGGGCGAGAACTGACTCGATGGAACCAAGTGGCTCTTTTTGGTCCTACCGAAAAGGCTGTCAAGTTTCTATTAACGAGTTGGTCAGTCTCGGTCTCACCGAAAATTTCTTTTCGGCTGTACCGATATGTATTTGACAGATTGCAAAACTTTTGAAAACTCATTGCTCAATTTTCAAAAATATCCTCATTTTGTGATGACTTGTCTCCTTCTTCTCATCTACACTCTATTCACAGGGTCAGCATGTCAGGTTCAGAAGACAGTCAGAACAGGTCAGAGCACAGAGCAGACATGAGTTCAGGCATAAGCCTAGAGCCTAGTTCATTCTCAGATCCAGGCACCCCCAGTTCACATGGGTTGCCCAAGGCTGCCACCAGAACCAGGAAGAGGTTGAACTCAGAAGAAGAAGATTCAGACTTTGTCCCTGAGGAAATTCTTCCTAAGAAGCAAGAGAAGGTTGCCAAGAAAGCTTCCATTTAAGCCACTTCCTCCAGGAGAGTTGTCAGCAAGATCTATGCACAAGCTTCTACCTTCAAGGCTCATGAGACTGCCAAAGCAACAATGTCCGTTGATATGCCCAAGAGAGCTATGCCAAAAAGGCAGGAGAGAAAAAGGCTAGGAAGAGGATCATTCATGTGACTGGCAGTCCTACCTCCATGTTTGAGTATCTAGAAGAAGCTGATGCTGCTGAGGAAGAAGGAGGTTGAGCCAACTACAAAGGCTCCTCCCAAGAAGAAGGCAAAGAAACTGATGTCTGATGCTATGCCTAAAACCAGCACATCCAAGAAGGCTGCTGAGAAGCCCAAGAGGACAACTAGGCAGAGTCCAGCCTTTGAGAAGAACAAAGGGACTGCCTCCAGAGCTGAAGCTGATGATGATCTGACAACACTAATGAATCTTAGACCACACCTCCCAGTTCATAATGCCAGTTACCCACTAGCCGAGGACATGAAGAAGAGGAAGGACTCAGGACTGAGGGCATGGAGAGCTATTGATCCTTATGCCCAGAGAAAGAAAACAGTTGTGGACTATAGGTTCTATACCAAGGAGCAATAGGACTTCTATGAGACTGTGCTCTTTGACAAGAGTCCAGGTGTCAACGATATGCGATACGTTGATTGGAAGTACATCAAGGAGAATGAGGACTACTTTCCAAGTGTCTCGGACAACTTCCATTGCATTGGTCTTGATGAGTTTGTTGGCAGAGAATTCAGATCATGGAATGACGAGATGATCATGCAGTTCTACTCCACCGCACACTTCTACGGAGATGGTAGAATTGTGTGGATGACTGAAGGTGCGAGATACGAATCAACAGTGGAGGAATGGGCAGATATCTTAGGAGTTTCTGAAGCACGGGATGGTGACTTGGATGTCTACTCAGAATCCAAGGCAAGCCACAATGATATGGCAAATATGTACAAGGAGATCACTACTGCAAATGTGAAGTCTCACAGGCTAGGATCTATCTACTTTCTCCAGACTGGCCTCCGCACTATCAACACCATTCTGAGGCATACACTGATGCCCAAGTCCGGAGATGACAAGATGATCTGAGGCCACTCCATCAATATGTTGATCCATCTTGACAGACACACCAGGATCAGAGTCATGGATTTGATTGTTGAGACAATCAAGAGGGTTGTTGTTGATCAGAAGCGCTCATGCTGTTATGCACCCTACATCTAGATGCTCATAAACTCAAGACGGGAGAAGCACATCTTTGCCCTGAATCACCCACATTTGCCCCTACAGCCAGATCTCGAGGACAATGTTGTGGTGATGGATGATGATCATCCCACTTCTGCTGCAGCTCAGGCAGAAGTAGAGGCAGTGAGAGCCACTAGTGCTCAAGCCCCTAGATCCAAGAACGAGCAAATGGATCTATTGATTGCATCTGTTCAAGGCATGCAAAAGGACATTAAGGGGATTCTGGACAACCAGAACAGTCTTGTTAGAATCTTTGAGACCGGAATCAAAACCCTTACAGATAAGGTGGACAGGCTGACGAAGATAGTCACAGATCTTCGGCATGAAGTTGACTTCGTGGAAATCCCTCGGGTCTCTTCTAGGGCCAGGCACTTAGTTCACTACTCAGACGAGGATGATGATGATGATGAGTATGATTCACCTCCAGGGCCAGGCACTCACTACTCAGGCCAGATCAACCACAGTGCCAGCTCCATCAGCTCCATCAACATCAGCTCCATCAGTCACCACTCTAGCTCCATCTACGACATCTGCAGAGATCTTCGCCGATGCCGTCATCTCGACTCCTTCATCAACAACCGAAGGAGATGTGCCCAAGAACGCTTAGATATATGCCTTTGAAATTTTGGGTAACTTGTTGCCAAAGGGGGAGAAGTGTATATAGATCTTTAGGCTTCGAGTGAGAGAGCATTTTGGTTTTTTATTGCTTTTCAGAAACAATATCTTTTGGTTGCTTGTGATACACTTTTTTTGTGATGCTACTACTTCCTATCATCTGAATGCCTTATGAGATGATCTTAATACATTGCTTGACTGTGTTGTGCTATGATGTTCACTCTAATTATTCTCGCACACAACCAAGTTGTATGTGACATGGAAGAAGTGCCCCATATACCTAATCGACTGTGCATTTGAATTCAAATGCAAATTAAAAATAATGCACAAATTTAGGGGGAGCTCTTGCTTATCACATACTTCTCAAAGCGACGATTATATTCATTGATTTTACCATATGTCGAAGCTTTGATCTATATGTTGTCATCAATTACAAAAAAGGGGGAGATTGAAAGCACATTTGCTCCCTCGGTGGTTTTGGTAATTATAACAACATATAAGTCATTGAACTAAAGTTTACACCAAGTATATTTCAGTAAATGTTCAATGAGAGGATTGGCAAAAGGAGATTGTGGAGAAACCCCAAGATGCAAGGAAATAGGTTGGCCAAGATTCAAGCAAGAGGACTCTACATTTTATATTTGTGAGAAATCACTTTGAGTCATAGGAAAGCTAATACTATTAAAAGGGGCTAAGGTGTTGTTGGTGAACAATATGCTCAAACGTGCACAAGTGATAGTCGCCAAAAACATCCACAAAAACTCTCCCACCAAAGTCTGTTCTATATCCAACACTCAAATCGGTGCAACCAACTTTCCCACTTCGGTGCCACCGATTCCAGAACCTAGAAATACTCTGCCAAACCCTAGCCACTTCGATGCAACCGATTCCATACCGGTGCCACTGAGTTTAGGTTGCCAACTTTTTGTTACGCAAATTCACTTTTTTGGTCCCATCGAGAATGCTGGATCGGCGTCGCCGAGATTGGAAATCTGACCGTTGGTCACCTTATCGGTGCAACCAAGTTTCCTATATATGTCTCATGAGACTCAAAAGTAGCCATATTTTGGTCACTTTGGTACCACCGAGATTTATATATCGGTCTCACCGAGATTCAAAGTTGCTAACTTTAAGACACTTTGGTACCACTGAGATTTACACATCGGTGTCACCGAGTTTGACTTATTGTGTGTAACGGTTGGATTTTTGGAGATGCCTATATATACCCCTTCACCACCACCTACTCGAAAGAGAAGCACTCAGAACTATTCCATACCTATCCTATCAGATTTTCTAAGAGAGAACCACCTACCCTTGTGTTGAGGTTAAGATATTCCACTCCAATCATATGGATCTTGATCTCTAGCCTCCCTAAGTTGCTTTCCACCAATCTCATCTCTTCTACCAAGCTAAATCTGTGAGAGTGTGATTGTGTGTTGAGGAGTGTATCATCTTGAAGCACAAGAGCAAGGAGTTTCCACCAAGTATATTTCAGGAAATGCTCAATGATAGGATTGGCAAAAGGAGATTGTGGAGATACCCCAAGATGTAAGGAAATAGGTTGGCCAAGCTTCAAGCAAATGGACTCTACATCTTATATTTGTGAGAAATCACTTTGAGTCCATAGGAAAGCCAATACTATTAAAAGGGGGTATGGTTTTGTTGGTGAACAATATGCTCAAATGTGCACAAGTGATAGTCACAAAAACATCCACAAACTCTCCAACCAACTTCTGTTCTATACCTAACACTCAAAATCGATGCAACCAACTTTCCCATAAGGTGCCACCGAGTCCAGAACCTAGACAGACTCAGCCAAACCCTAGCCACTTCGGTTCAACCGATTCCATACTAGTGCCACCGAGTTTAGGTTGTTATGCAAATTCACATTGTTGGTACCACCGAGAATGTTGGATCGGCGTCACCGAGATTGGAAATCTGACCATTGGTCACCTTATCGGTGCAACCGAGTTTCCTATATCGGTCTCACCGAGATTCAAAAGTTGCCACCTTTCGGTCACTTCGGTACCACCGAGATTAACACATCGGTGTCACCGAGTTCGTCATTTTGTGTGTAACGGTTGGATTTTTGGGGATGCCTATATATACCCCTTCACCACCACCTACTCGGAAGTGAAGCACTCAGAACTATTCCACACTTGCCCCATCCAGTTTTTTGAGAGAGAACCACCTACCCTTGCGTTGAGGTCAAGATCTTCCACTCCAATCATATGGATCTTTATCTCTAGCCTCCCCAAGTAGCTTTCCACCAATCCCATCTCTTCCACCATGCCAAATATATGAGAGATGATTGAGTGCTGAGGAGTCTATCATCTTGAAGCACACGAGCAAGCAGTTCATCGTCATTACCAAGCCTATTACCTTTTGGAGGGTGGTGCCTCCTAGATTGGTTAGGTGTCTCTTGGGAGCCTCCTACTTCATGTTGTGGAGTGAACCAAGAATTTTGTAAGGGCAAGGAGATCGCCTACTTCATGAAGATCTACCCATAGTGAGGCTAGTCCTTTGTGGACGGAAGCCGTTATGGAATAGTCAAGGTTGCTACTTCATGGACCCTTTTCGGTGGAGCCCTCCGTGGACTCTTGCGACCGTTAACCTCCGTGGGTTGAAGACTCCATAAATGTGAATGTACGATAGCGCCACCTATTGGAACCACGGGAAAAATCATCGTGTCTACAACTGTGTTTGGTCTTCCTACCCTATCCCTTCTATACATGCTTGTTGTTACTTTCCGCTGCTATATACTCTTAGACTTGCATGTGTAGGGTGTACTTGACTTTCCATGAAATGCTAAAAATTGTCAACCCTAAAACTTGGTATAGGAAAAACTTTTATTTGATCAAGTAGTCTAATCACCCCCCTCTAGACATACTTTCGGTCCTACAAGTGGTATCAGAGCTTTGGTCTCCATTGCTTAGGTCTCACAACCTAGGAGAGTATGGTGTTTGTGAGGGAAGTTATCACCGTATAGGTCCGTACTTTGATGGCACTAACTTTGCTAGTTGGAAGCACAAAATGAACATGCATATTCTTGGTCATAACCCCACCGTTTGGGATGTTGTTCATGTTGGCTTGCAAGGTGATTTCTTTGCGGATGGACAGGAACCGGATCGTGAAGCGACCACGGATGAGTTGAAGATGTTGCAACTCAATGCTCAAGCATGCGACATTCTCTTCAACTGCTTATGCCCCGAAGAATTCAACAAAATCAGCCGTGTTGAGAATGCAAAATAGATTTGGGATACTTTGGTTGATATGCACGAACGAACCGAGTCTGTGAGAGAATCCAAGTTAGATGTTCTTCAAGGTCAGCTTGACAAGTTCAAGATGAAGGATGGTGAAGGAGTCGCAGAAATGTACTCTAGGCTAGCTCTCCTCACCAATGAGATCACCGGCTTAGGAAGAGAAGAAATGACCGACAAATTCATCATCAAGAAGATACTTAGAGCTTTGGATGAGAGATATGACACCATGTGCACATTGATCCAAATGATTCCAAACTACAAAGATCTCAATCCTACGGAAGTCATTGGAAGGATTGTTGCTCATGAGATGACACTCATAGATAAGGAAGAACTTCACCTCAAGTCTAGCGGTGCTTACAAAGCCATAAGTGATGCTCTCGCAAATTCAAGTAGCAACCCTGTCACCAATAAAGAGATAAGCCTCATGGTCAAGAAATTTAACAAGTTCTACAAGAATAGAGGCAAAGAATGAAGCTCCAACTCAAGATATGTTGAGAAGCATTCATCACGTCGTGACCACAATTGCTAAAATTGTGGGAAGCCCGGACACTACTCAAATGAGTGCACGGCTCCCTACAAAAGAAGAGAAGAGTCACCTCAAAGACGAAGCTCAAGGAATGAATCACCACAAAGAGATAGAAGGAGTAGAGATGATCGTTATGATCAAAGACACTCAAGGAGAAGTAGAGATTCAGAGCAGAAGGACAAGTATGTTGGAAATATGCCCTAGAGTCAATAATAAATTAGTTATTATCATATTTACTTGTTCATAATAATCATTTATTATCCATGCTATAATTGTATTGATCGGAGACTCACATACATGTGTGGATACATAGACAACACCTTGTCCCTAGTATGCCTCCAGTAGACTAGCTCATTGATCAAAAGATGGTTAAGGTTTCCTTGCCATGGACATGAGATATCATTTGATAACGGGATCAGATCATTAGGAGAATGATGTGATGGACAAGACCCAAACTACAAACGTAGCATATGATCGTGTCAGTTTATTGCTACTGTTTTCTGCATGTCAAGTATATGTTCCTATGACCATGAGATCATGCAACTCACAGACATCGGAGGAGTGCCTTGTGTGTATAAAACGTCGCAACGTAACTAGGTGACTATAAAGGTGCTCTACAGGTATCTCCGAGGGTGTCTGTTGAGTTGGCATGGATCGACACTGGGATTTGTTCCTCCGTCTGACAGAGTGGTATCTTAGGGCCCACTCGGTAATAAAACATCACAACAAGCCTTGCAAGCAATATGACTAAGTGTTAGTCACAGGATCTTGTATTACAGAATGAGTAAAGACACTTGCCGGTAACGAGGTTGAACTAAGCATGGAGATAGTGACGATCGATTCTCGGGCAAGTAACATACCAAAGAACAAAGGGAACATCATACGGGATTAATTGAATCCTTGACATAGAGGTTCGACCGATAAAGATCTTTGTAGAATATGTAGGAACCAATATGGGCATCCAGGTCCCGCTATTGGTTATTGACCGTAGAGGTGTCTCGGTCATGTCTACATAGTTCTCGAACCCGCAGGGTCTGCACAGTTAAGGTTTGGTGACGTTTCGATAGTATAGAGTTATGTATGGTGGTGACCTAAGGTTGTTCGGAGTCCCGGATGAGATCCCGTACATCACAAGGTGCTCCGGAATGGTTCAGAGGTAAATATTGATATATAGGAAGTCCCATTTTGGTCGTCGGAAAAGTTTTGGGCTAATCGGTAATGTACGGGGAGTGCCGGTAGTATACCGGGAGACCAGCGGGAGGGGTATTTCGACCCAAGAGGCTTGATGGGCTGTGGGAGGGTAAATACCAGCCTATTGTGGGCTGGTGGAAGTCCCACACAAGGCCCATGCATCTGGGAGAAAAAGCCCAAAGGGAAAAAGGTGGAAAAAGGCCAAAAAAGGGAGGAATCCTAGTCCTATTAGGATTGGAGGAGGAGTCCTCCTCTCCTCCCCACTTTGGCCGACCCAAGGGCTGTCTTTTTGGCAGCCAAGCCTCCTCCTCCTCTCCTCCTATATATACTAGAGGATTTTAGGGTTTTGGCACAGAATTTTCAGCCACGTGCTACCCGTTCCTCTAGTGCATAGTTTCTCCTCTAGATCGATTTTCTGCAGTGCTTAGGCGAAGCCCTGCCGGAATAGCTCCACCACCATTGCCACAGCACCTTCACTCTGCTAGAGAACTCTTCTACCTCTACGCTCCCTCTTTCTGGATCAAGAAGGCGGAGATCGTCATCAAGCTGTACGTGTGCTGAACGTGGAGGTGCCGTTCGTTCGGCGCTAGATTGGAAGGACCGTGATCAAGATTGCGAGACGGATCGTGATGAGATCGCGGGATGGATCGTGATGAGTTCGCGGGACGGATCGTGATTTTATCGTGGGACGGATCGCGATGTGATCGTGGGAAGCTTGCCGATTTGGATCGCGAAGATGTTTGACTACACCAACCGCGTTTCTTAACGCTTCCCGCTTAGCGATCTACAAGGGTATGTAGATCCACTCTCCCTCTCGTAGATGCTCATCACCATGGATAGATCTTGCGTGTGTGTAGGAAATTTTTTGTTTCCCATGCAATGTTCTCCAACAGTGGCATCATAAGCTAGGTCTATGTGTAGATGAGATCTCGAGTAGAACACAAAAGGTTTGTGGCCGTTGATGCTTAGATTGCTTCCTCCCTTTGTCGGATTTTGGTTCAGCGGTATTGTGAGATGAAGCGGCCTGGACCAACATTACTCATACGCTTACGAGAGACCGGTTCCCTCGACCGCAACTTTTTGCATAGATGGCTTGCAGGTGCTAGTTTCTCTCACTTTAGTTGGATCGGATTCGACAAAGGCGGTCCTTGAGAAGGTTGAAAAGCAACTAGTGTATCACCGTTGTGGTTTTTGCGTAGGTGAGAATTGTTCTTGCTAGATACCCATAGCAGCCACGTGAAACATGCAACAACAATTAGAGGACGTCTAACTTGTTTTTGCAGGGTATGTTGTGATGTGATATGGTCAATTACATGATGTGATATATGTGATGTATGAGATGATCATGTGTTGTATAGAATATCACGACTTGCATGTCAATGAGTACGGCAACCGACAGGAGCCATAGGGTTGTATTTAATTATTGTATGACCTGCATGTCAATCATTAAGCGCAATGTAATGCTTTACTTTATCGCTAAATGGTAGCAATAGTAGTAGAAGCATGGTTGGCGTGACAACCCTGATGGCGACACGTTGATGGAGATCAAGATGATGGAGATCATCATGTCATGACAGTGACGATGGAGATCATGCCGGTGCTTTCATGGTGGAGATCAAAAGCACAAGTTCATGGCCATATCATGTCACTTATGATTTGCATGTGATGTTAATCCTTTTATGCACCTTGTTTTGCTTAGGATGATGGTAGCATTATAAGGTGACCCCTCACTTAATTTCAAGATAAATTGTGTTCTCCCCGAGTGTGCACCATTGCCAAAGTTCTTCGTGTCGAGACACCACATGATGATCGGGTGTGATAGACTCTATGTTCACATACAATGGGTGCAAGCCAGTGTTGCACATGCAAAACACTCGGGTTAAACATGACGAGCCTAGCATGTACAGACATGGCCTCGGAACACAAGAGACCGAAAGGTCGAACATGAGTCATATAGTAGATATGACCAACATGATGATGTTCACCATTGAAACCACCTCAACTCACGTGATGATCGGACTTGAGTTGGTGAATTTGGATCATGTATCACTCGAATCACTGGAGGGATGCCAATTTGAGTGGGAGTTCTTAAGTAATATGATTAATTGAACTCATTATCATGAACATTGTCAATAGTGTCTGTGCAAATTATGTTGTAGATCACTTGCTCGCGCTATAGCTCCCTTGAATTTTTATATGTTCCTAGAGAAATAGAGTTGAAAGAGGTTGGTAGCAATATTGCGGACTGGGTCCGTGATCTCAGGATTTTCCTCATTGCTGCACAGAAGGCTTATGTCCTTAATGCACCGCTCGGTGCGCCAACCCCTCTAGCATGGTTTGTAGATGTTGTGAACATCTGACAGGCACATTCTGATGACTACTTAATAGATTAGTGAGTCATGCATTATGGCTTAGAATTGAGGCTCCAAAACGTTTTGAACGTCACAAAACATATGAGATGTTCTAAGAGCTGAAATTAGGATCTCAGGCTCGTGCCCATGTTGCGAGATATGAGATCTCCAACAAGATTCTTTGCCTGCAAGATGAAGGAGAATAGCTCAATCGTTGAGCATGTGCCCAGATTGTCTGGGTGCTACAATCACTCGAATCGAGTGGGAGTTGATCTTCTAGATAAGATAGTGATTGATATAGTTCTCCAAGTCACTGTCACTAAGCTACTAGAACTTGGTGATGAACTATAAAACGCCAGGGATAGAAATAATGATCCCTGAGCTGTTCGCGATGTTTGACACCGCGAAGGTAGAAATCAAGAAGGAGCGTCAAGTGTTGATGGTTAGTCAAACCAGTAGTTTCGAGAAGGGCAAGAGCAAGGAGGGAAACTTCATGGATAGCAAGTCAGTTGCTGCTCCAGTGAAGCAACCCAAAGTTGAACTCAAACCCGAGACTAAGTGCTTCTATTATGAGGTGAGAGGTCACTGAAGCGGAACAACCCTAGATACTTGGTAGATAAGAAGGCTGGCAATGTCATCGAAAGTATATTTGATATATGTGTTATTGATGTGTACCTTGCTAGTACTCCTAGTAGCACCTGGGTATTGGATACCGGTTCGGTTGCTAAATGTCAGTAACTCGAAATAAAAGCTATGGAATAAACGAAGAACTAGCTAAGAGTGAGGTGACGATGTGTGTTGGAAGTGTTTCCAAGGTTGATGTGATCAACATCGCACGCCCTCTCTACCTTCGAGATTAGTAACAAACCTAAATAAGTTCTATTTGGTGTTTTGCGTTGAGCATGAACGTGATTAGATCATGTTTACTGCAAACACGGTTATTCATTTAAGTTAGAGAATAATGGTTATTCTGTTTACATGAATAATACCTTCAATGGTCATTCACCCAGTGAGAATGGTTTGTTGAAATCTTGATCGTAGTAATACACATGTTCATAACATTGATGCCAAAAGATACAAGGTTAATAATGATAGTACCACATAGTAGTGGCACTGCCGCTAAATGTCATATTGGTATAAAGTTCATGAAGAAACTCCATGCTGATGGATCTTTGGACTCATTCGATTTTGAATCGGTTGAGACATGCGAACCATGCCTCTTTGGCAAGATGACTAAGGAC
This sequence comes from Hordeum marinum, assembly GCA_022496015.1. Taxonomy (NCBI): domain Eukaryota; kingdom Viridiplantae; phylum Streptophyta; class Magnoliopsida; order Poales; family Poaceae; genus Hordeum; species Hordeum marinum. The sequence continues at coordinate 453,269,367 of CM039678.1, forward strand.
CCCGTTTTCCGGATTGATGGAGCGGGCAAGTGGTTCATTGGAAATGATACATGTTGATGTATGCAATCCAATGAGTTCTGTAGCGTGAAGTGGATATCGTTATTTTCTTACCTTCACTGATGATTTGAGTAGATATAGTGTATATTTACTTAAAGAAACACAAGTCTGAATCATTTGAAAGGTTCAAGCAAATTCAGAGTGAAGTTTAAGATCATCGTGACAAGAAGATAAAAATATCTGTGATATGATCGTGGAGGTGAATATCTGAGTTACGAGTTTGGCATACAACTTTAGACAATGTGAAAGTTGTTTCACAACACACGCCACCGGGAACACCATAGTGTGATGGTATGTCTGAATGTCATAGTTGTGCTCTATTGGATATGGTGCATGTTATGATGTCTCTTATCGTTTTGCTACTATAATTTTGGGGTTCTGCATTAGAGACAACTACATTCACTTTAAATAGGGCACCATCTAAATCCGTTGAGATGACACCGTGTGAATTATGGTTTGATAGAAACCTAAGCTGTCATTTCTTGATGTTTGGGGCTGCGACGCTTGTGTGGAAAATGTTTTCACCTAATGAGCTCGAACCCAAAGCGGACAAATGCATCTTCGTAGAATACCCTAAGAACAGTTGGGTGAACCTTCTATATCAGATCCAAGCATAAAGTGTTTGTTGCTAAAACGGGTCCTTTCCTGAGAAAAAGTTTCTCTCGAAAGAATTGAGTGGGAGGAAGACAAAACATGATGAGGTTGTTGAACCTTTGTTTCAACCAGAGAGTAGCGCAGTGCAGAAAGATGTTTCTGTGGAACCTACGTCAGTTGAAGAGGAAGTAAATGATGATGATCATGAAGCTTCGGATCAAGTTACTATTGAACCTCGTAGGTTGACAAGGATGTGTACTGCTCCTGAGCGGTACGACAACCCTGTCTTGGAGGTCATGTTGTTGGACAACAATGAACCTACGAGCTGTGGAGAAGCGATGATGGGCTCGGATTCCGACAAATGGTTAGAGGCCATGAAATCCGAGAAAGGATCCATATATGAAAACCAAGTATATACTTTGGTGGACTTGCTCGTTGGATGGCAGGTCGTTGAGTACAAATGGATTTTTTTTAAATGAAGACAGGCACTGATGTTGAATGTCACCATTTATAAAGCTCTACTTGTCGCAAAGAAGTTTTCGGCAAGTTCAAGGAGTTGACTATGATGAGACTTTCTCACTCGTAGCGATGCTAAAGTCTGTTAGAATTATGCTAGCAGTTGTTGCATTTTTCAATTATGAAATATGGCAGATGGATGCCAAAACATCGTTTCCTTTCTTAAGGAAAGATTGTATGAGATACAACCAGAAGGTTTTGTCAGTCCTAAGGATGCTAAAAGGTATGCAAGCTTCAGTGATCCTTCTGTGAACTGAAGCAAGCATCTCGGAGTTGGAATATACACTTTGATGAGGTGATCAAAGTTTTTGAGTCTATACAAAGTTTATGAGAAACTTGTATTTACAATAAAGTGAGTGGGAGCACTATAGAATTTCTGATAAGTATATGTGAATGACATATTGTTGATCGAAAATAATGTAGAATTTCTGGAAAGCATAAACGGTCGTTTTGAAAAGTGATTTTCAAAGGAAGACCTGGATAAAGCTACCTAATTGTTGAGCATCAAGATTTATAGAGATAGATCAAGATGCTTGATGAGACTTTCAATGAGTACATACCTTAACAAGATTTTGAAAGAGTTCAAAAAGGATCAGTCAGAGAAAGAGTTCTCGCCTGATTTGTAAGTTGTGAAGTTGAGTGAGACTCAAAGCTCGACAATAGTAGAAGAAAGAGAAAGGACGAACGTCGTCCCCTATGCCTTAGCCATAGGCTCTGTATAGTATGCCATGTTGTGTACCGCACCTGTGTGTGCCTTGCCATAAGTCTGTCAAGGGGTACAAAAGTGATCTAGGAGTGGATCACTGGATAGCAGTCAGGATTATCCTTAGTAACTAGAGTACTAAGAAATATTTCTCGATTATGGAGGTGATAAAGAGTTTGTCGTAAAGAGTTATGTCGATGCAAGCTTTAACACCAATCCGGATGACTCGTAGTAGCAATCTCGATACATATAGTGGAGCACCCATTTGGAATAGTACCAAGTGGAGTGTGGTAGCAGTGTTTACGGTTTTACATAGAGATTTGCAAAGTACACACGGATCTAAATGTCATAGACCCGTTGACTAAAATACCTCTCTCACATGCAAAGCATGATCGAGCCCCAGAACTCATTGGGTATTAGATTCATAACAATGTGAATCACATAGTGATGTGAACTAGATTATTGACTCTAGTGCAAGTGGGAGACTGTTGGAAATATGCCCTAGAGGCAATAATATATTAGTTATTATCATATTTCCTTGTTCATAAAATCATTTATTATCCATGCTATAATTGTATTGATCGGAGACTCAGATACATGTGTGGATACATAGACAACACCATGTCCCTAGTATGCCTCTAGTAGACTAGCTCGTTGATCAACAGATGGTTAAGGTTTCCTAGCCATGGACATGAGATGTCATTTGATAATGGGATCACATCATTAGGAGAATGATGTGATGGACAAGACCCAAACTACAAACGTAGCATATGATCGTGTCAGTTTATTGCTACTGTTTTCTGCATGTCAAGTATATGTTCCTGTGACCATGAGATCATGCAACTCACAGACATCGGAGGAGTGCCTTGTGTGTATCAAACGTCGCAACGTAACTAGGTGACTATAAAGGTGCTCTACAGGTATCTCCGAGGGTGTCTGTTGAGTTGGCATGGATCGACACTGGGATTTGTTACTCCGTGTGACGGAGAGGTATCTCAGGGCCCACTCGGTAATACAACATCACAATAAGCCTTGCAAGCAATGTGACTAAGTGTTAGTCACAGGATCTTGTATTACGGAACAAGTAAAGAATCTTGCCGGTAACGAGGTTGAAATAGGTATGGAGATACTGACGATCGATTCTCGGGCAAGTAACATACCGAAGAACAAAGGGAACATCATACGGGATTAACTGAATCCTTGACATAGAGGTTCGACCGATAAAGATCTTTGTAGAATATGTAGGAACCAATATGGGCATCCAGGTCCCGCTATTGGTTATTGACCGTAGAGGTGTCTCGGTCATGTCTACATAGTTCTCGAACCCGCAGGGTCTGCACACTTAAGGTTTGGTGATGTTTCGATAGTATAGAGTTATGTATGGTGGTGGCCGAAGGTTGTTCGGAGTCCCGGATGAGATCCCGGACGTCACGAGGAGCTCCGGAATGGTCCGGAGGTAAAGATTGATATATAGGAAGTCCCATTTTGGTCGCCGGAAAAGTTTCGGGCTAATCAGTAATGTACTGGGAGTGCCGGTAGTATACCGGGAGACCATCGGGAGGGTTATTTGGACCCAAGAGGCTTCATGGGCTGTGGGAGAGTAAATACCAGCCTTTTGTGGGCTGGTGGAAGTCCCACACGAGGCCCATGCGGCTGGGAGAAAAAGCCCAAAGGGGAAAAGGTGGAAAAAGGCCAAAAAAGGAGGAATCCTAGTCCTATTAGGATTGGAGGAGGAGTCCTCCTCTCCTCCCAAATTTGGCCGACCCAAGGGCTGGATTTTTGGCATCCAAGCCTCCTCCTCCTCTCCTCCTATATATACTAGCGGATTTTAGGGTTTTGGCACAGAATTTTCAGCCACGTGCTACCCGTTCCTCTAGTGCATAGTTTCTCCTCTAGATCGGTTTTCTGCAGTGATTAGGCGTAGCCCTGCCGGAATAGCTCCACCACCATCGCCACAGCACCATCACACTGCCGGATAACTCTTCTACCTCTCCGCTCCCTCTTGCTGGATCAAGAAGGCGGATATCGTCATCAAGCTGTACGTGTGCTGAACGCGGAGGTGTCGTCCGTTCGGCGCTAGATCGGAAGGACCGTGATCAAGATTGCGAGACGGATCGTGATGAGATCGCGGGACGGATCGTGATGAGTTCGCGGGACGGATCATGATTGGATCGCGGGACGGATCGTGATGTGATCGCGGGACACTTGGCGATTTGGATCGCGAAGATGTTCGACTACACCAACCGCGTTTCTTAACGCTTCCCGCTTAGCGATCTACAAGGGTACGTAGATCCACTCTCCATCTCGTAGATGCTCATCACCATGGATAGATCTTGCGTGTGTGTAGGAATTTTTTTATGTCCATTGCAACATTCCCCAACAAAGTACACCAAGAGCTACACAAGAAGAAAACATCAAGCTCATGTTGGTGAATGGGTTTCTGGCTCTGACTCCGACAACAACTCTGAGAGAAGCTATCACTCCGACTCCGACTATAGTCAAGATGATGGTATTGCCGGAATTGCTCTAGTGACTACCAACTCCTACGATCTATTTGATTCACCAAACGAAGGGAGTGGAAGTTGCTTCATGGCTAAAGGCCCCAAGGTATCACACCCCGAGTATCTTGATTTTGATAGTGATGAGGATGATTTGCTTTGTGATGATGACTTGCTTTGTGATAAAACTAGTGGTGTTGATCAAAATGAACTTGATAATTCTCATGCTAGTCAAGATGAGTCATTTGATGATGATAAGATGAAAATAGAACAACTAACTAAAGAACTAAACACTCTTAAGTTAGCTCATGAATCTACTCTCAGAGATCATAGAGAGCTTGTGAGAACTCATGAGAAGCTACACTTCGAGAAGCTCAACTTGGAGCAAGAGAATGAGTTTATCAAATCTATCAATGACAATCTCCGAAAGAAGACTTCATCTTATCTAGCCAAACAACTACTCTTGTCTACTTTCATGCCTCATGTTAAAACTAAGCAATCTAGTAACAAAGGCAAGAAAGGTTCTTCATCTAGTAGCAACAATAAAAATGCTAAACCCAATGATGTTGCTTCTAGTAGTTCTATTGATTCCACTAATGATGATTCTCTTAGCCAAGTTACACTTGAGCAAGAAAATGATTTATTGATAGGAATTATAGAAAAAGGTATCTACAAGAGTCTTGCCAGATGTAACCAAATTGAGGAAATTGTACGCAAGCACGGAGGATACCGGAAGAATCATGGTGTTGGCTACTTCAATGCTAATGGAGTTGAGTGGGAAGAAGGTCAATATCCCAAGCCCAAGTTTGTTCCTCAAAAGGAGAAGTATGAAAATACTCTTCCCAAGGGGACAAACACTCAAGATGACCTTCCACCAAAAGACCACAAGCTCAAGGGCAAGAACAAGCTTCAAGAGGACATTGACTCATATGAAGATGAATCCCTAGCTTTGGTGGAGTGGGTTCCCAAGGCTACTTCAAGCTCAACTACTACAAAGGCTACTTCAACACCAAGCATCCCCATCAACTTGATGTGGGTCCCCAAGAAGAAGAACTAGTAAGTTCTTGAGGGGTGACTCCGCCAATGAAATTCACTCACACTCATTATTGGAAAGAACTTTTTGCACTCAACATCAACTCAATGCAATAGTTGAAGGAGTCACACATTCCCTCAAAGGTAAGCAAGGGACAAGGTAATCAACTAATCAATGGACATCATAACATATGCTTTGCACTCCATGTCCATAGATATCCTCGTATTTGTCTCTTGTGTGTTGGGACTAACCCATGTAGGTGAGAGGAGTAAGGAAACAACAAGGATGCTCCCAACTCTTGGTGATCTTCACCAACATTGAGCATCCACAACTACCTCACTAACATGAAGTCTTCATCGACAAAACCCAAGGTTAGTTTATCCCTCTTATGGGGGGATGTCACATCAAGGGGGAGCTTTACTCTAAGACTTGAGTCAAAGCATCTCTTAGCATGTGATAACATTAAATGCTTTATGTAAAATTGGTAACCCCACTTGTGCCTAAATGATGAGTATGACCTATGATCAAGTACTCTTACTTGGCTCCTATGTCAAATACTCATATATAGATGACTTCGTCATCGCGCAAGTGCTTGTTAGATGCGAGTGTGTTTGTGCATGTTTGTCATGATTTCTTTTGACATCTTATTGTGTGATCATGTTGGTCTGCATTTATTTTCTCATTCGAGGACATCCAAGTGTTTCTATTTGGTTATTGATTTTCTCTTTTGCCAATTGGATGGACAAGAATGCCTGGGACCACTCTTTAGCTATCTATGCTTTTCACCTCAGATTCCATTCATGCTACATCAAAAAATTTGAACAAGTGCTTTTCGATCCCTCTGTGTGTGGAGCACTCAGAGTTTCGTATCGACAAGGACTAACCATTAAAACCTCCCAAGTGCATTTCGGCGGAACCAACCCCACATTCTCGGTCTCACCGAATGCCTAGGGTTGATCTGTTTTTCAATCTCGGTACTATCGATTTCATATTCTTGGTTACACCAAGTTCCCCTGTCAGCTGACAGTTGTGGAACTCGGTGACACCGAAAACATAAAATCGGTATCACCGATGGTGGAGGGTATATATACTGTGGACCCCGACGTTTTGAAATTCATCCTCAGAACTGTCACACCTCAGAACCCTAAGCTGCCGCTTCGAGACCCCTGGTCGTCGCCCTTGTCTTTCCGCGCTCCTCCGCCGCTGGGAATCGCCGCCGTCGACGAAATCTGCTCCATCGTCGCCGCCGTAGCGGATCCGCACCAAGTTAGGGTACGGATTCGACCTCCTTTGTGCTCCCTTCTGATTCTTGCGCATTGGATCTACTTTTCTTCTTATGCCACCTATTGCACTGCTTCCTATCCACTAGGAAATCCCATAGGGTAGTGAACCATCGATTTTCTAGGGTTTGCCTTCCACCCGACGCAACTCGGTAGAACCGAATCAAGAAAATCGGTACCACCGATTTTCGTTTCTGTGTTCTTAAAAACTGTCTCGGTGAAACGGAGCACTCCTTTTTAGTCTCACCGAAAAGGGTGCCAAGTTTCTGTTAAAAGGGACAGTCAGTCTTGGTGTCACCAAATTTTTTGCTTTGGCCTTACCGATTTGTTTCTGACAGAATGCAAAACTTTGAAAATCTTTTGTTCAAAATTTCACAAACCAGCTGATAATTTTGTGATGACTCATCTACTTCTGCTCATTTATATTCCATTCATAGGGTTAGTATGTCAGATGCAGAGGACAGTCAGAATGACCTGAGAGAGCAAAGTGTTGAGATGGATTTAGGCACTAGTCCTAAGTCTAGTTCATCTTCTGACCCAGGCACTCCTAGTTCCCATGGTTTGCCCAAGGCTTCTACTAGGGCTAGGAAGAATCTGAATTCTGATGAAGAAGATTCAGATTTCGTTCCAGAAGAGATTCTTGCTAAGAAGCCAGAGAAGGCTGCCAAGAAGTCAGCAACCAAAGCTACTTCCTCTCGAAGAGTTGTCAGCAAAGTTTATGCACCTGCTTCAACCTTCAAAGCTCATGAGACTGCTAGGGCCACTATATCTATTGATCCCCCAAGGAAGTCTATGCCTAAGAAGGTAGGGGAGAAGAAAGCCAGAAAGAGGATTATTCATGTGACTAGCAGGCCTACTTCCATGTATGAAGATCCAGAGGAAGCAACTGGTGCTGCTACTGAGGAAGAGGAGGATGAGCTAGCTACAAAGGCTCCTCCCAAGAAGAGGGCCAAGAAGCTTATGGCTGATGCTATGCCAAAGACTAGCGCATCCAAGAGCACCAAGTCTACATCCAAGAAGGCTGCTGCTGAGAAGACTAAGAGGACATCCAGGCAGATTCCAGCTTCTGAGAAAAACAAAGGGACTGCTTCCAGAGTTGAAGATGATGATGACTTGACAACTTTGACGAAGCTCAGACCACATCTTCCGGTACACAATGCCAGCTACCCACTAGCTAAGGATATGAAGAAGAGGAAGGATTCAGGATTGAGGGAATAGAGAGCTGCTAATCCATATGCCTTCAGAAAGAAGACAGCTGTGGACTACATATTTTATACCAAGGAGCAACATGATTTTCTATGAGACTGTGCTTTTTGACAAGAGTCCTGCTATGAGTGATATGAGATATGTTGACTAGAAATTCATCAAGGAAAACAAGGACTACTTTCCAAGTGTCCAAGACAATTTCCACTGCATAGGTTTGGATGAGTTTGTTGGCAGAGAATTCACTGCTTGGAATGATGAGATGATCATGCAATTCTACTCCACTACACATTTCTATGGAGATGGTAGAATTGTATGGATGATTGAAGGTGCAAGGTATTAATCGATTGTTGAAGAATGGGATGATATCTTAGGAGTTCCAGAAGCACGGGATGGTGACTTGGATGTATACTCAGAATCCAAGGAGAGCCACAATGCTATGGCAAATATGTACAAGGAGATCCCTGCTGCCAATGTGAAGTCTCACAAGCTATGATCTATCTATCTTCAGGCTGGCCTCTGCACAATGAACACCATTTTGAGGCATACTTTGATGCCCAAGTCAGGAGATGACAAGATGATCCGAGGCCACTCCATCAATATGTTGATCCAACTTGACAGACACACCAGGATCAGTGTCATGGATTTGATTGTTGAGACAATCAAGAGGGTTGCTGCTGACCAGAAACGCTCTTGTTGTTATGCACCCTACATCTAGATGCTTATCAATTGAAAGTTGGAGAAGCACATTTTTGCTCTATCGTCCACATTTACCCCTACAGCCGGATCTCGAGGACAATGTTGTGGTTGTTGGAAATATGCCTTAGAGGCAATAAATAAAGTGTTTATTATTATATTTCCTTGTTCATGATAATTGTTTAGTATCCATGCTATAATTGTATTGATTGGAAACACATTACATGTGTGGGTAAATAGACAACACTTGGTCCCTAGTATGCCTCTAGTGAACTAGCTCGTTAATCAAAGATGGTCAAGGTTTCCTAGCCATTGACATGTAATGTCATTTGATAACGGGATCACATCATTAGAAGAATGATGTGATGGACAAGACCCAGACTACAAACGTAGCATATGATCATGTCAGTTTATTGCTACCGTTTTCTACATGTCAAGTATATGTTCCTATGACCATGCGATCATGCAACTCACGGACATCGGAGGAGTGCCTTGTGTGTATCAAATGTCGCAATGTAACTGGGTGACTATAAAGGTGCATTACAGGTATCTCCGAGGGTGTCTGTTGGGTTGGCATGGATTGAGACTGGGATTTGTTACTCCATGTGACGGAGAGGTATCTCACGGCCCACTCGGTAATACAACATCACAATAAGCCTTGCAAGCAATGTGACTAAGTGTTAGCCACGGGATCTATTGGGGAACGTCGCATGGAAAACAAAAAATTTCCTACGCACACGCAAACCTATCCATGGTGATGAGCATCTAAGAGAGGGAGAGTGGATCTACGTACCCTTGTAGATCGCTAAGCGGGAAGCGTTAAGAAACGCGGTTGGTGTAGTCGAACTTCTTCGCGATCCAAATCGCCGAGCATCCCGCGATCCAATCACGAACCGTCCCGCGAACACATCATGATCCGTCCTGCGAACTCATCACGATCCGTCTCACGATCTTGATCACAATCTGTCCCACAAACTCATCACGATTCGTTCCGTGATCACATCACGAACCGTGTCGCGATCTCGATCACGGTCCTTCCGATCTAGCGCCGAACGGACGGCACCTCCGCATTCAGCACACGTGCAGCTTGATGACGATCTCCATCGTCTCGATCTAGCGAGAGGAGGTGGAGAGGAGAGAGAGTTCACCGGCAGCATGACAACGCTCTGGTGATGGTGGTGGAGCAATTCCGGCAGGGCTTCGCCTAAGCGCTGCAGAAAACCGATCTAGAGGAGAAACTATGCATCGGTGGAACGGGTAGCACGTGGCCGGAAATTCTGTCCAAAAACCACCCACTCCACTAGTATATATTGGAGGAGAGGAGAGGAGAGGCAGCCAAGGCCTTTGGGTCGGCCGAAATAGGAGGTGGGAAGCAATCCTACTTCACCTCCAATCCTAGTTGGAGTAGGATTGCCTCCTATTGGCTGATTTTCCACTTTTTGCTTTAGGACTTTCTCTCCTGCGCCATGGGCCTTTGTGGCTGTTTTGCCAGCCCACAAAGGGATGGTTATTATTCTCTCACAGCCCATGGACCTCTTCGGGTCTAAATACCCCTCCCGGAGGCCTCCCGGTACACTACCGGCACTCCCGGTACACTACCGGCACTCCCGGTACACTACCTGCACTCCCGGTACACTACCGATGAGCCCGAAACTTTTTCGGAAACCAAACTGGAACTTCCTATATATGAATCTTTACCTACGGACCATTTCGGAGCTCCTCGTGACGTCCGGGATCTCATCCGGGACTCTGAACAAACTTCGTTCACCACCATACATAACTCTACACTACCGAAACGTCACCGAACCTTAAGTGTGTAGACCCTGCGGGTTCGAGAACTATGTAGACATGACCGAGACACCTCTACGGTCAATAACCAATGGCGGGACCTGGACGTCCACATTGGTTCCTACATATTCTACGAAGATCTTTATCGTCGAACCTCTATGTCAAGGATTCAGTTAATCCCGTATAACGTTCCCTTTGTTCTTCGATATGTTACTTGCCCGAGATTCGATCGTCGGTATCTCCATACCTAGTTCAACCTTGTTACCGGCAAGTATCTTTACTCGTTCCATAATACAAGATCCCGCAACTAACAATTAGTCACATTGCTTGCAAGGCTTATTGTGATGTTGCATTACTGAGTGGGCCCCGAGATACCTCTCCGTCACACGGAGTAACAAATCCCAGTCTCGATCCATGCCAACTCAACAGACACCATCGGAGATACCTGTAGAGCACCTTTATAGTCACCCAATTACGTTGCGACGTTTGATACACACAAGGCACTCCTCTGATATCTGTGAGTTGCATGATCTCATGGTCATAGGAACACATACTTGACATGCGGAAAACAGTAGCAATAAACTGACACGATCATATGCTACGTTTGAAGTTTGGGTCTTGTCCATCACATCATTCTCCTAATGATGTGACCCCGTTATCAAATGAGATCTCATGTCCATGTCTAGGAAACCTTAAACATCTTTTGATCAACGAGCTAGTCTATTAGAGGCATACTAGGGACATGGTTTTGTCTATGTATCCACACATGCATCTAAGTCTCCAATCAATACAATTATAGCATGGATAATAAACGATTATCATGAACAAGGAAATATGATAATAACTAATTTATTATTGCCTCTAGGGCATATTTCCAATAGGATCTTGTATTATGGAACGAGTAAAGAGACTTGCCAGTAACAAGGTTGAACTAGGTATACAGATACCGACGATCGAATCTCGGGCAAGTAACATACCGAAGAACAAAGGGAACATCATACGGGGTTAACTGAATCCTTGACATAGAGGTTTGACCGATAAAGATCTTTGTAGAATATGTAGGAACCAATATGGGCATCCAGGTGCCCCTATTGGTTATTGACCATAGAGGTGTCTTGGTCATGTCTACATAGTTCTCGAACCTGCAGGGTCTGCACACTTAAGGTTTGGTGACGTTTTGGTAGTATAGAGTTATGCATGGTGGTGACCGAAGGTTGTTCTGAGTCCCGGATGAGGTCCCGGACATCACGAGGAGCTCCGAAATGGTCCGGAGGTAAAGATTGATATATAGGAAGTCCTGTTTTGGTCGCCAGAAAAGTTTCGGGCTCATCGGTAGTGTACCGGGAGTGTCGGTAGTGTACCGGGGGACCATCGGGAGGGGTATTTCAACCCAAGAGGCTACATGGGCTTTGGAAAGGTGAATACCAGCCCTTAGTGGTCTGGTGGAAGTCCCACACAAGGCCCATGCGGCTGGGAAGAAAAGCCCAAAAGGAAAAAGGTGGAAAAAGGCAAAAAGGAACAAATAAGGAAGGAGTCCTAATCCTACTAGGAGTGGAGGAGGAGCACTCCTCCCTCCTTGGTTCGGCCGAAGCCTAGGGCTAGCCCCTTGAGGGCCAATCATCCTCCTCCCCTCCTCCTATATATACTAGTGGTTTTGAGGGTTTTTGCACAAGATTTTCTGCCACGTGATGCCCTCTCCTCTAGTGCATAGTTTCTCCTCTAGATCGGTTTTCTGCAGTGCTTAGGCGAAGCCCTGCCAGAACAGCTCCACCACCATCGCCGGACCGCTGTCACGCTGCTGGAGAACTCTTCCACCTCTCCGCCCCATCTTGCTGGATCAAGATGGCAGAGATCGTCATCAAGCCATACGTGTGCTGAACGCGGAGGTGTCGTCCGTTCGGTGCTAGATCGAGACGGATCGTGATTGGATCGCGGGACGCTCGGCGATTTGGACCGCGAAGACATTCGACTACATCAACTGTGTTTATTAACGCTTCCCGCTTAGCGATCTACAAGGTTATGTAGATCCACTCTCCCTTTCGTAGATGCTCATCACCATGGATAGATCTTGCGTGTGCGTAGGAAATTTTTTGTTTCTCATGCAACGTTCCCCAACAATGGCATCATGTGCTAGGTCTATGTGTAGATGAGATCTCGAGTAGAACACAAAGAGTTTGTGGGCATTGATTCTTAGATTGCTTCATCCCTTGGTCGTGTTTTGGTTCAGCGGTATTGTGGGATGAAGCGGCCCGGACCAACATTACTCGTACGCTTATGAGAGACCGGTTCCATCGACTGACGTGTAACTTCGTTGCACAAAGATGGCTGGCGGTTGTCTATTTCTCCTACTTTAGTTGGATCGGATTCGACTAAGGCGGTCCTTGAGAAGGTTGAAAAGCAACTTATGTATCACCGTTGTGGTTTATGCGTAGGTGAGAATTGTTCTGTCTAGAAACCCGTAGTAGTCATGTAAAACTTGCAACAACAATTAGAGGACGTCTAACTTGTTTTTGCAGGGTATGTTGTGATGTGATATGGCCAATTACATGATGAGATATATGTGATGTATGATATGATCATGTGTTGTATAGAATATCATGACTTGCATGCCGATGAGTACGGCAACCGGCAGGAGCCATAGGGTTATCTTTAATTATTGTATGACCTGCGTGTCAATCATTAAGCGCTATGTAATGCTTTACTTTATCGCTAAACGGTAGCAATAGTAGTAGAAGCATGGTTGGCGCGACAACCCCGATGGCGATACATTGATGGAGATCAAGATGATGGAGACCATGGTGTCGTGCCAGTGACGGTGGAGATCATGCCGGTGCTTTCAAGATGGAGATCAAAAGCACAAGTTCATGGCCATATCATGCCACTTATGATTTGCATGTGATGTTAATCCTTTTATTGACCTTGTTTTGCCTAGGATGACGGTAGCATTATAAGGTGATCCCTCACTTAAATTTGAAGATGAATTGTGTTCTCCCCGAGTGTGCACCGTTGTGAAAGTCCGTCGTGTTGAGACACCACATGATGATCGGGTGTGATAGACTCTACGTTCACATACAACAGGTGCAAGTGAGTGTTGCACACGCCGAACACTCGGGTTAAACTTGACGAGCCTAGCATGTACAGACATGGCCTCGGAACACAAGAGACCGAAAGGTCGAACATGAGTCATATAGTAGATATGATCAACATGATGATGTTCACCATTTAAGCCACCTCAACTCACGTGATGATCGGACTTGAGTAGGTGAATTTGGATCATGTGACACTCAGATGACCTAAGGGATGTCAATTTGAGTGGGAGCTTTAGTAATTTGATTAACTAAACTCGTTATCTTGAACAATAGTCTAAAACCTTTGCATATTTATGTTGTAGATCAATGGCTCGCGTAGTAGCACCCCTGAATTTTGATGCATTCCTAGAGAAAGCTAAGTTGAAAGATGATGGAAGTAACTTTGTTGACTGGGCCCGTATTCTGAGGATTATCCTCATGGCTTCCCATAAATCATATGTCCTTGATGCCCCGCTTGGTGACCAACCCGAAGACATGTCATCCGAAGACTATAAGAACGCTTGGGAGGCACGTTCTAGAGATTACTCCATAGTTCAGTGTGCAATATTGTATGGCTTAGAACCGGGACTTCAAAGACGTTTTCAACATCATGGAGCATATGACATGTTCCAGGAGTTGAAGTTCATCTTTCAGAAGAATGACCGGATCGAGAGGTATGAGACCTCCGATAAGGTCTATGCTTGCAAAATGGAGGAGAATGGGTCTATCAATGAACATATACTTAGAATGTCTGGGTACTCGATTCGTCTCGCAGAGTTGGGAATTTCCCTTCCGCCAGAGGCGATCATTGACAGAGTTCTTCAATCACTGTCACCTAGTTACAAGAGCTTTGTGATGAACTATAACATGCACGGGATGAACAAATCAGTCGCCGAGCTATTTGCGATGCTGGCAAGGGCAAGGGCAAGAGCAAGAAGGATAAAACCAAGAAGGATGGCAAAGCAGTTGCTACTCCTGTAAAGAAGCCCAAGCATGGACCCAAGCCAGAAACTGAGTGCTTTCATTGCAAGGGAAATGGTCACTGGAAGCGGAATTTTCCCAAATACCTGGCTGACAAGAAGGCGGCCAACGACAAACAAGGTATATATGATATACATGTTATTGATGTGTACCTTACTAGCTCTCGTTGTAGTGCCTGAGTATTTGATACCGGTTCGGTTGCTCACATTTGCAACTCAAAACAGGAACTACGGAATAAACGAAGGCTGGCAAAGGATGAAGTGACGACACGCATGGGAAATGGTTCCAAGGTTGATGTGATCGCCGTCGGCATGTTCTCTCTTCGATTACCATCGGGATTAGTGATGAACCTGAATAATTGTTATTTAGTGCCTGCGTTAAGCATGAACACTATATTTGGATCTTGTTTATTGCGAGACGGTTACTCATTTAAATAAGAGAATAATGGTTGTTCTATTTATATGAGTAATATCTTTTATGGTCATGAACCCAATGTGAGGGGTTTATTCATGCTGAATCTTGATAGTGATGATACACATGTTCATAACATTGATGCCAAAAGATTTAGAGTTGATAATGATAGTACCACTTTCTTGTGGCACTGCCGTTTAGGTCATATTGGTGTAAAACGCATGAGGAAGCTCCATACTGATGGGCTTTTGGAGTCACTTGATTTTGAATCACTTGACACGTGTGAACCATGCCTCATGGGCAAGATGACTAAAACGCCGTTCTCTGGAACAATGGAACGGGCAAGTGACTTATTGGAAATCATACATACTGATGTGCGCAGTCCAATGAATGTTACAGCGCGTGGTGGATATCGTTATTTTCTCACCTTCACTGATGACTTAAGTAGATATGGGTATATTTACTTAATGAAACACAAGTCTGAAACGTTTGAAAAGTTCAAGCAATTTCAGAGTGAAGTTGAGAATCATCGTCACAAGAAGATTAAATTCCTACGATCTGATCGAGGAGGTGAATATTTGAGTTATGGGTTTGGCAGTTAATTAAGACAGTGTGGAATTGTTTCACAGTTTACACCGCCCGGAACACCACAGCGTAATGGTGTGTCCGAACGTCGTAATTGAACCTTATTAGATATGGTGCGATCTATGATGTCTCTTGCTGATTTGCCACTATCGTTTTGGGGTTATGCATTAGAGACAGCTGCATTCACTTTAAATAGGGCACCATCAAAATCCATTGAGACGACGCCATATGAAGTATGGTTTGGCAAGAGGCCAAAGTTGTCGTTTCTTAAAGTTTGGGGATGTGATGCTTACGTCAAAAAGCTTCAGCCTGAAAAGCTGGAACCCAAAGCGGAGAAATGCGTCTTCATAGGATACCCGAAAGAGACAGTCGGGTATACCTTCTATCTTAGATCCGAAGGCAAAGTGTTTGTCGCTAAGAACGGAACATTTCTTGAGAAAGAGTTTCTCTCGAAAGAATTGAGTGGGAGGAAAATAGAGCTTGATGAGGTTATTGAACCTTTACTTCAACCACAAAGTAGCGCAGCAGAGAAAGATGTTTCTATGGAACCTACGATGGTAGAAGAAGAAGTTAATGATGACGATCGTGAAGCTTCGGATCAAGCTACTATTGAACCTCGTAGGTCGACAAGGGCGCGTACTACTCCTGAGTGGTACGGCAACCCTGTCTTGGAGGTCATGTTGTTGGACAACAATGAACCTACGAGCTATGGAGGAGCAGTGATGGGCCCGGATTCCGAGATATGGTTAGAGGCCATGAAATCCGAGATAGGATCCATGTATGAAAACAAAGTATGGACTTTGGAAGTATTACCTGAAGGGCGAAAGGCCATTCAGAACAAATGGATCTTTAAGAAGAAGACGGACGCAGATGGTAATATCACCGTCTAATAAGACCTTCTCACCCGTAGCGATGCTTAAGTCCATCGGAATCATGTTAGCAATAGTTGCTTATTTCGACTATGAAATTTGACTGATGGATGTCAAAACAGCGTTCCTCAATGGTTTTCTTGAGGAAGAGTTGTATATGATGCAACGAGAAGGTTTTGTCAATCCAGAGAATGCTAACAAAGTTTGCAAACTCCAGCGATCCATTTATGGGCTGGTGCAAGCATCTCAGAGTTGGAATAAGCGCTTTGATGAGGTGATCAAAGCGTTTGAGTTTATACAAGTTTATGGAGAAGCTTGTATTTACAAGAAATTGAGTGGGACCTCTATAGTGTTTCTAGTATTATATGTGGATGACATATTGCTAATTGGAAACAATATAGAAATGCTGGAAAGCGTGAAGGAATATTTGAACAAGAGTTTTTCAATGAAGGACCTAGGAGAAGCTGCTTTCATATTAGGCATTAAGATCTATAGAGATAGATCGAGACGCTTAATAGCACTTTCACATAGCACATACCTTGATAAAGTTTTGAAGAAGTTCAAAATGGATCAGGCCAAGAAGGGGTTCTTGCCTGTGTTACAAGGTGTGAAGTTGAGTAACACTCAATGCCGAGGGACTACAGAAGAGCGAGAAAAGATGAGTGTCATCCCCTATGCTTCAGCCATAGGCTCTATCAAGTATGCAATGCTATGCACAAGACCCAATGTCAGCCTTGCCATAAGTATGGCTGGAAGGTTTCAAAGTGATCCTGGAATGGAGCACTGGGCGGTGGTCAAGAATATCCTTATGTACTTGAACAGGACTAAGGAAATGTTTCTCGTTTATGGAGGTGATGAAGAGCTCGTCGTAAAGGGTTACATTGATGCAAGCTTTGACACTCATTTGGATGACTCTAAGTCACAAACCGGATACGTATTTATTCTCAACGGGGGAGCGGTAAGCTGGTGCAGTTCCAAGCAAAGTGTGCTAGCCGATTCTACATGCGAAGCAGAGTACATCGCAGCCTTGGAGGTGGCGAAGAAAGGTGTCTGGATGAAGCAGTTCATGACAGATCTTGGACTAGTGCCCAGTGCACTGAATCCAATGAACCTGTTATGTGACAACACTGGTGCCATTGCTCTGGCCAAGGAACCAAGGTTTCACAAGAGGACCAGACATATAAAGCGACGCTTCAACTCCATCCGCGATTACATCGAGGAGAAGGACATAAATATTTGCAAAGTGCACACGGATCTGAATGTTGCATATCCGTTGACTAAACCTCTTCCAAGGGCTAAACATGATCAACACCAGAACTACATGGGTGTTCGATTCATTACAATGTAAATCACATAGTGATGTGAACTAGATTATTGACTCTAGTGCAAGTGGGAGACTGTTGGAAATATGCCCTAGAGGCAATAAATAGAGTGTTTATTATTATATTTCCTTGTTCATGATAATTGTTTATTATCCATGCTATAATTGTATTGATTGGAAACACATTACATGTGTGGGTAAATAGACAACACTTGGTCCCTAGTATGCCTCTAATGAACTAGCTCGTTAATCAAAGATGGTCAAGGTTTCCTAGCCATTGACATGTGATGTCATTTGATAACGGGATCACATCATTAGAATAATGATGTGATGGACAAGACCCAAACTACAAACATACCATATGATCGTGTCAGTTTATTGCTACCGTTTATCATGAACAAGGAAATATGATAATAACTGATTTATTATTGCCTCTAGGGCATATTTCCAACACCCAAATCATCCCACTTCAGTTGCAGCTCAGGCAGAAGCAGAGGCATCTCGAGCCGCTAGTGCTCAGGTCCCTAGATCCAAGAATGAGCAAATGGATCTTCTCATTTCATCTATCCAAGGAATGAAGGATGACATTAAGGGGATTCTGAAAAGGATCTTTGAGAACAGGATCAAAACCCTTAATGATAAGGTGGATGGGCTGAGTAAGACGCTCAATGAGCTCAAGAAGGAAGTTGGCTCAGTGCCTCTTCCTCGGACTACTTCTTCAGATGATGATGATGAGGATGGATCACCTCTCAGGACAGGCACACAGTTTCATACCCAGGCCAGATCAGCCACTGTGCCAGCTCCAGACTTGAGGCCCTCTTCATCAGCTCCTGCTGCTGTCACCTCAGCTCCTTCTCCATCTGTTCCAGTTCCTCCAGCTTCCACTCCAACTCCATCCATGAAATCTAAAGAGATATTAGCCGACGTTGTTCTCTCGACTCCTTCATCAACAACCGGAGGAGATCAGCCCAATAACAATTAGATGTATTCCTTTGATCATTTTGGTAACTTGTTGCCAAAGGTGGAGAAGTGTATATAGATCTTTAGGCTTCGAGTGATAGAGCATTTTGGTGTTTGTTGCTTTTCAGAACATTTGGTCTTTTGGTTTCTTGTGTTGATCATGTGTGTTATGCTACTATTTTACGCTTTATGTGTGATGCTACTATTTCCTATCATCTTAACGCTTATGAGATGATCATTCACCTTTGCTTGATTGTGTTGTGCTTTGTTATTCATTCTAATTATTCTCGCACACCACCAAGTTATATGTGAGATGGAAGAAGTGCCACATATACCTAATCGATTGTGCATTTGCATTCAAATGCAAATTCAAAATAATGCACAAATTTAGGGGGAGCTCTTGCTTATCACATACCTCTCAAAGCGATGATTATATTCATTGATTTTATCATATGTCGAAGCTTTGATCTATATGTTGTCATCAATTACGAAAAAGGGGGAGATTTAAAGCACATTTGCTCCCTTGGTGGTTTTGGTAATTAATAACAACATATAACTCACTGAACTAATGTTTCCACCAAGTATATTTCAGGAAATGCTCAATGATAGGATTGGCAAAAGGAGATTGTGGAGATACCCCAAGATGCAAGGAAATAGGTTGGCCAAGCTTCAAGCAAGAGGACTCTACATCTTATATTTGTGAGAAATCACTTTGAGTCCATAGGAAAGCCAATACTATTAAAAGGGGGTAAGGTTTTTTTGGTGAACAATATGCTCAAACGTGCACAAGTGATAGTCGCCAAAAACATCCACAAACTCTCCAACCAAAGTCTGTTTTATACCTAACACTCAAAATCGGTGCAACCAACTTCCCCATACCGGTGCCACCGATTCCAGAACCTAGACAGACTCAGCCAAACCCTAGCTACTTCGGTGCAACCGATTCCATACCGGTGCCACCGAGTTTAGGTTGCCAACTTTTTGTTATGCAAATTCATATTGTCGGTACCACCGAGAATGTTGGATCGGCGTCATTGATATTGGAAATCTTACCGTTGGTCACCTTATCCATGCAACCGAGATTCCTATATCGGTCTCACTGAGATTCAAAAGTTGCCACCTTTTGGTCACTTCGGTACCACCGAGATTAACACATCGGTGTCACCGAGTTGTTCATTTTGTGTGTAATGGTTGGATTTTTGGGGATGCCTATATGTACCCCTTCACCACCACCTACTCGGAAGAGAAGCACTCAGAACTATTCCACACTTTCCCCATCCAGTTTTCTGAGAGAGAACCACCTACCCTTGTGTTGAGGTCAAGATCTTCCACTCTAACCATATGGATCTTGATTTTTAGCCTCCCCAAGTTGCTTTCCACCAATCCCATCTCTTCTACCAAGCCAAATCTATGGGAGAGTGATTGTGTGTTGAGGAGTCTATCGTATTGAAGCACAAGAGCAAGGAGTTCATCATCATTACCGAGCCTATTACCTTTTGGAGGGTGGTGCCTCCTAGATTGGTTAGGTGTCGCTTGGGAGCCTCCTACTTCGTGTTGTGGAGTGAACCAAGAAGTTTGTAAGGGCAACGAGATCGCCTACTTCGTGAAGATCTACCCATAGTGAGGCTAGCCCTTTGTGGACGGAAGCCATTATGGAATAGTCAAGGTTGCTACTTTGTGGACTCTATTGGGTGGAGCCCTCCGTGGACTCTCGTGACCGTTACCCTCCATGGGTTGAAGACTCCATAAACATGGATGTACGATAGTGCCACCTATCGGAACCATGAGAAAAATCATCGTGTTTACAAGTGCATTTGATCTTCCTACCCTATCCCTTCTATACATGCTTGTTGTTACTTTCCGCTACTATATACTCTTAGACTTGCATGTGTAGGGTGTACTTGACTTGCCATGAAATGCTAAAAACTGTCAACCCTAAAACATGGTATATGCAAAACTTTTATTTGGTCAAGTAGTCTAATCACCCCCCCCCCCTCTAGACATACTTTCGGTCCTACACAATCCCTATCCCAGATGAGGCGCCTTTCATAGAGGAGGTGCAGAACACTATTAGATACCTGCAGACGGCGGAGGCCTAGCAGGAGAAGTATACTTACAGCCGGAGTCACGTGCATTCAACCCCCATCCCCAACCGCAGCTACAGCCGGTGTTACGAGTCGCCGACAGTTTCTAGCAGTGATCGACACTGGGACTCGCCACGAGATGACAGGGCGGCTCTGGATGCTCAGGCACTGGTGGATCGAGCGAGAGCACAACAAGAGGCGGTGGCTCTGGCGGCGGCAGCAGCTCATCAAGAACCCACAAACACACCTTCCATCTCGATACGAGTAGGAGTAACCTCCAGGGCTGTGGGAGTGCCGTGCTTAGCACCGGCTTTGCGGAATGAGCGTCTGCCAAAGGATTTCAAGGGCCCTCGCAAGGTCCCAAATTATACTGCTCACCTGCCTCCGGAGGCTTAGATTGAAAGCTACGAGCTGGCCATGGAGATGTTAGACGTCAACGATGTAGTATATCCCAAATACTTCATCATGATGCTGGAAGGGCCGGCTTGTACGTGGTTGAAGGGCTTGCCACCCAACACCATTAATTCCTGGTCCGATCTAAATGCGAAGTTCATCAAAAAATTTCAAGCGACGTGCAAGCAGCCCATGACGATTGTGGATTTGGATCATTGTGTGCAACAGGAGGATGAGTCGGCTCATCATCGGGTTTGGCAGGTCTGGACTATCATCCAGTCGTCTGAGCAGATTATAGCGGCTCAAGCGGTTTTGATTCTGGAAAAGAATTGCCACTTTACGCCTCTGAAGCAGAAGCTTGGCCGGCTCAAGCGCTCGTGTCAAGACATGGGGGAACTCATGGCGGCTCTCACCAAGTATGCCGACTCTGACAACACGAAAGACCCAGGCTCTGATTAGGAGAAATCAGGTCAGCGTAAGAAAGGTAACAATGGCAAGGGTGTGGCTGCCAACGGCAACCATGGCAAGTGGAAGAATCCGGACGGCAAGTCAAAATTGGTGGCAAACACCAGCGCCGGGAACAATCGTGCTAAGGGCAACGGGAACTTCAGGCAGCCCTTTAATAAGGGTAAAGCTCCTTTCAATCTAGAAGAGATGCTCAATAAACCTTGTCAAGAGCACAGCCGACACGATAGACCAGTGGGGCATACATGGAGGAATTGTAGCATTATGCGGCAGTTTCGGGATTACAGTTTGCGGTGGCATCATAATAATGATGGTGGCCCGCCAGGCGGCTCAGGGCCATGCAGTTCAGGAGACGGTTTTGGTGCTGGTCGCTCAGGATCCGGCTATCAGGGTCAGGGAAATCAAGGAGGTCATCATCAGTAGTCTGGCGGCGGAAATTAACAGCAGAATAACCAGTCGGGGTATCAAAGTAACCCGAAGCAACTCGGCTCGGGTCAGTACCATGTTTTCACAACCTACCTCGATAAGCGAGACCGGAAGGTGCATAAACGGGTGGTTAATGCAGTCACTCTAGCTCTCCCGCGATATTTGAAGTGGTCTGAGTAAAACATAACTTGGAGTAGAGAGGATCACACGTCGCGTGTTGATAACCCGGGGCAGTTGGCTCCGGTAGTTGCCCCCAAGTGGGTGGATACGTGTTGACTAAGGTACGTATGGATGGCGGTAGCAACATTAATATCCTATACTACGACACTTTCCGCTGGATGAAGTTGCTTGATAAGGATCTTAGGCCTTCTTCGACAGTTTTTCATGGCGTGGTACCCGAAAGTCGGCTTATCTAGTGGGTAAGATCTCTTTGGAAGTTCCTTTTGGTGATGAATACAACTACAGGGTGGAATCCTTGTGGTTTGAGGTAGTCAAAATCAAAAGTCCACATCATGCTCTGCTTGGACGACCGTCTTACGCCAAGTTCATGGCTAGGCCTTGCTATGTCTACTTACAGCTCAAGATGCCCGGGTTGAACGGGACGATTACCGTGCATGGTGATCGGAAGACGGCCATTGAGTGTGAGGAAGGAGACGTAGCTTACGCAGAATCAAGTTGCGCTGGAGCAGAGCTCATGTTCTATAAGGACAATGTTGACCCGGAGGACATGACTCCACTCAACAAGCCTAACACGGAATCTGAGCCACCCCTCAAGTTTGCGGCGGATGATGCCAAGCTGGTGGATTTCACTCCGGGCGACTCATCACAACAGTTCACTATTGGGGCCAATATGGACCCCAAATAGGAAGGCGCGCTCATCGAATTCATCTGTGAGAATCGGGACATCTTCGCATGGAAACCTTCTGACATGCCGAGTGTACCGAGGGAGTTCTCTGAGCACCATCTTAATGTGGATCCTAAGTTTAAGCCAGTTCAACAGTTCCTCCGGCAATTCAATGAAGAGAGGTGCAAGGCTATTGGGGAAGAGGTGGCCCAGCTTTTGGCAGTGGGGTCCATCGTTGAAGTGTTTCACTCGGAGTGGCTTGCTAACCCGCTTCTAGTGCTTAAGAAGAACGGCATGTGGCGTATGTGTGTGTGGATTACACGGGGTTTTAACAAGGCCTGTCCAGTTGACCCGTTTGCTCTCCCCCGTATCGACCAGATTATTAATGCAACGGCGGGTTGCAAGAGCTTATGCTTCCTAGACGCTTATTCCGATTATCACTAGATCAAGATGGCAGTCAAGGACCAAGAGAAGACGGCTCTCATCACACCTTTTGGTGCTTTTTGCTATGTGTCTATGCCTTTCGGGCTCAAGAGTGCCCAGGCGACTTACCAGCGCTGCGTGCAGAATTGTCTTCACAGTCAAATTCGACGCAATGTTCATGCATATGTGGATGATGTTGTGATCAAGTCAAGGAAGAACGAGACTCTACTTGATGACCTGAAGGAAACTTTCGATAACTTGCGGGTCTACAAGATGATGCTTAACCTGGCTAAGTGTGTTTTTGGAGTTCTTGCAAGCAAGCTCCTAGGGTTTCTAGTATCCGAGCGTGGCATTGAGGCTAATCCGGACAAAATAAAGGCTATCACTTCCCTGTCTGAGCCGGCATGCATCAATGATGTTCAGCACCTAGCGGGTCAAATAGCTATGTTAAGCAGGTTCATAAGCCGCCTGGGTGAGAAGGCTATCCCTCTATACCAGATGATGGAGAAAACAGACAACTTTGTCTGGAGTTAGGCGGCAGGTGAGGCGTTTGAGGCACTCAAGAAGCAACTCACTGAGCCGCCGGTCTTGGCCGCTCCGGCTAAGAAGGAGCCCTTGCTCCTATACGTGGTGGCTAATAATAGGGCAGTCAGCGTCGCGATTGTTGTTGAGCATAAGGAGGCAAGGAAAGAATATCCGGTTCAGAGGCCGGTATACTACATCAGTGAAGTCTGATAGAGTCCAAGCAGAGGTACCCACATTAGCAGAAGCTGATATATGGGGTGTTCATGGCAAATCGTAAGCTAATGCATTACTTCCTAGGACGTCAGATCACAGTGGTTAGCTCTGCCCCATTGGGAGACATAATTCAAAACAGAGAGGCCATCGGCAGGATTGCTAAGTGGGCATTGGAGCTTGGACCTCTTAATTTGAAATACGTGCCTCGCACGACAGTTATGTCTCAAGTCTTGGTAGGCTTTATAAATGACTGGACAGAGTGTCAGGCGTCCGAGGAGAAGCCGGACAACACATACTGGACAATTCACTTTGATGGATCCAAGAAACTGGAAGGATCAGGGGCTGGGGTTGTCTTAACTTCCCCTAAAGGTGACAAGTTCTGTTATGTGCTAAGGTTTAATTTTTCCTTGTACTAACAATGCAGCTGAGTATGAAGCTTTACTACATGGCCTTCGGGTGGCTAAGGAGATGAACCTGAGCCGGGTTAGATGTCTTGGCGACTCAGACCTCGTGGCTCAGCAAGTTTCAGGCATGTGGGATTCCAAAGACTCGCGGATGGCAGCTTATCATCAGGCGGTAGATATCATTGCTGGTCACTTCAAGGGGTATCAGGTGGATCATATTGATCAACACAGAAACAAGGCGGTTGACGCATTGTCAAGGTTGGGCTCCCAGCATAAGCCGGTGCCTCCTAACATTTTCTTGGACGTACTACATCACCCGTCAGTTAAGCTACCTTTAGAGGAAGACCTGGCTATACCTCACCCGGAGGGACAGCTGGTGGCGGCTCTTCATGCTATTCCTGACTGGATGTTGCCTTACCTAGCATACCTAACATGTGGCGAGTTACCTAAGGATGAGACCTTGGCATGACAAATCATCAGGCGATCTAAGTCCATGACGATCATCAATGGCGAGTTATATAAGTGGAGCGTTACCGGTGTTTTTCAACATTGTGTTTCACATGAAGAAGGTAAGGAAATCTTGAATGTGATTCGTGCTCGCGATTGTGGTCATCACACTGGCTCAAAGTCTCTAGTGGCCAAGGCTTTTTGGCATGGCTTCTTCTGGCTAACGGCTTGTAAGGACACGGAAGACTTGGTTCTTAAGTGTGATGGATGTCAGAAGTTCGGATGACATGCTCACATGTCGGCTCATGAATTGCGAATGATTCCAGTTACCTGGGCATTTGCGGTCTTGGGGCTTGATATGGTCGGGCCCTTCAAGAGATCCAAGGACAAGAAGACCCACCTCTTGGTGGTGGTGGACAAGTTTACCAAGTGGGTAGAGGCTGAGCCGGTCGGCAAGTGTGACGCGGCTACAATGGTTCAGTTTGTCAGAAAATTGATCTATAGCTTTGGTAACCCTCATAGTATCATCACAGATAACGACATGAACCTATGCAAGGGGGCTATGCAAGCATTCTGTGAAAGTGAGCACATCTGGCTTGACGTTTCCTTGCTCATCCACAATCCAATGGTCAGGAAGAGCGTGCTAACCATGAAATCTTAAGAGGCATCAAGCCTCGGCTTATGGTTCCACTACAGCGAACACCGAGTTGTTGGGTCGAGGAGTTGCCATCAGTTTTAAGGAGCATCAGAACTACTCCCAATAGATCAACAGGCTATATGCCTTTCTTCATGGTTTATGGCACAAAGGTCGTCTTACTAAGTGACATACGTATAACTCACCGCGGGTGGCGGCTTATGTTGAGGCGGATGATGAGATAGCGCGTCAAGACGCGTTGGATGCTTTGGATGAAGAGTGTGATCTAGCAGCGGCTCGATCGGTGATTTATCAACAAGACATGCGTCTCTATCATAGATGCAGAGTTAAGACCCGGACATTTCAAGAAGGCGACTTGGTGTTGCGTTTGATTCAAGATCAGACGGATGCGCACAAGCTATCTCCTCCATGGGAAGGACCTTTCATGGTCAGCAGAAATCTCAACAACGGGTCGTATTATCTCATTGATATACATGACGAGTCAAGTACTTCTGGGCAGGAGACCTGCCGGCCGTGGAATATAGCTCATCTACGGACTTACTATACTTGGGTCATCAACTCCCACAATTGTACATCATCATTGTACATATCACACACACACACACATATATATATATATAATAAAGTTGGCATCCCTAGAAGTCAGGGCCTTTGCCATTTTGTGTATCTCAACATTGTGCAAAAGTTAATTCCATCA
Source organism: Hordeum marinum (assembly GCA_022496015.1). NCBI lineage: Eukaryota > Viridiplantae > Streptophyta > Magnoliopsida > Poales > Poaceae > Hordeum > Hordeum marinum. Next base: position 453,295,506 of record CM039678.1, read on the forward strand.
ACATGGTCACTTGGGGGCTTCTAACCTGTCAGGGTGCAGCTTACACACCCTTTTGATCGGCTCTTCAGCCACTGTAAGGCGGGTCGTATACCCAAAAGTTGACTCCGTCAACAAGGTCACTTGGGGGCTTCTAACCCGCCAGGGTTCAGCTTACACACCCTTTTGATCGGCACTTCAACCATCGTAAGGCGGGGTGTATACCCAAAAGTTGACTCCGTCAACAAGGTCATTTGGGGGCTTCCAACCAACCGGGTTTAGCTTACACACCCTCTTGATTGGCTCTTCAGCCACCGCAAGTTTGAGTTAAACCTGCTTGTATGCTGCTGCTGCTCCGTTATGTGACCCGCCGAACTCTTGCTAGTTAATCTCATTAGAGACCCTTGTTGGAAATATGCCCTAGAGGCAATAATAAATTAGTTATTATCCCTATTCATGATAATCGTTTATTATCCGTGCTATAATTGTATTGATCGGAAACACAGATACTTGTGTGGATACATAGACAACACCATATCCCTAGTATGCCTCTAATAGACTAGCTCGTTGATCAAAGATGGTTAAGGTTTACTAGCCATGGACATGAGATGTCATTTGATAATGGGATCACGTCATTAGGAGAATGATGTGATGGATAAGACCCAAACTATAAACATAGCATATGATCGTGTCAGTTTATTGCTACAGTTTTCTACATGTCAAGTATCTGTTCCTATGACCATGAGATCATGCAACTCACTAACACTGGAGGAGTACCTTGTGTGTCTCAAATGTCGCAATGTAACTGGGTGACTAGAAAGGTGCTCTACAGGTATCTCCGAGGGTGTCTGTTGGGTTGGCATGGATAAAGACTGGGATTTGTTACTCCGTGTGACGGAAAGGTATCTCAGGGCCCACTCGGTAATAGAACATCACAACAAGCCATGCAAGCAATGTGACTAAAGTGTTAGCCACAGGATCTTGTATTACGTAATGAGTAAAGATACTTCCCGATAACGAGATTGAACTAGGTATGGAAATACCGACGATCGAATCTCGGGCAAGTAACATACCGAAGAACAAAGGGAACAACATACGGGATTAACCGTATAAAGGTTCAACCGATATTATATATACGGGATTAATCCTTGACATAGAGGTTCAACCGATAAAGATATTCGTCGAATATGTAGGAACCAATATGGGCATCCAGGTGCCGCTATTGGTTATTGACCGTAGAGGTGTCTCGGTCATGTCTACATAGTTCTCGAACCCGCAGGGCTGCACACTTAAGGTTCGGTGACGTTTTAGTAGTATAGAGTTATGTATGGTGGTGACCAAAGGTTGTTCGGAGTCCCGAATGAGATCACGGAAGTCACGAGGAGCTCCGAAATGGTCCGGAGGTAAAGATTGATATACAGTAAGTCCTGTTTTGGTCACCGGAAAAGTTTCGGGCTCATCGGTAGTGTACCGGCAGTGCCGGGAGGGTGCCGGGGGACCATCGGGAGGGGTGTCTCAACCCAAAGGACCTCATGGGCTGTGGGAGGAGTCAAACCAGCGCCTGGTGGGTCCCCACTAAGGCCCATGCGGCTAGGTGTGGGAAAAACCCAAAAGGTGGAAAGAGTTTCCAAGTGGAAAGGAGGAACCCTACTCCTAATAGGATTGGAGTAGGACTCCTACACCTCCAATTTCGACCAAACCTTGAGGGTTTGAGGCTGCCTCCTCCCCTCCCTCCCTCCTATATATACTAGAAGATTTAGAGGGGAAAGCTAATCCTAATTGCCACATGCTTCCCTCTTCTTCCTCTAGATCTGTTTCTCCTGTAGATTAGTTCTGCGATGCTTAAGCGAAGCCCTACAGGATTAGTTCACCACCACCGCCACCATGTCATTGTGCTACCGGAGAACTCATCTACCTCTCCGCTCCCTCTTGCTGGATCAAGAAGGCTGAGATCTTCATCGAGCTGTACGTGTGCTAAACGCAGAGCTGTCGTCCGTTCGGTGCTAGATCGGAAGGATTGTGATAAAGATTGTGAGACGATTCGTGATTGGATCGTTGGACAAATCATGATGAGATCGGTTCCATAGACTGACGTGTAACTTTATTGCACAAAAATGGCTGGCGGGTGTCTATTTCTACTACTTTAGTTAGATCGGATTTGACAAAGGCGGTCCTTGAGAAGGTTGAAAAGCAACTTATGTATCACCATTATGGTCATTGCGTAGGTATGAATTGTTCTTGTTAGATACCCGTAGCAGCCACGTAAAACATGCAACAACAATTAGAGGACGTCTAACATGTTTTTGCAAGGTATGTTGTGATGTGATATGGCCAATGACATGATGATATATATGTGATGTATGAGATAATCATGTTTTGTATATAATATCATGACTTGCATGTCGATGAGTATGGGAACCGGCAGGAGACATAGGGTTGTCTTTAATTATTGTATGACCTACGAGTCAATCATTAAGAGCTATGTAATGCTTTACTTTATTGCTAAATGGTAGCAATAGTAGTAGAAGCATGGTGGGCGCGACAACCCCGATGGCGACACGTTGACGGAGATCAAGATGATGGAGATCATGGTGTCATGCCGGTGACAATGGAGATCATGCTCGTGCTTTATAGATGGAGATCAAAAGCACAAGTTCATGGCCATATCATGTCACTTATGATTTGCATGTGATGTTAATCCTTTTATGCACCTTGTTTTGCTTAGGACGACGGTAGCATTATAAGGTGATCCCTCGATTAAATTTCAAGATAAATTGTGTTCTCCCCAAGTGTGCATCGTTGCGAAAGTTCGTCGTGTCAAGAAACCACGTGATGATTGGGTGTGATAGACTCTACGTTCGCGTACAACAGGTGCTAGCCAATGTTGCACATGTGGAACACTCGGGTTAAACTTGACGAGCCTAGCATGTACAGACATGGCCTGGGAACACAAGAGACCGAAAGGTCGAACATGAGTCATATAGTAGATATGATCAATATGATGATGTTCACCATTGAAACCACCTCAACTCACGTGATGATCGGACTTGAGTTGGTGAATTTGGATCATGTATCACTCGAATGACCAAAGGGATGTCAATTTGATTGGGAGTTCTTAAATAATATGATTAGTTGAACTCATTATCATGAACATAGTCAGTAATGCACACACATGCTGACCTAAGTAAGCTAACTAGGGATGTGACAACTTGATAGCTCAACATTGGGATTTTCTCCTCTAAGGATGGAGAGATATCTCTAGGCCCTCTCGGTATTATGGTATCCATCATCGTCTGGCCAGACATAGGGTGATTTGATTACAGGGATGCCGGAACACGGTAATGAGAGAAGAGAACAATACCGGTAACGAGGTAACTGGCATAGTGGACAAGTTGTTGATCCATGGGGGATGCCAACATGTCTCACCTCGGGTATTTATAACATATCGTGAAGCAACAGGAATAGCACACGGCAACTGGAGGTTCACTCGCATATTCATTTGTGTGGGTATAGGGTCAATATGGGTGTCCACAGCTCCGATGTTGATCATTGATCGGAAGGGGTTCTGGGTCATGTCTATACTTCACTGAACCTATAGGGTCACACGCTTAAGGGTCATCTATCCGTTGAATACTAGACAGGGAGTCTAAGAGAAAATCACCGGAAAAGTTTCGGACACCGGAAAAGTTCCGCAGAGAGAACAACGGAATAGTTTGGTAAAACCGAAAAGTTGTTTCGGAGTGTACCATTAAGTCAAACTGGTTTCAGCACATGCCTGGAAATTATTGGAGGGTACTAGAATTGTTTCGATAACTTCTGAGATTTTTCAGAGACAAAAACCAGAAATGTTCCAGACTGCCGGAACTGCTTTAGTTGCTTTTCACGGATGAAAATCACTAAACCAAAAAGTTATTTCGGAGTACACCATTAAGTCAAATTGGTTTTGGCACACGCCTGATAATTCTTGGAGGGTGCGAGAATCATTCTGGAAACTTCTGGGAATTTTCCATAAGAAAAACCGGAAATGTTCCAGAGCTGCTGGAACCGCTTTGTTTGCTTTTCGCAGATGAAAATCACTAATCCGGATTTGTTTTGGAACGCGTCGAAAATTATTTTAGTGGGTACTGGAAATGTTCTAAGCCCACATAAATATTTTCAGTTCGAACGGACGCTGAAAAATGTCATCATGAATAGTGAAAGTGCTTTTTGGGTGGCTTCTTGGAGAAGCCACCTTGAGAGCCCTTTGGTATTTTCCCACTTGGCTTCTTGGAGAAGCCACCCTTGGGCTTGGCCTATAAATAGAGGTGGAGTGGGCTGCCTAAAGACTTACTCTTTCTCACTGTGATAGCCTGGCTTATTAGGGTTGATAGACTACTCATATCAATAAGGAATTCTTTCTTTTCCGGGAGCCCATTCGAATAGAACTCCCAGGTTAAGCGTGCTTGGCTTGGAGTAGTTCTCGGATGGGTGAACGATCGAGAAGTTGGTCCCGGGTGCGCATGAGTGAGGAAAAAGTGTGTAGAAAAGACTAAGTATTGATCTATGAGGCTAGTCTAGATCCTGCCAGGAGTAATGACTACCGGCGAGTGTGTTGCCGACAGACGTTTGTGCCAAGAGGGAACGTTCCTGTGACCCGACGAGGATGTCGGTTCCTCTGAGTGGTGGTGTATACGATAGCATGGCTTATTAGGGTTGATAGACTACTCATATCAATAAGGAATTCCTTCTTTTCCGTGAGCCCATTCGAATAGAACTCCCAGGTTAAGTATGCTTGGCTTGGAGTAGTTCTCGGATGGGTGACCGACTGGGAAGTTGGTATGCTTGGCTTGGAGTAGTTCTCGGATGGGTGATAGACTGGGAAGTTGGTCCCGGGTGCGCATGAATGAGGACAAAGTGCGTAGAATAGACTAGTATTGATCTCTGAGGCCAGTCTAGATCCTACCAGGAGTAATGACTACCGACGGGTGTGTCCTGGGCGTTACACTCACATACAAGTGCCATGCATGATCTGGCTTTCTCTCTCCCTCCTAGCGAAATAGTTTCGTAGAGCCGAAAGGTTGTCTGGGTTCTGGTGGGAACTAGTTCTGGACGGCGAAGCCCTAGTTTCGGTCTTAGTTCGAGAGGTCCTCCCGAAGGGTTGTCCGCACGAAGGGCTGTCCGCGACACCATTTGGGGGATTGTTCGACCGCCTCCCGGAGGGTTGTTCGAGGGACAGATGATGGTATACATCCTCGCGGTTGGCTGGTTGTAAATACTAGCTGCGTGGATCTGCACCGCCGATCGTCATCGACTCTACTTTCGCTGCGCTACGAGTCGGTAACGAAAAGACCAAACCTTGAATGTTGTCTCCATAGTGGTCCTGGGCTGGTGCGTAGGTCGGAATTTTTTTGTTTTCTGCTCAGTTCCCAACAATACCAACCATTACAACATTATTGACCAGCACAGTGAAACCGATATGAAACTCGGTTGTACCGATCTGTTCAAAATGTGGCAACTTTAGGAATCTCGGTGAGACCGATATATTATTCTCGGTGGTACCGAAATGAGTGGCCAAGGGCAGTTTCCAAACTCGGTGGCACCGATTTACAAAACTCGTAAATTCCGATTTTATAAAATGGGACACTAGAATGTTGGTCACTGAAACTCGGTTAAACCAATATAGAACTTGGTTGTACCGAGAATAGGTTTGTGGCTAGGGTTTCTGTCTGGGCTTTGAACTCGGTGTAGCCGATGTGGAAGTTGGTGACACCGATTTTGAATGTATGGCTTAAAGACAGAATATTTGTGGGAGAGCTTGTGAGTGTATTTGGTGGCTAACACTTGATCACTTGAGAATTTCATTCACCATTAATACCTCACCCCCTTTTGATAGTATTGGCTTTCCTATGGACTCAAAAGTGATTTCTCACAAAGTAAAATGTAGAGTCTTCATCCTTGTAGCTTTGCCAATCTTATTCCTTGTATCTTGGGGTCTCCTCACAATCCTTTTTGCCAACCCATCTTCCTCTATGGACTTCATCTGAAATACACTAGGTAAAAGTATTAGTCCAAGAGACAATGTATGTTGTCATGAATTATCAAAACCACCAAGGGAGCATATGTTCTTTCAATCTCTCCTTTTTGGTAATTGTTGACAACATAAAACCAAAGCTTCAAATTTAGATATGCATGAATATGTGATAGCTTTGAAATATACATGACTAATACTAGCTCCCCCTAAATGTGTGCAATCCATTTAAAGTATAGTTGCTTTGGAATGCATGAACACACACATAATAGGAAAGATCATGAGAAGTCATGTAAATCTTGGCTATATGCATCAACCATATGTAAATGAGGTATCTCCATGTTCAAGACTTACTCTTGCAAGCAATATGTGCAAGAACCTATAGGTCATCTTGAACAAGGATATGATGCATATACTTACCTTGAGGTTCTTTGAGCATTCTAGTAGTAGAAGTGCACTTGATAAACAATGTTAGAAAACACAAGAGTATTGTACCCAACCAAATGTAAACAGACTCAAGAGAGCCAAGATATGGAAGACATATAAAGGATAGACTTCCTTAAGATCAATATGTCTGCCACAATAGAGTCTACAGAACTTTGTCCCCTAAAGTGTGAGTTTGTAGCTCTTCCTCTGCCCCTGAATCTTAGCATGTAGATATTAGGAGAGGTAGGGTAAGACAAGTCTAACACACAATCTAATCAAGAATTCTTCTCCTTTGTATAAGCAAGAACTTGAGTATTCTCCCCGTACATACAAGTTGTTGATGTATCTCTCCCCCTTAATGTATATCTCTCCCTTTGGAATGAATATAAGTTGGAATAAATATAAACTTTGAAGCTTTGATATTTCTACCCCTTTGGCATTAATTTCCAAAAATGGTCACACATAAAGGGCCAGATAGAGGGATCATGGATAGGATAGGGATCCTGTAATAGGAGTCTAAGGGATCATTGAAGACTTTTTCTCCTCCTTGGGCAACTGAAATGATTCTTTGAAATTTCTCCCCCTTTTTATATGGATCCTTGAATGAGATTCTCCCCCATTTTTGTTAATAGGGATCATTGAAATAGAGAGAATACGCAGATGTAACAGAAATCACAAAAGACTTTGAGATTGGTGACTCCGAAGAAAGTAAATCGGTGAGACCGAATAGTGTAAGTGCGGCTCATCTGCCATTTCGGTGGTACCGAGAATTTCAAATCAGAGACACCGAAGTGCATAACAGAAACTTGGAACATTTTGATACAAGTTGGTTTCAGAGAAAGACTGGTAGAAAGAAGATTTGTAAAATGTGTACATGAAAGTTTCAAATAGACGAAGGTTGGGCGGTTCCAAGAAAGCATGGAACTTAAAGAAACAACCATACAAAAACTTCATCTAGATGATGGGCGGTGACTAGGTCACCTATATTAGAGTATATTGACTTAGGAGCCAAGCAAGAATACTTGATCATAGGTCATACTCTTCATTTAAGCAAAAATGGGGTTACCATTTGGACATAAAGCATTTAATGTGGTCACATCTTATGAGTTGCTTTAACTCAATCTTTAGATTGAAGCTCCCCCTTGATGTGACATCCCACCTTAATAAGGATAAGCTAACCTTGGGTTTTGTCGTAGAAGCCTTCATGTTGGTGATGTAGTGGTGGATGCTCTAAGTTGATGAAGATCACCTTTAGTTGGGACCAATCCTTGTTCTTTCTTACTCTCCTCACCTACATGGGTTAGTCCCACACAAGGAACAAATACAAGGATATCTATGGACATGGAATGTATTTCAACTGTCGTGATACCAATTGAGATGATGTCCATCGATTCATTAATTACCTTGTCCCTTGATTACCTTTGGGTGATGTAGATGACGTGTCTTGTAGGTTCACTTGTTGTTGATGCCCAAGCGTTGGAGTTGGGGACAATCATTCTTTTCTCTCAAGATAGGTCTTTCTACAAAAGTTAGTCAAGCGGGGAAGAACATAATATATCCAATTCACAATAATGAACATTTCATGGTAATGTGTCAAGGATATGTTTTGAGTTGTCTTCTTCCTCCATCACAAGGTACGCAAGTAGATACTTGGATTTTCACAAGATTGCTTAAGATTGGAGTTGCTTGCAATCTTGTGAAGTGTAGTTTATCCAAGTTCCTACAAAAGGTTAGATGCAATACAAGGGACCATATATTTCCAACATATAAGATAATGTCATTATGATAGAACCAAGGATTAGTCATTTGAGTTCATGCCCTCATATGCATCAAAGTGAGTTTAACTCAAGTTTCAATCGTCAATGATGTTCAACTCACTCCTCAAGTGACAAAACACTTTCTCATAAAGAGGCTTAGTAAAGATATCAGCCAATTGCTTGTTCATATGCACATGCTTGAGATTTATATCTCCTTTGGCAACATGATCACGAATGAAATGATGACGAACTTGAACATGCTTAGATCGAGAATGTTGCACGGGATTGTAAGCAATTTTAATAGCACTATCATTATCACAAAGCAAAGGAACATGTCTCACATGGATTCCATAATAATTGAGAGTTTAAGTCATTGATACGTCTCCAACGTATCTATAATTTTTGATTGTTCCATGCTATTATATTATCATTCCTGGATGTTTTACAATCATTTTATAGCAACTTTATATCATTTTTTGGGACTAACCTATTGACATAGTGCCAAAGTGCCACTTGTTGTTTTTGCTTGTTTTTTACTACGCAGAAAATCAATACCAAACGGAGTCCAATCGTGCTGAAACTTTTTGGAGATTTTTTTGGACCAGAAGACACCAGATGGGCCAAACAACTACTAGAGAGTAGGCCCGAGGTGGGGAACACCCACAAGGGCGTGGGCAGGGGGCCCTAGCGTGTCCTGGTGGGTCGTGCCCACCTCGGGATCCCCCCTCCACCGCCTATGACACCTATAAATTCCCAAATATTAAAAAAACTAGAGGAGTCGACGAAAAACACATCCGGCCACCGCAAGTTCCAGAACCTCGACATCTCATCTAACACCATCACGGAGGGGTTCATCTTTTTCATAGATTCCTCTCTGATGATGCGTGAGTAGTCCACCATAGACCTACGGGTCCGTAAGCTGTAGCAAGATGGCTTCCTCTCTCTCTTTTGATTCTCAATACAATGGTCTCTTGGATATCTATTTGATGTAAACCTTTGCGGTGTGTTTGTCAGGATCCGATGAATTTTGAGTTCACGATTAGTTTCTATCCATGAATATTATTTGAGTCTTCTTTGATATCTTATATGCATGATTTCTTATAGCCTCATATTTATTCTTGGAATCTTTGGTTTAGTTAGGCCAACTAGATTGATTTTTCTTGCCATTGGAATAGGTTCTTTGTGATGGGTTCGATCTTGTGTTGTCCATTCCTAGTGATAGAAGGGGCAACAAGGCACACATGTATCATTGCCATTAAGGATAACAAGATGGGGTCTATTCCTACACGAATAGATCTTGTTTGCATCATGTCATCATTCTTATTGCATTACTCCATTTTTCCATGAACTTAATACACTAGATGCATGTTGGATACCGGTCGATGTGTGGAGTAATAGTGGTAGATGCAGGCAGGAGTCAGTCTACTTATCTTAGACGTGATGCCTATATAATGATCATTGACTTGGATATCGTCATGACTATTCGATATTCTATCAATTATCCAACAGTAATTTGTTCACCCATCGTGTGCTATACTCATGAGAGAGGCCACTAGTGAAACCTACGGCCCCTGGGTCTACTTTTCCAACATATTGCTTTCTAGTCTATCTTTTTGCCATCTTTGTTTTCAGATCTACTATACCAAAAAAAACAAAAAAAATATCGTTGCACTTTTTATTTGCCTTTTTATTTTGTGTTCTTGAGAGATCTATCTCTCCTATCCATCACTACCTAATCTATATTTTCCCGTAGAGAGATTGACAACCTCTCTTTCACGTCGGGTTGTAAGTATTTGTTGTTTGTGTGCATGAGCTACTTATTGGGTGGTGGTGATCCTCCTACTGGTTTGATAACCTTGGTTTCATAACTAAGGGAAATACTTGTCGTCACTGTGCTGCATCATCCCTTCCTCTTGGGGGAAAACCGACACAGTCTCAAGCCATGTCAAGGATATTTTGTGGCACCGTTGACGGGGAGGAAGCGATCTCTTCTACGTGTCAATCTCACGCGCCGAGGAGACTCCATCATCATCTACTAGGTTCCTAATCACAAATCTCATCTCCTTGCAATTACATTATTTGCCATTTGCCTCTCATTTTCCTCTCCCCCACTTGACCAATTTGTCATTTTATTCGCCCTCTTTTTCGTTTGCCTTTTTCTCTCTAGATCTCTTGCTTTCTTGCAATCTTGTTTGCATGGTCAAGATGACTCAAGAAAACAACAAGTTGTGTGATTTTTCCAATACTAATCACAATGATTTTATTAGTACTCCTATTGCTCCTCTCGCCACTAGTGCGGAGTCTTGTGATATTAATGCTGGTTTGTTGAATATCGTCATGAAAATCAATTTGCCGGTACTCATAATGAGGATGGCGTGTCCCATCTAAACACGTTCGTAGAATTGTGTGATATGCAAAAGAAAAAATATGTGGATAATGATATTGTGAAGTAGAAATTGTTTCCTTTCTCCTTGTGGGATCATGCAACAATTTGGATTTCTTCTTTGCCTCGCAATAGTATCGATTCTTGGGACAAGTGCAAAGATGCTTTTATCACTAAGTATTTTCCACCCGCGAAAATTATTTCCCTTAGGATGCAAATCATGAATTTTAAGCAACTTGAGCATGAACATGTTGCACAATCTTGGGAAAGAATGAAATTGATGCTAAGAAATTGTCCTACCCATGGCTTAATACTAGAGATGAATGAGTAATGTTCACAAAAGCTATCTAGGTGAGTTTTAGAGCAAGTGATTCTCCTGGTTTGTATGTCACCAAAGATTTGCTCTAAGGGATGGGTTTTTTTCACTCTTGCTCGAACTCATGGTAGCCTTTGCTTGTTGGATGGTGGAGTTTCCTCATCATCATCATCATCATCATCATCATCATCATCATCATCATCATCACCATCATTGTCGTTGGTGGTGTCGTTCTCTTGTGGAAGTAGTGAGGGCTCGATGTGGATCATCTTGATGTACTTCCTCCTCTTCTTCATCATGCCATGTTCCGCTCGTGGATTCCTCCATGTTGTTTCGTTGTTCGCCTTGACGCGAAGTTGGGGCTTCCACTTGTATTGATGAAGTGCTCTCCTTCACCTCCATGGAACGAATCTTGTCGATGGGTAAGTCTTGAATAGCTTCCGAAGGATCCTATTCACCTACATCATTTGTTAATTGTTCGACTTGCGAACCATTAGATTCATCAAACTTCACATCTACCGTCTCTTCAACTTTTCGAGTGAAGTTGTTGTAGACACGGTATGTGTGAGAGTTTGATCCGTACCCGAGAAGGAAACCTTCATGAGATTTAGGAGCAAATTTAGAACGACGATGCTTGTCAAGAATGTAACACTTAGAGCCAAATACTCGAAAGTATCCAACTTGGGGTTTGTTACCGGTGAGTAGCTCATATGCCGTTTTACCGAGATGCTTGTCAAAATAGAGTCGGTTTGTAGCATGAAAAGTTGTTTCCATGGCCTCTTCCCATAAGTGTCTTGGTGTCTTGTATTCATACAGCATCATTCTAGCCATATCAATAAGAGTTTGGTTCTTCCTCTCAAAAACTCCATTTTGTTGAGGTGTGTACGTAGCCAACTCATGTAGAATCCCTTCTTCGTCAAGAAAGGTATCCACATTTGTCTTCTTGAACTCCGATCTGTTGCTGCTCCGAACCTTCTTGATCTTCAATTCAAATTGGTTTGGGGCCTTGTGAGCAAAGTTTTTGAATATCTTTTGTACCCGCGACTTATCATCAAGGAAGAATACTCATGTATATCTGGAAAAATCATCGACTATAACTAGACCGAAAGAGTTTCCACTGAGGCTCTTGTAAGCATTGGGACAAAAAAGATCCATATGAAGCATCTCGAGTGGTCTCTTCGTAGTCATGATATTTTTAACGGGATGACTTCCAACTACTTGCTTTCCGGCTTGACAAGCACTACAAAGTCTATCTTTGTCAAAGATATCATCTTTAACACCAAGGATATGATCTCCTTTGATAAGCTTGTCTAGATTACGCATGCCAACATGTCCTAGCCTTCTATGCCAAAGCCAACCTTTAGAAGATTTCACAATAAAACAAGCACGAGGTTGGGCTCTTTTAGTGAAATCGACAATGTATACTACGAAAACCGGTAAAGAAAATTTTATGATTATCTTGGCGAAACACTTGGCAATCAACTTTAGTGAATAGCACATTAAAACCAAAGTTGGCTAGTCTAGATACGGAAAGTGGATTTTAGCCAAGAGATTCAACAAGCATGACATTTTTAATGGAACTATCATGGGATATGGCCACCTTACCAAGACCAAGTACCTTTCCTTTGGAATTGTCTGCAAAAGTGACGTACCTTCGCGGTCCATGATTAGGTTAATATCGTCAAACATATATTTATCCCCGGTCATGTGATTAGTGCACCCACTGTCGAGAATCCATTCATTTCCACCGGACATGTAATCCTTGAAGTTTGCCATAAGACTCAAGCACCTCATGATCTTCTCATAATCATCATCAAACTCATCATCCTCATCGTTGTAGGCATGCTCCATATTGTCATCATAAATGGATAAACCCTCATTATAAGAAACAAGAGATTCGTTAGGATTGTGATCATGACAATGTTCAAGGGCATGAATACGAATAGCTTCACGAATGATGTTATTGATATTTGACACATTTCCTTTAGCACGCATGCGACCGCTTAGTTCAAATAAACATTTATCAAACTTAGGATCATTAGGCTTCATATTATAGCAGGCAATAGCTTTGTGAAGAATTTCATCAATATTACTCAAGGAGTAATTTGGATATCGTTTCTCAAAATCTTTCCACAAAGTATAAGCACACTCAAAATTCCTCATTTGATCAAGCACAACTCTAGGCAAAGCTCTGACTATAAGATTGACAGTTCTAAGATTACAAAGCATGTTAATTTCTTCTTCTTAAGAAGGATGCAAGGGATCAATGGGAGACATATAGGGGTTCATAATATACTTGTTCAAATGAAATTCATTGAAAATGGCAAGCATATTATCTTTCCACTCTCTATAGTACTCTCCATCAAGAATGGGCACTCTACAACTAATACTCCCCATACTAAGAACATCCATCTTCTACAAATGGTGATTAAATCAAGGCTATGGAGATCAATGCTCTGATACCAATTGTGGGATCACTATAAGTGTATGTCTAGAGGGGGGTGAATAGACTACTTACAAGATTAAAACCTAACATTTTCCCAATTTAATTGTAGGCAGATTTTAGCATAACTAGCAAATCTAGCACATCCTTCACAAGCACATCAACAAGTATAGTAGCGGAAAGTAAAGACAAGCATGTGAAAGTAAGAAGTAGAGATAGGAAGATCAAATGCAATTGGAGACATGAAGATTTTTCCCTTGGTTCCAATAGGTGGTGCTATCATACCTCCCGTTTATGGAGTCTTCAATCCACGAAGGGTAACGGTCGTGAGAGTTCATGGAGGGCTCCACCCATAAGGGTCCATGAAGTACCAACCCTGACTATTCCATATGGCTTACGTCCACGAAGGACTAGGCTCACTATGTGTAGATCTTCACGAAGTGGGCAGTCCTCTTGCCCTTACAAACTTCTTGGTTCACTCCACAACACGAAGTAGGAGGCTCCCAAGCGACACCTAACCAATCTAGGAGGCACCACCCTCCAAAAGGTAATAAGCTCGATAGTAATGATGAACTCCTTGCTATTGTGTTTCAAATGATAGTCTCCTCAACACACAATCACTCTCTCACAGATTTGGCTTGGGTAGAAGAGATTGATTGGATGGAAAGCAACTTGGGAAGACTAGAAATCAAGATCCATATGGTTTGAGTGGATGATCTTGACCTCAACACAAGGGTAAGTGTCTCTCTCAGAAAACTGGATGGGGCAAGTGTGGAATAGCTCTAAGTGCTTCTCTTACGAGTGGGATTTGGTGGAGGGGTATATATAAGCATCTCCAAAAATCCAACCGTTATGATATTATTGACCAACTCGGTGAAACCGATATGAAACTCGGTTGTACCGATCTGTTCAAAATGTGGAAACTTTAGGAATCTCGGTGGTACCAAAATGAGTGGCCGAGGGCAGTTCCAAACTAGATGGCACCGATTTACAAAACTCAAAAATTTCGATTTTATAAAATGGGACATCAGAATGTTGGTCACTGAAACTCGGTTGCACCGATATAGAACTTGGTTGTACCGAGAATAGGTTTGTGGCTAGGGTTTTTGTGTGGGCTTTGAACTCGGCGTAGACGATGTGGAACTTGGTGACACCGATTGTGAGTACATTGCTTACAGACAGAATATTTGTGGGAGAGCTTGTGAGTGTATTTGGTGGCTAACACTTGATCACTTGAGTATTTCATTCACCATTAATACCTCACCCACTTTTGGTAATATTGGCTTTCCTATGGACTCAAAAGTGATTTCTCACAAAGTAAAATGTAGAGTATTCATCCTTGTAGATTTTCCAATCTTATTCCTTGTATCTTGGGGTCTCCTCACAATCCTTTTTGCCAATCCATCTTCCTCTATGGACTTCATCTAAAATAAACTAGGTAAAAGTATTAGTCCAAGAGACAATGCATGTTGTCATGAATTATCAAAACCACCAAGGGAGCATATGTGCTTGCACCTAGAAAAAATATGGAGAGGACTTTTGGGATGGAACACTGCCGTCTCGAGGCGGAACTTAGGCAGGAGCACTTTTGCCCTCCGACGGAGCGATTCCGTCCGGGGAACTTCCCTCCTGGAGGGGGAAATCGAATCCATCGTCATCACCAACACCCCTCTCATATTTGGGAGGCCAATCTTCATCAACATCTTCAACAACACCATCTCCTCACAAACCCTAGTTCATCTCTTGTGTTCAGTCTTTGCACCGGAACCTCGGATTGGTACCTGTGGGTGACTAGTAGTGTTGATTACATCTTGTAGTTGATTACTATATGGTTTATTTGGTGGAAGATTATATGTTCATATCCATTATGCTATTTAACACACCTCTGCGCTTGAGCATGCATATTATTTGTGAGTATTTACATTTGTTCTTGAGGTCACGGGAGAAGTCATGTTGCAAGTAATCATGTGAATTTGATATGTGTTCGATATTTTGATGATATGTATGTCGTGATTCCCTTAGTGGTGTCATGTGATATCGACTACATGACACTTCACCGGATTTGGGTCTAAGGGAATGCATTGTGTAGTTATTAGATGATGGGTTGCTAGAGTGATAGAAGCTTAAACCCTGGTCTATGCGCTACTTGGTAAGGGGCTGATTTGGATCCAAATGTTTAATGCTATGGTTAGATTTTATCTTAATACTTTCTCGTAGTTGCGGATGCTTGCGAGGGGGTTAATCATAAGTGGTAGGTTTGTTAAAGTAAGAACAACACCCAAGCACCGGTCCACCCACATATCAAATTATCAAAGTAGTGAACACAAATCAAACCAACATGATAAAAGTGACTAGATGAAATTCCTATTATAAGAGACTGTTCTGGCACGTCCTTTTCCACAAAAGGATTGGGCTACCTTGATTCACTTTGTTTACCATTATTGTTACTTGCTCGTTACCAATTATCTTGCTATCAAACTATCTGTTACCTACAATTTTAGTGCTTGCAGAAGTTACCTTGCTGAAAACCGCTTGTCATTTCCTTCTGCTCCTTGTTGGATTTGACACTCTTACTTATCGAAAGGACTACGATTGACCCCCTATACTTATGGGTCATCAAGACTCTTTTCTGGCTCGTTGCCGGGGAGTGAAGCACTCTTGGTAAGTGGAAATCGGTAAGTAAAAACTTATACTATGTGTTGGAATTTATTGTCACTTGCTACTATGGAAAACAATCCTTTGAGGGGTTTGTTTGGGGTATCTTCACCTCGACCGGAACCACAATTAATTGCCCCTCAACATACTGCACCTACTGAAAATATTGGTTATGAAATTCCCATGGGTATGGTAGAACAACTGCTAGGTAATCCTTACGCAAGAGACGGAACTTGTCGTGGATTTGTCAAGGCAAGATGTCTGGGTTAACGGACTTAGGTGTGAAGCCATCGCAACTATGTGGCGGCTTGAGAGGGGTTGGTCGGAATCGAGAGACGCGAGTTTACCCAGGTTCAGCCCCTCCGATGGGGGTAAAAGCCTACGTCCTACTTGTCTTGTATTGATGATGAGGAAGATCTTTCGGTTACAAGGGTGCTATCTTGCTACCTCTATTGTTGAGAGCCTCTAATCTGTCTAACTCTAATGACTTGTGTCTGTCTTAACTTGTAAACTTGTCTTTCTAGGGGTGCTCTACCCCTCCTTATATAGGTGGAGAGGGTAGGTTTACTAATAGAGTCCTACTAGGAGTAGGAGTAGGACTAGTCTCTCTGGAATCCTAATCCGGATCTTGTTTCTCTTGTAAGGGAATCCTTTCTCTCCTTTGGGACTTCTCTTGTGAGCCGCCTAGCGCCAGCTTACATGCCGGGCCTTGGGCCTTGTCGCTCGTCTGACCCGACTGTTAGATTACCAATGAATTATCAAGTCTCAACCGGGTCTCTAGTGAGTTCCCAAGTCCTGGCCGGGTCATACTTCCGGTCGGGTTATACTGCGGGGTATATCCCCGACATTAGCCCCTAGGTTAGCTTGCATTTATTCATGCTAAGCTCCTGAAATAAGAATAATAAACATGTTAAGTGACCGGCTCACTCCCTTGTCGGCTTATTGAAAATAGCTCCTTGAAAATCCGGGTTTCTTCTTCATATGAATGAGTTGTCTTCTCAATCGTCTTGCTTGTACGTGTCCTTTTTAAAAAAATACTGGGAATAAAACATCCATATGCCATTGAGTCAGCCTCCAAAACTTTGGCTTCATGAAATTATTGGAGATAAGAAAACCATATGAAGTTGAGTCGGCTTCCACTGCTTCGGATTGATAAAAATACTGAGAATAGAACTTCATCCATTGTTGACCCACTTCAACCTGTGAAGCCGGGTTGCTCATATAGAATCTGCCGGGTCATGAAATTTTGATAATGTCGGGTCATGATTGTTGGTGACGCTGGGTCAAATAACTAGAATCTAGCTGACTTGATACAAATATTGGGATGAAAAATCCATCTCATGTAGAGCGAGTCTTTCAATGCTTCGGCTAAAACAAAAATCTATCGAGCCGGTCTCACTCACAATTGACATCTTGAAAACTCTCTTCAATTTTTTGATATATCCATATTACCTATAGCCCCCAAGATCCAAGTTTATCCATGATGACTTGGCGCTTTGCAATAATATCTGTGATTGTGTAGCCCCCAATTACACGGTTGTCTTGCCTGCAGCAGCCTGGGACTTGTATTTGTCTTATACCTTATAAAGTTTTAGCGGGTGTAGCTGTTGGAAATACGCCCTAGAGGCAATATATAAAGTGTTTATTATTATATTTACTTGTTCATGATAATCGTTTATTATCCATGATATAATTGCATTGATTGGAAACACATTGCATGTGTGGGTAAATAGACAACACTGTGTCCCTAGTATGCCTCTAGTGAACTAGCTCGTTAATCAAAGATGGTCAAGGTTTCCTAGCCATTGACATGTGATGCCATTTTATAAAGGGATCAAATCATTAGGAGAATGATGTGATGGACAAGACCCAACCTACAAACGTAGCATATGATCATGCCAGTTTATTGCTATTGTTTTCTGCATGTCAAGTATATGTTCCGATGACCATGAGATCATGCAACTCACAAATATCGGAGGAGTGCCTTGTGTGTATCAAACGTCGCAACGTAACTGGGTGACTATAAAGGTGCTCTACAGGTATCTCCGATGGTGTCTGTTGAGTTGGCATGGATCGAGACTGGGATTTGTTACTCCGTGTGACGGAGAGGTATCTTGGGGCCCACTCGGTAATACAACATCACAATGATCCTTGCAAGAAATGTGACTAATTGTTAGTTGCGGGATCTTGTATTACAAAATGAGTAAAGAGACTTGCCGGTAATGAGGTTGAACTAGGTATGGAGATACCGACGATCGAATCTCGGGCAAGTAACATACCGAAGAACAAAGGGAACGTTATACGGGATTAACTGAATCCTTGACATAGAGGTTCGACCGATAAAGATCTTCGTAGAATATGTAGGAACCAATGTCGACGTCCAGGTCCCGCCATTGGTTATTGACCGTAGAGGTGTCTCGGTCATGTCTACATAGTTCTCGAACCCGCAGGGTCTTCACACTTAAGGTTTGGTGACGTTTCGGTAGTGTAGAGTTATGTATGGTGGTGACCGAAGGTTGTTCAGAGTCCCAGATGAGATCCCAAACGTAACGAGGAGCTCCGGAATGGTCCGGAGGTAATGATTCATATATTGTAAGTCCCAGTTTGGTCGCCGGAAAAGTTCCGGGCTCATCGGTATTGTACCGGGAGTATCGGTAGTGTACCGGAAGACCTCCGGGAGGGGTGTTTCGACCCTAGAGGGTCCATGGGCTATGGGAGAATAATAACCAGCCCTTTGTGGGCTGGTAAATCAGCCACAAGAAGGCCCATGGTGCAGGAGAAAAAAGGCTAAAGGAAAAAGGCCAAAAGTCAGCCAATAGGGAGCAATCCTAGTCCAACTAGGATTGGAGGAGGAATAGGATTCCTCTCCTCCTTGGCGCAAGGGGCTGGTTGGCTGCCTTGTGCGCCATCCCCTCTTCCTCTCCTCTCCTCCTATATATACTAGTGGAATAGAGGGTTTTTGGACAGAATTTACGGCCACATGCTACCCGTTCCACCGGTGCTCCTCTAGATTGGTTTTCCGCAGTGCTTAGGCGAAGCTCTGCCGGAATTGCTCCACCACCACCATCACCGGAGCGCCATCATGCTGCCAGTGAACTCTCTCTCCTCTCCACCTCCTCTTGCTGGATCAAGACGGTGGAGATCGTCATCAAGCTGCACGCGTGCTGAAAGCGGAGGTGTCGCCCGTTCGGCACTAGATCGGAAGGATCGTGATCAAGGCCACGGGACGTTCGTGATCGGATCGCGGGACGGATCGTGACGAGATCGCAGGACGGTTCGTGATTGGTTCGCGGGACGGTTCATGATTAGATCGCGGGACGCTCGGCGATTTGGATCATGAAGAAGTACAACTACACAAACCGCGTTTCTTAACGTTTCCCGCTTAGCGATCTACAAGGGTACGTAGATCCACTCTCCCTCTCGTAGATGCTCATCACCATGGATAGGTTTGCGTGTGCGTATGAAATTTTTTGTTTCCCATGCGATGTTCCCCAGCAGTGGCATCATGAGCTAGGTTGATGGTTCGATGAGATCTCGAGTAGAACACAAAAGGTTTGTGGGCGTTGATGCTTAGATTGCTTCCTCCCTTAGTCGTATTTTGGTTCAGCGGTATTGTGAGATGAAGCGGCCTGGACCAACATTACTTGTACGCTTACGAGAGACCGGTTCCCTCGACGCAACTTGTTTCTTAGATGGCTTGCGGGTGATAGTTTCTCTCACTTTAGTTGGATCGGATCCGATAAAGGAGGTCCTTGAGAAGGTTGAAAAGCAAACTATGTATCACCGTTGTGGCTTTGCGTAGGTGAGAATCGTTCTTGCTAGATACCCGTAGCAGCCAAGTAAAACTTGCAACAACAATTAGAGGACGTCTAACTTGTTTTTGCAGGGTATGTTGTGATGTGATATGGCCAATTACATGATGAGATATATGTGATGTATGAGATGATCATGTGATGTATAGAATTTCACGACTTGCATGGCGATGAGTACGGCAACCGGCAGGAGCCATAGGGTTGTCTTTAATTATTGTATGACCTGCATGTTAATCTTTAAGCGCTATGTAATGCTTTACTTTATCGCTAAACGGTAGCAATAGTAGTAGAAGCATGCAGGGCGTGACAACCTCGATGGCGACACGTTGATGGACATCAAGATGATGGAGATCATGGTGTCGTGCCGGTGACGATGAAGATCATGCCAGTGCTTTCAAGATGGAGATCTAAAGCACAAGTTCATGGCCATATCCTGTCACTTATGAATTGCATGTGATCTTAATCCTTTTATGCACCTTGTTTTGCTTAGTACGACGGTAGCATTATAAGGTGATCCCTCACTTAAATTTCAAGATAAAATTGTGTTCTCCCCGAGTGTGCACCATTGTGAAAGTTCGTCGTGTTGAGACACGACGTGATGATCGGGTGTGATAGACTCTACGTTCACATACAATGGGTGCAAGCCAGTGTTGCACGCGCAGAACACTCGGGTTAAACTTGACGAGCCTAGCATGTACAGACATGGCCTCGGAACACAAGAGACCGAAAGGTGGAACATGAATCATATAGTAGATATGATCAACATAATGATGTTCACCATTGAAGCCACCTTAACTCACGTGATGATCGGACTTGAGTTGGTGAATTTGGATCATGTGACACTCAGATGACCTGAGGGATGTCAATTTGAGTGGGAGCTTTAGTAATTTGATTAACTAAACTCATTATATTGAACAATAGTCTAAATGAACTTTGCATATTTATGTTGTAGATCAATGGCTCGCGCAGTAGCACCCCTGAATTTTAATGCGTTCCTAGAGAAAGCTAAGTTGAAAGATGATGGAAGTAACTTTGTTGACTGGGCCTGTAATATGAGGATTATCCTCACGGCTTCCCAGAAATCATATGTCCTTAATGCACCGCTTGGTGACCAACCAGAAGACATGACCTCCGAAGACGTTAAGAATGTTTGGGAGGCACGTACTAGAAATTACTCAATAGTTTAGTGTGCAATATTGTATGGCTTAGAACCAGGACTTCAAAGGCGTTTTGAACGTCATGGAGCATATGAGATGTTCCAGGAGTTGAAGTTTATCTTTCAGAAGAACGCCCGGATCGAGAGGTATGAGACCTCCTATAAATTCTATGCTCGCAAGATGGAGGAGAACGGGTCTATCAGTGAGCACATACTCAGAATGTCAAGGTATTCAAATCGTCTGGCAGAGTTGGGAATTACCCTTCCACCAGAGGCAATCACTGACAGAGTTCTTCAATCACTGCCACCTAGCTATAAGAGCTTTGTAATGAACTATAACATGCACGGGATGAACAAGTCAGTCGCCGAGCTGTTTGCGATGCTCAAAGTCGCTGAGTCTGAAATCCAGAAAGAACATCAAGTGTTGATGGTCAATAAAACCACTAGTTTCAAGAAAAATGGCAAGGGCAAAGGCAAGAAGGGTAAAACCAGGAAGGACGGCAAAGCAGTTGCTACTCCTACAAAGAAGCCTAAGCATGGGCCTAAGCCAGAAACTGAGTGCTTTCATTGCAAAGGAACTGGTCACTGGAAGCGGAACTGCTCCAAGTACCTGGCTAGCAAGAAGGCGGCCAATGACAAACAAGGTATATATGATATACATGTTATTGATGTGTACCTTACTAGCTCTCGTAGTAGTGCCTGGGTATTTGATACCGTTTCGGTTGCTCACATTTGCAACTCAAAGTAGGAACTACGGAATAAGCGAAGGCTAGCAAAGGACGAAGTGACGATGCGCGTGGGAAATGGTTCCAAGGTTGATGTGATCGCCATCGGCACGCTCTCTCTTCGATTACCATCGGGATTAGCGATGAACCTGAATAATTGTTATTTAGTGCCTGCGTTAAGCATGAACATTATATCTGGATCTTTTTTATTGCGAGACGGTTACTCATTTAAATCAGAGAATAAAGGTTGTTCTATTTATATGAGTAATATCTTTTATGGTCATGCACCCAATGTTAGGGGTTTATTCATATTGAATCTTGATGGTGATGACACACATGTTCATAACATTGATGCCAAAAGATGTAGAGTTGATAAAGATAGTACCACTTTCTTGTGGCACTACCGTTTAGGTCATATTGGTGTAAAACGCATGAGAAAGCTCCATGTTGATGGACTTTTGGAGTCACTTGATTTTGAATCACTTGACACATGTGAACCATGCCTCATGGGCAAGATGACAAAAACGCCGTTCTCTGGAACAATGGAATGGGCAAGTGACTTATTGGAAATCATACATACTATGTGTGCGGTCCAATGAATGTTACAGCGCGCGGTGGATATCGTTATTTTCTCACTTTCACTGATGACTTAAGTAGATATGGATATATTTACTTGATGAAACACAAGTCTGAAACGTTTGAAAAGTTCAAGCAATTTCAGAGTGAAGTTGAGAATCATCGTAACAAGAAGATTAAGTTCCTGCGATCTGATCGAGGAGGTGAATATCTAAGTTATGAGTTTGGCAGTCACTTAAGACAATGTGGAATTGTTTCACAGTTGACACCACCCAGAACACCACAGCGTAATGGTGTCTCCGAACATCATAATCGAACCTTATTAGATATGGTGCGTTCTATGATGTCTCTTGCTGATTTGCAACTATCGTTTTGGGGTTATGCATTAGAGACAGCTGCATTCACTTTAAATAGGGCACCATCGAAATCCGTTGAGACGACGCCATATGAACTGTGGTTTGGCAAAAGGCCAAAGTTGTCGTTTCTAAAAATTTGGGGATGTGATGCTTATGTCAAAAAGCTTCAGCCTAAAAAGCTGGAACCCAAAGCGGAGAAATGCGTCTTGATGGGATACCCGAAAGAGACAGTCGGGTATACCTTCTATCTCAGATCCGAAGTCAAAGTGTTTGTCGCTAAGAACGGAACATTTCTTGATAAAGAGTTTCTCTCGAAAGAATTGAGTGGGAGGGAAATAGAGCTTGATGAGGTTGTTGAACCTTTACTTCAACCAGAGAGTAGCGCAGCGTAGAAAGATGTTTCTGTGGAACCTACGATGGTAGAAGTGGAAGTTAATGATGATGATCATGAAGCTTCGGATCAAGCTAGTATTGAACCTCGTAGGTCGACAAGGGCGCGTACTACTCCTGAGTGGTACGGCAACCCTGTCTTGGAGGTCATGTTGTTGGACAACAATGAACCTACGAGCTATGGAGGAGCAGTGATGGGCCCGGATTCCGAGAAATGGTTAGAGGCCATGAAATCCGAGATAGGATCCATGTATGAAAACAAAGTATGGACTTTGGAAGTATTACCTGAAGGGCGAAAGGCCATTCAGAACAAATGGATCTTTAAGAAGAAGACGGACGCAGATGGTAATATCACCGTCTATAAAGCTCGACTTGTGGCAAAGGTTTTTTCACAAGTTCAAGGAGTTGACTACGATGAGACTTTCTCACCCGTAGCGATGCTTAAGTCTGTCAGAATCATGTTGGCAATAGCTGCTTATTTCAACTATGAAATTTGGCAGATGGATGTCAAAACGGCGTTCCTCAATGGTTTCCTTGAGGAAGAGTTTTATATGATGCAACCCGAAGGTTTTGTCGATTCAGAGAATGCTGACAAAGTTTGCAAACTCCAGGGATCCATTTATGGACTGGTGCAAGCATCTCGGAGTTGGAATATGCGCTTTGATGAGGTGATCAAAGCGTTTGAGTTTATACAAGTTTATGGAGAAGCTTGTATTTACAAGAAAGTGAGTGGGAGCTCTATAGCGGTTCTAGTATTATATGTCGATGACATATTGCTGATTAGAAACAATATATAAATGCTGGAAAGCGTGAAGGAATATTTGAACAAGAGTTTTTCAATGAAGGACCTAGGAGAAGCTGTGCCCAAGACCCGATGTCATCCTTGCCATAAGTATGGCCGGAAGGTTTCAAAGTGATCCTGGAGTGGAGCACTGGCAAGCGGTCAAGAATATCCTTAAGGACTTGAAAAGGACTAAGGAAATGTTTCTCGTTTATGGAGGTGATGAAGAGCTCGTCGTAAAGGGTTATGTCGATGCAAGTTTGGCACTGATCCGGACGACTCTAAGTTGCAAACCGGATACGTATTTATTCTTAACGGGGGAGCGGTAAGCTGGTGCAGTTCCAAGCAAAGCGTGGTAGCTGATTCTACGTGCGAAGCGGAGTACATCGCAGCCTCGGAGGCGGCGAAGGAGGTGTCTGGATGAAGCAGTTCATGACAGATCTTGGATTAGTGCCTAGTGCACTGAATCCAATAAACCTGTTCTGTGACAACACTGGTGCCATTTCTCTAGCCAAGGAACCAAGGTTTCACAAGAGGACCAGACACATAAAGCGACGCTTCAACTCCATCCGGTTCTACATCGAGGAGAAGGACATAAATATTTGCAAAGTGCACACGGATCTGAATGTTGCAGACCCGTTGACTAAACCTCTTCCAAGGTCTAAACATGATCAAGACCACAACTGTATGGGTGTTCGATTCATTACCATGTAAATCACAAAGTGATGTGAACTAGATTATTGACTCTAGTGCAAGTGGGAGACTGTTGGAAATATGCCCTAGAGGCAATATATAAAGTGTCTATTATTATATTTCCTTGTTCATGATAATCGTTTATTATCCATGCTATAATTGCATTGATTGGAAACACATTGCATATGTGGATAAATAGACAACACTGTGTCCCTAGTATGCCTCTAGTGAACTAGCTCGTTGATCAAAGATGGTCAGGGTTCCCTAGCCATTGACATGTGATGTCATTTGATAACGGGATCACATCATTAGGAGAATGATGTGATGGACAAGACCCAAACTACAAACATAGCATATGATCGTGTCAGTTTATTGCTATTGTTTTCTGCATGTCAAGTATATGTTCCTATGACCATGAGATCATGCAACTCACAGATATCGGAGGAGTGCCTTGTGTGTATCAAATGTCGCAACGTAACTGGGTGACTATAAAGGTGCTCTACAGGTATCTCCGATGGTGTCTGTTGAGTTGGCATGGATCGAGACTGGGATTTGTTACTCCGTGTGATGGAGAGGTATCTCGGGGCCCACTTGGTTAATTCAACATCACAATGAGCCTTGCAAGCAATGTGACTAATTGTTAGTTGCAGGATCTTGTATTACGAAATGAGTAAAGAGACTTGCCAGTAACGAGGTTGAACTAGGTATGGAGATACCGACGATCGAATCTCGGGCAAGTAACATACCGAAGAACAAAGGGAACGTTAGACGGGATTAACTGAATCCTTGACATAGAGGTTCGACCGATAAAGATCTTCGTAGAATATGTAGGAACCAATGTGGACGTCCAGGTCCCGCCATTGGTTATTGACCGTAGAGGTGTCTCGGTCATGTCTACATAGTTCTCGAACCCGCAGGGTCTTCACACTTAAGGTTTGGTGATGTTTCGGTAGTGTAGAGTTATGTATGGTGGTGACCGAAGGTTGTTCGGAGTCCCGGGTGATATCTCGGACGTCACGAGGAGCTCCGGAATGGTCCGGAGGTAAAGATTCATATATAGGAAGTCCCAGTTTGGTCGCCGGAAAAGTTTCGGGCTCATCGGTATTGTACCAGGAGTATCGGTAGTGTACCGGGAGACCTCCGGGAGGGGTGTTTCGACCCTAGAGGGTCCATGGGCTGTGGGAGAATAATAACCAGCCCTTTGTGGGCTGGTAAATCAGCCACAAGAAGGCCCATGGCACAGGAGAAAAAAGGCTAAAGGAAAAAGGCCAAAAATCAGCCAATAGGGAGCAATCCTAGTCCAACTAGGATTGGAGGAGGAATAGGATTCCTCTCCTCCTTGGCGGAAGGGGCTGGTTGGATGCCTTGTGCGCCAGCCCCTCTTGCTCTCCTCTCCTCCTATATATACTAGTGGAATAGAGGGTTTTTGGACAGAATTTACGGCCACGTGCTACCCGTTCCACCGGTGGTCCTCTAGATTGGTTTTCCGCAGTGCTTAGGCGAAGCCCTGCCGGAATTGCTCCACCACCACCATCACCGGAGCGCCGTCATGCTGTCGGTGAACTCTCTCTCCTCTCCACCTCCTCTTGCTGGATCAAGACGGTGGAGATCGTCATCAAGCTGCACGTGTGCTGAACGCGGAGGTGTCGTCCGTTCGGCACTAGATCGGAAGGATCGTGATCAAGGCCACGGGACGGTTCGTGATTAGATCGCGGGACGCTCGGCGATTTGGATTGCGAAGAAGTACGACTACACCAACCGTGTTTCTTAATGCTTCCCGCTTAGTGATCTACAAGGGTACGTAGATCCACTCTCCCTCTCGTAGATGCTCATCACCATGGATAGGTTTGCGTGTGCGTAGGAAAAAATTTGTTTCCCATGCCACGTTCCCCAACAGTAGCCCCCAAGGGCCGGCTCATCAGTATGTGATGGGCCAGGTCTTCAATTTGAACCTCATAATCTATTTGAACAAGTGGATATTGTAGCCCCCAAGTGTCGGGTCGCACGCCTGTAGCGACTTGGGACTTTAGAAAATTTGATTTGAGCGGTGTAGCCCCCAAGTGTCGGGTCAGTAAGAAGTAGTCGGCTGGGACTTAGAGAAATATAGAAAGCCTGGCTCATCTCCTTGAGACAACAGGATCTGTTGACCATGTAATGATTTGAAAAGCAACTTTCATTAGCCCCCAAGTGTCGTGGTGCATGCTTGCAGCGACATGGACTTGCATGCTTGATATAAACTGTATTTGAATGATGTAGCCCCCAAGTGCCGGGTCGTCTGCCTACGGTGACTCGGGACTATGTGCGAATAATATGGCTCATCATAATTTGTTGAATGAATCCTTGACTGTGGTTGTAACCCGGTAAAATATCCTGGAATAATGCCTTTATCCTTGAAAAATGAAAATCCCTGCTCGTGGCTGCGGTTCAACCCAGCAAATATATATTTGAGGAATCCATGAGTGTTGTAGTATACTACAGAGCACGGGTTGAAGAAACCCAATAGCCGGTCAATCAAGTGACACGGTATTATATCTGACAAGGTGGCTCTTCAAGAATAATCAATTTTCCAATCTGGTTTGAAAAAACCCATTCTTTCAATATTGGTTATGATAAACCATGACGAAGATCCAGCCATGTTCGCTATTAAAGATCTATTTGTTCCTTAAGAAGTTTTTTTTCATCATACTTAACGGCGGCTCATCTTAAGAGATAAGACCTGCAAAAATAAACAAGACAGAATATATCCTATAGTGTTGTAAGGGCGGCTTGAAAAAGCATAACCCAGAGATGTTAAAATCTTTTATAGCCTTGCTTCTTCTTTCATAATCTTGCTCTGACCCGGCTTTGGAGACCGGCATGATATGTATGCAATTCATGATGTAATGTATGATGCCATGTATGATGCAATGTATGATGCAACGTATGATGCAATGTATGATGTTCTTGCTTTACCTACCCTTTTTGTTTTTTCGAAAACTCATTGCTGGCCCTTGTGGGGGGACTGTTACTTTGAATTGCCTAATAGTGCAGGGTCTCTAACGAGAGTGGTGGTCAATCTTGAACGGCTCAGGGTCTCTAGGCGAGATTAACTGTTAAGGGTGCAACAGACCAGAATTTGCAGCGGGGTGAGTGCTCCAGGCTCATAAGCTACTTCTCACGTGACATAAATCCGTCGTTTGAACCTTAAGGGTGTCACTTGCTTAAGAGTACGACGGGCCACTTCACGGAGAGTATGTAGCAGATGAGAGAGTTTCCCTCACCGTTGTATGAGGCCCTCGCAGGGGGTGAGTTGACCGCTTGCTGCACCCCTGGTCGGGAGGTAGCTGCATACAGGCAGGTATAACTCTGCCTTACAGGGGCTGAAAAGCCAACCAAGAGTGGGGGAGACCTTCACCCACTCTTGAACTTACTCTGGGTCTGCGACCCGCCTTGTAGTGGCTGAAGAGCCGATCAAGAGGGGGGCGACCTTCACCCCCTCCTGACCCTGTTGACGGAGTCAACACTTTGGGTCCAAGACCCGCCTTGCAGTGGCTGAAGAGACGATCGAGAGGGTTTGAAGCTCAACCTGGAAGGTTGAAAGCCCCCAAATGACTGTCGAGTACCCATGTTTGAACGGCTTGCAGCATGGCCGCTTGTCCTCTTGGGCGACTTTAGATCTTTCATAAATAAGGTAGTGCACCCATGTTTGAACGGCTCGCAATATGGCGGCTCATCCTCTTGAGTGACCTTAAATCTTTCGTCAATAAAGGCGGTGCACCCATTTTTGAACGGCTTGCAATGTGGCGGCTCGTCCTCTTGAGTGACCTATAATTTTTTTGCCAACAAGGCAGTAGCTCCGGGGATCGGGTTGTCTTTCTTGCAATGACCCAGGGTTCTCATTGAAAATGACTAAATGTGTCTTGCCATGTGTGTAGCCCCCAAGTCTTAAGTTGACCCGAAGAGGCGGCTTGAGAATATCCACTAAAGGTTGAGGTTAACCGTGGTGGCTTTATTGATGACCCCATATGAATTGTTTCAATAACTTGGTCGATGGTTCGTCCCGGCTGGTTGCTGAAGTTAACCAAACTATAGTGGCGATGACTTGTGCGCCTATCCATCGGGCGGCTTGTGCAGGCGAACACCGCACCGATATACTGATGTAGATCCGATTGTGGGTGGCGTCTTGCGCACGTTCGTTGGGCAGCTCGTACAGGCGAGCAACGCACTGATATGTTCATATTGATTGGACCATGGGGCGGTGATTCAGAACCGTCAATTGGGCAACTCGTACTAGCATATGCATCTCCTGGCTTGTTGATGTAGACGTAGAAGTCAGCCGTGGCATTGTAAGCCAATGCAGTCATGAGAGACGGTTGTGGCATTGTAAGCCGGTGCGGTCGGCTAGTCGGTCGCGGCATTGTAGGACGGCGTGACCGTAAGAGGCGGCCGTGGCGTTGTAAGACGGTGCGGTCGGCGAGTTGGTCGCGGCATTGTAAGCCGGTGCATAATGATATTGGCTCGCTTCCATCTCTGTGGTGTAAAGTCACCTAAACAATTGTCCTGCGTAAAACATTGCAGGCCAAAGTAACTGTTCTTCACAGAAAATAATAAGTACTGAAATATAAATGAAATACTTATCACCTGGATTTTTCTTTGCAATGGTATAAAACCATGTACGTTTTGAACGCAACCTCACAAGCACGCCTAGGCCACACACATGAGCAGAGGCACTATCAGCCCGAGGGTGAGCCGGCATGGCGGAGGGAGCAGGCCAGGCGAGGTGAGACACGGAGGCAACGCAAAATGCTATGGAGGTGAGGCGAGGCAGGCCACGGCGGCTCGTGATGCGACCGTCGACCCGGCGGTTTGAGCGATTCGGAGGTGGCGGCGGCTCGCGGTGCAAGCATTGACCCGGCGACAGGGCGAGTCATGGCCACGGCGGCTCATGGATGCAGGCCGATCTGAAGCGGGGTGAGGCCACGGCGGCGGTGCCAGCATGGCGGCATCTCAATAGCTGCGGGCGAGGTCAGCGGAGGCCGGCTAATTCGACAGCCGCGAAAGATACTGGCGAGGTATAGTGCCACGGCGGTTCAGACCGGAGACGGGACCTCAGTGTCGGCTTAAGAAGCCCCCGGCGAGGCGGATCACAACAATGGTGTGGGCATGGCTGCGGCTGGTGGATGCAGTCGGAGCGAGGCGAGCCGGCGAGGGTGCGGCGAGGCGCGCGGGAGTAGCGAAGCGGCACTCGGCCGAGGGCAAAAGGACACAGCGGGGACCAGAGGGGCTCAGCGCGGAATAAGAGTCGGGGTGCACTAGGTACAAGGCCGGCTCGAGGCGAGCACCCGCGATGGCGAAGGCGCACGGCAAGGGCGGCTTGCAGGGACTCAGAGCCGAACCGGCCTGCAGGAGTGCAGATCCGGGCAAGCAGAGCAGTGTGCAGGGAAGCATGAGGCGAGGCTTGGCGAAGGCCGACACCTCGGCGACCCCGGGCGTGGCGGTTGATGGTCGCGGCAAGGAAAATTCATGGCGGCTCATCTAGCACCGTGATGGTGACAGGTCCCAAGCGGCGGCTCGCGGCGGCTCTCGAGCGGCGGGTCGTGGCGCAAACGGGGCCGACATGGGTGCGTGAAAGCAGGGGCGAGGCGACTTGACAATGGTAGGCATGGCATGCGTAGCGGAGCTCAACAGCAAGAGCTGTGGCCAGAGGCGAAGGCATAGCGGACACAGGGAGGCAAACTATGGCTGCAGCGGGGAAACGAGCACGGCGCGACGGAGGTTTGACCAATCGATGGGCGTGGCGACTCAGGGCGGAGGCACGCGACCAGGCAGCAGAGCTGGTGTAGGGAAACGAGCCCGTGGCGGAGGCGAAGTGCGGAGCTAGGTCATAGCAAGGTGGAACCTGGCCGAGGCAATCCGGCGTGGTCAGGCGCAGGAGGTGAAGTGAGGCGGAGCAGCAGGGTAGCACCTGCCATGGTGCAGTGGGCGGCCAGGGCGCGACGGCAGACCGGCTCGAGGTGAGGTGAAGGTGGACCCGTGCGCGGCAGCTTGCAGGTGTGGCAAGAGCAGCAGCACGGCTGGCTCGCTAGGTGGAGGTGAGTCACAGGGGCGCAGCGGCAAACTGGCCTGCGCGAGCGTATGAGATGAGGCGGGCACATCCAAGCAGCGCAGGGCAGTGAGACGAGGTGGTGCCATGGCGAGACGACCGAGTCCGTGCCGGCCACGGTGCGACGGGCGTAGTGACTCAACGTGGGGCGCGGTGGCTCAAGGTCAAGGTTGAAAGTGAAGTGACAAAGGCGACGGCTCACTCACGCGGCGCAGACAATAGCAGGTCCTAAGCGAGGCCGACCCGGAGACGAGGTTGTGGCGGCGAGGCAGGCGTAGACCGATCCGGAGGCACTGTCATAAAGTGACCTGAAGGAGAAACCAACCATGTGGGCGTCTCCGCGTCCGTCTCATAATTGATCAAGCTCATCTCTGCACCATAGTCTCCTCGTGGCTTGCCATGCTGATACATGAATTAATTAATCTTGAGGCTTGTAGCACAAACTCCGTTTACGTCTAGTGGCTGATTTGATCGCCATAGTATAATATTTTCCTTCGATCGTTGCTTGATTTAGTAGCAAATTTGAGACTGGTGACCTATCACGAATTACAGACCTACAACTCTCCTTTTTACGAGTCTGTCTTGATACTCGTGCCGTAAAAGATGATTCAAAGTTGGTCGGCATACGTTGGTGGCTGTTGTCTCTGACCACGCAAACAGGATTTCGGAAACAGATTAGGTCATGATTTTCTTATCTCTTCCTTCTTCTGTCAGATTAGTTTCGTCTACGCCTCGCGCGTACTTCTGAGTAAATTGCTTCGTATGATACGGTTCATCTGAGGTCATATCGCCGCCTCTGCCCAAGATTGTCCCATGCCGAGTTACCTTGCACGATTGATCTGTGCAGGTTTTCTTGATCCGACTCACCAAATTTCTCGATCCTAAAGAGATCCCTTCACGAACACAACACCACCGTGCGTGGCTCCACGGTGGGCCCCAACTGTCATGGATTTGTCACGGCAAGATGTCCGGGTTAACAGACTTAGGTGTGAAGCCATCGCAACTATGTGGCGGCTTGAGAGAGGTTGGTCGGAATCGAGAGACGTGAGTTTACCCAGGTTCGGCCCCTCCGATGGAGGTAAAATCCAATGTCCTGCTTGTCTTGTATTGATGATGAGGAAGATGTTTCCGTTACAAGGGTGCTATCTTGCTACCTTTAATCTTGAGAGCCTCTAATCTGTCTATCTCTAATGAATTGTGTCTGTCTTAACTTGTGAACTTGTCTTTCTAGGGGTGCTCTACCCCTCCTTATATAAGTGGAGAGGGTAGGTTTACAAATAGAGTCCTACTAGGAGTAGGATTTAGGACTAGTCTCTCTGGAATCCTAATCCGGGTCTTGTTTCTCTTGTAAGGGAATCCTTTCTCTCCTTTGGGCCTTCTCTTGTGAGCCGCCTAGTGCCAGCTTACATGTTGGGCCTTGGGACTTGTCGCTCGTCTGACCCGCCTATCGGATTACTAGTGAATCATCAAGTCTCGACCGGGTCTCTAGTGAGTCGCCAAATCTTGGCCGGGTCGTACTTACGTCCGGGTTATACCGTGGGGTATATCCCTGACAAAACTGGACATCCTGATATGCATTTAATACATATGGATGAAATTTGTGGATTATTTAAGCTTGCATGCTTACCCGGAGATGAAGTTAAGAATAAGTTTTTCCTGTTATCTTTGAAGGGAAAATCATTGACATGGTTAGGCCATGTGATCATATTGGATCATGGAACTGGAATCGATTGAAATTGGAATTCCACCAAAAGTTTTATCCTATGCATTTAGTACATCGTGATCGGAATTATATATATAATTTTTGGCCTCATGAAGGAGAAAGCATCGTTCTAGCTTGGGGAAGGCTTAAGTCAATGTTATATTCATGCCCCAATCATGAGATCCCGAGAGAAATTATTATTCAGAATTTTTATGCTCGGCTTTCTCGTAATGATCAAACCATGCTCGATACTTCTTGTACTGGTTATTTTATGAAGAAGACTATTGAATTCAAGTGGGATCTCTTGGGAAGAATTAAACGCAACTCTGAAGATTGGGAACTCGATGGAGGTAATGAGTCAGGTATTAAGCTTAAGTTTGATTGTGTTAAATCTTTTATGAATACCGATGGTTTTACTAAGTTTAGCACTAAATATGGACTTGACTCTGAGATAGTAGCCTCTTTCTGTGAATCATTTTCTACTCATGTTGATCTCCCTAAGGGGAAAGGGTTTAAATATCATCCCCCTATTAAAGAAGAAATTAAAGAACCGGTCATAGCTAAAGATGAGACTATCATTTACAATGTTGATCCAGCTGTGCCTACTGCTTGTATTAAAAAAACACCTTTCCCTATTAGGATAAAGGAACATGCTAAGGTATCAACTGTGGTTCGCAAAAGTAATATTAAAGCACTTAAGCCCTCTGAACAAATTAAAGTAGAACCTAGGGTTGTTATGGTTAAATATCTCTTGGTAGAAAATATTGATGGGCATGTTATTTACTTCTGTGATGAAGCTGCTAGAATTGCCAAACCTGATGAAAATGATAAACATAGACCCGTAGTTGGCATGCATGTTGTCTCAGTTAAAATAGAAGATCATTTCTATCATGGTTTATGTGATATGGGTGCTAGTGTGAGTGTTATTCCTTTTACCTTATACCAAGAAATTATGAATGATATGGTACCCGCCGAAATAGAAGACATTGATGTTACTATTAAACTTGCTAATAGAGACACCAGCACACCACTTGGGATTGTTAGAGATGTTGAAGTCTTGTGTGGGAAAATTAAATATCCTACTCATTTTCTAGTTCT
This sequence comes from Hordeum marinum, assembly GCA_022496015.1. NCBI lineage: Eukaryota > Viridiplantae > Streptophyta > Magnoliopsida > Poales > Poaceae > Hordeum > Hordeum marinum. The sequence continues at coordinate 453,328,840 of CM039678.1, forward strand.
TGGTTCCCCACAAGATGACTGCTGTCCCATTATCTTTGGTAGACCTTTCTTGAACACCATCAATGCTAAGATAGATTGTGAAAAAAATTTATCAGTGTTCGTTTTGGTGATGTGTCTCATGAATTTAATTTTTCCAAGTTTAGTAGACAATCTTGTGATAAATAATTATCTAGTAAGGATGAAATAATTGGTCTTGCTTCTATTGTCGTGCCTCATACCGATCCACTAGAACAATATTTGCTTGACCATGAAAATGACATGCACTTGCATGAAAGAAATGAAATAGATAAAATTTTCTTTAAACTACAACCACTCCTAAAACACAATTTGCCTATTGAAACTCTAGGAGGTCCTCCTCAACCTAAAGGTGATCCTGTGTTTGAATTAAAACATTTTCCAAACAATTTGAAGTACGCTTATCTTGATGAGAAAAATATATTTCCTGTTATTATTAGTGCTAACCTTTCAGAACATGAAGAAGAAAGATTATTAAAAAAATTGAGGAAGCACCGGGCTGCTATTGGATATACTCTTGACGATCTTAAAGGCATTAGTCCCACTCTATGTCAACACAAGATTAATATGGAACTTGATGCTAACCCCGTTGTTGAGCATCAACGACGATTGAATCCGAAGATGAAATAAGTGGTAAGAACTAAAATATTAAATCTTCTTGAAGCAATTATAATCTATCCCATAGCTGATGGTAGATGGGTAAGTCTCGTTCATTGTGTCCCTAAGAAGGGCGGTATTACTGTTGTTCCTAATGATAAAAATGAGCTTATACCACAAAGAATTGTCACTGGCTAAAGAATGGTAATTGATTTAAAGAAAAATAAGTAAAGCTACTATAAAAGATCATTATCCTCTGCCATTCATTGATCAAATGCTAGAAAGATTATCTAAGCACACACACTTTTGTTTTCTGGATGGATATTATGGTTTCTCTCAAATACATGTGTCAAAACCTGATAAAGAGGAAACCACCTTTACTTGTCCTTTTGGAACCTATGTGTTGGGAATATGACCCCACGGTGTAACCCGCCCACGAAGGGTCGGGTTAAGTTGTTGGCGACTCCATGACAAAGCCCTAAACAGGCCAAACACCAAAATAGGGGAAACCCTAGAGGCGACACACCAGGTGGGCCGAACAAAGGTCCAGAGCCAGAAGACGATGAGTGATCCGGAGGTGTAACACGCCCGAAGGTAACTTACCAGAGAAGGCAAGGCGACTTAGAGGCAGGATCGGTTACTAGGTATAACCCGATCTAGACTCTTGTAAGCCCAGGGCCTCGACCTGTGTATATAAAGGAGAGTCCCCGTGGTGGGTTAGGTTATGGAACAATAAATCGAGAACTAGGTCAAGTGAATCCGTTCCCTTGTAATCGATACCCAATCAATACAACACAATGCAGGATGTAGGCTTTTACCTCGATCATGAGGGGCCGAACCTGGGTAAACTCGTGTCTTTCGTCCCGATCAACCCCTTCGAGCTACTCACCATAGCGATGGCCTCACCCCTAAGTCCTTTCACTAGGGCATATGCCGTGACAAAACCACGACAGTTGGCACCCACCATGGGGCCACCACATGGTGGTTTTGAGTTCTCGATGGGCTCTCTCATAGGGATCGAGGGATATGTCATTGGCAGGATGACTAAGAGTCATCACGGCAAGCTCTACATCGACGACGCTGGCTGGGGCCCCGAGGGCGACTCAATCGAGTATGGGTACCGGGGCCCCGTCGGCGGAATTCACGTTTTCATCAAAAAGATCGGCGGATTTTAGCCCGGGCCGAACATCTGCACCGACCTCGTCGAGTCGGCCCAGAGCACGCAACCTGCCCGGTTTCAACCCGACTGGAAGTGTGCTTTCATTGGCTTCACGCACGTCATGGAACTCACGGAGGATTCCGCGTCGGGAGGAGACACCCTTGTATGCTTAGAGGATGGGTCCTCGAGCGGAGAGACGGAGTCAATTTACCAGCTTCATGATGGCGGGCTTGGGGGCTATTACGACGGTGATAGTATTTTGGAGCCCTACGAGCTGCCAAGCCAAGACGCCATCTTCATGGAGGGCATGGCGCCGGCTTTCAATAGCACGGCGGCTGGAGCAGTAGCGGATACCGGCACGGTAGGATTCGGGTCAGCCAGGCCACCGGCTCAAGTCTTGCTGGAGTTGATGAATGAGATGACAGCTCTGATGGGGATCGAGGTCACACCCGAAAATCAAGTTGAGCACAATGCAGGAATTGCGAGGCTAAAAGAGTAGATGACCAAGGCTCAAGAGGATACCAATGCAGTGCATATTTGGATGGATGCTGAGTCGGAGCATTGAAGGCAGAAGCTTTTTGTTTAAGCTTGGATCAAAATGCCTCCAAGGCAGTTCTTCGGATGAGGTATCAAACCTACCTGCCTATGCAGTATGAGCCCAGGAATCTCTTCAACACCCCGGGGGCAGGACCAAGTATGCCGCTGGCCATAACCCGGACCACGGAAGTGCCACAAAATAGGGTGGTGGCTCAACCTCGACAGCCAGAGCCACCTCGTAGGAATCAAACCCCGCCGTAGCATTTTTTGACACCACCTGGTCATTATTCTAACCCAGTGGATAACATGGTAGCAATGGCTACCAGGATCAGTGCGCTCCCTCTCGCCGATGGGACGCCCTTCGCCGCGGAGGCACGAAATGCCATCGAGCTCTTGCAAACAGCGGTGGCTCAACAGGAAAAGTATACGTACAGCCGAACTCATGTGCACTCGACCCCTCTTCCAGGCCGCATTTACAACTGACACATGGAGTCACCGGCAGTCTCCAGTAGGGAGCAACGTCACAACCTGCCCTATGATGACCCGCCCGGTGTCAATGCTCAGGCGATTATGGATAAGCCAGAGCCCATCATGAGGCGGCGGCTGCGGCGGCTTACCAGGAGATTCATGAGCAGCCTTCGGTGACCCTTTCAACCTCGGTGGGAGCCGGAGCCACCTTCAGGGCTGTTGGAGTGCCTTGTTTAGTACCGGCTCTATGGAATGAGCACCTACCAAAGGATTTTAAAGGTCCATGTAAGGTGCCTAATTACACAGCTGATCTACCCCCAGAAGCCTGGATTGAAAGTTATGAATTAGCCATGGAGATGTTGGACGTCAGTGATGCAGTCTGTGCGAAGTACTTTATCATGATGTTGGAAGGACCGGCTCGTACATGGTTAAAGGCCATGCCCCCTAATTCCATTAACTCCCGGGCCGAGTTGAAAGCACGATTTATCAAGAATTTTCAAGGGACATGCAAGCAGCCTTTGGGGGGCATTGGTTTAGATCATTGTGTGCAGCGCCAGGATGAGTCGGCCCGTCATTGGGTCCATCGGGTCTCGGCCATTATCCACTCATCTGATAATATCACGGCGGCTCGAGCCGTTTTGATTTCGGAGAAGAATTGTCACTTCATGCCCCTCAAACAGAAGCTTGGATGGCTCAAGCGTTCTTGCCAGGACATGGGTGAGCTCATGGCGGCTCTCACTAAATATGCAGATTCTGACAGCACAAAAGATCCTGGCTCTGACGATGAGAAGTCCGCTAAGAGTAAGAAAGAATGCAACGGTAAGGGTCAGCAACAGAATGTGGCAGGAAATAACAATCCGGGAAATGGCAGCAAACGGAAACACCCAAACGGCAGGTCAGATCTAGTGCCCAACACCAGCATTGGAAACAACTGCGGCAAGGGCAACAATAAACCGCCTTTTGGCAAGGCCAGGCCTTTCAACATTGAGGCAATGCTGAATGACCCCTGCCCAAAGCACAGTCTTCCCAACAAGCAGTCCACTCATGCTTGGAAAGATTGTTATATCATGCGAGAATTCCGGAATTACAGCCTTAACCAGCATCATGGTAACGGCAATGAACTGCATGGTGGGTCAGGATCCGGCTGTCACGGGTCAGGCTTCGGTGGAGGCAGCTCAAAATTGGATTATCAGGGTCAAGGTAACTAGGGCGGCCACAATCAACAGTCTGGTAATGGTGGCCAGCAACAAAATAACCAATCAGGATATCATAGTAACCCGAAGCAGCTTAATGGAGGCCAATATCATGTCTTCACTGCAGGTCTTTGCAAACGTGATTAGAAGGTGCACAAGAGGGCGGTTCACGCAGCAACACCGGCTGTTCTGCAGTATTTGAAATGGTCTGAACACACGATATCGTGGAGCAGGGTGGATCACCCGCCACGAGTCGATGACCTGGGGCACTTGGACCTTGTGGTTGCCCTGTAGGTAGAAAGCTACAAATTCACCAAGGTGCGGATGGACAGTGGTAGTAGCACCAACATCTTGTACTACGTCACTTTTCGCCGGATGAATCTGACTAACAAGAATCTTAAGTCGTCGTCCACAGTGTTTCGCGGTGTAGTTCCGGGCAATTCGGCTTATCCAGTAGGCAAAATTGCCCTCGACGTGGATTTTGGCAATGAGTACAACTACAGAGCATAGACCTTGTGGTTTGAAGTGGTCAAAATCAAGAGCCCATATCATGCATGGTTTGGACGGCCTGCTTATGCTAAGTTTTTTAGCCTTGTTATGTTTACTTGTAGCTTAAGATGCCAGGACCAAGGGGGATGATTACGGTGCATGGTGATCTGAAAATTGCTCTGGAGTGTGAGGAAGGTGAAGCTGCATATGCAGAGACAAGCTTTGCTGACACGGAGCTCAAGTTTTATAAAGATAATGTCGACCCGGCTGATATGACCTTGTTGAAGAAGCCCAGCACAGAGTCTGACCCGCCCCTGAAATTTGTGGTAGAGGATACCAAATTGGTGGATTTTGTCCCTGGCGACTCATCACAATAGTTCACTATGGGGCTAATATGGACCCCAAATAGGAAAGCACGTTCATCGAATTCATCCGTGAGAATCAGGACATCTTCGCATGGAAACCCTCTGACATGCCGGGTGTACTGAGAGAATTCGCTGAGCACCATTTTAATGTGGATCCTAAATTTAAACCGGCTAAACCGTTCCTCGGTCACTTCAATGGGGAGCGGCGTAAAGCTATCGGAGAAGAAATAGCCCGTCCCTTAGCAGTTGGGTTTATCGTGGAAGTTTTTCACCCTAAGTGGTTGGCTAACCCTGTGCTCGTCCTTAAGAAAAACGGCACGTGGCGTATGTGTGTGGATTACACAGACCTTAACAAGGCTTGTCCGGTTGATCCATTTCCTCTCCCCCGTAGAAAAAGAAACATTGCTCTTGTACGTGGCGGCTAATAACAAGGCCGTCAGCGCGGCAGTTGTTGTGGAGCGCAAGGAGACAGTGAAAGCACAACATGCTCCCTTGGTGGTTTTGATAATTCATGACAACATACATTGTCTCTTGGACTAATATTTTTATCTAGTGCATTTCAGATAATGGTCCATGGAGAGTAGGGATGGTAAAAAGGATTGTGGAGATTGTGGAATCACCCCAAAGATTCAAGGAAATAGGTTGGCCAAGCTTCAAGCAAGAGGACTCTACATTTTACTTTTGTGAGCAATCACTTTGAGTCCATAGGAAAGCCAATACTATTAAAAGGGGGTAAAGTTTTGATGGTGAACAAAATGGTCATATGTGCACAAGGGATAGTCACCAAAAACATCCACAAGCTCTCCCACCAAAGTCTATCTATAGCCAAACATTCAAAATCGATGCAACCAACTTTCCTATCCCGGTGCCACCTATTCCAAACCCTAGATAGACTCAGCCAAACCCTAACCCTTCGGTGCAGCCGAAACTGCTTTCGGTGCCACCGAGTTGGGTTGCCAATTTTCTATTATGAAAGTTCATATTTTCGGTCCATCCTAGAATGTCAAATCGGCGTCACCGAGTTTGGCAATTCTGACCGTTGGTCGCCTTGTCGGTGCAACCGAGATTCCTATATCGATCTCACCGAGATTCAAAAGTTGCCACCTTTGGTCACTTCGGAACCACTGAGATTTACACATCGGTGTCATCGAGTCTGACTTATTGTGTGTAACGGTTGGGGATGCCTATATATACCCCTTCACCACCACCCACTCGAAAGAGAAGCACTTAGAACTATTTCATACATATCCTACTCGGTTTTCTGAGAGAGAACCACCTACCCTTGTGTTAATGTCATGATATTCCACTCTAACCATATGCATCTTGATTTTTAGCCTCCCCGAGTTGCTTTCCACCAATCCCATCTCTTCTACCAAGCCAAATCTATGAGAGAGTGATTGTGTGTTGAGGAGTCTATCATATTGAAGCACAAGAGCAAGGAGTTCATCGTCATTATCGAGCCTATTACCTTTTGGAGGGTGGTGCCTCCTAGATTGGTTAGGTGTCGCTTGGGAGCCTCCTACTTCGTGTTGTGGAGTGAACCAAGAAGTTTGTAAGGGCAAGGAGATCGCCTACTTCGTGAAGATCTACCCATAGTGAGGCTAGTCAATCGTGGATGGAAGCCGTATGGAATATTCAAGGTTGCTACTTCGTGGACCCTTATGGGTGGAGCTCTCCGTGGACTCTCGCGACCGTTACCCTCCGTAGGTTGAAGACTCCATAAACATGGACGTACGATAGCACCACCTATCGGAACCACGTGAAAAATCTTTGCGTCTCCTATTGCGTTTGATCTTCATATCCCATCTCTTTACTTCATATGCAATGTATTTACTTTCCACTGCCATATTTGTAGACATGCATGTGTAGGGCTGTTAGACTTGCTAGACTTGCTAAAACTGTTAAAATCTGCCAACCAAATAACTTGGGAAAAGGTTAGGTTTTAAATTCCTGTTGGTAGTCTATTCACACCCCCCCCTCTAGACACTCTTCTATCGATCTCACAATTGGTATCAGAGCATTGGTCTCCATTGCTTCGGTTTAATCACCATGGAGGAAGATGGATGTGTCTAGAGTAGAGAGTTTGAGTTGTAGAGTGCCTATTCTTGATAGAGAGTACTATAGTCAATGGAAGAATGCCATGATTGATCTACTTGATAAATTCCATTTGACAAAATATATTGAAAACCCCTATGTGCTCCCCATTGATGAATTGCATCCCACACACGAAGAGGAAATTAACATGCTTGGTAACCTAAGAACTGTCAATCTTGTTGTTAGAGGTTTACCAAGATTCGTGCTTTCTTAGTTGAGGAACTTTGCATGTGCCTATACCTTATGGACTGATTTAGAGAAACGATATCCAAATCTTTCATTAGGAAATCTTGATGAAATTCTTCATAAAACCATTGCTTTTCACAAAATGAAGCCTAGTGATCCAAACTTTGATAAATGCCTATTTTGAGCTCCGTGATCTTATGCGTGCTAAAGGAGATGTCACCACTATCAACAACATTATCTTCGAAGCCATTCGCATTCATAAACTCGAACAATGTCATGATCACTATTCTAACAAATATCTTGTTCTTTATGACGAGGATTTCCCACTTGATGATGACAATGTGGAACTTGGCGAAGATGAGTTGTTCGACATCGAGCATGAGAAGATCATGAAGAATCTGAGTCTTATGGCAAACTTCAAGGATTACATGTCCAGATGAAAAGAGATGATTCTCGACAATGGATGTACGGATCATATGACTGGTGATAAAGACATGTTCCAAGAGATCACTCCTAATCAATGTCCTCGATGGTATGTGACCTTTGGAGACAACTCTAAGGGTAAGGTACTTGGCCTTGGTAAGGTGGTCATATCCCATGATAGCTCTATTCAAAATGTTATGCTTGTTGAATCCCTTGGCTACAATCTTCTTTTCGTATCTAGGCTTGCTGACTTCGGTTTCAATGTGTTATTCACGAAAGTAGATTGCCAAGTGTTTCATCAAGATAATCATAAAATGGTCTTTACCGGTATCCGTAGAGGTGATCTATACATTGTTGATTTCACTACAAGATCCAAACCTCACACTTGTTTAATTGCAAAATCTTCTAAAGGTTGGCTTTGGCATAGAAGACTTGGACATGTAGGCATGCGCAATCTAGATAAGCTAATCAAAGGTGACCATATACTTGGTGTTAAAGATGTTATCTTTGACAAAGATAGAATTTGTAGTGCTTGTCAAGCTGGAAAGCAAGTAGGTGGAAGTCATCCTGTTAAGAATATCATGACTACTAGGAGACCACTCGAGTTACTTCACATGGATCTTTTCGATCCTAATGCTTACAAGAGTCTCGGTGGAAATTCCTATGGTCTAGTTATAGTTGATGATTTTTCCAGATTTACGTGGGTATTCTTTCTTGATGATAATTCGCAGGTTCAAAAGATCTTCAAGAACTTTGCTCGCAAAGTCCAAAATCAGTTTGAAGTGAAGATCAAGAACGTTCGGAGCGGTAACGGATTGGAGTTCAAGAACACCCATGTGGATACCTTTCTTGACGAAGAGGGTGTCTCACATGAGTTCTCGGCTACGTACACACCTCAACAAAATGGAGTTATTGAGAGGAAGAACCGGATGCTCATTGAGATGGCAAGAACGATGCTTGACAAATACCAGACGCCAAGACACTTTTGGGCAGAAGCCGTTGAAACAGCATGCCATGCCACAAACCGACTTTACTTGCACAAGCTCCTCGGTAAAATGGCATACGAGCTACTCACCGGTAACAAACCCCAAGTCAGATACTTTTGGGTATTTGTCTCAAAGTGCTACATTCTTGATAAGCATCACCGTACTAAATTTGCTCCTAAATATCATGAAGGATTCCTACTTGGTTACGGATCGAACTCTCACACTTACCATGTCTACAACAACTTTAGTCGAAAAGTTGAAGAGACGGTAGATGTGAAGTTTGATGTATCTAATGGTTCACAAGTCGAACAATTGCCAAATGATGTAGGTGATAAGGACCCTTCAGAAGCCATTCTAGATCTACCCATCGGCAAGATTCGTCCCATGGAGGTGAAGGAAAGTACTTCATCAACTCAAGTGGAAGCCCCTATTTCACGACAAGGTGAACCTCATCATGACATGGAGGCATCCACGACCGATACATGACGAGATGATGAAGAGGAGGAAGTGCATCATGAAGATCCACCACAACCACTTTCACCACCACCTCAAGGAACGACACCTTCAACAGCAACGAAGATGAAGGAGATGAAGAAGAAGAAGAATAAGAAGCTCCACCATCCAACAATCAGAAGCTGGCCCGAGTTAGAGCTCAAGTGACCAAGAACCATCCCCTAAACCAAATCGTTGGTGATATACAAACAGGGAGAATCACTCCCTCTAAAACCCGTCTAGATAACTTTTGTGAGCATTATTCTTTCATCTCTAGCATTGAGCCATTGAAGGTAGAACAAGCTCTTGAAGACACGAATTGGGTGAACGCTATGCATGAAGAGATTCACAACTTCGAAAGGAACAAAGTGTGGACACTGGTGGAGAAGCTCGAAGATGGGCAAAACATCACCGGAATCAAATGGGTGTTTCGGAACAAACAAGACGAAGACGGTCAAGTCGTGCACAACAAGGCTCGTCTCGTAGCCCAAGGATATACGCAAGTCGAAGGTATGGACTACAGTGAGATTTATGCTCCCGTCGCTAGACTTGAAGCTATTTGTATTCTTCTTGCCTATTCTAATCACCATAATATCACGCTTTATCAAATGGATATCAAAAGTGCATTTTTAAATGGTAGAATTGAAGAAGAGGTTTATGTTAAAAAACCACCTGGTTTTGTGAATCCTAAGAAACCTAATCATGTTTACAAGCTTCATAAAGCCCTTTATGGGCTTAAGCAAGCCCCTCGTGCTTGGTACAAATGCTTAACGAAGTTCCTCATTGGAAAAGGTTTTGAAATTGGTAAAATTGATGCAACCTTGTTCACTAAGAGAGTTAATGGAGAATTGTTTGTGTGCCAAATCTATGTTGATGATATTATCTTTGGCTCCACTAACCCTCAATTTAGTGAAAGTTTTGGAAGGTTGATGCCCAAGAAGTATGAGATGTCTATGATGTGTGAGCTGAAATTCTTTCTTGGATTGCAAATCAAGCAATCAAGAGAAGGAACTTTCATCTATCAAACTAAGTATACCAAGGACTTGATCAAGAAGTTCAACATGCAGGATTGCAAAGGTATGAAAACTCCTATGCCCACTAGTGGACATGTTGACCTTACCAGGGAGGATGAACCGGTTGATCAAAAGGTTTATCGATCTATGGTTGGTTCATTTCTATATCTATGTGCATCTCGTCCCGACATTATGCTTAGTGTTTGCATGTGTGCTAGATATCAAGCTACACCTAAAGAGTGTCATCTTTCGGCTGTAAAACGCATTATGAGATACTTGATACAAACACCAAACTTTGGCATATGGTATCCCAAGGGATCTTCTTTTAATTTTGTTGTCTATTCCGATTCGGACTATGTCGGTGACAAGGTTGATAGAAAGTCCACCTCGGGTACTTGTCAATTTTTGGGTAGATCTCTTGTGTCTTGGTCCTCCAAGAAACAAAAGTCGGTATCTTTATCTACTGTCGAAGCTGAATACATTACTGCTGGATCTTATTGTGCGCAATTGCTATGGATGACACAAACGCTTAAGGATTATGGAATTCATGTTAAAAATGTCCCATTGCTTTGTGACAATGAAAGTGCTATTAAAATTGGACATAATCATGTGCAACATTCTCAAACCAAGCATATTCAAGTTCGACATCATTTCATTCGTGATCATGTTGCCAAAGGAGATATCAATCTTAAGCATGATCACACTAACAAGCAATTGGCCGATATCTTTACTAAGCCACTTGTTGAGAAAACATTTTGACATTTGAGGAGTGAGTTTAACATCATTGATGCTTCAAACTTGAGCTAGACTCACTTGGTTGCAAGCAAGGGCATGATCTATCTTATTATTTCCATGTTCCCGTAACTCGTTATCATATGCCATGGAATTCTATGCTCCCTTGTATTGCATCTAACATTTTGTAGGTACTTGGAAGAACTTCATTCCACAAGATTGCCATAAACTCCAATCATAAGCAATCTTGTCATTACCAAGTATCCACAACCCCTCTTGATGATGGAAGGAAGAAGACAACAAAAACATATCCTTGACAAATACTTGATCTTAGTTGCAAAATCTTAAGAAGTATCATGTCAATTGGATATATCAATTGTTCTTCCTTGCATGACAAACCTTTGTAGGTGACTAGTGTACTAGAACAAGAAGGGTTGCTCCAAATTCAAGATGATCTTCATCAACCTCGAGCATCCTCAACAAGTTCGCCTACAAGCAACGTCATCGACATCCCTCAAAGGTATGTACTCATATCCTTGAAAAGGCTTTACTCCAAGTCATGGGCTAAAGCAACTCAAGTGATATGAAGACATCAAAATGCTTAATCGAAAAATGGTAACCCCATTTTGATCTTAACATAGAGTATCACCTATGATCAAGTATTATTGCTTGGCTCCTAAGTCAATATACTCTAATATAGGCGACCTAGTCACCGCCCATCATTTAGTTAAGGATCTTGTGTGCCTTACTCTCTATTTGCATGATCTCTTGTAACCACTCAAATCTTATCTATTTGATGCCCTTTGTAAAAATTTCGCTTTTCCTTTTGAAATCATTTTCTTTGTGAAAACAGAAATTTGTCTCACATTCGGAGCCACCGGTATAAATAACTCGGTTCTACCGAAATTGTAGATGAGCTACACTATACCATCTCGATACTACTGACTTATTTATCCCGGAGTCATTGATTTTCTTTCTTTTCTAAATCTGTGTTTCTTAAATGTTTTTCGTTATTGGTATATGTTCTTGTGATATTCTTTTTCCTTTTATGACCCCTTCATTAAAAAATTAGGGGGAGAAGAACAAACAATACTTTAGGGGGAGAAATTCTTTATTCAAGGATCCCTAACTCCAAGGAGTAGAAAACTCAAATTTGAAAAAGGACTGAGGAGAAATTTCTTTTTCTATGAACACTACTTTCAATGACCCTTGTTCTCGAGGATCCCTTCCTTGTCAATGATCCCTGTAACTGCTCCTAAGTTTGATCTTTTTTGGTACTTTATGCCAAAGGGGGGAATATCAAAGCTTCATGCTAAAGGGAGAGTTACATGCTTATGTTGGGGAACGTGGCATGGGAAACAAAAAATTTCCTACGCACATGCATATCTATCCATGGTGATGAGCATCTACGAGAGGGAGAGTGGATCTACGTACCCTTGTAGATCACTAAGCGAGAAGCGTTAAGAAACGCGATTGGTCTAGTCGAACGTCTTCGCGATCCAAATCGCCGTGCATCCCGCGATCCAATCACGATCCGTCCCGCGATCCAATCATGATCCATCCCGCAAACTTGATCACGATCCATCCCACGAACTTGATCACGATTCTTCCGATCTAGCACCGAACGGACGGCACCTCCGCGTTCAGCACACGTACAGCTTGATAACGATCTCCGCCGTGTTGATCCAGAAAGAAGGAGCGGAGAGGAAGAAGAGTTCTCCGGTAGCGCTCCGGCGCTCCGGCGATGGTGGTGGAGCTATTCCGGCAGGGCTTCGCCTAAGTGCTACAAAAAACCGATCTAGAGGAGAAACTATGCACTGGAGGAACGGGCAGCACGTGGCTGAAAATTCTGTGCAAAAACCCTAAAACCACCAGTATATATACGAGGAAGAGAGGAGGAGGCTTGGCCTAAGGGCCAAGCCACAAGGAGTCGGCCGAACCAGGTTGTGGAGGTGGAATCCACCTCCAATCCTAGTAGGACTAGGATTCACCCAATTTTTGCCTTTTTCCACCTTTTCTCTTCGGATTTTCTTCTCTAGCCACTTGGGCCTTGTGTGGGGTTTTCCACTAGACCACTAATGGCTGGTATTCACTCTCCCACAGCCCATGAAGCCTCTTGGGTCAAAATACACCTCCCGAAGGTCTCCCGGTACACTACCGGCACTCCCAGTACACTACCGATGAGCCCGAAACTTTTCCGGCGACCAAAACAGGACTTCCTATATATGAATCTTTACCTCCGGACCATTCCGGGGATCCTCGTGACGTCAAGGATCTCATCCGGGACTCCGAACAACCTTCGGTCACCACCATACATAACTCTATACTACCGGAACGTCACCAAACCTTAAGTGTGCAGACCCTACGGGTTCAAGAACTATGTAGACATGACCGAGACACCTCTACGGTCAATAACCAATAGAGGGACCTAGATGCCCATATTGGTTCCTACATATTCTACGAAGATTTTTATCGGTCGAACCTCTATGTCAAGGATTCGGTTAATCCCGTATGATGTTCCCTTTGTTCTTCGGTATGTTACTTGCCCGAGATTCGATCGTCGGTATCTCCATACCTAGTTCAACCTCGTTATCAGCAAGTCTCTTTACTCGTTCCATAATACAAGATCCCGTGACTAACACTTAGACACATTGCTTGCAAGGCTCATTGTGATGTTGTATTACCGAGTGGGCCCTGAGATACCTCTCCGTCACACGGAGTAACAAATCCCAGTCTTGATCCATGCCAACTCAACAGACACGCTCGGAGATACCTGTAGAGCACCTTTATAGTCACCCAGTTACATTGCGATGTTTGATACACACAAGGCACTCCTCCGGTATCCGTGAGTTGCATGATCTCATGGTCATAGGAACATATACTTGACATATAGAAAACAGTAGCAATAAACTGACACGATCATATGCTACTTTTGTAGTTTGGGTCTTGTCCATCACATTATTCTCCTAATGATGTGATCCCGTTATCAAATGACATCACATGTCAATGGCCAGGAAACATTGACCATCTTTAATCAACGAGCTAGTTCACTAGAGGCATACTAGGGACAAAGTGTTGTCTATTTACCCACACATGTAATATGTTTCCAATTAATACAATTATAGCATGGATAATAAACAATTATCATGAACAAGGAAATATAATAATAAACACTTTATTTATTGCCTCTAGGGCATATTTCCAACAGTCTCCCACTTGCACTAGAGTCAATAATCTAGCTCACATCACTATGTGATTTACATTGTAATGAATCGAACACCCATGCAGTTCTGGTGTTGATCATGTTTAGCCCTTGGAAGAGGTTTAGTCAATGGGTCTATAACATTCAGGTCTGTGTGCACTTTGCAAATATTTATGTCCTTCTCCTCGATGCAATCGTGGATGGAGTTGAAGCGTCGCTTTATGTGTCTGGTCCTCTTGTGAAACCTTGGTTCCTTGGCCAGAGCAATGGCACCAGTGTTGTCACGGAACATGTTCATTAGATTTAGTGCATTGGGCACTACTCCAAGATCTGTCATGAACTGCTTCATCCAGACACCTTCCTTCGCCGCCTCCGAGGCTGCGATGTACTCCACTTCACATGTAGAATCGGCTACCACGCTTTGCTTGGAACTGCACCAGCTTACCGCTCCCCCGTTGAGAATAAATATGTATACGGTTTGTGACTTAGAGACATCCGGATAAGTGTCAAAGCTTGCATCGATGTAACCCTTTACGACGAGCTCTTCATCACCTCCATAAACGAGAAACATTTCCTTAGTCCTTTTCAAGTACTTAAGGATATTCTTGACCGCTGCCCAGTGTTCCATTCCAGGATCACTTTGAAACCTTCCGACCATACTTATGGCAAGGCTGACATCGGGTCTTGGGCACAGCATTGCATACATGATAGAGCCTATGGCTGAAGCATAGGGGATGACACTCATCTTTTCTCTATCCTTTGCAGTCACTGGGCATTGAGTCTTACTCAACTTCACACCTTGTAATACAGGCAAGAACCCCTTCTTGGACTGATACATTTTTAACTTCTTCAAAACTTTATCAAGGTATGTGCTCTGTGAAAGTGCTATCAAGTGTTTCGATCTATCTCTATAGATCTTAATGCCTAATATGAAAGCAGCTTCTCCTAGGTCCTTCATTGAAACTCTTGTTCAAATATTCCTTCACGCTTTCCAGTATTTCTATATTGTTTCCAATCAGCAATATGTCATCCACATATAATATTAGAAACGCTATAGAGCTCCCACTCACTTTCTTGTAAATACAAGCTTCTCCATAAACTTGTATAAACTCAAACGCTTTGATCACCTCATCAAAACGCTTATTCCAACTCCGAGATGCTTGCACCAGCCCATAAATGGATCGCTGGAGTTTGCAAACTTTGTCAGCATTCTCTGGATCAACAAAACCTTTTGGTTGCATCATATACAACTCTTCCTCAAGGAAACCATTGAGGAACGCTGTTTTGACATCCATCTGCCAAATTTCATAGTCAAAATAAGAAGCTATTGCCAACATGATTCTGACAAACTTAAGCATCGCTACGGGTGAGAAGGTCTCATCGTAGTCAACTCCTTGAACTTGTGAAAAACCCTTTGCCACAAGTCGAGCTTTATAGACGGTGACATTACCGTTCGCGTCTGTCTTCTTCTTAAAGATCCATTTGTTCTGAATGGCCTTTCGCCCTTCAAGTTATACTTCCAAAGTCCATACTTTGTTTTCATACATGGATCCCATCTCGGATTTCATGGCCTCTAACCATTTCTCAGAATCCGGGCCCATCACTGCTCCTCCATAGCTCGTAGGTTCATTGTTGTCCAACAACATGACCTCCAAGACAGGGTTGTCGTACCACTCAGGAGTAGTACGCGGCCTTGTCGACCTACGAGGTTCAATAGTAGCTTGATCCGAAGCTTCATGATCATCATCATTAACTTCCTCTTCTACCGTCGTAGGTTCCAAAGAAACATCAAGCTCTATTTTCCTCCCACTCAATTCTTTCGAAAGAAACTCTTTCTCAAGAAATGTTCCGTTCTTAGCAACAAACACTTTGCCTTCGGATCTGAGATAGAAGGTATACCCGACTGTCTCTTTCAGGTATCCTATGAATATGCATTTTTCCGCTTTGGGTTCCAGCTTTTCAGGCTGAAGCTTTTTGACATAAGCATCACATCCCCAAACTTTAAGAAACGAACACTTTGGCCTCTTGCCAAACCATAGTTCATATGGCGTCGTCTCAACGGATTTCGATGGTGCCCTATTTAAAGTGAATGCAGTTGTCTCTAATGCATAACCCCAAAACGATAGTGGCAAATCAGCAAGAGACATCATAGAATGCACCATATCTAATAAGGTTCGATTACGATGTTCGGACACACCATTATGTTGTGGTGTTCCGGGCGGTGTAAACTGTGAAACAATTCCACACTGTCTTAAGTGACTGCCAAACTCATAACTCGGATATTCACCTCCTCGATCAGATCGCAGGAATTTAATCTTCTTGTTATGATGATTCTCAACTTCACTCTGAAATTGCTTGAACTTTTCAAACGTTTCAAACTTGTGTTTCATCAAGTAAATATACCCATATCTACTTAAGTCATCAGTGAAGGTGAGAAAATAACGATATCCACCACGTGTTGTAACATTCATTGGACTGCACACATCAGTATGTATGATTTCCAATAAGTCACTCGCCCGTTCCATTGTTCCAGAGAACGGCGTTTTAGTCATCTTGCCCATGAGGCATGGTTCACATGTGTCAAGTGATTCAAAATCAAGTGACTCCAAAAGCCCATCAGCATGGAGCTTCCTCATGAATTTTACACCAATATGACCTAAACGGCAGTGCCACAAGAAAGTGGTACTATCATTATCAACTCTACATCTTTTGGCATCAATGTTATGAACATGTGTGTCATCACTATCAAGATTCAATATGAATAAACCCCTAATATTGGGTGCATGACCATAAAAGATATTACTCATATAAATAGAACAACCTTTATTCTTTGATTTAAATGAGTAACCGTCTCACAATAAACAAGATCCAGATATAATGTTCATGCTTAACGCAGGCACTAAATAACAATTATTCAGGTTCATCACTAATCCCGATGGTAATCGAAGAGAGAGCATGCCGACGGCGATCACATCAACCTTGGAACCATTTCCCACGCGCATCGTCACTTCATCCTTCACCAGCCTTTGTTTATTCCATAGTTCCTGCTTTGAGTTGCAAAAGTGAGCAACCGAACCGGTATCAAATACCCATGCACTACTATGAGAGCTAGTAACGTACACATCAATAACATGTATATCATATATACCTTGTTTGTCGTTGGCCGCCTTCTTGTCAGCCAGGTACTTGGGGCAGTTCCGCTTCCAGTGACCAGTTCCCTTGCAATGAAAGCACTCAGTTTCTGGCTTGGGTCCATGCTTGGGCTTCTTTACAGGAGTAGCAACTGCTTTGCCATCCTTCTTGGTTTTACCCTTCTTTCCCTTGCCCTTGCCCTTGTCATTTTTCTTGAAACTAGTGGTTTTATTGACCATCAACACTTGATGTTCTTTCTGGATTTCAGACTCAGCGACTTTTAGCATCGCAAACAGCTCGACGACTGACTTGTTCATCCCGTGCATGTTATAGTTCATCACAAAGCTCTTGTAACTAGGTGGCAGTCATTGAAGAACTCTGTCAGTTGATTGCCTCTGGCGGAAGGGCAATTCCCAACTCCGCTAGACGAGTTGAATACCCAGTCATTCTGAGTATATGTTCACTGATAGACTTGTTCTCCTCCATCTTGCAAGCATAGAACTTATCGGAGGTTTCATACCTCTCGATCTGGGCATTCTTCTGAAAGATAAACTTCAACTCCTTGAACATCTCATATGCTCCATGACGTTCAAAACGTCTTTGAATTCCCGGTTCTAAGCCATACAATATTGCACACTGAACTATTGAGTAATCTCCAGTACGTGCCTCCTAAGCGTTCTTAACGTCTTCGGAGGTCATGTCTTCTGGTTGGTCACCAAGTGGTGCATCAAGGACATATGATTTCTGGGAAGCCGTGAGGATAATCCTCAGATTACGGGCCCAGTCAACAAAGTTACTTCCATCATCTTTCAACTTAGCTTTCTCTAGGAACGCATTAAAATTCAGGGGTGCTACTGCGCGAGCCATTGATCTACAACATAAATATGCAAAGTTTACTTAGACTATTGTTCAAGATAATGAGTTTAGTTAATCAAATTACTAAGCTCCCACTCAAATCGACATCCCTCAGGTCATCTGAGTGTCACATGATCCAAATTCACCAACTTAAGTCCGATCATCACGTGAGTTGAGGTGGCTTCAATGGTGAACATCTCATGTTGATCATATCTACTATATGACTCATGCTCGACCTTTCGGTCTCTTGTGTTCCGAGGCCATGTCTGTACATGCTAGGCTCGTCAAGTTTAACCCGAGTGTTCTGCGTGTGCAACACTGCCTTGCACCCGTTGTATGTGAACATAGAGTCTAACACACCCGATCATCACGTGGTGTCTCGACATGACGAACTTTCGCAATGGTGCACACTCGGGGAGAACACAATTCATCTTGAAATTTAAGTGAGGATCACCTTATAATGCTACTGTCGTCCTAAGCAAAACAAGGTGCATAAAAAGGATTAACATCACATGCAATTCATAAGTGACATGATATAGCCATGAACTTGTGCTTTTTGATCTCCATCTAGAAAGCACCGGCATGATCCCCATCGTCACCGGCATGACACCATGATCTTCATCATCTTGATCTCCATCAACGTGTCGCCATCGGGGTTGTCGTGCCCAACATGCTTCTACTACTATTGCCACTTCATCTCACAATACCGCTGAACCAAAATCTGACCAAGGGAGGAAGCAATCTAAGCATCAACGCCCACAAACCTTTTGTGTTCTACTCAAGATCTCATCTACACATAGACCTAGCTCTGATACCACTGTTGGGGAACGTTGCATGGGAAACAAAAAATTTCCTATGCACACGCAGATCTATCCATGGTGATGAGCATCTACGAGAGGGAGAGTGGATCTACGTACCCTTATAGATCGCTAAGCGGGAAGCGTTATGAAACGTGGTTGGTGTAGTCGAACGTCTTTGCGATCCAAATCGCCGTGCGTCCTGTGATCCAATCACAATCCGTCCCGTGATCCAATCATGATCCGTCCCGCAAACTTGATCAGGATCCGTCCCACGAACTTGATCACGATCCTTCCGATCTAGCGCCGAACGGACGGCACCTCCACGTTTAGCACACGTACAGCTTGATGACGATCTCCACCGTCTTGATCCAGCAAGAAGGAGCGTAGAAGAAGAAGAGTTCTTCGGCAGCGTGATGGCGCTCCGGCGATGGTGGTGGAGCTATTCTGGCAGGGCTTCGCCTAAGCGTTGTAGAAAACCGATCTAGAGGAGAAACTATGCACCGGAGGAACGGGCAGCACGTGGCTGAAAATTCTGTGCAAAAACCCTAAAACCACCAATATATATAGGAGGAAAAGAGGAGGAGGCTTGGCCCAAGGGCCAAGCCACAAGGAGTCAGCCGAACCAGGTTGTGGAGGTGGAATCCACCTCCAATCCTAGTAGGACTAGGATTCACCCAATTTTTGCCTTTTTCCACCTTTTCTCTTTGGATTTTCTTCTCTAGCCGCATGGGCCTTGTGTGGGGTTTTCCACCAGCCCACTAAGGGCTGGTATTCACTCTCCCACAGCCCATGAAGCCTCTTGTGTCAAAATACCCCTCCCGGAGGTCTCCCGGTACACTACTGGCACTTCCGGTACACTACTGATGAGCCCGAAACTTTTCCGACGACCAAAACAGGACTTCCTATATATGAATCTTTACCTTCAGACCTTTCCGTAGCTCCTCGTGATGTCCGGGATCTCATCCGGGACTCCGAACAACCTTCGGTCACCACCATACATAACTCTATACTACCGAAACTTCACCAAACCTTAAGTGTGTAGACCCTGCGGGTTCGAGAACTATGTAGACATGACCGAGACACCTCTATGGTCAATAACCAATAGTGGGACATAGATGCCCATATTGGTTCCTACATATTCTATGAAGATCTTTATCGGTCGAACCTCTATGTCAAGGATTCAGTTAATCCCGTATGATGTTCCCTTTGTTCTTCGGTATGTTACTTGCCCGAGATTTGATCGTCGGTATCTCCATACCTAGTTCAACCTCGTTATCGTCAAGTCTCTTTACTCATTCCATAATACAAGATCCCATGACTAACACTTAGACACATTGCTTGCAAGTCTCATTGTGATGTTGTATTACCGAGTGGGCCCTGAGATACCTCTCCGTCACACGGAGTAACAAATCCCAGTCTTGATCCATGCCAACTCAACAGACACCCTCAGAGATACCTGTAGAGCACCTTTATAGTCACCCATTTACGTTGCGACATTTGATACACACAAGGCACTCCTCCGGTATCCGTGCGTTGCATGATCTCATGGTCATAGGAACATATACTTGACATGCAGAAAACAGTAGCAATAAACTGACACGATCATATGCTACGTTTGTAGTTTGGGTCTTGTCCATCACATCATTGTCCTAATGATGTCATCCCGTTATCAAATGACATCACATGTCAATGTCCAAGAAACCTTGACCATCTTTGATCAACGAGCTAGTTCACTAGAGGCATACTAGGGACAAAGTGTTGTCTATTTACCCACACATGTAATGTGTTTCCAATTAATACAATTATAGCATGGATAATAAACAATTATCATGAACAAGGAAATATAATAATAAACACTTTATTTATTGCCTCTAGGGCATATTTCCAACAGGTTATGCAAAGGGGGAGATATGATTTAGGGGGAGAGAAAATACTAAAAGCTCACACTTATATAAACAAGGGGAGAACAATAATGTAGGGGGAGAAAACTATTTTTGAAAAAAAGTTTAAAGTGCACAAAGGACTACCTTTTCTCACCCTATACAATCCCAATATCTACATGCTGAGATTCAGGGGGAGATGATGAACTACCACTTTTATATATAAGGGAGAAAGTTCTAAAGAATTTATGCCAAGGGGGAGACATATTAATCTTAATGATTATCATACTTTATATGTTCTCCATATCTTGGTATTTTTGAGTTCTATTGCTTTTGATTAGTAGAATACTCTTGTGTTTCCTAACATTGTTTTCTCAAGTGTGTCTCTACTACTAGAAAGCTCAAAAACTCAAGGTAAGTATATGCATCATATGTTTGATCAAGATGATCTCTTTCTTCTTGCACATATTGTTTGCAAGAGAGAAGTCTTGAACAAGGATATACATTTCATTCACATACATTTGATGCATATAGCCAAGATACACATGACTTCCTATATCCCTTCATCTATATGTGTGTCCATGCATTCCAAAGCAACTATCCTCTAAAGGACTGCACACATCTAGGGGGAGAAAATCTAAGTCATGTGTTTCTCAAAGTCTTCATTGCATCCATGCATATCTTTATTTGAAGCTTTGATTGTATGTTGTCATCAATTACCAAAAAGTTGGAGATTGAAAGCACAACATGCTCCCTTGGTGGTCTTGATAATTCATGACAACATACATTGTCTCTTGGACTAATATTTTTATCTAGTGCATTCCACATAATAGTCCATGGAGAGTAGGGATGGAAAAAAGGATTGTGGAGATTGTGGAATCACCCCAAAGATTCAATGAAATAGGTTGGCCAAGCTTCAAGCAAGAGGACTCTACATTTTACTTCTGTGAGAAATCACTTTGAGTCCATAGGAAAGCCAATACTATTAAAAGGGGGTGAAGTTTTGATGGTGAACAAAATGCTCATACGTGCACAAGTGATATTCACCAAAAACATTCACAAGCTCTCCCACCAAATTCTATCTATAGCCAAACATTCAAAATCGGTGCAACCAACTTTCCAATCCCGGTGCCACCGATTCCAAACCCTTCATAGACTCAGCCAAACCCTAACCCTTTGGTGCAGCCGACACTACTTTCGATGCCACCAAGTTGGGTTGCCAACTTTCTATTACGCAAGTTCATATTTTTGGTCCGTTCGAGAATGTCGAATCGGCGTCAATGAGTTTGGCAATTCTGACCGTTGGTCGCCTTGTCGGTGCAACCGAGATTCAAAAGTTGACACCTTTGGTCACTTCGGAACCACTGAGATTTACACATCGATGTCATCGAGTCTGACTTATTGTGTGTAACGGTTGGATATTTGGGGATGCCTATATATACCCCTTCACCACCACCCACTCGAAAGAGAAGCACTCAGAACTATTTCATACCTATCCTACTCAGTTTTCTAAGAGAGAACCACCTACCCTTGTGTTGAGGTCAAGATCTTCCACTCTAACCATATGCATCTTGATTTCTAGCCTCCCCAAGTTGCTTTCCACCAATCCCATCTCTTCTACCAAGCCAAATCTATGAGAGAGTGATTGTGTGTTGAGGAGTCTATCATATTGAAGCACGAGAGCAAGGAGTTCATCGTCATTATCGAGCCTATTACCTTTTGGAGGGTGGTGCCTCCTAGATTGGTTAGGTGTCGCTTGGGAGCCTCCTACTTCGTGTTGTGGGGTGAACCAAGAAGTTTGTAAGGGCAAGGAGATCGCCTACTTTGTGAAGATCTACCCATAGTGAGGCTAGTCAATCGTGGACGGAAGCCGTATGGAATATTCAAGGTTGCTACTTCGTGGACCCTTATGGGTGGAGCTCTCCATGGACTCTCGCGACCGTTACCCTCCGTGGGTTGAAGACTCCATAAACATGGACGTACGATAGCACCACCTATCGGAACCACGTGAAAAATGTTTGTGTCTCCTATTGCGTTTGATCTTCATATCCCATCTCTTTACTTCATATGCAATGTCTTTACTTTCCGCTGCCATATTTGTAGACATGCATGTGTAGGGCTGTTAGACTTGCTAGACTTGCTAAAACTGTTAAAATCTGCCAACCAATTAACTTGGGAAAAGGTTAGGTTTTAAATTCCTGTTGGTAGTCTATTCACCCCCCCCCCTCTAGACACTCTTCTATCGATCCCACAGATAGGCAAAGAATACTCAGTCTAGCGGTCAGTTTGCTACGTTAGTGAGGTTCTGACCGAGTCCAAGCAAAGATATCTGCACTGACAGAAGCTGGTGTTTGGAGTGTTCATGGCGAGTCGCAAGCTGAAACATTATTTCCTTGGGCATCCAATCACGGTGGTCAGCTCTGCTCCTTTGGGAGATATCATTCAAAATAGAGAGGCCACTGGTAGGATTTCTAAGTGGGCAATAGAGCTTGGACCTCACAATTTGAGGCATGTGCCTTGAACAGCTATCAAGTCTCAATCCCTGGTGGATTTCATCAATGATTGGACAGGATGTCAAGCACTTGAGGAGAAGCCTGACAACACATATTGGACAATTCACTTTCACAGATCTAGACAGTTGGAAGGCTCAGGGGCTGGAATTGTTTTAACCTCCCTACAAGGTGACAAATTTTGCTATGTTTTAAGATTAATGTTTCCTTGTACCAACAATGCAGTTGAATATGAAGCCTTGCTCCATGGGCTCCGTATGGCCAAGGAGATGAATTTGAGTCGCGTCAGATGTCTGGGCGACTTAGACCTTGTGGCTCAACAAGTTTCAGGCAAGTGGGATTCTAAAGACCCTCGTATGGCAGCTTATCGCCAGGCGGTTGATACCATTGCTGGCCACTTTAAGGGTTATCAGGTGGATCACATTGATCGACGGAAAAACAAGGCGGCCGACGCACTGTCCCGGCTTGGGTCTCAGCGTAAGCCGGTGCCGCCTAACGTGTTCCTTGATGTGTTGCATAATCCATCGGTCAAGTTACCTTCTAAGGAGGATATTGCTATACCTGACCCGGAGGGACAATTGGTGGCGGCTCTTTGCCCTATTCCTGATTGGATGCTACCTTATCTGGCATATATGACTCATGGTGAGTTACCTAAAGATGAGACCTTGGCGCGACAAATCACGAGGCAGTCTAAGTCCATGACTACTGTCAATGGCGAGTTACATAAATGTAGTGTGACTGGTGTTTTTGAGCGTTGTGTTTCTCCTGAGGAGGGTCGTGAAATCTTACAAGAGATACATGCAGGCGACTATGGTCATCACGTCGGGCCTCCTTGGTGGCCAAGGCTTTTCGGCATGGGTTTTACTAGTTGACAGCTCATGCAGATGGAGAGGACATAGTCAGTAAGTGCGATGGGTGTCAGAACTTTACATGACAATCCCATGTGCCGGCTCAAGAATTGCGGATGATTCCAATCACCTGGCTATTTGCGGTCTGGGGGCTTAATATGGTTGGACCGTTTAAGAGGTCTCGGGACAACAAGACCCACCTTTTGGTGGCAGTTGATAAGTTTACCAAGTGGATTGAGCTGGAGCCGGTCAATAAATGCGACGCAACAACTGCAGTTCAGTTCGTCAAAAAGCTGATCTTCCACTTTGGTTACCCCCAAAATATCATCACTGATAATGGCACAAATATATCTAAGGGAGCTATGAAAGAGTTTTGTCAAAGCGAACAAATCCGCCTTGATGTCGCCTCGGTGGCCCATCCACAGTCTAATGGTCAAGAAGAACGTGCTAACCAGGAAATTTTGAGAGGATTCAAGCCCCGGCTTATGGTTCCTTTGGAACAAACGCCGGGTTGTTTGGGTTGAGGAACTACCTTCAGTTCTTTGGAGCATCAGAACCACCCCCAATAGATCAACAGGCTACACACCTTTCTTCATGGTTTATGGCATAGAAGCAGTTCTACCCAGTGATATTCGTCATGACTCGCCCAGTGTGGCGGCTTACGTTGAAATTGATAACAAGACGGCGCATCAGGACGCATTGGACGCCTTGGATGAAGAATGGGATCTTGTAGCAGCACGATTGGTGATTTACCAATAGGATCTGCGTCGCTATCTTAGCAGTAGAGTTAAAACCCGAACGTTCCAAGAAGGCGACTTAGTGCTCTGTTTGATTCAAGATCAGACATATATGCATAAGTTATCACCCCCTTGGGAAGGACCTTTTGTGGTTAGCAATAATCTCAAAAATGGGTCATATTATCTCATTGATATACGGGAGAGCAACAAGTCACGTACTTCTGGGGAGGAGACTAGCAGGCCATGAAACATTGGTCATCTTCGGCCCTACTACACTTGAGTCATTGGCTCTCATCAATGTACATACCTCTATCATTGTATATATCTTTTTATGATCAGTATAATAAAGCTGGCACCCCCATTATTCGGGGCCTCTATCGTTTTCATCCAACAATTTCTGTGCAAAAGTTGGTTATTCATAAAGTCACTTGGGGGCTTCCAACTCAATGAGTTTAGCTTTCATACCCTCTTGACCAGCTTACATGCCATATATGAGTTAACCTGCCTGTTTGCAACTTGCTACTCCACCAGGTGACCTGCCAAACTCTTAACAGTCAATCTTTCAATAAGACCCTAAACTTGTCAAAGTTAAAACAGCGGCTTATGTCTCGTGAGAGCCGGCTTACAGAGAGCTCGGATAAAATCACATGTTAGCTGTTGTTTCTCCACAATGTGGCCCGTTCATATTCTTAACAGTCGATCTTTTTTAAGACCCTGAACTAGTTAAGGTTAAAACGATGGATTTATGTCACGTGAGAGCCGGCTTACGGGGTTAAAGGCGTTCATGCCTAGCTTCTTCGAAGCAAAAAACCTTGAGTTTTCTCAAAAATAAAACAAGAGTTGATCTCTTCTGGTTGTGCCTTCAAAGCCGACTTACAAAAATTGGAGATATACATGTATATTTTTTTATGCTTGTTGTCTTTACAAGAATTTTTCATGAGGAGGTTCTAAGTCTTTGGATGACAAATGATCCGGCTTAGCATTACTCCTTGATTAAGCTTACAAATGTCATGACCCACCAGCAAGGTTGTTTACATATTTTCAAGACTGTGGGGTATTGAGTTATTAACTCGCCCCGGATTTTGACCATAAGTCGCCCGTCAAGGAGCTGATGAATTGTCACAGATCAAGATTTCAGGAAAAATTCAGAGATATGATAAAATCAGACATACACATGTTTGATAAAGATCGTAGCGGTTAAGATTCGAGGATATAAATTGATAAAAACATGCACAAAGGCATGGCAAGATAAAATAACTGTTTTCAAACTACACTATTACAAGGCCATAACCTGGCCCTCCAATTTTTTGGCCAAGTGTTTTTGAAGTTTACATCACTCTGAGACGGCCTCAGTACCATCCCGCTTAGGACCAACACGATTAATGTCATCCTGGCGTTTGGAGGTGGAGGGCTCCGGGTCATCCTGTGTCGGCTCTTCGTCGTCTGCCATCTGGAGATCATCCGAAGTCTAGTCGATGTCGTTTAACGCCTCAAAGGTGGCTTCATCGTTAAGAATTAAAGATGGATCAAGGTCAGGGACCTTTGAGGAGTTATGTCTACAACCACATGAGAAGGCGCCTTGATACGAGTGTTATTGTTGTCGTGAGCCAGTTGATACTTGCTCAAATTCAGCTCTTGTGCAAGTTGGCATGCTAGCGGCCTCATGTCTTTGACACATCTAGAAAAGTTTGTCTCATTGAAGACGGTTCCATCGTCGTTATACTCCGGATACCCGCCAGCCATCTTTGTCGGGTCTAGTTATGATTGCCATGCCTTTGCCCGGCTTAAAGCAGTAAGGCCTCCTGAGCGGGCGGCTAATAGCATCAACTCTTCCATCTGAGATGGCACAGTTGATAACTGATCTAGCACGGTCTTGATGAGTGTCAGAGTCTTTTTCTAAAGGATACGGCTACAAGCATGCGCATACTCCTAGGATATAGTTGCTCAGTCAATGAGTAAACAACTTTTAGCTTCAACAAGATATTTTGGCCAAGGTTGGCACTCCTGGCACCTATCAGACAGTTAAGAGCATAAAATCAATTTAGCATTTTGACTTCTTTGATGTATGAATTGTTTCAATTGAGAGCAAGTTTTTGCACTTACCGAAGATGGCGGCTGTCATTTGAGATATCTGTTGTTTTAAGCCGGCAAGCTCTTCAATAACCGGCTTCAGCTGCTTTTCAGCGTCTTTTACACGCTTTAGCAAGGCAGTCTTTTCCGACTCAAGAGTGGACCGTTCAGCAGTAAAGTTGGATCTCAGTTTTTCTAAGTCTTCCAAGGTAGATTTCAGCTTTGACTCGGCCTTGCTGCTCGTAGCCTCCAGAGCCTCCACGCTTTTGCTTAAGTCGCCAATACGTGACTCTTTCAAGTTTAACGCTTCCTCCATAAAATATTAGAGAGTACGTTTGGAAATCATTATTAAACAGGTTTGCTATGATTCAATTCTTCAAGTCCCAAGCACATTGCAAGCAATACACTTGGCACTTGGGGGCTAATGTAAATCATTTCAAAGTATATTATGACCCAGCTCATCCTTTCAGGATAAGACGGCCCTTGGGGTATACATGCGGATTCCTTCTAAGTGATTATTTGGAAGACCGGGCTCATCCTTTCAGGATAAGCCGACCCATGGGGGGTACATGCGGATTCCTTCTAAGTGATTGTTTGGAAGACCCGACTCATCCTTTCAAGATAAGCCGGCCCTTGGGGGCTGCATGAGTACGTATGTGTGAAACGGAAATGGGTTAAAGTTCATACCTCATACTTCTGCTTCATCATGTTTACTAAGTCGGCTTCCATATCACGACTTGTATGAAGGCGGCTTAGGTAGCCTGCATGCAGCTCACTTGCACTGAAATCTGTGTAATCCGGTAGATCTAGTTTCAAGATATGACCCCATGGTGTAACCCGCCCGGGAAGGGCCGGGTTAAGTTGTTGGCGACTCCATGACAAAGCCTTATACATGCCAAAGACCAAGATAGGGGAAAACCTAGAGGCGACACACCAGGTGGGCTGGACAGAGGCCTGGAGCCAGAAGACGATGAGTGACCTGGAGGTGTAAGCCGCCCGAAGGTAACTTGCTAGAGAAGGCAAGGCGACTTAGAGGAAGGATCGGTTACTAGGTATAACCCGATCTAGACTCTTGTAAGCCCAGGGCCTCGACCTGTGTATATAAAGGCGAGTCCCCACAATGGGTGAGGTTAAGGAACAATCAGTCAAGAACTAGGTCAAGCAAATTCGCTCCCTTGTAATCGATACCCAATCAATACAACACAAAGCAGGACGTAGGCTTTTACCTCGATTGTGAGGGGTCAAACCTAGGTAAACTTGTGTCTTTCGTCCCTATCAACCCCTTCGAGCTAGTCACCATAGCGATGGCCTCACCCCTAAGTCCTTTCCTAGGGCATCTGCCGTGACAAAACCACGACACTATGCTTATAGACGTATGCCTTTTGGTTTATGCAATGCACCTGCTACCTTTCAAAGATGTATGACTTCTATATTCTCTGATTTTTGTGAAAAGATTATGGAGGTTTTCATGGATGATTTTTCCGTTTATGGAACTTCTTTTGATGATTGCTTAAGCAACCTTGATTGAGTTTTGCAGAGATGTGAACAAACTAATCTCGTCTTGAATTGGAAGAAGTGCCACTTTATGGTGAATGAAGGTATTGTATTGGGGCATAAAATATCTGAACGAGGTACTATGATGGATAAAGCTGAAGTTGATGCAATTGAGAAAAAGGCATGTCCTAAAGATATTAAAGGTATTCAAAGTTTCCTTAGTCATGCTGGCTTCTATAGGAGATTTATTAAAGATTTCTCTAAAATATCTAGGCCTCTTACCAATCTTTTGCAAAAAGGATATTCCATTTTTCTTTGATGATGATTGTGTAGAAACCTTTGAAACACTCAAGAAAGCCTTAACTTCTGCACCTATTATTCAACCACCTGATTGGAACTTGCCTTTTGAAATTATGTGTGATGCCAGTGATTTTGTTATTGGTGTTCTTATAGGACAAAGAGTTGATAAGAAATTAAATGTTATCCATTATGCTAGCAAAACTCTAAACAGTGCCCAAAGAGATTATGCTACTACTGAAAAAGATATTTTTAACAGTTGTGTTTGCTTGTGATAAATTTATATCTTATATTGTTGATTCCAAGGTTATTGTTCACACTGATCATGTTGCTATAAAATATCTTATGAAAAAGAAAGATGCTAAACCTAGACTCATTAGGTGGGTTCTTTTGCTTCAAGAATTTGATTTACATATCACTAATAGGAAAGGAGTTGAGAACCCCGTGGCTGATAACTTATCTAGGTTAGAAAATAATCTTGATGACCCACTACCTATTGATGATACTTTTCCTGATGAACAGTTAGCTGCAATAAATGTTTCTCAAAACACTCCTTGGTATGCTGATTATGCTAACTACATTGTTGCTAAATATATACCACCTAGTTTCACATACCAACAAAACAAAAAAATCTTCTATGATTTAAGACATTACTTTTGGGATGACCCACATCTTTATAAAAAAGGGGTAGATGGTATTATTAGACGTTGTGTATCTAAGCATGAACAGGAACAAATCCTACGGAAATGTCATTTCGAAGCTTATGGAGGACATCACGCGGGAGATAGAACTGCTCACAAGGTATTGCAATCTAGTTTTTATTGGCCTACTCTCTTCAAGGATGCCCGTAAGTTTGTCTGGTCTTGTGATGAATGTCAGAGAACTGGTAATATCGGTAAGCGTCAGGAAATGCCTATCAATTATTCACTTGTTGTTGAACCATTTCATGTTTGGGGTTTTGATTATATGGAACCTTTTCCTTCATCTAATGGGTATACTCATATTTTGGTTGCTGTTGATTACGTTACTAAGTGGGTAGAAGCTATTCCAACTACTAATGTTGATCATAACACCTCCATTAAAATGCTTAAATAAGTTATTTTCCCAAGGTTTGGAGTCCCTAGATATTTAATGACTGATGGTTGTTCACACTTTATCCCTGGTGCTTTCTGTAAGATGCTTGCTAAATATGATGTTAACCATAGAATTGCATCACCCTATCATCATCGATCTAGTGGTCAAGTTAAACTTAGCAATAGAGAAATAAAATTAATATTACAAAAAATTGTCAATAGGTCTCGAAAGAATTGGTGTAAGAAACTAGATGATGCTCTTTGGGCCTATAGAACAACTTATAAAAATCCTATGGGTATGTCTTCATACAAGATGGTTAATGGAAAAGCTTGTCATTTGCCTCTAGATTTAGAACATAAACCATTTTGGGAAATTAAAGAACTGAATTATGATTTCAAACTTGCCAGTGAAAAGAGGCTATTTGATATTAGCTCACTAGATGAATGAAGAACCCAAGCTTATGAAAATGCCAAACTATTCAAAGAAAAAGTAAAAAGATGGCATGAAAAAAGAATCCAAAAGCAAGAATTCAAAGTTGGAGAATATGTTCTTTTGTACAACTCTCATTTTAGATTTTTGCAGGAAAGCTTCTTTCCAAATGGGAAGGACCATATGTTATCGAAGGGGTTTATCGTTCTGGAGCTATCAAGATTAATAATGCCGAAGGTACTAACCCAAAGGTGGTCAATGGACAAAGAATTAAACATTATATCTCAGGTATGCTTATTAATGTTGAAACCAATATTATCCAAACCATGAAGCCGGAGGAACACATAAAAGAAACCTTTTGGAACACTCGAGAATTCTGAAAAAGAGGAGGCATGTGATACGGTAAGTAAACGGACTCCGAAAAATCCGCAAAAATATTTTCTGTTAGTTTTGGAATATTACAACAATTAGGAAAATAAAAAATAAATAGGAAAGCAACTAATGTGAGCGCGAGACACCAGGGCGCGTCTGCCATCCCTGGTGCGCCCTGGTGAGTTGTGCCCACCTCGGACACCTTCTCTACTCCGTTTTCCTTCCATATTCTTGCTTCCCATGATAAAAATTGCATTATATATTCCCCCAATTGATTTCACCACCGCATCGCAAAAAAACATGTTCTTGTTTCGTGTTGTTTTCTTGGCATGTCTGAAAATATGTCTTCTCAAGATTTAGAGGGGGAGAGCTATGTTGCTGACTATATTGCAAATCCTAAGATCTATGAAGAGGTGGATCATTATGAATGGACCACAGATGAGGGGGAAGATGCCGTCATGAAGGAAACAAAGGATGATAGCTCTGAGGAAGAGGATGACCCACTACCTCAACCCGGAGACATGCATGTGGAATTCAAGAAGTCAAGCCTCCCTAAAGGATACAAACCTAACGTTCAATTTATCCCATCTCATTTTCTATAGGAGAGCAAGGAAGCGTTATGCAAAAAAATATTAAAGCTCGAGTTGGAGAATGAGGATCTAAGGGAGGAAATATTTATGCTCAAATATAAGTTGAAGAAGAAGGCTACTTAATCACAACCACCTTTATCATCTTCACCACCAAAGGAGACTTGAGTACATGGGTATGGGCACTCCCCTTGGCTTTAGCCAAGCTTGGGGGAGGTGTCCCGGTATCGTATCACCTTCACTTTATTTACCTTTACCTATTTTAGTTTGATCCTTAGCTCTTTCATGGTCTAGTTGAATAAATGTTTAGTATGGTATATTTCCGAGTGCTAGTTTCATGATCCATCTATCTATGTAACCGATTGAGAGCTATATAATAAAGTTTAGTTTGAGTTTGTGCTTCTTTACCTTTTTGTTGCAATCAAAATAAAAAGAAGAAGTAATGAAAAAATCATATGCTAATCTTATGGTAAGTAATGACACCACATAAGGAAAAGTATAAGTGGTAAAATTTATTGGAGATTGACAATCATAGCATTTGTCAATGATGCAATTCATGAAAGAATTAATAAGGGAAGAGAAGATTCACATGCGAATACACTATCTTGGACATCTTATATGATTGTGAGCCCCCATTAAATATTATATGCCAAAATTGTCGATGTTGAACAAGGAAGACAACATAATGATTTATGTTTGTTCATATTCACATAGAAGTTATATTGTCATGGATCCTTCAACATGTGGTGCTTGATCAATATCTTTGCTAGCCAAAAATTCCACACTAAGTAGAGATACTACTTGTGCATCCAAAAACCCAAAACCTAAAATCATGTTTTGAGAGTCCACCATGCCTACCTATGGATTGAGTAAGATCCTTCACGTAAGTTGTCACCGGTGCACTAAGGCAATAAAAATTGCTTCTAAATGTGTTTGATCAATTAGTGTAAGAGAAAACTGAGCGTTGTATGAACTTATGATGGCAAAGTAATAAAAGCGACGGACTGCATAATAAAGATTGATATCATAGGGGGCAATATAACGTGACGTTCTTTTACATTAAGGGATTTGTCATACAAACAAAAAGCGCATGACAACCTCTGCTTCCCTTTGCGAAGGGCCTATCTTTTAGTTTTATGTATTTACTTTTATACAAGAGTCAAAGTATTCTTCCCTATTCCTTTTTTCTTTTTCTTTTTTGCAAGCATCATGTGGTGAGGAAAGATCTAGGCACATATATCCAGTTGAATTTGAGTGAGAATGAGTTATTATTGTTGACATCACCCTTGAGGTGAATACGTTGGGAGGCGAAACTATAAGCCCCTATCTTTCTATGTGTCCAGTTGAAACTTTTGGCGCATGGGTATGTTGTGAGTGTTAGCAATCATAGAATATTAAATGGTGGTTGAGTACGTGGACTTGCCAAAAGGCTCCGACACGAGACCCTTCTTGAAAATATGATGAATTGTAGTAGCAAAGTTGACTAAGAACATAGTTTGTTGGTTTTTAATAAGGTTTATGCTTTATACATTTATGTTGTGATGAATTGTTACTTGTTCATGAGAAGTTATATGATGAAGTTATATAATAGAAGTTATATGAAAAAGTCCTATTACAAAGTTTGTTGCTGCTATGATAATAAGCATGATGCTATATGTCTGTATTTTGTTTTATCGACACCTCTCTCTCAAACCATGTGGACATGTTTTTTGATATCGGCTTTTGCTTGAGGACAAGCGAGGTCTAAGCTTGGGGGAGTTGATATGTCCATTTTGCATCATGATTTCCTACTGTTATTTATAACTTTTTATGCATAATAATGCTTTATGGAGTAATTCTAATGCCTTTTCTCTCATAATACGCAAGGTTTACACAAGGAGGGAGAATACCGATAGCTGGAATTCTGGACCTGAAAAAGCATATCAATGATACCTATTCTGCACATCTCCAAATAAGCTGAAACTTCATGGAGAATTATTTTGGGTTATATAAAAAATACTGGAGCAAATAAGTACCGGAGGGGGGGCACCTGGTGAGCACAAAACACCGGGGCGCGCCCCGGTGGGTTGTGCTCAGCCTAGCCCACCTCCGATACCCATCTTCTAGTATTTAAGGTCTTTTGACCTAGAAAAAATAAGGAGATGACTTTCGGGACAAAACGCCGCCGTCTCGAGGCGGAACTTGGGCAGGAGCACTTTTGCCCTCCGGCGGAGCGATTCCGTCGGGGGAACTTCCCTCCCGGAGGGGAAATCAAAGCCATCGTCATCACCAACACCCCTCTCATCTTTGGGAGGCCAATCTTCATCAACGCCATCTCCTCTCAAACCCTAGTTCATCTCTTGTGTTCAATCTTTGTACCGGAACCTCAGATTGGTACCTATGGGTGACTAGTAGTGTTGATTACATCTTGTAGTTGATTACTATATGGTT
The DNA here is from genome assembly GCA_022496015.1 of Hordeum marinum. Taxonomy (NCBI): domain Eukaryota; kingdom Viridiplantae; phylum Streptophyta; class Magnoliopsida; order Poales; family Poaceae; genus Hordeum; species Hordeum marinum. The sequence continues at coordinate 453,362,306 of CM039678.1, forward strand.
TATTTGGTGTAAGATTATATGTTTAGATCCATTATGCTATTTAATACACCTCTGATCTTGAGCATGCATATTATTTGTGATTAGTTACCTTTGTTCTTGAGGTCACGAGAGAAGTCATGTTGCAAGTAATCATGTGAATTTGATATGTGTTCGATATTTTGATGATATGTATGTTGTGATTCCTTTAGTGGTGTCATGTGAACGTCGACTACATGACGCTTCACCATCTTTGGGCCTAAGGGAATGCATTGCGGAGTAGTTATTAGATGATGGGTTGGTAGTGTGACAGAAGCTTAAACCCTAGTTTATGTGCTACTCTGTAAGGGGCTGATTTGGATCCAAACGTTTAATGCTATGGTTAGATTTTATCTTAATACTTTGCCCGTAGTGGCAGATGCTTGTGAGGTGGTTAATCATAAGTGGGAGGTTTGTTCAAGTAAGAACAACATCCAAGCACCAGTCCACCCACATATGAAATTATCAAAGTAGCTAACGCAAATCAAACCAGCATGATAAAAGTGTCTAGATGAAATTCCCGTGTAACCTCATGAACACTTTGCTATTATAAGAGACTGTTCTGGCCTGTCCTTTGCCACAAAAGGATTGGGATACCTTGCTGCACTTTGTTTTTCGTTACCGTTACTTGCTCGTTACCAATTATCTTGCTAACAAACTCTCTGTTACCTACAATTTCAGTGCTTGCAGAAATTACCTTGCTAAAAACCGCTTGTCATTTCCTTCTGCTCCTCGTTGGGTTCGACACTCTTACCTAACGAAAGGACTACGATTGACCCCCTATACTTGTGGGTCATCAGAATCCTCATGACCATGAAATCAACAAACGCTGGAGGAGGAACCAAAGGAGAGATATGAAGCAAAACCCCGAAAGGGGACTTTCTTATGAGATCCCTCTTCTTCCCTTTGATGGTGTCTTCTATCTCGCGTAGATGCTTTGCTGACCATCGGGTTTGATAGATACCCATGCTGCAAAAACAAACAAAAATGAAAACATTAGCTACTTCAAGCAGGCATAACTAGATTTCAGAGAAAACATTGCCTAATTGCCATGTCCTTATAAGCTTCAGGAAATGCAATACCAAAAATTCAGAAAACATGAAACAAGTTCAAGCAAAAAATATACCTAAATTCAGAAGCATAAGCTTGCATAAGTTACAAGAAAATGCACTACAAAAACTAACTCATAAAATTCAGTAGCATACACTAAAATTGAGTAGCATTAATAAAATTCAGAAGCATTCATAAAAAATCCAGTAGCATAAATTTGAGGTGCTATAGAAACAATAAAAAGCTATCAGCTATAAAACAATGAACTACAGAAGCTATGAGCTACAAAAGTTCAGAAAACTTCTGAATTTTCAAGTGGTTTCAATTCTAGTGACTATATGACTATATGATTTTCAACGGATTCAGTGTACAAGAATCAACTCCAATAATTCCTGTAGCTCCAATGATTCCTGTAGCTACAACTAATCAGGGAAAACTTGTTGTGCGTGTGCTACAACTATTCCTGATCCTCTACAGGTGCCAAGGGGCAGTCAGGTAGGGGAAAACTTGTGGCCATTCTATTTTTACAAAGAGGGATTGGTGCATTAGGTACCTTCTCCGGAAGAGGTGCGGCGGATATGTTGGATTGTTCATGAAGTAGTCTTGCATCAACATCTCGTTCCCAAGATGGCGATTGCGAGGAATGCAAAGATAGCTGACTGTCGATCCTCACCGTCTCTTTCGGTACTCATCGTCGTGCTCCTTCACAACGAGGGCCATCACCAATGTTTGCTGTCGACGGTTCTCAAGCAGCGTCTCAACATTTGAGTCGTTCGAATCGGACGAATCCACGAGTAAAAACCTCTCGTGAGGGCTCAATTCCATCTAAAATCACAAATACGAACGCCGCATGAACCAACTATGCATATCGCATCCGAAAGCACAAGCACAAGTACTCACCGGTGGCTCATGGCAGTGGCTCTGCGGCGGTCGATCCCGGGGCGGCGACGGTGACTTGGGGCGGCTCGGCTGATCCGGGGAGCCGGTGAAGCAGCTAGGTGGAACCGGGTGAGGGGCACCCCGGCGGCGTGGTTCCATCCACAGATATGGCCGGAATCGGTGGCAACGGATGGGCGGAACCGATGGCGGGCGGATGCGTAAGGAGGCGGGGAACGCGAGCGGGCTGAAATGTCCCTCCCGCCAACCACTTTTCTCAGATATAGGGCACCGTCGGGTCGAGGGGGAAACTTGTGTTTTTGCGGGTTGGAGGTGGGATTTTATCATGCCCCTCAAAAAATTTAACGCGTGGACCCATATTTTGGCGGTTATTTTGTGGGTCGGGGCATTATACGGGGTTTGTTAGAGATGCTCTAAACATGGGATGGCACGTTGTGATGATTGTTGGCTACGTGTAAGAAGTTGGGGCATCAATGATTGTGGGATGGCACAACCGTTTTACTCGGTCCAACATCCATATTGAGCTGAGGTTAGTTAGTAACCGAGAGTAAAATAGAAGAAGAATGTAACATCCCAAATTTTGGAATGTTATAATAAATATTAGAATGAGTGTTTGTTTGCTTGAGTGATTAAATTGAGTGAAATTTGAAACTTTTTGAAAACTTTTGAATGAGAGGGAATAAAATGACTTTCCCTTTGTGTTTGATTTCAAATTCAATTCCAATTCAAATCAGTAAGAGAAGATAACATGACTTCTTCATCAACAAGGAATTTGAAAAGTGGATTTGAAAATCTCTGAATTATTCTTTTTGGAATTCATTTCATATTTGGTTCCATTTTAAATTTTGAAAGAATTCAAATAACCTTGACAAGATTTTGAGAGGAGTAACATGACACTCCACACCAGGGTTATTTTGTGAAGTATTTGAACCATAAAACCCAGGGGGTTATTTGAAAATTTATTGCAAAAGAACTAAAATCAAATTAGGCATTTTTTGAAAATAATTTTTTAAAAGTATTTATTTTGGCCGTGGAAAAATGTTCATTAAATAGCATTTATTCCCCTGGTCAATTTGATATATATATCTTCAATTTTCAGTAGTTCTTTGAATGCCATAAATGAGTTTTCATTTCACTGGTAATTAGAAAAGGAAAGGAATTAACGTTTTAATTAAAACCGGCCAGCCCACCTACCTTAACTCCCCCCCCCAAATTACCCCTTTCACATCGGCCACTGATGCCACACCCTCTCTCTCCCTCTCTCTGATGCGTGGGCCCCACCGACCGCCAGCGCGATCTCCGCGGTCGTCTTCCTCCCCTTTCCTCGCCGACCAGACCACCACGCCGGATCTCTCTCTCCTTTCCTTTCTATGACCACCGAGGCCGCCTATAAATAAAGGAGCTCGCCCTCGACCCATTCCCCTCCAAACCCCCACCGCCCGTGCGCTGCCCTCGCCGCAATCGCTCGCCGGAGCTCTCGACCACCGCCGCGCCATTGCCGACCCACTGCTCGCTCCCGACCTCCCGAGCCACCGCACTCACCACCATCCGCTCTGCCTTGCTCACCCACACCTCCCCATCCACTCGCCCCAGCCCCGCACCCAGTAGAATGACGTCCCCGTCGACACCCGAGCGCCATCGCTGCCTCGAAGCTCGCCACCGTCATCCCGAGCTCCTCCACGACCATCAGAAGCCTCGCCGCGCTCGTCCGCATCGCCTGGTGTCGTCGCCGTTACCGGAGGACCACCGAAGCAACGTTCCTGTCGACCTCGCCACCTCGGATGTCGCCGGAGCATCACCGGAGCTTCCCTCCTCCTTTGTAAGTCACCGGAGCCGTTTCCCTTCGTTAGATCTCATTTGAACGGCGTAGATTAGAAACAATATAACCTTTCTGTTTATTTAAAAGAACCGGTCGGTTTTATTTATTTTAAGTTAGACCGAACCGTTTTTCTTTAAGTACCGGACGTCCGCTCGAATCGCTAGAATGCGCACATGGCCTCGGCCAATCACAACATGCCAGGTGTACCCCTGTCCGTTACTTAGATTTTTTTGTGTCTTTCCTATTTTAAAAACAGAATAGTTCTGTTTTTGTTTTACTCATATATTTTATGTTCTTAATTATTTTCATTTGATTCTTTTTGCATCATGTCACAAATTTTATATAGTTTCTGTAGATATAAAGTTTGACCATATTTGAATAGTTTAAATTTGAGTTCAAACAGATTTGATTCAAATCTTATTTTCTGAATATCTTGAGTTTAAAAATATATTTTAAGTTGATTCTTTTTGCTACTTATCATTAGTAACTTTATTTAACAGTAGGTATAATTTGAGAATTTTTAGAATATTTTAAAATTAGTATTTTTAACCAAAACAGATTCTGTTTTAGTTCTTTTAGGTTTTATTTCAATTTCTTTTGTTTTAATTTCTATTAATTTGTTTTTCTTTTATATTAGTTGAAAAGTTTTACTTTGTTTTCTTTTAGTTAGCACTAATATTTGAACCAAGTTTATTTCTATGTTATTTATTAGTCCTCTTGCATGGAATCAATTCTAGTTCAATTATAACTTGCAATTGATTTCCATTGCTAGTTTGATTTGCTATTTGAAAATACCTTTAATAAAATTGTTTTATAAAATATACTTTCTGTTAACTTAGTTGTTAAATATTTTGTTTTCTATTATTTTTATATTTTATTGTTTTACTTGTTGTTAAGTTTATTATTTAGAAAACTTGTGGTGTTTAGTGTGTTGTTTTCATAATTCCTAATTGCTCTTCAAAAGTAATTCCTTTACTAGTACAATATTTACTAAAATAATTTTGTTATATTTTACTTTGTTAGTGTTTTGTTGCCTTTTGAAAATAAAATCATATGTAGGGGAAACCACTTTTGGTTGATTTGATGAAGTTTTGTTGATTTTAACTCTTGTCTTAAGTATTTCCTTCATCACAACCCATTTGTGTTTGGTTTTGTATTACTTGTTGATTGTTAGTATTGATTGCTAGTATGATTGCTTATATGACTGCAATGTTTGATTGTATAGATTTTTATCAGAGAGTGACGAATAGTCTATCAAGTTATTTCTGAGAGCGGTATCATTCTTCATCAACAGTACAGGCAAGTTCACTTTGACCATCTATTTCATACCTATGTTTTATTGCATGTAGTGATATCCTTCAACAAATCCCTCCAGTAGTGTTATTGAAAATTCTTGTAGTCAAGTAGAATGCATGAGGTAGGAACCCACCACTTCTTACTAAAGCCCCGGGAATATTAGTTATTTTAATGCTATGCTAAAATAGACGGGGTCTGGTATGAGTGTTCGTGAGTGGTGTGAGAAGGAGGACTCTACGTCAAGAAGACAACTTCATGAAGGCATCTTCAAGACCTCAAGACTTCGAGACTCGAGAAACAAGTTTTCAATACACACTACTGGGTGAAGGATGGTTGATTGGGCATCCCTAGAGTAACCAGTGGATGGCCGGGATGCATGGAGAAGCGCCATGACATCTTGCGGAAAGCTTCACCCAGACTCAAAGAGACGGATGAATACTTCATGCCCGGAAGCTTACCTGTGTAGCCACAAGTCATTATGGGCTCTAGCTTGGTTGATCTTTGTTGTGACTCTGGCTGGGCAGTGCTACGAGATGTAGTCGACGTTAGGATTGCATGGGCACTGATAGTAGTCAGGGAAACACTTTGAAAGACCATGTTTTGTTCGTCCTGTTCTCAAACACCATGCAGTGCGAGGACTTACAAGGAGGGAACAAATCTTGTGGGTAAAGTACACAACACTCTGCAGAGTTAAACCTAATCGATTAGCCATGTCCCCGGTTATGGACAATTTGAGCCTCTGGACTTGGATCTATCTCTGAATTCTCAACACTGGACTGATAATTAATTGTGGGCAACTTATGATACTTGTGGGCATTAAGACATCGGTTCGCGGAACCATGTCATGTTAGGTAACTCTGTAGTGAAAATTCCTGATATTCCTTTGTTGTAGGAAAAGAAATAAAATCAGCTTTTATGCAAAAACTCAGACATAGAGCCACAAAGCCTTACTGCATATATAATAGTTTTATCTTCTGTTCTACTATGGTGATCTTGCCGGTACATTCAATGTACTAACCTACATGGCTGCAACGTCTCATGTTGCAGAATACTCTTCTTCGACGAGTAAGAGTACGATTCAGGGTTACGGTCTACACTCAACTTGCCGTTGGTGTTTATTGGGACTCCACTCCCGTTTTCTTTTTCCGCTGAGATTTTAAGGTATATATCAGTTTTACGTTAATTACATGTGATTCCACTTTGATATATACATTGATGTACTGTGTGTGCCAGCATACTGATCCAGGGATGGCACAGAACACACAGAGGCTTGACTCGTTTTGAGTCGGGTCGCTACAAAGAAACAGAGAAGTGGTTGAATTGAACACCACACAATTTTGCGTCATTTGTGTTCCAGTGAGATTGCCTTTGCCATCGTTGGCAATAACATGGTTGGGGCAAACAGTGGTGTGAGCTTTGTCATGGTGTGTTCTTCAAGGGGATGACAACCATGGGAGAGGTTTTTTTGAGGATCAATCACTCCATTTTATTCAATCACGACAGTTCATTCAATACATAAGAAATTAGGAGGATTAATCAACCACACATGGTGGCCACACTATAAACTGGTCGAGGCTCTAGCTAGATCATGAGCCTCCTAGTTCATATCCCTTTTGTCATGTTCGAAGCAGACTGATTCAAATGATTACATCTTCTTTCCAATATCCTGGATAACAGTGGTACTAGGTCCGATGGCTGCAGGTGTATATGAACTTTCTGGTGATCCCAAGCCTTCAGTGCTGCATTAATTAGTTCACTCACATACACCAGTGGGTCAACTGACATTGGGTGAAGAGCTGACAACAAACTATCCCTCGAGATCCAATTATCATCCTAGATATTGATGGATTGACCATCTCCCACCCTCCTTATTAGGCCCTGTTTCAAAACAGATAATCCAACACATATGGCTCGCCACACTTGGGATGGGTGCTCACCTAACTCAGCTGAGAGAACATCACCATCCGGATAGTAAACTGCACGTAGAATCTTCACACTAGAAGAATTTGGCTCTTGGAGAAGCCTCTAGCCTTGCTTTTCTAGCATTGCTAGGTTGAATAACTCATTGTCCCTAAAGCCGATGCCTCCTCGATATTTAGGCATAGTAAGTTTCTCCCAAGAACTCAAGCCACCTTCCTCTCTCCATTTTTGCTACCCCAGAAGAACTTCCTGAGCATCATGTCAATCTACTGGTAAATACCATGGGCAAAAAAAACAAGACAAAGAAAACGTCGAGACAACATGCGTCACAGATTTTATCAACATTTCCTTCCCAACCATAGCCATGCATCTTTCGATGCAACCCTTTACCTTCCCATAACTCCTCCTTAATATATTTGAAAGTTTCATCCTTAGATTTACCAACATCAGAGGGGAGTCCCAGGTAGCGCTCAGAAAGTGATTCGTTTCGAACGTTCACAATATCTTTGATCAATGCTCTCTTATCATTTGGGAAACCCTTGCTGAAAAAACACTAGACGTGTTAAGATTAACTCGTTGTCTCGAGGCCAAACTGGCCGAGCTAACAAGGCTAGCCTGCGAGCATGCCGGTGCGGCCCGCCATGGGCCAGGTACGACACTGGCTAAACGGGTCATGCCCGACATGCGACACGCCTTGCACCTTGTCTGGGTTTGAAGTTCGACACGCGGGCCGACACAGTACACCATGTTTATTTTATTTATTTATTCAAATTTTTAATATATATTTTAGAGTACAACCCAATAGACTAAAAAATCAGTCTAACAAGCGGAAAAAATATGCAGCCCGGCATGCTAAACGTGCTACGGACCGGACCGGATCGTTTATTAGCTGGGCTGTATATGGGCTGGAGGACCCACAAAAAAAGAGTGTATGGGTTGTAGGACACAGCAAGTGGGCCAGTACCCATGCCAGGACAGATTAGGATGGCCGACACATTTGGCTAGCTCTGCTTGGAGGTTTCGTTTCCGGGGAGGAGACGCTGACCAAGACAAGTCACGAGAGGAGTCAATCAGATGGCTCAGAGCGATTCAATCTAACGGCACAGCAGGCGACACCCAGCGCTGGAATTTTTTTCAGAACTAGTACAAATTTTGTATCAAATTTGAAAACAGGAGTATGAGTTCAAAAAATATCGAAAGTAGTACCCCGTCGCCCAGTACCAGGCCGAACAGGTACCTGTCGGCCTGCACCAGGCCGAAGAGGGACCTGTCGGCCAACAATAGGCCGAAGAGCCCCCTGTCAGCCAATCAGAGGCCAGGGTGTGTCCTATCGGCCAGAGGGGGCCAAAGAGCCACCTGTCAGCCAATGGGTGGCCGATGGGCCCCTGGATAAGCCCCGGGGCTTCTTTCTTCCTCCTCTGCCCACTCGTTTCACCCTCCCTCGACTGTTAGCCTACCCCTCTTCACCCTCCCTCGACGAAGGGGAAGAGTTCTGCATCGAGAGAGGACGAAGACGACGTGTTCATGCCGAGTACCAAGGTGAAGACGACTGCATCGTCGAAGGGCAATAGTTCTACAGCGACAAAGGGGAAGAGATCTGCAACGACGGATGATGATGATGATGCATTCATGTAATACGTTTTTCATGTAGTACTATTTTCTGTAGTGGTGTTCTATGTACTTCAGTATGAACTTTTAATTCAGTTGTAACGTTTAATTCAATTGTACTGTTTGCGTTACTGTTGTTCTCTCTCTAAACAAAATAAATCTCAACCATAAATATGTTGCATACATGAATATTCCCAATACATAGAGGCTAAATATGTCAAATACATGAATATGTCCAATACATAAAGGCTACGTACGTCTCATACATAAATAGATAGACATGTCTCGTACGTAGAGACCATATCATTGCCGCGGCTTGCGACGAATCTTGGGCTTTATCGGACGTGGACCGGAAGGCGATAAGCGCTGAGGCGGTGGACGAGTGTCACGATGACCATGACCATAGAACACCTCGTCCGTCGGTGTCTGTGTCTCCTGCGTCAATGGTGGTGGTGGAGTGGCAAGAACTGTCTCCGAGATACCATAGGTGCATGCAGCACGGTCATCGTCCTCGCCGTCGCCAGGTATGTACGAACCAGGACCAGTAACAGAGGTGACTGAACTGAAGTCATGAACGGTTGCGTCTGGCTGCCGTTTGCTAGTAAATAAAAAAATGTGAAGAATGACTTACGAGGCTAAATTTTCAAAAAAGAATGTACAAAGTTAAGTTACCTAGTTCCATCTACTGAAGCCAGGAAGAGTCCCCTGGCTGTGAAGGAGGTGGTTGCTGGTAGAAATAGCCACCAGGCTGTGATGGAGGTGGCTGCTGGTAGAAATAACCCCCGGGCTGTGAAGGAGGTGCCTGCTGCCAGGAGGAGCCCCCTGGCTGTGAAGGAGGTGTCTGCTGCCAGTAGGAGCTCCCTGGCTGCGAAGGAGGTGCCTGCTGCCAGGAGGAGCTCCCTGGTTGCGAAGGAGGTGCCTGCTGCCACGAGGAGCCCCCTGGCTGTGAAGGAGGTTCCTTCTGCCAGGAGGAACCCCCTGGCTGTGAAGGTCGAGGTTCTGAACGCTGCAGAGAGGGGCATGGCGGACGATGTGCTGCACAAGTGTCAACAACATCGGAAGATCGTCTACATGTAACAGGTGCGACGATCCGGCATAGCTTCGCTAGAAGACTATTCAACCTTGTTGATTGCTCTCGCAGTGGGATATTTTCTCCTCCGTCAACGTGTTCCACCAAAGCAGTAAGCTCCTCTACCGCCTGAGTTGCCAATTCACCCTGTACACAGGAAGTTAACCAATTGTACATGTTCATGTATAGGGAAAATGTATCATCTGAGAAAAACTGAGGACATACTGCGTGGTGCCTGGTTCCCACAACTGAGGAAGTTGGGAATAGATCGCTGGCGAGAGGAACTGGGATATGATCCAGAGAAGATGATGGAATTAAGTAGATCCTCGTGCTCTGTCTGTAACGCTTCAGATACAACCCGTACCTTTCCCAGTCAAAGACACGAACTTCATTCCATATATTTGTGTTGGAAATATGCCCTAGAGGCAATAATAAATTAGTTATTATCATATTTCCTTGTTCATGATAATCGTTTATTATCCATGCTATAATTGCATTGATCGGAGACTTAAATGCATGTGTGGATACATAGACAAAACCATGTCCCTAGTATGCCTCTAATAGACTAGCTTGTTGATCAAAGGATGGTTAAGGTTTCCTAGCCATGGACATGAGATGTCATTTGATAACGGGATCACATTATTAGGAGAATGATGTGATGGGCAAGACCCAAACTACAAACGTAGCATATGATCGTGTCAGTTTACTGCTACTGTTTTCTGCATGTCAAGTATATGTTCCTATGACCATGAGATCATGCAACTCACGGACATCGGAGGAGTGTCTTGTGTGTATAAAACGTCACAACGTAACTGGGTGACTATAAAGGTGCTCTACAGGTATCTCCGAAGGTGTCTGTTGAGTTGATATGGATCAAGGCTAGGATTTGTTACGCCATGTGACGGAGAGGTATCTCAGGGCCCACTCGGTAATGCAACATCACAACAAGCCTTGCAAGCAATGTGACTAATATGTTAGCCACGGGATCTTGCATTACGGAACGAGTAAAGAGACTTGCCGGTAACGAGGTTGAACTAGGTATGGAGATACCGACGATCGAATCTCGGGCAAGTAACATACCAAAGAACAAAGGGAACGTTATACGGGATTGATTGAATCCTTGACATAGAGGTTCGACCGATGAAGATCTTCGTAGAATATGTAGGAACCAATGTGGACGTCCAGGTCCCTCCATTGGTTATTGGCCGTAGAGGTGTCTCGGTCATGTCTACATGGTTCTCGAACCCGCAGGGTCTGCACACTTAAGGTTCAGTGGCGTTTCGGTAGTGTAAAGTTATGTATGGTGGTGACCGAAGGATGTTCGGAGTCCCGGATGAGATCCCGGACGTCATGAGGAGCTCCGGAATGGTCCGGAGGTAAAGATTCATATATAGGAAGTCCTAGTTTGGTCACCGGAAAAGTTTCGGGCTCATCGGTAGTGTACCGGGAGTGCCGGTAGTGTACCGGGAGACCACCGGGAGGGGTATTTCGACCCAAGAGGTTTTATGGGCTGTAGGAAGATGAATACCAGCCCTTAGTGGGCTGGTGGAAGTCCTACACAAAGCCCATGAGGCTGGGAAGAAAATACCAAAAGGAAAAAGGTGGAAAAAGGCAAAAAAAGGGCCAAATAAGGAAGGAGTCCTCATCCTACTAGGAGTGGAGGAGGAGGACTCCTCCCTCCTTGGTTTGGCCGACCCAAGGGCTTCCTTTTTGGCAGCCAAGACTCCTACTCCTCTCCTCCTATATATATTAGAGGATTTTAGGGTTTGGGCACAAGATTTTCAGCCACGTGCCACCCGTTCCTCTAGTGCATAGCTTCTCCTCTAGATCGGTTTTCTGCAGTGCTTAGGCGAAGCCCTGTCGGGATAGCTCCACCACCATCGCCGGAGCGTCATCACACTGTCGGAGAACTCTTCCTCCTCTCCGCCTCCTCTTGCTAGATCAAGACGGTGGAGATCGTCATCAAGTTGCACGTGTGCTGAACGCGGAGGTGTCGTCCGTTCGGCGCTAGATCGGAAGGACCATGATCGAGATCGCGAGATGGATCGTGATGAGATCGCGGGACGGATCATGATGAGTTCACGGGACAGATCGTGATCAAGATCGTGAGACGGATCGTGATGAGATCGCGGGACGGATCGTGATGGGATCGCGGGACGGATCGTGATGAGATCGCGGGACGCTCGGCGATTTGGATCGCGAAGATGTTCGACTACACCAACCGCGTTTCTTAACGCTTCCCGCTTAGCGATCTACAAGGGTACGTAGATCCACTCTCCCTCTCGTAGATGCTCATCACCATGGATAGGTTTGCGTGTGCATAGGAAAATTTTTGTTTCCCATGCGACGTTCCCCAACAGTGGTATCAGAGCCAGGTTGATGATTCGATGAGATCTCGAGTAGAACACAAAAGGTTTGTGGGTGTTGATGCTTAGATTTCTTCCTCCCTTGGTCGTGTTTTGGTTCAGCGGTATTGTGGGATGAAGCGGCCCGGACCAACCTTACTCGTACGCTTACGAGAGACCGGTTCCCTCAACTGCACTTGTTGCAACAGATGGCTAGCGGGTGTCAGTTTCTCCTAATTTAGTTGGATCGGATTCGACAAAGGCGGTCCTTGAGAAGGTTGAAAAGCAAACTAGTGTATCGCCGTTGTGGTTTATGCGTAGGTGAGAATCGTTCTTGCTAGATACCCGTAGCAGCCACGTAAAACATGCAACAACAATTAGAGGACGTCTAACTTGTTTTTGCAGGGTATGTTGTGATGTGATATGGCCAATTACATGATGTGATATATGTGATGTATGAGATGATCATGTGATGTATAGAATTTCACGACTTGCATGTCGATGAGTACGGCAACCGGCAGGACCCATAGGGTTGTCTTTAATTATTGTATGACATGCGTGTCAATCATTAATCGCTATGTAATGCTTTACTTTATCTCTAAGCGGTCGCAATAGAAGTAGAAGCAGGGCTGGCACCACAACCCCAATGGCAGCACATTGATGGAGATCATGGTGTTGTGCTGGTGACGATGGAGATCATGCCGGTGTTTTGAAGATGGAGATCTTAAACACAAGTTCATGGCCATATCATGTCACTTATGATTTGCATGTGATGTTAATCCTTTTTATGCAACTTGTTTTGCTTAGGACGATGGTAGCATTATAAGGTGATCCCTCGCTTAATTTCAAGATAAATTGTGTTCTCCCCGAGTGTTCACCGTTGCGAAAGTTCGTCGTGTTGAGACGCCACGTGATGATCGGGTGTGATAGACTCTACGTTCACATACAACGGGTGCAAGCCAGATTTGCACGTGCAGAACACTCGGGTTAAACTTGACGAGCCTAGCATGTACAGACATGGCCTCGGAACACAAGAGACCGAAAGGTCGAACATGAGTCATATAGTAGATATGATCAACATAATGATGTTCACCATTGCAGCCACCTCAACTCACGTGATGATCGGACTTGAGTTGGTGAATTTGGATCATGTATCACTCGAATGATCGGAGGGATGTCAATTTGAGTGGGAGTTCTTAAGTAATATCATTAATTGAACTCATTATCATGAACATAGTCAATAGTGTCTTTGCAAATTATGTTGTAGATTACTAGCTCGCGCTGTAGCTCCCTTAAATTTTTATATGTTCCTAGAGAAATAGAGTTGAAAGATGTTGGTAGCAATATTGCGGACTGGGTCCGTGATCTGAGGATTGTCCTCATTGCTGCACAGAAGGCTTATGTCCTTAATGCACCGCTCGGTGTGCCACCTCCTCTAGCGTCGTCTATAGATGTTATGAACATCTGACAGGCACGTTTCGATGACTACTTGATAGTTTAGTGCGTCATGCATTACGGCTTAGAATTGAGGCTCCGAAACGTTTTGAACGTTACGGAACATATGAGATGTTCTAGGAGCAGAGATTGTGATCTCAGGCTCGTGCCTGTGTTGCGAGATATGAGATCTCCAACAAGATTCTTTGCTTGTAAGATGAAGGAGAATAGCTCAATCGTTGAGCATGTACTCAGATTGTCTGGGTACTACAATCGCTTGAATCAAGTGGGAGTTGATCTTCCAGATAAGATAGTGATTGATATAGTTCTCCAAGTCACTGTCACTAAAGCTACTAGAACTTAGTGATGAACTATAAAACACCAGGGATAGAAGTATTGATCCCTGAGCTGTTCGCGATGTTTGACACTGCGAAGGTAGAAATCAAGAAGGAGCGTCAAGTGTTGATGGTTAATCAAACCACTAGTTTCGAAAAGGGCAAGAGCAAGGAGGGAAACTTCATGGATAGCAAGTCAGTTGCTGCTCGAGTGAAGCAACCCAAAGTTGAACTCAAACCCGAGACTAAGTGCTTCTATTATGAGGTGAGAGGTCACTGAAGCGGAACAACCCTAGATACTTGGTAGATAAGAAGGCTGGCAACATCGACAGAAGTATATTTGATATACGAGTTATTGATGTGTACCTTTCTAGTACTCCTAGTAGCACCTGGGTATTGGATACCGGTTCGGTTGCTAAATGTTAGTAACTCGAAATAAAAGCTACGGAATAAACAGAGAACTAGCTAAGGGTGAGGTGATGATGTGTGTTGGAAATGTTTCCAAGGTTGATGTGATCAGCATCGCACGCTCTCTCTACCTTCAGGATTAGTGACAAACCTAAATAATTGTTATTTGGTGTTTTTTGTTGAGCATGAACATGATTAGATCATGTTTGTTGCAATACAGTTATTCATTTAAGTCAGAGAATAATGGTTATTCTGTTTACATGAATAATACCTTCAATGGTCATGCACCCAGTGAGAATGGTTTGTTGAAATCTTGATCGTAGTAATACACATGTTCATAACATTGATGTCAAAAGATACAAAGTTAAATAATGATAGTACCACATACTTGTGGCACTGCCGCAAAATGTCATATTGGTATAAAGCGCATGAAGAAACTCCATGCTGATGGATACTTGGACTCATTCGATTTCGAATCGGTTGAGACATGCGAACCATGCCTCTTGGGCAAGATGACTAAAGGACCCCGTTGGATGGATCGGGCAAGTGATTCATTGGAAATGATACATGTTGATGTATGCAATCTAGTGAGTCTTGTAGCGTGCAGTGGATATCGTTATTTTCTTACCTTCACTGATGATTTGAGTAGATATAGTGTATATTTACTTAATGAAACACAAGTCTGAATCGTTTGAAAGGTTCAAGCAAATTCAGAGTGAAGTTTAAGATCATCGTGACAAGAAGATAAAAATGACTGCGATATGATCGTGGAGGTGAATATCTGAGTCACGAGTTTGGCATACAACTTAAGACAATGTGAAAGTTGTTTCACAACTAACGCCACCTGGAACACCATAGTGTGATGGTGTGTCCGAATGTCATAGTCATGCTCTATTGGATATAGTGCGTGCTATGATGTCTCTTATCGTTTTCTACTATAAGTTTGGGGTTATGCATTAGAGACAACTACATTCACTTTAAATAGGGCACCATCTAAATCCGTTGAGATGACACCGTGTGAATTATGGTTTGATAGAAACCTAAGTTGTCATTTCTTAATATTTGGGGCTGCGACACTTGTGTGGAAAATGTTTTCACCTAATGAGGTCGAACCCAAGGCGGACAAATGCATCTTCATAGAATACCCTAAGATCAGTTGGGTGAACCTTCTATCTCAGATCCAAGTGCAAAGTGTTTGTTACTAAAACGGATCCTTTCTCGAGGAAAAGTTTCTCTCGAAAGAATTGAGTGGGAGGAATATAGAACTTGATGAGGTTGTTAAACCTTTCTTCAACCAGAGAGTAGCGCAGCGCAGAATGTTGTTTCTGTGAAGCCTACGTTAGTTGAAGAGGAAGTTAATGATGATGATCATGAAGCTTCAGGATCAAGTTACTATCGAACTTCGTAGGTCGACAAGGATGTGTACTGCTCCTAAGCGGTACGACAACCCTGTCTTGGAGGTCATGTTGTTGGACAACGATGAACCTACGAGCTATGGAGAAGCGATGATGGGCCCGGATTCCAATAAATGGTTGGAGGCCATGAAATCCGAGATAGAATCCATGTATGAAAACCAAGTATAGACTTTGGTAGACTTGCTCGTTGGACGGCAGGTTGTTGAGTACAAATGGATCTTTAAAATGAAGACAGACGCTGATGGTAATTATCACCATTTGTAAAGCTCGACTTGTTGCAAAGTTGTTTGTGACAAGTACAAGGAGTTGACTGCGATGAGACTTTCTCACTCATAGCGATGCTAAATTCTGTTGGAAATATGTTAGCAGTTGCTGCATTTTTCAATTATGAAATCTGGCAGATGGATGTCAAAACATCGTTTCCTTAACAGTTTTACTTGAGGAAAGGTTGTATGTGATACAACCAGAAGGTTTTGTCAGTCCTAAGGATGCTAAAAGGTGTACAAGCTTCAGTGATCCTTCTATGGACTGAAGCAAGCATCTCGGAGTTGGAATATGCACTTTGATGAGGTGATCAAAGTTTTGAGTCTATGCAAAGTTTATGAGAAACTTGTATTTACAATAAAGTGAGTGGGAGCACTATAGAATTTCTGATAAGTATATGTGGATGACATATTGTTGATCAGAAATAATGTAGGATTTCTGAAAAACATAAATGGTTGTTTGAAAAGTGATTTTCAAAGGAAGACCTGGATAAAGCTACCTAATTGTTGAGCATCAAAATCTATAGAGATAGATCAAGATGCTTGATGAGACTTTCAATAAATACATACCTTGACAAGATTTTGAAAGAGTTCAAAATGGATCAGTCAGAGAAAGAGTTCTCGCCTGATTTATAAAGGTGTGAAGTTTAGTAAGACTCAAAGCTCGACAACGGCAGAAGAAAGAGAAAAGACGAACGTCGTCCCCTATGCCTTAGCCATAGGCTCTATGTAGTATGCCATGCTGTGTACCGCACCTGTGTGTGCCTTGCCATAAGTCTGTCAAGGGGTACTAGAGTGGTCCAGGAGTGGATCACTAGACAGCGGTTGAAATTATTCTTAGTAACCAGAGGACTAAGGAGATGTTTCTCGGTTATGGAGGTAATAGAGAGTTCGTCGTAAAGAGTTACGTTGATGCAAGCTTTAAACACCAATCCGGATGGCTCGTAGTAGTAATCTGGATACGTATAGTGGAGCAGCCATTTGGTAAAGTACCAAGTGGAGTGTGGTAGCAGTGTTTACGGTTTGACATAGATTTGCAAAGTACACATGAATCTGAATGTTACAGACCCGCTGACTATAAGACCTCTCTCACATGCAAAGCATGATCCAACTCCAGAACTCATTGGGTGTTAGATTCATAACAATGCGAATCACATGGTGATGTGAACTAGATTATTGACTCTAGTGCAAGTGGGAGACTGTTGGAAATATGCCCTAGAGGCAATAATAAATTAGTTATTATCATATTTCCTTGTTCATGATAATCATTTATTATCCATGCTATAATTGTATTGATCGGAGACTTAAATGCATGTGTGGATACATAGACAAAACCATGTCCCTAGTATGCCTCTAATAGACTAGCTTGTTGATCAAAGGATGGTTAAGGTTTCCTAGCCATGGACATGAGATGTCATTTGATAACGGGATCACATCATTAGGAGAATGATGTGATGGACAAGACCCAAACTACAAACGTAGCATATGATCGTGTCAGTTTACTACTACTGTTTTCTGCATGTCAAGTATATGTTCCTATGACCATGATCATGCAACTCACGGATATCGGAGGAGTGCCTTGTGTGTATCAAACGTCACAACGTAACTGGGTGACTATAAAGGTGCTCTACAGGTATCTCCAAAGGTGTCTGTTGAGTTGGTATGGATCAAGACTGGGATTTGTTACGCCATGTGACGGAGAGGTATCTCAGGGCCCACTCGGTAATGCAACATCACAACAAGCCTTGCAAGCAATGTGACTAATATGTTAGCCACGAGATCTTGCATTACGGAACGAGTAAAGAGACTTGCCGGTAATGAGGTTGAACTAGGTATGGAGATATCGACGATCGAATCTCGGGCAAGTAACATACCGAAGAACAAAGGGAACGTTATACGGGATTGATTGAATCCTAGACATAGAGGTTCGACCGATGAAGATCTTCATAGAATATGTAGGAACCAATGTGGACATCCAGGTCCCGCCATTGGTTATTGGCCGTAGAGGTGTCTCGGTCATGTCTACATAGTTCTCGAACCCGCAGGGTCTGCACACTTAAGGTTCGGTGACGTTTCGGTAGTGTAGAGTTATGTATGGTGGTGACCGAAGGTTGTTCGGAGTCCCGGATGAGATCCCGGACATCATGAGGAGCTCCAGAATGGTCCGGAGGTAAAGATTCATATATAGGAAGTCCCAGTTTGGTCACCGGAAAAGTTTCGGGCTCATCGGTAGTGTACCGGGAGACCACCGGGAGGGGTACTTCGACCCAAGAGGTTTTATGGGCTGTAGGAAGATGAATACCAGCCCTTAGTGGGATGGTGGAAGTCCTACACAAATCCCATGAGGCTAGGAAGAAAATACCAAAAGGAAAAAGGTGGAAAAAGGCAAAAAAGGGCCAAATAAGGAAGGAGTCCTAATCCTACTAGGAGTGGAGGAGGAGGACTCCTCCCCCCTTGGTTTGGCCGACCCAAGGGCTGCCTTTTTGGCAGCCAAGCCTCCTCCTCCTATCCTCCTATATATACTAGAAGATTTTAGGGTTTTGGCACAAGATTTTCAGCCACGTGCCACCCGTTCCTCTAGTGCATAACTTCTCCTCTAGATCGGTTTTCTGCAGTGTTTAGGCGAAGCCCTGTCAGAATAGCTCCACCACCATCGCCGGAGCGTCGTCACGCTGCCGGAGAACTCTTCCTCCTCTCCGCCTCCTCTTGCTGGATCAAGACGGTGGAGATCGTCATCAAGCTACACGTGTGCTGAACGCGGAGGTGCCGTCCGTTCGGCGCTAGATCGGAAGGACCGTGATCGAGATCGCGAGACGGATCGTGATAAGATCGCGGGACGGATCGTGATGAGTTCGCGGGATAGATCGTGATCAAGATCGTGAGACGGATCGTGATGAGATCGCGGGACGGATCGTGATGGGATCGCGGGACGGATCGTGATGAGATCGCGGGACGCTCAGCGATTTGGATTGCAAAGATGTTCGACTACACCAACCGCGTTTCTTAACGCTTCCCGCTTAGCGATCTACAAGGGTACGTAGATCCACTCTCCCTCTCGTAGATGCTCATCAGCATGGATAGGTTTGCGTGTGCGTAGGAAAATTTTTGTTTCCCATGCGACGTTCCCCAACAATTTGTTGGGGCAGTAGTCCATTCCTCGAGGTAAGGGGTGATGTCGCGAACCCATGAAACGTGGGACTTGTTTTCCCCTACGCGACTGTACCTGAGATTGAAATGCACGTTACATGATTAGTTATAAGTAGATCGAACAGTCGCAACAACCTATTAATGGAGAGCTGAGAACCAATGTAGTATTACTTACTTGTGCACGTGATCGGGTAATCATGAAATAACCGGAATGTCAGGCTCTTGGCACAGACCGAACTGTCTCATCACCCTATTAATAGTCATCTCCTCAACTGTCACGTCGAAGACCAACTTGGCCTTGGTCATCCAGTAATGTTGATCTCTAGTGCAGTATCCAAAAATCCCACCTGGGTACCTTTTTGAAATAGCCGTACGGGTGTATGGTTCCCATATAACCTGATCCTCGTGCAGACTATCGAACTGCGCCGTGAAGGAGGGGTAGCAGCCCCTCACCTGGCTAGGCGTAAATTGTCTCTGTGCATGACAACAAACATTAGTACATAATATTGAATACCGAGAAATAAACATTACTAATTCATCTTGTTAATAATGAAAATACCTCTCTCCATGCCCAAACAAATCCCATAGTAGGCAAGTCGCCGATAGAAGGCACGTAATGTCCAACCATGTCCTCATTACCAAAAGGTTTGTCAACGCTGACGTACGGTGGGCCAATAGGGAACCTCTCATATGGCCAAAGCTGCAGCAATAGTGGACATCCGAGAAGACCAGATTTTCTTGACCTCAACTGGCAAGCTTTGCAAAGTCCTCTATACGTAGTTGCTAACATGGCAGAACCAAAACTCCTCTACACAATGTCCTTAGGGGAACGTGCCTCAGCTATCTCTCGTGCAAGACCGATCAGTCGTGCATCTACAGTGGTCACGTGGTTCTCTGTGAACATTGTCTTGCCAAACAACCACATAATATATGCCTCTAGGGACCGGTCAATCTGTGCCTCTGACAACTGAAAAGTGGGATATCCTAAGGCGACAATCTGAAACTGGCTCAACCACCTGAAAAGAGGCTCGTGCCGATCGTTGTCTAGCGTCTTGGTAGTTGGCACCGCAGCCAGAAAATGGGCATGCATAGATGCTAACCAACCAGTTTTCACCTCTAAAGGTCCTATGGCAGCACCGGCCAGAGGCAATCCCAACAAGTAAGACACGTCCTGTAAAGTAGGAGCCATCTCTCCCCAGGGAAAGTGAAACGTATGTGTCTCTGGTCTCCATCTATCTACTAAGAAGCTAAGGAGTGACCTGTCGTAAGAGAAGCGTGATACTTGCTTCTTGTGTAACTGCATTGGTTCACCAGCGTCATCCCAGTCCGGGTGATCGACCCACTCATCCAATGTACCCTCAACCAGTCGTGCCAAGGGTAGAAGTCCAGCCCAATTCAGCCTACAAAATAAACAGAATGTAGAGTATAATTAGCTTCTATCAAAACGATGTCGAACGTACTAAGTGATTGTATCGACACATACCTATCAACCCATGCAGGGTGTATCATCGAGTTAGACTTAGGGATGCGAGTGATCAACACGTCTAAGTTCGTGGCCGATTCCGTAAGTGCGCCTCGGTGCCCTCTGTTGATATTACCATTAAGCATCGGATACGAAGCCATATCTGCAATTAGAAAATACTACACACATATTACAAAATAAAACATAGATGTTTGCATATTACAAATAAAAACTTTAGTCTCACATATAACAAATAAAAACTTAGTCTCACATATTAGACATTAAAACATAGTCTCACATATTACAAATGAACACATAGTGCACACATATTATAAATAAAAACGTAGTCCGACATATTACAAATTAAAAACATAGTCGCACAGATTATGTAGGTTCTGAGTTATTCATTCCTCGTCCGCCCTTCAGCCTCGAGAGCCGCGTCCACCACGACTGCCAGGACCTCCTCTTGCAACTGTTGTTGCAAGCGTCGATGTGGAAGCACTCGTCGATGAGAAAGCACCGTCTTTCTTCAGGTCGGGGCAATATTTCATCCTATGCCCATACGCCGCACAGAGCAAACATTGCCTGGTTGCTCCACCAGCTTCGGATTGGTCCATATCGTTTCGGATGCGCTTTTACCTTACGCCTGCCCCTACTAGTTCGCCGTAGTGCAGGATCCGGGATGTATACTCTATCACCATCGTTTACCTTGTTGAAATTGCCGACGACTCTAAACCCTATCATCTCACCTGTCCAGACATTGAGCACTGCCTCCTTTGAATAGTACGGAGACACGAAGGAAATAGCGTCCAACTGAATCTGGCCACAGGCAACCAACACATGTGAGCAAGACAGGTGCAATAACTGCGGTTTATTGCATGTACACTCACAAGTTGGATAAAATTCTGCTCCAATTGTAACCTCATGCGTCTTCACCTCATTTGCAGAACCAAAACCATCAGTAGTAAGCTGAACCTCATACCTCCTTTCCTAATTACCTATGAGTGTGACGGTATGCTTCCTCATCTAATTTTACGTACATTAAAAAAACTAACACAAAAAAACCATAACTAACAGCAAAAATTTATACCTTTGACGTGTGAGTATCCTTCTTCTTCCTCTCCACCACTCCACCTTCTCACCATTGACACATCCACTACCACACCATTTTCTCCTCCACACGAACAAACCAATACCCCGTTGCAAAAAAAAAAAAACTGTAGGGCGGGGGAGAAGAAGCCGATCTACCGTTTCATCGGATTGAAACGTAAAATGGGTGAAGGAAATGGGAGATCAAGAGGGGGTGATTTTTGGCCGAATAGAGAGGAAGAGAGAGCTGGAGGAGGAAGAAAGGAGGTGGGCCGCGTCGGGCTTATCCTGGGACCGATCGGCCTCCTGGCGGCCGACGGGTGAGGCTCGGCCAGGAGCGGGCCGACAGCCGGCCGGTTCGGCCAGGCTAAGACCGATGGGCCTGTTTCGGACTAAACGAGGCCGACGGGAGGCTGGTCGGCCCAATACTGGCCGACAGGGTAATATTTTTGAAATTATTTCAAATGACAACTTTTTTTAAAATTGCTGCATAAATAATGATAGTTTTGAAAAGAATTCCCCAGCGCTGGCCCTTCATTAAGCGGCACGGACGGGCCTGCCGGCTGCATCCTGAGCTAACCCTAATCCCTCCTTCCCCTCGCCGACGCCGACGCCCCCACCGCCACCGCCGCGATGTCTTCTGAGCCTCTACCTGCCTCCACAGAGGCTCTGGAGGCAGATCTCTGCGCCGCTACGATTAGCAAGAAGCAGCTTAACAAGGAGGCCCGGAAGGCCGCAAAGGCAGCGAAGGCCGAAAAGGCAGTGAAGGTCGAAAAGTCTCAGGCGGAAGAAGAAGACGATCCCTTTGCGATCAACTACGGTGACGTTCCACTCGAGGAGATGCAGTCCAAGGTCATCTCCGGCCGGTCCTGGACCGACATCGGCGACCTCGATGAGGCCGCCGTGGGCCGCTCCGTCCTGATCCGCGGATCTGCGGAGGCGTTCCGCCCGGTCTGCAAGACGATTGCTTTCGTCGTGCTTCGCCAGAGCATGAGCACCGTGCAGTGCGTGCTCGTTGCCAGCGCCGACGCCGGCGTCAGCACGCAGATGGTGCGCTTTGCCACCTCCCTCAGCAAGGAGAGCATCGTTGACGTCGAGGGCGTCGTCTCCCTGCCGAAGGACCCCCTCAAGGCTACCACGTAGCAGGTCAGCCATCTGGGCCCAATGGCTGTTTCTTGTCAGCCGAGATGGATTGGTTCGTTTGGGCTAATGAATTGTTTTTGTGCTCGTTTGACTGGCAGGCGGAGATTCAGGTCAGGAAGGTCTATTGCATTAGCAGGGCGATCCCCACACTTCCAATCAACCTCGAGGATGCAGCTCGTAGTGAAGCAGAATTTGACCTGGCTGAGCGGGTATGTCCTTTCCTTTGCTTCCCTTCTCTTTGCAGGAATTACTCAACTGTTGTTTCCCAGCAGTTCATGTTTCCTGTCTATGATTCTTATGATCCTGTCGTGGTTGGTTTAAGAGATTTACTCTTGCAGACCGGAGAGAAGCTGGTGCGTGTTCACCAGGAGACACGGTTGAACTATCGAGTTATCGATCTGCGGACACCCATGAATCAATCCATCTTCCGTATCAAATTCGAAGTTGAAAATGTGAGTATTGTCCTTGTTTCTACTCATTGTTACCATTCATGCCATGGAGTATTCTGCTGTACCAAGTAGCATACTGTGTTATGGCTAGCAAGGGGTTTTGAACCGCTGTATAGTCGCCAAATCGTTGCGGCGTGGCTGGCTAGCACACATGACTTTAGTCGCTGGTCTCCTTGCTTGTTCTGCCAGATTTTTTTGGGGGGGAATCCTGCCTGGGATTTCCAAGAGGAAGAGAGGGAAAGGGAGAGAAAGGGCGGGAACTCAGGCGGAGAGGGAAGCAATCGCGCTCGCGGCCAAGACCTAGGAACCGCCACCGCTCCTTGCCGGCGGCGCAGAGGAAGGAGGGGGTTTCGACGGGAGAGGCTTGAGCGAGGCTGCGTGCGGGGGAGTGCGCCTATGGGCTGGCGGCGCTGGGTGGATCATATGACATCAATGGGCTATGCAAAGGAGAGAATCACGTGCGGGAGTGCGCTGTTTGCTGCTTCTACTCTGCTAGAGCTCTGTTTGCCCTTTTTACTGCCCTTTTTACTGCCATGGTGACTTGGGGCGACTAATCAAGCCAAGTCCCTGACTTAAGCCAGCAAGTCACTCGCACCAGCCATGGTGACTTGGCTTGACTCGGCGACTCAAAATCCTTGATGGCTAGCTCCATGTGCTTAGTTATTGTTATACAAATATCGGGTCACCGTTCATCTTTCAGCTTAGTATCTCCATCTATCAAGCAAAAGACACTTCAACATCGAGCTTCAGTATTTGTCTGATTGCACCTTGAACAAACCGGGATTGTAACATGCAGCGTGTAATATTGTTCTACCAAAACTATGCTTATGTTGGTCACATTCATGTGGCATCTCATGCAGCTAAATTTTATTAGTATGTACTGTATTTCTGTAGCATGTTGGTCCATGCATGTAACCATTGTTGGATACACTTGCAGGCATTCAGAGAATATTTGTCCTCAAAGGGCTTTATTGGGATCCACAGTCCCAGGTTGATTTCTGGATCAAGTGAAGGTGGTGCAGCTGTATTCAAGCTGCAGTACTATGGCCGAGATGCTTGTTTAGCTCAATCTCCTCAGTTATACAAGCAGATGAGTCCCTGTGGTGGGTTCGGTCGTGTGTTTGAGGTTGGTCACATATTTAGAGCAGAGAATTCTAACACCCACAGGCATCTGTCTGAGTTTATTGGGTTGGATGCAGAAATGGAGATTAAGGAGCACTACTTTGAGGTAAGAAAGATCTTGGAAGAAAATCTCCTCGTCATTTATTGAAGTGAGTGGTTACCAAGTACTGACTTTTGTACACAGGTTTGTGATATTGTTGATGGTTTATTCTTAGCAATATTCAAACACTTGAAGGAAAATTGTAAGAGATCACTCGAGGCAGTAAATAAGCAGTATCCATTTGAACCACTGAAGGTAAAACACTACTACTTATTATTTTGTTTATCTGTATACTTTTGCTCGAGCTACTGTTTCAACTTCTGCTATTTATACAGTACCTAGAGAAAACCTTGAAGCTAACGTACGAGGAAGGGATTCAAATGCTGAAGGTAGTAAATTGTACTCTTATGCAACATGCTTTTTTGGTATTATTATTCTCACTGTATGAGTGACGTTAGAACTTTAATATCCCCAGCCCCCAGTATATGTTTGCGTGGTATTTTGATTGAAACCGTCCCAGTTGGGAATCCTGTGAAACCAGAAATTTACTGTACTACTGTTAGTATTTGTCCGGAAGGTATGGTCATCAGATTACAAAGAGTCCTAAATATGTCGGCACATAAATTGATATTGTGATGTTTTGCATGCTTTTTTCCACCAATTTGATGTGTTCGTCAAACAATATTTGAGCAAATGTTATCGACCAACTGTCACCTACAGCTTGACCATTATTATATTGTTTAACTTGTTGGATTTTTTACCCACTGAATTGTATTTTTAACATAACACAATCATGATCTGTGAGAAATTGCCATCCTTTTCTGGCATCGCCAACAGACTAGTTTCTTGGTTAGCTGAAAAAGAATTACTCTCTCCGTTCCTAAATACAAGTCTTTTTAGAGATTCCACTACGGACTACATACGGAGCAAAATGAGTGAATCTACATTCTAAAGTATGTCTATATACATCCATATGTAGTCCGTAGTGGAATCTCTAAAAAGACTTATATTTAGGAACAGAGGAAGTTCATTATAGGTGCATGTGCTTTTGAAGAAGCAATTGATAAACTTTCTGCAGTCTCAGTCTAAAGCTTGTGATTGCTGGAAATTCATTTTTTCATCCAGAATTTAAACTCTTCCAAGTCAGATCCATTGTGTGGAAGGTGAATTTTTAGACATTTCTGTGGAGACAAAATTCAGTAGGTGTCTTGAATTTTTGTTCCAGTGGTTAGTCAAATCATGTTTAGGTGTATGTTGTCAGAAAATGAATGGACTACATTGGTTGTGGAACTTGCTGTATGAGTTTACAGCAAATTTACTGGTTTTTATTATTTTGCAACGAAACAAGATCTTTTGGTGGTTATGAGTTGAATCTGATGCTATGAGATAATAGTACTCCTGCTGTCCCAAATTACTTGTCGCAATACATGCATATCTAGACAAATCAGCGACATGACAAGAGGGAGTATTGCTTTTCTAAATCCCATGATCCAGATTTATTCTCAACACTTCTGAAGTTGATGATTATTTGGACAAGTATGTTAAATAAACCTATTACGTTATAACATGACATTTTATTTTCTATTCCATTAGTTCCAGCGTCTAGCTATCTAAACATGGCTTGGCACCTCCTTGTTATATTAGGAAAACTAGAATGAAGAAATGAAGTTATCCGAAAACTCAGCTAACAGTTTGGTGGTAAATGATAAAGATAGATGACTTGACTCTTTGGCAGGAAGCTGGAACTGAGATTGAGCCTATGGGTGACCTCAACACTGAAGCTGAGAAAAAACTTGGTTGCCTTGTTAAGGAGAAGTATGTGGAGCCTACTTCACTTGTATAATTATATCACTTTTCAAATTTTAGGAATTCTTTTCACTTTTCTTTTATATATACAGGTATGGCACAGAATTTTTCATTCTCCATCGGTATCCTTTGGCTGTGCGCCCTTTCTACACCATGCCTTGCCATGATGACCCTTCTTACAACAACTCTTTCGATGTCTTCATGCGAGGTGGGTATTTCTGTCTAGACTGGTAGCAAACATCGTCCTAGACTCTGGTTGCGTGGCTTGTTTCCTATGCCCATCATTTGTTTGGTACAGAAAAGACATATTGTTGTACTGATGAAGAAAAACATCATTGATATATATGCTAATAAAGACCTTAAGATATATATATATATACATATATATATATATATATATAATGTTCATGTATACTAACTGTCTGGTATATATTCATTTGGGGCCTTGCATGCTAACTGTCTGGTATATGTTCATGTATACTATGTAAAGTGCTTGTTGTCGCAAGTCTGCGATTGAACCAATTTTTTGATATGACAGGCGAGGAAATTATTTCTGGAGCTCAAAGAGTGCACACGCCTGAGCTGCTGAGGAAACGTGCAATCGAGTGTGGAATTGATGCGAGTACTATATCATCATACATTGAATCATTCAGGTTTGTTCTGCACCCATCGTATGAAGGCAGTCTTTGACTATTGCAGTATCTACTGCTACATATCTTGTTGCAACGATCCATTTGAATGCTAGTAATACGTAGTTTTCTTCACCTTGGTACTCAAATCCACCTATGTTGACAATTACAGTTATGGCGCCCCTCCTCATGGTGGTTTCGGTGTCGGGCTGGAGAGAGTGGTGATGCTTTTCTGCGGCCTCAACAACGTTAGGAAGACATCTCTTTTCCCTCGTGACCCACAGAGGCTCACGCCATAAGTTTCTTTTGCGGTTTTCTGGGACAGAGCTTGTGTCCAACGCTTTCACCATGTTCACCAACCTGCTAGCCTACGCTGATGGTAGCAGGTGTGCCGTTCATTGTGTTGACATATGATACTACCAATGTTATTGTGCGTTGTACCTTGCGTATCGAGCCATTTTTTCTAAACAATACATTTTCCGGAAATAATATGCTTTTTGAGAAAAATTCAGAAATAAAATAGCCTCGGCCACGACAAAGCCGATAGGGCCCCGTCGGCCGAGAGCTAGCTGCAAGTCGGCTTGGTGCTGGTCAGCTTTGCGACACGGACGAGACCTGGTCAGCTTGGTCAAAGCCGACCAGGCCAGTCTGCTTAGACCAAGCCGACAGTTGCATTATCACATGATTTCTCCACCATATTCTCCCGCCACCGTTTCGCGTCATTTCTTCTCTTCTCATCCTATAAAACCCCCCTCATTGAGGGTGGGTAAGCAGTCTAGTGTATTCACTTGAAGATGTTTGATTTTCCTTAAGGCTGGTTGTAATGTAAGCATGCCAACTACTTCTTCTATTCCTAAATATTTGTCTTAATTCAACTACCGACTACATACAAAGCAAAATAAGTGAATCTATACTTTAAATTATGTCTATATACATCCGTATGTAGTCCGTGGTGAAATCTTTTAAAAAAATTATATCTATATACATCTGTATGTAGTTCGTAGTGAAATCTCTAAAAAGATAAATATTTAGAAACGGAGGGAGTAGATAATTTTGATGAGGTGTCATGAAATTAAATGAAGAAAGAGCTCGTTGAATATCATATCATGATATTGTATCATAATAAATGCTATACTATTATGTGTCATGCATGGCAATAAATAAAGTGATCTATGATACTAATATATGATACTATGCATTATGGAGATAGTATCATACACTAGTATCATATACATGATACTGACTTATGATATTACCCATTAGTATCATATAATAAATGTTATACTATTATGTGTCATGACAATAAATAAAGTAAGTTATGATACTATATGATATTATGCATTAGGGAGGTAGTATCATACACTAGTATATGATACTAACTTATAATCAGCCTTAGATGATAGTTTTCTGAAGACGACAGTTTTCCTTTATGTTGTAGTTTTATAAAAAGTATGTCCAAACACCTTTTGTGATGTGCGGACGAGTTCAGGATAGACAATAAGATAGTTCCGTTAGTGGAACTCCTCAGCAGTGACACTCTCCTCACTGAGCTGGGGTGTCACTACTGAGCTGGGGGCGGCACTAGGTAGGCATGGGTGGCCATCGAGGACCCCCAGGAAATACGGCAATAACTTCTTACGTTGCATGGAAGGTGGAATAAGCAAAAATATAGGAGTGAATCTTCGTGGAGCAATGCAGCAGATAATCCTTTTTTGTGGATGGACGAGAGCGAAGACAATGACCATATCTTCATGCCGAGCAGCATGGGCATGAGAGCTTCATTGTCGAAAAGAGTGTTGCATCGGCGGAGGAAGACGGGAGACGAGTAGTCATGGTATATCTTAATTTCAGTGAGTCCTAGCGTTTAATGTAAGTTGTACTATGTAATTTGAAATATTTTTCTAATAATAATGCGAAATAATAGTAGATATACAACCATGTCTCTAGTCATTGAGAGAAGTAATATGTCTGTCACAAACATAGGTAGATAGGTATAGGTCTCATATATAGGTAGATAGACATGTCTCATACATCCACGGAGTAATATGTTTGCCACAAATATATGATAGGTATATGTCTCGTACATAGGTAGATAGACATGTCTCTAGTCATAGAGAGAAGTGCCAGCCCTGACGTCTACCACGACGTTGAGGTGGTGGTTTAGGCGGCGGTGATCATCCTGTTTCAAATCAACATGATTGAGTAATCACATCGATGGTTACAGGATGCTATTTATATGGTCTGAAGAGACACGACGATACGGATAGGCGTCGGTTCTAGACACAGATGCGTTCGTGCGGGAGGCAACCGCACGACAGTTGGGCAAGGGGCACTAGTAGAAAACAGACCTTTCGTCCGTATCATTAGTCTTGGTCCGTTTTTGAACCGGCACTAATGTGTTCATTAGTCCCGGTTCGTGACGGGCATCATTAGTGCCGGTTCGTTCCGGACCTTTAGTCCCAATTCGTGCCACGAACCGGCACTAAAGGTGTGTTGACAGGCTGGCGTCAGCCTGGGGCCCCACAGAAACCTTTAGTCCCGGTTGGTGGCTCCAACCGCGACTATAGGCTAACCTTTAGTCGCGGTTGGAGCCACCAACCGAGACTAAAGGTTCCCTATATGAAACCTTTCGGCCAATCCGAGCTCTGGGTTCTTCCCCTTTCCTCTCCTCTCTATTCTTCCTCTCTTCCATGTTGCCACATGTCTTTCTTCTCACTCTCGTTGATGATGGACAGAATGTCCACGTGATCATAATGCATTCGACGTGGTAAATCCCTAGGCAATGAGCTTACCACTGTACGACACACTTGCCATTGTCTCGCGCAAGGAAATGTTTAAATCATTAAAAACAAATCTTATCGACCACGAACTACTCCCAATGCCTAGACATATAAAAACTTTCCAAAGACTAATCAAATCCTAGACATAAAATACTTCTGAATCGGCGAACAGTTTTTCGAATTGACAAACATCTTTTTTAAATTAGGACATCTTTAAAAAATTACGAACATTTGTTTTGTTTAGACAAACATTTATTGAAATGCATGAATAGTTTTTGAATTCATTAATATTTTTTGACTCGGCTAACATTTTTTGAATTGATGATTTTTTAAAATTGGGGGATAAATTTTGAATTTCACAAAAAACATTTGATTTTTGAATATTTTCTAAAATTTCATGGACATTTTTTCCCGATTCACGAATATGTTTTGAATACACAATTATTATTTTCAAAATCATGAACATGATTTTCCAGATATAAATTCCAAATAGTTTCATAAAATCACCAACATTTTTTGCGTTGGGGAGGTGGGGGTGGAGGAAGTGCCTAAGAAAAAGGAGGCAAGTTCCTCAAAAAAGAAAAAGTAGGTACTACCAGGATTCAAACCCTGGTCTCCAGGGCAGAAGCAACAGGCTCTAACCATCACGCTCGTGGTGCCTCCATGTTATAGATAGGGTATCATATCTATAAAACCATGGAACACGGCGGCGCCTTTGGAAATAAAAAACGAATCATTTTCTTAACTAACGGGTGGCATAGCGGGTAATTTATAGCTAATTCGGGGGCGATTATTTGGACGGACGATCAGAAGCACTATTTGCTTTATTATTACTAGCAAAATGGCCCCTGCGTTGTAATGAGAGAAAAAAAAATCATAATCTCCAATGATGATGACCACATTATGTTCACATCTCATCGCATGATTTCGAAATTTTGTGCACAAACACAAGAAAATGTTTCTTATTTTAAATTTATTCACAATTTGAAGCAACGTTCACATTTTCGAGAAAATGTCATGATTGTCAAAAAACATGGCATTTCAAAGAATTATTATGAATTTCAAGAAACTTGTTTTTGAAAACATACTATAATATTTCGATCCACACCGACAGTTAGCTCTTCAAAATTCACACGGGTATATTGTCACAAAGACTAAGAGGCATTACTGTTTAACTACATACCTTCCATCATTTTGTTTTTAAAATCAAGGACACCTTTCATAATTTACAAACATTTTATAAAAATTGTGAACATTTTTTATATTGCGAACGGTTTCTATATTTTTATATATTTTGCAACATTTTTAAAATCAAGAACACCTTTCACAATTTACAAACATTTTTTAAAAATTGTGAACATTTTATATATTGCTAACGGTTTTTAAATATTTTGTTTTGAATTGGCGAACAATTCTAGAATAGTCGAACATATATTTCAAATTTTGTTGATGTTTTGTAAATTCACAAATATATTTTTAAAAACATGAATATTTCTGTATCAATAAAAACTTTTGTCATTCATAAACTGTTTTTTAAAATTTTAGGACATTTCTTAAAATGCATGAACATGTTTTGAATTAGCAATTTTTTTGTTCAATTACATTAAAAAAATAGTACACGGATTTTGTTTTCAAAATCATGGAATTTTTTTTGTTTTCACAAATGTTCTTTTCAAAATTGCGAACATTGTTTTGTATATGCAAACATTTTTACAAAAATCCCAAGTATATTTTGAATTCACAAACATTTTATGTTTTCTTCAACATTTTTTTTCAAAATTCTCAGTTTTTTTAAATTGCAAAAGTTTTTGAAGTTCTAAATTATTTAAAGTAGAAAAAAGAACAGAAATGGAACTGAAAATGAAAAATGAAAACTGAACAATGAAACTAAAAAACAGACACAAACTATGTTTAAACTTGTAAAATGTAAGAACACATTTTTACTTAGGAAACATTTTGTTAAATTTCAATAATAATTTTTAATACACAGAGTTTTGTTTAAAATCATGTAGTTTTTTTATTTTATGAACCTTTTTTCAAAATTGCAAACATTTTTTTATATATGCGAACATTTTACAAAAATCCCAAGAAGTTTTTGAATTCACGAACATTTCATGTAATTGTGGAAATTTCATTTCAGAATTCTCAATTTCTTCAAAATTGTAAAGTTTTTAAAATTTCTAACAGAATTGAAAATAAAAATAAAAAAGAAACTAAAAATACAGGCGTCTGTGCATGGACCGGTCCAAAAGGTTGTGCTGCATCTGCTCCGAGTGGTCAGAGCATAATATAGAAGTCCCTGTATGGGCCGGCCCAGTTTGAAGATTTTTCTGTGTAAAACATTTTTTATGACTTATAGGTAACATAGTGGGTAATTTATCCTAACTTCAAGGACAATCTCATGACGGCGACCAGAAACACTATTTTCTTTATTATTTATATAGAGAGAGATTCAAGGACAATCTGATGACGTACGACCAGAAACGCTATTTGCTTTATTATTAGAAAGAGATTAGAGAGAGATTATCAAAACTTTTCCAAAGTCACGGCTGCCAATTTATTCTCTTGCGAATTAACGGGTGGCACCACTTTTAGCAGGAAACGTACCGAAAGCGTGTCCTTATCTTGACGCGCAATCGCCGTGGCCCATCACGGCGAATGGGATTGGGGCCTGCCGGGGCGGCACGAGGAAGCAAGATTCTATATAAACCCCACCCGTAAATTGCCCGGCTCGAGGGCGGCTTCACCAGGACAAGTCACGACACAGACCGCGGACCACCGCGCCACCGCCCCGGCTCCCGAGGGCCCCGACTCCGACAAGCGCCCGCCCGCCCGCCCGCCTCCATTCACTCCTCTTCCCCGAACCCTAGCCCGCCCCCCATGGCGGCCACCGCGGCGGCGTCGCCCTCTTCCTCCCTGCTCCTCTCCCGCCGCCACGGCGCGTCCTCGTCGGCGTCCCGCGCCGGCGCCTCCCGCCTCCGCGCGCCGGTGAGCGCCCAGTCCACTTCTGTCTATGGCTAAGGGGTGGTGATTTTGATTTGCTGGTTTGGTTTGTGCGCAGAGGTGCGTGCTCGGGGCGGCGGAGCAGCTGCGGGTGGTCGAGGCGGGGAAGCCGATGGGCGGGGCCGACCCGTGGGCCGCGCCCTGGACGCCCAAGGCGCCCGCGCAGGAGGCCAGGCTCGCCGCGCTGCCGCAGGAGGCGCGCGACTCCAGGCTCAAGATCTTCTCCGGCACCGCCAACCGCCCGCTCGCGCAGGTGGGGTTCCCTGTCCCGCCGCTCCCTGTCCCCTGTCACCCAAAAGAAAATTAAGAAAAAGCACCTTTTTATCCGATATATGTAGCAGTACGGGGGTCTGATTCGTACTGGTTGGACAGGAACAATTTCGGAATTCGATAATAATTTCTCAACTGCATTTGAGTATGGTCCTTTTAGATGATGAAAGGGAAAGGGGTTTGCGTCGGGCGCCGCACTTGGAATGCGTCCACTGAAGAATATACACCCAAAGCCTATCAGATGTTTACACTTTATTTTATGATTGTCTGTTTGTGGCATCATTCAATGCGCTGACGAATACGACCTATTTGGCTTGTACTTCTAAAATGCATGACTTTTTTTGTATATTGCTTCAGGAAATCGCTTCTTATCTGGGCGTAGATCTTGGCAAGATCCTTATCAAGCGCTTTGCTGATGGAGAAATCTACGTGCAACTGCAAGAGAGCGTGAGGGGCTGCGATGTCTTCTTGGTGCAGCCCACCTGCTCTCCTGTCAATGAGAACCTCATGGAGCTCTTCATCATGATTGATGCTTGTCGGCGGGCCTCAGCGCGATCTATTACCGTTGTCATTCCGTACTTTGGATATGCCAGAGCAGACAGAAAGGTATGGCCAAATGATTAAACTGTCTGATTGCTTTGTAAGATGTTGGTGATGTATTGGTGTAACCAAGCTGTGAAGTATATATCAGATTTATTTATCTGGCTTTGCTTCTTCCCAGCTCATGATATCTAACTATAGAGCCGTTCAATTTAAAAAGATATCTAATTGCCTTTTCAAATTGTTTCCCGTGTCAATGCAACTGAATGTGATATCCACGTACTGCATTTTTTCTTGTCAAGATTTTAATTAGTGCAATGTATTTTAGTACTTGCGCTGCTGGTTCTAATATTCTAAGGACTTGTTTGGTGAACCAACCTCTCTTTTGGACACCTTATTCGGTCATTGTTTGGCGTACTTAATACCGACCAATCAGATGTTTGAAGGGGAAGGAGTTTAAAGGTGCATATTGCCCTCAATTGGGGAATATGTTCCTGCCCCCTTTGTGCGATGTGTGAAAATTTGCTATGCTGAGTTATTTCTTTTGTAATAATGCAGGCTCAAGGACGTGAGGCAATTACTGCCAAATTGGCTGCAAATTTACTTACAGAAGCTGGCAGCGATCGTGTCATAGTATGTGATATGCATTCTGCACAAGCATTGGGATACTTTGATATTCCTGTGGACCATATATATGGACAGGTACTGTTAACAGAACAGGAAAAACCATTTCCTTTACAATGTATAAATACTGTCTTCCCTTTCGAAGAAGTTCCTTCGCTGAACTTGAGTTGATAAACTGTTAGTGAACAGATCTTCTTTTTGTGTAGCCTGTGATTCTGGATTACCTTGCTAGCAAGACAATTTCTAAGGATCTTGTGGTTGTTTCTCCTGATGTGGGTGGTGTTGTTAGAGCTCGTGCATTTGCCAAGAAATTGTCTGACGCCCCTTTAGCTATTGTTGACAAAAGAAGACAGGGTCACAATCTGTCAGAGGTAACAATCGATTTCTTTGGAGTGTATCTATTCTATTTTTTCATCAGTTCTATTTGTATAGCACAGTTGCATGCACACGGTTTAGTTTTAGTTCTACTCTTATTAGAGCATAGTGTTAAACACGTGTCCTAATAGAACTAGAAATAATACATAACCTTTTTACCACCCACTGATTAATTAGCTGGATGCTTTATTGCATTTTACAAAGCCATGCACCTTTTCACTCCTTGACTAAGCAGCAACGTTCATGAAGTGATCATGTGAAGATGGTAGATTATAATTT
Source organism: Hordeum marinum (assembly GCA_022496015.1). Lineage (NCBI taxonomy): Eukaryota > Viridiplantae > Streptophyta > Magnoliopsida > Poales > Poaceae > Hordeum > Hordeum marinum. The sequence continues at coordinate 453,396,938 of CM039678.1, forward strand.
CTATCTGTGACCACCTGCAGGTCATGCACTTAATTGGTGATGTGAAGGGGAAAGTTGCTATCATGGTTGATGACATGATTGACACAGCAGGTTGGCAATATTTTCTTCGTTGGTTTTAACATACTTTGTAGTGTGTTCTTTGTCATTTAGCCCCACTTTTTTCTTCACACAGGGACAATTACTAGCGGAGCAGCATTGTTAAAACAGGAGGGAGCAGAGGCTGTTTATGCTTGTTGCACACATGCTGTCCTTAGGTTTGTATTTTGATAGTTACTTCATTGCTTATAGCTTAGTATTGATGTTATTAGCCTATGCAGACAACTCACATAATATAGTGCGTTGTTGTTGATTCTTTCCTATGACTGTGCAAACCGAGACATGACTGGTGAAATCCTTGCATTTTTTCTTGATTCCTGCTGAGCGTAACTGTTAAGTTATATAAGTTCTAGAAACTACGAGATTCTACTTCTGGCACACATAGACTAGAAGCTGCTCCCTCCGATCCAATCTAACTGTCGCAGCTTTAGCGAAGGGTTAGTTCAATCTTAGTTCGAAGCTGCGTCACTTACTATGAAGTAGAGGGAGTAGTATTTTTAGACAAGAAGAGTCTTAACAAGGTGGTCAGAAATATCAGTATCCTAGCTAATTTTCTTTGACCCTGGATTTGCTAGTTTGGTATAGGTTTGATTTAACTTTTCAGTGAGTTTGTATTTTTCTTGGGGTTTCTTCATTTCCTTATTATTATTAAAGTTGCCATGAAAATGAAGTTTGCAAATTCTACTACTCTTTTGGTAATAGAATTTAATTTGTGGAATGGATTTCCTTATTATTATTATTATTATTAAAGTTGCCATGAAAATGAAGTTTGTATATTTAGATAAATCCCATCACATTTCTATTAATTTGTGGAATCCATTTTTTTTTGCGACATGATTATGAAAAAACAAGAACACAGAAGGGGCACAATGAAACAGTTGTTATAAACCACTGGAATGCCATACAGAGTATAATTGAATCCAAGTCATTCATATGCTTGACATCCTGTGTACTTTGACGCGGGAAGAGACCTCAGGGTCAATCTTGATTCTTACCTCCGTTGGCATGCATGCTTGAATAAAGTTCACTTGAAAGAAAAACGGGAGAGTAAAGTTGACCCTAATAACTAATTGAATGCATGTATGATGTTCATTAATATGGGGGAGTAGCTTTATTTCTGAAGTTAGCATTACGCTGGGGTTGATTTCAGTTGCGACTATTGCTGTTTTGTATTCTCCATTGTTATGCAAAAGTGAGCATACTCTCACCCTTTTCCACTAACGCTTGATTTTGCAGCCCACCTGCAATTGAAAGGCTTTCTGGAGGCATCTTTGAGGAAGTTATAGTGACTAACTCCATCCTGCTGCCAGAGGACAAATGCTTCCCTCAGCTGACGGTGCTCTCCATGGCCAACCTTGTAGCAGAAACTATCTGGCATGTTCACCGCGACGGCTCAGTGAGCAGCATCTTTCAATAACGGCGAGCATCTTCTTACATTTGGGTGGTATAGAGGAGGCACCAGATGCTTGTGCCATTGGTGTAGGAATCAATTTTTGGTGAAATGACAAATAAAGTTGCATTGCCGTCTAGGCATCGTACTTTGTACTGGATGATCGATTTTGGGTCAACACCTAGCAAAGGGTGTTTAGTTTCTGACCCGTGTCTTGACATAAGCTCTCTCGTGGTCCTGAAATATGACTCATGTCATTCAGTAACTCTGCGAAGGAATTAATATTGTTGGAAATTTGGAATGTCTAGCCATTGTCTAAGGAATGACAGATTGCTTATCGTCAAGGACACATGCTTCATGTTTGTCCTTTTTATTTTGAGCGATTGTTGCAGAGTGTGGGTTTCACATATCAATTATATACATTCATCTGGTCACTCACATCTCATTTTTGAGTTAAAAAAACAGTCATAAATTGTGGCATCATGAACATATTTTGACCTGAAAAATGGATTCGCAGTGCAATATGAAGCATGTTAGCCGCCAACACAGGGCAGCCATTAGGAAAGTGGCTCCTTGTAGTACCATATAATGTAATTTCTAGCTTGTTTACAACGAGGTGTTGACATTACAAGGATTGAGATGAACTTTGGAATTGCATCTGTGCTCTTGAAAAATGATCAAAATGATCAATTTGAGGCTGGATTGCCTGATGACCCGGGGAGCTTCGAAGGTTCCTTAGAGCTGCGCAAGCCGGTGCGCGAACAAACTGTCAGCCAGGAGTGGTGACCCAGAAGCCGGGGATCGAGCTTGCAACACGATCATGTTAAGTGGGAGGAACAATCGTGCTGAACAAGTGACCAATTCCTGCTGGACCAATTCCTGCTGGACGCATGAGATCGAACACTGTCAATCCAGCTGGCTCGATATGGTTATGGTGGCTCGCTGTTGGATATGGTGGCTCGCTGCCCTGCAAACGTTAGAGGCTGACCCAGCGATGTCGATCCTTAGCAGTTGTCCAAAATTATGGTTGTGCTGGCTTTGCCCATGTTCCTGCGGTACGAACTCTACACGTGAGGTTGCTAGGTAGATAATGAATGATGGGCATCGCGTGCTCTGATCTCTTGAACGTTAGCGTGCTTGACTATGCCTTTGGTTCACTTTCTTGGAGCACGACTCGGGGAGATGCAAGCCAACCGAGAGGCCATTGATTCCAGATGCCTCCTTTTCCTATTCGACCTACATGTAGCTTGCCCGTAAAACTTGCTGTTTTAGTTCCCTCAATTTCTCCGGCTAGAGTTCTCACATAATTAGATGGATTTGGTCATGTTGGCTTGCTCTAGGTAACATGCTACTATTTATCGTGGAGGCCATCTTCTAGACAATCACTCTCACACTGAGATGTGAGATCACAATGATGCTCCAATGTACTAGATCATAACTCATGATTTATGTTAGTCACCAACCACTAGGCAGGTTGTCCATGGCCATAAGCTAGGTCTAGGGCCCTCCGCAAGTTCACCTTGGCAGGCTGTTTATGCTTGTTGCACACATGGTGTCCTCATGCTTGAATTTTGATAGGTACTATAATGCCTATAATATAGTATTCATGTTATTAGTCTATATCAGACAACCGGCACGATATATTGTTTTTGTTGTGCCTTTTCTATCACTATATGCAACCTGAGACAATACTGATGAAATCATGGCATGGGTTCTTGATTTCTGCTAAGCGTAACTATAAAGTTATATAAGTCTGAGAAACTATGAGATTCTACTTGCGGCCCACGTAGACAAGAAGCTAGCCTTTACCTTTATTAGACAAGATGAGTCTTAACAAGGTGGTCAGAAAAATCAGTTTCGTAGCTAATGTTCTTTTGATCACAAATTTCCTAGTTAAGTATGGGTTTGATTTCTCTTTTTTACTTTTATAGTAGTGAGTTTGCATTTTTATTGTTGTTTCTCAATTTCCTTATTATTATTAGAGTGTATGCAAAAATGAAATTCACAAAGTCGAGTACTCGTTTGGTAAGACAGAGTAAATTTAGATAAACCCTATCATATTTATTATCCTAATTTGTGGAATCCATCCTTTTGCAACCTGATTAAGAAAAAAAAACGTAAGAAGGAAAGGCAGAATGACTATTTTTTTTTGGTTATGAACCTCTGGAATGCAAATGGAATATAAATGAATCTGAGTCATTCATATGCTATCCTGGGCATTGACATCTTGTGTATTTTGATGCAGGAAGAGACCTCAGGGAGGATCTTGACTTTTATCTCCATTGTCGTCCATGCTTGACTAAGGTTTACTTGAAACAAAAGTGTATGAGTAAAGTTGACCATACTAAACAACTGAATACAAGTCTGATCTCAGTAACATGGTAACATATAATAGCTTGACTTCACAAATTAGCATGGCATTGGGGTTGATTTCATTCGCGATTATTGTTCTCTTTCTATTCTCCATTGTTTTGTGCACTAACATACCCCAATAGTGAATGTACTCTCACCCTTTTCCACTAACGCAATTGACTTTGCAGCCCACCTGCAATTGAAAGGCCTTCTAGGGGCATCTTTGAAGAAGTTATAGTGATGAACTCCATCTTGCTTCCAAGGACAAATGCTTCCTTCAGTTGAGGGAACAAATGCGTGTGCCATGTGTAGTAATCAAATTTTTGGTGACTTGACAAATAAAATTGCATTGACGTACATGCATCGTACTTATAACAGATGATAAATTTTCCAGTAACTCCTAGTAAAGGGAATTTAATTTCTGACCCATGTCTTAACAAAAGCTCTCTCGTAGTAAAAAAATGTCTTATGTCCCACCCTAGGATTTTCCAGGGTGGGCCGTGGCCTACCCTGTCCCTCCACCCTCTACCTCCACCATTGGCCATAACCAATCTGTCATTCCTTAGCCAATGGCCAATGGGACATTCCGACAATATAAATTCCAGGGTGGGACAATAGTATAAAGCTACTGGAAAAGAAGTTAAAAATGTTAGAGGTCGACTTAGTATTGTCACTGGCTCGTTGTGGATCCTTAGGGCGACTCCAACGAGCCGACGCATTCCATCCGTGTGTGTCAAGTTGAGTCGAAATGGACGAAAATGTTGGATCAACGCACCGACCCAAACAAAAATCATGTTCGCGCGTTGTCCGTTTGGGCGCATTGCTAGTCCAAATTTGCGTCTCATTCGCATCCACATGGACAGAAGACGGACACGCCGCTTAAAGAACGACTTCTCCCTAGATGGTTTTGGTAATTAATAACAACATATATTTCATTGGACTAATGATTCTACCAAGTGTATTTCAGAAAAAAGTTAAATGAATGGATTGACAAAGGATCGTGAGGAGATCCCCTAGATGCAAGGAACATCAATTGGCAACAAGCTTCAAGACTCTACATTTTGCATTTTGTGAGAAATCACTCTCGAGTCCATAGGAAAACCAATACTATTAAAAAGGGATGAGATATCTATGATGATCTGGTTGCTCAGGTGCTTAAAGTTAGACACCAAAAATACCCATGAAATTCTCCCACAAAATACTCTGTCTAAACCCTACCACTCAAATTTGGTGCCACCAATATTTCCAAATCGGCCCTACCGGGTTTCACCCTTGACAGATCCTAAGCCAAACCCTAAGGTCTCTGTGACACCTATTTTCATTTTGGTGAAACCGAAATCAGTGACCAACTCTCTGGTATCCTATTTCGAAAAATCGGAATTTTTGAGTTTTAGGAATCGGTCTCATAGAGTTTTGGTAACTGACTAGGTCAGCCAATTCAGTCACACCGAGATTTATATATCGGTCTCACCGAAACACCAAAAGTTGCCACATTTTGCACTTATCGGTTCAACCGAGTTTTTTTGCTTCGGTTTCACCGAGTTGGGCAATAATTTTGTAACGATTGGATTTTTGGAGATGCCTATATATACCTCTCCACCTACCTCTCACTCGGAGAGGAAGCACCCAGAACAGACCAACACTTTCTCCATCCATTTTTCTGAGAGAGACCACCTACTCATGTTTTGAGATAAAGATCTTCCACTCCGACCATATGAATCTTGATTTCTAGCCTCCCCAGGTTGCTTTCTACCCAATCAACCTCTTCTACCAAGCCAAATCTGTGAGAGAGTGATTGTGTGTTGAGGATACTATCTTTTGAAGCACAAGAGCAAGGAGTTCATCATTGTTACCACATCTATTACCTTTTGAAGAGTGGTGTCTCCTAGATTGGTTAGGTGTTGCTTGGGAGCCTCTTTCTTCGTGTGTGGAGTTGAACCAAGAAGTTTGTAAGGACAAGGAGATCACCTACTTCGTGAAGATCTACCTCGAGTGAGGCTAGTCCTTCGTGGACGTAAGCCGTGATGGAATAGACAAGGTTACTACTTTGTGGACCCTTTTGGGTGGAGCCCTCCATGGACTCTCACGACCGCTACCCTCCGTGGGTTGAAGTCTCCATCAACGTGGACGTACGATAGCACCATCTATCAGAACCACGGGAAAAATCTTCGTGTCTCCAATTGTGTTTGATCCCTTTCCTCTACTTATACATGCATGTATTTACTTTCCGCTGCTATACTCTTAGACTTACATGTGTAGGGTGTGCTTGACTTGATACAATTGCTAAAACTTGCCAACATCTAAAATTGGGAAAAGGCTAGATTTCTAATTTGGTCAAGTAGTCTAATCAGCACCCCTCTAGACATACTTCGGATCCTACAAGTGGTATCAGAGCTTTGGTCTACATTGCATTGATTTCACAACCTAGGAGAGTATGGCGTCTTGTGAGGGAAATTATCATCGTAGAGGTCCATATTTTGATGGTACAAACTTTGCTAGTTGGAAGCACAAAATGAAAATGCATATTCTTGGTCATACCCCGCTGTATGGGCTATTGTTCGTGTTGGATTGCAAGTTGAATTCTTTGGTGATGGAAAGGAACCAGACCATGAAGTGACCACGTAAGAATTGAAGATGTTGCAATACAACGCTCAAGCATGCGACATTATATTCAACTGCTTATGCCCCGAAGAGTTCAACAAGATAAGCCGTCTTGAGAATGCAAAGGAAATTTGGGATAGTTTGGTTGATATGCACGAAGGTACCGAATCCGTCAGGGAATCTAAGGTTGATGTTCTACAAAGTCAACTTGACAAGTTCAAGATGAAGGATGGTGAAGGAGTCGTAGAAATGTACTCAAAAGGCTCGCTCTCATCACAAATGTGATTGGCGTCTTAGGTAGTGAAGAGATGACTGGCAAATTCATCATCAAGAAGATCCTTAGAGACTTGGATCGAAAGTACGACACCATGTGCACATTGATCCAAATGATGTCAAACTACAAAGATCTCAAGCCCACTGAAGTCATTGGAAGGATTGTTGCTCATGAAATGTCACTCAAGGACAAAGAATAACTTCACACCAAGTAAGGCAATGCATACAAAGCTACAAGTGATACTCTCGCTACTTCAAGTGTCAACCTTGTTATCAATGAAGAGATAAGCCTCATGGTCAAGAAGTTCAACAAATTTTACAATAGTAGAGGCAAAGAGAGAAGCTCCAACTCAAGATATGATGAGAAGTGTTCTTCTAGTCATGACCGAAATTGTTGCAATTGTGGAAGGCCCGGGCACTATTCCAATGAGTGCATGTCCCCCCACAAAAGAAGAGAAGAGTCACCTAGAAGAAGAATCTCAAGAGATGAGTCACCTCGTAGAGAGAGGAGTAGAGAAGATCGCTATGAACGAAGACCCTCTCGGAGAAGCAAGGACTCAAAGAAGGACAAGTACACCAAGAGTTACACAAGAATAAGACATGAAGCTCATGTTGGTGAATGGATCCGACTCCGATTCTGATAACCAATCCAAGAGAAGCTACCACTCCAATGCCGACTATAGTCAATATGAAGGTGTTGCCAGATTAGCACTCATATCTGTAGGATCGAAAGTAGGTATAGAGGGGGGGTGATTAGACTACTTGACCAATTAAGAGTTTTGCCTATACCAAGTTTTAGGGTTGACAGTTTTTAGCATTTCATGGCAAGTCAAGTACACCCTACACATGCAAGTCTAAGAGTATATAGCAGCGGAAAGTAACAACAAGCATGTATAGAAGGGATAGGGTAGGAAGATCAAACACAATTGTAGACACGATGATTTTTCCCGTGGTTCTGATAGGTGGCACTATCGTACATCCTCGTTTATGGAGTCTTCAACCCACGGAGGGTAACGGTCGCGAGAGTCCATGGAGGGCTCCACCCAAAAGGGTCCACGAAGTAGCAACCTTGACTATTCCATACGGCTTCCGTCCATGAAGGACTAACCTCACTATGGGTAGATATTCATGAAGTAGGTGATCTCCTTGCCCTTACAAACTTCTTGGTTCACTCCATAACATGAAGTAGGAGGCTCCCAAGCGACACCTAACCAATCTAGGAGGCACCACCCTCCAAAAGGTAATAGGCTCGGTAATGATGATGAACTCTTTGCTCTTGTGCTTCAAGATGATAGACTCCTTAGCACACAATCTCTCTCTCACAGGTTTGGATTGGTAGAAGAGATGAGATTGGTGGAAAGCAACTTGGGGAGGCTAGAAACCAAGATCCATATGATTGGAGTGGAAGATCTTGACCTCAACACAAGGGTAGGTGGTTCTCTCTCAGAAAATCTGATAGGATAGGTATGGAATAGTTCTGAGTGCTTCTCTTTCGAGTAGGTGGTGGTGAAGGGGTATATATAGGCATCCCCAAAAATCCAACTGTTACACACAAAATGACCAACTTTGTGACACCGATGTGTTAATCTCGGTGGTACCGAAGTGACCAAAAGGTGGCAACTTTTGAACCTTAGTGAGACCGATATAGGAAACTCGGTTGCACCGATAAGGTGACCAACGGTCAGATTTCCAATCTCGGTGACGCCGATCCAACATTCTTGGTGGGACCGAAAATGTGAATTTGCGTAACATAAAGTTGGCAACCTAAACTCGGTGGCATCGGTATGGAATCGGTTGCACCAAAGTGGCTAGGGTTTGGCTTGAGTCTGTCTAGGTTCTGGAATCGATGGCACCAAAGTGGGAAAGTTGGTTGCACCGATTTTGAGTGTTGGGTATAGAACAGACTTCGGTGGGAGAGTTTGTGGATGTTTTTGGTGACTATCACTTGTGCACGTTTGAGCATATTATTCACCAACAAAACCTTACCCCCTTTTAATAGTATTGGCTTTCCTATGACTCAAAGTGATTTCTGACAAATATAAAATGTAGAGTCCTCTTGCTTGAAGCTTGGCCAACCTATTTCCTTGCATCTTGGGGTTTCTTCACAATCTCCTTTTTGCCAATCCTCTCATTGAACATTTCCTCAAATATACTTGGTGGAAACATTAGTTCAATGACTTATATGTTGTTATTAATTACCAAAACCACCAAGGGAGCAAATGTGCTTTCAATCTCCCCCCTTTTGGTAATTGATGACAACATATAGATCAAAGCTTCGACATATGATAAAATCATTGAATATAATCATCGCTTTTAGAGGTATGTGATAAGCAAGAGCTCTCCCTAAATATGTGCATTATTTTGAATTTGCGTTTGAATGCAAATGCACAATCGATTAGGTATGTGGGGCACTTCTTCCATGTCACATACAACTTGGTGGTGTGCGAGAATAATTAAAGTGAATAACATGGCACAACACACATAAGCAAGGGTGAATGATCATCTCATGAGCATTAAGATGATAGGAAATAGTAGCATCACCCATAACATAGTAGCATAACACACATGTATCTCACATCAAACCACAAGAACCAAATGTTTTTGAAAAGCAATAAAAACCAAATTGCTCTCTCGCTCGAAGCCTAAAGATCTATATACACTTCTCCCCTTTTGGCAACAAGTTACCAAAAAGTTCAAAGGCATATATCTAAGTATTCTTGGGCATATCTCCTCCGGTTGTTGATGAAGGAGTCGAGATGACAGCGTCGGCGAAGATCTCTGCAGATGTCATGGATGGAGCTGGAGTGGTCACTGATGGAGCTGATGGAGCTGTTGGAGCTAGCACTGTGGCTGATCTGGCCTGAGTAGTGAACTAAGTGCCTGGCCCTAGAGGTGAATCATCCTCCTCCTCATCATCATCCTCATCTGAAGTAGAAGAGACCTGAGGGATGTTCACGGAGTCAACTTCATGCTGAAGTTCTATGATTATCTTTGTCAGCCCGTCCACCTTATCAGTAAGGGTCTTGATTCTGGTCTCAAAGATTCTAACAAGACTGTTCTGGTTGTCCAGAATCCCATTAATGTCCTTCTACATTCCCTGAACAGATGATATCAGTAGATCCATTTTCTCGTTCCTGGATCTAGGGACTTGAGCACTAGCGGCTCTCACTGCCTCTGCTTCCTTCTGAGCTGCAGCACAAGTGGGATGATTAGCATCCATCACCACAACGTTGTCCTCGAGATCTGGCTGTATGGGCAAATGTGGGTGATCTAGAGCAAATATGTGCTTCTCTAGTTTTGAGTTTATGAGCATATGGATGTAGGGTGTTGGGGAACATTGCATGGGAAACAAGAAAATTCCTACGCACACGCATATCTATCCATGGTGATGAGCATCTACGAGAGGGAGAGTGGATCTATGTACCCTTGTAGATCGCTAAGCGGGAAGCGTTTAAGAAACGCGGTTGGTGTAGTCAAACATCTTCACGATCCAAATCGCCGAGCGTCCCGCGATCCAATCACGATCTGTCCCACGAACTTGATCACGATCCGTCCCACGAACTTGATTACGATCCTTCCGATCTAGCGCCGAACGGACGACACCTCCGCGTTGAGCACACATACAGCTTGATGACGATCTCCGCCGTCTTGATCCAGCAAGAAGGAGCGGAGAGGAAGAAGAGTTCTCCGGCAGCGTGACAATGCTCTGGCGATGGTGGTGGAGCTATTCCGGCAGGGCTTCGCCTAAGCACTTCAGAAATCCGATCTAGAGGAGAAACTATGCACTGGAGGAACGGGCAACACGTGGCTAAAATTTTTGTGCAAAACCCCTAAAACCACCAGTATATATAGGAGGAAGAGAGGAGGAGGCTTGGCCCAAGGTCCAAGACACAAGGAGTCAGCCGGACCAGGTTGTGGAGGTGGAATCCACCTCCAATCCTAGTAGGACTAGGATTCACCCAATTTTTGCCTTTTTCCACTTTTTCTCTTTGGATTTTCTTCTCTAGCCGCATGGGCCTTGTGTGGGGTTTTCCACCAGCCCACTAAGGGCTGGTATTCACTCTCCCACACCCCATGAAGCCTCTTGGGTCGAAATACCCCTCCCGGAGGTCTCTCGGTACACTACCGGCACTCTCGATACACTACCGATGAGCCCGAAACTTTTCCGGTGACCAAAACAGGACTTCCTATATATGAATCTTTACCTCCGGACCATTCCAGGGCTCCTCGTGACGTCCGGGATCTCATCCAGGACTCCAAACAACCTTCGGTCACCACCATACATAACTCTATACTATTGAAACGTCACCAAACCTTAAGTGTGTAGACCCTGCGGGTTCGAGAACTATGTAGACATGACCGAGACACCTCTATGGTCAATAACCAATAGCAGGACCTCTATGTTATTTAGTTAATCCCGTATGATGTTCCCTTTGTTCTTCGGTATGTTACTTTCCCGAGATTCGATCGTCGGTATCTCCATACCTAGTTCAACCTTGTTATGGACAAGTCTCTTTACTCGTTCTGTAATACAAGATTACGTGACTAACACTTAGACACATTTCTTTCAAGGCTCATTGTGATGTTGTATTACCGAGTGGGCCCTGATATACCTCTCTGTCACACGGAGTAACAAATCCCAATCTTGATCCATGCCAACTCAACAGACACCCTCGGAGATACCGGTAGAGCACCTTTATAGTCACCCAGTTACGTTGCGACGTTTGATACACGCAAGGCACTCCTCCGGTATCCATGAGTTGCATGATCTCATGGTCATAGGAACATATACTTGACATGCAGAAAACAGTAGCAATAAACTGACACGATCATATGCTACATTTGTAGTTTGGGTCTTGTCCATCACATCATTCTCCTAAAGATGTGATCCCGTTATCAAATGACATCACATGTCAATGGCCAGGAAACCTTGACCATCTTTGATTAACGAGCTAGTTCACCAGAGGCATACTAGGGACAAAGTGTTGTCTATTTACCCACACATGTAATGTGTTTCCAATTAATAAAATTATAGCATGGATAATAAACGATTATCATGAAAAAGGAAATATAATAATAAACACTTTATTTATTGCCTCTAGGGCATATTTCCAACGTAGGGTGCATAACAGCATGAGCTCTTCTGATCAGCAGCAACCCTCTTGATTGTCTCTACAATGAAGCCCATGACTCTGATCTTGGTGTGAGTGTCAAGGTGGATCAACATATTGATGGAGTGGCCTCAGATCATCTTGTCATCTCCTGACTTGGGCATCAAGGTGTGCCTTAGTATGGTGTTCATCGTGCGGAGGCCAGCCTAGAGGAAATAGATGGATCCTAGCTTGTGAGACTTCACATTTGCAGCAGGGATCTCCTTATACATTTTAACCATAGCATTGTGAGTAGCCTTGGATTCTGAGTAAACATCCAGGTCACCATCCTGTGCTTCAGGAACTCCTAGTATATCAGCCCATTCTTCAACTGTTGATTCATATCTCGCACCTTCAGTCATCCACACAATTTTACCATCTCCGTAGAAGTGTGCAGTGGAGTAGAACTGCATGATCATTTCGTCATTCCATGCTGTGAATTCTCTACCAACGAACTCATCAAGACCTATGAAGTGGAAGTTGTCTTTGACACTTGGAAAGTAGTCCTCATTCTCCTTGATGAACTTCCAATCAACGTACCGCATATCACTAACGGATGGACTCTTGTCAAAGAGCACAGTCTCATAGAAGTCCTGCTACTCTCTCGTATAGAATATGTAGTCCACAACAGTCTTCTTTCTCTGGGCATAAGGATCTATTGCTCTCCATGCCCTCAATCCAGAATCCTTCCTATTCTTCATGTCCTCAGCTAGTGGGTAGCTGGCATTATGAACTGGGAGGTGTGGTCTAAGCTTCATCAGTGTTGTCAAGTCATCCACATCATCAACTCTGGAAGCAGTTCCTTTGTTCTTCTCAGAAGCTGGAATGTGCCTAGTTGTCCCCTTAGGCTTCTCAACAGCCTTCTTGGATGTGCTGGTCTTAGGCATAGCATCAGACATCAACTTCTTTGCCTTCTTCTTGGGAGGAGCCTTTGTAGCTAGCTCATCCTCCTCTTCCTCAGCAGCAGCAGCTTCTTCTGGATCCTCAAACATGGAGGTAGGCCTGCCAGTTACATGGATGATCCTCTTCCTGGCCTTTTTCTCTCCTGCCTTCTTAGGCATAGCTCTCTTGGGGATCTCAACAGACATTGTTGCTCTGGCAGTCTCATGAGCCTTGAAGGTAGAAGCTGGTGCATATATTTTGCTGACAACTCTCCTAGAGGAAGTAGCTTCAGTTGCAGCCTTCTTGGCAGCCTTCCCTTGCTTCTTAGCAAGAATCTCCTCAGGCACAAAGTCTGAATCCTCTTCATCTGAGTTCAACTTCTTCCTGGTTCTGGTGGCAGCCTTGGGCAACCCATGAGAGCTGGGGGTGCCTGGATCTGAGAATGAACTGGGCTCTGGGCTTGTTCCTGAACTCATGTCTGCTCCCTGCTCTGACCTGTTCTGACTGTTTTCTGAACCTGACATGCTGACCTTGTGAATAGAGTGTAGATGAACAGAAGAAGATGAGTCATCACAAAATGAGGCTGTTTTTGAAATTTGAGCAGTGAGTTTTTCAAAAGTTTTGCAATCTGTCACATACATATCGGTACAGCCGAAATGAATTTTTCGGTGGGGCCGAGACAGACCAACTCCTTAACAGGAACTTGGCAGCCTTTTCGGTAGGACCGAAAAGAGCCACTCGGTTCCACCGAGTCAGTTCTCAGCAACATAGAAAATTATATCGGTGAGACCGATATTTCCGTTTCGGTTCCATCGAGATGTATCGGGCGGATAGCAAAACCCTAGAAAAATTCATCTAACTCAAGATTTTGCAGATTTGATTGGATGAATATATGAGCAAGGGGTGGCTTATAGAGAAAACTAGGTCCAATGCGCAAGAATTAGAATGGGAGCGCACTAGAGATCGAATCCGTACCCTAGCTTGGCGCGGATCCTCTACGGCGGCGACGTTGGTGTAGATTATGTCGACGGCGGCGATTCCCAGCGGCGGAGGAGCTCGGGAAATCAAGGGCGATGACTAGGGGTCTTGGGGTGGCAGCTTAGGGTTCTGAGGCACGACGTTGAAGATAGAAATTTCAAAGCGTCGGGGTCCACAACATATATACCCCTCACTATCGGTGATACTGATTTTATGTTTTCGGTGTCACGGAGTTTCACAACTGTGAGCTGACAGGGAAACTTGGTGTAACCGAGAATATGAAATCAGTGTTACCGAGATTGAAAAACCAGATCAACCCTAGGCATTCGGTGAGACCGAGTTTTTGGAATTGGTTCCACTGAGTTGCACTTGGAAGGTTTTAATGGTCAGTCCTTGTCGATACGGAACTCCGAGTGCTCCACACATAGAGGGATCGAAAAGCACTTGTTCAAATTTTGTGATGCAACATGAATGGAATATGAGGTGAGAAAGCATAGATAGCTAAAGAGTGGTCCTAGGCATTCTTGTCCATCCAATTGGCAAAAGATAAATCAAAAGCCAAATAGCAACAATTGGATGTCCTCGAATGAGAAAATAAATGCAGACCAACGTGCTCACATAATAAGATGTCAAAGGAAATCATGACGAACATGCACAAACACACTAGCATCTAACAAGCACTTGGGCGATGATGAAGTCATCTATATATGAGTATTTGACTTAGGATCCAACTAAGAGCACTTGATCATAGGTCATACTCATCGTTTAAGCACAAGTGGGGTTACCACTTTTTCATAAAGCATTTAATGTTGTCACATACTAAGAGATGCTTTTAATCAAGTCTTAGAGTAAATCTCCCCCTTAATGCGACATCCCCCCATAAGAGGGATAAACTAATCTTGGGTTTTGTCGATGAAGACTTCATGTTGGTGAGGTAGTTGTGGATGCTCAATGTTGATGAAGATCACCAAGAGTTGGGAGTATCCTTGTTGTTTCCTTACTCCTCTCACCTGCATGAGTTAGTCCCAACGTACAAGAGACAAATACAAGGATATCTATGGACATGGAGTGCAAAGCATGTGTTATGATGTCCATTTATTTGTTGATTACCTTGTCCCTTGCTTACCTTTGAGGGAATGTGTGACTCCTTGAACTATTGCATTGAATTGATGTTGAGTGCAACAAGTCCTTGCCAATAATGAATGTGAGTGAATTTCATTGGCGGAGTCACCCCTCAAGAACTTACTAGTTCTTGTTCTTGGGAACCCACATCAAGTTGATGGGTATCCTTGGTGTTGGAGTAGCCTTTGTAGTAGTTGAGCTTGAAGCAGCCTTGGGAACCCACTCCACCAAAGCTAGGGGTTCATCTTCATATGAGTCAATGTCCTCTTGAAGCTTGTTCTTGCCCTTCAGCTTGTGGTCTTGTGGTGGAAGGTCATCTTGAGTGTTTGTCCCCTTAGGAAGAGTATTTTCATACTTCTCCTTTTGAGGAACAAACTTGGGCTTGGGATATTGACCTTCTTCCCATTCGACTCCATTAGCGTTGAAGTAGCCAACACCACGATTCTTTCGGTATCCTCCGTGCTTGCGTACAATTTCCTGAAATTGCTTACATCCGGCAAGACTCCCTTTCAATAAAGCATTTTCTTGCTCAAGTGTAACTTGGCTAAGAGAATCATCATTAGTGTGAATCAATAGAACTACTAGAAGCAACATCATTGGGTTTAGCATTTTTATTGTTGCTACTAGATGAAGAACCTTTATTGCCTTTGTTACTAGATTGCTTAGTTTTAACTTGAGGCATGAAAGTAGACAAGAGTACTCATTTGGATAGACAAGATGAGGTCTTCTTTTAGAGATCGTCATTGATAGCTTTGAGAAACTCATGCTCTTGCTCCAAGTTGAGCTTCTCGAAGCGTAGCTTCTCACGAGTTCTCACAAGCTCTCTATGATCTTTGAGAGTAGATTCATGAGCTAACTTAAGAGTGTTTAGTTCTTTAGTTAGTTGTTCTATTTTCATCTTATCATCATCAAATGACTTATCTTGACTAGCATGAGAATTATCAAGTTCATTTTGATCAATATCACTAGTTTTATCACAAAGCAAGTCATCATCACAAAGTAAATCATCTTCATCACTATCAAAATCAAGACATTCGGGGTGTGATACCCTGGGGCCTTTAGCCATGACGCAACTTCCACTCCCTTCGTTTGGTGAATCAAACAGATCGTAGGAGTTGGTAGTCACTAGAGCAATTCCGGCAACACCTTCATCTTGACTATAGTCGGAGTCGGAGTGATAGATTCTCTCAGAGTGGTTGTCGGAGTTGGAGCCGGAAACCCATTCACCAATATGAGCTTGATGTTTTCTTCTTGTGTAGCTCTTGGTGTGCTTGTCCTTCTTCTCCGAATCTCTACTTCTTCTTGTGTGTCTTTGTTCATAACGATCATCTCTACTCCTTCTCTATCTTTGTGGTGATTCATTCCTTGAGCTTCGTCTTTGAGGTGACTCTTCTCTTCTTTTGTAGGGAGCCGTGCACTCATTAGAGTAGTGTCCAGGCTTCCCACAATTGTAGCAATTGCGGTCATGACTTGACGAACGCTTCTCTTCATATCTTGAGTTGGAGTTTCTTTCTTTGCTTCTATTCTTGTAGAACTTTGTGAATTTCTTGACCATGAGGCTTATCTCTTCATTGGTGACAAGGTTGTTGCTTGAAGTTACGGGATCATCACTTGTGGCTTTGTAAGCACCGCTAGACTTGTGATGAAGCTCTTCTTTATCTTTGAGTGTCATCTCATGAGCAACAATCCTTCCAATGACTTCCGTAGGCTTGAGATCTTTGTAGTTTGGCATCATTTGGATTAATGTGCACATGGTGTCGTATCTCCCATCCAAAGCTCTAAGTATCTTCTTGATGATGAATTTGTCGGTCATTTCTTCGCTTCCTAAGCTAGCAATCTCATTGGTGATGAGAGCTAGCCTAGAGTACATCTCTGCGACTCCTTCACCATCCTTCATCTTGAACTTGTCAAGCTGACCCTGAAGAACATCTAACTTGGATTCTCTCACGGACTCGGTTCCTTTGTGCATATTAACCAAAGTATCCCAAATCTCTTTTGCATTCTCAAGATGGCTGATTTTTTTGAATTCTTCGGGGCATAAGCAGTTGAAGAGAATGTCGCATGCTTGAGCGTTGAGTTGCAACATCTTCAACTCATCCATGGCCGCTTCACGATCTGGTTCCCGTCCATCCACAAAGAACTCACCTTGCAAGCCAACACGAACAACAACCCAAACGGCGGGGTTATGACCAAGAATATGCATTTTATTTTATGCTTCGAACTAGCAAAATTTGTGCCATCAAAGTACGGACCTCTATGGTGATAACTTCCCTCACTAGACGCCATACTCTCCTAGGTTGTGAGACCTAAGCAATGGAGACCAAAGCTCTGATGTAGGATCAAAAGTAGGTCTAGAGGGGGGGGGTGATTAGACTACTTGACCAATTAAGAGTTTTGCCTATACCAAGTTTTAGGGTTGACAGTTTTTAGCATTTCATGGCAAGTCAAGTACACCCTACACATGCAAGTCTAAGAGTATATAGCAGCGGAAAGTAACAACAAGAATGTATAGAAGGGATAGGGTAGGAAGATCAAACGCAATTGTAGACACGATGATTTTTCCCGTGGTTCCGATAGGTGGCCCTATCGTACATCCACGTTTATGGAGTCTTCAACCCATGGAGGGTAATGGTCGCGAGAGTCCATGGAGGGCTCCACCCAAAAGGGTCCATGAAGTAGCAACCTTGACTATTCCATACGGCTTCCGTCCACGAAGGACTAGCCTCACTATGGGTAGATCTTCACAAAGTAGGCGATCTCCTTGCCCTTACAAACTTCTTGGTTCACTCCACAACACGAAGTAGGAGTCTCCCAAGCAACACCTAACCAATCTATGAGGCACCACCCTCCAAAAGGTAATAGGCTCGGTAATGACGATGAACTCCTTGCTCTTGTGCTTCAAGATGATAGACTCCTTAGCACACAATCTCTCTGTCACAGGTTTGGCTTGGTAGAAGAGATGGGATTGGTGGAAAGCAACTTGGGGAGGCTAGAAATCAAGATCCATATGATTCGAGTGGAAGATCTTGACCTCAACACAAGGGTAGGTGGTTCTCTCTCAGAAAATCTGATAGGATAGGTATGGAATAGTTCTGAGTGCTTCTCTTTCGAGTAGGTGGTGGGGAAGGGGTATATATAGGCATCCCCAAAAATCCAACCATTACACACAAAATGACCAACTCGATGACACCGATGTGTTAATATCGGTGGTACCGAAGTGACCAAAAGGTGGCAACTTTTGAATCTCGGTGAGACCGATATAGAAAACTCGATTGCACCGATAAGGTGACCAACGGTTAGATTTCCAATCTCGGTGACGCCGATCCAACATTCTCGGTGGGACCGAAAATGTGAATTTGTGTAACATAATGTTGGCAACCTAAACTCGATGGCACCGGTATGGAATCGGTTGCACCGAAGTGGCTAGGGTTTGGCTTGAATCTGTCTAGGTTCTGGAATCGGTGGCACCAAAGTGGGAAAGTTGGTTGCACCGATTTTGAGTGTTGGGTATAGAACAGACTTTGGTGGGAGAGTTTGTGGATGTTTTTGGCGACTATCACTTGTGCATGTTTGAGCATATTGTTCACCAACAAAACCTTACCCCCTTTTAATAGTATTGACTTTCCTATGACTCAAAGTGATTTCTTACAAATATAAAATGTAGAGTCCTCTTGCTTGAAGCTTGGCCAACCTATTTCCTTGCATCTTGGGGTTTCTCTGCAATCTCCTTTTTGCCAATCCTCTCATTGAACATTTCCTGAAATATACATGGTGGAAACATTAGTTCAATGACTTATATGTTATTATTAATTACCAAAACCACCAAGGGAGGAAATTTGCTTTCAATATACTCTAATTCCTATGACATATTTGATTCACCAAATGAAGGAAGTGGAAGTTTCTTCATGGCTAAAGTCCCCATGGTATCACACCCCTAATACATTGACTTTAATAGTGACGAGGATGACTTACTAGGAGATGATGACGTGCTCTTTGATAAAACTAGCGATGTTAGTCAAAATGAACTTGATAATAATCATGCTAGTCAAGATAACTCGTGTTATGATGATAACAAGACGATTGAGCGTCTAACTAAAGAACTAAACAATCTTAAGTTAGCTCAGGAATCTACTCAATAATATCATAGAGAGCATCTAAGAACTCATGAGAAGCTACGCTTCAAGAAGCTAAATTTAGAGAAAGAACATGAGTTTGTTAAAGCTATCAATGATGATCTTCGAAAGAAGATTTCCTCTAATCTTGACAAACGACTACTCTTGTCTACATTTGTTCCACAAGTTAAATCTAAGCAAACTAGCAACAAAGGCAAGAAAGGTTCTTCATCTAGTAACAACAAGACTAACGCTAAATCTAATGATGTTGTTTCTAGTAGTTTTATTGATTCCACTAATGATTCTCTTAGCCAAGTTACACTTGAGCAAGAAAACGATTTATTGAAAGGAATTATAGAAAAGGGTGTCTATAGGTATCTTGCTGAAAGTAAGCAATTTGGGGAGATTGTGTGCAAGCAAGGATGGAACCGAAAGAATCAAGGCATTGGCTATTTCAACACCAATGGAGTTGAATGTGAAGAAGGTCAATACCCCAAGACGAAGTTTGTTCCTCAAAGGGAGAAGTATGATCCTACTCCCCCAAGGGAACAAAAGACCAAGATGACCTTCCACCACAATACCACAAGCTCAAGGGCAAGGGCAAGCTTCAAGAGGAGATTGACACATTTGAAGAAGAATCCCAAGCCATGGTCAAGTGGGTTCCCAAAGCTACTACAAGCTCTACCTCAACAAGTGCTATTTCAACACCAAGGATCCCCATCAAATTGATGTGGGTCCAAAAGAAGAAGAACTAGAGAAGTTCTTGAGGGGTGACTCCACCAAGAAAATTCACTCACATTAATCATTGGAAAGAACTAATGCAATCAACTCCAACCTTATGCAATCGTTCAAGGACTCACATATTCCCTCATAAGTAAGAAAGGGACAAGGTAATTAATGAATCAACGAACATCATCTCAAAGTATTTCACTCCATGTCCATAGATATTCGTCTATTTGTTCCTTGCGTGGGACTAACCCATGTAAGTGAGAAGAGTACAAAACAACAAGGATGACTCCCAACTCAAGATGATCTTCATCAACTACAAGCATCCACTACTACAACACCTACACGAAGTCTTCAATGACAAAACCCAAGTTTAGTTTCTCCCTCTTAGGGGGGATGTCACATCAAGGGGGGGGGGCTTTACTCTATTAAGATGTGAACACAGTAAACGTTTTATGAAAAAGTTGCAACCAAACTTGTGTTTAAATGGTGAGTATGAGCTATGATCAAGTATTATTACTTGGCTCCTAATTCAATATACTCATATAAATATGACTACGTCATCGCCAAAGTGCTTCGTAGATACTAGAGTGGTTTTGCATGTTTTCCATATTTCATTTGACATCTTAATGTGTGAGCATGTTGGTATGCATATTTTTGCTCATTCAAGGACATCCAATTGTTGTTATTTGGTTTCATTTTCTTTGGCCAATTGGATGTATAAGAAATCCAAAGAACCTCCCTCTAGCTATCTATGCTTTCTCATCTCAAATTCTATTCATGCTTCATCAGAAAATTTGAGCAAGCAATTTTTAGACCCACTTTGTGAGGAGCACTTGAAGTTCCATTTCGACAAGAGCTAACTTCCAAAACCTCCCATGTGGCACTCGGTGTAACCAACTCCTACAACTCAGTTTCATCAAAGCACAAGGGTTGATCTGGTTTTCTATATCAATACTACCAATACCAAAAACTAGGCGTCAGCGAGTTTCTCTGTCCTCAGGCAGTTAAGAAACTTGGTGGAACCAAAATTTTGGAATTGGTGTCACCGACAATAGTTGGGTATATATATCCCGCAGACCCAACCTTTAAAATTAAATCTTCCAACGTCTTCTCTGCGCCCCACTGCCGCCGCTGCTCGATTCTACGGATATCTCCCTTGCCCCCCGTGCACACTCGCCGCTCGAGTCCACCGTCGTCAACGGGAATCAACCCCACCGTTGCCGCCATAGCGAAATCTTCACCGAGTTAGTGTAAGATTTTGACCCCTCATGCGCTCCAAGCTTCGTTCATGAACATTAGGATATGTTACACATCTTGCCACCGATTGCAATGCTTCTGTCCATGGGAAAATTCTGATAGATTAGGTGAACAAACAAATTTTAGGTTTATGCCCATATGCGTCTAGGAGTCATCGAGTGGAGATGAATCGGGGTAACCTATTCAGGTTTTAGGGTTCTGATAACTTTCTCGGTGAGACCGAGTCACAATTTTCAGTGAAACCGTAAATGGTGACCAAGTTTCTATTGAAGAGAAGGTCAGTCTCGAACATTTCGAAAATCCAAACTCGGTGGAACGGAAATCCATATTGCAGAAATCTAAAGCTGAGATTTTGAGTTCAATTTGGTTGCAAAATATCTGTGTTTTGTGATGCTTATCCCCTCCAGTCTTCCACATCTATTCACAGGGTTAGTCTTTCATCATGTCAGGCTCAGATGACAATGAGAACGCCTTCAGGGAACCTAGTGTTGATCTTGATGTTGGCACTAGTCTAGAAGCCAGTTCCTAAGACCCAGACACCCCCAACTCAGATGGCTTGCCCAAGGCAGCCACCAGGGCCAAACGGAAACTAAAATCAGATGAAGAGGATGAAGATTTCATCCCACATGATGCTACTTATAAGAGGAAGACTATCAGGAAGGAGTAAGCCAGCTCTGATGCTGTGAAGGCTCCTAAGACTGTAAGAGAGGGATGACACTCGCACTTGAGAATCCAGGCTCCTCCAGGCAGACCAAGTCAATGGCAAAGAAATTTTTCCAGAAGAAGAAGAGAGAGGAAGAGAACCATCCATGTGGTAGGAAGACCAACTTCCATGTATGAAGACCCAACCGAGCTTGAGGAAGAGGAAGAGGAAGAACCAACTACAACCCTCCTCCTTCCAAGAAGAAGAAGCTTTTGGCTGATGCTATGCTTAGCAATCCACCTTCCAAGGCTAAGCCATCTTCTCCCAAGAAGCCAGCTGCCACCAATCCCAAGAAGAACACCAGAGACATCCCACAAGCTAAGAAGAACAAGGGTTCTACCTCCATGGAAGATGAACAAGATGTTACTACTTTGAGGAAGCTGAGACCCCACCTTCCAGAACACAATGATGATCATCCAGTGGCAGAAGATATGAAGAATAGGAAGGATTACGGGCTTGGGAAATGGAGAGAATCTGAACCATATGCTATCCGGAGAAGGACCGCTGTTGATGCTTGCTTCCATGCTATGGAGTAGCAAGATTTTTAAGAAACTGTCTTGTTAGACAAGAGCCCAGCTGTGAGTGACATGATATATGTTGATTGGAAGTTCATCAAGGAGAATGAAGAGTACTTTCCTCATGTGCAAGAAAACTTCAAGGCCATTGATATTGACACTTTTGTTGGCACAGAGTTTTCAACATGGAACGATGAGATGATCATGCAAATTCTATCCAATAGCTCATTTATATCCGGATGGAAAGATTGTATGGATGACTGAGGGCACCAGGTACCAGTCTACTATTGATGAATGAGCTACCATCTTAGGAGCTGCTGAGATTCAGGATGTAGCTCTTGATGTTTATGTTGAGGCCAAGGTGAACCAAAATTACATGGCTAACATGTATAACCCTATACCCACAGCATATGTGAACACACACAAGTTTGGCTCTATCTACTTCTTGCAAGCAGGACTACCCACCACCAACACTATTATGAGGCATACCTTGATGCCAAAATCAAGTGACGACAAGATGATCAAGGGGTACTCCATCAACATGCTGCACCATGTAGACACCCACACTAGGTTCAAGGTGATGGATTTGATTGTTGAAACAATCAAGAGGACTGCTGTTGACTGATACATCTCGAACATATTTATAATTTTTGCATGTTCTATGCTGTTATATTATCAATCTTGGATGTTTTACAATCATTTTATAGAAACTTTATATTATTTTTTGGGACTAACCTATTGACATAGTCCCAAAGTGCTAGTTGTTGTTTTTGCTTGTTTTTTACTTCGCAGAAAATCAGTACCAAACGAAGCCCAAACACCGTGAAAATTTTTGGAGAATTTTTTTGGACCAGAAGACACCAGATGGGCCGGAGAAGTTCCAGACAAGAGGGCCGAGGTGGGGATCACCCACCAGGGCGCGCCAGAGGCCCCTGGCACGACTTGGTGGGTGGTGCCCACCTCGGGCCCCCCTCCACTGAATATCACCTCTATAAATTCTCAAATATTCAGAAAACCCTAGAGGAGTTGACAAAACACAATTCCAGCCGCCGTAAGTTCTAGAACCTTGATATCCAATCTAACACCATCACGGAGGGGTTCATCTTAATCAGAGGTGCCTCTCCGATGATGCGTGAGTAGTCCACCATTGACCTACGAGTCTATAGGAAGTAGCTAGATGACTTCCTCTCTCTCTTTTGATTCTCAATACAATGGTCTCTTGGAGATCTATTAGATGTAATGACTTTTGTGGTGTGTTTGTTGGCGTCCGATGAATTTTGAGTTCATGATCAGTTTCTATCCATGAATATGATATTAGTCTTATTTGATCTCTTATTTGCATGATTACTTATAGCCTCGTATTTCTTATTTGAATTTGGTTTAGTTAGGCCAACTAGATCGATTTTCTTGCCATGAGAAGAGGTGCTTTGTGATGGGTTCGATCTTGCGGTGTTCTTTCCCAGTGACAGAATGGGCAGCAAGGCATAGATGTATCGTTTCCATTAAGGATAACAAGATGGGGTGTATTAGTACATGAATATATCTTGTCTACATCATGTCAACGTTCTTATTGCATTACTCGATTTTCCCATGAACTTAATACACTAGATGCATACTGGATAGTGGTCGATGTGTGGAGTAATAGAAGTAGATACAGAATCATTTCGGTCTACTTTTCTTGGACGTGATGCCTATATCATGATCATTGCCTAGATATCGTCATGATTATTTGATCTTCTATCAATTGCCCAACAGTAATTTGTTCACCAACCGTGCGCTATACTCATGAGAGAAGCCACTAGTGAAACCTACGACCCCCGGGTCTACTTTTCGAACATATTGCTTTCCGATCTTCTATTGTGCCGTTTTGTTTTCAGATCTATTAATCCATAAAACCCAAAAATACCTTGTTTCAATTTTTTTATCTATTCTATTTTGTGTTCTTACGAGATCTTTATCTTAAACTATCACTACCTAATCTATCTTTTTATCATTGAGAGCTAGACAACCTATCTTACGCGTGGGGTTGCAGGTATTTGTTATTTGTGTGCAGGTGCTATTTACGTAGTTGCTTGATCTTCCTCTATGGATTGATAAATTGGTTTCATAATTGAGGGAAATACTTGTCGCCGCTGTGCTGCATCATCCCTTCCTCTTTGGGGAAATACCGATGCAGTCTCAAGCCACGTCAAAGGAATTTTTCACGCCATTGCCGGGGAGGAAGCAATCTCTTCGCGTGCCAATCTTGGTGTCGGGAGACATCATCAACATCTACCAGGTTCCTAATCACAAATATCTTCTCCTTGCAATTTACATTATTTGACATTTGCCTCTCGTTTTCATCTCCCCCACTTCATAAATTTGCTGTTTTATTCGCCTTGTCTTCCGTTTGTCTTTTTCTTGTCAGATCCCCGGTTTGCTTGCAATCTTGTTTACGTAGTCACGATGACTCAAGAAAACACCATTTTTTCCAAAGCCAATAATAATGATTTTACTAGCACTCTGATTGCTCCTCCCACCACTAGTGCGGTGTCTTGTGATAGCAATGCCGCTTTGTTGAATCCTGTCATGAAAGATCAATTTTCCGGTACTCCTAATAAGGATGCCGCGTCCCACCTGAACACATTCGTGGAATTGTGTGATATGCAAAAGAAAAAAGATGTGGAAAGTGATACTGTGAAGTTGAAATTATTTCCTTTCTCCTTGCAGGATCATGCAAAAATTTGGTTTTCTTCTTTGCCCCGCAATAGTATCGATTCTTGGGATAAGTGCAAGGACGCTTTTATTACTAAGTATTTTCCGCATGTGAAAGTTATTTCCCTTGGAACTCAAATCATGGATTTTAGGCAACTTGAGCATGAACATGTTGCACAATCTTGGGAAAGAATGAAATTGGTGCTAAGAAATTGTCCTACTCATGGTTTAAATCTTTGGATGATCATACAATTTTTTTATGTGGGATTGAATTTTATCTCTAGAAATCTTTTAGATTCCACCGCGGGAGGTAATTTTATGGAAATTACTCTGGGTGATGCTACTAAATTCCTAGATAATATTATGGCAAATTATTCACAATGGCATACCGAAAGAGCACCTACTAGTAAAAAAGTGAATTCGGTTGAAGAAATAAGTACTTTGAGTGAAATAGTTGATGCTCTTATGAAGTTGGTTGCTAGTAAAAATGCTCCTATTGATCTTAATGATGTGCCTTTGTCTACTTCAATTGAGCAAAATAATGATTCTGTAGATGTGAATTTCATCTCATGAAACAATTTCAATAACAATGCTTATAGAGTTAATTTTAATCCTAGGCCCTTTCCTGGAAATTCCTCTAATAATTATGGTAATGACTATGGTAATTCTTATAGAAATAATAATAGGAATAGCTCTGATCTTGAGAGTAATTTTAAATAATTTATCAATGCTCAAAGGTCTTTGAATACTATGATAGAAGAAAAGTTGAATAAGATTGATGATATGTCTAGAAGCATTGATAGAATTTCACATGATGTAGAAAATCTCAAGTTTAATGCTTTTCCACCTAATATTAATGAATCAATTCAATATTTATATGTTTTTATATATGAAAGTAAGAAAAGAACCTCTATGCTTAGAGCTAAAAGAAATTTTTAGAAAAGCGTTTTCTAGCGATTACTTTCATAACAGTGATGAAGATTTTAAAATGATTCGTGTTTGCTCTATTGATTACTTGTTTAGTAATGTTAAAATTGATTATAAAGGGACTAAATAAGAGTCAACTTTAGCTAGAGGGCGTCCCAATAATTTGGAGGGTGAAAATCTTGATGAAAATTTTGATAAAAGTGGGTTTGAAGAGGTCAAAACTTTAACTAGTGATGTGCCCACTATTTTTGATTACAAAGACTTTAATTATGAGAGTTTCTCCTTGGTTGATTGTATTTCTTTGCTGCAATCCATGATAAATTCACCTCATGCTTATGAACAAAAAAAAACTTTTACTAAACATATTGTGGATGCCATGTTGAAATCCTTAGAAGAAAAGTTGGAGTTAGAGATTTCAATACCTAGAAAATTGTATGATGAGTGGGAACCTACCATTAAAGTCAATATTAAAAATTATGAATGCTTTGCTTTGCATGATTTGGGTACTAGTGTTTCCACATTTCCGAAATCTCTATGTGATGTGCTTGGTCATACCAATATTGAAGAATGTTCTCTTAATTTGCACTTGGCGGATTCTACTATTAAAAAGCCTTTGGGAAGAATTAATGATGTTATTATTCTTGCAAATAGGAAATATGTGCCTATTGATTTTATTGTTCTTGATATTGATTGCAATTTGTCTTGTCCCATCATACTTGGTAGACTGTTTTTACGCACTATAGGTGTCATGACTGATATGAAAGAAGGCAACATTTAATTTGAGTTTCCACTTAGAAAGGGTATGGAACAATTCCCTATAACAAGAATTAAGTCACCATATTAATCAATCACGAGGGCCTTCTATGGAGTAAAAACCAAAGATGACAATATTTGAATCTATGCGTTATGCCTAGCTAGGGGCGTAACATGATATCGCTTGTTGGGAGGCAACCCAATGAATAAATGGTTTTTTATAGCCGTGCCTCTGGTTCCTTAGCTCTAATCATTCATCCCCACACTCTTAACTTTTTCTCACTTTTCCCCACTCCCTTGCCCGAAACCCTCAGAACAGGTCAGAACGGACGTGCCGTCGGGTCAATGGCTTGACCGTTAACTCTGACGAGTGGGGCCGCGCTGGACTATGTCGCCCGTTGAACCTTACAAGTGGGGCCGGGTTGGACGGTGTCACTGTTCGACCATTGGGTCATGGTTTTGTTGGGCCATCCCTTGCATTAAACACCTACGCGCACCGCCACGACAAAAGCCTGCTATGCATGCACCCAGCAAGCCTGCCTGCATGGGTCGATGCGTGCCGCTACGATGCGCCGACCGAGCCTACGTGAGCTGATGCATGCCTCCACGATGCACTGACCGAGCCGCTTCCATGCACGCTAGCCGCCACGGATGCAGCTACGGTCGCTGCCGCTGCTTCCTCTCTTCTCGCATGCTTGTCTCCTCGATTTAGAGCATCGTTTTTTATGATCAGTTTCAGCCTTTTTGATCCACTCGCATCTGCACCCGTTTTGCTATGACAAATAAATTGAAAATTATGTTTTTATATTTTCGTGGCTGCATGCACTAGCTAGGTGACTACATATTTGTGGCTTGTGTAAAAAAAGAGAAGGGTTCGTTGTGGCTGCGTGCACTAGGTGGTTACTAACAAAGCAAGCTCTCTAAGAAACCAATCAACAAATATGTAGATAGGACCAACAAGCCTATAGCACGATCACATAGTTCAAACTAGCAAGAACTTAATAATAGAAGAGATAGAAAACTTAATAATAGAACTTAATAAAAAGGCCAACAAGCTCATAGCATCTCCAACATAGTTCAATTATAACTTAATTAACATAACATAGATTCACAAAAAATAAGATAGAGGGTTTAGAACCCTAGCCGTCGCCTTCTCCACCTCGCTCCTCCTCCGGGCGCCCTTCACTGCTCCTCTCGGGCATTGTCAATGGGGTACGGAAGAGTGTGCATGTGCGACGTGGCGGGGAAGATGTTGGTGTACTCCGTATACCTGTTGTGGGTGGTGAAAGCGATGAACTCGCAGCCACACCAAAACACCTGGCCGAGGAGGTAGAAGGCGTCGAATGTGTTGGTGAAGTCGGCAAGGAGAGCAACTACCACCCCGTTTTGGATGACCTACTCGACGCGGAATATCGTTGGAGATCCCCGCGGGAGGTGGCGGTAGCCGGTACCGAGGAAGAACTCGATGAAGTTCCTTGCGGTCTTCACCTTGATATTGCCCATACACGTAGTGTGCGCATAACGTACACGCCGGTAGGGTGGAGCCTCTCTGGCATGGTGGGTGGGAAGCGGTAGGTTGGTCCGGTGTACTGCATGGCTGAGGGATGTGGAGAAGAAGGATAATGGGTCAAAGAGAAAGAAGGGCAAATGGTAGAGGATGGGAGATTGATGAGGGATGGCACATGCAGAGGGTGGCTTAAATAGCCGTAGTGCTACATGTAATTTCGCCGTCGCAATAACAGGGTCAAATGTGAAGTGGCCTATTTTCACACCCACCGCGGCGTCGGGAGTGTACACGCGTTGGAAACCGTGGTTTGAAAAGAAGAAGAAAAATAAGCTAATTACACATGTGGGAATCCGTGGTCATATGTATTATATGAATAGAAAAAGATAATCTTTGAATAGTTTGTGGCCATTTTGCATGATAAAAATAACTTTGGCCCTTATAAATTTGGTCATTTTGCATTTGTATTGAACAAAAAGGACTAAATTTTCTAGGCAATGTCAATAGTTGTGTAATTTCAAACAATGCAAAAGAACAGAACCAGCACGTTCACTAAAAACAAATCAAACGATGCAAAAAAATATCGACGGCCCAACCAAAGCTTGGTTTCCTTTTGGGCCCAATAACTACGTTTTTTTCGCGGAGTCAATACTGGGCGAGTAGCCGAGCACAACCAATAGGATCGCCTCTCGCAACAATGCCGAGCCGTCCATATGATCGGACGACTGACGTTCGAGCTAGGGTTAGGAGGGGTTTTGATCTGGTCAACGGGGTTTCCAAGGCTTTGACTGAGCATAACTAATTTGAAAAAATCGAAAAATTATGAAACATTCGCCGTTTGTCGTTTTATAAGACACACTAACTAGGAAAAATACTAAACTTGGTATACGAACATTTTCAAAAAAACCTAGCTGGCACGATCGAGGTCAAATGAGAACCATTAATTAAAAAAATAAAAAAAAATATAACCTACGCACAATGTTGTCTTATGTGACATGTTACCAACCAAAAATCATAAACTTGGTCTATGGTCTTTTTCATGAAAAAACCTTCACACATATGAGCTATCACGTATAACATTTCATTGAGTTTAAGGAGAGGAGGTAGGGTTACCTTTTGTTTTGAAAAATTAAAAAAAAATCAAAAAATCAGCAAAGCTTTATTTCAATGTGAATAAGAAGGATCGGAACTTACTTTTCCATTTTTATATTTTAAACGTGTTTTTAATAGTTTTTATATTAAAGCATATTTTTTCAAAAGAAATGCAAAAATATGAAGATTAATTCAAAAAATAGTGAGACTTCGAATCTGCACTATATAGATTGAATAGTTGTTAATAAAAAACATTTGGCTCATTTAGAGTAGGTCCAAAAAAACTTGATTACAAATGGGGCTGTTTACCCTAGCGTGAGAGCTCATTTGGAGCACATTTCTCAAATTCAAATTTCTTTGACCTCCTCTAAATCACCTCATTTTTTTGCATTTTTTTGAATTTATATTTTCCTGTTGAATGTTGTTTTTTGCTCTATTTATATTTTCCTGTCGAATCATCTCAATTTATATTGTCCTGTCAAATGTTGTTTTTTGCTCTGTTATTAGAATATTTGATAAAATTATGGACTATATAGATAGCCATACCATCATAGAATGTGTGATCATTGCAACACCTAAACTCGGAAAATAATCACTGAAACAAATCATAGCAGACAAATTTAAAAGGGTACACACAAATACCCAATATACATAACCATACCATCATAGTACCATACCATGCATCCATAGATAGTGCACACACAAAATTCACCAAAAGTACGTAAAACACATCGTCACATCACTTGGGAAGGGGAGTCAGGGCTTTCGCGAGGGCACCATGCTGCCCCCTGATCTTGTAGTCCTGGCCGTGGATGGCTACATCTTCTGGATGAGCTAGAAGGTGAGCGAAGCGGCCGGACTTTGGCTTTGGCTTGGTGGTGCAGTAGGGGCAACGCCAAGTGTTGGTCTTGCTTTTGTAGTAGTAACCATCTCCCTTGGTCCTGATCTTCTCCACTTCCTTCGCTTTAAAGGATGCAAAGTTGCCGTCGTCCACATCCACATCTTCGCCAGAGACATACTGCACACACGAATGAATTACATTATTACATTATAGATTCATATACACCATGTCAAAGGAACTAAATGAACAAACTAAATATCAAGTAGGCTTACATCATACTCTTCATCGTCACCATACCATAGATCGTACAGGTCCTTGAACCCAGTAAGGTCCATCTTCCTCTTTTCCCCCAACCATCATCCTCCTAAGTATACAATTACATCCATCACTAGTAAATATAGAATCCAATTGAAAATTTAGATATGCACACATGACACATTGATCATAGGGTTAATATACTATGATCCTATTTGCATTTTCCATTGTCATGCACACACATTGAACAATAGAGCTAATATAACTACATATTGTGGACAAATTTATATACTAATGAATCAAATAATTTTTTAATCAATGGATTCCATTTGGGCATATGACATTCAAAACCCCAATCTGTGTAGCATTCAAAAACAAATCTAATAGGGACCTAATAAGCATACATGTGTGTAGCATTAAAACCCCCAATCTGTGTAGCATTAGAAACAAAATCTAATAGCATACATCTGTGTAGCATTGAAGCATAGAGATCCCTATCTCTCATACATATATATATCTAGCATTTTTGCAAATAATGTAATCCAAAAAACCCTAGTACAAAAACCCCAATCTCCCCATACAAAAAATCCGGGCCCATCCGTCAAACCAACTACTCTAACCATCTGTACTACCGTATGAATCACAATCTAACCAATGCAACTAACTCTACAATCTAAATATTTGAACTAACAAGCAAGTGAAAATACCTCCTGCTCCTCGCCAGGCTGCACATCAGGATGGAGTGCGCTGCTCGATGCCGTCACCTTCAGCTCCGGCAGCGCTGAGGCGGAGCCCGCCACCTCCTTCTCCACATCTGCAGCGGTTGCGAGTTTCCTAGCGCTGCCATGGATGCCGCCAACGTCCTTCACTTCATCCGCGGTTACCGCGCCCTGCAGCTCCACTACTAGATCTCTGCCTGCTGCTCCGACGTCGGCACGAGCGTCCGCCATCAGATAGATGGAGGCGATGAAGGTGAGGAAGAGGTTGCGCTGGGGGAGAGCGAGACGGTGTGGTGAAGGCAGTGGAGGAAAGCGAGACGACACGGTGGGAGAGAGGAAGACGATGCAACAGGGAGGGGACTTAGGGGAAATGGTAGGGGCGATGTGCCAGGAGGTGGTTCCCCCTCTTTATATGATGGGACGTTTCGGGCAAGTCCCATGGACACATGCTACCCCACGACCGTGGTCAGCTACATGCGTGGGAGCGGCCCCACTCGTCAGAGTTAACGATGAGAGGCATTGACCCAACGACAACGTTTGTTGTAACATGCTCTGAGGGTTTAGGGCAAGGGAGTGGGGAAAAGTGAGCAAAAGTTAAGAGCGTGGGGATGAATGAGTAGAGCTAAGGAACCACAGACACAGAAATAAAAATCCCATGAATAAAATTATTTTATCTTTTCCTTTTTGTTTTTGAGTGTTTGCACAATTATGACTATGTTATGATTGTGTTTTTGTGTTTTAATTAGTTTTTCCCAAGTAAAGCCTTTAGAATGATTCATAAGATGAGAAGAAACAATGCTGAATCTAAAACAGAAACTTTGTCTCGAGTGGACAAATTTTCATTTTTTACTGGAACATGATAATGAGCAGAAATTTTAACACAATATTGCTATACAAATTCTTTACGTTTTCCAAATTTTTCAGATTTTTTACAGTTGCGAGAGTATGCTTAGAGTACAGATTACTACACACTCTTCTGTCTGAAATAGATTATGTTTTCGTTGCATTTTGTGCTTGTTTTGATGAATCTATTGCTTGTATCGGTGGGGGGGTATAAGTCATGGTGAAGTTATAATATTGTAGATATAATGCAATAAAAAATATGAATGGGTTTGCAACAACACTTAGAGTGGTAATTTTCTTTATTATACTAACGGATCTCACAATAATTTTGTCAAGTTTTGTGTGATTGAAGTTTTCAAGTTTTGGGTAAGATCATGATGGATTAAGGATAAGGAGTAAGAAGAGCCTAAGCTTGGGGATGCTATAGCACCCCAAGACATTATCCAAAGAGTAGCAAGCCACTAAGCTTCGGGATGCCTCGAGTGGCATCCCCTCTTTCTTCTAACAATTATCAGTATTTTATTTGGAATTGTTTTTTTATTCGTCACATATCATGAGTTTTGCTTGGAGTGTCTTGTATCTTTGTTTGTTTTGATTTTTATCCTTGATTCACACACCTATTTGAGAGAACCAAAAGTATTCTATGATTTGTTAGAATTTCTCTATATGCTTCACTTAAATCTATTGTGCTATGAAATTGCTCTAGTGCTTCACTTATATCTTTTTGAGCACGACGTGCTTTTACTTGTTTGAAGAAATGCTCTCATGCTTCACTTATATTAATTTGAGAGTTAGTAATTTTGAAGAAATTCTCTCCTGATTCACTTATATTATTTTGAGAGATGAAACTTTTATGCTCATGATCTTCACGTAAATCTATATGAGCTTGTCAAAAGCAATGGAAATATATGAAACTAGTCCCAAAGTGATAGATATTTAAGAGGGATATAATAAAAACTTTCATGAAGATCATTGGACAAATTAACTTGATTCTTTGTAATAGTTTTGAGACATGACGAGAGTAATATGTGAGTTATGTCAGTGAGTAATTATGCTTAGTAAGAATATTGATGTTAAGGTTTGTGATTCCTATGCAAGTACGAAAGTAAATAGTTGTGCTACGAAATTACATCCTACTTATGGTTCATTATTCGGTGTTAGTTATGCTTAATGCTCGCTTATGTGATTTTTCGTTTCTTGGTTGGATGCTTCTCAATCTATTTGCTAGCCTGCACTTGTGCTAAGTAGAAATACTACTTGTGCATCCAAAATCCTTAAACCTAGTTTTGCCATATGGGTCCACCATACCTACCTATATGCGGTATTTCCATGCTCTTCGAAGAAAATTTGTATCTGCCATCTCTATTTTTCAAAATAATTTTTCCTTTTTGTTTGCTCGTACCGCTCATGAAACGGTAGGGGGCGACCGATATTTTTCCATGCTAGATGTGTTATTCTCAAGATGGGTGTTTATTCACTTGTCATTGCACGAGAGTACGACGGTAATAGGGATGCCCATTCTCGAAATGAAATGAAAATAAAGATTTTTTTACTTCATGTTGTCAAATAATAAATTCTTTGGAAAGTGTTGGTATGGAAGGCAACCTGGATTCGGCTAGCCATGGAAAGTGAAAGTATGGTGGAATAAGGAATAAATTTATTTTCGGTTTGGGAACATCTTATGATGTATCTAGAATGGAAAGATATTGAAATCTCTCGGTCGTTTTCGTTGATAGGAAAGGCATGCCACCCAAAATATTTTTCTCTAACAATTTAAACCTTGAGCTCTCGCACCTCTACAAATCCCTACTTCCCTCCACGAAGGGCCTATGTATTTACTTTATGCAATTTTTATTTTCAATTTGAGTCTCCATCTTCTCTTATAAATCACTAACTAGGAGGCACTATGATCATACTTGAGCATTAGGTGTAGCTAATATTTGAGTGTGTTTCACGAATGGATCAATGATTGAGCATGATGGGCTAGGGATAACTTGCTATAGTGTTGATATTTTGAAAGACATGGTTGCTTGTTTATTACTTGAGTATTAAAGTTTTCATGTCAAAACTAGACTATTTGTTTTAAGCATATAAAAGTCCAAATGTCCATGATACAAAGAAAAGAATATGTGATGAACATCTTAGGCAGCACTTCACATAAAAATTATGTTTTTACCATTGACCGACTCAAGGACGAGTAGGAATTAAGCTTGGGGATGCTGATACGTCTCTAATGTATCCATAATTTTTGCTTATTCCATGCTGTTATATTATCAATCTTGGATGTTTTACAATTATTTTATAAAAACTTTATATCATTTTTGGGACTAACCTATTGACATAGTGCCAAAGTGCTAGTTGCTATTTTGCTTGTTTTTTACTTCACAGAAAATCAATACTAAACGAAGCCCAAACACCGTGAAATTTTTTGGAGAATTTTTTGGAGCAGAAGACACCAGATGGGCTAGAGAAGTGCCAGAAAAGAGGGCCAAGGTGGGGAACACCCACCAGGGCGCCCTAGAGGCCCTTGGTGCGGCCTGGTGGGTGGTACCCACCTCGGGACCCCCTCCACCAACTATCACCTCTATAAATTCTCAGATATTTGGAAAACCCTAGAGGAGTCGACAAAACACAATTCCAACCGCCGCAAGTTCCACATCCTCGAGATCCAATCTTACACCATCATGGAGGGGTTAATCTTCATCATAGGTGCCTCTCCGATGATGCGTGAGTAGTCCACCATAGACCTAGGGGTCCGTAGGCAGTAGCTAGATGGCTTCCTCTCTCTCTTATGATTCTCAATACAGTGGTCTCTTGGAGATCTATTTGATGTAATGACTTTTGTGGTGTGTTTGTTGGGATCCGATGAATTTTAAGTTCATGATCAGTTTCTATCCATGAATATGATTTGATTCTCCTTTGATCTCATATTTGCATGATTACTTATAGCCTAATATTTGTTCTTCGAATCTTTGGTTTAGTTAGGCCAACTAGATCGATTGTTCTTGCCATGGGAAGAGGTGCTTTGTGATGGGTTCGATCTTCCGGTGTTCTTTCCCAGTGACAGAAGGGGCAGCAAGGCACACACGTATCGTTGCCATTAAGGATAACAAGATGGGGTCTATTCCTACATGGATAGATCTTGTCTACATCATGTCACCGTTCTTATTGCATTACTCCGTTTTCCCATGAACTTAATACACTAGATGCATGCTGGATAGCGGTCGATGTGTGGAGTAATAGAAGTAGCACTATGGGAAACAACTAATTTGCCGTTAGGGGCCGTTTTGTCGTCAGCTTTTTGTCGGGCAGACGACAAAGAAAGGGTTTGCCGTCATCACCAGACGACAAAGAAAAACTGATGGCAAAATAAGCTTTGCCGTCTGCGAAAAAAACACAGACGGCAAAGAGCTCACTTTGCCGTCTACAACCAAAATCATAGACAACAAAGCATCTATGCCGTCTGTGTTTGTTTTGGCAGATGACAAAGAATCTTTGCCGTCTATGTTTTTTTGGCAAACGGCAAATTGAGCTCTTTGTTGTCTATATTTGTTTCAGCAGATGGCAAAGAAGAAGCACACCACACGGATCGATCACATGGATTAATGACTTGGCAACATCTTACACGCACATCCCGCCCAGTCAGGATCGTCGTACGAAAGCTCCAACCCACCCTACAACGGACGCGCCCCCACCCACGAGGCCACGCCCATACCTGCCCCACCCACGATTCCCATCTCCTTCTCCCTCGTGCCCCCTCATCTCTCGATCTCCCCGAGCATTAGCACGCCGCCAGCCAGCACCCTCCTTCCTCCTTCTTCCCAGAGCAGCCACACGCCACCGGCCAACGCCTCCCGCCCATCCGGCGCCCCCGTCCAGCGCCCGTCCGTCCCCGAGCAACCGCATGCCATGGCCAGCACCATCTGGTGCCCCCATCCAACGCCACCAGGCCATCGGGCGCTGCCGCTATGCCCAGCGCCCTCCCGCACGTTCGTCCGCCACCTCACCAGCCCCGCGTGAAGCTCCACCTCGCGAGATCGTCCTCACCGGACGACCGTGCGCACCCCAGCTCCTATGGCCGCACACCGAACCTGTCCACACCTTGAGCTCCTCCTTACCCGCTGGTCGTGCGCTCCGCTTCACGAGCTCTACCGCTAGAGCAGCCGGGTGCTTCGCCGGTTGAGCAATGGCCATCCCCGACCTCCCTCGCGTGCTCCCCGCGTCGCCGGAGCGAGTCAGCTCCCGAGCGCGGCTGAGCAGGGCCGGGCAGAGCACATGGGTGGAGAAGAAGGACCCGATTGCTATTCGGTCTTACTTGTTAGGGTCCTTTGTGTTAATTTCCAGGACTATGTAACTTTAGTTATTTTTCGGGGTCATGTTTGCATTTTGTACTCCACTAACGGTGAATGAAAGGCACTACACATGGATGGGCATTTCCCTGTTAAAAAATAGGAAGAAAGATAGGCAGTGCACTCGCATGAGTTGACCGCATCGCTCAGGAGCAACGCTGCTTTCTTTTTTTTTATATAAATTTGATCCCTTTCTTTGCCGTCTGTGATATACGAGGCTGACGACAAAGACACGAATAGCTGACGGCAAACATGTAGTCTGGCTGACGGCGAAACTTCATTTCTTTCCCGTCTGTGATTTATAAGGCTGGCGGCAAAGAATGTTCGGCTGACAGCAAAGTCTTTGCCGTCTGGCCAATGAACAGCTGACGACAAACTATTCTTTTTTGATTTTGGCTTTGTTGACACTGTTTGTCGTCTGCCAATTGACGGCAAAATCTTTGCCGTCTGTATTCCCGCCTTTTTCGTCTGTATTCCTGCCTTTGCCGTCTGTACTCGCCAGACGACAAATTTGCTGATTCCCATAGTGTAGATGCAGAATCGTTTTGGTCTATTTGTCTTGGACATGATGCCTATATACCGATCATTGCCTGGATATTGTCATGATTATTTGATCTTCTATTAATTGCCCAACAGTAATTTGTTCACCCACCATGCGCTATACTCATGAGAAAAGCCACTAGTGTAACCTACGGCCCCCGGGTCTACTTTTGCAACACATTGCTTTCCGATCTACTATTTTGCCATTTTGCTTTCATATTTATTAATCCGAAAACCCCAAAAATACCTTGCTGCACTTTTTGTTTATCCATTTTATTTTGTGTTCTTGTGAGATCTATTTGCCAAAACTATCACTATCTAATCTATCTTTTTATCGTTGAGAGATTGACAACCTCTCTTACGCGTCGGGTTGCAAGTATTTGTTATTTGTGTGAAGGTGCTGCTTACGTAGGTGCTTGATCTTTCTCTACGGATTGATACCTTGGTTTTATAACTGAGGGAAATACTTACCGTCGATGTGCTGCATCGTCTCTTCCTCTTTGGGGAAATATCGACGCAGTCTCAAGCCACATCACTAACTAGAAGAGATCTTTTGGATATGCTCCATATATCCAGATGCTCATCAATTCCAAAGTTGGAAAGAGTCTCTATCTACTTGATCATCCACACTTGCCATTCTAGCCAGATTTGAGGATAACTTTGTGGTGATGGATCCTAGTCATCTTACTTCACCTACTACACATGCTGAGGCACAGACGGAGATAACAAGAGCCACTAGTGCTCAAGTTCCGAGGATGAAGAGTGACCAAATGTCCTATCTTATCAGCACTATCCAAGGGATAGAGAAGAATGTGACCGAGATCCTCAACAACCAGAAGAGTCTTGAGAGGATAGTGGAGACGAAATTTCATTCTCTAGATAATAAGGTGACTAAGCTGACCATCACTGTAAATGACTTGAAGAAGGAAGTGGATGTAGTGCCCAACCCCAACTCCAATGATGATGATGATAGTCCTCCTCTCTAGCCTCATACTCAGTTCAAGACATAGGCCAGATCTTTTGCCAAGATAGTTCCAGAGTCGAGACCATCTTCATTAGCACCTACATCAGCTCCATCAGCTCCCTCAACACCTTCAGTGTCTACTCCACCACCTCAGAGGACTTCAGCTGAAGCATTCGTGGACGTTGTTCTTTTGACTTCTTCCACCACCACTAGAGGAGATAGAGCCCAAAGTGACGCTTAGCTCTATACCCTTGAACTTTTTGGTAACTTGTTGCCAAAGGGGGGGGGAGTGTATAGATCATAGGGCTTTGGGAGAGAGTGTTTTGCATTTTGTTTGCTCTCTTCATTTCAAAGTTTTAAAAAACATTTGGTTTGTCGTGTGGTTGTTATTAAAACTCCATCGTGTTTGATCATACCCTTTGCTTGATGATGCTACTATTTCCTATCCATGTGATGTTTATATGATGATCATTCACTCTTGTTTGGTGTTATGTGCATTGTAATCCATTCATATGTTTTATGCACGCCACCAAGTTGTATGTGACATGGAAGAGTTACGCGTGATTCTAATCGATTGGGCATTTGCATTTAAACACAAATTTTAAATTAGTGCACAAATTTAGGGGGAGCTCTTGCTTATCACATACTTCTCAAAGCAACGATGCTATTCATTTTTTATCCTTATCGAAGCTTTGATTTATATGTTGTCATCAATTACCAAAAAGGGGCAGATTGGAGGCACAACTTCTCCCTAGGTGGTTTTGGTAATTAATAAAAACATATATTTCATTGGACTAATGATTCTACAAAGTGTATTTCAGGAAAATTTCAATGAATGGATTGGCAAAGGATTGTGAGGAGATCCCCTAGATGCAAGGAACATTAATTGGTAACAAGCTTCAAGACTCTACATTTTGCATTTTGTGAGAAATCACTCTTGAGTCCATAGGAAAGCCAATACTATTAAAAGGGGATGAGATATCCATGATGATCTGGTTGCTGAAGTGCTTAAAGTTAGCCACCAAAAATACCCATGAATTTCTCCCACAATATACCCTGTATAAACCCTACCACTCAAATTCAATGCCACCAATATTTCTAGATCGGCCCTGCCGAGTTTCACCCTAGACAAATCCTAAGCCAAACTCTAATGTCTCGGTGACACAAACTTTCATTTCGGTGAAATCGAAATCAGTGACCAACTCTCTGGTACGCTATTTATAAAAATAAGAATTTCCAAGTTTTAGGAATCGGTCTCACCGAGTCTTGGTAACTGCCTAGGTCATCCAATTCGGTCACACCATAATTTATATATCGGTCTCACCGAAACGCCAAAACTTGCCACATTTTGCACTAGTTGGTGGAACTGACTTTTTTGCTTCGGTTTCACCAAGTTGCGTAATAATGTTGTAACGGTTGTTCTTTTGGATATGCCTATATATACCCCGCCACCTACCTCTCACTCGGAGAGGAAGCACTCAGAATAGACAAACACTTGCCCCATCCGTTTTTCTGAGAGAGAACCACCTAGTGATGTGTTGAGCTCAAGATCTTCCACTCCAACCATATGAATCTCTATTTATAGCCTCCCCAAATTTCTTTCCACAAAATCAACCTCTTCTACCATGCCAAATTTTTGAGAGAGTGATTGTGTGTTGAGGAGACTATCTTTTGAAGCACAAGAGCAAGGAGTTCATCATTGTTACCATATCTATTACCTTTTGAAGAGTGGTGTCTCCTAGATTGGTTAGGTGTCGCTTAGGAGCCTCCTTCTTCATGTGTGGAGTTGAACCAAGAAGTTTGTAAGGGTAAGGAGATCGCCTACTTTGCGAAGATGTACTCCGAGTGAGGCTAGTGCTTCATGGACGTAAGCTGTGATAGAATAGCCGAGGTTGCTACTCTGTGGACCCTTTTGGGCGGAGCCCTCCGTAGACTCTTGTGACCGCTACCCTCCATGGGTTGAAGTCTCCATCAACGTGGGCATATGATAGCACCACCTATCGGAACCATGGAAAAAATCTTCATGTCTCCAATTGCGTTTGAGCCTCATATACCTTCCCTCTACTTATACGTGCATGTCTTTACTTTATGCTGCTATACTCTTAGACTTGCATGTGTAAGGTGTGCTTGACTTGATACAATTGGTAAAACTTGGAAACATCTAAAATTGTGAAAAAAAAGATTTTTAATTTGGTCAAGTAGTCTAATCACCCGCCCTCTAGACATACTTCGGATCCTACAGACGCGCGTCCTTTCGATGTTCATATCGGTCCCACTTGTCATACGCTCAACTACCACCAGGGTCATAGTCAATGTTGATACCTAACACAGGCCCGCATGGCACTGACTAGAAGCGATGAGAATTCATTCCATTTTAAATGGGAAGCGTGCGTGGGGAGGGGTGGGGAGGGCACATCAACTTCTTCTTCCTACCCCGTCCACGTTTGACCAAGCATGATCCCTCGCCGGCCAACGAACCCCAGCCCTCACCGTCTCCATGGGCGTCTTCAACAAGGTGAAAGGCAGGGCCAAGCACGATGACGAGACGAGCTCATCGCAAGGGTTGTCCAACTTCACATTGGTGCCGCGGGGGAGAGGGGACTCACATGGCACGATACCAGTTGTACATCCCAGTGCACCGCATAGAGACCACTCGGAGTACAGCGTCCCGCTCTCGTGGCCGGATGTGAACCTCCCGCACGGATAGAACCTCAACCCCCATCGCATTCCAGTGTCGGACATGCCACGGTCTAAGCGGGTGCCTACGGAGGAGATCCACAAGCGGCATGCTCTCCTCACGTCAGAGCAGCATTGAGACCCGACATCCAGATCTGCGCGTGCCCTACACCGTCGTTGGTGATGGCGAGATAGGAGGACGAGGAGACTGAGGCCGTGGACCATGCGGTGTTGGAGTAGTCCTTGGAGTGCGCTATCGATAAGTCGAAGCGCGAGGAAGACGCCTACTGGCATGGCCTTGAGGAGGCGCTCCATATGTCAGGTCCGACGATTGCGTCTACCCACCACCACCGTCGGCACCGGTGCACCAGCGCTAGCAAAACAGAACCCACGCTGGAACCACCTTCATCCATGGAGTCCTACAGGTGGTTGGGAGTTGTGCGTTAGTGGGTGTTTGATATGTCTCCAACGCATCTATAATTTTTGATTATTTCATGCTATTATATTATCAATCTTGGATACTTCATATGCAATCATATGCTATTTCATATCATTTTTTGGGACTAACCTATTAACCCAGTGTCAAGTGCCAGTTCCTGTTTTTTGCGTGTGTTTTTATTTTTTATTTTCAAAAAATCAATACCAAAACGAAGTCCAAACACGATAAAACGTTACTGTATTTTTTCCGGGCCAAAATAGACCCTAGAAGGTTCGGAAGGAGACCGGAAGGCACACAGGTGAGCGACGAGCTCACATGGCGTGCCCTGTGGGTAGAGCTCGCGGACCACCCATACATCATCCTGACCTAATTGCACTTATATAAATACTCATATATTCCCAAACCAACAAAGAGCCACCCGAAACACTTTTTCCGCCATCGCAAGCCTCTGTTCTTCTGCAATCCCATCTGACCATTTCCGTTACCCTGCCTGAGGGGGATCGATCATGGAGGTTGTCTACATCAACCCTGCTGCCTCCATGATGATGTGTGAGTAGTCCACCATAGACCTACGGGTCCATATCTAGTAGCTAGATGACTTCTTATCTCTCTTTGATCTTCAATACCGTGTTCTCTGCGATTCTCGCATTGATCTATGTGATGTAATCTTCTTTTACGATGTGTTTGTTGCGATCCGATTAATTATGGGTTTATAATCAGATTATTCATTGAAAGTAATTCAGTCTTTTATAAAATTTATTATGCATGATTGTTATACCTTCGTATTTCTATTTGATCTATCTGTTTGGTTTGACCAACTAGATTGATTTATCTTCAATGGGAGTGGTGCATTGTAATGGGTGCAATCTTGCGGTGCTCTATATCCCAGTG
Source organism: Hordeum marinum (assembly GCA_022496015.1). Lineage (NCBI taxonomy): Eukaryota > Viridiplantae > Streptophyta > Magnoliopsida > Poales > Poaceae > Hordeum > Hordeum marinum. Next base: position 453,438,585 of record CM039678.1, read on the forward strand.
ACAGAAAGGGACAAGACACATATTTGTATTGTTGCCATTAAGGATAAAACGATAGGGTCTATTCATATTGCTTGAATTTACTTTGTCTACATCATGTCACCTTGCTCTGATCATTACTATGTTTGTTATGAACTTAGTACCTAGAGAAACAAGCATATAAGCACTCTCGAAGTGGAGTAATAGTAGTAGATACAGAATCATTTCGGTATACTTGTTTATGGACGTGATGCCTATATACAAGATCATTTCCGTGAATAACACCATAACTATGCGCTTTTCTGTGAATTGCCCAATAATAATTTGTCTACCCACCGTATATTGTGTGTTCAAGAGAGAATCATCTAGTGAAAACTCTGGCCCCAGGTCTATTTAATCATATTTTTGAAAACCTAAAAACCTTGTGGTAATTATTTACGTTTTATTTTCTTTTACTTTTTATATATCTGTCTATATCAGAATTAATCCTTGCAAGTAACGAGCTCAAGGGGATTGACAACCCTCTTGCCCGCGTTGGGTGCAAGTGTTTGGTTTTGTGTGTGTAGGTGCTGACAATGAGACTTTGCCCTGATTCTCCTACTGGTTCGATAATATTGGTTCTCACTGAGGGAAATACTTATCACTATTATATTTCTTCACCCTTCCTCTTCGGGTAAAAGCCCAACGCAACTCACAAGTAGCAGTGTGTGTGTCACAAATTTGGCTGGGCATGATGGAGAAGGAGGAGGCGGCGGCCTACCTCGCGTAGTAGAGGGGCCGTACGCTGGAGAAGGAGCAGGATGACAGACCCATTTTGCATGGAAACATCCACCTCCGAAGGAAATGGTAGATCCTGTGAAAGCGAAGCGCACTGTGGATGCCCTGAAGTGACCATCACCGCCTTCGCTACCATCAAACTATGACCGCTGTATTATAAAGACATATAATGAAGCGCAGCGGTCGGAAAGTACTTCTAGTGCTGTAAGAGTCAAAGAACGAAGAAGTGGGAAAACAATTCCCCAGCTCGGCAAACAGGAGAAGCAATCGTGCCCCCGCTCAAGGTGTCTAGCGATATCGCTAATCATTCGGTGTTACTGCCTGGTACCAAACCTGATGATTACTTGGGGGATGATGTAATTTTTGAAACGGCTGAGGTAACAGTAGAAGAACATAAATACGCGCACGGGAAGCCTCTCGTCAAACCTGATCATCCTCATCTAATAACGATGATGTACAATTTGCATGAGTGGTACATGAAAACCTGCAGGGAGTCTGGGAAAGACACTATGTATGTTAGAGTTAAATCAGAGCACAAATTCATTGGACTCAACATGATGCCTATTGAATTGGTGGAGTTATTTCAGTTATACAATTAACTGACCCTCGACAAACAACTCATGACTTGCTACTGTCTGTAAGTATTACTTCTATAGTTAAGTCTCTAGCTCAGTTTGTTCATTGCATGTGTATATAATTATCCTCACTATATTATGCAGATTGAAGATAGTCGAATGCAAAAAAACAGGAATCTTCGATGTTGGGTTCATTAGCCCAGATGTCGTAAATGAATATACGGTAGGAAACAGTGTCTAAGAGAGCGTGGAGAACTTGCTAAAGTCGTTCTTCATACATCAAAACAAAAGGGAAATACTCTTTCTTTACAACTTCAAGTGAGTGTTGCTGTCTTCTGTATATTCGGTTTCGCTTACTCAAGGTTAAGTAATGTAACTGATGAGTTATATATGCGTGCACATTTACCACTTTATTCTGCTATCCATTAAGCTTGACGGGGCATTAGTAACTGTCTTAGATTCGAGACGTAAAGATCCCGAGGATTATGCGGACATGACTGCAATGCTCAAGAAGTAAGTTCAGTCAATACCGGGACCATATCGGCATGCAACTTTCGTTCATTTCCTGATATCAAGTAATCATTTTCTTTGCGTGACAGGGTTTGAAAAAAATTCACCCGAAAGGTTTCTGGTCTAAACAAAGAGTTGCGATTTACACCCCCAAAGTAAGTAGTACTAGCTAGTTCTGCGTATCTCTAATCAATTCAAATTTTCATCAATATATCATTACCATGCTTGCTTATCAGTTTGACTGAACTCTATTCTCGTAAAGTGCTTGTACCAGAAAGCCGGGACTGTTTTAGGTTGATACTACGTATGCGAGTTCATTCGCCACTCGATCTCTGAGCGGGGCTTCTCTGACAAACAATTTGAAGTACATAAATAATATTCACAATTTTATTTTATATATTACCATCAACTGTGTTGAGTTTCATTTATATATATATATATATATATATATATATATATATGCATGCATTGACCCCCTTCTTTAAATTAGATCTGGCAGATGCGGGATGAACTCCTACCACATGATTGCATACGAGCAATTCAAGAGGAATTGGCGGGATTCTTTCTTGACCATGTCATACCTAAAGACGGAGAATACTATGTGGATTTGTGATTGGATCTTAGATAGATGATGTTAGGGATTGTAAAAGATGTTATATTGTATATATGTAGTAGCGTCGGAGTCAGATAGATATACGAAAACTTGTTGTTCGACCAAGCACAGAGAAAGAGAGGTCACTTCTCTCTATTAGCTAGCTAACACAATATGAAACCCCTAAATTAACCCTTCAAACCCCCTAAACCCCCTTTCAAAAAAAACTAGCGTGTGACGCGTGGCGGCCTTTTGGTCCCGGTTGGTGTTACCAACCGGGACTAAACGTACTCCTGCCTGGGCGCCTCACAGCGGCTACGTGAAGCCCCTTTAGTCTCGGTTCGTAAGCGAACCGTGACTAAAGGTTTTGGATATTAGTCCCGCTTGTTTTGTTCGGGTTCCAGAACCGGGACTAAAGGCCCTCTGAAACTAGGACTAGTTCCTTGTTTTCTACTAGTGACCGCATGCAGCTAAAGCGTGAGGAGGAGGAGCGCTGGCAGTGTTGGTCGTGCGAGGAGGAGAAGGAGGAGCGACGAGAGTGCAAGGAGGAGGAGCCAGACCGAGCCACCCCGGAGCAGGCGGCGCTGACGGCCTACCAGCAGACCTTCCCTTGGGTTCTGCAGCCGGAGTTCTTCAACCTCACCCGCTGCAACGACGAGGACGATGCCTAGGGCTGCGGGCTGAGGCGACTTGGCGACTACTTTATAATTTTTTATTAATGTTTTATGTTTAATTATGTGTGAAGTGCACTTTGGTCGACGTATTTAATGTGTTTAATTATGTTTTATTGAAATGCATGTTTCAAATTTAAATGTTTTATATGTCTATTTAGTTTTTTTACGGACCACGCCTACTAATAGGGCGACCATATTAGACGTAAAGACGTCACCAAATTCAAAACCGGACATGCTCGTTCGCTTGGCTGACCCAAACGAAAAAAGCACGTCCGTTTGTGCCAGCCACCCAAAATTGCAATTATGCCCCTGTTTTGATGGGATCAAAATTACAGGTGAGGCTGCGATGTAGGCGCTCCGTTCTCTTGAACATTAGCGTACTTGGCTATACTATAATAAACTTTTGTGAAGCGTGCCCGAATGCAAGCTAGCCGGGAGGCCATTGATTTCAGATGGCTCCTTTTCCTATCCGAGCTACACGAGCTTGCCTGCATAACCTTCCTTTTTTACTTTCCTCTATTTCTCCAGCTACACTTCTCACATAGTTAGATGAATTTTGTCATGTTGGCTTGCTCCAAGTAACACACTACTATTTATCATAGAGGTCATCGTCTAGACAACCAATCTCACATTGAGATCACAATGATGCTCCAATGTACTAGATCATAACTCATGATTTATGTTAGTCACCAACCATTAGGATAAGGTAGGTCTATGGCCCTCCACATGTTCACCTTGTTAGGCTGTTTACACTTGTTGCACACATGCTGTCCTCGTGCTTGAATTTTGATAGATATCCTAAAACCGTCTTACATTTCGTTACAGAGGGAGTACTTTAATGATTATAATATATTATTGATTTTATTAGCCTGCTGTAGACAGCCCATACAATATATATAGTGCCTTTTGCTTTGTCTTTCCTGACTATATGCAGATTGAGACACCACTGACGAAATCATGGCATAGGTTCTTGATTTCTGCTAAGCGTAACTGTTAAGTTATATAAGTCCGAGAAACTATGAGATTCTACTTGCAGTTGCAGCCCACGTAGACAAGAAGCTACTAGTATTTTACCTTTTTAGACAAGAAGAGTCTTAGCAAGGTGGTCAGAAATACCAGTTTCCAAACTAGTTTTCTTCTGATCACAAATTTTCTAGTTCGGTTTGGGTTTGAATTTTACTTTTACAGTGGTGAATTTGTATTTTTATTGGTGTTTATCAATTTTCTTGTTATTTCTAGTGTTTCTGTGAAAATGAAGTTCGCAAAGTCGATTACTCCTTTGATAAGACAGAGTAAATTTAGATAAACCCTATCATATTTATTATCCTAATTTGTGGAACCCATCCTTTTGCAACTTGATTAAGAAAATAAAATAAAACAGAAGAAACAGAACAAAACAAAATTGTTATGAACCTCTGGAATGCAAATGGAATATAAATGAATCCGAGTCATTCAGATGCTATCCTGGGCATTGACATCCTGTGTATTTTGACGCAGAAAGAGACCTCATGGTCAATCTTTATATTTATTTCTCTTGTCGTGCATGCTTAACTAAAGTTTACTTGAAACAAAAGTGTATGAGTAAAGTTCACCATACTAAATGACTGAATACAAGTCTGATCTCTGTAACATGGTAACATACAATAGCTTGACTTCCCAAATTAGCAGGGCATTGAGGTTGATTTCATTTGCGACGATTGATGACTTTCTATTCTCCATTGTTTTGTGCACTAACATACCCCAATACTGAACATAATCTAACCCATTTCCACTAACGCAATTGACTTTGCAGCCCACTTGCAATTGAAAGGCCTTCCAGAGGCATCTTTGAAGAAGTTATAGTGACAAACTCCATCCTGCTGCCAGAGAACAAATGCTTCCCTCAGCTGACGGTGCACTCCATGGCCAACCCTATAGCAGAAACTATCTGGCATGTTCACCACGACGGCTTCGTGAGCAGCATCTTTCAATAACGGCGAGCATCCTCTTATATTTGTGTGGTATAGAGAAGGCACCAGATGCTCTTGTGCCATTGGTGTAGGAATCAATTTTTGGTGACATAACAAATAAAGTTGCATTCTTGTTTAAAAAAAAAGTTGTATTGCCGTGTAGGCATCATACTTGTACCAGATGATCAATTTTTAATCAACACGTAGTAAAGGGTGTTTAGTTTCTCACCTCCGTCTTGACCGGTTGGTCAAAAATATGACGTGCCTCTTGTAGCTATTCGAAGTAATTTATATTGTCGGGATGTCCCATCAGCCATTGTCAAAGGAATGAGAAATTGGTTATGGCCAAGTATTGCCGAGGACTTTTGGCCACCCGCTAAGCCGGTATCTGAGGCCGAGAACACTGAGCTCATCCTCCCCTTCTCGGCGGAGGAGATGGGTAAGGCAATCGCCTCTATGAAGGCGACCTCAGCCCCGGGGCCAGACGGGTTGTCAGTAATCTTTTTTCAGAAATTCTGGAATATAATAAAACCGGTGATCATGCCAATGTTTCATGAATTCTACATTGGAACCTTTGACATGGTTCGTATCAATTACGAAGTGATTATCCTGATCCCCAAATTAGTTGGGGCGACGGACATTAGGCACTTCAAACCAATCACAGTAATCAATGTGTTGGAACGAATCTTCGCTAAAGTCTGCGCGACTCGACTAGCCCCCATGGCGGAGCGGCCTGACCACCCCCTACAGACGGCGTTCTTTAAGGGCCGTTGGATTCACGACGAGATCTTAGCTCTTCATGATATTGCTCACAAGGTCCACTCAAGGGGAACCAAGGGAGTTTTTCTCAAGTTGGACTACCAGAAGGCTTATGACCGCCTGGACTGGTCCTTCTTGAGGCTAGTCCTAAATCGATGTGGATTCGCCGACAGATGGTGCACCTGGATAATGCAGCTGGTCCAGTCAAGCAAGACGACCATTAACATCAACGGTGAGGTGGGGCCTTACTTCTCCTCCTCGGCTGGGGTGAAGCATGGAGACCCGATATCACCTTTCCTCTTTAACCTAGCCGTTGACGTCCTGGTAGGGATCCTAGACAAAGCCCGGATGGCAGGCCACCTCAAAGGGGTGGTCAACCACTTAATCCCCGGTGGAGGTGTCACTCACCTTCATTACGCGGATGACACCATTATTATGGTGGAGGGTTCTGATACAGACACCGTGAACTTGAAATTCCTTCTACTTTGTTTTGAATCGATGTCGGGGCTGAAGATTAACTTCGATAAAAGCTTAGTCTTTATCCTGGGATACTCGGCGGAAGAGCAGTTGAGGACCGCCGATAACCTCAATTCCCGACTGGGGGCATTTCCCACAACTTACCTAGGGATGCCTCTCGCTGACTCCAGAATCCCGGCCTTGGGATTCGACCCATTAGTTGGCCGGGTGGCCTCGAAGGCCAAACCTTGGCGAGGACGGTTTACTTCCAAGGGAAGCAAAACGGTCCTTATTGATGTGAATATGACGAGTCTACCCTTGTTCATGATGAGCATGTATATCTTGCCAGAGAGCGTACATGCTTCTTTTGACAAGGAACTGGCCATGTTTTTCTGGCAGGCGGCTGATGGCTGCCAGAAATACCACATGGTTAAATGGGCGGACATCTGCTTGCCCAAAGACCAAGGAGGGTTGGGAATCATGGCATCCCGAATTATGAATAAGGCGCTCATGCTTCGATGGGTCTGGAGGATCCTCCGAGGGTGGCCTGTGGCTCCAACTCATCCATGTGAAGTACCTTAAAAGGGGAGCCTCTCTTGGCCTGCTCCCGAGCAGGAAGCTCCCAATTCTGGCATGCGGTCCAGAAAATAAAAGAGGAAATCCGTGAGGGTATCTCTTTTAATATTGGGAATGGACAAGGAACTCAGTTTTGGCTCGACCCATGGATGGGGGATGCGACACTCAGGACAACATTTCCAACCTTATTCTCCATCTGCACGGACCCGTCCATCCTAGTCTCGAGCGCCTACCAACAAGGACATTGGAAGCTTAGATTCAGACGAACATTCGGCCGAATGAAATGGCTGAGTGGCAGTGTCTGCTAGACACCTTGCCACAGGGCCTGCAGGCTCACCGGGACTCTGTGGCTTGGCGACTATCCCCGTCAAGGGAATTATCAGTAAAAACAACATATCACACACTTTGCCATGCGCCGCCAACTCCATGGCTATTGCCACTGTGGAAGGCGCCAATTCTATTGAAATTAAAATCTTCGTATGGCAGCTACTTCGCAACTGGATCCCCTCGGGGACGGAGGTGCGTAAGCGTCGGGGTCCGGCAACGGCCTATGCCCGCTTTGCTCGGTCCCTAAAATGACGACCCACATCATGTTCTCGTGCATGGCGGCGCGGAACATGTGGGAATTCATTAGGGAGGCCCTTGGACCCGAATGGGCGGCCAAGGACCTCGCGGAATTCTTGCACCTTAGGGCAAATCAGACGGGACGTCGCCATCATCTGTTTTGGCTTGTTTTTGTCGCTATGGCTTGGACACTTTGGACGACTCACAATAAAATGATGATAGAGAGGATTTTCCAGAGGCAGACGTCTAACTCCTTCAGATTCCTTGCTTTTATGCAGCATTGGCATCCGTTATCTAGACAAAAAGATCGGGAATGGCTCGAGGCCCTGCTGGACGCGCTGCAGGCTACGGCACGCCGCCTTGCTACGTCTTAGGCGCTACTTCCCTTTGCCACTAGGTGGCCTTTTTTCTTATTCTTTTTTTTCTTGGCCTCAACTGTGCCGTGCCCCCGGCTACTATGATGAACGACTATGATCAACTCTGTATGGTTCTATGTTTTATCTATAAAGCGGAACGAAAACCTATTTCGAACAAGTACATGCCAACAACGCCTGCGTTGTGCAGCTGTCAAGTTCATGTAGTTTGGTAGTAGTATTGAGTAGCTTGCTTTGGGGGTTTTACATCCTAAATATTTATGATCCTAATTAAGCATGTACTATAATACACTAAAATATCAGATAACATGTGAAACATATCTTGGTCGCCCATACTCGGCATACTCTATAGCAAGCAAGGAAATATGGGTGCATGAAACACCAATTTTCCGCACCTGTTCTAGCATATCATTCAGTGGAAACCATAATTAGATTAATCGGCACTTATGACAACATAAATAATATAATATTGAAAACAATCATGAACATCAGTCAAATTTATGGGCAGTTTCTTCATGGGCAGACCCGGGCCAATACTCACAAATACAAAAGAGTAACATCAAACGAAGGAAGATTTTCCACAATATAAGTGGCCACAAACCGGTTGATCTTGGTCCCCGGTTGAGGCCTTTTTTTGGGCCGACGAACCCAGGCCGAACCCAGGGCGTTGGGGTTCTCTTGGGTGCGCCGGCTAAAGCGAAAAGCCGAGTGGGACCGAGGTGTCGGCGACACCGGGTGCTACTTCCCGCCGCTTCCCCTCCTTTTCCCTCCTACTCCCGCCGTTTCAGCCACCGGTTCTTCCATTTCCCTTCATTTTCCCTTCCTTCGCCGCCATGCCGCCGAAGAAGTACGCCGCTCCTCGCCAAGCCACCGGCTCCGCCTTGGCCAAGCCCCTCAAGCCCCGTGCGCCGATGGCGAGACCAGCGGGGATGGCGAACGCCGAGTGGAAGGCCGACATCGAGCGAAGGGAAGCGGTGACCGCCGATCGCCGCAACAGGCTCCTCATGAAGAAAGCCCGGGACGCGGCGGCAGCGGCGGTTGAGTAGGAGGTGTCGTGTCGCCGCCCGATCTTCTCGGGAAGACAGCCCGCGGGGCCGTTTCCCCATGGCGCCGGCCATCAAATCGCCCCGGGCGACCCGCACTTTCCTTCGCCGACCATCCCTTCGCCCGGGTGGGGGTACGCGCCCTTGGCGGGTTCAACCCTAACATTACCTTTCCACGCACGTCTTCCGCCTTCTCCGCCGGCCAGCCCAACGCCCAGTACGGCTACGTCCCCTCGCCGACGTACTCCAGCTCGTCCGCGACCGTCCGGTGAGGCCCTCTTCCTTTCGCGCCCATGCTGCAGTATGCCAACGTCGAGGCCGAGATGGAGGACATAATCAACACCGCTCCACCGCGGCCGCCTCGTGCCCCGGGTTTGGTGCCGAGGTCGACCAGGACACCGGCGACATGGACGACGCCGAGGTCGACCCCGAGGAGGAGGAGGCGGCGGAGGAGGATGAGGACCCCGAGGACGAGCTCGAGGAGGAAGAGCCGGTGCCCGCGTCGAAAAAGGACAATGGGAAAAAGAAGAGGAAGACGAGGTCAGCCAATGGCAAGCCGGGCGAGCCCCGCATCAAGTGGACGTCGGCGGAGGACGTGTGCCTCGCCGAAGCATGGAAGCTTGTGAGCATAGACCCGATCACCGGCACGAACCAAAACACCGACACATACTTGAAGAGGATCAAGGCGGCTTTCGATGAGCGCAAATTGGTCGACCCAGAGTTCAGCGGCACGTACATGGACCGCGGCACCAAGGACATGTCCAACCACTGGGCGGGCATTCAAACGACGTGCAACAGATGGCACGGCATCCAGGAATCGGTCCATGCTCGCCCAGAGAGCGGCGCGAGCGTTGAGCAGCAGGTATGTTTGCCTACTTTCTTTCATCGAACACTTGGCATGCTTCCTACCTTCGCCGCCGAACTGTTGTTTTTTGGGCGCAAATGGTGCGGATGTTCGAAATGTTTTGCCGGGAAGCCGGCTTCGACTTCAAGTTCCTCCATGTGTTTACGTGGATCGAGTCGTGCGAGAAATGGGCCGAGGTTCGGCATCAGCTAGTCGACAAGGACGCCTCGCTCAGGCCGGACGCGCCTGTTCCCGGGGCGGCGGAAGGGCGACCAGACGGGAACAAGAAGGCGAAGAAGGCCAGGAACGACGCGTCGGCGGCCGAGCGCCTGCAGGCGTCGATCGAGCAATGCATCGCCGATGCAAAGACCCACTTTGCCTTGAGAGAGGAGAAGACGGAGGTGAGGTGGACGGCGCTGTTGACGAAACGGGACGCAAAGCTCGACCTCCTTAGGACCAACGTCGCCGCGAAGAAGCGCAATACCGAATTGGCGTTCCTCATGGGAGGCGTCACGGCGGACATGGACCCGCTGGTCAAAGCATGGTACCTGGCGGAGCGCGACCTCATCCTCAACCGCGTGCCGACGCAGCCGCCCGCACCGCCCGCACCGCCGACACCACCGCCGAGCCCTCCGCCCACGTCTCCGAGGTTGGAAGTGCCCGATACGCTGACCTCGCCCACGCCGACCGCTACGCCGATAGCTCCGGCAAACGGCGGGGAGCAAGCCGCTTGAGGAGCTCAGCGGACTATTTGGCATTTTTTTGTACACCAGAGTGTTGACTTTTTTGTACGCCGGACTATTTGTCTTTTTTCGCCGAACCTGTGGCGATCGATCACCGGTCGATGGCATGATGGCGCCGAACTGTGGGCACGCCGAACCCGCGGGAAATGGAAATGTTTAAAATTTAAAGACTCTGGCCCGAACCCCCGGGGGCGTGACTGGGAGGCCGAGCCCCCCCCCCCCCCCGGCCGATTTTAGCGCCGGCTCGCCCCTAGACAGCGCTAAAATCGGCCCGGGGGGGCAACGGCTGGAGATGCTCTTAGACTACCCACAACGGGGAGTAATATAGAGTAATAGCATGCATAAGTTACTAGTCTAAGTTACTACCTCCATATTGGATAGTAACATAGGGGTTGTAATATTGAGCTTTCATTTATTAGTTTATAGATAGACTCATCTTGCTTTGATATGCGTTATGTTACTCATAGGGTTAGTAACATGCTAAGTTACTCAATTTCTCTTTCTTCTTATTAATTAGTTGTCACATCATATTTTTTATTTAGATGACATCTATGTTATTTCAATTCTGAGTAGTCTTAGAGTTGCTGCGAGCGCTCCTCCAACGACAAGCTCCTTCCCGCAGTCCGCGCCTTCGTTCTGGTGGCGGTGTTGCTCCTGCAAAGCAACCTTGGGTTCTTCATCCTTAGCGGCTCAGCACAGTCGTTGACTCGTTGCTCGCTAGAGACCAGACTTCTCTTACTGGTGCGGTAGAAATACCGGCTTTGAATCCCCCATCGCGAGCGAGGACGTGACGCAAAGGAGGCATGTATCCGTGTGCAATATGCAATATGCAACGTCTTTTTGTACCGGACGACGAAGAAGATGATCTCCATGGCGAGCTCCGATCCATGATCGTGGTTTCTCCTATGGGACATGGGTCAATGGTTGACAAGGAAGAGGCCTGATAGATGGAGGGCGCCGTGCCAATGGGATGAGGGGCTTATTGGGTGGAGGTCTCAACGGACAATACATCCTCAATTCCTCGTCGATGGCGATACGCGCAACGACTCACATATGTGCATGCGTGTGTCTTGCGAGAGCCGAGCACCGTCTCGGGGCTGCACGCATGCATGTGCCTCGGGCGTCCATCCGAATCTACCGAGATCATTACGCTGAGATCCTTCTTTCCAGTAGGTTCTGGGAAATGCTAACGCCCATCGTGTCGTATGTTTGCACTTTACTCACACGGGTTGATTCATGTTGATTCTATTTTGCACGAATCCTAAATTTTTTGTTGGATTTTCAGTGCTACGTAGACATCATTGTATGTGTGGGCGTTGAAGATGGGCGGGTAAAGGAGATAAGCAAAAATACCACATGGTGAAGTTGTCGGAGATTTGCAAACCCAAGAACCAAGGGGGCTACGTGACATCTCGTCCAAACGGATGAACTTTGCCCTGTTGTCCAAGTGGCTCTAGCGCATTGAGACCGGGGAAGGAGGGTTGTGGCTCGACATTATCCGTGCCAAATATCTACGCGGTCAGCCGATCGCATTTGCCCTCAGGACCGGTGCTTTGTAGTTCTGGCAGTCAATTACCCAATTACTGCCGGTCCTCAAGTTTGGTTCCTCGGCTAGGATTGGCCTGGGTACCAATACCTTATTTTGGCTGGATCGATGGTCTGGTGACATGCCTTTTGCGGAGTGATTCTTTTCGCTATTCGGTATTTGTACCCGCCCTCAACTTACTGTTGGGGCGGCTCTTTCTGACCTCGGGATGGTAGCTTTCAGACGTTCCTTTGATCTCCATGAGCAGCTAAAGTAGGAGGAGTTGCTCGAGTGCATCGCCTTGCTCTCTCCCTCCATCAAGTCGGATGCCACTTATTGGCATCTAGAGCCGAATGGCGCATTCTCCACCAGGTCTCTCTATCAGGCCCTACTAGCCACCCCTGGACCTAGGGAGATGAATATCCTTTGGGAGATTAAGGTGCCAATGAAGATACACATATTCCTTTGGCAATGGGCGGGTGGCCGACTCCCCTCGGGGACGGAGGTGCTTAAACGAAACGTCCCTACGGATGGACAATGTCCACTCTGCGACATTCTAGAGGATTCCAACCATATCTTCTTTCGGTGTCTTGCCGCGGTCTTCCTTTGGGGATGCCTCCGGGATGTTGTGGGTGGACATTGGTCCCACGATAATCTTACGGACCTATTCAGTGAGGTCCTTCACTATTCTAGTGTGACCCGCCCATCCATGTGGGCGGTTATTAGCGCCTTAGCGTGGCCGCTCTGGAATGTGCGAAAGAAACTTGTGATTGAACATGTGATCTCTCAACGCACATCTGACTATAAATTGTGTGGCTTCTTGCAGCTATGGAGGCCGCTTAGCAAACGAATGCAGCAGGGCTTCATCGACATCATCAACAACGGCCTCCGCTCCCGTGCCGTCGCCTTGGCCCCTCCACCACCTCCACCACCTCTAGAGTCAGATTAGTTTAGTTGCTATCTATTTGGGGTTTGTTGTGTTGTACCCCCAGCAAAACCTATTTTCTTTTGACTTCACTTGAACCTCTCATATTGTCGTAACTGTTGACAGTTGGTGTGGTTGCTTTATAATATAAAGCGAGAAAAACCATTTTTCGTCAAGAGTTCGCCCACACTTACTGTAGCGCACGGTTGCAAGCTGCATCGTGTGGGCGAACCAGATTCCGCCAACAAAGTCACCACCTAGTCCATGCGCGTGTGGGCGAACTACTCTTCGCCCACACGACGCTCATACATTGCTAGATGGCAATTGCAGTTACGTGTGCGTGGCAACTAGGTAAAGACACATGAAAACTATGATTCGTTGCTAGATGGCAACTGCAATTGCGCTTACGTGGGAACGAGGTAAACATGCATGGAAACTATGATTAACCATACATGGGAACTATGATTGGACCATACATGACAACTAGGTAAACGCACATGGCAACTATCCCCAGGTAACTAACGTGTCATCCCGTGGGTAACAATAGTTAACGAAAATAAAGAGAGTTGTCATGCTTTTACAACCACATTTGCCATCCCGAATAATTAAAGTTTCCATCTCCGGGGTAACTAAATTGTCATCCCGCGGGTAACTAACATAGATGTGTCATGTGTGTGGGCAGATTTGCTTCGTACCACACGCAGGGGTGGTAATGAGTAGTATTTGTTGGGCATGTGGCACAAAGTATCCACGCCCACACGTGTGGGAATTTCTACTGTTTGTCCATACATGACCCGTGTGGGCTGCCTCCTGCGTATGCCACACATGATGTGTGGGCAGATGTCTAATATGTCACACATGTGGTGAATATTAGGACCTTAGTGAGGAAGTCCTGAATTAGGGGGTCCTCGGATAGCCGACCTATTGTTCATGGGCCAGACTGTATGGGCCGCGCAGCGGACATCAGATGATCGAAGACCACCTACGCCAGATGGAAGCTTCGAGGGTCATGACGTATTCTCCAAGTCATTAGCTGTAGTTAGGCATGTTTATCTCTTCGGCATGTAACCGACCCATGTGTAAACCCAGGACACCCCAGGCGTCTATATAAGCCGGAGGTGTCGGGGGTATAGAGAGAACGAGTCATCTAGGGTTAGATATACGATCTCAAGGTAGATCAACTCTGTAACCCCTTACATCATCAATACAACCAAGCAGGACGTAGACCTTCATAGGAGGGACCGAACCTGGGTAAACTCATGTCCCCTTCGTCTCCTGTTACCGTCGGTTCTAGTCTCACAGTTCGGGACTCCCTACTCGAGATCCGCCGGTTTCGGCACCGACATTGGTGCTTTCATTGAGAGTTCCTCTATGAGCACCGAAGGAATTGATGGCTCACCTCATCACAAATAGCGAAATCTGCATCGAGGGGACTCTCGCCCCCAATCAGAGTTTCATCGGCAATGACATCTTGTTGCATGCCAGCCCGATCGGCCGTCATGGCCAGACGGGAAGGTTTCCCCTCAATCAGAGTATCAAGTTCGGAACCCTAGAGTTCATGGCTGATTCATGGGGAACACTCGTTCCAATGGAACCCTCAACCTTTGAAGAAAAACCTGTAAGTTCGGATGCTTTGACGTCCAAGACCTCACGTCCCATGGTGGAACGAAACACAGATCCGCTTCAGTGTAACTCTAGAACCGTCACACCACTTGACGGATCCACCCGTATCAGCGTCACGCACCCCACCATCGCCTCGTTCTTAAACGAGTTGTTCGATCGGATCAAAGCTATGTATATATCAGATGAGCAGGTTCTGATCTATGATCGGCTCGGGATCAGACCCGATGACAGGGAGATCCATGTCCCTCTGGTCACCCACCTTGTCGCTACCATCGAGTGTCCGGCTGCAGATTCTGCCTGACAGCCGGAATTAAAAACCGTTTATACTTCAGTCCTCGATCTCCAAGACCCTGACGGTGAATCAGAGGTGGGGAATCTCTCTAAAGTCGGGCCGTCACCGGTCCGGAATCCTTCACACGATTTGGAGACTACAGTTCTGAACACTCGTCGTGACAGGGAACCAAATTTTTTCCTACCCACCGCCCAAGACGATCATCCAAGTATCACACCAAAGCCCATGTCTTCGAACTTTCGGGATATCAAGCAATTACAAGGAGAATCAGTCCACCACTTTTGGGCAAGACTCCTACTAGCTAGGAGCAGAGTAAAAGGTCTTAGTGACCAAGATATAATGGCAATTTTCATTCGCAATTGCCATGATGAAGGGATTCTTAGTGCCCTGGCCTGCCGACGCATAAGCGACTTTTTGGAGTTATCCAAATTGGTACAGAAGTACTGTGCCATGGAGAGTGTCTGGCAATCCGAGCGGTTGTTCTCGAAACCAATTTTCTCCAAACATCCTAGAGGAGCTCGGAAAAAGAGGATACCTCCAAATCGGCCAGCCAGGTATGAACCCGTCGAAAAAAGAAACAAGCCCCTTTCAGGGACCGACACTATCCTCGACGGACTTTTGCATAAACCTTGCCCATACATTCCATGTTGTTAAACACGAACCCAACGCACAGCCTTCGAGCTTGCTGGGTCATCAGGCAAGTCACAAAAAGTGGCGAGGCCATCCTCGACACGCCTCCGTCGAGTAGGTGCTCTCCTTTGCCGCCCGGATTTAATGCCGAAGTCCTGACGGTCTATGAGATCTTCCCCTCGAGGAACAGGCGTAAAAGAGCTCTTAGGGAGCACGAGCAAGTCTACCACGTGGCAGCCACTAGCCCATGGGCAGACGTATCGATTACTTTCGGGGACACTGACCAGCCGCCCATTCTTCCCGGTCATTCACCGTCTGCTCTAGTCTTGAATCCCATCATTGATGGATACATGCTACATGAAGTGCTAATGGACGACGACAGTGGTCTTAACCTCATATACGAGGCCACTCTGGAAAAAATGCAGTTCGACCGATCCCGCATCGAACATAGAAACACAACCTTCCAAGGAATTATCCCAAGGAAAGAGGCACGTTGTTCCGGATGTATCATCCTGGACATAGTGTTCGGCATGCCCGAAAACTACCAATCCGAAGAACTTCTCTTCCACATCGTCCCCTTCCCAAGTGGCTATCACGCCCTATTGGGATGCAACGCCTTTACAAAGTTCCAGGCTATACCCCATTACGGGTACATGAAACTCAAAATGCCAGGACCAAATGGAGTGATCACGATCGCCAGTGATCCGAACATAGCCCTTCGGGCCGAAAATAAAACGACAACACTCGCCCTCGAGGAATTAGCGGAAACTTTCGCCACCGAAGAGTTGACCGCCCTACGGTCAACAGTTAATAGGGACGATGTGATCCTTAGCAAAAGGCCCAAGTCCACGTCCTTTAAACCCGTAGAGGAAATCGTTAAATTTTAGGTGCATCCAATGGACCCCAATAAGACAACGTCCATAGGAGCCCAGCTCGATCCCCTCCTAGGCGAAGCATTGCGGAATTTCCTCCGCGAGAATTGGGACATTTTCATCTGGAATCCTTCCGATATGCCTGGAATCCCATGCCGGCTCGCCGAACACAGCTTAAACATTATTCCAGGCTTTAAGCCCGTTAAACAGACTCTGCGTCGCTTCTCCGAGCCCAAACGGCAAGCCATGGGTGAAGAATTAACTAAAGTGCTCGAGGACGGATTTATTCGGGATATTAAACACCCCGAGTGGCTAGCAAACCTGGTGATAGTACCTAAGAAAGACATGTCCTGGCGGCTGTGTGTTGATTTCAAAGACCTCAAGAAAACATGCCCCAAGGACCCTTTCCCCTTACCACGCATAGACCAAATCATCGATGCCATAGCCGGACATGATTTGTTGTGTTTCCTCGATGCCTACTCCGGATACCATTAAATCAAAATGAAGGAATCCGATCAAGTGGCTACTGCATTCATCACCCCCTACGGGTCATTCTGCTTCAACACGATGCCTTTGGGGCTAAAAAACGCCGGGGTCACATACTAGTGCATGATCCAAACCTGCCTCGTGACACAGGTCGGTAAGACTATCGAGGCATACATGGATGATGTGGTAATAAAAACCAAACACGTCGGCCAGTTGATTAACGACTTACGGTAAACTTTCGCTAGTCTACGCGAATATGATATATGGATCAATCCGGAAAAATGTGTATTCAGAGTTCCCTCTGGCAATTTGCTTGGATTCATCATCTCTCATAGAGGAATAGAGGCAAATCCATCTAAAATCCATGCTCTATCAGAACTTGCAATCCCCACAGAGCTGAAGCATGTACAGAGGCTAGCCGGGTGCGTAGCGGCGTTAAGCCGCTTTATCTCCCGCCTCGGAGAAAAGGCTTTGCCGCTCTACAAGCTGCTGAAACAGACCAACAATTTCGAATGGACCGATGAGGCAGCGGCTGCGTTAGAAGAAATCAAAACACTACTGGCAACCAATCCCATACTCACGGCACCAGGCACCGGTGAGCCCATGTTGCTATACATATCGGCCACTAACAAAGTCGTTAGTGTGGTGCTCGTCGTTGAACCAGATGAGGAGGGACATAAGTTCCGGACCCAGAAACCGGTATATTATGTGTCAGAGGTGCTAACGCAGTGCAACTCCAGATACCCACATTACCAAAAAATAGCCTATAGAGTATTCATGGCATCGAGGAAGCTCAGACACTACTTCCAGGAGTGTGTGGTAACAGTGGCATCGAAAGTCCCCCTGAATGATATAATCAACAACACGGATGTCGCTAGCCACATAGCCAAATGGGCCATTGAGTTCCTTCCCTTTGAAATGACCTACAAGCCACGCCGCGCCATTAAATCTCAGGTAGTGGCGGACTTCCTGGCTGAATGGACAGAGGCCGAGCTCCCCAAGGAGTATAGTGCATACTCCCATTGGACAATGTACTTTGATGGATCCAAGACCTTGGCCGGTCTGGGGGCTGGAGTTATTCTCACATCCCCCATAGGCGACAACATGTGATACATGTTGCAAACCATGTATGCCGACTCCAACAATGTCGCTGAATATGAAGCTCTTCTTCATGGTCTTCGGATGGAGGTATCAATGGGCATACGACGGCTAGAGGTACGGGGAGACTCAAACTTGGCCATATCCCAAATTAACGGTGAGTTTGATGCCAAAAATCCGAAGATGGCGGCATATAGAAATGCCGTCCTCAAGATATCTGCTCGGTTCGAGGGGTTAGGATTCCACCACGTCACTCGAGACAACAACCAAGCCGCCGACATACTAGCCCGTATGGGAGCCAAATGCGATCCCGTCCCGAGAAACACCTTCCTCGAGCAGTTCTTTAAGCCCTCCATAGTGTGGCAGGACGACGACAATGGCGCCAGTCCGAATACGGCGGACGAAGTTGTCCCCCCTATAAACGAGCCAGATGATGGCATTATCGGCGGCTCCACGATGAATGAGACGCCCTCAGCTCATGAGGTAATGGCAGTAATTGCGCCATGGACGGAGCCCTTCCTCGCTTACCTTCTTCACAAGGAACTCCCCGGCGATCAAACTGAGGCACGACACATAGTTCGGCGATCCAAGGTCTACAAAGTACACGAGGGTGAGTTATACAAGAAAAGCACCACCGGAGTATTACATAGGTGTATATCCGAGGAAGAAGACGGGATCTCCTCGCCGAAATCCATGCAAGCATGGGTGGGCATCACGCCGTGGCAAGATCCCTTGTTAGCAAGGCCTTCCGAGCCGGCTTCTTTTGGCCTACAGCTCGGACGGACGCCTAGTCACTTGTTCAACACTGCGTCGGGTGTCAACTCTTCGCAAATCATAGTCACATGCCCCCGACAGCTCTTCGAACTATTCCGATCACCTGGCCTTTTGCGGTATGGTGGCTGGACATGGTCGGACCCCTTAAAGGGGGGACCAAGAAAAATAAATACCTACTGGTCATGGTTGACAAGTTCACCAAATGGATAGAAGCAAAGCCCTTTAAGTCGGCTAAATCCAGACCAGTGATCGACTTTATATCTAGCGTAGTACACCGTTATGGTGTCCCGCATAGTATAATAATGGATAATGGATCCAACTTCATAGCCCAAGAGGTCAATGACTAGTGCGCAAAAATGGGCATAAAGCTTGATTATGCATCGGTCTATCATCCGCAGATCAAATGGATAGGTCGAGCGAGCAAACGGTCTCATTATGAGCGACATCAAGCCACGTTTGGTCCGACCTCTTCATGAGTCCAACTATCATTGGGTGGAGGAACTCAACTCGGTTCTATGGGGCCTGCGTACCACCTCGAATAGATCAACGGGTTACACACCGTTCTTTATGGTCTATGGGGCAGAGGCAGTCCTCCCTTGCGATATTATCCACGACGCACCAAGAGTGCACATGTACGAGGAAAAGGAGGCTGAGTTGGATCGGCCGGATGACTTAGACGCCTTGGAAGGGGAGCGAGACATAGCTCTGGCTCGCTTCGCTCTTTACCAACAACAAGCTCGATGGTACCAAAGTAGGGAGATCAGGGCAAAAGCATACAATGTAGGAGAATTCGTCCTACGACTCCCGGAGAAACAGAAGCACAAACTAAACCCCAAATGGAAGGGTCCCTTCATCATCGATGAAGTGCTCGCGGGAGGGGCCTATCGTTTGCGGAATCCATCCGATAATCGCCTTGAACCAAACCCATGGAACGCAGCTCGTCTTTGGCGCTTCTACGGGTAAACCGGTGTCGCCCAAACTCCTCCTCATATTTTTTTCTTTTTTTCCCTTTTTGTTATTTTTTGCCCTTTTTCCTTTTCCCTTCCCACTCTGCTGTTCGACAGGGCCAATGTCTTTTCTCACCCTATGTTCGGTTGAACCAATCTTGTATTAAAGAAGGTCGGCATACACCATAAAGTGTTAAATCTGAACACAGCATGTGGGGGCTTCTTCTAATAGCCAAACTTTTTATTTGCTCATACTTACCGGGCGCACATGTTTCTTTTGTCATGTTCTAGCCATCATATGCATCAATTCGAACTAAGACTTTCCAAGCTGGGTTGCCTCGCTCCTGTGATTACTCTCTATGTTACCGATTGTTCAGCTAGAAAGTAAAGGGAGCACGTCTGCGGGTCATCCGGACACGTACCTCAGACGGGGGAAGTCGAAAGCTAGCTGTCTTATGTAGAAAATTGGTCGGCTATGACGGAAGCACCTTATACGGCTCTGGTCGTTATTACCGTTGTTTGGGTTTTTTCTTCCCAAAGGACACTTAGCCGCATACTACAAGTATGCGGACTGCTATCTACGTTCTTTATAGAGCCCCGACGAAAGGTATCGATAGAGGTACTATTTTCCTCGGAAGATGTTTCTTACGCTACGCCGTAGTATAACATATCTTTCTGTGTGCTTTCTGTCTATTCGCACCACATGGCCGGATTGCCTGGTTCCCCGAATATAGTTCGCTATTTTGCGAGGGAAAAATTAGGAGGAACACTCCCCAGCTCTTCGCACGGGAGGGAGAAGCCGATGGCCGGTTAAGACAAAGTTTACAACACAGACTATTTTACAACATGTATATACAAATTACATGTGCGGCTGCTGATCGAGATCGTCAATTATTGTGTTCAGGGGGTAGTCTGCTTGCGAAAGACAGGCGACAGGCATCACCTGGTCATACACCAGGTGGAGTGGCACTTTTTTTCCATCCGATCCCATGGGACCAACCCGCGCCATATGCTCTGGGTTAAGTCCGGTGAAACGGGTCTTGATCATTGCCCACGCTTCCCATGCTCCCTCGCGGCACACCGAAGTCTTCCACAGCTCAAACCTATTTCGAGCCCCCTTGAATCGATTCACGAGTGCAGCTAGCCCTTCAAGTGGCTGTTCAACAGGCCATAGTGCCTTCGCCATTGGTCCCATTGCTTTCTACATGCACTTGTGGAGAGAGGTCAGCTCCTTCAGCAGGTCCCCCCGGTATGATTAGATCTCCTCTTCAGGATGCCCAGACATGAGACCTATACATAATACAATAGCGTGCTTACCATTATTCCCTACATCAGAAATATTTGCTGATAATGGAATTGTACTTACCGAACACACCCCTCTAAAGCTTTCGATTCTCTTCTTGAGATTGGGCCAATTGAATCTTCAAGCTCTTTATTTCTTCGGCCTGTTTTTGTATGACAAGGCAGCCAGCCTGGTGCTGAGACTCTGCATACCTCTAAGAATCCCAGGTTTTTTCCAGCTGCCTTTCCATATGTCCTATTGATTCAGCTACTACACGAAATCCGTATGTCAGGCACGATGATATATAAAGATTAGCAGTAAATGCATACTCATCGTGGGCCTCTCGCGTGAAGCTCTTTACTTGTGCTAGTTCGGCCTTCACGGATTGTACTTCCGTGCGGCTCTTTGCGAGCTCCTTGGACAATTGCTCAGACTGTTGCTTTGAGGCCTGCGTTAGCAGCAAACAGTGCAGAGATCCTTAATTCATTTGTTCCAAAACAAATTAAGGCTCGGGGCCCACTACGCTTACGTAAATATTCGGATTCTGTAAATAAGATCACTTACCTGTAAGTTGGTTGTTATCAACTTCATAGCCTTGCCGAATCCAGCTCGGGCGGCGCCAAGGTGTGCATCCGCCAAGCATAGGGTGCCGAACTCCTGATCGGAGAAAATTGGGTGCCGCATGGCTTCCCATCGGTGCCGATGATGCATGGAACTCTTCACCTCCGATTTGGTGACAGATACTCCATCACCAGATTCGGCGGGTGCCGGATTGACCATGGGGGCTTCGGTAGCAGAAGCCGCATGGGTCGTGGCTCGGGAGCTTCGGGCATCTCCGGACACCCGGGTAACCCCTTCGGTAGGAGAGGATTGGATGTTTCGCCTAAGTATTTCAATAAAACAAACTGCTATAAGACTTTACTGGTTACAACAATAAAAGGATAACCAAACAATGTACCTTCGGGATGAGCGGGTAGGTGGATTCGTCCCCATGTCCGACTCCTTCGTAGGGTCCTGTTTGGCCTCTGATTTGGCCGCAGCTTTGGCTGCCGGCGTATGGCGTGTGGATCGGCGGCGCTTGGGGGTCGGGACCGGCACGTCCAGGGCGCTCTTGGTAGCTGGCCTCTTACGGGAGGAGCTTTTCTTCTTGCCCGCGGCAGGGATGGAGAATGACCCGGAGTAATCAATTATGATAGCCACAGGGGTCTGGATGATGTTGTCCTGAAAATAGACCCCGTTTTTGAAGTCAAGGAGAAGATCCAGGTTCTCATTGAAACCCGGATAGTTGTCGGGTGAATGGTTCTCAGGCTGAGGAGCCGGACAGTTGACTGTCTCGATGAAACTCCTCCATTCATGTTCACACCAGGCCTCGGTCAAATAGAGTACGGAATGGAAACCCCAAACTATTTCATGATTGAAAGAGAAAGGCTTACCCATTCGATGGGATTGTGGGTCGAATATCCCTCCTTGGTTAACCGCCGAACGAAGTCTTCTTGCTCTCCTTTGTATAGATCGGCAAGTGCGACGGCCAATGCCGTCGGGTTGGCGAGACCTTGCTTTCGGGAGTGTGTGGCATCGCTTGTCCTGTTGTATTGCCATACGGGGTGTACCCTCTGTTGGAGGGGTTGCACACACCGGGAGATGGCGGTGGCCATGACGTCGATCATGGTCAGCCGACGGTGGACGAGCATCCGCACGTGCGCGGCTCGGCATCGCACTTCGGCGCTTTCCTCCTGGGATGAGCTCTTTGGTCGCCAGTTATACCTCTTCTTCGGGAGAACGTCGGAGTATTCGGGAAGGCCTGTCCAGGTTGGCTCGAACAAGGGCACATCTTCAATATAGAACCACTCCGAGGTCCATTCTTCGGACTTCTTCGGTGTGCCTGCCGGATACCCCGTCCCAGCTATGCGGCACACTTCGGCCCCGCCGACCTCTAAAATTTGCTTGTCCTCTTGTTCGGGGGACGAGACAGAAGTATTTTCTCCACAAATCGAAATGTGCTTCGCACCCTAAGAACATCTCGCGGAGGGCGATGAAGCCCGAGATGTGTAAGGCTGACCCTGGAGTGAGATGGTGGAGTTGGATCCCGTAGAATTCCAGTAACCCCCTCAGGAATGGATGGATTGGAAACCCAAGGCCCCGGAGGAGGAAGGGGACAAAGCACACGCACTCCCCCTTGTTAGGGTTGGGGAAACGCTCGTCGAAAACCTCGTCGCCATAGGAGAGCAGACCTGCGTGGATCGCCGCTAGATCTGATGACGGGAGATATCCCTGGGTCTCCAGAGTATGGAGCCGCATGAGTGTAATAGAACAACTGGTCCAATCCCCTGTGCGTGAGCCGTAAGGACGTGCAGAGGAGCTGGGGACGTTGGCCATGTTTTGCGTGGACCTTCCGCTAAGAGTTTCTTTCGATGAGGAGGGAGAGAATGTGGTCTGGGCCATGATTTTGTTTGATTAAATGGGTTGGTGCCCTTGTTGCGGAGGGGCAAGATTGTAAAAATCGCTGACCACTCGCCTCCTCATGACGCACGAAAGTCGAGAAACACACGCAGTTATTATAATGAACCTGCGTCCGCGACGCCTGAGATTTTACCGAAGACTGGTCGGTTGCCGAACAAAGAAGGATGAGGGACTCGCCTCGCAAGCCGAAGACGACGACATGAGGAGATCGACTGGATATAAATCGGCATTGAAGGCTAGTCCAGGGGCTACTATGGGAGTCCTAGATTAGGGGATCCTTGGATAGTCGACCTATTGTTCATGGGCCGGACTGTAGGGCCGCACAACGAACATTGGATGATCGAAGACCACCTATGCCAGATGGAAGCTTCGAGGAGTCATGACGTATTCTCCAAGTCATTAGCTGTAGTTAGGCATGTTTATCTCTTCGGCATGTAACCGACCATGTGTAAACCCAGGACACCCCCGGTGTCTATATAAGCCGGAGGTGTTGGGGTTATAGAGAGAACGACTCATTTAGGGTTAGATATACGATCTCGAGGTAGATCAACTCTGTAACCCCTTACATCATCAATACAACCAAGCAGGACGTAGGGTATTACCTCCATAGGAGGGCCCGGACCTGGGTAAACTCGTGTCCCCTTCGTCTCTTGTTACCGTCGGTTCTAGTCTCACAGTTCGGGACCCCCTACTAGAGATCCTCCAGTTTCGACACCGACACCTAGATTTTTGATTCACACACAAAAAAAGATCGTTCTTCCCGATCCATGAATCCCCGACCGACATGCGTTGAATCAACCGAGATAGCTATGCAATCGTTGGGTCTGTTAGGAAAGGAGGAAAAATTCCATCCGAGGAATAAGTTTACCTAAATGGTAACGTTCACACGTGTGGCACGAGGCAACATGGTCCACACGCCTCTATAACCATTCATCTTGCCACATCAAACATATGACATCAACGGAATCTTTTTGGTTTTTTTGACTTAATTTTTTTTATCTCTTAAATAGAAAATCCAATAAAAAATCCGTTTTCACCATTAAATTCGTCTCAGCGGGATCTTTAAAACTAGATCCCATATTGATATGTTTCAACGACTTTTTTTGGAGGCTACAAGTTACCACATGTTTAGACCGAAGTTGTCATAGGGTTTACAATAAAGTTGCAATGACATGTTCCATGTAATTTTTTCTTCTAGATTTAAAGCTACCATTGTATTTCAATTACTTTTGACGACAATTTTTATTAATTGCCCATGGCAAATTTTAGTAATTAACCATGACCAATTTAATTCATGGATCATGGCAACTTTTGGTAATTTATCATGGCAAATTGAGTTTATAGATCATGATAATTTTAGTATTTTGACCATGAAAATTCTAGTATTTTGAACATGAAAAACATTTTTTGTATGAACCATGGCAAATTTTAGTGCATGTATCATGGCAAATTTAAGTAATTCACCACGACGACTTTAGTTTATGGTTCATGGAAAATTTGAGCCAGTGATCATGCATTTTTAAAACAACTGACGACATATTTCTTTTTTACTTATGAACCATGTCAAAATTATTTCAAGGATCATGGCAAATTATAGTAATTCATCATGGCAAGTTTAGTTTGTTAATTTCCTTTTTTTATAACATGTCAAAGTTTATTTTAAACGTAGAAGAAAAAGTAGTTGAAATATATCATGACAATTTTAATGTAATCATGATGTCAATTTATGTGCAATAGACATGACAACTTTTAACTCGAAAAAAACTGTCAAAACATATCAATATGAGATCTAGTTTCGAATATCTCGTCCTGACAAATTTAATGGTGAAAACGGTTTTTACTCGGATTTTTTATTAAGAGATAAAACATTTTAAGACTTCATGTGGGTGATGACCGAGCAGGTGGGGACGGCGCTTGCAACATGATCATGTTGGGACGCACCTTCATGCTGCACGAAGTGAGAAATTCCTGTTGAACGCACGAGATCGAATGCTATGCAGAATGTGGCGGCTCGTTGCCTTCCAAATGTTAGAGGTCGACGCACCGTTGTCGCTAGTTCGTCGTGGTTCCTCTTTAGCAGCGACCCAGGATAGCTGTTCTATATGCTTTGCCCATGTTCTAGTGGCATCGACATTACGAGTGAGGTTGCGACGTAGATAATGAACACTATGTATCGCGTGCCCCGTTCTCTTGAACATTAGCGTACTTAACTATGACTATCGTCCACTATCCTGAAGCGTGACCCGTGGAGATGCAAGCCAACCGAGAGCCCATTGATTCCGAATGCCTCCTTTTCCTAAATGATCTGGCTACACGTAACTTGCCGTGAAACTTGCCTTTTGAGCTCCATCTGTTTCTCTGGCTACACTTCTCGCATAGTTAGAGGAGTTTGGTCATGTTGGCTTGCCCTGGGTAACATACTACTATTTACAGTGGAAGCAAGTGACTAGACAACCACTCTCACATTGAGATCATAATTGAGATCACAACGATGCTCTAATGTACTAGATCATAACAGACGATTTATGTTAGTCACCAACCGTTAGCCACTGGAATTCCAAACGTAGTATAACTGAACCCAAGTCATTCATAGTTGGGATTTTGACATCAAGTGTATTTTGACGCAGAAAGAGACCTCAGGGTCAATTTTCATTTTTACCTCCGGTGGCATGAATGCGTGACTAAAGTTTACTTGAAACCCGCTAAAAAAATCTTACTTGAAACAAAAATGCAAGAGTAAAGTTGACCGTAATAAATAATTGAATGCATGCATGATGTTCATTAATATGGCAACATACATCAACTTAATTTCAAAAGTTAGCATGACGTTGGGGTTGATTTCAGTTGTTACCATTGTTGGCCTGTATTCTCCATTGTTTGGCAGAAGTGAGCTCATCCTTTTCCACTAACGCCATTGACTTTGCAGCCCACCTGTAATTCAAAGGCTTTCTGGGGCATCTTTGAGGAAGTTATAATTACAAACTCCATAATGCTACCAGAGGGCAAATGCTTCCCTCAACTGACGGTCCTCTCATGGCAAACCTTGTAGCAGAAACTATCTGGTATGTTCACCGCGACGGCTCAGTGAGCAGCATCTTCCAATAACGGCGAGCATCATCTTCTTACATTTGGGTGGTATACAGAAGGCACCGGATGCTTTTTCCATTGGTGTAGGAATAAATTTTGGTGACATGACAAATAAAGTTGCATTGCCGTGTAGGCATTGTGCTTGTACCGGATGATCAATTTTGCATCAACACCTAGTCAAAGTTGTCTAGTTTCTGAATGCGTCTTAGCATAAGCTCATAAGCTCTCTCGTAGTCGAAAAAATATGACTCATGGTACTTACTCTAAGGAATTGTTGATACTATTGGAATGTCCCATTATCCATCAACCAAGGAACGACAAAATTGACTATCACCAAAGATCTACGCTTGTCCTTTTTATTTTGAGCGGTTGTTGCAGAGTTTGGGTTTCACGTTTTCATTGTATATATTCATGTGGCCACTCACCTCTATCATTTATTTACGAGTAAATAAAATAAATATTTTGTGGGATCATCAACAGATTTTGACATGAAAAAGGGATTCACAGTACAATGTGAAGGTATGTTAGCCGCCAACACAGGACATCCATTAGGTAAGTGGCTCCATTAGTTTGTTTACAACGAGGAGCTTTGCGAGGTGAAGGTAAAGTGTTGACATTCCAAGCATTGAGAAAACAATCAACTTGAGGCCAGATTCCCAATGTCCCCGGGACCAATGCGTGAATGACTTGAAAAGTGGCATACCGGTGATTTAAGTGGCCAATTCCTGTTGGACGCACAAGATCAAACACTGCATAGGATTTGGCGGCTCGTCGCCCAGAAAATGTTCGAGGCCGACCCAATGTTGTCCCTAGCTTATTGTGGATCCTTAGCAGCTGACCAGGATTATTTTTATGCTAGTTTTGCCCATGTTTTTGTCACATTCACATTACAAGTGTGGTTGCCACATAGATAATGAACGAAGATCATCGCATGCTCCATTCTCTCGAAAGTTAGCGTGCTTGACTATGGCTATGGTTCACTTGTATGCATCTAGCGTCGTGGACAGGCAACCCAGCCGGGAGGCCACTGATTCCCGATGCCTCCTTTTCCAATCTGACAGATATGTAGTTTGCCAATGAAACTTGCCTTTTCAGCTCCCTCTATCTGAGTGGCTACATTTCTCACATAGCTTGATGGGTTTTTACATGTTGGCTTGCTCCACACAACATACTAGTATTTATCGTGGATCCACTAGCTAGACAACTACTATTGCATTGAGATCACAATGATGCTCCGATGTGCTAGATCATAACTCACAATTTAGTTTAGTCACCAACCATAAGTGGGTTGTCCGTAAGGTAGTTCTATGACCCTTTGTATGTTCATATAGTTAATGGTTGCAGAGACTGCACATGGATCATGGATGACATCGAAATTGTATGTAACATGCAAAACAATTGATACAAAGTGACTCTAAGGTTCACTAGCGAGCCCGCGCATTCGTCCCCCTCCGCCTGTCGCTTCGACTGCCGGTGGTAGGGAGGGGAATACTGGTGTCTCTCGTAACAACACCTCATTACCGAAAAAGGCTTTCGTCACGCTTTATATATAAAGCAAAGATCAACAACAATCCGATACAGACGCATGCCAACACAACACAACACACGCACACACCCAAGGCATGGAACATAGGCGTTGATCGCGGCAACATCCACCCCTAGCACTACAAGAGCAACCGAGGACTCAACGGGGAGCATGCCACGGTAAGGAGATAAAGCCGCATCCGACGAACCTTGGGCTCCAAGGCGGCGCCTTCAGGAAGGATACGACACCAGAGCGTCGCCACCGCCCGATCCGAGGATCAGAGTTTCCCTTGGAGCGGTACGACGGGCGATGAGTGCCGCGACAACGCCTTCAAGAAGGGAACGATCTTCACCGTCGTTGGTCCGTCTGAAGATAGAGCATATTTTCACCCCGGCCAACACTCACCGCCACCGATCGCCACACCCGGCTACCATGCCACCCACACGGACATGGCCACCAGGCAGCGCCAAGCCACGGGCTCTGCCCATGAGCACCACGCAACCACCTCCAGGGCCGCCACCCCGGCATCCAAGGCCTTGACACCACCTCGCCCGAGATCCGCCGCTACCCCAACCAAAGAGATGAGCAAAAAGGAGCCGCCTTTTCCACTCCTGGACAGCCCCCAACGTCGAGACCCAAAGGCCGGCCAAAACTTGCCCCCATCGACCCGTCATGCTGTTGGGGAACGCCGCATGGGAAACAAAAAATTTCCTACGTTCACGCAAGACCTATCCATGGTGATGAGCATCTATGAGAGGGAGAGTGGATCTACATACCCTTGTAGATCGCTAAGCGGGAAGCGTTAAGAAACGCGGTTCGTGTAGTTGAACGTCTTCACGATCCAAATCGCCGAGCGTCCCGCGATCTCATCACGATCCGTTCCGCGATCCAATCACGATCCGTCCCGCGAACTCATCATGATCCGTCCCGCGAACTCATCACGATCCATCCCGCTATCTCATCACGATCCGTCTCGCAATCTTGATCACGGTCCTTCCGATCTAGCGCCGAACGGACGGCACCTCCGCGTTCAGCACACGTACAACTCGATGATGATCTCCGCCTTCTTGATCCAGCAAGAGGGAGCGGAGAGGTAGAAGAGTTCTCTGGCAGCATGACGGCGCTCCGGCGATGGTGGTGGAGCTATTCCGGCAGGGCTTTGCCTAAGCACTGCAGAAATCTGATCTAGAGGAAAAACTATGCATTGGAGGAACGGGTAGCACGTGGCTAAAAATCTTGTGCCAAAAACCCAAAAACCTCTAGTATATATAAGAGGAAGAGAGGAGGAGGCTTGGCTCCCAAGGAGCCAGCCCTTGGGTTGGCCGAACCAAGGAGGGTTGGAGGATTCCTCCTCCAATTCTATTAGGACTAGGACTCCTCCTTATTTTTGCCTTTTTTGCCTTTTTCCACCTTTTTCTCTTTGGGATTTTCTTTCCAGCCGCATGGGCCTTGTGTGGGACTTCCACCAGCCCACTAAGGGCTGGTATTTATTCTCCCACAGCCCATGTAGCCTCTTGGGTCAAAATACCCCTCCCGATAGTCTCCCGGTACACTACCGGCACTCCCGGTACACTATCGATGAGCCCGAAACCTTTACGGCGACCAGAACAGGACTTCCTATATATCAATCTTTACCTCCGAACCATTCCGGCTCCACGTGACGTCCAGGATCTCATCTGGGACTCCGAACAACCTTCGGTCACCACCATACATGACTCTATACTACCGAAACGTCATCGAACCTTAAGTGTGCAGACCCTGTGGGTTCGAGAACTATGTAGACATGATCGAGACACCTCTATGGTCAATAACCAATAGCGGGACCTGGATGCCCATATTGGTTCCTACATATTCTATGAAGATCTTTATCGGTCGAACCTCTATGTCAAGGATTCAGTTAATCTCGTATGATGTTCCCTTTGTTCTTCAGTATGTTACTTGCCTGAGATTTGATCGTCGAGATCTCCATACCTAGTTCAACCTTGTTACCGGCAAGTCTATTTACTCGTTTCGTAATACAAGATCCCTTGACTAACACTTAGTCACATTGCTTGCAAGGCTTATTGTGATGTTGTATTACCGAGTGGGCCCTGAGATACCTCTTCGTCACACGGAGTAACAAATCCCAGTCTTGATCCATGCCAACCGAACAGACACCCTCGGAGATACCTATAGAGCACCTTTATAGTCACCCAGTTACGTTGCGACGTTTGATACACACAAGATACTCCTCCGGTGTCAGTGAGTTGCATGATCTCATGGTCATAGGAACATATACTTGACATGCACAAAACAGTAGCAATAAACTGACACGATCATATGCTACATTTGTAGTTTGGGTCTTGTCCATCACATCATTCTCCTAATGATGTGATCCCGTTACCAAATGACATCTCATGTCCATGACTAGAAAACCATAGCCATCTTTGATCAATGAGCTAGTCTATTAGAGGCATACTAGGGACATGGTGTTGTCTATGTATCCACGCATGTATCTAAGTTTCCGATCAACACAATTATACCATGGATAATAAACGATTATCATGAACAAGGAAATATGATAATAACTAATTTATTATTGCCTCTAGGACATATTTCCAACACATGCAGCACCAGACGCGAGACGAGCTCAGTCTTGCAGCACCGTGTGCGAGGCGAGGTCGGTACCGCTGCACCGTGCACGAGACGACCTTGGTCCTACCCACCGTGCGTGAGAGGAGCTCAGTCCTGCCGCACGGGGCGCGAGACGGGCGATGGACCACAGCTGAGAGCCGACCAACCCTTCTACAGAAATAGCGATCGAACGACGAGAAGAGGGGACAAAGGCCGACATAGGTCGACTACAGGCGGGCCGACGCCGGAATAAGCCAGCCGCCGCCGCAATAGACCTGCCCCCTCGCGAGCCGCCCATGGACATGCCCAACGCCACCATGAAACGACCCACACCACTGCCATGAGCCACCACCACGCCGTGGCAGCCCACATACTCGCTAGGACCGAGGGCCACGCCCGAACCGCGTGCCGGCGGCCATGGGCCAGATCCGATCTGATCTGGCCAGCAACACCGCCTCCTGCTGCAGTCGCGACGCTCCAGTGAGGTCCATAGCCATAGCCACAACCCCAACAGGCCGCAGCCCAACCCCGCGCTAGCCCCAGGCCAGGCTGCGCCGGCCACCCCGCCACCTCGACGGAAGCTCAGATCCGCCAAAGAAATCGCGCCGCTCCCCGCATCACCTCCAAGGAAGCAATGCCGGCAGAGCACACCGGCCATCACATTGCCCAGCAGTCCTCCACACCACCTCTGCCAGTCCCCCGAGTCATCGGAGAGGCCATCGTCGCCGCGCCGCCGCGCCACCGCACGAGGGGCTGGCGTGTCGTGTTGAAATCTACATGCAAGTCGTGTTGAAATAAAACACATGTGAAATCTTGAATTATACTTTTGTAGGATAAGATTATCTTTATTTAGGTCGTAGCTACAAATTCTCAAATTATAAACCACTTTTCATAAATTAAAAGTGTGCGATATTTTATTTTATTTTCGCTGTTGGAACGCACGGCCTTATCTGCCCTGAGAAAATAAACTGCGCGGGAACGACACAGAGCGCCGGCGCCAACATGAGGGCATCCGCCATGGGGGCCGACGAGCCCTCCATTCCTGTCGCCATCTCCTCCTACCCCTGCACTCCTCTCTCCCTTCATCCTCTGCCAGTATGCCTCCCGTGGGCAGCTAGAGCTCGAGCTCGGCTCTGGTGGCTGCTGGGCCGCGTCCGACGCTCCTGCCGTCGTGGCCGCGCGCCAGTTGCCTCGCCCGAAGCTCCTGCAGAAGAAGGGGCCGGCGGTCAACAGTTTGTGGCTGGCCGCCCGACGCATCTCCCCTGCCACGCCGCGCCCGGGGAGCTCGGCGTCCTGAATCCTGATGCGCGCTTCACACCGCCCGGTCGCTCGCTGTTGCCGGCGGACATGTCGCCACGCGAGGTGGAGATGGGCAGAGGAGCAGAAAGCCATTAAGGCGAGCGGAAGCGCGTTTGCGGCGCGTGCACAAACAACCTGCAGGTGCTCGACCGCAACCATAGCCAGCAAGACACGAGCGCGGAGAAGCTCGATCAGAGGGCGGCGTGCGCGCGGCGCATGGCGGGACTCTCGCTGGTGCTCGGCGGCTCTGATGCTGCCATTCTCCTCGCTGTCATGGAGCTGGCCATCGCGGCGGCCATGCGGTCTCTTTTGCTGTACTTATTTGCACAAATTTCAGAAATATATTTGCACAGATCAATCAAGCTGCTTCGTTGATTGGGAAGGCAGCTTCATACGTGCAGTCCTGCACCGAGCCTGCCCCCCGCGTCCCTCGCCGCGCCAAGTGAGGTCGCCGTGTCCGCGCTGGCTGCGTCGGTGGCCACACCTGTCGTCCTGCGATGCAGCAGCCGTGCCCGGTGCCGCGCTGTGCCCTGCAAACGTTAGAGGCTGACCCAACGTTGTCCCTAGCTCGTTGTGAATCCTTACCGCGCGGCTGACCAGGATTGCTGTTATGCTGATGCTGGCTTTGCCTTTTCGTGGCATCCACATTACGAGTGAGGTTGCGAGTAGATAATGAACCAAGATAATCGCATGCTCCATTCTCTTGACAGTTAGCGTGCTTGACTATGGCTATGGTTCACTTGTATGCATCTAGCGTCATGGACAGGCAACCCAGCAGGGAGGCCACTGATTCCGGATGCCTGCTTTTCCTATTTGACAGATGTGTAGTTTGCGAGTGAAACTTGTCTTTTCAGCTCCCTCTATTTCTGTGGTTACATTTCTCACATAGCTAGATGGATTTGTACATGTTGGCTTGCTCCAGGTAACGTACTAGAATTTATCATGGAGCCACTGGCCAGACAACCCCTCTTGCATTGAGATCACAATGATGCTCCGATGTACTAGATCATAACTCACGATCTATGTTAGTCACCAACCATTAGCAACTTGTCCGTAAGGTAGGGCCATGACTCTCTGCACATATAACAATATATTAAAGCTGTTAAGCAACCAGCGATTTCCTGCGTTCGATGTACTCGGGCTATAGTTTCTTAGGTACATTGAGTTTTCCAATTTGTGGTCCACGGTTTTAGTTTTTTAGAAACAAAATCTGGTTATGCAAAGTGTATATTAATGTGTGTTTCACGTGCAGCAGTCGATGTGCATAGAAGCAAGTATGCTAATGCTCTCAAATCAATTGGCCTGGGGAGAAATTTACTTTTAGAATGGAGAGATCAAAGGCTGTCTATGAACCAAGCAATAATTTCAGGTTAGTGTGCATAATAATTTAGAAGCCCAATCTTACTGCTAACTGTAATTATGTTCTTCGGGTCGCGCAGGTCGCCGTGCCGTCCCTGTGCCCTCTGCTGCTGCAGTTGGCGCTCGGGCTATGGAGAAGGACCGTCACGGCCTCTGAGATGGCGACTAGAACATTTGCATCGATGGCGGCCTTGGAGAAGACCATCGTGAGGTCCCCACGGCCCGTCCCTCTCTCCTCTTATGCCCATGGCCGTCTTTTGCGACGTTACTTCATGAGCGGCGGTTGCGGCCGTCCTTGCTGAAAAAAGGTACGACCATGAGGCGCACATACAACTGTCCTACATGGTCAGGGGGGCTCTTCATCGTTTCTAGAACAATGTTCCTTCTACCTATATACTGTTTGACAACCATCTTGCTAGGATTCAGTTTTGTTCAATACAAATTCAGATGACTAATTTGAATGAACGCACATACTCTGCTTGATAAAAAATTAAATGTAAAATACGTTGTATTAGAATAAAAGTGGACAAAGAGTAATATTCAGATTGGGTTTCTTTTCCTTTTACTCTGCTATAGAAATCATTCAGATTGGATTTATGTTCCTTTTAGTCTGCTCTGGAAATCTTTGAGGTCATCACGACCAGCAGCAAATAACCCACCCGTGGACTTGAGAACAAAGAAAGAGTGCCACAACCTAATAAAATCAATAGAAAAGTAGCAAAATGTTTGTAACATTGGTGAGATACGGATGAATAATGTGCAAATATTTTGCAAGGGAGTTGTTTCCTCGAGAAGGTATCAAAGGAAAGATCTGCAAACAAAAACTAAAAATAGCAAGGTGTATGCAATATTTCGGATCTACTATGGCATGTTGATCAAGAATGTTGCTATTTACATTGTAAACATGTACTTGCCTCTTTTTAACTGCATAGTTTCTACATTTGTATCATTCCAAATTAAAGTACTTTTAGTTGTGATAATGTTTGCGTGTTGGGCCATCTGGTTTCATCAATCGATTGCCTGACTGTTGTTATTTTTGCAATGTCATGCTTGCAAACATGGAAATCCAACACATTACTTCCTTCAGAGAGGGAGAACCGAACACAAAGGAAAATAAATGTGAAACGTCCATGTTTCACCATTTTTTGATTCCCAAGTGACCAAATCACCCTCCTAATTCAGATTTACTCATCAAAATATTCAGATATTTAGCTATAGCTGCAATCAAATTGGCTGAAAAAAGGTACTCCTACTTTTAACCATGTACGCCTAATTTGGATTCCAACCAATCTTTCTCCGTCGCCTATTGGATACCTTTTTAATTCTATTATAAAAATTCCGAGTTACAAATTGAATCCACAAAGACCTAGCTTTGACTATCCTTAAACGGAGAACAAATTCCAAAGTAATTGTCTCAAAGATGCTGAAAAACTACAAGGTTTATGACGGGCGTGGCGTGCCACCGCGTCTTCGGCTGCTAGTATTGTTAATGATTGCCGAGGACTGCACATGGATCATGCATGACCTTGAAATTGTATGTAACATGCAAACCAATTGATGCAAAGCGACTCTACACGAGCTTGCCTCCCCTTCGCCTGCAGCTCCGGCGGCCGGTGGCAAAGAGGGGAATACTGTTGGGAAACGTTGTATGGAAAACAAAAAAAAATTACGCACACGCAAGATCTATCCATGGTGATGAGCATCTACGAGAGGAAGAGTGGATCTACATACCCTTGTAGATCGCTAAACGGGAAGCGTTAAGAAACACGGTTGGTGTAGTCGAACGTCTTCGCGATCCAAATCGCCAAGCGTCCCGCGATCTCATCACGATCTGTCCCGCGATCCAATCACGATTCATCTCGCGAACTCATCACGATCCGTCTCGCGAACTCATCACGACCCGTCTCGCGATCTTGATCACGATCCGTCCTGCGAACTCATCACGATCCGTCCCGCGAACTCATCACGATCCGTCCCGCGAACTCATCACGATCCGTCTCGCGATCTTGATCACGGTCCTTCCGATCTAGTGCCGAACGGACGGCACCTCTGCGTTCAGCACACGTGCAGCTTGATGACGATCTCCACCGTCTTGATCCAGCAAGAGGAAGTGGAGAGGAGGAAGAGTTTACCGGCAGCATGACAGCGCTCCGGCGATGGTGGTGGAGCAATTCCGGCAGGGCTTCGCCTAAGCACTGCGGAAATCCGATCTAGAGGAGCACCGGTGGAACGGGTAGCACGTGGCCGTAAAAATCAAGTGCAAAACACCCAATACCACCAGTATATGTAGGAGGGAGGGAGGAGGAGGGCTGGCGCAAGGCCAAGGCCCCATAGGAGTCGGCCGAACCTATTAGGATTGGAGGACTCTCCTCCAATCCTAGTAGAAATAGGATTCCTTCCTTTTTTTTCCTTTCTCCACTTTTTCCTATTGGGTTTTCTTCTCCAGCCACATGGGCCTTGTGTGGGAGTTTCCACCAGCCCACTAAGGGCTGGTATTCACTCTCCCACAGCCCATGAAGCCTCTTGGGTCGAAATACCCCTCCCGAAGGTCTCTCGGTATACTACCGGCACTCCCAGTACACTACTGATGAGCCCGAAACTTTTCCGGCGACCAACACAGGACTTCCTATATATGAATCTTTACCTCTGGACCATTCCGGAGCTCCTCATGACGTCCGGGATCTCATCCGAGACTCTGAACAACCTTCGGTCACCATCATACATAACTCTATACTACCGAAACGTCACCAAACTTTAAGTGTGCAGACCCTGCGGGTTCGAGAACTATGTAGACATGACCGAGACACCTCTACGGTCAATAACCAATAGCGGGCCCTGGATGACCATATTGGTTCCTACATATTCTATGAAGATCTTTATCGGTCGAACCTCTATGTCAAGGATTCAGTCAATCCCGTATGATGTTCCCTTTGTTCTTCGGTATGTTACTTGCCTGAGATTCGATCGTCGGTATCTCCATACCTAGTTCAACCTCATTACCGGAAAGTCTCTTTACTCGTCCCGTAATACAAGATCTCGTGGCTAACACTTAGTCACATTGCTTGCAAGGCTTGTTGTGATGTTGTATTACCGAGTGGGCCCTTAGATACCTCTCCGTCACATGGAGTAACAAATCCCAGTCTTGATCCATGCCAACTCAACAGACACCCTCGGAGATACGTGTAGAGCACCTTTATACTCACCCAGTTACGTTGCGACGTTTGATACACACAAGACACTCCTCCGGTGTTAGTGAGTTGCATGATCTCATGGTCATAGGAACATATACTTGACACACAAAAAACAGTAGCAATAAACTGACACGATCATATGCTACGTTTGTAGTTTGGGTCTTGTCCATCACACCATTGTCCTGTGATCCCGTTTATCAAACGACATCTCATGTCCATGGCTAGGAAACCTTAACCATCTTTGATCAACGAGATAGTCCATTAGAGGCATACTAGGGACATGGTTTTGTCTATGTATCCACACATGCATCTAAGTCTCCGATCAATACAATTATAGCATGGATAATAAACGATTATCATGAACAAGGAAATATGATAATAACTAATTTATTATTGTCTCTAGGACATATTTCCAACAGTCTCCCACTTGCACTAGAGTCAATAATCTAGTTCACATCACCATGTGATTCGCATTGTTATGAATCTAACACCCAATGAGTTCTGGGGCTTGATCATGTTTTGCATGTGAGAGAGGTCTTATAGTCAACGGGTCTGCGACATTCAGATCCGTGTGTACTTTGCAAATCTCTATGTCAAACTGTAAACACTGCTACCACACTCCACTTGGTACTATTCCAAATGGCTGCTCCACTGTACGTATCTAGATTGCTACTAAGAGTCATCCGGATTGGTGTTAAAGCTTGTATCGACGTAACTCTTTACGACGAACCCTTTATCACCTCCATAATCGAGAAACATTTCCTTAGTCTTTTAGTTACTAAGGATAATCTTGACCGCTGTCCAGTGCTCCATTCCAGGATCACTTTGAAACCTTCCGGCCATCCTTATGGCAAGGCTGACATCGGGTCTTGTGCACAGCATTGCATACATGACAGAGCCTATGGCTGAAGCATAGGGGATGACACTTCATCTTTTCTCTATCTTCTGCAGTCACTGGGCATTGATTCTTACTCAACTTCACACCTTACAAATCAGGCGAGAACTCTTTCTCTGACTGATCCATTTTGAATTCTTTCAAAAACTTTGTCAAGGTATGTACTTATTTAAAAGTCTCATCAAGCTTCTTGATCTATCTCTATAGATCTTGATGCTCAACAATTAGGTAGCTTTATCCAGGTCTTCCTTTGAAAAACTCTTTTTCAAACAACCGTTTATGCTTTCCAGAAATTCTACAACATTTCCGATCAACAATATGTCAACCACATATGCTTACCAGAAACTCTACAGTGCTCCCACTCACTTTATTGTAAATACAAGTTTCTCATAAACTTTGTATAGACTCAAAAACTTTCATCACCTTATCAAAGTTTATATTCCAACTCCGAGATGCTTGCTTCAGTTCATAGAAGAATCACTGAAGCTTGCACACCTTTTAGCATCCTTAGGACTGACAAAACCTTCTGGTTGTATCACATACAACCTTTCCTCAAGTAAACCGTTAAGGAAACGACGTTTTGATATCCATCTGCCAGATTTCATAATTGAAAAATGCAGCAACTGCTAACATAATTCCAACATACTTTAGCATCGCTACGAGTGAGAAAGTCTCATCGCAGTCAACTCCTTGAACTTGTCGTAAACTTCTTCGCAAAAAGTCGAGCTTTACAAATGGTGACATTTACCATCAGCGTCTGTCTTCATTTCAAAGATCCATTTGTATTTAACGACCTGCCGTCCACCAAGAAAGTCCACCAAAGTCTATACTTGGTTTTCATACATGGATCCTTTCTCGGATTTCATGGCCTCTAACTATTTGTCGGAATCCGGGCCCATCATCGCTTCTTCACAGCTCGTAGGTTCATCGTTGTCCAACAACATGACCTCCAAGACAGGGTTGTCATACCGCTCAGGAGCAGTACACATCCTTGTCGACCTACGAGGTTCGATAGTAACTTGATCCGAAGCTTCATGATCATCATCATTAACTTCCTATTTAACTAACGTAGGCTTCACAGAAACATCTTCCTGTGTTGCACTACTCTTTGGCTAGACAAAGGTTCAACAACCTCATCAAGTTCTATCTTCCTTCCACTCAATTCTTTCCAGAGAAACTCTTTCTCGAGAAAGGACCCAGTTTTAGCAACAAACACTTTATGCTTGGATCTGAGATAGAAGGTTTACCCAACTGTTCTTAGGGTATTCTACGAAGATGCATTTGTCTGCCTTGGGTTCGAGCTCATTAGGTGAAAACCTTTTTCACATAAGTGTTGCAGCCCCAAACATTAAGAAATGATAGCTTAGGTTTCTATCAAATCATATGGTGTCATCTCAACGGATTTAGATGGTGCCCTATTTAAAGTGAATGTAGTTGTCTCTAATGCATAACCCCAAGATTATAATAGCAAAACGATAAGAGACATCATAGCACGCACCATATCCAATAGAGCATGACTATGACATTCGGACACACCATCACACTATGGTGTTCCAGGTGGCATGAGTTGTGAAACAACTTTGACATTGTCTAAAGTTGTATGCCAAACTCGTAACTCAGATATTCACCTCCACGATCATATCGCAAACATTTTTATCTTATTGTCACGATGATCTTAAACTTCACTATGAATTTGCTTGAACCTTTCAAACGATTCAGACTTGTGTTTCATTAAGTAAATATACATTATATCTACTCAAATCATCAGTGAAGGTAAGAAAATAACGATATCCACCGCATGCTACAAGACTCACTGGATTGCATACATCAACATGTATCATTTTCAATAAATCACTTGCCCACTCCATCCATCTGGAAAAAGGGGTCCTTAGTCATCTTGCCCAAGAGGTATGGTTCGCATGTCTCAACTGATTCGAAATCGAATGAGTCCAAAGATCCATAAGCATGGAGTTTCTTCATGCGCTTTATACCAATATGACATTTAGCGGTAGCGCCACAAGTATGTGGTACTATCATTATTAACTTTGTATCTTTTGGCATCAATGTTATGAACATGTGTATTACTATGATCAAGATTCAACAAACCATTCTCACTGGGTGCATGACCATTGAAGGTATCATTCATGTAAACAGAATAACCATTATTCTCTAACTTAAATGAATAATTGTGTTGCAATAAACACGATCTAATCATGTTTATGCTTAACACAAACACCAAATTACATTTATTTAGGTTTGTCACTAATCCCGAAGGTAGAAAGAGCGTGCGATGTTGATCACATCAACTTTGGAAACATTTCCAACACAAATCGTCACCTCATACTTAGTTAGTGCTTCATTTATTCCATAGCTTTTATTTCGAGTTACTAACATTTAGCAACCGAACCGGTATCCAATACCCAGGTGCTACTAGGAGTACTAGCAAGGTACACATCAATAACACGTATATCAAATATACTTCTATCGACGTTGCCAGCCTTCTTATCTACCAAGTATCTAGGGTTGTTCCGCTTTAGCGACCGCTCTCCTCATAATCGAAGCACTTAGTCTCGGGTTTGGGTTCAACTTTGGGTTGCTTCACTGGAGCAGCAACTGACTTGCTATCCATGAAGTTTCCCTCCTTGCTCTT
The DNA here is from genome assembly GCA_022496015.1 of Hordeum marinum. Classification (NCBI taxonomy): domain Eukaryota; kingdom Viridiplantae; phylum Streptophyta; class Magnoliopsida; order Poales; family Poaceae; genus Hordeum; species Hordeum marinum. The sequence goes on from CM039678.1 coordinate 453,478,530, forward strand.
GCCCTTCTCGAAACTAGTGGTTTGACTAACCATCAACACTTAACGCTCCTTCTTGATTTCTACCTTCACGGTGTCAAACATCGCGAAATAGCTCAGGGATCATTATTTCTATCCCTGGCGTTTTATAGTTCATCACCAAGTTCTAGTAGCTTAGTGACAGTGACTTGGAGAACTATATCAATCACTATCTTGTCTGGAAGATCAACTCCTACTCGATTCAAGCGATTGTAGCACCCAGACAATCTGAGCACATGCTCAACGATTGAGCTATTCTCCTTCATCTTGCAGGCAAAGAATCTTGTTGGAGATCTCATATCTCGCAACACGGGCACGAGTCTGAGATCCTAATTTCAGATCTTAGAACATCTCATATGTTCCGTGACGTTCAAAACGTTTCAGAGCCTCAATTCTAAGCCGTAATGCATGACACACTAAACTATCAAGTAGTCATCAGAACGTGCCTGTCAGATGTTCACAACATCTACAGACAACGCTAGAGGGGTTGGCGCACCGAGCGATGCATTAAGGACATAAGCCTTCTATGCAACAATGAGGACAATCCTCACATCACAGACCCAGTCCGCAATATTGCTACCATCATCTTTCAACTCTATTTCTCTAGAAACATATAAAAATTCAAGGGAGCTACAGCGCGAGCAAGTAATCTACAACAGAATTTGCAAAGACACTACTAACTATGTTCATGATAATGAGTTCAATTAATCATATTACTTAAGAACTCCCACTCAAATTGACATCCCTCCGGTCATTCGAGTGATACATGATCCAAATTCACCAACTCAAGTCCAATCATCACGTGAGTTGAGGTGGTTACAATGGTGAACATCATCATGTCGATCATATCTACTATATGACTCATGTTCGACCTTTCAGTCTCTTGTGTTCCGAGGCCCTGTCTGTACATGCTAGGATCCTCAAGTTTAACCCGAGTGTTTTGCATGTGCAACACTGGCTTGTACCCGTTCTATATGAACGTAGAGTCTATCACACTCGATCATCACGTGGTGTCTCGACATGAAGAACTTTCGCAACGGTGCACACTCGGGGAGAACACAATTTATCTTGAAATTAAGTGAGGGATCACCTTATAATGCTACCGTCGTCCTAAGCAAAACAAGGTGCATAATAGGATTAACATCACATGCAAATCATAAGTGACATGATATGGCCATGAACTTGTGCTTTTGATCTCCATCATGAAAGCACCGGCATGATCTCCATCGTCACCGGCATGACACCATGATCTCCATCAACGTGTCGCCATCGGGGTTGTCGTGCCCACCATGCTTCTATTATTATTGCTACCGTTTAGCGATAAAGTAAAGCATTACATAGCGCTTAATGATTGACACGCAGGTCATACAATAATTAAAGACAACCCTATGGCTCCTGCCGGTTGCCGTACTCATCGACATGCAAGTCATGATAATATATACATCACATGATCATCTCATACATCACATATATCACATCATGTAATTGGCCATATCACATAACAACATACCCTGCAAAAACAAGTTAGACGTCATCTAATTGTTGTTGCATGTTTTACGTGGCTGCTATGGGTATCTAGCAAGAACAATCCTCATCTACGCAAAAACCACAACGGTGATACACTAGTTTCTTTTGAACCTTCTCAAGGACCGCCTTTATCGAATCCGATCCAACTAAAGTGAGAGAAACTGGCACCCGCAAGCCATCTGTGCAACAAGTTGCGGTCGAGGGAACCGATCTCTCGTAAGCGTACGAGTAATGTTGGTCCAGGCCGCTTCATCTCACAATACCGCTGAACCAAAATCCGACCAAGGGAGGAAGCAATCCAAGCATCAACGCCCACAAACCTTTTGTGTTCTACTCGAGATCTCATCTACACATAGACCTAGCTCTGATACCACTGTTGGGGAACGTTGCATGGGAAACAAAAATTTTCCTACGCACACGCAAGATCTATCCATGGTGATGAGCATCTACAAGAGGGAGAGTGGATCTACATACCCTTGTAGATCGCTAAGCGGGAAGTGTTAAGAAACGCGGTTGGTGTAGTCGAACATCTTCGTGATCCAAATCGCTGAGCATCCCGCGATCTCATCACGATCCGTCCCGCGATCCAATCACGATCCGTCACGCGAACTCATCACGATCCGTCTCGTGAACTCATCACGATCCGTCTCGCGATATTGATCACGATCCGTCCCGCGAACTCATAACGATCCGTCCCGCGAACTCATCACAATCCGTCTCGCGATCTTGATCACGGTCCTTCCGATCTAGTGCCGAACGGACGGCACCTCCGCGTTCAGCACACATGCAGCTTGATGATGATCTCCACCGTCTTGATCCAGCAAGAGGAAGTGGAGAGGAGGAAGAGTTCACCAGCAGCGTGACAACGCTCCAGCGATGGTGGTGGAGCAATATCCGGCAGGGCTTCGCCTAAGCATTGCGGAAATCCGATCTGAAGGAGCACCGGTGGAACGGGTAGCACGTGGCCGTAAAAATCTAGTGCAAAACACCCAATACCACCAGTATTTATAGGAGGGAGGGAGGAGGATGGCTGGCGCAAGGCCAAGGCCCCATAGGAGTCGGCCGAACCTATTAGGATTGGAGGACTCTCCTCCAATCCTAGTAGGACTAGGATTCCTCCCTTTTTTTTCCTTTTCCCACCTTTTCCTATTGGGTTTTCTTCTCCAGCCACATGGGCCTTGTGTGGGAGTTTCCACCAGCCCACTAAGGGCTGATATTCACTCTCCCACAGCCCATGAAGCCTCTTGGGTCGAAATACCCCTCCCGGAGGTCTCCAGGTACACTACCGGCACTCCTAGTACACCACCGATGAGCCCGAAACTTTTCCGGTGACCAAAACAGGACTTCCTATATATGAATCTTTACCTCCAGACCACTCCGGAGCTCCTCGTGACGTCCGGGATCTCATCCGGGACTCCGAACAGCCTTCGGTCACCATCATACATAACTCTATACTACCGAAACGTCACCAAACCTTAAGTGTGCAGACCCTGCGGGTTCGAGAACTATGTAGACATGGCCGAGACACCTCTACGGTCAATAACCAATAGCAGGCCCTAGATGACCATATTGGTTCCTACATATTCTACGAAGATCTTTATCGGTCGAACCTCTATGTCAAGGATTCAGTCAATTGTGTATAACGTTCCCTTTGTTCTTCGGTACGTTACTTGCCCGAGATTCGATCGTCGGTATCTCCATACCTAGTTCAATCTCATTACCGGAAAGTCTGTTTACTTGTCCCGTAATACAAGATCCCGTGGCTAACACTTAGTCACATTGCTTGCAAGGCTTGTTGTGATGTTGTATTACCGAGTGGGCCCTGAGATACCTCTCCATCACACGAAGTAACAAATCCCAATCTTGATCCATGCCAACTCAACAGACACCCTCGGATATACCTGTAGAGCACCTTTATAGTCACCCAGTTACGTTGCGACGTTTGATACACACAAGGCACTCCTCCGGTGTCAGTGAGTTGCATGATCTCATGGTCATAGGAACATATACTTGACACGCAGAAAACAGTAGCAATAAACTGACATGATCATATGCTACGTTTGTAGTTTGGGTCTTGTCTATCACACCATTCTCCTAATGATGTGATCCCGTTTATCAAACGACATCTCATGTCCATGGCTAGGAAACCTTAACCATCTTTGATCAACGAGCTAGTCTATTAGAGGCATACTAGGGACATGGTTTTGTCTATGTATCCACACATGCATCTAAGTCTCCGATCAATACAATTATAGCATAGATAATAAACGATTATCATGAACAAGGAAATATGATAATAACTAATTTATTATTGCCTCTGGGGCATATTTCCAACAAATATCAGTACCTCCGCTCCGATTAGTAGTTTAGGTTAGGTTGTTTTAGTCCTTGCAGGTGTGGTGCTTCTTCTTTGAGATTGTCTTTCGGTATCTGATCCTCCTCAAATTCATCCGACCGGACGTCGTCAAAGGAGCTTCGACGTAGATTCCTGATGTCTCCTTGGGGCGATGAGGTTAGGGTTTCTCGTCATGTGGCGAGATTTTGTGTAAGGTGCTTCAAATTTATTTAATGGTTCAGCGATGATGATTGTGGCTCTAGGGCGCTGACCCTTAGAAGGCGTGTGAAACCACAACTTCTTCCTTGCTGGTTTTGGTAATTAATGTCAACATATAGCTCATTAAACTAATAGTTTTATCAATTATATTTTAGGAAATTTTCTATGATTGAAATGACTAGGATACGTGAGGAGGAACCCCTAAGATGCAAAGGAATCATATTTGCAAAAGCTTCAAGACTACATTTGCTTTAAGTGATTTGATCATATTGAGTCCATAGGAAAGCCCATATCATTAAGAGGGGATGAGGTATTGATGATGATCTAGTTGCTCAAGTGCTTAAAGATTTGCCACAAAAACCCTCACATACTTCCTCACAAACACTTTTGTCCAAAACCCTAAATACCAATTCGGTCCCACCGAGTTGCCCACTACGGTCTCATCGAGTTAACCCTAGATAGAACCCTAAACCAAACCCTAACTTCTCAGTGCAATCGAGTGGCACAGCCCTACAGTGTGATTGTAAATAGTTGCATTTGTATTCATGTCATCATGTTCAAGTTCAAATAAATTTGAAATGGGAATTGATAAACCCTAGCACCAAATAAATTCAATTAAGTTCAAATTAAAATCATTTTCAATAAACCCAAAATAGTCTTCAAAATGTCCATGATTTTTGGAAAACGTTGAAAACATCAACGATAGGTTATAAACATTTTTTCTAGCCATCTTGGATTTTGAAGAAACTCAGAACTGTTTGCATTGGAAGCATTAATTTCTATAAATATTTAAATGATCCAATAATTCTAAAAATTGTTGAGGGCCTTTCGAATAACTTAGTTATTGTCCAAAAATATTATCAGGAATTATATAAATGATTTGGTATTTTAAATCCAATCAAACAACTGAAGAAAATAGAAAACATAAACTAAAATGGAAAACGGAGAGGAGGGGCTTACCTGGGCAAATTAGCTGGCCGGCCCAGCCTAGTTGGCCAGTGCGTTGTCCTCCTCGTGCCAGCGGGATGAGGGTGTGGGGAGGTCCTACGTGCCGCTCGTTGCGGCAAGGCGTCGGACATTCGCACAGAGGCGAGCCAACTGGCGATCGAAATGGGCTGGGCCAATTCGGAGAAAACGCACAAGGTACAGTGTCCGGTTTTGGGACACTTCTAGAAGGTTCCTGATCGATTTTGGGAACCTTCTAGAAGGATCTTAAACTCGTATTTACAGTTTTTTATCTGTTTATCTGTTTTTTTGTTTTCCTTTTTTTGTTTTTTCAGTTTATTTCTTTTTCGTTTTTCTGATTCTTTTTCTCCTATTCTTTTTCTGTTTTTCCGTTATCTATTTTATTTATTTTCCTTCTCTTTTTTGTTCTGTAAACAACCCAAAAAACTGAACAGGAACAATTTTTCAAAAACAGGAACATTTTCCAAATTCCAAACCAAAATTTGGAAACACAAACAACTTTTGCATGTGGACATTATTGTAACTCCATAACAAAATTTGAAAACATGAACAAGTTTTAAAGCATGATCATTTTTTGAATCTGTAAACAAATTTTTGAAACGGAGAACAATTTTGAAAACCCCAAACAAATTTGGAAGCGTGAACAATTTTTGAAAAGCACAAACATTTTATGAATCTTGAGAACTAATTTTGAAAATGAGAACAATTTTGAGAAATCCTGAACAAATTCATAAACGTGAACAATTTTTGAATTTTGAGAACAAATTTCTAAATACAGGGAAATTTTTGAAAAACATTTTAGAAAATCCAGAACATTTTTCCAAAAACCATAACATTTTTTTAAAATTCAGAACATTTTTTGAAAAAGCCAAAACATTTTTTGAATTTGAAGAACAATTTTTAAAATCCTGAAAATTTACTGAAAATCCAGAACATTTTCCGAATCTGAAGTACATTTTTAAAAAATACAGAACATTTTTTGAAAATCCAAAACATATTTCTAAAAAGAAAAAAAAATTCTAAATTTAAAGAACAAATTTTGAAATCGCGAACATTTATTGAAAGTTCAGAATATTTTTTGAAAATCCAAAACATTTTTTGAAAATCCAAAACATATTTCTAAAAAGGAAAAAGCAGTTTCCAAATTTAAAGAACAATTTTTGAAATCGCGAACATTTATTGAAAGTTCAGAATATTTTTTGAAAATCCAAAACATTTTTGAAAATCCAAAACATTTTTAAAAAATCCAGAACATTTTTTTGAAACAGAAACAGAAAAAAAAAGAAACATCAAAGAATAAAGAATAAAGAAAACGAAAAAAACGGTTCAGGGAACCTTCTAGAAGTTTATGAAAACCGAAAAAACCTGGATAGGAACATCTAGAAGATTCCCCAAACCGGCTGCCCACTATAGGGGAGTGGGCTGGCCCAATTTGCTTGGTCGGAGGATCGCCCTGTGCGATAGGGGGACATTTTGATGCAGTAAACGTCAAATAGGATTTTCCGAGGGCGTGTCCGGCGCGCGCGAGCTCGGCACCTCCTGCTCGCCTGCTTGCCTCCCTCGCCATGTCCTCGCTCTGGATAGCCTCCGCGGAGACGCCCCGATCGAGCGGACCACCCCATTCCTCCCCTTCGCCTCTCCCTCGCCTGTTCTTCACCATGACCGTGAGGCGGAAGGTGACCGTGTCACTGCTAATGTACGAGGTGGGTACGCGCTTGGATGGTCGTGGTGGTCGCTTCCCCGCGCAGCCGCGCTCCCTTGCGCTCTCGTCTCTCCTTCCTCCCCTCCCTAGAGCAAGCAGACGAGCGGGCTCGCGAGGAGCTTCAGCCCGCAACCCGGATCACCTGCGCGAGCTGCGAGCTTCGGGAGTGAGGCCGTGGCGGAGGAGAGCATGTGGTGGCAGCGTCGGGCGGCCAGAGAGCGGGCAATGGCAAGCAGGGGCGACAACATCGGGCGGCGCTCGGTGATGGTTTGCTACGGAGAGGATGGAGCACGGGTGGAAGAGGATGAGCAGCACACCGGGAGCTTGAGAAAGAGCTCGAGGAGGCACGGTTGACGAGGGCGGGGTGCGGCGCCGGGTCACCGGAGGCGGAGAAGATGACAAGGGCGCCAGCGATTGAGACTCTCCCGCGTCGATTCAGCGACCTCGTAATTCCCCCGCGTCCATGGCGTGCACCAAACTCAAGAGGACGGAGGCGTCCATGGCACCTAGCCACTTTCCCTATCGAGTTGACACCACCGTGCGCCATGGTCGCGACTCGCGAGCTCGACCGGCCTCCTGCACCACGGTCGCGTGCGCACCTGGTCACAGCCTCGCGTGCGCGTGTGTCCTCCATTGTCTGGTCCCCCGTGCCTGCTAAAGTGAAAAATTGCGCCGGTACCGGCAACTACCTACTGCTGGATTTTGCTACGAGGTTTTTGTCCAAAGCTCATCTAAAATCTAAAATTTTCATGGTTCATGTGTGTAGGCTATTTTGAGTGGTGTGATTGGGACTAAAGTTTAGTCTCATATTGCTAGTGAAGAGAAAGCAACACCTCTTTATAAGATGGGCTTTTCTATTACTTATAAGTGAGTGAGAAGAGAAAAGGCCCTCGCACACTCCTTGCTCGCTGTGGGCGATCAGGTTTTTGGGGAGCTCACTCGCGCGACTGCCGGCTACGACGACGACTTCTTCTCCAACCTCAGCAACCTCTTCCTCAACGACATGGGCGACAACATTAACACTGACAGTTTTTGAGGAGCTCACTCGCGCGACTGCTGGCTACGATGACGACTTCTTCTCCAACCTCGACAACCTCTTCCTCAACGACATGGGCGATAACGTCAACACTGACGGTTCTACTCCCGCTGCACCATATGTAATCTTGTCCTCACTATTTGAGATCATACTAGAATTCCTATGTCTAGTTTGTGTCGTAGATTCGTTTTATTCGTTAACTATGCTTGTCTGCATAGTTAGTTGAATCTATACTTTTGCTGTCATGATCTATTTGCTGTTTATTCGGATTAAATCTTATAGTAATTTGCTCATGTATTCAACAACTACAACCAGCCAGTGACACCTCTCAGGCTCGCACAGTATACTTACTCATGCTTAGTATAAGGAAAATTTCCATGTCTAAAATATATTAAGTATTTCGGCAGCTAGCCCACCACTTTGTAATTTTACATGCAGGAACATACTAATACGGCACACCATTCTCTCTCTTGTCCCACACAATAAATCTATTTTTTTTTGTCTAGCCTAATTTGAAACATCCATATCTTTTAAATCGTATGTTTGTTTTTGAAACTTTTTAATATTGAACTCCTTGCGCCAAAAACTTAAAAATGAGATCAGTCTTTGATAGTTTTCAACCACATTTAAATTTGAATGCATATTTACATTTTAAAATAATCAGTTTCACATTGATGCAGTTTCACTTTCTGTGTTTACTATTTCACAATTCTGAATGTACATTTTACTTTTCGCTGGCTTGCTTCACAAAAATAATGTGTATTTCAATTGTACATTTTCCAAATAACCTATTTCACTCTTTTAAAATAAATTGTTTCACATTTTCAAATAACTAGTTTTGCACTAATACATTACAATTTCCTTTATGTGGTCACTATCTTATAATTCAGAACTACATTTTACTTTTCCACTGGCTTATTTCACAGGAAATATCTATATGAATTGCACATTTCTCAAAATAACCTATTTTACTCTTTGAAATAAAGAAATATATTTTTCGGACAATCAGTTCTCACATTGATATAAGACAATTTCATTTTTTGTGGTTACTATTTCACAATATAGAACTTACATTTCACTTTTTACTAATTTGTTGCACAAAAAAACATTTACTTCAACTGCACAGTTCTCAACTAACCTGTTTTCATTCTTTTGAAATAAACTATTTCAAATTCTCAAATAACCAGTTTCATATTTATACATTGCGATTACTATTTCACAATTCAGGACCTACATTTCACTTTTCACTAACGTGCTTCACGAAAACCATATATTTCAATTGCACATTTGTGAAATAACATGTTTCACTCCTTTGAAATAGCGATTGCACTTTTCCAATAAAGAAAAACAGTTTCACAAGTTGACATTTCTGTTTCTGACGGGGTTATTACCCCTGGGTAGGCCAAAGCAACGGGGTTCTCTCCCCCGCTTCAAGAAAAATCACATTGCCGGCTGTCTCACGGCCGGCTTGCACACGGCCGCCAGGCTCATTGCCGGCTGGCTTGCGGCCGGCTGGGCCACGGGCGGCTGCCTCCAGGCCGGCTCTTCCGTTGACCATCGAGCGAGCAAGCCCCCGTTGTTCGGGAACGTTGCATGGGAAACAAAAAATTTCCTACGCACACGCAGATCTATCCATGGTGATGAGCATCTACGAGAAGAAGAGTGGATCTACATACCCTTGTAGATCGCTAAGCGGGAAGCGTTAAGTAACGCGGTTGGTGTAGTCGAACGTCTTCGCGATCCAAATCGTCGTGCGTCCCGCGATCCAATCATGATCCGTCCCGCGATCCAATCACGATCCATCCCGCGAACTTGATCACGATCCGTCCCATGAACTTGATCACGATCCTTCCGATCTAGCGCCGAACGGACGGCACCTCCGCGTTCAGCACACGTACAGCTTGATGACGATCTCCACCGTCTTGATCCAGCAAGAAGGAGTGGAGAGGAAGAAGAGTTCTTCGGCAGAGTGACGGCACTCCGGCGATGGTGGTGGAGCTATTCCGGTAGGGCTTCGCCTAAACACTGTAGAAATCCGATCTAGAGGAGAAATTATGCACTGGAGGAACGGGTAGCACGTGGCTGGAAAAACTAGTGCAAAACCCTAAAACGCACCAGTATAGGAGGAGAGGAGGAGAGCCTTGGCACAAGGGCCAAGGCTCCTATGGTTCGGCCAAACCTACTAGGAGAGGAGGACTCCTCCTCCAATCCTAGTAGGACTAGGATTGCTCCTTTTTTGCCTTTTTTTCACCTTTTCCTATTGGGTTTTCTTCTCCAGCCACATGGGCCTTGTGTGGGAGTTTCCACCAGCCCACTAAGGGATGATATTCACTCTCCCACCGCCAATGAAGCTGCTTGGGTCGAAATACCCCTCCCGGTACACTACCGATGAGCCCGAAACTTTTCCGACGACCAAAACAGGACTTCCTATATATGAATCTTTACCTCCGGACCATTCCGGAGTTCCTCGTGATGTCCGGGATCTCATACGGGACTCCGAACAACCTTCGGTCACCACCACACATAACTCTATACTACCGAAACATCACCAAACCTTAAGTGTGCAGACCCTGCGGGTTCGAGAACTATGTAGACATGACCGAGACACCTCTACGGTCAATAACCAATAGTGGGACCTGGATGTCCATATTGGTTCCTACATATTCTACGAAGATCTTTATCGGTCGAACCTCTATGTCAAGGATTCAGTTAATCCCGTATGATGTTCCCTTTGTTCTTCGGTATGTTACTTGCCCAAGATTCGATCGTCGGTATCTCCATACCTAGTTCAACCTCGTTACCGGCAAGTATCTTTACTTGTTCCGTAATACAAGATCCCGCGACTAACACTTAGTCACATTGCTTGCAAGGCTTATTGTGATGTTGTATTATCGAGTGGGCCCTGAGATACCTCTCCATCACACGGAGTAACAAATTCCAGTCTTGATCCATGCCAACTCAACAGTCACCCTCGGAGATACCTGTAGAGCACCTTTATAGTCACCCAGTTACGTTGTGACGTTTGATACATACAAGGCACTCCTCCGATGTCCGTGAGTTGCATGATCTCATGGTCATAGAAACATATACTTGACATGCAGAAAACGGTAGCAATAAACTGACACGATCATATGTTACGTTTGTAGTTTGGATCTTGTCCATCACATCATTCTCCTAGTGATGTGATCCCGTTATCAAATGATATCACATGCGAATGGCTAGGAAATCTTGACCATCTTTGATCAACGAGCTAGTTCACTAGAGGCATACTAGGGACAGAGTGTCGTCTATTAACCCACACTTGTAATGTGTTTCCAGTCAATACAATTATAGCATGGATAATAAACGATTATCATGAACAAGGAAATATAATAATAAACACTTTATTTATTGCCTCTAGGGCCCGTCCCATCTCTCTGCGCGCGGGTACGATGACAAGACAAGACCCCCACGACGGACCCCAACGTGGCCATAGTGACCGCTGACACGCGGGCACGCATGGCTACAGTCCAGCCGGTCGTACCGCTGACCTTGGCTGACCGCATTCGGACGGGGTAACAGTGCCGGGACGCCTCCACCCACTCCATTACCTTCCACCATGTGGCTACAGCGCTGCCGGTCGTACCGGAGACTTCGGTCGGCTGGCGCAAGGCGACACCGCTCGGGCGGCCCGTGCCGTGGCAGGTGGGCGCGGACCAATCACGGAGCTGGCTGGCGGGCCCAGTGGGCGACGGGACCGCGCAGCCGGTGGACCCTACGGACGAGAGACGACTCAATAGGCGGGCCCCTTGGCCAGCCGGAGAGGCTGCCAGCCGGGTCCCCCCACTCAGTACTTTAGAGATATTGTAAGCCGGGAGGTTGACCTATAAAGCCCCCCTGAGGCCCCCATGCATTAGACAGAGAGACATTCACGCACACACACGAGAACTCTTCCCCCATCCACTCACGTGGCGAAGGAGAAAGAGCCGGCTGCTCCTTCCTCCACCTCTAGACAACAGCTCCAAGAGCACTATTGTAACCACCCTCGTCTATAAACCTAGACCAAGCAGGACTAGGGGTATTACCTCCCACGGAGGGCCCTGAACCTGGGTACATCGTGCGCCCCTCGCCGCTTGTGCCTAATCCCGTTCCAGGAGCCCGTCGGCGTCCTCCGACCCCAATCACCTTCGATAAGCCTACTCATGGCATCTGTCGTGAGAAAACAACGACAGTTTCATATTTGGGTTAATATCGGTTTCATTTGATATAGATTGGTTTCTCGGTTTTCAAGTGAAATAGGTTTTGTCCACATACAAAATGTGAAATGTTGATATTTAAATGTGTTTGACATGTATTCAAGATTGGTCTAGTTCTAAAGGTTTTGCCGTCAGGAGTTCAAATATATAAATTATTTTGAGAACGAACTTATGGTTTAGAAGATATGAATGCTTTTAATTGGTTAAGATGAAATAAAGTTTATGGATTTGTTTGCAAAAGAGAGAGAGAAGAAACAGATTAATTTCATCCTTTGTCTACAAAAAGTAGTACTACGGGTCCCATTAGATTGATAAAAAAGTAGTACTATAGATGTTTAGGTGAGAACCACTAGATGTATTTGGTCCAGTATAATTTTTTATAGCAGAGAAAATAAGAATAATAGAGTGGCAGCTGCACAGATCTTGATGCACATACGAATGGCAGATGTGTTACCGGTAGGTAACGTTAACGCTCAAAACGACTTTCTGCTATGTCTGATTGTGCTCTGTGCGAGAACCCGTTGCGTTGTGGCCCTGTCCCGTCTGCACCATCGTGTGTTGACCGGTCCTAGGCCACTGCCAGGTGGGCCGACCGGTTTGGTTGGCTACCGGTTTTGATCTCGAGACTAAAACCAAGCCACGTTGGCGCTAGTTGTTAAAACAGGGTATCCACATTAAAATAAAACCGTGTCAAGTGTTATCAAGGATGAAAATATCCGGCTTAAATAGTTGAGGCACTAAGTTTTGATGGTTTTGATGTTGAGGAACGATTTTGTGAACTTCTGCAAGAGTTTAAGGATGATAGTTATACTTTTCCCTTTTTCGGTATAATTGCACTATTAATCTCTGAAAACGTTTATACTCTTGGAGGTCCGTTCTGGCAAACTCCAAGCAGCTCCCAATGGTTGAGGGACGATTTGTAAACTTCCGCCCTCTCATCAGTCCCTCGCTCCATCAGCTCACCAGACACCAATTGGGCATGCTCTCTCTATCGCCACGAAAGACGCTCTGAAGGTTGACCAATAGAATTTGATTTCTTAGGCATTCTTTCTACGATATATTGACGTCACACTAGGTAATATGTCTTGGTTCTAGCGAGGCATGTGGTTTGGCTTGTGATGAGCTTCAAGCCTGAACAGAGATATCTTCCCTCTGCCTCTTTTTCCTATCAGAAGTTGTGGTCTGTTGCAACCATGGCACCTGTCTTTCTTATTTTTAGTGTCGAGTCTTGGTAAGTGAGCTCTCTGGGGCATGGAAAGGAAGGTCCTGGTTATTTATTATCAAGATTGAGTTGTGATGTGCACCAATACTGTGTGATACTTGCTTTTTAAGTTCATCACAAGTGTGTGGACCTCCAAAGTCTTAAGGGACATCACCTCCAGGACTGGATGGCACATAACCTAGACGGCATCCAGTGTTATACCATCGTCTGGGAGTATGATCATAGATCCGTTTTGTAAATCTACTTTGGGTGTCTTACTTGGTTTAGCACATGACCTTGTATGTCACTGTATCAGTACTCTGCAAGTCTAGTATGAGATATCTGACAAAAAACATTAGTTGATGTCCTAAGAAATTTAAATAAAAATAAAAATAATTGTAGGCTAAAACAAATAGCTAATAGGGTTCAGCAGCCTATAACATTCATGTTGGAAACGAGTGTTTTTGCAATGCTTCACGATATATTGATCGGTGCATAGCGCACGTATATATGGAGTACAAAGTGGACCACAACCTCAACTATACAATGACTAGGAGGTGGACCGGATTATACAATAGACATGCACAAATCATATATTCAACACCCCCCCCCCCCACAGTCGAAGCGTCACCGGAGACGCAAAGACTGGACCTAAATTCCTCGAAAACAGAAGTCGACAGTCTTTTGGTCATGACATAAGCGAACTGTTGCGCCGTCGGCACGTGGAGGGCCCGGATGCGCCCAAGAGCCACCTGCTCGTGAACAAAGTGTATGTCGAGCTCAATATGCTTCGTTCGTCAATGATGGACCGGGTTGGCGGAGAGGTACATGGCGGAGACGTTGTCGCAGTAGATGAGCGTGGCCTTGTGGACATCACAAAGCAACTCCTAGAGCAGCTGACGAAGCCAAGAGCATTCAGCAACGGCGTTAGCCACTGCCCGATACTCTGCCTCGGCACTCGAGCGGGAGACGGTGGGCTGTCGCTTGGAGGACCTAGAGATCAGAGATGGCCAAAGGTAGACACAATACCCCGAAGTGGAGCGGCGTGTGTCCGGGCATCCAGCCCAGTTCGGATCAGAGTAGGCGACGAGGTCGGTGGAGGCGGAGGCCGTCAGCGTAAGTCCCATGGACGGGGTGCCGCATATGTAACGAAGGATACGCCTCACCAGAGTCCAGTGAGAGTCACGTGGAGCATGCATGTGAAGACAGACTTGCTAAACAACATACTGTAAGTCGGGACGCGTCAGGGTCAGGTACCGCAAAGCACCCACAATGGAGCAATAGAAGGCCGCATCGGATGCGGGAGAACTCTCCAGAGTGGAAACCTTGGCCTTGATGTCGACAGACGTGGGAACAGGCTTGCAGTTAAGCATGGCGGCTCGATCGAGAAGCTCATGGACGTAGCGCTGCTGGTGCAGGAAGAACCCATCTGGCTGTCGAACCACCTCAATGCCAAGGAAGTAGTGCAGGGGCCCCAAGTCCTTTAGGGCAAACTCATCGCGAAGACGAGCAGTGAGCCACTGGAGGAGCGCGACATTGGATGTCGTCAGGATGATGTCGTCGACGTATAGCAGCAAGTAGGCCGTGTCAACTCCGTGATGGTACACGAAGAGGGACGCATCAGAGCGAGTCGATGTAAATCCGAGCGTCTGCAGGACTGCAGTGATGCGCTGGTACCAGGCCCGAGGCGCCTGCTTCAACCCGTAAAGGGAATGGGAGAGCAAGCACACATGGTCTGAATGTGTGGCGTCGACGAAGCCGGTGGGCTGATCACAGAACACCTGCTCAGCGAGGTGGTCGTGCAAGAAGGCGTTGGAAACATCCAACTGATGCACAGGCCAAGCTTGGGAGACGGCGAGCAGAAGCACGGTGTGGATCGTGCCCGGTTTGACAACCAGGGCAAAGGTGTCGGTGAAGTCCACGCCCACACGTTGCCGAAAGCCCCGAACCACCCAGCGAGCTTTATAGCGCTCGAGAGTGCCATCCGGACGAGTCTTGTGCCGAAATACCCACTTGGCCGTGATGATGTTGGCACGAGGCGGCCGAGGAACGAGCTGCCAGGTACGGTTCCGCTAGAGTGCGTCGAACTCTTCCTGCACCGCAACAAGCCAATGAGGGTCCCGAAGGGCTGCTCGAGATGAGGATGGGAGAGGGGACGGCTCAAAGACAGAAGCAGCGAGAAGGTACTCATCGCTGTTGTACCGCGTGCTCGGGCAGAAGGTGCCAGCCCGAGAGCAAGTCATCGGGCGGGGCAGCGAGTCCGGGGTGGCGGCGGGCGATGACGAAGAAGAGCCCGCCGCCTCCGAGACCGCGGACGAGGCTGCCACGGGCGAGGCCACCGCGGACAAGGCCGCAGGAGGCGTCACGGCCGCCGGGGAGGCCGATGGCGGCGCAACCGCCGAAAAGGCCGACGACATGGTCGGGGCTAGGGACACCAAGGGCGTCGCGGGCATCGGTGGAGGTGCAGCCCCTAAGGCAGCCAGCCGGGGAGAAACTTGACCCGTGGCGCGGGAGGGCACCCTCAAAGCCGGGAGGCAGCCCAAGAGAGGCTCGTGGGCGGCCGTCATCGGGAGCGGGCAAAGCCGCAACATCCGAAGGTACCTGCTGAAATGGAAAAACCAACTCATCAAAGTACACGTGTCGGGAAGTGATCACCCGATGGGAGATAGGATCATAGCAGCGATAGCCTTTGATGTTGGAGGGATAGCCGAGAAAGATGCAGGCCACAGACCGAGGTGGGAGCTTATGAGGAGTAGTGGAAGCGATGCTAGGGTAGCAAAGGCAACCGAAGATGCGGAGCTCAGCATAGGAAGGTGGCGTGCCGAACAAAAGGTGATGAGGTGCAAAATTTCTGCGAGTGCGACATAGACGAATGTTGATGAGTAGTGATGTGGTGGCAAGCGCGTCGGGCCAAAAACGTGGTGGCACGTAGGCGTGAAACAGGAGGGTACGAACGCAGTCATTAAGAGTGCGAAGCACGCGCTCAGCGCGGCCATTTTGTTCCGAAGTGTACGGGCAAGTGAGACAAAAAATCATGCCGTGTGTGGCGAGAAGGTTGCGGATCACAAGGTTATCAAACTCCTTCCCGTTGTCTGTTTGCAACGCATGAATGGGACGTCCAAACTGCGTGGAGACATAGGAGTAGAACGTGGTGAGAGTGGCAACAGCATCCGAGTTTTGCCGCAACGGAAAGGTCCACACATAGTGCGAAAAATCATCGAGTATGACAAGATAATAAAGATAGCCCGTGTTACTTGCGACAGGAGAAGTCCAAACATCACTATGAATTAGCTCAAATGGGTATGATGCTACATGCGAGGAAGTGGTAAAAGGAAGACGAACATGTTTGCCGAGACGACAAGCATGACAAGTGTGATCGTCGATCTTATTACACGTGAATGAAAAAATCCAAAGAATATGACGAAGGGTGGCGGTGTTGGGATGACCGAGACGAGCATGCCAGAGGTCCATGCCGGCGGAAAGTGCCATGGGTGTAGCGACGGAGGAAGGGGACGAGTGGACCGGGTAGAGATCATCCGGGTTGTTACATCGGTGGAGCACCATCCGGGTACGGGCATCCTTAACAGAAAAGCCAAACATGTCAAATTCAATGGTGACATGATTTGTACGTGTAAGATAACGAACGGAAACAAGGTTTTTAATGATGTCAGGAGAGACAAGTACGTTAGAAAGAGATAATGGCATGGAGTTAGAAGAAAAAGCAGCATGGCCGACATGAGTAATAGGCATGAAAGAACCGTCACCCACGGTAATGCGAGTAACGGTGTGAACAGGGTGAGCGGTAAGAAGGTTACCGGGGTTGGCGGCCATATGAGCCGTGGCTCCGGTGTCCATATACCAGTCGCCACCACCAGTGTACTGCTGCGGTGTGGGGGCGGTGTGAAGGGCCGCTAGAAGCGCGGGGTCCCAAGGTGCCGGCTGGAGGGCCAGGGACGACGATAGCGGCTGTGGTGGCGGCACTGCGAACCCTCCGGCCAGGTAGCCCATAGGCCACAGAGGGGCTGTAGGGCAGCGTGGGCGGGTACGGCCGAGGAGCCGCATGAAGCGCCTAAGGAGAGGCCGGACGAGGACCGAAGAAGCCGGGGACGGGGGCGCGTGGGACAAGCTTGGAGTACGCGTGAACGATCCCCGTCCAGGGGTTCTGGCCAGCCTGCCAGGGCACCGGCAGGAGCTACTGTTGCGGGTGGCGCGATGCCCTGCCGTGGCCAGCCGGCTGCTGTTGCTGCTATTTGTGGCCACCGCGGCCACCGCGGCCATCGCAGAGCTGCTGCTGATGCTCGGCGAGGGGCGGTGGCGGCGCCGGGTAGGGGAACCCAGACGGCGGCGGCGCCTGGAAGGGCCCCGGTGCAGGCCGCGGCGGGGGAGCCGGGGCGGTGGGCGGCGCGCCGCCGTGGGTACCGGCGGTGACGGCCGTGTGGGTGGCCCGGGTACGCGACATCCGTAGCCTCCTCTCCTCCAGCTTCAGGTACGCGATGATCTTGGGAAAGATAGGGTTGGTGATGAGAGGGATGTTGGAGGCGGCGTTCCCGTAGTCGTCGTTCAGGCCGGCGATGAGGGTGCTGAGAAGAAGCTCGTCGGAGACCTTCTCACCGAGGTCACGGAGCTCGTCAACAAGCTTCTTGAGGCACATGCAATAATCGTCAATAGACGAGTCGAGCTGCTGGCACCCAAAAAACTTGCTGTGCAGGAAAACCTTGCGTTGGAGCGCGTTGTCGGTGAAGAGGCCTTTGAGCTTGGTCCAAACGGTGTGAGCGTCATCGTCGGCGGAGACCACCGTGTGGAAGAGGTCCTTCGAGATGGTGGTGTAGAACCAACGGATGAGAATAGCGTCGATGGACGTCCACTCCGCATCGTCCGCCATGAAGCGGGAATCCACGGAGCCATATATGTGATCCCGGAGGTTGTACTCACGGAACACAAGGGAGAAGTACGTCTTCTAGGCATAGTACGTGGAGGAGAGGTGATCGAGAATGATGGGAACCCGAGCGAGGATGTTGAGATCGCGGATGACGACGGGGTCGGGACCGTCGAACAGGTTGGTGCGACTGCTGCGGGTGGTGCCGGAGGAACTGGGGGAGGCCATGATCCGAGAGGGGGGTGGGGGTGCGGCGGCTCGCGGGGAGGCGACGCAGTAAAGGGGTGGTGGCGCGGCTTGGGACGGTGCGGCGTGATGCGGGCGGAAGCGTGGGTGGCGGCGGCTCACGTGGGCGGCGGCGGAAGAACGCGGCGGCGGCGGCGCGTGGTGGCGACGGCGACGGGTTGCGGCGGCGGCGCGTGGTTGCGGCGGCGGCGGGTTGCGGCGGCGGCGGCGGCGATGAGATCGTGGCGGCGGCGGCAAGGGGTAGGGTTAGGGTGGGCGACGATGGCTCACGGGGGCGGCGGCACGACGGCGACATCGCGTGGTGGTGGCAGCGGCGGGTGGCGGCGGCGGCGGTGGCGATGAGATCGCGGCGGCGGCGGTGGAAATGGTTAAGGTTAGGATCGCAGGTCTGATACCATGTTGGAAACGAGTGTTTTGGCAATGCTTCACGATATATTGATCGGTGCATAGCGCACGTATATATAAAGTATAAAGTGGACCACAACCTCAACTATATAATGACTAGGAAGTGGACAGGGCTATACAATAGACATGCACAAACCATATATTCAACAATTCATGACCAATAATAGATGAGAAACGATCATGGCCCTAATAACTTGGCACTTTACTGTTGAGTTGTTGGCGCCTCCCTACCCTATTAGTTTGATCTCACTTCAGATGGCCAAGGTCTCAACCTACAACTTCATTGGAGAAACCTGCCGAAAAATGGAGTCATGTGCTAGACTCTCTGGAGTCAGTCTCTATTACCGATGCTAGTGGGCACGATTGATCTCGATACGGCCATCTGGTGACAGAGATTGGTAATCGTCTTGGTAAAAGGGATATCTTAGTCATAAGAAAAAGAAATTACAAGCATTGAGCTAGCTAACCTACGATGGTCCCAAGGCCGAACAGCTTGTTGGTTCTCGGAACTTCCCAAGAGGAATAGTTAATTTGACTGGTTTGACACCGCCCCAGTTTGACGCAAACCACCCTGGCCATCAAACATGATCTAACAACTCAATCTATTAAGTCGAATTTCTAATCGTTATAGCTTAATTATAGATTTCACGCTTGACACCATTAATCGTCAAAATTCCCTCAAAAATCTTATTTTTAGCGAAGTAAGTCCCTCTAAAACCTCACAACAGAAAAGTCTTAACACCATTAGTTACACTTTACATTCGAGTGTCTCAAAATATTGAAGAAGTTAATACGGTTCAAAAAACCTGCTAAATGTAGTGCAAGATAAGAATGGGGCTTGTGGAAATCGTAATATCCAGAATTCAATAACTGGTTGAATTAGTAGAATTCTGATCTTAATTTTAAAAATATCCGGTTCAATTTTCCTACCTTTTGGCTTACTAGTTTTCCCCAAGCTAAACTTTGGATTAAGTTTTCCCATTTCTTTTCCTCATATGTGGAAGGGTTCAAATTGAACGATTTCCCCATCCCTTGATCATAATTCTTAGATTCAGACCCTCATCAGAACCAGAGAAGTTGACCTATCCTAAAATTTCATGTTAGTGTTATTTGTATTTATTTTCTCCCAAAAATCCTTCTAAACCCTATCTCCAAAGCATTTATGTTGTTAGTGTTGATGATTACCTTTTGCTTTGACACATCTTGAATCTAAATTCCGAACACCTTCCATATTATTATTTTGCAGCGAATACCTTCCATATTCTACAGTGTACCATCTTACCATAATATCTTTTCTAGAAAATATATCCAATATTTTTTGTGAAACTAGTTATAATGAGCTCCTCCACTTTTGGTAATTGAGTTGTTAAAATATGGTGTTTTTTTTCTTTGACGGATGAAATATGGTAGAGGTTTTAATATCACTCTGTGCGTTCGGTTTATTCGATTTAAATGGTTCAGTTTATACGGTTTTTCGGTTTGTATGGTATTGATACTTCGGTAAATATGGTATGAAATTTGGACATGGTTCGGTTTCGGTATATACCAAATTATTTTGGTATGGTTTCGGTATACACCGTAAAAACCAAAGTTGACGCGAATTTGAAGATGACATATAACATATTACAAATGTATGACTTAAAACACATGTCTTTTTATACAAAGAGTATATAACTATATCCAAGTGTATATGCATGTATGAATTCGATGGTTATGGACGTGCTTAGGATTCTTGTGAAGAGAAATATGACTCAATTACAAGAAAAAACAGATATATAAATATATTTTGTACTTCGGTTTATTCGGTTAACCATTCTGATTTTCAGTATATACCATAAAAACCAAAATTCAAATCGGTATGAAAAGTTCATACCATACCAAAACCATAAAAATCATAATATTGGTTCGGTTTTGTTTATTTCGGTATGGTTTTTCGGTTCAGTTTTAAAATGCACGGGGTGATTTTAATAGGTGCTATATGGTGGTTGTTAATCATTCAGCACAAAGAGAGCTGGATTGAATCATGACTCACACAATATATAGCCGAGCTCGGAGTAAAACAAGTGTTACATAGAACCTGGTTGGTGGCATGCACAATATTGCTCTTGCATGGAGGACTGAGGGCACATGGTCATCTTAATGTGTAGAATTGTATGTGATACTTTTCACGACATGTTCACTCTCCTAAAACCATGTTAATGTACATTATCAAATATGTTTAAATAGAAAATAAAAAATGAATTAGACAAAGGTGATATGTAGGGAATCTATTATTGATTCGATATTTAAATACAAAAATTAAATAATTGTCAATGATAGAAAGATATTGTGGAAAATTCCTTTGCACTCTCAGACATGATGTCACAAAAATATTTGATAATATGAGTTTATATTTCATTTAATTTTTGCTAATTTTATTACCAATTTATTAGTACAACTATCTAAGAAGATTTCCACACAAGTTTTATATATTGCACAATTGAAATTAGAATGCACAAATAACCAGAAGGAATGTTGCGCATCCAAAAGCCTAATATATGATGCGGAAATTCCGACTCTTGTAGTGTCTTGGGATAATTCTTATATGACACTAGCTTGATTTGTTGTAGCATGTGACACCAAACCTTTGCACCTCGCTGCTCGTTCATCTTGTGTTCTGATCGATTAAGCCATAAAAAGTGAAAATTATCTTAACAGCCCGAGCGAATAATTGATCCCTCCTTTTCCCAACGACTTCACAGTCTATAAAGATCACAAATTGCATCTAGTGTAGTGGCACATTTCGCCACTCCTCACAGGTTACGTTGTAGCACCCCATCACGCATTTGTTGATGGTAAGTACCTCGGCACCGAGGACGAGCAGACACCACACGAGGCAGGCGAGCTCACACGCGTGCAAAAGGGCTGTATCGCCATGTTAGTGCCCCAGCTCAGGTGGCCTACGCGGCCTGCAGCGATGTCATGTCCGTCCCATGTGAGACGTGCTACGGCGACTGGAAAAGGATAGAACTGCCTCGCCACCACCGTTGTCATCTCGTAGGCGGCCAGTTAGCTCCCACACCAAGAGGCCTCTATGGAAAATTTAGGGGATAGAGATACAACTGACATGTGTCGCTGCAGGCACTGCACGAGGCAAGCGAGCTCACACACACACAAGAGAGGAGTGTGCCCCAGCTCGGGTGGCCTACGTGGCCTGTAGCGATGTCATGTCCGTCCCGTGCGAGATGTGCTACGGCGACTAGAAAAGGGTAGAACTGACTCGCCACCACCGTTGTCATCTCGTAGGCGGCCAGTTAGCTCCCACAGCAAGAGGCCTGTATGGAAAATTTAGGGGATAGAGATACAACTGACATGTGTCGCTGCAGGCACTGCACGAGGCAGGCAAGCTCACACACACACAAGAGAGGAGTGTGCCCCAGCTCGGGTGGCCTACGCGGCCTGTGGCGATGTCATGTCCGTCCCGTGCGAGATGTGCTACGGTGACTAGAAAAGGGTAAAACTGCCTCGCCACCACCGTTGTCATCTCGTAGGCGGCCAGTTAGCTCCCACAGCAAGAGGCCTGAATGGAAAATTTAGGGGATAGAAATAGAACTGACATGTGGGCTCCATGTCATAATGTCCAGCATACTGGACAAACAAATAGGGCTGATTTTGTGTGCAACATGGTCCTGACTGGTGGGCTATCTCTGTCATAGAAGCAACTTTGTAGGTTTTGAGCAAAAAGTAGAAACAACTTTGTAGGTTTTAGGGAGAATTTGTAAAGCCGAAGTTGGTATATTTTACCAAAAAAAATAGAAGAAACTTTGTAGGTTTTAGGGAGAATTTGTAAAGCCGAACTTTTGGGGGACGGTTGCTTGAATTGTGATAGTTCTTTTTTAAATGCTCCGTCAAAATGATATTGTGCACTAGAAGGGCTGAAAATGCCTGATTTTGCTATGAGGCCTTTGGCCCAAAGCCCATTCAAGATCTGAAATTATCATGGAACATGTATGTTGGCTGTTTGAGTGGTGTAGTTGGGACTAAAGTTTAGTCCCATGCCGCTAGTGGAGAGGGAGCAACACGTCTTTAGAAGGTGAGCTCTTCTAGCACTTGTAAGAGAATGAGAAGAGAAGAGGCCCTCGCGCACTCCTCCTCCTTGCTCGCCACACCATGCCTCGTCACGATGCGCCGCGGGTTGCGGGATTGAGCCAAGCCGAGCTCATACCTACGCGCTTATTCTTACCGGTCAGGAATGGAGAGTCCTTAACAGATGCGCCACGGTTTGAGACGTCGGATCGTGGGCTGTAACCGACTCGGACGTGGGTCTATCCCACGTCTCTCCACCGCCGCGCATATATATACGCGAGGTCCCTGCTAACCCTAGCCGCCGTCACAACATATGGTTTCACACCGTTCCAGATCATTGCGCCGCCATCCAAGTCTTCTCCATCCCTCCTTCCGGCGTGCACCGCGAGAAGGGACACCAGGCCTCCAGAACACTGTCTCTTGTGATCATGTAGGGGAGAGGGGCGATCAGGTTTTTGGGGACTGCACACGCGCGACTGTTGGCAGTGACGGTTTTCCGGACGACGACTTCTTCCCTGACCTCGGCAACCTCTTCCTCAACGACATGGATGACAACGTCAACACTGGGGGTTCTACTCCCACTACACCGTATGCAATCTTGTCCTTCCTGTTTGAGTTCATACTATAATTCTTATGTCTAGTTTGTGTCGTAGATTTGATCTACTCATTTACGTTGCTAGTCTGCATGATTAGTTTAATCTATGCTCTTACTGTCATGTTTTATTTTCCTATTCGGATTAAATACTGTAGTAATTTGCTCATATACTCAACAATTCAACAACCTGATTATAGGCAATTTACTCTAAGTGGTTTTGTTGCGCATCTGAAGCCGCCTACCTTCAAGGGGGTGCAATATAAGAGGTGGCGCACGAGAGCAGTCTACTGGTTTCATATCATGTACTGCTATGATGCCACCAAGGGTAACCCCGAGGGCGATCTTAATCCTGCACAGCAGGAAGCTTTTGAGAAGATCGATACCCTCTTCAAGGGCGCCCTTCTAAGTGTTCTTGACGATTTCATTGTGGATTCGTATATGTCGTTTGACAACAACAAAGACATGTGGGTTGCGCTCGAGGCCAAGTTTGGCGCCTCGGACGTTGGCATCGAGTTGTACATCATGGAGCAATTCTATGACTACAAGACGATTGGTGAGTGCTCTATTGTTCAACAAGCTCATGAGATACAGTCTCTCACCAAGGAACTTGAGTACTTCAAGTGTGTATTGCCGGACAAGTTTGTGGCCGGCGACATCATTGCCAAGCTTCCACCTTCGTGGAACAACTTTGCTACTTCTCTGAAACACAAGAGACATGAGTTTTCCGTTTCGGATCTCATTGGAACTCTTGATGTTGAAGAGAAGGCGAGAGCAAAAGACACACGCGCTCGAGCTGTTGAGGGAGCTTCTAGTGCCCACGTGGTGCAGAAGAAGAACTTCCATCTCAACAAGCTCCAAAACAACAAGAACAAATCTCAGGGCAAAGGCAAGTTTGTTGCAAAGAACAAGCCGTCACAATCTATCAACTTCAAGAAGAATTCTCATAAGAAGGGGAAGAGACTATGCCATGTCTGCGGTGATCCTAATCACTGGGCTTTGAGATGTCCTAACCGCTATGAGGAGCGCGAACATGAAAAGAGCGGCAAGTCTGCTAGTGTTGTCATTGGTGATACTGATATGAAGGATTCTGGGTACGGTATTTTTCCTACCATCCTTTCAGTTTGTCATTCTCCAGATTGGTTAATTGACACTGGTGCTAATGTACATGTTTGTGGTGATGCCTCTATGTTTTCTTCTTACCAGGTCACAGGGACTTTTCCCGTGCTGATGGGAAACGGGTCACATGCCACTATTCGAGGGGTCGGTACGGTCGATCTGAAGTTTACTTCGGGGAAGATCGTGCGTCTGAAGAACATTCATCATGTGCCCTCTATCAATAAAAATCTCGTTAGCGGTTCCCGTTTGTGTCGAGATGGTTTTAAGTTGGTTTTTGAGTCCAATAAAGTTGTTATTTCTAAATATGGACAATTTGTTGGAAAAGGCTATGAGTGCAGAGGCTTGTTCCGCCTGTCTTTGTGAGATATTTGCACTAAAGTTATTAATAATGTTTGCCACGATAATGAGTCTAATATTTGGCATTCGCGACTTTGTCATATTAAATTTGGTTGCATGACGGGGCTAGCCAATATGAGTTTAATTACGAAATTCACTACTGTTAAGGGCTCCAAGTGCCAAGTGTGTGTGCCCAAGCCAAGCAACCTCGCAATTCCCATAAGACTGCGAAGGCGAGACACTTAGCGCCACTAGAGCTGATCCATTCTGATCTTTGTGAGATGAATGGCGTGTTGACAAAAGGTGGAAATAAATATTTCATCACGTTGATTGATGACCACTAGATATTGCTATGTGTACCTTCTAAAAATCAAAAGATGAGGCTTTAAACTTCTTCAAAAACTATAAAGCTGAAGTAGAGAACCAACTTGATCAGAAAATTAAACGGCTTAGGTCTGATCGTGGTGGACAGTATTTTTCCAATGAATTTGATTTGTTTTGTGCGGAACATGGTATAATCCATGAGAGGACGCCTCCCTATTCACCTCAGTCAAATGGGGTAGCCGAAAGAAAGAACTGTACTCAAACTGATTTGGTTAACGCCATGTTAGACACATCGGGTCTCTCCAAGGCATGGTGGGGGGAGGCGCTAATGACTGCATGTCATGTCCTAAGCCGAATTCCCACAAAGCATAAAACCATTACTCCGTTTGTGTAATGGGAAAGGAAAAGGATGAAACTCTCTTATCTATGTACTTGGGGTTGTTTGGCGAAAGTTAATATACCAATTCCCAAGAAGCGCAAGCTTGGACCAAAAACCGTGGATTGTGTTCTTCTGGGCTATGCTTTTCATAGCATTGGCTATAGATTTTTGATAATAAAATCTGAGGTACCTGACATGCATGTTGGTACGATTATGAAGTTGAATGATGCGATTTTCTTTGAGGACATATTTCGTATGAAGGATATGTCTAACTCATCAAATCATGAGATACCTACTCTATCTACTCAGGAATTCTCTATAATTCCTGAACCCACCATTGCGATGGAATACGTTGAGAATCCTGAGGAGGATGACAATGAAACTTCTATAAGGAGTAAGATACGAAGGACTGCAAAGTCTTTTGGTGATGATTTCATTATGTACCTCATGGATGACACACCCATGCTCTTTCAGAAGCCTATGCATCTTCTGATGCTGACTAGTAGAAGGAAGTTGTCCGTAGTGAGATGGATTCCATCTTAGCTAATGGAACCTGGGAAGTCACTAATCGTCCTTATGGGTGTAAACCCATGGGATGTAAGTGAGTGTTCAAGAAAAAACTTAGACCTAATGGTACAATTAAAAAGTACAAGGCATGGCTTGTGGCCAAGGGTTATACCCAGAAACAAGGTGAAGACTTCTTTGATACTTACTCACCTGTGGCTAGACTGACCACTATTCGGGTGCTACTATCACCGGCTGCCTCACATAGTCTTCTCGTTCATCAAATGGACGTTAAGATGGCTTTCCTCAATGGAGAGTTGGATGAGGAAATTTACATGGATCAGCCTGATGGTTTTATAGTACCTGGCCAGGAAGGGAAAGTGTGCAAGTTATTGAAGTCCTTATATGGCCTTAAGCAAGCTCCTAAGTAGTGGCATGAGAAGTTCGAAAGAACATTAACTGCTGCAAACTTTGTTGTAAACAAAGCTGACAAGTGTGTATACTATCGCCATGGTGGGGGTGAAGGAGTTATTCTTTGTCTGTATGTCGATGACATACTGATCTTTGGAACCAACCTTGAACTAATCAAGGAGGTTTAGGATTTCTTATCTTGCTGTTTTGATATGAAAAATCTTGGAGTAGTTGATGTTATATTGAACATCAAGCTGCTGAGAGATGAGAATGGTGGGAGTACAGTGCTCCAATCTCACTATGTGGAAAAGGTCTTGAGTCGTTTTGGGTATAGCGACTGCAAGCCTTCTCCAACTCCATATGATGCTAGTGTGTTGCTTCGAAAGAATCGGTGAATTGCTAGAGATCAACAGAGGTATTCTCAGATTATAGACTCGCTTATGTATTTGGCGAGTGCCACGAGGCCTGATATCTCGTTTGCTGTGAGCAAACTAAGCCGGTTTGTATCAAAACCAGGAGATGATCATTGGAATGCACTTGAGAGAGTTATGCGCTATTTGAAAGGCACTGCGAGCTATGGGATTCACTACACCGGGTACCCGAGGGTACTGGAGGGTTATAGTGACTCAAATTGGATATCTGATGCTGATGAGATTAAAGCCACAAGTGGTTATGTTTTTACACTTGGTGGTGGCGCTGTTTCCTGGAAGTCTTGCAAGCAGACTATCTTAACAAGGTCAACTATGAAAGCAGAACTCACAACATTAGACACAACAACTGTTGAGGCAGATTGGCTTCGTCAGCTCTTGATGGACTTACCTATGGTTGAAAAACCAATACCCGCTATCCTGATGAACTGTGATAATCAAACTGTGATCATAAAGATAAACAGTTCTAAGGATAATATGAAGTCCTCAAGGCATGTGAAGAGGAGATTGAAATCTGTCAGAAAAATGAAGAACTCCAGAGTTATAGCATTGGATTATATCCAAATGTCTAAAAACTTGGCAGATCCCTTCACAAAGGGTTTATCACGTAATGTGATAGAAAATACATCGATGGAGATAGGTTTGAGACCCACCGTATGAGTTGTCCATAGTGGTAACCCACTCTATGTGATCGGTGATCCCGTGAAGTAGAAGTGGGAGACAAACTATTGGATAGCTAGAAGGAGAGTATCCCTATATTTGCTATCCCACTCCGTGAAGATGCAATACTCTCATAGTCTGCATGGCAGGTTGATACCTATCTTAATGTGTTCCAAGTGGCTTATTTGGGTAAGCAGAGATGTTGTCCTGCAGGACATCTCCTGAGGAACACACCTATATGAATTCGACTGTAAACGTCACAGTCTATGAGAATCGGGTGTTCTCTAATAAGTTCATGAAATGCCTTGGAGTATGGCGTATATGCTCCACCCGCGGGGAAGCCTTGCGGCAGCCCAGTATCGGTCAAGGATTTGTGTGAAACTAGACTGACAGAAAACTTGTAGTTCAAGGCATAGTCTACTATTCAAGTTGTGATCTAGTGTAGCATAAATTTCTAAATGGAAGTTTAACTTAACAGTCTTCATCAAGAACCAGTATATAAACAATGATTTGGAACTAAGCAATGATGAGATGTGCCGATGAGACTTTGTGGGGGATTGCTGGATTTTGCTATGAGGCCTTTAGCCCAAAGTCCATCCAAAATCTGAAATTCTCGTGGCCCATGTGTGCTGGCTGTTTGAGTGGTGTAGTTGAGACTAAAGTTTAGTCCCATACCGCTGGTGGAGAGGAAGCAACACCTCTTTATAACGTGAGCTTTTCTAGCACTTGTAAGAGAGTGAGAAGAGAAGAGCCCCTCGCGCACTCCTCATTCTCGCTCGCCTCGCCACGCCACGTCATGATGCGCCGCGCCGCGCGGCGCCGCGGGATTGAGCCGAGCCGAGCTCACACCTACGCGCTTATTTTTGTCGGTTAGGAACGACGAGTCCTTAACACACGCGACACGATCTGAGACGTCGGATCGTGGGCTGTAACCGACTCGAACGTGGGTCTATCCCACGTCTCTCCACCGTCGCGCATATATATACACGAGGTCCCTGCCAAACCTAGCCGCCGTCACAACATATGGTTTCTCACCGTTTCAGATCATTGCGCCACCATCCAAGTCTTCTCTGTCCCTCCTTTCGGCATGCACCGTGAGAAGGGACAGCAGGCCTCCGAACCCCGCCTCTTGTGATCCTGTACGGGAGAGTGGCGATCAGGTTTTTGGGGAGCGCACACGCGCGACTGCTGGCAGCGACGGTTTCCCGGACGACGACTTCTTCCCCGACGACAACGTTAAAACTGGCGGTTCTACTCCCGCTGCACCGTATGCAATCTTGTCCTCCCTGTTTGAGTTCATACTAGAATTCTTATGTCTAGTTTGTGTCATAGATTCGATCTACTCGTTTACGTTGCTAGTCTGCATGATTAGTTTAATCTATGCTCTTACTGTCATGTTTTATTTTCTACTTATTCGGATTAAATACTGTAGTAATTTGCTCATATACTAAACAGAAAAGATATCGGGAGAAAGATTACGCAAATGGCATTATTTGCAAAAGTATTGCGAGTAGGTTTAGAATCTTTATCTCCAATCATTATATGATGTTAGTTACTGGGAATAGAATACATATCCTTGAACGGTTGATAAACTTCAAAACCACCATAACATAACTCAGTGCCTCAGCTATTTAAACCAGATTTTCCCCCGACCCTGATAAAGCTTCATGCGGTTTTAGTCTGACATGGACACCGGTTTTGGCTAATACAGCCATGTGACCTGCTTTTGATTGCCATGTCTGTTAGGTGACCAGAGAACCTCCCGTGGAAGAGCATGGCAGTGTGGCGCAGGGTCATGGAGCTTCAGTTTCGATCCAGGTCACCCAGTTACGTTCCAGGAGTCCAGCGTCGGGAAGCACGGCTGCTCCGCCGCCGCCGCCAGCGGGTGCTGAAGGACGTTCCAGAAGAGCGACTTGGGCCGCGGCCGCCGCAGGGTCTGACGGTAGCAGGTGCTTGAAGTCAAGGGGCGGCAGGAGGAAACGGAGGTCGGCATCGTCGCCGACATCTGGCTCGGCCTCGGCGCTGGTGACGCGCTGCACCGTGAGGCGGAAGGTGGCCGCGTCAGTGCTAATGTACGCGATGGCCTGATGGCACGCGTCTTGGATGGCCGTGGCCGTCGTTTGCCCGCGCGGCCCCCCTCGCTCTCGTCTCTCCTTCCTCCCCTCCTAGAGCAAGCGGACGAGCCCGCTCGCCAGGAGCTCCAGCCAGAAGCCCGGATCACCTCTGCGAGCTTCAGGAGCGAGGCCGGTTTTGACCTCGAGACTAAAACCAGGCCATGTTGGCGGTATTTGTCAAAACTGGGTATCCACGTGAGACTAAAACCACCTGAAGTGTTATCAAGGATGAACAATATCCGGTTTAAGTAGTTGATTTGCAAGAGTTCAAGGTCAAAAAATAATTGCACTATTGACCTCTCTGAAGATGCTTATACTCTTGGATGTCCGCTCCAGCTACCTCCAAGCAGTTCCCAATGGTCTGTTATCTCTAAGCTTGGAGCTCTGTCAATGGCGAAAGCGAAATGAGGGACTGAATTTTGTGCAGCGCTCAACTCTGCTGCTTTTCTGCTTTTTCTCTTCTTATTCACTTCATGAACGGGAAAAAGGATCAAGAACAGCCCCCACTACTGGATCGTGCCATCCACGATCACGGGCGTGCTCATGCCGCGAGCTAAGACCTCGGAATCGCACGTGCCGCGTCCTCAGGCTCTAACTAACTGAAAACAGGAAAAAAACGCTGACTGATGAAACTGAAAAAACACTGCTGCTGCTGCAGCCCAACTAACCTACAGAACTACTCGGTGATTGACCTGTCACGCTAGATTATTAGCTAACATGGTCTCCAACTCACCGGTCCCTCGCTCCATCGGCATTCGGCTCACTAGACACCACCTGCGCATGCTCGCTTCGTCGTCGCGAAAGACGCGGTGAAGGTTGACCGAGAGAATTTGATTTCTTAGGCACTCTTTCCACTGCATATTGACATCACACTAGGTAATCTGTCTTTGGTTCTAGAGAGGCATGTGGTTCGGCCTGTGATGAGCTTCAAGCTTGAACGGAGATCTCTTCCCTCTGCCTCTCTTTCCTATCAGAAATCATGGTGTGTGTAGTGTAACCATAACACCTATCTTGCTCATATTTACTATCGAGTCTTGGTAAGTGAGCTTCCTGGGGCATGGGTAGGAAGGTTCTGGTTATTTATGATCAAGATTGAGTTGTGATGTGCAACAAACATGTGATACTCGCTTTTAAGGCCATCACCAAGTGTCTGGGACTCTAAAGTTTAAAGGACGTCGGCCTGCAGGACGGGATGGCACATAACATAAACGGCATCCGGTGTTATAACATCGTCTGTGACTATGATCATATATCCATTTTATAAAACTACTTTGTGTGTCTCACTCAGTTTAGCACATGACCTTGTATGTCACTGTATCAGTACTATGCAAGTACTAGATCGTCGATGACACGCGTTGCTGCGCCCGTCCATTCATACAGTAAATGCTAACAATTCTCATAAATATATATGGGCTCACGAAACATATTAAATTACATGAACAAAACCATATCAGACACTAATGCTACATGGAAATCTCATATGATACTATGTAAAAATAAGGCTAATACAAATAACCAGTATCACGACAACATATATCAAGTAGCAGAAAAAAATGTAATAGGAGCCGTAAATAGTCATTGTTGATTATATACATAGTGCGTTATTGAAATCTTCGCATGGCTTTACACAAAGGCTCCTACTACCGTATTTTTGGAGAACATCCATGGAAATGGAACATCATCAATACCTTACAACACCTAAAAGAAAATCCCTTCAATCGTCATGCTCAACAAACCTTGAGTTAATAAGTTAATAAACATCTGACAAATAGATGTGAGAATCAAAGAATCATACTGCCATATCCGGATCTTTTTCCTCACCTGAAAGGTTCTGATATAAGGACATCATATTATTCTAGTATATTTGTGGAATTGCAAGGCAAATACATAATAGGCGAAGTATCAAGTGAAAACTATTGTTCTGTAAAAACTGAAAACTATCATCCTAGTCCATTGGATGGAGGACGTACAGTGGAGATTAGAGGTGGGAATATACCATCCACTTAATCATTGCTTTGCACATAACCCCCTCACTTATGTTCCACCTTGACTGATTTAGCAAAAAAAAGCAAAACACGATCCAGGGCAACTTGGTGGCGGTGGCAATTGGACTGCGACTTGGAGGCCGCCATGGAGCCTCGTCATGTGCAGATCGCCATGTGCCCTAGCTCTCCGACGGCTCAATCCTTGAGCCCTCATCCTCGTCCTTCATCGGCCATGTACACCAGCGCTCGTCCTCCGTCGGCACCGTCCAGCAGCGTGAGCGCCTTCCCACCGCCGGCCCAGTCCAACAACACGAGCGCTCCGACGGCCATGATCCCCCATCCTCCGTTGGCCCCGTCCAGCAGTGCGATCACTTCGTCGGCCATGATTCCACACCCTCAGTCGGTGCCGTCCAGCAGCACGCTCCCTCCGCCGGCCTCCGCAGCGAGCCCTCTGCCAGCTTCCGCGGCGAACCCTCCGCCGGCCTCTGTGGCGAGCCATTGCTCTCTGCCGGCCGTGACTCGCCCTTCGGAGCATGCATCACAGCCGCTCGTAACAAGCAACGGTGTCATCGATCCTTTGTCCCATACCATGCGCCCGCCTTCTCGTAGTACTACACAGGTAAGCAATGATTTTTTTGATGGTTTATTTTTTTTCTCCATTGATACAAACTGATCATGCTAACGCCATGGTTACTTTTGTTAGCTCGGTGGTGATATGGTTTTGCAAAACCATAATTGCAATGAAGGAGAACGCCATGATATTGAAATACATCCTCCCTCCATCAATTTGGATAGCTTCCGCACACCCAAAAAAAGAGCCATGGACGTCCCACTTTGTTTGAGTATCATTATCACCTCAACTTCGTTCAAATACCACAAACAATTACTAACTTGTATGACTAATGGGTGTTGTAATTTTTAGAGTTCATCATGTACGCCCAAATGCGATGAGAACTTAAAGCCAACTGTAGAAATGACATTTGACTGTATGGAAGCGGTCGAGGAGTTTTACAAGGCTTATGCACACAATGTTGGATTTTCAATTCGAATTGGACAGAAGAAGACTGTAGATAATGTTATAGTCTGGAGGCGTTTCCTTTGTTCAAAATCAGGATTCAGAACAGAGAAGGAGGACGAACCCAAGACGGATTTGAATGGAGAGAAGAAAAGAACACATGCAAGAAAGATCACTAGATGTGGTTGTGAGGCCATGATAACTGTGAAGCATATGAAGGATGGCAAATATACTATATCACATTTTCATGAAGAACACGCCCATGATTTTGTCACACCTAGTAAGCAACATTTAATCAAGTCTAACAGAAAAGTCAGTGAGAAGGCCAAGGGCACACTATTTACATGTCATGCTTCTAGCATTGGTACATCTGGGGCGTTTCGGTTGCTTCGTGTTGGTGAGGGTGGATTTGAGTTCGTGGGGTGCACGAAGAGAGACCTGCAAAATTATCATCGTGACATGAGAAGTACTTTCAAGGATTCAAATGCTCAAATGTTCATTGACAACCTTAAGAAGAGGAAGAAAATCAACCCAGGGTTCTTCTTTGAGTATGTTCTTGATGATAAAAACTGCCTGACACATGTATTTTGGGCTGATGCTTTTTGTAGAAAGAATTATGCTTTGTTTGGATGGTGTCCTTTGACTCTACATATAGCACCAACCAGTACAACATGATTTTTTGCCCATTCACAGGAATAAACCACCACATGGGATCTGTTTTTTATGGTGCCGCCTTGATTGTAGATGAGAAGATAGAGGCATATAAATGGATATTTGAAATGTTCTTGAAAGCAATGGATGGGGTAGCACCAAGGCTTATAGTAACTGATGAAGACCAAAGCATGAAGGTTGCACTTGAATAGATAATGCCAAACACTGTCCATAGGTTATGCATGTGGCACATAATAAGAAAGCTTCCAAAAAAAGTTGGCCCTCCATTGAGAGAGGATGAACATTTCTATAGTACAATTAACTCATGTGTATGGGGCTCTGAAAACCCAGCTGAATTTGAGGCAAAATGGTCTTCATTGATTTCTGAATTTGGGCTTGAGGAAAACACATGGTTTGCGAGGAGATACGAACTTCGTGAATCATGGATACCAGCCTACTTCAGGGGTGTGTTTTTGGGTGAGATTCTAAGAACCACTTCAAGGTCAGAGAGTGCTAACTCGTTTTTCAATCACTTTATTGGTTACAAACATGCTTTGGTGGAATTTTGGATTAGGATTGGTATAGCCCTAGAAGAACAACGTCAGAATGAACTCAAGGCTGACCATGAGTGCCTCAATTCTACGCCTCCATTGATTACATCCTGGGAGATTGAAAAGCATGCTAGTCTGGTCTTCACCCATGAGGTATTCAAATATTTTCAGAAGGAGGTGCGTGCAGCTAGAGATCATTGCTTAATTGAAAGCATATCACAGGAAGGTAGTGTGAGAACCACGGTTATTGGTGGTGACCGCTCTTTGAAGTCTAGAGAAGTTCAATTCGACACAACATCCATGAGTGCTCATTGCTATTGCATGTTATTTCAGACACGTGGAATTCCATGCGGACATATCATCGTTGTTTTGAGAGGTGCAAAGTCGAATGAGCTACCTAGTCATTTTATTCTAGATAGGTGGAAGAAAATGGTTAACAGGAGGGTACTATATGATAGCTACAACAACTTGCTCGAAGAGAATGAAAGTAGTTCCTCAGATTTGGCAAATTGAAAAATGGTTTCTGAGATACACCAAGCAGTGGATGATATAATTAGGTTGGCTGAACACTCTCCTGAGGAATTGGAAGCAATAAGAAACATTCTCGTTGAAATGAAAAGAAATGTTTCTAAAAGGGTTGTTGCCAATCATCCTAGTAGACAAGATGAGTTCGAGGCATATATTGGTTGTACTATGCCTAATCAAGTTGAATTCATCTACCAACTGATGTCCATACAAAAGGGAGATGCAAAAGAATTAAGGGGCACTTAGACAAGGTTGGGCATCAAAATAAGGATGGAGAAGGGAAGCAAAATAAGGATGGAGATGGGAAGAAAAATGTTGGTGGACAAAAAAAGAAAGTGCTTAGAACGTGCAAGAAGTGTAAGCAGGTTGACTTCCATGATAGCCGCAATTGCCCTAACAATAACTAAGAAAATTACTGGTACTTTTCATGACCATACAATTTATTTTTCTTTCAAAATACACACACAAACTTATATGTTTATGTCAAACCGTAGGTCTTGTTCCAGCTCCACGATGCTTTTCGGAACGATAGCTTGGTGCTGAAGCTCATGTGTTGGATGGATTTTACATGAACTTTCTGCTTATATTTCATAGGAGATTATCATTTTATTTCGGAATATTGTACTTCTGCTGAATATTTATGTTTGAATATTGTATTTCTGAATATTTATGTCTGAATATTCATCAAAATGGCCATGGTGGAATTTTGTTTCGCAATATTATTTCTTCTCACGGCATGTTGTTTCCTCCATTTTACTACATACAAGTGATGTTGAAATCATTGCCTGCTTATGTCAGTTGTGGGAAAGGTTTGTAGATAACAAAGGACATTGAGTTTACCATCAGCGCTCCTGCCTACTCCTCCTGCTGCTATCTTTTGGCTAGAAACTGTTCGTTTTTACTGAAAGAGTTAGACAACAGCTGTACATCCGAATGCCCTTTGCTGCTTATGTCAGTTCGTTTATACCATCAACGCTCCTGCCTATTCCTCCTGCTGCTTATGTCAGTTGTGTGAAAGGTTTGTAGACAACCGTTGTAGATAATGATATATTTTGACTGGCAACTGTTCGTTTTTACCATCAGCTTCAGATTTGAATGTACATCCGAATCGATGTGGATAGAAAAACAACAACTATAGGAAGAGCAAATATTTCAGTATGTACATCGATTCAAGTGTTTTTTGAACACCCACTTTCATTCAGGTGAAGCAAAACAACAAACATTTATCTGTACATCACCATTCAGTCAGCTACAGCAAGAACACCAATGAATTTACTTGTACAGCAAAACAACATCTTCAGAGGGCAAGCAAGCTGCCGGGTTGCCGTCGCATGGAGGCAGCGCTGCAGCCACTAGGTCTCACTCGCCTGGGCCAGCGCCAGATCGCCCTAGGGCAGCGCCAGGTCGCTGGGTCACGGAGGGCACCGTGGCATGGGGGCATCACGGTGGCCGTCGGGTCGCCGTTGGGTGGGGCTACCGCCGCCGCCGCCGCCAGCGCGCACCAGATCGCTGCTGCCGCCAGCACGCGAGCCAACGCGTCGTGGCTTCAACGTGGCCTCCGAGTCGCCATCGCTCGGCGCTGCATTCGCAGTCCAATCGCTGCTAGCACCAAGTCATCTCGCGTGCGTCGATTCGTTTTACTTTTTTTTTTCTAAATCTGTCACAAGATGGAACGTAACTCGGGGGGGGGGGGGTTGTTATGTGCAAAACAATGGTTAAGTGGATGGTATATTCTCACCTTTGATCTCCACTTTATGGACTAGGATGATAGTTTTCAGTTTTTACTGAACATCAGTTTTCACTTGATACTTCGCCTTGATACAAATTGATCATGCTAACGCCATGGTTACTTTTGTTAGCTCAGTGGTGATTTGGTTTTGCAAAACCATAATTGCAATGAAGGAGAACGTCATGATATTGAAATACATCCTCCCCGCCCATCAATTTGGATAGCTTCCGCTCACCCAAAAAAGAGCCATGGGCGTCCCACTTTGTGTGAGTATCATTATCACCTCAACTTCGTTCAAATACCACAAACAATTACTAACTTGTATGACTAATGGGTGTTGTAATTTTTAGAGTTCATCATGTACGCCCAAATGCGATGAGAACTTAAAGCCAACTGTAGAAATGACATTTGACTATATGGAAGCGGTCGAGGAGTTTTACAAGGCTTATGCACACAATGTTGGATTTTCAATTCGAATTGGACAGAAGAAGACTGTACATAATGTTATAGTCTAGAGGCGTTTCCTTTGTTCAAAATCAAGATTCAGAACAGAGAAGGAGGACGAACCCAAGACGGATTTAAATGGAGAGAAGAAAAGAACATATGCAAGAAAGATCACTAGATGTGGTTGTGAGGCCATGATAACTGTGAAGCATATGAAGGATGGCAAATATACTATATCACATTTTCATGAAGAACACGCCCATGATTTTGTCACACCTAGGAAGCAACATTTAATCAAGTCTAACAGAAAAGTCAGTGAGAAGGCCAAGGGCACACTATTCACATGTCATGCTGCTAGCATTGGTACATCTGGGGCGTTTCGGTTGCTTCGTGTTGGTGAGGGTGGATTTGAGTTCGTGGGGTGCACGAAGAGAGACCTGCAAAATTATCATCGTGACATGAGAAGTACTTTCAAGGATTCAGATGCTCAAATGTTCATTGACAACCTTAAGAAGAGGAAGAAAATCAACCCAGGGTTCTTCTTTGAGTATGTTCTTGATGATAAAAACTGCCTGACACATGTATTTTGGGCTGATGCTTTTTGTAGAAAGAATTATGCTTTGTTTGGAGAAATGGTGTCCTTTGACTCTACATATAGCACCAACCAGTACAACATGATTTTTTGCCCATTCACAGGAATAAACCACCACATGGGATCTGTTTTTTATGGTGCCGCCTTGATTGTAGATGAGAAGATAGAGGCATATAAATGGGTATTTGAAATGTTCTTGAAAGCAATGGATGGGGTAGCACCAAGGCTTATAGTAACTGATGAAGACCAAAGCATGAAGGTTGCACTTGAACAGATAATGCCAAACACTGTCCATAGGTTATGCATGTGGCACATAATAAGAAAGCTTCCAAAAAAAGTTGGCCCTCCATTGAGAGAGGATGAACATTTCTATAGTACAATTAACTCATGTGTATGGGGCTCTGAAAACCCAGCTGAATTTGAGGCAAAATGGTCTTCATTGATTTCTGAATTTGGGCTTGAGGAAAACACATGGTTTGTGAGGAGATACGAACTTCGTGAATCATGAATACCAGCCTACTTCAGAGGTGTGTTTTTGGGTGAGATTCTAAGAACCACTTCAAGGTCAGAGAGTGCTAACTCGTTTTTCAATCACTTTATTGGTTACAAACATGCTTTGGTGAAATTTTGGATTAGGATTTGTACAGCCCTAGAAGAACAACGTCAGAATGAACTCAAGGCTGACCATGAGTGCCTCAATTCTACGCCTCCATTGATTACATCCTAGGAGATTGAGAAGCATGCTAGTCTGGTCTTCACCCATGAGGTATTCAAATATTTTCAGAAGGAGGTGCGTGCAGCTAGAGATCATTGCTTAATTGAAAGCATATCACAGGAAGGTGGTGTGAGAACCACGGTTATTGGTGGTGACCGCTCTTTAAAGTCTAGAGAAGTTCAATTCGACACAACATCCATGAGTGCTCATTGCTCTTGCATGTTATTTCAGACACGTGGAATTCCATGCCGACATATCATCGTTGTTTTGAGAGGTATAAAGTTGAATGAGCTACCTAGCCATTTTATAAAGAAATAGATAGAGCATGTTATAAGATATGGATATAGGCAAATTTAGCTATGTTAATAGCTCAATGATAAACTGGGAACATGCCTGTCGTAAAGACATGATACACCAGAGCCACTACTTTGCTTATTGTCCATGTTAACGCTCAAGGATAGCTTCTACTCATATATAGTCTGCGTAAACATGGGTACTTACCTGGCCAGATGGATAGAGTAGAAGACTATGATGCCTCAACATCCATAGAAAACTCAGTTCTGCACAACACCATGTTGGCGCATAGCTAGGTTTGATCTCAATTAAATATATAACAGGTGATTTGAAGATGTGCATATCATATTGTTCATCATCTTATCTTAAGAGCTTTGAGTGCCGGTTGCAGACCAGCCTTTTCAAGTACAACGTTACCTGCAATGGCGAGCGCATGGAAAAACACAAATTATTGCAGTTAAGTAAAATGCTAGTAGGTTGCAAAATGTAGAGCTAAGATGCTAAAGAACGGATATATACATATATAGCTATTGCTATTTGTTGTCCATCCAAAAAGAGTTTAACTTGTTATAGTGACCCTGTTTAGTTTGCATGACTACATATGGCAACATACGCAACGTTTGTTGAGTTACAAGAAGCCTGAACATCCATAGAGAACATAGGTTCACGTTTGCACAACACCATGTTGACACATAGGCTTGATCTCAAATAATACATATACGGTAAAAAACAAAACCTAGGTCAAACGAGGACTGAGTTTGGAGTTTCTAGCTAATGAAGTCCTGGCGTACAAGTACAAAATAAACTAACACAGTGCCAACCCATGGAAAATAGACCTCTTGCAATTAATACTATTCAGCGGCGTCATCGCTAATATTGGAGACCTTTATTTGAGCTAGAACCTCCCGCATGCCAGAGGGAAGAGGGAGCTACCAGTACCACGGTGCACACCAGGCCACCAATGTCACCACTGCATCGCAGGAGAAATGATCTGGATGGATTACTACACGAAGAAGACGAATCGATTAGGACAATAGACCTTCCTCAGTACCTCTCCACTACGAGCACATCGTATAAGATAGAGGCGAACTATACCAGAAGAAGGAGCAACCCGGCATCTAAGGAGGACGGAAGCGCGACAACCATCTGGACAACTACTCGCCTAGGGATGTCGGTACTACCAGCGGCGCCGCCAAGTAGTGGCCGTTCACTTTGCCTTTGCCAGTGTGAACTAATTCTTCTTCTGTTGTTGCAATGTGCAAATGCTGAGGAAGAAAATAAGGTGGCAATGCCTGCTGAAATCGCTTCAGAACATCGACCATCCAGATGGTTGCTTCATCTGTTTCAAGCTCCTTTCCATTCCACATAACCTAAATAAACAAATTAAGTAATCAGTCATTTCCTAAATGATACGTAGAAAACTAAGCTTGGATATCTAGATGTCCTGCTAGATAAAACAATCAACCGCTACCACGTACCTAAAAGCTGAGACCTCGGCCCAAACTCAAAAAATATATTAGTCACGTAAACTTACACATAAAAATGCATGCACACATATGTGTTTCATGGATCTAAGTGCTAGACAACAACATATATTGAAATATAGATTGGACGGCACCATTTTGATTTATGAGTACCAAAATGTAAGGCCAACACTGAAGAAAATCGGACAGCACATAGGGAGGAAAGAGAACAATGAAATTGAACAAAGAGGAGACAAAATATGGCCATCGCTCACATCTGAATCTCCTATCTATCTTTGCTAGAACATATCCAAAGGGAGGGGCTTAGGATCTGTACTGGTGCCACCGTTGCTAACCTCCATACCATCCGCCGTAGCCGCTGCTAGGATGCCACACGCCCGCCGCCCCGCTGCTACTCCATGCCATGAGAGAGGGAGAGACGAGGGGAGGTCGAGGGAGAGGTGGCCGCGGAGGGAGAGACGCGGGAGTGGCCATTGCTGGAGCAGATCGAGAGGGGGCGAGATTCCAGAGGGCGGCGGCAATGGAATTGGGATAGGGTTTGGGAGAGAGTCGGGGCAGAGGTGAGAGGCGAGAGGGCGTTTCGCGTTTGTGGTGGATCCAGATTGATTATTGGGCTGTGGACAATGGTGTGCAGGCCCGATCAACAAAAACACTTGGATTTTTCTACCGGAGTAGCGTTCCTCTAGGACAGATGGCCCATTAAGCGAGGCACGAACCACCAACAAATACTGAACGACCAGAAAAGCATATATCACAAATGAACGGCCATAAAAGCTAAATCGCTGAGAAGGCTTCATTTAGGCTCAGTTTTACTGTCCTAAATAGTATCGGGGATGTGGCAAAAAGTATTGCTTGATGTCCTAATCAAT
The DNA here is from genome assembly GCA_022496015.1 of Hordeum marinum. Classification (NCBI taxonomy): domain Eukaryota; kingdom Viridiplantae; phylum Streptophyta; class Magnoliopsida; order Poales; family Poaceae; genus Hordeum; species Hordeum marinum. Next base: position 453,519,079 of record CM039678.1, read on the forward strand.
TGAAATAGTGATAGCAATAATTGTATGCTAAAGCTAACAGCGGACAGGGCTCGGTAGCTTAAAAGTAATAACAGTATTAAAGCGGGAAGCTTTTTTTGTTTTTTCTTGATTTTTTGACTTTTTTATTGGAGAATGCCTCTGCACCAACTAAGGATGCATACAACCATTATGTATGAGTATCTGGTCCTCTAGATAAATTGCATGAGTACCAACAAAGACTGGTCCTTAAGAATAAATAGGAACCTAAATTCGCTTCCATGAGGATTTGAACTCAGGTGTTGGATTTGTGCATCCACTCTCCCAACCAGTTGAGCTAGGCTCACTCCCCATGTGTTTAGTGTTACGAATCTTCTTTGAAATCTCGCCAGCACCTGTATCCCTATATGTATTTTACGTTTCCTACTATATACCAGTTTTATTCCCTCCATCCCATAATAAGTGACTCAACTTTGTACTAACTTTATTACATAACAATACTAAAGCGGGAAGCTTTGTTTTTTTGGATTTTTTTGACTTTTTTTACTACATATAACAGGAATTTACATGGGGTTGTGTAGGTAGGTTTGAGTACTAAAAATATCTCGAAGGCTGGGATACTTTGGACGTTAGACCAATCTAGAGATTGTCTGCTCTCCCCACGGCTTAAAGCGATGATTCGAGAAACTGCCAAACATCATATGAGGTACAAAGATATGAGCGAAGCCACTGCTGGCGTCACGCCGGTGTCTGTAGTCGCAGTTCCCTCCTCCCGTTGTTGTTCAGCTGCGTCTTGTGATCTCCGCTCTTTGCCTTGCGCAGCTCTTCGATATCATCATCCTACTCACACATCGTCGACCATACAGTCAACAGGCAGGACGTCGTGGTCGAGCTGCTCAACAAGTTCTTTATAAATTAGCATTATGATCAAGTAAGGAAACAAAAACTGAAAACTATCATCCTAATTCATTGGATGGAGGACGTATAGTGGAGATTAGAGGTGGGTATATACCATCCACTTAATCATTGTTTTGCACATAACCCCCTCACTTACGTTCCACCTTGACTGATTTAGAAAAAAAAGCAAAACACGATCCAGGGCAACTTGGTGGCGGCGGCAATTGGACTGCGACTTGGAGGCCGCCATGGAGCCTCGTCATGTGCAGATCGTCATGTGCCCTAGCTCTCCGACGGCTCAATCCTTGAGCCCTCATCCTCGTCCTCCATCGGCCATGTACACCAGCGCTCGTCCTCCGTCGGCACCGTCCAGCAGCATGAGCGTCCTCCCACCGCCGGCCCAGTCCAGCAGCACGAGCGCTCCAGCGGCCATGATCCCCCATCCTCCGTTGGCCCCGTCCAGCAGTGCGATCACTTTGTCGGCCATAATTCCACACCCTCAGTCGGTGCCATCCAGCAGCGCGCTCCCTCAGTCTAAACTGTATTACGTAAGTCGGTCGTGAAAGCCTTCAATTAAGTAAAAGTTCATATACTAAAGCGGGAAGCTTTTTTTTTTGGATTTTTTTACTTTTTTACTGCATATAACAGAAATTTACATGAATTGTGTGGGTAGGTTTGACTACTAGAAATATCTCGAAGGCTTGGCTAATTTGGACGTTAGACCAATTTAGAGATTGTCTGATCTTCTCACGGCTTAAAGCGATGATTCGAGAAACTGCCAAACATCATATGAGACTTTCCCTCTGTAAACTAATATAAGAGCGTTTAGATTACTATTTTAGTAACCTAAACACTCTTATATTAGCGATATGAGCAAAGCAACCGCCGGCGTCACGCCAGCGTCCGCAGTCACTACCAGAATTTACCTAATTGCTGACGGCTGGTTCTATGCCGACGCCTCCCGTAGGCATAGATTGATATATCCCAACGGCCTACGTACAGCCGTAGGCGTAGGAAAACTGTCAGCGTACGTCCGTCTATGCCGACGGGGGCCGTAGGCATAAATGGGCCGTCGGCAAAGATACACGTACGCCAACGGTACCCTTTGGCATATAGCAGGCCGTCGGCATAGCCGAGGGCCCGGCCACCCGGTCAGCGACGGCCGTTTGACGGCTTCGGTCCTATGCCAACGGAGCTAACAGGGGCCGTCGGCATACGTGCTCACGCTGCCACGTCATCAATCCGCGTACTATGCCACCTCATCGATCCGTGGGCGTAACTATGCCGACGGCTTAGCCGTCGGTATAGATTTTCTGCGAATTTTCCCTATTTTATTTATTTTCTTTTTCAAAAAAACTTAAATGTGGCTTATCTAAACAAAAAACATACCTCAATTATATATCGATTGCCCCCCCTCACGGGCATCGCTGCCGCCGTGTCACGGAGTGGGGAAACGGCCGACACAGAGGGAATTAGGGTTAGACGGGCCGGGACTGTGTTCGGGGGCGTAGCTATGGGATAGGCTATGACAACCCGGCGAAAAAGTCCATCGGTCAAACCCCACCCGACGAAAGTCAAAGGGCTAGATCCGTCGGTCGACTGTGTCAGGTTAGACGGGACGGGGTGCCTGGGAAGGAAGCAAGGCCACCGGGTGTTGCGGTGGGCCCTCCTATGCTTGTGGAAGCGTGGTGGCAGGCGCAAGCACCCGGCACGCGGCTATGGGGTATGCCCCCCCACTCACGGGCGTCGCTACCGCGATGTCACGGAGTGGGGTAACAGCTGACACAGAGGGAATCTGGGTTAGATGGGCCGAGACCATGTTCGGGGGCGTAGCTATGGGCTGGGCTATGACAACCTCGTGAAAAGGTCCACCGGTCAAACCCTGCCCGGCGAAAGTCAAAGGGCTAGATCCGCCGGTTGACTGTGTCAGTGTTCGACGGGACGGGGTGCTTGGGAGGGGGTAGCAAGGTCGCCAGGTGTTGCAGTGGGCCCTCCTACGCTTGTGGAAGCATGGTGGCAGGCGCAAGCACCCGACACGTGGCTCCGAGGTGTGCACCCCCCCCCCTCACGACCGTCGCTGCCGCTATGTCATGGAGTAGGGAAACGACCGACACGGAAGGAATCAGGGTTAGACGGGACGAGACATTGCTCGGGGACGTAGCTATGGGCTGGGGGTATGACAACCCGGTGAAAAGGTCCACCGATCAAACCCCGCCCAGTGAAAGTCAAAGGGCTAGATCCGTCGATCGACTGTGTCAGGGTTAGACGGGACGGGGTGCCTGGGGGTAGCAAGGCCGCTAGGTGTTGCGGTGGTCCCTCCTACGCTTGCGGAAGCGTGGTGGCAGGCACAAGCACCCGACACGCGTCTCCAAGGTGTGCCCCCCTCACGGGCGTCGTTGTCGCCGTGTCACAGAATGGGGAAACGTACGACACAGAGGGAATTAGGGTTAGACGGTCTAGGGCCGTGTTCGGATACGTACCTATGGGCTGGGCTATGAAAACCTGGTGAAAAGTTCCACCGATCAAACCCCGCCCGACGAAAGTCAAAGGGCTAGATCCGTCGGTCGACTGTGTCAGGGTTAGACGGGACGAGGTGTCTAGGGGGGAAGCAAGGCCGCCGGGTGTTGCGGTGGGCCCTCCTATGCTTGTGGAAGCATGGTGGAAGGCACAAGCACCCGGCACGCGACTCCGAGGTGTGCCCCCCCTCACGGGCGTCGCTGCCGCCGTGTCACGGAGTGGGGAAACGGTTGACATGGAGGGAATCAGGGTTACACGGGCCAGGACCATGTTCGGGGACGTAGCTATGGGTGGGGATATGACAACTCAGTGAAAAGGTCCACTAGTCAAACCCCGCTCAGCGAAAGTCAAAGGGCTAGATCCGTCGGTCGACTGTGTCAGGGTTAGATGGGATGGGGTGCCTAAGGGGGCGGTAGCAATGCCGTCGGGTGTTGCGGTGGGCCCTCCTACGCTTGTGGAAGTATGATGGCAGGCGCAAGCACCCGACACGCGGCTTGGGGTGTGCTCCTTGATACGTCTCCAACGTATCTATAATTTATGAAGTATTCATGCCATGTTTACAATAGTTCTATATGATTTTACTATAACTAACCCGGACCGGCGTTGTTTTCAGCAAAACTACCATGGTGTTGTTTTTGTGCAGAAATAAAATTTCTCAAAATGAGTGGGAAATTTACAGAGAATATTTTTGGAAAATATAAAAAATACTGGAGCGAAGAGTCACCCGACAGGAAGGCCAAGGAGGCCACAAGCCCCAGGGGCACGGCCACCCCCCCTGGGCACGGCCACCAGGCTTGTGGGACCCTCGGGAGTCCACCGACCTCCCTCTCAGCTCTATAAATCCTCAAATATTCCAAAACCTCCGAGTAATAACCTAGATCGGGAGTTCCATCGCCGCACACCTTCAGAGCCACAAAAAACCAATCTTGGCCGTCTCCGGCACCCGGTCGGAGGGGGTCACCATTAGCGGGGGCCATCTTCATCGTCCCGGAGGGGCCATCAACACCATGCAGGCCAAGGACCAGAGGGAGAACCTCTCCCCATAGAGGGGGGGAGGCCATGGAGGAGGAAGCACGAGGGGGAGAACCTGTCCCCCTCTCTCTCGGTGGTGTCGGAGTGCCATCAAGGGAACCATCGCCGCGTGATCGTCTTCATCAACATCACCTTCTTCATCACCATCCTCGTCTCCTTTTAGCAGTCCACTCTCCCGCACCCCGCTATAATCACCTACTTGAACATGGTGCTTTATGATACATATTATGATCCAATGATGTGTTGCCATCCTATGATGTTTTGAGTCGACTAGTGTTGTCCTTTGGGTTGATTGATGATCTAGATTGGTTTGAGTTGCATGTTTAATTATTGGTTCTGCCCTATGGTGCCTTCCGTGCTACGCACACATGAGGGATCCCTGCTATAGGGTTTGCAATATGTTTATGATTTGCTTATGGTGGGTGGCATGAGTGACAGAAGCACAGACCCGAGTAAGTACGTTGTTTGCGTATGGGGATAAAGGGGACTTGATGCTTTAATGCTATGGTTGGGTCATACCTTAATGATCTTCAGTAGTTGCGGATGCTTGATAGAGTTCCAATCATAAGTGCATATGATCCAAGTAGAGAAAGTAAGATAGATTATGCCTCTCCCTCATATAAAATTGCAATAATGATTTCCGATCGTGTTAACAATTTCCTAGGATAATTCCGCACACCGACCCATCATTATTCCACACTCTCTATTTGTAATATATTGTAACATTAGGATAACAACATCTATATTTATATTTTAGTTCTCCGATATCATGCAAAGCTATCCTCTTCATACCCACAACGTAGTTTTATTTCTCGTTTCTAGATGAAAGCAAACGTTCGGTGTACGTGGAGTCATATCGGTAGCAGATAGGACTTGAGAGAATATTAATCTTATCTTTAGCTCCTTGTGGGTTCGACACTCCATACTTATCACTTCCATCTTTGGAAATTGCTACGATGATTCCTTGCACTTGGGGATTATAACCCGCCCCCTCACGGGCGTCGCTGTCGCCGTGTCATGGAGTGGGGAAATGGCCGACACGGAGGGAATCAGGGTTAAACGGGTCTGGACCGTGTTCGGGGGCGTAGCTATGGGCTGGGCTGTGACAACCCGGTGAAAAGGTCCACCGATCAAACCTCGCCCGGCGAAAGTCAAAGGGCTAGATCCATCGGTCGACTGTGTCAGGGTTAGACGACACGGGGTGCCTAGGGGGTAGCAAGGCCGCCAGGTGTTGCGGTGGGTGCTCCTATGCTTGTGGAAACGTGGTGGCAGGCGCAAGCACCCAGCACGCGGCTCCAGGGTGTGCCCCCCTCACAAGTGTCGCTGTCGCCGTGTCATGGAGTGGGGAAACTGGCGACACAGAGGGAATCAGGGTTTGACGGGCCGGGAGCATGTTGCGGTGGTATGCAGAAAATAAATAATTGAGGTATGTTTTTTGTTTAGATAAGCCACATTTAAGTTTTGAAAAAAAGAGAAAACAAATAAATAGGAAAATATGTAGAAAATCTATACCGACGGCTAAGCCGTCGGCATAGACAATCCCACGGATCGATGAGGTGGTATAGCAAGCGGATCGATGAGGTGGCAGTGCGAGAATCTATGCCAACGGCTTGGCCATCGGCCTAGATACGCCCCAGGTGCGACGTGGATATGTTGTCGGCTAGGTCGTCAGCATAGGATAACCTTATCCCCTCACGATGCCTCCTTCTCGAGTCATTGCTCTCTCTCCCTCTCGCCTTGCACCCTCATCCCCGCCCCATGCTACCGCTCTCCTCCTCGCCCTGCACCCATGCCGCACCGCGCCGCCCCGCCCCCGCGCCGCGCCGCCACGCCCCCATGCCATGCCGCACCGTGCCGCCTGCCCCTATGCTGCCCTGCCCTCGCGTCGTGCCGCGCTGCCCCAACCCCGCCCCTACCGCGTGCCGCACCACCCTGCCCCCAACCCAACCGTGCGACACTGCCTTGGCTTGACCGGCCCCCTGCTCCGCGTCGTCCAGGCTGGCCCCGACTCACCCCGCCACGGCCCAGCCCTACTCGCCGGCCGCCTTGCCCCGGCCCTGCCCCGCCTCGCCGGTGAGACTCGCCAACCCCGGCATTTTTTTTGTTTCTTTTGTTCATGATTTTGTAGAGGATAGACAGTTAGATAGATAGATAGTTAGTTATATAGAGAGTTAAGGGGAGGGCATGGGAGCAGTGGCGGCGGGGGGGGGGGGTATTGAAAGGGCGCATGCGCACGCACGACGATCCGGTCTTATCTATGCCAAATCCTCTGGCCCTCACGCGCGCGCCTGAGCTCGGTCGGTCGGTCGATGCGGTTGTTTTATCGTGATGAATGAATGCATGTGTAAATATTTTAAATATGCTCTATGAGTTTTGATGTTCTAAATTTTTGTCACGATGGAATTTGCAGGCTTTGTGGTGTCACATTCCATCGGAGTGACCGTCGTCCGACGTGTTGGTCCCTGAGCATCCCTCCGCTATTCTACTACTTCCCCTAGTGCCGAGGGTGAGCTACAAATCTATCTCCTCCATTTTTTCATGTCACTAGATTTTATTTTCAAGTCAAGTCGCGTAACCTAGGTGTCTTCTGTTCGAAAGGGTTGCATTGATAAATATGCATTCAATTGCATATTTATGACTGTAGCTCTTTCGAAGTGTCCAGCGTTTTCCACGAACAGCCCGAGGATGTGTAGATTGGGTACGTTCTCCATGTTATTCCCCGTTCCGAGACAGGATTTCGGCGGCGTCTCCCCATTGTTCTTCGGAGCACATTCTCTCGGCTATTTACCGAGACGTGTATCTGGAGAATAGCGGGGAGTTGCTGCTGAAATTTTGTCTCGGAACTGGGTAGAGCATGGAGAACGTACTCAATCTAGACATCCTCAGGTGGGATTAGGACCCATCTTTACCTATTAGAGATGGTTGTGGATTCAATGCAGTAGAAAATAAAATTTTGATGTGATTAATTTAAATGAATCCTTAATTTTGTTGTGTGGCTCCCAATAAAGCAGAGGATGGCAGATAATCAGTGGATGTACAGTGGTTTTATCCGTTGGAATCGAGTAACGTCAGAGTGGATCGCGAAAACCGATGTGTATTTGAAGGATATATTCCATAGTCCAATGAGAATTATCCCACCATGCCCATGTGCGAGATGTGGCACATGTCACCGTAAAAGTTAGAAGGACATGAATGACCACCTTCGCACGCACGGATATATGCCAAACTTTGACATGCCACCAATAAACTTAGCCGAGCATGACCGTGGTAGAGAGGAGGTGATGCGACAATGCATTGCTGGTTATGAAGACGACGGGGTCAGGGACATGCTAGATTATGTCATTGGTCTAGAAACGACAAATGCGACACCTTCAGAGAATGAACTGGAGGAGCCGGAGGCAACTGCAAAGCCCTTCTTGGAGGTCTTGGCCTCGTCGAAGAAACCTCTTTATGAGGGTGCCAAAATATCTCAGTTGGATGCCATCTCACAACTAATTGCGGTCAAGGCTGAGTATGGCTGTAGCCAGAAATGCTTCGAAGCATTCCTGGGAGTATGGGCTAACAGCCTCTCTAAGGGTCATGAACTGCCAAAAAGCATGTACACTACAAAGAAAATCATGAAGGCACTCTCTATGGATTATAGGAAAACACATGTTTGTTCGAAGAATTGCCTTTTGTTTAGGCACGAGTATGCGGATGAAAAGTACTATAGGGAGTGTGATTCGTCTCAGTACCTTGAGGTGGTCAGTGAGGATGGTGAGAAAAAGCAGCTAGCCATCCCCGCTAAGGTTCTTCGGTGTCTCGATTTCATACAAAGACCGCATCGCCTTTTCATGACGGAGGAGTCTCCCAAAATGATGAAGTGGCACAAGGAATGTATAAGGTATCATCCAAATAAAATCGTACGTCCATCAAAAGGCAAAGCATGGAAGTCGTTTGATGAAGAATACCCCGAGGAAGCAGCCGAGGCTGGGAATGTCAAAATTGCAATAACATGTGATGGGGTCAATCCATATGGTATGTCGTCCAATCTACAGCTGCTGGTCCATGTTTGTTATTCCGCTCAATCTCCCTCCCGGTGTCCTAATGCAACGCATCACCATGTTCTTGTAGTTGATCATTCTAGGTCCTGAATACCCGAGGAAGAATTTGGAAGTGTTTATGCAGCCACTAGTGGATGATTTGCACCATTCTTAGTACTTTCCCAAGGTTGACATACGACCGACATCTGCAGAAAAGTTTCTTGATGAAAGTTTGGTTGATGTATTGCATGCATGACTTTCCCGCCTATGCTCTATTCTACGGATGGTGTACAAGTGGGAAGATGCCATGCCCAGTGTGCATGCAGGCTCTGCATTTGATTTGGCTACAGAAGGGTGGCAAGTATTCAACCTTTGAGCTGCATCGAGAGTTCCTCCCTCGAGACCATCCAGACAGGAAAGACAAGAAGAACTTCACGAAAGGCCGGGTTGTCCATGAAGTAACCGAGATTCCAACATTTGGGGGGGGGGGTAGATGTTCTTGCTCACCTAAAAGCTCTCAAGCCTAAAGTCAAAGACAAAGGCAAAGGCTTCGAGGGATATGGTGAGACGCATAACTGGACTCACATTACCCCCTTCTCGAAGCTTCCCTATTTCAAGGACCTCAAACTTCCTTACAACATCGATGTGATGCACACCGAAAAGAATGTCGCAGAGTCCCTTTTCCGCACGATCCTCAACATTCCTGATAAGACGAAGGATAAAGTTAAAGCTAGAGCCGATCAATAGAGAATTTGTGATAGACCACGTCTAAACATGAAGCCTCCCACAGGCGGTCAAAGAAACTAGTTCAAGCCAGATGCTGACTTTGTCCTTAAACCGCCAGAAAAGAAGGAAGTACTTATCTGGATGAAACTCATTTTGAAGTTCACTAATGGTTAAGCATTGAATATAAGTAAGGGGGTCAATCTTTCAACGGGCAAAGTGGCCGGGCTCAAGAGTCATGACTACCATGTGTGGATTGTGCGGATAATGTCGGTGATGGTTCGAGACTATGTCCCCGAACATGTCTGGTGAGTGCTTGCCAAACTAAGCCATTTCTTCTACATGCTCTGTGCTAAAGAAGTAAGTAAAGACGTGATTGAACAATTGCATAAGAAGGCATCGGAGTTGATAGTCAAGCTAGAGAAGATCTTTCCGCCAGGTTTCTTTACTCCAATGAAACATCTCATTCTGCACCTCGCGAAAGAGGTATTGTTGGGGAGCTGTCCAGAATCGTTGGCAGTACGGCCCTGAGAGACAGAACAAGCATCTCCGACAGAAATGTGGAAACATAGCTAAGATTGATGCTTCCATAGCTGAGGAAGTTATCCTAGAGGAGGTGTCAAACCTCGGGACATCGTACTATCCACACCACGTTCCCCATCTGCATAATAAGGTGCCTCAGTACAATATAGAAGAGCCCAAGTATCAACTCAAGCTCCATCTATTCAATGGGCAAGGCGGTAGGTCTGGGGCCTCAAAATCTTATAACATGCCATGACAAGAGTGGGAGGACCTTATGTTCTATGTCTTGCACAACATCAAGTAAGTTGAGGAAGTGTGGATGAGGTAATACCACTACACCATCCCTTTATGTCTTGCACATCATCATGTTCTATGTTCACTTAGTCCCGGTCTAACACCGCTTTTCTTCTTTTAGTGATTTCGTTCAAGAGGAATGGACGGGAATGAATCCTCCTACTGAGGCGGAGGCACTTACTCTTCTCCGTCATGGAAACCCTGGACATAAAAAAATTGTTGCTTGGTTCATGGAGAAAGTAATTTTCCACATTCCCCTATTAAATACCTAGTTCAACATTTATTAGTTAACGAACTAATGCACCCAACAATTTCAATTATACTTGTAGGGAAAAGATCCGGACATATCTATGGATGACGAATTGAGATGGGTTTCCATGGGTTTTGACCATGTCGTCATGACATGTAAAAAGTGTGATGTGAATGGGTATCGCTTCCATACAGAGGAGCACCAGAACAGCCGTCCTGATCCCAAAACTATAAATACTGGAGTGTACACCCCCGGTCAAAATTCAGTAGACCACTATGGAATGGTACAAAATATATACGAGATTACATTCCGCAAAGGGCGCGAAAACCTAAGTCTGCTTGTGTTCAAATGCTAATGGTTTGATCCGTGCGAGGGGCAGAGACATACGCCTTCCATTGGTTTGGTCAAAGTTAAACCATCAACCATCTATGCCGGAGCTGATCTCTTCATTGCGGCTACCCAAGCTACACAAGTTTATTATCTGAACAAACAAAGACGATTACTACAACATTAACCCCATGACATAGGAGGGAGTGTTCTATCAAGAGCAACCTGATGATGATGTGGTCAGAAACGATGATGCTAGACCATTGGGTGATGATGATGTGATGTTGTCAAAAACGATGACGCTAGACCATTGGGTGATGATGATGTGGATCCAAACGATGACGATGCACGAAATGATGGTGAGACCATTATTAATGAAAATAACATACTTATATTAGAAAAGTTAAACAAAGACGCTGACGACGAGGAATAGCCTCCACCTCTGTTAGACAATGAATATGATATGATTGATAGTGATGATGAGACCGAGCGAGAAATCTGTTACAACAATGATGGTTCGTACGGGTTCTGGTAGATGTACGTTTCATGTCTTCTTTTCTATGATTTAGAAATATGCCTTTTTATGCTTATTTTTAAATGTGTTTATTAGTCCTTATTATTATGATTTTTCCTTCATTATTAATGTACTAATTGTTTATTCTCTTTTCAATGTAGGTTCGTGGAACATGGGCAAGGGGAAGGCCGGCGGCACGGGTTTCATACGCAAGGTCGTCAGCATTGCTAGTCGGAGTGGTCGAGCACATACTGTTACCCCTTCCCCCCGACTACATGAGGATGACTCCTCACAGGAAGATCGAGGGAGAGGTTCCCCTAGAGGAGGAGGGGAGGGAGGAGAGCCCCTGGAGGGCGAGGGGGTGGGGGGAGAGCCACTAGAGGGGGTCACAGCCAGAAAGAGCGCACCCTCACTGACTTAGGGGTGTTGTCTTCAAGGCCCTCCTCCAGTGAGGTACCCTCTGCCGAGGAGGAGGATGACGAGGAGGAGGAGGAGGTGGTTTGCGAGGAGGTTCAGGATGGGGTGAGGAGGAGGAGGAGGAGGTTGGGGAGGGGACGAGGAGGACGAGGAGGCGGGCGGGGATGATGGTGGTGGCGGTATTAGCAACAACAAGGGCTGGATGCTTGGTAACGCAAAGCTCCCAAAGCATATTCCTACTATCGAGGAGCAGAAGTGGCTCACTGAGCCCAAGGGGATAGAGTAAGTGCCACTTAATAGTTTTAGTAATAATTTAATTCTTTTGCTTATCAAATGCTTATATTTTTCTTTACTTTGCTTGTCCCATGCTAATATTTTCATTCTTTAAGTCTTTTCCAGTAACTGGGCACATCCTAAAGGGGCCCGTGTTCCCAACGGCATCATTACCGTCTTGCTAAAGGAATACTGGCCGGGGTTGTACTGTCCGGATCCAGTCAGGCACCCGGACCGTCGGGTTTTGGCCATGACCTGGGAGCACTGGGAAGCAGCCCCCCATGCGGAGCATGTGACCCATGCTAAGGCCGTGATCACTAATTTTTGGGTGAGTTCTCTTCACAAGCACACATCCATTTTGGTTTCATGAATGATTTAACTCATGGCTTCTTCCATTTTGGTTTCATGAATGATTGTAGAAATACTATCGAGTTCTTCAGGAGCACAAGGCCACTGCCGACGAGATCGTGCTGCGCCAAGCGACGAAGAAGGCCCGCCAGATGCAGTGCGAGGTGCGCTAGGTGGCCAACAATACTACCACAACTATCTTGGTGTGAAGATGCCCAAGGAAGAAGCAAAGGCAGAGGACATTACCTTGGAGAGGCATGAGTACTTGCCGATAGTATAAATGATCTTTCATTTGGAAGTTTGTGGTAAATTTCATCGTTTCGTGTTAGACATGCCATTATGCTTTCATCATGTAGATGTGTCCAAATTGGTGTTATGGAAAAGACGAGTTTTGGGTGGCATTGGTGGATCTGTGGTGTGGTCAGGATGGAGCCTGGGCGACTACGAGCAGCAAAAACAAGGCTAACCGAGGGAAGGAGGGAGTACATGCTCAAGGAAACCGGAATCACTTTCTCCACAAGACACTTCAGGTATGACTAACCTCATTAAACAACCTTCTTATTCTATTTACCATCACTTTTTATGTATGACTAACCTCTGTTTGTTGGTGCAGGAGGAGAAACTAAAGCGGCCGCTCTCACACATGGAGGTGTGGGAGATCACCCATACTCGGAGGAGGCCCAAGCCTGGCGAGGCCAAGTACTATGGCAACACCGAGGAGAGGAAGAAGAACTACTATGTGGTGTATCTGAATCTACATCCTGATACACCTGACCACATAAAGGCGTCTTTGGATGACATGGTGGTGGTTGGCATGGGGTCGAAGGCTCATGGTCGGCAGCCGGTTCTGGATGCTATGGTCACTCCTTCTATCTCCTTCACACAGCTCCGAGCTACTGGCCCGATCCTGAGACAGCGCACGACCACGACCACTATGCAGTCATAGTCCCTCCTAGCCGAGCGGCACTCTGTAAGTATTTTTCCCTCTTATCTTCATTGCTCACTTTATTTTCTGCACTAAGATGTTTAATGAGTTCCATCACGTCATATTGTAGGCCTACATGGAGTACACATGCCAGGAGACCATGGCGTGGAGCGCGAGAGTTGCAGCCGTCCAGGACCACAACACTCGCATGATGACGGTTAGTTTATCCCCTTTCATTTCATTTCCATATTTGCACTTTAATTTCTTCTGACATTCGTGTTTGCATTGTCAATTAACATGAAGCTCGTTTTTGAGAGCATTAGGAACGACACGATTCCTGAAATGGAAGCACCACCACCACCTGCAGGACCACAACCAGTGCTGCTTACCTTTGAGGAATTTGTAGCACAGCAACCGGGGACAACGGTGGTTAGTATATCCCCAAACTATTCAACCACCGCTTACTGTTTATTCAGCACAATAACATCCGCTGAACATGTCTTTTCAAACATCCAAGGAACTAGTGGATCATCCGTTGGTGGTGGTGCCGGTCTTCGCATCACTCCCGAGTCACGGAGCCCGGTCACTCCAATCCACCGAGGTGGTAGCAGTGGAGGTCTTGGCGGTAGCGGTGCCGCTAGCAGTGAAGACCTGGGCTTTGGAGGACTTGGCGTTGACGACCTTGGAGGTGGACGTACTGGCGCTTAAGCGTGTGGATGACTTCTGCCCTTTTACGCTACTTTAGATGACTTGTGTGCTTCTTAGCTAGATGCTTATGTTTTCTGATATGCTTATGTTGTTGGTTGTGAGGATGTGATGGTGGTGGTGTTGGCTGTGAGAACATATATATTTATGATGCTCTTGATGGTGGTGATGGTGGTTGAGATGGTGGTGTTGTGCATGTCTATCTCATTGTATATACCTGCCATTTGAATTGAAATGAATTGATATGAAACATGAAAAAGGGGGGAAATCAGACAAAAACAGCGCCGATGGCTTAGCCGTCGGCATAGAGTGTGTGAGTAACTAGTGGTCGCCATGTGACACCTTTGTCGACGGCCTATGCCGATGGTCTAGACGATGGCGTAGTTGTAGCCTATGCCGACGGCCTAGCCGTCGGCGTAGCTATGCCTCGAGAACTGCCAGAGGTAGCCATGTGGCAAGGCCTATGCCAACGGCCTAGCCGACGGCGTAGTTGTAGCCTATGCCGACGGCCTAGCCGTTGGCGTAGCTACGCCCCAGGAACTGCCAGTGGCCGCCATGTGGTGGCCACTGATTCGGACGCTCTTGACGGCGGTGCCATCGGACGCCGTTTGGCGTGGAACTTTGTCGACAGCTTAGGCCGTCGGCATAGTTATACGGATGCCGTCGGGGTAGCATCTACGCCGACGGCCTTTCTATGCCGACGGTTACCTGGGGTACGCTGACGTATATGGTGCCGATGGCCCTACGCCGACGGTGGCCGTCGGCATAGGTCTTTCCCAACGGGAATCAGGCCTATGCCGACGGCGTGAGCCGTCGGCATAGGTGTTCATCCTGGTAGTGAGTCGCAGTTCCCTCCTCCCGTTGTTGTCCAGCTGCGTCTTGTGATCTCCGCTCTTTGCCCTGCACAGCTCTTCGGTATCATCATCCTACCCACACCCCGTCGATGATACAGTCAACAGGCAGGACGTCGCGGTCGAGCTGCTCGACAATTTCTTTATAAATTAGCACTACGATCAAGTAAGGAAACAAACACTCAAATGCCTCTTAATTAGCTTTCAGAACAATTCCTTGCTGTCAATTTTTCCTAACTGTATTTTTCCCTTTTAGTGTAAACTGTATTAAGTAAGTATGTCGTGAAAGCCATCAATTAAGTGAAAGTTCATGGCGAAGAAAGGTACCAAGTTGAACTTTCATTCCAGATAAAAAGAAGTTTGTTCAGTGTTCACAAGTGGTTAGTAATTCCCTGTCTAAAGCAATATATCTTTTATGTTGCAGCATGGGTGAAGATTTTCACCCGCCTCGAAGAATGAAACCATTCTTTGGAAGAGCCCATGAGGGAAAAATTTACAGGCTGCTTTGAAATTTGCTGCCATTAGCACGATGCATTTTAGTATGCATCTCTTGCATGTGTTTAGTGTTACGAATCTTCCTTGAAACCTCACCAGCACCTATATCCCTATATGTATTTTACGTTTTCCACTATATACTAGTTCTACTCCCTCCATTCCGTAATAAGTGACTCAACTTTGTACTAACTTTAATACGTAACAATACTAAAACGGGAAGCTTTTGTTTTTTCTGGATTTTTTGACTTTTTTACTACATATAACAGGAATTTACATGGGATTGTGTACCTATATTTGACTACTAGAAATATCTCGAAGGCTGGGGTACTTTGGACGTTATACAAACCTAGAGATTGTCTACTCTCCTCACGGCTTAAAGCGATGATTCGAGAAACTGCCAAACATTATATGAGATACAAAGATATGAACGAAGCCATCGCCGGCGTCCGCAGTCGCAGTTCCCTCCTCCTGTTGTTGTCTAGCTGCGTCTTGTGATCTCTGCTCTTTGCCCTGCGCAGCTCTTCGGTATCATCATCCTATTCACACCCCGTCCACGATATAGTCAACAAGCAGGACGTCACGGTCGAGCTGCTCGACAAGTTCTTTGTAAATTAGCACTACGATTAAGTAAGGAAACAAACACTCAAACGCCTCTTAATTAGCTTTCAGAACAATTGCTTGCTGTTAATTTTTCCTAACTGTATTTTTCCCTTTTAGTGTAAACTGTATTAAGTAAGTATGTCGTGAAAGCCTTCAATTAAGTGAAAGTTCATCGCGAAGAAAGGTACCAAGTTGAACTTTCATTCCAGAGAAAAAGAAGTTTGTTCAGTATTCACAAGTGGTTAGTAATTCCCTGTCTAAAGCAATATATCTTTTATGTTGCATGCTTGCAGCATGGGTGAAGATTTTCACCAGCCTCGAAGAATGAAACCATTCTTTGGAAGAGCCCATGAGGGGAAAATTTACAAGCTGCTTTGAAATTTGCTGCCACTAGCACGATGCATTTTAGTATGTATCTCTTGCATGTGTTTAATGTTACGAATCTTCTTTGGAACCTCGCCAGCACCTGTATCCCTATATGTATTTTATGTTTCCCACTATCTACCAGTTCTACTCCCTCTCTTTCAAAATAAGTGGCTCAACTTTATACTAACTTTGTATTAAAGTTAGTACAAAGTTAAGTCACTTATTTCAGGATGGAGGGGGTATTTATGTATCTGGGCAAAAATAAATAGATGTCATGATTTAACCAAAATACAAAAAGCGGAAGCAAAGAAAAATAAGAAACGCAGACCAGCAAATACAGTACCAATGAAAACACATGACACTATTCACTAAACAAAATTTGTCAGTGAACTAACCCTTTCAATGCACTTCAGGTACCAATTCTATAATAACACAAACACCATAAAATCATATGTGTGTCGGGCTTCCTCGGTGCTAGCAATAGTCTAAAGATCCAATCATAGGTGAGAAACAACCATGGAACTAACAACTTGGCACTTTAGTGTTGAGTTGTTGGGGGCATCCCTTCCCTATTAATTTGATCTCACTTCACATAGATAGGTCTCCGCCTACCGTTTCATTGGACAAACGTGCCAAAAAAAATGGAGCCATGCGCTAGATTGTCTGGAATCAATCCCTATTATCGGTGTGAGTGGGCTCTACCGATCCCGATACACCCATAGGGTGGCAGAAGTTGGCAATCGTATTGGCGAAAGTAATATCTTAGTCAGAAGAAAAATATTGTAGCCATGAGCTAGCTAATCTAGGATGGTCCCAAGGCCGAATGGTCTGTTGGCTTCAAAACTAATCAAAGAGGAATAGTTGAAGCGATTTGACTGGTTTGAAACCGCCCCAATTTACGCAAACCATCATAGCCAATAGACATGATCTAGCAACTCAAGTAATTTTGTTGAGTTTCTGAACGTTACAGCTTAATTATAAATTTCAATCTTGACGTCATTAATCTAACAACTCAAGTAACATCAACAATTCAATAACTGGGTGAATTAGTAGAATTCTAATCTTAATTGGAAAATCTTTGTTATTATGTTACTACCTTTTGATTTACTGGTTTTCTACATGCTAAACATTGGATTAAGTTTTCCCGTTTCTTTTCCTCATATCTGGAAGGGTTCAAACTGAAGAATTTTCCCCATCCTTTGATCACACTTCTTAGACTCATACTCTCATCAACCAGAGAAGCTGGCCTATCCTAAAACTTCATCTTAGTGTTATCTGTATTTATTCTCTCCCAATAATCATTATAAATAATAGGAGGAGCACCCCATCTCCAAAGCAACTATGTTGTTATCGTTGTTAATACCTTTTGCTTCGACACATCTTGAATCTAAATTCTGAACACCTTTCACATTATTAGTTTTGCAGCCAACACCTTCCATATTCTATAGTGTACCATCTTGTCATAATATGTTTTTCTAGAAAATATTTGTGTTGTGAAACTATTTATTATGAGCTCCTTAGCTTTTCCTAATTGAGTTCTTGAAATATGCTGATTCTTGAAATATGGTGGGGGTTTTAATAGGTGAAATATGGTGGTTGTTAACCATTTAGCACAAAGAGAGTTGGACTGAAACATGACTCTGGCATATGGCCATCTTAATGTTTAGAATTGTATGTGATACTTTTCATGACATGTTCACTCTTACAAAACCATGTTATGTACATTATCTAATAGGTTTAGAGTGAAAATAAAAAATGAATTACACAAAGGTGATATATAGGGAATCTATTATTGACATTGGTTTTACATATTGCATTTTACCAAATTATTAGTACATCTATCTAAGAGGATTTCCACATCACTTTTACATATTGTACATTGAAAATTAGAATACATAAATTAAACAGAAGGGATGTTGCATTTCCAAAATCCTAAGATATGATGTGGAAATCCCAACTCTTGAAGTGTCTTGGGATAATCCTTCTATGACACTGGCTATATTTGTTGTGGCACGTGACACCATGCCGTTGCACTTTGCTACACATTCATCTTGTGTTCTGATCGATTAAGCCAGAGAGAGTGGAGATTATCTTAGTAGGCGGAAGGTGAATTCCTGATGCATCCATTCCCCAACGACTACATAGTCCATAAAGATCACAAATTGCATCTAGTGTTGTGACACATTGTATGTTAAGTGATGACATTGAAAAGATAGCATGCTCGAATGCTTATATATCTAATTCTCCTATTGATCAATATACACCATAAGTGAGACATAAGGTTTTTACCCACCCAGGGGCTTGAACCTAGGTAAAACAACTGTGTGACTATCATCGCCAACGGAATCCCTTTTGTGCACCACCCTTCATTCGATTGTCTACCATGACATTTAGTAGATTGTAAAAAAATGTGGTGCATTCATCATTGACATCTGCCAAAATGTTCTATACCAATTTAGAAATTTCTTATCTTTATAAGCCTTGTTTCCTGGTTATTTTAGTTGTGATGCCCTAATATTGTATGACTGAAGTCGTGATCATGTCATAGATAGGGTCACATTTTTTGTTTACACAAAACATATGCCAATGTGCATTCTTGTAGCCCCAAGATTGTATCGCTAAAATAATAATGGCATTCATGTAGTTGGTTTATGCTTTGTCTCCTTGCATGACCATTTGAGTTCCTAGAAAATGGATATGGAAATAATTTGATTACGATCATTTCCAATTGATAGAGGAACGAGAAACTTGAAGTTAATCATTACTATGAATAGTTTCCATGCTTCCATGTTTGTGTTCTTTTTACTGGATCACTAGATTACTATTCTAGTAAACTAATGTTAGGAGATAAGAACAAATTCATCTTACATACATATCTCGTATGTAAGCTGAGCCATTGTGCCTAGTCAACGCCTTATGGCCCTCCTAGTGTGATTTTCAGTCAAACAACTAACTAATGCAATTAAGTGTTTTCTTACTCATTAGCCTAGAGAGTTTTGGCAATGTGTTAAATTCTCTAAAACTATAAATTTTCTGTTAGTCCATTCCTAGTAGATGTCCTTAAATGCTACTCATGGCAGCTAGTAGCTTAAGGAAATAACTCATCCATACAAAATAGTTGGGTGTGTACAACTGCAGGTGTATAGGTAACAGTGTGGAAATAGAATCCCTTTTATAAAAGATGAAAAATGGATATGTGATAACTCTAGTGAAATTTGTACCTAAAAGGATATATCAATGAGAAAGGTGTGGATGCTCCCGAATGTTGGTGCACATCCATCCACTAAGCACGATGTTGAGGAATAGTACTGCAACCATCCACCCATCAAGCGTCGCCTCACGAAATACCAGTGCAACCTTGAGGACATAAGTTGGTATAATATTACATGGACCATTACCTTCATTTCCCGGTGTCTCCTTTCCTACATCGGCACCTAGATACACATGACATTTCTAATCTCATATGACATTTTCTAATCTCATCAATTTGCTGCTTTGATCAATCTCTAGAGTGGTCGTGTGCCTACTTTGGTACTTCGGCACCGTCACAGATGAAAGCTATTGTTACGTGGATCACCATGTGCATGCAATGCACATAGCTCTAGTAAGGCCATTTAAAGAGGACATGCAGGCTATTCAAATGGGAGACATCATTCTGACTGACTCAGGGGATGGCACATGGATATTTTAGTTCATGGAGATCTTGATGTCCACTTTGGTCTAATAAAGTACTCCCTCCATAACAAAATGTAAGACGTTTTTTGTGAACCAGTAGAAACAAAAATTGTCTTACATTTTGTTACGAGGGAGTATTTAATAGCACTTTTTAGTTGTCAAAAGTATTGACAATCTGTAAATTAACATCTAACTCATGAACATGTAACCTAGTGATTAACAATTTTACAAGTTTTGGGCAAATCCCTATGTCAAACAGAGTGCAAACATACAGAATGAACACATATGTTTGTGTACCACTGACTCAGTACGACGATCTTAAAGAGTGCATTCTTTGTATATGAATATAAATGAGGTAAGCTATGAGCAAAAAATGTTTATTTCCACTAAAGAATAGGGTAACCACTTTCATGGTAGTATATGTTACAAAGGATATAAATATGAAACTACCAAACCCTCATTTGGATCCTTGCACCAACCACAACCAACACAGGACGAAGCCTATCAAAATTAATACACTAGTAGAAAACAGGGCTTTGATCCGAGCCAGATCAGAGCATTAGTCTTGGTTATATTACGAACCGGGACCAATGGGTGCATCAGTCCTGGTTCGAGCGGCGAGGGCGTCGGCCGGGCCTCGGCAGGAACCAGTCCCGGTTCGTTTGACCCCTTTAGTTTCGGTTCCAGACGTGAACCAGCACTAAAGGGCCTCACTCTTGACTCAGCCCCTTTAGTCCTGGCTGGTGGATGGAACCGGGACTAAAGAGATGCCTATATATATGCTTGCCCCTGCCCACTCACTCCTTTGTTTTTTGGCCAGCCGGTGCGTGTGAGGTGTGTGTTGCTCTGCTCTCGCCACCTATGCACACGAGGTGTTCGATGAAATGCCAGAGCCATGCTTAAGCTTTCTCCTCTCGAAGCTCCATTTTCCCCAAGATTTTTCTAGGTTTAGCGGTCCGTCACGTCCCATCCACGTCCTCATCGTCGTCGATCGCCCACGCCGATCTCGTCGTCGACACCACCATGCTGATCCTCTTGTCCTTATTTTCTTTTCAAAAAAAAAAGTTCTAACTTGTATGATTTACATAGATTCTTGTATAAATTTCTTACTTTTATTATTGTTTGTTATTATATAGGTCCATGGTTATGGTATCCGCCCACGTCGGCCCTCGTCCGATCTATGATTCGGATGTGGTATATTATCTTTTATAACTATTTGTTTCATTTAGTGTTTATGACAATTATGCTGACCAACGTGACATAGATGTGTTTATCTAGGACGTATGTGAACCTGAAATCCCAAACGACCCTCTTGTCGAGAGGTTATATTTAGTTGAAAAAGAAAACGAGGGTTTGAAAGAAAATTGAAAAGAATTGAGGAGGAGAAGATGAAATTGGAGTTGCATGTTGCTGATGTCATCGATGACCACAAGATCAAGATGGATGGAATGCGCTTGAAGATTAGAAAGATAAGAAATATGCCATTGATAATGAGGCTTGGTATCATTATGGTGTTGGATCAATTGGTACCTTAGTTGCAATTATGATGCATTTGTTGTTGTATTTAAATGTTTTACATAGTTGTATGTTAGTTTCAATTTATGTTTTAATTAGATGCTCTAGAGAGCTATATGTTGTTCTATGAGAACTATATACGAACTTTATGTATTTATTTTTTTAGTAATAACATTTGATCACTACTGTATTTTGGTTTTAATGTGATGATGAACTTGTATTAATTTGGTCACCTCTCTATTCATGATGTTCTGTAATGTTTTTTATACATTAGCACATGCTATGTGGGTGAAACTATGATACCATGCCAATGTTCAACCAATTCAGAGTTCATTTGCAGTGATTTTCAATCTCAATGTCATCTTAGCTCAAAATAAATCATGAAATGCATGAAAAATAGCAAATGAAGTCAGAAAAGGGTTAAAAAGTGATGATGTGGCTTTGAATGGTGCATATTGAATGCAGAAAAAGACTTGAGTTAAAATATGTTTAAAAATGAAATCTCTTTGTAATAGATGAGTTTTCGTCCGAAACCCTGATACTTCGAAGGAGATTGTCCAGTTTGTACACGAAGTGCATCCAGCTTTTCCCGTAACCCTCTCATCTTTTTAGCACACCTGCTATGCAGGTGAAATTATGATACCATGCCAAGTTTCAACCAATTCAGAGTTCATTTACAGTGCTTATCGATCTCAGGGTCATCTTAGCTCAAAATAAATCATGAAATGCATGAAAAATAGCAAATGAAGTCACAAAAGGGTTGAAAAGTGATTATGTGGATTTGAATGGTGCATATTGAATCCAGAAAAATTCTTGAGTTAAAATATGTTTAAAGAAATGAAATCCCTTTGTAATAGACGAGTTTTCATCTGAAACCGTGATACTTCAAAGGAGATTGTCCAATTTGTACACGAAGTGCATCTAGTTTTTCTTGTAACCCTCTCAACTTTTTAGCACATGCTATGTTTGTGAAATTATGATACCATGCCAATTTTCAAACATTTTAGAGTTCATTTGCATTGCATTTCAATTTCAGGGTCATCTTAGCCCAAAATAAATCATGAAATGCATGAAAAATAGCAAATGAAGTTAGAAAAGGGTTGAAAAGTGATGATGTGGCTTTTAATGGTGCATATTGAATGCAGAAAAAGTCTTGAGTTAAAATATGTTTAAAAATGAAATCCCTTTTGTAATAGACGTGTTTTCGTCCGAAACCCTTATACTTCGAAGGAGATTGTCGAGTTTGTACACGAAGTGCATCCAGTTTTTCCCGTAACCCTCTCAACTTTTTAGCACACATGCTATGTGGCTGAAATTATGATACCATGATAATTTTCAACGAATTCAGAGTTCATTTGCAGTGCTTTTCAATCTCAGGGTCATCTTAGCTCAAAATAAATCATGAAATGCATGAAAATAGCAAATGAAGTTAGAAAAGGGTTGAAAAGTGATGATGTGGCTTTGAATGGTGCATATTGAATATAGAAAAAGACTTGAGTTAAAATATGTTTAAAAAATGACATACCTTTGTAATAGACGAGTTTTTGTTCGAAATCGTGATACTTCGAAGGAGATTGTCCAGTTTGTACACGAAGTGCATCCAGTTTTTCTCGTAACCCTCTCAACTTTTTAGCACATGCTATGTGGGTGAAATTATGATACCATGCCAATTTTCAACCATTTCAGAGTTCATTTTCAGTGCTTTTTAATCTCTGAGTCATCTTAGCTCAAAATAAATCATGAAATGCATGAAAAATAGAAAATGAAGTCAGAAAAGGGTTGTAAAGTGATGGTGTTGCTTTGAATGGTGCATATTGAATGCAGAAAAAGAATTGAGTTGAAATATGTTTAAAAATGAAATCCCTTTGTAATACATGAGTTTTCGTCCGAAAGCTAGATACTTCGAAGGAGATTGTCTAGTTTGTACACGAAGTGCATCCAGTTTTTCCCGTAACCCTCTCAACTTTTTAGCAGATGCTACGTGGGTGAAATTGTGATACCATGCCAATTTTCAACCATTTCAGAGTTCATTTGTAGTGCTTTCAATCTCATGGTAATCTTAGCTCAAAATAAATCATGAAATGCATGAAAAATAGCGAATGAAGTAAGAAAAGGGTTCAAAAGTGATGATGTGGCTCTGAATGATGCATATTGAATGCAGAAAAACTCTTGAGTTAAAATATGTTTAAAAAAATGAAATCCCTTTGTAATAGATGAGTTTTCATCCGAAACCCTCATACTTCGAAGGAGATTGTCCAGTTTGTACACGAAGTGCATCCAGTTTTTGTTGTAACCCTCTCAACTTTTTAGCACATGCTATGTGGGTGAAATTATTTTTAGCACAGCCCTTTAGGCCCGGTTGGTGGCTCCAACCGGGACTAATGCCCCCCTTTAGTCCCGGTTGGTGTCACCAACCGGGACTAAAGGTCTCTGCTTCCTGTCCTTTGGGCTGCTGGAAATTGACCTTTAGTCTCGGTTGGTGGCTCCAACCGGGACTAAAGGGGGCATTAGTCCCAGTTGGAGACACCAATCGGCAGTAAAGGTCTTTGTACATAAGCAAGAGTTGGAAAAATTTGCCAAAAGACATCTGTAGTTCCCCCGACGACGTCGGCAACCACCTCGACGCCGCCAGGCTGCCCGAGCTCGCCGTCGCCTTTGAGCCATCCCCGAGCCCACTCCTCGTCACCGAACCTCCCCGCCATCCTAGTCACCGAAACTCCTCACCCTCCTCCCCGAACCTGCTCCTTGTCGCCGCCCCCGATGTTGTTCCCGAGCCCTGCCTGACATCGTCGCCTCGCCGTCGCCCTCGACGCCGTCGCCCCCGACGCCGTCCTCCTCCTGACACCGTCCTCCTCCCGAAGCCTCTCCTTCACCCTGGACGCCATCGCCTTGTCACCGCCCCCGACGCCTTCCTCGAGCCATGTATAACGCCTCGTCTCGCCGTCACCTCTTCGCCACCCCAGACGCCGTCCCCGATCCCTGCGTGACATCGTCGCCTCGTCGCCGCCCCCAACGCCGTCCCCGAGCCCTACGTGACGCCGTCGCCTCACCGTCGCCATGTCATCGCCCCTGACATCGTGGGTACTGTCAAAAGAATTGGGGACAATATAGCTCCTTTTTGCAAATCAAAGAAGATTTTTTGCATTAGAGTTCATTTTTTTCTTTGTTATGTTTCTGCCATTCCATGCTATGTTTGTTGCATCAAATATGTATGAGATGTTAGATGGATAGATATGTATGTTTAGATCGATGGATAATCATTTTGTATTTAGAGTTTATTTAGAGTTCATTTTGATGTTCATTGAAGAACTTTTTGTTGTGGCAAAGTTATGAAATTTAGAGCTTTTGACCTTAATTATATGGAAAAGTTGTGGCAAACTTTAGGGATGTTGTGGCATACACTCTACTCTGCTCAAGATCGATGGATGGATGGATGGATGGATGATGAAAAAAATGTTCATAGATTCTTTCTGTCCATGTATGTATGTATGTATAGATGGATGAATTGATGTATATAGAAAATGTTCATCTGTAGAGTAAAACACTTATATGAAAATGTTCATACGAACCTGGAACCGTCCCCCTCCGTTTCATCTATATGAAAATGTAGCACTTAGGAAAAACATTCCCGAATGTTATCCCCCTTCACCTATATCGTGTAGTGCCACGTTAGAACACCCCTAACTCTCTCAGGAATCCCCAATAACTTCTACATGAGGGGGGAGGCGGTCAGCAAAGTATCCTCTCTCGAAAGATAGGACGACTCATCAGACATGAGGGGGGAGGAGTCCTCGACGATCGTCTGAAACTGACTATTATAAAACTTGTGAACTTTGCATGATGTTTCCCACTACTCCATTGCTCGTATGCATATGATTCCTTGTTGTGATTAAATCTATGTTGACCACTAATCCATCTCTCATGGTTGTATATTGCCATGTTTTAATATTTGCAGAAACTATGGATAGAGACTTAGAAAAACAAGAGTTGTTGGGGGATATAATCCGCGACGGAGGTGATATCGATCTCAACTGCTTGTCGTTTCTCAACGATACCGATGGTGAGGAAAGAGAGGATAGAGGCTCCGGTTAGGAGGAAGGAGATCATGACGGCTCCGGTGGTCGAATTGAGGATGAAGGAGATCATGAACGCTCCGGTGATCGAATGGACAAGGGAGCCATAGCTACTTCAAAGTACGACGAGGCTTATATTAAGTAATCCTCTGCTGACTAGATGCATTAATTGTTTTGTATGTACATATATTAATGCTTATTTCTTCTCTTAATTGGCCATCCGGATCGAGCTCCAATTTGGTAAGGAGACAAGGCCCGATGACAAGGTTGGACCCGAAACAAAGGTTCACGATCGAAGAAGTCTCTCCAGAAGGCCAACCGATTGCTCCCTACCGGCCCAAGAACAAATTTATACATCGGTGTGGAGTTATTGTTAGGGACATCGTCCCGATTAGCTTCCAAGAATGGAATAAGAAGAAGGACCCTCAAGTTCCTTATGTCAATGATAAACTGAAAGATGATCTTTGGAACAATCTTCCAAAGGAGGATCTAAATAGCCCAGTTATATAGGGAAAGGTCAAGGCGTTTGCTCTTAAGAAGATGGTAGAACTATTCAAGAACTGGAAGAAAGAATTAAACATGAAGTTTTTCAAGAAAGACAAGGCTCCAGAATTCAAAGATCAATATGCGAAGATGAAAGATCACTGGCCTGCATTTGTGGCCTACAAGAAATCGGAGAAGGCTAAGAACAGGTCACTTACAAATAAGAAAAATGACGCAAGGAAGGAGTATCGCCATGTTACGGGGTCAGGTGGCTACAGCAAAGCCCAGCCTATGTGGGACAAATCTGAGCAAGACCTTCTTACTAAAGATGTCCAACCAGCGACATTGCACTGGCCAGATCGGGCAAGGACTTGGTTGTTCGGGGTTGGGGGAACTTTGGACCCAGAAACAAGGAAGTGTGTCAGGATGAAATCTCAACTTGAGATACCCATCACAAATCTTTAGGAATCAATCAAGGAAGCGCTTGAAGGGAAGTTCATTCCCGACATAGAGAAGGACGAGCTGTCAAAGTCCCTCGAGGATCCTGAACACCTTGGACGAACACGAGGCACATCAGGCTCCGTTCCGTGGAAGGTTGGGTTTCTTGACAGCACTGGTTACAGAAGCCGGCAGAGAAAGAAGAAAGAGGAAGAAAGCGAAATGCAGAAGATGAATGAAAGATTAGTGAAACTAGAGGCACTTGAGAGCCAGCGAGCTACCAGCCAACCATCTCAGCAGCACGAAGATCCTTCATTGGAGACTACCCATGATGCTACCCCCACCATATCAGCGGAGAAGTATTGTGGCTTCCACGGAGCTCGTTCATCCTGAAAGCAAGGCTCCTCGCTACCTCGTGGATGGTATGACTAATAATGAACATTGTGTGCTAATGGAAAAATACCATAACCTGCCTTTAAGGTGGTGGTCAGCTATGTCTTACCTCCACGACGTGAGGCAACTTTCCATTGCATTCCGGTTCCAGCTGGCTTTGCTATTGTCGGGGTGGATGAAATGATGGACGGATTTGATGGGCTAGAGATTGAGTATGCTACAGGTGAAGGGAGCTTCTTCTTTGATATGCCTTAAGGACTACCTGTCTATGAATAAAGGAACACATTGTGCTTCCATAGCAGACATGGCCAAATGGGTTGGCCCGGCCTGGCCGTAGACGGGCCCGGCACGGCATGGACCGCCTAGGCACGTTTAGTAAACGAGCTGTGCTGTGCCAGCCTGTGTGCTGACCCCTTCGGCCCAAGCACATCCCGGGAGCGAAACGGGCCAGCCCACCAGCACGCTAGGCCCGATAGCCTGCTAGACTATGGGCCTTTTAGGCTGATATTGGGCCCGATTTTGGCCTGTTGGACTATTTTTTGTATTATTTATATAAATAAAAACAATGGTGACCCACAAGTATAGGGGATCTATCGTAGTCCTTTCAATAAGTAAGAGTGTCGAACCCAACGAGGAGCAAAAGGAAATGACAAGCGGTTCTCAGTAAGGTATTCTTTGCAAGCACTGAAATTATCGGTAACAGATAGTTTTGTCATGAGATAATTCGTAACTGGTAGCCAGTAACAATTGTAACAATGGTGAAGCAAGGTGGCCCAATCCTTTTTATAGCAAAGGATAAGCCTGGACAAACTATTATATAAAGCAAAGCGCTCCCGAGGACACATGGGAATTTATATCAAGCTAGTTTTCATCATGCTCATTTGATTCGCGTTTGCTACTTCGATAATTTGATATGTGGGTGGACAGGTGCTTGGGTGCTCTCCTTACTTGTACAAGCCTCCCACTTATGATTAACCCCTCCCACAAGCATACACAACTATGAAAGAAGAATTAAGATAAATCTAACCATAGCATGAAATGTGTGGATCCAAATCAGCCCCTTATGAAGCAACACATAAACTAGGGTTTAAGCTTCTGTCACTCTAGCAACCCATCATCTACTTATTACTTCCCAATGCCTTCTTCTAGGCCAAAGCAATGGTGAAGTGTTATGTAGTCAACGTTCACATAACACCACTAGAGGAGAGACAACATACATCTCATCAAAATATCAAAAGAATACAAAATTCACACGATTACTTATAACAAGACTTATCCCGTGTCCTCAGGAACAAACATAACTACTCACAAAACATGTTCATGTTCATAATTAGAGGAGTATTAATGATGATCAAGGATCTGAACATATAATCTTCCACCAAGTAAACCAACTAGCATCAACTACAAGGAGTAATCAACACTACTAGCAACCCACAGGTACCAATCTGAGGTTTTGAGACAAAGATCGGATACAAGAGATGAACTAGGGTTTGGAGAGGAGATGGTGATGGTGAAGATGTTGATGGATATTGACCCCCTATCGATGAGAGGTTCGCTGGTGGTGACGATGGCTTCGGTTTCCCCCTCCCGAAGGGAAGTTTCACCGGCAGGATCGCCCTGCCGGAGCTCTAGATTGGTTCTGCCCAAGTCCACCTCGAGATCATGGCGCTTCATCCCAAAAGGTCTGTTATGATTTTTTCCTCGATGAAACCCTCCATATAGCAGAAGATGAGCACCGGAGGGCTGCCAGGTGGGCCAGAAGCTTGCTAGCCACGGCTAGGGTGGGTGGTTGCGGCCAGTAGGCATGTGGCTCCCTGGTGGGCCTCCTGATGTATTTCTTTTGCCCAGTATTTTCTATATATTCCAAAATAATTCTCCGTAGATTTTTAGGACTTTTGGAGTTGCGCAGAATAGATATCTTAGATTTTCTCCTTTCCGAGTGCAGAATTCCAGCTGCCGGCATTCTCCCTCTTCATGTAGACCTTGTAAAATAAGAGAGAAAAGGCATAAGTATTGTACCAAAATGTGTAATAACATCCCATAATTCAATAAATATCAATATAAAATCATGATGCAAAATGGACGTATCAACTCCCCCAAGCTTAGACCTCGCTTGTCCTCAAGCGAAAGCCGAAATCGATAAATATGCCCACATGTTTAGAGACAGAGGTGTCGATAAAAATAAAAATACGGAGATGAGGGCATCATGATCATATTTAGAGAAGCAATATTATGACATATAATTTCTTATGCTAAAGTAACAATTCAGTCACAATGGCAAAGTATGAATCAAGAACTCTATTGAGAACTGACAAACTATGATCTCAGTCATTGAAGCAATTCCAATTTATCATAAGGTAGGAAAGAGTCAATATAAGAGCTTGTAAAGCAAACCCACATACTCAATCATCTTTTAGTCTTTCAAAATTGCTAATACTCATGAGGTACCTATGAGTTCAAAGTTTCAATCGGACACAGAGAAGGATAGGGGCTTATAGTGTTGCCTCCCAACTATTTACCTCAAGGGTAATGTCAACAGTAATAACTCATGCTCATCCACTTTCGAGTGAGTATATGTGCCTAGATCTTTCCCCAACATGTGGCACTTGCCAGAAGATAAAGGCGAAAATAGCGAAGGTGATTGAGACCACCATGAGTCTTGAATAAATTGAAGTACTAGAGAATAAAAGTAACATATAGGCCCTTCGTAGAGGGAAGCAGAGGTTGCCATCCGCTTTTATACTTGGATGCACAATCTCTTAGTGCAAAAGAACGTCACTTTATATTGCCCATTGTGATAGAGAACTTTATTATGCAGTCCGTCGCTTTTATGTCTTCCCTATCACAAGTTCGTGTAAAGTTTATTTTCCTCACACTAATAGATCATACATATTTAGAGAGCAATTTTTATTGCCTGCACCGATGACAACTTACTTGAAGGATCTTATTCCATCCTTAGGTAGGTATGGTGGACTCTCATGGCAAAACTACGTTAAGGGTATTTGGATGCATAAGTAGTATCTCTACTTAGTGCGGAAGTTTTGGTTGATATGAGGTGGAAGCAAGTGACACATGTTGAGGGATCTATAACAATATAACTTCTATTCAGAAATAAGCAAACATAACCCATTATATTGTCTTCCTTGTCCAACATCAACTTCTTGACATATAATATTTTAATGAGTGCTCACAATCATAAAAGATGTCCAAGATAATATATTTATATGTGAACCTCTCTTTCTTTATTACTTCTTTTTAATTGCCCCAATGACCAACAGCTATGTTTGTCAACCCACAACAGGTTTCAATCGACATACTTTTTGCATGTGAAGTCATCACTCCCCATAAGATTTTCATATGTACTCCTTGCTTTTATTCTACACTTCTTCCTGCTTCATCTTTGTATATATTAAGATCATACCAAGCAAGGCCCTCAACTCAAAAGCACTTTTCATTATATAACTCATGGACTTGCTTACATAGGAGGAATCGTAAAGCAAAGACTCAAAACTAGATCACACGAAAACTTTATTCTACTAGATCAAGATATAACCAAAAGGATTGAACTAAGAAAAGATGATGAAAATAAAAATAAAAATAAAAACAAAAACAAAAGATGTGATGATGATACGATACCGGGGCACCTCCCCCAAGCTTGGCACAAGCCAAGGGGAGTGCCCATACCCATGTGTTTAGTTGTCTTGCTTCGGAGGTGATGATGCTATTTACTTGGCAATGAGGCCCTTCAGAATACGATTCTCCTCCTCGAGCTTGTTATTTTGTCGTCTGAGATCCATTATTTCCTTGTAAAGTTTTTCAGCAATGGCTAGAGCGCCTTTAACCCATGGATGTTTGCTTGCTACGGGGGAAGAAGCAACACTCTTCTTCATTTTTTCAAAAGTAAGAAATTTAGCATTGGAAGGGATAACCGAATTCGGAATTGCTGAGCTCTGAAGTTCTTCTAGCATGGCTCCAGGTTTTGAATGAGAGGTAACTTCTTGGTCTTCCTCCATGGCATTTATCCTTTTCAAATCGGCCTCCATCGCTACTTCCGTAGCTGGCCCCAAGCAGTTCTCCCCGACGGACTCTTGCAAAGACATCTTGCTCTAAATCTGCTGCAGAAACAGCTCAAAAAGAAAATGGGAGGTATTGTCGTGATACGAGAATCAAAACCTTCTAGAGATTATATAATGAATTTTTACCGACCCGAAGGAGTATGCCACAAGAAAATGGAGTCCGGTGGGTGCACGAGGTGGCCACAAGCCCCAGGGGCGCGACCAGGGGGTGGCCACACCGAGCAGGCTTGTCGCCTCCTCGTGCACTATTCAGACTACTTTAAATTTTCCTAATTTTTTAAATATTCCAAAACAGATGAAAATTGTCATAGAAAAAGTTTTGGAGTCTTTTTACTTACCGTACCACGTACCTATTCCTTTTTGGAGTCTAAAACATTCTGGTAAGTCTCCCTAATGTACTCCTCTGGAGTTATGGTATAGATGATATTGATTTCAACATTTATGGGAGTACCTGAGATATAATGTTTGATTCTTTGACTGTTCACCACCTTTGGGTTTGTGCCTTCGGTGTTGTTAATCTTGATGGCACCGGAACTGTATACCTCTTCGATGACGTAAGGACCTTCCCATTTAGAGAGAAGTTTTCCTGCAAAAAATCTTAAACGAGAATTTTATACCAAGACATGATCACCTACATTAAATTCACACTTTTCTATCCTTCTATCATGCCTTCTCTTAACCTTTTCTTTAAAAAACTTAGCATTCTCATTGGCTTGGGTTCTCCATTCATCAAGTGAGTTAATGTCAAATAACCTCTTCTCACCAGCAAGTTTGAAATCATAATTGATCTCTTTGATTGCCCAATAAGCCTTATGTTCTAGCTCTAGAGGTAAGTGACATGCTTTACCATAAACCATCTTATACGGAGACATACCCATCGGATTTTTGTAAGCAGTTCTATAAACCCACAATGCATCGTCAAGTTTCTTAGACCAATTCTTCCTAGATCTATTAACAGTCTTTTGCAAAATCAATTTAATCTCCCTATTGCTCAATTCTACTTGATCACTAGACTGAGGATGATAAGGAGATGCAACTCTATGATTAACATCATATTTAGCGAGCAATTTACGGAAGGCACCATGAATAAAATGTGAACCACCATCAGTCATCAAATATCTATGGACTCAAAATCTAGGGAAAATGACCTCTTTAAGCATTTTAATAGAAGTGTTATGATCAGCGCTACTAGTTGGAATAGCTTCGACCCACTTAGTGCCATAATCAATAGCAACTAAGATATGAGTATACCCGTTAGATTGTGGAAAAGGCCCCATATAATCAAAGCCCCAAACATCAAATGGTTCGATAACAAGAGAGTAATTCATAGGCATTTCCTGACGTCTACTAATATTACCAATTCTTTGACATTCATCACAGGATAAGACAAACTTACGAGCATCCTTGAAGAGAGTAGGCCAAAAAAAAACAGATTGTAGTACCTTGTGTGCGGTTCTATCTCTAGCATGATGTCCTCCGTAGGCTTCGGAGTGACACTTGCATAAGATCTGTTCTTGTTCATGCTTAGGTACACAACGTCTAATAATACCATCTACTCCTTCTTTATAAAGATGTGGGCCATCCCAAAAGTAATGCCATAAATCATAGAAGAACTTTTTCTTTTGTTGGTATGTGAAACTAGGAGGTATAAATTTAGCAACAATGTAATTGGTGTAATCAGCATACCAAGGAGCATTATGTGAATTATTCACGACAGCTAATTGTTCATCAGGAAAGCTATCATCAATAGGTAGTGGGTCATCAAGAACATTTTCTAACCTAGACAAGTTATCTGCCACAGGGTTATTAGCACCCTTTCTATCAATGATATGCAAATCAAATTCTTGTAGCAGAAGGACCCACCTAATAAGTCTAGGTTTAGCATCTTTCTTCTCCATAAGGTATTTAATAGCAGCATGATTGGTGTGAACAGTTACTTTGGAATCAACAATATAAGGTTAAACTTATCACAAGCAAACACAACTGCTAGAAATTCCTTTTCAGTAGTAGCATAGTTTCTTTGAGCATTGTCTAGAGTTTTACTAGCATAATGGATAACATTTAATTTCTTACCGACTCTTTGTCCTAGAACATCACCAATAGCATAATCACTAGCATCACACATAATTTCAAAAGGTAGGTTCCAGTCGGGTGGTTGAACAACAGGTGCGGTAATCAAGGCATTCTTAACAATTTCAAATGCTTCTATGCAATCATCATAAAAAACAAATGGAAAATCTTTTTGCAAAAGGTTTGTGAGAGGCCTAGAAATCTTAGAGAAATCTTTGATAAACCTCCTATAGAAACCAGCTTGACTAAGGAAACTTCTTATACCTTTGATATCCGTAGGGCATGACATTTTTTCAATAGCATCAACTTTAGCTTTATCAACTTCAATACCTCTTTCGGAGTTCTTGTGGCCCAAGACAATACCTTCATTAACCATAAAGTGGAACTTTTCCCAATTCAAGACAAGATTAGTTTCTTCACATCTCTGCAAAACTCGATCAAGGTTGCTCAAACAATCATCAAATGAAGTTTCGCAAACAGAAAAATCATCCATGAAAACCTCAAGAATCTTTTCACAAAAGTTAGAGAATATAGCCATCATACATCTTTTAAAGGTAGCCGGTGCATTGCATAAACCAAAAGGCATATGTCTATAAGAAAAGGTACCGAAATGGCACGTAAAAGTGGTTTTTTCTTGATCCTGGCTTGATACAAGTATTTGAGAGAAACCAGAGTACCCATCTAGAAAGCAAAAATGAGTATGTTTGGATAATCTTTCTAGCATTTGGTCAATAAAAGGTAAAGGGTAATGATCTTTCTTAGTAGCTTTATTTAATTTCCTAAAATCAATTACCATTCTATAACCTTTAGCAATTCTTTGCGGGATCAATTCATTTTTATCATTAGGAGCAACGGCAATACCTCCCTTCTTAGGGACAAAATGGATGGGACTAACCCATCTACTATTAGCAAGAGGATAAATTATACCTACCTTCAGAAGCTTTAGTACTTCTTTTCTTACCACTTCTTTCATCTTAGGGTTCAATCGTCGTTGGTGATCAATAACTGGTTTGGCATCAGGCTCCATATTAATTTTATGTTGGCATAGAGTGGGACTAATGCCCTTAAGATCATCAAGAGTATAACCAATAGTAGCACGGTGCATCCTCAGAGTTTTCAATAATCTCTTTTCTTCATGCTCTGAAAGGTTAGCACAAATAATAACAGGATATATCTCCTTTTCATCAAGATAAGCATATTTCAACGTATCGGGTAATTGCTTGAGCTCAAACACGGGATCACCCTTGGGTGGAGGAGGATCCCCAAGTATTTCAACAGGTAAGTTGTGTTTCAAAATAGGCTGTTGCTGAAAGTAAATTTCATCTATTTCATTCCTCTCATTCATATGCATATCATTTTCATGGTCTAGCAAATATTGTTCTAAGGGATCGGTAGGGGCACAACAATAGAGGCGAGACCAATAATTTCATCTTTACTAGGAAATTCCTTGTCATGGGGTTGTCTACGAAATTTAGAGAAATTAAACTCATGAGACACATCCGCAAAGCTCACAGTAACTATTTCCTTCTCACAATCAATCTTAGCATTAACAGTATTCAAGAAGGGACTGCCAAATATAATGGGACAAAAATTATCTTGTGGGGAACCAAGAACAAGAAAATCAGTAGGATACTTTACTTTCCCACACAATACTTCAACATCTCTAACAATCCCCATTGGTGCAATAGTGTCTCTATTAGCAAGCTTAATAGTAACATAAATATCCTCTAGCTCAACTGGTGCAATTTCATGCATGATTTCTTTGTATAAGGAATAGGGAATTGCACTTATGCTAGCACCCATATCACATAAGCCATGCTAACAATGATCTCCAATTTTAACAGAAACAAGAGGCATGCCAACATCTAGTCTATGTTTATGCTTAGTATCAGGTCTAGCAATTCTAGCAGCTTCATCACAGAAATGAATAACATGCCCATCAATATTATCAACCAAGAGATCTTTAACCATAGCAATACTAGGTTCAACTTTGATTTGTTCAGGGGGTGTAGGTGTTCTAATACAACTCTTATGAACCACAGTTGAAGCTTTAGCATGTTCCTTTATCCTAACAAGGAAAGGTGGTTTCTCAATGTAAGCAATAGGGATAATAGGATCAACATTGTAAGTAATAATTTTCTCTTCAACTTTAATAGGTTCCACTACTTTCACTTCAATGAGAGGATCATATTTAAACCACTTCTCCTTAGGGAGATCAACATGAGTAGAAAAAGATTCATAGAAAGAAGCTACTATCTCAGAGTCAAGTCCATATTTAGTGCTAAATTCACGAAAAGCATCGGTGTCCACGAAGGATTTAACACAATCAAACTTAAGATTTATACCTGACTCCTTACCTTCGTCGAGTTACCAATCTTCATAGTAGTGTTTAATTCCTTCCATAAATTCCATTTGAATTCAATATCTTTCTTCATACAAGAACCAACACAAGAAGTATCGAGCATGGATTGATCATTACGAGAAAGCCGAGCATAAAAATTCTGAATAATAATTTCTCTCGAGAGCTCATGATTGGGGCATGAATATAAAATTGACTTAAGCCTCCCCCAAGCTTGAGCGATTATTTCTCCTTCATGAGGCCAAAAACTATAAACATAATTCCGATCATGATGAACTAGATAAATAGGATAGAACTTCTGATGAAATTCCATTTTTAACCGGTTGTAGCCCCATGATCCAATATCATCACATAGCCTATACCATGTCAATGCCTTCTCCTTCAAAGATAAAGGAAATACCTTCTTCTTGACGTGATCCTTGGGAAGACCTGCAAGCTTAAATAACCCACAAACTTCATCCACATAGATTAGATGTAAATCAGGATGTAGTGTTCCATCTCCTACATAAGGATTAGCTAGCAGTTTCTCTATCATACCCGAAGGAATTTTAGAATAAATATTTTCAGTAGGTTCAGTACGTTGAGGGACAACTCTTTGTTTTTCCAGTCGAGGTGAAGATACCCCGAACAAGCCCCTCAAAGTATTACTTTCCATAGTAACAAGTGACAGTAAATTTAAGCACACTATATAATTTTTTTCCTTGCCAAGTTCCACTCATCAAAGGCGCTTCACTCCCCAGCAATGGCGCCAGAAAAGAGTCTTGATGACACACAAGTATAGTGGATCTATCGTAGTCCTTTAGATAAGTAAGAGTGTCGAACCCAACGAGGAGCAGAAGGAAATGACAAACGGTTCTCAGTAAGGTATTCTCTGCAAGCACTGAAATTATCGATAACAGATAGTTTTGTGATAAGATAATTCGTAACGGGTAGCAAGTAACAATTGTAACAATGGTGCAGCAAGGTGGCCCAGACCTTTTTATAGCAAAGGATAAGCCTGGACAAACTCTTATATAAAGCAAAGCGCTCCCGAGGACACATGGGAATTTATATCAAGCTAGTTTTCATCATGCTCATTTGATTTGCGTTCGCTACTTCGATAATTTGATATGTTGGTGGACTGGTGCTTGGGTGCTCTCCTTACTTGGACAAGCCTTCCACTTATGATTAACCCCTCCCGCAAGCATCTGCAACTACAAAAGAAGAATTAAGATAAATCTAACCATAGCATGAAACGTGTGGATCCAAATCAACCCCTTACAAAGCAACGCATAAACTAGGGTTTAAGCTTATGTCACTCTAGCAGCCCATCATCTACTTATTACTTCCCAATGCCTTCCTCTAGGCCCAAACAATGGTGAAGTGTTATGTAGTCGACGTTCACATAACACCACTAGAGGAGAGACAACATACATCTCATCAAAATATTGAACGAATACAAAATTCACATGATTACTTATAACAAGACTTATCCCAGTCCTCAAGAACAAATGTAACTACTCACAAAACATGTCCATGTTCATAATTAGAGGAGTATTAATCATGATCAAGGATCTGAACATATAATCTTCCACCAAGTAAACCAACTAGCATCAACTACAAGGTGTAATCAACACTACTAGCAACCCATAGGTACCAATCCGAGGTTTTGAGATAAAGATCGGATACACGAGATGAACTAGGGTTTGGAGAGGAGATGGTGCTGGTGAAGATGTTGATGGAGATTGAGCCCCTCTCGATGAGAGGATTGTTGGTGGTGATGATGGCTTTTATTTCCCCCTCCCAGAGGGAAGTTTCACCGGTAGGATCGCCCTGCCGGAGCTCTAGATTGGTTCTGCCCAAGTTCCGCCTCGAGACGGCGGTGCTTCATCCTGAAAGGTATCTTATGATTTTTTTTCCTCGACGAAACCCTCCATATAGCAGAAGATGGGCACCGGAGGGCTGCCAGGTGGGCCACAAGCTCGCTAGCCGCGGCTAGGGGGGGTGCCCGCGGCCAGCAGGCTTGTGGCTCCCTGATGGGCCTCCTGCTATATTTCTTTTGCCCAGTATTTTTTACATATTCCGAAATAATTCTCCGTAGGTTTTCAGGACTTTTGGAGTTGCACATAATAGGTATCTCAGATTTCCTCCTTTCCTAGTCCAGAATTCTAGCTGCCGGCATTCTCCCTCTTCATGTAGACCTTGTAAAATAAGAGAGAAAAAGCATAACTATTGTACCAAAATGTGTAATAACAGCCCATAATGCAATAAATATCAATATAAAATCATGATGCAAAATGGACGTATCACGGGCCACGTGCCTGGCATGGCCCGATTGAATCGTGTCGGGCCTGGCCCGTAGTGTGTCGGGCCGCCGTGCTTTCGGGCCGGCCCAAAAAGCACGGCCTGTTTGGCCAGCTCTATTCCATACTAGACACCGCCTCACGAGAGTCAGGCAGAGGAGGCCCCGGTGCATGAGTCGTCTCCGGTGCGTCAGCCGTCTCTGGTGCATCAACCGTCTCCGGTGTGTTAGTCGTCTCCGGTGCTTCAGCCGTCTTCGACGCGTTAGTCATCTTCGGCACGTCAGCCGTCTCCGCCGCCTTGGCGGACTCCGACGGAGGAGGCCCCTCAGAAGAATCCTCCTCCGCCTCAGCTATCTCCGCCGCGTCATCGGACTCCGCCTCCTCCGCCACCTTAGAGGCATCGGAAGAGAGCCGCTGCCACTCCGGTGGCTAGCAGGAGTACGAAACAGAGGAGATTTAGATCAGGCCCAAGCCTTAAGATTCCTCACAAGTTATCCTACGAGAGGACTGAGGAGGAAAACAACGATATCGTGGCTGAAGAAGTGAGATGCCAGCTTGCACCAAAACGTATGCCTCCAGAGTAGAAAATAGATCTGGTGAAAGCGAGGTGAACTCTGGAGGCCCTTATGTGACCACCGCCGCCTCCGCCGCAATCAAACTATGACTGATGTATTCAAAAGACACATGATCAAGCGAGGCGGTCGGGAAGCTTAGGTAGCAGTGGTGCAAGAAATAGGAAAACAATTCCCTAGCTCGGCGAACAAGAACTGCAATTGTGCCCTCCTCTCAAGGTGGTTACCGAAATCGCTAATGATCCAGAGAAAGTGGTCGATGGTCTTGCTATCACTGATGTTGATTACTTACCCGACTTGGTACAATTTGAAAAGGCTGAGGTAGTACAAACCTTAAGATGCGCGAACGGGAAGCCTCTCGTCACATGTGAGGAGCTCGACCATCTACCAACGATGATGCGACAATTGCATGACTGGTACTTGAAAGGCCGCAAGGACGGGACCGACAATATCTTCATGAGAATTAAAGATGAGCACTTCTTCAATGGAGAGAAGGTGTTGTTTGTTGAATTTGAAGAAATATTTCAGTTATACAATCAAAAGGAACTCGACAAAACTATCGTCAGTTCATATTGTCTGTAAGTATTTTTTTTTCTATAATTAAGTCTCTAGCTCAGCTTGTTCATTGCATGTATTAATTATCCTCACATTATATTATGCAGATTGAAGATCCTCGAATGCAAACAACAACAAATCTATGACATTGGGTTCATTGACCCAAATTTCATAAATGAACATACGTTAAAAAAATCCCGCCGAAACACAGAAAAACTTGCTAAAGGCGTTACTTGGACAACAAACCAGAAAGGAAATACTATTTCCTTACAACTTCAAGTGAGTGTTACTATCTTGTTCACATTCTGTTTCGCTTACTCGAGGTTAAGTTCAATTAACGAGTTACACGTGCGCAATTTCCACTTTATTCTGCTAGACATTCAGCTTGAAGAGGGAAAAGTAATTGTCTTGGACTCGACACGTAAAGACCCTATGGAGTGGATGAACATGAGGCAAATGCTTCAGAAGTAAGTTCAATCATTATCGCACCATATCGGCAACTTTCGTTCATTTTCTAATACCAAGTAATCATTTTCTTTGCCGGACAAGGTTTGGAAAAAGTTCATCAAAAAGGTTAAGGGTGTCAGCTGGAAACCGGAGCTGCAATTTGTACACCCAAAAGTAAGTACTACTCTAGTACCGCGCATGTCTCATTGATGCTAGTTTCAATACCATTGTCATGCTTGGTTATCATTTTAATTGAACTCTATTCTCGTAAAGTGCTTGTTGCAGGCACCTGGGACTAATTTATGTGCATACTACGTTTACGAGTTCATTCGCCACTCGACCTTTGAGAGGGGCATATCTTTAAAACAATTTGAAGTACGTAAAAAATATTCATATTTTTATTTTATTACCATCAATTGTATTGAGTTTTATTCATATATTGACCCCTTTCTTTAAATTAGATCTGGCAGAAGCGGGACGAACTCCTACCAACTGGTCGCATACGAGCAATTCAAGAGGAATTGGCAGGATTCTTTGTTGATCATGTCATACCTAAACATGGAGAATACCATCGGGGGATGATATGCGATGTTGGCAATTAGATATTAAGATCATAAGAGATGTTATATTGTATATATTATATGTAATAGCGTCAAATAGACTTACGAAAACTTGTTGCATTATTCAACTAAGCACGGAGAAAGAGAGGTCACTTCTTCTCTTTATATATTGATCATGACGATGTCGTGTAATGGCATTCTTTCATTTATATATGTAGTAGCTAGCATCGAGTTGAATGAAAAGCATAAAATAAAATGATAAATACAAAAATAAAAGGGGGAAACACAACATGAAAACCCATAAACCCTCCAAAACCCCTAAATCCCTCCTTTCAAAAAAAATCAGCACCTGGCAGCTGCTGACGCGTGGCTGCCTTTTAGTCCCTATCGGTGCTACCAACCGAGGCTAAAGGTCCTCCTGCCAGGCACCCCACGGCGGCCACGTGGAGCTCCTTTAGTCCCGGTTCGTATGCCAACTGGGACTAAAAGTGACGGGCATTAGTCCCGGTTGTAGAACCAGGACTAAAGGCCTTTTAGAACCGAGACTGTTGCCTTGTTTTCTACTAGTGATAGGCAAGACTGGGCATTACATTATTTCCTGTACATTGAAACAAACATTCCATGGTTGAATCAGCTCAGTCAACGAGAAATCAGGGTTGACAATACGGCTAGATGAACAGGACTGGACTATGGAAGGGGACCGGGCAAATGATGCACATTCTTCTCATGTGCGCCTAAGCATTTAGGAATAAATATCTTATATGTGTATTCGCCT
Organism: Hordeum marinum; assembly: GCA_022496015.1. NCBI lineage: Eukaryota > Viridiplantae > Streptophyta > Magnoliopsida > Poales > Poaceae > Hordeum > Hordeum marinum. Next base: position 453,559,406 of record CM039678.1, read on the forward strand.
TGCAAACGATAAATCTAGCACATTTTTCCTGAAGCTGGACACAAGATGTAACACATCTAATTGTCGACTCAAACAGTTTATGTGAAGAACAAATGAAACAATTTTTGCATTGAAAGAAAGTCTAATGGTGGAACTAAAACCATAAAGACCAGGTCCATCATATAGTCGAGTTTTCTACTTCAGTAACAAATACAAATTCATTTGGTGAATTTTACCAATTTGTACTCACATGAAAGAATGCACCAAGAACCACATTCTTATCATTGACTGTATTAAATATTGTCAATGTCATTTTAGGAATGACGAACAAAGAAATCAAGAATCATGGCAAGCATCAAGAACTGCACTATTATTAGTCTTGTCCAAGTCTCCCAAATTAAGAACTTGACTAATCCTGCAACCAGCTTCACGGGCTACTAATGCAACTATGTGGACAAAAGTAGATTTAATATTCATGGACCATTAAGTTGAATTCCGGGTGCCTCCCTTTCCAACATCGGCACCTATAGACACATTACATTTGCTAATCTCATCAATTTGCCACTCCCCTCAATCTCATCTCCGGAGAAAGAAATTTTGGCAAAAATGAAGGTTGTGAAGCTCTAGTGAGGCCATTTAAATAGGACATACAGGCTATGCAAATCAGAGACATCATTCTGACTCGAGAGCATGTGGATATTTTAATTCATGGAGATCTTGATGTCCATTTTGTTGGTGTAATAAAGGGTGTATTTGATAGCGCTTCTTACATGTCAAAAGTATTGATAATATATAAATTACTACCTCCGTCCCATAATATAAAAGCATATAACTCATGAACAAGTAGCCTGATGTGATTACAATTTTAGAAATCTTGGGCAAATCCCCAAGGCAAACAGAGTGCAAAACATACATAGCGAACACGTCTGTCTATGGTATACCAATCTTCAAGAGTGCATTTACAGTATAAATACAAATGAGGCAAACTAATGAGCAAAAAAATGTTTATTTTCAATAAAGAATTGAGTAACCGCTTTCATGGTTGTATGTGTTACAAAGGATATACATATGAAACTACCAAGCCCCCATTTGGATCCTTGCATCAACCACAACCAACACAAGGGGAAGAAGATCAAAATTAATAGACAAAAATGAGTAGTACATTATTTCTTTTACATTGCCAAATATTACATTGTTTAATCAGGTCAATCGACGAGAAGTCAGCGTGGGCGATGTGGCCGGATGGACATGACTGGACTATGGAAGGGAACTGGGCAAAGGATGCACAACGGACCAGGAAAATGATGCACAATCTTCACAGCTGCGACTAAGAACTTACAATGAAGATCATATATGCTTACTCTCCTTGCAAACAGTACAGCTGGCGAATATTTCCTGAAGCTGGACACAAGATTTAAAACACCTTATTGTTAACTCCAACAGTTCATTTACAGAACAAAGGAAACGATTTTTGTAGTGAAAAGAAGTCTGATGGTGAAAAGGACCGGGTAGTCATGTAGTTAGTTTGCTACTTCGGTAACAAATACAAATTGATTTGGTTAAATTCACCAATTTTTGACTCAAATGAGAGAAAGCACAAAGAAGCCCATTCTCATCACTGTATTAAATATTGTAAATACCATTGTAGGAATGAAGAACAAAGCAACCAAGACTAACCATGGAAAGCATCAAAAGTGCATTGTCATTAGTGTTGTCCAAGTCTTCCAAATTACAAATTTGACGAATCCTGAATCCTAAACAGGGATCAAGAACCATTTTTAGATTATTTTTTTATTTTAGCAGTGAGAGCATCAGTTGTTCTTTAGAGAGTATTTAGGGTGAGCTGAATATTAAGAGAAATATAAAGATGACTACGCTATGCGCAGTTCCAAACACATAAGTAAGAAATCATTTTAATAACTCCAGAAAAGGCATTGACAGATCGTTGCTGGAAGTCATAATTAATCACCATAATGCATATTGTAAGATCATTTTTCCATGATCACTATAACTAGAACGGATATTGCACGAAAATCAAGTTCTCGTGAATTACCATGAGATAGCCAATTATGGTATCATGGACTAAACGAAAAATTGCCAGACCTCAAAAAAGAGAGGGCATTAAGTCAAAAGCTAGTACGAGACAAGTATGAAAGAAACTAAACATGCAAACATTAATCTTTCATCACAATAATATCAATACAGGAATAAATTACCATATAGCCAGTCCTTGAATTGAGCATAAAGGAATAAATTACCATATAGCCAGTCCTTGAATTGAGCATAAAGGAATAAATTACCATATAGCCAGCTCTTGAATTCAACATGTGAACACAATTCACATAGCTCTAGTAAAGCCATTTAAACAGGACATGCAGGCTATTCTAATGGGAGACATCATTCTGACTCAGAGGATGACACATGGATATTTTAATTCATGAAGATCTTGATGTCAACTTTGGTCTAATAAAGTACTCCCTCATAACAAAATCTAAGACGTTTTTTGTTGAACCACTATAAACAAAAATCGTCTTAGATTTTGTTATGGGAGGAGTATTTAATATAAATTTTTAGTTGTCAAAAGTATTGATAATTTGTAATTAGCACAAAACTCGTGAACAAGTAGCCTGGTGATTAACAATTTTACAAGTTTTGGGTAAATCCCCAGGTCAAACAGAGTGCAAGCATACAAAATGAACACATATGGTTGTGTACCACTCAATCAGTACGACGATCTTAAAGAGTGCATTTACGGTATATAAATATAAATAAGGCAAGTTGATGAGCAAAAAAATGTTTATTTCCACTAAAGAGTCAGATAACGACTTTCATGGTAGTATATGTACTATCTCCGTTCCTAAATATTTGTCTTTAAATATTCAATTATGGACTACATTCGAAGCAAAATAGGTGAATCTACATTGTAAATTATATCTATATACATCCATATGTAGTTCGTAATGAAATCTCTAGAAAGACAAGTATTTAGGAACGGGGAAGTACAAAGGATATAAATATGAAACTACCAAACCCCCATGTTGGATACTTGCACCAACCACAACCAACAAGGGGGGAAGCCCGTCAAAATTAATAGGCAAGACTGGGCAGTACATTATTCCCTTTACATTGAAACAAACACTACATGGTCGAATCAGCTTAGTCGACGAGAAATCACCGTGGAAAATGCGGTTAGATGGGCAGGACTGGACTATGGAAGGGGATCGTGCAAAGGATGCACAATCTTCGCATGTGCGTCTAAGCATTTACGGATGAAGATCGTATATGCATATTCTCCTTGCAAACAGTAAAGCTAGCGCATTTTTCCTGAAGCTGGACACAAGCTTTAACACATCTAATTGTTGACTCCAACAGTTTATTTGAACAGCAAATGAAGCAATTTTTGCAGTGAAAGAAAGTCTGATGGTGGAACTGAAAACATAAAGGCCAGGTCGATCATATAGTTGAGTTTTCTACTTTAGTAACAAATACAAATTCATTTGGTGAAGTTTACCAATTTTTCACTCACATGAAAGAACGCACCAATAACATGTAATCTAGTGTGATTAACTAGGAATTTAGCTTATATTAACATATAGGTTGCGAACATGTAACCTTAGTGTGTTAACTAGAAATTTTAGCTTATATTAATATTTTTCAAAGTCTTGCACGAATCCTAAGGTCAAATAGAGTGCACAGATACGCAGCAAACACGTGCATGTACCGTTGACTCATATACCGATCTTTCATAGCACATTTACAGTATAAATAGAAATGAGCCAAGTTAAAGTGCAAAAGATATTTATTCCCACTAAAAAAATGGAGTAACCGCTGTTCATGGTTGTATATGTTACAAAGAATATGACTATGAATCTACCAAACTCCCAGTTGGATCCTTGCACCAACCGCAGCCAACAAAGGGTGAAGCCAAAATTAATAGGCAAAACTAGGCAGTACAATTATTTATTTTACATTGACAAGCATGACATGCTGGGATATTGTTAGAAATCAGGGTTCAGTCTACCCACTATTCCTCTACCCTATCGCCCATTAATACATACTCCCTCCGTCCGGAAATACTTGTCCTAAAAATGAATAAAATGGATGTATCTATAACTAAAATAAACCTAGATACATTCACTTCTAGGACAATTATTTCCGGACGAAGGGAGTATATATGATGCAGTAGTGTTCAGATCTGCTTTATGCTTGGGGTCCCTACCAATTTTACTTCATGTGCATGAGACTAATACTCGATCATATAACTCATGAATGTCATCAGTCCCCTAATCACACAAATCTACAACAAAACTCTCATAGTGCTTCAACCTACCTTCATCTTCGGCCTGTATGGTTTGGCTAGGGTCCGCGGGCACAATTTTCTCGAGTTTCAACTAGTGTTTATCAAATAAAATCTGTAACAAAATGCATATCAATATTCTTAATAAATTGGGCTTGACTAGATACGCGCAGAATGGTAGTACAGGCAACCATATGCGGGTAACATATCTAATCTATATCTCCCTGGCCTACAAGCCTATCTTGTGAGATTGCATTCACGATTTTTTTTCAAAAGTGGCAAGTTTTTTATAGCAAATTCGAAAACTAGCAGTGCTAACATGTATTTGGCAAAAATAGCACCCCGTCGGTCATTGGTTGGCCGAAATGGGTGTCTTCGGTCATCCGTTGGCCGAAGAGGGACTCTTCGGTCATCCCTGTGCCGAAGAGTGGGTCTTCGGTGAGGCATTGTCCGAAGACCTGCGGTGTTGGGCCAAAGACGTGTCTTCAGCCAGCAGATGGCCTAAGAGTCATCTTTGGTCATTTGTTGGCCGAAGAGTTCATACTCTTTGTGTCAGCAGTTGACCGAAGTTGCATGTGTGCACTTTTCAGTCTTTCGTTGGCTGAAGACTCCTTTTCGGTCTATCGTTGGTCGAAGAGGGCATTTTCTTTCCCGCCCACCAGTTTCATTCCCATCCTTGTTTCCCGCCATTTTATTTCCCGCCCTTCTTTCTCGCCAGTTTATTTCCCATCATTTTCTTTCCCGCCTTTCTCTCCCGCCATCCTCTCTTATGAACCTATAAAAACCCGTCCACAACAAGGTGGGTGACCAAGCAAGTGTAGTCTCGTAGAGATGTCCGGTTATCCTTTCGATCGTAGTTGTTTTCACCTGGGTATGTCCAAAACTCTTCTTAGTTTAGCCGCCAATTTCAAGATAGACAACAAGATAGTTCCATGGGACGAACTCGTCGGTAGTGACATCTTCATGAATGAGTTAGCTCACCAGTTAAGTAGGAGCGGGTGGCCTTCAAGGACCTTTGAGGAGATACGAAAAGAACTTCTCAGGTTGCATGGTAGGTGGCAAAAAGTACTATGTAACAGTGAAGCTTTCCAAAGGGCTGCATTATAAGATAGTTGTTTGTGGAGCCAAGACAGTGGAGGACGAAGACGATCTTTTCATGCCGGGCACCAAGCCCAAGATAACCGCATCGTCGAAGTCGAAGAGTACCGCACCGTCGAAGGCAAGAGTGTTGCATCAACGATGGATGATGACGATGACTTCATGCCGAGCACCAAGGCCAAGAGACACACGTGGTCGAAGTCCAAGACTACCGCATCGTCGAACGGCAAGAGTGTTGCATCAACGGAGGATGACGATGATGACTTCATGCCAAGCACCAAGGCCAAGAGACCCACATGGTTGAAGTCCAAGACTACCGCACCATCGAAGGGCAAGAGTGCTAAATCAACAGAGGATGACGACGATGACTTCATGCTGAGCACCAAGGCCAAGAGACCCACATGGTCGAAGTCCAAGACTACCGCACCGTCGAGGGGCAAGTATGTTGCATCAATGGAGGATGAAGATGATGACTTCATGCCGAGGACCAAGGCCAAGAGACCCACATCGTTGAAGTCCAAGACTACCGCACGGCTGAAGGGGAAGAGTGCTGCATCAACGAAGGATGACGACGATGACTTCATATAGTTTGTGGGATGTATTTTTCTAGTTCAGTCGTACCATTTAATTCATATGTACTTCTATCTTAATTATCTATTGTAGTCTCTTTGGAAATGTATCTCGTACCGTTTTGTTGAGTCGTACCATTTAATTCAGATGTACTACTAATATGAAGTAGACAAGTGTGTTCAAAACAAATCAGTCTCTTACATAGATAATGACTCATACATAGATAGTAACACATACATGAAGGATGTTTGATACATAGATAAGTCATCGCACATGAGAATAGTCTGAAACTATCATGTATGTCTCATACATATATAATCATATCACTGATGTGGACGGCGACGAGTCTGGACCTTCCTCTGATGAGGACCGGAAGGCGATAAGCGCTGACGCGGTGGGCGAGGGTCACGAAAACCATGACTATACATAACCTCACCTATCACGGTCTGTGCTCCTGCGTCGGTGGTGGTGGTGGAGTATGATACAACGACTGAGAGAAGTCATAAGTGTTTGCAGTTTGGTCATCGTCATCGCTGTAGCCGTCTAAGAACGAACCATCACCACTAAGCATTGGTGACTGCACGACATGTGTAAACGGATGCGGGAGGTTGCTGACTGTAGTAGTGAAGCACATGTCAAATTGAATTGTGAACGCACACTACTTAAAAGAAAAACCAAAAGTAAAGTTACATGGGCCCATTTGTTGATGCCATGTCGACCCCCTGGTTGTGAAGGATGTGGCTCATGCCATGACGACCCCCCTGGTTGTGAAGGATGTGGCTCATGCCAGGATGAGCTCCCTGGCTGTGGAGGAGATGGCTCTTTCCATGCCGAGCTCCCTGGATGTGAAGGAGGTGGCTGATGCCATGATGCCCTTCCTAGTTGTGAAGTAGGTGGCGCCCGTGAAGCCATGTGTCATGGCTCTGAACGATGCATAGATGGACGTGGCGGACGAAGTGTTGGATGAGGAACCACAACGTCCAAAGATCTTCTACATGTCACTGTTGCGTAAATCACTCGTAGCTTCTCATCAAAATGTCAAAACGCTTCAATCATGAGAGGTGCTCTGGCTATGGGATAGTATCCCCCCTCTCAACCCGCCGCATTAAAGCGGAAACCTCCTCTCGCGCCTTGACTGTCAAGTCACTCTATACATTGAAGAGTTAGCTAATTGTAAATGCTCAGGTTATGACATTAGTACACATATTAGAACCATAATAGAGGAAGTTGGGTGCCGCGTGGTGTCTGGTTCCCATAATAGAGGAAGTTGGGTACATATCGCTAGTCAGAGGCGCTTCAGTCTGATCAGGAGCAGCACATGGAACCAAGTAGATCCTCGTAGAATGCCTGTAACGCTGCAGATACAACCCGAACTTGTCCCAGTCAAAGGGTCGAACCTCATCCCACATATCTGTTGGCGCGGTCGTCCATTCTAGAACATAAGGACCAATGTTCTGAAGCCAGGAATCCATGGACTTGTTCCCTCCTACGCGGCTCAACCTGACATTGACATCCGAGTAACGTGGTAAGAAAAATTCTGAAAGCAATGCTGACAACTAAATTGTGCATGTGTGAAGGTATGTGTGGAATAACTGGCATTTCCTCTAGTTGACATCGACTAAACTGTCTCATCACCCTAGGAAGATCCATCTCCTCCACCGTCACATCAAACACAAATCTCGCCTTGGTCATCCAATAGTGCCGATCTCTAGTGCACAAGTCAGATATCCCAACTGGATACCTAGATGTTATAGCTTGTGGCGAGTAGGGCTCCGAGATAACAACATCATTGTGCAAAGCATCAAACTGCGCCGTGAAGGACGGGTAACAGCTGTTCACCTGCATACCCGCATACTGTCTATGTGCATGACAACAAATAAACATTAGTAATAGTATTACATGGCAAGAAATAATGTAATCAAATGTTACATAATACCTCTCTTCACGCCCAAATAGATCATACAATTGGCAAGTCGTCGATCTGTTGCACATAAGCCCCTGCTATGTCTGCCAACTCAAACGGTTTATCAATGCAGACATAGGGTTGTCCAATAGGGAACCTCTCATATGACCGGAGCTGCAATAATAGTGGACATCCAACCAGACTTGATCTACGGGAGCTCAACATGCAACCTTTGCACAGGCCTCTGTACGTAGCTACTCATCTGCGTAATGTCCCTTGGGCAACGAGCGTCAGCTATCTCTCGTGCAATGCTGATGAGGTGCACATCGATAGTGGTCACGTGGTTCTCCGTGAACATCGTCTTGTCGAACAACCAAACAATATATGCCTCTAGGGACCGATCAACATGTGCCTCTGACAACCGAAGTCCTGGGTATCTACCGAGACAATCTAAAACTGGCTCAACCACCTAAAACAAGGACCGTGAGGATCGTTGTCTAAGGCCACAGTAGTCGGCACCGCAGCTAAAAAACGGGCCTGGAACGTAGCCAGCTAGCCAGGTTCTGCCTCTAAAGGACCTATGGCAGCACCGGCCAACAGTAATCCCAACAAGTAAGACACATCTTGTAAAGTAGGTGTCATTTATCCCCAAGGAAAGTGAAACATATGTGTCTCCGGTCTCCATCTATCTACTAAGTAGGTAAGGAGTGACCTATCGTAAGAGAAGCGTTTCATTTGCCTCTTGCGTGGCTGCATTGGTTCACCAGCTTCATCCAACTCCGGATGATCAACCCACTCATCCAATGTACCTTCAACCAGTTGTGCCAAGGGTAGCAGTCCAGCCCACATTAACCTACAAAATAAAGAGAATGTACAGCTAACAGTTAGCGGGCATCAAATATTCTATATTACAAAGTAAAACATTATATGCAAACGTACCTATCAATCCATTCAGGGTGTATCATCCAGTTAGACTTCGGGGTGCGAGGGACCAACACATCTAAGTTCTTGTCCGCTTGCATAAGTGCGGCCCCATGTTTTCTATTGATTGTATATTTAAGCAACACATACGAAGACATCTCTGAAATTAAAACATAGTTCCACGTATTAAAAATAAAACATAGTCTGACATATTACAAAATAAAACATAGTCTGACAAATTTCAAAATAAAACATAGTACGACATATTACAAACTAAAACATAGTCCGACCCATTATATAGCTTCTGAGTTATTTCTTACTCATCGTCCCCTTCGGACTCTACTGCCTCAACCACGTCTGCCTCTTGCTCCTGTTGTCGCACTCGTCGATGTGGACACACCGTCTTTGTTAAGGTCGGGCCAATATTTTATTCTATGCCCATAATTCGCGGATAGCAAACACTATCTAGTTGCTCCTTCAGCTTCAGATTGGTCTGTATCATTACGAATGCGACGGACCTTACATCTACCCCTACTGGTTCGCCGAAGAGCAGGATCCGGGTTGTATACTCTCTCATCATCGTTTACCTTGTTGAAATTGCCGACGACTCTAAACCCTGTCATCTCACCATTCCATGTGTTGAGTACTGACTCTTTTAAATAGTACGGGGACACGAAGGAGATGTCATCCAACTGAATCTAGCCGCACGCAGCCAACACATATGAGCAAGGAAGGTGCAACAACTTCGGTTTGTTGCATGTACATTCACACTTTGGATAAAATTCCGTTCCAATTTTTACCTCATGCGCCTTCACCTCATTTGACGTACGAAAACCATCGGTAGGTAGCTGAACCTCATACCTCCTTTCTTGATTACCTATGAGTCTGACAGTGTGCTTCTTTGCTTTCTCTATCTTCTTTGCCATGTACTCCATGACACGGCTATAATAAGGTGTATTCGGATGATCTGCAATATGCTTCTTTGCTAACTCGTGCCTTTCTCTGAAATATCTCAAATTTCCATGGAATACAGCCTTGACAATAGCTATGAGTGACAATGATCTATTCCCTCTAAGTACAAAGTTATACACCTCAGCAAGGTTGGTTGTCATGTGGCCATACCTAGCTCCATGGGTGTCATGCAGTATAGACCAATTCACGGGAGGCTCTTTCTCTATCCACTGAGTAAAATTCTTTATTGCCCTACCATTCGGCCTCTTAGTGTTAGGAGGGTCAATTGTTGGCAAGTCACAAAGAGATACAGGTTGCTCTAGCTCCGCGATGATTATTGCTAATTAGACCTGATCTTGTTCCATTTTCTTTCTGGCTTTAACCTGCTTCTTAGTAAACTCATCTAGTTTTGACCAAATAAAATTGTATTTGCGTGGCTGGTTCTGCTTGCATAATTTTTTAAACAAGTTCATCAACCGCTTGTTCTTGAACTGTGAGAAAAAATTTGCCCTAAGATGGCGCATGCACCACCGGTTCTGCAGGTCCTTCCATGGTATTGATTCGTTCTCAGTTGGATCCCTCGGTGTCTTCACACCCTTCAATATACCAGCATGTTTGTCATGAATGAAACACACGTTCGGTCAGTCCTTCACGATGGCAATTTTCACTTGCCTCAAGAACCATATCCAGCTTGGAAAGTTCTCACCCTTCACGAATGCCATAGCAAGTGGGATGATTTGATTGTTTCTGTCAACACCAATAGCAGTAAGGATTTGCCCTCTTTACTGACCAGTAAGGAATGTGCCATCCACAAACATCCTAGGAAGACAATGCTGGAAAGCTTTGATGCAAATAGCAAAAGAAAAGAATACTCTCTTCAACACCTTAAAATCTGGTATACTCGCCAATCTAATGTGTTGTACGCTAACATAAGTGTCAAGATTCCTATCCTTCAATACTTGTAGGAGCCGTACAACATTATCATATGAGTCAAAGAACGTCCCAAACATTTCCTCCATAGCCTTCTGCTTAGCCCTCCAAGCCTTCCCGTAAGGAATGACATAATTTCACCTGACCTTCACTACTGTCTGGATGTGTTTTGCTTCCATGTCTTTCTTCTCCATTATCTCAGTATACATGACTTGCGCAATGAGAGTTGAAGACTGGTTCGGATGATTCACCAGAAGGTTTTTCCTTACACAAGTATGTGGAACAACATCGGTGACAACCCAGTGGATGTTATACTTCGACACGTGCCCATGCACCTTCCCAGGACAAACTGTTTCAACACATTTCACGGTATAGTTTGTTCGATTTGATATGTGTGTCCGGAAAACCCTCTGCGTGGACATAGCCCACTTTACCACCTTATATTTCAATTTCTTCTTTGTATCATACATAGAACCTATCTGGGCTTGGTTCAAATGATACTGCCATGGAGTCACATGGCCATCGTTGACCGTGAGCCCGGTCGATAGGTCCTGATCCTATGCGGCAGGAATCGGTACCTCCACTTCATCCTCGGAATTTTCAGAATCCAGATCCTCAGCCAGTCCATCCTCGTCCTCTTCCTCCGTCACCCTCTACATTTCCTCCCCTTCCTCATCCCCATCAGCAATACCAGAAGCAGCTAATATTAGCGGCTGACTACTCTGTCCAGTATCGTTACCACACAAATTGTGTGGCACGTAATCGGGCTCTTGCTCGGGTTGGCTAGCATCCACATCCATTGGCTGTGACCCGGATAAATAAATCATGTTAGCCACTTGACTGCCCTGCCCGAGTTTGTACCCCCCCCCCTCTGGTTGTCCGGTATTCTTCTCCTTCGTCACAGGTTGCACTAGGGCATATGAGTGGATTTTTTGGTCTCTGCAACGCCTTAACAAGGTCAACCATTGCTGGCTCCTATCTATTAGCATCAACTCCCACTTCACATTTTTACACTATTTGGTCCACAATGCTTGAATACTGATGGAACATACCCCAATGCTTGAATACTGATGGAACATACCCCAGGATCCAGCCCGAAACTAGTTGTCAACCAGTACTTCAACTGCCTAATGTCCAGTTTGTCCGGGTCTGGAAGTGTCATGACACATTTTTTATACTTGCTAAGATCAACCCCCAACTCATTATATCGAACATTGTCAGGGCCATAGTAAACAGTCAAATTTACTGATTCAGACATTTTAACCTGTCAGACACTTCCATCTCATTAATGACAAGGAACAAAATTATTACCCGCTACACAAACTAACCGCTAAAATGAAAGCACAAACCAATTAACACTACAAAAAAATGTGACGCGTGATTATACCTTCGACACGTGTGTCCACCTCACGAAGAACTTGCACCCACGGACAACACCAACGCCACCCTCTCGCCGGCAAGAAGCTGCACCTCCTCCTCACCAGCCAAACCGCCTCCTCCTCCTCCTCACCCCACCATGACTCCAACTCACTTGTACGCACAAATAGCTATCCCATAGGGAAAAAAATGACGGTAGGCCAATGGAGATGGCCATGATCTACCGTTTCTTTGGTTTGGATTCGAAAATGGGTGGAGAAACAGAGAGATCGGCGAGGGGGGCGACCTTACAGAGAGGAACGAGAGAGAGAGAGAGAGAGAGAGAGAGAGAGAGAGAGAGAGAGAGAGAGAGAGCTCGTAAGAACAGCCAGAGGAAGAAGAAAGGCTCGGGCGTTATCCACAACCTCTTCGGTCGCTGGTTGGCCGAAAAGGCCCTTCTTCGGCCGCTGGTTAGCCGAAAAGGCCCGTCTTCGGTCGCTGGTTAGCTGAAAAGGATTTCGGCCGCTGGTTGGCCGAAGAGGCCCGTCTTCGGCCCAGCTCACACACTCTTCAGCCTACACGTAACAGAAAAGGCCTCTTCGGCATTCTGCTGGCCGAAAAGGCCCTCTTCGGCCAACCAACGACCGACGGGGTGACAAATACGTGTTTGCACTTCTAGTTTTCAAATTTGCTATAAAAAACATGCCACTTTTGAAAAAAAAAATCTGCATTCACAGTGTACAATACACTCATACACCGTTGCTGGAATACAGAACTATCAAAGAGATCAATTCATCATGCTCGTGCAACATTGAGGACGTCAGTTGATATAATATTTCATAGACCATTAACTTGATTTCCCGGTGTCTCCCTTTCCCACGTTGGTCATCGGCATCTATATACACATGGCATTTGCTAATCTCATCAATTTGTCGCTTCCATCAATCTCATCTCTCTGAAGGAAAAGATATTTTGGTAGCTATTGTTATGTGGGTCAGCCCGTGCACGCATTACAAACAACGGTGAAGGTTATGAAGCTTTAGGAAGGCCATTTAAATAGGACGTACAGGCTTTGCAAATCAGGGACATCGTTCCGACTGGAGAGGACGGCACATGGATATTTTAATTCGTGAAGATCGTGATGCCAACTTTGGTCTAGTAAAGTACACCCTTTGTTTCTAAATGCAAGATGTTTTTACCAAAACATCTTGCATTTAGGAACAGAGGGCATATTTGATAACGCTTCTTGCATGTCAAAAGTATTGATACTCTATAAATTAACATATAACCCGTGAACATGTAGCCCCGTGTGATTAAGTATTTTAGAAGTCTTGGGCAAATCTCCAGGGCAAACAGAGCGCTAAACATACACAACAAACACGTCTGCATAGCGCTTACATAGTACACCAATCTTAAAGAGTGCGTTTACAGTACAAATAGAAATGAGCCAAACTGATGAGCAAAAATAAATATTTATTTTCACTATAAAATTGAGTAACCGCTTTCATGGTCGTATATGTTACAAAGGATATAAATATGAAACTACCAAACCCCCATTTGGATCATTGCACCAACCACAACCAACACAAGGGGAAGCTGATCAAAATTAATAGACAAAAATGAGCAGTACATTATTTCTTTTACATTGTCAAACACTACATGGTTGAATCAGCTCAGTCGTCGAGAAGTCGGCTTGGCCGATGCGGACAGATGAATAGGACTGGACTATGGAAGGGGACCGGGCAAAGGATGCACAATCTTCACACGTGTGCCTAAGCACTTACGATGAAGAGATCAAAAACGATGTTCCAACAGATGATGTAAATGTAAAAAGATATACTTCAGGTTTACTCTAGATGTAATATACATCACTTGGTGATGCAAATTTGCATCACCAACAGCCGCACGAGCAAAAACACGCAACGCCGCGCGAACGCCCAACTGTCTGATAGAAACTTCCCACGCCGCAATCGCTCCTTCACCTGCCTCCCGTCGTTGGCGATTTCGCCCCGAAAGTATGCCCCATGGCTCGTCCATCCATCCTGCCCTCGCCACGCCCCCGCCACCTAATCCCAACGCCCGAGGCCTTGCCGATGCCTGATTTGGAGCTGCCATCGTGTGTTGCTTTTTCGATTGATTTGGCTGTTGGTTGCAGCGTTGGCGCCCGAGATGGCTCCCACAGCTCGTGGCCTCTGATTGGAGTAGGACTATTGGCCGCCGGAGCTAGCAGGAGTTGTCGCAACTATCGTGACTGAGCCGAGCAGCCATTTCTTTGGTCGGTTTCACCGGCGTTGCGTCACCGGAGCCGCCAGCTGCCCAACCCCACCATCTTCAACGCTCCGATGGGAATCCGCGGTTTCGTCCTCCTCACGCACAAGGTGTTCGACAAAAAAATCCAAGTAAAAATTGGGTTAAGCTTGTCAGGTTTTTTATTAGGCATGAAGATGTAGATTGATGGAGATTTCCATATTGTAGATGAGCTCGTGCGACATTTCTTTTTTGGACAATTCCTCGTTGGATGAGGAATTCGACTTGACCAAAGAACATGACATTGCCTCTCGTTGTGGCAATGCACAAGAGGAAGAATCCAAAGAAACGTGGTTTTGTGTTTGGTCGTGAATTCATACGGAGAGAATAGGTGGAGGCGCACAAAAGTTTGATGTGCAATTATTTTGGTACTCCATTGGATTTTCCATAGAGGTTTTCTCTTCGTTGCCTATGAATGTCCAAGGATTTGCGTGTGCACATTGGCAATTTTGTGAAGCAACATGACCGAGCCTTCGAGTAGAGAAGGAATTATGCTGGTTTGCTTGGACATAGCACTGAGCCAAATTTCACTGCCGCATTGTTCATGATAGCCAGGGGGCCACATCAATTCAAGGGTATTCAATTGAATACCCATTATTTTTTAAAAAAAATTAGGTATATATTGTATATATAATATCTGTATAAGAAAAGATGAATCTGGGACTAGTTAGGCATTTTAGCCCAAAACAAAGGCTGACCCAGTAGCCCACCATAACCCCGAGTCCACAACTTGGCCTAAGAGCGCACCGCATGAATACGTACGTGCATCATCGCCCAAAAAAACTAGATTTTTTTTCAAAACTAGCACAGTTTTTATAGCAATTTCGAAAACTAGCAGTGCTAACATGTTTTTTTTGCCAGACTAGCACCTCGTCGGTCGTTCGCTGGCCGAAAAGGGAGTCTTCAGTCATCCATTGGCTGAAGAGGGACTCTTTGGTCAGCAGATGGCCGAAGAGTCCTTTTCTTTCTATCCTTGGCCAAAGAGTTCATACTCTTTACGTCAAACCCTGACCGAAGTTGCATGGGAGTACTCTTCGGCTTACACAAGACCGAAGTGTTATTTTTTCCACTTAAATACATTATAATTCCTGCACAACCATTCCTCGTCTTTTACATTCCAACTTTGTACTTTCCCACAATCATTTCCCGACATTCTATCTCGTCATACAGGTCCTAGGGTTTAGGGTATGTCTCCGCCGAAGCCGCCGCCGCCGCCGCCCGGTTACTTCGAGCGTCGGGCCGCGCTCATCGCCAAGGCCGCTGCCACCGCGGTCGTCTCTCTCTCGGCTCTCACCATAGCTCCACCAATACCTCCTACCCCCCTCCTCGCCGCACCAATGTCCCTCACTGACACCATCTCCAATGCCAGCCCTTTCATCCCCATAGTTCTTGACCTCGCCACCCATAACTACTACCATTGGAGGCATCTCTTTGATCTCCACCTTGACCGCTGCACCTCCGCTCGCACATCGCGACCGACAGTCTTCCCTGCCCCGACGACCCGCAATGGTTGAAAGACGATCTCGCAATCGTCCAGTGGTTCTACACCCGCATCACCACCGAGATCTTCAACATGCTTGATCACGATGGCGCCACCACCGCCAACATCTGGAACTCCCTCCGCCAGCTCTTCCAAAGCAACACCGATGCTTGGAAAAACGCCCTCCATAACGAGCTCTGCAATCTGGTGCAAGGAGACGCCCCGGTGAACCTGTTCTGCCAGCGCGTTAAGGCCATTGGTGATGAGCTTCGCGAACTCGATGATCCAGTCAGTGACTTGCAGCTAATCAACATCATCGTCGTGGGACTCATCGAGGACTTTGACAAGCAAGCCTCGTTCATACCAATGATACGGCCTCCTCCTACATTTGCTGAAGTTCGCTCCCTACTCCAGCTCGCGGCGGAAACACAAGCTCGCAAGGACTCTCGCCCCAAGGTCTTCCATGCTGCGGCTTGTCTTCCTCTGCCGTCTACACCAGCGCCTCCCATGCAGACTCCTGCTACCGTGCCACCCATGTCGTCATCTACCCAACCGCCCCCAGGCTAGTGCCCTAGTCCGAACTACCGAGGCAAAAACCCTATCTATAGGCCGCCATCGACTCGCTCGGTGCCTCCTATGACACCGCCACCACCGAGTTCGGCACCATCTGCCAGTGCCCCATCTGCTGTTGCATGGCGTCCTCCGCATGATCCTTGGACGGGGCTCGTTCAGGCGTGTCCGATGCCATGGTCTGCTCCATCCCCATTTGGTGCTCCGCCTGCCTATACAGGTGCCTGGCAACCCGGCCTTCGCCCGCCCACTGGTGCTTCCGGGATTCTCAATCCCCGACAGTCATCCAATGCCTGTCACGTCGCCCCGACGTATGCTCCTTATGGTCATCCATCGCCCTACTTCACCGACGGTGGTGCCTACTACACACCCCAGCCGGCCCTACTGCCTTCACCATACTATCCGTCGGTGCTGCTCCCGACGCCACCCTCGCCTGCGACGCCGAGCTGGGATCAAGCTGCTTTTCTCTAGGCCATGAATAATTTTGCTGCGCAAGGAAACTTGGGTACGGATTGGATCTTTGATTCAGGGGCCTCTAGTCATATGTCTACATCAAGTAATTGGTTATCATCTTGCACTACCTGTCCTTTCCCTTCCATTACTCTCGGTGATGACTCATCTATTCCCATATATTGTGTTGGTTAGGCTCAACTTCCCTCTTCCACTAAACCCCTTATCCTTCGTGATGTTCTAGTTGCACCCGCCCTCATTAAAAACCTAATTTCTGTTCGTCAATTTACTTGCGACAATCTAGTTTCTGCCGAATTTGACCCTTTTGGTTTATCTTTGAAGGATTACCTGACTAAGGCCGAGATCGCTCGCTTCAATAGATCCGGTGATCTATACTCTCTTAATGGAGTCCCTACTGCCGCCCCTCCTACATCCATGCTGGCCTCCGTCGATCTCTGGCATCGTCGTTTGGGCCATCCCAACCCTGCTATTTTAGCTTATATGCTTAGTGAATTTACCATACCATGTAATAGGGATTACCATAATTCCGTGTTTTGTGAGTCGTGTCAGTTAGGAAAACATGTGCGTCTTCCCTTTAGTTCCTCTAGCTCTTGTAGCACTTATCCCTTTGATTTACTACATTGTGATTTATGGACCTCTCCCATTGCAAGTGTTTTGGGTTTTAAATACTACCTTGTCATACTAGATGATTTCACCCACTTTGTATGGAACTTTCCTCTACTCAACAAATCTGAGGTTCATTCTCTCTTTCTTAATCTTCAGCGCTATGTTTCTGTCCACTTCTTCCTACCCATTCGCTTTATCCAATGTGACAACGGTCATGAGTTCGATAACATTAAAAATCGTACATTCTTCTGACAACATGGCATTCTGCTTAGATTCTCATGTCCCTACACCTCCCCTCAAAATGGTAAAGCCGAACGTTCTCTTCACACCCTCAATGATATTGTTCGCACCCTTCTCATTTAATCATCTATGCCTCCAAAGTTTTGGGTCGAAGCCCTGCACATGGCCACCTTCCTTCCAAATATTCGACCTACCAAAACTATACCCAATACCACTCCATATTATTCTCTCTTTCTTTCACACCACGACTATTCCGCGGTTTGTGTTTTTGGCTGCCTTTGTTTTCCCAATGCCTACGTCACTTCCGCAAATAAATTGTCACCACGATCTATCCCATGTGCTTTTCTTGGCTTATCTGACGAACACAAAAGCTATCTTGTCTCGACCTTCACACAAGACACGTCCATGTCTCTCGTCATGTTATGTTCGCCAAACACATTTTCCCTTTCTCTCAACATACTACCACACCATCCACCCTACCTACCTCGGCAAACACCCCCTCTCCCCGTCCTTTCCAACTCTACACTCCTGTTCCTGCACTCACTCCTGCTGAACACAATGCAACACCAACAACAATCACCCCCAACACTACCCCTACACCACCACCAGCCACAGCCGATCACCACCCTTCCCACACCCCTCCCGAGCCGTCACCACCATCCCCAACCCCTGCTCCCTCCCCACCACCCCCGACCCCTCCTCCCACCCCACCGCCCAACATTGCTCCTTCGTCCGACTCTTTCGCTGCGCCGGACTCACCAGTTCCGACCATACCCCCTCGTGTTGTTCCTATAGCAGCCCCGATCAATGATCACCGCATGCGTACTTGGGCCAAACCAGGATTTCATCAACCCAAAGACTGCCTCAACTTTCATGCCACCATATCTCTCTCTCTCTCTTCCCTTCCAAAGAATTACAAAACTTCTCTCCTTGATCCAAATTGGGCCGCTGCCATGCAAGAGGAATATAATGCTTTACTTGAAAACAACACATGGCAGCTTGTTCCTTGTCCTTCCAATACAAATATCGTTTCTGGAAAATGGATTTTTTGCCAAAAGTTTCACTCCGATGGGAGCCTCTCACGCTATAAAGACCGGTGGGTATGTCGTGGTTATTCTCAACAACGAGGTATTGATTACGATGAAACCTTCTCTCCTGTTGTTAAACCTAGCACCATTTGTACTGTTCTTAGTGTTGATGTCTCCTCTTCCTGGCCTATTCACAAACTTGATGTTAAAAATGCTTTCCTCCATGGTTCTCTTCAAGAAACTGTCTACTGTCAGCAACCTCTCGGTTTTGAAAATCCTTCCTTTCCAAATCATGTTTGTCTTCTTCATAAATCTCTCTACGGTCTCAAACAGGCCCCGCGAGCTTGGTTTTAACGCTTCTCCTCCTTCATCCAAACAATAGGCTTCACTCCATCGCTCTCCGACACCTCCCTATTTGTGTATCATCAAAATTCTGAAACTGTCTGCCTCCTTCTCTATGTAGATGATATCATTCTCACCGCATCCTCTCAAAAGTTCTTAGATCATATTGTCTCTCTTCTTCAATATGAATTCTCTATGACTGACCTAGGAATTCTTCATCATTTTCTAGGCATTGTTGTTGTTCGAAATTCATCCAGCCTCTTTCTTTCCCAACGACAATATATTCTTGATCTACTTAATCGTGCTGGTATGCTTGAATGTCAATCATCTTGCACGCCTGTCGATACTAGTTTCAAACTTTCGGCTGCCGGTGAACCCTTTTCGGATCCTACTCTCTATCGTGGCTTAATAGGTGCTCTCCAATATCTCACTATTACTCGTCTTAAAATCTCTTTTGCTGTTCAACAAGCATGTCTCTATATGCATGATCCACGTGTTCCTCACTATAATCAAGTTAAGCACATTCTTCGGTATTCAAAGGGAACTCTCAATCATGGTCTCCATATAAATAATTCTTATCCAAACTCTCTTACCGCATACTCTGATGCAGACTGGGCTGGTCGTCCTGACACTAGAAGGTCCACTTCCGGATTTTGTGTTTTTCTTGGTAATAAATTAATTTCTTGGTCCTTGAAAAGACAGGTTACAGTCTCCCGCTCGTCCGCTAAAGCTGAGTACCGCGCCATGGTACATGCCGTTGTAGATACCATCTGGCTTCGCCAGTTACTCTCCGAGCTACACCGGCCGATTGAGCAGGCCACTATTGTCTACTGTGATAACATAACAGCTGTCTACATGACCGGCAATCCAGTTCAACACCGACGAACCAAGCATATTGAGATTGATATTCATTTTGTTCGTGAGAAGGTTGCTCTTGGTCAGGTTCGGGTGCTTCATGTTCCCTCTACAGCTCAATTTGCTGACATTTTCACCAAGAGACTACCTACTAAGCCATTTCAAGATATATGTTTCAGTCTCAATGTCGTCGAGCCTGCCGTTGATACTGCGGGGGATGTTAGAGTAGTACTTATGTTATACGACTTCTAGCCCAAGTCAGTTTGTAACCTCTTTATATACCCTTGTATGCTACACCAAATCAATCGATTATCAATAGTTTTATTCATATATCACTGATCCCTGAACCTGAAGTCGTTCGTGGGCAGCAGGCATCACCGCAATAGTGACAGTGATTCAGTTTCAAAGCCCACAAACAACGGTAGACAGATTGAACTATTGTCTATTGGAGGTAAAATTTGTAATTTGATGTGACTTCTGAAATTAGGATCTCTCTTTTCATGTCGTTTCTTATTGGAACTAAATTCATCTATGACTGCAGTGTAGGGTACAGGCACAGTTTTCTTCTCTCGCTACACTGTCGCAGGGGCAGAATTTCAGCTCAAGTCCTAACTAAGTTAGTTTGGTCACAGATCACTTGTCTTTCTTATTTAATTATAATGAACTTAGAGACTTGTTTGCAGTCATTTATGAATTCTTTAGACATAAGAATTTAAATTTTCCATTTGAGTTTGTAATGAGAGAATGTCCATAAATTATAAATTTGTTACAATGAGCATTTGTATAATGATTAGTATTCTAAAACTTCCTGTTGCAACAGCTGGTGCAAAGAGTCTTTTCGTCAATGAACTATATAAAAAACAAGCTAAGAAGCAAGATGGGGCAAAAATAGTTGAATAATTGCTTGGTCACATTTGTCGAAAGAGATTTCTTCTTGCAAGTTAGGATGAGTATATCATCAATCATTTCCAGAGCATCAAGGATTGCAAACTTATCCTGTAATTTGTAAGTTTTTATCATTTTACTATTTTCTATTCTCTATATAACCTAGATTTTTCCATGATATGTTCAACAAATTTTTACTTCTATATGTTTAACATACCAAGTTATGATCAACTTTTATGAATATAATATATTTTGTACCATCTTTTATATAATTTAGATCTAGTACAATATGCTGCTATAATCAGTTTTACGCGCCAAAAGGAAGGTCGTAGGCCTCAAAAGGAATTATTAAATTTTGAATACAAAGTCTTGAATTCCTGGGCCCGCCCCTGATGATAGCCTATGGTGTTCTGGCGGATTACATTGATACAAATTGGCAATGGCAGAGAGCACTTCTATACTTTATCTCAAACAATTTGCAAAGGCAATGGTAGAAGTGTTTGGTCTAGATTACTTGAGAGCACCGAATGCCCAGGACACGCAGAGGCTTTTGGCGATGAATAATGCCCGTGGGTTTTTAGGTATGCTTGGATCTATCAACTACATGCATTGAAAGTAGAAGAATTGTCCTATTGACCTTCCAAGGACGCACCAAGGATGTCCCCATCATTCTTGAGGCCATGGCCGATAGGGAGACATGGATTTGGCATGCATATTTTGGGATGCCTAGATCATGCAATGACATCAATATGCTCAACCGATCACTTTTTTCGCGACGTTAGGCAATGAAGAAGCTCCAGCAGTAGCCTTTCAAGCAAATGGGGTAGATACAACTATGGGTGCTACATTGCAGATGAAATCTATTATCTATCTGAAGTGGGTTACTTTCATGAAGCCAATCTCAAGCCGCCAAGGTACGTGCGAAAGAAATTTATTTTCACAATGCTTAAGCGGTGTCTAGCAAAGATGTGGAGAGGGCTTTTGGGATTTTACAATCCCAATTTGCTACTGTTCAAGGAACATCTAGATTTTGGGATCAGAAGAACCTTTCATACATCATGATTGCTTGTGTGATCATGCACAACATGATCATTGAGAATGAGCATTACCATGGTTTGGATTGCAACTTCTATGACCTTAGGGGGATACGTGTTCGGACGAGTAGAAGGGAAGACCGAATCCGACGCTTCATGGAAGCGCACCATGACATCAGGGAGACCGATACACACAATGATCTTCAAAATGATATCATGGAGGAGGGATGGTCATGGCATGGAGAACAAGCCTCCTAGTTTCATCTCTATGTTTGTTGTATTGTGCAAGAACTTTGTTGTATTTGTGTTGCATTTTTTGTTAGACTTGATGAATTATGCAATAATCTGATATTGTGGATTGATTAAATAGTTGTTAGTTAGTCTGTTGATTAATTTGGGATGATTTCGATTCAAATATGTGCGGCTATAGTGATGTTGTTGTTATGCTATCGTGCAACTGACCTATTTTTAATCATCTATTGGAGTTGCTGCCCTACTTTACATCGTTGGTTGGAGTTGACCGTTTTTGATGATGTAAAAAAGTACTTTTTAGTTATGCATATTTTACTCACGCCACAATTTTATTATGTAAAATACATCATCTATTGAAGATGCTCTAAGGCCATTTAAATTGGACATGCACACTATGCAAATCGGAGACATCATTTTGACTCGGAGGATGGCACATGGATATTTTAATGCGTGAAGATTATCATGTCAACTTTAGTCTAATAAAATACTCTCTCCATCCGAAATTATTTGTCGGGGAAATGGATGTATCTAGATGTATTTTAGTTAAAGATACATTCATTTTAATCCATTTTTGCGACAGGTAATTCCGGACGGAGAGAGTATTTGATGACGCTTTCTAGATGTCAAAAATATTGATAATATGTAAATTAGCACATAACTCCTGAACATGTAGCCTGGTGTGATTAACAGAGTGCAAACATACAGTACTGCTAACTCGGTACACCGATCTTACATAGTGCATTTACATTATATATAAATATAAATGAGCCAGGCTGATGAGCAAAAAATGTTTATTTCCACCAAAGAATTAAGTAACCGCTTTCATGGTCCTATATATGTTATAAAGGATATAAATATGAAACTACAAAACCCGCATTTGGATCCTCGCACCAACCACAACCAACACAAAAGGAAGCCGATCAAAATTAATAGACAAAAATGAGCAGTATATTATTATTTTTACATTGACAAACACTACATGGTTGAATCTGCTCAGTCGACGAAAAGTCACAGTGGACAGCGCGGTTGGATAGACAGGACTGGACTACGAAAACGGACTGAGCAAAGGATGCACAATCTTACAGCAAACAGTAAAGCTGCTGATATTTCCTAAGGCTGGACAAGATTTAAACGACAAATTGTTAACTCAAACAGTTTATTTGATGAGCAAATAAAACAAATTTTGCAGTGAAAATAAATCTGATGTTGGAAACTGAAAATATAAGGAGCAGGTAGTCATATATTTATTTCGGCAATTTTAGTAGCATACAGGAAATTAAATATTTTTCAAGTTTTTCACAATATTAAAATCTTTCATTAAATGCAAGTGGACAGTTCGGCCC
This sequence comes from Hordeum marinum, assembly GCA_022496015.1. Lineage (NCBI taxonomy): Eukaryota > Viridiplantae > Streptophyta > Magnoliopsida > Poales > Poaceae > Hordeum > Hordeum marinum. The sequence continues at coordinate 453,582,824 of CM039678.1, forward strand.
TTTGGCCGGAATGCAAAGCAAAATCACTGAACTGCGGAGATTTCAGTTGGTGCTGGATTTTTTTTCTGAAACTGAAATTGAAAACCATGGTCCTGAACGTACATTCAGATTCTTCTGAGCTATGCAATGAATGACAAGTCAATGGCCTGTCCAGCGCAGCATCGGACATCTTGCTCCACGGGCGACGACGAGCGGAGAGTAGAGTGGCGCCGACGGAGACAGAAAGACGGCGCACGTGGCCACGTGGGGACAAGCAGGATGCCTGGACGGGGACGAGCGGGGAGCAGGGGGACAAAATTACTGTTCTGACCTTTTTAACATACTTAATCATAAGTTGACCTCGTTTTAAAAAAATTGCATATATGACCTTTTATCGTCACGCCAACATCCATGGCGTTTCGATTACAAAGGAAACGTAGTAGTTTCTGGCGTCTGCTTCGCAGCGTACGTCCAGCTGGACAGCTGACATGGCAGGTCCAAACGCAAATCACCATTTCCCTGCTTGCACATACGGCAAGTAAATTGTTTAACATTAGCACGTTGTAATCACACTATGGAATGTTAAGTTACATACATATGGGGAGGCTATAGATAAACCGATCCACGTCAAAGATCACGGACGATAGTTTAGAGCGCTAGTTATAACACATACAACCTCACAAATCTCTAGCATATGCGTTCAGCTACCCTTAGGACTACAAACGAGTCGAGTTCGAACGAGCTGGAGTTGGCTCAGCTCAATTCATAATAAAAGTTGAACGAGGTTAAACTTAGTGAAGCTCAAGTGCTCAACTTGTAACGATCTCGAGCTAGTTTCGAGTTAAATGAGATGGTAAAATTTCTAAATTTATGATGATTATTCAAACTAGATAAGGCTCAACACGATAATAATGTAAAGAAATTCAAAGTAGTTTAACATATTTTCTCATAAATGAAAGTCTAGTATCAAAATAAGATAATGATTAACCATAAATATATAATTGGAAAAACAAATTATTAACCAAATACCAGAATAAGGCCTAAATCTTCTTTGCACATAATTAAGGTCAAAATAAAATGGAGAAAAATCATGAACAACATATATATGATAATAAATTATCTTATTTCCACTTAATATATGACATGATCATTTAACATAACGGTATTATGTCGATTTGCCGAGCTAAAATTGAACGAGCTCACATTGACTTAAGATCGACTCGTTTCTCGAGCTACATAAAGTGTTCAAACTCAGCTCGTTTATTTTCGAGTCAATCTCGAGTCGAGCTAAACACGAATCGAGCTCGAGCGGCTCACGAGCCTCGAGCTTTTCGTGCAGCCCTAGCTACAACGGCCCGGTACGGACCAAGTCCAAAATTATCTATTCACAAGTAAATGTTAATATTTAACGCATCTTTAACACGAACCCTCAAATCGTCTCCAAACGTCAGAGTTGCAGTTAACTGCTCCTCCCGCACCATGTACATGTAATGGGCACGGGCCTTCCTGACGGGCATGGTGCAGTGCACTATCGAGGGAAGCGCGACAGAGCGAGAGGGTGGCGCGACAAAGGATGTAGAGGAGGGTAGCGTCGGGTCGTCGTTGGCCATGTCCTCCATTGGGTCATCGACGTCCTCCGGCCACCTGTTGGCCAGCCAGCCGACAACAATGTCGTCCATCTCCTTCTTCTGGTCCGGCGTCAGCTTGTCCAGAAAGCTTTGACGAGGGAGGAATCCATGGCGGGATTGCTGTGGTGACGGGTCAGAGGCTCATGATTGCGGCTATGGTCGTGGCAGCGGTCTATATAACAGTGGCGAGCGGCAGACGGACGGACATGTGGCGCTAGAGGAGATGCCTCGGCAATCGTGTGCCATCAATTTGGGCGGCATACGGACGGACATGCGGTTGTCGTGTCGTTTGAACGTGCAATAGTCGCCTACACCGGGAAGCGGCGCGGCCGGCGCTCTCTCGACCGGCGCACTACTTCAATGCTAGCGCCAGTAAGCTATCGCGTCCGTTCTGGCCGGGCACTGGAACTGTGGAGCGGTGCCGACCGTTTCAGACGAGTGGCGTGCGCAAGAGGAGGGAGGGATTTTTGGTGGGTGAGAATCAAGCGAAACAGTTGTCCAAGACTTCCGCAAAGCTCCCCACATCTGTCACCGATTTGCGAGAGAAATCATGTCTGGACCGCTTCTGGATCAATATAAGACCGTGTTGCACAGTTGAAACACAAGGTTTAGGGTTTTGCGTGGGTTATGACATCCAGCCTCATGTCTCAATATATAGATGATCACAATTATAATTACATACGTATACAAATATGTGTATAAGGACAATATACTAGACCCTACTTTACATGCCCTTAGTCTGAACTACATACAAGATTCAGATTGGTTCTAAAACGGTCTAGCATCTGTCTAGTAACGGGTTTAGTAAATACATCCGCTAACTGATCATCTGTAGAAATAAACCTGACTTCCAGTTCACAAGCAGCTACTCGTTCTCTCACAAAATGGAAATCAATCACAATGTGTTTGGTCCGAGCATGAAACACTGGATTCGCTGTCAGGTAAGTTGCCCCTAAATTATCACACCACAATATAGGAGTGCGCTGACGTGGGACTCCAAGTTCTGTGAGAACCGAGTCTATCCAAATGTCTTCAGCCGTGCCATTGGCCAATGCCTTATACTCTGCCTCGGTGCTTGATCTCGAGACAGTGGGTTGCTTCTTCGAGCTCCAAGATACAAGGTTAGGTCCAATAAATATAGAAAAACCACCAGTGGAGCGCCTATCATCAACACAGCCTGTCCAGTCTGCATCAGTGAATATACTCACTCCAGTAAATCTGGACTTACGAATCCGTAGTCCCATGTCTAGCGTACCTTTGACATATCTCAGAATACGCTTGACTGCTTCCCAATGATCCTCGTTGGCTAAGACAAGAACTGACACACTTTGTTCACTGCGAAGGAGATACCAGGATGAGTGAGGGTCAAATACTGAAGTGTTCCAACCACACTACGATACCGAAAGGAGTCATCTATACCCAGTAGTGCACCACTATGACGTGAGAGACTCTCGGAAGTAGCAAGCGGAGTGAAAGTGGCCTTGCAGTTCTCCATGTTGACGCGATGAAGAAGATCCAAAGCATACTTTCTCTGTGTCAAGGGCATGCCCCCTGAATGAAAGGATGCTTCCAAACCAAGAAAGTACTCGAGGCGACCCAAATCTTTGATGGGAAAGCTAGTATACAACGATTGCACAAGACGATCCACCACGGCGAGGGTAGAGCCAGCAAGCACAATATCATCAACGTACACCAGCATGTATATCTGTATAGCACCCCGGGAGAAGATGAACAGAGATGCATCTGATCTGGAGGCAACAAAACCGAGCTGCGAAAGGCGCTGACTCAAACGAGCATACCAGGCACAAGGTGACTGCTTGAGACCATAAATAGACTGTTGAAGTTTGCATACATGAGAGGGATAAGTGGCATCCTCGAACCCAGGTGGCTGCTGCATGTACACATCTTCGGCCAAGAACCCATGTAAAAAGGCATTGCTCACATCAACCTATCGGAGGCTCCAACCACGAGACACAGCAAGAGACAGAACCAAGCGAACCGTGGCAGGCTTCACCACCAGGCTAGAAGTATCTCCGTAGTCAATCCCATGTTGTTGACTGAAACCGCGAGCAACAAGACGAGACTTGTGCTTATCAACAGACCCATTCGGACGATGCTTGGTTTTGAAAATCCACTTGCAGCTCACAATATTAACACTAGGTGGCTGAGGCACCAACACCCAAGTGTTAGTCTGACGGAGAGCAGCAAACTCCTCGGACATGGCGGCACGCCAGGCAGGTTCACCCAGAGCATCACGATGGGAAACCGGCGAGGGTCATACCGAACCGTGCCATCAGTGTAAGACTTCTCCGGGCGCATATGATCACGATGGCGTGTAACCATAGCATGCGCCAGAGCTACATCGCTGGTAGGAGAAGACGACAACAACAAGGGCTCGGTCGAGGGTGTCGCGGCTGAGGGGACCTCAGCAAGGGGTGACACGGGCCGAGAGACGATGGTGTGCTGGACCGGCCCAGGCAAGGGTGGCGGCCCGGGCGACGGATCGGGCGAGGGTGGCGACCCAGCCACGCCAGGCGAGGATGGCGACCCAGTTGCGTCCGCGTTCACGCCATCGGGCGTCGTGCCTGCCTTGGGCGATGAGACATGCATGTTGGGCACATCAGGAGGCATCGGAGCAGCAACATGTACCTGGGGGGAACTCAAGGCAATATCACCTGCAAAAGACAAGTTATGTGACAAATAGGACAAGTCATATTTACGCACATGGACATCCGGAACCGGTTCATCGGAGGGAAGAGCGAGGGCATGTTCAAGAGAAGCAGGATCAACCAAAACGCCGAGTTGAGAGTAAGGGAACACAGTCTCGTCGAAAACAACATCATGAGAGATGTATATCTGACCGGAAGGACGGTCAAGACACTTATAGCCCTTATGCAAAGGACTATAGCCAAGGAAAACACACATCTTGGACCGAACTCAAGCTTGTGAGCATTGTACTTGCGGAGACTAGGCCAGCAAGCACACCCAAAAATCCAAAGGGAGGAGTAGTTGGGCTGAACATGAAACAGACGGAACAGAGGTGTGTCCTTGTTAAGAACCGGAGCGGGCATGCGGTTGATGAGGTAACATGCCGTAAGAAAAGCCTCATCCCAAAACCAAAGGGGAAGGGAGGAGTGCGCTAGCAAGGCAAGACCGGTCTCGACCAAGTGTCGGTGTTTGCGTTCGGCAATACCGTTCTACTGAGAGGTATGTGGACACGACACTCGGTGAGAGATGCCCGTGCGTTGAAAGTAGCGATGGAGTTTGTGGTATTCACCACCCCAGTTGTAAGAGCACATTTCTTCATGTGTGGTTTTGGGTAATTGATGACACCCCTACGGACTAATGGTTGCCTTGAGTTATATTCGAAGGATTTGTCCATAGGCACTTCTTGAAGTCCATCTATTGGGTTTCAAGGAGTTTATATGGTGACCAAGGTGGTATTCAAGGTTTATCCAAAGATTGGTCATGTGGGAGTTGAGCTTATTGCAAGCATGTCTTAAAGAATAAGATTGTGTAAGCATTCATGTTTACCTTCAAGACATCACCTTTATGAAGAGAGAAGCTAAGATACAAAGTTGATCAATACTAAGTCAAAAAGTGAATCAAGTTGATCAACACACAAAGCGTACAAGATGTACTGAGAGGGGTCAAGTGATCCCCTGGTGTGGTAAGCATTGTCCATTACGCTTTGTGTACTAATCCATGGTCTACGTGAGAGTTCTTTGTGGGGTTAGGTATATTTCCATGGGCTTGCATCAAGAGGCAGATCCCATACATCCCATGGAAGATGACATCAAGTGGAGATCGTCATCAAGGTTGCTATGTGCAAGATCAAGTGAAGCATCACGGAGAGATCATGCTTGAGGCTCGCCGTTCATTGTGGCGACAATGGACTTGTGAAGATGTGCCGAAGAGTGACTCACCCAGAGTGGAGTATGAGGGAGCAACCATCTAGTCTTCATCAAGCCACGCAATCAAGAAATGTGGTCCATCTTGAGGAAGTCAAGATCGTCATCATCTAGCTCAAGTGGACTATGTGCAAGGCTAAGGTTTGACCTTGATAGGTTTTTCTATTTTACCGGTCTCATGGTGGTAGTTGAGAGACCGGGTTATAGGATCGAATGTCGTACTATCAAGGGGGCTCTCAAGTGAGTAGCTTGATCGTATTGCATTGAGATCTCAAACCATTGCATTCTTGGCATCATCATATTTCTTGGTTCTTGGTTGGCTTTTCTCTATGTGGGTTCTTGATCTTGTGGCTATCTTCATGACCAGCTCTAGCACATCGAAAACGGATTTCATATGCTTCGTCTATTGCGTTTTCGGTGTTGAAAGTTTTACTGGTCTTATTCGAGGAAGGGTTCTCACCATTTTCTTCTGGGCCTTTTATCATTTGCTTCTTATTGATATTTCAATCAAGATTGTGTTAGCACATGTCGTTAGCTTTCCAACAAACTTTGTTTCATTGAATTCCGAGTCCGTTTGCAAAAGTTGTGGCAGTTTTGGTGTTCTTAAAAGGCTGCAATGGTACTACCGCGGCTAGAGCGGATGTAATTTTTTACTACCGATCTAGAGCGGTACTGCCACGGCTCCAAGAGCGGTACTACCGCTCCGGACCAAAATCTTGTGTTATTTACAGCCGTGGTAGGTACGGATGTAATTTTTTAGTACCGCTCACAAGCAGTAGTACCGCTACCCGTAGCGGTAGTACCGCTATCCATAGCGGTAGTACCGTGAGGACGAGCGGTAGTACCGCTCCAGCGGTTCTACTGGCCTTTTGCCTCCTCGGTGTTGTTTTCCAAAGGGGTACTACCTCCCTAGCGGTAGTACCGCTCCTTAGAATGGTAGTACCGCTCTGTGCGGGTTGTGAGGATAACGGTTGGATTTTTCCCCACCTATAAAAGGGGGTCTTCTTCTCCAATGGACCTCATCTCTTGAGCTCGTGTTCTTCCTCCATTGTTGACCTTCTTCGAGCTTGCTAACTCTCAATCCCTCCAATGATTCTTGCTAGTTCTTGAGGGAAAAGAGAGAGGAGATCTAGATCCACATTTCCAACAATCACTTTCTCCTCTAAGTGAGGGGAACCCCTTGGATCTAGATCTTGGAGTTCTTCGTGTTCTTCTTTGTTCTTCCTCTCATTTCCCTCCCTAGCATTAGTTGCTTTGGTGGGATTTGGGAGAGAAGGACCTGGGCACTCCGTGTGCCCTTGCCATTGCATTTGGTGCATAGGTTTGAGTTCTCCACGGTAATACGTGGAAGTGAGAAGTTGAGAAGCTATTACTCTTGGGTGTTTGAGCACCCTAGAGCTTGTTCCTCTTGGGTGCTTTGGCGCCCTAGACGGTTGGTGGTGCCTCGGAGCTCAATCATTGTGGTGCAAAGCTCCGAGCAAGCTTCGCGGTCTCCAATTAGGTTGTGGAGATTGCCCCAAGCATTTGAGGTCACCTCGGAGCACCAATCCATTATGGTGAAGCTTCGTGGTGTCGTTGGGAGCGTCCAATCAAGTTGTGGAGATTGCCCCAACCTTGTTTTTACGTCGGTGACCACCCTCAAGGGTCCCTTAGTGGAATCACGGCATCTTGCATTGTGCGAGGGCGTGAGGAGATTACGTGGCCCTAGTGGCTTCTTGGGGAGCATTGTGCCTCCACACCGCTCCGAACGAAGATTAGCATCCGCAAGGGTGTGAACTTCGGGATGCATCGTAGTTTCCACGTGCCTCGGTTATCTCTTACCCGAAACCTTTTACTTATGCACTTCACTTTGTGATAGCCATATTGTTTCTTGTTATACATCTTGCTATCACTTAGTTGTCTATCTTGCTTAGCATAAGTTGTTGGTGCACATAGGTGAGCCTAGTTGTTTTAGGTTTTTTGCTTGACTAATTAAACGATAGTTTTATTCCGCATTTGTTCAAGCCTAAACCATAATTATTTTAAAGCGCATATTCACCCCCCCCCTCCTCTAGGCGACATCCATGTCCTTTCGATTGGTATCAGAGCTTGGTCTCTCTTATTAGGTTTAACCACCTCGAGAGTAAGGATGTCGACTAGGGGATTAGGATTATCTGACACTCTTAGTTTCGATGCTACAAATTTTGATGTTTGGGTAATTCGCATGCTTAATCTCTTTAGGGTCATGGACCCAAATTTAGAGAGAATTGTAGATATGGGTTTTTCTCCTCCAAAGGATTCTCAACACATATCTTTAGAGGATGAGAAAAACTCTTATCTGAATGCTCAAGCTTCTAATGTGCTTTTTGATGCTTTGAGAAATGTAGTTATATTTCAACTCATGCCATTCCGGGATGCTCATGAGTTGTGGACAAAGCTTCAAGATAAATATGACATGTCCAAGATTTGTAGGGATGATTGTTCCCCCTCCACCTCCGGTCGTGTTGTCTTCTCAACTTCTTCTACTTCACCTACATGTGGATTGCCACAAGGTAATTATATGGTGAGTAGTGATGATCATTTTAATGATGATAGTGGGCTTATTATTGATATTTCTTCTTCACTATCTTATTGCAATGCTTCATCTTTGGAATTTAAAACCTCGAGCACTTTAAATGTTTCACATGCTTGTGTTGATAGTCCTTGCATATCATGTACAAATAGCTTGACTAAATCTCATGATGATATGCTTGCTATATCTTGTTGCCATGATAAAAATGTATCTATGTCCTCGAGTTTTTGTGCTAACAATGTAGAAGACACCCAACACTCCATGGAACAAGATGTGGTCTTGAATGGTGCTTCAAGGAATCCTACATCATCATCTATTGTTTCTCACTTTTGCCTTATGGCTAGGGCTTCAAAGGTATCTCCTTCTTTGAATCCCAATATATCTCGCGATGATGATGTTGATGATAATGATGAAGAGAGTGATAATATTGCTTCCTTAAAACTTAAGGGAGAAATGGTTTTTAAAACTCTTCATAAGAATAATATTGCTCGTTCCAACTTCATGGAAATCATGTATATTGCCATTGAGGGCAAGAAATATATTGAGGAGTTGGAAGCTCATCTCGAGGAGCATGAGGCCACCATTGAGACAATGGAAGGTCATGAACGTGATTACGCTAATGAGATCGCGGAGCTATCTCAAGCTCTTGAAAATGAACAAACCACCAAGGAATCTCTTGAGGAGACCTTTGCTCTATAATTATCTAGATTAAAGGAATCCCATGAAAGATCTCTCGAGGTGGCTAATGATTTTAGAACTAAAAATGATAAGCTTGAAGTTGCACATGCTAAACTCCTTGAGGACTTTGAGCACCTCGAACATGGCTCAAGGGTAGTTAAGAGTTCGCTCATTGAACTCACCGAGTCTCATGCTCAACTTAAAGATTCATATGCTAAAGAGCTTGCCATGTTGCCTTCTCCTCTTGTTGTTAATGATGATGCTTGTGCTACTAACTCTATTTCGTGTGAAGCATCCATATTAAAGGAGAATGTTGAGCTAAGGGCTCAACTTGAGTTGCTATCTAGCAATTATGGGAAATTGGAAGAAAGTCATGAAAAGCTTTCTAGCTCTCATGGCGATCTTCTAGTATCTCATAATGTGCTAAAGATAGCTCATGAGGCTAGTACTACTAAGGTAACATCTAGTGAGCCTCATGTAGAAATTAGCACTACATCTAGTAGAAATGCTTTATTGCCATGTGCTAGTCCTCGTAGTTCATCTACTCATAATTTTGGTACATCTTGTGATGAATTACTATCCTTTCCTTGTTGCTCTAATGATGAAGCTTATACTTCCTCTAGTACTTGTATTGATACTAACCATGTAGAGGAAATCAAAGAGCTCAAGGCCCAAGTCACTTCTTTGAATAAAGACTTGGAAAAGAGTCATGAAGGGAAGTCCACACTCAACCATATATTGCATGGGCAAAAATCCCCAAATGACAAAGGTGGACTTGGATTCGACTCCGATAAGAAGAAGAAGTCCAAGAGCAACAACAAGAAGGGCCAAGAACAAGTCAAGAACTTGGCCAAGATTGTTTGCTTCAAGTGCAAAATAGAAGGGCACCATGTTAGATCTTGCCCATTAAAGAAGAAGCCCCATAGTGACAAGCAACAAGGGAAGCGTCCACAAGTTCAATCTCATGCTCAGCGTCAAGTTGAAGAAAGGCCTCTTCCCAAGAAGACCCAAGTCAACGCTCCTCAAGTTGTGAAATCAATTGAGAAGAAAGTAAAGGGTAAATGTTGCTACTTGTGTCATGAGAAGGGTCACTTTTCTTCTTCATGCACTAATGGTAACTTATCCAACCCAATCATTATTGATGATATCTATTCTCTTGGGAAGGATAAGGTTGGCAATGTGTTTGCCAAGTTTGTTGGTACTCAAAGTGGTGTCAAGAAAAGAACCATTTGGGTGGCCAAGCCTATTGTGACTAACTTCTTAGGACCCAACTTGGTTGGGGACCAACAATCTCAAACTTGATCAATAGGGATTGATGGAGGGCATTGGTGACGTGGCTACATTATGAAGCACTGAAGGTTCTTCATCATTCATATTGTCTCAAGCCATGTCATGTGGATCATCAAGTGTCTATCATATACCAATGTTCCTCCTTGCGGTAACTTGTACTTAAATTGAATACATTGTTAGTTACTTGCCCCTTTGCATGTTGTGGTTTTGTACCTTGCATGTGTTTGTATATGTTGTGCTTCCTATTTGTTTATCTTGAGAAATCAAGTATGTATGATGGGTTGCACATCATGTATGTGTGAGTCTTGTGTAGAGCCTTTTTGCATCATGTTTGTATCTTAGTTGGCTCTTTGTGAGAGATTAATGGATTGTCCCATTTTGGAGGAGTGATGTGCTTTATGCACTCCACGACCCTAAAAATGTGCGTTCATGAGGAATACCACTTAGTATTGATATTACAAGATTATCTAGCTTCTATTTGGTATGTCTTCTCATGAGAAATTCAAATTATAAATGGTCCATTAATTATCTCTTGTTGGATTTCATTTGCCACTTGTTACTAACGTTGGGTTACCACATTATGGGGAAGTAATATGTTATGTGCATATTACAAGCCCAGAGAATGTGTACATTTGAGATATTGCCACTTAGTTTTTATATTATAATTTATTTTTTCCTAGATGGCATGTTAGCTCTACAAGTGTCATTTGCTTATGATTTACGTGTGAAGATGATGTTGGATATCTTTGCAATCTACCAATAGGAAATATTTCGAATTACTTCTTGTCCTTTGACAATTGGTATCCTTTTATGTGGTAGAATTTGCTAATCATCTTTGCATTGTATTTTGTTTATCGTTTGTCTTCCTTGCCTCTTTTGGATCTTTCTGAGCGTTCCTAGTGTTTCTATAGATATAGGGAAAGTGATGATCCCAGCGTGTGCATTTTGTATTCAAATGCAAATTCTATATAATGCACATCTCTTGGGGGAGATATCCTATTTTTTGTAGAACACTCTCTTTATGTGTTCATCATAAAATCTTTTGATCTTCATCAAGTGTGTGTTGGTGGGAGACAAGCCTTCTCTCTATGGTGCTTTGTGCCATCATGAAAATTTGCGGAGGGTTTGGTTTGTTTGGAACCTGGCTCTCTTTTGGGAACTTGATACCTCTTGTTTTCCTTCAATTGGTATCTTGTTTCCTTCTATTTGGCATGTGTCAATGGATATCTCATTCCTTGATGTATCTTTTAGTTGGTATCCGTCAAGTGATTTTTTTTGGTATCTTATTTTCACTTGATACCTTTTCTTTCGGCATCTTATCAACTGTGTGTTGAGTTTATTCTTGAAAGCTTTGAGCATGCATATTTACTACATGTACTTTCGTTGGCATGTTCTCTTTCCTTGACCCAATATATAGGGGAAACTCCACTATGACATAAATTTGCTAAAGTGTGCATGAAATTCAATTTCATATCTATATGCACATATTTATGTGGAGTTTGTCATATATATTGTTGGTACACTAACTGTTTGGTCCCAACAAGTTTGGGTACCATTTTGTTTGTGGTGTTGTTCTAGGAACAATTGGAGATACATTGGACACTCGGCTCACTTACAAGGAAGGTGTTGACATCATGTGCTTATTGGAGCCTTGCTAGGATGATCGAAGAACCATTGTCTACTACATCAATCCAATGCTATCTCGTAACAAGTATCTACTTCATGCATACATTTCTCGCATTCAACTGTTTATAGGTTGCATCATGGTAGGAATTTATTGAGTCATTCTTGTGGTACTTGTTTCCTTTCTCAAAGAGTCTCAACGATGATGTCATATTGCTAGTTGTGATGTCTTTGATGTTCGTGTATTGGGAGTTTATTTATGTACAATAAGAAAATATTAGGCTCTGTGCTATGCTTTCAAGCAAGGATCTTATTGGTATAGTTATGACTTCCTTGTGGATATCTTGTTTGTTCCTTCTTGTAACTATTTTGTGTGTACATTATTCTTTCTGGATATATCATCATGATTTCCCTCTACCTAGAATCTTATACACATGAGAGAAGTTACATCTCTAGTTGATATCCTCTTTTCTTTCACGTCCACCATTGCATTTCATTTTTGTTTACTTGGTGGTTTCGTGAAAGAATCTGTCTTGAGTGCGGATATTATATCCTAGCATCTTGATGCACTCTTTGCTGGTGAAGATTGTTTTCCTCATGCTTGTCTTCATGAGGGTTTTGCCATTTCGATTGGTATACCTCCTTTTGACAAGGCTATCATTTTCCTATCTTCACTAGGGTTTGTCACAAGCTTTGGTTTTTAAATTTTCCTATTAGTAAGCTTGTGAACCCTTTTGCTAGTGGTTTGTGTGTGGGAAGGATATGGTTTGCACTTTGTGTCACATTTCATCAAGACTATGTTGATGCTTTATGCTCATCCTTATACTAGTCTTATCAAGTGCTTTTCCATGACTCACACACATCATTTTGGTTGAGCCTATTCTTAAGATTGCCTCTTTTACATGTTGCTTAACCATATGTTTAGTGCAAGTACTATGTTGTTTGTCTTATCTTATTGCTTGCACTTGTGGTGTGTTTATATTGATTTTGGGGGAGTCATGATCCTTTATTTTGTACACTTGTATTCAAATACAAATATTATTATTTGTGCACAAATCATGGGGAGCTCCTCTAATTTATTTATAAACATTGTTTTTCCCATATCATAATATCTTTTATTCATGTGGCTCGTTGGTCCATGTGATTGATTGCTCCAATTAGTATCTTTGATTGCTTGCTTCACTCCGGTGTATGTCTTTGTGCCATACGATCCTTTGTGCAATCTTTGGGTTCTCAATATAGTTTGAATTCCTCCAACTACTTATCATTGGATATGTGTATTTCTTTGCACACGTATTTGATATATACAAACTTTTTGGAGGAACACCTATTATATTGGATTTCTAAACTTTTTGTCCATTTTGGCAATCGATGCCAATGGGGGAGAAGTTTAGAGAGTTTAGTTTGGAATGCTTTGAGAGTTTTGCTATTGTTGTTTAAGAATTTGCATCTCACATCCATGCATTGCATTGTGTGTGCTTGGTTGTACTTATTTTTCTTATATAAACTCTCTTGAAAGTGGTTGTCATCCATTACCAAAATGGAGAAGATTGTAAGAGCACATTTCTCCATGTGTGGTTTTGGGTAATTGATGACACCCCTATGGACTAATGGTTGACTTGAGTTATATTCGAAGGATTTGTCCATAGGCACTTCTTGAAGTCCATCTATTGGGTTTCAAGGAGTTTATATGGTGACCAAGGTGGTATTCAAGGTTTATCCAAAGATTGGTCGTGTGGGGGTTGAGCTTATTGCAAGCATGTCTTGAAGAATAAGATTGTGTAAGCATTCATGTTTACCTTCAAGACATCACCTTTATGAAGAGAGAAGCTAAGATACAAGGTTGATCTATACTAAGTCAAAAAGTGAATCAAGTTGATCAACACACAAAGCGTACAAGATGTACTGAGAGGGTTCAAGTGATCCCGTGGTGTGGTAAGCATTGTCCATTACGCTTTGTGTACTAATCCATGGTCTACGTGAGAGTTCTTTGTGGGGTTAGGTATATTTCCATGGGCTTACATCAAGAGGCAGATCCCATACATCCCATGGAAGATGACATCAAGTGGAGATCGTCATCAAGGTTGCGATGTGCAAGATCAAGTGAATCATCACGGAGAGATCATGCTTGAGGCTCGCTGTTCATTGTGGTGACAATGGACTTGTGAAGATGTGCCGAAGAGTGGCTCACCCAGAGTGGAGTATGGGGGAGCAATCATCTAGTCTTCATCAAGCCATGCAATCAAGAAATGTGGTCCATCTTGAGGAAGTCAAGATCGTCATCATATAGCTCAAATGGACTATGCGCAAGGCTAAGGTTTGACCTTGATAGGGTTTTCTATTTTACCGGTCTCATGGTGGTAGTTGAGAGACAGGGTTATAGGATCGAATGTTGTACCATCAAGGGGGCTCTCAAGTGAGTAGCTTGATCGTATCGTTCATTGAGATCTCAAACCATTGCATTCTTGGCATCATCATATTTCTTGGTTCTTGGTTGGCTTTTCTCTATGTGGGTTCTTGAGCTTGTGGTTATCTTCGTGACAAGCTCTAGTACATTGAAAACGGATTTCATATGCTTCGTCTATTGCGTTTTCGGTGTTGGAAGTTTTACTGGTCTTATTCGAGGAAGGGTTCTCACCATTTTCTTATGGGCCTTTTATCATTTGCTTCTTATTGATATATTTCAATCAATATTGTGTTAGCACATGTCGTTAGCTTTCCAATAAACTTTGTTTCATTGAATTCCGAGTCCGTTTGCAAAAGTTGTGACAGTTTTGCTGTTCTTAAAAGGCTGCAGCGGTACTACCGCGGCTAGAGCGGATGTAAATTTTTACTACCGCTCCGGAGCGGTACTACTGCGGATCCAAGAGTGATACTACCGCTCCGGACCAAAATCTCGTGTTATTTACAGTCGTGGTAGGCACGGATGTAATTTTTTAGTACCGCTTGCAAGCAGTAGTACCGTTACCCGTAGCGGTAGTACTGCTATCCATAGCGGTAGTACCGTGAGGACAAGCGGTAGTACCGCTCTGGCGGTTCTACTGGCCTTTTGCCTCCTCGGTGTTGTTTTTCAAAGGGGTACTACCGCCCTAGCGGTAGTACCGCTCTGTGCGGGCTGTGAGGATAACGGTTGGATTTTTCCCCACCTATAAAAGGGGGTCTTCTTCTCCAATAGACCTCATCTCTTGAGCTCGTGTTCTTCCCCCATTGTTGACCTTATTCGAGCTTGCTAACTCTTAATCCCTCCAATGATTCTTGCTAGTTCTTGAGGGAAAAGAGAGATGAGATCTAGATCCACATTTCCACCAATCACTTTCTCCTCTAAGTGAGGGGAACCCCTTGGATCTAGATCTTGGAGTTCTTCGTGTTCTTCTTCGTTCTTCCTCTCATTTCCCTCCCTAGCATTAGTTGCTTTGTTGGGATTTGGGAGAGAAGGACTTGGGCACTCCGTGTGCCCTTGCCATTGCATTTGGTGCATAGGTTTGAGTTCTCCATGGTGATACGTGGAAGTGAGAAGTTGAGAAGCTATTACTCTTGGGTGTTTGAGCACCCTAGAGCTTGTTCCTCTTGGGTGCTTTGGCGCCCTAGACGGTTGGTGGTGCCTCGGAGCTCAATTATTGTGGTGCAAAGCTCCGAGCAAGCTTTGGGGTCTCCAATCAGGTTGTGGAGATTGCCCCGAGCATTTGAGGTCACCTCGGAGCCACAATCCATTGTGGTGAAGCTTCGTGGTGTCGTTGGGAGCCTCCAATCAAGTTGTGGAGATTGCCCCAACCTTGTTTGTACGTCGGTGACCACCCTCAGGGGTCCCTTAGTGGAATCACGGCATCTTGCATTGTGCAAGGGCGTGAGGAGATTACGGTGGCCCTAGTGGCTTCTTGGGGAGCATTGTGCCTCCACACCGCTTTGAACGGAGATTAGCATCCGCAAGGGTGTGAACTTCGGGATACATCGTCATCTCCACGTGCCTCGGTTATCTCTTACCCGAGCCCTTTTACTTATTCACTTTACTTTGTGATAGCCATATTGTTTCTTGTTATATATCTTGCTATCACTTAGTTGTCTATCTTGCTTTGCATAAGTTGTTGGTGCACATAGGTGAGCCTAGTTGTTTTAGGTTTTTTGCTTGACTAATTAAACGATAGTTTTATTTCGCATTTGTTCAAGCCTAAACCATAATTATTTTAAAGCATCTATTCACCCCCCCCCTCTAGGCGACATCCACGTCCTTTCACCAGTCAGACTGCACGGCCTTGATTTTATAATCCAGAAGGCGTTCGACATGAGCCTGAAAGTTGTAGAAAACTTGCTCAACATCAGACTTGTGTTTAAGTAAATAAATCCAGGTGAAGCGCGTGTAGTCATCAATAAAACTAACATAATACTTGTACCCTCCCGACGAAGCAAGAGTGGACCCCAAACATCTCAATGTATTAATTCAAGAGGTACAGTAGTGATATGAAACGAAGTAGAATAAGGGAGTTGATGACTCTTAGCACGCTGACAGGCATCACAGACTAACGATGAATTATTGGAACTAGAACACGGAAGTTCATGACTCCGAACGATGGAAGTGACCACATTATTTGTAGGATGACCAAGATATTGATGCCATTGAAACGACGAAACTCGAACACCGAAGGAGGCACGGCGAGACGATGAAGATGACGCACGAGCGAAGGGGACCGGATAGACCTCCCCCCCCCCCCCCCCCCCCGTAACTACTACCGTGAAGGATGACGCGTCTGGTTGCTTTGTCCTTAACAAGGAAAAAACGACGGTGAAATTCAACAAAGACGTCATTATCACAAAAAAGACGATAAACAGAGAGAAGATGTTGGCTGATGTGTGGAACATGAAGGATGTTACGCGGTTTAAGAGATGAACCAGGTAAACGTGAATGACCAATGTGTGAAATAGACAAACCTGCACCATTGGCCACCTGAACCTAATCCTTGCCGTCACATCGCTCGTGAACCTGGAGCTGCTCAAGATCATTAGTCAAGTGATCCGTAGCCCCGGTATCCAGCACCCAAGGGAAGTCGACGGTGTTGGTGGAGGCCGAGTTTGCAGAGCGGGAGTTGTGATCCTGATCATAGCGCTTGCGGCAGTCATCGGCTTCATGGCCCCAGTTCTTGCAAATTTGGCACCGGGGACGCCAGCGGTTGCGACGCCCACCTCCTCCGCCGTTGTTGCCAGCGTCGCCCCCTCCACCTTGTCGGCCATTACTGGCATAACCAGCGTTGCGGTCATGGCCGTCGGTGTTGCCGCCATTACCGCCCTAGCGGTTCTGCCCTGGCTGGCCATGTCCATCAGCCGGATGCCCCCCACCGTGGGAGGGATAGGGATCGGAGTAGGGCGCGCATCCACCCGCGCAGTACGAACCCGAACGGGACACGGCGTTCGCGGAGGGAGACCACCCCTCCACTGCACTCTGTTGTGCCTGCAGTGCCTCGAAGGACAGAACCAATGAGTAAAAGCTGGAGTAGGGCATGGGTGTGTTACTCACTCCCAAGGAGGCGGCGATGGAGTTGTAGGCGGAGCCGAGGCCAGTGAGGATGTGATCGATAAACTCATCATCGCGGATCGGAGAGTCGGCGGCGGCCATAGTGTCGGCCAGGGCCTTCATCTTGTGCATGTATTCCGCGGCAGACAGATCGTCCTTCCTCAGCGACTGAAGTTGCCGCCGGATGTGGCGGACATTGGCACGGCTCTGGGCGCCGAACATGGCGGCAACGGCTGTCCATACCGCATGCGCCGACTCGCAGCCAATGAGTTGGCATGCAATATCCTCATCCATGGAGGTGAAAAGGAACCCTTTGATGCGCCGATCTTGAACCCACCATTAGTGGTACTCCGGGTTGGCGACGGTGGTAGCAGCGTCGCCGGTGCCGACAACGAGTGTTTTGGCCGGTGCCATCGAGGTGTCCGTGGAGGTTGACACCGGCAAGAACGGTGCTGGCGATGCCCCCCAGAGCATGAAGTTATGGCGACCGAGGCAGACGGAGATCGTCAGAACGACGAGCGCGGCGGGGATCGAGGCAACGGGGGAAGAGACAATGGTGCCGGTGGTTTGAGAGACGGACATAGCGGTGGACGACATCGCAGCGGCGGCGCGGATGGGACAGCGGAGCAAAAACGCGGCGGCGGTCGCGGAAGACGGCACGCGCGGCGGCAGCGATCGGAAGCGACGGCAGCGTACGTGAAGTAGCAAGCAGCGGCAGTACGGACAAAGCTAGCTAGCTAGCTAGCAAGCAGATGGATGGATTCCTGCGGAATGCGCGTACGTGAAGTAGCAAGACGCGGCGACGACGCGGAAGATGGCACACGCAGCAGCAGCGATCGGAAGCGCGGCGGCTACGCGAAGAGAGGAGCGGGCGGCGGCGCGAGAGACTTGCGGCGGCGGCCCGACCTGGCTGATACCAAGTTGAAACATAGGGTTTAGGGTTTTGCGTGGGTTATGACATCTAGCCTCACGTCTCAATATATAGATGATCACAATTACAATTACATATGTATATAAATACGTGTATAAGGACAATATACTAGATCCTACTTTACATACATGACTCCCACGATCCGAACAGCGTGATACGAACGTTTGTACGAGGTTTGAGGATCAACGTTGGATATGTCCTAACTCCACGCTAAGTGAAGTCTTCACTTTCCATGATGAGAAAAAAAAAGCAAGCTCAACGGTCATATCCACGATGGGATGATTACGTGCGTGCATGTTAGATATATAGAATACAACGCACGTAAGGCGATTTGAACAATTTCGATGGATAAACCTTCCTGTCCCAAACGCCGCAGACGATGGCGTTTTCATCTACGCCCGAGACGTTGAGAAGCTTGGCGTTTGGGACTTTGACGTCAGTTGAATAGCTGGATGTGGGCTCCGAAGCAAACGCCAGGAAATATGGCGTCTCCTGTACAATCGAAACGCCATACACGTTGGCGTGACTCGAAAAGGTTAGATATGAAATTCTTTTTTAAACAAGGTTAATTCGTGATTAAGTTCACCAAAAAGGCCAGAACAGAAGAATTGTCCAGCAGGGGTGGCGCCGCCGGAGACAGCGCACCCGTGGACGACGGGACGGCGGGGTGGCGGCCTTGCCGTGGCAAGCGGCGACGTGCCCTACCGGGAGGCTGGCTTCCTTCATTCTGCGCTGCAACTCTTTTGCCAGCGGGCTACGCGGACCAGGTAAGCAGGTCAAGTCGGCTTCTGTAATGCGGCTCGTCCGCAGGGCCGTTTGCGCTATTTCTGCGGCGTGGACGTAACAGGACACACAGTGACCGTCCGCGTCCGGCTGCACCCTGACCTGAGGACAAAGTGAAGCTTGGCGGAGAGATCTTGGCTTTTTAGGTGCTCTATCTACGTGTTGAGACAGTAACTGTAGGGAATTTGTCTTGCTTCTAGCTAGACGTGTGGAAGTGCTTGTAATGAGCTTCAAGCTTGAACGGATATCCCTTCCCTCTGCCTCTCTTTCCTATCAGATGTTGTATGGCACCTATCCTTCTCATTCTCTTTCTATCGAGGTCTTCAAAGTGACCTTCATATCTTTTTCTCTCAAAAAGAGGGATAACACCCCGGCCTATGCATCATGCATGGACTGATTCACACAACCCACAACTATATATGCGGAAGTTTTACAATATCCAGATAATAAAGGAGACATAAACGCCACAGTTGGTAGCCAGAGAGAAAGGTAACAACCCGTGAAGTAACTAGAAGATATGAGGCGTCTTGCATCGCAAATCACATTATTACGCCGTCACCTGTATCGGTTGAATAAAACCTAAGCCGTCCTGTCCCACCAATTGCACACAGAGACCATGAAAGTGTAGTCCTCCTCTCGACGAAGAAAGGGCCACATATGGATCCAACTAATTAATACGAATGAAAATAGCCAGCAAAAAATGTGGAGCATTATTCGATCTGTTAAACACACACAATTTTTTTTGAAGCACGGTCTCTTAAGATCCGATTCATTAAAAAAGGTAGAATAGAGTTGTCCGGTTAATTAATGAAAATCCGGACGAAAATCGTTACAGCAAACCCATAAGAATGGGCACTCCGGTCGACCTGGTACCAACAAGACCACACACACCGCTGAGAGGAGTACACCATCATGGTTGCCGGCCATGTCATAATCATCATCTCTCCTCGAGCAGGCGACTCCATCTTCATCGCTGACGACATGTCAAGACCTTTTCGAACAAGTGACATACAAGGACCTTGCCAGCTAAAGAAGCCACACAATTGACCGCAGATGTCGAGGACTGGCAATCATTGCGATCCATATAGCCCAAAGTAAAGCGCGGACTCCTACCCAAGTTTGAGCCTTAATATTAGGGTCAACTCCCACGATAAATGCACGAGAGAAGGATGATCATCGGTAACTACCCCTATCAAAAGTTAATTAAGAAATTAGGAATTAGGAGTAGGAACTAAAGTTAATCGAAAATGAAGACTCGCTAAGTACTTGGAGGCTGGAGTCTATCACGGGTCCATCTGACGAGACGACGAGTCTAAAACATGAGAGAGGAGGCTACGAAGGCAACAACAGCAGCGGCCTAAATCTGATCGATCTGATGAGGCCAAAGTGACGACCAACGAGACGATCCCGTTTAGCGACACCAACGGGTATTTGTTGCGGTATCCCGATCAAGGCGAAGGCGTAGCGATCTGATCGAGCACTTTCTTTTTTCCTGTGCGATCAATCGAGCGACTAACACCAGCGCTCGATGGCCTTTGACTCAGACCCAGCTCCAACGCACAGTGACCCAGTGCGGCATAGCCTGAATTTTTATTTGAGTAATATACTAGGTTTATATGACAAAAAATAGGGCCCTAAAATTATAGGCCCTGTGTGGGCCGCGCGTTTGGCATCACTATGGGCCCGGCGCTGATCATTGCACTACTGACCTCTCTAAAAAATGCTTATGCTTTTGGAGGTCCGCTCCAGCAACCTCCAAGCAGCACCCAATGGTCGCCAACTCACCGGGCCCTCGCTTCATCGGCTCACCAGACACCACCTGGGCAAGCTCGATCCGTCGCAACGAAATACGCCTTGAAGGTTGACCGAGAGAATTTGATTTCTTAGGCACTCTTTCCACCGCATGTTAATGCCACACTAGGTAATTTTTCTTGGTTCTAGCGAGGCTTGTGGTTCAACTTGTGATGAGCTTCAAGCTTGAACGGAGATCTCTTCCTTTTCCTCTCTTTCCTATCAGAAATCCTGGTCTGCGTAACCATAACACCTATCTTTCTCATCTTTACTGTCGAGTCTTGGTAAGTGAGCTCCCTGGGGCATGGAAAGGAATGTCCTGGTTATTTATGATCAAGATTGAGTTGTGTTGTGCAACAAACGAGCGATACTCGCTTTTAAGGCCATCACCAAGTGTCTGAAACTCTAAAGTTTAAGGGCCTGTTCGGAACAAAGGTGTACAAAGCACATGAATGGGGAGAAATACGGGAATAGGAAAGGAATGCCAGTGTTAAACATAGGAATGAGATAACACATCAAACCATGTATGAGACTGGATGGAGGGGCGTTCGGATTGAGGGAAAAACTCCAAGAAAATATCAGTTTTTTGTTTGGCTAAGCCGTGATTTGCTTTTCGCTACACCTCAAGCATCTTCTCTGGACGAATATTTTATTCGTCCTCACACATAGCAAGGAGTGGCTTGTGGCAGATTTTTTCAATCCCGTGGAATCAACGGAAATATGCATGGCAAAGGATATTTTCCTCCGAAGCACTGTTCATCTTTCCTTCATCCCGAACGCTAGCCAAGGAAAAGTTCCTAGAGGAACAGCTTTCCTACGGGCTTCCTCCAAATATCCCCCGTTCCGAACAGGGCCTAAAGGACGTCGGCCTGCAGGACGGGATGTCCGGATGGCACATAACATAAACGGCAAGTGTTATAACATCATGTGGGACTATGATCATATGTCCATTTTGTAAATCTAATTTGGGCGTATCCCTCAGTTTAGCAGAGGACCTTGTATGTCACTGTATCAGTACTCCGCAAGTCTAGTATAGGAGATGTGACAAAAAGTATTGGTTGATGTCCTAATCAATTGAAATAGTAATAACAACA
Source organism: Hordeum marinum (assembly GCA_022496015.1). Classification (NCBI taxonomy): domain Eukaryota; kingdom Viridiplantae; phylum Streptophyta; class Magnoliopsida; order Poales; family Poaceae; genus Hordeum; species Hordeum marinum. Next base: position 453,604,586 of record CM039678.1, read on the forward strand.
ATTGTATGCTAAAACTAACATTCGATGTTAGGCTCGGTAGATTATAACAGTCTAAAGATCCAATCATAGGTGAGAAACAACCATGGGACTAACAACTTGGCACTTTAGTGTTCAGTTGTTGGAGCATCCCTTCCCTATTAATTTGATCTCACTTCGCCTAGCAAGGTCTCAGCCTACCGTTTGATTGGACAAACATGCCGAAAAAATGGAGTCATGCACTAGACTCTGGAGTCCATCCCTATTATCAGTGTGAGTGGGCACGGCCGATCCCGATGCACCCATCGGGTGGCAGAGGTTGGCAATCGTCTTGGCAAAAGGAATATCTTAGTCATAAGAAAAATATTGTAGCCATGAGCTAGCTAATCTAGGATGGTCCCAAGGTCGAACGGTCTGTTGGCTTCGGAGCTACTCAAGAGGAATAGTTGAAACGTTTTGACTGGATAGAAACCGTCCCAATTTACGCAAACCATCATAGCAAATAGACATGATCTAACAACTCAAGTAATTAAGTTAAGTTTCTGAATGTTACAGCTTAATTATAGATTGCACTCTTGCCGCCATTAATCTAACAACTCAAGTAACATCCACGATTCAATAACTAGGTGAATTAGTAGAATTCTAATCTTAATTTAAAAATCTCTGCTATTATGTTACTACCTTTTGATTTACTGGTTTTCCACATGCTAAACTTTGGATTAAGTTTTCCCGTTTCTTTTCCTCATATTTGGAAGGGTTCAAACTGAACAATTCTCCACATCCTTTGATCACACTTCTTAGATTCATACCCTCGTCAACCAAAGAAGTTGGCCTATCCTAAAATTTCATCTTAGTGTTATTTGTATTAATTCTCTCCCAATGACCCTTCTAAATAATAGGAGGAGGACCCCATCTCCAAAGCAATTATGTTGTTATCGTTGTTGATACCTTTTGTTTTGGCACATCTTGAATCTAAGTTCTGAACACCTTCCATATTATTATTTTTGCAGCGAGCACCTTCCATATTCTATAGTGTACTATCTTATCATAATATGTTTTTCTAGAAAATATATGTGTTGTGAAACTAGTTATTATGTGCTCCTCCACTTTTGCTAATTGAGTTCTTGAAATATGTTGTTTTTTTCCTATGACATGTGAATATGGTGGGGGGTTTAATAGGTGAAATATGGTGGTTGTTAATTATTTAGCACAAAGAGAGCTGGACTGAATCATGACTCTCACATAATATATAGCCGAGCTCGGAGTAAAACAAGTGTCACAAAGAATCTCGTTGGTGGCATGCATGATGTTGCTCTCGCACGGAGGACTACTGGCACATGGCCATCTTAATGTTTAGAAATGTATGTGCTACTTTTCATGACATGCTCACTCTCGCAAAACCATGTTAATGTACATTATCTAATAGGTTCAAAATGAATTACATAAAGGTGATATATAGGGAATCTATAATTGACATCGGTTTTACATATTGCATATTACCAAATTATTAGTACCTATCTAGGAGAATGCCCACATCAGTTTTACATATTGCATGTTTGAAATTAGAATAACTACTTAAACAGAATTGATGTTGCCCTTCCAAAAGCCTAAGATATGATGCGGAAATCTTGACTCTTGCAGTGTCTTGGGATAATCCTGCTGGAGAACGTTGCATGGGAAACAAAAAAAAATCCTACGCACGCGCAAGATCTATCCATGATGATGAGCATCTACGAGAGGGAGCGTGGATCTACATACCCTTGTAGATTGCTAAGTGGGAAGCGTTAAGAAATGCGGTTGATGTAGTTGAATGTCTTCGTGATCCAAATCGCAGAGCGTCCCGCGATCCAATCACTATCCGTCCTGATCTAGCGCCAAACGGACGGCACCTCCGCGTTCAGCACACGTATAGCTCAATGGTGATCTCCGCCTTCTTGATCCAGCAAGAGGGATCGAAGAAGTAGATGAGTTCTCCGGCAGCGCGATGGCGCGGCGGCGGTGGTGGTGGAACTATTCCGGCAAGGCTTCGCCTAAGCACCGTTGAAACTAGAGGGAACGATCTATCGGGGAGAGAGGGTTGCACTGTGGCTTAGGGTTTTTCTGGTGCGGCTGCCCTCTCTCCCCTCCAGTATAAATAGGAGGAAGGGCAGGGAGGCGGGCGCCCCTAGGGATCTCCCTAGGCCGCGGCCAAAGTGGAGGAGGTGGGGGAGTCCTACTCCAATCCTACTAGGAGTAGAATTCCTTCCCCCACTTGGAAACCTTTTACACCTCTTGGGTTTTCCACCCCAGCCGCACGGGCCTTAGTGGGGGCTTCGGCCAGCCCACCAGGGACTGGTTTACCTCCTCCCACAGCCCATGAGGACCTTTGGGGTGTGAGGCCTCTCCTGATGGTCCCCCGGTACCCTCCCGGCACTCCCCGTACACTACCGAAGTGCCCGAAACTTTTTCGGTGACCAAAACGGGACTTCTTATATATAAATATTTACCTCCGGACCATTCCGGAGCTCCTCGTGATGTTCGGGATCTCATCAGGGACTTCCAACAACCTTAGGTCGCCAACATAGTTAACTCAATACTATTGAAATGTCACCTAACCTTAAGTGTGCAGACCCTGCGGGTTCGAGAACTATGTAGACATGACCGAGACAACTCTACGGTCAATAACCAATAGCGGGATATAGATGCCCATATTGGTTTCTACATATTCTACGAAGATCTTTATCGGTTGAATCTCTATGTCAAGGATTCAGTTAATCCTGTATGTTGTCCCCTTTGTTCTTCGGTATGTTACTTGCCCGAGATTCGATCGTCGGCATCTCTATACCTACTTCAATCTCGTTACCGACAAGTCTCTTTACTCTTTCCGTAATACAAGATCCCGTGGCTAACACCTTAGTCACATTTCTTGCAAGGCTTGTTGTGATGTTGTATTACCGAGTGGGCCTTGAGATACCTCTCTGTCACATGGAGTAACAAATCCCAGTCTTGATCCATGCCCACTCAACAGACACCCTCGGCGATACCTGTATAGCATCTTATAGTCACCCAGTTACGTTGCGACGTTTTATACACACAAGGTACTCCTCCGGTGTCAGTGAGTTGCATGATCTCATGGTCATAGGAACAGATACTTGACATGCAGGAAACTATAGCAATAAACTGACAAGATCATATGCTATGTTTATATTTTGGGTCTTGTCCATCACATCATTCTCCCAATGATGTGATCCCGTTATCAAATGACATATTATGTCTATGGCTAGGAAACCTTGACCATATTTGATCAACGAGTTAGTGTACTAGAGGCATACTAGGGACACAGTGTTGTCTATTTATCCACACATGCAATGTGTTTCCAATCAATACAATTATAGCATGGATAATAAGTGATTATCATGAACAAGGAAATATAATAATAACCATTTATAATTGCCTCTAAGGCATATTTCCAATAGTCTCTCACTTGCACTTGAGTCAATAATCCAGCTCACATCACTATGTGTTTTATATTGTAATGAATCTAACACCCAAACAGTTCTGGTGTTTATCATGTTTAGCCCTTGGAAGAGGTTTAGTTAACGGGTCTGCGACATTCAGATCCGTGTGCACTTTGCAAATATTTATGTCCTCCTCCTTGATGTGATCGCGGATGGAATTGAAGTGTCGCTTTATGTGTCTGGTCCTCTTGTGAAACATTGGTTCCTTGGCCAGCAATGGCACCAGTGTTGTCACAGAACAGAGCCATTGGATTCGGTGCACTGGGCACTACTCCAAGATTTGTCATGAACTCCTTCATCTGGACACATTCCTTCGCTGCCTCCGAGGTTGCGATGTACTCCGCTTCGCATGTAGAATCGGCTACCATGCTTTGCTTGGAACTGCACTAGCTTACCGCTCCCCCATTGAGAATAAATACGTATCCGGTTTGCGACTTAGAGTCATTCGGATCAGTGTCAAAGCTTGCGTCGACATAACCCTTTACGACGAGCTCTTGATCACCTCCGTAAACGAGAAACATTTCCTTAGTCCTTTTCAGGTACTTAAGGATATTCTTGACCGTTGTCCAATGCTCCATTCCTGGGTCACTTTTAAACCTTCCGGCCATACTTATGGCAAGGTTGACATCGGATCTTGTGCACAACATCACATACATGATAGAGCCTATGGCTGAAGCATAGGGGATGACACTCATCTTTTCTCTATCTTCTGTAGTCACTGGTCATTGAGTCTTAATCAACTTCACACCTTGCAACATAGGCAAGAACCCCTTCTTGGACTAATCCATTTTGAACTTCTTCAAAACTTTGTCAAGGTATGTGCTCTGTGAAAGTCCTATTGAGCGTCTCAATCTATCTCTATAGATCTTAATTCCTAATATGAAAGTAGCTTCTCCTAGGTCCTTCATTGAAAAATTCTTGTTCAAATATTCCTTCACGCTTTCTAGCATTTGTATATTGTTTCCAATTAGCAATATGTCATCCACATTTAATATTAGAAACGCTATAGAGCTCCCACTCATTTTCTTGTAAATACAAGCTTCTCCGTAAACTTGTATAAACTCAAACGCTTGATCACCTCATCAAACCACAGATTCCAACTCCGAGATGATTGCACTAGTCCATAAATGGATCGCTGGAGTTTGCAAACTCTGTTAGCATTCTCTGGATTGACAAAACCTTCTGGTTGTATCATATACAACTCTTCCTTAAGGAATCCATTAAGGAACGCTATTTTGACATCCATTTGCCAAATTTCATAATCAAAAAATGCAATTATTGCTAACATGATTCTGACGGACTTAAGCATTACTGCGAGTGAGAAGGTCTCATCGAGGTCAACTCCTTGAACTTGTGAAAAACCTTTTGTCACAATTCGAGCTTTAAAGATGGTGACATTACCGTCCGCGTTCGTCTTCCTCTTAAAGATCCATTTGTTTTGAATGGCCTTTCGCCCTTCAGGTAATACTTCCAAAGTCCATAATTTGTTTTCATACATGGATCCCATCTCAGATTTCATGGCCTCAAACCATTTCTCAGAATCTGGGCCCATCATCGCTTCCCCATAGCTCGTAGGTTCATCGTTGTCTAACAACATGACCTCTAAGACAGGGTTGACATACCACTCAGGAGCAGCATGCGCCCTTGTCAACCTATGAGGTTCGATAGTAACTTGATCCGAAGCTTCATGATCATCATCATTAACTTCCTCTTCAACCCATGTAGGCTCTACAAAAACATCTTTCTATGTTGCGCTACTCTCTGATTGAAGTAAAGGTTCAATAACCTCATCGAGTTCTATTTTCCTCCCACTCAATTCTTTCGAGAGCAACTATTTCTCAAGAAATGTTCCGTTTTTAGCGACAAACACTTTGCCTTCGGATCTGGGATAGAAGGTGTACCCAACTGTCTTTTTTGGGTATCCTATGAAGATGCATTTATCCGCTTTGGGTTCCATCTTTTCATGCTGAAGCTTTTTGACATAAGCATCACATCCCCAAACTTTAAGAAATGACAACTTTGGCTTCTTGCCAAATCATAGTTGATATGGTGTCGTCTTAACGGATTTCGATGGTGCCCTATTTAAAATGAATGCATTTGTCTCTATGCATAACCCCAAAACGATACTGGCAAATCGACAAGAGACATCATAGAACGCACCATGTCTAATAAGGTTTGATTACGATGTTTGGACACACCATTACGCTGTGGTGTTTCAGGCGGTGTCAATTGTGAAACAATTCCACACAGTCTTAAGTGACTGCCAAACTCATAACTCAGGTACTCTCCTCCTCGATCGGATCGTAGGAATTTAATATACTTGTTACAATGATTCTCAACTTCACTCTGAAATTGCTTGAACTTTTCAAATGTTTTAGACGTGTGCTTCGTTAAGTAAATATACCCATATCTACTTAAGTCATCAGTGAAGGTGAGAAAATAATGATATCCACAGTGCCTCAATGCTCATTGGACCGCACACATCAGTATGTATGATTTTCAACAAGTCACCTGCCCATTCCATTGTTTCAGAGAATGGGGGTTTAGTCATCTTTCCCATGAGGCATGGTTCACATGTGTCAAGTGACTCCAAAAGTCCATCGGCATGGAGCTTCTTCATGTGTTTTACACCAATATGACCTAAATGGCAGTGCCACAAGAAAGTGGTACTATCATTATCAACTCTACATCTTTTGGCATCAATGTTATGAACATGTGTATCATCACTATCAAGATTCAATGTGAATAAACCCCTCACATTGGGTGCATGACCATAAAAGATATTACTCATATAAATAGAACAACCATTATTCTCTGATTTAGATGAATAACCATCTCGCAATAAACAAGATCCAGATATAATGTTCATTCTTAACGCAGGCACCAAATAACAATTATTTAGGTCCATCACTAATCCCGATGGTAATCGAAGAGCGAGCGTGCCGACGGTGATCACATCAACCTTGGAACCATTTATCACGCGCATCGTCACTTCGTCCTTAGCCAGCCTTCATCTATTTCGTAGCTCCTGTGTTGAGTTGCAAATGCAACCGAACCCGTATCAAATACCCAGGCACTACAATGAGAGTTGGTAAGGTACACATCAATAACATGTATATCATATATACCTTGTTTGGTGTTGGCCGCCTTCTTGTCGGCCAGATACTTGGGATAGTTTCGCTTCCAGTGACTAGTTCCCTTGCAATAAAAGCACTCAGTTTATGGCTTGGGTCCAGTCTTGGGTTTCTTCATGGGAGGGGCAACTGCTTTGCCACTCTTCTTGGAGTTACCCTTCTTTCCCTTGCCATTCTTCTTGAAACTAGTGGTTTTATTGACCATCAACACTTGATGCTCTTTCTTGATTTCAGACACAGCGATTTTCAGCATCGCAAATAGCTCGGCGACTGACTTGTTCATCCCGTCCATGTTATAGTTCATCACGAAGCTCTTGTAGCTAGGTGGCAATGATTGAAGAACTCTATCAATGAACGCCTCCAGCGGAAGGGGCATATCTAACTCAATCAGACGGTTCAAATACCCAGACATTCTGAGTATATGTTCACTGATAGACCCGTTCTCCTCCATCTTGCAAGCATAGAACTTATCGTAGGTCTCATACCTCTCGATCCGGGCATTCTTTTCAAAGATAAACTTCAACTCCTGGAACATCTCATATCCTCCATGACGTTCAAAACATCTTTGAAGTCCTAGTTCTAAGCCATACAACATTGCACATTGAACTATTGAGTAATCTCCAGAACGTGCCTCCCAAGCGTTCTTAACGTCTTCGGACGACACGGGAGCGGGTGGATCATCAAGCAGTGCATCAAGGACATAAGCCTTCTAGGAAGCCGTGAGGATAATCCTCAGGTTACGAGCCCAGTCAACAAAGTTACTTCAATCATCTTTCAATTTGGCTTTCTCCAGGAACGCATTAAAATTCCGGGGAACTACTGCGCGAGCCATTGATGTACAACATAAATATGCAAAGGTTACTAAAACTATTGTTCAACATAATGAGTTTAGTTTAATCAAATTACTAAAGCTCCCACTCAAATTGACATCCCTCTGGTCATCTGAGTGATACATGATCCAAATTCACCAACTCAAGTCCGATCATCACGTGAGTTGAGGTGGTTTCAATGTTGAACATCATCATGTTGATCATATCTACTATATGACTCATGTTTGACCTTTTGGTCTCTTGTGTTCCGAGGCCATGTATGTGCATGCTAGGCGCATCAAGTTTAACCTGAGTGTTCTGCATGTGCAACACTGGCTTGCACCTGTTGTATGTGAACGTAGAGTCTATCACACCCGATCATCACGTGATGTCTCAACGCGACGAACTTTCGCAACGGTGCACACTCAGGGAAAACACAATTTATCTTGAAATTTTAGTGAGGGATCACCTCATAATGTTACCGTTGTCCTAAGCAAAACATGGTGCATAAAAGGATTAACATCACATGCAAATCATAAGTGACATGATATGGCCATGAACTTGTGCTTTTGATCTCCATCTTCAAAGCACCGGCATGATCTCCATCGCCACTGGCATGACGCCACTAGCATGACACCATGGTCTCCATCATCTTGATCTCCATCAACGTGTTGCCATGAGGTTGTCGCGCCAATTGTTGCTTCCATGACTATTGCTAACTCATAGCGATAAAGTAAAGCAAAAATGTCAAAAATAATTAAAGACAACCCTATGGCTCCTGCTGGTTGCCGTACTCATCGACATGCAAGTCATGATATACTATACAAAACATTATCATCTCATACATCACATATATCTCATCATCTAATTGGCCATATCACATCACAACATACCCTGCAAAAACAAGTTAGACGTCCTCTAATTGTTGTTGCATGTTTTACGTGGCTGCTATGGGTATCTAGCAAGAACAATTATCACCTACGCAAAAACCACAACGGTGATACAAAAATTTCTATTCAACCTTCTCAAGGACCGCCTTTGTCGAATCCGATCCAACTAGAGTAGGAGAGATAGACACTCGTCAGCCATCTTTATGCAACAGAGTCACATGTCAATCAATGGAACCGGTCTCTCATAAGCGTACGAGTAAGGTTGGTTCGGGCCGCTTCATCCCACAATACCGCATAATCAAAAACCGACCAAGGGAGGAAGCAATCTGAGCATCAACACCCACAAACTCCTTTGTGTTCTACTTGTGATCTCATCTACACATAGACCTTGCTCATGATGTCACTGTTGGGGAACGTTGCATAGGAAACAAAAAAATCCTACACACACGCAAGATCTATCCATGGCGATGAGCATCTACGAGAGGGAGAGTGGATCTACATACCCTTGTAGATCAGTAAGCGGGAAGCGTTAAGAAACGCGGTTGATGTAGTCGAGCGTCTTCGTGGTCCAAATCGCCGAGCGTCCCACGATCCAATCACGATTCGCCCCGATCTAGCGCCGAACGGATGGCACCTCCGCGTTCAGCACACGTACAGCTCGATGACGATCTCCACCTTCTTGATCCAACAAGAGGCAGCGGAGAGGTAGATGAATTCTCCAGTGGCGCAACGGCGCAGCGGCGGTGGTGGTGGAACTATTCCGGCATGACTTCGCCTAAGCACCACCGAAACTAGAGGGAACGATCTATTCGGGAGAGAGGGTTGCACCGTGGCTTAGGGTTTCTATGGTGCGGCTGCCCTCTCTCCCCTCCAGTATATATAGGAGGAAGGGGAGGGAGTCCAATGCCCCTAGGGATCTCCCTAGGCTGCGGCCGAAGTGGAGGAGGTGGGGGAGTCCTACTCCAATCCTACTAGGAGTAGGATTCCTTCCCCCACTTGGAAACCTTTTCCACCTCTTGGGTTTTCCACCCCAGCCGCATGGGCCTTAGTGGGGGATTTGTCCAGCCCTACAGGGGCTGGTTTACCTCCTCCCACAGCCCATGAGGCCCTTTGGGGCGTGAGGCCCTTTGGGGCGTGAGGCCCCTCCCGATGGTCCCCCGGTACCCTCCCGGCACTCCCCATACACTACCAAAGTGCCTGAAACTTTTCTAATGACCAAAACGGGACTTCCTACATATCAATATTTACCTCCAGCCCATTTCGAATCTCCTCATGATGTCTGGGGTCTCATCCAAGACTCCGAACAACCTTCGGTCACCACCATACATAACTCAATACTTCCGAAACGTCACCTAACCTTAAGTGTGCAGACCCTACGGGTTCGAGAACTATGTAGACATGAATGAGACAACTCTACGGTCAATAACCAATAGCAGGACCTGGATGCCCATATTGGTTCCTACATATTCTACGAAGATCTTTATCGGTTGAACCTCTATGTCAAGGATTCAATTAATCACGTATGTTGTTCCCTTTGTTCTTCGATATGTTACTTGCCCGAGATTCGATCGTCGGCATCTCTATACCTAGTTCAATATCGTTACCGACAAGTCTCTTTACTCGTTCCGTAATACAAGATCACGTGGCTAACACTTTAGTCACATTGCTTGCAAGGCTTGTTGTGATGTTGTATTACCAAGTGGGCCCTGAGATACCTCTCTGTCACAGGGAGTAACAAATCCCAGTCTTGATCCATGCCCACTCAACAAACACCCTCAGAGATACCTGTAGAGCATCTTTATAGTCCCACAGTTACGTTGCAACGGTTGATACACACAAGGTACTCCTCCGGTGTCAGTGAGTTGCATGATCTCATGGTCATAGGAACAGATACTTGACATGAAGAAAACTGTAGCAAGAAACTAACACGATAATATGATATGTTTATAGTTTGGGTCTTGTCCATCACATCATTCTCCCAATGATGTGTTCCCGTTATCAAATGACATCTTATGTCTATGGCTAGGAATCCTTAACCATCTTTGATCAATGAGCTAGTCTACTAGAGGCATACTAGGTACATGGTGTTGTCTATTTATCCACACATGCAATGTGTTTCCAATCAATACAATTATAGCATGGATAATAAGCGATTATCATGAACAAGGAAATATAATAATAACCATTTATTATTGCTTCTAGGGCATATTTCCAAAAAATCCTTCTATGACACTCGCTATATTTGTTGTGGCACGTGACGCTAAGCTATTGCACTTTGCTGCACATTCATCTTGTGTTCTAATCGATTAAGCTAGAGAGCGTGAAGATTATCATAGTAGTCTTGTAAGAGCACATTTATTCATGTGTGGTTTTGGTAATTGTTGACAATCCCTATGGACTAATGGTTGCCTTGAGTTATATTCGAAGGATTTTTCTATAGGCACTTCTTGAAGTCCATCTATTGGTTTCAAGGAGTTTATATGGTGGACAAGGTGGTATTCAAGGTTTTATACAAAGATTGGTCATGAGAGAGTTGAACTTATTGCAAGCATGTCTTGAAGAACAAGATTTTGTAAGCATTCATGCTTCAAGACATCATTTTTATGAAGAGAGAAGATAATATGCAGTGTCGAGGCCGTTTTTCTCTGATCAGGCGGTAGTACCGCTCGGTACCATGGTAGTACCGCTTGAGTAGTACTTCTGTTGTGTACTACCGTTGCTACTTCCATTTATATTTTCTCTCTAGATAGGTTGGTTTTCTAGGCGGTACTTCGGCGTTAGTAGAGGGCGGTAGTACCGCTGGAGGGAGCGGTAGTACCGCTCCGGCGGCTCTACCGCCTCCTATGAGCTCCTATATTGCACGCTATGGTTTGATACTTCCATACCAGTGGAAGTACCGCTCACCTGAGTGGTACTGCCGCTTATGCATGGGCTGAGTGCATAACAGTTGGATTTGGGGAAACCTATTTAAGGGGGGTCTTCTTCCCCAATGGTTCCTATCTCTTGAGCTCGTGTTTTCCCCCCATTGTTGACCTTCTTCGAGCTTGCCATCTCTAATTCCCTCCAATGATTCTTGCTAGTTCTTGAGGAAAAAGAGAGAGGAGATCTAGATCCACATTTCCACCAATCACTTTCTCCTCTATGTGAGGGGAACCCCTTGGATCTAGATCTTGGAGTTCTTCGTGTTCTTCTTCATTCATCCTCTCATTTTACTCCATAGCATTAGTTGTTGTGGTGGGATTTGGGAGAGAAGGATTTTGGCACTCCGTGTGCCCTTGCCATTACATTTGGTGCATAGGTTTGAGTTCTCCACGGTGATACGTGGAAGTGAGAAGTTGAGAAGCTTATTACTCTTGGGTGTTTGAGCACCCTAGTGCTTGTGCCTCTTGGGTGCTTTGGCTCCCTAGACGGTTGGTGGTGCCTCGGAGCTCAATCATTGTCGTGCAAATCTCCGGGCAAGCGTCGAGATCTCCAATTAAGTTGTGGAGATTGTCCCGAACATTTGAGGTCACCTCGGAGCCATAATCCATTGTGGTGAAGCTTCGTGGTGTTATTGGGAGCCTCCGATTAAGTTGTGGAGTTTGCCCCTTCCTCATTTGTATGGGTTCGATGACCACCCTCAAGGGTCCCTTAGTAGAATCACGACATCTTGCATTGTGCAAGGGCGTGAAGAGATTACGGTGGACTTAGTGGCATCTTGGGGAGCATTGTGCCTCCACATTGCTCCAAACGGAGAGTAGCATCCGCAAGGGTGTGAACTTCAGGATACATCGTCGTCTCTGCGTGCCTCGGTTATCTCTTACCCGAGCCCTTTACTTATGCACTTTACTTTGTGATAGCCATATTGTTTCATGGTATATATATTGCTATGACTTAGTTATTTATCTTGATTAGCATAAGTTGTTGGTGCACATAGGTGATCCTAGTTGTTTTAGGTTTTGTGCTTGACATATTAAACGTTAGTTTTATTCCGCATTTGTTCAAGCCTAAACCGTAATTATTTTAAAGCGCCTATTCACCCACCCCCCTCCTCTAGGCGATATCCACGTCCTTTCAAGTCTGAAGGTGAATTCCCGATGAGTCCGTTCCCCAATGACTTCACAGGCCATAAAGATCACAAATTGCATCTAGTGTTGTGGCACATTGTATGTTAAGTGATGACATTGAAAATATAGCATGCTCGGTGGCTTATATATGTAATTCTCCTATTGATCAATATACACCATAAGTGAGACATAAGGTATTTACCCACCTGGGGGCTTGAACCTGGGTAAAACAATTGTGTTACTAGCATCGCAAATGAAATCCCTTTGTGCACCACCCTTCATTCGAGTGTCTTCCATGGCATCCGGTAGATTGTAAAACAATGTGGTGCATTCATCATTGACATCTGCCAAAATTGTTCTATACTAATTCAGAAATTGCTTATCTTTATAAGCCTTGTTTAGTGGTTATTTCAGTTGTGATGCCCTAATATTGTATCACTGAAATCATGATCATGTCATAGATAGGGTCACATTGTTTTATCTACACAAAACATATGCCAATGTGCATTCTTGTAGCTGGTTGGCCCCAAGATTGTATTGCTAAAATAATAATGACATGCATGTAGTTGGTTTATGTTTTGTCTCCATGCATATTGTGACCATTTGAGTTCCTAAAAAATGGATATGGTAATAATTTGACTATGGTCATTTCTAATTGATAGAGGAACAAAAAATTGAACTTAATCGTTACTATGAATAGTTTCCATGCTTCCATGTCTGTGTTATTTTTAGTGGATGATTAGATTATTATTCTTGTAAACGAATGTTAGGAGATAAGAACAAGTTCATCTTCAATACATATCTCGTATGAAAGTTGAGCCATTGTGCCTAGTCGCCTTATGGCCCTCTATGATTTTCAGTGAAACAGCTAATCAATGTAATTATGTTTTTTTCTTACTCATTAGCCTAGAATTTTGGCAATGTGTTAAATTATCTAAAACTATACCTTTTCTATTACTCCATTCCTAGTAGATGTGTTTTGGTGCTACTCATGGCAGCTAGTAGATTAATGAAATAACTAATCCATACAAAAAAGTTGGGTATGGACAACTGTATATGTATAGGTAACAATGTGGAAATACGGTCCCTTTTCTAAAAGATGACAAGGGGATATGTGATAACTCTAGTGACATTTATACCTAAAAGGATATATCAATGAGAAAGGTATTACTGCTCCCGGGTGTTGGTGCACACCCATCCACTAAGCACGATGTCGAGGAATATTACTGCAACCATCCACCCATCAAGCACCACCTCACGGAATACTAGTGCAACCTTGAGGACATCAGTCGATATAATATTACATGGGCCATTAACTTCATTTCCCGGTGCCTCCCTTTGCCACACCAGCATTTAGATACACATGTCATTTCTAATCTCATCAATTTGCCGCTTCGATCAATATCTAGAGTGGTCGTGTGCCTACTTTGGTACTTAGGCACTATCACAGATGAAAGCTATTGTTACATGGATCACCATGTGCATGCAATGCACATAGCTCTAGTAAGACCATTTAAAGAGGACATGCAAGCTATTCAAATGGAAGACATCACTCTGACTCAGAGGATGGCACATGTATATTTTAGTTCATGGAGATCTCGATGTCAACTTTGGTCTAATAAAGTACTCCCTCCGTGACAAAATGTAAGAAGTTTTTTGTTGAACCACTACAAACAAAAATCGTCTTACATTTCGTTACGGGGGAGTATTTAATAGCGCTTTTTAGTTGCCCAAAAGTATTGATAATCTATAAATTAGCACATAACTCATGAACATGTAGCTTGATGATTAACAATTTTAAGTTTTGGGAAAATCCTCAGGTCAAACAGAGTGAAAACATAAACAGCGAACACATATGTTTGTGTACCACTGATTCAGTATGACGATCTTAAAGAGTGCATTTGCGGTATATAAATGAGGCAAGCTGATGAGCAAAAAAATGTTTATTTCCACTAAAGAATCGGGTAACCGCTTTCATGGTAGTATATGTTACAAAGGATATAAATATGAAACTACCAAACAACTATTTGGATCCTTGCACCGACCACAACCAACACAGGGGGAAGCCTATCAAAATTAATAGGCAGACTGGGCAGTACATTGTTTCCTTTACACTAAAACAAACACGACATGGTTGAATCAGCTCAGTCAACGAGAAATCAGCGTGGACAATGCGATTAGATGGACAGGACTAGACTATGGAAGGGGACCGGGCAAAGGATGCACATTCTTCACATGTGCGCCTAAGCATTTAAAGATGAAGATCGTATATGTGTATTCACCTTGCAAACAGTAAAGCTAGCGCATTTTTCCTGAAGCTCGACACAAGGTGTAACACATCTAATTGTCAACTCCAACAGTTTATTTGAAGATAAAACCAAACAATTCTTGCAATGAAAGAAAGTCTGGTGGTGGAACTGAAAACACAAAGACCAGATCGATCATATATTTGAGTTTTCTACTTCAGTAACAAATACAAATTCACTTGGTGAAGTTTACCAATTTTTTACTCACATGAAAGAATGCACCAAGAACAACATTCAGGAATAACGAACAAAGAAATCAAGAACCATGGCACTGCACTATTATTAGTCTTGTCCAAGTCTCCCAAATTATGAACTTGTCTAATCCTGCAACCAGCTTCACCTACTACTAATGCAACTATGATGACTAAAGTTGATTTAATATTCATGGACCATTAACTTGAATTCCCAATGTCTCCCTTTCCAACATTAGCACCTATAGACACATTGCATTTGCTAATCTCATCAACTTGCCACTCCCATCAATCTCATCTCTGGAGGAAAAGATATTTTGGCAACAATGAAGGTCGTGAAGCTCTAGTGAGGCCATTTAAATAGGACATACAGGCTATGCAAATCGGAGACATCATTCCAACTCGAGAGCCCGTGGATATTTTAATTCATGGAGATCTTGATGTCCACTTTGTTGGTGTAATAAAGGGTGTATTTGATAGCGTTACTTAGATGTCAAAAGTGTTGATAATCTATAAATTACTACCTCCATCCCATTATATAAAAGCATATAACTCATGAACAAGTAGCCTGGTGTGATTACAATTTTAGAAATCTTGGGAAAATCCCCAAGGCAAACAGAGTGCAAAACATACACAGCAAACACGTATGTGTACCCCTTACTGGGTACACCAATCTTCAAGAGTGCATTTACAGTATAAATAGAAATGAGGCAAACTGATGAGCAAAATAATGTTTATTTTCACTAAAGAATTGAGTAACCGCTCTCATGGTTGTATGTGTTACAAAGGATATAAATATGAAACTAGCAAACCCCCATTTGGATCCTTGCACCAACCACAACCAACACAAGGGGAAGCGGATCAAAATTAATAGACAAAAATGAGCATTATATTATTTCTTTTACATTGGCAAACACTGCATTGTTTAATCAACTCAATCGACGAGAAGTTAGCGTGGACGATGCGGCCGGATGGACATGACTGGACTATGGAAGGGGACCGGGCAAAGGATTCACAATGGACCGGGCAAAGGATGCACAATCCTCACAGCTACGCCTAAGCACTTATGATGAAGATCATACATGCTTATTCGCCTTGCAAACAGTACAACTGGCGAATATTTCCTGAAGCTGGGCACAAGATTTAAAACACCTTATTGTTAACTCCAACAGTTCATTTCAAGAACAAAGGAAACGATTTTTGCAGTGAAAAGAAGTATGATGGTGAAAAGGACCGGGTAGTCATGTAGTTAGTTTGCTACTTTGGTAACAAATACAAGTTGATTTGGTTAAATTCACCAATTTTTCACTCAAATGAGAGAAAGCACCAAGAAGCCCATCCTCATCATTGTATTAAATATTGTAAATATCACTGTAGGAATGAAGAACAAAGTAACCAAGACTAACCATGGCAAGCATCAAAAGTGCACTGTTATTCGTGTTGTCCAAGTCTCCCAAATTACAAATTTGACGAATCCTGAATCCTAAATAGGGCTCTAGAACCATTTTTAAATTTGTTTTATTTTAGCAGTGAGAGCATCAGTTATTCTTTAGAAAGTAGTTAGGGTCAGTTGAATACTAAGAGAAATATAAAGATGACTACGTTATGCGCAGTTCCAAACACATAAGTAAGAAATCATTGTAATAACTCCAAAAAAGGCATTGATATATCGTTGGTGGAAGTCATAATTAGCCACCATAATGCATAATGTAAGATCATTTTTCCATGACCACTAACTAACTAGAACGAATATTGCACGAAAATCAAGTTCCCATGGATTACCATGAGATAGCCAATTATAGTATCATGGACTAAAGGAAAAACTGTCGGACCTCAAAAAAGAGAGGGTGTTAAGTCAAAAGCTGGTAGGAGACAAGTATGAAAGAAACTAAACATGCAAACATTAATCTATCATCACAATAATATCAATAAAGGAATAATTACCATATAGTCAGCCTTAAATTGAGCATAAAGGAATAAATTAGCATATAGCCGGTCCTTGAATTCAGCATGTGCACGCAATTCATATAGCTCTAGTAAGGTCATTAAAACAAGACGTGCATGCTATTCTAATGGGAGACATCATTCTGACTCAGAGGATGGCACATGGATATTTTAATTCATGGAGATCTTGATGTCAACTTTGGTCTAACTAGCAGGTAGAGGCGCGGCGACATGCCGCACCCATTGAAATGTCCATGTGTGTTCCTCGGTTGCTTGTTTTTGCATGAGAAAAAAAGAGGAGTTGGCTCTTGAAGAAAGTTAGTTGATAGATAGTTTTTGTTTACTTCGTGGATTCATGTAGTTTCTTGCAAAAATTTTGCTTGGTACATGGTGGTCCTCGATGTCATTTTTGGTTGATTTTTTTGGTATGTCTAGCTTATTATTGTCTCATTTTTACCGACAAATGGACTTTGTTGTTACTTGGTCTGAACACTAATGGTCACTTATATTGCTTGAAGAGTGGCTGTTAGCTGAACTGAGAATGCTCAGATATGAGCAAGCCTAAGTGGCAGGTCCATACACATTGGTATTTAAGAGAAGAAAAAGTACCCTCATTTCTTCTCCTAAATTGGCATGTCCTAATGAATATAAGACATGAACCCAGTAATATGAGAATATAAGCCACATATTAAAAAGGATTCACGAATATAAGAACGGATTTGCAATCAGGAACCCTTCAGTGGAAATATTAAGTCTTTGCTTTACAGAGTTAATTTCCTTGTGTAGATCTTTCCCTAATTCTTTGATTGTTCCTTTATTTCTTTAATAAATCATGGAAAGCAATATGGATTATGTGTGGACCGTATCGATTTTTTTTAATCTATATATGTATATTTACTTCAAAACTTGAAACTAAGTCCATTTTTCTATTATGTGTAATTACTTCGAACTTGAATCTGATTCTATTTTTCTATTCGAGCCATTATTCTTATTCATTTGTATATAGTCCTTATATGATCCATTTGTTTTATCTTGGTGTATGATTTTGTGGAGTGTAGGTAGTGGTTATGACCGATTCGATAAAAAGGAGGGAACCGTGTGCATTTTTCGTTGGGGATTCCATGGAATAAAACGTCGCGTCTTCATTTGATTCGTTATGCGGGTATCCAATCAATTAGAGTTCAAGTTAAAGAAGGTCTTTATCCCTACAAATTAGATGGATCATAGCAGCCAAGATAACATAACGGCACGAATGTATGTAAAACACAAATAGCTTCATTCTTGATGTTCACCAAGTAAAAATAACAAATGTACTTCATTCTTGTTTGATGATATGTTTAAGATTAAAAAACATATCATTTTTGTTCAGTTCCCTTTCCAAGTACCACAAGACTTTGCTTGGTGAAAATTCAAGCTACACGTATATTTGACTATTTTGATCACCTATTCAACAATGGTCACCATCAATTATACGTGTCGATGGTTCTTTATGAGAACCTCCTTGTCGAGTATTGAAATATCTGAAATGTTGATCCTTGGATAAAGTGCAAACTTAAGAATAAAAACAAATGTTGTATATCATGGCGTGCACCGCCACATGTGCATATTCTATACTCGCCCGACGGATGGGCATGAACGGAGGTATGACACTAGTGCTGCGCCAACAATGAGCAGGAGAATAGTGCGTTGAGGGAGACGTGCGTCCAAAGAGGCATGGCGGAGGCGACGACCCTGTGGCCATGTTGTGGGTGTCGAAGATTGTGTGTGATGGAAGGCATGAGGTGTTAATGGTATGGATGGACGGAGAGTGGCACTCCATGTATATGCCTCCATTCCATACGGAGTGGAGCCTGGTGCAGCTGGGGAGAGGCAGATGGTGGTAGTGTTCGGGGTTGATGTCAGTGGAGAACATGAAAGGGAGCACGGGGATAACGGGCAACAAAGGACACATTTGAAGGTGGTGCGTCGGCGCGTCCGAGCCAATGTTGAGCACCAAGGAGATGTAGGCCGACTCCATCCACTTTGGCCACACACATGATGTTGAGGACATAGATGGTGTAGGGACGCTGAGCACGGTGATGGCGTAAATAGGGATAAGATGGACCCCTTTTACATGCATGCACAACGGTAGAGGCGCTTGGACCTCACCGGAGCCTTCTAGAGAATACAGAAAACACATAAAAACTGGGCCAACAACTGAGCATGTGCATGATCGGATCAAATGAATACATGTGAACAAAGGAAAGAAACATAAAAACACCACACATACACATAAATAGTGCACAAACCAGACCGCTCGTCAACAAAACCGGCAGTAAACCATGATATGAACCATAAACGAACCGAAGGTAAAAAAAGAAACACACATCAATCCATTAGAAATAATGTATACACCCAAAAATTCCGAGGGACGGGCTAGCGTTGCCGATATACTATAGAAAGTGGTGTCATCTGAATAAAGACGTGTCATTCTGAACGTAACCACCCATGAGAGAAAAAAAATAAAAAAATAAAAAGATGAAGCTAATTTTAGCTTTATTTTTTTACTGACTTTCTCGGATGTAAGCCTAGTGTGAAATTTTGCACAAACCTACAAGGGTTTCTTGTCTTTGATGTGTTTGTATTTGTATTTTTTTTCTTCAAAAATACTGTTCATACAAAAAATAATGTTAACATGTAATTATTGTATGCTTCATTTTCTTAAATGTGTTTGCATTTTTCTCCAGACACACTCAGTTCTTGTTCATGCCAAATTACCTCGTATGATCAATTACAATGAGCACAATTACTACTCATGAATATTGTTTATTGTTTATTTGACGGCACTCTTGAAGGCTGCCACGTGTTAACCATAAAACGGCCATCCCATAGCACTGCAAATGCATAGCAAGCGAGCTAGCTTAGCCGTTTTAGTTATTCTACTATATATAAAGTACTCCCTCGTAACAAAATGTAAGACGTTTTTTGTTGAACCACTACAAACAAAAATCATCTTAGATTTTGTTATGGGGGGAGTATTCAATAGCACTTTTTAGTTGTCAAAAGTATTGATGATCTGTAATTAGCACACAACTCGTGAACATGTAGCCTAGTGATTAACAATTTTACAAGTTTTGGGTAAACCCCCAGGTCAAACAGAGTGCAAGCATACAAAACGAACACATACGGTTGTGTACCACTCACTCGGTACGACGATCTTAAAGAGTGCATTTACGGTATATAAATATAATGAGGCAAATTGATGAGCAAAAAAATGTTTATTTCCACTAAAGAATCGGATAACGACTTTCATGGTAGTATATGTTACTATCTCCGTTCCTAAATATTTGTCTTTTTAAAGATTCAACTATGGACTACATACGAAGCAAAATAGGTGAATCTACATTGTAAATTATGTCTATATACATCTATATGTAGTTCGTAATGAAATCTCTAGAAAGACAAGTATTTAGGAACGGATGAAGTACAAAGGATATAACTATGAAACTACCAAACCCCCATGTTGGATACTTGCACCAACCACAACCAACATAGGGGGGGAAGCCTGTCAAAATTAATAGGCAAGATTGGGCAGTACATTATTCCCTTTACATTGAAACAAACACTACAGGGTCGAATCAGCTTAGTCGACGAGAAATCAGTGTGGAAAATGCGGTTAGATGGGCAGGACTGGACTATAGAAGGGGATCGTGCAAAGGATGCACAATCTTCGAATGTGCGCCTAAGCATTTACGGATGAAGATCGTATATGCGTATTCTCCTTGCAAACAGTAAAGCTAGCGCATTTTTCCTGAAGCTGGACACAAGCTTTAACACATCTAATTGTCGACTCCAACAATTTATTTGAAGAGCAAATGAAGCATTTTTTGCAGTGAAAGAAAGTCTGATGGTGGAACTGAAAACATAAAGGCCAGGTCGATCATATAGTTGAGTTTGCTACTTCAGTAACAAATACAAATTCATTTGGTGAAGTTTACCAATTTTTCACTCACATGAAAGAATGCACCAAGAACCACATTCTTACCACTTTATTAGATATTGTCAATATCACTTCAGGAATGGCGAACAAAGAAATTAAGAACCATGGCAAGCATCAAGAACTGCATTATTATTAGTCTTGTCCAAGTCTCCCAAATTACGAACTTGACTAATCCAGAATCCTAACAGGGATCCTGAACCTTGTTTTATCAGTGAGAGCATCAACTGTTCTTTAGATAGTAGTTAGGGGCAGTTGAATGTTAATGGAAAAATAAAGATGACTACATTATGTACTGTTCCAAACACATATATATGAAATCAATAGTGATAACACCAGAATAGACGGTGCCAGTTCGTTGCTTGGAGTCATAATTAGCCACCATATTGCACAACGTAAGATCATATGGCCACTAACTAACTAGAGCGGATATTGCATGAAAATCGAGTTCTCACATATTAGCATCAGATGGCCAGTGACAATAGCATGGACTTTTAATTAACATATACTTTTTGAACATGTAACCTAGTGTGATTAACTAGGGATTTTAACTTATATTAACATATAGTTTGCGAACATGTAATCTAATGTGATTAACTAGGAATTTTAGCTTATATTAACATATAGGTTGCGAACATGTAACCTTAGTGTGATTAACTAGAAATTTTAGCTTATATTAATAATTTTCAAAGTCTTGCGCAAATCCTAAGGTCAAATAGAGTGCACAAATACGCAGCAGACACGTGCATGTACCGTTGACTCATATACCGATCTTTCATAGCGCATTTACAGTATAAATAGAAATGAGCCAAGTTAAAGTGCAAAAGATGTTTATTCCCACTAAAATATGGAGTAACCGCTGTTCATGGTTGTATATGTTACAAAGAATATGACTATGAATCTACTAAACTCCCAGTTGGATCCTTGCACCAACCGCAGCCAACAAAGGGTGAAGCCAAAATTAATAGGCAAAAATAGGCAGTACAATTATTTATTTTACATTGACAAGATGACATGTTGGAATATTGTTAGAAATCAGGGTTCAGTCTACCCACTATTCCTCTACCCTATCGCCCATTAATACATACGCCCTCCATCCAGAAATACTTGTCCTAAAAATGAATAAAATTGATATATCCATAACTAAAATAAGCCTAAATACATCCACTTCTAGGACAAGTATTTTCGGACGAAGGGAGTATATATGATGCAGTAGTGTTCAGCTCTGCCTTATGCTTGGGGTCCTACCAACTTTACTTCATGTGCATGAGACTAATACTCGATCATATAACTCATGATTGTCATCAGTCAGTCCCCTAATCACACAAATCTACAACAAAACTCTGATAGTGCTTCAACCTACCTTCACCTTCGGCCTGTATGGTTTGGCTAGGGTCCGCGGGCACAATTTTCTCGAGTTGCAACTAGTGTTTATGAAATAAAATCCGTAACAAAATGCATATCAAAATTCTTAATAAATTGGGCTTGACTAGATACGCGCAGAATGGTAGTACAGGCAACCATATGCGGGTAACATATCTAATCTATATATCCCTGGCTACAAGCCTATCTTGTGAGATTGAATTCACAGTGTACAATACACTCATACACCGTTACTGGAACACAGAACTCTCAAAGAGATCAATTCATCGTGCTCGTGCAATATTGAGGACGTCAGTTGATATAATATTTCATAGACCATTAACTTGAATTCCCGGTGTCTCCCTTTCCCACATTGGTCATCGGCATCTATATACACATGGCATTTACTAATCTCATCAATTAGCCGCTTCCACCAATCTCATCTCTGAAGGAAAAGAGATTTTGGTCGTGAAAGCTATTGTTATGTGGGTCAGCCCGTGCACGCATTACAAATAACGATGAAGGTTGTGAAGCTCTAGTAAGGCCATTTAATTAGGACATACAGGCCATGCAAATCAGGGACATCATTCTGATTGGAGAGGACGGCACATGGATATTTTAATTCGTGGAGATCGTGATGCTTTGGTCTAATAAAGTACACCCTTTGTTCCTAAACGCAAGATGTTTCGGTACATCTTGCATTTAGGAACAGAGGGCATATTTGATAGCGCTTCTTGCATGTCAAAAGTATTGATAATCTATAAATTAGCATATAACCCGTGAACATGTATCCTGCTGTGATTAAGTATTTTAGAAGTCTTGGGCAAATCTCTAGGGCAAACAGAGCGCTAAACATACACAGCAAACACGTCTGTATACCGCTTACACAGTACACCAATCTTAAAGAGTGCGTTTACAGTACAAATAGAAATGAGCCATACTGACGAGCAAAAATAAATGTTTATTTTCACTAAAAAATTGAGTAACCGCTTTCATGGTCGTATATGTTACAAAGGATATAAATATGAAACTACCAAACCCCCATTTGGATCCTTGCACCAACCACAACCAACACAAGGGGAAGCCGGTCAAAATTAATAGACAAAAATGAGCAGTACATTATTTCTTTTACATTGGCAAACACTACATGGTTGATTAATAGACAAAAATGAGCAGTACATTATTTCTTTTACATTGGCAAACACTACATGGTTGAATCAGCTCAGTCGACGAGAAGTCAGCGTGGACGATACGGCCGGATGGACAGGACTGGACTATGGAAGGGGACCGGGCAAAGGATGCACAATGGACCGGGCAAAGGATGCACAATCTTCACAGCTGCGCCTAAGCACTTACGATGAAGATCATATATGCTTATTCGCCTTGCAAACAGTACAGCTGGCGAATATTTCCTGAAGCTGGACACGAGATTTAAAACACCTTATTGTTAACTCCAACAGTTCATTTCAAGAACAAAGGAAACAATTTTTGCAGTGGAAAGAAGTCTGATGGTGGAAACTGAAAACGTAAGGACCAGGTAGTCATGTAGTTGAGTTTGCTACTTCGGTAACAAATACAAATTCATTTGGTTAAGTTTACCAATTTTTGACTCAAATGAAAGAAAGCACCAAGAAGCCCATTCTCATCACTGTATTAAATATTGTAAATATCACTGCAGGAATGAAGAACAAAGCAACCAAGACTAACCATGGCAAGCATCTAAAGTGCACTGTCATTAGTGCTGTCCAAGTCTCCCAAATTACAAACTTGACGAATCCTGAATCCTAAACAGGGATCTCGAACCATTTTGTAGATTTGTTTTATTTTAGAAGTGAGAGCATCAGTTGTTCTTTAGAAGGTGGTTAGGGCCAGTTGAATATTAAGAGAAATATAAAGATTACTATGTTATGTGCAGTTCCAAACATATATGTAAAAAATCATGGTAATAACTCCAGAAAAGGCAGTGACAGATCGTTGCTGGAAGTCATAATTAGCCACCATATGCACATGTAAGATCATTTTTCTATGACCACTAACTAACTAGAATTGATATTACGTGAAAATCAAGTTCTCATGGATTACCATGAGATAGCCAATTACAGTATCATGGACTAAAGGAAAAACTACCAGACCTCAAAAAAAGAGAGGGCCTTAAGTCAAAAGCTGGTAGGAGACAAGTACAAAAGAAACCAAACATGCAAACATTGATCTATCATCACAGTAATATCAATAAAGGAGTAAATTACCATATAGCCAGTCCTTGAATTGAGCATGAAGGGCACATGCCAATTCTTTTTTCCGGTTATCATCAAGCTCTAGCTCCCGTATATTCTTTTGAATGTCTTCCAGAGAAGCATTCTGAAGAAGTGCAGCAAGGAAGCCAAATTTCAGAAATATATAAGATATCAGAATATGTGAAATACACTCATCAACATATCAGTATGTTATTATACAATGAGCAGCAGACAATAACAAGAGAGTGAACTAATCACACTGTTCCCAACAACATTGGACTCACCAAGTCCAAGCCAGCACCTCATAACCCTACCAGGAAATATGTATTCATTTCAAGCTTTCAGCTCATTGTGCTTATCTGAATCAGCGATAATTCAAATAACATTGGTGGTTGAGAAAAAGGCAACAGTTGACATATACCCTTACTAAATTATTATTACATATTTACGTTCAAGAAGTACAAATTACTCCATTAATATCAAATGCTCCAGCCTTAACCCCATAATCTGAAAAACAGAGTATTCTAGCCCCTACAGCTCCAAACCAGAGAAAATAACGCCCTAGCCTGGTTTACTAAACAATTTTAGAGTTTATTAGAGTTGATAAGCAGACTTTTCTAAGAGTTAACGGTTCAATAGGGGACTTCTGCCTCTGGCCACTAGCAAGAGCAGGAGTTGGGGAGAGTCGAGAGAACTGGAGTGAATAATTTTCCAGCTGTGGCCAGTTGTTACGACAGAGCTGATTAGTGGAAAGGCTAGTTGTGGTATTTTTAGTGGCAGAACTGATCCACGTAATATTGCTCAAATTGTGGAGCTTCTAAATACCTGGTTATTAGTTCAGGGGGTTAACTGACCAAAACCCAGAAGTTGAGGGTAATCTAGACTAATTCCTACAACAACTTCGGATCCTTCCTGCTCCAGATATACTCAAGCACCATGTTCCATTCTATAAATACTGTAATCTACTCCCTCCGTATAAAAATATAAGACGTTTTTGACACTGTCAGTGTCAAAAAACATCTTATATTTTGATAGAGGGAGTAATAAACAGTGTGTGCCTGCTTTAATCGAATCCCTCAATTGTGTGCAAGTATGTCCAAGATAACTGTCCTAGTTTGTAATGACTAACGAGTAGATGATGCACAAATAAATTTGGATTGCAGATGTACCTTTTTCCTCTGTGATGCCCAGTAAACTTCAGGTAACGTAAATGGATTGTATTTGGTAGGACCTTCTGCCTCAAACCAACTAGGAATCTGCAGAAAGATATTAGCCAATCAGTCAAAAAAATAACAGAAAAGATTACCAGAGTGTAAAATGTATTGCATGATGAATTAGGGTCTGTTTGGATGGCGGCCCAGAGCTGCCATGCCAAAATATTGGCGTTGACCACCAGCCTGGGAGGGCGTTTGGATTGGTGCCATCGATTTCTTACCCTGCCAATTTTTTGGTCACTAAAACACATCCTCTTTACTTTTTGCGCCCATGCGTTGGCTTGCCAGCGACGGCAGAATCCTCTGCCAAAATATTGGCACGCCCTCAATTGGCAGGGCAAGCTTGGGCGCTAACCAAACAGCCCCTTATACATTACTACAGCACAACCAATAAAAATAGGGTACCCATAAAAATAATAGTTGGCTGGTCAGAAACCATGGAAAAATAACATTGTGAACCTTCA
Organism: Hordeum marinum; assembly: GCA_022496015.1. Taxonomy (NCBI): domain Eukaryota; kingdom Viridiplantae; phylum Streptophyta; class Magnoliopsida; order Poales; family Poaceae; genus Hordeum; species Hordeum marinum. Next base: position 453,630,629 of record CM039678.1, read on the forward strand.
ATAATATATCAAATTTCAGCATCAGGTTATTCACTGTTGCCAAGTGACAACTAAGTAGTTACAACTGAGAAATATGGCAAAATGACGTCTCAGTTGTTACTACAACTGCCACGGACAAGGAAATAATAAGATTAATGTGGACGCATCAGATACAACAAGTTGACATACACCAATAGATTGAGAACTGAGATCTGCTCGGCATAAGAACCAAAGATTTTCATGGAATTCATTAATTTATCTTTATTTAAGCTGCAATAATTCATTAATTTCCATACCATGAAGTCTGTGAATAGATCAGGATCTAGACAAGTGGCAGACTCGGCTTGGACATCAGAAACCCCTGCAGGATGAGATAATGAATCGTGTGGATCAACAACTCCCAGCACAAAAGGTTGATCCCACTTGTTGACGTTAGGGTCCACACCAACTTGTGCCAAATGCTCCCCAAGTTGTGGATAATAAGTATTAAATGGAGCAACCTGTTCAATGAAGAGGTAAGAAAAATGTTGTTGAAATGTTACAGTCAATATCAAATAATACAGGCCCATTGTCAACTTTTGTGGTTATAATTCAGCAGGATAAATGCTAGTCTTCTACATTTGGTAAGATTGACTTTAAACCTTCACGAGTGCTCCAAAGTATGCCTCTTTGATCTCCAAATGTGCAGGATGGGGAAAACATATCATATCGTGCCTCGTATATATCTAAATGCTTGTAAAATTTGATCCCACTGTTCATACAGTTTTTGTATTATATGAAGTATATACGGTAGTGTACACTTCATCAGATGAAAAAATAATCGGATAAGCATATACTCACTTGTAATTTATGGTTGTCCCCCACGATAAGTGGTTGGTGATTTACTCCCAAGTAGAAGATACATTCTCGACAATTGGCAATACAAATTCTTTTAGAAGCCGCAACTATTTGCACACGTTCACAATGCTCAACTTTTACCACCTGACAGCATGAAACAATATTAGGCTTGAGCATAGTTAAAAAAAGGCGCTCATAGGCCCTAGGAGATAGCAAAAAAAAAGCCTAGCACTTAATGTGCACATTTGCGCATAAGCATGCGCTTTGTTAGAAAATCACAAGGCGGTGGCTAAACGCACAATTAATGCCTAGAGCTTTTGAAACTAGGTAAGTGAAGATACCAATTTCTATGTGCGTAATATAGGATAAAGCAGAACTTAAAAACTATGCATTGGAATATAAGAACAATAATCTTATGAATAACATTATGTTGCCTGATGCATTCAAATAGAAATATGGATAGTAAAATTACATCGCATACATACCTTGCCAATAGCACCAAGAACAACAGTTATGTCAGAACATCCATACACCGTAGCATATTTGAGAGGGGCTAGGATGTAGATAACAGAATCATGGCAGTTCAAAACCTACAAAAAAAAGCAATTAATGTTATTGTAGGAAGGGTCGCAAAACTCAGCTTCGGAATTCCAGTACTTAAATAGACACTTTATGTTACTTGAACTTCAACCGAGATATGAATCACAGAGAAAATCATCTTTAGTGAACCTCGATATCAATTTCCATTACTAAAAACCAATACATGGGTACCTTTATTGAATGCCCTTTAATATCAGACCCGTGTTTGACAACAGAAGTTTTGGAGATACCCTCCACAAAAGATGTATTTCGGTAGTATCCAGGATTGTTTTGCACAGATGCACCAGTTGGTGAGCTGCTCTGAATTCTTGTATTTGTGACAGCATCAGCCATTGCCACATCAGGATCAGATGCACTCCGTTGATTGTTTTCCTTGGTTATAGATTTTTCTGCAGTATATTCCAAGGAAGAAGCTATATTCTGCAGAATCCAGTCATGAACTTGAGTAGCCGGAACAGGAGCAGCAGGCATGTCTGGATCAGAATTCGCAAAAAATGGAGCAGCTTGGCTTAAAGGAGTTCCTTCGGAGAACTGCAACAGGAATCCAAGGTGCTCAAAAGTCTCCATTGTCAGTACCTGCATATAGAGAAATATAAATGACAGTTAGTGTCTACTACTCTACTCTAGGGCGTTTTCAGAGTAAGAGTATCACACAGCAATGCATCCTAGATTATTTCATTTACTCCTAAATGGCAATAATTTGGATAATTTTGTTCTGCAATCATACACAACCATGGATGGTGTATATCAACTTATCAAGATCTTTTGTACTGCAGAGAAGATGAACTAGCTCTGTGTCCTACATACATCTACTACACACACTTTAAGATCTGAAGTTACAGCTTGGCATGATGACCTTCGAGTAGGGGAATTGATCAGAGCGCATTAATGTTATTGACAAGGAACAAAAGTGATAAACTTTGTCACCCAAAATATTGAATTTCTTAAAAGGAAAATTGTTACCAATTAATTGATACTAACCATAGATTCATCACCGTCTCCATCAACAGAATCTGCCAAAAGAGTTAAAACATTGGCCATATGCTTCTGTAAATAAGATAATTGATGAGCTTCTTCATCTGCTTGCGAAGGCATAAACCGACGGCTATTGCTGCGTACAAGCTGCAATATGAGATAAATAGTAAGTATCTTCTTGACAACTAACAAAAGTAGAGGTTGTGGATCTCTTGCTAGCGTAGGCACAAGAAATACAGGTTGTGCTTTGCATGTAATGGCAACAGGAGAAAAATGGAATTGTGACTGAGTAGTAATCGTGGAAAAGGAGCACAGTAGCACAAGCCCGTGCTTGCATAACTCACTGTCATGAAAAATAGTGCCTTTAAATTTTGTTCTGGACAATGTATGATAACTGCATACGTGGAGTGGAGTATAGAATGATGCGTGTAAACAGTACTTTAAAGACCCTCGCAGGCTCTGGAGCACCAATACGGTAATACAGAGATACGTATTGATACGCGTATCCCCAAGTATCCCCTACATTTTTATTTAAAAATAATGTGATGCCCTGGCGGTTGGGATACTTGGAAGACAAGGCTAGGACACATGATGTGCTTAAACCTAGAGTAGAGTTGCTTCTAGTAGCCACACTCCGGTCTCTCCCAGTCATGCAAGAGCCTGCACCTGGAGAAGAGGCGAGAGCCGCAACTGCACCGTCACCGGGATCTTCTTGCTCATCGACAGACGACGTATCTTCCATGTCCGGTGGCCAGTGCCATCCATGTCTTTCTCTGTAATTGCCAACAATGTCCCCTCCTCCCCATCTTCCTGCCCTAAGTGGACGGTGCCATGCGCATGGAGAAGAGGCGGTGACAGCGAGGACCAGGACACTGCCGGGATCTCACATCCACATCTGCATTGCTGTTGTTAGCTGTTGCTGGCCGTTGCGAGCTTTCCTCTTTGCCGCCACCTGCCCCTGATGTCGTTGCTGGCTAGGTACAAATGCCATCTAAGACACTGGGTGAGATGTATTTTATCTGCTGGCTAGGGAGGCAAGATATGGGTTAGTACTTCGATCTCAAATCTTAAAATTATCATTTTGTCTTGATTACAAGCAACATTTTGCAGTTATTTATACACACTCGTAGGCTGTTTCTGGAAAATGCCATATCGCATATCCCCGTGGTCTGTATCCTCATGTGGTGCTTCTTAGCTCACGGGAAAACAGCATTTCGACGGAAAAATCCAACAGGCAAAATGGCCTTCTATAAAGAGAGATATGATCGTGGAGTATAAAAGATGTGTGGTGGTGTAAAGTTGCAGCTGGGAAAAGTGTATTTTGAAGTACAACGTTATTACCAGTCAAATACTGCAAAAACACGGTGTGAATCCACCACAGAAAAAGGCCCACAATGCACAAGGAATATCACATTTTAGTCCAACTAACAATCACCCTGATCACTGACTGAATCATCAAACACCCCATTAGCCACTAACTCCCAGCAGGTGGAAAGAGTGGTTGCTAGAACTAGAAGTATGAGTACATTACCATTCACCAATACCATACAGTGCACAAAACTGGAGCTAGCTATATATTACTGATTAACAAAGCAACGCTGAGGAGTCAAACGTTTCTCATGCTCGTCATTTCAGTAACGGGTATATCACCAGGTTGTCATTTCTTAACCCTATATAAACAGAAATCAAATCCATGTACCAGAGAGTAATCGGTCGGGCGCTCCCCAATCCAAACACGCAGGAACCATGCCACAAGCAATCGGACCGGGAAGGGGGGGTTGATCGGGGCCTGACCTGGATCGGGGAGAGCGCGGAGAGGTAGCCGTCGAAGGCGGAGGTGGAGGGCCAGACGTCGGCGACGGACGGCGAGTCCTTGTGGGCGCGCGGCACGAGGCGCTTGTAGGACTGGATGTAGAGGAAGAGGAGCAGGTCGCGGAGGTCGGCCTCCCACGCGCCGTCCGCGGCGGGGCCGTCGTCGTCGCCGCCGGGGAGCACCGCGGCGAGCGTCCCGAGCGCGAGCGCGGCCTGGTCGGCGGGGATCTGCAGCGCCTCCGCGAGCGCCGCGGCGCCCACGCGCCCGGGCCCCGGCGCCGCGAGCTTCGCCTTGAGCTGCGCTAGGGTTTGCGTGAGCGTGCCCTCCGGGAAGACCAGCTTGGGGATCGGCAGGAGCCCGTGCTCGAACGACTCCCGCCGCGGCCGGAGGACCAGGGACGCGGTCGCCGCGGGCGCGGGCGCGGGGGCTGGGGCCGGGGCGGGGTCCGACGCCGCGGCAGGGGCCGGCGACGCGTCCAGGGGCTCGTCGGCCATTGCAGCGCGAGGTGAGGGGCGGGTGGAGAGATCTGGGAGGGAGGGAAAGGTGGAGAGAGACGGTGAAAGGAACGATGGGGGCTCGCCGCTGCCGCTCGCGTAAAATTTTCCTCGCTTTTTTCCTTGTCCTGCGACGGTCTGGGCTGGGCGTGGAAGACAGTGTCTCTGGCTGGTGGGGTCGGGGCGTGGGTCCACATGTCACCGTGCGCTGGAGCGCGTAGGCGGGAATCCAGGGGCAGCATGGGGTCACGGGGCATTGCTTTGCTACTGCTAGTGATGTCTGAACGGGGGGTGAAAAACACAAAACTGGCCATTTTCAAAAAGTTCAACACAAGATGAACTATGTTCGGTTGAAACCCTAATTCATCCCTTTTTAAAAAACAATCATAGCGTTAAGGATTTGGGTGATTTACCATATGTATGGTTTAGGATATGTATATAATTTTGGCTATTTAAGATAGTGTTGGGGATTTGGTTATGATATGTATGATAGTGTTAGAGATTTGGTTAGGATATGTATGACCATGTTAGTGATTTCGTAGGTATGGTTATGGATTTTATATGTATGCAAGATTTAGTGTGTTGATAGGTCGAATGTTTGTATCTATGGATAGAAGCACTCGTATGCATATTTGGTGTATGCAAGCATTAGTGCATACAAAAATTAGTGCGTGGATATGAAAATTTACACATGCATAAAAAAATCAACAAAAAAAGTGTATCGGGAAGTTTCAAGGGAGGGTGGAGCCAGAGCAACTAGACCCACCAGAGCGGCCCCCACATACCCCTAGTGGCATACTCGCAGCCAAGGGGTGCGTAGCCTCCGGGCACCGTCTTTCCATCGTCTCTCAGTGGCTTTGTTTTTATATACTCCTGAAAACCACCGTCATAGTCATTGAGATGTTTTTCGTCGTCGACACCTCCTTGTTTCTTCAAGATACAATCTGAAGGCTTATCCGGTATTCTGTCAAAGGGGGCATCCATTATAGAGAACACCTACATCAACTTTGCTTCCAAACCTAAAATGGTTTATCCATCATCGTCGTTACAAAGATGGAGCATGGAAATTAGACCGGTGTTAATTATGGTCTTGGTAGGATAGTGATTGTTTGGGGTGCCGAGATTTACCATCGACAGACCCTGGCAACGGAAGCGCGGGATGGACAAAGATAGAGGCTATGGACTCTCAACTATCTAAAAGGCAAAAGCCAATCTGAAAGTGTTGTGTAGGATTTTTCTCTTACTCTGTGCACTAGCCATTGCATTCTTCCTTCAATTTCCTTCTGCAAGCATGGAGACCATGATTTGTCCCCGTGGAAATGAAATCATTCCTTGTGTTCCATATTACCCATGAAATGATGATGATTACATCCAACAAGCCTTTGCAAAGTCACAATGAAAAAAAAATAGATTGTAGCTGCTCTTGAATGCTCCTGAATGGCCCAAATAAAGATGACAAATGATGGCAAGTATATCTCCAACAAACCTTTGCAAAGTCAGAGTGAAAAAAATAGATGGTCTCTTGTTTCAAGAACATAACGATCACACATCACATATATATAATCCTCAATGAAGAAGTTCTTCCTTAGGAGGAGTTCTTGTGTTCAAACGATTATGGCTGAGGAGCCAAAAAAAGATCTTATGCTTGAGCGTCATCAGCTATATGATGCATAGGAACCTCGAGTCACCTTTCCCGTGAGTGTCAGACTACCGGCGCATGAGTGGAAGTACACTCGACTGGCCAAGGTTGCAACTCCCGTTTAATTCGTGCGCGGAGCTTCATCCTCTAGTACACTAATCTCCCTAGAATTAGGGAGCCTAGAATCAATTGAGGACATCGATTCTGATTTTGGCACTCGATTTTGACTCGGTCATGCCCTAGGCCGCTACTTTTTTGTGGGCCATGGATGTAAGTGGCACAACCTTATCGGCTTCTTGGTCTTTTCCCATGAGGAAAGCAGTGTGGTGGCTGGTCATCTCTTCGCTAGTTGTGTGTCCTGTTTATGGTCAGTAACTGGTGCGAGAGTAAGATGTCTAAGGCGATTTGTGGTGGCGGCGGCATTCATGTCTCTCGGGCTGTTTTCTCTCGCTTGCGCACCGCCGTTCCACCTATTTCCTCTCTCCCGTTTTGGCTGCCAGTGGAGTTCGTGGTATTTTCCCGTGAGGAAAGCGGAGTGGCGGCTGGTCATCTCTTTGTTAGCCGCATGTCCCATTTATGGTTGGTAACTGTTGCGGAAGCGAGAGGGCTGAGACGATTTGTGGCGGCGACGACATTCGTGTATCTAGGGTTGTTTTCTCCAGCTCGTGCACCGTCGTTCCACCTATTTCCTCTCTCCCATTTTGGCTGCCACTTGAGTTCGATCGTTGTGATTGGAATCAGTTCCGATTGGTGCTTGTGCGGCATGGACGGTGCGGTGCGCCTTTCTCGAGCAAGGGATGAGGGTCTCGTTTTGTCTTCCTGGTGGAGGGGTTCAATGGGTTTGCGGCTTACTAGAGCGGCTGGTGGTGTGGGCGTGGGAGGTGATGTTGATGCTTCTTCTTCCGAAGGGGCTCACTGCCGCTGTTTGTTGTGTTCCATCAACCGATTGGCGGCTGCAATCTTGTTGTTGCTTCTGGATGTGCCGCTATGCCATTGGGCAGCTTTGTCTCTGCATAGGGCTTTTCTGGCAACGTGGTATGTCTTTCGCTTTCTTCTAAACAATTTATCTCACTTCCCGATTACTTGTGTCTTTGTGTGGTGGTTTGGTTGTGCTAAGATGGCATGGGTATGGAATCGATAGTGCAGAGCAGCTTCAGAAATGATAATATCAAGTTATGAGGTGTAGAGGGTTGATGATTAGTCATAAATCTGATGAACTATTTTGTACTACTAAGAACTAATACATACAGGTCAATGTTGAGGATATCGCTTATCGTTAGCATCTCGGACAGTTGGGGATAAGAGATTAATCGGAAATCGGCCGATTAATCGATTTCTTTTTATCGGTTGACTGTTAATCGACCATTTTTTGCAAATCCCAGGTTCCCAACACTGAAATATGCTATATTCAACACCAAAAAAATATTGGATAGAAGTGTTACCTTGATTCCTAGCCCTTGAATCCTCGTATAATGACAAAAACATAGGGCAATAAAACATATTGCATAACAAGGTCGACAAAAACATAAATAAACATAGTTTTTTGCAAACCTAGTGCTAGGGATAGGCCTAATTTATCGGTAGATTTCTGATAAATCGCTTGTCAGAGTGATAAATCAGCCCAAAAGATAAACGGTGAAGATAAGGCATAATCTTATCGGTCACCCCATGAGTAGTGATAAATCGGAGAATAAATCATTGAATCGGAAGATTTTTTGAATAGTGATACAGGTTATAGGTTTTTTCCTATCTTATCCTTGTGGTTGTTCATAACATAGGAAGAGTTCTTTCGGGTCATTTTCTTAATCCAGTTGTGCAAATGATGAAGCCTCTAGACTATCAAACTTTGTCTAGTACTTCATTCCGCTTTATCCTAACTCGACATCTTTGCTTGGAATAGTAAGACAGATAAAGAACACCTCAATGCTAAATTAAGTAAAATTTGGGGATATTGGGCGGTCCTAGAAGAAAATATTTATTGTATTGGTAATTTCTTGTGTTGATGCAAGCTCTAAGGTGGTGTGGTGTTAAAGAAACCAGATGTTTAGTACCATTCTTACCTGGTGAGTTATGCTTTGCAAATCTGTGTTTATGTTTGTTGTGGCTTGATACGTCTCCAACGTATCTATAATTTTTGATTGTTCCATGCTATTATATTATCTGTTTTGGATGTTTTATATGCATTAATATGCTATTTTATATTTTATATTATTTTTGGGACTAACCTATTAATCTAGAGCCTAGTGCCAGTTTCTGTTTTTTCCTTGTTTTTGAGTATTGCAGATAAGGGATATTAAACAGAGTCCAAACGGAATAAAATCTTCGCGATGAATTTTCTTGGACCAGAAGACATCTACCAGACTTGAAAGTGCAAGGCAAGGGACCTGCCAAGAGGTCAAAAGCTAAGGGGTGTGGCCACCACCCCTGGTCGTGCCTAGCAGGCTTGTGGTCCCCCAGCAGGTCTCCTAACCCTAATCTTCGTCCTATAAATACCCAAATATCCCCCAATATCAAAATGAGCCACGCAAATACTTTTCCGCCGCCGCAACCTTCTGTTCTCGAGAGATCCAATCTTGGAGCCTTTTCCGATAATCTGCCGGAGGGGGATTCGATCACGGAGGGCATCTACATCAACTCCATTGCCCCTCCGATGATGCGTGAGTAGTCCACCATAGACCTACGAGTCCATATCTAGTAGGTAGATGGCTTCTTCTCTCTCTTTGTGCTTCACTACCATGTTCTTCATGATCTTCATTGAGATCTTTCCAATGTATTACTCTTTCAAGGTGTGTTTGTCGAGATCCAATGAATTGTGGGTTTATGATCAGCTTATCTATGAATATTATTTGGTTCTTCTCTGAATTCTTGTATGCATGATTTTGTATCTTTGTAAGTCTCTTCGAGTTACTGATTTGGTTTGGCCAACTAGATTGGTAATTCTTGCAATGGGAGAAGTGCTTAGTTTTGGGTTAAATCTTCCGGTGTCCTCACCAAGTGACAAAGTAGGGGTAGCAAGACACGTATTGTATTGTTGCCATAAAGAGTAAAAAGATGGGGTTTTCATCATATTGCTTGAGTTTATCCATCTACATCATGTCATATTACTTAATGTGTTACTCTGTTCTTCATGAACTTAATACTCTAGATGCGGGCAGCAGTCGATTGATGTGTGGAGTAATAGTAGTAGATGCAGAATCGTTTCGGTCTACTTGACACGGACGTGATGCCTATATGCATAATCATTGCCTTGGATATCGTCATAATTATTCACTTTTCTATCAATTGCTCGACAGTAATTTGTTTACCCATCGTGTTATTTTCCTTCGAGAGAGAAGCCTCTAGTGAAACCTATGGCCCCCGGGTCTACTTTCCATATTATATTTTCAGATCTATAAACCAAAAATACCAAAAATATCTTGCTGCAATTTATTTACTTCAAAAATATATTTCTGCAATTTATTTACTTTTTACTTTCCACAATCTTTCACATCTATCTCTATCAGATCTAATCCTTGCAAATACCGTGAAGGGGTTGACAACCCCTTTATAGCGTTGGGTGCAAGAGTTTGATTGTTTGTGTAGGTGTATCCATTGGTAATTTGCTTGTTCCTCCTACTGAATTGATAGCTTGGTTCTCATCAACTAAGGGAAACACTTATCCACTTCGATGCATCATCCTTTCCTCTTTAAGGGAAAACCAACAGAAGCTCAAGAGGTAGCATGGCTGCCCAAGTTAATTTATTGACTTGTTTATAGATGTTATGATCAAAGGTAATACACCAACAAAATCACTACCATTTATTGAAGGTGCATTTTATTTTATCGTCCTTACATTCTTATTAATGAGCTGCAAATCTTGTTGGTTACATCAATCTAAGAAAGATCTACTAATGAGCTACACAACATTTTCTTTGGAAGGGACAAATACATTTTTACCATGGACGAGGTGGTTTAGGCTACACCGTCTTTGTCATTTCCAGATACTTCAAAATTAATTATGGTTTCTAGGAACCAGTTTGCATTTGTCATTCGCAACAGAACCTCCATAATGTTGGAAATATGCCCTAGAGGCAATAAATAAAGTGTTTATTATTCTATTTCCTTGTTCATGATAATCGTTTATTATCCATGTTATAATTGTATTAATTGTAAACACATTACATGTGTGGGTAAATAGACAACACTTTGTCCCTAGTATACCTCTAGTGAACTAGCTCGTTGATCAAAGATGGTCAAGATTTCCTAGCCATTGACATGTGATGTCATTTGATAACGAGATCACATCATTAGGAGAATGATGTGATGGACAAGACCCAAACTACAAACGTAGCATATGATCATGTGAGTTTATTGCTAATGTTTTCTACATGTCAAGTATATGTTCCTATGACCATGAGATCATGTAACTCACGAACACCGGAGGAGTGCCTTGTGTGTATCAAACGTCGCAACATAACTGGGTGACCATAAAGGTTCTCTATAGGTATCTCCGAGGGTGTCTGTTGAGTTGGCATGGATCAAGACTGGGACTTGTTACTCCGTGTGACGGAGAGGTATCTCAGGGCCCACTCGGTAATACAACATCACAATAAGCATTGCAAGCAATGTGACTAAGTGTTAGTCACGGGATCTTGTATTACGGAACGAGTAAATAGACTTGCCGGTAACGAGGTTGAACTAGGTATGGAGATACCGACGATCGAATCTCGGGCAAGTAACATACCGAAGAACAAAGGGAACATCATACGGGATTAACTGAATCCTTGACATAGAGGTTCGACCGATAAAGATCTTCGTAGAATATGTAGGAACCAATATGGGCATCCAGGTCCCGCTATTGGTTATTGACCGTAGAGGTCTCTCGGTCATGTCTACATAGTTCTCGAACCCGCAGGGTCTGCACACTTAAGGTTTGGTGACGTTTCGGTAGTATAGAGTTATGTATGGTGGTGACCGAAGGTTGTTCGGAGTCCCGGATGAGATCCCAAACGTCACGAGGAGCTCCGGGATGGTCCGGAGGTAAAGATTCATATATAGGAATTCCTGTTTTGGTCGCTGGAAAAGTTTTGGGCTAATCGGTAGTGTACCGGGAGTGCCGGTAGTTTACCGGGAGACCATCGGGAGGGGTATTTCGAACCAAGAGGCTTCATGGGCTGTGGGAGAGTGAATACCAGCCCTTAGTGGGCTGGTGGAAGTCCCACACAAGGCCCATGCGGCTAGGTAAGAAAAGCCCAAAGGGAAAAGGTGGAAAAGGCAAAAAAAGGAGGAATCCTAGTCCTACTAGGATTGGAGGAGTCCTCCTCCTCTCCTCCCCACTTCGGCCGAACCAAGGAGGCTTGGCCCTTGCGCCAAGGCCTCTCCTTCCTCCCTCTTATATATACTGGAGGTTTTAGGGTTTTTGCACTAGAATTTCAGCCACGTGCTACCCGTTCCTCCAGTGCATAGTTTCTCCTCTAGATCGGATTTCTGCAGTGCTTAGGCGAAGCCCTGCCGGAATAGCTCCACCACCGTTGCCAGAGTGTTGTCACGCTGCCGGAGAACTCTTCTTCCTCTCCGCTCTCTCTTGCTGGATCAAGAAGGCGGAGATCGTCATCAAGTTGTACGTGTGCTGAACGCGGAGGTGCCGTCCGTTCGGTGCTTGATCAGGACGGATCGTGATTGGATCGCGGGACGCTCGGCGATTTGGATTGCAAAGACGTTCGACTACACCAACCATGTTTCTTAATGCTTCCCGCTTAGCAATCTACAAGGGTACATAGATCCACTCTCCCTCTCGTAGATGCTCATCACCATGGATAGGTCTTGCGTGAACGTAGGAATTTTTTTGTTTCCCATGCAACGTTCCCCAACAGTGGCATCATGAGCTAGGTCTATGTGTAGATGAGATCTCGAGTAGAACACAAAGAGTTTGTGGGCGTTGATGCTTAGATTGCTTCCTCCCTTGGTCGTGTTTTGGTTCAGCGGTATTGTAAGATGAAGCGGCCCGGACCAACATTACTCGTACGCTTACGAGAGACCGGTTCCCTCAACCGCAACTTGTTGCATAGATGGCTTGCGGGTGCCAGTTTATCTCACTTTAGTTGGACCGGATTCGACAAAGGCGGTCCTTGAGAAGGTTGAAAAGCAACTAGTGTATCACCGTTGTGGTTTTTGCGTAGATGAGAATTGTTCTTGCTAGATACCCGTAGCAGCCACGTAAAACATGCAACTACAATTAGAGGACGTCTAACTTGTGTTTTGCAGGGTATGTTGTGATGTGATATGGCCAATTACATGATGTGATATATGTGATGTATGAGATGATCATGTGATGTATAGATTATCACGACTTGCATGTCGATGAGTACGGCAACCGCCAGGAGCCATAGGGTTGTCTTTAATTATTGTATGACCTGCGTGTCAATCATTAAGCGCTATGTAATGCTTTAATTTATCGCTAAATGGTAGCAATAGTAGTAGAAGCATGTTGGGCGAGACAACCCCGATGGCGACACGTTGATGGAGATCAAGATGATGGAGATCATGGTGTCGTGCCGGTGACGATGGAGATCATGCCGGTGCTTTCTAGATGGAGATCAAAAGCACAAGTTCATGGCCATATCATGTCACTTATGATGTGCATGTGATGTTAATCCTTTTATGCACCTTGTTTTGCTTAGGACGACGGTAGCATTATAAGGTGATCCCTCACTTAAATTTCAAGATGAATTGTGTTCTCCCCGAGTGTGCACCGTTGCGAAAGTTTGTCGTGTCGAGACACCACGTGATGATCGGGTGTGATAGACTCTACGTTCACATACAACGGGTGCAAGCGAGTGTTGCATGTGCAGAACACTCGGGTTAAACTTGAGGAGCCTAGCATGTACACACATGGCCTCGGAACACAAGAGACCGAAAGGTCGAACATGAGTCATATAGTAGATATGATCAACATAATGATGTTCAACATTGAAACCACCTCAACTCACGTGATGATCGGACTTGAGTTGGTGAATTTGGATCATGTGACACTCAAATGACCTGAGGGATGTCAATTTGAGTGGTAGCTTTAGTAATTTGATTAACTAAACTCATTATCTTGAACAATAGTCTAAGTAACCTTTGCATATTTATGCTGTAGATCAATGGCTCGCGCAGTAGCACCCTTGAATTTTAATGCGTTCCTAGAGAAAGCTAAGTTGAAAGATGATGGAAGTAACTTTGTTGACTAGGCCCGTAATCTGAGGATTATCCTCACGGCTTCCTAGAAATCATATGTCCTTGATGCACCGCTTGGTGACCAACCAGAAGACATGACCGCCGAAGACGTTAAGAACGCTTGGGAGGCACATTCTGGAGATTACTCAATAGTTCAGTGTGCAATATTGTATGGCTTAGAACCGGGACTTCAAAGACGTTTTGAACGTCATGGAGCATATGAGATGTTCCAGGAGTTGAAGTTTATCTTTCAGAAGAATGCCCGAATCGAGAGGTATGAGACCTCCGATAAGTTCTATGCTTGCAAGATGGAGGAGAATGGGTCTATCAGTGAACATATACTCAGAATGTCTGGGTATTCAACTCGTCTAGCGGAGTTGGGAATTGCCCTTCCGCCAGAGGCGATCACTAACAGAGTTCTTCAATCACTGCCACCTAGTTACAAGAGCTTTGTAATGAACTATAACATGCACGGGATGAACAAGTGAGTCGCTGAGCTGTTTGCGATGCTAAAAGTTGTTTGAGTCTGAAATCCAAAAAGAACATCAAGTGTTGATGGTCAATAAAACCACTAGTTTCAAGAAGAATGGCAAGGGCAAGAGCAAGAAGGGTAAAACCAAGAAGGATGGCAAAGCAGTTGTTACTCCTATAAAGAAGCCCAAGCATGGACCTAAGCCAGAAACTGAGTGTTTTCATTGCAAGGGAACTGGTCACTGGAAGCGGAACTGCCCCAAGTACCTGGCTGACAAGAAGGCGGCCAATGACAAACAAGTTATATATGATATACATGTTATTGATGTGTACCTTACTAGCTCTTGTTGTAGTGCCTGGGTATTTGATACCGTTCGGTTGCTCACATTTGCAACTCAAAATAGGAACTACGGAATAGACGAAGGCTGGCAAAGGATGAAGTGACGATGCGCGTGGGAAATGGTTCCAAGGTTGATGTGATCGCCGTCGGCACACTCTCTCTTCGATTACCATCGGGATTAGTGACGAACCTGAATAATTGTTATTTAGTGCCTGCGTTAAGCATGAACATTATATCTGGATCTTGTTATTGCGAGACGGTTACTCATTGAAATCAAAGAATAAAGGTTGTTCTATTTATATGAGTAATATCTTTTACGGTCATGCACCCAATGTGAGGGGTTTATTCATATTGAATCTTGATAGTGATGACACACATGTTCATAACATTGATGCCAAAAGATGTAGAGTTGATAATGATAGTACCACTTTCTTGTGGCACTGTCGTTTAGGTCATATTGGTGTAAAACGCATGAGGAAGCTCCATGCTGATGGACTTTTGGAGTCACTTGATTTTGAATCACTTGACACATGTGAACCATGCCTCATGGGCAAGATGAACAAAACACCGTTCTCTGGAACAATGGAACGGGCGAGTGACTTATTGGAAATCATACATACTGATGTGTGTGGTCCAATGAATGTTACAACGCGTGGTGGATATCGTTATTTTCTCACCTTCACTGACGACTTAAGTAGATATGGGTATATTTACTTAATGAAACACAAGTCTGAAACGTTTGAAAAGTTCAAGCAATTTCAGAGTGAAGTTGAGAATCATCGTAACAAGAAGATTAAATTCCTGTGATCTGATCGAGGAGGTGAATATCTGAGTTATGAGTTTGGCAGTCACTTAAGATAGTGTGGAATTGTTTCACAGTTGACACCGCCTGGAACACCACAGTGTAATGGTGTGTCCGAACGTCATAATCGAACCTTATTAGATATGGTGTGTTCTATGATGTCTCTTGCTGATTTGCCACTATTGTTTTGGTGTTATGCATTAGAGACAGCTGCATTCACTTTAAATAGGGCACCATCAAAATCCGTTGAGACGACGCCATATGAACTATGGTTTGGCAAGAGGCCAAAATTGTCGTTTCTTAAAGTTTGGGGATGTGATGCTTATGTCAAAAATCTTTAGCCTGAAAAGCTGGAACCCAAAGCGGAGAAATGCGTCTTCATAGGATACCCGAAGGAGACAGTCGGGCATACCTTCTATCTTAGATCTGAAGGCAAAGTGTTTGTTGCTAAGAACGGAACATTTCTTGAGAAAGAGTTTCTCTCGAAAGAATTAAGTGGGAGGAAAATAGAGCTTGATGAGGTTATTGAACCTTTACTTCAACCAGAAAGTAGCGCAGCGTAGAAAGATGTTTCTATGGAACCTACGACGGTAGAATAGGAAGTTAATGATGATGATCATGAAGCTTTGGATCAAGCTACTATTGAACCTCATAGGTCGACAAGGGCGTGTACTACTCCTGAGTGGTACGGCAACCCTGTCTTGGAGGTCTTGTTGTCTGACAACAATGAACCTACGAGCTATGGAGGAGCAGTGATGGGCCCAGATTCTGAGAAATGGTTAGAGGCCATGAAATCCGAGATGGGATCCATGTATGAAAACAAAGTATGGACTTTGGAAGTATTACCTGAAGGGCGAAAGGCCATTCAGAACAAATGGATCTTTAAGAAGAAGACAGACGCGGACGGTAATGTCACCGTCTATAAAGCTCGACTTGTGGCAAAGGGTTTTTCACAAGTTCAAGGAGTTGACTACGATGAGACATTCTCACCCGTAGCGATGCTTAAGTCTGTCAAAATCATGTTGGCAATAGCTGCTTATTTCGATTATGAAATTTGGCAGATGGATGTCAAAACGGCGTTCCTCAACGGTTTCCTTGAGGAAGAGTTGTATATGATGCAACCAAAAGGTTTTGTCGATCCAGAGAATGCTGACAAAGTTTGCAAACTCCAGCGATCCATTTATGGGCTGGTGCAAGCATCTCGGAGTTGGATAAGCGCTTTGATGAGGTGATCAAAGCGTTTGAGTTTATACAAGTTTATGGAGAAGCTTGTATTTACAAGAAAGTGAGTGGGAGCTCTATAGCGTTTCTAATATTATATGCGGATGACATATTGCTGATTGGAAACAATATAGAAATGCTGGAAAGCGTGAAGGAATATTTGAACAAGAGTTTTTCAATGAAGGACCTAGGAGAAGCTGCTTTCATATTAGGCATTAAGATCTATAGAGATAGATTGAGACGCTTAATAGCACTTTCACAAAGCACATACCTTGATAAAGTTTTGAAGAAGTTCAAAATGGATCAGTCCAAGAAGGGGTTCTTGCCTGTGTTACAAGGTGTGAAGTTGAGTAAGACTCAATGCCTAGTGATTGCAGAAGATAGAGAAAAGATGAGTGTCATCCCCTATGCTTCAGCCATAGGCTCTATCATGTATGCAATGTTGTGCACAAGACCCGATGTCAGCCTTGCCATAAGTATGGCCGAAAGGTTTCAAAGTGATCCTGGAATGGAACACTGGGCAGCGGTCAAGAATATCCTTAAGTATCTGAAAAGGACTAAGGAAATGTTTCTCGTTTATGGAGGTGATGAAGAGCTCGTCATAAAGGGTTATGTCGATGCAAGCTTTGACACTGATCCGATGACTCTAAGTCACAAACCGGATACGTATTTATTCTCAACAGGGGAGCGGTAAGCTGGTGCAGTTCCAAGCAAAGCGTGGTAGCCGATTCTACATGCGAAGCGGAGTACATCGCAGCCTCGGAGGCAGTGAAGGAAGGTGTCTGGATGAAGCAGTTCATGACAGATCTTGGATTAGTGCCAAGTGCACTGAATCCAATGAACCTGTTCTATGACAACACTGGTGCCATTGCTCTGGCCAAGGAACCAAGGTTTCACAAGAGGACCAGACACATAAAGAGACGCTTCAACTCCATCCACGATTACATCGAGGAGAAGGACATAAATATTTGCAAAGTGCACACGGATCTGAATGTTGCAGACCCATTGGCTAAACCTCTTCCAAGGGCTAAACATGATCAACACCAGAATTGCATGGGTGTTCGATTCATTACAATGTAAATCACATAGTGATGTGAACTAGATTACTGACTCTAGTGCAAGTGGGAGACTGTTGGAAATATGCCCTAGAGGCAATAAATAAAGTGTTTATTATTGTATTTCCT
Organism: Hordeum marinum; assembly: GCA_022496015.1. Taxonomy (NCBI): domain Eukaryota; kingdom Viridiplantae; phylum Streptophyta; class Magnoliopsida; order Poales; family Poaceae; genus Hordeum; species Hordeum marinum. The sequence continues at coordinate 453,648,181 of CM039678.1, forward strand.
TGTTCATGATAATCGTTTATTATCCATGCTATAATTGTATTAATTGGAAACACATTACATGTGTGGGTAAATAGACAACACTTTGTCCCTAGTATACCTCTAGTGAACTAGCTCGTTGATCAAAGATGGTCAAGGTTTTCTAGCCATTGACACGTGATGTCATTTGATAACGGGATCACATCATTAGGAGAATGATGTGATGGACAAGACCCAAACTACAAATGTAGAATATGATCGTGTCAGTTTATTGCTACTGTTTTCTACATGTCAAGTATATGTTCCTATGACCATGAGATCATGTAACTCATGGACACCGGAGGAGTGCCTTGTGTGTATCAAACGTCGCAACATAACTGGGTGACCATAGGTGCTCTATAGGTATCTCCGAGGGTGTCTGTTGAGTTGGCATGGATCAAGACTGGGACTTGTTACTCCGTGTGACGGAGAGGTATCTCAGGGCCCACTCGGTAATACAACATCACAATAAGCATTGCAAGCAATGTGACTAAGTGTTAGTCATGGGATCTTGTATTACGGAACGAGTAAATAGACTTGCCGGTAACGAGGTTGAACTAGGTATGGAGATACTGACGATCGAATCTCGGGCAAGTAACATACCGAAGAACAAAGGGAACATCATACGGGATTAACTGAATCCTTGACATAGAGGTTCGACCGATAAAGATCTTCGTATAATATGTAGGAACCAATATGGGCATCCAGGTCCCGCTATTGGTTATTGACCGTAGAGGTCTCTCGGTCATGTCTACATAGTTCTCGAACCCGTAGGGTCTGCACACTTAAGGTTTGGTGACGTTTCGGTAGTATAGAGTTATGTATGGTGGTGACCGAAGGTTGTTCGGAGTCCCGGATGAGATCCCAAACGTCACAAGGATCTCCGGGATGGTCCGGAGGTAAAGCTTCATATATAGGAATTCCTGTTTTGGTCACCGGAAAAGTTTCGGGCTAATCGGTAGTGTATCGGGAGTGCCGGTAGTGTACCGGGAGACCACCGGGAGGGGTATTTCGACCCAAGAGGCTTCATGGGCTGTGGGAGAGTGAATACCAGCCCTTAATGGGCTTGTGGAAGTCCCACACAAGGCCCATGCGGCTAGGGAAGAAAAGCCCAAAGGGAAAAGGTGGAAAAAGGCAAAAAAGGAGGAATCCTAGTCCTACTAGGATTGGAGGAGGAGTCCTCCTCTCCTCCCCACTTCGGCTGAACCAAGGAGGCTTGGACCTTGCGCCAAGGCCTCTCCTTCCTCCCTCTTATATATACTGGAGGTTTTAGGGGTTTTGCACTAGAATTTCAGCCACGTGCTACCCGTTCCTCTAGTGCATAGTTTCTCCTCTTGATCGGATTTTTGCAGTGCTTAGGTGAAGGCCTGTCGGAATAGCTCCACCACCATTGCCGGAGCACTGTGACGCTGCCGAAGAACTCTTATTCCTCTCCTCTCTCTCTTGCTGGATCAAGAAGGCGGAGATCGTCATCAAGCTGTACGTGTGCTGAACGCGGAGGTGCCGTCCGTTCGGTGCTTTATCGGGACGGATCGTGATTGGATCGCGGGACGCTCGGTGATTTGGATCGCGAAGACGTTCGACTACACCAACCGTGTTTCTTAACGCTTCCCGCTTAGCGATCTATAAGGGTACGTAGATCCACTCTCCCTATCGTAGATGCTCATCACCATGGATAGGTCTTGCGTGAACGTAGGAATTTTTTTGTTTCCCATGCAACGTTCCCCAACACATAAGATGTACATATGGGCGTCCTTTCCTTTCTCTTTGTTAATTATTCAACTATTTTAAATTAACTTACCGCACCCGTGGAAAGATCGTGAGACAAATACTTACTTAGAAGTGTCCTTACATACATTACAAGAAATATTTCAGCTTGTGACCTTCTATCAGTGACCCTCAAAGAAATGGTCGTAAATCTACGACCATTTGAGACCAATATAACTTACATATTTTCAGTTTGTGAAGCAACTATATTTTATATTGCTTAATTATTGCTAAAACTTAAAATGGCATGTTCCTACCTATATATAACTTCCCTCCACCAAATTTGAGATCATTTCATTTAGCCAATTTCTCTCAATAATTTTCCCAAGTTTCTGTCCAGAGAAGAGTATTGTGAAGGAAGTACCAATTTGGCATGTCCAAATGTTATCAAATTTTTACAGTGCTTTCCTATGCCCAAACGATGATCCTCCCCCAAATATCAGCTCAATCCATTCATTCATTTGAGCCCATCTTCAACATCCATATTTTTGTCCAGTGTGGTACTTTGCAAAGCAAGTGCCACCTAGGATCCTCCATTTGAGTTGCAAATTTTCCAAGACAGACTCCTTAGTAGATGATCATCCTCAGCCAAAACTCAAGCCCATTGGCCATGTTCATTTACCCACCGCTAATCAAACACTTGGTTATTAAATCATGCTTAAGCTTTGTTCAGTCTCCTCATGAGATTATTCTGTTATATTCTTCTTCCTAACACCTACCGAGGGAGTGCCCAACCCACCAAACATGCCTAGGCCGCCCAGAACGCGTGGGAACGCCACGGTCACGCGGTTATCACATGTGAAAGGATTGAGATGGACATAGAGGGGGGGGTGAATATGTACAATTACAAAGCTTGTTGTTACTTAGCAATTTTAGGCAATAATGCGGAATATGAAGGTGAGCCTAACAATTGCAAAGGTGATAAGGGAACAAGTATGGATCACAAGTTAATCCACTGAATAGCTAGACAAACACAATATAAGGTAAGTGAAATACTTAAGAGACAAGTAACCACAAGTAGGGAGCTAGGGTTAGGGATAACAGCAACTCCGAGAGACGAGGATGTGTGCCGATGTTCACTTCCTTGGAGGGAAGCTATGTCACCGTTTAGAGAGGTGGATGTTACCACGAAGGCACACCAACGCCACGAAGGCTCACCCTATTCTCTCCTTGAGAGAACACCACGAAGGCGTTTCTCAACCACTAGTGGTAGACCTTGGGGTGGTCTTCAAACCCTCACAAACTTTCTGGGGGTAATCACAATGAACGATTCCTCGCCGTAGTACTCCTAGCGCCTAGGAGTCTCCAACCTCCAAGAGTAACAAGATGCACCACGAAAACTAGGGGGAATCAAATTTTGTTTGGGTGAATGTGTAGACCAGGCACTCCTCCTTCACTCCTCAAATGATCAAGAGCTTTAGTTGGCTAAGGAGGGATAACTCCAAGAAATTGAGGTCTGAAGATGGTGGAGAGAGAAATGGAGTCGTCACCTTCTTCATGGGGAAGAAGAAGACTATTTATAGGTGGGGATGGAATCCAACCATTGGGTCTAGATTCCCGCAAAGGACGGAAGTTGCGGGCATGCCTAGAGGTTTTGGACACCAGAAGTTCTGGCCAAGTTTTGGGCAGGTTCCAAGATACACAAAGAGTTTGCATCCTCTCTGGAGTACCCGGAAGCTGGCAGAACAGGGATGGAAGTCCCGGCCAGTCCGGAAGTTTCGAGGAATGGAAGTTCCGAGGAATGGAAGTTCTGACCAAGGTGCGACAAGGTTCTGGGCTACACAGAGAGATTTCTCAACAGAGCAGTTTCTCTGGGTGGCACGAAATCTTCCCGGACCTTCTGGTCCCCGGAAGTTCTGGTAGTCCTGGAAGTTCCGGCCTAGGCAAAGACTTTGTGCCGTGTCATTCAGACCAATTAAGAATCGATTGTGTCAGATCATATGTGTATGTGGAGTTGATTCCCAGATGTTTCCATGATGCACCCCCTCTTAATAGTGTGGCTGCCCTAGGGACTCAAGAAAGAAAAGAAAACAATATGGCACTCCGCGTTTTCCTTTTTTCGAGTAGAGGGAGAATAACCGTCCATGCTTCACTTCGATTTTGACGGTGCCATTTACAATAGAGCATGTGGTTAGAAACACAAATGAAATTGTCATAGATGTCAAAAACTATTAAGGGAAATAATGCACTTTCAACGCGACCCACATGCCAGTTTACGCGCTCTAGAGTTGGGGCCCTCGGCCACCGTCAAAACCTCGACGTATCACCATATCACCATTTATCTATGATTAAATAGATAGTTATGTACCTAGAAATGATTTTTTGAAAAAATAAAGAGCAAACTATAAGGCAGCTGCAGTTCAAATTTGACCCACTTCCAGCTGAATTGACATAAATTTGTCTTTTTCACAAGAGGTGGATCAAACCGTTTTACACCCAACCATTTGGTCAATTGTATTAAATATGGTCAAATATTTTAGTGCAAGTATTTGCATGAGATGGATGGATGGAGTGTTCCTTTCTTCCTTATAAATCTAGCCTACTGTATAGAAACTGACGCACTTGTGCATGCATGATGATGTAGATTGTAGGCACGCCGGGCCTGCTGGTGGATGCTTCTTCACGGGCAAAGAAGAACGTCTTCAAGAATAAGGCGCTAGAATCCGATGCTATGGCGAGCGACTGATGTTAACATGTCGGGTCATGATGAAAATCATTTGTTGTTGCAGAAAGTGATATATAAGTAGCCAACTTGTTTGTGCCATCCACTTTATAGTTGGACTTGCATGCTTAGTATAAACTTGTACGTATAGCTGGTCTGTTGAATTTATAAATGGTTATATGTTGCTACTACAGGAGCAATGTTGCTGATGGCGATGGGTACGCGATGGTGGATAGTGTGGTGGACGACCCGGAATATGTGGCCTCGCAAGTCCACATGTACGTAGCTTTCCTTCTCAAATGCTTATGTTTCTGTCTTATAGCATCTACAGTCGTACATAAAAAATATGACCCCCTAAACGCCCGCGGATGTGCCCGGTCAGTGACCGGGTGTGTTCCCTATTTGTTCGTCCACAGAACCACATGCTACCTCTTGAGCCTGCGTTGGTTTTCCCTTGAAGAGGAAAAGGTGATGCAGCAAAGTAGATAAGTATTTCCCTCAGTTGTTGAGAACTAAGGTATCAATCCAGTAGGAGGAACAAGCAAGTATTTTTGGTATTTTTGGTTTATAGATCTGAAAAATATATTATGGAAAGTTGACCCGGGGGGCATAGATTTCACTAGAGGCTTTTCTCTTGAAGGAAAATATCATGGTGGACAAGCAATTGATAGAAAAGCAAATAATCATGTAGTTATCCAAGGCAATGATCATGCATATAGTCATCACGTCCGTGTCAAGTAGACCGAAACGATTCTGCATCTACTACTATTACTCCACACATCAACCGACTCCTGCTTGGATCTAGAGTATTAAGTTCAGGAAGAACAGAGTAATGCATTAAGAAAGATGACATGATGTAGAGGGATAAACTCAAGCAATATGATGAAAACCCCACCTTGTTACCCTTGATGGCAACAATACAATACGTGCCTCTCTACCCCTACTATGTCACTGGGTGAGGACACTGCAAGATTGAATCCAAAACCAAGCACTTCTCCCATTGCAAGAATTACCAATCTAGTTGGCCAAACCAAAACAATAACTCGAAGAGACTTACAAGGATATGAAACCATGCATATAAGAATTCAGAGAAGATTCAAATAAGATTCATGGATAATCTGAACATAAACTCACAATTCATCGGATCTTGACAAACACACCACAAAAGAAGATTACATCGGATAGATCCCCATGAATATCATGAAGAACATGGTATTGAAGATCAAAGAGAGAGAAGAAGCCATCTAGCTACTAGCTATGGACCCGTAGGTCTGTGGTGGACTACTCACGCATCATCAGAGGGGCAATGGAGTGGATGTTGATGCCCTCCTTGATTGAAACCCCCTCTGGCAGATTACCGGAAAGGCTCCAAAATTGGATCTCTCGGGAAGAGAGGCTTTTAGCAGTAGAAAAGTATTTGCGTGGCTCGTTTTGGTGTTGGGGGAATATTTGGGTATTTATAGGACGAATAATATGGTTAGGAGACCTGCCAGGAGACGACAAGCCTGCTAGGCGCTGCTAGGGGGGCCGTGCCAACTAGGCTTGTGACTCCCTCGCAGGTGCCCTGGTGTGCACTCCAAGCCTTGTTGATTTGTTTCCTTCTAGAAAATTCCTTCCGAAGGTTTTATTCCGTTTGTTCTCCGTTCAATATTCCATATCTGCAAAACTCAAAAACAAGGAAAAAATAGAAACTGGCACTAGGCTCTAGATTAATAGGTTAGTCCCAAAAATAATATAAAATAGCATATTAATGCATATAAAACATCCAAAACAGATAATATAATAGCATGACATCATCAATAATTATAGATACGTTGGAGACGTATCAACATCCCCAAGCTTAATTCCTGCTCGTCCTCGAGTAGGTAAATGATAAAAACAGATTTTTTGATGTGGAGTGCTACCTAACATATTTATCCATGTAATATTCTCTATTGTCGCATGAATATTCAGATCTGTAAGAGTCAAAACAAAAGCTTAATATTGATATAAAAACAATAACGTTTCAAGCATATTAGTAAAGCAATTGTATCTCTTCAAAATATAATGGCAAAAGAAAGTTATCCCTACAATATCATATGGTCTGGCTATGCTCCATCTTCCCCACACAAAGTATTTATATCATGCACAACCCCGATGAAAAGTCAAGCAATTGTTTTCACACCTTTATTTTCTCAAACTTTTTCAACTCTCACGCAATACATGAGTGTGAGCCATGGATATAGCACTATAGGTGGAATAGAATATGGCATGGGTTGTCAAGGAAAGGGAGAAGATAGTCTCACATCAACTAGGCGTATCAACGGGATATGTAGATGCCCATTAATATATATCAATGTGAGTGAGTAGGGATTGCCATGCAACGGGTGCACTAGTGCTATAAGTGTATGAAAGTTCAAGAGAAAACTAAGTGGGGGTGCATCCAACTTCCTTGTTCATGAAGACCTAGGGAAATTTGAGGAAGCCCATCATTGGAATATACAAGCTAAGTTATATAAAGAAAAACTCCCACTAGTATATGAAAGTGACAAAATAGGAGACTCTCTATCATGAAGATCATGGTGCTACTTTGAAGCACATGTGTGGAAAAAGACAGTAGCAATGTCCCTTCTCTATTTTCTCTCATTTTTTATTTTTTATTTTTTTATATTTTTGGTGGGAATCTAAGCCCTATTTTATTTTTTTATTTGGGCTCCACTGGCCTCTCTTTTTTTAAGTCCGGAATCTCATTCCCACTTGTGAGGGAATCATAGCTTCCATCATCCTTTCCTCACATGGGACATGCTCTAATAATGATAATCATCACACTTTTATTTATTTACAACTCAAAATAAAGTTACAACTTCATACCTATGACAAAATATGACTCTATATGTAATATGGAAGTGATGGTGCATGTCATAAAAGGAAACGATGGAAGTTGCATGGCAATATATCTTGGAATGGCTATGGAAATGCCATAATAGGTAGGTATGGTGGCTGCTTTGAGGAAGGTATATGGTGGCTGTTTTGAGGAAGGTATATGGTGGATGTTTTGAGGAAGGTGGATTTGTTGTACCGGAGAAAGTTGTGTGGTACTAGAGAGGCTAGCAAAGGTGGAAGGGTGAGAGTGCGTATAATCCATGGACTCAACATTAGTCATAAAGATCACATACTTATTGCTAAAGTCTATTAGTCATTGAAGCAAAGTATTAAATGCATGCTCCTAGGGGAGAGGTTGGTAGGAGTTAACCATCGCGCGCTCCCAACCCTCACACAAAGGTCGACAATCTATAAACAAGTCATGCTCCGACTTCCTTACATAACGGTTCACCATACGTGCATGCTACAGGAATCACAAACCTTTACACAAGTATTTTTACCAAATCACAATTAGTAACTAACATGACTCTTAACATTACCATCTTTATATCTCAAAACTTTATGCAAGGAATCAAACTTCTCAAAAATACTCAATGCACTTAATATGGAAGTTTTTATTATATCCCTCTTGGATGCCTATCATATTAGGACTAAATTCATAACCTAGACCAATTACCATGCTGTTTTAGAGACTATCAAAATAATATAAGTGAGGTACAAGAGTTCAATTATTTCTATAAAACGCAAACACCATCGTGCTCTAAAAAATATAAGTGAAGCACATAGAGCAAAATTGCCTAACTCAAAAGATAGAAGTGAAGCACATATAGTATTCTAACAAATGCACGATTCGGCATGTCTCTCTCAAAACATGTGTGCAGCAAGGATGATTGTGGCAAACTAAGAAGCAAAGACTCATATCATACAATACGCTCCAAGCAAAACACATATCATGTGGTGAATGAAAATATAGCCTCAAGTAAATTTACCGATGGATTGAAGACGAAAGAGGGGATGCCTTCCGGGGCATCCCCACGATTAGGATCTTTGGCATCCTTTAATATGACTTGGGGTGCCTTGGGCATCCCCAAGCTTAGGATCTTTCCACTCCTTATTCCATAGTCCATCAAATCTTTACCCAAAACTTGAAAACTTCACAACACAAAACTTAATAGAAAACTCGTGAGATCCGTTAGTATAAGAAAATAAATCACCACTTTAGGTACTGTTGTGAACTCATTCTTTATTTATATTGGTGTTATACCTATTGTATTATAACTTATCCATGGTTCATACCCCATGATACAACCCATAGACTCATCAAAATAGGCAAACAACTCAAAGAAAACAGAATCTGTCAAAAACAGAACAGTGTGTAGCAATCTGAAAACTTCGTATACTTTTGTAACTCAAAAAATTATTAAAAAAGTTGGAAAACTAGGAAATTTATATATCAATCTTTTGTAAAAATTTCAGACTCATCCGATGCTTTGAAAATTTTAGAAAATTCCTGGACTGAGCGCAAAAGTTTCTGTATTTCAGCAAGATCAAATCAACAACTACCATAGATCACCCCAAAGGTTTTACTTGGCTCAAACACTAATTAAAACACCAAAACACAATTATTACAGAATTAATAATGTGGGAAACACTCAAAAACATAACACAAAAATAAAATTGGTTGCCTCCCAACAAGCGCTATTGTTTAACGCCCCTAGCTAGGCAAAACGCAATAGATCTAGGTATTGTCATCTTTGATATGCAATTCCTCAATTACACAATTATGAGACTTAGGTGGTCCGTTGTTCTTATCAACAATAATTCTCCTAGGCAAAAAGTCAAGAGATTTAATGGTGTCAATTGGTTCCTTAATGATATTGAAAAGGCTAGGGTGAATGCCTATCATCTTGAGATCTTCACAAGAAGATTCACCCTTATTTTTAGGAACATAAACAAACTTGGCAGCCTTAGGAGGGAGGGGAGTAGGGGTAGTTTGAACCAAAGCAAAATCAGATCCAAAGTTGGTAATAATGTCCGCTAGCTTGCCAATTCGAGAGGAATCTTGTTCCAATTTTTCATTAACTATGGGTTCCTTTTCCTTTAGATTTTTTTAATGTAACTCCTACTTTAGATCTATATTGAGTAATGTGATTATGAATCTTTTTATCCAAGTTTTCAATAAGCTCAACCATAGCAACCTTTTTTTCAATAATATAAAGCCTCCGCATCACATGTTCCAAGGTCAAGTTTGTTCCATTAACCATGATTGGGGGTGAACCTAACAAATTTATCATAGCGCTATAAGAGTCAAAGGTATGACTTCCCAAGAAATTCCCTCCCATTATGGTATCTAGAACATATCTATTCCAAGGAGTAATACCTACGTAAAAATTGTTGGGGAACATTGGATGGGAAACAAAAAATTTCCTATGCACATGCAAGATCTATCCATGGTGATGAGCATCTACTAGAGGGAGAGTGGATCTACATACCCTTGTAGATCGCTAAGTGGAAAGCGTTAAGAAACGCGGTTGATGTAGTCGAACGTCTTCGCGATCCAAATTGCCGAGTGTCCCGCGCTCCCATCACGACCCATCTCGCGATCCGATCATGATCCGTCCCGCGATCAAATCATGAATCGTCTCGCGATCTTGATCATGGTCCTTCCGATCTAGCGCCGAACGGACGACACCTCTGCGTTCAGCACACGTACAGCTCGATGACGATCTCCGCCTTCTTGATCCAGCAAGAGGGAGTAGAGAGGTAGATGAGTTCTCCAGCACCGCGACGGCATGGCGGCGATGGTGGTGGAACAGTTCTAGCAGGGCTTTGCCTAAGTACCGCTGAAATGATCTAGAGGAGAAACTACGATCTAGAGGAGAGGGTAGCACGTGACTGATTTTCTGTGTCTCAAAACCCTCAAAACCTCTAGTATATATAGAAGGAGGGAGGGAGGAGTCTTGCCTCACAAGGGTCCAGCCCTTGGCTTGGCGCAAGGAGGAGAGGAGGAGTCCTCCTCCAATCCTAGTAGGATTAGGACTCCTTCTTCCCACTTGGAAACTCTTTCCACCTTGAGTTTTTACCCTCTCAAACCACTCCAACCGCATGGGCCCTTAGGGGAGGCTTCGGAGAGCCCACCAAGGTCTGGTTTACCTTCTCCCACATCCCGTGTAGCCTCTTGGGTCGAGACACCCCTCCCGATGGTCCCCCGGTACCCTCCCGACACTCCCGGTACACTACCGATGAGCCCGAAACTTTTCCGGCGACCAAAACAGGACTTCCTATATATCAATCTTTACCTCCGGACCATTTCGGATCTCATCCAGGACTCCAAACAACATTCGGTCACCACCATACATAACTCTATACTACCGAAGCATCACCGAACCTTAAGTGTGCAGACCCTGCGGGTTCGAGAACTATGTAGACATGACCGACCTCTACGGTCAATAACCAATAGCGGGACCTGGATGCCCATATTGGTTCCTACATATTCTACGAAGACCTTTATCGGTTGAACCTCTATGTCAAGGATTCAGTTAATCCCGTATATTGTCCCCTTTGTTCTTCGGTATGTTACTTGCCCAAGATTCGATCATCGGCATCTCCATACCCAGTTCAATCTCGTTACCGGCAAGTCTCTTTACTCGTTACGTAATACAAGATCCCATGGCTAACACTTTAGTCACATTGCTTGCAAGGCTTGTTGTGATGTTGTATTATCGAGTGGGCCCTGAGATACCTCCCCGTCACACAGAGTAACAAATCCCAGTCTTGATCCATGCCAAACCAATAGACACCCTCGGAGATACCTGTAGAGCACCTTTATAGTCACCCTGTTACGTTGCGATGTTTGATACACACAAGGTAATCCTCCGGTGTTAGTGAGTTGCATGATCTCATGGTCATAGGAACAAATACTTGACATGCAGAAAACTGTTGCAATAAGCTGACACGATCATATGCTACGTTTATAGTTTGGGTCTTGTCCATCACTTCATTCTCCTAATGATGTGATCCCATTATCAAATGAAATATCGTGTCCATGGCTAGGAAACCTTAACCATCTTTGATCAACAAGCTAGTCCATTAGAGGCATACTAGGGACATGGTGTTGTCTATGTATCCACACATGTATTTGAGTTTCCGATCAATACAATTCTAGCATGGACAATACACGATTATTATGAACAAGGAAATATGATAATAACTAATTTATCATTGCCTCTAGGGCATATTTCCAACAGTATCCCACTTGCACTAGAGTCAATAATCTAGCTCACATCGCCATGTGATTTGTTATGAATCTCACACCCAATGACTTCTGGGGTTTGATCATGCTTTGCATGTGAAAGAGAGTTTAGTCAACGGGTCTAAGACATTCAGATCCGCGTGTACTTTGCAAATCTCTATGTCATACTGTAAATGTTGGGGAACGTTACATGGGAAACAAAAAAAATCCTATGCTTCACCAAGATCAATTGAGGAGATGAGCATTTATGAGAGGAGAGATTGGATCTACGTGCACTTGTAGATTGCTAAGAGGAAGCGTTAAAGAACACAGTTGATGTAGTGGTACGTCTCTGTGATCCAAATCGCAAGCCGTTCCACGAACTCCCGATCAAGTACCGAACAGACGGCACCTCCGCGTTCAGCACACGTGCAGCTCGGTGAAGATCTCCGCCTTCTTGATCCAACAAGAGGGAGTGGAGAGGTAGGCGAGTACTCCGGCAGCGCGACGTCGTTGCGGTGATGGTGGTGGAGCAATCCAGCAGGGCTTCGCCTAAGCACTACTGAAAACCGATCTAGAGGAGAAAACGATCTAGAGGAAGAAGAGGGCAGCACGTGACAATTAGGGTTGGGGCTGCCCTAAAAAACCTCTAGTATATATAGGAGGGAGGGGAGAGGAGGCAGCCCTAGCCCCTCCTCCAAGGAGAGGTTCGGCCGAAGCCAAGGGGAGGAGTCCACCTCCCACAAGGGAGGTGGATTCCTAGTGGGACTCCTTCCCTAACTTGGCCCCTACTCTACCTCCTTCTCCATGAGAATAGGGCCTCTTGGGCTGGCTTGCCCAACCCACTAGGGGATGGTGCACCACCTCTAAGACCCACGTGCCCCCTTGGGGTATGTGGGCCCCACTTGGTGGTCCCCGGAACCCATTTGTCACTCCCGGTACACTGCTGGAAATGCCCGAAACTTTTCCGGAGTTCAAATACCAGTTTCCTATATATCAATCTTTACCTCCGAACCATTCCGGAGCTCCTCGTGACGTCCGAGATCTCATCCGGGACTCCAAACAACCTTCGATCACCACCATACATAACTATATACTGCCGAAACATCACCGAACCTTAAGTGTGCAGACCCTGCGGGTTCGAGAACTATGTAGACATGATCGAGACACCTCTACAGTCAATAACCAATAGCGGGACCTGGATGCCCATATTGATTCCTACATATTCTACAAAGATCTTTATTGGTCGAACCTCTATGTCAAGGATTCAGTTAATCTCGTATGATGTTCCCTTTGTTCTTCGGTATGTTACTTGCCCGAGATTCGATCCTCGGTATCTCCATACCTAGTTCAACCTCATTACCGGCAAGTCTCTTTACTCGTTCCGTAATACAAGATTCCATGGCTAACACTTAGTCACATTGCTTGCAAGGCTTGTTGTGACGTTGTATTACCGAGTGGCCCCTAAGATACCTCTTCGTCACACGGAGTAACAAATCCCGGTGTTGATCCATGCCAACCCAGCAGACACCCTCGGAGATACCTGTAGAGCACCTTTATAGTCACCAAGTTACGTTGCGACGTTTGATACACACAAGGCACTCCTCCGGTGTCCGTGAGTTGCATGATCTCATGGTCATAGGAACATATACTTGACATGCAAAAAACTGTAGCAATAAATTGACACGATCATATGCTACGTTTATAGTTTGGGTCTTGTCCATCCCATCATTCTCCTAATGATGTGATCCCATTATCAAATGACATCTCATGTCAATGGCTAGGAAATCTTGACCATGTTTGATCAACGAGTTAGTCTACTAGAGGCACACTAGGGACAAAGTGTTGTCTATATATCCACACATGCAATGTGTTTCCAATCAATACAATTATAGCATGGATAATAAACAATTATCATGAACAAGGAAATATAATAATAAACACTTTTTTATTGCCTCTAGGACATATTTTCAACAGTATCCCACTTGCACTAGAGTCAATAATCTAGTTCACATCACTATGTGATTTACATTGTAATGAACCAAACACCCATGCAGCTCTAGTGTTGATCATGTTTAGCCCTTGGAAGAGGTTTAGTCAACGGGTTTGCAACATTCAGATTCGTGTGCACTTTGCAAATATTTATGTCCTTCTCCTCGATGTAATCGTGGATGGAATTGAAGCATCACTTTATGTGTCTGGTCCTCTTGTGAAACCTTGGTTCCTTGGCCAGAGCAATGGCATGAGTGTTGTCACAGAACAGAGTCATTGGATTCAGTGCACTGGGCACTACTCCAAGATCTGTCATGAACTGCTTCATCTAGACACCTTCCTTTGTTGCCTCCGAGGTTGCGATGTACTTCGCTTCGCATGTAGAATCGGCTACCATGCTTTTCTTGGAACCGCACTAGCTTACCGCTCCCCATTGAGAATAAATACGTATCCGGTTTGTGACTTAGAGTCATCCGGATTAGTGTCAAAGCCTGCATCGACGTAACCCTTTACGACGAGCTCTTGATCACCTCCATAAACAAGAAACATTTCCTTAGTCCTTTTTAGGTACTTAAGGATATTCTTGACCATCGTCCAGTGCTCCATTCCAGGATCACTTTGAAACCTTCCGGCCATACTTATGGCAAGGCTGACATCAAGTCTCGTGCACATCATTGCATACATGATATAGCCTATGGCTAAAGCATAGGGGATGCCACTTATCTTCTCTCTATCTTCTGCAGTCACTGGGCATTGATTCTTACTCAACTTCACACCTTGTAACACAGGCAAGAACCCCTTCTTGGACTGATCCATTTTCAACTTCTTCAAAACTTTATCAAGGTATGTGCTTTGTGAAAGTGCTATCAAGCGTATCGATCTATCTCCATAGATCTTAATGCCTAATGTGAAAGCAGCTTCGCCTAGGTCCTTCATTGAAAAACTCTTGTTCAAATATTCCTTCACGCTTTCCAGCATTTCTATATTGTTTCCAATCAGCAATATGTCATCCACATATAATATTAGAAACACTATAGAGCTCCCACTCACTTTCTTGTAAAATACAAGCTTCTCCATAAACTTGCATAAACCCAAATGCTTTGATCACCTAATCAAAGCGCTTATTCCAACTCTGAGATGCTTGCACGAGTCCATAAATGGATCATCGGAGTTTGTAAACTTTGTCAGCATTCTCTGGATCGACAAAACCTTCTAGTTGCATCATATACAACTCTTCCTCAAGGAAACTGTTGAGGAACGCTGTTTTGACATCCATCTGCCAAATTTCATAGTCAAAATATGCAGCTATTGCTAACATGATTCTGACGGACTTAAGCATCACTACGGGTGAGAAGGCCTCATCATAGTCAACTCCTTGAACTTGCGAAAAACCCTTTGCCACAAGTCGAGCTTTATAAACGGTGATATTAACGTCCGCGTCCGTCTTCTTCTTAAGGATCCATTTCTTCTGAATGGCCTTTTGCCCTTCAGGTAATACTTCCAAAGTCCATACTTTGTTTTCATGCATGGATCCCATCTCAGATTTCATGGTCTCTTACCATTTCTCAAAATCCGGGCCCATCATCGCTCCTCCATAGATCGTAGGTTCATTGTTGTCGAAGAACATGACCTCCAAGACAGGGTTGACATATCACTCAGGAGTAGTACGCACCCTTGTAGACCTATGAGGTTCAATAGTAACTTGATCCGAAGCTTCATGATCATCATCATTAACTTCCTCTTCAACTGTCGTAGGTTCCACAGAAACATCTTTCTGCACTGTGCTACTCTCTGGTTGAAGTAAAGGTTCAATAACCTCATCAAGCTCTATTTTCCTCCCACTCAATTATTTCGAGAGAAACTCTTTCCCAAGAAATGTTCCGTTCTTAGCGACAAACACTTTACCTTCGGATCTGAGATAGAAGGTATACCCAACTGTCTCTTTCGGGTATCCTATGAAGACGCATTTGTCCGCTTTGGGTTCCAGCTTTTCAGGCTGAAGCTTTTTGACATAAGCATCGCATCCCCAAACTTTAAGAAACGACAACTTTGGCCTCTTGCCAAACCACAGTTCATATGGCGTCGTCTCAACGGATTTCGATGGTGCCCTATTTAAAGTGAATGCAGTTGTCTCTAATGCATAACCCCAAACCGATAGTGGCAAATCGGCAAGAGACATCATAGAACGCACCATATCTAATAAGGTTCGATTACGACATTCGGACACACCATTATGCTGTGGTGTTCCAAGTGGTGTCAACTGTGAAATAATTCCACACTGTCTTAAGTGACTGTCAAACTCATAACTCAGATATTCACCTCCTCGATGAGATCGTAGGAATTTAATCTTCTTGTTACGATGATTCTCAACTTCACTATGAAATTGCTTGAAATTTTCAAACGTTTCAGACTTGTGTTTCATTAAGTAAATATAACCATATCTACTTAAGTAATTAGTGAAGGTGAGAAAATAATGATATCCACCACACGGATCAATGTTAATTGGACCGCACACATCAGTATGTATGATTTCCAACAAATCACTCACCCGTTCCATTGTTCTAGAGAATGGCGTTTTAGTCATCTTGCCCATGAGGCATGGTTCACATGTGTCAAGTGATTCAAAATCAAGTGACTCCAAAAGTCCATCAACATGGAGCTTCCTCATGCGTTTTACACCAATATGACCCAAACGGCAGTGCCACAAGAAAGTGGTACTACCATTATCAACTCTACATCTTTTGGCATCAATGTTATGAACATGTGTATCATCACTATCAAGATTCAATATGAATAAACCCCTCACATTGGTGCATGACGATAAAGGATATTACTCATATAAATAGAACAAGTATTATTCTCTGACTTAAATGAGTAACTGTCTCGCAATAAAGAAGATTCAAATATAATGTTCATGCTTAACGCTGGCACTAAAGAACAATTATTTAGGTTCATCACTAATCATGATGGTAATCGAAGAGAGCGCGTGCCGACGACGATCACATCAACCTTGGAACCATTTCCGACGCGCATCGTCACTTCGTACTTCGCTAGCCTTAGTCTATTCCGTAGTTCCTGTTTTGAGTTGCAATTGTGAGCAACCGAACCGGTATCAAATACACATGCACTACAACGAGAGCTAGTAAGGTACA
Organism: Hordeum marinum; assembly: GCA_022496015.1. Lineage (NCBI taxonomy): Eukaryota > Viridiplantae > Streptophyta > Magnoliopsida > Poales > Poaceae > Hordeum > Hordeum marinum. The sequence continues at coordinate 453,664,862 of CM039678.1, forward strand.
CATTAGTAACATGTATATCATATATACGTTGTTTGTTGTTGGCTGCCTTCTTGTCAGCCAGATACTTGGGGCAGTTCCGCTTCAAGTGACCAGTTCCCTTGCAATGAAAGCACTCAGTTTCTGGCTGGTCCAGCCTTGGGTTTCTTCATGGGAGGAGCAACTGCTTTGCCACCCTTCTTGGAGTTACTCTTCTTGCCCTTGCCATTCTTCTTGAAACTAGTGGTTTTATTGACCATCAACACTTGATGTTCTTTCCGGATTTCAGACTCAGCGACTTTTAGCATCGCAAATAGCTTGGCAACTGACTTGTTCATCCCGTGCATGTTATAGTTCAACACAAAGCTCTTGTAGCTTGGTGGCAATGATTGAAGAACTCTGTCAGTGATCGCCTCTGGCAGAAGGGGCATCCCTAACTCCGCCAGACGAGTCGAATACCCAGACATTTTGAGTATATGTTCACTGATAGACCCGTTCTCCTCCATTTTGCAAGCGTAGAACTTATCAGAGGTCTCATACCTCTCGATCCGGGCATTCTTCTTAAAGATAAACTCCTACTCGTGGAACATCTCATATGCTCCATGACGTTCAAAACGTCTTCGAAGTCCCGTTTTTAAGCCATACAATATTGCACACTGAACTATTGAGTAATCTCCAGAACGTGCCTCCCAAGCGTTCTTAACGTCTTTGGATGAGAAGTCTGCGGGTTGGTTACTGTAGCGACCCGACTCAAGATGAGTCAAGCCTCTGCGTGTTCTGTGCCATCCCTGGATCAGTATGCTGGCACACACAGTACATCAATGTATATATCAAAGTGCAATCACATGTAAATAACATAACACTAATATATACCTTAATATCTTAGCGGAAACAGTCAACGGGAGTGGAGTCTTAATAATACCAATGGCAGGTTGAGTGCAGACCGTAACCCTGAATCATACTTTTACTCGTCGTAGAACTTATCTGCAACATAAGATGTTGCAGCCATGTAGGTTAGTACATTGAATGTACCAGCAAGATCACCATAGCAGAACAGAAGATAATGTAACATCCCAATTTTATTAAATTAGGATGTTAATAGGATCATCATATTGCATATCATATTTTTATTGCATTTGGAGTTTATGATATTTAAGTTTTCCACTCACATAAAATAATAGAGAGGGGATAATATGACTTCCTCAAAATATAAATGAGTGTGAAAGTATTTAAAGTATATTTGGTGTTTTCAGGGTTGCATCGAAAATTATTTTGTTAGCTAGAGTTAAATTTATTGCGTTAGAAAAAAATATATTTTCTAAATTATGTGAGCATGAATTAATGTTCCTTGTGCTCTATTTTACAAATAAGGATTTTAGGAATTTTCTGATATACATATTACTTTTTCTGATTCTGATTTGGGAAAAAAGTTTTCAAAACACACACACACACACACACACACAGGCTGGCCGAAGCCAGCCACCAGGCCGCTCGCCTGAGCCAGCCAGGGCGATCGCCCGAGCCCTCCCCAGCGCTCGCTCGCTCGCCAGCCCCTCCCCACGATCTCTCCCTCTCTCACACGCCTGTCAGGTGGGGCCCGACCCCATCGTCTTCAACCTCCCGCGCAGCACCCACTGGATAACCCAGCGCTCGTAAACCCGCACCGGCCGCGTGAGGCTCTCGGGATAGAGCCTATCCGCAGCTCCGCAACACCTCTAATCGTGCCTATAAAAGGCCCTCGATGTCCTCGTCCCATTTAGCCAACCCACACCACCTCTCGCCACTCGTAGCCGCCGCCGTTGCCACTTGGATCTCGCCGGCCAAAGCTCCTTTGCGGGAGTGCCACGTCGCCGGTGAACCTCCCCTACCTCTTTTTCTTCACGAAATCGGACCCCATCGTGCTTGCGCACCTCCCTGACATCTTCGTTTTCCCCTAGGTTCGCCAGAGCTGCCACCCCGACGACCTGCGTCGCCGGAGTTCGCTGGAGTATAGGAGCTCGCCTCGTTCCATTCGGTCGTCCCCGCTGACCGTCATAACCACCGTTCGTCTGTCCCCGTCGCGCCTCACCGTCTCGACCACCTCGCCTGCGCCGGAGACCGCCGGAGCCGCCGCCCAGTCGACGCCGAGCTTCTGCCCGATGCCGCCCTAGCATCTCTGTAAGCCTCGCCGCTCCTCTGTTCGTACGTAGCGTAGATTAGGATAGTTTTTTTAGATCGAACCGGTGGGTTTAGATGTAGATTGGTTTTTTTACGCGGTTAACCGCGGTCTGTTTTAAAATAACCTTTCGGTTTTCTTTAGTTTGGTAGTTTGCGAACATTCATCGCATAGCTTTGGCAACGAACGTAGTCAACCAACCAAAGGTGACCGCATCGCGCTCTAGCCACGGACGTTCACACTTTAATGTTTTCAAAAACGTTCCTGTAGCAGATTTTTTAGATTTAATTCAAAACTTCAAACAACCTTAACTTTTTAACCGTAGATCGAAACGTGATGAAACCAGCGGCTAAATTTTCGTCTCGAATAGCCCTAACCAGAGAACCCATCATTGCAAATTTTTGCAAGTTCAAATTTGAAATTATTTCAGATTTGAATTTAAACTTCATTAGGTCATATCTTTCAAACGGTATACCCGTTTGAAGTGATTCTTTTTGCACCACGTCACACGAACTAAACCCTTTGCCATGAACTTTTGCCACAATATATTCTACACAATTATTTTCTGTTCACCATAATTTTACTAGAAGGCCTTGTAGGAACACTAGTGCGCGTCACGAAATTTTGAACACTATTTATACTTTGAAAATTTTCATGCTAATGACTTGTGTTGGATTTTATTTGGCTTTTGCAAATATTTTGTTGCATGTTTTTCTTTTAATTGTATGAATGCTTGTTTATGTGTGTTTATTTACATTGCGATAGATTGTCCGGAGTGCGAAGCAGAGTACTACCATTCCCTAGAACTTCACTCCCAGCACGAAGGCAAGTTACATTTTGATCATACATGTTTTACCTATGGTTTATTGTTGCACATAGTCCTTTGGTGTAGGAGTGCATGGTTGGAGTTTATAATTGTTGGTTTTACTATCACCTAGTAGTTCATTTGAGGTAGGTCTGAACCGTACCAACTTTGTCGCCACCATGTTATGTTACAATGCTTCGCCAAAGTAGACGTGGATTGGGGAGTGTTATCACCTGGAGAGGTGAGTGACAAAGTAGTAACTAGGACCCACTTTAATGAACTACCTGGGTGGAAATTGGTTTGTATGGTGGCGAAGTATAGTGGGAGCATTCATGGGAATCCATGGGAGTGCACACTAGTGGTCTGTCCACCCAGGCTCAAAGGGATCAACCTTATTTTCATGTCTATAAGCTTCCGTGTGCAGCCGCAAGCCAATATGGGCTTTGGCTTAGTTGAGTAGATGGTGTGATCTCTTTCGGGATAGGCTAGCAGATGTAGATGATGTAGGTGTACCGGCCTATCCGTGGGTTAGGGGAAATGCTTTCGAAAGAATATGTCTCGATCTTCCGATCAAGGATGTGGTCGAGTCTTGTGGGGAAAAGTGCACAACCTCCGCAGAGTTAAAATCTAATTGATTAGCCGTGTCCCCGATCATGGACAACTTGAGATTTTAGTAGTGGAAATATAGGGAGATCTCATCACTCTTAACTAATCAACTGGGTACAAAATTTTGGAATGACTGAGATGGGCATCATCTCAGACTTATGATATTTGTAGAAGTAGAACAATTATTTTTGATAGGGAAAAACTAGCTTTATGCAAAACTAAATAGAGCTTTCCACCAGCCAAATTGCATGTACTATGTAGGCTCATTACACTTTATGATGTGACTTGCCAGTACATTCCATGTACTGACCTACACGGCTGCAACTTATCATGTTGCAGATTTATCCACAACGAATAAGGTGCGATAGGTCGTTGTTCTGCACTCAACTTGCTCGTGGAGTTGATGGACTCGTTACACTTATTGCTTGCACATGATTTTGTTTTACTTGGCCTTAGGCCATATTAATGTAATAAATACTCTTTGAAGATTCTCGATGTAATAAATGTGTGATTGAACTCTGTTGTAAATCATCAAGTACAGTGTGTGTCAGCATACCGATCTAGGGATGACACTTAAGCACAGAGACTCCGGTCCCTTGAGATCGGGTCGCTACAAGATGGTAACAGAGCACACGTTGACTGTAGGATGTGACCCTAGAAAATGGAAAGCCATAGGATAAAAAACATATTTTACAACACTTTTATACCTCTATTTTTGTCATGGTTTTGTCACAACAGATGTCCGGGTAAACGGACTTCGGTTCGAGGCCATTGCTAACGTGATGGACTCAAAGGGGTTGATGGAGACGAAAGACACGGGTTTAACTAGGTTCGGCCCCTCAACTCGAGGTAATAGCCTACGTCCTCTGCTTGTGTTTGTATTGCTTGATGTATTGATTACAAGGGAGCTGAAGCTTGACCTAGTCTTCGACAACCTGATCTCTAAGTCGCCCCGGATCTACCTTTATATAGGAGGTCTAGACCACGCATCATACAATTGGTAACCGACTCTCATTGTCTATCCGAGTCTTCCTCTATCTTCTTGTCCAAGTTGTCCTCGGGCGGCTTACACACCCGGGTCTTCTGGGCCACTGTCCGGCCCACCTTATGAGCCACCAAGCTTCCTGGGCTTTAGGACCACCGTCTCACCTTGGGCCAGTGTACGAGCCGCCAAGCATAACCCGGATCCCTTAGGGCGGGTCATACCGCGGGGTTATACCCCTAAAATTAGGCCCCAGGTTGATTTGAGCTTGCTCACTTCACCCTCTTGTCTTGCTCTTTTGGCGAGTCGCCCGGAATGACCCGCCATGACGTCACGTTAACCCTACAGAAAAGATTCGCTGATGTACTCACCAAATCTTCACATTAAGCGACCATGCCGAAAATCGAGGCATCCGCCTCGGCCAAAACGTTTCCGTTGCCTGGATTTTCGTGCTCATTCGACCTTCTCCTTTTAAATAGGACCGCCCCAGGCGGTTTATTACTTCTCCCGCTCGCTTCCTCGTCTTCCTCCTCTTGACGCAACCGCTTCCATCACTTCCAGCTCCGGTGCCGCCTCCGCTCCGTCGACGACAGGCCGCTGCATCAACCTGTGCGAACCAGAGTTTCATCCGTGTTTCACTGTGCCGTCGCATGTAATGCTTCTCCTTAGATCCATTACCACACCGGTAGGGTTTGTAGAAAGCCCATCGCCTTCGTGCGGGTTTTTTCGACGCCGTTGCTCGGGGTCCTCCGACGTCGGCCGCACCCTTGACGCTCATCCTGGCCGCGCCGCCGCGCACGGGGCGGCCGTGCACAATGCACGGTCCCATCGTAGCTCCTTCTTACCGTTTCAGTTTTCCTCTGCTTTGCCTGTTCTTCGCTAGATCTAAAAATAGGAACCTTTTTTCCTGCTTTTGTAGATCCATAAATATAGCGGTAGTTTGTGAAATCTGTTTTCCAGGACTTAGCCAAATTTCCCCCCCTCATTTGCTAGGTTGAGCCGCTACATTGCGCTGGCTCTCATCAGCCGGAGTATAGCATCCTATACATAGAATCTTTAAGCTCGTAAGTCGCCATAGATTTTAGTCTCCTCTTGACTCGTCGTGTTTTAATTTTCACAATCTTTGAACTGGTAGAATGTCTCGTGCCTCGAACTCCTGTAACTGGGTCGGGTCATGCGTTACGGAAGAGTTTTTGATGGACTTTGTTCACGCTGGCACTCTCCCTTCCAAAGATGCCATCCACTGGCGGGTCCCGGGTGATGAACTGAAGCCCGTTCCCCAAGAAGGAGAGGTGGTCGTTTTCTCGGACCATATTGAGCGGGGTTTCATGCCTCCCGGCTCAAAATTCTTCCACGATGTCCTTCATCTTTACAAACTCCATCCTCAATACCTCGCCCCCAATTCCGTCTCAAACATCAAGTATTGTGTGAAGTGTATCTGCAAGCCAAGCCGTCGGTAGGCATGTTCCGGGAGTTCTTCTATGCAACCGTAAAATTGAAGTGAAGGCTGGTCCGAGTCTCGAGCTGGGCGGAATTTCTATCCAGAGGCGTCGGGACATCACCTTTCCGGCTATGCAGATGCTAAGTCACCCAAAGGACTGGAATAAAACGCGGTTCTATTGCAAAGATACTTCTCCATAGGGTGAACGTCCACTATCGGGTTACCGTCCTTCCCGGCTCAAGACAACTTCAGAGCTTCCTGGCCGGCTGTCAGCTTCAGAGCGTGCAAGATACGAGCCGGCTCATGCCAAGATTAGGGCCCTCATGGCCAATGGCTTAACCGGACTGGACCTGATCTGCTACTGGATCTCTTGGCGGATCATGCCGTTAAGCCACAGAAGCCGCCTTATGTGCGAGTACAAGGGTGAATACGACAGCTCACTCTGCTTCAGCCGGTCAACCTTGACAGAAGACGACATCACCACTGCTATCAGGAGTCTCGTTCATGAGACATCTGGAGCCTGCAACGCTATTGGGTTGATCCCCTTTAGTGCCCTTAATCTGGCCCCAGATGTAAGACGATTTCTTCCCATCCGTCTCTTGGACCTTACTTGTACCTTGCTGATCTACTGCCCTTAACCGGCTTATTCTTTCAGGCCAACTCTGACTTCTGGAAGAAGGAGTACGTCCCTCCCTTGAAGAAGACCAAGAAGAAGGCCCCGGCTAGGAAGCCCAAGAAGGACGCCCCGCAAGAGGGATGGTTTGACCCACCACTATCATCCGGCTCAGAGGTAAAATTTTAGCTGTTTTCTAAGACTTTGTCTTCTCATTTCACTAACACCTATTTTACTCACAGGATGATGTGGAGACCAGCCGTGCCAACGCCCCTGAGGTAATCTACATTTCTTCTGGCTCAGAATGTTTTGTCCCTCGAAAGCCGCAGCGGGTTATTGGAAAAGTTCCTCTCTCTCATCCTCTTGCTTATCTGGACCCTCAATTTCTTTTAAAAAGCAACAACAGGCTGATCGTCGTCAGACCCGGAGCACCGGCTCTACGGTTCTCGCGTCCGGTTTACCGAACTCCCCGGCTCCAAAGAAGCGCCCTGCAGAGGTATGTATCTCTTGTTTGACTGGTTTGCTTTGTCATTTCAATACTGTCTTATCTTTTCTCAACTATCTTTCAGATTTCACCTTCCTCTGGCAACTCTACGGCGACCGCCCTGCCGCCTCCTAAGATCAATCCGCTGTAAGTATTTCCTTTAACTGTGCATTTCTGTTCCCTTTGGCGGCTGTAATCCTTGGGTTCTGACGTTCGTGCTCTCCAGGGCTCAAGCGAAGCGTCGAAAGACGAACAAGTCCTCCCCTAGCCCTGCAGCCCAAGAGCCGGAGCATGAACAACCGGACGAGTCACGACCGGATGTGGATTCGCCAGCCGCATCTACTAGGCCGGCTGTTGAAGATATCATCCCAGAGAGCCCTCCAAGGGATCCTTCGAAGTCACCAAGTCCTGCCCAGATGACCAAGAACGCTGCCACTCCGGACGTCGTGATCACCGGCTCTGGCTTCCAGTCTCCCCCGGCTCACGTGCTGACCAAACATAAAGAGCCGACTGAAGCCTCGAAGAAATTGGAGTTTGAATCTTCTGCCTTTGAGAAGATGACAGCCGAAGAGCTTCACGCCGGTTATGTGAACCGACTTTCCACCAGCCGGGATCTGGAGTTTCGACTGGTCAGTCTGATGAAGAAAAAATATGAGGTACTCCTTTTCCTGTTATAACCTTCCTTAGCCCCCAAGGACCGACTCAATCTAGTCGAAAGTTGAGCCGGGTCTTTCATGATATTCCTTGTAGAAAATCCAAATCCATAGCCCCCAAGGGCCGGCTCAATCTAGTCCAAAGTTGAGCCGGGTCTTTCATGACCTTCCTTGTAGAAAATCCAAATCAATAGCCCCCAAAGGGCCGGCTCAATCTATTCCAAAGTTGAGCCGGGTCTTTCATGATCTTCCTTGTAGAAAATCCAAATCCGTAGCCCCCAAGGGCCGGCTCAATCTAGTCCAAAGTTGAGCCGGGTCTTTCAGTGCCAAAACGTCTGAAAATAGACATTAGCTCCCAAGTGTCATACATATTGCTTGCGATCTGTTTGGAGACTTGCCTACTGATGCTATGCTTTGACATGCCACAGGAAACTTTAGCTGAAGCCGGGTCGCAGTTGATGGATCTGAAGACCAATCTAGCGGCTCAACAAACGGCTCGAAGTGCCACAGACAAGAAGTGCCAGCTCCTCTTTGAGGAGTTGGCTACAATCAAGGCCGACTTTGCTGCCTTTAAAGAGTCAGCCGAGTCTGAGAAGGCCTCCTTGACCAAGTGGGCGGATGACGCCGATCAACGACTGATAGCTATATCAGATGAACTCCAAGCCTTGAAGCGTCATATTACCAGAATGACAGCCGCCCTCTTTGGTAAGTTTCTGATAACTTGTGCTTCAATGGTCATATAATACTTGTACTGGAGACTCACCATGAAATTTCCGATGCAGGCCCTAGGAGCCGGCAACTGGCTTCTGACAGTCTGTTGCCGTTGAAGGCTATCTATACCCTAATGGAGCAGCTGTACTGCGGTGCAATGTGCACTATTATAGCCGTGCAATACAAAGACAAGATTCCGACGACTCTCAAGGGCATCTTGGAGCTCTTGTCCACCATGCCCAAGTAGACTGCCGAGTTAAAGAAATCAGCCGCCCGTCAAGGGGCGATTGCGGGCATCAGCCGGGCCTTGGCTTTCTCTCCGGAGCTAACGTCAGCCGAGATGATGGATGGATTCCCTTCAAAGAAAGACGACGGCTCTGAGTTCACTGATGCTGACTACAGCCGGTGCGTGAAGGATTCCAGAGTGCTGGCTTCTGTCTTAGCGGAGGAAGCTGATCTGACGACCTACCAGGCGGCTTATGGCCCTGACCAAAAGAGAATCCGCGGCCCGCTTTACGAGTGCAAGGACTTAACGCCTGCCCACAGTAAGGACCTCTTCGCTCTTGACCTTGACCTGTCTCCTTACTTTGAAGAAGGCTCTTTTGCGGCTCTAACGAACTGCAACTAGGACTTGGACAATCTCCACATCGGGGCCACCGAAGAGCCGGAGCAGGATGACCCGACAGCTAGCTAGTCCTTACTTTGAAAAACTTGTAACAACCGACTCTCCATGACCCGCCGTGTGGCATTGAAAAGACTTGTCCAAAATTTTGGGCTCCTCCGGGAGTGTATGTAATAGACTAGATGTCACTTTTGCTTCTGCTGAATCTTGTTTTATTACGCTGTATAAAATGATCCGGCTCTTCAACTGTCATTGTCTTTGTATGCTGCTTTGATCACTTATGTTGCTTTGTCAACATAGAAGACATCGGGTGGCCAAGATTAGGTAAGCTACACCCGGAGGTGGTAAGCCCCCTTGGAAATCATGGCTAGTCTGGTTAGCCGGGGATGGCATAAAGCCTGGCCGATAAGGCATTAGAAGCTATACCTGGAGGTAAGAAGCCGCCCTCTGCCGGTTGTTTAGGGTTAGATAAGCTACACCCGGAGGTGGGAAGCCCCCTTGGCAACCATGGCTAATCTGGTTAGCCGGAGATGGCATAAAGCCTGGCTGATAAGGCATTAGAATCTATACCCAAAGGTAAGAAGCCGCCCTCCGCCGGTTGTTTAGGGTTAGATAAGCTACACCCGGAGGTGGGAAGCCCCCTTGGCAACCATGGATAATCTGGTTAGCTAGAGATGGCATAAAGCCTGGCCGATAAGGCATTAGAAGCTATACCCAGAGGTATTAGAAGCTATACCCGGAGGTAAGAAGCCGCCCTCCGCCGGTTGTTTAGGGTTAGATAAGCTACACCCGGAGGTGGAAAGGCCCCTTGGCAACCATGGCTAATCTGGTTAGCCGGAGATGGCATAAAGCCTGGCCGATAAGGCATTAGAAGCTATACCCGGAGGTAAGAAGCCGCCCTCCGCCGATTGTTAGGGTTAGATACCCATCGGTAAAAAACTTCCTACAACCGTGGCTAATCATGTTAGCCGAAGATTTGGCATGAAGCCGGCCGATAGGGTGTTAGAAGCGATACCCGTTGGTAAGAAGCCCCCTTCAGCAATATGGCGTAAACGCCAGCCGATAAAGCATTAGAAGTGATACCCGAAGGTAAGAAGCCGCCCTCCGCCGCAGCTAATCATGTTAGCCGGAGATTTTGGCATAGAGCATGGCCGATAAAGCATTAGAAGCGATACCCGAAGGTAAGAAGCCGCCCTCTGCCGCAGTTGATATATCAACTGGAATTTTTATGAACTCTTCTTGTATGAACAAATATGTGTGTAACAAAAGAGGTCCCATCTTGTGGGGATTTTATTTTATTTATATATGGTATGTACAATGATAGTGTACAATGGCGAGTCTTAATGCCCTCATGTGTAATACGGCCATGGATGTGCTATGTTCCATGGCCGGCAGGTTTCCTGACCTGCCGTCTCTGAGTCATCCTTGATATCGATGAGATAGTATGACCCATTGTTGAGATTTCTACTAACCACAAAAGGTACTTCCCAAGGAGGAGATAACTTATGCATGCCTGTCTGGTCTTGAATCAGCCGGAGCACTAAGTTGCCTTCCTGGAACGTCCGGGTCTTGATCCTACGGCTGTGGTAGCGGCGCAGGTCTTGCTGATAGATCGCCGATCGGGCAGCTGCCAGCTCCCGTGCTTCTTCCAAAGCATCCAACGCGTCTTGACGTGCCGTCTCATTATCCGTCTCAACATAAGCCGCTACACGTGGCGAATCATGCCGGATGTCACTCGGCAATTCTGCCTCGGCACCGTACACCATAAAGAAAGGTGTATAGGCTGTAGATCTGTTGGGGGTAGTCCTCACACTCCATAAGACGGACGACAATTCTTCTACCCAACACCCGGGCGTTCGTCGTAAAGGAACCATAAGCCGTGGCTTGATGCCCCTTAAAATCTCTTGATTAGCACGCTCCGCCTGACCATTAGACCATGGATGCGCAACTGCTGAAACATCCAGCCGGATGTGCTCCTTGTCACAGAACTCTTTCATAGCCCCCTTAGATAGATTTGTGGCATTATCGGTGATAATGCTGTGAGGGTAACCAAAATGGTAGATCAGCTTCTTAACAAATTGAACCACCATAGCCGCGTCACACTTGCCAACCGGCTCTGCCTCCACCCATTTGGTGAATTTATCAACCGCCACCAAGAGGTGCATTTTTTTTATCTTTGGATCTTTTGAAAGGTCCTACCATGTCTAGCCCCCAGGCTGCAAATGGCCATGTAATTGGTATCATCCTTAACTCTTGAGCCAGAACATGAGCACGCCGGCCGAACTTTTGACAGCCGTCACATTTGCGAACCAAGTCTTCTGCATCCTTGTGAGCCGTCAACCAGAAGAACCCGTGCCGAAAGGCCTTGGCTACTAGCGACCTCGAGCCGGCGTGATGTCCACAATCTCCGGCATGAATTTCATTTAAGATTTGCTGACCCTCCTTAGGTGAGACACAGCGTTGAAAAACGCCAGTCACGCTGCATTTGTGCAACTCACCATTAACTATCATCATTGACTTAGAGTGCCGGGTGATCTGTCTGGCCAGGTCTTCATCATCAGGTAACTCACCCCGGGTCAGATAGGCCAGGTAGGGGACAGTCCAATCTGGGATAGCATGCAAAGCCGCCACTAACTCCCCCTCCGGGTCAGGAATAGCCAAATCCTCTTCCGAAGGTAACTTAACAGTCGGATGATGTAAGACGTCCAGGAATACATTGGGCGACATTGGCTTTCATTGAGAGCCTAGCCGTGACAGTGCATCTGTCGCCTCATTCCTGCAACGATCAATGTGATCCACCTGATACCCTTTGAAGTGGCCGGCAATAATATCAACCGCCTATCGATAAGCCGCCATCCGTGGGTCTTTGGAGTCCCAAGTGCCCGAAACCTGCCGAGCCACCAAATCTGAGTCGCCCAAACACCTTACCCGGCTTAAATTCATCTCCTTTGCTAATCTAAGCCCATGGAGCAGAGCCTCATACTCAGCCGCATTGTTAGTGCACGGAACATCAACCAGAGCACATAACAAAACTTATCACCTTTAGGAGACGTCAAAACAACTCCTGCGCCTAACCCTTCTAGCTGCTTGGATCCATCAAAGTGTATGGTCCAGTATGTGTCATCCGGCTTTTCCTTGGGAGCTTGACATTCCGTCCAATCATTTATAAAGTCCACAAGAGCTTGGGACTTGATAGCCGTACGAGGCATATATTTTAGATTGAGAGGCCCCAACTCCAATGCCCACTTAGAAATCCTTCCAGTGGCTTCTCTATTCTGGATTATGTCCCCCAATGGAGCAGAACTGACCACAGTTATTTGGTGCCCCAAAAAATAGTGCTTTAGCTTGTGGTTGGCCATAAAGACCCCGTATACTAGCTTCTGCCAATGCGGGTACCTTTGCTTAGACTCTGTGAGGACCTCACTGATGTAATAAACTGGCCTTTGAACCGGATATTCTTTCCCAGACTCCTTACGCTCGACTATGATTGCGATGCTTACTGCCCGGTTATTAACCGCCACGTATAGAAGCAACGACTCTTTCTCAGCCGGAGCAACCAGCACCGGTGGCTCAGTAAGCTGCTTCTTGAGCGCCTCTAATGCTTCACCCACCGCCGTGCTCTAGACAAAATTGTCTGTCTTCTTCATCATCTGATATAAAGGAATAGCTTTCTCTCCGAGGCGGCTTATGAACCGGCTCAATGCGGCAATCCGCCCTGCCAAGCGCTGAACATCATTAATACAGGCCGGCTTAGCCAGAGAAGTGATAACCTTGATTTTATCCGGGTTAGCTTCAATGCCACGCTCAGAAACCAGAAAACTCAAGAGCTTGCCAGCTGGAACACCAAAGACACACTTGGCCGGGTTAAGCATCATCTTATAGACCCGAAGATTATCAAAGGTCTCCCTTAAGTCGTCCAAAAGGGTCTCCTTCTTCCTTGACTTAATTACGATGTCATCCACGTACGCGTGGACATTACGACCAATCTGACTGTGAAGACAATTCTGCACACACCGTTGATAGGTTGCCTAGGTACTCTTGAGCCCAAAAGGCATGGAAACATAGCAGAAAGCTCCAAAAGGCATAATGAAAGCCATCTTCTCTTGGTCTTTAACTGCCATCTTGATCTGATGATAGCCTGAATAGGCGTCCAAAAAACACAGGCTTTCACATCCTGCCGTAGCATCGATGATTTGATCAATACGGGGAAGAGCAAACGGATCAGCCGGAAAGGCTTTGTTAAGGTCCGTGTAGTCTATGCACATACACCAAGTGCCGTTCTTTTTGAGCACCAGCACCGGGTTAGCTAACCATTCCGGGTGAAAAACCTCAACAATGAAACCCGCCGCCAAGAGCCGGGCAACTTCTTCCCCGATTGCCTTGCGTCTCTCTTCATTGAACCGCCACAGAAACTGTTTAATTGGCTTAAACTTCGAATACACATTAAGGTTGTGCTTAGCGAACTCTCTCGGTACACCCGACATGTTAGAAGGTTTCCATGCGAAGATGTCCCGATTCTCATGGATGAATTCGATGAGCGCGCTTTCCTATTTGGGATCCATGTGAGCTCCAATGATGAATTGTTTGGAAGAGTTGCCCGGGGTAAAGTCTACCGCTTTAGTATCATCCGCTGAAAACTTGAGGGGCGGTTCAACCTCCGTCGTGGGCTTCTTCAATGGAGTCATATCCTCCGGGTCAACATTCTCCTTGTAAAATTTAAGCTCCTCCTGAGCGCAACTGGACTCTGCGTAAGCCACATCGCCTTCCTCACACTCAACGGCCGTCTTTCGGTCACCATGAACAGTAATGGTACCTTTTAAGCCGGGCATCTTGAGCCGTAGGTATACATAGCAAGGCCTAGCCATGAATTTTGCATAAGCCGGACGTCCAAACAGTGCGTGGTAAGGACTCTTGATTTTTACCACCTCAAACCACAAGGACCCCACCCTATAGTTATACTCGTCGCCAAAGGCCACTTCCAAAGAAATCCTGCCCACCGGATACGCCGACTTGCCTGGCACCACACCATGAAAAACGGCGGACGAGGGTTTTAAATCCTTGTCTAGCAATTTCATCCGCCGAAAAGTATCGTAGTAGAGTATTAATACTGCTGCCTCCATCCATTAACACTTTATTCACCATATATCCTCCCACTTGGGGGGCCACAACCAAAGCCAGCCGCCTTGGGTCATCGACACGCGACGGGTGATCCTCCCGGCTCCATGTTATATCATACTCAGACCATCGTAAATACTATGGTAGGGCTGGTGCAACCGCATTGACTGCCCGCTTGCGCAACTTCTGATCCCTTTTGTTGAGGCTGGTCGTGAAAACATGATACTGACCGGAGCTGAGCTGCTTCGGGTTACTCTGATAACCAGACTGATTACGCTGTTGCTGATTGTTGTTACAAGAATGCTGCTGGTGTCCTCCTTGATTACCTTGACCTGGGTGACCAGACCCTGAGCCGCCGGACCCAAAACCGGCCCCTGACCCATCGTGTCCGGAGCCGCCCGGCGGGCCACCGTCCTGATTGCTGGGGTGTGTAAAGTGATTCTTAAGTTTCTGCATGAAACGACACTCTCCCCATGTGTGGTTCGCCGGCTTATCGGGCTGGCTGTGATCCGGACTAGGACCCTTCAGCGCCTCCTCCAAATTAAAAGCATGCCTGTCTTTATTAAAAGGTGGCCTAAACCTCCTGTTGCCCTTGGGGTGATTCTGATTGGTACTTGCATTGGCCACCAGTTCTGACCCGGCCTGAGGATTCTTGCGTTTGCTTTGGCTACCATTGTTTGCCGTACCCTTGCTCTGATTGCCCTTCTTGCCTTGGCCGGCCTTCTCCTCGTCGGAGCCCGGATCCTTCGTGTTGTCAGAGTTGGCGTATTTCGTGAGAGCCATCATGAGCTCTCCCATATCTTGACATGTGCGCTTGAGCCAGCCAAGCTTCTGCTTCAGCGGGACAAAGTGGCAGTTCTTCTCTAGGATCAGTACTACCTGAGCTGCCGTGATCTGCTCCGAAGAGTGGATGATGGTCGAGACCCGCCATACCCAATGATGAGCTGACTCATTCTCCTCTTGAACACAGTGATCAAGATCCACGATGGTCATGGGCTGTTTACACATTCCTTGAAAGTTTTTAATGAATCTGGCTCTCAGCTCTGCCCATGAGTTGATGGTATTGGGTGGTAATCCCTTTAACCATGTGCGGGCCGGGCCTTCAAGCATCATGATGAAGTATTTGGCACAAACCGCCTCACTGACATCCACCATCTCCATGGCTAGTTCATAACTTTCCACCCAAGCCTTTGGGGGTAAATCTGCGGTGTAATTTGGAACTTTGCGGGGCCCTTTGAAATCCTTTGGCAGCCGCTCACTCCACAGAGCCGGTGATAAACATGGAACCCCCACTCTAGTGGTTCCTCCAACTCCTACTGACACGGATGGCGCGGGCTCCTGGCGAGCCGCCTCGGCTAAAGCTGTCACCTCTTGCTGGCCTCTTGCACGATTTCCGAATGCTTGTGTATCCATAGCCGGCTGATGACCCGTTGGAATCTCTCGGTGCCGGTTGCTGCTGGAACCCACCGGCGACTCGTAGCGCCGGCTAAAACTCCAGCTAGGGATAGGGGTTGAATGAACATGACTCCGACTGTAGGTGTACTTTTCCTGCTAGGCCATCATCGTCTGTAAGTATCCAATGGCATTTCGCACATCCTCCGCAAAGGGCGCCTCATCCGGAATAGGGATTGTTTCGAGCCGGGTGGCTTCTGCCACCATATTCTCGGTCGGGTTAGAATAATGACCCTCCGGTGTTGGAAAGGCCGCAGGCGAGGCCTGATTTCACCGGGGCGGTTGAGTCACTCGCCGAGCCGCCGGGCGGCTTCTAGGTGCATCCGCTGTTCGCCCTGCCCCTGGCATGTTGAAGAGGTTTCTTGCCTCATACCGTTCTGGCAGACGAGATTGATGCCTCATTCGATGAACCGCGGCTGCCGATTGTTGCTCCAGTCCAAGACGGAAAGTGTGTGTCTTGATGCGTTCTACCTCTTGCTCCATCTGGGCTTTTAACTCAGCCATCCTCTGCTGCTCTTCCGCCATCCGGTCCTTGATCCTTGCAATCTCCAAGTTCCTAGCCGCTTGATTTTCTGGTGTAACGTTAGTAGCCATTAGGGCCGCGAGCTCGTCCATTAGCTCCAAAAGAACTTGAGCCGGCAACGACGGGTTATCGCCTGAGGCGGCGGCCCCTGCGGGCGTACTATTCGTGCCTGGGACTGACCCCGCCATGAACACGGCAACATGAACCGGCGGCCCAAGATCGTCCGCCTCAGAGCGATCCGACTCAGGGCAGAGCTCATCATAGCCCTCGAGCCCGCCGTTGTGAAGCCTGTTGACCGACTCTGTTTCTCCGCTTGAAGATTCGTCCTCTGAGTAAACGAGAGTTTCCTGTGATCCGGAAGCTAAGAGATCCATACCTTGAGTAAAGCCCACGAAGACGTGCTTCCGGCCCGGGCTAACGTGGGTGGGTTGCACACTATGAGTAGGTTGCAGACGCCGAGCCGGCTCGACGAGGTTGGTGCAGACGTCCGGCTCGGGTGTTGCTCCATCAACTTTTCCGATGAACACGTGGATCCCACCGAATGGAACACGAAAGCCATACTCCACAGAGCCAACATCAAGCCCCCAGCCGGGGTCGTCGATGTAGAGTTGGCCGCGGTGACTCTTGCTCATCCTACCAACCACGTATCCCTCGAGCCCTAGGAGAGAGCCCTTTGAGAACTCAACACCACCGAGCGCAAGCCCCACGGTGGGCGCCAACTGTCGTGGTTTTGTCACGGCAGATGTCCGGGTAAACGAACTTCGGTTCGAGGCCATTGCTAACGTGATGGACTCAAAGGGCTTGATGGGGACGAAAGACACGGGTTTACCCAGGTTCGGCCCCTCAACTCGAGGTAATAGCCTACGTCCTATTTGTGTTTGTATTGCTTGACGTATCGATTACAAGGGAGCTGAAGCTTGACGTAGTCTTCGACAACCTGATCTCTAAGTCGCCCCGGATCTGCCTTTATATAGGAGGTCTAGACCACGGGTCATACAATTGGTAACCGACTCTCATTGTCTATCCGAGTCTTCCTCTATCTTCTTGTCCAAGTTGTCCCCGGGCGGCTTACACACTCGGGTCTTCTAGGCCACTATCCGGCCCACCTTATGAGCCACCAAGCTTCCTGGGCTTTAGGACCACCGGCTCACCTTGGGCCAGTGTACGAGCCGCCAAGCATAACCCGGAGCCCTTAGGGCGGGTCATACCGTGGGGTTATACCCCCAACAGTTTTGGTCTCATACTTTTCCCTGCTTCACTACTAATTTCTCCTCTCTTTCAAACTGTAGATGTCGCCCCCCATTGTTGAGTTTGCTTAGCCCGATGCAACCATGCCCTTTGGAAGACAGCTCGTGGATATCACAAGACATTTATGCATTGCCCTTCCCAGCTTCACCGATACCTTCACGGCCACTCTACCTGAGGAGATGTGATGGAGGATTGACGTCCACATTCCAGGGCAAACTTTTGGAAATGCCATCCAACCGATCGACTTCTACATAGAAGTAAGATCATGGGGGCATTGGCAAAGGGATCGCTGCGCTCTTTGCACTTGGGTGCATCCGCCAGGACTACCGCGAGGACCTCATGAAGACTAACTACGTCATGTACGCGCGCCGTGACTCGGATGGAGATGTGGTGCACACCAGGGAGGACGACACCATCACCTCACACATTGAGGACCTGGAGGAGCTCATCACCAGGATGAAGGAAGAGATGGACAACAGCCTCGTCACCACCCACAACCTGACTACCCGCAAGGTCGAGCTGGAAGAAGAGCTTCAGAACGCTCGCGCAGATCATGAGGAGGAGCTCGATGCGCTGCAGGATAAGTTCGACGACTTGAAGCTTCAGCTGGAGGAAGCTGAGGAAAATCTTGATAACGGGGAGAATCTCCAAGAGGATCACTCTTACGGGGACTACATCAGTCAGGACAAAGACTATGAGGACGATGATGAGGAGATATAGAGTGATGCCGCTGGAGCCGACATCAACATGATAGATCTCTCTTCCGATGAGGAGTAGATTTGGAACACCATGAGATATTAGGATTCGATATTCGATTAGTATTTGATTTATTTATTTGTGGGACCTTGTCAAATCTTGTGACATGGCTCACCCTAGATTTGTTTCGTGTGAACTATTTGATTTAATTGAATTGGAGTGATTTGGATTTTTATTGACATCATTTGCATATGGATAGTGTTTCTCCCTTAGGCCTAATTCTATCTATACCTCATCTATGCTGACCCAACATATGCCACCAAGGCGCGACCCTTCCGGGAGTGCCTCAGGGAATGATATCCCACCCACCTTGGAACAATTGCTTTAGACCCAGAACCAGATGATAAAGTTGATGATGCAGAATATGGCCCAGAACAACAATAACAACCCGCCTCCACCTCCACCACAAATTGACAGCCTTACCCGTTTTCTGAGGCTGAATCCTCCAATCTTCACGAGCAGCCCGGAGCCGATTGTCGCAGATGACTGGCTTCACAACATGGGTAGGAAGCTAGCCACAGCAGGATGCACCAATCAGGAGAAGGTGAGGTTTGCCTCTCACCAACTGGATGGACCAGCAGCTTCGTGGTGGGAGAACTACACCGCAACGTACCCCATGGAGAATGTGACTTGGGCTCAGTTCCAGCAGGCGTTCCGCACTGCTCATGTTTCAGCGGGAGCTATGGCTCTCAAGAAGAGGGAGTTCTACAACTTGCACCAAGGAGTTCGCTTAGTGTCTGAGTATGTTGATGACTTCAGCAGGTTGTCCCCTTACGCCCCAGGTGATGTGGCAACCGATGCAACCAAGCAAGAGAAGTTTCTGGAGGGACTGAATGATGAGCTAGGAATTCAGTTGATGGTAGCGACTTTTGATAACTATCAAGAGTTGGTGGACAAGGCGATCACTCTAGAGGGCAAGCATCAACAGATGGAAAATCACAAGAGGAAATACGGTCAAGGCAAGTTTCAGTCTGGAGCTCAGCAGAAGCCTTGCTCCGCCCCTTTCTCAGGATATTCTGGTACAGGACACAGTAAGTTTATAGGGCACAACCATCATAACCATGGTGGCCATTCTCAGCATGGAGGCAATGGACACAACCACAATGGCCATAAGAATGGCAATGGGAATGGAGGAAACGGCAATCACCATCACCCTACCCCTGCTACACCAGTGAGGAAGGATCTGAGTCACATCACCTGCTTCAAGTGCAAGAAGACAGGGCACTACTCCAATGAGTGTCCCGAGCTACAGAATGGGAATGGCAATGGAAGTTCTGGAGGCAAGAAGCCCAATCCTTTCACTAAGGGGCATGTGAATCATGTCAACGTGGAAGAAGTCTATGAACAACCGGATGCGGTGATTGGTAAGTTCTTGGTTAATTCTTTTCCAGCACTCATTCTATTTGACACTGGTGCATTGCATTCATTCATATCAAGGGGATTTGTGGATAAATATCAGTTGCCTACTATAGCTCTTAAGTCACCTATTCTAGTGAGTTCCCCAGGAGGAGAGTCTATGACTAGTCAGTCATGTTTTCAGTTGCCTTTGAACATAGGGGGACATGTTTTCCCCACAGATATGATTGTACTTGAGTCACAAGGGTTGGATGTAATCCTAGGTATGGATTGGATGTCCAAGTATCAGGGAAGCATTGATTGTGCCAGTAGGTCAATTCTTCTCACCACTCTAGAGAAGAAGGGGATCAAGTATGTATCCAGGCTTAAGCCTAAGAGGACTCAAGTGAACTCTCTTACGGGAGTTGTCCAGGAAGAAGTACCAGTGGTGAAGGATTATCCCAATGTATTTCTAGAGGAGTTACCCAGTATGCCACCGGATCGGGAGATTGAGTTTCTCATTGAGTTACTGCCAGGCACCGGACCTATCTCCAAGAGGCCATACCGGATGCCCGCTAATGATCTAGCGGAAGTCAAGAAGCAGATTGAGGAGTTGCTGGAGAAGGGGTATATTCACCCGAGTTAGTCACCTTGGGGAGCCCCAGTACTCTTAGTGGATAAGAAGGATGGAACCTTGAGGATGTGTGTGGATTATTTCTCTTTGAATGAGGTGACCATCAAGAACAAGTATCCGCTGCCGATGATCATTGACTTGTTCGACCAGCTAGAAGGAGCTAGTGTTTTCTCCAAGATTGACCTTTGATCGGGTTATCATCAGTTGAAGATCCATGAGAAGGATATACCTAAGACAACTTTTACCACGAGGTATGGGCTTTATGAGTATACAGTCATGTCGTTTGGTTTGACTAATGCCCTTGCCTATTTTATGAGCATGATGAACAAGGTATTCATGGAGTACTTGGATAAGTTTGTTGTGGTATTCACTGATGATATATTGGTTTTCTCCAAGAATGAGGAGGAGCACGCAGAACATCTGCGTTTAGTTCTGGAGAAGCTCAGAGAACACCAACTTTATGCCAAGTTCAGCAAGTGTGAGTCTTGGTTGAAGGAAGTCGGATTTCTCGGACATGTTGTGTCAGGGAAGGGAATTGCCGTGGACCCTTCCAAGGTAGAAGCAGTCATAGAATGGAAGGCACCAACCTCAGTTAGCGAGATCCGTAGTTTCCTTGGACTTACAGGATATTATCGGAGGTTCATTGAGAATTTCTCCAAGATTGCAAAGCCCATGACGGAGTTGTTGAATAAGGACACCAAGTATATTTGGACTGAGGAATGTGAAGCCAATTTCTAGGAGTTGAAGAAACATTTTTTTATAGCTCCAGTGCTAATTCTGCCGAACATACACAAGGATTTTCAGGTGTATTGCGACGCTTCACTCCAAGGACTTGGAGGTGTGCTTATGCAAGAAGGAAAGGTTGTAGCTTATGCTTCACGTCAGCTTCGACCTCATGAGTTGAACTATGCCACACATGATCTGGAGTTAGCAGCAGTGGTGCATGCACTCAAGACCTGGTGACATTTCCTTATCGAGAACCAATGTGATGTTTACATCGATCACAAGAGTTTGAAGTACATCTTCACGCTGAAAGAGTTGAACCTTAGGCAAAGGAGATGGTTGGAGCTCATCAAGGATTATGACATGAGTTTGCATTATCATCCAAGAAAAGCCAACGTCGTGGCAGATGCGTTGAGCCATAAAAGCTATGTCAACACTCTTGTCGGAGGAGGATTACCTCAGGAGTTGTGTGATGAACTTAGAGATCTCGAGTTGGAAATAGTTCCAAGAGGCTATGTTGCTGCACTCGAAGTTCAGTCCACCTTGTTGGGAAAGATCAGAGAAGCTCAGAAGTTGGATCAAGGTATTGCTGAGATAAGGGAGAGGATCAACAAAGGAAAGGTAGAAGGATTCCGTGAGGATGAGCATGGAACCATATGGTTTGAGCAACGTATTTGTGTGCCCAATGATCCAGAGATCAGGAAGTTGATTCTTTAGGAGGCTCATGATTCGTCTTACTCGATACATTTGGGAAACACCAAGATGTATTTGGACTTGAAGGAAGGTTTTGGTGGACCGGTATGAAGAGGGAAATTGCTGAGTATGTAGCAGTATGTGATGTATGTCAGAGGGTAAAGGCAGAGCATCAGAAACCAACAGGTTTACTTCATCCATTGTCCATACCTGAATCGAAATGGGATAAACTTGGCATGGAATTCATCACGGGATTACCCAAGACCCATTCAGGTTATGATTCCATTTGGGTAATAGTTGATCGCTTGACCAAGGTTGCTCACTTCATCCTCGTGAAGACTACCTATACAAGTGCTAAGCTGGCGAAGATATATATGACCAGGATTGTATGTCTGCATGGAGTTCCGAGGACCATTGTATCAGATAGAGGAACACAGTTTACTTCAAAGTTTTGGCATCAGCTACACGAAACTTTGGGTACTAGGCTAGAGTTCAGTACAACCTTCCATCCACAGACAGATGGGCAGACAAAGAGGGTTAATCAGATTCTGGAGGACATGTTGAGAGCTTGTGCGCTAGACTACAGGTCTAGTTGGGATGATGACTTACCTTATGCAGAGTTCTCATACAATAACAGCTATCAAGCCAGTTTGCAGATGGCCCCTTTTGAGGCATTATATGGGACGAAGTGCAGAACACCATTGATGTGGGATGGAGTTGGTGATCGCAAATTGTTTGGGTTGAACTTGATTCGAGATTCTGAGGAGAAGGTCAAGTTGATCCGTGATAGACTCAAGATAGCTCAGTCTAGATAAAAGAGTTATGCCGATGCTAAATGCAAGGAAGTGATTTACGAAGTGGGAGATAGAGCATATCTGCGAGTGTCTCCACTTCGAGGTATTAAGAGGTTTGGAGTCAAAGGAAAGTTAGCACCACGATTCGTGGGGCCATACAGAGTTCTGGAACGCAGAGGAGAAGTTGCATACAAGTTGGAACTACCAGAGGGTTTGTCAGGAGTTCATGATGTGTTTCATGTTTCCCAACTGAGGAAGTATCATGCAGAGATGGCAGATATTCCTTTGAGAGACACAGTGCCTCTAGAAGCAATTCAGTTGGATAACGGTCTAACTTATGAGGAGAAGCCTGTTAAGATTCTTGAGACTGCCAAGAGGATCACTCGTACCAAGGTCATCAAGTTCTGCAAGGTTCAGTGGAGTCATCACACCGAGGAGGAAGCTTCTTGGGAACAAGAAGAAGGTCTCAAGCGTGACCATCCACACCTTTTTGCTGGCCAACCCGAATCTCGAGGACGAGATTCATCTTAAGGGGGGTAGGTTTGTAACATCCCAATTTTATTAAATTAGCATGTTAATAGGATCATCATATTGCATATCATATTTTTATTGCATTTGGAGTTTATGATGTTTAAGCTTTCCACTCACATAAAATAATAGAGAGGGGATAATATGACTTCCTCAAAATATAAATGAGTGCGAAAGTATTTAAAGTATATTTGGTGTTTTCAGGGTTGCATCGAAAATTATTTTGTTAGCCAGAGTTAAATTTATTGCATTAGAAAAAAATATTTTCTAAATTATATGAGCAGGAATTAATGTTCCTTGTGCTCTATTTTACAAATAAGGATTTTAGGAATTTTCTGATATATATATTACTTTTTCTGATTCTGATTTGGGAAAAAAGTTTTCAAAAAAAAGAAAAAAAGAAACACACACGCACGCACACAGGCCGGCCGAAGCCAGCCACCAGGCCACTCGCCCGAGCTAGCCAGGCCGATCGCCCGAGCCCTCCCCAGCGCTCGCTCGCTCGCGAGCCCCTCCCCACGATCTTTCCCTCTCTCACACGCCTGTCAGGTGGGGCCCGACCCCATCGTCTTCAACCTCCGACGCAGCACTCGTTGGATAACCCAGTGCTCACAGCTCCTGCATCGGCCGCACGAGGCTCTCGGGATAGAGCCTATCCGCAGCTCCGCATCACCTCTAGCCGCGCCTATAAAAGGCCCTCAATGTCCTCGTCCCATTCAGCCAACCCGCACCACCTCTTGCTGCTCGTAGCCGTCACCATTGCCACTTGGATCTCGCCGGCCGAAGCTCCTTCGTCGGAGTGCCACGTCGTCGGTGAACCTCCCCTACCTCTTTTTCTTCACGAAATCAGACCCCCTCGTCCTTGTGCACCTCCCTGACATCTTCATTTTCCCCTAGGTTTGACGGAGCCGCCACCCCGACGACATGCGTCGCCAGAGTTCACCGGAGTACAGGAGCTCGCCCTGTTCCATTCGGTCGTCCCCGCCGACCGCCGTCACCACCGTTCGTCTGCCCCCGTCGCGCCTCACCCTCCCACCACCTCACCTGCACCGGAGACCGCCGGAGCCGCCGCCCAGTCGACGCCGAGCTTTTGACCGACGCCGCGCTAGCATCTCTGTAAGCCTCGCCGCTCCTCTGTTCGTACGCAGCGTAGATTAAGATAGTTTTTTTAGATCGAACCGGTAGGTTTAGATGTAGATTGGTTTTTCTTACGCGGTTAACCATAGTCTGTTTTAAAATAACCTTTCGGTTTTCTTTAGTTTGGTAGTTTGCGAACGTTCATCGCATAGCTTTGGCAACGAACATAGTCAACCAACCAGGGCTGACCGCATCGCGCTCTAGCCACGGACGTTCACACTTTAATGTTTTCAGAAACGTTCCTGTAGCAGTTTTTTTAGATTTAATTCAAAACTTCAAACGGCCTTAACTTTTTAACTGTAGATCGAAACAAGATGAAATCAGCGGCTAAATTTTCGTCTCGAATAGCCCTAACCAGAGAACCCATAATTGCAAATTTTTGCAAGTTCAAATTTGAAATTATTTCAGATTTAAATTTAAACTTCATTAGGTCATATCTTTGAAATGGTATACCCGTTTGAAGTGATTCTTTTTGCACCACGTCACACGAACTAAATCCTTTGCCATGAACTTTTGCCACAATATATTCTACACAATTATTTTCTGTTCACCATAATTTTACTAGAAGGCCTTGTAGGAACACTAGTGTGCGTCACGAAATTTTGAACACTATTTATACTTTGAAAATTTTCATGCTAATGACTTGTGTTGGATTTTATTTGGCTTTTGCAAATATTTGGTGCATGTTTTTCTTTGAATTGTATGAATGCTTGTTTATGTGTGTTTATTTACTTTGAAGGCAAGTTACATTTTGATCATACATGTTTTATCTATGGTTTATTTTTGCACATAGTCCTTTGATGTAGGAGTGCATGGTAGGAGTTTATACTTGTTGGTTTTACTATCACTCAGTAGTTCATTTGAGGTAGGTCTCAACCGTACCAACTTTGTCGCCACCGTGTTATGTTATAATGCTTCGCCAAAGTAGACATGGATTGGGGAGTGTTATCACCTGGAGATGTGAGTGACAAAGTAGTAACTAGGACCCACTTTAATGAACTACCTGGGTGGAAATTGGTTTGTATGGTGGCAAAGTACAGTGGGAGCATTCATGGGAATCCCTGGGAGTGCACACTAGTGGTCCGTCCACCCAGGCTCAAAGGGGTCAACCTTATTTTTATGTCTATAAGCTTCCGTGTGCAGCCGCAAGCTAATACACTACTGGAAAAATGGCTATAGCTAATATGGACATTAATGGCGCACCATGTATGTGGTGCGCCACTGCTATATGGCAGTGGCGCACCAGATATAGGTGCGCCACTAATGACCATATTACTAATGGCGCACCCGGTGTGTGGTGTGCCATTACTAGTTTTGTCCTGGCCCCACACCCTTCCCAGACTTAGCAGTGGCGCACCAGGGGAAAGTGCGCCATTACTAGTTTTAACTAGTAATGGCGCACCACACCCACGGGGCGCCACTACTAACAATTATTTTTCAATTTTTTTCTTTCAAAACTAGTAATGGTGCACCACACACCAGGTGCGCCATTAGTAACCCTGGTTACCAATGGCGCATTCTTAGGAGGTGTGCCATTGGTAACCTGAGAGCAGCTAGATATTTTTGACATCCACCTACCACACTCACTTTCCCCACTTTATTCTCTCCACCTCTACCAAGCTTGGTCTCGGCTGCCTCCTCCTCCTCACCTCATTTGCACTATAGATTCACCCAAATTAAGTGGTTAAATTTTCTTTTTTTGATAGGTAAGTAAGGGGAAAGCTTTCTTTATGTTTTAGATCTACTTTTTTCTCCCTCCAACGTACACACTTTTTATGTCCTAGATCTACGTATGTTTGTGGTGTTGAATATGTTTGTGTTTGCAGGTACCGGTATTTGAAATGCGATAGTTGCCAATATTTTGCCGGAATGTTGATTCATTTCCGTTTCGGCGAGAATTTGGCACTATGCATTCTTTTTGGTCCTATTTTTAGGCAAAGTCATGCCAATTTTTTTTTGGTTCTAAAATATCGTTTTGCTCTACCCCGCAGGCGACCATGGTCCGCACGATGACCGAAGGCATCGTGAATAGGTTTTTGAGCTCCGCGAAGGCCGAGATGCTTCAAAAGAACGAGACAGAGATAAGATGTCCATGTCGAAGATGCAAGCTGAAGAGCCTTATGGACCCGGATTCCAGACAGGTGTGGGACCACCTGCTCGTGCGTGGTTTCATGGATGGCTATCGGCGGCAAGGTGATGAAGATGATTATGAAGTCGTCCATGGGGGCCTGGCAAGAAATATGGAAGGGCAGCAAGACAATAGCGGCGAGGGCGGGCGAGAAGACGAAGAATCTCCAGGACATGATCACGAAGTAGATGCTGGACACAGTCATCATGTAGAAGATGCCGGGCATGATGATGAGGAAGATCAAGACGAAGGGCATGATCATGAAGATGAAGATGCTGGAGCAGACGACGATGGACCATCGATGGGCTGGGTGTAGGACCCTTATATTCAAGAGCTGCTTCTCAAGCAGACGGGTAACGCAAGAGCTGCCGCCCGAGAGAAAGCCAAGCTAGATCAACTGGAGATAAACGCGGTTACTCCATTGTATGAAGGATGCAGGCCGGAGGATACCCGCCTGAAAGTAACGCTCATGGCTCTAGAGATGAAGGTAAAACACAAAATTACCGACGCATGCTTCGACGAGAACATGTCATTCTGGCACGAACGTCTTCCCAAGGGGAACAAGTGCCCGACCAGTTTTGAGGAGGCGAAGAAAATCGTTTGTCCTCTGGATTTACCGCACGTGAAATACCATGTGTGCATGAACGATTGCATCATTTATCGGGACGAGTACGCGGAGTCTACCATATGTCCGGTGTGCGGCATCACTCGATACAAGAAGAGGAAGAAATCTCCTCGAAAAGTGGTGTGGTACTTTCCGATCACTCCTCGTCTGCAGCGGTATTTCGCGGACCCTAAGCAAGCAGAGCTCCTGCGTTGGCACGCGGATAGGGAGGAGAAGAAGCGAGAAGATGACGGAAATGATCTGGAGATAAATAAAAAATACAAGATGCCGAGTCACCCTAAAGATGCGAGCCAGTGGCAAGCGTTGAACTTCGAACACCCAGAATTTGGGGACGATCCAAGGAACATCATGCTGGGCGCGAGCACCGATGGAGTCAATCCGTTTGGCAGCCAGAGAAGCACACATAGCACCTGGCCTGTGTTTGTGTGGATGTACAACCTTCCCCCCTGGATGTGCATGAAGAGGAAGTACATTCACATGCGTATGCTAATTGAAGGGCCGAAACAACCAGGGAACGGCATCAATCTGTATCTGGGGCTGTTGAAAGAGGATCTAGACATGCTGTGGAAAACGCCAGCCAATACGTGGGACGCCGCAGCGAAACAATATTTCCCTATGAGAGCCGCACTGCTCACGATGGTGCACGACTATCTCGGTTACGGATATGTCGCGGGGCAAGTGGTCCACGGATTTTCTGCATGCGTCAGGTGCATGGATGACACAACGTATCGCCAGCTAGATAGAGATCTCGGGTCTTCGAAAACCATGTTCATGGGACATCGAAGGTGGCTTCGCGACAATGACGCATGGAGAAAACACAAGGATCTGTTCGATGGTGAAACCGAACCCTGAAGACCCCCACGTACGAGGAGCGGCGAGGAAATAGACGAGCTGTTGAAAAATTGGAAAGAGTGCCCACCGCCGGGAAAGAAGCGAAAGGCGCCAGAGCCGTTGCTGAAGGTATGGAAAATGAGGTTTATTTTCTGGGACTTACCGTACTAGAAGATCCTCCGTGTGCCTCACAGCCTTGATGTCATGCATATTACGAAGAACGTGTGCGAGAGTCTGCTTGGTACCCTGCTCAACATGCCAGAGAGGACCAAAGATGGGCCGAAAGCAAGGGCAGACTTGTAATCAATGGGCATCAGGGAGGAGCTTCATGCAAAACACCCTAATGATGATGACGATGAGGTGAAGGACACGGAAAGTCGTCGCAAAGGCAAAAAGGCCAAGAAGATCGAATATGACTGCCCTCCCGCATGCTTCACTCTAAGTCAGAAGGAGATCGAGCAGTTTTTCACCTGCCTCGTAGGAGTAAAACTTCCTTACGGTTACGCGGGGAAGATAAGCAGATACCTAGACTCAGCGAAGTAGAAGTTCAGCGGGATGAAGTCTCACACTGTCACGTGCTGATGACGCAGATACTTCCAGTTGCAATCCGTGGGATCATGGACGCGCACGTCCGTGAAACGCTATTTGGCCTATTTAACTTTTTTGACGTCATCTCTCGGAAGTCGGTTGGCGTGAGGCAACTCAGAAGGCTACAGGAAGAGATCGTGGTGATGCTATGCGAGCTTGAGATGTACTTCCCGCCCACATTCTTTGACGTTATGGTGCATCTGCTGGTCCATATCGTGGAGGATATCATCCAACTCGTGCCGACGTTCCTACACAGCATGATGCCGTTCGAAAGGATGAATGGTGCCATCAAAGGATACATTCGCAACAGGGCACGTCCAGATGGAAGCATAGCCAAGGGCTTTCTGACCGAAGAGTGCATCTCCTTCTGCACAAATTATCTAGGCATCGAGAACCCCGTTGGTCTGCCCGTCAATAGGCACCTCGGCAGGCTCGCTGGATGGGGTCACCGCGAGGGTCGCCGCGAAATGCTTGTCGACTTCAAGGGTCGACTCGCCGACTTTGAAAGAGCAAACCTAGTCATGCTACAACACATAGACGTGGTCGATCCTTGGGTGGTAGAGCACAAAACCTTTATTGAGAAGACGTACAATGACCGAAGCCAACAGAGGACGGACGGAGATATAATCAAAGAGCGCAACTCATGTTTCACGCGTTGGTTCAAGGACAAGCTTCTGTCATACCCTTTACATGAGGATTCTTCCGCGGAAGAAAAACTCATATTTGCCTTGTCACAGGGCGCCGAGCACAACCTGATGACCTATGAGGCATACGATATCAACGGCTACATATTCTACACTGAGGAAAAGGACATGAAGAGCGATTATCAAACTCCAGGGTAACGATGGAATCCTACACCGGTAACGACAAGGACAGATACTACGGAAGAATCGAGGAGATCTGGGAGCTGAGCTACGCTGGAGAGAAGGTCCCGATGTTCCATGTCAGATGGGCCAAGAGTGTCCTAAAAGAAGATCGGTATTTCCCCACCATGGTTATACCCGAAGCCAAATCCAAGACCGCGGGCGCAAACGTCACCGCGAAAAATGAGCCATGGGTACTGGCTTGCCAAGTGGACCAATGCTTCTTCATTACTGACCCGTCAAAGCCCAGTTGTGTTGTCGTGAGGAGAGGCAAAAGGAACATCATCGGATGGATGGAGTCGCCAATGAGCAAGACTTCAACAAGTACGGGGACCCGAAGATGGAAGATGACGACGACGATGAAGTACCATACACCACAAGAAGAAGCAGGACCACCCTACCTAAAGGACGTCCGTTCAAGAGAAGAATTCAAGGGGTTCCGGGGCTAAATTATTCAACCGCGAGAAAGAAGGGCAAGAAGATTGTGAAAAGGTAGCTAAGATTGAATCACGACGTGTCGGCCACGTGTGTGTGTGTGTCAGTGGCAAGCTCAATCTTTGATGACTGTTATTTCATGTCACTTGATTTCAACCACGTCATCTAATTCTAAATCTTTGCACAATGGTTTTATCACTCCATTTGCATTTTCCTTTTCTTTTATCTCAAATCTTAAATGATTACATGCAACTAAAAATCCAAAAAAATAAAAAAAAGTTAGTAATGGCGCATCAGGAGAAGGTGCGCCGTTGCTATCATGGTGTTTATGGCGCACCCCTAAAAGGTGCGCCATTGATATACCAATTTTTATGGCGCACCCCTAAAAGGTGCGCCATTGCTAACCGACGACCCCGTCATCCTCCGCCTCAACCCCCTCCTCTCCTATCCTCATCACTCCCCGAAGCGTTGCACCGCGGCTAGGCTCACCCCCGTGCGCCACAATCGGCTAGGGTTTCGCCCTCCCAGCCCCGCTCCGCCGTCGCCTCCCACCCCCGCCCTCGCCGCCCTTGCCTCCCGCCTCCCGCCCCCCGACTCCTGGATACCATCCCCGCGGCCATCCTCGACCATGCCCTCTGTCGCCGGCCACTTCCATGGAGCTCCCGCGCCAGCAGATCGACGCCGCCGGGCCCGTCCACCCCGTCTTGCCGCCGCCCATCCCGTCCCCGGTCTCCAGCGCGCCTCCGCCCAGGTTTGACCCCCGCCTCTAGCTCCCCTTCCTCTCCAGCTCCCCTTGCAGGCGAGGTGAGCTTCCATCCCCTCCCCCTCTCTCCCGTCTACTCGCCCCATCAACCCCTACCTGATTGTGTTTATTGATTATGTTTCCACATAAATGTATTATATCATTTCTTCTGTGATTGTGTTCATAGACAAGTGAATATATTATTTGTTAGTCTTGTCACTCTGCTTGCTATGGATGAAAATGAATTGAATCCTTGGTCAAGCTGTGATGCTTGCTTTGCATTTTTCTCAAGTTGTGATGCTGCAGATAGGTACATCCTGGAAACTGAAGTATCAGCTGAGCATTTTTTGCTAATACTCATTTGTTGGCTTGTTTTTGTGGCAACAAAATTTCTGCAAACAATCAGCAAACTGAGATTTCATATAGTA
Organism: Hordeum marinum; assembly: GCA_022496015.1. NCBI lineage: Eukaryota > Viridiplantae > Streptophyta > Magnoliopsida > Poales > Poaceae > Hordeum > Hordeum marinum. Next base: position 453,695,488 of record CM039678.1, read on the forward strand.
GTGACACAATCAGCCACTGTTTTTTTAATGGAAGGAGTGTCTGGAGCGCTGGATGCATAGGCCTGTCAATATTTTAAATTGCCAAGCACCCGTGTGTCCTAGAATGTTGACGCCAGGACAAATAGTTATCCCTTTCTCCTGAAATGTTGATTAATTTCCGTTTCGGTTGAGAATGGGGCACTCCTAGGTCAAGAAAATTAGCAAAGGTCATGCCCAATTTTCTTGACCTAGAAGGTGCCCGATTCTCAACCGAAACAAAAATTCTTTTCCTATATGCAACCGACTATACAACCTCGTTTAATGATGATAGTATCCACAGCCTCGTCTAATGATGATAGTATCCACAAAAATGTTTAATTATTAGTTATTTCTCTACCCCCCTCCCACCCCTCAATTTTTCTCATTGTCTTTTCTAGGTTTCATTGTGTTTCATACAATATTACTTTCATGATTTCCCGTATTATTATTATGTTTTCCCCACATTTTCTTTTATATGTTTTATTTTTCAAAAAAGATTAATCAGATAAATGCCACTCGAATTCTAGCGGTTCCAAGGAACGCCACTACAATTTCCAAACTTTGAAAAATGTCATTTCCGGTGACATTTTTCAAAGTCTGCAATGGCATTTTTCAAAGTTTGCAAAATTTGTAGTGGCATTTTCCAAAGTTTGGAAATTGCAGGTCAGAATTGCTAGAATTCAAGTGGCATTTATTTAATTAATCCTTTCAAAAAGGGATAAACTTCAACCTTTTGTTTTTCATATTTTTTTTATTTACCTCACTTTTCTCGTGTTTTTATGTGGGAACAAATACTTGATGGTTGTACGAAGTGAGAGTCTATATTTTTTGTGTGTGGAGAGAACCTAGCTCACGTTGTGGGGGAAGATAGCATATAATTGTACCTTCTAGGTTCATGTCCTCCTAGGCATGAATCTGAAGTCACAATTATATTATAAGGCTGGGCGAAAGAAGAGAAAGACCAGCTCGGAAAGTCAGGAGCGCGAGGTTAAAGAACTCAAGGCACAAGTGGCGTGGATTCCGGAGATAGTCCAAGAGCAAGTGCGAGACCTACTGGGAGCGACGATCACCGCCATTATGCCTTCCTTGCTATAGGGGCTGCGGGGGTGGATTGCGGGCGGCCAACAGGGGCCACCCCCGATTCCCAGCTTCACGGGCAGCAACTCGCACAACGCGCCGGCATTGGTGTCTCCGACGGAGGTGGCATTGGTGTCTCCGGCGTCGGCGAAGGTATTGGAGCTTAATGCACCCAGGTGTGGGAAGAATATGCCATCTGGCACCTCGGCAGCAAACGGCCCCTCCGTCACTTGCCCGCCCGGCGTTGGCAATGCCTTGACATTAGCCGAGCTCGACACCATCATGGTAACTAAGCCTCGGCCGATGACTTCATCTCCTTGCCTTTGACTGGGCATCCCTGACGCCCTACATGTTTTCGCAAGGCACCACCAACGTTCCATGCACTCTCCTGCACTTCGTGGATGGCGAGTTGATCGATGTCGCCGAGGCCAAAATCGTTGAACCAGGCAACCGCGTGTTCCACGGTAATCCGATGCCACCCACCGTGTATAGGGTTCAACTGGTTCGGGTGCTGCGGGGCTGCGATGACTTGTTACCTCCATATTGACCCCCTGGGGCCGATGAAGATGATGTGATGACCCTTAGCGCCTTCTTAAACTGGTCCATGCTTTGGCCGAAGAGCCAGATTCGTTTGGGGGCGGGGGACACCACCCCACAGACAACACCGCCAGTCGTGTCGGTGCCAAGCCATGGCAAGACCGCCACAACGCTACCGCCGTTAGTTGATCCAGACATGCATATGGCACAGGATCCAGACGATGACGACGGTACATTTTCCAATGTCGATAAGTACATCAACAAACATGGGTACGGTGACGAATTCTTGGGGCCTCCTTCTCAAGAACCCAAGCCTGCAAAAGACGATCGCGATCTAGCTGGTACCGCGGAGAAACCCAATTGCAACAGGCGTCGTCTGTTCAGTTCTCAGGAGATGCCTCTAGCTGCCGCCTTCACCAAGACTCAAATAGCCGAGGTGCGAAATATTATCAGCCCCAACACACTCAAGAAGGTGGTCTCTGAGCAGAACTCGATCCCATTATAGCAGAAGAAGTAGAAGGGATGGAAAAGAAAAAATAACAAGGGTGCGAGCCAGCCGACACCGAGTACGATCCGTGCTCAGGACGGGCCACCAATACCTAAGGATATCTCGAGGAGGGTGCATGTGGCGGGTAGGCCGATGCTACCGACTAATCTGCTCAATGCTGCAACCGGTGCTATGCGGAGTCTGCATGACGGTGTTGTTTCTATGGAGAAGCGGCGTCTCTCCGAGAATGATGTGGCATACCCGGTTTTCGTGGCCAAGGTGCTGGAGGGCAAGGGCTTTGTCGATAGCACCATCGGGCGTATGATCGTCCTGCGGTTTGATGACATCTTCGCTATGTTTAACCTTTATCCGCTGCACTACACCTTCATTCGGCTATTTTCGCTCAGTATGGAGATGCGGATCATTAGAGACAAGACCCCGGACATCGTGATAGTCGACCCCTTCTACATGCGTGCCAAGATCTTGGGCAGCACTGGGGACCGGCAAGTCGCGAGTTCATACCTCGAAGGCGTCATTCTGGCGAACCCAGATAAGGATAACTTCCTCGTGCCTTACTTTTCCAAGTAAGTCATCCCCTCACTGCCCCGTAACATATGATTTCTTAGATTTCGATCGTTCTTTTTTTTCTAACATTCCGTCTTTTGTGCAGTGACACACATTGCACACTCATCCTCTTAAGCCCGAAATATTCCATGGCCACGTATTTCGACTCGGACCGTCAGTCGAATAAAGACTACACAAATATCAAGAAAGTTCTTGATGATGCTCTCCCCAGCTACGCCAAATCTGGAGGCACCTTCAGGAGGCCAATTTGTAGGTACGACAAGCATGTGTTCACCCACGTAACGACGTTCCCCTGCGTCAAGCAGCCGCCTGGCTGTCAGAAGGATGCCTACTACACCTTCCATCACATGCGGGCGATCGTACGGGACCATCATCACCTTATGCTACCAAATAATCTCAAAGAATGGTCCGCACGCTTGTCGGCAATCCAGGACGAGGACATCAGACAAGAATTCTTTCGCATCTAGTCGGAGTTTGCGGAAATCATCTATCAAGACGTCCTTCGTACCTCGGGGCAGTTCTACCTCAACTATCAACCGTCCAACAGTGAAATAGAAACAACGCTACAAATGCAGGCTGACAACGACCGCACATTCATGACCATCACGAAAGATGGTGGCTTCATCCATGCTCCGGTCCTTGAGTCGAGTCGAAAGTATTGATGCTATGTAGTTCTGAAATATTGATTAGCTCATGTTGTAATTAAACTTTAATGAACTTGTATGTCTCTTTAGTTTGGACAGTTGTTCAACTTATATGTAATTGATGCAATTTATTAGTAGGACCATGAATCGTGCTATTAATGTGTTGCTTTTCTCTTCCGATCCTTTTGTTGCATACTTATATATTGCTTATATATTATCTGTGAATTGCTACTAACATTTTGTTTGTCTAGTGCATAGAGATGCCGTCGTATGTCGTGTACAAGGGTGACGTTCCCGGAGTCTACGACGACTGGGAGGAGTGTCGGAGAAAGGTTCACCATTTCAGCGGTAACAGTTACAAAGGGTACACCACTAGGGCGGAGGTGGAAGCTAGATTTGCGCGCTATCTAGCGGGAGAGAGGAGGGAGTGGAGGAGGAACCGGATGACGACCAGTTTCATCGCGATGATGCTCATCATGACCGCAACCCTCTTCTATGTGATGGTAGTTTAGATATCGACTTGTAATGTGAAGACAAACTCGCTATTCGCGGTCTCGAGACTTGTAATGTTCTAACTTTGTTCGGTATTTTGAATTCGGAGACTAATATGATGAATTTTATTCGGAGACTAATCTTCTATTGTATTTGATAAATCTTCTGTTTATATATTGTGCTGTTTATATTCTATGTTGTAATGTATTTTGTAACCTGTGCAAATATCAGAAAAGCAAAAAATAATAATTCCTAATATTCATAGTAGTGGCGCACAGAAATAAACACACCAGTGGTGCATTATCTAAAAGTGCGTCATTAGTAACCCGGAGCACAAGGTACACATGGCCCCTTGGAGTAACAGCTGTGGCACACTTCTGGGCCTAGTAATGGCGCACTTTAGCTGCACCATTAGTGTCTAGGATAGTAATGGCGCACCAGGTGGTGCACCACTGTTATGTAGATTAACAGTGGCGCACCAGGCGTGCACCATTACTATTTATTAGTAATGGCGTGATAATAGTGGCACACCTATAGTGTGCCATTAATAGCCAAAATAGGTGCGCCACTAACAACCTTTTTTCTAGTAGTGATATGGGCTCTGGCTTAGTTGAGTAGATGATGTGACCTCTTCCGGTATAGGCTAGCAGATGTAGATGATGTAGGTGTACCGGCCTATCCGTGGGTTAGGGGAGATGCTTTTGAAAGACTATGTCTCGATCTTCCGATCAAGGATGTGGTCGAGTCTTATGGGGAAAAGTGCACAACCTCTGCAGAGTTAAAATCTAATCGATTAGCCGTGTCCCCGGTCATGGACAACTTGAGATTTTAGTAGTGGAAATGTAGGGAGATCTCATCACTCTTAATTAATCAACTGGGTACAAAATTTTGGAATGACTAAGATGGGCATCATCTCAGACTTATGATATTTGTAGAAGTAGAACAATTATTTTTGATAGGGAAAAGCTAGCTTTATGCAAAACTAAACTTAGAGCTTTCCACCAGCCAAATTGCATGTACTATGTAGGCTCATTACACTTATGATGTGACTTGCCAGTACATTCCATGTACTGACCTACACGGCTGCAACTTATCATGTTGCAGATTTATCCAACGATGAATAAGGTGCGATAGGTCGTTGTTCTGCACTCAACTTGCTCCTGGAGTTGATGGACTCGTTACACTTATTGCTTCCGCATGCTTTTGTATTACTTGGCCTTAGGCCATATTAATGTAATAAATACTCTATGAGGATTCTCGATGTAATAAATGTGTGTTGAACTCTGTTGTAAATCATCAAGTATTGTGTGTGTCAGCATACCGATCCAGGGATGACACTTAAGCACAAAGACTCCGATCCCTTGAGATCGGGTCGCTACAGATAAAGACTATTCTATATGCAGTAAGGCTTTGTGGCTCTATGTCTGAAGTTTTTTTTGCATTAAAGCTAATTTTTTTATTTTCCTACAACAAAGGAATATCAGGAGTTTTCACTACAGAGTTATCTAACATGACATGGTTCCGCCAACCAATGTCTTGATGCCCACAAGTATCATAGGTTGCCCACAATTAATTATCAGTCCAGTGTTGAGAGTTCAGAGATAGATCCAAGTCCAGAGTCTCAAATTGTCCATAACCGGGGACCAGCTAATCGATTAGGTTTAACTCTGCAGAGTGTTGTGTACTTTACCCACAAGATTCGTTCCCTCCTTGTAAGTCCTCGCACTGCCGGCTGTTTGAGAACAGGACGAACGAAACATGGTCTTTCAGAGTGTTTCCCTGGCCACTGCCAGTGCCCATCCAATCCTAATGTCGACTACATCTCGTAGCACTGCCCAACCAGAGTCACAACAAAGATCAACCAAGCCAGAGCTCATAATGACTTGTGGCTACACAGGTAAGCTTCCGGACATGAAGTATTCATCCGTCTCTTTGAGTCTGGGTGAAGCTTTCCGCAAGATATCATGGCGCTTCTCCATGCATCCCGGCCATCCACTGGTTACTCCAGGGTGCCCATCAAATCCATCCTTCACTCGTAGTGTGTATTGAAAACTTGTTTCTCGAGTCTTGAAGTCTTGAGGTCTTGAAGATGCCTTCATGAAGTTGTCATTTTGACATGGAGTCTTCCTTCTCACACCACTCACGAAAACTCATACCATACCCCGTCTACTTTAGCATAACATTAAATATAACTAGCGTTCTCGGGACTTTAGTAACAAGTGGTGGGTTCCTACCTCATGCATTCTACTCAACTACAAGAATTTCAATAACACTACTGGAGGGATTTTTTGAATGATGTAACTACATGCAATAAAACATAGGTATGAAATAGATGGTCAAAGTGAACATGCCCGGTAAGGTTGATGAAGATAATATCGCTCTCAGAAATAACTTGATAGAACTATACATCACTCTCCGATGAAAATCTATATAATCAAACATTGCATTCATATAAGCAATCATACTAGCAATCAATACTAACAATCAAAAAGTAACACAAAACCAAAACTCAAAAGAGTTGTGATGAAGGAAATACTTAAGGCAAAAGTAAAATAACAAAACTTCATCAAATCAACCATGTGTAGTTTTCCCTACAAATAACCTATTTTCAAAAGTAACAAAACAAAAACAAAGTAAAATATAACAAAAGTATTTTAGTAAATATTTTACTAGCAAAAATAATTACTTTTGAAGAACAACTAAGAACTAAGAAAACAATACTCTAAACAATATAATTTTTGCCTAATAAACTTAACAACAGGAAAATAAAATAAAATACTAAAATAAGAGAAAAAAATATATAATAACTAATTTAACATAAAGTAAAACTTATAAAACAATTTATGAAAACAATTTCAAATAGGAAATCCAACTAGCAATGAAATCAATTTGGAAGTTATTATGAAACTAGAATTGATTTCATGCTATCAAAAATAATAAATAACATAAAAATAAATTTGGTTGAAGTACTAATGCTAACTAACAGAAAACAAAGTAAAATTTGTCAACTAAATTAAAATAAAACAATTTAAAGCAAAAGAAATAGAAATAAACCTAAAAATAACTAAAACAGAATCTGTTTTGCTTGAAACCCTAATTTAATATATTCTAGAAAATCTTAACTTCTAGAAAATTCACTAGTGACAAGTAGCAAAAAGAATCAACTCAAAACCTCTTTTTAAACTCAAGTTATAAGCAAATTAGTGTTTGAAGCAAATCTGTTTGAATTCAAATTTAAATTATTCAAATATGGTCAAACTTGATAGATACAGAAACTAGACAATTTTTTTTGACACAATGAAAAAAGAATAAAATAAAAAAAGTTAAAAACATGAAAGGTATAAAGAAAACAAAATCAGAACTAATTTGTAAAAGAAACTAAAACAGAAAAAGGAAAACTACTCTAACGAATAGGGGGCTACGTGGCTTCTTATGATTAGTCCTAAGGTGTGCACGCTAGAGCTAAACTGGTGGACGGCCGGAACTTAAAGGAAAATGCTTCGGTCAAAAATAGCTAAAAGAAAACCGGGCGGTTCATTTAAAATAAACCGAAGAGGTATGTTGCTTCTAATCCACGTCGTTAAGATTAGATCTAATAGAGGGAGTGACTTACAGGGGCAAGGTCACCGGCGAGGGTATTCCGAAAAGGCGGCAATGGCGACATGGAGCTCGGGGTCGTTGGGGAGGGAGCTTCGGTGGGTCTCCGGCGATGGTGACGGCACGAGACGATGCGTCATGAATCAGCTCGTCCAGTGGTGGTCGAAGGCAAACTCGGGGACAACAGTGGTGAGCTATATGAGCTCGGAGAGCTCTGGTAGAGGTCGAGCTCCGGCGAGAGTGGTGGTGCGGCGTTCTAGAGGGCCTCCGGCGAGGATGAGAGCACCAGGCAAAGGCGGAGACGCTCCGGTGTCGATTTGTGGCGACGGTGGGGCTCAGGGTTGGGTGAGGTGAGCGGCACAAGCTCGAGGAGCTTCGGTGGTGGGGAGGAACTCCGGCGAGGTTCTTGGGCGATGTTCTGGTGACGGGGAACATAGGGATCGGGGTGGAACGGAGTGCGGGCAAGGCAGGAAACTTATATAGGGGCTCGGGGTTGCTCGGGAAAGGAAAGAGAGGGAGATCCGGCTCGGATCCGGCGAGTCTCTAGCGACGGGAAGCAAATCGGGGCAGGGGAAGGAAGGTGACTATGGCGTGGGCTCGGTCGGTCGGGTGGGTCCACGCGACAGAGAGAGAGGGGGAAGGAAAGGGATCGGATACCCGATCGGGTATCGATTCGGTAGCGACACGGGCGATGGGCCAAATCCACTAGTGGGCCTCCGAGCAATCTTTCCTAATAAAAGAAAAAATTCCTTTTATAAAACAAAAACAGAAAAGGAAGTTGAATAAAAGGAAAACAAAAATACTTTTATATAGACATATTATATATCAAAATGACCAGAAAAATAAAATCTAAAATATGAACACATTTTCACTGTCAAACAAAATTCCTAGAAAATCAGTAAATTCAAACAGTGCTACCGTTGCATATAAAATTCAAAGAAATCATTTTGAAAATACCAAAATGCCTCCAAATTCATTTATCTCCATTTTTATTTTGAAGGGTTTTACCCTATTTTCCATATATTTTATTTTTGGAGAAAAATAAAAATTTAAAACAAATTTCAAAAATGGCTTTGAAACCTAATATGAAATATTTGAGAAATAATTTTTTGAGTTTTATAAATTCAAATAAAATTCAAATGGCCCCTAGTTTGGAGTGTCATATTACTCCTCTCAAAATTTTGTCAAGGGAATTTGAATACTTTCAAACTTTAAAATGGAACCAAATATGAAATGAACTCCATAACAGAAAGATTTCAACTAGTTTTCAAATTCACTTTTCAAATGTTTTATTATGAAGAAGTCATGTCATCTTCTCTCACTGATTTGGAATTGGATGAATTTTGAATTCAAAAGCAAAAGGGGAAAGTCATGTCATTCCCTCTCATTCAAAAGTTTTTAAAAGTTTCAAAATTTCACTCAAATTCAATCACTCGATCAAACAATCAATCATTCTATTACTTAATATAACATTCCAAATTTGGGATGTTACATACCTATCACACTTAAAATGAACCTCGTCCTCGAGATTCGAAAAGCGCTAGAAAGAAAAGGTTAGGGTTTGGGGGTCTTATAGCAAATCCATTGACCAAGAAAGTGTGGGGTCTACCACACTTAAAATGAGAGTTACTGGTCCCTCGAAATCATGACGGTCCTCTGGGTGCATCTGTCTCTTCACATTCTTTATGATAGCTCCTTCGGTGATGCTCTTCTGTTTAAATCAAAATCTTGTGTTCTCATAACAAAATGTATTTCCTCTGATACTGGGTCTTCTTAATTGATAAGTCTCGTGTTCATTGTAAGTAACTTATCGATGATCTCATGGTGGTCTACCATTAGTGGTTATCCTGTAGTGAAATGGGTCTTGGCATCATTCCTCACCGAAAAATTCCTACGTGTGACAGCAATTGTCATGTACAAGGGGTTTTCATCATACCATTCTAAGGCTTAAACAAAAGCTTCAATGAATGTCGTCTCTTTACTATGGGTAAGCCACTTAGATTTACCATTCCAAATAACAAGAGCGAATGATAAGAGTAAGTCGTCATGGTGATCAATCCATTCCACACCCAAATCATTACTCTGTATAAGGTTTAGCGAATCTCGTAATCTAACACTTGGGCGTCCTCACAAGCATTGCAGAAAATTCTCTTGTCAATGAACAAGGTTCGGATAAATCCAATGATTCTACAAGCTGATCAAAAACATCTATCGTTTCTTCACATCTCCCAGGCTTTCGGATACTCCTAAGGAAAACGTCTGCTGATCAGTCATAGCTTCTTGAAAGTTTCTTCCTTCATAAAGGTAGGGTTTGATCCTTATCAATCCTGAGGTCTGTGGTTCTGTGGGCTCACAGCTTTAACTCATCCTTGAGGTTGCTAGCATTTCATATTCCAGCATTTCCTTCAGTTCACTCCATCATACCCTTGAGGCAATAAGCCACAAACTTATTCCACTCTATGGAATTCATTTTCCTTTCCATTGGCCTATTTAACCTTGGGTATTGTTTCATCACAATCATTCCTTTTCCGCATATTCCAACTTCCAAAGTACTTTGTCACAAATGTTGTCATCCACATAGTTTGATATGATACAACATTACCTTTAACTGTTTTCATTTGATCGAGACTCCTTGGCAATATGGCACTTTCTTATTCCATGGATCTTGTGGTTTTACCGATTACTACCACACTTAAAATGAAATGTACATATGCCTGCATAGACCATATTTTCTCATATCCTCGAAAATGGTCAGAGAGCTTTGTTCATAGAGTAACAACTCATAGGAAATCATGACACAATAAATTTCTTGATTCATGAAGTTATTACAATCTCAGAGACTTCCGTTAGAAAGTTTAACTCCATAATCTCATGAAAACAAGAGTGTTTCATGTTACACATATAGCCATCTCAAAACTTACTACTCCATTCTAGCTTTCTTTTCCTTTGGACATTCACTAGCATAATGTCTTGCTTCCTTGCAATGAAAACAAATGACGTCTGATAAATCTCGAGGCTCCTTGATGGTAGTATTTGCTCCTTGGGTTCTTGGTTCCTTTCCTGGGCACATATTGGCATAGTGACCATATCCTTACACTTGAAACATCTAATATGACTCAGGTCCTTCAGTTCTGGGGCTTGTCTCTTCCTGATATGCTTTCTCTTCTTCGTAGACCCTTCCGTACAGATCATAGCTTCTATTTCCTGAGGATCATACCCAAACATTTCTGTCGGTAATCCTTCCAGATATTCCTTTGGACAATCCTGTGAGATATGTCCTTCCTCTCCATAGGAATAACATGACTTGGTGTAGTACTCTATTGAGGTATCTCCAAATGGTACATCTTTTCTTGTCATTGGCATGGGCATACTCATTAGGGGTTCCTCAAAATTTTCCCTAAGGGTCTCTTTCTGTTGCTCGACAACTTGTCGTACCTTAGGATAAATGTGGCACTCAGCTAGGTAGTGGGTGGTTCCTTCACACAAGAAACAAGTCACCTGACTAGTTGGGCACTACTCAGCTGGATGATTTTTTTCACAATGAGGGCATCCTTCCTTGTGTTCTTCCTGGGTGTGTCCTATCTCTCCACATATCTTGCATGCACAAATCTTCTTCACATCTTTGCAACGGGGCTTCTGGGTGTTGGTGACAACATGAGATTTTTGCAGAGTCATCTTGAATTCTTCCCAAGTGATTGATGCTTGCCTATCATGGATAGCTTCATGCATCTTCCACCAATTTGCAGCACCTTCTGCAAAGTACCGAAGAGCATACCGGACCATCTCGTTCCTTGCAACATGGTTACTCCTTAGGTGATCCTCCATGTTCTGAATCCATTCTTCTATCTCTAACCGAGTCATCGATCTAGAATACACGAGTCCAACTTCATTCATCATCTATTGGGTTCAAGGTTTTGGGATGAGATGCATGAGAGAGAGAAGGGATACAAACAACTCAAAGACACAACACATCCAACTCAAGTCCACACATTCATACAGTTCAATCAAACTATAGTATCACCACCCACATAAGGTTGGTATGGTCGATCACACAAATCGCAAAAAAAAACATTTATCTTTATTTCTCTCATGGTGGGGCTACTACTAAGCTAGTCTATATCATGTCTTCGTCTTTAGTGGGCTTCTTCTGGTCTTGCGTGATCTTCTCAACTTCTTCTGCCAGATTGTCCCTGTTGACTCAGAGTTTCCGATGTCGCCCTTGTAGTTCCATGAGTTGGTTATTGAGCTTCTGAATTTCAACATCCCCGGCATGGGCCATGGTCTGACTATTCTTCAAGTCTTGACGAAGCTTCTAAATCTCGGGATCATGTTTCTTCAGATTGGCTATCTTCAGCTTCTCGTTCTTGAGGTTCTCACGAAGTGCTTCGTTCTCAAATAACTCTGAGAGAAGGTCCATTTGAAGGTTCTTGATGTAGTGCTCCAGTTCTTGATTGTACACAAGTATAGGTGAGAACTTCATCTTCCGTTCGTCTATCAGGATGATGTGTGCTCCATCAGGCTTCTGCCATCCAAGCCTTCCAAAGTAGTGTGCACTTAACTCAACACGATGACGATAGCTCAAACGTGCGATAGCATCATGGACAGCAGTGTTCATGCCCATCTCACATTCATGGTTCAATGTGCCATAGTTAATGTCTTCAGTCTTGGGGTCTTCTTTATGTCCAAATATTTTAGTTCGGACACCCCAAAATCCATACTTCCTCTTAGTCACCTTGATCTCAGGTATCGGCAGCTTCACCATCTGCACCAACTCCATGAGGAATGAGCCTCTGAGAACATCCTCGTAGTCCTCTCTTTTGTGCATAGTGTAGTTCTCCATCTTTAGTTTGAAATAGGGAGCGTTCAGTAAAAGAATTTAGAAGTTATGGGAGTAGGGAAAACAAAAGTTGTTACTATAAGGTCTTCCTATTTCTAAGCCATTTCCTAGGGTCACGTCCTACAGTCAACATGTGCTCTGATACCATTTCTGTAGCGACCCGACTCAAAACGAGTCAAGCCTCTATGTGTTCTATGCCATCCCTAGATCAGTATGCTGGCACACACAGTAAATCAATGTATATATCAAAGTGCAATCACATGTAAATAATGTAATACTGATATATACCTTGAAATCTCAGCGGAAACAGTCAACGGGAGTGGAGTCCCAATAACACCAACGGCAGGTTGAGTGCAGATCGTAACCCTGAATCGTACTCTTACTCGTCGTAGAACTTATCTGCAACATAAGACGTTGTAGCCATGTAGGTCAGTACATTGAATGTACCGGCAAGATCACCATAGAAGAACAGAAGATAAAGTCTATTCTATATGCAGTAAGTCTTTGTGGCTCTGTGTCTGAGCTTTTTTGCATTAAAGCTGATTTTGTTTTATTTTCCTACAACAAAGGAATATGAGGAGTTTTCACTACAGAGTTATCTAACATGACATGGTTCCACCAACCGATGTCTTAATGCCCACAAGTATCATAAGTTGCCCACAGTTAATTATCAGTCCAGTGTTGAGAGTTCAGAGATAGATCCAAGTCCAGAGGATCAAATTGTCCGTAACCGAGGACACAGCTAATCGATTAGGTTTAACTCTACAGAGTGTTGTGTACTTTACCCACAAGATTCATTCCTGCCTTGTAAGTCCTCGCACTGCCGGCTATTTGAGAACAGGACGAATGAAACATGGTCTTTTAGAGTGTTTCCCTGACCACTGTCAGTGCCCATCCAATCCTAACGTCGACTACATCTCATAGCACTGCCCAGCCAGAGTCACAACAAAGATCAACCAAGCCAGAGCCCATAATAACTTGTGGCTACACAGGTAAGCTTCCGGGCATGAAGTATTCATCCGTCTCTTTGAGTCTGGGTGAAGCTTTCTGCAGTATGTCATGGCGCTTCTCCATGCATCCCAACCATCCACTGGTTACTCCAGGGTGCAAATCCATCCTTCACCCGTAGTGTGTATTGAAAACTTGTTTCATGAGTCTTGAAGTCTTGAGGTCTTGAAGATGCAGGACTTGAAGATGCCTTCATGAAGTTGTCGTTTTGACGTGGAGTCCTCCTTCTCACACCACTCATGAAAACTCATACCAGACCCCATCTACTTTAGCATAGCATTAAATATAACTAGCGTTCCTGGGGCTTTAGTAACAAGTGGTGGGTTCCTATCTCATGCATTCTACTCAACTACAAGAATTTCAATAACACTACTGGAGGGATTTGTCGAATGATGTCACTACATGAAATAAAACATAGGTATGAAATAGATGGTCAAAGTGAACTTGCCTGGTAAGGTTGATGAAGATAATATCGCTCTCAGAAATAACTTGATAGAACTATACGTCACTCTCCGATGAAAATCTATATAATCAAACATTGCATTCATATAAACAATCATACTAGCAATCAATACTAACAATCAAAAAGTAACACAAAACCAAAACACAAAAGGGTTGTGATGAAGGAAATACTTAAGACAAAAGTAAAATAACAAAACTTCATCAAATCAACCATGTGTAGTTTTCCCTAAAAATAACCTATTTTCAAAAATAACAAAACAAAAACAAAGTAAAATATAACAAAAGTATTTTAGTAAATATTTTACTAGCAAAAATAATTACTTTTGAAGAACAACTAACAACTAAGAAAACAATACTCTAAACAACATAAGTTTTTGCCTAATAAACTTAACAACAAGAAAAAAGATAAAATACTAAAAGAAAAGAAAAAAATATAATAACTAAGTTAACAGAAAGTAAAACTTATAAAAAAATTATGAAAATAATTTCAAATAGGAAATCCAACTAGCAATGAAATCAATTTGGAAGTTATTATGAAACTAGAATTGATTTCATGCTATCAAAAATAATAAATAACATAAAAATAAATTTGGTTGAAGTACTAATGCTAACTAACAGAAAACAAAGTAAAATTTGTCAACTAAAATAAAATAAAACAATTTAAAACAAAATAAATAGAAATAAACCTAAAAAGAACTAAAACAGAATCTGTTTTGCTTGAAACCCTAATTTAATATATTCTAGAAATTCTTAAATTCTATCTACTGTTAAATAAAGTCACTAGTGACGAGTAGCAAAAAGAATCAACGCAAAAACTATTTTAAACTCAAGTTATAAGAAAATTAGTGTTTGAAGCAAATCTGTTTGAATTCAAATTTAAATTATTCAAATACGGTCAAACTTGATAGATACAGAAACTAGAAAAAATTTGTGACATAATGCAAAAAGAATAAAATAAAAAAGTTAAAAACATAAAAAGTATAAAGAAAACAAAAATAGAACTAATGTGTAAAAGAAATTAAAACAGAAAAAAGGAAGACTACTCTAACGAATAGGGGGCTACGTGGCTTCTCCTGATTAGTCCTAAGGTGTGCACGCTAGAGCTAAACTGGCGGACGGTCGGAACTTAAAGGAAAATGCTTCGGTCAAAAATAGCTAAAAGAAAACCGGGCGGTTCATTTAAAATAAACCGAAGAGGTATGTTGCTTCTAATCCACGTCGTTATGATTAGATCTAACGGAGGGGGCGGCTTACAGGGGCAAGGTCACCGGCGAGGGGATTCCGGCGAGGCGGCAATGGCGACAGGGAGCTCGGGGTCGTCAGGGAGGGAGCTCCGGTGGGTCTCTGGCAATGGTGATGGCACCAGATGATGCGTCGCAGATCGGCTCGTCCAGTGGTGGTCGAAGGCGAACTCGGGGACAATGACGGTGAGCTATACGAGCTCGGAGAGCTCCGGTAGAGGTCGAGCTCCGACGAGAGTGGTGGCGCGGCGTTCTAGAGGGTCTCTGGCGAGGATGAGAGCACCAGGCAAAGGCGGAGACGCTCCGGCATCGATTTGTGGTGGCGGAGGGGCTCAGGGTTGGGTGAGGTGAGCGGCACGAGCTCGAGGAGCTTCGATGGTGGGGAGGAACTCCGACGAGGTGCGTGGGTGGCGTTCTGGCGACAGGGAATGTGGGGATTGGGGCGGAACGGAGTGCAGGCAAGGCAGGAAACTATATAGGGGCTTAGGGTTGCTCGGGGAAGGAAAGAGAGGGAGATCCGGCTCGGATCCGGCGAGTCTCCGGCGAAGGGAAGCAAATCGGGGCGGGGGAAGGAAGGTGACCGCGGCGTGGGCTCGGTCGGTCGGGTGGGTCCATGCAGTAGAGAGAGAGGGGGAAGGAAAGGGATGGGATACCCGATCGGGTATCGATTCGGTAGCGACAGGGGTGATGGGCCAAATCCACTAGTGGGCCTCCGGGCGATCTTTCCTAATAAAAGAAAAAATCCTTTTATAAAACAAAAACAGAAAAGGAAGTTGAATAAAAGGAAAACAAAAATACTTTTATATAGACATATTATATATCAAAATGACCAGAAAAATAAAATCTAAAAGATGAACACATTTTCACTGTCAAACAAAATTCCTACAAAATCAGTAAATTGAAACAGTGCTACTATTGCATATAAAATGCCAAGAAATCATTTTGAAAATACCAAAATGCCTCCAAATTCATTTATCTCCATTTTTATTTTGAAGGGAATCATTTTACCCTATTTTCCATATATTTTATTTTTGGAGAAAAATAAAATTTTAAAACAAATTTCAAAAATGGCTTTGAAACCTAATATGAAATATTTGAGAAATAATTTTCTGAGTTTTATAAATTCAAATAAGATTCAAATAGCCCCTGGTTTGGAGTGTCATATTATTCCTCCCAAAATTTTTTCAAGGTAATTTCAATAATTTCAAACTTTAAAATGGAACCAAATATGAAATAAACTTCATAACAGAAAGATTTCAAATAGTTTGCAAATTCACTTTTCAAATGTTTTATTATGAAGAAGTCATGTCATCTTCTCTCACTGATTTGGAATTGGATGAATTTTGAATTAAAGCAAAAGGGGAAAGTCATGTCATTCCCTCTCATTCAAAAGTTTTTAAAAGTTTCCAATTTTCACTCAAATTCAATCACTTAATCAAACAATCAATCATTCTATTAATTAATATAACATTCCAAATTTGGGATGTTACAGTTACCAAGCGGTGCATCAAGGACATATGCCTTCTAGGAAGCCATGAGGATAATCCTCAGATTACGGGCCGAGTTCACAAAGTTACTTCCATCATATTTCAACTTAGCTTTCTCTAGGAACGCATTAAAATTTAGGGGTGCTACTGCGCGAGCTATTGATCTACAACATAAATATGCAAATGTTACTAAGACTATTGTTCAAGATAATGAGTTTAGTTAATCAAATTACTAAAGCTCCCACTAAAATTGACATCCCTTGGGTCATCTGAGTGACACATGATCCATATTCACCAACTCAAGTCCAATCATCATGTGAGTTAAGGTGGTTTCAATGGTGAACATCATCATGCTGATCATATCTAGTATATGACTCATGCTCGACCCTTCGGTCTCTTGTGTTCCGAGTCCATGTCTGTACATGCTAGGCTCGTCAAGTTTAACCCGAGTGTTCTGCATGTGCAACACTGGCTTACATCCGTTGTATGCGAACGTAGAGTCTATCACACCCGATCATCACATGGTGTCTCGACACGACGAACTTTCGCAACGGTGCACACTCGGGGAGAACACAATTCATCTTGAAATTTAAGTGAGGGATCACCTTATAATGCTACCGTCATCCTAAGAAAAACAAGGTGCATAAAAGGATTAACATCACATGCAATTCATAAGTGACATGATATGGCCATGAACTTGTGCTTTTGATCTCCATCTTGAAAGCACCGGCATGAACTCCATCGTCACCGGCATGACACCATGATCTCCACCATCTTGATCTCCATCAATGTGTCACCATCGGGGTTGTTGCGTCCACCATGCTTCTACTACTATTGCTACCGTTTAGCGATAAAGAAAAGCATTACATAGCGCTTAAAGACTAACACACCTGTCATACAATAATCAAAGACAACCCTATGGCTCTTGTCGGTTGTCGTATTCATCAACATGCAAGTCGTGATATTCTATACAAAAACATGATCATCTCATACATAACATATATCACATCATGCAATTGGACATATCACATCACAACATACCCTGCAAAAACAAGTTAGACGTCCTCTAATTGTTGTTGCATGTTTTACGTGCCTGCTATGGGTATCTAGCAAGAACTATTCTTACCTACACAAAACCACAACGGTGATATGAAGATTGCTTTTCAACCTTGTAAAAGGACCGCCTTAATCAAATCCGATCCAACTAAAGTGGGAGAGACAGACACCCGCCCGCCATCTTTATGCGACGAAGTCATGTGTCAGTCGATGGAACACGGTTTCTCGTAAGCGTACGAGTAAAGTCGGTCTGAGCCGCTTCATCCCACAATAGCGCTGAACCAAGAAAATACTAAGGAAGGAAGCAATCTGAATATCAATGCCCACAAACTCTTTGCGTTCTACTCAAGAACTCATCTACGCATAGACCTAGCTCATGATGCCACTGTTGGGGAACGTTGCATGGGAAACAAAAAATTTCCTACGGTTCACCAAGATCAATCTAGGAGATGAGCATCTATGAGAGGAGATATTGGTTCTACGTACCCTTGTAGATTGCTACGCGGAAGTGTTAGAGAACACGGTTGATGTAGTGGTACGTCTCCGCGATCCAAACCACAAGCTATCCCACAAACTCCCGATCAAGTACCGAACGGACGACACCTCCGTGTTTAGCAGACGTGCAGCTCGGTGAAGATCTCCGCCTTCTTGATCTAGCAAGAGGGAGCGGAGAGGTAGACGAGTACTCCGACAGTGCAACGGCGTTGCGGCGATGGTGGTGGAGCATTCCAGCAGGGCTTCGCCTAAGCACTAGTGAAAACTGATCTAGAGGAGAAAACGATCTAGAGGAAGAAGAGGGCAACACGTGGCAATTAGGGTTGGGGCTTCCCTCAAAATCCTCTAGTATATATAGGACGGAGGGGAGATGAGGCATCCCAAGCCTCTCCTCCAAGGAGAGGTTCGGCCGAAGCCAAGGGGAGGAGTCCACCTCCCACAAGGGAGGTGGATTCCTAGTGGGACTCCTTCCCTAACTTGGCCCCTACTCTACCTCCTTCTCCATACGCATAGGGCCTCTTGGGCTGGCTTGCCCAGCCCACCAGGGGCTGGTGGGCCACCTCTAAGGCCCATGTGGCCCCTTGGGGTATGTGGGCCCCACTTGGAGGTCCCCGGAACCCATTTGTCACTCCCGATTCACTACCGGAAATGCCCAAAACTTTTCCAGAGTTCAAATACCACTTTCCTATATATCAATCTTTACCTCTGGACCATTCTGGAGCTCCTCGTGACATCCGTGATCTCATCTGAGACTCCAAACAACCTTTGGTCACCACCATACATAACACTATACTATCAAAGCGTCATCGAACCTTAAGTGTGCAGACCTTGCGGGTTTGAGAACTATGTAGACATGACCGAGAGACCTCTACAGTCAATAACCAATAGCGGGACCTGGATGACCATATTGATTCCTACATATTCTACGAAGATCTTTATTGGTCGAACCACTATGTCAAGGATTCAGTTAATCCCGTATGATGTTCCCTTTGTTCTTCGGTATGTTACTTGCCCGAGATTCGATCCTCGGTATCTCCATACCTAGTTCAACCTCGTTACCGACAAGTCTCTTTACTCATTCCGTAATACAAGATCCCATGGCGAACACTTAGTCACATTGCTTGCAAGGCTTATTGTGATGTTGTATTACTGAGTGGGCCCTGAAATACCTCTCCATCACACGGAGTAACAAATCCCAGTGTTGATCCATGCCAACCCAGCAGACACCCTCGGAGATACCTATAGAGCACCTTTATAGTCACCTAGTTACGTTGCGACGTTTGATACACACAAGGCACTCCTCCGGTGTCCGTGAGTTGCGTGATCGCATGGTCATAGGAACATATACTTGACATGCAGAAAACTATAGCAATAAACTGACACGATCATATGCTACGTCTATAGTTTGGGTCTTATCCATCCCATCATTCTCCTAATGATATGATCCCGTTATCAAATGACATCTCGTGTCAATGGTTAGGAAACATTGACCATCTTTGATCAACGAGCTAGTCTACTAGAGGCACACTAGGGACAAAGTGTTGTCTATATATCCACACATGCAATGTGTTTCCAATGAATACAATTATAGTATGGATAATAAAAAATTATCATGAACAAGGAAATATAATAATAAACACTTTATTTATTGCCTCTAGGGCATATTTCCAACAGTAAACACTGCTACCACGCTTCACTTGGCTACTCCACTATACGTATCCGGATTGCTACTAGGATTCATCCGGATTAGTGTTAAAGCTTGCATCGACGTAACTCTTTACGACGAACTCTTTATCACCTCCATAATCGAGAAACATCTCCTTAGGTTTCTAAGGATAATTTTGACCGTTGTCTGGTAATCCACTCCTGGATTACTCTTGTACCCCTTGACGAACTCATGGCAAGGCACACACAGGTGCGGTACACAACATGGCATACTATACAGAGCCTATGGATAAGGCACAGGGAACGACCTTCGTCATTTCTCTTTCTTCTGCCATGGTCGAGCTTTGAGTCTCACTCAACTTCACACCTTACAAATCAGGCAAGAACTCTTTGTTTGACTGATCCATTTTGAACTCTTTCAAAATCTTTCCAAGGTATGTACTCATTGAAAGTCTTATCAGACATCCTGATCTATCTCTATAGATCTCGGTGCCCAACAATTAAGTAGCTTTATCCAGGTCTTCCTTTGAAAAACTCTTTCCAAACAACCCTTTATGCTTTCCAGAAATTCTACATCATTTCCGATCAACAATATGTCATCCACATATGCTTATCAGAAACTCTATAGTGCTCCCACTCACTTTATTGTAAATAAAAGTTTCTCATAAACTTTGTATAGACTCAAAAACTTTGATCACCTCATCAAAACGTATATTCCAACTACAAGATGCTTGCTTCAGTCCATAGAAGGATCACTGAAAGTTGCACACCTTTTAGCATCCTTAGGACTGACAAAACCTTCTGGTTGTATCTCATACAACCTTTCCTCAAGGAAGGAAACGATGTTTTGACATCCATCTGCCAGATTTCATAATTGAAAAACACAGCAACTGCTCACATAATTCCAAAAGATTTTAGCATCGCTACGAGTGAGAAAGTCTCATCATAGTCAACTCCTTGAACTTGGCTGAAAACTTCTTTGCGACAAGTCGAGCTTTATAAATGGTGACATTCACCATCAGCGTCTGTCTTCATCTTAAAGGTCCATTTGTACTCAACGACCTACCGTCCAACGAGCAAGTCTACCAAAGTCTATACGTGGTTTTCATACATGGATCCTTTCTCGGATTTCATGGCCTCTAACCATTTGTCGGAATCCAGGCCCATCATCGCTTCTCCATAGTTCGTAGGTTCATCGTTGTCCAACAACATGACCTCTAAGACACAGTTGCCGTACCACTCAGGACTAGTACGCGTCCTTGCCGACCTACGAGGTTCGATAGTAACTTGATCCGAAGCTTCATGATAATCATCATTAACTTCCTCTTCAATTGACGTAGGCTCCATAGAAACATCTTCCTGTGCTGCCCTACTCTATGGCTGAAACAAAGGTTCAAAAACCTCATCAAGTTCTATCTTCCTCCCACTCAATTCTTTTGGGAGAAACTCTTTCTCGAGAAAGGACCCAGTTTTAGCAAGAAACACTTCGTACTCAGATCTGAGATAGAAGGTATACCCAACTGGTCTTAGGGTATTCTATGATGATGTATTTTTCCTCTTTGGGTTCGAGCTTATCAGACATAAGTGTTGCATTCCCAAACTCTAAGAAATGATAGCTTAGGTTTCTGCCAAACCATATGGTGTCATCTCAACGGATTTAGATGGTGCCCTATTTAAAGTGAATGTAGTTGCCTCTAATGCATAACCCCAAAATGATAGTGGCAAAAACGATAAGAGACATCATAATTTGCACCATATCCAATAGAGCACGACTACGACGTACGGACACACCATCACACTATGGTGTTCTAGGTTGCGTGAGTTGTGAAACAACTTTTCACATTGTCTTAAGTTGTATACCAAACTCGTAACTCAGATATTCACCTCAACGATCATATCGTAGACATTTTATCTTCTCATCACGATGATCTCAAACTTCACTCTGATTCTGCTTTAACTTTTCAAATGATTCAGACTTGTGTTTCATTAAGTAAATATACACTATATCTACTCAAATCATTAGTGAAGGTAAGAAAATAACGATATCCACCGCATGTTACAACACTCATTGGACCGTATACATCAACACGTATCATTTCCAATAAGTCACTTGCCCATTCCATCAAGCCGGAAAACGGGGTTTTAGTCATCTTGCCCAAGAGGCATGGTCCGTATGTCTCAACCGATTCAAAATCGAATGAGTCCAAAGATCCATCAGCATGGAGTTTCTTTATGTGCTTTACATAGAGGTTCACCAATAAAGATCTTTGTAGAATATGTAGGAACAAATACGGGCATCCAGGTCCCGCTATTAGTTATCGACCGTAGAGGTGTCTCGGTCATGTCTACATAGTTCTCGAACCCGCAGGGTCTGCACACTTAAGGTTTGGTGACATTTTGGTAGTATAGAGTTATGTATGGTGGTGACCGAAGGTTTTTCAGAGTCTCAGATGAGATCCCAGATATCACGAGGAGCTCCAGAATGGTTCGTAGGTAAAGAATGATATATAGGAAGTCCTGTTTTTGTTGCCGGAAAAGTTTCGGGCTCATCGGTAGTGTACCGGGAGTGCCGGTAGTCTACCGGGAGGCCATCGGGAGAGGTATTTCGACCCAAGAGGCTACATGGGCTGTGGGAGGAGGTAAACCAGCCCCTGGTGGGCTGTCCGAAGCCTCCTCTAAGGGCCCATGCAGCTGGAGTGGTTTGAGAAGGAAAAAATCCAATGGTGGAGAGGTGGAAAGAGTTTCCAAGTGAAAAGGAGGAATCCTACTCCTAATAGGATTGGAGTAAGACTCCTCCACCTCCAATTTCGACCAAACCTTGAGGGTTTGAGGCTGCCTCCTCCCCTCCCTCCCTCCTATATATACTAGAGGATTTAGAGGAAAAAGCTAACCCTAATAGCCACGTGCTACCTCTCCTCTAGATCGCAGTTTCTCCTCTAGATCGGTTTTCAGCGGTGCTTAGGCGAAGCCCTGCTGGAATAGCTCCACCACCATCACCGCAACACCGTCGCACTACCGGATAACTCATCCACCTCTCCGCTCCCTCTTGCTGGATCAAGAAGGTGGAGATCGTCGTCGAGCTATACATGTGCTGAACGCGGAGGTGCCGTCCGTTCGGCGCTAGATCGGAAGGACCGTGATCAAGATCGCGAGACGGATCATGATGATATCGCGGGACGGATCATGATGAGTTCGCAGGACGGATCGTGATTGGATCGCAGGGTGGATCATGATGAGATCGCGGGATGCTCGACGATTTGGATCGCGAAGACGTTCGACTACACCAACCGCGTTTCTTAACGCTTCCCGCTTAGCGATCTACGAGGGTATGTAGATCCACTCTCCCTCTTGTAGATGCTCATCACCATAGATAGATCTTGCGTGTGCGTAGCAAAATTTTTGTTTTCCATGCAACGTTCCCCAACAGTGGCATCATGATCTAGGTCTATGTGTAGATGAGATCTCGAGTAGAACACAAAGAGTTTGTGGGCGTTGATGCTTAGATTGCTTCCTCCCTTGGTCGTGTTTTGGTTCAGCAGTATTGTGGGATGAAGAGGCCCGGACCAACCTTACTCGTATGCTTACGAGAGACCGGTTCCATTGACTGGCGTGTAACTTCGTTGCACAAAGATGGCTGGCGGGTGTCTGTTTCTCCTACTTTAGTTGGATCGGATTTGACTAAGGCAGTCCTTGAGAAGGTTGAAAAGCAACTTATGTATCACCGTTGTGGTTTATGCGTAGGTGAGAATTGTTCTTGCTAGATACCCGTAGCAGCCACGTAAAACATGCAACAACAATTAGAGGACGTCTAACTTGTTTTTGCAGGGTATGTTGTGTTGTGATATGTCCAATTACATGATGAGATATATGTGATGTATGAGATGATCATGTGTTGTATAGAATATCACGACTTGCATGTCAATGAGTACGACAACCGGTATGAGCCAAAGGGTTTTATTTAATTATTGTATGACTTGCGTGTCAATCATTAAGCGCTATGTAATGCTTTACTTTATCGCTAAACGGTAGCAATGGTAGTAGAAGCATGGTGGGCACGACAACCCCGATGGCGACACGTTGATGGAGATCATGGTGTCATGCCGGTGACGATGGAGATCATGCCGGTGCTTTCAAGACTGAGATCAAAAGCACAAGTTCATGGCCATATCATGTCACTTATGATTTGCATGTGATGTTAATCCTTTTATGCACCTTGTTTTGCTTAGGACGACGGTAGCATTATAAGATGATCCCTCACTTAATTTCAAGATAAATTATGTTCTCCCCGAGTGTGCACCGTTGCGAAAGTTCATCGTGTCGAGACACCACGCGATGATCGGGTGTGATAGACTCTATGTTCACATACAACGGGTGCAAGCCAGTGTTGCACATGCAGAACACTCGGGTTAAACTTGACGAGCCTAGCATATACATACATGGCCTTGGAACACAAGAGACCGAAAGGTCGAACATGAGTCATATAGTAGATATGATCAACATGATGATGTTCACCATTGAAACCACCTCAACTCACGTGATGATCAGACTTGAGTTGGTGAATTTGGATCATGTATCACTCGAATGACCGGAGGGATGTCAATTTGAGTGGGAGTTCTTAAGTCATATGATTAATTGAAATCATTATCATGAACATAGTCAGTAGTATCTTTGCAAAATTATGTTGTAGATTACTAGCTCACGCCATAGCTCCCTTGAATTTCTATATGTTCCTAGAGAAATATAATTGAAAGATGATGGTAGCAATATTGTGGACTGGGTCCGTGATCTGAGGATTGTCCTCATTGCTGCACAGAAGGCTTATGTCCTTAATGGACCGCTCGGTGCGCCACCCCCTCTACCGTCGTCTGTAGATGTTGTGAACATCTGACAGGCACATTCCGATGAATACTTGATAGTTTAGTGCGTCATGCATTACGGCTTAGAATTGAGGCTCCAAAACGTTTTGAACGTCATGGAACATATGAGATGTTCTAAGAGCTGAAATTGGGATCTCAGGCTCGTGCCCATGTTGTGAGATATGAGACCTCCAACAAGATTCTTTGCCTGCAAGATGAAGGAGAATAGCTCAATCGTTATGCATGTGCTCAGATTGTCTGGGTGCTACAATCGCTTGAATCGAGTGGGAGTTGATCTTCCAGGTAAGATAGTGATTGATATAGTTCTCCAAGTCACTGTCACTAAGCTACTAGAACTTGGTGATGAACTATAAAATGCCAGGGATAGAAATAATGATCCCTGAGCTATTCGCGATGTTCGACACTGCGAAGGTAGAAATCGAGAAGGAGCGTCAAAGTGTTGATGGTTAGTCAAAACCACTAGTTTCGAGAAGGGCAAGAGCAAGGAGGGAAACTTCATGGATAGCAAGTCAACTGCAGCTCCAGTGAAGCAACCCAAAGTCTAACCCAAACCCGAGACTAAGTGCTTCGATTATGAGGAGAACAGTCGCTGAAGCGGAACAACCCTAGATACTTGGTGGATAAGAAGGCTGGCAAAGTTGACAGAAGTATATTTGATATACGTGTTATTAATGTGTACCTTGCTAGTACTCCTAGTAGCACCTGGGTATTGGATACCGGTTTGGTTGCTAAATGTTAGTAACTCGAAGTAAAAGCTACGGAATAAACGGAGACTAACTAAGGGTGAGGTGACGATGTGTGTTGGAAATGTTTCCAAGGTTGATGCGATGAACATCGCACGCTCTCTCTACCTTCGGGATTAGTGACGAACCTAAATAAATGTTATTTGGTGTTTTGCGTTGAGCATGAACATGATTAGATCGTGTTTATTGCAACACGGTTATTCATTTAAGTTAGAGAATAATTGTTATTCTGTTTACATGAATAATACCTTCAATGGTCATGCAGACAGTGAGAATGGTTTGTTGAATCTTGATCATAGTAATACACATGTTCATAACATTGATGCCAAAAGATACAAAGTTAATAATGATAGTACCACATACTTGTGGCACTGTCGCTAAATGTCATATTGGTATAAAGCGCACGAAGAAAATCCATGTTGATGGATCTTTGGACTCATTCGATTTTGAATCGGTTGAGACATGCGAACCACGCCTCTTGGGCAAGATGACTAAGGACCCCGTTTTCCGGATTGATGGAGCGGGCAAGTGATTTATTGGAAATGATACATGTTGATGTATGCAATCCAATGAGTCCTGTAGCATGCGGTGGATATCGTTATTTTCTTACCTTCACTGATGATTTGAGTAGATATAGTGTATGTTTACTTAATGAAACACAAGTCTGAATCGTTTGAAAAGTTCAAGCAAATTCAGAGTGAAGTTTAAGATCATCGTGACAAGAAGATAAAAATGTCTGTGATATGATCGTGGAGGTGAATATCTGAGTTACGAGTTTGGCATACAACTTTAGACAATGTGAAAGTCATTTCACAACTCACGCCACTTGGAACACCATAGTGTGATGGTGTGTCCAAACGTCATAGTCGTGCTCTATTGGATATGGTGAGGGCTATGATGTCTCTTATCGTTTTGCTACTATAGTTTTGGGGTTTTGCATTAGAGACAAGTACATTCACTTTAAATAGGGCACCATCTAAATCCGTAGAGATGACACCGTGTGAATTATGGTTTGATAGAAACCTAAGTTGTCGTTCTTAATGTTTGGGGCTGCGACGCTTGTGTGGAAAAATGTTTTCACCCAATGAGCTCGAACCCAAAGCGGACAAATGCATCGTCATAGATTACCCTAAGAACAGTTGGGTGAACCTTCTATCTCAGATCCAAGCATAAAGTGTTTGTTGCTAAAACGGGTCCTTTCCCGAGAAAAAGTTTCTCTCGAAAGAATTGAGTGGGAGGAAGATAGAACTTGATGAGGTTGTTGAACCTTTGTTTCAACTAGAGAGTAGCGTTGCGTAGAAAGATGTTTCTATGGAACCTACGTCAGTTGAAGAGGAAGTAAATGATGATGATCATGAAGCTTCAGATCAAGTTACTATCAAACCTCGTAGGTCGACAAGGATGCGTACTGCTCCTGAGTGGTACGATAACCCTGTCTTGGAGGTCATGTTGTTGGACAACGATGAACCTACGAGATATGGAGAAGCGACGATGGGCCCGGATTTCGACAAATGGCTAGAGGCCATGAAATCCGAGAAAGGATCCATGTATGAAAACCAAGTATAGACATTGGTAGACTTGCTCGTTGGACGGCAGGTTGTCGAGTACAAATGGACCTTTGAGATGAAGAAAGACGCTGATGGTAAATGTCACCATTTATAAAGCTCGACTTGTCACAAAGAAGTTTCCGACAAGTTCAAAGAGTTGACTGCGATGAGACTTTCTCACTCGTAGCGATGCTAAAGTCTGTTGGAATTATGTTAGCAGTTGCTACATTTTTCAATTATGAAATGTGGCAGATGGATGACAAAACATCGTTTCCTTAACAGTTTACTTGAGGAAAAGTTGTATGTGATACAACCAGAAGGTTTTGTCAGTCCTAAGGATGCTGAAAGGTGAGCAAGCTTCGGTGATCCTTCTATGGACTGAAGCAAGCATCTCGGAGTTGGAATATACACTTTGATGAGGTGATCAAAGTTTTTGAGTCTATACAAAGTTTATGAGAAACTTGTATTTACAATAAAGTGAGTGGGAGCACTATAGAGTTTCTGATAAGCATATGTGGTTGACATATTGTTGATTGGAAATGATGTAGAATTTCTGGAAAGCATAAACGGTTGTTTGAAAGGAGTTTTTTAAAGGAAGAGGTGGATAAAGCTACCTAATTGTTGAGCATCAAGATCTATAGAGATAGATCAAGATGCTTGATGAGACTTTGAATGAGTACATACCTTGACAAGATTTTGAAAGAGTTCAAAATGGATTAGTCAGAGAGAAGCGTTCTTGCCTACTTTGTAAGGTGTGAAGTTGAGTGAGACTCAAAGCTCGACCATGGCAGAAGAAAGACAAAGGATGAATGTCATCCCCTATGCCTTAGCCATAGGCTTTGTATAGTATGCCATGCTGTGTACCTCACCTGTGTGAGCCTTGCCATGAGTCCGTCAAGGGATACAAGAGTGATCCAGGAGTGGATCACTGGATAACGGTCAAGATCACCCTTAGTAACTAAAAGACTAAGGAACGTTTCTTGATTATGGAGGTAAGAAAGAGTTCGTCGTAAAGAGTTATGTCGATGCAAGCTTTGGCACAAATCCGGATGACTCTTAGTAGCAATCCGGATACGTATAGTAGAGCAGCCATTTGGAATAGCTCCAAGTGGAATGTGGTAGCAGTGTTTACAGTTTGACATAGAGATTTGCAAAGTACACACGGATCTAAACGTCGCAGACCCGTTGACTATAAGACCTCTCTCAAATGCAAAGCATGATCGAGCCCCAGAACTCACTAGGTGTTAGATTCATAACAACGCGAATCACATGGTGATGTGAACTAAATTATTGACTCTAGTGCAGGTAGGAGACTGTTGGAAATATGCCCTAGAGGCAATAATAAATTGGTTACTATAATATTTCCTTGTTCTTGATAATTGTTTATTATCCATGCTATAATTGTATTGATCATATACTCAGATACATGTGTGGATACATAGACAACACCATGTCCCTAGTATGCCTCTAATAGATTAGCTCGTTGATCAAAGATGGCTATGGTTTCCTAGTCATGGACATGAGATGTCATTCGATAACGTGATCACGTCATTAGGAGAATGATGTGATGGACAAGACCCAAACTACAAACGTAGCATATGATCGTGTTAGTTTATTGCTACTGTTTTCTGCATGTCAAGTATTTGTTCCTATGACCATGAGACCATGCAACTCACTGACATCGGAGGAGTACCTTGTGTGTATCAAACGTCGCAACGTAACTGGGTGACTATAAAGGTGCTCTACAGGTATCTCCGAGGGTGTCTGTTGGGTTGGCATGGATCAAGACTGGGATTTATTACTCCGTGTGACGGAGAGGTATCTCAGGGCCCACTCGGTAATACAACATCACAATAAGCCTTTCAAGCAATGTGACTAAGTGTTAATCATGTGATCTTGTATTACGGAACGAGTAAATAGACTTGCCGGTAATGAGGTTGAACTAGGTATGGAGATACCGACGATCGAATCTCGGGCAAGTAACATACTGAAGAACAAAGGGAACATCATACGAGATTAACTGAATCCTTGACATATAGGTTCGACCGATAAAGATCTTCGTAGAATATGTAGGAACCAATATGGGCATCCAGGTCCCGCTATTGGTTATTGACCATAGAGATGTCTCGGTCATGTCTACATAGTTCTTGAACCCGCAGGGCCTGCACACTTAAGGTTTGGTGACGTTTTGGTAGTACATAGTTATGTATGGTGGTGACCGAAGGTTATTAGGAGTCCCGGATGAGATCCCAGATGTCACGGGGAGCTCCGGAATGGTACGGAGGTAAAGTTTGATATATAGGAAGTCCTTTTTTGGTCGTCAGAAAAGTTTCGGGCTCATCGGTAGTGTACCGGGAGTGCCGATAGTGTACTGAGGGACCATCAGGAGAGGTATTTCGACCCAAGAGGCTACATGGTCTGTGGGAGGAGGTAAACCAGCCCCTGGTGGGCTGGCCGAAGCCTTCTCTAAGGGCCCATGCGGTTTGAGTGGTTTGAGAAGGAAAAAATCCAAAGGTGGAGAGGTGGAAAGAGTTTCCAAGTGGAAAGGAGGAATCCTACTCCTAATAGGATTGGAGTAGGAATCCTCCACCTCCAATTTCGACCAAACCTTGAGTGTTTGAGGCTGCCTACTCCCCTCCCTCCCTCCTATATATACTAGAGGATTTAGAGGAAAAAGCTAACCCTAATAGCCACGTGCTACCTCTCCTCTAGATCGGTTTTCAGCGGTGCTTAGGCGAAGCCCTGCTGGAATAGCTCGACCACCTTCGCCACAACGCCGTCGCGCTGCTGGAGAAGTCATCTACCTCTCTGCTCCCTGTTGCTGGATCAAGAAGGCGGAGATCGTCATCGAGCTGTACGTGTGCTGAACACGGAGGTGCCGTCCGTTCGGCGCTAGATCGGAAGGACCGTGATCAAGATCGCGAGACGAATCGTGATGAGATCGCGGGACGGATCGTGATGAGTTTGCAGGATGGATCATGATTGGATCGCGGGATGGATCGTGATGAGATCGCGGGATGCTCGGCGATTTGGATCGCGAAGACGTTCGACTACACCAACCGCGTTTCTTAACGCTTCCCGCTTAGCGATCTACAAGGGTATGTAGATCCACTCTCCCTCTCGTAGATGCTCATCACCATGGATAGATCTTGCGTATGCATAGGAATTTTTTTGTTTCCCATGCAACGTTCCCCAACAGACACCCCGACACGACACCCTAACACGACACCCCGACCCCGACCCCTGACACCTATTCTGCCTCGTGTTGATCGAAAAGGTGCTCTTTGGCCTTCCAGAGCCCGAGGAGGTCATAGTTTTGTCAATTATGAGTTAGGTCACATATTTTCTGATTTTTTTATAAAAAACATCATATTTGTGTTGATTGGGCGAATTTCAATGCGCAGTTGTTCGACGACCTCCCCGTACGTTTGACGAGCACCCCTGCTGCGTTCGTTGGTGAGCACAAATGACATCTCCTCCCCCGGGCCCATAATTTGCTCTGTTCTGGTCTTCGTGTTGATGAAACTTACTAGCTATAGGTGTCTTCAATCCTTAGTATGCGTGACCAGTATGTGTCTCCCGTTCGAAAGGGTTACATCTATAAATATGCATGCATTTGCATATTTATAACCGTGATTCTTTCGAATTGTCCAACGTTATCCATGGAAAACCCGAGTATGTGTAGATTTGTTTTCCCATATGCTCTGCTTCGGATCTGATGCAAAATTTCGTCAGTGCCTCCCTATTGTTCTCCGGGTACACATCCTCTCTGCTTATTGCTGAGACGTGTATCAGGAGAACAGCGGGGAGGTGCTACCGAAATTCTACGTCGGATCCGGAGCAGAGCATGGGAAAACGACCCAATCTACACATACTCGGGTGGGATTAGGACCTATCTCTACCTATTAGCGTGTATGTTTCATGGACGTAATAAAATTGACAAACTTGATTACCAGATGAATATAGATGATGAATTATATATATATATATATATATATATTTCTTGTGTGTTTAGTAGGTAGGCAAGATGAGTGATCGTGCTTGGATGTACACTGGTCACCCTAGTCAAAAAGACATGACCAATGAATGGTTAACAAAAACCAGGTTTTTTTGAGAGCCGCATTTGCAAATGGCCAGCAAGAAACATGGTGCCCCTGTCCCAAATGCGACAACATTAAAAGTCAGACAGAGTTTCAAATGGGTAAACACCTGCAGAAGTGGGGTTTTATGCCTAATTATACGGTGTGGACTTTTCATGGTGAGTCTGACCGGCGTGCCAGAGCTGAGGTGGTTCATCGTCGCACCAACAAGCATGGTACCGGGATCGAAGACATGGTGCAAGACTTTGATGATTCTCGGGATTCGGATGATGAGATGGAGGAATCTGCAAAGGCCTTCTATGAAATGTTGGAGTCTTCAAAACATCCTCTCCACGAGCACACTAAGCTTTGTCAGCTGGATTCCATCGTGCAAGTAATGGCTCTGAAGGCTCAATTCAACCTAGGCAGAGAATTCTACGATGCGATGATGACGATATTTGGACGCTTTCTACCCAAAGGCCATGTACTGCCTGCAAACCTGTACCAGTCAGACAAAATCCTCCGTGTACTTAAGATGCCCTATGAGAAGATACATGCCTATGAGAATGGATGTGCCTGATTTAGGCTTGAGTATGCGGCCTTGAACTATTGCCCCATTTGTAATTCTTCCAGGTATATTGTGGTAGACAACGGTATGGGTGAGAAGATTCAACCAAAATCCCCATTAATGTTCTTCGGTATCTGCCAATCGTAACAAGACTTCAACGTCTTTT
Organism: Hordeum marinum; assembly: GCA_022496015.1. Classification (NCBI taxonomy): domain Eukaryota; kingdom Viridiplantae; phylum Streptophyta; class Magnoliopsida; order Poales; family Poaceae; genus Hordeum; species Hordeum marinum. The sequence continues at coordinate 453,727,156 of CM039678.1, forward strand.
CATGGTTGAAGAGACGGACAGACAGATGACATGGCACAAATTGGGCAAAAGAACCGAACTAGATGCGGATGGGAACAAGATGTTGGTACACACTTCAGATGATTTTGCGTGGAAGCACTCGATGCATTACATAAGGATAAATCGGCAGATCCAAGGCATCCTCGAGTTGCCATCAGCACAAATGGGTTCAATGTGTATGGTATGACGGTAGCACAATACAGTTGTTGGCCTGTATTTGTTATTCCACTCAATCTCCCCCCGAAGAGATTGTGAAAAGAAATAACATTTTCCTGACGTTGATAATTCCAGGGCCCAAATATCCGGGAAAGAATATGAATGTGTACATGCAACCTCTTAAGGATGAATTGCGAGAAGCCTGGGATAATGGGATCAAGACATACGACGTTGCTACCAAAAAGAACTTCAAAATGCATGTGTGGTAAATGTACTCGACGCATGACTATCTGGCGTATGCGCTATTCGTTGGCTGGTGTGTGCATGGAAGGTTCCCGTGCCCCACATGCAAGGCAACTCTTCAGTTCTGTTGGCTACTAGCGGGTGGCAAGTTTTCTTGCTTCGACATGCATAGACAGTTCCTGGATCCTCACCATAAGTTCAGAAAAGACAAGAAGAATTTCATCAAAGGTATAGTTGTCAAAAACACCGCACCACCTGCGTGGACAGGCCAACAGACCCTTGATCAGTTAAACGCTCTCGAGCCTGATCCTTTCCGTCTAGGGTATTTCAAAGGGTATAATACGGAACACGCCTGGACTCACAAGTCATGTTTATGGGATCTGCCTTACTTCAAAGACCTCATTTGCCCACACAACATCGACATGATGCACACTGAAACTAATATGGCGGAGGCCATTTTTGGTACATTTTTCGGCATAGAGGGGAAGTCAAAGGATAATCCTAAGGCTAGAATCGACTAGGAGGCTCTATGTGATAGACCGTTACAAAACTTGCGACAACGAAAAGGAAAGCAAAGCGTAGCGAAGCCAAAGGCATGGTTCAATCTTGGAAGGTCAGCTTAGTTCTCTCCTAAATGACATAATAAGCTTACCTACCTCCAAAATGGTCTATTTTACCTAGCTTAGCTATTAAATGACCTATACTTAGCTTACTTAGCTCCAAAATGGCATAATAAGCATAGTTAGCTCCTAAGTGATCTATTTTTACCTAAGTTAGCTCTAAAATGACATATATTTAGCTTAGTTTCCTCCTAAATGACATAGTAAGCTAAATTAGCTCCTAAATGGCCAATTTTATCAAAAATGTCCTATATTTAGCTTAGTTCTATCCTAAATGACATAATAAGCTTGCCTAGCTCCCAAATGGCCTATTTTACCTAGCTTAGATATTAAATGACCTATACATAGCTCCAAAATGGCATAATAAGCATAGTTAGCTCCTAAGTGACCTCTTTTTACCTAGTTAGCTCTAAAATGACATATATTTAGCTTAGTTTCCTTCTAAATGACATAGTAAGCTGAATTAGCTGCTAAATGGCCTATTTTATCAAAAATGTCCTATATTAAGCTTAGTTCTCTCCTAAATGACATAATAAGCTTACCTAGCTCCAATATGGCCTATTTTACCTAGCTTAGCTTACTTAGCTCCAAAATGGCATAATAAGCATAGTTAGCTCCTAAGTGACCTATTTTTACCTAAGTTAGCTCTAAAATGACATATATTTAGCTTAGTTTCCTCCTAAATGACATACTAAGCTGAATTAGCTCCTAAATGGCCTATTTTATCAAAAATGTCCTATATTAAGCTTAGTTCTCTCCTAAATGACGCAATAAGCTTACCTACCTCCAAAATGGCCTATTTTACCTAGCTTAGCAATTAAATGACCTATACTTAGCTTACTTAGCTCCAAACTGGCATAATAAGCATAGTTAGCTCCTAAGTGACCTATTTTTACCTAACTTAGCTCTTAAATGACATATATTGAGCTTAGCTTCCTCCTAAATGACATAGTAAGCTGAATTAGCTCGTAAATAGCCTATTTTATCAAAAATGTCCTATATTAAGCTTAGTTCTCTCCTAAATGACATAATAAGCTTACCTAGCTCCAAAATGGCCTATTTTACCTAGCTTAGCTATTAAATGATCTATACTTAGATTACTTAGGTCCAAAATGGCATAATAAGCATAGTTAGCTCCTAAGTGACCTATTTTTACCTAAGTTAGCTCTAAAATGACATATATTTAGCTTAGTTTCATCCTAAATTACATAGTAAGCTGAATTAGCTCCTGAATGGCCTATTTTATCAAAAATGTCCTATATTTACCTTAGTTCTCTCCTAAATAACATAATAAGCTTACTTAGCTCCAAAATGGCCTATTTTACCTAGCTTAGCTATTGAATGACCTATACTTAGATTACATAGCTCCAAAATGACATAATAAACATAGTTAGCTCCTAAGTGACCTATTTTTACATTCTCTTCTTCATCTAGTCTTCTTCTACTTTTTGAGCTTCCCATTTTGCAGATTACATTCACTTCACGGAAGTTTGCATTGATTGAGTGCTTGGGTTACTTGTTATTTTTATTTTGTATCGATGAACACTGTGACACTTGCTACATATGTATATGAAACTATGTATGTATGGATGAAACTATTGTAATATGCTTGTGTATGGATGACACTTTCATAATATGTATGGATGAAACTTATTTGAATATGGTTATGAGTATGGCAACATATTTATTCCCGTGAAATATATATATATATCATATTGCTGTGAAAATAGATTTAATAAAAAATAAAAGAAAATGGCCTTACTCTTTGCCGGCAGTGGGCTGATGGCAAAGGGGTGCCTTGGGCATACGGCGAAGGGGGACCCTAGGGGCAAATAGCCTCACTCTTTGCCGTCGGCCCACTGACGGCAAAGGGGTGCAAGGCAGACGGCAAAGGGGTGGGCAAGACTGACGGCAAAGTTAGGGGCCCAAGGCCGACGGCAAAGGGGGACCCCAGGGGCAAAGGGTCTTATACTTTGCCGTCTGCCCACCGACGGCAAAGGGGGGAAGAAGGCCGACGACAAAGGGAGCGGACGGCAAAGAACCGCCGTTAACACTTGACGGCCGTAGCCCCTGGGTCTGCCGTCCAAACTCTTTGTCGTCCGCTCCCCCACGACAAAGATTCTTTGCCGCCCGTGGTCCTAAGGCAGACAACAAAGGACCGCTTTACCAGGTTTTTCTTTGCCGGATTTTTTGCCGTCTGCTGACGGATTGCAAAGGCCTTTGTCATCCGGTTTCTTGCCCTTTGCCGTCAGCCGTGGCGGACGGCAAATAATTGGATTCCTGTAGTGTCCTTACCCTTTCCCTTTTCGAAACTAGTGGTTTTAATAACCATCAACACTTGATGTTCCTTCTTGATATCTACCTTCACGGTGTCAAACATCGCGAATAGCCCAGGGATCATTATTTCCATACCTGGCATAATTATAGTTCATCACGAAGTTCTAGTAGCTTAGTGATAGTGACTTGGAGAACTATATCAATCACTATCTTATCTGGAAGATCAACTCCCACTCGATTCAAGCGATTGTAGCACCCAGACAATCTGAGCAGAAGCTCAACGATCAAGCTATTCTCCTTCGTCTTGCAGCAAAGAATCTTGTTGGAGATCTCATATCTCACAAAACGAGCACGAGCCAGAGATCCCAATTTCAGCTCTTAGAACATCTCATATGTTCTGTGATGTTCAAAATGTTTTGGAGCCTCAATTCTAAGCCGTAATGCATGACACACTAAACTATCAAGTAGTCATCGGAACGTGCCTGTTAGATCTTCACAACATCTACAGACAACGCTAGAGGGGGTGGCACACCGAGCGATGCATTAAGGACATAAGCCTTCTGTGCAGCAATGAGGACAATCCTCATATCATGGACCCACTCCGCAATATTGCTACCATCATCTTTCAAGTATATTTCTCTAGGAACATATAAAAATTCAAGGGAGCTACAGCGTGAGCTACAACATAATTTGTAAAGACACTACTGCCTATGTTCATGATAATGAGTTCAATTAATCATATTACTTAAGAACTCCCACTCAAATTGACATCCCTCAGGTCATTCGAGTGATACATGATCCAAATTCACCAACTCAAGTCCGACCATCACGTGAGTTGAGGTGGTTTCAATGGTGAACATCATCATGTTGATCATATCTACTATATGACTCATGTTTGACCTTTTGGTCTCTTGTGGTCCGATGCCATGTCAGTACTTGCTAGGCTCGTCAAGTTTAACCCGAGTGTTCTGCACGTGCGACACTGGCTTGCACCCATTGTATGTGAACGTAGAGTCTATCACACCCGATCATCACGTGGTGCCTCGAAACGATGAACTTTTGCAACGGTGCACACTTGGGGAGAACACAATTGATCTTGAAATTTTAGTGAGGGGTCACCTTATAATGCTACCGTCGTCCTGAGCAAAACAAGGTGCATAAAAGGATTAACATCACATGCAAATCATAAGTGACATGATATGGCCACGAACTTGAGCTTTTGATCTCCATCCTTAAAGCACCGGCATGATCTCCATTGTCACCGGCATGACACCATGATCTCCATCAACGTGTCACCATCGAGGTTGCACGCCCACCATGCTTCTACTACTATTGCTACCGCTTAGCGATAAAGTAAAGCATTACATAGCGCTTAATGATTGACATGCAGGTCATACAATAATTAAATACAACCCTATGACTCCTGCCGGTTGCCGTACTCATCGACATGCAAGTCGTGATATTATATACAATACATGATCATCTCATACATCACATATATGCCATCATGTAATTGGCCATATCACATCATAACATACCCTGCAAAAACAAGTTAGACGTCCTCTAATTGTTGTTGCAAGTTTTACGTGGCTGCTACGAGTATCTAGCAAGAACAATTCTCACCTACGCAAAAACCACAATGGTGATACATAAGTTGCTTTTCAACCTTATCAAGGACCGCCTTAGTCGAATCCGATCCAACTAAAGTAGGAGAAACAAACACCCGCCAGCCATCTTTGTGCAAAAAAGTTACACATTAGTCGATGGAACCGGTCTCTCGTAAGCGTACGAGAAAGGTTGGTCCAGGCCGCTTCATCCCACAATACCACTGAACCAAAACATGACCAAGGGAGGAAGCAATCTAAGCATCAACGCCCACAAACTCCTTTGTGTTCTACCCGAGATCTCATCTACACATAGACCTAGCTCATGATGCCACTTTGGGGAACGTTGCATGGGAAACAAAAAATTTCCTACGCACACGCAAGTTCTATCCATGGTGATGAGCATCTACGAGAGGGAGAGTGGATCTACATACCCTTGTAGATCGCCATTCCGGAGCTCCTCTTGATGTCCGGGATCTCATATGGGACTCCGAAAAACCTTTGGTCACCACCATACATAACTCTATACTACCGAAACGTCACCGAACCTTAAGTGTGTAGACCCTGCGGGTTCGAGAACTATGTAGATAGAACCAAGACACCTCTATGGTCAATAACCAATAGCGGGACCTAGATGCCCATATTGGTTCCTACATATTCTACGAAGATCTTTATCTATTGAACCTCTATGTCAAGGAATCAGTTAATCCCGTATGTTGTTCCCTTTGTTCCTCGGTATGTTACTTGCCCAAGATTCGATCGCCGGCATCTCCATACCTAGTTCAATCTCATTACCGGCAAGTCTCTTTACTTTTTACGTAATACAAGATCCCGTGGCTAACATTTAGTTACATTGCTTGCAAGGCTTGTTGTGATGTTGTATTACCAAGTGGGCCCTGAGATACCTCTCCGTCACACGGAGTAACAAATCCTAGACTTGATCCATGCCAACCCAACAGACACCCTCAGAGATACCTGTAGAGCACCTTTATAGTCACCTAGTTACGTTGCGATGTTTGATACACACAAGGTACTCCTCCGATGTCAGTGAGGTTCATGATCTCATGGTCAGAGGAACACATACTTGACATGCAGAAAACTATAGCAATAAACTGACACAATCATATGCTACGTTTATAGTTTGGGTCTTGTCCATCACATCATTCTACTAATGATGTGATTCATTATCAAATGACATCTCATATCCATGGCTAGGAAACCTTGACCATCTTTGATCAACGAGCTAGTCCATCAGAGGCATACTAGGGACATGGTGTCGTCTATGTATCCACACATGTATCTGAGTTCCGATCAATACAATTCTAGCATGGATAATAAACGATTATTATGAACAAGGAAATATGATAATAACTAATTTATCATTGCCTCTAGGGCATATTTCCAACAAAAAGTGCAAAGGAGAATGGTAGTAGATTGCTTACAAATAGATCTATTTTGAGCATTGCAAATTCTATACCAAGCATCTTTTAAGTTTTCTCCCTCCCTTTGCTTAAAATTAAGAACCTCATACTCGGGAGTATTAGCTATAGTGGTAAGGCTAGCCATGAGTTCAAGCAATCCAACACACGAGCAAACAGAAGGCAAACGAAAGAAGGGCGAATAAAAGAGCCAAAACTTTTTGGCATTTTCTGAAAATCGTTTTAGAAGTGGGGGAGAGGAAAATGAGAGGCAATTGGCAAATAATGTAAATGCAAGAGATGAGTTTGTGATGGATACTTGGTAGGCTTTATGTGTATCCTTCCCGGCAACGGCACTAGAAATCCTTGTTGCTACCTCTTGAGCTTGCGTTGGTTTTCCCTTGAAGAGGAAAGGGTGATGCAGCAAAGTAGATAAGTATTTCTCTCAGTTGTTGAGAACCAAGGTATCAATCCAGTAGGAGGAACAAGCAAGTCACCAATGGATGCACCTACACAAACAATCAAACTCTTGCACCCAACGCTATAAAGGGGTTGTCAATCCCTTCACAATTATTTGCAAGGATTAGATACGATAGAGATAGATGTAAACGAGAACGGAAAGTAAAAGGTAAATAAATATCAGCAAAGTATTTTTTGGTATTTTTGGTTTATAGATCTGAAAATATATTATGGAAAGTAGACCCGAGGGGCCATAGATTTCACTAGTGGCTTCTCTCTTGAAGGAAAATATCATGGTGGGTAAACAAAATACTGTCAAGCAATTGATAGAAAAGTGAATAATCATGTAGTTATCCAAAGCAATGATCATGCATATAGGCATCACGTCCGTGTCAAGTAGACCAAAACGATTCTGCATCTACTACTATTACTCCACACATCGACTGACTTCTGCCTGCATCTAGAGTATTAAGTTCATGAAGAATAGAGTAACACATTAAGAAAGATCACATGGTGTAGAGGGATAAACTCAAGCAATATGATGAAAACCCCACCTTGTTACCCTTGATGGCCACAATACAATATGTGCCTCACTACCCCTCCTATGTCACTGGGTGAGGACACCGCAAGATTGAACCCAAAACCAAGCACTTCTCCCACTGCAAGAATTACCAATCTAGTTGGCCAAACCAAACCAATAACTCGAAGAGACTTGCAAGGATATGAAATCATGCATATAAGAATTCAGAGAAGATTCAAATAAGATTCATGGATAATTTGAACATAAACTCACAATTCATAGGATCTTGACAAACACACCACAAAAGAAGATTACATAGGATAGATCCTCATGAAGATCATGAAGAACATGGTATTGAAGATCAAAGAGAGAGAAGAAGCCATCTAGCTACTAGCTCTGGACCCATAGGTCTGTGGTGGACTACTCACGCATCATTGGAGGGGCAATGGAGTTGATGTAGATGCCCACCGTGATCGAAACCCTCTCCGGCAGATTACCGGAAAAGGCTCCAAGATTTGATCTCTCAGGAACGAAGGCTTCTGGCGGTGGAAAAGTATTTGCGTGGCTCGTTCTGGTGTTGGGGGGAATATTTGGGTATTTATTAGATGAAGAATAGGGTTAGGAGACCTACCATGAGACAACAAGCCTGCTAGGCACGACCGGGGGGGGCCCACGCCTACCAGGCTTGTGACTCCCTGGCAGGTGCCCTAGCGTGCTCTCCAAGCCTGGTTGATTTGTTTCCTTTGAGAAAAATCCTTTCAAAGGTTTTATTTCGTTTGGACTCTGTTTAATATTCCATATTTGCAAAACTCAAAAATAAGGAAAAACAGAAACTGGCACTAGGCTCTAGATTAATAGGTTAGTCCAAAATAATAATATAAAATAGCATATTAATGCATATAAAACATTCAAAACAGATAATATAATAGCATGACATCATCAAAAATTATAGATACGTTGGAGACGTATCACCACACTTCTCATTTTCTTCCTCATATGTCTAGTCACTTGCACGTGATTGATGGAGAGGAAGAGAGAGAAAGACAAGAATGAATAAACAAAAGAAAAAGTGGTCTAGATGGGGTCGCGTCCTAGCGTGGCGGACTAACCGGGCGTGTCCGGACGCGCCCGCGAGTTCTCGGACAGCCCGGACATATAGGGACGATATGAGGGGTCCGGTTGGGTCATTTTTTCCTTCTTTCTCTTGTCTAGTCACTGACCGGACACGTCCACGGTCGTATGAGGGGTCGTTTGAGGAGTCCGGATGTAGATGCGCTTAGCTACTAAGCTAATCAACACCAAATCTAGAAGGGGAAAGAGGATGAGTCCTACTTGATTGGTGTTTTAACCATTTTGTTCGTTCATGTTGTGTGCATTGATTCCCACGAACTATAACCTGATTTGATGCTACCTTGTCTTTTTTTTCAACTTGCAAGGATAAAGGATGTAAAGAAAACCAAGTTTGTCGCTCGTAGAGAATCACATTTGTTGTTGATAATGTTGCGTACATAGAATGCCCGATTGTGTTCTGTAACTTAATTTCCTTGCATTTCCAACTATGGTTTTTAATGACTAAGATTCTCACACGAACAATTTTGCTAAACATTTGTCACATCTTCTTAAGTGTACAATAATGCATATCTTGTTTACCTTTTTAGATCTGCTCTACTGCTTACATTTAGTGTTGCCATTGAAGTTGTTTGGTTCTGGCCCCAACATCAGTACACTCTAATGCTAGTAGCCTTTATGTTCCATCTTTTACAGGAGCTCCAGGCCTAATTTTTTTGAAGTGTGAAGCCGTGAAGCCAAGTGCTAAGCAGTGAAGCCCTACTTAGCAAAGAGTTGTTTGATCTGTTTGACTATAGTAGACTGTAAAATGTAATATTGTAATGGATTGTAAAAGACTAATGTAGTGTTATTTGATGAATTATATTTGAAATAGTGATTATGTATGTTCAAAAGATGTGAAATGAAACTTGACCAGTGGGACCCACTTATATGAATATAATCGGGGCAATTTTGAAATTTCTTACATGTGGGACCGATGTATGGCATTATAACTAGTGGGACCCATGTGACGAGTGAGACGATCCCCAAAATATAATGACTGAAAATAGAAAGTCAATTGATTGTAAGAAGGCCAAGGCTCAAAAATAAACAAGCTGAAATATTGAGCTTGGCCCATGTAGCCCACAAGAATTGACTTAAAAAAAGCTCGAATTGTTGGGCTTGGCCCTTGTAAAACACCGAATTGAACCAGACTGATTTTAATTTTCTGCTTGCCACAATTCATTTGGTCGCAGTTTTGTCACATTAGCTTGCCACATTGAATCTGACGTGGTCCGGCTAGGCTGCTACTTACCAAAACAATTGGTCGTAAAAGCTACGACCTTTTGTTTTGGTCGTAACAGTCTATGACCATTTCACATTGAATGTCGTTATGTTTCATTAAACACGGGACCTTTTGACCAACTGTTTTTGGTCACAAAAAGTTCAAAAATGAATCACAATGACCTTTTAGGGACCAATATGGAGGGTCGCAAATTAACATATTTCTTGTAGTGATATGCCCTCTAGCTTGGTAAAATCTCGAATAGTGGGCAGTTTCTATCTATTAGCACTACCTCCTAATACTCGGGAAAATTGAATTGCACAAAAAATGAACATGTTTGCAATTTTTATTGCCAATTTTGTATTATGAGCACTCAACTAGATGTCATACCTTTAATAGCATAACATAGGTGTACATAGACTATACAGTGCCCTTGACATTAAATGATTTGAAAACATCTCATATATATGTTCTAAACTGTTTTTTTAGAAAAGTAGGATCACCCCCGGCCTCTGCATTTGATCGATGCATGCAGCCATTTTATTAATTATTCTCAGAGACCTTACAAAGCATTACATCAGTAAGCCTGGAGCCACCATCCTGGCGACATCTGTCGTTACACCTATCCCCTTGATGTAGGGGTGGCGAATGTCCGAGCCTAATACCAAACAGACATTGCACCAAAACCTAACATCTAAAGCCGGATGCCCCATCCTAGCCACATACCGGGAATGGGTCACACGCCGGTCCGGTGCACTCACCGAGGCAACCGCCGTCGTCATCCACATAACCATCTCCAGAGCAGGTACCGACGCAAAGACCTTGCGAGGTCAACTGTCAATGCCACCATGGCACCAAACAGAGCCACCACCTTGCAGAGCGGAAAGATACACTGGCGATGGAAAGCAAGAGCTAGGACGAGGAGGGTACCACCGCCGCCACCACCCGCACCCCAACAGCGCCCACCGACCACCAAGCTCCCGAAACGGCACCTTCAAGAAGGATACGACGCCGATGGTGCCGCCGCCGCCCAACAAAGTTGGGGCTTTCGCCCGGGAGAACTAGGGGAAGGGGGAGTGGGGGATCAGACCTGTCAGACGCCTCCAAGGAGGGACACGACGCCCTCAGGCGTCGCCGTCGACGCAGCCGACCATGGTCGGCCATGGCTTTCACCCGGACTGGATTCCCCATCACTAGCACCACCAGCGCCGGCGACCCATGGAATCACGGGCAGGCCGGATGGGGGAGAACACGCCGTATAGGGGGGAGGGGCGCCAGATCTGGCGTCGTAGGCCACCAGGACCCACGCCACGCCCTCGTCCTCCGAGAACCCATCGCCCGCGCGGCCAGGAACGCCGGAACCAAACGCCCGCACCACCGCCCGCCGCTAAGCCGGTGGTGCCTCACCAGAGGGGTCGCCGCCCTAGATCCGAAGCCCCCCGCGGAAGCAGAGCAGCAGCTGGCCCCGCCGCCACCTTCCTTGGTTGCGCCCCGGGCTTTCCCGGAGACCGCCTCTGGCGGCGGCGAGGAGAGGTGGGGGTGGAGGAGGTCTGGGCACGACTAGGGCTGGGGGTCAACTCCCTGGTTCTCATTATAGCGAGAATTTATTTTGAAACTGAAACTTATAGTTCTTTGTGTTAGTGGGTCATTTTAGTTTTACATCTATTTAGTGCCTATATTGTTGTCCTTCTACATTGTGTGTATACTAAAACATTAACAAGAGAACAATGCTGATCTATAGATTGATCTGTCTTTCTTTTCATGGCTGCTAAGTACCGCAAGACTGTTAAACATATATTTATGTCTTGGACACATGTTGGTGCCCAACATGTTGTGGTGTGAATAACTACAAGCCATGTTGACAGAGATGTTTCTTCTCCCTGCGCTTTGATAGTTCGTTTGTAAGTTGTGAGGTGTTGCCAATTTGATGATCGAGAGGAAATTGAAGAGGATGTATATCGATGCACACCAAAATGTTAAATTTAGACATCTTATCAATATTGTGTTGTATACCTCTACATTTTAGGTAATTGATTCTATATCCTTCAGTATCTAAGCTCCTAATGGGGAGCTGTTGTTGACCCGACAGTTGGTTCGCTACAGACCTGTGCCATTAAGTCAGTAGCACTTGTTTGTCGCCTGAGCCTGCAACTTCAACACTCTTGATGTTTGTTTCTGTGCTGCTGGGTTTGGTTGCCTCTAGTGTCCTCTACTCTCTCCTTGCACCGATGTGGCTACGGTTTAGTTCTTGTGTGCATGCCTGAGGTCACAAAAGGAAGCTAGTGCTTCAGCTGAAGAGTTTATAATAATTAATAAATGGCTGCATGCACCATCAAGATGCAAAGGCCGGGGGTGTATCCTTCTTTTCTATAAAAAAAGTTGAAGAGTTTATTGTGCTCGGCTCGGTGTTCCTTCTTTCAATTCTTTGGGTTGCTGTTCTTCTCCATTTCATTTTCCTTGTGTGTGATTACTGTATTGCGATGACCAACTGTGTTGATTGACCTTGGTGGTGGTCGGAATTGACCGGTGAAGGCTGTTGTGAGACAAAAGAAAGGAAATGAAGAACACGAGGCCCTGCGGGTTATCTTGAATGAAGATGAGGGTGTCGGGCTCATGGTTTGTCGTGGTTGATTGGAGGCTATATTCATTGGAATCAAGCAATGGAGGTATCATGATTTGGCCGCACAAGCGGAGGAAAATAGGATCGAGAGAAGAGACGTGTGTGCTGAGTGTGATAGGTTGTGAGTCGTGCCATGTAAGGAAATGTGACTAAAAATCTATTTTCCACGCCTAATGCATGCCTCCACGTATTCCCTCATGCAAAGCTCCACTCCCTTGTCCTAAAGGTTACCAAACAAGCTGTCAATGTTTTCAACTACTTGGAGAAACCTGGCTGAAGACTAACTAGGAAATTTTTCGGTGACAAATCAAAGAAGGGTGCGTGATGCAACCGTGAAATCATTTGTTCATAATATACTATAACACTAATACCCTTAGAATTGAAGAGCCCACGTTCAATTGAGAACTCCAATTGATATTGCGTCACCCGATTTTGACCGGGTCAACAATTTTTCAAAGCTCCTTTATTCAATTTTTCTATACTTTATTTATAAATACACTATACTCCTTAATTTTAGGCCACACAATCAATTGATGTCTTCAACTCGCCTGATTTTGACCGGGTCAACAATTTCTCAAGGAGCTCTCTTATTTAGTTCTTTTAATGAATCTCTCTTAGCAAATTATTTTAATTCATTTTTGTTATTATATTCTTTTATTCCTTGTGCTCTTTAATTTTGAAGCTCTCTCTTTTCATCGAGGTATTTAATTTTGGATTTGGTTTACGATTTTGACAGCCCCACGATTTTCTAAATCAACTGAGAAGAATCGACCTATAAAAACATATCAATCAACCGGCTCCTCTAACCACCTTAAAAAGTGCCAATATATAATATTCTAGCACCAATATAGAACATGCAGTCCAGTGAATTTTTCACACGAAAATATGGATTGATTAGCAAATAACAATGAATCACACCACTGAAGGCCCACCAAAGACGCTGCATTATAAGTAAAAACACGCACTTTATCGTCTCCCCCTTGGCCAAGCCAAATACCCATTCAGTTTTAAGACATAAGGAGTATTAAGTTCTCAAAAAGTATAATATCTTTAACATCGACCAAGTTTAGTGCCTACAATATTGACATCCATAATACTAAATCAATAAAAATTAAAAAAATTATGATGAATCTAATAATACCGATTTGATATTATGTATATTGACATATTTCTCTACAAATTTGGCCAAACTTTAAAAGTTTTGATTTTTAAAAAAATTACACCTTATATTTTGAAACAAAGGGAGTATTTTTTATATGAAAACCTAGCAACACCAATGACGCAGCAAAATGCGACCAACCCTTCTATTTTTTGCTTGGCAATATGTGTCTCATTCATATCATAAAGATCAAAATACAAGTCACATAAAGACCTACATGACAAAACTGAAAAGATAGAAAAACATCTCTGAGTTTGACACCAACGTCCGTCACTTGCCTCCGGCACCACCACAACAGCCGTCGAAAAAAAGAATGACGAATCACCTCCTCACCCGAGCTCGACGCGGCTCCATCGTTGATATGCAGCTTTGCGGACCTTCAAGGTGGCTCACCAAAAGTGAAGCCCTTGCTGTTGAACGAATCAGACAGGGGCAACACCCCGGACATGCCATCGAACTCGAGATTTGGCACCCCACCACGACTAAGACGTCGAAGGAGGAAACCATACCTACCATCCTCGAATCACGAACCCAGCACACGTTTCGTCTTCGAGATGTCGACGATGCAGACCATAATCTGCACCCACTCCTGGACTACCTCCCAAGTTTCACACCGACGCTGGAGCAAACGCCGTCGCGACGACGGAGCCCGAGGACACATGTCCACCACGAGGATGCCGCTGCCGCCACACCATCCTTTCTTGAATAGACCGGTTTCCAAATACATCTCCAACCATAGGACCTATGGCCTTGTCAAGGAACGATCCAAAATTTTTTTATTCAACGTCGCAATTACCGCTCCCGAAGCAAGACGATGAACAATCTAAAAACCTAGACTACGAAGACTAAAAACAATTCACACACGTGGATCCGACGACCTCCTCATCATCGGCGACCGAGAATCGCCGGAGGACGGTGTTGAAAGATTGTCCTTTTCTGGTGGGGGCTAGGTTCCAGCCCCCAGGGAAAGAGAGGAAACCTCCGCGAGCAACCCTTCTAGTAATGTGATAATTGCAAGAGTTGGGATCCGTTTCCTGTTTCTCTCCGGTTTCAAACATGGTGCATGCAAATGGAGGCGAGATGGGAATCATATTCCCTGCCATCGTTTCACACACCTGCCACTTGCCAGTTTCTGGTATCACCCCGGCATGGAATAAAGGCAACTTCCGTCCGCTTCCTTGCTAATTAAGCTTATACGATACACATGATCAGGCACGTATGTACGTACTTCACCATTTTTCTCCCCTCCAGCTAGTGTACCATGACCTCCGATGCAACCAGTGCACCAGGCACGGCACCGTGAAGCCGGAAATTTACCCTGCCATCACGCATGTGGTCACCGTCTCACCGATTTGATCCCTTCCTGCACGTATACTCGCTGTACAAAAGTTGGTTCCCAGAACCCAAAGCGTTCCGCTAAAGATCGGTCAATCGATCATCGGCGGGGGGAGAGAAAACCGCATAAACAAAGCCCATCCCACAGACCAAAGAATCGATTCGATTCCCGGCCGGTGTGGAGACGATGATATCTTTACTTAGCGCGCTCGTACCGCTTTTAATCGCCTTTCCTCTCCGATCACATCCCTCGTTCGATCCCCGCTAATTTCCCGTGGCCGGCTCGCCTCTCATCTCTAAAGAGCCCTAGAAAGGCTGCCTGCCTGGCTACTTAGCTTCTCGCTGAAAGAACTTTGGAGCTCCCATGGCTCACCCAAAGGCAAATTAAGCTGGCCATGTACACACATACATACTGACAGACAGGTTCGGCTAGCTTAGTTGTGTAGATCGTGACCCCGCGTATACCTTCCTTCTCGCCGGGGTCTTCGCCGGCCGTCGCTTTGCTTGCCGGCAAGGCTTCCCGGATCCCCCCCCCCCCCCCCCCCGTCCCTCCCAGCTACATTTGGCCTGACCAAAAGCTGCTCTGCTAGTGCTAGCCTGCGCGTGACAAGGCTTCTGTGCGTGCGTGGCCTCGTGTGCATGTGTTCGACAGGCCAGAGTGGTGTCCTAGCGCAAGCTTCGTCTTGGTGGTACTAGTTTCTTGGTGCTGCATATATGTCATTTACACTCGCCAGATGAATGACACATGCCACAGTTGCTGACGTGCAAGCTTTGATCGACCAGAGAGCTAGTACGTGCTGCGAATCTGTTCTGAAGTTGCTGCAATCCTCTTGGAAGATTGAGTGAGTGGGTCAGAATTCAGATGATCGATCGATTGTTGCCATGTTTGTTCCATCGTGTTTTATTCGATCTGACACGTGTTTCATGGTGTTTTGTTGGGACGATGATAGGATCGATCCTGAAACGTGGTGCTTGATCGAGGTGAGGTGACTGATCAACAGATCAAGGATGGGCGGCAACCATGACGCGCACCACGAGGACTTCCAGCTCAAGGACACGAACCCGCTGCTCGGCGAGCAGTGGCCCAAGGGCGCGGCCGGCCCGGCGCGCCCCGCCGTGGGCGGCGGCATCGCCGGGTGGCTGGGCATGGACAAGCCGTCCAGCACGTACGACCTGGTGGAGCAGATGTTCTTCCTCTACGTGCGCGTCGTCAAGGCCAAGGACCTGCCGCTGAACCCCATCACCGGCGCCCCCATGGACCCCTACGTGGAGGTGAAGCTTGGCAACTACAAGGGCACCACCAAGCACTACGACCGCCGCGCCAACCCGGAGTGGGACCAGGTCTTCGCCTTCTCCAAGTCCCGCGTCCAGTCCAACGCCCTCGAGGTCTACCTCAAGGACCGGGACATGCTCGGCCGCGACGACTACGTCGGCCGCGTCGTCTTCGACCTCGGCGAGGTGCCCACCCGCGTGCCCCCCGACAGCCCGCTCGCGCCGCAGTGGTACCGCCTCGAGGAGCGCCGCGGCGGCGACGCCGGCTACAAGGTGCGCGGGGAGCTCATGCTCGCCGTCTGGATTGGCACCCAGGCCGACGAGGCCTTCCCTGAGGCCTGGCACTCCGACGCCGCCACCGTGCGCGGCGAGGGCGTCGCCAGCGTCCGCTCCAAGGCCTACGTCTCGCCCAAGCTATGGTACCTCCGCGTCAACGTCATCGAGGCGCAGGACGTGCAGCCGCAGTCCCGCGGCCGCGCCCCCGAGGTGTTCGTCAAGGCGCAGGTCGGCAACCAGATCCTCAAGACCTCCGTCGTGCCAGCGGCCACGCTCAACCCGCGCTGGAATGAGGACCTGCTTTTCGTCGTCGCCGAGCCGTTCGAGGAGCAGCTCGTCATGACGGTGGAGGACCGCGTGTCGCCGCGCAAGGACGACCTCCTCGGCCGCGTCCAGCTTCCGCTCACGCTCTTCGAGAAGCGCCTCGACCACCGCCCCTTCGTGCAGTCCCGGTGGTTCGACCTCGAGAAGTTCGGCATCGCCAGCGCCATCGAGGGCGAGACGCGGCGGGAGCTCCGCTTCGCCAGCCGAGTCCACCTCCGAGCATGTCTCGAGGGCGCGTACCACGTCATGGACGAGTCCACCATGTACATCAGCGACACCCGCCCCACGGCGCGGCAGCTCTGGAAGCCGCCGGTAGGCGTGCTCGAGGTCGGCATCCTCAGCGCCACCGGCCTGCAGCCGATGAAGAACCGGGAAGGCCGCGGAAGCACCGACGCGTACTGCGTTGCCAAGTACGGCCAGAAGTGGGTGCGCACGCGCACCATGATCGGCACCTTCAGCCCGACGTGGAACGAGCAGTACACGTGGGAGGTGTTCGACCCGAGTACCGTCATCACCATCGGCGTCTTCGACAACTGCCACCTCGGCGGCGGCAACGGAAACAACGGTGGAGGAGGAGGCGCAACAGGAGGAGGAGGGCCTCCGGCGAGGGACGCACGCATCGGCAAGATCCGCATCCGCCTGTCCACACTGGAGACCGACCGCGTGTACACGCACGCGTACCCGCTGATCCTGCTGGCGCCGTCGGGGGTGAAGAAGATGGGCGAGCTCCGGCTGGCCGTGCGGTTCACCTGCCTGTCGATGATGAACATGGTGCACCTCTACACGCAGCCGCTGCTCCCCAAGATGCACTACCTGCACCCCTTCACGGTGACGCAGCTGGACGCGCTCCGCTACCAGGCCATGGGCATCGTGGCGGCGCGTCTGGGCCGCGCGGAGCCGCCGCTGCGCCGCGAGGTGGTGGAGTACATGCTGGACGTCGAGTCCCACATGTGGAGCATGCGCCGGAGCAAGGCCAACTTCTTCCGCGCCGTCTCCCTCTTCTCCGGCGCCGCCGCCGCCGCGCGCTGGTTCGCCGACGTCTGCCACTGGAAGAACGTGGCCACCACGGCGCTCGTGCACGTGCTCCTCCTCATCCTCATCTGGTACCCGGAGCTCATCCTTCCCACCGTCTTCCTCTACATGTTCATGATCGGGCTCTGGAACTACCGCCGACGCCCGCGCCACCCGCCGCACATGGACACCAAGATGTCGTGGGCCGAGGCCGTGCACCCGGACGAGCTCGACGAGGAGTTCGACACCTTCCCCACGTCCAGGCAGCAGGACGTCGTCTACATGCGCTACGACCGGCTGCGGAGCGTCGCCGGCAGGATACAGACCGTGGTCGGCGACATGGCCACGCAGGGGGAGCGTCTACAGTCGCTGCTCAGCTGGCGCGACCCGAGGGCGTCGTGCCTCTTCGTCTTCTTCTGCCTCATCGCCGCGGTGGTGCTCTACGTCACGCCGTTCCGGGTGGTGGCGCTCGTCGCCGGGCTCTTTCTGCTCCGGCACCCACGGTTCCGCAGCAAGCTGCCCGCCGTGCCAAGCAACTTCTTCCGGCGGCTGCCGTCGCGGGCGGATAGCATGCTCTGAATTACTGTATGAGCGACATATATACTGTATAAGGCTTCTTCTTCGATCGGGTCATGAGAGACCTTTGAGTTCAGACTTTCGATTTTCTTTATCCAAGCCAAAAAAGACAGCTATTTGTTTTCATATTAGAGTGGTCTTTGTTAATTAATCAAATGCTGAGTTTGAACACTATAGGTTTGAGAACACCCCCCGTGTAACTAGTTTGTCTCAAGAATGACGATAGTTTGGGAATGAAGCTCTAGCAATGATTTTCTTTTATGAAAGTAAAATATTATAACTCTTAAAATCAAGTTCATACAAAGTATACATAACATAAGGGAAAAGATTGAGATCAACCGGCTGATCAATCAATTCCCGTCCGTCGTCTCGTGCGCAGGGTACGTGTCATGTGGGCCTTGCACATTTCACCTTTCTGAAATAGTGACCAGATCCGGTTATTCTCTATCTCATATTTCTATCTTTATTCAGACCAGGCGGTGGCAGCCACGCCGTCGCCGAGCACACCAGCCGCACCACCATTGACACCGGCGAGCATGCGCGCCGTCATCACGGTCGTCGGCCGCATCCACCACCATCCACCCTCTTTCCTCCTCACTCTTCTCTCCTCATCCAGCCGCGCCATCGCGAGCACCCTGCTGCGCCACCGCAGACGCCAGCGAGCACGCGCTCCGCCGTCACGGTCGTCGGTTGCCTCCACCACCACCCACCCTGTCTCCTCCTCCCTCTTCTCGATCGACGGTGCCGCTCCCCGTTCGTTGTTTCAGGAATTGTTTTTGCAACACGGTTGCTGTTGCAGAAAGACGAAGGAAAAAAATTCTGCAACAAAACGATTGTTTCTGGAACTCTACCTTTGTTTCAGGAATTAATAGGTCCAAAGTTTATTTTTTGCAACAAAGCGATTATTTGTGCAACTCGACCGTTGTTTCAGGAATCACTGGATGCTGACCGGAGCCCCGTGCGCAGATCGGATGGCTGTCCGTGTAGATCGGACGGCCGTCGAGGTGGCGGATGTTTAGTAAACATCCGTCGATGGACGCATAGCAGCCCCCATAACAACACAATGTCAAAAGTAACGGCTGCATACAACCAAGTTACTTAAAAAAGAGAGTACACAACCTCTAAAAATCATGTCGAAACGAAACAACACGCATCACCAACCATCAAGATTACCCATCGCCGTTGACAACACTCTAACTGTGAGAAAGATTCTTCAGCAATGACGTCTCCAATAAGGAAACGATATCCCACTGAATCAACAACAGAGGCAAATCACATTTTCCCGCCCCGTCGACCATCAATGGTCCATCAATCTTACGATCTACTTCTGGTCGTGGATGAGAGTAGAAAGATGGGTAGCGCCTGAAGGGGTATCGTGAGCAATGAAGATGCCACAATGGTTTTCCCATGTCATATGTTCTTTATACAAATCTTTGTTGAGAAATGAGAGAATTACAATTATGTTTTCTTATCTAGTGAGCTAGGTCATGAGTATGACGCTCCCTCTTTACCTTATCCTTTTGTGGGGCTTCATTTCTCCTTATATAAATAAGGCTGCTAGCTTTATAGCTATCTTCGTGGAATGCAACAATCAGATGATCACACAATTATAGAAAACTATTATAGACACTCGAGAAAGTGACTTGGTCTAGATTCGCTTGCAGGGCATCCTCCTCCAAATAAGCACTCTTAATCATCAAAAAGCCCCCACCAGATGCGGTATGGTTTGAGAACACCGCTGTGTAACTATGTTTGCCTCAAGAATGACAATAATTGCATGCTTGAAGCTCTCGAAATAAATAAAGAATATGAAAGCAATAATATTATAACCCTTAAAATCAAGATCATACAAAGTACACATAGCATAACAACACGATGTCAAAACTAAGGAGAAGATAACTTATACTCCACCTATGGGATTTGGTCTCGCACAGCTCAGTCTGTATGTCCCTTCAAGCTCATAGCTCACTGTATCTTCTCTCCCCCTGCATAATTTTTAGATTGCAGTTAAAACTAAATAATAAGAGAGAGCAAGAACGAGAGAGCTTTGTGAATAAGAGGATCGCTTCCCCTCCATTAAAGTCACGGGACTGATGGCGTCTGCTTTCCCTTCTCATAAAAATCTACAGCTCAACAGAGAAGAGAGGAAAAGTAAACAACACGGAACCTGCATCCTGGCTCTCGCCGACGCAGCCTCCTCTCGACTCGCCGAAGCCGTCGCTCAAACCCCAAGTCCAAGTTGCATGCGCACCCTGCACGCGGATGGATCCCTACTTCTAGTATATATAGTGATAGAGATAGTGTTAGAAGATTGGGTTGGACTTGGAAGTCAAAACAATGAGGGCACGACCCATGGAGTGGATCGGTGAGGTGGCGGAAACAGTGGTCCAAGCCATACCGCATGATGAAGATGATGATGATGATGATGATGCCAGACGCTTCTCTTCTTTATTGCCAGAAAAGAAGATTACTTGAAGATACAAATCATACAACATATTATGAAACCTACAAAACTAAATGATACAAAACAATAGTATTCTCTTGATCACACAACTATTGTACCAGTGATATTCTAACCATGGACTAGCCATAATATAATGGAGATGGTACCAAATTATGCCCAGTCGCTGCTATGAAGTAGTTGGGGGAAATATCACCCGTCTGTCTTTTCAATTAAGCCTTTTTTTTTCCGAACGTGTGGTCCCAACGCATCGAAGGCTGATTTTTTAGAGTCGTCGGAGTATTTCTCCAATTGTGTTGGTGGTTATGTAATTGCCTCGGGTTCCAGGCTACTTGCTAGTCTGGACGGGTCCTACCGTGGACCAAGGAGGTATCCACAAGCTCAAATGGTACAAAAAGAGGGGCAAGTAAGTGTGCCCTAGGAGCCAGGTTCCTTCCATGCAATCATCTCCCCCTACATTCCCTCTCAAATGCAATTATCTCCCCAAATCTAGATGGCCATTGTTTCCTAGAGTCTGATCACCTACTACTGGGCGAACCTTGACACTCGAGTCAATCATGGCTCCAATAAACCATAGATATGGAGTGCCTGGACGTCATGACAAAAGAGGCATCCCCTAGCCCTACCAGTGATTGTGTCATAACTTTTGTGGACTTCTTCATGTGAAAATCGGGTCTCCCACACCCTTGACTCCTGAAGTATGCGTTGGAGTTTTACCGCATGGAGTTCGTAAATTTGAACTCCAACTCAAACTCCTTCCTGGTGTTTTTATCATCTCAGTGAGATGTAGCTAGGTCAAAGTCATAGCTTGAGGACTTTTCACATTTTTATCAGGTGTTAATGTCATATAGTCAACTAATGAATGAAGGAGAAAACAGAAGAGACATCATATTTGTTGCAAGGTATCGATTGGTAAAGACAAAAATTGAAGCAGAGAGAAAAGCAAGTAGAGGGATGCAATGTGGTCCCACAAGAAAGGGAGTGAGGGGAAGACCAATAATATGTTGGGTTTATGTTGGTCACAATGAAAATATCATAGGTAGTATCATGCATGTCAACTAGACGTTTTTGCTGACATGGCACATAGTTAAATGAGAAAGGAGAAGATTGAGTATTATGATATGATATTGTATCATACTTAAATAATGTATTAATATGAGTCATGCATAACAATAAATGAGATCACTATGATACCAAGCTATGAGTATGCACTATGGAGGTAATATCATACATTAGTATCATATGCATGAACTAGTATATAATACTTCCCATTCTGAACACTCTTAGGTATTTTTTAAAAATGAGTTGAGATGAGTCATCCATGGTACTAACACATATTGATGTATATGTGGTAGACAAGTGATGTATGGTGTTTGTAGTTTTTAAAATTAAAGGTTATCTTTTATTGCAAATTAATGTTGGCCAGATAGGTCATTACAAGCACAACACTCAAACCATAGGTTCCCATGATAATGGACTGCCCACACGAATTTTAAACTAGCCGATCCGGTCCATGAGCCACTGGATTCACCTCACTGAATAGAGCAGGAAGAAAACCAAATTTTGCATTGAACAAGATAATTACTTGTGCGTTGCAAAGCGAGTATAAACATTCTAGTAGCTTAGCCCATGATTATACGTCTATTATTATGATGGTGCACTAAAAATTTAGAAAGTTTTTGTAAGCAATCATAATGATTTAGCTGTCATCTTATTGCTAAGTACTTATTTGGTAATAATTTATTTAACAAGTTTTCGTATGCAATCATTATGATTCACCTGCCATCTTATTGTTAATCACTTCTTTGGTAAGCACTTAATGACTTACCAAAGAAACAATTATTTTATTTTGGGATGTTAATAAGACGTGGGACATTGTTGAGTTGATTTTAGGGGAAACCGATGAGAGGAAAATCAAAGATGGAAGAAAAAAAGTGGAAGTGTACATAGAGAGGTTAGACGAAGAAAAGGTGAAACAAAAACCTTATGTTCTTTTTAAGTAGTATATATAGAGATATTAATCCCCGGCCTGAAGCTTATGTATTACATAGGTATAATTTCAGCACTGTCGCGTGGGGTGGGGGAGGGCACAACAACTTTACCCTAAACAACTTTAATGTAAATCGTACACTACAGATGGTTCTAGGTGAGCTACCAATGTTTTTTTTGTTATGATCAAACTCACATGCTTGCCTCACCACAGGCATATATCACCTGAGAATGCTTACTATGAAACCCGCGACCTTTATAACACTCCACTGGAAAATATGGAGCAAGGTGGTGGTGTTGTCTTCCTGTATATCGTTGGTAACAAGATTCACTATTATAAGGAGAAAAAAGCTAGCTAGCTAGCTAGGAACATGAGGCACCAGGAAATTCCAACATGCCGAACTGTGCAGTCATGTTGCATTTGCCCGTGTTAGTCCAGACCCGATGTCGAGTAATTTCCGACGACGGCAATAACCGACGACGAACAACAAAGAACCAAGCTGCCGACTGAACTCGATGAATTGCTTTATGTCAAGATGCACTGCAACACAAAGCTGGCCTCCCGCTAATCGATCCACTCGCCATCGATCTACACGAAGCTGCCGCAACCAACACCAAAATACACGCACATGTACACAACGTCCAGCCGGCCGGAAACAGATGCACGCACCCGAGACTTGTTGATTGCTACAGGGGCATATCGCTCCTGGCTCCTTGTATATCTGTTTACAACGGGGGCTTACCCCGGCTGTAAGTAATAGCTAGGAGATCGTAGGCTAAACCTAGTCGGGATCAAATTCTAGTACTACTCGGTCATTGTACATGGAGTTTGTTACGTACGCATGTTTTAACTTTAACAGCTCGACGAGCATATATTTAGAGAGAGATCGCCAGCCATGCTTCAACAGCTTCGATAGCAAGCCTCGCCTCTCCAACTGAGGTCGCGTTTGTTTGGGTTTTAGTTTCGGTTTTTATAACTTTTTTATTGTGGCCAAAAAGCCATAAAAGCTTCTAAATAGACGTTTTTAAAGCTTTTATAGTTTTTATTGAATAAAAGCTTTAAAAACACCTATCTAGAAATCCGCAAAAAAACACACACACCTATTTAGAAGCTTTTGTGGTTTTTTGGCCAAAATAAAAAAAGCTATAAAAGTCGAAGCTAAAGCTCAAACAACCAGGGCCTGAAAAGAACAACCAGGGCCTGAAACGCTTGTGTAGTGAACGTTGTCAAGGTTGATGCATGTGATCCAAATACTTGTTCTCCAGCAGAAAAATAAATGCTCTGAATGAATGAGGTATATGACTAGTTCTTCGATCAATCGATCGGATAGGACACTGAGTTCAGACTTCTGATATTTTTTTCAAGAACAAAAAAGGAATGCTATTCGTCTTTATTAGTGTTTGTTAATTAAATGCCGAATTTGGACACTTGAGGTTTGGCAGGACCCCGTATAACTATGTTTGTCTGAAAAATGAAAATAATTGCTTGTATGAAGCAAAGAAACACCCCGTACAAGCAAAAGTACTGGATCAATTGAGTGTGAGACATTTTATATTGAGCTGATTCTCCTTATTTTAGAGCCATGGCGATGGTAAACTGACATCTGCCCCGTCGGGAAGGAAATTTTTCTGACGAAGCTAGAATACAAGAAGGTTTAGGCCTTGTGATGAAGAAATGACTAAAAACGCACATACCTCCCCATAAGGATTAGAAGCATCTAGAAAAATAGCAAAGATTTCATGGATACCGAGGATTCAAAGGGTTATATTTTCTTTTCTAGGTTAATGAATTGTACGCTTGGTAATTCAGGCGTAAAACTTATTTTTTCTAAAGATTAGACTCATAGTGTCAAAATGATACAAAATACAAAAAATAGTAGTCTATGTTCGTAAATGCATGATTGATTTATTCATTTCATTGATTTTTTGTTGCTTTATGTTCCATTAGATCTTCATTTTTGGTATTTTATTTCTTTCACGCCCTACTTCTATTATTTAGAAAATATTGTTGTTGAAATTTGTGTCGAGTATCAGGTGTTGGAGTGATCGGACCGACCGTGGCATGGTGGTTGAGGTGTGTTTGTTTACATATGTGGATTTGTCGTCAACTGTAATATGTTGATTTTGTTCACGAGGAGAAGCACTAGTAGTCATGCCCCGGGATATTGGTTTTGACCATTGTTCCTCATTAAGAAATATCATCTCTCCATTTAATTTACGCAATGATCTGCTATGCATCCAATGTTTCATGCAACTGCATTGATGAGGATAACCCAGCCGAGAGAAAAGCAAGAAGAGGGACACAATGTGGTCATATCAGAGGAGTGAGAGGAAGACCGAATAATATGCTAGCGCTAGATATTTCTCCAAAAGAGTCGAGATGGGTCATCTGTGGTAACAAATAGTAATAATGTATTACCTCCGTTTGGGTTTATTATGTGCCCTCTGGGTCCTCCATCGACCTACTAGGCTACTACCATCCTCCAGAGATCAGATCGATTGGCCGGCTTGCTTGGTTTGTGCCGCCAAGACGAGATCAAAATCCAGATCGTTATTTTCTTCCTCTGCTCTTGCCGGTGGGTTTCCAACAGATGTACACCCAGCCCAGCCCTGAAGAAATCGCTAGGTATTTGCTGAACTGGGACATGATCCACGAGCGTCCCCGCTGGTCGTCTCTAGGTTCTCCCGCGCACATCCTCTCCCCGCTGTCGTCGCTGGGGGCGTTGCAGGCACAGCTTGTGTGCCGCAGCGGCGGCGGTGACGTTTCTTCTCGCCAAAGACTCGGTCAGGACGGCGGCGATCCGCGATGGCCGGATCTACAACAGTGGTGCGGGGCAGCGGCGGCCAGGCACGTGGCGACGACATTCGTCGACTCGTACTACGTCGGCGGCTTGGGCACCCGATCTGGATCCAGATGGGATTCGGACGGGCTGCACATGCTGATGTCGTATACCGTCAACGGCAGGCTGCCCCTGGGATCGACCTGCATCACGAGGACGTCGGGGGCTCTGGCCCTGGGCGTGGCGGTGGTGGCAGTCTCCTTCGGCGGAGATAGTCAGCCTGAGGCTAGATGATCGGATCTCCAGATCCGTCATCTAGTCCCGGGTGCGAGTTGGGAAGACAGAGTTATCGGTGAAAACTAAGCCAATGGCGGGCGATGACGGCGTCTCGCGTCGTTACCTTGATGAAGGCATCGTCGTGTAACTTCTGTCAATCCACTCGTGCTGCTTCGGGGGAAACCCTAAGATCTGGTCATCCAGATCGGACAATGGTGGTACTGCGGTGTCGTTACTCTCTTGGGAGCATCGTTTGTGGAGCAGCGCTGGAAGATAGAGGAAGGAGGTGGAGCGGCTAAGTCTTGCACGGAGCTTTAGGGAGATGTCAAGTCATGCCTGGCTGACAGGTGCTATGCTGTGTCATGCCTGGTCGGCAGGTGCTACGCACGATATATCTTTCAGAGTCTTTGTGTCTGGATGAATGCGCGCAAGGCGGTGGTGCCGTTGGGTGCCGTGGTGGCGTCGACGGATGTCTAGACTGCCAAGGATGATGCGGATCTCTCTCCTGAAGATGGGTCAACGGTCCGAGGATGATGGCGGCTTTTGGCTTCTAAAATGTGTGCATGTGATGCGCGTTTTAGGTCTGCTGCACCGGTTGTTGGTCCCGATACGTTATGTGGATGGATCGACGACGACACCGGTTTTAGATATGGAGGGTGAGAGCACTCCACATTATCGAGTTTGTAAGTGTGAGTGATGGCTTGCTTGATGTATTTTCTTGTCAGACCTTTATGGAATAATTAATAAAGATGATTTATGCATCAATTGATGCAGAGGCCGGGGGTTTAACCTCCTTTTCTAAAAAAAAATATGTGCCCTCTTATTTTGGGTCAAAGTATGAAAATAAGTTTAACTAATAAATGTAAATTATATGTCACAAAAACTATACCGTGGGTAATGTCTTTCAAATACAATTCCAACAATATACTTTTTGTACCATATACTTAATATATTGTCAGTCATCTATATGGTTGAAAATACGGGGGGGGGGGGGGGGGGCAGTAAACCTGGACACTACATGTGGTATACAAGTGTTGTACTTCTGTATTTTTCTACATTACAGGTTAAACTTTATTGCAAATTAAGTATGAGAAGATTGCCTATTACAAGCACAACCACCAAAACTGCAGGTTTTCAGTATAAAGGACTACACATGGGAATTTTGAAGCCACCTGAGCAGCCAATTCATAAGCCACTGGAGTTGCCTCACATTTAAAGGAACCAATAGAGCAGAAAATCAAGTTTTAACAGAATCTTGATCTCAATGGCTGAAGCTCTCTTACGTAGGTATGACTTGAGCCGTGTGGGCCACAACAACTTTATCCTAAGCATGTTTTACAAACCTCCCCACTTGCACTAAGCTTTGATGTACATCCAACAGGCGTACACTACGGATTCGTCTTAGGTGAACTATCACTACTTTTAGTTATGATCAAGCTCACGGCAGGCATATATCATGTCCACAGTTCGTGAGCAATGCCACTATAAAACCCACGGCCTCTGTAATATTCCATTGGGAAATATGGAGCAAAGTGGTGGTGGTGTCTCCCAATATATTGTTGGTAACGAGATCCATTAGATCATAAGGGGAAAAGGTTCGCTAGCTAGGAACATGAGGCACCAGGAAATTCAAACATACAAGACCAGACAGACCAGTTGCACTTGCCCGACGTCCACATGCTTAGGAAGAGGCGGCCAACGATGCTTCGACATCTTCACGAGCCAGTAGGAACTCTCCGGCGACGCTGATAAGAAGAAGTGCCAGGACCAATGTTATACCTGCTTGCCGACCACACACTTGTGTGGTGACATTCTCAAGGTTGATGCATGTGATCCAAGTATTTTTTTTTTTCTACACTAGAAAAAAAATGCTCTGAATGAATGAGATAGCATGTGGGCAAATATATAGGCTAGGAAACTTACTTTTTATGTCACATTTGAGCTTTGGATGAACATTGAATCTCAAGAATTAGTAAATAAAAATTACTTTGTTGGACTTAATAACCGATGCATATCCTCCATACATAACTCTCACTGCATTTCTGAATGTGTCTATTTATGGTTCATCCTGATGTCTCAATCGTCCATGTAAAGTATACAACAAGAATCCCCAGCCCCTTTAGCAACACATCGATGTGTTGTCACCTATATAAGCATTGCTAAGGTATATACCGACGAAATATTATGTGTTGCCGTTGGTGGCATTGCAAGGGTCTACAACAATGTATTTACATGTGTTGGTAAAGAACTTGAATAAGTTTTGCAAATTAACAATGTATAAAGTTAGAGCCTAACAACACTTCATATGTGTTGGTGGCGACCCTGCACAAAATGATTTTCAAATGGACATAAACAGTCATTACAATGCGTAGAAGCAGTCCTTCATAGCGAGACAAATTAATGATATTTCATATATTGTAATCTGGAGTTACCAGGTAAATGGCGATAAAGCATATATAAGAACCACAATATAATAAAAAAAGTTCATTTATTAAATTGATTGTTGCATTACAAAGAATACGAGCCAAAGATTACAAGATGAGGAACTATCTAGTAGCAACAGCCTCGACCTTGCAATCAACATCTCAACCATTTTAAAACAAAATATTTGAAGCCTGATCTGGCCAAAACAATCTAAAACATTATGTGGTACTATCTAATAGCAGTTTCATTCTTGACCTTGCAATAAGCATCTGTGCCAAGCATATCAGTTTATCTTGGCAATCTTCAACAGGAAAGAAATGAGATAAGTAACTTACATTGCACAAAATCAAATTACGAGAGTAGTAAAATTTGGTGGAGCAACATACAAAGGTGAAGGCCCACTAGTAGAAAACATGGCTTTCGTCACAGCTCGATGTACACATTAGTCCCGGTTGCATTACGAACCGGGACTAATATGAGCATTAGTCCCGGTTCGAGCGGCTAGGGCATCAGTCCCGGTTCAAATGGGACCTTTAGTCCCGGTTGGAGACACCAACCGGGACTAAAGGGGGTTGAGGCTTTAGTCCCAGTTGGTGTCTCCAACCAGGACTAAAGGTTAGACCTTTAGTCCCGGTTGGAGACACCAACCGGGACTAAAGGGGTCATTGAAAGTTTTTTTTTCTGTTTTTATATTTGTTTTCTGTTTTTAGTTTCTGTTTTAAATTGCTTATATATTTTAGTATATTTGATGTTTTTGAGTGATTCTTTTTTCATTAGATTCAAAATTTTGTCTAATTTATGTTTGTGTCATTAGTTTTCAAATTTGAATGGTTTAAATTTGAATTTGTTCAAATTTGCTTCAAACACTAGATTGTGAATAACTTGAGTTTACAAAAAGTTTTTGATTTAATTCTTTTTTATCCTAGTCACGTGTTAGATTGTTGTCACAGTAAGATTTATTTGGTTATTTTTAAAATAATTTAAATTGGGATTTTAATTAAAGCATTATTGTTTTGCTTATATAGTTGTTTTAGTCATTTAATTGTTGTTTTTTATTTTTTTAGTTAGTTCTTTTTGTAGATTTTAACATGTTGTAGTATGGTGCTAATTGAATGCACACAAAGTCTGGAGTTGAAATAAATAAATAAAAATGAAATGCCTTTGTAACAGATGGGTTTTCGTCCGAAACCTTGATACTTCGAAGGAGATGGTCCAGTTTATACACGAAGTGCATCCAGTTTTTGCCGTAACCCTCTCAACTTTTTAGCACAAGCTTTGTGGGTGAAATGATGATACCATGCCAAGTTTCAACCTTTTCAGAGTTCATTTGTAGTGCTTTTCAATTTCAGGGTAATTTAGCTCAAAAAAATCATTAAATGCATGAAAAATAGCAAATGAAGTTAGAAATGGGTTAACTCTGGCTTGGTTAACCTTAGTTGTGACTCTGGCTGGGACGATGCTAGCATATGTAGTCGACGGTATGATTGGATGGACAACAACCCGGAATAAAGGGTTCTGAAATTTTCAAACTCTACCCACCGTGTGTACCGCCTTTTTGAGTTTCCAAAAAATAAACGAAAATGATAAAATCTTCAAAAAATAAAATCCTTTGAGATGTAGTTAGGTTTTAGTGTCTAGTTGGTATAGAAATTTTGAAATGTGAATTTTGACCGTTTCTACAAAAAAAATGTAAAACGGCCATAACTTTTGCATACGACGTCGAAAAAGTTTAATATATCAAAAAAAACTGGAGAAAAATTGGGACTCGATTTCATCCGGGTTTACCCGGTGAAATTTTCTTAGATTCTCGAAATTCGAAAAGTAAAAAAAGTTATTTCAAAAAGAAGATTTTTTCCTACAAAATAAAAAAATAATTTTATTTTAAAATAAATAAATGATGTCATATTTGGATTCCTCACATTTTTCAGATAATAATGGATCTATTATTTGTTGAATTTCGATTTACGGATTTAAAGATATTAATTATGCCATATGAATTGAATATATGGCAAAAATGAATAAAATAATAATATTACTTATTTTATTTCATAGAAATTCAATATTATTATTACTTATTTTATTTATTTTAATAATTGATTGGAATTCAAAAAATTAAATAATGTGACATCAAGACCTAAGGGTTAATAGGATTGATAGCTTACTATTGTCAAGAAAACAACAAGTGGAGACTTGGAAACAAAGGGTGATAGAACTCGAAAGTTAAGCGTGCTCGGGTTAGAGCAGTGAGAGGATGGGTGACCGGCTGAGAAGTTAGATGATTTGGAATGAATGTTGATTAGATATTAAATTGTCAAATAATTCAAAAGTAGTGAGAAGGGATGATTAGAGATTAAATTGTTATATAATTCACTGATTTGAAAATCGGGACTAAAGTGCGGAGGCTTTAGTCCCGTCCTTTTAGTCCCGGTTAAGGCCCTCTGGAACCGGGACTAAAAGCCAGTTTTCTACTAGTGGCCATGCATACTTAATCATGCTACCTCTATTGAGCGGCATGCTCTAAACCATCATCATTTTTCCACCCTGTATACCGAATGAATGACGTGATACAATGTGCAGTGTGTTATTGTTGCGAAAAATAAAGGTAACATAAACACCAAAGACAGCGTGGTCATTATACGCATTTAGCCTATTAAAATATAAAGCTATGTTGTTTGCTGAGTTGCAAACATAAGAAACTATTAAGGAGAAAAATCCTTCGATTTCAAAATTTCAGGAATTAAAGATGCGGTTACTCTTAAACATTTTCAGATGCACTATAAGCTCAGAAAAAATAGAAAAGAAAGCATGATGGATGTATAAGCTGTACATTTAGCAATAGTAATACGAAGATATGCGAAAAAGAAAAAGTAGGGTCAAAATAGTTTGTGAAACTTAATGTGAAATATGTGCACACATTATGCTAGTTTTTTTTACTAAATATCATAAGTTTATGTTGCAGTATATATATAGTATCATACACGAAAGATAAAAAATAACAAGGAATAATTTGAAAAGCTAGAACCAAATATATTACATGTTCATAGGCTAAAAATCATACCATCTTATACTTTATAGGAGTGCAGCTAGCTATCACTATGTTGTCCTTGGTTGAGAAAATGTAGTGCCCTACAGTACCCCCGGGAGTGTTCTCATCTACAAATAGGTCTGAAAAAAAGAATATGCAATATAGAGCTATTAATAATCTGATTTCCATTGAAGCGATGAAGAATCATTGATCCAATGTATAGAGCTTACAATTACGAAATACCTCATAGCAAATCTAGCTTGGTACTAGTAGTAATCTAGGTTCAGTGCGAATAGTATTTTTTTCTTCAATAATGACGGGGGGAAATTCCCCACGGGTTGTTATATTACTCGAAGGACGTGGCAGTCATACAGCGTTTTCATCGAAGTGATAAAAACAACAACGCAAGTGAAGAAAAAAACACCAATACAACCAAGGACAGGGAACTCGGCTACGCTACGCTGAGGAGAAGAGTAAGGTGCGGATCGTCAGCAGCTGACGACCTTCACGGTCGCCGAACCGCCTGCTCCACACAAGAAGGTCGTCGGACGCCTTCTGAAGGACCACAGTCGCGGTGCACCGTCGGTTGTTGAAGACCACGTCATTCCTGGCCTTCCAGACGTGCCATAGGAGAACAAGTAGCCCATCTCGCCAGCACAGCCGCAAGACAGATGGTGGGGGAGAGGAGTAGAGCACCTCGCCAACGCGGCTCAGGGTGCCCATGTTGAGCCACCCCCAAACCTCGGCAGCTCATACACAGCCGATAAACAGGTGAACGGAAGGGGTGGGGGAGCAGCCCTTGTCGTGGAGGTTCACCCGCGTGCTCAGGCGATCGGAGGTGAGGAGACGCGCGAACACCTTGATCTTCGAGGGGAGGCGGGAGGCCCAAATCTCGGCGGAGTCGAGGTCGGGACAGCCATGCAGGGAGAGCACACGGTAGACCGCGCGCGAGGAGAACTGGGTCTCCGAGCCCCAGGCCATTGAGCACCTATCAGGGCGAGGGGAGAGGCAGACAGAGCGGAGCAGCCCCCGCACCGCCTCCAGCTCCCTCGCTGCCACAGTCGACACCCACAACTGAAGGGAGATGCCGTTGTGGAGGACATTGGCGACGATGGCGTTCGACCGCGTCGAGTGGGAGAAGAGCGCCTCGAACTGGAAGCAAAGGGCCCACCCTGGGAGCCACCTGTCCTGCCAGAAAGAGGTAGCACGACCATCCCCGAGGTCCACGCGGGTGACCGCTCTGTACGTCCGCAGGCCCACGTCAAGGATGCTCTGGAGGAAGGAGCGTGTCGAGGACCCATCGCCAAGGTCGCCACGGGAGCACCGAAGGAACCACCTTTTCCAAGGCGGGCACTCCGGTAGGTGAAGCTTGTGAACGAAGTTGAGGAGCAAGCACATGTTTTGTCGTTGAAGATCGTGGATCCCGAAGCCACCTTCCTGCACATCAACACACACCTTATTCGAAGCAATTGGACAGCAAGCACCAGAACAAGTATCCCTGCCGGTCCAAAAAAAGTCACGACACTTACGATCGATTTTCTCAACTACACCCGGGGGAAGGAGGAACGAGCACATGAAGTATGTGGGGAGGTTGTTTAGGACGGCGTTGCATAGTACAAGCCTACCGCCGGAGGAGAGAAGAAGGGCCCACCAACCAGAGAGGTATCGATCGAACGAGCGAAGGAGGGGGTCGTACGCAGAGACGGGGAGTTTGAGGGGAGAGAGGGGGAGACCCAGATAAGGCTGGGGAAAAGAGGAGATGGGGTAGCCAAGGGCCGCTGCCATGACCGCGTCCACATCACTACAATGCATGGGAATGAACACGGACTTATGGAAGTTGATCGCAAGGACAGTCGTGCTCGCGAACAAGTCGAGGATGTTTTTGAGCTGATGGCCGAGGGGAGGTCCGCGCGACAGAGAATCAGGGTGTCGTCCGCATATTGAAGAACAAGACATGACAGAGAGTGGTCAATGGGGTGGGCAAGATGGCCCGAAGCACTGGCAGAGGAGATAAGGCGTTGGAGCACATCCGCCACGAGGAGGAAAAGGTAAGGGGACATGCACGTACTAGGTCAGCAGCGTAGACGATGTTCTCGGAGATAGACGACTGGGAAGGAAACCCGTTTGGTCAGGATCAACGAAGAAATGAATAAGGCGTTGAAGCCGAGAGCAAAGGGCTTTGGTGATGGCCTTCATGATGCAGTTCTGGAGAGAAATGGGACGGAACTCCGAGGGGCTGCGAGCCGCCGCGAAATTGGGCAGGAGAACAACGAACGCCCGATGGATACGAGAAAGGTCGATGGCACCAGAGTAGAAGTCATGGAAAAGAGCTTCTACGTCGGGGGCGACTACGTCCCAGAACTTGACGTAGAAGGATGGGCCGAAGCCATCTGGTCCCGGGCTAGAGAGCTTGTTCATATCAAGAAAAGCATTTTTTCTCTGAGGGGGTGAAAGGGGCCGAGAGCTCCTCGAGGAGAGTGTGCGAGTCGCGATAGAGATCCCCTAGGGAAAAATCCCAATGACACGGGGAGGCAGTGCCGAGGAGCTGCCTGTAGTAATCTCTAAGGGCGGTCGCTTTATCATCGTGGCTCGTGACATCGGTGTCGTTTACGGAGAGGACGGGGATGTGGTTTTTCCGAAAGCGAGAGGAGGCAGAGGCATGGAAGAATTGGGTGTTTTCGTCACCCTCGAGGGCGTACCGGACCTTAGCACGAAGCTTCCAGTATAAGACACGCTCCTTAATGGAGACCCGCAGGGCATTAGTCATGAGGGAACGAAGGAGAGCCTCAAGATGAGAGAGCGTCTGAAGCTCTTCCAAGCGGTCGAGGACGTTGATGAGGAAGTGGCAGTCCTACTCCCGAATGGCCGCGGGGGCGAGGCACCTAGACCAGCGCTTGCAGCTGCTCCTACATTGCCGCAGGCGAGCAATGAGGCGCACTGCCGCGTCAGGGCGGAAGGTGGAGGCCCAAGCAGAAACAATAACCGCACGGAAGGAGTGGTGGAGCGCCCAGGATTTCTCATAACGGAAGATCTTAGAGCGGGGGGCGCGAGAGGAGATGGTAGCAAGGAGAGGGACGTGGTCAGAGGTGTAGTGGGTAAAGGGCAATAGGGTGGAGGTGGGAAACATGGCGTCCCAGTCCACACTGACGAGGACACGGTCGAGGCGGGCAAGGATGGGCGAGGTCTGACGGTTGGACCAGGTGTAGAGACGGTCGCGGAGTGGGAGATCGATGAGGGAGAGCCCATTAATAAAATCGTTAAACATAGTCGCTTCCGATCGCGAGAAGGTGTCAGTGTTACGGTCGGCAGGGACTCGAGCGAGGTTAAAGTCCCCAACAATAGCCCAAGGGCTAGAGGCAGGGGGCGCATGGGTGGAGAGCTCGATGAGAAAAGCCACTTTATCAGAATGGGCGCAAGGGGCATAGACATTCGTCACACGGACAAGGGAGTGATCAGAGCAAAGAGAGAGGTCAACAAACAACGCGCGGTCGGATGTGAAGCTACCCACGAGGGAGAAAAATGAGTCATCCCAGATGGAGCAAATACCGCCGGAGGCTCCTATGGAATCGATAAGGAGGAAGGTGTGGAGGCGGGTTGGGAGGAAAGAGTTGGTTTTAAACAGCGAAGGGGAAGCAAGCTTCGTTTCTTGAAGAGCAAGGAGGCGAGGCTGCATGGCCTCGACGTTCGTGCGCACGTCCACGCACTTGTCGCGCTGACCCAGACCACACACATTCCAAGTATAGATACCGAAAGAGCTAGTCATTAGAGAACAAAGAACACCGAGAAAAGGCAGGCCACGAGTAAACCGGAACATGCATGTCAAGAACACGATAGGGCCTAAGGCTGTTACAAACCCCCACGAGGGAAAAAGAGAGAAAGAAAAAGGATACAATGCTCCGACAACCTAGCGAGTAGGTCCACAGACGGGAGCATATAAACATGCCTGAACATCTAAAGGGGAGGAAAGAGAAGGGAGAACAAACTACGCCCCCACCTGGCCTAGGGCACAAGCAACACACGTGGCCCCAACGACTCGGGGAGTTTGGAGGGAGGATCATGGCTCGCGCGCAACCACCTCAGCCCTTGCCCCGGCAGCAAGAGCCTCCATGTCAACGCCGCAGAGAGCGCGCATCTCCTGAAGCAGACAAAGAGAGGTGAAAGTCGGCAACCCGTCAAGGACGTCAAGCCCCGCAGACCGGACCGCCGCGCACATGCGGGGAGAGCCCTTCCCAGCATCTAAGCGGGCCGCCTTGACCGCCTTGGCACAGTCGATCATCTTGACGTACTTGGCCAGCTCCTTGCCGGCGAGGCGGGAGCTCTGGCGAGTGAACTCGTTGTCGATGGCGCGCTTGCACCACCCATGGAGCTTCATCGCCGTGTGCTCGTGCTCGTCGGAGGTGAGGTCAGAGGGCGCCATGAGCGGAGAGACGGCCAGAGCGGCCATGTCGGGCTCGGGCTCCTTAGAGACTGCAGCGGAGGAGTCGGAGTCGTCCTCCTCCGAGACCAGAGGGGTTGCCGGCAGGAAGAGGGAGCACCAACGCGTGGGGAAGGGCTCGGTGAGGAGGCACGACATGCGGCGGCCCAGCCCACGGTGGAACGCCGCAATGCCAGCGCTGTCCACCAGGGGAGCGACACCCGGAGCCGGGAGGGAGGGGCGCAAGGGAGAGGTTGCCAAAACCCCTCAGGCTCTCGATGTCGATGTCATTGAGCCCGGGAGGTACAACCAAGAGGATCGTCGCCGTCGGGGAAGGAGCGGCTGTTGGAAATATGCCATAGAGGCAATAATAAATTAGTTATTATCATATTTCCTTGTTCATGATAATCGTTTATTATCCATGCTATAATTGTATTGATCGGAGACTTAGATGCATGTGCGGATACATAGACAAAACCATGTCCCTAGTATGCCTCTAATAGACTAGCTCGTTGATCAAAGATGGTTAAGGTTTCCTAGCCATGGACATGAGATGTCATTTGATAACGGGATCACATCATTAGGAGAATGGTGTGATGGACAAGACCCAAACTATAAACGTAGCATATGATCGTGTCAGTTTATTGCTGTTGTTTTCTGCATGTCAAGTATATGTTCCTATGACCATGAGATCATGCAACTCACTGACACCGAAGGAGTGCCTTGTGTGTATCAAACGTTGCAACGTAACTAGGTGACTATAAAGGTACTCTACAGGCATCTCCGAGGGTGTCTATTGAGTTGGCATGGATCAAGACTGGGATTTGTTACTCCGTGTGACGGAGAGGTATCTCAGGGCCCACTCGGTAATACAACATCACAACAAGCCTTGCAAGCAATGTGACTAAGTGTTAGTCACGAGATCTTGTATTACGGAACGAGTAAAGAGACTTGCTGGTAACGAGGTTGAACTAGGTATGGAGATACCGACGATCGAATCTCGGGCAAGTAACATACCGAAGAACAAAGGGAACATCTTACGGGATTAACTGAATCCTTGACATAGAGGTTCGACCGATAAATATCTTCGTAGAATATGTAGGAACCAATATGGGCATCCAGGTCCCGCTATTGGTTATTGACCGTAGAGGTGTCTCGGTCATGTCTACATAGTTCTCGAACCCGCAGGGTCTGCACACTTAAGGTTTGGTGACGTTTTCGTAGTATAGAGTTATGTATGGTGGTGACCGAAGGTTTTTTGGAGTCCCGGATGAGATCCCGGACGTCACGGGGAGCTCCGTAATGATCCGGAGGTAAATATTGATATATAGGAAGTCCTATTTTGGTCGCTGGAAAAGTTTTGGGCTCATCGGTAGTGTACCGGGAGTGCCGGTAGTGTACCGGGAGACCATCAGGAGGGGTATTTCGACCCAAGAGGCTACATGGGCTGTGGGAGAGTAAATACCAGCCCTTTGTGGGCTGGTGGAAGTCCCACACAAGGCCCATGTGGCTGGGAAGAAAAGCCCAAAGGGAAAAAGGTGGAAAAGGCTAAAAAAGGGAGGAATCCTAGTCCTACTAGGATTGGAGGAGGAGTCCTCCTCTCCTCCCCACTTCGGCCGACCCAAGGAGGCTTGGACCTTGAGCCAAGTCCTCTCCTCCCTCCCTCTTATATATACTGGAGGTTTTAGGGTTTTTTTGCACAGAATTTTTAGCCACGTGCTGCCCATTCCTCCAGTGCATAGTTTCTCCTCTAGATCGGATTTTTGCAGTGCTTAGGCGAAGCCCTGCCGGAATAGCTCCACCACCATCTCCAGAGCGCCGTCACTCTTCCGGAGAACTCTTCTACCTCTCCGCTCCCTCTTGCTAGATCATGAAGGCGGAGATCGTCATCGAGCTGTACGTGTGCTGAACGCGGAGGTGTCGTCCGTTCGGCGCTAGATCGGAAGGACCATGATCAAGATCCGAGACGGATCGTGATGAGTTCGCGGGGCGGATTGTGATGAGTTCGCGGGACGGATTGTGACGAGATCGCGGGACGGATCATGATGAGTTCACGGGACGGATCGTGATTGGATCGCGGGATGGATCATGATGAGATCGCGGGACGCTTGGCGATTTGGATCGCAAAGACGTTCGACTACAGCAACCGCGTTTCTTAATGCTTCCCGCTTAGTGATCTACAAGGGTATGTAGATCCACTCTCCCTCTCGTAGATGCTCATCACCATGGATAGATCTTGCGTGTGCGTAGGATTTTTTTTGTTTCCCATGCGACGTACCCCAACAGTGGTATCAGAGCTAGGTCTATGTGTAGATGAGATCTCGAGTAGAACACAAAGAGTTTGTGGGCGTTGATGCTTAGATTGCTTCCTCCCTTGGTCGTGTTTTGGTTCAGCGGTATTGTGAGATGAAGCGGCCCAGACCAACATTACTCGTACGCTTACGAGAGACCGGTTCCCTCAACCGCAACTTGTTGCATAGATGGCTTGCGGGTGCCAGTTTCTCTCACTTTAGTTGGATCGGATTCGACAAAGGCGGTCCTTGAGAAGGTTGAAAAGCAACTAGTGTATCACATTTGTGGTTTTTGCATAGATGAGAATTGTTCTTGCTAGATACCCGTAGCAGCCACGTAAAATATAGAAACAACAATTATAGGACGTCTAACTTGTTTTTGCAGGGTATGTTGTGATATGATATGGCCAATTACATGATGTGATATATGTGATGTATGACATGATCATGTGATGTATAGATTATCATGACTTGCATGTCGATGAGTACGGCAACCGGCAGGAGCCATAGGGTTGTCTTTAATTATTGTATGACCTGCGTGTCAATCATTAAGCGCTATGTAATGCTTTATTTATCGCTAAACGGTAGGAATAGTAGTAGAAGCATGTTGGGCGCGACAACCCCGATGGCGACACGTTGATGGAGATCATGGTGTCTTGCCGGTGACGATGGAGATCATGCCGGGGCTTTCAAGATGGAGATCAAAAGCACAAGTTTATGGCCATATCATGTCACTTATGATTTGCATGTGATGTTAATCCTTTTATGCACCTTGTTTTGCTTAGGACGACGGTAGCATTATAAGGTGGTCCCTCACTTAAATTTCAAGATGAATTGTGTTCTCTCCGAGTGTGCATTGTTGCGAAAGTTCGTCGTGTTGAGACACCACGTGATGATCGAGTGTGATAGACTCTACATTCACATACAACGGGTGCAAGCTAGTGTTGCACATGCAGAACACTCGGGTTAAAATTGACGAGCCTAACATGTACAGACATGGCCTCGGAACACAAGAGACCGAAAGGTCGAACATGAGTCATATAGTAGATATGATCAACATGATGATGTTCACCATTGAAACCATCTCAAATCACGTGATGATCGGACTTGAGTTGGTGAATTTGGATCATGTATCACTCGAATGACTGGAGGGATGTCAATTCTAGTGGAAGTTCTTAAGTAATATGATTAATTGAACTCATTATCATGAACATAGTCAGTAGTGTCTTTGCAAACTGTGTTGTAGATTACTAGCTCATGCTGTAGCTCCCTTGAATTTTTATATGTTCCTAGAGAAATAGAGTTGAAAGATGATGATAGCAATATGGCGGACTGGCTCCGTGATCTGAGGATTGTCCTCATTGCTGCACAGAAGGCTTATGTCCTTAATGCACCGCTCGGTGCGCCAAGCCCTCTAGCGTTGTTTGTAGATGTTGTGAACATCTGACAGGCACGTTCTGATAACTACTTGATAGTTTAGTGCGTCATGCATTACGGCTTAGAATTGAGGCTCCGAAACGTTTTGAACGTCACAGAACATATGAGATGTTCTAAGAGCTGAAATTAGGATCACAGGCTCATGCCCGTGTTGCGAGATATGAGATCTCCAACAAGATTCTTTGCCTGTAATATGAAAGAGAATAGCTCAATCGTTGAGCAAGTGCTCAGATTGTCTGGGTGCTACAATCGCTTGAATCGAGTGGGAGTTGATCTTCCAGATAAGATAGTGATTGATATAGTTCTCCAAGTCACTAGCACTAAGCTACTAGAACTTGGTGATGAACTATAAAATGTCAGGGATAGAAATAATGATCCCTGAGCTGTTCGCAATGTTTGACACCGCGAAGGTAGAAATCAAGAAGGAGCATCAAGTGTTGATGGTTAGTCAAACCACTAGTTTCGAGAAGGGCAGGAGCAAGGAGGGAAAACTTCATGGATAGCAAGTCAGTTGCTGCTCTAGTGAAGCAACCCAAAGTTGAACCCAAACCCGAGAGTAAGTGCTTCGATTATGAGGAGGGCGGTCGCTGAAGCGAAACAACCCTAGATACTTGGTAGATAAGAAGGCTGGCAACGTTGACATAAGTATATTTGATATACGTGTTATTTATGTGTACCTTGCTAGTACTCCTAGTAGCACCTAGGTATTGGATACCGGTTCGGTTGCTAAATGTTAGTAACTCGAAATAAAAGATACGGAATAAACGGAGCACTAGCTAAGGGTGAGGTGACGATGTGTGTTGGAAATGTTTCCAAGGTTGATGTGATCAACATCGCACGCTCTCTCTACCTTCGGGATTAGTGACGAACCTAAATAAATGTTATTTGGTGTTTTGCGTTGAGCATGAACATGATTAGATCGTGTTTATTGCAACACGGTTATTCATTTAAGTTAAATAATAATGGTTATTCTGTTTACATGAATAATACCTTCAATGTTCATGCACCCAGTGAGAATGGTCTGTTGAATCTTGATCGTAGTAATACACATGTTCATAACATTGATGCCAAAAGATACAAAGTTAATAATGATAGAACCACATACTTGTGGCACTGCCGCTAAATGTCATATTGGTATAAAGCGCATGAAGAAACTCCATGCTTATGGATCTTTGGACTCATTCGATTTCGAATCGGTTGAGACATGCGAACCATGCCTCTTGGGCAAGATGACTAAGGACCCCGTTTTCTGGTTTGATGGAGCAGGCAAGTGATTTATTGGAAATGATACATGTTGATGTATGCAATCCAATGAGTCTTGTAGCATGCGGTGGATATCGTTATTTTCTTACCTTCACTGATGATTTGAGTAGATAATAGTGTATATTTAGTTAATGAAACACAAGTCTGAATCGTTTGGAAAAGTTCAAGCAAATTCAGAGTGAAGTTTAAGATCATCGTGACAAGAAGATAAAATGTCCGCGATATGATCGTGGAGGTGAATATCTGAGTTACGAGTTTGGTATACAACTTAAGACAATGTGAAAGTTGTTTCACAACTCACGCCACCTGGAACACCATAGTGTGATGGTGTGTCCGAACATTATAGTCATGCTCTATTGGATATGGTGCGAATTATGATGTCTCTTATCCTTTTACCACTATCATTTTGGGGTTATGCATTGGAGACAACTACATTCACTTTAGATAGGGCACCATCTAAATCCGTTGAGATGACACCGTGTGAATTATGGTTTGATAGAAACCTAAGTTGTCATTTCTTAATGTTTGGGGCTGCAACACTTATGTGAAAAAGGGTTTTCACCTAATGAGCTCGAACCCAAAACAGACAAATGCATCTTCATAGAATACCCTAAAGACAGTTGGGTAAACCTTCTATCTCAGATCCAAGCATAAAATGTTTGTTGCTTAAACTGGGTCCTTTCTCGAGAAAGAGTTTCTCTCGAAAGAATTGAGTGGGAGGAAGATAGAACTTGATGAGGTTGTTGAACCTTTGTTCAAGCAGAGAGTAGCGCAGCGCAGGAAGATGTTTCTGTGAAGCCTACGTTAGTTGAAGAGGAAGTTAATGATGATGATCATGAAGCTTCGGATGAAGTTACTATCGAACCTCGTAGGTCGACAAGGACGTGTACTGCTCCTGAGCGGTACGACAACCCTGTCTTGGAGGTCATGTTGTTGGACAACGATGAACCTACGAGCTATGGAGAGGCGATGATGGGCACGGATTCCGACAAATGGTTAGAGGCCATGAAATCCGAGAAAGGATCCATATATGAAAACCAAGTATAGACTTTGGTAGACTTGCTCATTGGACGGTAGGTCGTTGAGTACAAATGGATCTTTAAAATGAAGATAGACGCTGATGGTGAATGTCACAATTTATAAAGCCCGACTTGTCGCAAAGAAGTTTCCGGCAAGTTCAAGGAGTTGACTACGATGAGAATTTCTCACTCGTAGCGATGCTAAAGTCTGTTGGAATTATGTTAGCAGTTGCTGCATTTTTCAATTATGAAATCTGGCAGATGGATGCCAAAACAACGTTTCCTTCTTTAAGCAAAGGTTGTATGAGATACAACCAGAAGGTTTTGTCAGTCCTAAGGATGCTGAAAGGTGAGCAAGCTTTAGTGATCCTTCTATGGACTGAAGCAAGCATCTCGGAGTTGGAATATACACTTTGATAAGGTGATCAAGGTTTTTAAATCTATACAAAGTTTATGAGAAACTTGTGTTTGCAATAAAGTGAGTGGGAGCACTATAGAGTTTCTGATAAGTATATGTGGATGACATATTGCTATTCGGAAATGATGTAGAATTTCTGGAAAGCATAAACGGTTGTTTGAGAAGAGTTTTTCAAACGAAGACCTGGATAAAGCTACCTAATTGTTGAACATCAAGATCTATAGAGATAGATCAAGATGCTAGATGAGACTTTCAATGAGTACATACCTTGACAAGATTTTGAAAGAGTTCAAAATGGATCAGTCAGAGAAAGTGTTATCGCCTGATTTGTAAGGTGTGAAGTTGAGTGAGACTCATAGCTCAACAACGGCAGAAGAAAGAGAAAGGATGAACGTCGTCCCCTATGCCTTAGCCATAGGCTTTATATTATGTCATGCTGTGTACCGCACCTGGTGTGTGCCTTGCCATGAGTCAGTCAAGGGGTACAAAAGTGATCCAAGAGTGGATCACTGGACAACGGTCAAGATTATCCTTAGTGACTAAAAGACTAAGGAGATGTTTCTCGATTATGGAGGTGATAAAGAGTTCATCGTAAAGAGTTACTCGATGCAAGCTTTAACACCAATCCAGATGACTCGTAGTAGCAATCTGGATACGTATAGTGGAGCAGCCATTTGGAATAGTACCAAGTGGAGTGTGGTAACAGTGTTAAGGTTTGATATAGAGATTTGCAAAGTACACTCGGATCTGAATGTCACAGACCCGTTGACTATAAGACCTCTCTCACATGCAAAGCATGATCGAGTCCCAGAACTCATTGGGTATTAGATTCATAACAATGCGTATCACATGGTGATGTGAACTAGATTATTGACTCTAGTGCAAGTGGGAGACTGTTGGAAATATGGCCTAGAGGCAATAATAAATTAGTTATTATCATATTTCCTTGTTCATGATAATCGTTTATTATCCATGCTATAATTGTATTGATCGGAGACTTAGATGCATGTGTGGATACATAGACAAAACCATGTCCCTAGTATGCCTCTAATAGACTAGCTCGTTGATCAAAGATGGTTAAGGTTTCCTAGCCATGGACATAAGATGTCATTTCATAACGGGATCACATCATTAGGAGAATGGTGTGATGGACAAGACCCAAACTACAAACGTAGCATATGATCGTGTCAGTTTATTGCTGCTGTTTTCTGCA
This sequence comes from Hordeum marinum, assembly GCA_022496015.1. Taxonomy (NCBI): domain Eukaryota; kingdom Viridiplantae; phylum Streptophyta; class Magnoliopsida; order Poales; family Poaceae; genus Hordeum; species Hordeum marinum. The sequence continues at coordinate 453,770,386 of CM039678.1, forward strand.
TGTCAAGTATATGTTCCTATGACCATGAGATCATGCAACTCACAGACACCGGAGGAGTGCCTTGTGTGTATCAAACGTCGCAACGTAACTGGGTGACTATAAAGGTACTCTACAGGTATCTCTGAGGGTGTTTGTTGAGTTGGCATGGATCAAGACTGAGATTTGTTACTCCGTGTGACGGAGAGGTATCTCAGGGCCCACTCTAATACAACATCACAACAAGCCTTGCAAGCAATGTGACTAAGTGTTAGTCATGGGATCTTGTATTACGGAATGAGTAAAGAGACTTGCCGGTAACGAGGTTGAACTAGGTATGGAGATACCAACGATCGAATCTCGGGCAAGTAACATACCGAAGAACAAAAGGAACATCTTACAGGATTAACTGAATCCTTGACATAGAGGTTCGACCGATAAAGATCTTCGTAGAATATGTAGGAACCAATATGGGCATCCAAGTCCCGCTATTGGTTATTGACCGTAGAGGTGTCTCGGTCATGTCTACATAGTTCTCGAACCCGCAGGGTCTGCACACTTAAGGTTTGATGACGTTTCGATAGTATAAAGTTATGTATGGTGGTGACCTAAGGTTGTTCGGAGTCCCGAATGAGATCCCGGACGTCACGGGGAGCTCTGGAATGGTCTGTAGGTAAAGATTGATATATAGGAAGTCCTATTTTGGTCACCGGAAAAGTTTCGGGCCCATCGGTAGTGTACCAGGAGTGCCGGTAGTGTACCGGGAGACCATCGGAAGGGGTATTTCGACCCAAGAGGCTACATGGGCTATGGGAGAGTAAATACTAGCCCTTTGTGGGCTGGTGGAAGTCCCAAACAAGGCCCATGTGGCCGGGAAGAAAAGCCCCAAGGGAAAAAGGTGAAAAAAGGCAAAAAAAAAGGGAGGAATCCTAGTCCTACTAGAATTGGAGGAGGAGTCCTCCTCTCCTCCCCACTTCGGCCGACCCAAGGAGGCTTGGCCCTTGCGCCAAGTCCTCTCCTCCCTCCGTCTCTATATATACTGGAGGTTTTAGGGTTTTTTTGCACAGAATTTTTAGCCACGTGCTGCCTGTTCCTCCAGTGCATAGTTTCTCCTCTAGATCGGATTTCTGCAGTGCTTAGGCGAAGCCCTGCCGGAATAGCTCCACCACCATCTCCGGAGCACCGTCACGCTGCCGGAGAACTCTTCTACCTCTCCGCTCCCTCTTGCTGGATCATGAAGGCGGAGATCGTCATCGAGCTGTACGTGTGCTGAACGCGGAGGTGCCGTCCGTTCGGCGCTAGATCGGAAGGATCGTGATCAAGATCGCGAGACGGATCGTGATGAGTTCGCGGGACAGATCGTGACGAGATCGCGGGACGGATCGTGATGAGTTCGTGGGACGGATCGTGATTGGATCGCGGGACGGATCGTGATGAGATCGCGGGACGCTCGGCGATTTGGATCGTGAAGACGTTCGACTACAGCAACCACGTTTTTTAACGCTTCCCGCTTAGCGATCTAGAAGGGTATGTAGATCCACTCTCCCTCTCGTAGATGCTTATCATCATGGATAGATCTTGCGTGTGCGTAGAAAATTTTTTGTTTTCCCATGCGACGTTCCCCAACAGCGGCCACTAGGGGAAGGAGCCAAGGAGTCCCCCCGCGCGAAGTGGAAGGAGGAGACCGAGGAACCATCGGGCAGCCTGCAGGGCGGGGGGGGGGAGGGGAGGAGGAGGTAAGCGTTGGGGGGAGAGGGAAGGAGAAGTGGACGGGAGAGAGAGGAAAACGAGGGGCGTGGACGAACATGTGGAGCTGCGGTTGCCGGAGCGTCCGCAGTCCCGACAACGAACGGGATCGCGGCAGTCCCGAACGAGGTGCTCGGTCTAGTAGCACTTGTGGCAAAGCTTTTTGACGGGGGAAGGAACGAAAGCGAGGATGCAGGCGGCGCCGGGTGTTGGGAGAGCTCGGAGTGAGCAAGGCCTCCTTATAAGATCGGGGAAGGGATGAGGAGCCGCCCGCGGAGGAGACCTGCGGGGAACCGAGGCATGGGGGAGCGGCGCAGGCATCCTCCCGCAGCCGGTTTCGCGCGGCAGGGTCAGGCGGGATGGCGAGAATGTGTGCGGGGGCAGGGAAAGGGAGGGGAGGAGGGAGACGGGTGAGGGAGAGGGAGGGGGTAGGAGAAGACCTCTCGGGGCGGGGCGAGGGGATGGGCGCGCCGCGCGGGTCGCCTCGCTGGGACGTGGGAGCGCCATCCGCGGGACCGGGATGGGACCCGTCGAGCACGCGCGAGGGATTCGCGTGGCCGTTCGCGGCGCGCAGAGAGAGGGAGTGCATGCAGCGGATGGGCGCGGCAGGAGGCGGGGCACGCGCGGGCTCAGAGCCGCTGGGCAGGCCAACGCACGCAGAAACGGGAGCATGCATGCGGGAGAGAGGAGCGACGGGAGAAAGCGCACGCGAGGGAATCCCGCCGCCACTCAGGGCGCGTCGCTCGAGGGCATGCATGCAGGAGTGGGGCGCGGCGTGGGATGGGGCATGCGCGGGCTCGGGATCACGGGGCTGGTCAGCGCATGCGAGAGTTGATTGGGGGACCGGAGGGTCCAAGGGGGCAGCATGCATGGAAAGGGCCGGCAGGGTCACGTGAGCACCATGCATGGGAGGAACCGGAGGGTCCTTGGGGGCTGGATGCATGGCCGAGTCCGCATGGACCGGAGGAGCAACGCGCTCACTCGCAAGATGAACGGCAGCGATGGCTTCCAAACGGCGGCGATGGAGGAAGAAGCAAGTACGGCCAAGCCAGAGGGACGCGGAGGCGAAAATGAAGCTGGCTACGTCCGGAGTCGCGGCAAGAGCACAGAAAAACCGGCGATGCCGTCGTCGGCAACGGAAAAACAGTCCGGGGCATCAGTGCATTTTTTACGAAAAACACGTTGATCCGGGGGACGGCACATCAGAAACGACACTGAGCAACCGGATGCGAACGCACAAGAGAAGAAGCAACCATGGATGAAAGTTGAGCATAACCGAATCGAGGAACGCCGCACCTGGTTTTTTGAAAACGACACGGCCTGGCTTTCCAAGCCAGAGACCTCGCATGAGGGAGTCGCTGTCATCATTGCAAGGGACGACGGTGGGGGAGACGTCGCAGGATGGAGCGGCCGGCACGTCGTTGACGCGCCAAGGAAGGGATAGCGGAGAGGAGTCGACGATCGGGAGGACAGGGAGGCTGTGAGCCCGTCCGGCGGCGCGCCTCCAGTCTGAATGTGCACGAGCGGAGGAGGGAGAGGAAGAGTGAGCGTGGACGCCGCAGTCGGGGCGGCTTGCGACGTGGGGCGGCCTGGACGCCGAGCCCGGGGTGGGCGGCGGCGCGCCGTCGTGGGCGCCGCGGCCGGAGTGGCTGGAGGCGCGGGCAGCGTGGGCGCCGTGGCCGGAGCGGCCGGGGGCGCGGGAGCAACGGGGTCACTCATCTCCACCTCCTGGCCGGCATAACCCTCCCCTGCGAATAGTATATAGACCTGGAAGTCTGGAACAAATCAGTTTTTTGAACCTGCATATTCAGAATATGGATGGTAACTTAGAAGATCACTAACCAGTATTTCGAATGTAGCATATACTAAATTAAAATATGCTCTAGACAAATTTTCACGTCTATAAGCTAATACTCTTGGTAGATCCGAGAAGTAAACATTAAGTTCTGCAGTTGCAGTCACGTAGTAGGTCGGCTGCCAGTCATCAGAACATCATTACTCATACAAAGGTCTCCAGCCTAAATGGTTTCCTGAGTACGTATGGATTTTCCAAGTTAATCTGGAATACAGAGAATTGGACGTAGGTTGGTATAACCAATATATTTGACAAACAAAAATAAATCCTCGGGGGAGATGGCTCAGTAATTCAAATTAACGCTTATGGTTGTAATTGGCAAGCTACTTTTTGAATAGTATTTGGTGTCGTTTCAAGAAAACAATTACTGCATAGTTGAAGATTCGTAGTCAGTTTCTAGTATATATTTCCAAATGAGATGGGTGATGTAAGAAAGGAAACATCCGGCTGGTTTGTCATCTTGATTCTCCTAATACTTGTATAGGTATCTAATAATTGTTCCTCCTTGGTTAAACAACTACTATATTAGTACAAAACTAATACCTGAACTACACCTAGTAGTATCCGTATAACTTCTAACTTCTGCATCTTCAGTATAATGTAGGTAGTATGGCTATAAGTTCCGCTTAAAAATATATATAAATCAACAGAAATATAAGGAACACAAACCCGTGGAGAGACTCAAATATGTCGAGGAGCAGCGCCCCTTGGCTGTACCAAAATCATGTGGTGCGGTCACGGAGCATCCCGGCGCCGACGAGAAATGGCAGCGGAGAGCACGCATTGTTCCAACGCTCTGCTGCTGCACGAGTCGCACTACCCCACGAACGTGGGCGCTATTGTGTCCCCCACCACGAACCCCTCTATATGCTCCGGCAAGCTGTCCACCACCCTGCACGCAGTACCACCCAAATTGACAGGGCATGTGTGTTCCTTAAATCTTATACATTCGTCGTTGTGTCCCCGGCGTCTGCACGTACTCACCGGAGCACAATCTGAGGAACTTACCCATAGGCCGCATGGCCTAAGAAGATCCTTGGAAACACATGTGGGATCAGAAAGACTTCTTACAAAATCGAAACTAATTAAGGAACCGAGTTCATAGCAGGTAGTACATGTTTGTACTTCTGAATCCTTCGATGTGTATGTATCTTGACATGCCTGAATATGATGTCGGTGTGGCCGGGGTAGTTGCGGTTGATCTGCATGCGGATCTTGTAGGCTGTCCGGCAAGGATCCACTAATCCCACCCCTGCCATGTTGACACAAGAGCCAAATTCTAATCCAAAGAGGGGCAACCAGATGATTGACGTCAAATAGATCAGAAAAGGGGCGGCGCAAGAAAATAGAGAAGCAGAGACGCAGAGCTAGATGAAGATTCGGAGGGGAAGACGCCGCCACCGGTTATGGATTGAGGGATTGTTTTAGGGCTTCTCACGATAGAAAATTCTCAAATCCTAAAAATTGCAGCTGCACTTTTTTGCAATCCCGGACGCACACCTCCGGACTGTTCGATCTCCATCCCGTGTCGCGCGTGTGCCTAGGTGCTACATGGTCGGTGCTACCTGGTCGGGATCCCGTCGCCGCATCTCCGCGGACGGCGAGAACGGACAACAGAATCGAGCTCTGGGGCACCTCTACCTCTCCTTCCCATTCCTCCCACTCTCCCTGCCTTTCTCTCTCTGACCGAGCCGCCCTCAGGTTCTTCGTGAGGCCTTCCATGGCGTACAGCCGGAGGTCAACCCGCCAAGCCCCTGCTCGATCCTTGCTGCCCTGCCGCATCCAGCCTCTCCCTCGACCCCCGCCTGGACCTGCCGCCCGTCCCGTGCGTCGGCCTCGCCGGATGTACGTCAGACCCTACTTCATGGATTACGTCTAGCTGATGTTCTGGGCATTTCAACTCTGGTAGTAGAGTTCGACTCACTAAAAATTGTCCAAGCGATCCTCGAACCATTAGATTACCGTGCATCTACAACGGTTGCTACGGATGACTGTCGGAAGTTGTTGAGTTTTTTCGGCAGGGCGACTATTGTTCATTGTGCTCGGGAAGGAAATGCGGTTGTACATGGGCTTGCTAGAGCTAGTTATACAGGGAAACTTTCTGGAGAGTGGCGAGATAAACCTTCTGTTTTCTTACGCTTTTTGTTTGTAACTGATATGATTATCGTTTAATAAAGGTCGCCGAAGTTCAAAAAAAAAGCGTCAGCATCCTCAACAACACAAGCATGCAATTTGTAGGCGCGACACAAATTCATCTCCAGTTTGAATCAATTACGGTCAGTTAGACAATCTTGTTTAAAAAAGGGTACTGGTTGGAATATGCATTTTGTACTTGGTGCAGGTAAACCACGCGAGTGTGAGCAGGCATCTCATGTACTTAAGTTTTCAGTTTACAATTTTTTCTGAAACAAGATGTAGCGGTGAGCAGCCAGACTTACAGAGGCGGTAGTTTTCAGTTTACAACCTTCTCTGAAAATAGTAGCAGCAACACGCAGCAGTTTTAAACAATGGTGGTATAAGAAGTTATGAAAATTCTATGAATTCCTCATTCTGAATGTTAAAATTCTCAGTATTTGGTTAGTGATGTATATAGAGAATTAATGCACGGTACGAGTTGCTTCCAATTTTAACATGATTTGCCTGAAATCACAAACAAAGTTGATGCATGATTTTTTAGTTTTGCACAAAGGATGCATCTTATTTTTTTACTCCAAGGAACTCATATGGGGCAGCAGACCTTTTACATATGCTTCATAGTAGTTGCTTCAAATTTAATATGAGTTGCCTGATATCATCAGGAAAGTTGCCTCATGTGGTTTTATTCTTTTGAAAATAGCATGATCCACCACTAATACGCCACTGATTATGTGATCTTTTTTTGTCCTTACTTGTATATATAATGCACCTATATATGTGTTACTGCCATTTATATAGGTTGTCCTCTACTTTTTTGTGTGGCTGTCCTTTTTTCATAAGAGTTGCCTGATATTACTGCAAGGAGTTTACAGGGACAACAAACCCCTTTTTAATGCATGGCACGAGTTGCTTCAAATTATAGCATGATTTGCCTGAAATCACAAACAAAGTTGATGTATGTTTTTTTAGTTTTGCATAGAGGACACATCCTATTTTTTACTGCAAGGAACTCATAGGGGGCAGCAGACCTTTTACACATGCTTGATAGTAATTGCTTCAAAATTAATACGTGTTGCCTGAAATCTCAAGGAAAGTTGTCTCATGTGATTTTACTCTTTTGGAAATAGCACGATCCACCGCCAATACGCCACTGATTATTTGACCGTTTTTTGTTCTGTCTTCTATATATAGTGAACCTATATATGTGTTACTGTTACTTATATAGGTTGTCCTCTACTTGCTGTTTTTGTGGCTGTCCTTTTTTTTCACAAGGGTTGCCTAATATTACTACAAGGAGTTTACTGGGCAGCAAACCCTTTTTTAATGCATGGCAGGAATTTCTTCAAATTTTAGCATGATTTGCCTGAAATCACAAACAAAATTGATGTATATTTTTTTAGTTTTGCACAGAGGACGCATCCTATTTTTTACTGCAAGGAACTCATATGGTGCAACAAACCTTTTTCACATGCTTGATAGTAGTTGCTTCAAATTTTAATACGAGTTGCGTGAAATCACAAGGAAAGTTGCCTCATTTGGTTTTACTCTTTTGGAAATAGCATGATCCACCGCCAATACACCACTGATTATGTAACCGTTTTTTGTTCTTACTTGTGTATATAATGCACCTATATATGTGTTACTGCCACTTATATAGGTTGTCCTCTACTTGCTGTTTTTGTGGATGTCCTTTTTTTCACAAGGGTTGTTTGATATTACTGCAAGGAGTTTACAGGTGCAACAAACCCTTATTTAATGCATGGCACGAGTTGCTTCATCTTTTAGCATGATTTGTCTGAAATAAAAAAAAAGTTGATGCATGTTTTCTTAGTTTTGCACAGAAGACACACCTATTTTTTACTGCAAGGAACTCATACGAGGCTAGAACGTATATGAGGCAACAGACCTTTTTCACATGCTTGATAGTAGTTGCTTCAAATTTTAATACGAGTTGCCTGAAATCACAAGTAAGGTTGCCTCATGTGGTTTTACTCTTTTGGAAATAGCATGATCCACCACCAATACACCACTGATTATGTGACCGTTTTTTTGTTCTTATCTGTATATATAATGCACCTATATATGTTTACTACCACTTATATATGTTCTCTACTTGCTGTTTTTGTGGTTGTTCTTTTTTTGCACAAGGGCTGCGTGATATTATTGCTAGGAGTTTTATAGGGCAGCACACCCTTTTTAATGCATGACACGGATAGCTTCAAATTTTAGCATGTTTTGCCTGAAATCACAAACAAAGTTGATGCATGTTTTTTTAGTTTTGCACAGGGACGCATCCTAGTTTTTTACTGCAAGGAGCTCATATGGGGCAGCAGACCTTTTTCACATGGTTGATAGTAGTTTGTTCAAATTTAATACGAGTTGCTTGAAATCACAAGTAAAGTTGCCTCATGTGGTTTTATTCTTTTGGAAATAGCGCGATCCACCGCCAATACATGCATTTTAATACAGACGCCTAGGGAGAGGAGAACGCCCCATCGTTGTTCAGTTTGGGCATTTCGGACGTATGGACATGTTCGAAAATATTAGGTGGCCGTTCATTGGATGTCTAAAGGTGTTCGGACAGGCCGGTCCAGGCATTTCAGCACGAGTTGGTGATCCGCGTTGAAGCTTGTCAATTTGATAGTGACGGCAACCAACTTAGAAGGACTCCACGCGAATAGGTAGGTAGCCATACTATTCAAAATAAAACGTTTTCTTCTATAGCACTGAAGTTGCCTTCATAACATCCACAGTTGTTTAAAAAAAGTTCGGCGAATTTCATCTTATGTTAGAATTGGCCAGCTACTACGTATATCAAGAGCATCCACAACAATTGCTATAGCAGAACACTAGTAGGCAACTTCAAAACACCGGTCGACAATTTCACAATGACAATGTTAGGCAACTTCGCAACACAGGCAGTCATCTTCACAACAAGCGATATACAACTCCATAACAAAAATAGGCAATTACCTACAACTATAAGCAACTTAGCGACTTCACAAGGACGGTTGACAACTTCACCACAACCATATACAACTTCACAATGGGGGGAGGCAAATTAGCAACTACTTAGCAACAATTAAAAGCAACTTAGCGACTTCACAAGGACGTTTGACAACTTCATCACAACCATATACAGCTTCACAACGGGTGAAGGCAATTTAGAAACAAATCAAAGCAACTTAGCAACAACTAAAAGAAACTTACAAATTTGAATGAAATAGCCCTGCCTGGTCGAGTAACCCCAAGTCGATATAATACCCACAAACTTTATAGTGACTATGGTAAGTGATAGTGTTACCTGACCTTGCCAGAAACACATCATGGTTAGTACGGCGAGGAGATCACGATAGTTACCTCTATGGTCCGGACCGATGAAGAGTTATGATACGATGTAGTAGAAGACGTGGTCGTCGACGTACAGGTGTTCACGCGATCTTCCATTTTGATGAACTTGCTTGATATAGACGAGGGTCACATGACAGACGCAGTATGCAACGAAGTGATGCCTTGGTTCCGAGGGTGTGGCTCTGTTTCACTTTAAGGTAGTAGCGGTGGTCGCCGCAAGAGGCACATATCGACTGCCGTAGTGTTTATCATAGAGGAGGTCGCCAGGATTGGGGGTGGCTTCGTCCACTTTGAGGTGGTAATGGTGGTCGCCGCAAATGGCACAAATTAGCTGCCGTAGTGTTCATCACAGAGGTGTTCATGAGGGACGTGATCCACCACACGATGGAGCGTAGTCTGGCGTCGGCGTCGTCAGATCGATCGTTCCGGCTCTAGATCAACGGTGCCAATGGGGTCATCAGATTGGTCGTTCCTGCTCCCAGTCAGCGGTGCTAATGAATGCTACGCTAGACGTCATACGGATGGATCGTCCGGCGAGATGGTGCTCGACATGGTATTTCGGGCAACACGTGGATGACGAACCCGGCGCCAATGAGTGGTACGCTAGGCAGTGTTAGAGATACGACACGCAATCGATATGATGAAGAACGGAATCAAGCAAAGGACACGAGATTTTAACGTGGAAAACCCCTCCAAGATGAAGGGGAAAAACCACGGGCGCCAGCCAGCCAAACTTCACTATGATCGGGAGAGGTTACAAACGCCGGGGATGTACAACTGATCAACTTATCCCGTGCGGCGGCTTACAAGAGGTATATATAATCCTAGGTCAACCCTGATGCTTGGGCCGAAGCGAAGCGTAGCAAAGTCTGAAGTTGGCCTTTCTCTTTATATTAGAATTTGAAGCATAACATAACAGGCAGCATGCGGACGGGCTGGCCAACGAGATGGCGCTCGACACGGTATGCTAGGCAGCACGGAGATGGATCGGTCGACGAGGGATTGGCGATGGACGGCGACACATCAAGCTAGGCAACACAATCAAGAAGACATAGCAAAGCGGACAACTTATAACACACTCGTGCGTGCCATGCAAACGTACATGTTGGCTAGTAATCGCATGCATCATCCCCGCAAAAAAAACACATGCATCACGACGAAGCACTGCTGGAGCCGTTTTGTTTGGCGCGCACGACGAGGATGCGCTCGAAACCATGAACAAGCGCAGTGGCGCTGGTTAGCCGCGTCCACACCAAAAAAATTGGGAAGATTTTGTTACGGGCGGGGACGTGGTAGTGGTGCGGCTATATATGCAACATATCTTGTTTTTCGTTGCAAGCTATTCGTTATTAAAGGGGGGTTGTAGTTGTTTAGACGATGTTTCCATGACCAACAGTAAAGCCGCAAAAAAAGTCCAGGATCTAATTGACCCAATCACTGGTATATGTGATGGGCAGTTGGTCAGGGGTATCTTTTGTCCAGTTGATGCTAAGAGGATTTTGCAAATTCTACTATCTTCTTATGGACAAGAAGATTTTATATCCTGGGCTCATACCAAGAATGGTTGTTTCACCGTGCGTTCGGCATACTATATGGCTTATAGAATGAGAGGTCGTTTGAATCATGGTGAGGGAAGGGTAAATTCTAACCCTGTTTGGAAGGAACTTTGGGAGAAATTTGTTCCTCCAAAAGTGCATGTTTTTAACTCGAGAGTGTTGCATGGGGTTGTACCATGCTATTGTAGTTTATCAGATCGCCATCTGAATAATCCAGTTATTTGTCCTGTGTGTCGTACTGATCCTGAAGATCTTCGGCATATGTTATTCACATATGACAGAGCAAAGGTTGTATGGGAGGAACTGGGCTCGAGCAAAACTATTGAAGCTGCAGCAACCCACAAGCGTTCTGGTTCCGTTATTTTGGAACGACTTTTGTGTGCTGAAATATCGGGAGGCAATATCCCAATTTCCAATGAAATTGCGATAGTTGTGGTAGCTGGATGGTACTTATGGTGGGAATGATGGAAAATTTCTCATGGGGAATCTTGCGGTTCAGTAGCTCGATCAGCTATGAGTATAAGAGGTATAGTAGCTAACTTTTGAGAGAGGCGTTTTGAAGGCTGAGCTTCATGAAGGCCTTTATTTTTGAAAAAATTGAATTCAAATTTTTATAGTTCAATTTTTTTTTAAAATATGCATCTATATAAGGATGTAACCCACATGTGTGTAAAAATTTATGATGAAATATCTTGAGTTGCGACCTGTACAAAAAAGACAAATTCATGGCCTCAGAGGATGAATAGTATCATGTGTTAAACAACCCCGGATTTGTCTTTTTTGCATAGCCCTCATTTCAATGTATTTTGAACTGAAAATTTACCCACATGTGTGTTTTGTCTTCATTTATATCTATATTTTCATCAGAATTTTTTGAAATGTAAAAATATGAATTTCGATGAAATTTCAAATTTAAATTTGAAGGCCTCACTGGAGGCCAAGCTTCAAAAGGGATTTCTGCTAACTCTTTGGCCATCAAGCTGAAGGCACCTACGCTATCGAAGAGATGGGTCAAACTAGTGGCCGGTGTAATTAAGCTTAATGTGGATGCTAGCTATCACCTTGATGCTGGCTCAGGTGCTACTGGTACATTGTTAAGAGACTATTCAGGGGATTTTATTCATGCTTCTTGCATGTACAAGCAACACGCCATGGATGCCGCTACAATTAAAGAACAAGCATTATCGGAAGGATTGTGTCTAGCTGATGATATGTGGATTTCCTCCATTGTTATCGATTGTGATTCTTTGGAGATTGTTCAAGCCATACTGGACCCATCAGAGTACCGTGCTTCCGCAGCAGTAGTTCCAGATGACTGTCGAAAGTTGATGAGTTTTTTTCGCAAGGCGATGATAGTTTACTCTGCTCGGGAATACAATGTTGCTGCGCATTGTATTGCTCGAGCAAGTTATAGAGGGAAACATACTGGGGTTGTGGCAGGAGCACCCCTTGACCTTTTAATCTCCTCTCTTGTAATAGACACGGTTATGGTTTAATAAAGGTCACCGAAGTTTCAAAAAAAAACAGTAAAGCCGCAAATGGTACAACAAGTTAATTTACGGTATAGTAAATGTTAATTCTGTAAAGAATTTAGATTGTGACTTTTTTTTGCTCTAAGATCACCAAGACATATTACAATCTTTGGTGGAATCACTAGTAGAAAACAGGGCTTTGGCCCAGGTCGGGCCAGCCCATTAATCCCGGTTCAGTCACGAACACGGGCCAATGGGGGCAACGGTCCCGGTTCGTGAGGCCAGGGGGCCGGGTGGGCCACGTGGGGCATTGGTCCCGGTTCGTCTGGAACCTTTGGTCCTGGTTCCAAACACGAACCGGGACCAATGTGTCTCGCTCCTGGCCCACAACCATTGGTCCCGGTTCGTGGCTGGATCCGGGACCAAAGGGGGTCCTTTAGTCCCGATTCCAGCCACGAACCGGGACCAATGCGATGCCTATATATACCCCCTCGCCAGTGAGCAGAGCACTCCACATTGCTCTGTTTTTCAGGCCGGCGAGCGGAGAGCTTTGTGGTGCTCTAGCTCACCTCCTATGCACATGAGGTGTTTGATGAAATGTCCAAGCCAAACTTAAGCTTTCTCCTCTCGAAACTCCTTGTCCAAACTCCATTTTCGTCAAGATTTGTCTAGGTTTGGCGGTCCGTCCTGTCCCGTCCCCGTCCTGAAACCGCTGTCGATCGCCCGCGCGTGGTGAGCCTCTTGATCTTATCTTCTTGCTAAAAGAAAATATACTTACTCGTATGATTTTCTTACTTTTATTATTGTTTGTTATTATATAGTGCCATGGTTATGGTATCCGCCCACGTCGGCCCTCGTCCAGTCTATGATTCAGATGTGGTATATTATCTTTTATATAATTATTTCACACATCTAATGTCTATGACAATTAATTATGCCACCAACTTGACGTAGATGTTTTTATCTATAGGAAGTAGTTGAATCCGAAATGGATACCAACTATGCAATTCTGCTCAACAAGTTAACTAAAGCTAAAAAAGAAATCGATCATTTGAAAGAAAAATTGAAAAGAACTGAAGATGACAAGATGGGATTGGAGTTCCATGTTACCGATATCGTCAACGATCACAAGACCAAGATGGATGCAATGCACTTGAAGCTTAGAAAGATTAGAAAATATGTCATTCATACGGAGGCTTGGTATCATTATACCGTTGGATCAATTGGTACCTTAGTAGCGGTTATGATTGCATTTGTTGTTGCATTTAAATTTTTTACATAGTTTCATTGTATGTTTTAATTAGATGCTCTAGAGAGCTATATGTTGTTCAATAATGACAATTATGTATGAACTGTACGTATTTATTTTGGTCATTATTGTACTTTGGCTTTAATGTGATGATGAATTTTTATTAATTTGGTCATTTCTCTATTCATGATATGTTGTGATGGTTTTTAATACACTTTATTATATAACGCACGCAGATGAACCGGCAATGGATGTACGGTGACCGACGCACCTCCGAGTATATTAAGGGCCTGCATAATTTTCTCGAAGCAGAATGGTTTTATGCCTTGTCCATGTACTGTCTGTGAGAATACGAAGTCTTTCTCCAACTCTAAAACCCTTCACTTCCACATGCTTCAGAAGAGTTTTATGCCACACTATAATGTTTGGACCAAGCACAGAGAAAGAGGGGTTATGATGGAAGACAACAAAGAAGAACAGGATGACGACAACTACCCTCCCCCTGAATACGGTGATGCTGCAATGGGGGAAGCTGAAGATCAAGAGGAACCAGACGATGTGCCCGACGATGATCTTTGCCGGGTCATTGTTGATGCACAGAGAGAATGCGAAAGTGAAAGGGAAAAGTTGAAGTTCGATCGCATGTTAGAGGATCACAAAAAAGGGTTGTACCCAAATTGTGAATATGACAACAAAAAGCTCGGTACCACACTTGAATTTCAGCAATGGAAGGCACACAATGGTGTATCTGACAAAGGATTTAGTTCGCTACTGAAAATAATGAATAGGAAGCTTCCAAAGGATAACAAATTGCCCGACAGTACATACGAAGCAAAGAAGGTTCTATGCCCTCTAGGATTGGAGGTGCAGAAGATACATGCATGCCCTAATTACTACATCCTCTACCGTGGTGCGTACGAGGATTTGAACGCATGCCCGGTATGCGGTGCATTGCGGTATAAGATCAGAAGAGATGACCCTGATGATGTTGAGGGTCAGCACACCGGGAAGAGGGTTCCTGCCAAAGTGATGTGGCATGCCGAGTTGATGCAATGGCACAAAAAAGATCGTATGAAAGACGGGAAGTTGAGGGCACCCGCTGACGGGTTGTAGTGGAGAAAGATCGAGAGAAAGTGGAGTGACTTTACAGGTGACCCGAGGAACGTATGGTGATGCACGTGATGAAGAATCTTTACATGAACCTGCTAGGCTTCTTGGGAGTGTATGGGAAGACAAAAGATACACCGGAGGCACGGGAGGAACAACAACGTGTTCATGAAAAAGACGGCATGCATCCAAAAGCAGTATGAAGGTCCTACCAGCTACGCTCTTACGAAAGAAGAGAAGGAAATCTTCTTTGAATGCCTGCTCGGTATGAAGGTCCCATCTGGCTTCTCGTTGAATATAAAGGGAATAATAAATATGGCAGAGAAAAAGTTCCAGAACCTAAAGTCTCATGACTGCCACGTGATTATGACACAACTGCTGCCGGTTGCATTGAGGGGGCTTCTACCGAAAAATGTTCGATTAGCCATTGTAAAGCTATGTGCATTCCTCAATGCAATCTCTCAGAAGGTGATCGATCCAGAAATCCTGCCAAGGTTAAGGAGTGATTTGGTGCAATGTCTTGTTATTTTCGAGCTGGTGTTCCCACCGTCCTTCTTCAATATCATGACGCACGTCCTAGTTCATCTAGTCGACGAGATTGTCATTCCGGGCTCTGTATTTCTACACAATATGTTCCCCTTTGAGAGGTTCATGGGAGTCTTAAAGAAATATGTTCGTAACCGCACTAGGCCAGAAGCAAGCATCTCCATGGGCCATCAAACAGAGGATGTCATTCGGTTTTGTGTTGACTTCATTCCTGACCTTAATAAGATTGGTCTCCCTCAATCGCGGTATGAGGAGAGACTGACTGGAAAAGGCACGCTAGGAGCAGACTCAGTAATATGTAGGGATGGGCATTCTTGGTCTCAAGCACACTACACAATTCTACAGAATTCCACCTTGGTGACCCCGTATGTCGATGAACATAAGAATATTCTGCGCTCCAAACACCCGGAGCAGTGTGATGACTGGATTACATATGAACACATCAGGACTTTCGGTAGTTGGTTGCAAACACGTCTCATGGGTGACAACACTGTTTCTGATGAGCTGTACTCGTTGGTCAGGGGACCATCTTCGAATGTATTGACTTACAAAGGGTACGAGATAAATGAGAATACATTTTACACGATCGCCCAAGATGAAAAGAGCACCAACCAAAACAGCGGTGTCCGCTTTGATGCAACAACCAAGAGGGGAAATGACACATATTATGGTTACATAGTGGACATATGGGAACTTGACTATGGACATGATTTCAAGGACCCTTTGTTTCAGTGCAAATTGGTCAATCTGTCAAGAGGCAGGGTATAGAAAGACCCATAGTACGGAATGATAACTGTGGATCTAAACAATCTTGGGAACACAGACAAACCATTCGTCCTAGCCAATGATGTGGCGCGGGTTTTCTATGTGAAGGACATGTCTACCATATCGAAAAAAAGAAAAGATAAGGAAGCAAATACATCATACGATGAGCTAAAGCGCCACATAGTTCTTTCAAGAAAAGAGACATCGTGGGATTGGAGGACAAGACAGACATGTCTAAAGATTATGAAAAGTTTCATGAAATTCCTCCCTTCAAAGTCAAGGCTGACCCAAGCACCCTATTAAACGATGAAGATTATCCATGGTTACGGCGCAATAAGCAAAGGACACAAGTGAAGAAAAAGTGAAGACTTTCTCTCCACAACTATATCATTGCAGTTACATGTGAAGAAATGAAATGCCTTTTGTAACAGATGAGTTTTCGTATGAAACCCTGATACTTCGAAAAAGATTGTCCGTTTTGTACACGAAATGCATCCAGATTTTGCCGTAACCCTCAACTTTTTATGACATGCTATGTGGGTGAAATGATGATACCCTGCCAACATCGAAAAAGAATGAACTAAAAAGAATCAATTAAATATAATATTTTTCAGTAGCAAAAAGAATCAACTAAAAAGAATCAAAATAATATTAACTAAAATTATCAAAGTATTTATTTGTTAAAAACTTTAATAGTAAAAGGAATGAACTAAAATGAATCAATTAAATATAATATTTTTCAATAGCAAAAAGAATCAACTAAAAAGAATCAAAATAATATTAACTAAAATTATCAAAGTATTTATTTATTAAAAACTTTAATAGTAAAAGGAATGAACTAAAAAGAATCAATTAAATATAATATTTTTCAGTAGCAAAAAGAATCAACTAAAAAGAATCAAAATAATATTAACTAAAATTATCAAAGTATTTATTTGTTAAAAACTTTAATAGTAAAAAGAATGAACTAAAAAGAATCAATTAAATATAATATTTTTCAATAGCAAAAAGAATCAAAATAATATTAATTAAAATTATCAAAGTATTTATTTATTAAAAACTTTAATAGTAAAAAGAATGAACTAAAAAGAATCAATTAAATATAATATTTTTCAATAGCAAAAAAAATCAACTAAAAAGAATCAAAATAATATTAACTAAAATTATCAAAGTATTTATTTGTTAAAAACTTTAATAGTAAAACGAATGAACTAAAAAGAATCAACTAAAAAGCAAAAAAATTAAAAAAATACTGGACTAAAAAGTAAAAGATAAAAAAAGATAAAAAATGCGAGCTACTGGGCCAATGGCAGGATTCAGGCCGACGAGCCGAGTAGGACAAACAGGCAGAGACAGATTAGTTAGGCCCATAGGCGTGCAATAGAGAGGAGCTCGAAATCGTTGCCGCAACGGCGCTTATAAACCAGTCGGAGTGCTACTCAACTAGCGAGGTCGGACTAAACTTTCACCACACCGCTGTGCCAGGCTATTGGTCCTGGTTGGTGGCTCCAACCGGGACGAATGCCCACCATTGGTCCCGATTGGTCGAATGGTTGGTGCGACCAACCGAGACCAATGCCCACCATTCGCCCCGGTTGGAGCCACCAACTGGGACCAATGGTCTATGCGTCCCGCCCTTTCGCCTAGCGAAAACTAACCTTTGGTCCCGGTTGGAGCCACCAACCGGGACTAATGGTGGGCATTGGTCCCGGTTGGTGGCTCCAACCGGGACGAATGGTTGGGCTATATAAGCCAACACTTAGGATTTTCTCCCAATTTCTCCCATCACCGCGCCCTACCTTCTCGTCGCTGTCACCATCGATGCCCTCGCCCTGCCCCGACGCGCGACCCTCCTCTCGCCGTTCTGACTGGCCCGGAAGCCTCCCCGCGCTCGACCTCGTCGCCTCTGCCCGTTAGTTTGCCCGGGAAAGCACCACGCCGGCGCCCATGACCCCTTCTTCCTCGACGCCGTTCGTCACTACCGTCACCATCGCCGTCGTCACCGTCACCGTCGCCATGCGCCCCTGCCCTGTCCCCGTCGTCCCCGTCGTCGCCGTCGCTGTGCGCCCCTGCCCCGCCCCGATCAGCCCGAGCGCCCTTGCCCCAGCCCGTCCCCGCCGTCGCCGGCCGTGCCCCTGCCCCATCGTCGCGGTCGGTGTCCTCGCCCCCGACCCCACGCCCCTGCCCCATCGTCGCCCGAGCCCCGCTGTGAGCCGCCGCGCCACCCCGACCTTTTTTATTTTTTATGTTTATGTTCATAGCATTTTTTAGTCAAAAAAATAGATGTGATCATTGTCACACGAAAAATGCTATACTTATTTTGGATATGATGAATTTTTTAGTCATGTTCATATGATGTTTTTTTTGTTCATAGAATATATTTTTTTCATAGCATTTTTTGGTCCATGTATATATGTATGTGTATGTATGGATGGATGAATGGATGGATGTAACTCTAAGTTAAAATTTACCCCCGTGATAACTTCGACATGAGGAGGGACATGCATGAGAGAGAGGCGGTCCGCTCACCCGACCAACTATCGAGGCCACCCAAACCCTAGAAGAAAGAGCGTCGTTGTCGATCTACCCCCTCCCCGATAAATTCGACATGAGCGGGGACATCGGACATGCATGAGTGAGAGAGGCGGTCCGCTCTCCCGACCAACTATCGAGGCCACCCAAACCCTAGAATAAAGAGCGTCCTTGTCGATCTACCCCCTCCCCGATAACTTCGACATGAGAAGGGACGTCGAACATGCACGAGAGAGAGAGGCGGTCCGCTCACCCGGCCAACTATCGAGGCCACCCAAACCTTAGAAGAAAGAGCGTCGTTGGCGATCTACCCCCTCCCTGATAACTTCGACATGAGGGGGACGTCGGACATGCATGAGTGAGAGAGGCGGTCCGCTCGCCCGACCAACTATCGAGGCCACCCAAACCCTAGAATAAAGAGCGTCGTTGTCGATCTAACCCCTCCCTGATAACTTCGACATGAGAGGGGACATCGGACATGCATGAGAGAGAGGCGGTCCGCTCACCCGACCAACTATCGAGGCCACCCAAACCCTAGAAGAAAGAGCGTCGTTGTCGATCTACCCCGTCCCAACCCGATAAACTCTCGAGGGCACCCAAACCGGGACTGAAAAAGCGTTGTCGAGGCCACCCCAAACCCTAGAAGTGTTGTTGAGGCCACCCCAAACCCTAGAAGCGTTGTCGAGGCCACCCAAATTTACCAAGTTAAATGAAGAAAACTCCGGTAACATAGATTTATCAAGAATGCCCCCATTATGGATGTGCACAAGTTGATCCAATTTTTTTCTGATCTCATATATATATTCTTCTATATGTCACGTTGTCTGTCATAGTATTGAAGAAATCCATGGCTTCATCATTAGCCAGAAGTAACATGCATATGATGCTACGAAGCTCTTCAAAGTTGTTTTGGAATGGAGTCTCGGATAGAATAATTCGCTTTTTGGTACGAATTTCAGCAAAGGCCTTCCAAATAGCGATATTTGGAAGGCTCTTGCTGAACTTCGTACCAAAAAGCTAATTAATTATCCTATCCGAGACTCCGTTACAAAACAATATTAGAGAGCTTCGTACCATTATGCGCGTGTTACTTCTGGCTAATGATGAAGCCTTGGTTTTCTTGAATCCTTTGACACTAGACAACGTGACATATAGAAGGGTAGATGAGATCAGGAAAAATATGGACCATTTTTTGCACATTCAGAATGGCGCCATTTTGTTAATTAAATCCCTTAAAGGTTAACATAATCCCTTGTTTGACATTCATGAGAGAGGCGGTCCGGACGTCGGACATTCATGAGAGAGGCGGTCCAGACGACGGACATTCATGTTTGTATATTAATTGCCATGTTGTAATTTTTGCAGAAACTATGGATCAAAGAGACGAAGAACAAGAACAGTTGTTGGGGGACATAATCCACGGCGGACGTGATATCTTGTCGTTTCTCAACGACACTGATGGTCTGGAAAGAGAGGATTATGACGGCTCTGGTGATCGAACAATGGAGGAGGAAGGACATGATCATGATGCTCCGGTGATCGAATGCCGGAGGAAGGACACCATGATGACGGCTCCGGTGACCGATCGGAGGAGGGAGGTGTTGCAAAGTCCGGTGAGGTATATATATTAATTAAGCCTGTGCTGACTAGCTAATTGATGCATTAATTGTTTTGGTATGTACATATATTAATTAACTCATCTTTCTTCTTTTATAGCCCTCTGGATCGAGCCAAACTTCGGTAATGAGACGAGGCCCGAAGAAGAGGTTGCGCAAGGATGAAAGGTTCACGATCACAACACTCGCGAACGATGGCCATCCGATTGAACCCAAGCGAACCAAGAACACATTTTCTGCTCAGTGCGGAGCTATTGTTAGGGACAACATCCCGATCAGCATCAAGCAATGGGATAAGCCTAAGGACGGCGCCCCTGAAGGTGGTTATGTCACAGATAGACAGAAAGATGATCTTTGGACCGCGCCGAAGGCAAATTTCACCCTACCGCCAGAGGAGGAATCGAATAAGCTAGTTATAGAGCCACTGGTCAAGGCGTGTGCTCTTAAGAAGATGGCAGGTCTATTCAGGAGGTGGAAGAATGATTTGAAATCAAAGTTTGTCGACAAAGGGAAGACTCTAGAATTCACCAGTCGATTTGAGAAGATAAGAGATTACTGACCTGCATTTGTGGACTACAAGACATCGAACAAGAGTAAGAAAATGTTAGAGACAAACAAGGTGAATGCTGCAAAGAAGCAATATCACCATCACATGGGGTCAGGTGGCTACCTCAAAGCCCGATCGTTGTGGGACAAAGCTGAGAATGAGATTGCTAAAAACATCATACCATAGACATTGAACCGGCCAGACCATTCAAGGACTTGGTTCTTCGGGGTTGGGGGAACTTTGGACCCTGAAACAAGGAAGTGCCGTTGGATGGACGAGCAACTTGCAATACCCATGAACAAGCTTCGGAAGTATATCGCCGCAGTGCAGGAAGGGACGTTCATTCCCGTCAGAGAGAAGGACGAGCTGATTGAGGCCCTAGGGAATGCTGAGCACCCTAGACGAACACGAGGCACACCAGGCTCCGTTCCTTGGAAGGTTGGGTTTCCCAACGCAGGCAGTTATAGAAGCCGGGAGCGAAAGAGGAAAGCGGAGCTGGGCGAAATTCAAAAGCTCAATGCAAGACTACAAAAGCTAGAGGAAACTGAGAGCCAACGAGCTGTCGGCCAACCATCTCAACGGTATGAAGCTACCCTAGAAGCTACCCCGCCATCTCAGCGGAGAAGCAGCGTCGCTTCAACGGAGCTCGTTCAGCCTGACTTCAAGTCTCCTACCTACCCCGTGGATACTATCACGGAGGCTCAAAATTGCGAGCTTATGATGAAATGTCGGAACCTCACTTTCAAGGCAGCTGTCGGCTCTGTTGCACCTCCTCAACCCAACGGAACTTTTCACTGCCATACGATTCCACATGGCTATGTTGTTGTGATGGTGGATGAAGTAATGAAGGAATTTGAGGAGCTCGAGCTTGACCACTCTATAGGTGAAGGAGAGAATAAGCTGGTTCATGCCCTGAGGAGTACATGTTTATGGTAGAAGGAGTACATCAAGCTTCCAAACTGGATGCCTCCGCCTCCTCCTTCTCCTTAGGCGAATCAGGGCACTCCACCTCCTCCTCCTTCTCCTCCTCCTCCTCCTTCGGCGAGTGATCAGGGCACATCGCCTCCTTCTCCGGCTCCTCCGACGCATGGGGCACTCCGCCTCCTCTTTCGCCTACTCCGGCACGTCGGAGCAGAATGCCTCCTCCTCAGCCACGTCGGCAATGGTGGAACACAGACGCCGCTGCTCCGGATCCTCCGATGCCTAGTAAGCAACGACAGAAGAGAGCCGCCGCCGCTTCAGCAACTAGCAGTACAAGCATAGGCAGGAGGGAATACAGATACGGTCCATCTCTCAAGCCTTTGTAAAAGTTACCATATGACAGGACCGAGTCTGAAAACGAGGAGATATGTCAGGCTGAATTGAGGGACCATTTTGCAAAGAAAACTCCGCCTCCAAAGGAGAAGCTAGATCCGGTGAAAGCGATGCGCACTATCGATGCCCTGAAGCGACCACCACTGCCTCCGCCGGATTCCAACTTTGACCGCTGTATTAAAAAGACATATCAAGATGCGCGGCGGTCGGGAAGTACTTCCAGTGATGCAAGGTTAGCGAAAAGAAGAAGTGGGAAAAAAATTCCCTAGCTCGGCGAACAGACGAACCAATCGTGCCCCCCGCTCAAGGTGTCTAGCAATATCGTCGCTAATCATCCGGGAATGGTGCCCGATACCAATCCTGGTGATTACTCAAGCGATGATGTATAGTTTAAGCCGTTGGAGGTGGACGAATTCCGTTACCGACATGGGTGGCCTCTCGTCAAACCTGATCCTCCTCCTCTAACAACGATGATGCAAAAATTCCATGAATGGTACATGAAAACCTGCCGCGAGTCCGGGAAGGATTCTTTGACGCTGTTAGTTAAAGAGGAGCACGACCTCGTTGGAATGGATCTGTTGAATGTTGAATTTGAGGAGATATTCCAGTTATACAATCAAAAGGCCCTCTACAAAACAATCATGACTTGCTACTGTCTGTAAGTACTACTTCTGTAATTAAGTCTCTCTATGTATATATCTCAGCTCTTTCATTGCATGTATATATAATTATCCTCACAATATTATACAGATTGAAGATCGTCGAATGCAGAAAAGCACAAATCTATGACATTGGGTTCATTAACCCAAATATCATACATGAGTTTACGGTTAAAAACAATGTCACAAACCGAGGACAACTTGCTACAATCGTTGCTTAAAAATCAAAACAAAGGGAAAATACTCTTTCCTTACAACTTCAAGTGAGTGTTACTGTCTTGTGCATATTCGGTTTCCCTTATTACTCGAGGTTTATAGTAATGTAATTGATGAGTTACGCATGCGTGCGCAGTTTCCACTTTATTCTGTTAGAGATTAAGCTT
Source organism: Hordeum marinum (assembly GCA_022496015.1). NCBI lineage: Eukaryota > Viridiplantae > Streptophyta > Magnoliopsida > Poales > Poaceae > Hordeum > Hordeum marinum. The sequence continues at coordinate 453,793,196 of CM039678.1, forward strand.
GAGCGGGGAGTAGTAATCGTCTTAAACTCGAAACGAAAAGATCCCCAGGAATATGCGGGCATGACTGAAATGCTCCAGAAGTAAGTTCAATCAATCATTATCGCATCATATCGGCAACTTTGTTCATTTCCTGATATCAAGTAATTATTTTCTTTGTCTGGCAGGGTTTAGAAAGAGTTCATAACAATTGTTTCGGCACTGCCGGGGGAGCTGCGATTTACACACCCGAAAGTAAGTAATACTAGCTAGTTCCGCGCATCTCCCATTGATTCTAGTTTCATCAATACCATTTATTATGCTTGATTATCAGTTTGATTGAACTCTATTTCTCGTAAAGTGCTTGTGGCAGGAAACTGAGAATGATTTTTGTGGATACTACGTTTGCGAGTTCATCTACAACGCGACGACCCCTAAGCAGGGCTACTCTGAAAAACAATTTCAAGTGCATAAGCAATAATATTCACAATTTTATTTTATTACCATATATATGTATTGACCCCCTTCTTCAAATTAGATGTGGCAGATGCGGGATGAACTCCTACTACCTGATCGCATACGAGCAATTCAAAAAGAACTGGCGGGATTCTTTCTTGACCACGTCATAAATAAAGCCGAAGAATACCATCTGGAATTTGACATTAGATGTTAGGGATTGTAAGAGATCTTATATTGTATATATGTAGCTAGTAGCATCGGATAGATATACGAAAACTTGTTGTACGACCAATCTCTCGGAGAAAGAGAGATCGATCACTTCTCTATATATATGTGCATGACGATCTTCTATACTTAATGGTTCCTTCATTTGCTTACTAACTAGCATGTTGAGTTCTCTCTATAGTAGCTAGTGTCGACCAAGCACGGAGAAAGACAGGACACTTCTCTCTATTAATTAGCCAGCTAAAACAATATAAACCCCCTAAATTAACCATCCAAAACCCCCTAACCCCCCCCTTTCAAAAAAAACCCAGCAACTGCTAGATGCTGACGCGTGGATGCCTTTTGGTCTCGGTTGGTGTTACCAACCGGGACTAAAGGTCCTCCTACTTGGGCTCCCAGCACCGGCCACGTGGATCCTCTTTTGTCCCGGTTGGTAAGCGAACCGAAACTAAAGGTTTTGGGTTTTAGTCCCGACCCTTTAGTCCTAGTCCAGAACCGGGACAAATGGGCCTTACGAACCGGGACAAATGGGACTTTCTCAACTAGTGAATGTTGTCCAAAGGTTGCATCAAATTTAATGAGAGTTCCGATGCGGATAGGCATGGACAACCTGACCATGAACTCTATCATCAACACTTCTGATGTTATATTACTCCTAGCATCTTTACAACCTTGCTCTGATTTTTTTTCTAAAGTATTCTATTATTAATTCACCAAAATTGATGGGCACGACAATGTGCACCTTTATGTTCTAGTGTTGTCATTTAAGATGGGGAGTAAGAGGAAGATCCAATAATATGTTTACATTAGAATTTTTCCAAATGAGTCAAGATGAGTCATCCATGGTAATGCACATTTATGTATGTGTGGCATAGAAAGTGTTGTACTTCTATATTTTTTAATTAAAGGTTAAGCTTTATTGCAAATTAATGTTGGGAAGATCACACAGTATAAGAGTTTGTTTATTACCAAAGGAGTTTTATTTCTTCCCTTGAAAGAAAGAAAGGAAATATCTTCGTAAAGAGTGACTAGCCTTCCGGTGTCGTGGTCCGATCGTTCCCCTCTCCCGCCGACCTCTCGGTCGTTGATGGTGAGGAGGTCAAAGGATTCCATGTGTGAGGATCATGTAGCTGAAGGTTCTTGGGCTCTAGTATCTTAGGGTTTTGCCACTCGATGTTTTGGTTCCAATGAAGATTTCGGCGACGCCCAATAAGAAAGCTTCATATGATTCCCCAAGATGGTGTTTTGCTATTTGGTGAGTGATGGACCTGGGTTCTAGTATGTTCAAGTGGTATGGTGTGGTGCGGTGGCATCCCATATGGTAGACTTCTATCCTCGGGCTCCGCCGTTGTGATGGTGTTCGCTTTGGCGTCTTCACGGAGCATGGAAAGTTGTTCAAGAGGAGTTATCGTCGATAGTGTTCTCTGCTTGTAGCAGCTAGAAGTCATTGGATTTGTGCTTGAAGGTTCGCGGGTTAGGTATCCTTCTCGGACATCGTCACATAGAGGTACCAAATTTGGAGTATGATGGCTCGTCTGGGTGTGCCCCAACTTATTTGCTTCCAATGATAATGGTTGCGCTTTTGATGAGTTACTATGGAGGTTCAAAAAATTACATATCAGCGATTGAGTCACCCCGAGTTCGGTTGAAGAGGTGATATCTCCCCTTTCCTTCGATGGCCGTTATGGTGAGTTGGAGGAGGGTGACGATAGTTGGCATCAAGCTCAGGGGATTCTATGGTCTTGACTGAAATTTTATTTTTTGGCTGGAGTCGTTTGGGCTAACGCCCAAGTTCTGTTATTTTTTTCATTTTTGTCAGGTCAATGTATGGCTTGTACTTTATTCTCCGTTATATGAATAAGATACATATTACCTTAAAAAGATCACCCACTATAGGACAACCACTTGAATGAAAGACTTCCAAGATAAATGACTAGCCACAGGAATTTTGAAGCTAGCCGGGCTAGTTCATGAGCCACTCGATTCGTCTCACATTTACATGAACCAATAGAGCAGGAAGATAGCCAGATTTACATTGAATCATGGTCTCCTCTACAACTAGAGCTTACCTATTACGTAGGTATGACTTGAGTTACGCTTTGGGCCACAACAACTTTATACTAATTAAGCTTTTTTACTCCTGTGAGAAGTCGAGCAGATGCGCAAGAAATAATCATCATGTGCGACTCCCAACACATAGTTATAGTCTCCTATCAAGACCTCTCATAGAAGAATGCAAATCATGTCTGAACTCATAGGATGTCAAATTGGTAACCTTCCCATCACATACATGGTCCTGACACTTAGCCTTTCAAAGCCAAGAGTTGAGGATTGTGTCCCTATGCTCTCCATAATTGAGAAAAGACTTTTGGGATGTTCCACTCTCCTCTCTTATGGAGATAAGCTCACTTTGGTGAAAACTGTCTTTGCTGGTATGCCTATTTTCTTCATGAGCAGCCTACCCATCCCTAAAACTGTGGTTAATCAGATCAATAGATATCTGACTATTTGAGACTCTGCCATTGGGAAAAATATGTCCTGGTGATCAAGGTCCATCTCTCATATCTTGGGATAAAGTTTGTTTGCACAAAAGCCATGGGGGCTAGGTGTTCTAAATATTTCCATTCATAACCATGCTCTCCTCATGAAATTCCATACATAAGTTCCTCAACGGAACATATACCATGGATAAAAATTATATGGGAAACCTATTACACTAAAGCTACTCCTGGAGATAGAACTGTGGGCTCCTTTTTGTTGGAAATGTGCCCTAGAGGCAATAAATAAAGTGTTTATTATTATATTTTCTTGTTCATGATAACTGTTTATTATCCATGCTATAATTGTATTGATTGGAAACACATTGCATGTGTGGATATATAGACAACACTTTGTCCCTAGTGTGCCTCTAGTAGACTAGCTCGTTGATCAAAGATGGTCAAGGTTTCCTAGCCATTGACATGAGATGTCATTTGATACATCATTAGGAGAATGATGGGATGGACAAGACCCAAACTATAAACGTAGCATATGATCGTGTCAGTTTATTGCTACAGTTTTCTGCATGTCAAGTATATGTTCCTACGACCATGAGATCATGCAACTCACGGACATCGAAGGAGTGCCTTGTGTGTATCAAATGTCACAACGTAAATGGGTGACTATAAAAGTGCTCTACAGGTATCTCCGAGAGTGTTTGTTGGGTTGGCATGGATCAACAGTGGGATTTGTTACTCCGTTTGATGGAGAGGTATCTCAGGGCCCACTCGGTAATACAACATCACAATAAGCCTTGCAAGCAATGTGACTAAGTGTTAGCCGCAGGATCTTGTATTACGGAACAAGTAAAGAGACTTGCCGGTAACGAGGTTGAACTAGGTATGGAGATACCGACGATCGAATCTTGGGCAAGTAACATACTGAAGAACAAAGGGAACATTATACGGGATTAATTGAATCCTTGACATAGAGGTTCGACCGATAAAGATCTTCGTAGAATATGTAGGAATCAATATGGGCATCCGGGTCCCGCTGTTGGTTATTGACCATAGAGGTGTCTCGGTCATGTCTATATAGTTCTCGAACCCGCAGGGTCTGCACACTTATGGTTTGGTGACGTTTTGATAGTATAGAGTTATGCATGGTGGTGACGGAAGGTTGTTCGGAGTCCCGGACGTCACGAGGAGATCCGGAGTGGTCCAGAGGTAAAGATTGATATATAGGAAGTCCTGTTTTGGTCACCGGAAAAGTTCCGGGCTGATTGGTAGTGTACCGGGAGTGCTGAGAGGGTGCCGAGGGACCATCGGGAGGGGTATTTCGACCCAAGAGGCTACATGGTCTGTGGTAGGATGAATATCAGCCCTTAGTGGGCTGACCGAAGTCCCACATAGGGCCCATGCGGCTGGGAAGGAAATCCAAAGTGGAAATGGAGGAAAAAAGGCTAAGTAAGGAAGGAGTCCTAAACCGACTAGGAGTGGAGGAGTAGGACTCCTCCCTCCACTTCGGCCGAAGCCAAGAGGGCTTGCCCTTGCGGCCAAGCCTCCTCCTCTCCTCCTCCTATATATACTAGAGGTTTTAGGGTTTTTGCATATAGATTTTCAGGCACGTGCTACCCTCTCCTGTAGTCCGTAGTTTATCCTCAAGATCAGTTTCAGCAGTGCTTAGGCAAAGCCCTGCTAGAATTACTCCACCATCATCGCCGCAACACCGTCGCACTGCCGGAGAACTCGTCTACCTCTCCGCTCCCTCTTGCTGGATCAAGAAGGCGGAGATCGTCATCAAGCCGTACGTGTGCTGACCGTGGAGGTGTCGTCCGTTCGGTCCTAGATCGGGATGGATCGTGATTGGATCGCGGGACGCTCGGCAATTTGGATTGCGAAGACGTTCAACTACATCAATCGTGTTTCTTAACGCTTCCCGCTTAGCGATCTACAAGGATACGTAGATCCACTCTCCCTCTCATAGATGCTCATCACCATGGATAGATCTTGTGTGTGCGTAGGAATTTTTTTTGTTTTCCATGCAATGTTCCCCCACAATTTTGGTGGAGGGGTGTACTCAGGTTGCTACCTATATATGTTCAAACAACATTTTATTTTCCTTGCAGGAAGAGGAGATACTATTCACTTATGGGAGGATAAGTGGAATAATCAGTACCTGAATCCCGTCTATCTTGAACTTTAGTCCTTTGCCACTAATAAAAGCATCTCTCTTAAGCAAGTCATGGAAATCTCAAAACTTGAAGATAATTTCGACACACCTATGTCCTCACAGGCATATGGGCAGTTACTTCAACTCCAAGCTGGCACGGCTGGCAGGTAGAGCCAATATATGCAAGAAACATGGACTAATAGCTAGAAATCTCAATACTACTCATCAATGAAGATGTACAAGGCTCTTATTGGTCCCATCAAGACTCATCACATCTTCAAGCTGCTATGGAAATGTTCCTCCAGGCTTGGACACAAAATCCTCTTCTCGCTTTTGCTACATGATGGGTTAATACCAGAAACCTACTTCATAGGAAATCCATGTACATTGAATCATACAATTGTGCTCTCTGTTCTGGGAATTTGGAAGAGACTCTTTTTCACCTCTTCTGGAACTATACTATTGCTGTCACATGCTGGAACCACATTCTAGCTAATAGAACCAGAGGCATATCAAGTTTGAGTATGCAGATCATCCATTCAAATGTTGCTATGTTGTGACGCCCCAAATTTTGACCGAACACTAAACATACACGCAATGCGTACGACCAAGATCAGGGACTCACTAATCAATATCACAATACAACTCTAGACACAAATTTAAAGTCATACAGCTTCATATTACAAGCCAGGGGCCTCGAGGGCTCGAATACAAAGCTCGTAAAGCACGAGTCAGCGGAAGCAAAATAATATCTGAGTACAAACATAAGTTAAACAAGTTTTGCCTTAAGAAGGCTAGCACAAACATAAGAAGCGGATCGAAAGAGGCGAGGCCTCCTGTTTGGGAACCTCCTAACTACTCGTGAGCGTCGGCACTCTCCGCGTAGTAGCAGGCTCCAGCGATGGTGTAGTAGTCGTCTCCGGCATACTCCATCTCCTGGGCTCCATCGTCTGAACGCAGAAACGTATCGAGGAGGAAAGAGAAGGCAAAGCAGTGGTGAGTATTCATCCAAAGTACTCGCAAGACTAACATCAGAACTATGCTAAGTATGCATCATTATCAAGGGAAGGGGTTATATCTGGACTGACTGCAGAAAGCAAGAATAGGGGGAAGGCCTAGTCCTATCGAAGACTAGCATCTTCAACATCTTGCAGCATTAGAAGAGAGTAGACTGGTAACTTACATATAGTCATATTATTGTAGCAATTTTATTAAGTAACCACGCCTAGAGATTCTTCCTTGACTCCCTGCCAAGAAGCAATCCCGGAGCCACATTCATTTAAAGTAAATCACAATTATAGTTGTATAAGGTCAAGGTACAACTCCAAATCGTCCTTTTACCATGGACACGGCTATTCGAATAGATTATCATCCCTGCAGGGGTGCACCACATATTCCCCGCACGATTTAATCACCTCCGGCCGGACACACTTTTCTAGTTCATGCCCGACCTCGGGATATCAAAACGTCGTCACCCCACCTAGACTCAACTAAGAGGCCAGCCCGCCGGTCTAAATCCTATGCGCGCATGGGTCATGGGCCAATCGCCTTTGCACTCCTGCACGATGCGAACGCGGCCGAGGTCAGTCTTAGCACCCCTTATAACAAGCGTGATGCCATTGCAGACCACTCGGGTGAGCGCCACTCCATTGCTGACGTCCGAAGAGCTTCGGTTGATACAACGACGCTGAGTACCCATAACTTCTCCCACATGAAGGTTAGTGCGTATTAAGGCCAATGACCTAACTCAGATCAAGTACCCAACCCATTAGCATTTTATTAGTGCGGGGCAAGCGCGAACCATAATGTAGTCCGTCGCCCCGCCAATAACCCTTGGGTGCCTTATTGGCGCACCCCACCAAGTCTTCGGATGCCTTACAACACATCCCACCAAATATTGCAATGTGTACTTGATTCAATTATCGGTGTCCTCGACTGTCCAACAACTCGGAACACGGGGAAACTGGATAAGTTATAAAGCTCCATGATATTTATCACGATACCAGGGATAATACTCAGAGGTAGATCAACATGGAGGTCAGACTAGCGTACTGATCAGTGGAGGACAAGCACCTTAACTTGTCCGAGAATGAAATCAAAGTAGAACAACATGGTCGGAACCACGATTGCAAAGGACAAGATCAAAGATACATGATCAAATCATACCATGAATGATTATATGCAAGGAGAAGCTTCTATGATAAGATCAACATTGTTTCCATGGGCATGAACACAAGGTTCAAGGTCGACTCCCACTTCATGAATGCATCACCTTACATTTACACCTCGCCTTTGGTGAAATTATAGTTTTGAAAGATTATTTGGCAAAACACCAGAAAAGTATGACTCGTGAAAACTGTCGGGCTCACACGAATTAAGGAAGGCATAGGTTCAACCCATCGGGGCATCTTAGGAACACATACCACCAGCTTCAAGAGTAATTAACACATGATTGCAAACAGAGCATGGCTGGCGAAAGCATAGGACACAACTTATCATAGGGAGAAGACACAATTTACCAATGACATCATGTGCCAAGGGAAGAACATCACAAGGATTTTGAATGTGAAGGATGCTATCGGATAATAACCCAATGATGATTTGACGGTCCACAAAGGACCTGATGTGAGTATCAGTACTCAATCAAAGGGAGAAAGAATGCAAGGCATCAGATTATAGAACATCCAATAATTCGATGCTTGAATAACCAAGGGAATTAAGATTCCCAAATTGGTGTATCGGAATCAGATGTTCCGATAAAAAACAAGTAACACAAATGGACTTAAATGGACAACCAATCAAAGTTGAATTGGCGAGAACCAACTCATGTTTGGAAAGACGTCTGAGACGGAAAGATAATTTATGAGAAACAACTGATGACTGCATGCATTCACACCCAGGTGGAATCAATAAAATAAAATGACAATCACAAAGGATTTAATGAATATTTCCAGCCATATGGAATTAACCATAATGCTAGCACATGAGAAAGGTCAAGAGTCAAAGGCTATTGAGGATTTGGAAGATCGAATGGCAATTCAAAGGATTTTTTGAAACCCATGACAACTGAGGACAAACGAATCCCCGATAAGATAATTCGATGTACCTTATAATGACAAGAGCAGCTAGAAATGAGTAAGAATGATCGTTGTATGTAGTTAACCATAGGGGTTGACGGCGAAAAGGAATCGCAAACACGATAAGCACAAGTTCTCGGGAGAACATCGAAGAGTATCTTCGGAGTCTTCTAAAGAATCAAGTCGTCATCTGGAATGAGGGGCTCTTCGAGGGAAGTAGTTACGACAACCTAGAGTTAGAGTTAGTAAAATCTTTAACCCGAAAGAGAAGAGAGATCAGAACCCAGAGTATAGACGAGGAATAGAAGATCCTAATACCACCCGATTGAGATGTGGGCCCGTAAGCCACACAACAATGTTAGTAAAAGTTTTTCAAGTACTACACTCAACTTCGGCCAGGGAGTTGGAAAGGGCTACCTACAAGTAGTCGGCTTTGATACCAACTCGTGACGCCCCCAATTTCGACCATGCTCTAAACATACACGCAATGCGTACGACCAAGATTAGGGAATCACTAATCAATATCACAACACAACTCTAGACACAAATTAAAGTCATACAACTTCATATTACAAGCCAGGGGCCTCGAGGGCTCGAATACAAAGCTCAACAAGCACGAGTCAGCAGAAGCAAAATAATATCTGAGTATAGACATAAGTTAAACAAGTTTTGCCTTAACAAGGCTAGAATAAACATAAGCAGCGGATCGAAAGAGGCGAGGCCTCCTGTTTGGGAACCTCCTAACTACTCCTGAGCGTCGGCACTCTCCGCGTAGTAGCAGGCTCCAGCGATGGTGTAGTAGTCGTCTCCGGCGTACTCCATCTCCTGGGCTTCATGGTTTGAACGCGGAAACGTATCGAGGGGGAAAGAGAAGGCAAAGCAGCGCTGAGTACTCATCCAAAGTACTCGCAAGACTGACATCAGAACTATGCTAAGTATGCATCATTATCAAGGGGAGGGGTTATATCTGGACTGACTACAGAAAGCAAGAATAGAGGGAAGGCCTAGTCATATCGAAGACTAGCATCTTCAACATCTTGCAGCATTAGAAGAGAGTAGACTGGTAACTTACATATAGTCATATTATTGTAGCAATTTTATTAAGTAACCACACCCATAGATTCTTCCTCGACTCCCTGCCAGGAAGCAATCCCGGAGCCACATTCATTTAAAGTAAATCACAATTATAGTTATATAAGGTCAAGGTACAACTCCAAATCGTCCTTTTACCATGGACACAGCTATTCGAATAGATTGTCATCCCTGCAGGGGTGCACCACATATTCCCCGCACGCTTGAATCACCTCCAGCCGGACACACTTTTCTGGGTCATGCCCGACCTCGGGATATCAAAACGTCGTCGCCCCACCTAGACTCAACTAAGAGGCCAGCCCGCCGGTCTAAATCCTATGTGCGCAGGGGTCATGGGCCAATCGCCCTTTGCACTCCTGCACGATGCGAACGCGACCGAGGTCAGTCCTAGCACCCCTTATAACAAGCGCGATGCCATTGCAAACAACTTGGGCGCGCGCCACTCCATTGCTGACGTCCGAAGAGCTTCGGTTGATACAACGACGCTGATTACCCATAACTTCTCCCACGTGAAGGTTAGTGCGTATTAAGGCCAATGACCTAACTCAGATCAAGTACCCAACCCATTAGCATTTTATTAGTGCGGGGCAAGCGTGAACCATAATGCAGTCCGTCACCCCGCCAATAACCCTCGGGTGCCTTATTGGCGCACCCCACCAAGTCTTCGGATGCCTTACGTCGCATCCCACCAAACCTTTCTCACACGGGTACCCTTGGGGCCGACCCGTCACCAACATGTTTCCGTAACCAGGTCATAGTAACTATGTGTATAAAACATCAAGGTGGGAACTAAGGAATCACCCTCAACGGTCCCCGCTTGATGTAGCCATCAAGGTGGACTTTAGAGGAATCACCCTCGATGGTCCCACACTTGAGGGGTTGCACGACAAAGACATCATTGAGAGTGGTGAAGGAGGAATCACCCTCGATAACCACGACCGACTAGCTGCACTACAGGGCTAGCATCATGAGTACTTCATGAGGTGTCACCCTCGATACTCGATAGTAGCACTGCAGAGTCGCACAACTAAGGTGAGTGTGGTGATGTGAGGGCCCTGGCTGGTCGGTTGACCGAGTCGTCGAGTCGTCGGGTCGTTGACGAAGAAGCAGGGGCAACTGGGACTAAGGGGTCACTAGGGATTCACTAACCAACCTATGCTAAGAAGTTGGTATGATTGCAAGTTTAGTAGCAGTTCATCAAAAACAGGCTATGCATCAGAATAGGAGATAACTAACACAATAGCAAAAATCTAATGCAAGAATAAGAGGGAAAGGAATAGGCGATATCGGAATGCTCAAGGGGGGTTGCTTGCCTTGTTGCTTTCCGACAAAAGGCTAATCGTCAAGCACGTAGTCGTATCCGGCAGCGCCGTCAGTCTCGGGGTCTACCGGAGGGAACAAGAGGAAGAAACAATAAATATAAGGCAAACAATGCTACGCAAAGTATGACATGACAATAAGCAGTGTCAGGTGTGTTTAGTTTTCCTAGTTCCGGACAGATGTTAGACAGGTGACCGGAGGGGGAATGTTCCATGTTCGGGTAGTTAGATGCATCAGGCGGGTATGAGGATAGCGTACTCGGGTTCGTCTCGTCGTCCTGATCAACTTTCATATAGAAAGTTTCTTGATCCGGGTTACAGTTGATTTTATATTAATTTCTAAAGTTTTAAACAATTTTGAAATTAACAAAAATAATTTAAATAAAAAATGCATTTACTGCATTAGCATGACATCAGCAATCAACAGACCAGTTGACCGGTCAACCTCATGTGTGGGTCTCACTGTCATTGACTGGTTAGTTTACCTAGCAGATTAATTAAGTTAATTAGTTCATTAAGTTAATTAAACTTAATTAGTTAATTTAAACAGACTTAATTAAGTTAATAATTTATTAAATTAATTAATCAATTAATATTTACTTTTATTTATTATTCTTTTTAATTTCTTTTTTTAACGTCCTTGGGGCGGGGCCCCATGTCAGCCTCATGGGGGGTTAACTTAAGTGGGGGGGGGGGGGTTAACCCCACTAACTAAATGGGGCCGGCCCACTGGCAGTAGCCAGCCGGCCCCGGGCACGCACGCACGCAGCCACTGGCCGGGGGAGGCCAGGGCGCGGCATGGTCGCCGGCGGGAGGAGGGCGAGCAGGGCGGGCGTGGCACGGGAGCGGCTGGGCACGCGCGGACGCGGGTGCGACAGCGGCCGGTGGCGGGGCAAAGCGGCAGCGGCGGCACGGGCGAGCGCGCGTGCGGGGAAGGTCAGCGAGGGTCACGGTGGAGGGCGCGGGCGCGTGGGAGGTCCGGACGGAGGGGGAGAGGAGGAGGGGAGGGAGGAGATCCCCGGGGGCGGCTCACAGTGGCGTCAGAAGGGGGGCAGCGGGCTCGAGGCGGAGGTGACGACGATGAGGAGCCGGGCGAGGAAGGTCCGGGTCAACAGGGAGAAGTGGGCGAAGGCGGGACGGCGGCGTGGCGTCGGGGAGGGGCCGGCGACGGGGGCGCAACGACATCAAGGTCCGGTTGGGAGGGGAGGTGAGGCAGTCGGAGACGGCGGGGACGGTACCGGCAAGGCGCAGTGGCGATGGCGCCGGCGAGAGAGCCGACGGTTGCCGGTGCGTGGCGTCGGGGCTCTCCTCGATCCAGATCGAGGAGAGGGGGAGGGAGAGAGTGGATCGGAGGAGTGGGGTGAGTGGGGGTGGCTAGGGTTTTCGGGGCTGGTGGCTTAGTAGCCACCGGTTGGGCCGGCCTGTCGGCCCAGTTGGGTCACGGCCCAATGGACAGGGGGTGTTTCTTTTTATTTTATTTTTAGTTTTACTTTTACTTTTAAAAAGCTTCTGTTTTTATTTATTTCTAGTTGCAAATACTGGTGTACAAAAATTGGTAATAGGGCCCATTAATCCTATTGCACTTTTACACACTGACTCAAAAAGATTGGGGGCCTTTTGAAAATATTTGAAAACGGCAAAATTCGAAAGGGCATTTGAATAAAATATTTGGCCTCTGTTTTGGTTATTTTGAGGCACTAAAACACTTTGCAAAATGTTGGTTTCAATTTTATAAGAGCTTAGGGAATATCTGCAAACGAAACATCATTTTAGTTTTCATGATTTGAAGAAATTATTTATTTGACTTTATTTTAAATTTGAATTATTGTTTTATTTTCATTAAGTGGCAATGTGGCTTAATAAAACATGACCACATGGCACATTAGGGTGAGGTTACTGTAGCATGACACTAGGGGTGTTACACATGTATATTATCCCAATGAGTTACTCGAGCGTATGGTCAGTTAGAAATGACAAAATCTTCCGACAATCACATGTTCACTTAAATGGTTAGATCCATCATCTAGCAACAGAAATGAAAACATTGAAGCTCGGAGCTAAACCAACAAAAGTACATAAGATCAAGGACTGAATAGGACAACTTTTTCAATAATTGCTATGTGTTACCTAAAACTGGCATTGACTAAGTAGGCTTTTTGTTTGTTTGTTCTCTTTTGTACATAACTTTGATTAATAAAAATATATCATAGAACAATTGTTATACAGTAGTCTTCGGGTGAAAAAACACATAATTACAGTCAGATTCCGGTGGTACATATCCACTCTCTTGTCGGCAGTCATGGTCATGGCTGCACGGCCCGGTTCATAGGTCCGCATTTGAGAAATTTTCCTCAATGGGCCGATATGAGTTAGCCGTACTCACATGACATAAATACCACATGGCACAAATACCACATGTATCCATATTGATACACTCACATGACACAAATACCACAAGTATTGTACTTATGCATTGTTTTCGCATTAAAGCAGTAGCTTTCTTGCGAATTAACGTGGGGCAGAACGCACAATCGCATGGGCAGATCAGACATTACCAGCACATCCAGCCAAATTCTCTCGACCTTAGACTCCCAAGATGAAATTATTTTTTGCAAAATGACTCCCAAATGGAACATTTAGATGACATGTAGACTCCCAAGATGAACTACCGACGGGACATTTAGGAACCAACAGAGCATGATTTTAATCTTTTCAATCGCTAAAGCTTGTTTATTATGTTGGTAGACTTGGACTAAAAAATGTAGGTAGACTTAAGTGCCGCACGGGGCCACACCAACTTTATCCTAAGTTTTGTTCACGTAGCTCCTCATTTTGAATGAGTTTTAATGTACATGGTACACTACAAATGGTCATAGGTGAAACTACCAATGATTTTCAGTTATGATCAAACTCAGATGCACGCCTAACAACACACATATATCATGTCCACATTTCCTGAGCAGCGCTACTTGGAAAACCATGCCCTACATATAATACTCCTATGCCTGTGAAAAACTATGGAGCAAAGTGGTGTTGTTGTCTCCCAGTATATCTTTTTGGTAACGAGATCCATTAGATTAAAGTAGAAAGAACCTAGCAAGCTAGAAATAGGAGGAAGCAGGAAATTACCACATACCGAAATGCAATGATCAATTGCAATTGGCCGACGGGCTGATGCTCTGAAGGAGCTTGTCACCCGTAATTTGAGAGCTTCCCGGGCTAGGGGGAGCTCGTAGGCATGGATGAAATGATCAACATGTCATGGTCGATGCATGGGACTAACACACGTAATTGTAAGACTCTCATGGTATAAACACCACACATAGCTCTTTTTTGTCAAGAACATGTGTAACAGATGATCTATATCTATCTATACTTCTATATCTATACTTGTATATCTATTCATCTATACTTCTATATCTATACTTGTATATCTATACATCTATACATCTATATCTATACATCCATACATCTATACATATACTAATTAGACACTTACTAAAAAATCACGTTAATTAGATTTTATGAGCCGTTAATCTTGTGGGACCGAATTATAACGGTGTAGATTGACTCATGAATCCTTCATAAAAAATCTTGATTTAAAAAAAAACTATATCTCAATCTGTGTAAAACTCCAACGAATTTCCCCATCAATTCACATATCCCTCTCTCTCACGTCTCTATCTCATAAAGAGTCAAAAAAAGAATTGTGTTGACTGTTAAAATAGACAAATTGATCATTGTAACTCCTGCAGATGGTCTCGTCCGCGTCGGCCCTTTGACTATTTAACAGTCAATACTATTTTATTTTACTTTTTATGCCACATCAGCGCTTACAGGTGGGCCCATTTCTGTCAGAAATTGGATTAAATCGTGCCAATTTGATCATTAGTGTTTATTGATAAAATTTGTAAGGAAACTAGTAGATTTTTGGGGCGCTCAAGAAATATGGTGGCAAATCTGGATGTGAACTTAAAATATGATGGCTTTTTGTAGTTCATTTAGAAAACAGATAGAAAAACCGACATTTGGTATCAAAATCATTAGCGGCCCAACAGATGGAAAACCCAGCGAATTGAGGTCCCCATAATTGGCCTGACCCAATTAAACGGACGTCAAATGCTTCCTTTCCTTGAGCCGTCCCCAACATCACGGGCCGCCGCCACCTTCCATGCTCGCGTCCACAAGAAACCGAAAGAACAAGGCACTCCTGGTGGCGAGGAAAGCAACACACCTCACAAAGTCACAATAATGCATGGCAAGCGTGACCGCCGCATCGCCGACCGAAATTCTCCTAGCACCACAGAGTAGAAGCAATATATAACTATATATGCGTTCTGCTTGATCATATCCATGGGTTCTACAAGGCGGCACTTGATCGACTTCCGATGGGCGCGATCCTACTCAAGGTGGGCATGCCCTTCGGCTTCCTCGATCCGGTCTCCAACATCATCGCCAACACCATCGCCTACGCCCCATCACCGATGCCTAGATACGATGACGACGACGAGAAGGCGGCACCAGAGTGGATCCTCTCCAAGATCATCACTGTCACAAGCGACAGATTCATCTTCGAACTACCGCTTTGCCGACACAGGTCCCATGGCATGACCATCGCGTGGCGGTCGTTGGACAGTCTTATCAAGTTCCTCACCACTCGCTTCCCCTACCTGTATGTTAGGGAAGCCCTTAGCTACCTGCTCCTAGGCAGGGCCGACCTTCGCGCCGCTGTGCGCCTCATCGAGCAAGATCGTGACAAGCGGCACAGTGCGTTGAGCATCACCTGCCATACCACCATGGTCGCCTTGAAATATGTTGCCGTTTGCGCGAGGCATCCTGAACAGAATGTACTGGTGAAAGTGTCTCTCATTATGGCCTCTCGCTTGTCTGATGTCACTACGCTTCTTGCGGGACAAGACCCTCTCTCCCCTGCAACGAGAGGCATGATTCAGGATCATGGTTCAGCCGAACCTATGCTCATGCATATTTTAATCAATCATGCACGGATCCTTATGAACAGTGTTTCAGAGATCAATGATGTAGAGAATAGGTTCGGCTGAACCATGGTTCAGTAAAACATTTTCACCCTACAACCCTCGAGAGCCTTGCCGAGTTGCTCAAGCAAGAGCCTGCGAGCTTGAATGATCTCACCGACAGACATCAGAATCCATAGAGGGGAGTAGGCCACATAAGAGGAGGCTTGGACCTCAGTTGACATTCAAATCCTCACCGTCTCTGAAAGTGCCGCTCCTCGGCAAGACCCATGGTCAATACTTAGAGGAACTTGCCAAGCTGCCTCGGGATGGCCTGCGCAAGCATCACCACTGCAGCCTCCTCAAGGGTGGGTATTGCTATGGCCCCAGGGATCCAGTCTCCAACATCATCCTCAACATCATTTGGTACAGTTCTATGTTACGTGCGCCTCCGCAGTTCGAGCTACAATTCAAGGTGGACATGATATGCACGGGCATGCTTGAATGCATCGAGTGATGCTCCTTTTACGACCTCGTTACCTTCCTTCGAGCCTATGCTCCGACCATCAGGGATCACGACGCTATCTGGTATCTTTTCAGGAGCGACGCTCATGTCCACAAGGCCATCTGCAAGTTAAAGAAGTATGATCAACATGGAAAATTTTGTGCGAGAACAAAGGCTTTATTGGCCTTGGTATGAATGTAAGGAGTCGGCCAACTTGTTGGTGGGTCTCGGAAACCCGTGTGATGGTGAGGATCTTGTTTCTTCTAGGCTTCCACCACCACCACTGTTGGTGATAGCGTGAAAATACCTTTTTGGGGACCCCCTAGCTACTTGGGCGCAAGCCCAAGGACATCCCTCCTCCCATTTTTTAGGCCTCTAGGAGAAAGAGTTGGAAGGTTCGCGAGGACCTTGGGGACAACGCTTGAATGTTGAAGATCAATTCTGACACAGTTGTCATCGTTGACCATATTTCTGAGTTTATTGCTCTTTGGTTACTAGTGCATGACTTCCATACCGATGAGCACATTGAGGATGTTATTGTGTGGAATAACTCCAGTGATGGTGTTTACTCAGCGTCCATGACATACAAGGCACAATTCTTGCAACGTTTATTTCTCCGTTGGATCGCATGGTTTGGAAAGCTTGGGCACCGCCAAAAGTCAAGCTTTTCGCATGGTTAGCTTCGCAAGACCGGATTTGGACCGTGGACCGTAGATAGGCTCAAAGAAGGGGTTGGGATTATTGTGGGCTTTGCCCCCTTTGTAAGAGGGTACAAGCCGGGACACACCTATTCTACAAATATCCATCCACCTCGAGGCTTTGGAAGCTAGTGGTGGACAAGCTTGGCCTCGCACACAAGGATACTTCCACTTGGCATCTTGAGGGATCTGTCAAGAGTTTGTGGGAGAAGAGATCTGACACGAGCAATGCCCATAGAAGGGCCTTGATCTCTCTCAATATGTTTGTCTCATGGACTATATGAAATGAGATAAACACGCGTGTTTTCCGTCACAAGAGCGCTCCACCGCCAATCTTGCTCGCCAACATCTTGAACATAGTCAAATTGTGGTCCACCGCCGGGGCAAAACACCTAGGGAAAATTGTATCAAGAGAGTAATTGCCATGTAGTGTTTGTGGGATAATTGTAAAATCTTCTCTCTTCTTAATTAATACATGAGGCAAATTTGTTGACTCCGTTTCAGAAAAAAGGTAGATAGACTTGCATTAAAAAAATCTAGGTAGACTTAAGTTGCTCATGGGGCCACGCCGACTTTATACTATGTTTTTTACATGCCTTTTCATTTTGAATGAGATGGTTCTCGGTGAACTACCAATGCCTTTTCAGTTATGATCAAATTCAGTTGCACGGCTGACAACAACCATATGATATATGTCCACGGTTCCTGAGCATTACTACTACAAAACCCATGGCCTATATATCGTACTCCTATGCCTATGGAAAAATATGGAGCAAAGTGGTGATGTTATCTCCTAGTATAACTTCTTGGTAAGGAAATCCATTGTATTAAAAGAAGAAAAGGCCTAGCTAGCAAAGAATAGGAGGAACCAGGAAATTACTACATACCGAAATGCAGAGACCAGTTTCAATTGGCCGAAGTGCTGATGCTTCAAATGAGCTTGGCACTCGCAATTTTAGAGCCTCCCAAGCGAAGAAGCCATGAGCAAGGACAACGCGATCAAGATGTGTTTAGAACAATGGTGTGCTTACTCGCCATGCTTCTCTAGTGAACAACGGCGTAAAAACATCACGGAATGCATTTTTGTGTGTGTCAAGAACATGGGCATAACACATGATTTCATTAACCCGATTTGAAAGCAGATCGCAAGACTAGCGATTGCATCAAAATCTCAACGCGGCTGAAAAGAAAAGAACTATGTAATGTGTCGGCCCAGTCCATTCGCTCATTCGGACGATCGCATGGATCGATACCTGCTATTGAAAAAGAAGAACACAGCCCCTTGGCCCCCGCGTCGCTCCTACAGGGGCGACTCGGGCGGCGCTAACCCTAGTCCGCCGCCGGCCACCCCTTCCCCCCTTCTCCTCTCCCTCGCCACCATTGGAGGGGGTCGCCGGAACGCCGTGCGACCCTCGGGGAGGGTGGTGGCGAGGATTTCTCCGCCCTGTCTCGCGCAGGGGGCTTTTGGGCCGAGGCGGCGGCCTCGGGCGGTGGAGCGACATCAACCTCAGCTAGCGGCCGTCGCTGGTGCTAGCCGTCCCCCTTGGCCGCACGGGTGGCAAGGCGGCGGCGGGTGGTGGCTGTGGGGCGCGGTGGCCACGGGGGTGCCCGCCCTAGATCTGACGTCTCCGTCACCAACCCTTTCGGCCCCTGTCAGATCTGGTCTCCGGCCGCCCCAGGTCGCCGGCGGCGCGTTTGTGGTTGGGGTGGGGGAGACGTGGGGCCTGGAGGAATCCACGGCTGGCTCTGCCAGCCACAATGATGGCGACGCCTGAGGGCGCCGTCTCCTACTTGTAGGCGCCGTCAAGGTTCCCCCTTTCCCCCTTGCCTCTCTTCCCTACTCATGTACCGGGGTGAAAACCCAAATCCCTCTGGATTGGGCGGCGACGCTCATGGCGCCGTCACCTTCATGGAGGTGCCGCCTTCGGTGAGCATGGGGTGGTGGTGAGTTCGGTCTTGTTGGTGGGCGTTCGGCGGCAACATTGTTGGTGGTGTCTTGGTGGTTCCTTGTTCGCCTTCTGCGGTCATGGCGTCGTCTCCAAGTTCCGTCATGTGGCTGCCCTCCATTGTTGCTCTGTCAGCAGCAGTCCCATCGTGCATTTTGCTTCTCCTTGCGTGTAGGTTCCCTCCCAGTGCCATGTTTTCCTTTGCGGTGCTCGGCGACGCGTGTTGGTGGTGCTCTGGTTTGGCTTTCCGGGTGGCCTTGACATCGGTTGCACACCTTTGCTTTTGGGAGAGCGTTTGCATCGTCCGTCGGATCGGCGCCTCGTGCCAAGCGAGGGGCTAGGGAGCCCCTTTCGGAGATGTAGGAGGTCGTCTCCGATTTGGCCGGAGCCCATGGAGCTGTCAGCGTTACTCTCAACTGCTAGTTGGGTCCCCTCAAGGATTGTTGGTGTCTTGGCGGGGTGGCTTGGACTCGGTGGAGGGGTTCATCGTTTTCAAGCTGTTCTTGTACTTTAGATTCTTCATCTTTGCTTGTAGATGGTAGGAAGCCTATTAGCTGCTTGCACAACACTCTATACCCTTTTAGCTTTTTTTTTGTTTCGTCTTTGTAAGTTGATGGTTGCTGTAATCCTGGCTGGTTGATGGCTTTGTTAATTCAAAGCCAGGCTTGACTTGAGCCTTCATTCTATAACAAAAACGATCGCATGGATCTACCTTTTTTCTTTGACTTTTAAATATAGTGAAAGAAAGTATAGTAATCCAGAAGGTATAAAAAACATCCGTGACTACTGCTTTTGTAAATTCGTTGTAATGGGGATAGACAGAAAAACTAACATCTTTTGTGCCAGAATCCCCAATGGGCCAACGGGCAGAAAAAGGGAACCAAAAAGCCAGGGCGGGCATATATATGGCAACTGAATTGAGGTATGCATAATTCGGCCAGGCCCAATTAAACGGAAATCAACGTTTCCTTCCGCCATCCCCAATATTACCGTTCGCCGCCACCTTCCACGCTCGCACCCACAAGAAACCGAACGAGCAACGCAATCCCGGCGACGAGGAAAGCAACTCGCCTCATAATGCCCGGCAAGCGTGGCAACCGCATCGCCGATTGTAATTTTCCTGGGTCCACGGAAGAGAAGCAGGGCATATGCATCCTGCTAGATCACGTCCATGGGTTCTATTCTACTGGGCGGTGCTCGATCGGATTCCGATGGGAGCGATTCCCTCGCTGGCCGCACGCCTCCTCAAGGCCGGCATGCCCTTCGGTTTCCTTGACCCGGTCTCCAACATCACCGCCAACTCCATCGCTTACGCCCCTTCACTGACGCCTAGATCGTATGACGACGAGGAGGAGTTGCCGGCGTCAGAGTGAATCCTATCCTAGATCATCACCGACACAAGCGACAGATTCGTGTTCGAACTACCGCTTTGCCGGAACAGGTCCCATGGAATGACCCTCGCGCGGCGGTCGCTGAACAGTCTTGTGAACTTCCTCACCACCTTCTTCTCTTATCTACTGGAGTATATGTGAGGGAAGCCTTCAGCTACCTGCTCCTGGCCAGGGCCGACCTTCTGGTCGTCGTGCGCCTCATGAAGACTACGTGGCACAGGTTTTTTCTATGTGTCGGTGTTTGATGACTTGCAGCAGTAGCCTTGCAAGAGGAGATGACAACACAGGCAGACTTCATTTTTAGTGGTGCTCCTCGAGTACCGAGTCGCGGTTTCTGGGTGAAAACCCAAAGTCCGGTCTTCGCTGGTTGTGCTTGGCAATGACCTTGTTAAAGACATTGTTTTGAAAACTATGACTTTCTCGAGTGTGAAAACTCAGGATCTTCGATCGGACGACGACAACGCTTGTGCATTGTTTCGTTCTTGAAGACGTTGCTTTCTGATAATCACTTTTGTAGTATGGGTATTGCCTTCGATGGTGGTTAGAGTGATGTTGTTGCGATTCTTTCATCAACACGATGTGGTCTTTGTTTTATTTCTCTCTCTCTTTTTTGGTTATGTGCATCCTTGATGTTTTTTTTATATCTTGTCGGTATAGAAGTTGGGTGTAATTAAGCGAGATCGTGACAGGCTGCACTGCGCGTCCAGCATCACCTCCGTACCACCATGGTCGCCTTGGAATGTGTCGCCGTGTGCGCGAGGCATCCTGAACCGAATACCCTGGAGAAAGCGTCGCTGATTACGGCCTCCTAGGGAAAATATCCCTTAAATATTACCATGATACCAACTTTAAAAATTCATATTTAAATTTATCAAAAAGTTCTTAAAACATCATGAATATTCAAGTCATATATGTCGACAACCCTTAAAAAATTCAGATCACAATTCATAGAGAAACAAGAAAAGACAAATCCATCATGAATAGTTTCAAAAGAAGACAAAAGCAAAAATGACACTATTCATATCTGAATTTATCTTTTTCGTTTCTTCATATATATTTTGAATTTTGATCTGATTTTTTAGAGGTTGTTGAGATATATGTCATGAACATCCATGATTTTTGTCAGATTTTTTTGATAAGTTTAAATTTGATTTTTTTAGTTGGTATCATGGTAGCATATAGGGCTTGTATCACCTGATATTTCCCCCTCCCGCCTATCCAATGTCACTACGCTTCTTGCTGGACAAGACCCTCTCTCGCCTGCAACCCTCGAGAGCCTTGCCGAGTTGCTCAAGCAAGAGCCCGTGAGCTTGGATGATCTCACCATGTTATCACTGGATCATCTTTGTGGCAAGGAGAAGAAGAAGAAGATGGATAAGAAGAAGAGGAAGAGAAGCCAACATACATCAGAATTGATAGAGGGGAGTAGGCCACATAAGAGGAGACTTGGCACTACTAGGAAAAGGGCTATAGATAATATAGACACTAATGGCGCATCAGTCATGCGGTGCGCCACTACTATATAGCAGTGACGCACCATGTTCTGGTGCGTCATTAGTGTGATGGTCACTAATGGCGCACCACACACTCGGTGCGTCACTACTAACAATTTTTTTTTGTTATTTTTCCAAAAGTACTAATGGCGCACCAGGGCAGAGTGCGTCATTAGTAGTTAACTAGTAATGACGCACCACTAACCCAGTGCGCCACTACTATATTTTTTTTGTTGTTGCAAAACTACTAATGGCGCACCTCCAGCTGGTGCGCCATTAGTAACCAGGGTTACTAATGGCGCATTTGTACGTGGTGCGCCATTAGTAACCTGGGACCAGCTAGATATTTTGGACAACCACCTACCACACTCACTTTCCCCACTTTCATTCTCTCCACCTCCTCCTCCAAGCTTGTCTCGGGTGCCTCCTCACCTCATTTGCATCATAGATTCATCCAAATTAAGTGGTTAAATTACCTTTTTTTATAGGTAAGTAAGGGGAAAGCTTTTATGTTGTAGATCTACTTTTTTCTCCCTCCAACAACGTGCACATGCACTTTTTATGGCCTAGCTAGATCTATGTATGTTTGTGGTGTTGCATATATGTTTGTTTTTGCAGGTACCGGTATTTGAAATGCAATAGTTGCCAATATTTTGCCGGAATGTTGATTCATTTCCGTTTCGACGAGAATTTGGCACTATGCATTCTTTTTGGTCCTATTTTTAGGCAAAGTCATGCCAAATTTTTTGTTCAAAACATTAAAAGCAAAAAAGTGGAAACAAAATAAATTAAATAAAGCAAAAAAGAAAACAAAAAAATAAACAAAAAAATAAACAAAAAAATAGAAAAAAGTATTTTCTGTTCAAAACATTAAAAGCAAAAAAGTGGAAACAAAATAAAATAAAGCAAAAAAACGCCACCTACAGGGCCATCACGGCTTGAATACGACTAGAAACCCAACAATGGGCCAGGATTGAGGCCCGCAGAAGGCCTAGTAGGCCCACGGGCAAAGAGTGACACAATAGGCCCGGAAGCCTACAGTTGAGAGGAGCTCGAAAGGGTTGGCGCAGCAATGCTTATAAACCGCTCTCGCGCTCCCTCGACTAGCGAGGTGGGACTAAACATCCCACCGCACCGCGGCGCAAGGCCTTTGGATCCGGTTGGTAGCACCAACCAGAACGAAAGGGTGACATTGGTACCGGTTCGTAGCACCAACCGGGACCAATGCCCCCTTTAGTTCCGATTGGTGGCACCAACCGGAACCAAAGGTCTCTGTTTCCCGCCGTTTGGGCTGCTGAAAAGAGACCTTTGGTCCCGGTTGGTGGCACCAACCAGAACGAAAGGGGGGAATTGGTCCCGGTTGGTGCTACGAACCGGGAACAATGCTCTGGGTATATAAGTGGCACTTAGGAATTTTCAGTCATCATCTCGCCATTAGCCCCCGACGACGCCGGAGACGACACCGACGCCGTCAGGCTGCCCGACCGCCACGCCATCGCCGCCCTCTGCCCCGACCTCGACGTCGCCGCCCTCTGCCCCGACCTCGCCGTCGCCGCCCTCTGTCCCGACCTCGCCGTTGCCGCCCTCTGCCTTGCTGTGAGCCCCTCCCCCCATTCCTCCCTTCTTCCCCGCCTCTCCGCGCTCCTCCCCGCGCTCCCCATCGCCGTCTCCGCCGTGGCTGTGCTCCGGCCGCCGCCCGAGCTCGACGCCGGCAAGGCTATGGGGAGCGCGGCGGCGGCGCCGGCCAAGCCCGCTGCTGGCCTCCCCCGCTCCGGCTGCCGCTCCCCTCGCTGCCGTCCTTGGAGCTCGCCGCCGGCGTGCTCGACCGTGGGCAACCCCCCTAGCACTTAAGCATTTTCTCTGGATAAATTAAACTGATAGTTAAATAAATGATGTATGTATATGGATGTTGTATGTATGTATATGGATGTTGTATGTATATGTATATGCAGATGTAGTATAATCCATGGATATGTATGCATTGATGTATGATTTTTTTTTCATAGAATTTTTTTTGTCAATTGATGTATGCTTTTTTTGTTCATAGAAAGTTTTTTGTTCATAGAAAGTTTTTTGTCAATTGATGTATATGTTCATATATATGTGCATTTTTAGAAAAAAATTGTGTATGTATGTTCATATATGCAAAAGTTACATTTAAGAAAAAAAGAAAATGTATGTATTATGTTCATATGCAAAGAATATGCAAAAGTTAGAATTTTTTGTACCAAGTTAAAAGAGCGTTGTCGTCGAGCCACTGTAGAAAGAGGAGAAGAAGGAGAAGAAAGGGAGAGGAAGAAGCAGAAGAAAAAAAAAGAGGAGAAGACTTCTTCTTCTCCTCTTTTTTTTCTTCTTCTTCCTCTTCAACATGGTTTTATTTGTTGAATCCTTTGACACTAGACAAATGTGACATGATCGATATCGACTTGTAATGTGAAGACAAACTCGCTACTCGCGGTGTCGAGACTTGTAATGTTCTAACGTTGTTCGGTATTTTAAATTCGAAGACTAATATGATGAATTGTATTTGGAGACTAATCTTCTATTGTATTCGATAAATTTGCTGTTTATATGTTGTGCTCTCTCTATATTCTGTGCAGTAATATGTTTTGTAACATGTGCAAAAATCAGAAAAGAAAAAAAAATAATACCTAATATTCATACTAGTGGCGCACCACTCAGCACATTAGTAGCGCACTGCAAAAAGCACACTAGTGGCGCATCCTCCATTAGTGCGCGATTAGTAAGCCAGAGCACATGGGTAAATATGACCCCTGGGAGGCATACTAATGACGCACCATGAGCTATACTAATGGCGTACTGCATGGTGCGCCATTATTATACCAGATACTAATGGCGCACCTGTGGTGCGCCATTAGTAGCCAAAACAGGTGCGCCACTAGCAGGCCTTTTCCTAGTAGTGTGGGCCTCAGTTAACGTTGAGATCCACACTGTCTGTGAAGCTGCTGCTCCTCGGCAAGATCCATGGTCACTACTTATATGCACTTGCCAAGCTGCCTCGTGAGGGCATGCACAAGCGTCACCATTGCAGCCTCCTCAAGGGTCGGTATTGCTATGGCCCTAGGGATCATGTTTCCAACATCATCCTCAACACCATCAGGTACGGCTCGACGTTCCCTAATCCCTAGAAGTTCGAGCTGCAATTCAAGGTGGACATGATATGCATGGCATGCTTGCACGCGTCAAGTGCTGCTCTTTTTATGGCCTCGTTACCTGCCTTCGAGCCTACTCTCCCAACATTACGGAACACGCACTAGTAGAAAACAGACCTTTTGTTCATAGCATTAGTCCCTGGTTAGGTTTTGAACAAGCAATAATGAGACCATTAGTTCCGGTTCGAGATGGGCATTCATTAGTGCCGGTTTGTTCCGGACCTTTAGTCCCGGTTCGTGCCACAAACCGGGACTAAAGGGGTTGAGGCTTTAGTTTCGGTTGGTGTCTCCAATTGGGACTAAATATTAGACCTTTAGTTCCGGTTGGA
This sequence comes from Hordeum marinum, assembly GCA_022496015.1. NCBI lineage: Eukaryota > Viridiplantae > Streptophyta > Magnoliopsida > Poales > Poaceae > Hordeum > Hordeum marinum. The sequence continues at coordinate 453,818,502 of CM039678.1, forward strand.
GACACCAACCCGGACTAAAGGGGTTCCGAAAGTTTTTATTTTAAATTGCTTATATCTTTAGGATATTTGATATTTTTCAGTGATTCTTTTTTGCATTAGATTCAAGAATTTATCTAGTTTCTGTTTGAGCCATTAGTTTTCAAATTTGAATGGTTTGAATATGAATTTGTTTAAATTTGCTTCAAACCCTAGATTGTGAATAACTTGAGTTTAAAAATAGTTCGTCCAGTTTGAAGGAGATGGTCCAGTTTGTAAACGAAGTGCATCCAACCCTCTCAACTTTTTAGCGCAAGCTATATGGATGAAATGATAATACCATGCCAAGTTTCAACTTTTTCATAGTCCATTTGTAGTGCTTTTTAATTTCAAGGTCATTTAACTCAAAAAAATCATTGAATGGATGAAAATTAGCAAATGAAGTAAGAAAGGGTTGAACTTTGAGTATGTCGTTTTGAATGATGCATATTGAATGCACAAAAAATCTAGAGTTGAAATATAAGTCTTTTTAGATGTTTCATTAGGAAACTACATACGGATATATATATGCATACTTTAAATGTAGATACACTTATTCTACTCCGTATGTAGTCTTCTAGTGAAATATTTAAAAATACTTATATATAGACACGGAGGGAGTAGTTAGGTTTTAGTGTCTAGTTGGTATAAAAATTTCGAAATATAAATTTTGACCGTTTTTGCCAATAAAACGAAAAAAATGTAAAACGGCCATAACTTTTGCATACAACGTCATAAAAAAATCAATATATAAAAAAACTAGAGAAAAATTAGGACTCGATTTCACCCGTGTTTACCAGGTTCTCAAAAGTCCAAATGTAAAAAAAGTTATTTTAAAAAGAAGATTTTTTCCAAAAAATCAAAAAAGTATTTGAAAAAATATTTTTATTTAAAAATAAATAAATGATGTCATATTTGGATTCCTCATATTTTTCTGATAATAATGGATATATTATTTGTCAAATTTCGATCTGCATATTTAAAGATATTAATTATGCCATATTAAATGAATAAATGGCAAAAAATGAATAAAATCGTATTATTACTTATTTTATTTTCATTGAAATTCAATATGATTATTACTTATTTTGTTTATTTAAATAATTGTTTGGAATTCACAAAATTAAATCATGTGACATCAAAACCTAAGGGTTAATGGGATTGATAGCTTACTATTGTCCGGAAAACAATAAGTGTAGACTTGAAAACTAGGGACGATAGAACCTGAAAGTTAAGTGTGCTAGGCTGGAGCAGTGAGAGAATGGATGACCTACCGGAAAGTTAGACGATTTGGAATAAGTGTTGCACGCTGGAGTGGTGAGAAAGGATGATTAGAGGTTAAATTGTCAAATAATTCAAAGGTCTGAAAAATAAAAAAATAAAAAAAATAAAAAATAAAAAATAAAAAAAATATTTAGTCCAGGTTGGTAACAACAACCGGGACTAAAGGTCCTTCAGCCCCAGCGCGCCATTTGGAGGGCCTTTAGTCCTGATCCGTATTGAACCGAAACTAAAGGAGGCTTAGTCCCCACCCTTTAGTGCCGGTTACAAAACCGTGACCGAAGGTCCTTACAAACCGGGATTAAAGGCCTGTTTTCTATTAGTGTAGACGTCATCTGGTATCTGTTTAGGAGCGATCCTAATGTCCACAAGGCCATCCGCATGGTCATGTTGTGTGTGACAGTTACTATGACGCCTATAGGCAAGCGGTGGTTGTCTCATGGCATGTCGTCCCCGATGCTCTGGTGGAATTTGTCACGTCTTCCTTAAACATGGAGTCCAACAAGCTGTCAGCTAGTATTTTACAGGACACGCTCACCAACGATGCAGTTGAATGCCTCGCCATGTCTCTGCCACCTACCAAGGCCGAGGAGAAGGCTCAGCGAATGAACTAGGTGACCACAAACTCACATGTCTTGAGCAAAAAACAGAAGAGGTTCATTTCAGAGTTTCAGAAAAAATTTAGGCGCGACAAAAACTTCTTTGTCAGAAAGGTTTGTCCCGCTTTGGTCAATTATTTTCGAGTTATTGACAATATTTGGGAAGACCGAATTAGGTACTCTCTCTGGTCATCAATATGTGCCTGTATGTTTCATAGGTGTAAGACAAACACTAGTTGGTCAAATTAGTTATGTTTCCACTACTATTTTTTTAAGGTCACCAAAGCCCTCCACCTGAATTGTATTCAAGTTGCCTAAGATGGGTTCAAGTGAATCAGAAGTACAGGACAGGAAGAGAGATAAAGTGAAAAACACATAGGAGAGGGTGGGGGGACAACAGAACAAGGGGGCACCCCTGAGCACTCGACTGCAACCGTCAGCCGAGACCAAGCCACGACACTCTATCGTCGACGCCGTCGAAAGACGCCGGCCAACCAGAACTGTACAACGCCGCGACATCACCGGTGTTATGGGGCATAGACTGCACAACGCCGCAACACCACCTGCGCCATGGGGTACAGATTGCACAACGTCACGACGCCACCAAATGTCATGGGGTACATGCTGCACAACGCGGCAACACCACCAAGGTCATAGGATACAAACAACAGGTCGAGCCAGGCCGAGACGATGCCACGACACCTATGTGTCACCGGCGTAGTTAAAAGGCATCACCAAGCAAAGAACGCCCTAGAGTAAACCCAAGCCATCGCGACGACCAGGGGATGAACACAACGCCATCAAGATGGGAACGACGTGAAGCATCGTCGTTGTCTCTGCCAGCAGCAGCCGGCCGACCATGGATTTCTCCCATCCCCGATCACATCCTTCACGCGAAGATCATCGCAGAGCAGCCACCAATAGCGTCAGGCAGCGCGAGACCGGGCGGCACCAGATCTAGGTGAATCCATCCAGCAGAGCGACGCCGGCAGGCACCTTGATGTCGAGGGCACCAACGAGGCGTCCCCAGCAGGAAATGGGAGGTGGAGGGCTCCATGGCAGGAGCCACGACGCCACCTTCGTTGGCGAGCACACGTAGAAGCACGACGACGACAGAACGGCGGGTGAGGGGCGAAAGGCCTAGGGCGCAGTACCCAGCCATGGGGGCAACAGCGAATGGAGCCCCAGCCAATGCAGCAGCGGCAGATGGTGCATATCTGAGGGGGGGTGGGCAGGGCGGATCTGCAGGGAGGCGGAGAAGAGTGGGGGTGGCGACCGTGGATGCGCTCGCGACCAGATCGAGGGATGGTGAGGGGCGGAGCTCTGGCGCGGGAAGGAACGGACTCGCCCCGCCGCCACCATCCTAGGGCACGACACGACATCGTTGGCAGCCCTCCGACAGTGGTGCAACAGCAAGCGGTGGAGTAGAGGGGCGCGAGCGGAGGCGGGGCACCCCCCCCCGATTCGCCAGGCGCGAGCGACGCGGGGGCAAGGACCGGGTCCGCCGAGCACCAGAACCCAACGACCGGAGAGAGGAATCCCCACGCGGGAGTACCACCGGGAGGAGGCCACCCACGACAACACCGAGAGCAGGGGGTGGAGCGGAGACCGCCGGGCGGAGCCGCCCAGCCACCGGTGAAGGTTGCCGGTGCCGCAGGAACTGGATTTGGAGGGTGGGATGGAGGGGGAGGCCACGTGCGTGGGTGAGCAAAAGAACGGCCCCGCCGCCACCATCCCAGGGTCCGGCGCGGCTTTGTCGGCCAGCCCTCCGGCAGTGACGACGCGGGGGTGGGCAAGGGGTGAGGGTCTGGTCGACGGCGTCTGGGGCTCCCCCCCCCCCCCCCCGACGTTTCCACTACTATCTAAAAGGACATTACACCTTTCAATTTTTGTCATGATCATCCTTAAATTCCTATAACTGAGTTGTTGATTTATTAGTTCTTTACAATTGCTTTATTTATGGACGTCGATAACCATCGCATATGTGGTGCGAGCAATACCCGACCACATATCCCATAATCACAAATTGAGTCATGTCACCGCATGCAAGCACAAGTAACAAAACTGATGACGTCAGCAAGAATCGTTCGTCTTTTCAGTTTTCAAAATATTTTATCTCTTAAATAAATAATTCGATTTAATAACCGTTTTCATCACTAAATCCGTCGTGACGAGATCTTTGAAACTATATCTCATATCTATGTGTTTTGACGACTTTTCTTTTGGGTTAAAAATTGTCATGTCTATTCCACATAAATTACCGTCGGGATTACACCGAAGTTGGCATGATATATTTCAACTATTTTTTCTGCTGCATTTAAAGTAATTTTTACAAGTTATAAAAATGGAATTAAGAAACTAAACTTGCCATTATTACTTACTAAAATTGTTCATCATCAATGAAATAATTTTGACATGGTTCATAAGTAACAAAACATGTCATCAATTACTTTAAAATGCATTGTTAATGGCTCAAATTTTCCATGAACAATAACTAAAATTGCCATGATGAATTATGATACATGCACTAAAATTTACCATGGTTCATACTAAAAATATTTTCTATGTTTAAAATACTAGAATTGTCATGGTGAGAATACTAAAATTGCCATGATCTATAAATTCAATTTTCCATGGTGAATTACTGGAAATTACCATGATTTATGAATTAAATTTGTCATGATTAATTACTAAACCTTGCCATGGTCAATTAATAAAAGAGTTATGAAAAGTAGTTGAAATACAATGTTAGCTTTAAATCTAGAAGAACAAACTAGATGAAACATGTCATGGCAATCTTATTGTAAACACTATGGCAACTCCAGTGTAAACATCATGGCAACTTTTGGTCCCAAAAAAATCTCGTCGAAATATATCAATATGAAATCTAGTTTTGAAGATCTGGTAGAGACAGATTTAATGATGAAAACGGATTATTAATTTGATTAATCATTTAAGAGATAAAATATTTTAAGTCCAAGAAACACAAAAAGATTCTGCTGATGTCATATGTTTGATGTGACAAGATGAATAAATTACGAAGGCATGTGAACCATGTTGTCTCGTGCGACACGTGTGTGCGTTATCGTTTAGGTTATTTATTAATACAATTACAAAAAATGGGCAACATTTTTTTCATGTTACTAGAGAAGAATTGGAAGTATGTATATCCAGAAACAACGTGTTTAAAGTTGTTCGAAAAATCCATGATATGGGAAAAATAGCAAATATATGTGTTATGGCGTGGCAGTGTGGCATTGTCTCTCTAACTTCACATTTTGCATTCAGTTTTAATATAGAAATATTGCTAAATTTGTATTATCAACGATAAAAAAATTCTTAGTCGGGACATATAGTAGGATTTATTTTATGTGCTCTCTGTTAAATGTTTTCTTAATAGTCTAAATCCCTCTGTTTATTTTGATGCAAGTTCGATGCTTCTCTTGTGAGTTTAATGGGGCAAAGATTGTGCATCCGTACGATGAAACGTATTCTGGGTGCTATGAAGATTTCATTCTAACGGCTCAGGGAAAACGTGACACTCCGAACGGATTTGTTTTCAGTTCCTGCCATTATCAGTCTGATACGATGGCCACCATGATAGAAGATTTTATTTATTTTAATCCCAATACAGACTCAAAGATTGTAGAGATGAATCCTAATTCTAATGTGGCTAGGGAGTTGAGAGAATGGAAGGGTAGAATCTTTTGATATGTTTCTGCTTTGTATGATGGAACGTAATGTACTACACGAGAATATATGAATGTACTATACAAGGTATAGCAGACAGCAAAGTTTCATTTTGAAAGTCATCCTTGTCAAAAAGAGCAATCAAAAAATGCTTTGCTTGTGAAGAGCAGCTCATTAACATACTAAGGTACCCAAGAATAAGGAAAGCTTATGATTCCACACAAGACTACTATGCCAATTCACTTTCAATAAGAAAAACTCAGCCAATTCAACGTACTTTCTAGATTCTAATATGGTGCAATAATTAATATGATCATGATTTCTACAAAAAAAAAACCGAAGTAACTGCATTGTATTAACCAATATGCAGATCCTTCAAAAACTTGGTGAACTATTAATGGTTTGAGTACTTGATTTGGTGCCGAAAAATGGTTTCCCCCACTTTCTATTACAAAGCAACCAACCAAGAGATGCAGTGATACATGTTGTGACGGAAACAACGCAGCCACGTCCAAAGGAAACGACAGAGTAAACCAAAAGAAACAAATGCCGACAACGGCGGATCAACAAAAACGAAGAAGCCTCGTGACCGCTGCGCCCGCCGGGGATCAACCACCAAGCTCCAAGAGTCCGAAGCGCCGGCACCAATCAACACCTCCAAGGAGGATCGCGACGATGATGACGCTGTTGCCAAGGGTTTCCCTCAGTACTCGACGAGGCGAGAGGAAGGATAGCCCCTACGCCCTTCAGGAAGGTCAGGCGGCACCCATATGCGCCACCGCGCTGGAGTCGGCCATGGCGACAGGGTTTCCCCCGATCCCAACCCGCACCTCGGGCGCTCCGGAGCCTGCCACCAAACCAACCACCACCCTGTGCCAACATAGTCTTGAAGCCCCCACACCGTCTCACCAGGGCACCGCGAAGTGAGGACAGCACGACGACGATTTGAAGCCGGGACCCGGGGCAGCAGCGTCGTCGGCATGCGGGAGGGCACAACCTCCACTGTCAATGACGGTAGCCGTCCGAACGCAATAGCAGCAGCACACCAGGCCCATGGGCCCACAGGCCCGACCGGACACTCATAAGCCCATAAAGCTCCCGCCCTCGCGCTGCTGCAGGCACGCTGTCGACGTCGCGACCCCACATCTGAACTCCTCCTCCTCCTCACGGCGCAACACACAACGAGGCCACGCCGGGGGGTCAGCCTACTAGGACCCAGATGGGGTCCGTAGGGCCCAGATCTGGGCCGGGGGCGTGCTGCCGGCCACCCAGCGCCACCATCTCGTCCCGCCGCCAAAGAGCGACGCCGTCACAGCGCCCACCGCCAGCCGCCGCCACCGGGCCGCCGGACCGCCGTCCAACCGAGGAGCAGCATCGCCGCCCCTGCCCCGGGCAGAGGAGACGTGCGTGCGGGGAAGGGAGGGGCCCGCTGCCGCCGACACCACTCGGGTCAGGGTCGGGGGCGCCCGCCGAAGGCGGGGGGGGGGGAGGAGGGAGGAGGAGGGGTTGGAGGAGAAAGGTGGGGGGCGCCCCGGCTACCTCCCGGGGAGGCAGCGCAGGGGCGGGAGCAGGGGAGGGGAGGGGGTGGCGGCCGGCGGCGACGGGAGGGCAGGGGAGTGGCCGATGGCGGCGGGGAGGGAGGAAGGGAGGGAGAAGGAGGGGGAACCCTAGCTTGGGGCCGAGAGGAGCTCGTGTACACGCTGTGACCAAAGTTGTCTCGAGTACTTGATTTGGTGAATACACCGCATAAATATATACATCTCCAAGTGTGCAATATCCAGTCGAACAAGTGAAATAAATTAATCTCATCAACACTATAAATTAGAGAAGTCGGGAGGTATACGAAAGAAAACATCTACTGCGATGAGCAATGTAGTGAGAACTCCAATAGGAAAGGGAGGCATCCCTCGAAACAGAAAATAGGAAAGGGATGCATCAAAAGTTATCCCTATCAGTGAAAATTATGTGATGCATAGACAAGGGTCAAGCAAATGATGAATCGCTAGAGCAGGTAGAGGGTGCTTGCAGCTTCACATCCTCTCTGCAACAACTTTTCGCTTTTTCAGATTAATCATTAAGTGACCATATCTCTACCACGGGTCAGTGGCATGTGGCAAGCGAGGGCCATTGTGACATGATCAAATTAAGTCATGTTTGGATCTATTGCTAAAAAGGAATGATATCCCACTCAATCTATAGCTCATATAGCTAAGAATGTACAACATAATGTATATATTCTGCAAACAACAACATTTTGTTTTGGAAGTAATCCTTACTGGCAAATAGGGCAACTAGATAACTTTATGTTTGTCAAGCAGCAGCCATAAACGAAATAAGGTATTCGAGAATATGAAAGATTTGATTACACACGAGACAAGTATGCAAATTCAATTTGATAAGAAAAACTACACCAATCAACGTGCTTTCTACATTATACTGTGGTGCAATTTTTTTTGACGGAACCTGGCGAAGAGGGCATGGTGCACATGTGATTTCATAGGAAAGAATAGAGTTGCCTTGATTTATACAAAAAACTAGACCAAAAACAACGCACGACACGGTGCATTAGGGGACCACATTGCGAAGGGAAAAAAGGAACAACAATACCAACGCCGCCAACTCGAACCTGACCGCTGATACTCGAACCTGACCGCTGATAAGACCACAAGCTGGAGAGGAGCCAGTAAGCCCTTCGAACATGACTTCAAGAAGGGAAATGAGGCTCATGGGCATCCACCGCGAGCCCGAACATGGCCCACCCAGACCCAGATTAGTCCTGCCACCACCATTGTTGTCCGCGCCACCGCACCCACTACATACCTCTATGCCTTGCCTTATTTTTTATCTTTTGTATTGCGCTTTAGTTGTAGGGTTTATTGGATTTTATTGCGTACGCACATTTGTTTTGTCTGTTTTTGCCAATATTTTACCCATGCAGGATTGAGGTATAAAGAGAGAATACGAGGAATATGTTGTAAAAATCATGATAAATCTCATGATAGAAGACTTCGAGAAACAAATTGGAGAAGAAACCATTCGCCAAGAAAGGCTCCAGAGCAAATGATGGCATACGGTACGACAGCGTGCTCGTACCAGTCACGGCTGCAACCCTATGGCCTAGTACTTCCACTCCTCGCGGTCAGATCAAGAATCAGATGCCCGTAGCCACCAGAAGCCTTTCGAGAACGAAGGACCCAAATGTCCGAGAGGGATTGAGAGGGTAAATCGACAAGGAGGACATCGCCATCGCCAACACCTCTACAAGGAGATTATGGCATCAACCATCACCATCTTCACTGTCATCCCATCTCCATTCCATTATAATACTGGAACCTAGAGGATTCATATGTGTATTACTCCAATCTATCATTCATGTTAGTCACCGGCATTCATATCATGTTTGCTATCTTCATGTCTCTAGTAATCCCCTTAGTTATCGAGGATATGGATGAGCACTAGTTTGTATAGGTGTTAAACGATTATAGAGAATGATATCCTCATTTGGTTGTTTGTTTTAATAGTTGCCATGAAAGTTTTGAAGGGTGGCCACTCAACATTTCCGCCTTGTATGGCCATGGAGTATATTACTGTCGTTGTAAATGTTGGGATGTAGGGCTAAAGAGGTGAAGGTATTAACCTCTTTTTCGCACAGTTGCAATTGACATGGGAGTAACACAGAACCCTTAGTGCGTATATGTCCATGGGAAACCCTTAATCAATGTAGTTAGAACCGGAGTAAGGAAACTAAGGTGGTGGCGTGCACGATACGAAGACTACACATGTTGCTTGTATATGTACCAGGCTCCGCAAAATTGCAAACGTAAATGATCGCTTGAGTATCCAACTAGAATATGCAGCTGTATATGATACGTTAGACACATTCTAGTGGAAAATCTGGACTCCCTGAAAACGCCTTAGTCATATTTTCATTTCAATTGATTTATTTACTATGAGTTGTTCTTTTGCTTCTTTTTGCATGAATTACTTATGTTCGCACTTCACTCAAAACATTACAAATTTCGGCCTTCATTTTTCTTTTCATCTAAACTAATTTGCAGGCACAATCTCATAAATTTGTACAAGAAACAAAGTCCATTTTTGTGCTCCTGTGGAATCGATACTCTTACTTTGAAAAATCTAAAACTAAACCTTGTTTAGTTGCAGTCCATTACCACACGGCCACACATCATAGATTGGGCGCTACCTCAATCTAGACCCTGTGCCCGCGCTCGGGCAACTGCCACCATGCGCATCCTAGGCCATCAGCCACACGGCAAGCGCCTTCATAAGAGACGACATGCAACCCAACAACCACCCGTCATGGCATCCTCGATCGCGAGTAGGCCAACCTCCAAGGCAATACGAGCATGTCACGTTGTCTTTGGCTTTGCTTGGGCTTTGCTCGGTGGAGAGCGCCGATAACGGCTAAGTGGGAGGCCAAAGTGGAGGGGGCGGTAGGTCGTAAGAGTTGCCGCCACGGTCCTTGTCACCTTGGGGAGGGAGTGACACTGGGGCCAGGTTTGAGGATAGCATATAGTAGTCCTCATGGTGCAATAATCAATACAACCATATATTGAAGCGGACTGACACCATTTTTCCAATAACCAAGTGAGGAATAGCAACCAAGATGTAGATCCTTCGAGAGTTTGGTGAACTACTAATGGTTTGAGTACTTCATTTGGTAAAGAAACCACATAAATACATCCATCTCCAAGTGTGAAATAGACCAACCGAACAAGGGGGAAGAACTAATTTCATCATCATAATTCATAATAAATTAGAGAAGTCAGGAAGGATAAGAAATAACATACATACTGCCATGAGCAATGTAGAGGAAAGAGCTCCAATAAGAAAGGGAGGCATCCGAAGTTTTTCCCGTCAATGATTTGTGTTTAATGGTGCGCATAGAAAGGTCATGCCAATGATCAAGCATTCCCTTAGTTAGATGAGAGTGACACCCTCTCTACAAGGTCGACTGTTTAGATCAATCGCTCAAAGTGTTTGGTCTAAAGCAAGATTATATCTAGCCTTGCCTAGCCAAACTTGGTGTTTGAATTTTGGAAACGACACAAAAACACCAGCAGTGCAAGGTGACAGAACGGTTGGGGCAAGGAAAGCCTTGCAAAGATAGGTAACGGGCTTTCCTGTAACTTCACACTCTTTCTCCCATAGGCTATCAAGGGCTCCTTTTGATTCAAAAGAATTTAATAGGATTTTTGACCCTTAGAATTTTTTCCTACGATGGTCGTTTTATTCGTAGGATTAGAATCCTTAGGAATGTTCCTATAGCATCCAATTATACTACATTTTGAAGGAAGATTTTCATCCACACAAACCTCTCTGTAGAATTTCTTTGTTTTTCCTATGCTATCAAACCTTCTCTAAAATCATGTAGGGTACTATAGGACCCATCCTATTCCTATATATTTTTAATTCCTGCGTTTTGAGAATTGATGAATCAAAGAGGACCCAAACATGTTGGATTGTATTTTCTTGCCAAGCTAAGCAAGCTTGAGAAGAGAGCCAGACGGACTAGTGACCAAATCCCTACCACAAGGCACGGGTAAGCAAATGAGACTACAACCTTCAACCAGGTTTACACGACACAGTTTGTATGTTCTAAGTAAAACGAAAATAGATGTGATCTACTTAAGACCCCACACCCCATTTGGACGTTGAAATTGAATTGGTCAATGACAACCTATCAACAAATCTATTTTAGGTTCAAATATAATTTAATTGCAGTTTTGTTCTATGTTAGGATTGCATAGTTATTAACATTGACTATATTAGTAGGGGATGTGATCTACTTAAGACCCCACACCCCATTTGGACGTTGAAATTTTGTCATTTGCTTTTCATAAATCCTTTTGACATCGACTATATTAGTAAGGGATAATTAATTTTGTGCCCTCAGTTATGCCCCCTTAGCAGGTTTGCGCCTAGTTTCGAAAAACCATCGTTCTTTCCCAACTCACTTTGGTTTCCTTATGCCTTTTCCCTTTGGCACAGTTACGTTGAGTCAGCATCATTTAACCGCTACTGCCGCTGGGTTTTGAACACAACTAGCCCTCTTCCGATCTAACCATCTCGTTCCCACTCTCACTCTCTGTTTTCCCATTCTCACTATCTTTCCTCTGTCGAAACCCTAGTTTGTCGACGGCTCACCAGCAGATCCAGAAACCCTTCCTTGCACCACCACATACATTTTCAGGCGATGCAGGAGAATGAAGAAACCCTAGGGGGCGATTGTTGACACAACAAGGGCACCACATTGGCTCGGGAGGGCGGCCGCTTCGTGCATGGCTAGACGTTGTCCCAATCCACCATGGGGTAGCGAAAACAATGACGGTGGCGTCGTCCACGGCGTAGGTGGCATCGTCCACGACGGCAAGAGCTCGATATCAGCTCGGCGGAGCGTTGAAGGCGGTTGTGGTGGAAGTTAGGGAGACAAGCGGACCACATCTGTAGGTCATATCCCTGCGGGGTAAGTGTCAGTCGTAGTAAGGGTATGGTAGGATGGATTCGGAGAAGCTTTATGATAGGTTTGGTTAAATTTCTCATGAGATAAGCTATGTCCATTATCGTAGGATGGATCCAGTGGTTGCATTTGTTCTGTGTGTTAGAATGGAGATCGCATTTGTAGTTTCTGCCGGTACCAAAGGAAAAGAAAGCAGCTTCACATTTCCATTAGTTGTGGACATCAATAGTAGTTCATTTAATGATTTTGGGGCTGCTATTTTTGCCAAGTATCTGTGGAAATTGTTTGATGTAGTTGAAATGAGATACTGGGATAGTTCATAGGAGTGTTGGACCCCTTTATAGTGTGATGATGAGCTAGGTGTAATGTTTGCAAGTAATGCGGACACAAGGTCGTGCAATCTGGAAATTACCATAATTCAAAGAAAGAGAGGACAAATGTGTGAAACAACGCCTGCATCCAGGACAGCTGCTGGAGGGACAAGGGGAAGAACATGTGGTATGCCATGTGCATCCAATCCAACTGCTAGTGCTACTCCAAGAGCTCCTGGAACTAGTGCGGCAAGTGCAACTGTGCAAGTAGCACCCCAACTACTCCAAGTGGCATTGAAAGACAGGAGGATCAGCCTGATCCAATTGTGGAGGAGGCACTCCTTGATGCACCTATTTTATCTGATGAGGAGGATGAGAAACTTTATCCAGGTTATGTCCAACACAAAAATGAGGAACATACAACAAATGAAGAGTACATTCGTGCAAAATTTTCAGATACAGATGATGATGAGAGGCAAGAGGATCATGACATGGGAGCTTTCGGGGATGCGGATCAGGACATACCTATAATGATGTTTGATAGAGATAATCCATCTATTGAGGAAGGTGTGGTCTTTCCTAATATAGTTTGTTGCAAAAATGCAGTTGGAACTTTCTCAATCAAGTCAGAAACTTAGCTATGCCCACTTTGTTGCTGAATTTCTAAGTCCTTTATGCACTAGTTTCTGAACTTCTGAACTTAATGTATGTTATGCATTTGACCTTTATCTATGTGATGTTTGGTCTTATTTAGTGTGTTGTACTTGTAACTATTGCTAAACTTTTTGTCATTCATTACATTACATTACATTACATATGATTGGTTTTATCACATAAGATTTTCGTCGACTTCACACAACTTCAAGACCAAAGTGACATGAATTCAACTTCAACTACAAAGTGACATCAAACAAAATAGGGTTCCATCAACATCTTCAAATACTCAAGTACTTCAAATACATCGATAAACTACGACTACCATAATAGTACAACAAACATAACAGTTCCCACAAACAAAAGTTCTCACAACAACACCATCTCATCTCTCCCTCCCCGTAAGTTTCTTCTTCAAAGCCAAGTTCTTCCTTGCCAGCTCAATGTTTTCCTTCTTAAAATGGTGGCATTTGATCCAACTATCTTCAACCTCTGCGTGCAAGTCTTCAAAAGCAAGGGAAACACGCAATGGAGAAGTTGGGTCAACCCAAACCACCAATTGACACTCTTCTGCTAACTAATTGCAGATTAGAGGAATCAATATTAAAGAGTACGTACACATAAACAAAATCTAAATCCATATGAAATTCACAAAAACTTACATTTAATGGACAACCTAAAAAACAGTGGCCACTGCTAGCACCTCCCCGTGATACATGGCGGGCAGGAACAAGGCCATGACCGGGTAGTGATGCTTTGACAAAAACTCCAAGCCAGAATACGAATCATCGGGAAGATAAAACTTCGAGGAATGATGCACAATCTTGACCACATCGACCTAAAAAAAGGGCAAAATTTCCCCCCAAATGTCACAAAACCTAGAAAATGGTAGATTGAACTGGGTTAGGGTGGAGGAGCATGAAATGCCACTGCATTACTTATCTCTCTGGCCGTCGGTGAGAAGTTGGACGAGCCCGAGCTCACCATGTGCCTTCCCTCCCTCTGTTTCCAGCTTCTCCCTCTAATTTTGTCGCGCCTTCCCTCCCTCTATTTTCACGCGAGCAGGCTGGAGACGAAGGTGTACTGAGGGTTAGCAGCAACAGGGGCAAAACTATCCAAAACCTAGTGGCGGTAGTGGTTAAACGACGCTCACTGGATGGAACCATGCTGAAAGGGCAAAAGCATAAGAAAACCAAAGTGAGTTTGGAAAGAACAATTGTTTTCTGAAACTAGGGGCAAACCTGTCGAGTTTGACACAACTAAGGGTATAAATTCAATTTTCCCTATTATTAAATGTCACTCAGGGCTTTAACTGAACTTGGCCATGCATCTATAGTTATATACATACATGAGTATGGGACTAACTAAATATATCTTGTAACTAAGATCAAAAGTTTCGAGGTTGAATTCTAGACATCCACACTTTGAATTTAAATTTTAACACAAACATCAATTCCAAATTAAATTCTGACATTTGTGCAAGTTTTTGTAGAGGATTTAGTCAACATCTCAAAGTGACTCTACTAAGAGAGGTCTCATCCTTTATGTGTTTACTTCAAATATAATCGTACTCTAGACTGCCAACTATGTCTAGAATGTTGCCCACAAAATGCATGGTCACTAATTTTGGTGTGGTATTTCATATTTGTACCCAAAGTCAAGTAATGCCCAAAAGAAAATAACTCGGAAACACAAAAATAGGTCTCTAATATTGAGGGAACGTGTCCTCCCTAATGCCTCTGGAGCAAACAATCGTGTTCTGTGGGAGGCCTTCGCAAGTAGTTCAAGTGTAGAAAGCTCCTTGTAGTGAATATTTACCCACCATCCTCTCCGTTGGATGACAATGCTGCCAACAAAGAGAATTGACATGGCGCGGTAGAGAAACTTTCCAGTTCAAGGTTTACCATGTTGTGGAGGAGAGATCTGGCATTCTATAGTCATTGGAACATGAGGAATACTGTAACCGAGATTTTCTTCAAAGATGTAGAAAGGAGAGTTGCTTACATGTTAAGAAATTGTTGTTGGGGTTGTGTCGAATATTATGTACAAGATATGTTATAGTTGGACTCTAGGTTGTATTCTGTTTACAGGGTATGGAGTCGTGTTCTAATTAAGACACTTGTATCGTAGGCCTCTCATGTAATATGGGGGTAGACAACGATGTAACATATATCAACATAATAGCACATGCACGCAGGAGGAGCCGACGACGTGTGCCGGCGTCCGAGTGGTAAGGATGCGGTATTGTAGTGGCCTCATGGGGAGGAGCGTCCGTAGTCAAGCCCGGGGGTTGTAGCCATAATGATGAACCTCGTTAACAAATCTCGATTTCATGTCTCGAGTGATTGCTTGATCCTTGGTAGATTGACTACATGCCTCAGATTAATTCTAACAATTTCCATGCTACAACATACAAGTTCATCACGTTATATGAGAGAAAATTTTCTACTTGTTCAGGAATTGCCACACGACATCAAAAGAACTGCCAACCTACAACAGACAAAGTTGTCACACATGTCCATGGATATCATGTTACAACACTAAATTGTCATGCTATGGCGGAGAAAAATGTCATGCTATAAAAGTGAGCTGTCATGCCAGATGCCACACATGTTTCAGGAGTTGCCTTGTCACATCAGAAAAAATTGTTGTGCTACCACAAAAATTGTCATGCTCTAGATAAAGAATATGCCTTTCAGATGTGGTTTTAGGGGGGGGGGGGGGGTAAGGGTAGATGGGCTTGGCTCGTTCCCTCGAATTTCTAAGGGGAGCGAATGGTTTGTGTCGTTCACTCAGTTTTTTAGCGAACGGTACACGCATTGTGATTGAATGCAAGCACGTTAAGTTCGTGCGCATGATTGGACGGACTACAGATAATTCGCTTAGAAACCACTCACAGAGACTGTTTACTTTATATCATTCCCTCGAAAATAAGTAATTTATGATGAATCATTGCGTAATTGCTCTTACTGAATATAATAGTAGTGTGTTGGATGTATGTCTATCTATCAATAGAAACACAAATTATTTGAGCCAACCAAGCATCACACAAGCCTTTTGCCTCTTAGATATGTGCGCGCAGGGCAAACATAGTGAGACGGAGTTACAAAGGTATACGATGAGAATCGCAGACGAGGATTTCCTCTATTTTGGGGGCTTTGTTGCTGCAACTTATGGCACCCTTTCATCTTGTCAGCGTTTGTCATTGCCGCGTGGTCGTTTCTAAAAGGATGAGAAAATCATTTACAAAGTCCCAAAACAAAGTGGTAGGGTAGTTGGTGGTAACTTAATTACTGCGAGCTTTGATATACTCATCTACACTGCGTAGGATCATAGACATGTAGATGCATCGTTGCAGGCAATCACGTTGAGAGTTATTACCACTCAGTAAAGTTGTTTATCTTTGCCTTGTTCCGTTATAAATAGCAAGCGTCAGGGGTCTACATGCCACGTAACGATGCAAGCGCGAGGGATATAGCTCGACTGGGTCGAGAACCAAATCCATCCTTGGTTTTTTCTTCTTCTGAAACTATATCAAGGAAAGACATGGATGAACAACACAGCCCTCACGGTGGCACTGCGCGGTTCACTAGGAATTGGAGGGATCGGGATTAACTTGAATCACACCCGCGGGTAACGACCAAAGCAACCCGAGCATCTCCCCGCACAGATTCACGATGACAGTCCCGCTGCATACATTAGATCCATTCCTTCCCCGGCCACCGTGACTGCAACGAACACTTCGTCCCCGATTTATCTCCAATAGACTCTCTTCTACATCTCGTGCCCGATACATCTCGGCCCGCTGGAGCAACGACTAGAAGGCATGGCGGAGGGCCCTCTAATTGGACCGATCCCATCATTGCGCTCCAGCACCAGTCGAACGGATTGACACTGTGGAACAAGGAGAAGAAGGCATGTCGTCGAAGGGGGCAACTGCGGGGAGCTATCTATATTTTCATTTTTCCAAACATATATAGTACAAAAGAGGTCATTCACAAGGGAGAAGAAGATGTCTCGTAAATATTTGTATATGGTAATTTCGTTGTCTACGGAACATGTCACTTACCTCAAATCTATTTTAACTACCTAAAAAGATTAGGTTGAGGAGTTATAGCCCTTCTAGCCCTACATGTAAATTCTATAACTCAAATATATTAAAGAGGTTTCTCCTCAAATTCACCCAATTCTGCTCAAATTTGAGTAGAAAATGCAGCCTCCTTAGTTTTTGCTCAAATCTTAGGCACGACCTCTTTCGCCTCTGGTAAATATTCCCCGATGGCATCTCCAACCTCCTCCTATCCCTGCCCCTTCCCACCTTTCCTACCGCCGTGGAGGCAACACCCTGGTCCATCGTCATCTCCAGTGATGTACCACCATTAGCGAAACTGCTTATAAGTGCAAATTAACATTGTCGGGTTGTCATATATATGCACTCACCACTAATAATCTAGCCAATTATCAGTGGCGGGTGCAAATACTTGCCCACCACTAGTATCCAAGTACCAGTGGCGATCGGCCCATAACACCAGTCACGGGTAACCTGGTCCCAGCTTAGTCGTTGGCGCCAAACTTAACATATTTCTCGGTATTTATTCTCTTGTTTATATGTTTAGGTTATTTTAGGATTGATGGTTTTATGGTATTGTATGAAAATGGTTTAAAGAATTTAGACTTCATTTGCTATATTTTAGGCATTTTGCGAAAATAATTGTATTTGATGAGATATAACTCAATTTGACTTGCACATATAGTGACAAATTTACAAAATTTGGAAGAAGGATAATAAGTAAGGTAGTTACCATACATTTATATCTTATGAAAAAAGTTTGGTATTTTCAAACATGTAGATGAGAATATTCGAACACAAACTTAATTTTATGTGAATGTTTTTTTATTTACAAAATAAATTAATGTTGTGTTAAGACTTTAAAACTTTTTGCAGGTTTCGTTAACTGAATGTAGAGTATGTGGTTAAAGTTTGTATTTTTTGTAACATGTTATGATATAGGTCATTGCAAAACTGAAGACAACCTGGAGGCACGCCTGCCGCATATCGAGTTAAAGAATATGTAGTTGTTTCTTGCATATACGATCCACTTACATACTAAAGAATTTAATGAGATTTTTGCACCAATTTTTGGGCATCTTTTAACATCTGTGTAGTTCAAATTTGAGGATGTCCATTAAATAACTAGAAATGCATTTAATACCATAAATATATCACATTAAAGTAGAAAAGTTCCAAATTTGAACATGAAACTTTCAATTGTGTATCATCAACATAGATTTTTTAAGGAGAAATAATAATAATGATAAAATAGCCCGTCTTCAAATCTGACACTTTCCCTTCAAATTTATGACTCTTTCGCGGAGACTCTCGAGGTTCTAAACTGAGTGGAGTACAACTTTTTCGTAACTCTCTCAACTTTTTACCACAACCTCTAGGGGTAATACCATGACACCATACCAAGTTTCGTATTTTCCAGACTTCACTTACATGTACTTTGTAATCACAAGTCATTTACCTTAAAAATATTAATAGTGCATGATTCCACACGAGACTACTATGACACTTCAATCAGAAATACAATGTAAATCTCAGGTGCATTGCAAATTATACAGTGGTGCAATAATTAACATGGTGATGCAACAAAGTAACTTGGCATGATTTCTTCAATAATATTATCTAAAGAGTAGCTACAAATATGTAGATTCTTTAAAAACTTGGTAAACTATTAATGGCTTGAGTACTTGATTTGGTGGGGGGCACATAAATATGTCCGTCTCCAAGCATGCAATAGCCCAGTCGAACAAGCGAAATAAACTAACCTCATCTGCATTATAAATAAGAGAAGTTGAGAGGATAAGAAAGAACACATCTAGTGCCATGAGCAATGTGGTAAGAACTCCGACAACAAAGGGGGGCATCCCTCAAAGCAAAAAAAAGTAGGAAAGGGTGGCATTGGAAGTTATCCTTACCCGTGAAAATTATGTGATGCATAGAGAAGGGTCATGCCAACAATGAACCACTAGAGCATGTAGAGGGGGCTTGCAGGTCGACACTCTCTCTCCAACAACTTTTTAGATCAATCGCGAAGTGACCATATCTCTACCATGGGTCACTAGCAAGTGGCAAGCAAGTTCCAATAAGACATGTTCAAATTAACATGTTTTTGGATCTCTGCCTAAACATGTCGAACCATGCAAGGGAATTCTATCCTAGTCAAGTTATAGCTCATATTGCTATTGGTACTTGTTACCTTTATTTACCTAGCCACCACCAAACCAAAATCTACAGCAATTTCACTCAATTTTTGTTGTCAACCAGGATGTATTATGGTAATAGTATGCACAAAAAGAAATAACTAGGAGTCATAGAAAACAAGCAACATTTGTTGAAATCATATCATACTTGCTCTTATCCATAGATTAGTATTATCTTCATTTGTGTAATAGAAACAAGAATCATATGACTGCATGAAGCATCACACGAGTCTCTTATGCATGTATGTGCAAGACAAATCCTCTCGCGTTGCCTCCCCTGGGCGACGCTAGGGGACCTGAACCCTAGCGTCGCATGCCTCCCCTCACGCCTCCTCCTGTCGTCGCTGCCGCCGGCATGGGCCGCAGTGGCGGCGGGCCCGGCGCCAAAGGCACCAGGGTGGGTGGTCACTGCGAGATCCCATCTGAGGCGGTGGCAGGGGCACTTCTCGTGGGAGTCCGAGGGCGGCGGCTAGGGCGGCGACCCTATGTTGCGCGGCGGTGGCCGAAGCTCCATGGCCGGTGGAGCGGCGACCCTGAAGAGGACGGTGGCGGTGGCAGCGCCCCATCCAGTGGGGTTGGCTGATCTGTGTGGAGATGGTGGCGATGGTGGCTGTGGATCCAATGCCCAGATCGGATCCGCCATGGGGTGGCCTTGCGTTGACCAGTGGCGCATGGAGGGACCGGTGAGGGGATGAAGGATCTCTGTCGGAGTACCGACGGCGGCGTACATCTTCATGGCGAGGCTCCGCGCGGTTCCAGCCAGCCGCGAGATCGGGACGACGTTGCTTCCGATGAAAATTGCGCCTGACTACGGTCTTGGCGGACGATGGTGGCGTATCGAACATCGTTCCCTTCTCGAGGCATCGTCGTTGCAGGTCACGTCAACTTGACCAGGATGTTCCGGGGGAAACCCTAGATCTGGGTTTACCGGATCGGACGATGACAGCGCTTTCGGTGTCGTTCTCCCTCCTGGGGGCATCGTTTTGGCGCAAGTGCTGGCTGGAGGGGACAAGAGGAAGAGCGGTGTTCAATTCACCTCAAGGCCGATGGCGGATGCCGGCGGCATGGTGCTGCAGAATTTTGCCGATGGCCGCGTGTGGATTAATACGTGCAGGATGGGGGAGCTATTTGGCACCGTAGTGGCGTCGACGACAGTCTTGACAAGGTCGCTGCATCAGTACTAGGTCTGGAGATGGGTCGATGGAAGACGGCGGCGACGGCCTATGCGTCGGACCGGTTTGGACCCAGTCCCGGTATATATGGCTGGGCTGCGGTATCCGGCTTTAGATGTTAGGGTTTGGTGCGATGTTTGTTTGGTATTAGGCTCGGATATTCAGCACCCCTTCATCATGGGATAGGAGTAGAGGCATGTGTTGCGAAGATGGTGGCTTTAGGCTTACTGATGTATTTGTAAGGTCTTTGAGAATAATTAATAAAATGGCTGCATGCATCGTCAAGATGCGGAGGCCGGGGGTATATCCTCCTTTTCTAAAAAAAATCTGCAAGACAAATGTTGTTAAACATAGGTATAAGATGTTGATTACAAGGCAAATTGAGGTACTTTCTCTCCTCGGGAACGAGAAAAATCATTTACCCCATGTTTGAGAATCAACAAAGTGGAATCCAAATCCTACTCGTAACTTCAATGACACTGAGCTTGATAATTTACATTGTGTAGGGTTAGACATATATAGGTGCATGGTTGCAACTAATGTATGTGAGGTAAGGTTAAGTACACTTATGTGATGTGTCCTTCCTCTGTTATAAATAGCAATTGTCTTCATGTCATCATCTGCCATCTGGTCTAGTTTAGCCATAGCCCAATAACTTGTCAGCTCCCCTCCCCCACTAATAAAATGCAACAACTATTGGTGGCTAGTGTTGCGTAGGGTCTCAACAATGGATCATCTGTGATGGATCTTCTATCAGTGTGAAAAGGACAAAGTAAGTGCAATAGTGTGCAGTTGTTCTTCGGTTTCCAGAAATGTGAGCTAATGTTGGCTTAATATTGTGCAGAAAGGTTGCAGCTTTTGGTACTGTGAAGAAGAAGAATATGATATATTGATTTAATGAGGTCTATTAGATGTAGGTGAACTAGTTGCTAGAGATGATATTACGGAGGACACAATATCCAAGTTTCTTCATGTGGAGGTTGAGAAGAACGAAGTGTGCAGGCTAGACAAGTCAACTCAGAAGTGTTGGCAATGTACATGGGAAGATGGTGAAAATATTGATTGCATTTATAGTAGTAGTCAAGGAAATTGTGTTTATGCTGAAGTGTGTAATTGTTCTTGACGTCCCGTTTGGATTAGTTCTCCTTGTGAAAAACTTGTGAACTATGTGCCAAAAATGTCATGTTATGAATTAGTAGTAAAGTACTGATGCTTTAACTCAATGGCCTAAATAAAAGAATGTGTGTTAAAAAAGGAGTTAAGTTTTAGGAGTCCTATTAGGAATCACTTTTTAACTCCTCAAATTGGAGGAGTTAAGGTCGAGATTGCATTTTGAGCGGCTAAGATATAGGAGTTCGACTAGAGATGCCCTAAAACTGATAGCATGTTTCATATATTTACTTCTAGTATAATTTTATTGTAGACTGTTAGCTATCTCCAGATTTCGGTGTGCTCTTTGTACGCAAAGTTAAGTAACTAGGGTGGAAAGATGATTTTGATGTGCACAAAACCAAATAACCAGGCAACATAAAAGCAAATAATATTTTATGAAATCATACGATACTTTCTCTTACTTGATAGATTGGTAGAATGTATATCTATGTAACGGAGACGTGAACGATATGACACCATCAAACATCACACAAGTCCTTTGCATCTTGCATATATATGTGTGAGAAGTACTATTTAATAAGAGACGGACGGGCATGTAGCCTAGTGATTATAGCGACCTTAGTAGCACCTCATGTTCTGGGTTCGACTCCTCGTAGGAGAGGACTTAAACATGTGTGGCCAGAAATTTCTGTAATAAATGACTGTAGATGCTCTACAACAAATAGTCAAAAATAATAATATTGGCTTGCCTGCCTCGGTTAGAAATACAAGGCGCTTACATGTCATGTACTAACAATATAACCGTGAGGGATGTAACTCGGCCGAGTATAGAACCAAACTCAATCCTTTTCTCATTCTAAAACAGCATCAACTTAAGAAGACATGGATGGACTTGCACTGTGTTGCCTTCCTCGGTTACAGATACCTGGTGCCTACATGTCATGTACTACCTATATGAGCATGAGGGATGTAGCTTGGTCGAGTCTAAAACTAAACTCATCCTTCTTCTGTTATTAAACTACATAAACAGAAGACGTCGATGGACCAACACATGACATCTATTCCTCAGCGAGGCAATTCGGTTCAGTCGGAATTGGCGGGATCCGGAATTAACTTTAGCGACATTACAAATCTTTTAGCACATCGAAGCCTATTGAGTCTTGACTCTTGAGCGAGGCAGCACATACAGCTCCATATGTTCTCTTGGTTTTGTTCCTTTTTATTAGGTGATTTGCAGAGCCATATGCTTAGTTGCCCTTATTCTCCTGCCTCTATAAAGTAGCAGAAATGAGTTGTGGATGTCGGTAAAAACCACATAGTGCACCAACGCAACTTAGGGGCCACAACGGTATGGGTTTCAAATGAATATCATATTATACTCAGATGTTTGTTCCAAGCAGTAAGCCTTTCTCAGTTTGTTGACCACATAACATTAACCAATATTGCAAGAGCCACATATTTGCTTATCCTAGTCCTTATGCATGTTTGATAATGGTCCAACACAAAATTCATGTGTTTTAAAACATTTTACAAGCAAAACATATAGGTGACGTATTCTTGAATATTTCGTGGGCCATACAAAATGATTGCACTATTTTTGACATTTCATCGTTGACAAAAAATAACATGCATTGTTTCTTCATCGCGATAAATCATAAACTCTATTACTATTTTCATGTTCAGTTCGTGAAAACAATATTACACATGATTGAAATGCTCAACTTTTTAAAGAGACGTCTAGTACAACTCATCGGCACGCACACACACACAGAGACTCATGCACATCCAAACATGAGCGCCTTTAATAGACTAGATTTGTGGGGCTTGCATTACCCTTAATTTGCACATGTCAATAGAGTTATATTCATAGTAACCAGCGGTCACTTTGCTTCCCGAAGGCGGCAGTTTGGACTTCTCTCTCCTCTCCCTACTTTATCCGGTTAAAAGCACTTGTGTCTCGCAATTTTTTTGAAGGTACCATCTAGGGAGTGTAATTATGGTGTTGGCACGCCAATCCATGGGGTATGTATGGTAAGGCATGGTAGAAAACAAATTCTTCTCTGCATGTTGAAGGTTTCGTGGCCTCGGCAGTGGTGCTTGCAACGTGATCTAGATTCGACCATGGGTTGTTCTCGGAGGGTTCTTCCTTGAACTTTTGTAACTTGATGTTTCCTTTAGTGTTTGGGTGTTATTGTATTGCATAGTAATGTATTGTTGGTTGTAAGGGTGTCATTAATAGGCAAATGCCTTCTCGCTAAGAAAAAGGGTATGATTCAGTACACATGTGCATTGTTGCTTGCCTCACTTAGAAATATGAAAGCACCTAGATGTCATGCAAAAAAGCATGATGGATGTAGCTAGAATGAGTCTAGAACTAAACTCACCCATTTTCCCCTCTGAAACTACATCAACGAGGGATGTGGACGGTATAGTATCGTAGTGCATCAAACGGAAAATGTTAAGAAATATATCCTAACCATAATTTTATATTGAGATCCTAGAAATGAATTGAATTTGTTACAGTATGATGCTAGTGAATGATAGTATGCATTGGGAGAGGGATAATATCATACTCTACTAGCATGTACATGATACTGGTGTATGGTACTACACACTATGAGAGAGTGGCAACTAACATGTAAACCCTTCAAAAAAATTGGTGATTTATTCATGATTGAGTAATTTATTTGGTGAGAAATTGCATAAATATATCCGGCTGCAAGTGTGCAATAAACCTATCGAACAAGCAAAAAACCAATCTCATCATCATTAAAATCAGAGAAGTCATGAACGATAAGAAAGAAAACAATGAGTGTGATTAGCAATGTGGAGGTGATAACTCCAATAGGAAAGGGATGAATCATAATTTTTTCCCATACGTGATTTGTGTTATTTGATACACTTCATGGCAAATGCCATGTCAATGATGAACCACTAGGGTGGGTAGAGGATGTGTGCAACTCGACACCCTTTCTACAATGACTGTGTAGATCAGTTGCTAAATGACCACCTCTCTACTACAAGTCATGGTCAAGCAAGCACCACTAAGACATGATCCCTTCATTTGGACGAATTGGGTCAACTCTAGAAAGTCTACAACTCGGTGTCAGGTTGAAATATAAATTTCTTTATGATTCCATTTCTATTGTTGGGATGAGTTATGAACTGTAGGTGGATCAGGTTGAAATATAAATTTCTTTATGATTCCATTTCTATTGTTGGGATGAGTTATGAACTGTAGGTGGAACAAAAACAAACTCAAATCCAAACATATTTTTGGCCATATTCTTAGAATCATTGGGTTCAATCCTTTTGATGCAGGCTGCATTAGTAAATGATACTTGGGCCCTAACTAAACATGCCCATGCAAATACATCCAAGACTGGGATCAAATTTCAATAGTGTATTCCAAGACATAAACACACTAAATTGGGCCATCTGTACGTTCTCATAAATTTGACACAAGATAGTTAGGTCCATCAAATTCCAGGTCAATGATTTTGGTGTGAACCTTGTACTCAAAGTAAAAAAAGATCTAGGGAGTAGCCCATAACACTTTTTTATGAATGCATGTCATTCTATCTCCAGGGTGGTTGTAGTGTGTGATGCTTGGTGGTGTGCCGGCATTGAGCTTCCAGATCCACGGTGGCTGAAGTGTGGTGTAGGATTGGTGAAATCCTTCTCTGGTTGTGGTCACAGGCTACAACAGTGTTGTCGTTGAGGCCTAAACCGTAGAACAATCGTTCTATGGTAATTTCCATTAATCATAGTAAAGAATACAAACAAAGTATATACAAAGAAAAAAGGAAGAACTAAATAACAGAAACTACTCAACCAATGCCTCGTCTAGGAAACATGATGTAACTATGAGGTTGTGATGTTATTCTCTATCAACATTATAGATGTGCAGTGACCCATTCTTGTAAACCCAAATAACTTCTCATTTATTGTATGTTGCGTTAGAATCAAATTCCTCCTTGAGCCAAAATTTCTAGCAGTTAATTCCACTTACTGCCTGAAAATCTTCCCATTTCTCAGAGTCCAAACTTGCCAACAACCTTGAATGATGATATCTAGTGCTATTTCCTTAGGAAGTGAAGAGTGCAAAAGTAAAGCATCACCAAAGCTTGAAATGCCTAATTTCATGTTAGGAACAATGCACAACCAACATGCTTGGGCAAAAGGGGCAATCCCCAAAAAACATGCATCAGGGTTTATTGAGTGTGCTCATTGCAATAGACAAAATTGTGACAGTTTAGGTGCATATCTTTCCTCTTAAGGAAGCTTATGGTGTTAAATCTGTCGTGTAGCAATAACCAGAAGATCTTATGCCTTAGCATGTTGGTAGTCTTCTAAATCTAGCTGAACAAAAAATTACTTCAGTCTTTGGCCAGATGGATTTATACATCTTGATTGAGGAGTAATTTTTACCTTGCGTGGTACCCTTCCAAACATCTTATCTCTACTCGGTCCAATGTGGAGTAATGTGTTGGAAATATGCCCTAGAGGCAATAAATAAAGTGTTTATTATTGTATTTCCTTGTTCATGATAATTGTTTATTATCCATGCTATAATTGTTTTAATTGGAAACATGGATACATGTGTGGATACATAGACAAACACAATGTTCCTAGTATGCCTCTAGTGAACTAGCACGTTGATTGAAAGATGGTTAAGGTTTCCTAGCCATGGACATGAGATGTCATTTGATAACGGGATCACATCATTAGGAGAATGATGTGATGGACAAGACCCAAACTACAAACGTAGCTTATGATCGTGTCGGTTTATTGCTACTGTTTTCTGCATGTCAAGTATATGTTCCTATGACCATGAGATCATGCAACTCACAGATATCGGAGGAGTACCTTGTGTGTATTAAACGTCGTAACGTAACTGGGTGACTATAAAGGTGCTCTACAGGTGTCTCCGAGGGTGTCTGTTGAGTTGGCATGGATCAAGACTGGGATTTGTTACTCCGTGTGACGGAGAGGTATCTCAGGGCCCACTCGGTAATACAACATCACAATAAGCCTTGCAAGCAATGTGACTAAGTGTTGGTCACGGGATCTTGTATTACGGAACGAGTAAAGAGACTTGCCAGTAACGAGGTTGAACTAGGTATGGAGATACCGACGATCGAATCTCGGGCAAGTAACATACCGAAGAACAAAGGGAACATCATACGAGATTAACTGAATCCTTGACATAGAGGTTCGACCGATAAAAGATCTTCATAGAATATGTAGGAACCAATGTGGACATCCAGGTCCCGCCATTGGTTATTGACCGTAGAGGTGTCTCAGTCATGTCTACATAGTTCTCAAACCCGCAGGGTCTGCACACTTAAGGTTTGGTGACGTTTTGGTAGTATCGAGTTATGTATGGTGGTGACCGAAGTTTGTTTGGAGTCCCGGATGAGATCCTGGACATCACGAGGAGCTCCGGAATGGTCCGGAGGTAAAGATTCATATATATGAAGTCCTGTTTTGGTCACCGAAAAAGTTCCGGGCTTATCGATAGTGTACCGGGAGTGCCGGTAGTGTACCGGGAGACCTCCGGGAGGGGTATTTCGACCCAAGAGGCTTCATGGGCTGTGGGAGAGTGAATATCAGCCCTTAGTGGGCTGGTGGAAACTCCCACACAAGGCCCATGTGGCTGGAGAAGAAAACTCAAAAGGAAAAACGTGGAAAAAGGCAAAAAAGGAAAAAAAAAGAGGGATGAATCCTAATCCTACTAGGAGTGGAGGAGGTGGACTCCTCCTCTCCTAGTTCGCCCGAAGCCTAGGAGGCTTGGAGGCAGAGCTGCCTCCTCTCCTCCTCTCCTCCTATATATACTGGTGGTATTAAGGGTTTTTGTACTAGATTTTCAGCCACGTGCTACCCGTTCCTCCAGTGCATAGTTTCTCTTCTAGATCGGTGTTCTGCAGTGCTTAGGCGAAGCCCTGCCGGAATTGCTCCACCACCATCGCCGGAGCGCCGTCAGGCTGCCGGAAAACTCTTCTTCCTCTCCACTCCTTCTTGTTGGATCAAGACGGTGGAGATCGTCATCAAGCTGTACGTGTGCTGAACGCGGAGGTGCCGTCCGTTCGGTGCTAGATCGGAAGGATCGTGATCAAGTTTGTGAGACGGATCGTGATCAAGTTCGTGGGACGGATCGTGATCGGATCGCGGAACGGATCGTGATTGGATCGCGGGACGCATGGCGATTTGGATCGCGAAGACGTTCGACTACACCAACCGCGTTTTTTAACGCTTCCCGCTTAGCGATCTATAAGGGTATATAGATCCACTCTCCCTCTCGTAGATGCTCATCACCATGGATAGATTTTCGTGTGCGTAGGAAATTTTTGTTTCCCATGCAATGTTCCCCAACATAATGAACCCTTGCAATTCAGTTAGTTGATTATTTGTTCATAAAGTGGAATGTGTGGCAATTGGTGGGAATTTTCCACTGAAACCCAAGAAAGTGTAGCCAGCGGGTCATTTTTAATAAAGGGATGTAGCTCGGGGAATTTGCTAGTTAGGTGTATCCAACCAATTGTCATGCCCCAAGGTTTTACCATTGCCCATATTGCATTTATAATTTGCTTTGAACAGTGGAATGAGCTTCAAATGGTTCTTCCGTCAGCTGGATCCTTTCATCCTTTGTCCTTGCAATTAAGTGCAGTAGTAACTATCCCGAATCAGCCAAACCCATGGCAGGTCCTCATTGTTAAAACAACACACACATGTGATATGAACATCGTCTGATCCAAAGAAAAGGACGCAAATGCCCGAACCATCAAACACGTCTCATATTCAACAAAGGAGAATTCCACATATTCAAAAGAAAATTGTCAACCCTGATGTTTGCCACCATCTTTCATTCCAAGCATCTAGCCCGGGTGCACGATTAAAGAGGGTTTTTCACGTCTCCGGGCAAGCTTTCATGTTGTGTTGCTAACACTTTAGTTTTGGACGCGTATTCTTGGGTCGTGGTTCTAAGTGCGTCTACTAAAGCATTTTAATATATACTATTAAATAATCAAGCAATTTTGAAAGCTCTTTTCGGGTAAACATGGTCGGAGTGTTCTACTATCGTACGAAGTTTCATGAAGAAATGACATTTTTATGCGAAGTTAGGAAGAAATGACTTCCGAGTTCTTTTGGGAGGAAAAACAAAATTACAACTACTAAAATCTTGAATAGTAACTTTTATGGAACTGATTTTATATTTTCCAAACATGAGACCACAGGTTGTTTCTCCGCAAAACTTTAAACACAAAAAAATGTTTGTCTTTTTTATGTTTTTTTTCCAATGTGAAGGCGCATAGTTGTCATGGGGACGATTCAGATAAAGAAGTGTGGTCTAATGGGTGATGAGTCTTTTTACAAGTTTGGGTCTCTCATGCAATCCTATGTCTCGTGCTCCGGAGAGGTTTTCTGTGTTTCCGTGTGAGTATAAGGTTACAACAGATATATGGAAGAGATAATGAGAATGAGAGAATGAGCCCCTGAGCCAAGTGGCGAGGGGTGGCTTATAAAGAGTGTGTTACCCTCTCACCTCCTATGTTATAAGTGGAGATATTGATTCAGCTCACTACAAAATCGTCATTATCATCCACTACGAAGTATAGTGGGAGTTTAAATAATGCAGCAAGCGATGATACCTCAATTGTCTTCCATGCTTGTTTCGCTTCGTGCATCTGAATAAACTATCTGGCCGAGTAATGGCCATCCAAAAGTAACTTCTTGGGTGTTTGAGATTGATCTGGGCACATCTGTTGTATGGACCTTATGCTTTATGATTTTTTGATCCTTCATGGACCTATCTATTATGATAGCCCATTAATAGTCTTAATTTTTTTGGGTAATTTCATGAAACGGACTATCGTCCTGCTTTATCGATAAAGCAAAGTTCATAATACATGGCCAAATGATACAAGGTAGCGAGGAGGCCCTCTAATAAAACAAATCCCAGAATGACGGACCAATATAGAACTATATTGCTGAGAAATAAAATAGGCAAACTTGTATCCGTCTCGACACACCCTAGAACATCTAAGTTTCACGACAACGCCCTTGGAAAGGAAAACGACGCCAGGTGTTGCCACTGTTCGGGGAAGACACTTGGCTCGGGGATACACCATTAGCACTTCAATATCCCTCGTTATACAACATTGCGCAACGTAAAGATGAGTATGTGTCCACGGTATTACAATCGGTTCCTCTTAATATGCAATTCAGAAGAGCTTTAGTGGGAGCTCGATGGAATGCATGGTTACATCTGGTTAGGAGATTGATGCTCGTACAAATTAATGACCAGAATGATAGGATTCGCTGGACTTTACTGACGAATGGGGTTTTCTCAGTAAAGTCTTTATACAATGATCTCATAAATACCGAACCGTTCTCGAGATCTTTACATATTTGGAAAACTAAAGTACCCTTAGGATTAAAATTTTCATGTGGTTTGTTCACAAGGGAGTTATATTAACCAAAGACAACCTGGTAAAAAAAAAGTTGGGAAGGAAGGCCTAATTGCTGTTTTTGTGAACAGAACGAAACAATTACGCACCTCTTTCTTGATTGTCCATTAGCAAAACTATTATGGCGAACACTTCATATAGCTTTTAACTTAAACCCACCTACATGTATAAGTTCGTTGTTTGGAATGTGGCTCAATAGAGTGGACGTTACAATGGCAAAGCTAATCAGAGTTGGAATATGTGCTCTATTGTGGACTATATGGAACACCAGGAATGACATGATCTTTAATGGGAAGAATTTCAATAACTTTTTACAGGTTATCTTTAGAGCAACGTTTTGGATCCGTACGTGGTCGTCACTCAGTCATGCGGATTTCAGGGAGCGTATGGATATTGAGTGCAACCGGTGGGAGATGGTCGCACGGGTTATCTTCAACCAGTTTGGATGACGTGTTAATAATAAGCTAGGTGTATAGTCATCATAGTCTATTATTCCAGAGCGCCGGATGTGGCAGCTAAATTTATACGTCTTGTGGTTTGTACTTAAGCACTTGGATGCGGTCTGGACTATGCTATTTTGCTTGGAACTTATCTAATAAGATGGTTGTATGCATCGATTGATGCAGAGGTCGGGGTAGCGTTCCTCCTTTTTTTTAGAAAAAAAAAGGAGTTGCCACTGTGGAGTTCAAAACGGGGAAAGATTTTCACATAAAACCCTAAACATAAAGGATCTCTACTCTTTTTTTTTTGGAAAGGATCTCTACTCCTAAAGAGGAGTCTGCGGTTGTGATGTACGTTTGGTATCGTTCGTCTCGTTCGCTCAGCTTCCACCTCCCTCACCTCGCATGGTTCCAAGAGGTCGCGCCGCGCCGCCTGATTCCTCCTCGCTCGACTCCTCCTCTCGCCACTGCGGCTAGGGTTTCTAAATCGAGGCGACTACAACAAGGATGCGTGCCTAGCTACCCGTGGCTGGTCCTTCGTCCGTCACGGTGAGCACGCGCGGCAGCGACGCGTCACGCGTGCCAGCTTTGCCGCAGTGGAGAGAACGAAGCAATGGTGAAGGATGGCCCCGCACTCATCACATTCCATGAGTGGAATATATGCACGAAGGCGGTGGTGTGTGGTGGGTGCGGCGGCTGCACTACGTTACAAGCGCTCAAGTCTGTGGCCGCACAGGGGATGCACGCGCGGTGCCTGCCCCAAGCTCCCGTCTGGACGAGGCACTGGTGACGGCCACCATCCCTGTTATTGCCCTCAGGGCCAACTGCTCATCATCGTCCGACAACTCGCTGGATCTGACTGTGTGGCTCGTTCTCAGGTTAGCTGTTTTCAATTCAATTGTCTCCTCTGGGTAATTCTTGTTCTTTGTAATGGATGCGTATGCTTCATGTGTTCGTGTGCGCTCGTGCAGTGGAGGTTATGACCAGGTTGACGGTGTGGACTGGGAGGAGCTCTACTGCTTCTGTGTGCAGACTGTAGAGAATGGGAATGCACACATTTGTTTTCATTTTACGCCTGTTTACTTCTGTTTGATTCTACTTATGTTTACTTCTGTGTGCAGACTGCAGAGTATGGGAATGCACACTCTTCTTTTGATAATTCTATTGTTCAGTTATTCCTCTTCTGTCGCTAAAGCAACAGGGATAAATCATGAAGCTCACATATTAACAACCGTATTTCCCGGTGAAAGTGGAGTTGATCAATTTTTAAAAATTATCACGTGATTCTACTACGTAATCCTGTCATATGCTCTTGCTATTCTAGGCCACTCGTTCACAAGTTTGTTATGTTTATTGTAGACTCTAAGGGAAGAAATTGAACGTATGAACCTAGCTACATAGAATTAAGTTCCCCCAAATTAAGGATGGAGGGAGTATGTTCTAAATTTGTACTACGTTATCTGTTCATGAAAGTATGGGTTAAATGCAAGTGGCCAATTAATTTAAAAATTAACTTTTATATATAGTCCGGTTGACCAATTATTAGGATGCCAATTACTATGATGAGGTGGGAGAAGAAAATTCATGTAGGCTATTGGTATAATTCGGCAGTTGGCGGAGCTTGAACATTGAAATAAACAAGGGATCCTTTCAACTATAGCAAAACAATTTTGCAAGGACATTGGATATACGATGAACTCCTTGGAAGAGTGGAGGTATTTAGCTAAGATACGATGACTTAATAGCATGTATTTGACCTTATCATATTTTCATTTCGTCCTAATCAAATGTTAGAATGAACCTCTGCTGCATGTGTATATGTATTATTTCCAAAAAGGTCTAACATGATAAGTAGTGGCTTAAAATACATGCACGTCAATAGAAGATGGTACATGTATGTTCTGAGATTATGCTCATTTGATAACTGCATTTTGCTTCTAAATACTGCACTTCGATTGCATCTTTGCAATTAAACCTTAGAAGTGACACCTACAGAAGCCAATACATTCGAGCAAATGCAAAGGATAGTGGACAAGCCATAGTAGTTTGCTTTAGTACAAAGTGTCATTGTTACAATGTGACTTGACAGGTTGATATTGCTTATGATTGCCTTATATCGTATATAGGTCCAATAACTACATTTCTTCCGAGGAAATCTAGCAGTTTTGTAGTTTCACTTACCTCCCATGTCCTAATTATAGAGAGAATAAATTATATTGCTTTTTTCGTACAGTTAAAAAGGATGTGAGAAAGACATTATTCCTAAAAGAAAATCGATTATTGTATTGTTGCTTATAACAAAAGTTGATATCGTTTATGATTCACTACTTGGAGTCATACTGACCATGAACTACTGATACTCTAATTAACCACTGAATGGGCTAATTTCTGAAGCTCTAGCTGAGTTAGTTGATGATCTCACCGGCAATGTATTGAGGATTAAACTTACCTAGGCCTGAATAAGCCACTAATCCAGGACCCCAAGAACAAGAGCTATGACTACTGGGGCGTTCAGTGAAACATGTTTTGTTTAACTGCATACAAGAGCTTAATGTACTTGTTATCATGTTCTAAGTCATAAATCGTACTTATTTACCATTTTGTAACAGTAAGGTTGTTCCAGTATTTTCATCTCAATTGAATGTCTTTTTTCCTATTTTGTTCACCAAATGTAGGTTAGTGATCCGGAAAAGAGTGATCATAAGTTAAATGGAGCATCAATAGCAGAGTAAAGGTGAGTGTAGACACAAATGCAGCAGATCAGTGGAGCATCAGTCTATCTAAGCATCCATGATGTTCTATTCTCTGCTAGAATTTGTTTCTAATGTACTCATCATTTACCTATTGGTCGTCTTTTACTTGGTGTTTATATTCCTCTCATATTTTCTTGCTCATGTAATGTACTCATCATTTACCTAGGGTGGTCTGCTATAGACGGTTTCCAGTTAATTTCTTATTTCCACTCTCTTAAATGTTGAGTTTCTAACACTGATACGGCTTACTCCCTTGAGGTCGAGGTACAAACACAAGTGAATTATGACAATATCAACAATATTGTATAATTAGTCCTGAAATATGTCTTGTGGGGTTTCGCTCAGTTTCTGTTCTAAGAAGCAAAATGTTTTATGTTTCAGCTATTAGCACAAACAATCAGGAAGGGAGTATATATATTGAAGAGGAGCTCAGACATGGTGTCAATAATGAAAGAATGAACCTGCAAAAAAAGAGAATGGACAGGAGGGGTAGGAGTTTTTATGTCTTCTAAAACTAAATAGAGCGTGGTTAAGGAGACACGGCAATTATTGATAGAGAGAAAGAGCCGGAGAATCAGTTTGTCGTTATATGAATGGAAATTATAAGCCATCATCTTTGACATATTATTTTCTCAATTGTTTGATCATTTATTGCTGTTCTATGGCAATGTGTGGATATTTATTGTAAGGTATATTTTGGACAATAAAGATGTCTTCTAAAAATAAGTAAAGCGTGGTTAAGGAGACACGACAATTATTGATAAGAGAGAAAGAGACAGAGAATCAGTTTGTTGTTATATGAGTGGAAATTATAAGTCATCATCTTTGACATGTTATTTTCTTAATTGTTTGATCATTTATTGTTATTCATTGCAATGTGTGGATATTTATTGTAAGGTATGTTTTGGACAAGAATGATGCTGAACCACTAGAGTATGTGTCTGTTGTCGTATGATATATACCATTTCGTATATCATGGTCAGCTATGATGGTGTGCATTCCTTGGATTCGGGAATCAGCCTGGGCCACCGTAGAGGGGAGAGGAGGGAAAGGACGACGTCATGGAGGGAAGGGGAGATGACACTGAGAGGAAGGTCCAGCTAAATGCCCTCATGGGGAGAGATAAAAATGGCGTCAACGAGAAGAGCAAGGCGGGGGAATGATATGTGGGTGAGCGTTTTGCCATGCGGTGACAGAATGAGAAAATGAATTGCTTTTTTTAATAAGAAAAGGTGTGGTTGCTTGCTTTTATTAGGGGAAGCGATTGTTTGCTATGAGAAAAATGCCGCATACTTTTATATACTGAAAAATATCAGATACCCTATTAAGGCATTTCTAGAAAAAAAATACAGACATGTGATTTATAATTTGTTAAAACTGGAAAGCGACTCACTATGAAAGTATGATGTCACTAACTCTGACTAAAAATGGTAACCTACTCGCATTTAGCATCACATTTAACATCTCTGACCAATGAATCTACTCCTAAAGGGGGAATCTACGGTTGTGATGGCGTGTTCATATTAATATGGAAACAAACCCAACAAAACAGCATCATCGTAACCTTCCTCCCACCCTTGCAGCATCAAAGTCATACATGAAAAAAGAATTCCAAAGAATCCTAATATTAGTATGGAAACAAATCCAAAAAATCATCACCATCGTAAACTTCCTCCCACCCTTGCAGCCTGAATACATACTAAAAATAATTAGTCTTCCTCCCACCCTGGTATGCAAAAGTACTATACATGAGAAACAAACCATAGAATCCTAACAATAATTAGCCTAATTATTACATACTAAACATGAGGCACAAGATAAGGAAAGCCCGACAAGATAGATGAAGCCTTCAAACATTTCCACCATATTTGGTAGGAGTACGTATTTAAACAATATGTTTCTGTTACAGGGTTGGTCATTCACAAACACCATTGCCTCAAGTACTCACCGTCAGACCATGCATCGCTCGGAGATCACGCTGGAGATCACACCAAGTCATGGAGGTCACATGAGTTTATCATCAACCTGCCAACCTCGCCTTCATTACTCGGAGGTGAGTTCACCTTTTGACAAAGCCATCTAAAGGGGGAGTCCGCGGTTGTGTTGGCGTGTCCGTACGTCGTTCGTTCGTTCGCCACCCCTTCGTCTCACCTTCGCAGCATCAAAATCATACATGAAAACAAACCCGAAGAGTCCTAATATCAATATGGAAACAAACCCAACAAATCAGTACCATCGTAACCTTCCTCCCACCCTCGCAGCATCAAAGTCATACATGGGAACAAATCTAGAGATCCTAGTATTAATATGGAAACAAATCCAAAAAATCAGAAGCATTGTAAACTTCCTCTCACCCTCGCACCCTGAGTACGTACTAAAAATAATTAGCATTTGACATTGACATGTGATGTCATTTGATAACGGGATTACATCATTAGGAGAATGATGTGATGGACAAGACCCAAACTACAAACGTAGCATATGATCGTGTCAGTTTATTGCTACTGTTTTCTGCATGTCAAGTATATGTTCCTATGACCATGAGATCATGCAACTCACGGACATCGGAGGAGTGCCTTGTGTGTATCAAACATCACAACGTAACTGGGTGACTATAAAGGTGCTCTATAGGTATCTCCGAGGGTGTCTGTTGGGTTGGCATGGATCAAGACTGGGATTTGTTACTCCGTGTGACGGAGAGGTATCTCAGGGCCCACTCGGTAATACAACATCACAATAAGCCTTGCAAGCAATGTGACTAAGTGTTAGTCACGGGATCTTGTATTATGGAACGGGTAAAGAGACTTGCCGGTAACGAGGTTGAACTAGGTATGGAGATACCGACGATCGAATCTCGGGCGAGTAGCATACCGAAGAACAAAGGGAACATTATACGGGATTAACTGAATCCTTGCCATAGAGGTTCGACCGATAAAGATCTTCGTAGAATATGTAGGAACCAATATGGGCATCCAGGTCCCGCTATTGGTTATTGACAGTAGAGGTGTCTCGGTCATGTCTACATAGTTCTCGAACCCGCAGGGTCTGCACACTTAAGGTTTGGTGACGTTTTGGTAGTGTAGAGTTATGTATGATGGTGACCAAAGGTTGTTCATAGTCCCGGATGAGATCCCGGACGTCACGAGGAGCTCCGGAATGGTCCATAGGTAAATATTCATATATGGGAAGTCCTGTTTTGGTCGCCGGAAAAGTTTCGGGCTAATCGGTAGTGTACCGGGAGTGCCGGTAGTGTACCGGGAGACCACCGGGAGGGGTATTTCGACCCAAGAGGCTTCATGGGCTGTGGGAGAGTGAATACCATCCCTTTGTGGGCTGGTGGAAATCCCACACAAGGCCCATGTGGTTAGGGAAGAAAAGCCCAAAGGGGAAAAGGTGGAAAAAGGCCAAAAAAGGAGGAATCCTAGTCCTACTAGGATTGGAGGAGGAATCGTCCTCTCCTCCCACTTCGGCCGAACCAAGGAGGGCTTGGCCTTGCGCCAAGGCCTCTCCTCTGTCCCTCTTATATATACTGGAGGTTTTAGGGTTTTTGCATAGAATTTTCAGCCACGTGCTACCCATTCCTCCAGTGCATAGTTTCTCCTCTAGATCAGATTTCTGTAGTGCTTAGGCGAAGCCCTATCGGAATAGCTCCACCACCATCGCCGGAGCACCGTCACGCTGCCGTAGAACTCTTCTTCCTCTCTGCTCCCTCTTGCTGGATCAAGAAGGCAGAGATCGTCATCAAGCTGTATGTGTGCTGAACGCGGAGGTGCCGTCCGTTCGGTGCTAGATCGGAAGGACCGTGATCGTGTTCGCGGGACGGATCGTGATTGGATCGCGGGACGGATTGTGATCGTGTTCGCGGGACGGATCATGATTGGATCGCGGGATGGATAGTGATTGGATCGTGGGACGGATCGTGATTGGATCGTGGGACGCTCGGCGATTTGGATCGCGAAGACGTTCGACTACACCAACCGCGTTTCTTAACGCTTCCCGCTTAGCGATCTACAAGGGTATGTAGATCCGCTCTCCCTCTCGTAGATGCTCATCACCATGGATAGGTCTTGCGTGAATGTAGGAAAATTTTTGTTTCCCATGCAACGTTCCCCAACAGGTGGGGTGGCTCCTCCCTTTCCATGTCTTCGGGTCCTTCGTCTCCTCGTGGGTCATCTTCTTGTTGACTCATGGGGGCTGCTGCGGTGCTGCGTGGAGGCGGCGCCAGATCCGGTTGCTTCTCGGCCGGTTCCGGCTCGTCTGCGACTGCCTGCAACGGGGGTTGGTGGTGGCGCAACGATGGTTTGCGGTGGCTCCCGCGTGTTGTCGGCGCAGCGGTTTCGTGGGAGGTGTGCGGACTAGCGGAGGTGCGACGCATGGGGGTGTGGTGTTGGGCGATGCAATGGGCGAAAGCTTACTGGCCGGCGGCATCGGCGTCTGTGGACGTCGTTTCACCTCCGTGGAGGCACCGCCGAGGAGTCCATCCCCTGCACACCCTCGGTTCCAGGTCTTTGGGTGAAAACCTAAAGCCCCGTCAGGCTGGGCGTCGGCGTCGGCATCATCGCTTCCCCCTTTGGGGCGTCGTCTTGAAGGCCATGGGATCCGGTTTGCGCTCTTCATGGGCTAGACGCTCACAGCGCTGCAGTCAGCAGGTGGCCGATTGGCAGTGTTGAGGTTTTGGCGTCACGACTTGTGTGGCGACGATGATGGTGGTAAGATGTGCAGGCTTGTGGCTGGTCTTTGTTCCTCGACAGTGGGGCTGCTCCTGAGCGTGAAGTCGGAGCTGCGGCGTTGTGGGGCGACACGGCGGCAACGATGCCAGGTGATGGGCATTTCGGACTCTATTGGCTCCAGACGTGCTCCTATTCCCCTGTGATGCTCGCCATCAAGGTCGGAGTCGCCTGGTCTTTGTCGTCACCGACCGATTCTTTGCCTTTGGCCAACATGGTTTCGTTGGGGAACGTTGCATGGGAAACAAAAAATTTCCTACGCACATGCAAGATCTATCCATGGTGATGAGCATCTACGAGAGGGAGAGTGGATCTACGTACCCTTGTAGATCGCTAAGCAGGAAGCGTTAAGAAACGCAGTTGGTGTAGTCGAACGTCTTCGCGATCCAAATCGCCGAGCGTCCCGCGATCTCATCACGATCCATCCCGCGATCCAATCACGATCCGTCCCGCGAACTCATAACGATCCGTCCCGCGATCTCGTCATGATCCGTCCCGTGAACTCATCACGATCCGTGCCACGAACTCATCACGATCCTTCCCGCGATCTTGATCACAGTCCTTCCGATCTAGCGCCGAATGGACGGCACCTCCGCGTTCGGCACACGTACAGCTCGATGATGATCTCCGCTTTCTTGATCCAGCAAGAGGGAGAGGAGAGGTAGAAGAGTTCTCCGGCGGCGTGACGGCGCTCCGGAGATGGTGGTGGAGCTATTCTGGTAGGGCTTCGCCTAAGCACTGCAGAAATCCGATCTAGAGGAGAAACTATGCACTAGAGGAACGGACATCACGTGGCTAAAATTCTGTGCCAAAACCCTAAAATCCTCTAGTATATATAGGAGGAGAGGAGGAGGAGGCTTGGATGCCAAAGAGTCAGCCCTTGGGTCGGCCGAACCTAGTGGGATTGGAGGATTCCTCCTCCAATCCTAGTAGGACTAGGACTCCTCCTTATTTTTGCCTTTTTTGCCTTTTTCCACCTTTTTCTCTTTGGGATTTTCTTCCCAGCCGCATGGGCCTTGTGTGGGAATTCCACCAGCCCGCCAAGGGCTTGTATTTACTCTCCCACAGCCCATGTAGCCTCTTGGGTCGAAATACCCCTCCCGATGGTCTCCTGGTACACTACCGGCACTCCCAGTACACTACCGATAAGCCCGAAACTTTTCCGGCGACCAAAATAGGACTTCCAATATATCAATCTTTACCTCCGGACCATTCCGGAGCTCCTCGTGATGTCCGGGATCTCATCTGGGACTCCGAACAACCTTCGGTCACCACCATGCATAACTCTATACTACCGAAACGTCACCGAACCTTAAGTGTGCAGACCCTGTGGGTTCGAGAACTATGTAGACATGACCGAGACACCTATACGGTCAATAACCAATAGCGGGACATGGATGCCCATATTGGTTCCTACATATTCTACGAAGATCTTTATCGGTCGAACCTCTATGTCAAGGATTCAGTTAATCCCGTATGATGTTCCCTTTGTTCTTCGGTATGTTACTTGCCCGAGATTCGATTGTCGGTATCTCCATACCTAGTTCAACCTCATTACCGGAAAGTCTCTTTACTCGTTCCGTAATACAATATCTCGTGACTAACACTTAGTCACATTGCTTGCAAGGCTTGTTGTGATGTTGTATTACCGAGTGGGCCCTGAGATACCTCTCCGTCACACGGAGTAACAAATCCCAGTCTTGATCCATGCTAACTCAATAGACACCATCGGAGATACCTGTAGAGCACATTTATAGTCACCCAGTTACGTTGCGACGTTTGATACACACAAGGCACTCCTCCGGTATCCGTGAGTTGCATGATCTCATGGTCATAGGAACATATACTTGACATGTATAAAACAGTAGCAATAAACTGACACGATCATATGCTACGTTTGTAGTTTGTGTCTTGTCCATCACATCATTCTCCTAATGATGTGATCCCGTTACCAAATGACATCTCATGTCCATGACTAGGAAACCATAGCCATCTTTGATTAACGAGCTAGTCTATTAGAGGCATACTAGGGACATGGTGTTGTCTATGTATCCACACATGTATCTGAGTTTCCGATCAACACAATTATAGCATGGATAATAAACGATTATCATGAACAAGGAAATATGATAATAACTAATTTATTATTGCCTCTAGGGCATATTTCAAATAGTCTCCCACTTGCACTAGAGTCAATAATTTAGTTCACATCACCATGTGATTCGCATTGTTATGAATCCAACACCCAATGAGTTCTGGTGCTTGATCATGCTTTGCATGTTAGAGAGGTCTTATAGTCAACGGGTCTGCGACATTCAGATCCGTGTGTACTTTGCAAATCTCTATGTCAAACTGTAAACACTGCTACCACACTCCACTTGGTACTATTCCAAATGGCTGCTCCACTATACGTATCTGGATTGCTACCACGAGTCATCCGGATTGGGGTTAAAGCTTGCATCGACGTAACTCTTTACGACAAACTCTTTATCACCTCCATAATTGAGAACCATCTCCTTAGTCTTTTAGTTACTAAGGATAATCTTGACCACCGTCCAGTGATCCACTCCTGGATCACTCTTGTACCCCTTAACAGAATCATGGCAAGGCACACACCAGGTGCGGTACACAGCATGGCATAATATCGAGCCTATGGCGAAGGCATAGGGGACGACATTCGTCCTTTCTCTTTCTTTGACCAGAAGGCAGTAGATTTCAATCCGGGCGACTCATCCAAGCAGTTCATCATTGGGGCTCACATGGATCCCAAATAGGAAAGCGCGCTCATCGAATTCATTCGTGAGAATCGGGACATCTTTGCATGGAAGCCTTCTGACATGCCGGGTGTACCGAGAGAGTTCGCTGAGCACAATCTTAATGTGGATCCAAAGTTTAAGCTGATCAAACAGTTTCTACGACGGTTCAACAAAGAGAGACGTAAAGCTATTGGGGAGGAAGTTGCCCGGCTCTTGGCCACAGGCTTTATAGTATAAGTTTTTCACCCGGAGTGGTTGGCTAACCCGATGCTAGTACTAAAAAAGAACGGCACTTGGCGTATGTGTATAGATTACACGGACATGAACAAGGCTTGCCCGGCTGACCCTTTTGCACTCCCTCGTATCGATCAAATTATTGATGCTACAGCCGGATGTGAAAGTTTATGCTTCCTGGATGCATATTCAGGATATCATCAGATTAAGATGGTAACGAAAGATCAGGAGAAGACGGCATTTATTACACCTTTTGGGGCGTTCTGTTATGTCTCCATGCCTTTCGGGCTCAAGAGTGCCCAGGCGACTTACCAACGATGTGTGCAGAACTGCCTCCACAGTCAGATTGGCCGAAATGTTCATGCTTACGTAGACGACATCGTGGTTAAATCCAGAAAGAAGGAAACCCTCCTAGAGGATTTGAAAGAAACCTTTGACAATCTCCGGGTCTACAAGATGATGCTTAACCCGACGAAGTGTGTCTTTGGTGTTCCAACAGGAAAGCTTTTGGGTTTCTTGGTCTCTGAGCGGGGCATCGAGGCTAACCCAGATAAGATTAAGGCTATCACTTCTTTAGGAGAGCCGACATGCATTAATGACGTTCAGCGCCTTGCAGGACGGATTGCTGCGTTGAGCCGCTTCATAAGACGGCTTAGGGAGAAAGCCATTCCCTTATACCAGATGATGAAAAAGACAAACAAGTTTAAGTGGAGCAAAGCGGCCGAAGCACTTGAAGCTCTTAAAAAATAGTTGACTGAGCCGCCAGTGTTAGCTGCTCCGATTGAGAAAGAGACATTACTCCTTTATGTGGCAGCTAACAACAGAGCGGTCAGTGTAGCAATTGTGGTTGAGCGCAAGGAGGCAGGGAAGGAGTATCCTGTGCAAAGGCCGGTTTATTACATTAGTGAAGTTTTGGCAGAGTCTAAGCAGAGGTATCCGCATTGGCAGAAGTTAGTATACGGAGTTTTCATGGCTAACCGCAAGTTAATACATTACTTTTTGGGGCACCAGATAACAGTGGTCGGTTCCGCCCCGTTGGGAGATATCATTCAAAATAGAGAAGCTACAGGGAGGATTGCCAAGTGGGCCTTAGAGCTGGGTCCTCTTAACATCAAGTATATTCCTCGTACAACAATTAAGTCTCAAGCTTTGGTGGATTTCATAAATGATTGGACCGAATGTCAAGCCCCCGAAGAGAAGCCGGATAACACATATTGGACTATACACTTTGATGGGTCCAAACAACTAGAGGGGTCCGGTGCAGGAGTTATCTCACCTCCCCCAAGGGTGACAAGTTTTGTTATGTGCTCCGGTTAATGTTCCCTTGTACTAATAATGCAGCTGAGTATGAGGCACTGCTCCATGGTCTCAGAGTTGCTAAAGAGATGAATTTAAGCCGGGTCAGATGTTTAGGCGACTCAGATCTGGTGGCTCCGCAAGTTTCAGGTACTTGGGACTCCAAGGATCTGCGGATGGCGGCTTATCGACAGGCGGTTGATATCATTGCCGGTCATTTCAAGGGGTACCAGGTGGATCACATTGATCGTCGCAGGAATGAGGCAGCTGATGCTTTGTCACGGTTAGGTTCTCAACGAAAGCCGGTACCACCTAATGTTTTTCTGGATGTATTGCATCATCCGACTGTCAAGATACCCTTTGAGGAGGATCTGGCTATTCGTGACCCGGAAGGGGAATTGGTAGCGGCTCTACATGCCATCCCAGACTAGACTATGCCTTATTTGGCGTATCTGACATGCGGCGAGTTACCTCAGGAGGAGGGTCTGGCCAGGAAGATCACCCGGCATTCTAAGTCTATGACAATTATCAATGGTGAGTTACATAAGTGTAGTGTGACGGGTGTCTTTCAGCGCTGCGTCTCACCAGAGGAGGGCCGGCAGATCTTGAGTGAAATTCATGCTGGCGATTGTGGACATCATGTCGGGTCAAAATCTTTAGTGGCCAAGGCTTTTTGACATGGATTTTTCTGGTTGACAGCTCACAAGGATGCAGAAGATTTAGTCCGTAAGTGTGACGGCTGTCAAAAGTTTGGCCGGCGTGCTCACGTTCCGGCTCAAGAGTTGAGGATGGTACCAATCACTTGGCCGTTTGCGGTCTGGGGGCTTGATATGGTAGGACCTTTCAAGAGATCCAAGGATAAGAAAACACACCTTCTGGTGGCGATTGATAAATTTACTAAGTGGTTAGAGGCAGAGCCGGTCAACAAATGTGACGCGGCTACAGCGGTTCAATTTATTAAGAAGCTGATCTATCGCTTTGGTTACCCGCACAGTATCATTACGGACAATGGAACAAATCTATCCAAAGGAGCTATGAAAGC
The DNA here is from genome assembly GCA_022496015.1 of Hordeum marinum. Lineage (NCBI taxonomy): Eukaryota > Viridiplantae > Streptophyta > Magnoliopsida > Poales > Poaceae > Hordeum > Hordeum marinum. The sequence continues at coordinate 453,861,804 of CM039678.1, forward strand.
GTTCTGTGAGAAGGAGCATATCCGGCTTGATGTTTCAGCCGTGGCACATCCACAGTCTAATGGTCACGTGGAGCGAGCCAATCAGGAAATTTTAAGAGGAGTCAAACCACGGCTCATGGTTCCTTTGAAGCGGACACCCGGATGTTGGGTTGAGGAGTTGCCTTCCATCTTATGGAGCATCACAACTACCCCTAACAGATCTACAGGTTTCACGCCTTTCTTCATGGTGTATGGTGCTGAGGCGGTTCTACCCAGCGATATCCGGCACGACTCACCAAGGGTAGCGGCTTATGTTGAGATGGACAATGAGGTAGCACGCCAAGATGCGTTGGACGCCTTGGATGAAGCACGAGAGTTAGCAGCAGTCAGGTCATCAATTTATCGACAAGACCTGCGACGCTATCATAGCCGCAGGGTGAAGACCCGGACGTTCCAAGAAGGTGACCTAGTGCTCCGGTTGATTCAAGACCAATCTGGAATGCATAAGTTATCTCCGCCATGGGAGGGGCCTTTTGTGATTAGCAGAAACCTTAACAATGGGTCATATTACCTCATTGATATCCGAGATGAGTCGAAAACCGCGGGTCAAGAGACGTTGCGGCCATGGAATATCGCACATCTGCGACCATACTTTACTTAGCAGGCGTTGAAAGCTACTATCATTGTATATATCATGTTTACATGAGTAAAAGCTAGCATCACCGCAAAGACTAGGGCCTCTGCTCTTCTGTATATCTTTGTGCAATCAAGATGAAATTTTTCCGGCTCAAAAATTTGAGTTGAAGTGGTTTGTTCGCCGTCAAAACGGCTGATCTATCATCCGGCTTTATGCCCTATCAAGCGCTGTAGCAGGGAGGCTTCTTGCCTTCGGGTATAGCTCACATCTCCCCTGCATAGTCTGCTTTTACGCTGTTGCAAGGAGGCTTATTACCTTCGGGTATAGCTCACATCTCCCTTGCAAAGCCGGCGTTATGCCCAATTAAGCACTATTGCAAAGAGGCTTCTTGCCTTCGGGTATAGCTTACATCTCCTTTGCACAGCCAGCTGTTATTAAACTGTTGCAAGGAGGCTTCTTGCCTCTGGGTATAGCTTACATCTCCCTTGCACAGTTGGCTTTATGCCTAGTTTGGTTACATTAAGCGTTGTTGTTGATGGAGGCTTCTTACCTTTGGTATAGCTTACATGACCCTAAGACAATAGCGTGTACACCAAATTCCAGTTGCTTAGCAACTACTGCCATCGAAGGGGGCTTCTTACCGACGGGTATCGCTTATCTCACCCTAATGGCCGGCTTTATGCCACTTCCGGTTACTTATTAACCGCAGTTGTCGAAGGGGTCTTCTTACCGACGGGTTCGCTTATCTCACCCTAACAACCGGCGTTTTACGCCAAACCTCAGTTGCTTATCAACTGTAGCTATTGAAAGAGGCTTCTTGCCTTCGGGTATAGCTTACATCTCCTTTCAAACAGTCGGCTTTATGCCGTCTCAGGCTAATTATTAGCCGCGACTGTCGATGGAGGCTTATTGCCTTAAGGTATAGCTTACATCTCCCATCAACAGCCGGCGTTTGCACATACAACATTTACTGTTAAAAGGAGGCTTCTTACCGTCACGTATAGCTTACATTACCCTTCATACAGCCGGCTTTAAGCCGCTACCGGTTCATCAATAGTCGCAGTTGTCGATAGAGGCTTCTTACCATCAGGTATAGCTTACATTATCCTACAACAATCGGCTACTTAATGGATTCCTCCGACAAGAATCGGAGCCATGTTGCTCCGGTTGGCAAAAATTGAGTTTTCAAAGAGATTATCCGGCTCTAATATTCTGGAGAAGGAATGGCATCTTCAAAGACAGACACCCCTTATAAAAAAAGCTCAAGGTATATCCATGGAGAGCCGGCAACACATTAAATTGAAACACAGAGAGAAGGAAAGTGCACACAGAGAGGTGAAAATATATACAGCCGCCAAACGGCAGGGTCATGCTTACTCTATTACAAAAACTACTCTCAGAAGGAGCAAAAGGCATTCTCAACCGCTCATGGCGGGTCATTACATGAGTCTGTGCTCAGAAAGAAAGAACAAAGTTCAGTTATTGGCCGGCTCATCCTGCTCCGGGTCTTCTGCTGGCCTTATCTGGAGATTTCCCAATTCTCAATTACAGTCAGCCAGAGCAGCGAAAGACCCTTCAAGGAAAGGGGACGCGTCAAGCTCACAAGGGAAGAGATCCTTACTGTGGGCGGGTGTCAGATCCTTCCACTCGTAAAGAGGCCCGCAGATCCTCTTCTCCTCTGCGTCATAAGCCGCCTGATAAGTGCTCAAGTCAGCTTCATCCTCCAGTACAAAGGCCAGATAACGCGACTCTTTGACACACCGGATGTAATCTTCTTCGGTGAATTCTGAGCCGTCATCTCTTTTGGATGGGTAACCATCCATCATTTCAGTCGGCGTTAGCTTAGGGGCGAAGGCTAGAGCCCGGCTCAATCCAGCGACGACTCCTTGGCGGAAGGCGGACTTCTTCAGCTCTTCTATCTGCTTGGGCATTGTGGAGAAGAGTTCGAAGACACCTTTCAGAGTGGTGGGGATCTTTTCCTTGTATTGAACCGTCTTAATCATGAAAATAGCGCCGCGGTAAAGCTGTTCTGCAAAGGTGTAAATAGCCTTCAGGGGTAAAAGGCTATCTGCAGCCAATTGCCGGCTTTTGGGGCCTGTAAAGGTCAAAACAAAGCAAGATGAGTCGCCATCACAACAGATGAATGAGACATGCTGGAAACATGAAGTGAGTAAGAACTTACCAAAGAGAGCGACGACCATCTTGGTTATATGACACTTTAGGCCTTGAAGCTCATCTGCCACGGCTGTCAGCCGCTGGTCGGCATCATCTGCTCGTTTGGTCAACGCGGCTTTCTCCAACTCAGAAGATTCTTTTAAAGAAACAAGCTCCGCCTTAATATGAACCAGCTCTTCAGATAGCAGTCGACACTTTTCGTCAGAGATGTTGCGGGCCTCTTGTTGAGCCGCTAAGTTCGCCTTCAGATCAGACAATTGAGAGCCGGCTTTGTTTAAAGCTTCCTATAAGACATCAAAATACAGGATAAGTCGTCAAAATATAGGACGAGTATTAAAAGCAAATTTATGCAAGTCTCAAACAGATTGCAAGCAATATATTCGACACTTGGGGGCTAATGCATGTTTGATCTTTCAGTATGCAGTGCAATTCTGGCTCATCTTCTTCAAAGTTAAACCGGAACTTGGGGGCTACACTATAGCTCTTTGATTTACTCCTAAATAGAAGATCCGACTCAACTCCATCAAGCTTGAGCCGGCCCTTGGGGGCTGCGAATGGCAGTTTAAGTTATCTAAAGGAAGATCCGACTCAACTTTGGCAAATTAAGACCGATTCTAGGGGACAATGACTATGAATTTGTTCTAACAGAAAGTTAAACGAAGACCCGGTTCAACGATTGAGTACGTTACACCGGCTCTTGGGGGATAAGTAAGGATATGGTAAGAAGCAAAGGTACCTCATATTTTGTCTTCATTAAAGAGACCAACCGAAGTTCCAGATCCTGGCTGGTGGTAACCCGGTTTATATACCCGGCGTGGAGCTCTTCGACTGTCATCTTCTCACATGAAGAGTCAAATTTCAGCTTCTACGAGGCTTCAGCCGGCTCTGTATGCTTGGTCAACACATGAGCCGGAGGCGTTTGATGACGAGACCCGGTGATAACAACATCTGGAATTTCAGGGGTCTTGGCAGGAGTCGCCGGTTTTGAAGGAGCCCTTGGAGAGCTCTCCATGATGATATCAGCACCAGTTGGCTCTATGGAGGCAGCTGGTGGATTTTCTTCTGCTTCAGCCTCCTCCGGTTGTTCGGGCTCTGGCTCTTGGATAACTAGGCCGGAGGAGGGTTTGTTGATCTTGCGACGTTTAGCTTGAGCACTGCAAAATAGAAGGATCGGCAGTTGAAGATGTTGCTATCATATTAACAGTCGGATATCCAGATATCATAGTAAGGAATGCTTACAGCGGATTAATCTTGGGCGGTGGTAGAATTGACGCCGAAGAGTCGCCGAAGGAAGGAGATTTCTAAAAAGAATAAAACATAAAGGTGAAGAAAGTATCAAGTTTACAAAGGAAAGTCAAAGGAAAAGAAGAGACTTAAACCTCGGCGGGGCGTTTCTTTGGATCCGGAGAGTTTGGTAGCCCGGACATGACCTCAGTAGAGTCGGTGCTTCGAGTCTGTCGACGCTCGACTTGCTGTTGCTTTTTTAAAAGAAAATCGGGAGCCAGATAAGCAAGAGGGTGAGAAAGAGGAACTTTTCTGATAACCCGCCGCGGCTTTCGGGGGACGAAACATTCTGATCCAGAAGAAACGTAATTTACCTCAGGAGCATTGGCACGGATGGTTTCCACTTCATCCTGCGAGTAAAACAAGCATTAATAAAGCAGGAAGGTAAAAGATCAAACAAAGAAGTTAAATTTTTACCTCTGAGCTGGATGATGGTGGCGGGTCAAACAAATTATCTTGCAGGGCATCTTTTTTAGCCCTCTTGGTCACGACCTTCTTCCTGGATTTCTTTGGAGGGGCAACATATTCCTTCTTCCAGAAGTTTGAGTCGGCCTATAGAAATGACCCGGAGAGTGAATATCAAATCAACAATGTACAAACAACATCTAAGAGACGGATGGGAAGAGCTTAACTTACATCGGGAGCCGGATTAGTGACGCAGAAAGGCGTCAGGGCAATGGCACTGCATGAGCCGGAGGCCTCGTGGACAAGGCTCCGGATGGTAGTGGTAATATCATCCTCTGACAGTGTTGATTTGCTGAAGCACAATGAGCTGTCATATTTGCCTTCATACTCGCACATAAGCTGACCTCTGCGGCTTAAAGGCATGATCCGCCAGGAAATCCAGCAGTGGATCAAATCCAATCCTATTAAGCCGTTGGCTAGGAGCGCTTTGATCTTGGCATGGAACGACTCATATCTGGCACGCTCTGAGGCTAAGAGCCGGCCGGGAAGCTCTGTGTCTGTCCTAAGCGGGGAGGGGCGGTAACCCCCCAATGAGTGCTCTTTCTCGGGAGAGGTCTCTGGGCAATAGAACCATGTCTTATTCCAATCTTTTGGGTGACTCGGCATTGGAGTAGTAGGAAAGATGATGTCTCGGCGGCGTTGAATAGAAATGTCGCCCAGCTCCAAACTCGGGCCACCCTTCATTTCAGTTTGGCGGTTGGCGTAGAAGAATTCTCGAAAGAACCTGACAGACGGCTTACTTAGCAGATAAGCTTCGCAGAGAACTTGGAAGTTGTAGATGTTGGAAACAGAGTTGGGTGCCAAGTCTTGAGGATGCAGCTTATAAAAATGAAGGACGTCCCGGAAAAACTTAGAGCCGGGCGGCACAAACCCTCGCTCGATGTGATCAGCAAAGACTACTATCTCTTCTTTTTGGGGAGAAGGTCAGGTCTCGTTGCCCGGAACCCGCCAATTGAGAACCTCTTTGGGAGGAACAGTACCCGCTTCAATGTAGCCTGCTAAGTACTCCTCTGTAATGCAAGAACCAACCCGGTTGCATGAGTTGGACGCACGAGACATATTGGCGGCTTAAGTGTTGTGCAAGATAAAAGGCGTGATGAGTCAAAGCGCAAGCAAATATTTTTGACGGCTTAAAGGTTTAAGGGCTCTACGGATAAAGTGGAAATACCCGGTTGACGAGATCCGGAGAAGCTTAGCGACTCAACAGAGGAAAGGAAGATTGAAAAATCGGCCAAGTCCTAAAAACAGATTCCGCAAACTATCACTATGGCTACGGATCTACAAAAGTGGCAAAAAAGGATTTAATCCAGACCTAGCGATGAATAGCGGAAAGAAAGAAAATGGAGCGGGGTTATCGCGGCCCACGCATTACACGCGGCCGTCCCGCGTGCGGCGGCGGGACGAGAGCGCGATCTAAAAGTAACAACGGCATCGAGATATACTCGTGGTGGCGGTGCCGGAGCCCTGCTACGGCGGAACCCTGCTACGGCGGAACCCTGCTACGGCGGAACCCCACTACGGCGGTGAGCGATCTAAAGAAAAAGGAGAACTCACCGGAGATGTTGCGGCGGCGGCGGAAGAAATCTGGTCCGTATCAGGGTGATGCAGCGGCCCGGTCGGTGCAGATGCGAAGACGGCGCCGGACGACGAGGACGCTGGAGCAGCGGCGACGGGAAGAAGAAGAAGAGGCACGAGAGGGAGGATGGAAAACTCCGACCCACACGGGTCATATTTAAAAAGGGATTAAGGAAGGCACGAAAATCGAGGTGACAACCCGTTTGACTCAGGCGGACGCCTCGATTCTCGGGATGATAGTTAATGAAAGATTCGGTGGTACGTCAGCAGATGTCATGACATCACGCCGGGTCATTTCCGAGCGACTCGCCAAAAAACGGAAGAGAAGGATGAAGTGAGCAAGCTCAATTCAACCTGGGGCCTAATGTTGGGGATATGACCCCACGATATGACCCGCCCTGGAGGCTCCGGGTCATGTTGTTGGCTCGTGAGCCGGCCCAAAGGTGAGCCGTAAGACTGGTGGCCCAGGAAGACAGGCGGCTCAAGGTGTGGGCCGTGCAAACGGCCCGGACGGAGAAGACCCGGGCGTGCAAGCCGACTCATAGACAGCTTGGACAAGAAGATAGAGAGAGACTCGGTTAGCAATTGTAACGACCCAGTGGTCCTGACCTCTTATATAAAGGCAGACCCGGGGCGACTTAGAGGAGGGGTAATAGAGAACTAGGTCAAGCTTTTAGCTCCTTGTAATCGATACACAAGCAATACAAACACAAGCAGGACGTAGGCTATTACCTCGACTTGAGGGGCCGAACCTGGGTAAATCCGTGTCTTTCGTCCCAACTAACCCCTTTGAGTCCACCCCGTTAGCGATGGCCTCGAATCTAAGTCCGTTCACCCAGACATCTGCCGTGATAAAACCACGGCATCGAGCTTTGAGTCTCACTCAACTTTCACACCTTACAAATCAGGAGAGAACTCTTTCTCTGACTGATCCATTTTGAATTCTTTCAAAATCTTGTCAAGGTATGTACTCATTGAAAGTCTCATAAAGCATCTTGATCTATCTATATAGATCTTGATGCTCAACAATTAGGTAGCTTTATCCAGGTCTTCCTTTGAAAAACTCTTTTCAAACAACCGTTTATGCTTTCCAGAAATGCTACATCATTTCCGATCAACAATATGTCAACCACATATGCTTATCAGAAACTCTATAGTGCTCCCACTCACTTTATCGTAAATACAAGTTTCTCATAAACTTTGTATAGACTCAAAAACTTTGATCACTGAAGCTTGCACACCTTTTAGCATCCTTAGGACAGACAAAACCTTCTGGTTGTATCACATACAACCTTTCCTCAAGTAAACCGTTAAGGAAACGATGTTTTGACATCCATCTGCCAGATTTCATAATTAAAAAATGCAGCAACTGCTAACATAATTCCAACAGACTTTAGCATCGCTACGAGTGAGAAAGTCTCATCGTAGTCAACTCCTTGAACTTGCCGGAAACTTCTTTGCGACAAGTTGAGCTTTATATTTGGTGATATTTACCATCAGCGTATGTCTTCATTTTAAAAGTCCATTTGTACTCAGCGACCTGCCGTCCAACGAGCAAGTCTACCAAAGTCTATACTTGGTTTTCATACATGGATCCTTTCTCGGATTTCATGGCCTGTAACCATTTGTCGGAATCCGGGCCCATCATCACTTCTCAGTAGCTTGTAGGCTCATTGTTGTCCAACAACATGACCTCCAAGACAGGGTTGTTGTACCACTTAGGAGCAGTACACATCCTTGTCGACCTACGAGGTTCAATAGTAGCTTGATCCGAAGCTTCATGATCATCATCATTAACTTCCTCTTTTACCGTCGTAGGTTCCACAGAAACATCTTTCTCCAATGCGCTACTTTCTGGTTGAAGTAAAGGTTCAATAATCTCATCAAGCTCTATTTTCCTCGTAGGTCGATAGTAACTTGATCCAAAGCTTCATGATCATCATCATTTACTTCCTCTTCAACTGACGTAGGTTCCACAGAAACATCTTTCTGCGCTCCGCTACTCTCTGGTTGAAACAAAGGTTCAACAACCTCATCAAGTTCTATCTTCCTCCCACTCAATTCTTTCGAGAGAAACCTTTTCTCAGGAAAGGACCCGTTTCAGCAACAAACACTTTATGCTTGGATCTGAGATAGAAGGTCCACCCAACTGTTCTTAGAGTATTCTATGAAGATGCATTTGTCCGCTTTGGGTTTGAGCTCATTAGGTGAAAACATTTTTCCACACAAGCGTCGCAGCCCCAAACATTCAGAAATGATAGCTTAGGTTTCTACCAAACCATAATTCACACTGTGTCATCTCAACAGATTTAGATGGTGCCCTATTTAAAGTGAATGCAGTTGTCTCTAATGCATAACCCCAAAACTATAGTAGTAAAACGATAAGAGACATCATAACCCTCACCATATCCAATAGAGCACGACTATGACGTTCGGACACACCATCACACTATGGTGTTCCAGGTGGCGTGAGTAGTGAAACAATTTTCACATTGTCTAAAGTTGTATGCCAAACTCGTAACTCGGATATTTACCTCCACGATCAAATCGCAGACATTTTTATCTTCTTGTCACGATGATCTTAAACTTTATTCTAAATTTGCTTGAACCTTTCAAACGATTCATACTTGTGTTTTATTAAGTAAATATACACTATATCTACTCAAATCATCAGTGAAGGTAAGAAAATAACAATATCCACTACATGCTACAAGACTCATTGGATTGCATACATCAACATGTATAATTTCCAATAAATCACTTGCCCGTTCCATCCATATGGAAACGGATTCCTTAGTCATCTTGCCAAAGAGGCATGGTTCGCATGTCTCAACCGATTCGAAATCGAATGAGTCTCTTCATGCGCTTTATACCAATATGACATTTAGCGGCAGTGCCACAAGTATGTGGTACTATCATTATTAACTTTGTATATTTTGGCATCAATGTTATGAACATGTGTATTACTACGATCAAGATTCAACAAACCATTCTCACTGGATGCATGACCATTGAAGGTATTATTCATGTAAACAGAATAACCATTATTCTCTAACTTAAATGAATAATCGTGTTGCAATAAACACGATCCAATCACGTTCATGCTCAACGCAAAACACTAAATAAAATTTATTTAGGTTTGTCACTAATCCCGAAGGTAGAGAGAGCATGCGATGTTGATCACATCAACCTTGGAAACATTTCCAACACACATCGTCACCTCACCCTTAGCTAGTTCTTCGTTTATTCTGTAGCTTTTATTTCGAGTTACTAACATTTAGCAACCGAACCGGTATCCGATACCCAGGTGCTACTAGGAGTACTAGCAAGGTACACATCAATAACACGTATATCAAATATACTTCTGTCGATGTTGCCAGCCTTCTTATCTACCAAGTATCTAGGGTTGTTCCGCTTCAGTGGCCGTTGTCCTCATAATCGAAGCACTTAGTCTCGGGTTTGGGTTAGACTTTGGGTTGCTTCACTGGAGCTGCAACTGACTTGCTATCCATGAAGTTTCCCTCCTTGCTCTTGCCCTTCTCGAAACTAGTGGTTTTGACTAACCATCAACACTTGACGCTCCTTCTCGATTTCTACCTTCACGGTGTCAAACATCGCGAACAGCTCAAGGATCATTATCTCTATCCCTGGTATTTTATAGTTCATCACCAAGTTCTAGTAGCTTAGTGACAGTGACTTGGAGAACTATATCAATCACTATCTTATCTGGAAGATCAAGTCCCACTCGATTCAAGCGATTGTAGCATCCAGACAATCTGAGCACATGCTCAACGATTGAGCTATTCTCCTTCATCTTGCAGGCAAAGAATCTTGTTGGGGATCTCATATCTCGCAACACGGGCACGAGCCTGAGATCCTAATTTCAGCTCTTAGAACATCTCATATGTTCCGTGACGTTCAAAATGTTTCGGAGCCTCAATTCTAAGCTGTAATGCATGACGCACTAAACTATCAAGTAGTCATCAGAACGTGCATGTCAGATGTTCACAACAATGAGGACATAAGCCTTCTGTGCAGCAATGAGGACAATCCTCAGATCACGGAGCCAGTCCGCAATATTGCTACCATCAACTTTCAACGCTATTTCTCTAGGAACTTATAAAAATTCAAGGGAGCTACAGTGTGAGCTAGTAATCTACAACATAATTTTGCAAAGACACTACTGACTATGTTCTTGGTAATGAGTTCAATTAATCATATTACTTAAGAACTCCCACTCAAATTGACATCCCTCCGGTCATTCGAGTGATACATGATCCAAATTCACCAACTCAAGTCCGATCATCACGTGAGTTGAGGTGGTTTCAATGGTGAACATCATCATGTTGATCATATCTACTATATGACTCATGTTCGACCTTTCGGTCTTTTGTGTTCCGAGGCCATGTCTGTACATGCTAGGCTCGTCAAGTTTAACCCGAGTGTTCCGTATGTGCAACACTGGCTTGCACCCGTTGTATGTGAACGTAGAGTCTATCACACTCGATCATCACGTGGTGTCTCAACACGACGAACTTTCGCAATGGTGCACACTCAAGGAGAACACAATTTATCTTGAAATTAAGTGAGGGATCACCTTATAATGCTACCGTTGTCCTAAGCAAAACAAGGTGCATAAAAGGATTAACATCAAATGCAAATCATAAGTGACATGATATGGCCATGAACTTGTGCTTTTGATCTCCATCTTGAAAGCACCGGCATGATCTCCATCGTCACCGGCATGACACCATGATCTCCATCATCTTGATCTCCATCAACGTGTCGCCGTCGGGGTTGTCGCGCCCATCATGCTTCTACTACTATTGCTATCGTTTAGCGATAAAGTAAAGCATTACATAGCACTTAATGATTGACACGCAGGTCATACAATAATTAAAGACAACCATATGGCTCCTGCCGGTTGCCGTACTCATCGACATGCAAGTCGTGATAATCTATACATCACATGATCATCTCATACATCACATATATCACATCATGTAATTGGCCATATCACATCACAACATACCTTGCAAAAACAAGTTAGACGTCCTTTAATTGTTGTTGCATGTTTTACATGGCTGCTACGGGTATCTAGCAAGAACAATTCTCATCTACGCCAAAAACCACAACGGTGATATACTAGTTTCTTTTCAACCTTCTCAAGGACCGTCTTTGTCGAATCTGATCCAACTAAAGTGAGAGAAACTAGCACCTGCAAGCCATCTATGCAACAAGTTGCGGTCAAGGGAACCAGTCTCTTGTAAGCGTACAAGTAATGTTGGTCCGGGACGCTTCATCTCACAATACCGCTGAACCAAAATCCGACCAAGGGAGGAAGCAATCTAAGCATCAACGCCCACAAACCTTTTGTGTTCTACTCGAGATCTCATCTACACATAGACCTAGCTCTGATACCACTGTTGGGGAACGTTGCATGGGAAACAAAAAAATTCCTACGCACATGCAAGATCTATCCATGGTGATGAGCATCTACGAGAGGGAGAGTGGATCTACGTACCCTTGTAGATCGCTAAGCGGGAAGCGTTAAGAAACGCGGTTGGTCTAGTCGAACGTCTTCGCGATCCAAATCGCCAAGCGTCCCACGATCTCATCACGATCCGTCCCGCGATCCAACCACGATCTGTCCCGCGAACTCATCACGATTCTTCCCACGATCTCGTCACGATCCGTCCCGCGAACTCATCACGATCCGTGTTGTGAACTCATCACGATCCGTGTCGTGAACTCATCACGATCCGTCCCGCGATCTTGATCACGGTCCTTCCGATCTAGCACCGAACGGATGGCACCTCCGCGTTCAACACACGTACAGCTCGATGACGATCTCCGCCTTCTTGATCCAGCAAGAGGGAGCAGAGAGGTAGAAGAGTTCTCCGGCAGCGTGACGGCGCTCCGGAGATGGTGGTGGACCTATTCCGGCAGGGCTTCACCTAAGCACTGCAGAAATCCGATCTAGAGGAGAAACTATGCACTAGAGGAACGGGCAGCACGTGGCTAAAATTCTGTGCCAAAACCCTAAAATCCTCTAGTATATATGGGAGGAGAGGTGGAGGATGCTTGGCTGCCAAAGAGGCAGCCCTTGGGTCGGCCGAACCTAGTGGGAATTGAGGATTCCTCCTCCAATCGTAGTAGGACTAGGACTCCTCCTTATTTTTGCCTTTTTTGCCCTTTTCCACCTTTTTCTCTTTGGGCTTTTCTTCCCAGCCGCATGGGCCTTGTGTGGGACTTCCACCAGCCCACTAAGGGCTGGTATTTACTCTCTCACAACCCATGTAGCCTCTTGGGTCGAAATACCCCTCCCGATGGTCTCGCGGTACAATACCGATAAGGCCGAAACTTTTTCGGCGACCAAAATAAGACTTCATATATATCAATCTTTACCTCCGGACCATTCCGGAGCTCCTCGTGACGTCCGGGATCTCATCCGGGACTCCGAACAACCTTCGGTCACCACCATGCATAACTCTATACTACCGAAACGTCACCGAACCTTAAGTGTGCAGACCCTGCGGGTTCGAGAACTATGTAGACATGACCGAGACACCTCTACGGTCAATAACCAATAACGGGACCTGGATGCCCATATTGGTTCCTACATATTCTACGAAGATCTTTATCGGTCGAACCTCTATGTCAAGGATTCAGTTAATCCCGTATGATGTTCCCTTTGTTCTTCGGTATGTTACTTGCCCGAGATTCGATCTCCATACCTAGTTCAACCTCGTTACCGGCAAGTCTCTTTACTCGTTCCGTAATACAAGATCCCGTGATTAACACTTAGTCACATTGCTTGCAAGACTTGTTGTGATGTTGTATTACCGAGTGGGCCCTGAGATACCTCTCCGTCACATGGAGTAACAAATCCCAGTCTTGATCCATGCTAACTCAATAGACACCATCGGAGATACCTGTAGAGCACATTTATAGTCATCCAGTTACGTTGCGACGTTTAATACACACAAGGCACTCCTCCGGTATCCGTGAGTTGCATGATCTCATGGTCATAGGAACATATACTTGACATGTAGAAAACAGTAGCAATAAACTGACACGATCATATGCTACGTTTGTAGTTTGGGTCTTGTCCACCACATCATTCTCCTAATGGGAAACCATAGCCATCTTTGATTAACGAGCTAGTCTATTAGAGGCATACTAGGGACATGGTGTTGTCTATGTATCCACACATGTATCTGAGTTTCCGATCAACACAATTATAGCATGGATAATAAACGATTATCATGAATAAGAAAATATGATAATAACTAATTTATTATTGCCTCTATGGCATATTTTCAACAGGTTTCCGCATGTCGCTCGTTCGGAGGGGCCTTGACGGGTCGTCCGCGCTTAAGTCGTAGTCGCTTGCTCGGGGAGAGGTGATGACGATGACATTGCTAGCAATCTCGACGGTGTCCTCGCCTCGGTGGTGTGTGTGGGTCTTGTAGGTGTCAGGTCGGTCGGGATATCCTTCTCGTTGGGCGTGTTGTAACAGTTTTCGCTCAATTTTTCGTAAATTAACTGGGCAATTTTTTTCTGCTTTTTTAAGAAATCGAGATCTTCAGGAACCGAGTTTTGAAAAAGAACGAATGGACTTGCTTCTATGTATGCAAAGAAACGGCTAGAGGACAACCCATGTGGAGTACTAGTAGTAGCTTTCACGACTTGGCCGCCTACGGAGGTCTTGTCAATCAGGTGGCTCTACGTGACTGATTATTTTACACCTGCCGGCCGCCGGCGTCTCTTCCCGTCGAGATCGTCGGAAATATAAAAGATGATGCAACGCTGCTACACGCCAGAGACTTCTCAGTGCTCGGTTCAAACATCGGCCTGCATACCCAGAGACTTCTCAGTGCTCGGTTCAAACATCGGCCTGCATACGCACACCAACAACGGCTTGCGTCCAAGCTTAATTAGCACTGAACATTTCGTTATCGTCAAGATCCGACTGGCCGGCCGATTGAATATTCCCACCATGCCAACGACGGCCGGCTGGCCGGAGACATCGCGGATTCCCGTGGCAAATAAAAATAGCAAGGCCGTACTGTTCACATGGACATGTAGTGGAATCTAATAGCACCATTCGTATGCAATTTAGAGTATACTGTGTATTACGGCGATAAACGTCATGAACATGATCTGTCTGAATAAAATGAGTTGTTCTTATTTTTCTTTTGCTTTAAGGCATGCGATAAAACATTAGGTTTTATTGTTTGGTATTTGTAAAATCAAAATTTTCCTTTTAAATTGCACCTAATTGATCCCTAATGTATAGAGGAAAATTTTGTTTACTCCACGGCCGTGCCAAGTCTTAAATATATTCGGTTGTTCATCCGCGGAGTAAAAAATCCCCCTCCCCCATCAGCCGCACCCTTCTCAGCCACATCGCATCTATTATGGCGCCGCTCTATATGTCTCCGCCAGACAACATCCTCCTCCCCCTCCCCAACGCACGTCACACTCGCCCCCACCTCAATCCGTTCGCTTCTCGTCGTCGGCGCAAGAATCAACGGATCTACGGCTGCTGCCGTCGTCGCTGGCTTCGACGCACCCAATGCTCGACGTCAGCGTGTTTTGGAGGAATTTGACAGGATAGAATCGTGCAGCCACCTCGTCCGCTCCGTGCCGCCTCCCAGTATGTCCTCCTCCTATCTGCGCTCGCATCTCACCCATGGACCGACCGTCGGCTCGACCACGTCCGCTAGGCTCAGCCCTCTCCCAGCAACTTATCGGCGAGCCTCTACGTGTCATCAAGTATGCTCATTTTCTGTAACTGGTGTTACGCCTCGTCTTTAGCACGTCGAAACACCCCCGATGGGTTTTCCACAAATGTGAAAAAGGATGGGGTGAATGTCATTTTGTACGGTTCTTCTCCGTATTCATCGCAATTTAAAACTCATTATTTTCTTAAAATTATATGTAGAAAGGGTGTAAGTGTTGGTACCGGAAAGAAGACTACATTGATCTATTGACAACAAGAAATTTGCTAGATGTTGGTGTACTAGTTGCTAAAGGTGAGGCTAGAGAGGAAGCAATGTCCAAGTTTAAAAAAAAATAAAAGAAAGAAGTGTGCAAACTCAAGAAGTCTACACAAAAAATCAACTATGTAGGCAATGAAAAGACGGAGAAAGAATTGATCGAACCAGTAGGAGCAGTTAAGCAGTGGTATTTCTGTTGAAGTGGCTATTTATTTTTTGTGGATCTGTTCTTTTAGCGAACAATCGATGAAGTATGTGACAAAGCTTCATTTAATAAAATAATTTTGTGGTGAAGTTTAACTCGATGGCTCGAAAATAAATGTTTTTTTGTTAAGAAAGGATATGAACTTAAGTTTAGAGGGTCGGTGAGAACACTCGGTCTTTTGTTCCTTTGAATTATAGGGAATCGGTTAGATTTGCTCTAACGTTTTAATTTCATTTGTTTTGTACTCCTTCCGTTCCTAAATATAAGGCCTTTTAGAGATTTCACTATAAGTCTACATACGGGACAAAATAAATGAATCTTTACTCTAAAATAGGTCTATATACATCTGTATATAGTCCATAGTGTAATCTTTAAAATGTCTTATATTTAGGAACAGAGGGAGTATGGATTTGCTGGTTTAAGACTGCATATGGCATTTGGCACAGCATTTTTGTTTTAAATTTAGACCTCTTGTTTTGCACCCGTTTGCCCTCTTTCCTACTCTGAAAAGGTGCTAGTTCTGAGTTGATCGAGTTGTGCGCCATTTATTTTCGGTCGCACGGAAAAACTTTCTGCAGTCAGTCAAGGAGCATGCAATCGACAAATTGCACATTTCTAAACCCGGCCTGACATGAAGAGGTTAAGATTCCTTTGTCCACTGACCGGGTGCATAGGGAGTGCACGTTCAAAAGCTATAGAAGTTATATGTGACTTTTTTATTCTTATCTAGATGAAAAATAACAAATCTGACATGATTTTGATGACATATAACATAAATTTGTTTGGTCAAATTAACGACGTAGAAGCACGCTCATGCGCTATGCTCAAGGGATGGATGGATGGAGACGTGGAGTACTGTACAACTCGTCATATTATGTGTTGATCAGAGTATCTAACTACTTGTCGACAAAAACAAACTTCTGTTAAGAAAAGTACAGCCAAGTACATGTATAAATAACCTTGCCAATTGCCAATCACATGGGCAAAAGCTAGAACCAGCAGATCTAAGCGGGCCAGTCAACTCCGCTCCATCGTCAGCATGGAGATGGCGCTGGCAGCACGGGACCTGTTCACTCCCGCCGGCACCAGCGTGCCGCTCCTTCTGCTCGTCGCCGGCCTCACCGCCGTCCTGTACGCCGTGACGCGCCACAGGAGCGGCGGGCTGCGCCTCCCGCCCAGCCCATTCGGCCTGCCCATCCTCGGCCACCTCCACCTCCTCGTGCCGCTGCCGCACCAGGCGCTGCACCGCCTGGCCGCGCGCCACGGCCCGCTCCTCTACCTCCGTCTCGGCTCCGTGCCCTGCATCGCCGCCTGCTCCCCGGACGCCGCCCGCGAGGTCCTCAAGACCCACGAGGCCGCGTTCCTGGATCGCCCCAAGCCGACGGCGGTGCACCGCCTCACCTACGGCGGCCAGGACTTTTCCTTCTCCGCGTACGGGCCCTTCTGGCGGTTCATGAAGAAGGCCTGCGTGCACGAGCTACTCGCTGGCCGCACCCTCGACCGCCTCAGCCACGTCCGCCGCGAGGAGGTCGCGCGCCTCGTGGTCTCCCTGGGGCAGAGCGCCGCCGAGGGCAAGCCCGTGGATGTGGACGCCGCGCTCATGGGCCTGACCGGCGACATCGTGTCGCGGATGGTGATGAGCCGGCGGTGGACCGGCGACGACAACGACACCGAGGAGATGCGGAGCGTGGTCGCCGAGACGGCCGAGCTCACGGGCACGTTCAACCTGCAGGACTACATCGGCGCGTTCAAGAACTGGGACGTGCAGGGCCTCGGCAAGCGCATCGACGCCGTGCACCGCAAGTTCGACGCCATGATGGAGAGGATACTCACGGCGAGGGACGCCAAGCGGCGGCAGCAACGGGAATTCGCCGACTCCGAGGATGGCGGCGAGGGGGAGGGGAAGGACATTCTTGACATACTGTTCGACATGCACGAAGACGACGCCGCCGAGATGACGCTCACAAGGGACAACATCAAGGCTTTCATGCTGGTATTACTCGATCAATTGTCCCATCTGTTCACAAAATCAAAAACGATGGGATCAAAATCGATGCAGTGCTTAAAATAAATCTCTTTAACTGGTGCAGGACATCTTCGCGGCGGGGACGGACACGACGACGATCACGGTGGAGTGGGCTATTTCGGAGCTGATCAACAACCCGGACGTTCTCCGGAAGGCGCAGGAGGAGATGGACACGGTGGTCGGCAAGGACCGGCTGGCCGACGAGTCGGACATCCCAAACCTGCCGTACCTGCAGGCCGTGGCCAAGGAGACGCTTCGGCTCCACCCGACGGGCCCGCTGGTGGTGCGGCGGTCCCTAGAGCAGTGCAAGGTGAGCGGGTACGACGTGCCGGCCGGCGCGACGGTGTTCGTGAACGTGTGGGCCATCGGGCGCGACCCGTCGTGCTGGCCGGAGCCGCTGGAGTTCCGGCCGGAGAGGTTCCTGGAGGGGGGCACGAACGCCGGGACGGACGTGCGCGGGCAGCACTTCCACATGCTGCCGTTCGGGTCCGGGCGTCGGATCTGCCCCGGCGCGTCGCTGGCCATGCTGGTGGTGCAGGCGGCGCTGGCCGCCATGGTGCAGTGCTTCGAGTGGCGGCCCGCGGGCGGCGCGGACAAGGTGGACATGGAGGAGGGGCCCGGGCTGACGCTGCCGCGGAAGCACCCGCTCGTCTGCGCCGTCGCGCCGCGGCTCCACCCGCTGCCGCTGCCCTGAGGAGCTGCCGCGTCGGGTTTACGGTTACGGGGAGAGAATTCGCGCGTCGCCCGGCGCTCAAAAAGTCAGAGCTGGGAAAAAATATAAAGAGTTTTTTTTCCCTGAATGCTGTACGGTGTCAGTTTGTCTGTGGATTTAAGGTTTATAGTATTACTACAGTAGCTGGAGTACGAATCTCGCATGTGTCACTTCACTAATTTGTTTGAATAAAAACAGTTGCTTATTTGTCGCTGTTTTAGCACAACTTCATAGCATTTCTAACCGATTTTTGAAAAATTACCCCCTCTGCATTTGTATTAAAAAGGTCTTATATTTTCAGAGAGGGTAGAGGGGTAAACGACTGAGTAACCTTTAGGAGGTGTTTGGTTCTGCATTGTAATCGTAAACATAATCGGTATCACTACACGCTGGTAATGTAAAGGAAATAGGGTAAAACTGAAACATGTTTGGTTCATTTCTGTAATGGAATCAGCAGAACGCCACAACACAAGGGCATCAGCAGAAGGCACCACGACAAGGGGATAATGCATTGACTGCGGCAAGAACGACGGCTCGAATAGCTTCGACTCCTCGGTGTCCTTTGACGGCGGTGGCGGCCAGGACCTCAAGAAGAGTGTGAGCTTGATGGGTCGAGGGGATGGGATTGGCGCTGTGATCGGAACGCGAACGAAAATGCCTTTACCGGAGCTTGATCGTCATGACCGCCGCGGGCGACGGCGGTGGCGGCGGCGACAGTTCCCTTGTGATTCTGGCCATGGATTCTCCAACTCTGAAGCGAACCAGCTGCCGCGGATCTCGCCTGGGTGGAGGGGTCGAGGGGAAGTGCAGGAAAAGGCGGAGCAGGGGATGTGTGAAT
Organism: Hordeum marinum; assembly: GCA_022496015.1. Classification (NCBI taxonomy): domain Eukaryota; kingdom Viridiplantae; phylum Streptophyta; class Magnoliopsida; order Poales; family Poaceae; genus Hordeum; species Hordeum marinum. The sequence continues at coordinate 453,880,705 of CM039678.1, forward strand.
GCGAGCGACTCGCTCGGCCTGACGCCTGGTAACGGTTTCCGATTCAGCTGGGGGGTGGGCGGTATCGACCTTGAACTGTGATGTATTTGGATTACATGGGACCTGATTACAGCCGATGCCAAACAAACACATGTAACGTTTTCAAGTTACAGCGTAATCAGCTGAAAAGCTCGAACCAAACACCTCCTTAGAGGATTACATTTCCTCTTTTAAAAAAATGTCCTTTCTAACCAATCCCTTCAACTTAACATGTAAACTTATAACTGACTCGTGCATTTTTGTCAAACACTTGTGATGTGTCTCTGCGGCGAGGGGCGACAATTGTCACCACACCAACGACGCACAGCCGACCGCACCATCGAGTCGAAGAACATGTACTCCGTTGGTGACTTGCACTGCAGCAGTAGGCTGGTGCAGAACGCCCCCGTCTCCTTTAGCCTCGTGCCACAACACCCCAACCCAGACTTGCGAGATGCGCGAGCACGGCATGGGGAGTAGCAAGAGGAGGCGGGAGGCTAGGCGATGATAGTGAAGCCAGCATGCCTCTCCCTCTTCTTCCTCTTCACTGACTGCATCGTCCCCAAGGTCCCTGCTCCAACACCGGCGCTGAGCTCCTCGTCGCGGGTGTCCCCCACTGACTTTGCGCGCGTCCACCAGGAGGAGAAGGGGCAGATCAAGGCCCATGATTCGGTGGCGCGTAGGGCAAAGAGCTTCAGTCAAATGTGTGCGCCACCAACGTCTGGTGGACGGAAACGCGCGCCCAAAAAGGGAAAAAACACTACTTTAGAGTACTTGTGTATCAGTATTGGCAGCATGATGTGATGTTTTGTGTCATTGAAATTACTTTCACGCAGAAAGAAAAATTGTAATTGTGTTGACCCCCCTGAGAGTGCCACCAAAAAACATAATTTTTCTTTTATGAATGAATCGTGGCTCAGTATTAATCAAACATCAGCATTATAAGAAACTTCAGAAAGACAAGGGAAACACAATGCCCACTCAATAAGGAAATCCTCCATCCTCTTCATGTGCGGAAGATGCTATGGCTGGAGTTCCACACGTCATCAGAGCAATAAAGTTGGCATGAAGAATTAGACGAGGTTGAGTTGATCACACCTATATATTCGCCTGACGGCCTGAGTCGTCACAATACCAGTTTTTTTTTTTTGAGCGAAAGTCGCCACAATACCAAAATTGGTGTTGTAGCTAAAGCACCACCAGCCCAAGAAGACACAACCAACATGCCCACATGCTCATGTCGCTAGATCTGACAATGCATTCTTATTAAAATTGAAACATTTCCTAAGATCCGAGAAACATTTTTTTCGATTTGTGAACATATTTTTAAATTTATAAGTTCTGTTGAAATTGATGAACGTGTTCAAATTCATGAGGATTTCTTGAAATCAGAAACATCTTTTCAAATTCATGAACAATTTTCAAACTCATGATTTTTTAAAATTTTGAAACATTTTCAAAATTCATGTTTTTTACAATACATTTTTCTAAATTGTGAATATTTTTGAATCTGTTTTTTTACATTTTTGAAAGTTGAAAATGGTAAAAAAAGGAGGGAAAGGCAGGTGCAATGACCATGTACTTCTGCCGCCGCACGGCACGTGGGTGGGGGGTACGTGTATTTGACACTAGATGCGTCAAATAGTTGGCATGTCCCCATACGAGCTTAAACTTGCACTTGCTCGTCATGTTTGGCCTCTTTAACTTGTATTCCTCATAATATTCATGAGTAATAAAGACAGTTATTAGCCTAAACAAAAAACTGGGCTGGCACATCACCAATGCACAGGGCCCAGTGCTTTTTCCGTCTTTTCACTGTACTTCCTTATTCTTTTTGTCGTTTTTGTGTTCGCCTACTTTTTACTTTTCAAATTTTGTTACCGTTTCTAAAAGAAAATGTTCAAAATTTCGAAAAAACAAAATCATAATATCAAAAAATGTTCGTGTTTTCACATTTGGGTTGGAATTTCAAAAATTATTCTTGTTACGAAAAAGTGCCCGAGTTTTCAAAGAAGTGATTATGTTTATTTGGAATTTCAATTTTTATTCCCGCTTTTCCGGTTTTTTTTTCAAAAACACAAAAGAAATTTGAAACTATGATTATTTTTCCTGAAATTCCTTTTTAATGAAAAAATTATGAAAGATGGTATCAATTTGTGAAATTGCGAACATTGTTTAGAAAATTCAAATATTATTTTAATTTCTTGAACATTTATTGCATTTTGCAAACACCTTTTCCAATATATGAAAATTTTATAAAAACAAGAATATTTTTAATTTTTTGCTTTTTGTGAGGGAGTAAGAGAAAGATGGATTTGAAGGTGTGGAGACAAGATGGGTGAGAGAAAGGATTTTGGGGAAGCTCGTCCTGGGAGAAGATAAGGCAGAACGAAGATAGACGATGCACATGAGCAGATAAGGGAAGTGGGGCCGCCCGTGGGCGTGCAACAGACACATCGTGGCCATTGGATTAAATTCGGTCCCATGTCCTGCACGCAACAAACGCAAAACTCGGCTTGTCGGTCGGGTATAAACATGACCCGATTTTTATAGGTCTGGACGTGACGATCATTATGAAACACAAACAATTGGTGATGAATTTTGGAAGGATCTCCTTGCCTTAGAACATCTATAGTGAGACTTGGCAAATCCGGACACTCAAACGGCCGCGGATGTGGGCACATCCTCGGGCACTCCTTAAATCTCTCTCTCTCTCTCTGCATCTAAACATCTCATATATGAAATCTTAAACCATACAAACATACAAAAAAACATCTACGTAGATTAATTAAATTCGCCTTGGGATAATCGTCGTCGTCAAAGATGTCCACTGTGTCTATTCCGGGCATCGGGTACATGGGGGCAGACGTAACTCCGGCTCTTCTGGTTGCTCCGGAGCTAGAGCCACCTCCGCCTCCACGTTGAGTTCGGCGAAAAGCGTGTCGATCGCCGCCTGCTCCTGCCAGATGAACTGTTGGTTGGTCTCCACATAGGTCTCATCCTGGATGGACTCCAGGGTGACTTGTTGCTCCGTCATCTCGGCCACTTGTGCGATCGTGAACTTCACCTCCGCGTCCTCCATGCTGAAGCCCACCATCGCCGCTAGCTCCTCCTCCTCCTCCAACGGAACTGGATGCTCATCCTCCTTCTCCGACTTCGGCAAGTTCGGAGGTAGGCAGACAGCGTTGCGGGCGGCGTGCCTCGCCCGTATGTGCTCCACGATCTGGAAGCACCGCTCCTACGTGAGCATAGCATAGCTCGTCTTCTTTTGCGGGGACATGGCGGATGGCAAGAGAAGAGAGAGGTGGAGACAGAGAGGAATATGCTCAGGATGGCCAGCGCGAAGAGGACGGAAGAGGTTGTGGCTAGGGTTCAGGACGTTGGCTGGCTCAAATAGTTGTAGTTTGGCCTCGGGCGTCGAGTCGAGGCCACGCCACATGGTGTTCACACACACCCACTGAAGTAGACGTTTGTCGAACTATTGAGTTTCCGAACAATTCAGTGTGGGACCCGCTCGTCAGTCCGACGTGACGGACGTGTGTGGCCGCGTCCGGGCTTCTTCATATCCGCTTCATTTTTTAGTTGGATATGAGGAGTGTCGACTTTTTTCTCATAGGTCATTGACTGGATCGTCCGTTAGGACGCTTGAGGCAGGTTTAGGAACCATGGCCATAGATGCTCTTATGGAGGCTAATCAGGTTGTGGACGAGCTAGTGTTGAGAGGATGACCCCAGGTGGGCTTACGAGCACTTGTCCCTTTTTTAATCAATGGGGCCGCATGCGCCTCTCAGTCAGGCTCGCCCCGGCGGCTCCCACTGTTGGGGAACGTTGCATGGGAAACAAAAAAAATTCCTACACGCACACAAGATCTATCCATGGTGATGAGCATCTACGAGAGGGAGAGTGGATCTACATACCCTTGTAGATCGCTAAGTGGAAAGCGTTAAGAAACGCAGTTGATGTAGTCGAACGTCTTCGCGATCCGAATCGCCGAGCGTCCCGCGATCCCATTACGATCCGTCCCGCGATCAGATTACGATCTGTTCTGCGATCTCATCACGATCCGTCCCGCGATCTCATCAACGAATCGTCTCGCGATCTTGATCACGGTCCTTCCGATCTAGCACCGAACGGACGACACCTCCGCGTTCAGCACACGTATAGCTCGATGAAGATCTCCGCCTTCTTGATCCAGCAAGAGGGAGTGGAGAGGTAGAAGAGTTCTCCGGCAGTGCGACGGCATTGCGGCGATGGTGGTGGAGCTATTCCAGCAGGGCTTCGCCTAAGCACCACTGAAACCGATCTAGAGGAGAAACAACGATCTAGAGAAGAGGGCAGCACGTGGCTGTTTTTCTGTGTCTCAAAACCCTCAAAACCTCTAGTATATATAGGAGGAGAGGAGGAGGAGGCTGGTGCACAAGGGCCAGCCCTTTGGCCTTTGGCGCAAGGAGGAGAGGATCATAGTAGGATTAGGACTCCTTCCTTGTTTTCACTTGGAAACTCTTTCCACCTTGGCCTTTTTCCTTTTCCCTCCACTCCAGCTGCATGGGCCGCTTGTGGGACTTAAGCCAGTCCACTAAGGGCTGGTATACCTCTTCCCACAGCCCATGTAGCCTCTTGGATCGAAATACCCCTCCCGATGGTCCCTCGGTACACTACCGACACTCCCGGTACACTACCGATGAGTCCGAAACTTTTTCGATGACCAAAACAGAACTTCCTATATATCAATATTTACCTCCGGACCATTCCGGAGCTCCTCATGATGTCCGGGATCTCATACGGGACTCAAAATAACCTTCGGTCACCACCATACATAACTCTATACTACCGAAACGTCACCAAACCTTAAGTGTGCAGACCCTACGGGTTCGAAAACTATGTAGACATGATTGAGACACCTCTCGATGCCCATATTGGTTCCTACATATTCTACGAAGATCTTTATCAGTCGAACCTCTATGTCAAGGATTCAGTTAATCCCGTATGATGTTCCCTTTGTTCTTCTGTACGTTACTTGCCCGAGATTCGATCGTCGGTATCTATATACCTAGTTCAACCTCGTTACCGGCAAGTCTCTTTACTCGTTCCGTAATACAAGATCCCGTGGCTAACACTTAGTCACATTGCTTGCAAGGCTTATTGTGATGTTGTATTACCGAGTGGGCCCTGAGATATCTCGCCGTCACACGGAGTAACAAATCCTAGTCTTGATCCATGTCAACCCAACAGACACCCTCGAAGATACCTATAGAGTACCTTTATAGTCACCCAGTTATGTTGCGACATTTAATACACACAAGGCACTCCTCCGGTGTCGGTGAGTTCCATGATCTCATGGTCATAGGAATAGATACTTGACATGCAGAAAACTGTAGCAATAAACTGACACGATCATATGCTACGTTTATAGTTTGGGTCTTCTCCATCACATCATTCTCCTAATGATGTGATCCCGTTATCAAATGACATCTCATGCCCATGGCTAGGAAACCTTAACCATCTTTGAGCAACGAGCTAGTCTATCAGAGGCATACTAGGGACATGGTTTTGTCTATGTATCCACACATGTATCTGAGTTTCCGATCAATACAATTCTAGCATGGATAATAAACGATTATCATGAACAAGGAAATATGATAATAACTAATTTATTATTGCCACTAGTGCATATTTCCAACAGTCTCCCACTTGCACTAGAGTCAATAATCTAGTTCATATCACCATGTGATTCGCATTGTTATGAATCTAACACCCAATGAGTTCTGGGGCTCGATCATGCTTTGCATGTGAGAGAGGTCTTTTAGTCAATGGGTCTGTGACATACAAATCCATGTGTACTTTGCAAATCTCTATGTATTATTGTAGACACTGCTACCACACTCTACCTGGAGCAATTCCAAATGGCTGCTCCACTATACGCATCCGGATTGCTACTAATAGCCATCCGGATTAGTGTTAAAGCTTGCATCGACGTAACTCTTTACGACGAACTCTTTATCACCTCCATAATTGAGAAAATCTCATTAGTCCTCTGGTTACTCTCCTGGATCACTCTTGTACCCCTTGACAGACTCATGGCAAGGCACACACCAGGTGTGGTACACAACATGGCATGATATAGAGCCTATGGCTAAGGCACAGGGGACAACCTTCGTCCTTTCTCTTTCTTCTACTGTGGTCGAACTTTGAGTCTCACTCAACTTCACACCTCATAAATCAGGAAAGAACTCTTTCTTTGACTGATCCATTTTGAACTCTTTCAAAATCTTGTCAAGGTATGTACTCATTGAAAGTCTTATCAGACGTCTTGATCTATCTCTATAGATCTCGATGCCCAACAATTAAGTAGCTTTATCCAGGTCTTCCTTTGAAAAATTCTTTTCAAACAACCCTTTATGCTTTCCAGGAATTCTACATCATTTCTGATGAACAATATGTCATCCACATATGCTTATCAGAAACTCTATAGTGCTCCCACTCACTTTATTGTAAATACAAGTTTCCCATAAACTTTGTGTTGGGGAACGTTGCATGGGAAATAAAAAAATTCCTACGCACACGCAGATCTATCCATGGTGATGAGCATCTACGAGAGGGAGAGTGGATCTACGTACCCTTGTAGATCACTAAGCGGGAAGCGTTAAGAAACGCGGTTGGTGTAGTCGAACGTCTTCGCGATCCAAATCGCCGATCGTCCCGCGATCTCATCACGATCCGTCCCGCGATCCAATCACGATCCGTCCCGCGAACTCATCACGATCCATCCTGCGATCCAATCATGATCCGTCCCGCGAACTCATGACGATCAGTCCCGCGAACTCATCATGATCCGTCTCGCGATCTTGATCACGGTCCTTCCGATCTAGCACCGAACGGACGGCACCTCTATGTTCAGCACACGTACGGCTTGATGACGATCTCCGTCATCTTGATCCAGAAAGAGGTAGCAGAGAGGTAGAAGAGTTCTCCGGCAGCATGATGACGCTCCGGCGATGGTGGTGGAGCTATTCCGGAGGGCTTTGCCTAGGCACTGCAAAAATCCGATCTAGAGTAGAAACTATGCACTGGAGGAACGGGCAGCACGTGGCTAAAAATTCTATACCAAAACCCTAAAATACTCTAGTATATATAGGAGGAGAGGAGGAGGAGGCTTGGCTGCTAAAAATCCAGCCCTTGGGTCGTCCGAAGTGGGGAGGAGAGGAGGACTCGTCCTCCAATCCTAGTAGGACCAGGATTCCTCCTTTTTTGGCCTTTTTTCAGTTTTTTCCCGTTGGGATTTTTCTCCCAGCCGCATGGACCTTGTGTGGGAATTCCACCAGCCCACAAAAGGATGGTATTTACTCTCCCACATCCTATGAAGCCTCTTGGGTCGAAATACCCCTCCCGGTGGTCTCCCGGTACACTACCGGCACTCCCGGTACATTACCGATTAGCCCGATACTTTTCCGGCGACCAAAATGGGACTTCCTATATATCAATCTTTACCTCCGGACCATTCTGGAGCTCCTCATGACGTCCGGGATCTCATGCGGGACTCCTAACAACCTTCAGTCACCACCATACATAACTCTATACTACCGAAACGTCACCAAACCTTAAGTGTGCAGACCCTGCGGGTTCGAGAACTATGTAGACATGACCGAGACACCTCTACGGTCAATAACCAATAGCGGGACCTGGATGTCCATATTGGTTCCTGCATATTCTACGAAGATCTTTATCGCTCGAACCTCTATGTCAAGGATTTAGTTAATCCCGTATGATGTTCCCTTTGTTCTTCGGTATGTTACTTGCCCGAGATTCGATCGTCGGTATCTCCATACCTAGTTCAACCTCGTTACCGGCAAGTCTCTTTACTCGTTCCGTAATACAAGATCACGTGACTAACACTTAGTCACATTGCTTGCAAGGCTTGTTGTGATGTTGTATTACCGAGTGGGCCCTAAGAAACCTCTCCATCACACAGAGTAACAAATCCTAGTCTTGATCCATGCCAACCCAACAGACACCCTCGGAGATACCTATAGAGTACCTTTATAGTCACCCAGTTACGTTGCGACGTTTGATACACACAAGGCACTCCTCCGGTGTCAGTGAGTTGCATGATCTCATGGTCATAGGAACATATACTTGACATGTAGAAAACAATAGCATTAAACTGACACGATCATATGCTACGTTTGTAGTTTGGGTCTTGTCCATCCCATCATTCTCCTAATGATGTGATCCTGTTATCAAATGACATCTCATGTCAATGGCTAGGAAACCTTAACCATCTTTGATCAACGAGCTAGTCTATTAGAGGCATACTAGGGACATGGTTTTGTCTATGTATCCATACATGCATCTAAGTCTCCGATCAAAACAATTATAGCATGGATAATAAACGATTATCATGAACAAGGAAATATGATAATAACTAATTTATTATTGCCTCTAGGACATATTTCCAACACTTTGCATAGACTCAAAAACTTTGATCACCTCATCAATGCGTACATTCCAACTCCGACATGCTTGCTTCAGTCAATAGAAGGATCACTGAAGCTTGCACACCTTTTAGCATCCTTAGGATTGACAAAACATTTTGGTTGTATCTCATACAACCTGTCCTCAAGGAAGGAAATGATGTTTTGACATCCATCTGCCAGATTTCATAACTCAAAAACACAACAACTGCTAATATAATTCCAATAGACTTTAGCATCGCTACGAGTGAGAAAGTCTCATCGTAGTCAACTCCTTGAACTTGGCGGAAACTTCTTTGCGACAAGTCGATCTTTATAAATGATGACATTCATCATCAGCGTCTGTCTTCATCTTAAAGATCCATTTGTACTCAACGACCTGTCGTCCAACGAGCAAGTCTACCAAAGTCTATACTTGTGTTTCATATGTGGATCCTTTCTCGGATTTCATGGCCTCTAACCATTTGTCGGAATCCGGGCCCATCATCGCTTCTCCATAGCTTGTAGGTTCATCGTTGTCCAACAACATGACCTCTAAGACAGGGTTGTCATACCACGCAGGAGTAGTACGCGTCCTTGTCGACCTACGAGGTTCGATAGTAACTTGATCCGAAGCTTCATGATCATCATCATTAACTTCCTCTTCAACTGACGTGGGCTCTACAGAAACATCTTTCTGTGCTGCGCTACTCTATGGCTGAAACAAAGGTTCAATAACCTCATCAAGTTCTATCTTTCTCCCACTCAATTCTTTCGAGAGAAACTCTTTCTTGAGAAAGGACTCGTTTTAGCAACAAACATTTTGTGCTCGGATCTGAGATAGAAGGTATACCCAACTGTTCTTAGGGTATTCTATGAAAGATGCATTTTCCGCTTTGGGTTCGAGCTCTTTAGGTGATTTTTTTTTCACATAAGTATCGTAGCCCCAAACATTAAGAAATGACAGCTTAGGTTTTTGTCAAACCATATGGTGTCATCTCAACGGATTTAGATGGTTCCCTATTTAAAGTGAATGTAGTTGTCTCTAATGCATAACCCAAAATGATAGTGGCAAACTGATAAGAGACATCATAATTCGCACCATATCCAATAGAGCACGACTACGACGTTCGGACTCACCATCACACTATGGTGTTCCAGGTGGCGTGAGTTGTGAAACAACTTCCATATTGTCTAAAGTTGTATGCCAGACTTGTAACTCGGATATTCACCTCCACGATCATATTGTGGACATTTTTATCTTCTTGTCCCGATGATATTAAACTTCACTCTGAATTTGTTTGAACTATTTCAAATGATTTAGACTTGTGTTTCATTAAGTAAATATACACTATATCTACTCAAATCATCAGTGAAGGTAAGAAAACAACAATATCCACTGCATGCTACAACACTCATTGAACCGTATACATCAACATGTATAATTTCCAATAAGTTACTTGCCCCGCTCTATCATATTGAAAATGGGGTTTTAGTCATCTTGCCCACGAGGCATGGCCTGCTTGTCTCAACTGATTAGAAATCGAATGAGTCCAAAAATCCATTAGCATGGAGTTTCTTCATGTGCTTTACACCAATATGACATTTAGCCGCAGTGCCAGAAGTATGTGGTACTATCATTATTAACTTTGTATCTTTTGGCATATATGTTATGAACATGTGTACTACTATGATTAAGATACAATGAACCATTCATTGGGTGCACGACCGTTGAAGGTATTATTCATGTAAACAGAATAACCATTATTTCTAACTTAAATGCATAACCGTATTGCAATAAACACGATCTAATCATGTTCATGCTCAATGCAAACACCAAATAACATTTAGTTAGGTTCGTCACTAATCATGAAGGTAGAGAGAGCGTGCGATGTTGATTACATAAACCTTGGAAACATTTCCAACACACATCGTCACCTCACCCTTAGTTAGTCTCCGTTTATTCCGTAGCTTTTATTTCAAGTTACTAACATTTAGCAACCGAACCGGTATCCAATACCCAGGTGCTACTAGGAGTACTAGCAAGCTACACATCAAGAACACATATATCAAATATACTTCTGTCAGCGTTGTCAGCCTTCTTATCTACCAAGTATCTAAGGTTGTTCCGCTTCAGCAACCTTTCTCCTCATAATAGAAGCACTTAGTCTCGGGTTTGGGTTCAACCTTGGGTTGCTTCACTGGAGCAGCAATTGTCTTGCCATCCATGAAGTTTCCCTCTTTGCCCTTGCCCTTCTCGAAACTAGTGGTTTTACTAACCATCAACACTTCATGCTCCTTCTTGATTTCTACTTTTGCGGTGTCAAACATCGTGAATAGCTCAGAGATCATCATTTCTATCCCTGGCATTTCATAGTTCATCACAAAGCACTAGTAGCCTAGTGACAGTGACTTGGAGAACTATATCAATCACTATCTTATTTGGAAGATCAACTCCCACTCGATTCAAGCGATTGTAGTACTCAGACAATCTGAGCACATGCTCAACGATTGAGCTATTCTCCTTCATCTTACATGCAAAGAATCTTGTTGGAGATCTCATATCTCACAACACGGGCACGAGCCTGAGATCACAATTTCAGCTCTTAGAACATCTCATATGTTCCGTGATGTTTAAAATGTTTTGGAGCCTAAATTCTAAGCCATAATGCATTACACACTGAACTATCAAGTAGTCATCGGAACGTGCCTGTCAGATGTTCACAACATCTACAAACAACACTAGAGGGGGTGGCGCACCGAGCGGTGCATTAAGGACATAAGCCTTCTGTGCAGCAATGAGGACAATCCTCAGATCACGGACCCAGTCCGCAATATTGCTACCATCATCTTTCAACTCTATTTCTCTAGGAACATATAAAATTCAAGGGAGCTACAGCGTGACCTAGAAATGTACAACATAATTTGCAAAGACACTTTGATTATGTTCATGATAATGAGTTCAATTAATCATATTACCTAAGAACACCCACTCAAATTGACATCCCTCCGGTCATTCGAGTGATACATGATCCAAATTCACCAACTCAAGTCTGATCATCACGTGAGTTGAGGTCGTTTCAATGGTGAACATCATCATGTTGATCATATCTATTATATGACTCATGTTCGACCTTTCAGTCTCTTGTGTTCCGAGGCCAAGTCAGTACATGCTAGGCTCGTCAAGTTTAACCCGAGTGTTCTGCATGTCCAACACTGACTTGCACCCGTTGTATGTGAACCTAGAATCTATCACACCTGATCATCACGTGGTGCCTCGACACGACGAACTTTCGCAATGATGCACACTCAGGGAGAACACAATTTATCTTGAAATTTTAAGTGAGGGATCACCTTATAATGCTACCGTCGTCCTAAGCAAAACAAGGTGCATAAAAAGGATTAACATCACAAGCAAATCATAAGTGACATGATATGGCCATGAATTTGTGCTTTTGATCTCCATCTTGAAAGCACCAGCATGATCTCCATCGTCACCGGTATGACACCATGATCTCCATCAACGTGTCGCCATCGGGGTTGTCGCGCCCACCATGCTCATACTACTATTGCTACCGTTTAGCGATAAAGTAAAGCATTACATAGCGCTTAATGATTGACACGCAGGTCATACAATAATTAAAGACAAACCTATGGCTCCTGTCGGTTGCCGTACTCATCGACATTCAAGTCGTGATATTCTATACAACACATGATCATCTCATACATCACATATATCTCATCATGTAATTGGCCATATCACATCACAACATACCCTGCAAAAACAAGTTAGACGTCCTCTAATTTTTGTTGCAAGTTTTACGTGGCTGCTACGAGTATCTAGCAAGAACGATTCTCACCTACGCAAAACCACAACGGTGATACATAAGTTGCTTTTCAAACTTCTCAAGGACCGCCTTTGTCGAATCCGATCCAACTAAAGTATGAGACACAAACACTCGCCAACCATCTTTGTGCAACGAAGTTACATGTTAGTCGATGGAACCAGTCTCTCGTAAGCATACGAGTAAGATTGGTCTGGGACGCTTCATCCCACAATACCGCTGAACCAAAACACGACCAAGGGAGGAAGCAATCTAAGCATCAACGCCCACAAACTCTTTGTGTTCTACTCGAGATCTCATCTACACATAGACCTAGCTCATGATGCCACTGTTGGGGAACGTTGCATGGGAAACAAAAAAAAATCCTACGCGCACGCAAGATCTATCCATGGTGATGAGCATCTACGAGAGGGAGAGTGGATCTACATACCCTTGTAGATCGCTAAGCGGGAAGCGTTAAGAAACGCGGTTGATGTAGTCGAACGTCTTCGCGATCCAAATCGCCGAGCTTCCCGCGATCGCATCACAATCCGTTCCACAATCCAATTACGATCCGTCTCACGATCTCATCATGATCTGTCCTGCGATCTCATCACGAATCATCTCGCGATCTTGATCACGATCCTTCCGATCTAGCACCAAACGGACGACACCTCCGCGTTCAGCACACGTACAACTCGATGACGATCTCCGCCTTTTTGATCCAGCAAGAGGGAACAGAGAGGTAGAAGAGTTCTCTGGCAGCGCGACAGCGTTTTGGCAATGGTGGTGGAGCTATTCCAGCAGGGCTTCGCCTAAGCACCGCTGAAACCGATCTAGCGGAGAAACTACAATCTAAAGAAGAGGGCAGCACGTGGTTGTTTTTCTGTGTCTCAAAACCCTCAAAACCTCTAGTATATATAGGAGGAGAGGAGGAGGAGGCTAGTGCACAAGGGGCAGCCCTTTGGCCTTTGGCGCAAGGAGGAGAGGAGGAGTCCTCCTCCAATCCTAGTAGGATTAGGACTCCTTCCTTGTTTTCACTTGGAAACTGTTTCCACCTTGGCCTTTTTCCTTTTCCTTCCACTCCGGCCGCATGGGCCTCTTGTGGGACTTAGGCCAGACCACTAAGGGCTGGTATACCTCTTCCCATAGACCATGTAGCCTCTTGGGTCGAAATACCCCCTCCTGATGGTCCTCCGGTACACTACCGGCACTCCCGGTACACTACCGATCAGCCCGAAACTCTTCAGGTGACCAAAACAGGACTTCCTATATATCAATCTTTACCTCCGGACCATTCCGAAGCTCCTCGTGACATCCGGGATCTCATCGGAGACTCCAAACAACCTTCGTTCACCACCATACATAACTCTATACTACCAAAACGTCACTGAACCTTAAGTGTGCAGACCCTGCGGGTTCGAGAACTATGTAGACATGACCGAGACACCTCTATGGTCAATAAACAATAGTGGGACCTGGATGCCCATATTGGTTCCTACATATTCTACGAATATCTTTATCGGTCGAACCTCTATTTCAAGGATTCAGTTAATCCCGTATGATGTTCCCTCTGTTCTTTGGTATGTTACTTTCCCAAGATTCCATCATCGGTATCTGTATACCTAGTTCAACCTCGTTACCGACAAGTCTCTTTACTCGTTACGTAATACAAGATCCCGTGGCTAAAACTTAGTCACATTGCTTGCAAGGCTTATTGTGATGTTGTATTACCGAGTGGGCCCTGAGATACCTCTCCGTCACACGGAGTAACAAATCCCAGTCTTGATCCATGCCAACCCAACAGACACCCTCGGAGATACCTATAGAGTACCTTTATAGTCACCCAGTTACGTTGCGACGTTTGATACACACAAAGCACTCCTCCGGTGTCAGTGAGTTGCATGATCTCATGGTCATAGGAACACATACTTGACATGCAGAAAACTGTAGCAATAAACTAACACGATCATATGCTACGTTTATAGTTTGGGTCTTCTCCATCACATCATTCTCCTAATGATGTGATCCCGTTATCAAATGACATCTCATGCCCATGGCTAGGAAACCTGAACCATCTTTGATCAACGAGCTAGTCCATCAGAGGCATACTAGGGACATGGTGTTGTCTATGTATCCACACATGTATCTGTGTTTCCGATCAATACAATTCTAGCATGGATAATAAACGATTATCATGAACAAGGAAATATGATAATAACTAATTTATTATTCTCTCTAGGGCATATTTCCAACACCCACAACACAGTCTGGCTCGTCCTAGAGCCACCCTGCGGGCCGGCTCTCGGGGCGAGGTGGCAGCCTGCAGCCAGCAGGTCAGCGCCCGTCCCATTGATCCGGCGACAAGAGCTTACCCGGTGTGGAGGCATGGCCACAATGGCTCTGGTACCGCTGACCGTGGTACGGGTATGACTACAGTGGAGGCAGACTGTGACACCCTGGAATTCTACTACAGTGATCATTGTAATTAAGCCATAGTATTGGCATGGTCAGCAGCTAAGTATTTTGCTAAGTGGAACATGATCAAGATGGAATTTCAAAATCCAATTCAAAATTCCATTCTAATGCTCTATAGTTTCAAGTGACAAATATAAATCCTCAAACCTAAAAGATAAAATGTCGCATGCTTGTGAAATATTCCAAAATAAATAATGTTAAGGAAAACAACATCACCAAATATGTGGTGTGGACCCCACCATTATTAACAGAAGCTAAAATAAATTCAAAGTGCTATTAAAATTCAAATTGAAACTACAAACAGTTTCTGAAAATGTCCAAACTTTTTGTGGACCTTTGGAAAATTGCAAGTTAATATTTGGTCCAACTCTCACATTTTTTGTAATATGAAAATATGCCAAAATAAAATAAAACAGAAAATGGAAAGAAGGAAACAAAAAAAGGAAATAGAAAGAAAAGGGCATTGTGCGCTTAGGCCTAGTGCTACATTGCGGCCCAGCCCACCACCTCGCTTGTCTCCTCCCTCCTGCTCCATCGACCGCGCCGCTACACGGGGAGGTCGCCTCGACCACCTCGACGGCGCCGTTGGGGAGAGGATAAGACCGCCCCCACGGCCTCTCCTCTCTCTCCCCCGAAACCCTAGCCCCCCCGGATCTCACCTGCTCCATCCCCATCGCTCGGCCCGTCGTTCCCGAGCGCAACCATGGCACGGCCACCGTAGAACCCACGCCCACACGCCCTCCCGTGCCTTGCCGTTGCAACCACGAGCTCCGCCGCGTCCTCCTCGATCACAAGCCCGCGCCCTAGGGGTCCCGCGACGCCTCCGTGTTGTCGTCTTCCTCCTCGGGAACCCAAGCTCGTTGCTGTCGATTCCGTCGCCGTCAAGCCCTCCCCAAGCCCATTTTGAACGGCAACACCCCGCGGTGAGCTCCGACCTCCTTCTCCCTTCTTCCCCATGATGAACCCGAGTTCGTAGTGCTCGCTTTTGCCGGAGCCCGCACGCACCGCCGCTTGAGCTCGTCGTCTTCGCGGCTCCGATGACCTTTCGGTCATGGGCGCGTGGCCGTTGTGATCGCACCCGCGCATAGATCGTCGCTAGCTGCTTAGAACCCTCGCCCGCGCAACACATCGCCGCCCCCGTTGCTCACCCGAGAACGCTCGCCGCCGGTGAGGTCCTAGCACTCATCTCCGGCCATCTTAGCTCGCGCTGAGGCCATGGATCGAAGCTGCGTCGAACGCCTTATCGAATGGGACCAACCTCGCCCCTTCTCGTGCCCAGTGGATGGAACCCGAGCGGCGCCACCATTTCGGGAGCTCGCCGGAGCTCCTCCGGTGGCCGGACGGTGCCGCCGCCCATGTGGCCGACCTAGGGCCACTGCCAGGATCACTGACCCGCGGGCCCTACGGTCCTGGTCGACATGTTGACCACGGTCAACTACTGACTGGGTTGGCCCCAGTCACTAACATATGGGGCCCAACACCCCTGTGTAAATTACAGGTGGGTCCCCCCTGCCAGCTGGCTAATTAGCTAATTAAGTTAATTAAAAATAATTAATTTAGATTAAACAGTCACTCACATATGGGCCCACTCCCCAATTAATCTATTTCGTTTGTTTTAATAAACTGAAATAACCCACTATCTATGACAGGTGGGACCCACTGGTCAGGTTTGACCTGGCCAGCCCTCTGTTGACTGCTGATGTCAGCATTGCATCATGATGACGTCACCTTTTACTATTCTGGATAATGTTGATTTATTCAATTAAAATAATTCGAGAAAATATAGAAAACTTTAGAAAATCATATCTTTTAAACCATAACTCAGATGGAAATAAATTATATATGAAAGTTGATCAGAAAAATCCCACGAATCCAAATATGCCATTCATTCATGTGTCACACGCTCCTAGCATGATGAACATGGAACTTTCCCCTCCGATTTGACTATTCGATAAATCCAAAGACCCGGGAAATATCGTGAGATATTCTTCCGCTACATCTACGACGTGTAGTATTGCGTTAGTGCATACCTACCTTTGCATATTGTCATGTCCTGCATCATGGTGCACCTGTTTGCTTTATATTTATTGTTTCTCCCCCCTCTTCTTACCGGTAGACCCCGAGACTGACGATGCTACCGAGTATGACTACGTCGCTGACGACCAGCCTTTTGCAGCAGAGAAGCAAGGCAAGCACCCCCCTTGATCATTCCGATATCGCCTAATTCTTTTCCCTCTTATTCTTGCATTAGATTTTGCTATTGTATTAGCTAGCTCCTATTTCTAATGCATAGCCTAATTTTGATGAACTACTACTACACCTGCTATTATATCATCTGCCTAGAGTAGGTTGATCAATGGACCCCTGAGACCCCCTTAGTCCCAGTTGCCCCTGCTTTCATCAACGATATCGAGGACTTGAAGACAGAAGACTCAGTCGTCTTGACTGACAAGCCGTTACCCACACATCACCTCACACCCCCTTTAGTATGGCACTACAGAGCTACTACCGAGTGCCGAGGGTGATACCTCACTTAACACTCCCGGTGTTAATTCTGTAGCGTAGCTACCGGTCATGGGTATCGAGGGTGATTCCTCCTTCCCATTTATCAATAGCGACTCTTCTCATACACTTTCCTCGACTGGGATCCATCGAGGGTGATTCCTCGGATATCCACTTGGAGTATGGACACACCGTTACTATGACCAGTAATAGAAATTTGTTGAAGACGGGTCGGCCCCAAGGGTACCCGCGAGAGTGATATGTGGTGGGGTGCACCGGTAAGGCACCCGAGAGTTATTGGCGGGGCCACGGACTGCATAATGGTTCGCGCTTGCCCCGCACTAATAAAATTCTAATGGGTTGGGTATTTGACCTGAGTTGGTCGTTTGGCCTTTTTCGCACTAAACCTTCACGTGGGAATAGTTATGGGTACTCAGCATCATTGTATCAGCCAAAGCTCTTCGGACATCAGCAATGGAGTGGCGCATGCTGGATTGGTATGGAACGCACCGCGCTTGTTGCTAAGGGGTGCAAGGACTGTTTCCGGCCGCATGCGCATCGTGCAGGAGTGCAAGGGCAAATGGGCCAACGAACTTGCACACTTAGGATTTAGACCGGCGGGCCGACCTCTTCGTTGAGTCTAGGTGGGGTGACGACATTTTGGATCCCGAGGCCGGGCATTACCGCGGAAAGTGTGTCCGGCCAGAGGTGATCAAGCGTGTTGGAAATGCGGTGCACCCCTACAGGGAAGAACTTATTATTCGAATAGTCGCGTCCACGGTAACAGGACGACTTGGAGTTGTACCTTGACCTTATACAACTATAATTATGACTTAATTTGAAATGAATTGTGGCTCCGGGATTGCTTCCTCGCAGGGAGTCGAGGAAGAATCTCTGGACGTGGATACTTAATAAAATTTGTTACAACAATATGATTATATCTGATTACCTGTCTACCCTCTTCTTATGCTGTAAGATGCTGAACATGCTAGTCTTCGATAGGACTAGGCTTTCCCCCTATTCTTGCTTTTCTGCAGTTAGTCCAGATATAACCCCACCCATTCATAATGATGCATATTTAGCATAGTTCTGAAGTAAGTATTGCGAGTACTTTGGATGAGTACTCACCACTCCTTTGTCTCCCCTTTCCCCTTTGATACGGTTCTGCCTTCAGACGATGGAGTCCAGGAGGTGGAATACTCCGGAGAAGACTACTATACCACCGCAGGAGCCTACTACTACGTGGAGGCGGCCCCCGACCAGCAGTAGGATAGGAGGCTCCTAGGCAGGAGGCCTCGCCTCTTTCGATCCGTGTTTATGTTGGTGCTAGCCTTTTCAAGGCAAAACTTTTTTAACTTATGTCTGTACTCAGATATATTTGCTTCCGTTGACTCGTGCTTGTCAAGCTTTGTATTCGAGCCCTTGAGGCCCCTGGCTTGTAATATGTAGCTGTATGACTTTAATTTGTGTCTAGAATTGTGTTGTGATATTGAATAGTGAGTCCTTAATCTTGATCATACGCATTGCGTGTATGGTTAGCGTATGGTCGAGATCGGGGGCGTCACAAGTTGGTATCAGAGCCGACTGCCTGTAGGTAGCCCCCTTTCCAACTCCTTGGCCAAAGTTGAGTTTAGTCATTAAAGAACTTTTACTAACATTGTTGTGTGGCTTACGGGCCCACATCTCAATCGGGTGGTATTGGGATCTTTTATTCCTCATTTATACTCTGGGTTCTGATTTCTCTTCTCTTTTGGGTTAAAGATTTTACTAACTCTAACCTTAGGTTCTCGTGATCACATCCATCGGAGATTTGTTTTGACGACAATTATTCCCTTTGGAGCTATAATACACCCACGGGCATTTGTAATATTAAATCTTCTTGTTACAGATGTGTCCTAGTAGGCAAATCGTTTGCCTGACCTTCGCGCACGATACGCCTGGGTTTCCGGCCATTCTGGTCGACCTCCTGAAGAGACTGGGATATCCCTGGTACCCCGAGTACACTGTTTACGAGGACTACCATGAGTTCAACCAGGAACATTATGAGGCTGTGATGGTTATTTGGGATCGACAGGACCTCTCCATCACTGAGCTGCACACCTTTCGTGCCACTGGAGTGACTGTCGAGATGGCCGTACAGGATGCTGCCTATGCTGCTATTGTTCGTCTTGGTGCAACGAACTCTTGTTTGGAGGAGACGGCATACAGGACAGCGCAACGACCAATTCTGTATGTTCCTACTGGAGTTGATATTGCCGCCGACGCAAAGGTCTTCAGCCCTTTCGCAGGACAGCGCAACGACCGATCCTACACTGCTTTCTGCACCCCCTACGTGAGTTGTCATTATGACCCACAGGTTCTGGTTCAGTACACTGAGGCATTGGATCGCACTGTCAGGGCTCTTAACGTCGAGTTGTACACCACCCGTGCTCATCTTTATCGGCTTTGGAGCATTTGTTACCAGCAGTCACTGCAGGGATACATCCGGAGCACATCCTTTACCCGCCTCGGACTGCGTTTCCTCCAGGTCTTGAGTGGCCTGATGTTGGAGCCTGTGTTCCAGCACGTGGACCTACGCTCCCGCTTAATATGCAGTTTCCGCACCAGGCTGTGCACGGGATGCAGGACCCTGCCATCAGGTTCAACATTCGGGATCATCTGCAGTTCCGTGGGTTCTTTCATTATCCCCGACGTTGATGTAGCTTTTCTCTATGTCCGTTGTTGTATCCCTCGACCGCGTGCCTGAGTGTCGCCTAGATGTCTAGACTAATTTCATGCCGAACATATCGTCTATGTTGTAACAGACTTCTGGTTTGTAATAGACATATGTATGGATCTATATGTTGAATTCGAACTACTATGTCGTATCTATTGCACTTCTTTGTTTGTGCAATTTACTTCATGAATGATTCCTTGTCTTTGCAATTACCCCATGCTAAAACTACCACTGTTAAATTTTTGATAGAATGGTTAGGCCAGCTGGTCGTGATCGGGGTGCGCCTGAACCACTCCCGCCACCTGAATACATGGATGGTATGACACAGCAGTTCGAACTGAATCGCCAATTTATGCAAGGGCTTATGGACCAGTTTCCGAGGCCAAACATGAATCAGCAGCCAGCCCTAATGACTCTGTCAGACTTCATGCGCCTCAACCCTGTGATCTACCGCAGCTCAACTCAGCCGTTGGACATAGATGACTCGCTCCATGACATCACTTATGAGCTAGAATCTTTAGGCGCCCCGGTGGCTAGCTATGTCACCTTTGCCTCGTACTTCCTGAAGGGTCCTGCCGCTCAATGGTGGGACATCCACAGGCGCTCACAGCCTATTGGAACAATCATTACCTGGCCGGAGTTCCAAGTTGCGTTTTGTGCCCGTCATATTCCTTAGGGAGTGATGGACAAGAAGAAGCGTGAGTTTCGCAACCTCGTCCAGGGAAACAAGACTGTGGAGGCTTATCAGCGGGAATTTCTGGACTTATCTCGCTATGCTGAAGAAGACGTTACAACTGATGCTCGTGGACAGGAGAAGTTCCGTGAAGGCCTCCACCCTGATATCAAACTGGCACTCCTTGTTCAAGACTTTGACAACTTTGCCACCTTGATGAACAAGTCCATTATGGTGGAAATAGGTCTGAAGGACTACAAGGACAGCAGCAAGCGCAACTGTGACATGGGCTCATCTTCGGGCTCAGCAAGTCAAAAGCGCAAGATCTGGATTCCCCACAACATGTACCATACTCCTTCTCCTGCTCCGAGGCCGTCCTATGCTGCACCTCATCTGCCTCCACCTCCACCTAGGAAGTCGAGGCTCCCAGCTCCACCACCACAAGCTACTGTTCCCCCTTCTCATCCTGAGGATGGGTTATGCTTCAAGTGTGGTCGTCTTGGACACCGTGCCAAAGACTGTAGGCAGAATCAGAATCAACTTGCACTGCCTTCTAACCAGCCCCGCAACAATAACGCCAGGCCTGCTCAGGGTCATGCTCAAGCTAACAATGTTGAACTGAATGAAGCCCAAGACGAGCCTTCCACTATGATGGGTACTCTCCTCGTCAATCTAGTACAAGCTTTTGTATTGTTTGATACAGGAGCATCGCATTCTTTTATGTCTGAAGATTTTGCATCCATGCATGGCATTAATTACGAGGAGATGAACGTTCCAATAGTGGTAAACACCCCCGCTGGCCAATGTCAAACCTCCATGTTTTGTCCAGATGTCCCCATTGAAATAGAAGGGATGGAATTCCATGCTTCCCCCATAGTGTTGAAGTCCTCCAAGATCGACCTTATCCTAGGAATGGATTGGTTGAAAGCACATACTGCTTCTGTCGTTCGTGCCACCAAAACTATCCATCTTCTGCATCCTTCTAATGAGATAGTTAGCTATCATGCTCATCTTGTTCGAGATGTTGAAGCCAGGCTATATGCCATGAATGCACTAAATGAGCCACCTCTTGAGGGAATTGAAAATATTCCAGTTGTCCAGGATTTCCAAGATGTTTTTTCGGAAGAACTTCCAGGGATTCTCCTTGTTAGAGCTGTCGAGTTTGTCATCGACTTGGTACCTGGTACCACTCCCATAGCCAAGCGCCCATATAAGATGCCACCACATGAACTCCTTGAATTTAAGAAGGAAATTGACAATTCACTTCGGTTGGGTTTCATTCGTCCAAGTTCCTCTACTTGGGGAGCACCTTCTCTCTTTGTTAAGAAGAAGGATGGAACAAACCGTCTGGTCCAGGATTATCGACCAATCAATCAAGCTACAATTCAGAACAAATATCCACTCCCTCGGATCAATGATTTGTACGATCAACTTGCTAGTGCCTCAATTTTCTCTAAGCTCGACTTGAGGTTGGGCAACCATCAGATCCATGTTCATGAAGAGGATATTCCAAAGACCGCATTCGTTACTAGCTATGGTTCATATGAGTACACCGTCATGTCCTTCGGTCTAACCAATGCTCCAGCAACTTTCTCTCGTTTAATGAATTATATCTTGCTCCAAGGATGGTATTGCGGTCAACCCAGAACGAGTTCATGCTATTCTTGACTGGACTCCCCCGAAGAATGTCAAGCAAGTCAGAAGTTTTCTCGGACTCGCCAGCTATTGCCGTCGATTCGTCGAGAACTTCTCCAAGATTGCAAACCCCTTAACCAATCTGCTTCACAAAGGTGTTAAATATGAGTGGATAGAACAATGTCAGGATAGCTTTCAGACACTTAAAGACAAATTGACGTATGCTCTAGTACTTGCTCCCCCGGATACTCATAAGGACTTTGTCATTTATTGTGATGCTTCACGTCAGGGAATAGGCTGTGTCCTAATCCAAGAGCGCAGAGTGGTTGCCTATGCATCTTGCCAATTGCGCCCTCATGAAGAAAACTACCCAGTTCATGACCTTGAACTTGTTGCAATGATACATGCACTAAAGGAGTGGCGACAATACCTAGTTGGTAATCGATGCGAGATCTACACCGATCACCAAAGTCGGAAGTACTTGTTTACTCCGCCAGATTTGAATCTCCGTCAACAAAGATGGATGGAGCGCATAGCAGACTACAACGTGGGAATTTCTTATACACCTGGCAAGGCTAATGTAATGGCTGATGCTTTGAGCCGCAAGTCATACTGCAACCACCTTCAGGCTCACAAGGTTCACCCCCTTCTTCAAGAAGAATTCCGCAAGTTGAACCTCCACATTGTTCCTCAGGGTTATCTCGTTCCCCCTCCACCGGAGTTTCACAAGATGAACCTTCGTGTTGTTAACCAGGGTTCGTTAAGCAACTTGGTCGTTGAACCAGATCTCGTGAGCGGTATCAATACAAAGCAGGGCTATGACAACAAAGTTGATAAGATTAAATGCCAGCTGGTGGAAGGTAAACCCTCGTTTTTCACCATTGCTGATGATGGTGTTGTATACTTCAAGGGGTGTTTATTCGTTCCAACTGAACAGGAAAACCTGAATATGACTGATAGGATACTGAAAGAAGCTCATGATACCCCGTTGTCTATTCATCCAGGTAGTACCAAGATGTACCAAGACATCCGTCAAAGGTTCTGGTGGTCAAACATGAAACAAGACATTGCTCCCTATGTTTCAGAATGTAACATTTGTCGTCGGATCAAGGCAGAACACCAAAAGCCTGCTGGAACTCTACAACCTATTACTATTCTTGAGTGGAAATGGGATCATGTTGAAATGGACTTTGTCACTGGATTTCCCAGGTCGCAAAAGGGTAATGATGCTATTCTTGTCGTCATTGATCGGCTGTCTAAAGTTGCACATTTTCTTGCTGTCAAGGAAACTATTACTGCTAGTCAGCTAGCAGATCTCTACATGTCCAGAATTGTTTCACTCCATAGTATTCCATTGGTGATTAGTTCAGAATGTGGCAGTTTATTCACTTCAAGGTTCTGGGCAAGTTTCTAGGAAGCTATGGGAACTCACTTGTCATTCAGCACCGCTTTCCACCCTCAATCCTAGAGACAAGTTGAAAGAGTCAATCAGATTCTCAAAGACATGCTTCGAGCTTGTGTCATTTCCTTCGGCAAGAAATGGGGGGAATCTCTCCCATACGACGAGTTATCCTACAACAATAGCTATCAAGCTAGTCTGAAGATGGCTCCTTTTGAAGTGTTATATGGATGTAAGTGTCGCTGGGGAACGTTCACTTATCGGTCCGGATATTATCCAACATGCCGAAGGACAAGTCCGCATTATTCATGCAAATATGAAGGCTGCTCAGTCTCGTCAGAAGAGTCAGTATGACCATCATCACAAGGATATGGTCTATCAACCTGGCGAAAAGGCTTATCTTCGAGTCATGCCAATGAGAGGTACATGCCATTTCGGAATCAAGGGCAAGCTGGCCCCTCAATACATCGGTCCTTTCACTGTTCTCGAAAGGCGTGGTAAAGTGGCATATCAACTGGAACTACCGCCAAACCTTTCTCATGTTCATGATGTTCCATGTGTCACAGCATCGTCACTGCTTCAAGGATCATATCCGAGCAGTGGATCATGATATGATTGAACTACAACAAGACCTTTCTTATAAAGAGCAACCAGTTCGCATTCTTGATGAAACTGAACGTCGGACTCATTAGAAGGTTACCAAGTTCTTCAAAGTGCAGTGGGCAAATCATTCCGAAGATGAGGCCACTTAGGAACGCGAAGATCATCTTCGTGCTGAATACCCTCGGCTTTTTCCATCTACTTCTTAATTCTCAGGACGAGAATTCTTATTAGTAGGGGAGAATTGTGACACCCTCGAATTCTACTACAGTGATCATTGTAATTAAGCTACAGTAATGGCATGGTCAGCAGCTAAGTATTTTGCTAAGTGGAACATGATCAAGATGGAATTTCAAAATCCAATTCAAAATTCCATTCTAATGCTCTATAGTTTCAAGTGACAAATTTAAATCCTCAAACCTAAAAGATAAAATGTTGCATGGTTGTGAAATATTCCAAAATAAATAATGTTAAGGAAAACAACATCACCAAATATGTGGTGTGGACCCCACCATTATTAACAGAAGCTAAAAGTAATTCAAAATGCTATTAAAATTCAAATTGAAAATACAAACAGTTCTGAAAATGTCCAAACTTTTTGTGGACCTTTGGAAAATTGCAAGTTAATATTTGGTCCAGGTCTCACATTTTTTGTTATATGGAAAGATGGAAAAATAAAATAAAACATAAAATGGAAAGAAGAAAATAGAAACAAAAAATGGAAATAGAAAGAAAAGGGCACTCTGCGCTTAGGCCTAGTGCTACAGTGCGGCTCAGCCCACCACCTCGCTCGTCTCCTCCCTCCTGCTCCACCGACTGCGCCGCTACTGGGGGAGGTTGCCCCCGACCCCCTTGCCAGCGCCGTTGGGGAGAGGATAAGACTGCCCCCACGGCCTCTCCTCTCTCTCCCCCGAAACCCTAGCCCCCCCGATCTCACCTGCTCCGTCCCCACTGCTCGCCCCCGTCGTTCCCAAGCGCAGCCATGGCACGGCCGCCATAGAACCCACGGCTACATGCCCTCCCGTGCCTTGCCGTCGTGCCCACGAGCTCTGCCGCGTCCTCCTCGACCACAAGCCCACGCCCTAGGGGTCCCACGATGCCTTCGCGCTGTCGTCTTCCTCTTCGGGCATCCGAGCTCGCCGCCGTTGATTCCGTCACCGTCAAGCCCTCCCCGAGCCCATTTTGAACAGCAACACCTCGTAGTGAGCTCCGGCCTCCTTCTCCCTTCTTCCGTGTGATGAACCCGAGCTCGTAGCGCTAGTTTCCGCCAGAGCCCGCACGTGTTGTCGCTTGAGCTCGTCGGCGGCGCGGCTCCGATGACCTTTTGGTCACGGGCTCGTGGCCGTTGTGATCGCACCCGCGCGTAGATCGTCGCTAGCTGCTTAGAACCCTTACCCGCGCAACACATTGCCGCCCCCGTTGCTCACCCGAGAACGCTCGCCGCCGGTGAGGTCCTAGCACTCGTCTCCGGCCATCTCAGCTCGCGCTGAGGCCATGGATCGACGTTGCGTCGAACGCCTGATCGAATGGGACCAACCTCGCCCCTTCTCGTGCCCAGTGGACGAAACCCGAGCCGCGCCACCATTTTGGGAGCTCACCGGAGCTCCTCCGGTGGCCGGACGGTGTCGCCGCCCATGTGGCCGACCTAGGACCACTGCCAGGATCACTGACCCGCGGGCCCTACGGTCCTGGTCGACATGTTGACCACGGTTAACTACTGACTGGGCTGGCCCCAGTCACTAACATATGGGGCCCCACACCCCTGTGTAAATGACAGGTGGGTCCCCCCTGCCAGCTGGCTAATTAGCTAATTAAGTTAATTAAAAATAATTAATTTAGATCAAAAAATCACTGACATATGGGCCCCACTCCCTAATTAACCTATTTAGTTTGTTTTAATAAACTGAAATAGCCCACTGTCTATGACAGGTGGGACCCACTCGTCAGGTTTGACCTGGCCAGCCCTCTGTTGACTGTTGATGTCAGCATTGCATCATGATGATGTTACCTTTTACTATTCTGGATAATGTTGATTTATTCAATTAAAATAATTCCAGAAAATCTAGAAAACTTTAGAAAATCATATCTTTTAAACCATAACTCAGATGGAAATAAATTATATACGAAAGTTGATCAGAAAAACCCCACGAATCCAAATACGCCATTCATTCATCTGTCACACGCTCCTAGCATGATTAACATGGAACTTTCCCCTCCGATTCGATTGTCCAATGATCCAAAGACCTGGGAAATATCGTCAGATATTCTCTCACTACGTCTACGACGTGTAGTATTGCGTTAGTGCATACCTAGCTCTACATATTGTCATGTCCTGCATCGTGGTGCACCTGTTTGCTTTATATTTATTGTTTCTCCCCCCCCCCTCTTCTTACCAATAGACCCCGAGACTGACGCTGCTGCCGAGTACGACTTCGCCCCTGACGACCAGCCTTTTGCAACAGAGCAGCAAGGCAAGCAACACCCCCTTGATCATTCCGATATCGCCTAATTCTTTTCCCTCTTATTCTTGCATTATATTTTTCTACTGTATTAGCTAGCTCCTATTTCTGATGCATAGCCTAATTTTGATGAACTGCTACTACACCTGCTATTATATCATCTGCCTAGAGTAGGTTGATCAATGGACCCCTGAGACCCCCTTAGTCCCAGTTGCCCCTGCTTTCATCAACGATATCGAGGACTTGAAGACAGAAGACTCAGTCGTCTTGACTAACAAGCCGTTACCCACACATCACCTCACACCCCCTTCAGTATGGCACTTCAGAGCTACTACCGAGTGCCGAGGGTGATACCTCACTTAACACTCCCGGTGTTAATTCTATAGCGTAGCTATCGGTCATAGGTATCGAGGGTGATTCCTCCTTCCCGTTTATCGATAGCGACTCTTGTCATACACTTACCTTGAGTGGGATCCATCGAGGGTGATTCCTCGGATATCCACTTGGAGTATGGACACATAGTTACTATAACCGATTACAGAAATTTGTTGAAGACGGGTCGGCCCCAAGGGTACCCGCGAGAGTGATATGTGGTGGGGTGCGCCGCTAAGGCACCCGAGAGTTATTGGCGGGGCGACGAACTGCATAATGGTTCGCGCTTGCCCCGCACTGATAAAATGCTAATGGGTTGGGTATTTGACCTGAGTTGGTCGTTTGACCTTTTTTGCACTAAACCTTCACATGGGAATAGTTATGGGTACTCATCGTCGTTGTATCAGTTGAAGATCTTCGGACGTTAGCAATGGAGTGGCGCACGCCGGATTGGTCTGGAACGCATCGCGCTTGTTACTAAGGGGTGCTAGGACTGTTTCCGGCCGCGTGTGCATCGTGCAGGAGTGCAAGGGCAAGTGGGCCTACGAACCTGCGCACTTAGGATTTAGACCGGCGGGCTGGCCTCTTCGTTGAGTCTAGGTAGGGCGACGACATTTTGGATCCCGAGGGCGGGCATTACCGCGGAAAGTGTGTCCGGCCGGAGGTGATCAAGCGTGTTGGAAATGCGGTGCACCCCTGCAGGTAAGAACTTATATATTCGAATAGCTGTGTCCACAGTAACAAAATGACTTGGAGTTGTACCTTGACCTGATACAACAATTATTTTGACTTAATTTGAAATGAATTGTGTCTCCGGGATTGCTTCCTCACAGGGAGTCGAGGAAGAATCTCTGGGCATGGATACTTAATAAAATTTGTTACAACAATATGATTATATCTGATTACCTGTCTACCCTCTTCTTATGCTGCAAGATGATGAAGATGCTAGTATTCGATAGGAATAGGCTTTACCCCTATTCTTGCTTTTCTGCAGTCAGTCCAGATATAACCCTACTCATTGATAATGATGCATATTTAGCATAGTTCTGAAGTAAGCCTTGCGAGTACTTTAGATGAGTACTCATCGCTGCTTTGTCTCCCCTTTCCCCTTTGATATGGTTCTGCGTTCAGGCAATGGAGTCCAGGAGGTGGAATACTTCAGAGAAGACTACTACACCACCGCAGGAGCCTACTACTACGTGGAGGCGGCCCCCGACCAGCAGTAGGATAGGAGGTTCCCAGGTAGGAGGCCTCGCCTCTTTCGATCCGTGTTTATGTTGGTGCTAGACTTTTCAAGGCAAAACTTGTTTAACTTATGTCTGTACTCAGATATATTTGCTTCCGTTGACTCATGCTTGTCGAGCTTTGTATTCGAGCCCTCGAGGCCCCTGGCTTGTAATATGAAGATGTATGATTTTAATTTGTGTCTAGAGTTGTGTTGTGATATTGAATAGTGAGTCCCTAATCTTGATCGTATGCATTGCGTGTATGGTTAGCGTACGGTCGAGACCGGGGGCGTCACACAGACATACCGCTGACCTTGACGGAACGACTCGGCCATGTAGCAGCATGATACACCTACTCCATGACATCGTTGATGCATGGCTATAGTAACGGCTAGCCTATGACCCCTCTAGCGATAGGACTCAGCAGCCGGCGGGCCCCGCGGCCGGCTAGAGAGACTGCCAGTTGGGGCCAACTCCCATTGTCCTTGTATATTATAAGCCGGGGGTTGGCCTAAACCACCCCCGACACCTCCTATGTAGAGGGTCTGTTGGAAATATGCCCTAGAGGCAATAATAAATTAGTAATTATCATATTTCCTTGTTCATGATAATCGTTTATTACCCATGCTATAATTGTGTTGATCGGATACTCACATACATGTGTGGATACATAGACAACACCATCTCCCTAGTATGCCTCTAATAGACTAGCTCGTTGATCAAAGATGGCTATGGTTTCCTAGTCATGGACATGAGATGTCATTTGGTAATGGGATTACATCATTAGGAGAATGATGTGATGGACAAGACCCAAACTACAAACGTAGCATATGATCGTGTCAGTTTATTGCTACTGTTTTCTGCATGTCAAGTATATGTTCCTATGACCATGAGATCATGCAACTCACTGACACCGGAGGAGTGCCTTGTGTGTATCAAACGTCGCAACGTAACTGGGTGACTATAAAGGTACTCTACAGGTATCTCCGAGGGTGTCTGTTGGGTTGGCATGGATCAAGACTGGGATTTGTTACTTCGTGTGACGGAGAGGTATCTCAGGGCCCACTCGGTAATACAACACCACAACAAGCCTTGCAAGAAATTTGCCTAAGTGTTAATCACGGGATCTTGTATCACGGAATGAGTAAAGAGACTTGCCGGTAACAAGATTGAACTAGGTATGGAGATACCAACGATCGAATCTTGGGCAAGTAACATACCGAAGAACAAAGGGAACATCATACGGGATTAACTGAATCCTTGACACAGAGGTTCGACCGATAAAGATCTTCGTAGAATATGTAGGAACCAATATGGGCATCCAAGTCCCGCTATTGGTTATTGACCGTAGAGGTGTATCGGTCATGTCTACATAGTTCTCGAACCCGTAGGGTCTGCACACTTAAGGATCGGGGACGTTTCGGTAGTATAGAGTTATGTATGGTGGTGACCGAAGGTTGTTCGGAGTCCCGGATGAGATCTTGGATGTCACGAGGAGCTCCAGAATGGTGCGTAGGTAAAGATTGATATATAGGAAGTCCTATTTTGGTCGCCGGAAAAGTTTCGGGCTCATCGGTAGTGTACGGGGAGTGCCGGTAGTGTATCCGGAGACCATCGGGAGGGGTATTTCGACCCAGGAGGCTACATGGGCTATGGGAGAGTGAATACCAGCCCTTAGTGGGCTGGTGGAAGTCCCACACAAGGACCATGCGGCTGGGAAGAAAATCCCAAAGAGAAAAAGGTGGAAAAAGGCAAAAAGACCAAAAAGGCAAAAAAGGCAAAAAGACCTACTAGGATTGGAGGAGGATTCCTCCTCTCCTCCCACTTGGGCCGAAGCCTAGAGGGCTTGGCCCTTGCGCCAAGCCTCCTCCTATATTACTCTTATATATATTAGAGGTTTGAGGGTTTTTGAACTAGATTTCCTGCCACGTGCTACCCTCTCCTCTAGTGCATAGTTTCTCCTCTAGATCGGTTATTTGCAGTGCTTAGGCGAAGCCCTGCTGGAATTGCTCCACCACCATCGCCGCGGAGCCGTCACACTGCAGGAGAACTCGTCTACCTCTCCGCTCCCTCTTGCTGGATCAAGAAGGCGAAGATCGTCATCGAGCTGTACGTGTGCTGAACGCGGAGGTGACGTCCGTTCGGCGCTAGATCGGAAGGACCGTGATCAAGATTGCGATACGGATCGTGATGAGATTGCGGGACGGATCGTAATGAGTTCACGGGATGGATCATGATTGGAACGCGGGACGGATCGTGATGAGATCGCGGGATGCTTCCCGCTTAGCAATCTACAAGGGTATGTAGATCCACTCTCCCTCTCATAGATGCTCATCACCATGGATAGATCTTGCATGTGCATAGGAAATTTTTTCTTTCCCGTGCAATGTTCCCCTACAGTGGTATCAGAGCTAGGTCTATGTGTAGATGAGATCTCGAGTAGAACATAAAGAGTTTGTGGGCGTTGATGTTTAGATTGCTTCCTCCATTGGTCGTCTTTTGGTTCAGCGGTATTGTGGGATGAAGCGGCCCGGACCAACCTTACTCGTACGCTTACGAGAAACCGGTTCCATCAAGTGGCGTGTAACCTCATTGCACAAAGATGGCTGGCGGGTGCCTGTTTCTCCTACTTTAGTTGGATCAGATTCGACAGAGGCGGTCCTTGAGAAGGTTGAAAAGCAACATATGTATCACCGTTGTGGTTTATGCGTAGGTGAGAATTTTTCTTGCTAGATACCCGTAACAGCCACGTAAAACATGCAACAACAATTAGAGGACGTCTAACTTGTTTTTGCAGGGTATGTTGTGATGTGATATGGCCAATTACATGATGAGATATATGTGATGTATGAGATGATCATGTGTTGTATAGAATATCATGACTTGCATGTCGATGAGTATGGCAACCAGCAGGAGCCATAGTGTTGTCTTTAATTATTGTATGACCTGCATGTCAATCATTAAGCGCTATGTAATGCTTTACTTTATCGCTAAATGATAGCAATAGTAGTAGAAGCATGATGGGCACAACAACCCCGATGGCGACACGTTGATGGAGATAATGGTGTCATGCCGATGACGATGGAGATCATGCCGGTGCTTTCAAGATGGAGATCAAAAGCACAAGTTCATGGCCATATCATGTCACTTGTGATTTGCATGTGATGTTAATCCTTTTATGCACCTTGTTTTGCTTAGGACGACGGTAGCATTATAAGGTGATCCCTCACTTGAATTTCAAGGTAAAATTGTGTTCTCCCCGAGTGTGCACCATTGCGAAAGTTCGTCGTGTCGAGACACCACGTGATGATCGGGTGTGATAGACTCTACGTTCACATACAACGAGTGCAAGCCAGTGTTGCACATGCAGAACACTTGGGTTAAACTTGATGAGCCTAGCATGTACAGACATGGCCTCGGAACACAAGAGACTAAAAGTTCGAACATGAGTCATATAGTAGATATGATCAACATGATGATGTTCACCATTGAAACCACCTCAACTCACGTGATGATCGGACTTGAGTTGGTCAATTTGGATCATGTATCACTCGAATGGCCGGAGGGATGTCAATTTGAGTGGGAGTTCTTCAGTAATATGATTAATTGAACTCATTATCACGAACATAGTCATTAGTACCTTTGCAAATTATGTTGTGGATTACTTGCTCACGTTGTAGCTCCCTTGAGTTTTTTATATGTTCCTAGAGAATTAGAGTTGAAAGATGATGGTAGCAATATTGCGGACTGGGTCCATGATCTGAGGATTGTCCTCATTGCTACACAGAAGGCTTATGTCCTTAATGCACCGCTCGGTGTGCCAACCCCTCTAGCATCGTATGTAGATGTTGTGAACATCTGACAGGCACGTTTTGATGACTACTTGATAGTTTTGTGCGTCATGCATTATGGCTTAGAATTGAGGCTCCGAAACGTTTTGAACGTCACGGAACATATGAGATGTTCTAAGAGCTGAAATTAGGATCTCAGGCTCGTGCCCGTATTGCGAGATATGAGATCTCCAACAAGATTCTTTGCCTGCAAGATGAAAGAGAATATCTCAATCATTAAGCATGTGCTCAGATTGTCTGGGTGCTACAATCGCTTGAATCGAGTGGGAGTTGATCTTCCAGATAAGATAGTGAATGATATAGTTCTCCAAGTCACTATCACTAAGCTACTAGAACTTCGTGATGAACTATAAAATGCCAGGGATAGAAATAATGATCCCTGAGCTGTTCGCAATGTTTGACACCGCGAAGGTAGAAATCAAGAAGGAGCGTCAAGTGTTGATGGTTAGTCAAACCACTAGTTTCGAGAAGGGCAAGAGCAAGGAGGGAAACTTCATGGATAGCAAGTCAGTTGTTGCTCTAGTGAAGCAACCCAAAGTTGAACCCAAACCCGAGACTAAGTGCTTCGATTATGAGGAGAGCGGACGCTGAAGCGGAACAACCCTAGATACTTGGTAGATAAGAAGGCTGGAAACGTCGACAGAAGTATATTTGATATACGTGTTATTGATGTGTACCTTGCTAGTACTCCTAGTAGCACCTGCGTATTGGATACCGGTTCGGTTGCTAAATGTTATTAACTCGAAATAAAAGCTACAGAATAAACGGAGAACTAGCTAAGGGTGAGGTGACGATGTGTGTTGGAAATGTTTCCAAGGTTGATGTGATCAACATCGCACGCTCTCTCTACCTTCGGGATTTGTGACGAACCTAAATAAATGTTATTTGGTGTTTTGCGTTGAGCATGAACGTGATTAGATCGTGTTTATTGCAACACGGTTATTCATTTAAATTAGAGAATAATGGTTATTCTGTTTACATGAATAATACCTTGAATGGTCATGCACCTGGTGAGAATGGTTTATTGAATCTTGATCGTAGTAATACACATGTTCATAACATTGATGCCAAAAGAAACAAAGTTGATAATGATAGTACCACATACTTGTGGCACTACCGTTGTCGTGGGAACGAGCCTGACAGTAGATGGTAGGGGTACGAATGGAGAGGGCAGAGTCCTAGCTACGGCGAGGGTGTACACACGGATGTATGAGTTCAGGCCCCTCTCGTGGAGGTAACATCCCTACGTCTTAGTGCTCGGGAGCTTTATGTCGTGTGGAATGCTGAGATTACAATAGTTGCTAACCCTTGTGCAGGAGGAGAGGGGCGGCTTATATAGAGTTCATTGCCCCTCATAATGGCCCCGCATCAAAGGGTCTAGTTGTAGGGTTTAAAGTCTGCCGTTACAGGTAACGTATGTAGTAAAAGCTATTAATGACCATTGAACCAGCGTCTGCCCGTTAGGCTCTTGATGATGGCTCCTAGTCTTTTGGCGTCGAGTGAAAGCGAGGTCTTCCGAGTGAGAGCGGGAGTCTCCGAGTGGATTACTGTCGAGTGACTTCGAACGTCTCCAGGGATCCACTCGGAAGTCCATGCTTGATCTTCAAGTCCTCCCATGTAGTGTCCTTAGGTAGGGTATGTGGGTCATGCCTAGGACCCTACCCCAGGTACATATCCTCATCATTAGCCCCCGAATGGATCGGGGTTTGAGTGATGGAAGGAGGTATCTACGTAGACCTTGAGTTAGTGCATCAGATCCTCCGAATGATACTTGGGATTTCCATGAAATTTGTGTCGATTGAACTCTGAGCATTAGCCTTCATTCAGGATCAACATGCAAAATCTTCCGAATGATATTCGGGGCTTTAACGAAACTTGTGTCAATTAAATTCTTCTCCGCTCGCCCAGATCCATTTAGCCTTAAAGTTGTCCGAGTAGATGTTCAGCATTCGCTTTGGTCCGAGTGAGCTGGCAGCATCTTGGGAGGCGACGGGTCGGTCTGACAAACCCAGATTTTACGGGATCCAAAAATTTGGGAAGTGCACGCGCCCGCGCGATGATTACGCCACGATCAGGGCAAGTGGAGGCACGGCGCCTCGATTTTCATGCCGGTCATATCGCCACGTACCGGGCGCCGTCAGCGGTTGGCGTGTGTGGTAACCTCGCGGGTCCACTGGTCAGTGAGACACTCGGCAGCGTATAAAGCCGTCAGTGCCGCGGTTTGCATAGTACCTCCGCCAGTTCTTTCTCTCTTTTCCTCCGCTTCCTCCGCTCTCAGTGCCCAACTCCGATCTCCCTCGACAAAAGCCGCCGCGACGGAGATGAAGAATCCAACGGAGAAGTTGGAGCGCGCAAAGAGGGGGCGGCGAAGCTCAAGGGCAGGAAGCCCTCGACCGCCAGATTCACCATGCCGGCGGGCTGGGTGCATGGGGATTGGCTCCCCTCTATAGTCACCCGCGAAGACATGGAGGGCCTCGTCTCCGACGGGCTCGTGGTGGACGGCACTTGGAGGCTGCCGGGGGAGGAGCGCGAGCCGGAGCCACGCGACGGGGAGTGGGTCCTCCTTCTCTCCCATGTCGGGCGAGGTTTCTCTCTGCCGCCCCATCCATTCTTTAGGGGCTTCCTGAATTTTTTGGTGCCCAATTGCACCACCTCTCGCCCAAAACCATAGCTTATCTGTCTGCATTCGTCACTTTGTGCAAATGTTTCCTAGGCTGTTCTCCCCATTGGGGGCTGTTCAAACACCTCTTCACGGTCAGGTCCCAGACCGTGAAGAAAGCCCTCCCTGCTGACGAGAAGACCCATGTACTCCAGCTGTGCGGAGGGTTAGGAGTTTAGAAAAGAGATCGTAGCTCCTTCCCTGCCATGACCTTCCCAGAATCTGTAAGGGGTTGGCAGTCGACCAGGTTTTACTACAAGGATGCAGCCTCACCAAATATGTCGACTAGCCTTCCTCTCTATACACACGACCATCCAGCTATCCCCATGTCCCTGAAGGTGCCTGAAGCGGAGCACGTCCAGGTGGGCATCTTGGTAGAAGCGGTGGTGCAACTGATCCAGGGCGGGGTGACCGACATGGATCTGTTGGAGATGTTTCTAGGTCGACGCATCCAGCCGCTCCAAGCCACAGACCATACCATGTGTCATTACGCGGGCCCTGAGGACTCGACAAGGGCACATCTTGAGGAAGTTCCTCAGAGAACTGTCGAGCAGTGGCTCCGTAGCATCACCGAGGCCTGCGACAACCCCTTGGGGGCCAAGAGGATCTTGCCGTTCTCGGCCGAGAACCCGCCGAACAACTTGGTGAGTTGTGTGATTTACTGATGTATTGTACTGTCGAGTGATATATTGAACTGACTTCTTTGCTTGAATCATGTAGGAATGGACGCACATGCGCTCGCCCTTTCCCAACGGGAACCATGTTGAAGATGGCGTGGCGATCGAGGGCGGTAGCGTGGACAGCGATGGTTCTTTTGACTCCGAGGAAGAATACGAGGACCCCAACGAGGAGGAAGAAGTTGAGTCACCTCCCCGCCACGAAAGCCACACCAAGTCCTGCCAAGACCCGTCGGCTGTTGGGGACAGGGCTCCGGGCCCCGACAAGAGGAATCTGAAGTGCAGCCGCCCCTCGACCACCGAGCCTAGCGAGAAACTGGCCAAGCAGCCCAAGCCTGCCGCCACCAAGCCTTGCAAGGCATTGCCTCGCATGAGGGTGGTCGTGCCTGTCGTCTCCACATAAGTATTTATTTCTGTACTTGTTCTGTCGACTGAAGTCCGGAATTGTATTTGACCGACTGACACTCAATTCGTTAGAGCTGCTACATCTGTGTCTTCGCCTCATCGAGATGGAGGGGACGCAATGGATGTCGATACTGCTGACGCGGCCACTTCTCATAGAGGTTAGGTAGTTTTTGGTTCGTCCAAATGGGACTCGACATATGCGGATGTTAACACTGTCGGTTGTGGTTCTAGAGGTCATTCAGGTGGAGGACGACAAGGAGCGACTAGCCACTTCGCGCCCTCGCATCGTAGGAGCGTCATCGGCGCAAGCACTTCAGCGGTCGATTGCAGAGTCTTCCCAGGGGGGAGGTGTCTCGACACAACCCCGTGCTGAACCTGCAGTACCTCCATCACATGCCCCTCCAACTGTCTCGACCGTTGTGGCGTCGACTCCGACTAGGCACCCTCAGACTGCCTCAGCTGCTCCTACGACCACGTCGACCCCACCTGTGACGGCCTTCTCTCTGCATCGCACCCCGGAAGATCAAACCGGAGCTGCAAAGGAAGCCATGATCCAAGCGGAGCAGCTCATGCTGAGGGCCAAGGAGGAGTACAAGGCCAGCAAACTGGCTTTTGATGTTAGCGGAGCCCTTCGCACCAATGTCCGAGTAAGTTTGATTATAAGTCCATTGTTGATTGAATTCTTGTATTTTCTTGGTTGTCGTACACCCATTAGGTGATTGCCGTAGAATGTTTTTACTTTCTCCACGCGAATAGATCGGATTGTAGTTGAGTAGGATTGGGATTGGTAGTACGTGTGGTACTGATGTCACTCGACATGTCGAGTGTAGTTTCTGACGAGTTACTCGACGGATCGAGAGCTAACCGTCTCCGTGGGGGCGCTCTTAGCGCACCCACTGGGTGTAGTCTCCGAGACCGCTGTCGAATGCTTGCGTCGACAGGGGTCTTTCGAGTTTATTGTCGTACGCGTAGTACTAGTGTCACTCGACATGTCAAGTGTATCTTCTGACGAGTTACTCGACGGATCGAGAGTTAACCGTCTCAGTGGGGCCGCTCTTAGCACACCCACTGGGTGTAGTCCCGAGACCGCTGTCGAATGCTTGCATTGGCAGGGGTCTTTAGAGTTTATTATCATACACGTGATACTAGTGTCCCTCAACATGTCGAGTGTATCTTCTGACGAGTTACTCGATGGATCGAGAGTTAGCCGTCTCAGTGGGGGCGCTCTTAGCGCACCCATTGGGTGTAGTCCCCGAGACCACTGTCGAGTGCTTGCACCGGCAGGGGTCTTTATAGAGAGCTTTAAATTTGTTTACGGCGCGCGGAGCGCCAGGGCCACTCGACATGTCGTGTGGATTTTTTGCTAGAATTCTTTCAAGATGGTCATTTGCAAGTTTTAATAACTTAGTCGACTGTCCAGGAACCACTTGCTGATTGAACTCCTGTCTTTTGTTGATTCCAGACGGCTTGCCAACTTGGTACGAAGTACAAGAAGATGGAAGAGGAGAGGAACCAGTTGCAGGTGGACCTGGCGGTTGCCAACAACACCCTGGAGCGAGCACGTGCTGAGCTGAAGTCTCTGGGAGGTAATTACTGTCAACTATCAGCATTTCCATCTTCACTCTTCACATTATGAACCGAGTGCTCTCACTCGAGCAGACGTGCGCAATGAAAACCGTCGACTCCAAGCGCGACTCAACAATGTTGTTTCTTTAGATTCCATGAAGAAGGCACTGGAGGAGAAGGACAAAGGACTCGCCAATGCCCAACGGGTGACCAGGGACAAAATTGAAGCTACAGATCAGAAGCTGGTGGCCGCCCAGAAGCTGGAAGAGGAGAACACCAAACTCAAGCAGGAGCGCATGGACCTCGTCAAGAGGGCCGAGCAACTGAACAAGAGGAGCAATGGCCTGGAGAAGCATTTGGGCGAGTTCTCGAGGAAGATGTATATTCTGCTCGATGGTAAGTATTTTTGTCGACTGAGCTTTGTAAAATCTTCGAGGGTTGCGGTTCACCGATTCTCCTCTCGTTCCCCATTCTTCAACAGAATTCTACCAAGACTTTGAGAAGGAGACAGAGGAGGTTGAACCTAACCTGGATCCCACCAAGTCTCCTGTCGCAGACGCGGTGGACATGAACATGCTCTGACTCAATTTCTGGCTCCAAGGCATCCAGGCGTATCTTGTCCGACTAAAGTCTGCAATGGAGAGGATCAACAAAGGGCTATGGCCTGAGGCCACCCTCCAGCTTGACCTCAACGCTATGATGTCTCACCTGGACGAACTTCCAAGTCAAGTGCAGGCCTGGAAGAAATCTGCCGCTCGTTGTGGGGCTGACGTGGCGTTGTCACTCGTCAGGGTCCATTGCAGGGACGTGAAGGAGGAGAGGTTGAAGGAGCTTCAAGTGGTCAACATGAAGAAACTCCAGTTTGAAGATTTCATGGAGACCTTCATCGAAGCGGCCACCAGAATCGCCGATGGCATTGACCTAGACACCTTCGTCGAGCCTGCCAGTCCATCACCTACTTGAAAAAACTTGTCTTTGCAAGAAACAATTAAATTTGCCTCGGTATGCCGAGTGGATATGTATCCTTAAAAACTTCATTCAGGCCTTAGGCCTGAGCACATTTGCTTTTGTACGAAACGTTTATCCGTGGTTCACCCTTTAGATTTTCTTCGTATTTGGCTTTCAATCGTCTGTTCGACTGAGTTTGTTTTTAACTTAGGCGAAGCGTGTTCACAGCTAAGCCCCCGAGTGTGAGGATTCCTCATCACTCAGAATATTTCCGAACTTAGGGAAATGTCAATTTGCAGCTAAGTTGTCGAGTGAATGAATTATTATACACTCGACGAGGTTTTTAACTTAGGCAAAACATGTTTTGCAGCTAAGCCCCCCGAGTGTGTGGATCGCTCATCGCTCGGAGTATTTTTCAACTTAGGCGAATGTTGATTCACATCTAAGTTGTCGAGTGAATGGATTACCCACTACTCGACGAGGCTTTTAACTTAGGCGAAACGTGTTTCGCAGCTAAGCCTCCTAGTGTGAGGATCGCTCATCACTCGGAGTATTTTTGAACTTAGGCAAATGTCGATTTGCATCTAAGTTGTCGAGTGAACGGATTACCATCTACTCGATGGGGCTTTTAACTTAGGCGAAACGTGTTTCGCAGCTAAGCCCCCGAGTGAGGATCGCTCATCACTCGGAGTATTTTTGAACTTAGGCAAATGTCGATTTGCATCTAAGTTGACGAGTGAATGGATTACCATCGCCTCGACGAGTTTTTGACTTAGGCGAAACATGTTTCGTAGCTAAGCCCCCGAGTGTGAGGATCGCTCACCACTCGGAGTATATTTGAACTTAGGCAAATGTCGATTTGCATCTAAGTTGTCGAGTGAATGGATTACCATCGCCTCGATGAGTTTTTGACTTAGGCGAAACGTGTTTTGCAGCTAAGCCCCCGAGTGTGAGGATCGCTCACCACTCGGAGTATATATGAACTTAGGCGAATGTTGATTTGCATCTAAGTTGTCGAGTGAATGGATTACCATCGTCTCGATGAGTTTTTTTTTGAACCTAAGCAAAGACGGATTCGCAAATAGGCCGTCGAGTGGATGGACTGCTAGCCACCCGACAAGGTTTTTAAACTTAGGCGAAACATGTTTCGCAGCTAAGCCCCCGAGTGTGAGGATTGCTCTTCACTCGGAGTATTTTCGAACTTAAGCAAATGTCGATTCGCAGTTGAGCTGTCGAATGAACGGATTACTATCCACTTGACAAGGTTTTTGACCCAAGCGAAGACGGATTCGCAAATAGGCCGTCGAGTGAATGGACTGCTATCCACCCGACAGGGTTTTTAACTTAGGCAAAACATGTTTCGCAGCTAAGCCCCCGAGTGTGAGGATTGCTCGTCACTCGGAGTATTCCCAAGAATGTAACTGCGTGGATGGAATCGACGAAGTGTTAATCGTAGAAACAAATTGTATTGATGAAGTACTCTTATTACATCAAAAAACTCTTGTCTAAGTGTAAAATCGTCGAATCAGGTCTGCATTCCAGGCTCGTGGCTCGTCCATCTGCTTCATGAGATTATATAAGTGATAGGCTCCATTGTTTAGCACCTTAGTGATGACAAATGGGCCTCCCCATGCAGGAGCAAGCTTGTGAGGTCGGTGCTGATTCACTCAAAGCACCAAATCTTCCTCGTGGAATGCTCGGCTTCTGACATTCCTTGCATGGAAATGCCTTAGGTCTTGCTGATAGGCTGTAGTCCGGATCAGAGCCATCTCACGCTCTTCCTCCAGAAGATCTACCCCATCCTGTCTGGCTTGTTCGGCTTTAGCCTCAGAATATAGCTCCACTCGAGGAGAATTGTGGGCCAAGTCACTCGGCAGTATAGCTTCAGCAGCATAGACAAGGAAGAAAGGAGTTCGTCTAGTCGACCGATTAGGCATTGTCCTCAACCCCCACCAAACAGACGGCAGTTCAGTTACCCACGCTCCAACAGCATGATCCAAATCGCGCATGAGACGAGGCTTCAGACCTTGTAGAATGAGACCATTAGCCCGCTCAACTTGTCCATTGGTTTGAGGTTGTGCAATGGAGGCGTAATCCACTTGGGTGCCTTGGGAGTTACAGAATCTCCTGAATTCCTTCGAGTCAAAATTAGTGTCGTTGTCCGTGATGATGCTGTGTGGGATGCCGTACCGGATAATGATCTCCCTCATGAACGTGACCGCCGTGCAGGAATTTAGCTTCTTGATGGGCCTGGCTTCAATTCACTTGGTGAATTTGCCGACTGTTACCAACAGATGGGTGAATCCTCCTTTTCCGGGTCGGAAGGGACCAACCATGTCGAGTCCCCAAACCGCGAACGGCCAGGAGAGTGGAATTGTCTTCAGAGCAGACGCTGCCTTGTGTGATAGATTTGCATAGAACTGGCAGCCCTCGCAGTGATCAACAATGTCCTTAGCCATCTCATTAGCTCGTGGCCAGTAAACACCAGCTCGATATGCTTTAGCGACGATCGCCCTTGAAGACGCATGGTGCCCCTAAGTTCCCGAGTGGATTTCGTCTAGAATCATTTGACCTTCTTCGGGGGAAATGTAGCGCTGGGTGACGCCAGTCACACTCTCTCTGAATAGCTGATCCCCCATCACAGTGAAAGCCTTGGACCTGCGCACAATCTGTCGAGCCTCTGCTTCATCTTCAGGGAACTCTTGTCTGAGGATATAGGCAATGTACGGCACAGTCCAGTCGGGAATGATAACTAGCACCTCCATGACCAGGTCAATCACGGCAGGAACATCAACTCCAGTCAAATCAGAGGAGCTTAAAGCTTGTGGAGGCTCTTCAGTGAAGGGATCCTCTTGAATTGAAGGAGTATGCAAATGCTCCAGGAACACTCTGCCGGGGACAGGACGTTGACTGGAACCAATCTTGGACAACTCGTCGGCTGCTTGATTTCCAGTTGAGGAACATGGTGAAGTTCCAGACCTTCAAATTTCTTCTCCAGCTTCCGGACTGCATTGCAGTATCGATTCATAGCAGGGTTTCTAACATCCCACTCTTTCATCACTTGATTCACCACCAAATCTGAGTCGCCATAAACCATCAGGCGCTTGACGCCGAGTGAGATAGCCATGCGCAACCCATACAAAAGTGCTTCATACTCTGCCTCATTGTTGGAGGAATCAAAGTGAATTTGCAAGGCATAGCTGAGCTTGTCGCCTCTGGGGGAATATCAAAACAACACCAGCACCGGACCCATTCAACATTTTGGAGCCATCAAAGAACATTGTCCAATGCACCGAGTGAACTTGGATGGGCTGTTGTTGTTCGATCCACTCGGCCATGAAATTTGCCAATGCTTGGGACTTGATTGCCTTCTTGGCCTCGAATCTGATGTCAAAGTGTCCAAGATCAATTGCCCATTTGCCACTCGACCTGATGCGTCGCGATTATTGAAAATCTCGGATAAAGGAGCATCGCTGACGACTATGATCGAATGGTCTTGGAAATAATGTGCCACCTTCTTCGCTGACAGGTAAATACCATACATTAGCTTCTCATAGTGTGGGTATCTTTGCTTTGAGGGGGACAGTACTTCCGAGACATAATAAACTGGCCGCTGGACTTTATAAGCTTTTCCATCTTCTTCTCGCTCGTCAGTCAGCACTATACTTATGACCTGATTTGTGGCCGCGGTGTACAGG
Source organism: Hordeum marinum (assembly GCA_022496015.1). Classification (NCBI taxonomy): domain Eukaryota; kingdom Viridiplantae; phylum Streptophyta; class Magnoliopsida; order Poales; family Poaceae; genus Hordeum; species Hordeum marinum. The sequence goes on from CM039678.1 coordinate 453,922,861, forward strand.
AGCAAGGGCTCTTTGCTGGCAGGAGCAGCAAGCATCGGCTGGGTCGAGAGCAGGGCTTTGAGCTCCACAAATGCTGCTTCGGCTTCAGGAGTCCAGTCGAATGTGTCGGACTTCTTCATCAACTAGTACAAGGGCAGAGCCTTCTCACGAGACGAGAAATGAATCGACTCAATGCTGCCAAGCATCCTGTGAGCTTCTGAACGCCGTGCACCCGCACAGGAGTCTTCATACGGGTAATGGCGCTGATCTTCTCGGGATTGACATCAATTCCTCGCTCGGAAACGAGAAAACCGAGCAACTTGCCGCCAGGGACACCGAAGGTACATTTAGCCGGATTCAGCTTTATGTCGAATCGCCTTAGATTGGCAAATGTTTCGGCCAAGTCAGCCAACAGGTCAGAACCTTTGCGGGACTTGACCACTATATCGTCCATGTACGCCTCGACATTCTGAGGGATTTGGTCGAGTAAACATTTCTGAATCATGCGCATAAAAGTAGCGCCGGCATTCTTAAGACCAAAAGGCATGGTGATGTAGCAAAAGCACCCAAACGGGGTGATGAAGGTTGTTTTTATTTCATCTGGGCCAAACAGACGGATCTGATGGTACCCAGAATAAGCATCCAAAAACGATAACCGCTCACACCCCGTTGTCGAGTCAACAATTTGATCTATGCGGGGGAGTGGAAAACGGTCTTTCAGACACACCATATTGAGATGTTTGAAGTCAATGCTCATGCGCAACGAATTATCTTTCTTGGGAACCATCACAACATTCGAGAGCCACTCGGAGTGGTAAATCTCCCGAATGAACTTGGCTTGCAAGAGGCAGGCCACTTCTTCTCCAATTGCCTTGCGCTTCTCCGCCGCGGATCGACGCAAATGCTCCCTGATGGGCTTGGCTTTCGGATCCACTGGCAGACAGTGCTCAGCCAGCTCCCTGGGAATCCCCAGCATGTCAGCAGGTTTCCGTGCAAAGATATCCCAGTTCTCACGGAGGAACTGGATGAGCTCGACTTCCTATTTACTGTCGAGTGTTGTTGAGATATTTGTTGGGGCAGCAGTTGGATCTGTCGGGTGGATGTGCACCTTCTTCACTTCCCCTGCCGACTGAAATGCCGACTCGGAAGCACGCTTTTTCGCGCGGAGCAAATCAGCAGGGTCAATGGTTTTCTTGTACTCCTCCAGCTCGACCATGGCCATCTGTTGATCGGCGATCTTGGATCCTTGCTGGAGACACTCTTCGGCTCGCTGTTGATTGCCAGTGACCGTGATCGTGCCCTTAGGGCCTGGCGTTTTCAACTTGAGATACAAGTAACATGGTCGGGCCATGAAACGTGCATAAGCGGGTCGACCCAAGATGGCGTGGTAAGCACTCTTGAAATCCACGACTTCAAATGTCAATTTTTCTTTCCGGAAATTTTTGCTATCTCTGAATGGCACGTCCAATGCTATCTGGCCGAGTGACTTGTCCTTCTTTCCTGGGATGACCCCATGAAAATGCATGTTGCTCTCGCTCGAACGGGACATCGGAATGCCCATCCCTATGAGGGTATCCGCATAAAGAATGTTCAGTCCGTTGCCGCCGTCCATGAGGACCTTTCTGAGTCGAGTCCCCTGCACCACCGGATCAACTACCAGAGCCCGTCGACTAGGAGTGGCCACACGAGCAGGATGGTCTGTGTGGTCAAATGTGACAGCATATTGAGACCACTTGAGGTAGGTGGGGGTGTCTGGCACAACCATGTTGATTTCTCTGTTGATGACTTTCAGACGACTCTTGCTCTTGACATCAGCAAAGATCACCAGTGTAGGAGTGACATCCGGAAATGTTTCCTTCTCTTCATCTTCATCTTCTTTTTCAGGAGATTTCCCACTCGACTAGTCTCACTTGAACTGCTGAATGAGGGTTCGACACTGTCGAGTGGTGTGCTTGGGCAGAATCAGGTTGCCTTCTGCATCTTTCTTCGTGTGAATTACACACGGCTGATCCAAAATGTTAGTTCTCGACTAACCCTTCCCCTTCTTGGGGGCATACTGAGCCTTGGCCTTGCCCTTGTTTGTTGACTGAGTCGCCAGTGCTGCTGCTTCTGCTGGAGCTGGGTCTTCAGCCTTCCGCTTCTGTTTCCGATTGTTGCCGCCTCCAGACTCGTTAGTGACTGCTTTTCCTTTGCCTCTACGGAGGTGGTCTTCTTCCTCGTCATTGGCGTAGCGCGTGACAATTTCCATCATCTTGCCAAGTGAAATGTCACTAGTGCGCCCGAACTTCAAGTACAGCTCCCTGTATCTCACACCGGCCTTGAAGGCACAAACAGCTTGGTGTTCCGACACATTCTCCACCATAGGATGCAGGGTGGACCATCGTTGAATATAGTCTATCAAGGTTTCATTGGGCTTCTAGACGCAGTGTTGTAAGTCGACCAGACCTGTCGGGCGCTTGCAAGTGCCCTCAAAGGTCCGGACAAACACTCGGGCAAGATCCTCCCAACAATGTATGCTGGAAGGAGCCAAACGATTCAACCAAGCTCGAGCTGAACCATCCAACATGAGGGGCAGGTGCTTCATTGCAACGTTGTCATTTCTGTCGCCAATCTGCACAGCCACTCAGTAATCATCTAACCAAGTCTCTAGTTTTGTTTCACCAGAAAACTTTCCGATCCCCGCCGCCATTCTGAAGTTGGGGGGAATCTCTGCAGAACGTATAGCTCTACTAACACACTCTGGACCAGACACCACAGCTAAGCTTCCACTCTGAACATATCTGTTGAGTCCCTCTCTGTAGGGTCTGATCTTGTCGAGCCGCTTCTGAACAAGATAGGTGTGGGCGTCAAAGTCCGCGTCCTGCTCATCACCGATGGAGTGCATGTCGCCGGGGCGCCGGGGCGCGTACGGGCCACTCCGTGGAGGAGTGGGCACTCGATGGTGGTCTTCACGGTGATGCTGATCTCTGTCTTGCCCTTCATGAAAACCACCACCTCGACGACACAAGGGCGATCCAGGCCTGTGTGCTGACTGAACGGTCTCTGCCTTAGGTGAATTGTTCTATATCTTGTGACGGGACTAAGAAACTGCTGAATTTTGACGTTGTGCCGCATCCAACAGTGCTCTGATCTGCAACAGCCCTCTACCAGCGTCTGGCCGGGATGGCTGAATGGAATCCGCTATCCTAGCAGCAACAACAACATTAAGAACATGAGTTCGGTATACCTCAACGCCATCGTCAGATCCGGTCAGAAGCAGTTGTCGATGACGTCGACTGGGGAACGGCGGGCGCTGGCGGGCGCGCTCGTCGATCTCTGCCTGGAGCTCTTCCAGACAAATGTGTGCGGCCTCCAAAGCTTGGGTCTCGACAGTCACACCGATGATAGGGGTATGAAGGACCTCCTCATCGTGACGCAGCTGCACGTTCGACGGGCCTCCAGCCTCGTGCTTGCCACGATCGAAGCCAGGCGGTGAACTCTAATGAGAGCCTGCCATCAAGACCTCTACTGCGGGATCGCAGCTTTCACACTCGGAAGGCACGTCGGACAGATCGGAATCCGACTCGAACACGCCATGAAGGGACTCGGCAGGCTCAAGTGCTGCAACCTGCGAAGACGCTTTATGCGCCGTTGCATGTTCGACACACCGCTGGAGTCGTGAGCGGCCGGACCGCTTGCGACCGCGAACGGCGAGAGGAGCCGACGCATAGGGAGTCAAAGGCCGACGCAGCAACACGCCGTAGGGACTCATGCAAAAGTGCACGGCCCCGCGGACCGGGAGCGTCTTGACATCGAGAGGTGCTTCCTGGAGCCATGCCGAATCGTCGACGATGAAGGTGAGCACTCCAAAACGGATCTCGTGGCCTAGAGCAAAAACACCACCGAAAGACATGTCGAAGGATGAAAATCGCAACCTTGCCGGAAGTCGCTTAGACGCCTGCCCCACGGTGGGCGCCAACTGTCATGGGAACGAGCCTGACAGTAGATGGTAGGGGTACGAATGGAGAGGGCAGAGTCCTAGCTACGGCGAGGGTGTACAAACGGATGTATGAGTTCAGGCCCCTCTCGTGGAGGTAACAGCCCTACGTCTCAGTGCTCGGGAGCTTTATGTCGTGTGGAATGCTGATATTACAATAGTTGCTAACCCTTGTGCGGGAGGAGAGGGGCGGCTTATATAGAGTTCCCTGCCCCTCATAATGGCCCCGCATCAAAGGGTCTGGTCGTGGGGTTTAAAGTCTGCCATTACAGGTAACGTATGTAGTAAAAGCTATTAATGACCATTGAACCAACGTCTGCCCGTTAGGCTCATGATGATGGCTCCTGGTCTTCTGGCGTCGAGTGAAAGCGAGGCCTTCCGAGTGACACGCGACTGCCGAGTGAGAGCGGGAGTCTCCGAGTGGATTACTGTCGAGTGACTTCGAACGTCTCCAGGGATCCACTCGGAAGTCCATGCTTGATCTTCAAGTCCTCCCATGTAGTGTCCTTAGGTAGGGTATGTCGGTCATGCCTAGGACCCTACCCCAGGTACATATCCTCATCAACCGCTAAATGTCATATTAGTATAAAGCGCATGAAGAAACTCCATGTTGATGGATCTTTGGACTCATTTGATTTTGAATCGGTTGAGACATGCGAACCATGCCTCTTAGGCAAGATGACTAAGGACCCCGTTTTCCGGATTGATGGAGCGGGCAAGTGATTTATTGGAAATGATACATGTTGATGTATGCAATCCAATGAGTCTTGTAGAGTGCGGTGGATATTGTTATTTTCTTACCTTCACTGATTATTTGAGTAGATATAGTGTATATTTACTTAATGAAACACAAGTCTGAATTGTTTGAAAGGATCAAGCAAATTCAGAGTGAAGTTTAAAGATCATCGTGATAAGAAGATAAAAATGTCTGCGATATGATCGTGGAGCTGAATATCTGAGTTACGAGTTTGGCATACAACTTTAGACAATGTGAAAGTTGTTTCACAACTCACGCCACCTGGAACACCATAGTGTGATGGTGTGTCCGTACGTCATAGTCGTGCTCTATTGGATATGGTGCGTGCTATGATGTCTCTTATCGTTTCGCCACTATAATTTTGGGGTTATGCATTAGAGACAACTACATTCACTTTAAATAGGGCACCATCTAAATCCGTTGAGATGACACCATATGGTTTGATAGAAACCTAAGCTGTCATTTCTTAATGTTTGGGGCTACAACACTTATGTGAAAAAGGTTTTCACCTAATGAGCTCGAACCCAAAGCGGACAAATGCATCTTCATAGAATACCCTAAGAACAGTTGGGTAAACCTTCTATCTCAGATCCAAGCATAAAGTGTTTGTTGCTAAAACTGGGTCCTTTCTCGAGAAAAACTTTCTCTCGAAAGAATTGAGTGGTAGGAAGATAGAACTTGATGAGGTTATTGAACCTTTGTTTCAACGAGAGAGTAGGGCAGCGCACGAAGATGTTTCTATGAAGCCTACGTTAGTTGAAGAGGAAGTTAATGATGATAATCATGAAGCTTCAGATCAAGTTACTATCAAACCTCGTAGGTTGACAAGGATAGGTACTACTCCGGAGTGGTACGACAACCCTGTCTTGGAGGTCATGTTGTTGGACAACGATGAACCTACGAGCTGTGGAGAAGCGATGATGGGCCCGAATTCCGACAAATGGTTAGAGGCCTTGAAATCCGAGAAAGGATCCATGTATGAAAACCAAGTATAGACTTTGGTACACTTGCTTGTTGGACGGCAGGTCATCGAGTACAAATGGACCTTTAAGATGAAGACAGACGTTGATGGTAAATGCCACCATTTATAAAGCTCAACTTGTTGCAAAGAAGTTTATGACAAGTTCAATGAGTTGACTGCGATGAGACTTTCTCACTCGTAGCGATGCTAAAGTCTGTTGGAATTATGTTAGCAGTTGCCGAATTTTTCAATTATGAAATCCTGTAGATGGATGTCAAAACATCGTTTTCTTAACGATTTACTTGAGCAAAGGTTGTATGTGATACAACCAGAAGGTTTTGTCAGTCCTAAGGATGCTAAAAGGTGAGCAAGATTCAGTGATCCTTCTATGGACTGAAGCAAGTATCTCGGAGTTGGAATATACACTTTGATGAGGTGATCAAAGTTTTTGAGTCTATACAAAGTTTATGAGAAACTTGTATTTGCAATAAAGTGAGTGAGAGCACTATAGAGTTTTTGATAAGTATATGTGGATGACTCTTGTTGATCGGAAATAATGTAGAATTTCTGGAAAGCATAAATGGTTGTTTGAAATGATTTTCAAAGGAAGACCTGGATAAAGCTACCTAATTGTTGAGCATCAAGATCTATAGAGATAGATCAAGATATTTGATGAGACTTTCAATGAGTACATACCTTGACAAGATTTGGAAAGAGTTGAAAATGGATCAGTCAGAGAAAGAGTTCTCGCCTGATTTGTAAGGTGTGAAGTTGAGAGAGACTCAAAGCTCGACCACGGCAGAAGAAAGTGAAAGGACGAATGTCGTTCCCTATGCCTTAGCCATAGGCTCTGTATAGTATGCCATGATGTGTACCGCACCTGTGTGTGCCTTGCCATGAGTCCATCAAGGGGTACAAGAGTGATCCAGGAGTGGATCACTGGACAGCGGTCAAGATTATCCTTAGTAATTAAAAGACTAAGGAGATGTTTCTCGTTATGGAGATGATAAAGAGTTCATCGTAAAGAGTTATGTTGATGCAAGCTTTAACACCAATCCGGATGACTCGTAGTAGCAATCTGGATACGTATAGTGGAGCAGCCATTTGTAATAGTACCAAGTGGAGTGTGGTGGTAGTGCTTACAGTTTGACATGGATATTTGCAAAGTACACACGGATCTGAATGTCACAGACCCGTTAACTATAAGACCTCTCTCACGTGCAAAGCATGATCGAGCCCCAGAAGTCATTGGGTGATAGATTCATAACAATGTGAATCACATGGTGATGTGAACTAGATTATTGACTCTACTGCAAGTGGGAGACTGTTAGAAATACGCCCTAGAGGCAATAATAAGTTAGTTATTATCATATGTCCTTGTTCATGATAATCGTTTATTATCCATGCTATAATTGTGTTGATCGGAAACTCAGATACATGTGTGGATACATAGACAACACCATGTCCCTAGTATGCCTCTAATACACTAGCTCGTTGATCAAAGATGGCTATGGTTTCCTAGTCATGGACATGAGATGTCATTTGGTAACGGGATCACATCATTAGGAGAATGATGTGATGGACAAGACCCAAACTACAAACGTAGCATATGATCGTGTCAGTTTATTGCTACTGTTTTCTGCATGTCAAGTATATGTTCCTATGACCATGAGATCATGCAACTCACTTACACCGGAGGAGTGACTTGTGTGTTTCAAATGTCACAATGTAACTAGGTGACTATAAAGGTACTCTACAGGTATCTCCGAGGGTGTCTGTTGGGTTGGCATGGATCAAGACTGGGATTTGTTACTCCGTGTGACGGAGAGGTATCTCAGGGCCCACTCGGTAATACAACATCACAACAAGCCTTGCAAGCAATGTGACTAAGTGTTAATCACGGGATCTTGTATTGCGGAACGAGTAAAGAGACTTGTCGGTAACGATATTGAACTAGGTATGGAGATACGAATGATCGAATCTCGGGCAAGTAACATACTGAAGAACAAAGGGAACACCATACCGGATTAACTGAATCCTTGACAAAGAGGTTCGACCGATAAAGATCTTCGTAGAATATGTAGGAACCAATCTGGGCATCCAGGTCCAGCTATTGGTTATTGACCGTTGAGGTGTCTCGGTCATGGCTACATAGTTCTTGAACACGCAGGGTCTGCACACTTAAGGTTCGGTGACGTTTCGATAGTATAGAGTTATGTATGGTGGTGACCGAAGGTGTTGGGAGACGTAGTAGTAAATCAAAAAAATTCCTACGATCACCAAGATCTATCTATGGAGAAACCAACAATGAGTGGGGAGATATTGCATCTTCATACCTTTGAAGATCGCTAAGCAGAAGTGTTACAAGAACGCGGTTGGTGGAGTCGTACTGGCTGCGATTCAGATCGCGGTGGATTCCAGTCTAAGCGCCGAACAACGGTGCCTCCGCGTTCAACACATGTACATCCCGATTACGTCTCCTGCACCTTGATCCAGCAAGGAGGAGGGATAGGTTGGGGAAGAGCTTCAACAGCAGCACGATGGCGTGGTGGTGGTGAAGCAGCAAGGTATTCCGGCACGGCTTCGCCTAAGCACTGTAGAGGAGGAGGAAGAGAGGTAGGGCTGCGCCGTGGGAGAGAGAGATCATGTCTCAAATCAGCCCAAATACCTTGGATATATATATAGGAGGAGGGAGAGGGAGGGCTGCCTTAGCCCCTCCTCCAAGCAGGAGAGGTTCGGCCGAAGCTTGGGAGGAGTCCACCTCCCACAAGGGAGGTGGATCTCTTCCTTTTGAATCTTTTTTAGCCTTATATCTTTATCCTTAGCTGCATGGGCCTTTCCGGAAGGACTTGGCCAGCCCAATAAGGGTTGGTACACCTCATCTAACATCCCACGAAGTCCTTTGGTCATCACACCCCTCCCGGGGGTCCTCTGGCACCCTCCCGACACTCCCGGTACAATACCGATGAGCCCGAAAACTTTCCGGTGACCAAACCTGGACTTCCTATATATCAATATTTACCTCCGGACCATTCTGGAGCTCCTCGTGACATCTGGGATCTCATCTGGGACTCCGAACAACCTTCGGTAATCACGTATACCATTTCCCTATAACCCTAGCGTCATCGAACCTTAAGTGTGTAGACCCTACGGGTTCGGGAGACACATAGACATGACCGAGACACCTCTCTGGTCAATAACCAACAACGGGATCTGGATACCCATGTTGGCTCCCACATGCTTCATGATGATCTCATCGGATGAACCACGATGTCGGGGATTCAATCAATCCCGTATGCAATTCCCTTTGTCTATCGGTATGATACTTGCCCGAGATTTGATCGTCGGTATCCCTATACCTTGTTCAATCTCATTACCGGCAAGTCTCTTTACTCGTTCCATAACACATCAACCCGTGGCTAACTCCTTAGTCACATTGCGCTCATTATGATGATGTCTTACCGAGTGGGCCCAGAGATACCTCTCCGTCATACGGAGTGACAAATCCCAGTCTCGATTCATGCCAACCCAACAGACACTTTCGGAGATACCCGTAGTACACCTTTATAGCCACCTAGTTACGATGTGACGTTTGGCACAGCCAAAGCATTCCTACGGTATCCTGGAGTTGCACAATCTCATGGTCTAACGAAATGATACTTGACATTGGAAAAGCTTTAGCACACGAACTACACGATCTTGTGCTATGCTTAGGATTGGGTCTTGTCCATCACATCATTCTCCTAATGATGTGATCTCGTTATCAATGACATCCAATGTCCATGGTCATGAAACCGTGACCATCTATTGATCAAAGAGCTAGTCAACTAGAGGCTCACTAGGGACACGTTGTGGTCTATGTATTCACACATGCATTCTGGTTTCCAGTTAATACAATTATAGCATGAACAATAGACAATTATCATGAACAAGGAAATACAATAATAACCATTTTATTATTGCCTCTAGGGAATATTTCCAACAGTCTCCCACTTGCACTAGAGTCAATAGTCTAGTTACATTGTGATGAATCGAACACCCATAGCATTCTGGTGTTGATCATGTTTTGCTCGTGAGAGAGGTTTAGTCAACGGATCTGCGACATTCAGATCTGTATGTACTTTACAAATATCTATATCTCCCTCCTGAATGTAATCACGGATGGAGTTGAAGCGGTGCTTGATGTGTCTTGGCTTCTTGTGAAACCTGGGCTCCTTCGCAAGGGCAATAGCTCCAGTGTTGTCACAGAATAGAGTCATCGGGCCCGACGCATTGGGAATCACTCCTAGGTCGGTGAAGAACTCCTTCATCCAGACTCCTTCCTTTGCTGCTTCCAAAGCAGCTATGTACTCCGCTTCACATGTAGATGCCGCCACGATGCTTTGCTTGCTGCTGCACCACCTAACTGCCCCTCCGTTCAAAATATACACGTATCCAGTTTGTGACTTGGAGTCGTCCGGATCTGTATCAAAGCTAGCATCAACGTAACCCTTTACGACGAGCTCTTCGGCACCTCCATATACGAGAAACATCTCCTTGGCCCTTTTGAGGTACTTCGGGATATTCTTGGCCGTTGTCCAGTGTTCCGCTCTGGGATCACTTTGGTACCTCCCAACCAAACTTATGGCAAGGTTCACATCAGGTATGGTACACAGCATGGCATACATAATAGAGCCTATGGCTGAAGCATAGGGGATGACACTCATCCCTTCTCTATCCTTTGCCGTGGTCGGGCATTGAGTCGTACTCAATCTCACACCTTGTAACACAGGCAAGAACCCCTTCTTGGACTGATCCATATTGAACTTCTTCAATATCTTGTCAAGGTATGTGCTTTGTGAAAGACCTATGAGGCGTCTCGATCTATCTCTATAGATCTTAATACCTAATATGTAAGCAGCTTCTCCAAGGCCCTTCATTGAAAAACATCTATTCAAGTAAGCCTTTACACTTTCCAAGAGTTCTATATCATTTCCCATTATCAGTATGTCATCCACATATAATACGAGAAATGCTATAGAGCTCCCACTCACTTTCTTGTAAATACAAGGTTCTTCATAAACCTGTACAAACCCAAACGCTTTAATCACATCATTAAAGCGAATGTTCCAACTCCGAGATGCTTGCACCAGCCCATAGATGGAGCGCTGGAGCTTGCATACTTTGTTAGCATCTTTAGGATCGACAAAACCTTCCGGCTGCATCATATACAGTTCTTCCTTCAGGAAGCCATTAAGGAATGCCGTTTTGACGTCCATTTGCCAGATCTCATAATCATAAAATGCGGCAATTCCTAACATGATTCAGACAGACTTTAGCATCGCTACGGGTGAGAAAGTCTCATCGTAGTCAACTCCTTGAACTTGTCGATAACCCTTAGCGACAAGCCGGGCCTTATAGACGGTCACATTACCATCCGCGTCGGTCTTCTTCTTAAAGATCCATTTATTTTCAATGGCTCGCTTATCATCAGGCAAGTCCACTAGAGTCCATAATTTGTTCTCATACATGGATCCTATCTCAGATTTCATGGCCTCAAGCCATTTGTTGGAATCCGGGCCCGCCATCGCTTCTTCATAGTTCGAAGGTTCACCGTTGTCCAACAACGTGATCTCTAGGACAGAGTTGTCGTACCACTCTGGTGCAGAACGTGTCCTAGTGGACCTTCGACGTTCAATAGTAACTTGATCTGAAGTTTCATGATCATCAACATTAACTTCCTCTCCAGCCGGTGTAGGCTCCACGGAAACAAATTCCTGTGCTGCGCTACTCTCCGGTTCGAGTGGAAGTACAATTACCTCATCAAGTTCTATTTTCCTCCCACTTACTTCTTTCGAGAGAAACTCTTTCTCGAGAAAGGATCCATTCTTGGCAACAAAGACTTTGCCTTCGGATCTGAGGTAGAAGGTATACCCAATAGTCTCTTTGGGATATCCTATGAAGACGCACTTTTCCGCTTTGGGTTCAAGCTTCTCAGGTTGAAGTTTCCTCACATAAGCATCGCATCCCCAAACTTTTAGAAATGACAGCTTAGATTTCTTTCCAAACCATAGTTCATATGGTGTCGTCTCAACAGACTTTGACGGTGCCCTATTTAAAGTGAATGCGGCAGTCTCTAATGCATATCCCCAAAATGATAGCGGTAAGTCGGTAAGAGACATCATAGATCGCACCATATCCAATAGAGTGCGATTACGACGTTCAGACATAGCATTTCTCTGAGGTGTGCCAGGCGGCGTGAGTTGTGAAACAACTCCACATTTCCTTAGGTGCATGCCAAACTCGTAACTTAAATATTCTCTGCGACGATCAGATCGTAGGCACTTTATTTTCCTGTCACGTTGATTCTCTACCTCACTCTGAAATTCCTTGAACCTTTCAAAGGTTTCAGACTTGTGTTTCATCAAGTAGACATACCCATATCTGCTCAAGTCATCAATGAGGGTGAGAACATAACGGTAGCCACCACGAGCCTCGATGCTCATTGGACCGCATACATCGGTATGTATTATCTCCAACAAGTCAGTTGCTCGCTCCATTGTTCCGAAGAACGGAGTCTTGGTCATCTTTCCCATGAGGCATGGTTCGCACGTGTCAAATGATTCAAAATCAAGAGACTCCGAAAGTCCATCAGCATGGAGCTTCTTCATGCGTTTGACACCAATATGACCAAGGCGGCAGTGCCACATGTAAGTGGGACTATCGTTATCAACCTTACACTTTTTGGTACTCACACTATGGACATGTGTAACATCACATTCGAGATTCATCAAAAATAAACCATTGACCAGCAGGGCATGACCATAAAACATTTCTCTCATATAAATAGAACAACCATTATTCTCAGATTTAAATGAGTAGCCATCTCGCATCAAACGAGATCCAGATACAATATTCATGCTCAAAGTTGGTACTAAATAACAATTATTGAGGTTTAACACTAATCCCGAAGGTAGATGTAGAGGTAGCGTGCCGACGGCGATCACATCGACCTTGGAACCATTCCCGACGCGCATCATCACCTCGTCCTTTGCCAGCCTCCGCTTATTCCGCAGCTCCTGTTTGGAGTTACAAATGTGAGCAACTGCACCGGTATCAAATACCCAGGAGCTACTACGAGCGCTGGTTAGGTACACATCAATAACAAGTATATCACATATACCTTTAACGTTGCCGGCCTTCTTATCTGCTAAGTACTTGGGGCAGTTCCGCTTCCAGTGACCGGTACCCTTGCAATAAAAGCACTCAGTCTCAGGCTTGGGTCCATGCTTGTTCTTCTTCCCGGTAACTTGCTTACCGGGCACGGCAACAACTTTGCCGTCCTTCTTGAAGTTCTTCTTACCCTTGCGTTTCTTGAAACTAGTGGTCTTATTCACCATCAACACTTGATGCTCCTTTTTGATCTCGACCTCCGCTGATTTCAGCATCGAGTACAACTCAGGAATGGACTTCTCCATCCCCTGCATGTTGTAGTTCATCACAAAGCTCTTGTAGCTAGGTGCAAGCGACTGGAGGATTCTGTTAATGACCGAGTCATCCGGGAGATTAACTCCCAGCTGAGTCAAGCGGTTGTGCAACCCAGACATTTTCAGTATGTGCTCACTGACAGAACTATTCTCCTCCATCTTAAAGCTGAAGAACTTGTCGGAGACGTCATATCGCTCGACCCGGGCATGAGCTTGGAAAACCAGTTTCAGCTCTTGGAACATCTCATATGCTCCGTATTGCTCAAAACGCTTTTGGAGCCCCGGTTCTAAACTGTAAAGCATGCTGCACGGAACAAGGGAGTAATCATCGCAGCGTGAATGCCAAGCGTTCGTAACGTCTTGGTCCGCTGGGAAAATGGGTAGGTCACCTAGCGGTGCATCAAGGACATACAATCTCTTGGAAGCTATGAGGATGATCCTCAAGCTATGGACCCAGTCCGCATAGTTGCTTCCATCATCTTTCAGCTTGGTTTTCTCTAGGAACGCATTAAAGTTGAGGGTGACATTAGCATTGGCCATTGGATCTACAATATAGATTGTAAAGACAATTTTAGACTAAGTTCATGATAATTAAGTTCACATGATCAAATTATTTAATGAACTCCCATTTAGATAGACATCTCTCTAGTCATCCAAGTGATACATGATCCATGTCAACTAGCCCGTGTCCGATCATCACGTGAGACGGACTAGTCATCCATGGTGAACATCTCCATGTTGATCTTATCTTCTATACGGCTCATGTTTGACCTTTCGGTCTTCCGTGTTCCGAGGCCATGTCTGTACATGCTAGGCTCGTCAAGTCAACCTAAGTGTTTCGCGTGTGTAAATCTGGCTTACACACGTTGTATGCGAACGTTAGAACCTATCACACCCGATCATCGTGTGGTGCTTCGGAACAACGATCCTTAGCAACGGTGCACAGTTAGGGTGAACACCTTTCTTGAAATTTTATTGAGAGATCATCTTATTCACTATCGTCGTTCTAAGCAAATAAGATGTAAACATGATAAACATCACATCCAATCAATATAGTGACATGATATGGCCAATATCATCTTGCTCCTTCGATCTTCATCTTCGGGGCACCATGATCATCACTGTCACCGACACGACACCATGATCTCCATCATCATGATATCCATCATCGTGTCTTCATGAAATTGTCTCGTCAACTATTACTTCTACTACTATGGCTAACGTTTAGCAATAAAGTAAAGTAATTAGATGGCATTTATGATTGACACGCAGGTCATACAATAAAATAAGACAACTCCTATGGCTCCTGCCGGTTGTCATACTCATCCACATACAAGTCGTGAATCCTATTACAAGAACCTGATCAATCTCATTCATCACAATGCATCATATCACATCCTTTGGCCATATCACATCACAAGGCATATGCTGCAAAAACAAGTTAGACGTCCTCTAATCTGTAGTTGCAAGTTTTTACGTGGCTGCTATAGGTTTCTAGCAAGAACGTTTCTTACCTACGCCGAAACCACAACGTGATATGGCAATTGCTATTTACCCTTCATAAGGACCCTTTTCCTCGAATCCAATCCGACTAAGATGGGAGAGACACACACCCGCTAGCCACCTTATGCAACAAGTGCATGTCAGGCGGTGGAACCGGTCTCACGTAAGCGTACATGTAAAGTTGGTCCGGGACGCTTCATCCCAGAATACCGCCGAATCAAGATAAGACTAGTAGTGGTAAGCAAATTAACAAGATCGACGCCCACAACTGCTTTGTGTTCTACTAGTGCATAGATTCTACGCATAGACCTAGCTCATGATGCCACTATTGGGAGATGTAGTAGTAAATCAAAAAAATTCCTACGATCACCAAGATCTATCTATGGAGAAACCAAAAACGAGTGGGGAGAGATTGCATCTTCATACCTTTGAAGATCGCGAAGCGGAAGCGTTATAAGAACGCGGTTGGTGGAGTCGTACTCGCTGCGATTCAGATCGCGGTGGATTCCGATCTAAGCGCCGAACAACGGCGCCTCCGAGTTCAACACACGTACAGCCCGGTGACGTCTCCCGCACCTTGATCCGACAAGGGGGAGGGATCAGTTGGGGAAGAGCTTCAACAGCAGCACGACGGTGTGGTGGTGGTGAAGCAACAAGGTATTCCGGCAGGGCTTCGCCTAAGCACTGCGGAGGAGGAAGAAGAGAGGTAGGGCTGCGCCGTGGGAGAGAGAGATCATGTCTCAAATCAGCCCCAATACCTTGGATATATATAGGAGGAGGGAGAGGGAGGGCTGCCTTGGCCCCTCCTCCAAGGAGGAGAGGTTCAGCCGAAGCTAGGGAGGAGTCCACCTCCCACAAGGGAGGTGGATCTCTTCCTATTGAATCTCCTTTAGCCTTATCTCTTTATCCCTAGCCGCATGGGCCTTTCTGAAAGGACTTGGCCAGACCAATAAGGGCTGGTACACCTTCTCTAACATCCCACGAAGTCCTTTGGTCGTCACACCCCTCCCGGGGGTCCTCCACCACCCTCCCAACACTCCCGATACACTACCGACGAGCCCGAAAACTTTCCGGTAACCAAAACTGGACTTCCTATATATCAATCTTTACCTCCGGACCATTCCGGAGCTCCCCGTGACGTACGGGATCTCATCCGGGACTCCGAACAACCTTCAGTAATGACGTATACCATTTCCCTATAACCCTAACATCATCAAACATTAAGTGTGTAGACCCTACGGGTTCAGGAGACACGTAGACATGACCGAGACACCTCTCCGGTCAATAACCAAAAGCGGGATCTAGATACCCATGTTGGCTCCCACATGCTCCATGATGATCTCATCGGATGAACCACGATGTCGGGGATTCAATCAATCACGTATGCAATTCCCTTTGTCTATCGGTATGATACTTTCCCGAGATTCGATCGTCGGTATCCCTATACCTTGTTCAATCTCGTTACCAGCAAGTCTCTTTAATCATTCCGTAACACATCATCCCATGGATAACTCCTTAGTCACATTGAGCTCATTATGATGATATCTTACCGAGTGGGCCCAGAGATACCTCTCCGTCATACGGAGTGACAAATCCCAATCTTGATTCGTGCCAACCCAACAGACACTTTCGGAGATACTCGTAGTGCACCTTTATAGCCACCCAGTTACGTTGTGACGTTTGGCACACCCAAAGCATTCCTACGGTATCCGGGAGTTGCACAATCTCATGGTCTAAGGAAATGATACTTGACATTGGAAAAGCTTTAGCAGACGAACTACACGATCTTGTGCTATGCTTAGGATTGGGTTTTGTCCATCACATCATTCTCCTAATGATGTGATCTCGTTATCAACGACATCCAATGTCCATGGTCATGAAATCGTGACCATCTATTGATCAACGAGCTAGTCAACTAGAGGCTCACTAGGGACACGTTGTGGTCTATGTATTCACACATGCATTCTGGTTTCCGGTTAATACAATTATAGCATGAACAATAGACAATTATCATGAACAAGGAAATACAATAATAACCATTTTATTATTGCCTCTAGGGCATATTTCCAACAAAAGGTTGTTCGGAGTTCCAGATGAGATCCCGGACGTCACGAGGAGCTCCGGAATGGTCCGGAGGTAAAGATTGATATATAGGAAGTCCTATTTTGGTCGCCGGAAAAGTTTCGGGCTCATCGGTAGTGTACCGGGAGTGCCGGTAGTGTACCGGGAGTGCCGGTAGTGTACCGGGAGACCATCGAGAGGGGTATTTTGACCCAAGAGGGTACATGTGTTGTGGGAGAGTGAATGCCAGCCCTTAGTGGGCTGGTGGAAGTTCCACACAAGGCCCATGCGGCTGGGAAGAAAAGCCAAAGAGAAAAGGTGGAAAAAGGCAAAAAGACCAAAATAAGGAGTGCTAGTCCTACTAGGTTTGGAGGAGGATTCCTCCTCTCCTCCCACTTCGGCCGAAGCCTAGAGGGCTTGGCCCTTGCGCCAAGCCTCCTCCTCTCTTCCTCTTATATATACTAGAGGTTTTAGTGTTTTTGCACTAGATTTTCTGCCACGTGCTACCCTCTCCTCTAGTGCATAGTTTCTCCTCTAGATCGATTTTCTGCAGTGTTTAGGCGAAGCCCTGCCGGAATTGCTCCACCACCATTGCCGCGGCACCGTCACGCTGCCGGAGAACTCGTCTACCTCTCTGCTCCCTCTTGTTGGATCAAGAAGGCGGAGATCGTCATCGAGTTGTACGTGTGCTAAACGCGGAGGTGCCGTCCGTTCGGCGCTAGATCGGAAGGACCGTGATCAAGATTGCGAGATGGATCGTGATGAGATCGCGGGACGGATCGTGATGAGTTCGCGAGACGGATCATGATTGGATCGTGGGACGGATCGTGATGAGATCGCGGGATGCTCGCCGATTACGATCGCGAAGACGTTCAACTACACGAACCGTGTTTCTTAACGCTTTCCACTTAGCGATCTACAAAGGTATGTAGATCCACTCTCTCTCTCGTAGATGCTCATCATCATGGATAGATCTTGCATGTGCGTAGGAATTTTTTTATTTACCATGCAACGTTCCCCAATAGGGTCTTGGGTCATGTGTTGCTTACCCCCCCCCCCCCCCGCAACACACACACACACACACACACACACGGGAGAGGTAGACCGGCGGCCTAGCCCCTTCTTCCTTCTCCTTTGAGAAGCTCCAGGAGCACCATTGTAATACGGTCATTTCATGTCCTTGATCCAACAGTACTAGGGGTGTTACCTGCCTCGGAGGGCCTCGAACCTGGATACATCGCGTGTCTCGTACCGCTTGTCCCTAATCTCATCTCCGGAGCCCACCAGCATCCTTCAATTCCAACCACACTCAATAAGCCATCTCATGGCATCTGCCGTGAGAACATCATGACAGCTAGCAAAAAAATTCCCTCACCACTACTCCTAGACCTTCATGTTCCTAGGACGATGCGACCCTTGACTTCATTTCTCACTTGCTTCTACTCCCTATGTTCTTAAATATAAAATCTTTTAGAAAATCCACTATATATACTACATAGGAGCAAAATGAGTGAATCTATACTATAAAATATGTCTATATACATTTATATGTAGTTCATAATGAAATTTCTAAAAGGTCTTGTATTTAGGAACGGAGGGGGTAAATGACATATCTAGTATCCGAGGAATAAGAGTCAGTTACACCACAGATGCTACAACTTGGCATAAATAATCACTTTAGTGCTAGAACTTGTGGTGTACGTATAGATGGTTCAAAAACTTGGTTTGACGGTGCAAATATGATGGTGTATACGCATGTGGCGTTGACTAAGCATGCCAGCTCGGCATGAGGCCCGTTGTCAGTGACAGGAAGCGAGGGGCAGGGCATGTGGTCTGTCATTTCACAAAAAGCCCCCTTGATATTTTTTCTTTCACAAAAAGTCCCTCGAAAGAAATTGCACATAAAAGGAAAGTACTACTCCTGAGTTTCAAACTCGCAACCTACAGGTTAGGCGCGTGGGTGGCTAGCCAGCACAGCGATTAGTATTTGACATTACATTAAGATACACAATCTTTATATACTTTAGGCTGAACAATCTGAATTAAGAATTTTCATCCCATAAACAAAATACAACAAGTTAATCAATGTTTGTATTTATACCCCAACACAAGACGTCTTTTGTTTCAAAAATAATTTCAAAAAAGTATAATTACGCTTTGCATAATTGAAAAGGTTCATGTCATTTTAAAAAGAATTCATATGTTATTTTAAAACATATTAATACAATTTAAATATTTATGAATTATAAAAAATGTGTACAGATTTAAACAGAACACAATCAGAATCTGCAATCTGATGGCACGCTAGGCTCGTATTTATTTTTCATATATATTTTACACATAAATTTAATTAAAAATACATTTTAAAAAACACACAAAAATTATTAGAACACACGAAATCTTTTTGAAACAACCTAAAAGTTTATTAAACCATGATCACGTGTATATACTACATGAATATGATATTAAAAATCAGGAAACAAATTCAGCATATATACGAATTTAGTTAAATATATAAAAAATTCTGAAAGTAATTTAATATTTTCATAAAATGTGAACACGTTTTAAATTATAGTTTATTTAAACTCATAAGTTAACTATATGTGTTTTTGATAAATTTAATACAGGGATATATTTTGATGTTATATGAGCATTTTTTTAATGTAATTTATTTATAGGTATATTATTTTTAACACATCATTATAATTTACAAAAAAATGCAAAAAAATAAATGTTGAATTTGTCCGCACTAAATACAATTCAGTTTAGCCACATGATCTTTTGTGTTGTAGAGTGTAATTATGCTGCAAAATAAGTGACCTCATCGCTTGGAGTGGTCTCCCCGGGCACTAATTTAATAATATGTAGTTCATTTTATTTATATGCATATTATTTATAAAACATAATTATAGTTTGCATATTTTTTATTAAATTTAAAAAATGCAAAAAAAATAAAATGTCGAAAATTGTTGCACTGAAAATTTTGAAAATGTGCTATATTCACAAAGTGTAATTTACATCAGAAAAAAGTTGCCTTGTAAATTGTGGTGGTAGGCCTGGGCACTTTTTTACCCTGAGGTTTCTGATTCGGATCACCAATCATGCACTGCTTATTGGGGCTAAAATAGTCAGTTCAAATATATAAAGGGTACGTATCCTTACATGACAACAAGTCTGCCTACTTGGGCTGGCAATAACCCGCTCACTCAATCCGCAGGTTGCTGGTTCATACCTCTGGTAGACTAATTTCTTTTTTGTACTTTTTGTGAGAGAAAAGATATATCGAGCTGCTTTTTGCAAAATATGCCACGCGTCCAGCCAAAGCTCTTTCGGTCACTGCCACTGGGTTCCTCGTCATGCTGACACGTCTAGTCAGAGCTGCAGTCGTATGCAACATCGTATTTGCATCGCAAGGCCAAGTTCTTGAATCATTTTTATGTACATCATAAGTTTTAGCATTAAAGTGATTATTTATGTCAAGTTCTAGCACTCTTTCTGCAATTGACTCGAGGAATAAAGTCTTTTTGCTGTACAAAAAACAGCTCGACTTGGAGTGGGTTTCCACTTGGGACACAAACACCGATGGCCGGTCCGATCCCTCGCTTCATCGTAGCTTCATGTAAGCATCAGTTTTGACCCGCTGCAAAAGAATACGCATATCGTTGCAACCCCGTGCAGATCAACATGCCAAAGCGCAAGGTCTTGTCCCACGGCAGCGGCGCCGCCGAGGAACGGCCGGCGAAGCGAGAGCAACGGCACCACCTGTACCTGGTGCTGGACGACTGGGAGGACGGCTTGAGCATCTACAAGGTGGACCTCGCCGCCTCCGACTCCGAGTCCGATGAGGAGTCGAAGCCCTTGGCCGAGCCGCCGGTGGCCCGCTTCTGTGCCGTGCACGACCACTCGTACGCCTTCCTCACCCACGTCGCCATGAAGCCCCCCGATGTCAGCCCCGCTATCCCCGCCTTCGACATGTGGCCCAAGTTCCGCATGAACTTCGGCCGACCCATCCTCATCTCCGTCGCCGGCAGGATCTTCCTGTTCATCAACGATACTCACTACCTCGGCGACCCGCCACTGCAGTCGATCTGGGGGCCCAACAACGTACGGCACCAGCCGCAGGAGCCGTGGGTCTGGACCGCCGTCGGCTCGCCGGAGGCCCGTCTGCAATTCACGGCCAGCTGCGGCCACTGCCACGCCGTTCACCCGGACGGCTGCACCCTGTTCGTGTCCGTCACCTACTGGGGCGACGAATCTGAGTAGGGGACCTTCTTGATAATCGAAGAATAATTATTGTGTTGATTAAGACCTTAAAGGACTGTTTATATAGATTATAAAACTTGGACTCCAAGACTAAGAGAGATAGATTACAATCCAAAACCTGTCGGCCATAGTATTCATAGTCGAAATATACTCTAATATCCTTCTTTAGTCTCACCATCAGGAGTAACTATGTTAAGACTGAAGCCTATGTCGGTAAAAGATGTAGTCGGAAGTACTTTGGTGAAAATGTCAACAAATTGAGTGCTGGTGGGTACATGAAGAACACGGACCTCGCCAAGAGCCACCTTTTCTCGAACGAAGTGTATGTCAATCTCAATGTACTTGGTGCGGCGATGTTGAACTGGATTGGAAGCCATGTATACTGCAGAGATGTTATCACAATAAACGATGGTTGCACGATCAAGTGGGCGATGAAGTTCCACGAGAAGTTGACGCAGCCACACCGCTTAAGCTGCAGCATGAGCAACCGACCTATACTCAGCCTCAGCAGAAGACCTAGAAACTGTTGCCTGACTTTTAGAACACCAGGAAACAAGATTATCACCCAAAAAAACACAAAATCCGGATGTGAACCGTTGAGTATCTGGACAACCTGCCCAGTCTGCATCAGAATAAACTGTCAAACTTGTTGAAGAAGAAAAATTAATGAGAACACCATGATCTAGAGTTCCTTTTAAATTGTGAAGAATGCGGTGGACGTGAGCAAGATGAGGAGCACGAGGATCATGCATAAAAAGAAAGGCTTGCTGAACGGAGTATGAAATGTCGGGCCTAGTAAGAGTGGCATATTGAAGGGCACCAGTGATGCTACGATACAAAGTGGGGTCAGAAACAGGATCACCATCAGCCGACAATTTGGCACCAATGTCGACCGGTGTGCGCGAGGGTTGACAATCAGACATGCTAGAACGAGAAAGCAAGTCTAAAAGATAGGATCGTTGAGAGAGAAAAAAGGTAGACTGTGTGTGAGAAACAGCAACGCCAAGAAAAATGATGAAGAGGACCAAGATCAGTCATGAAAAATTCATGACTAAGAAAAAAAATTATATATTGGAGAAAAGAGGCAAAGCTAGCCGTGACAACTATATCATCAACATAAAGCAAGAGATAGGCAGTGTGTGAAGAGGAGCGAAAAATAAATAATGAAGAATCAGATTTGGAGGGAATGAAGCTTACTGTTTGAATAAAGGCAGCAAAACGTTGAAACCATGCATGAGGAGCTTGTTTAAGACCATAAAGAGATTTGTTAAGAAGGCAAACAGAACTGGAAGAAGAGGGATTCTCAAAACCAGATGGTTGCTGACAATAAACTGTTTCATTAAGAGTACCGTGAAGAAAAGCATTTTTAACGTCTAGCTGATGAATGGGCCAAGAAGAGAAAACAACAAGACTAAGAACAACGCGAATAGTACTTGGTTTAACAACGGGAGAGAAAGTTTCACCAAAATCAATGCCATGTTGCTGAGAGAAACCACGACACACCCATCTGGCTTTGTAACGAGCAAGAGTGCCATCAGAATGAAATTTATGACGAAAAACCCATTTTCTAGAAACAACATTAACACCAGGAGGTTTGGGAACAAGAGTCCATGTATTATTTTGCTGAAGAGCGCTAAATTCATCGCGCATAGCTGAGAGCCAAAGGGGATCAAGAAGAGCTCGTTTGTAAGAAGTGGGAATAGGAGAGAGGGTTGGGGTGGCTGTGAGGTTGAGGCGTTTTGTGAGTAGAAGGAATCCACATTTGTCGCGGGTACACATGACGTGATCATTAGTGGGTGGTGGAATGGGTACGGCATTGGTTGGTAGTGGTGGGTGGGAGCTTGCCGGACTTGCCAGATTTGTCGGGCTTGGCGAGACCGGGCTTGCCGGCCCCGTACTTGTCGGGCCTGCCGGTGCTAGACTTGCCGGACTTGCTGGTGCCGAGGTTGCCGGGTTTGCCGGGTTTGCCAGGCTTGCCAGACTTGTTGGGCTTGCCAGGGCCGAGCTTGCCAGGCTTGCCGGACTTACCAGGCTTGCCAGGCCTGTCGGCTGCCTCAGGCTTGCCGGCCGCGCCACGGGAGAGGTGGTGGTGGTGGTAGGGATTGATGCGGTGTTAGTGACGGAATAAGGAAAAGTTTTTTCATCGAATGTGACATGACGAGAGACAAGCACGCGACCAGAAGATGGATCAAAAAGCGATATCCTTTGTGATCGTCAGAAAGACCAAGATGAATGCAAGGTAGTGAACGCGGTTCGAGTTTGTTGGAGGCGGTAGAAAACAAAGACAGTCAAAAACACGCAAAAAAGAATAATCAGAATGGAAGAGAAAAAGAGATTTAAAAGGCGAATAAAGAGGACATGTCTTAGTTGGTCGAATATTTAGAAGTAGTGTGGTAGTGCGAAGGGCTACGGCCCAAAAACGAGAGGGAAGAGAAGCTTGTAATAGCAAGGTGCGAAGAATATCATTAATGGAGCGTAGAGAGCGTTCAGCTTTACCATTTTGAGGGAAGGTATAAGGACATAAAAAACGAAGAAGAATGCCTTGAGAGAGAAAGAAGGTGTGGTTTTAAGTGTTGTCAAATTCTCGACCATTATCACATTGAATAAATCTAATTGACAAGCCAAAGTGTGTAAGAACTGTCGAAAATTGAGAAAGATGGCATGTACTTCAGATTTAACACGAATAGGAAAAGTCCAAATTTAATGAGAATAGTCATCCAAAATCACAAGATAATATTTGTAACCAAAGACACTAGGGATGGGAGAGGTCCATAAATCACAGTGACTTAATTCAAATGGAAAAGTGCTAAGGGTAGTAGAGGTTCCAAAAGGTAATCTAACATGTTTGCTGCATTGATAGGCATTACAAAGAGAGGGATTATGAGGAATACTAAAACTAGGAATACAAAATTCTTGAAGCAAAGATGACAAGGTGGTTTTATTGGGGTGTTCTAGACGAGGATGCCACAAATCAATTGATGCAAGCATGGCTCGGGAAGTGGATGTAGGTGCGCCATGAAGCGGATAAAGATCACCCGTGCTATTATGCCGAGCGAGGACCTCCCCCGTTGTCAGACCCTTCACAGACAAACCAAAAGGGTCAAAAGCCAAAATAACTTTATTGTCAATGCAAAATTGGCGAATGAAAATAAGATTTTTGATGAGGGAAGGGACAACAAGAATATCGCGGAGAAGAAAATTGGCGTAAGAGGAAGAGATGTAAGAATGACCGGTGCAGGAAATAGGTATGGTAGAACCATCACCAATGGTGATCGTAGAGAAAACAGAAGGGAAACAAGCTGACAGCAAATTCATATTTGAAGACATATGCGAGGATGCACCAGAATCGAAAATCCAATACGTACCTTCGTTATTGAGAGTAAAGTTGTTCATGGCGTTGATGAAGGCAGCTTGATCCCAGGCCCGCTGTTGTGGAGGAGCAGAGGGGCCATGAGCGTGCATGGGAGCGTAGGGCAGGGTCGACGAGGTGCCATAAGAAGCCGGCAAGGTGTGGTAGGGTGGCGGTAGTCCTGGCTTGCTTGGAGGTGGCATAGGAGTGGCGGTGTAGACGTGCGCCGGCGGCTTGGGCCCAAGAAGGCCGGGAGAGCCGGTGGCCGGGCGAAGACCAGGGCTCCACGTGCCCGTGTAAACAGGCAGGGCGCCGTACGGCGAAGGGGCTGACCAGGGCATCGGCCAAGCTGGAACAAGGTCGGTCCAGGGATCGTGCTGAGGCTGCCATGTCGAGGGAGCCAGTGGCGATGGAGTGGCTGATGGCAGAGCTTGTGCAGCGCCGGCGGAGCGAGATGCAGGGGGGCGGTAGATTCAGATTCTTGCCCCGGTAGTTCGGGCTCGGGCACCAGCCTGGGGCGGTGGAGGAGCTGCTGCCGCCGTGGTAGGAGGGGAGGGTGCGGTAGATTGGCACGGCGGCCCAGGCGCTGGAGGCGCGGCCGCGACAGGAGCAACAGTGTGAAACACCTGCAGTGGCCGTTGCGCCTTGCGAGCTTGATTCTTCTCTTTTTGCTGGAGAAGGGAGCGAACCTCCTTGAATGTGGGGTAGGGCTTGAGCATGGGGATGAAGGACTGCTGCTTCTCGAACTGCTCGACGAGGAGGGCGTTGATGAGGGCACGATCGTCGACGTGATCGCCGAGTTCACGAAGTTCGTCGCCGATAGCCTTGATCCGCTGGCAGAAAACGGTGACCGGGGCATCTCCTTGGACGGTCGTACGGAGCTAGGTGTTGAGGGCGTTGATGCGCGCATCGGAGTTGTCCTAGAACAGCTGTTGGAGAGATGCCCAAAGCTCGGCGGCGGTGACGTCGTCAGAGGAGACCAGATTGAAGAGCACCGTGAGATGCGTGTGTAAATCCACTGGATGATGGCGAGATCATCTTTCACCCAGCGAGGATAGGCGTGCTGCGGAGAGGTAGGATGGATCTATGTGGTGGCGAAGGCCGCAGCGGCCGAGGTGGATGGTGAAGAGGTGGCGCCAATGGTAGTAGTTGTGGGCATCAAGATCTAACGAGATCGAGATGAAGGGAGGGGGACGTCAGCAATGGTGTCGGCTAGGGACATCATTGGGATTTGAGGAGGGATTGGTTGGATAGTTAAGGAGGAGGAAGAAGAAATAGGGGCACCGGCGGCGCGGAACTCGGCCATGAAAAAAAAAGGCCGAGTTGGCTGGGACGACGACGCAGTTGGCGATGCCATGCCAGATGCGGAAAACCTAAACGTCTGATACCATGATAATTGAAGAATAATAACTGTGTTGATTAAGACCTTAAAGGATTCTTTATATGGATTACAAAACTTTAAACTCTAAAACTAAAATAAATAAATTACAATTCTAAATCTGCCAATCATAATATCCGTAACCGACCTATACTCTAATACTTCTCCTTTTAACATGGACCGCCTCGCGATGGACGCGGCACGGCGACCGGCGGCTACCTTTCCTCGGCCAAGCCTACTACGTCGCCGAGCTGGACGCGTGGGTCGGCATCTGCCCCCACAAGGGCGGCACCGGCCACCTCTGCTCCTCCGACGTCGTCCCCGTCGGCGCTGGGCCCACGACCCTGCCGCGCTGGAAGCTCGGGGAGGAGAGGATGTTCGACAGGGAATGTCCGCGGCACCTGGGCGCCAGGCTCGTCCACATGGGCGGCGTCATGTTCTGCGTCGTCGAGTACACGTGGCACGAGGGCGACGACGAGATGCGGTGCGCAAGGGGGCGACCCGGACGGGTGGTACGTCGCGCCTCCCCGCGTCGTGGTCCGCTTGACCACGTTCGGTGTCAAGTACGACGTCGACGGGGAGCTGCGGCTCGAGTCGCGACGAGCTCGCAGTCGCAACGTATTGAACCGAGCTCATGGCTTTCAGGATACAATCCCCGTGGCATTCTGGATTTAGGATAGTTAGTTTGAAGCATGCATCTTCGGTTTGAGTGTTGGCGCTGCAAGCGAGGGTGTACTCTAGCTTACACCGTAGTGCTCGATCCATACAAATTATTTCGTTCATGCATATTACGAATTTGCTAAGGCATTCATATCACCTATCTTGCAAGTACTTAGAACTTCTGTTTGTTAAAAATGTTGGTTTATCCCACATCTGTTGTGGGAGACAGACAAAGTGCAAAAATTGCACGGTGACACTATGTACCGGCAAGGTTGGCTCAAATAGGAAGCAGCCATCCAACACTCTATGGGCCAAATATCTTTGTATTACATTTTTTTCCTTTGATTTCTCAATTTCGTATTTCCGTTCTCTTTCTCTTCAGCAACTGACCCCATCATTATACATCACATACATGCATGATAGTGATATCGCATAACCACTCTCTCACGTGATAAATCCAACCTTTCTTATCACCTTGGCCAAATTAAAACATCTATATCTTTTAAACCGTATATTTGGTTTTGAAACTTTTTTTATATTCGAAATCCTTGCATCAAAACCCTTAAAATGATGCCAAATCTTGGATATTTTTCAACCATGTTTAAATTCGAAAGTATATTCCACATTTTGAAAACATTCAGTTTCACAAATGTTACATTACAAATTCACCTTTTGTAGCTACTGTTTCATAATTCAGAACATACATTTTCCTTTTCACTAGCTTATTTTACAAAAACTATTTTACTTACACATTTTTCAAAATGTCATATTTCACTCTTTTGAAAATAAATTATTACACAAGTCCAAATAATCAGTTACACAATGATAAATTACAATTTCACCTTTTGTAGTCACTCTTTCATAATTCAGAACCTATATTTCACTTTTTGTTGGATTGTTTCACAAAAATCAGATCTATTTCAATTACATATTTCTGAAATAACATATTTCACTCTTTTGAAAAATTCTGTTTCAGATTAACACTTTATAATCTTTTTGTGTTTACTGTTTTCACAATTTAGAACGTACTTACATTTCACTGGTCTGATTCACAAATATCACTCCTTTTTCAATTGCAGACTTCAAAAAAATAACTTTTCACTCTTTTTTAAAATCTGTTTCAAATTAACACTTTATAATTTCACTTTTTGTGTCTACTGTTTTCACAATTTAGAACGTACTTACATTTCACTGGTCTGATTCACAAACATCACTCCTTTTTCAACTGCACACTTTAAAAAATAACTTTTCACTCTTTTGAAATAAATTGTTACACATTTAAAAAAATCAGTTTCATATTTGGGTTAAATAGGTTTCTAGTGAAATAGGTTGGTTTAACATATTTCTAGTAGAATGGTTTTAAAATTTTTTAAGTAAAATATTTATGTTCCACATGTAAAATGTGAAACAATGAAATTTAAACGTGTTTGAAATGTATTCAAGATTGATCTTGTTTTGTAGGCCTTGAGACAAGGAGTTCAAATATATAAATTATTTGAAAATAAACTTATGGTCTAAAATATATGAACAACTTTATTTAACAAAGGTGCAATAAAAGTTTTGGTTTATTTTGTGAGAGAAGAAAGCATGTGATGTGAGTTTTCTCCTATGCATGCCATGTGAAGAACAATAGTGGGACCCAAATAGTTATATTTTGTCAGTATAAATTTTGTATAGAAGAAATGTGTGAATAAGATAGCAACCGCACGTATATCGGTGCAAAAACGAATGGTGGATATGTTATCCGTAGGTAACATTGACGCGCAAACTGATTTTGACGGGAAGCAGAGCATGATTTTTTTTCCAGGCAAGGCACAACAAGATTATAAGGATGAGGGTGTCTATCATGTCTTTTTTAAAGCAAAATTCAATTGGATTTATAGAACAATGACAAATGTTTACAGGTATTGCATACGTATCTGTTGGAAATATGCCCTAGAGGCAATAATAAATTAGTTATTATCATATTTCCTTGTTCATGATAATCGTTTATTATCCATGTTATAATTGTATTGATCGGAAACTTAGATGCATGTGTGGATACATAGACAAAACCATGTCCCTAGTATGCCTCTAATAGACTAGCTCGTTGATCAAAGATGGTTAAGGTTTCCTAGCCATGGACATGAGATGTCATTTGATAATGGGATCACATCATTAGGAGAATGGTGTGATGGACAAGACCCAAACTACAAACGTAGCATATGATCGTGTCAGTTTAATGCTACTGTTTTCTGCATGTCAAGTATGTGTTCCTATGACCATGAGATCATGCAACTCACTCACACCGGAGGAGTGCCTTGTGTGTATCAAACACCACAACATAATTGGGTGACTATAAAGGTACTCTATAGGTATTTCCGAGGGTGTCTGTTGGGTTGGCATGGATCAAGACTGAGATATGTTACTCCGTGTGATGGAGAGGTATCTCAGGGTCCACTCGGTAGTACAACATCACAACAAGCCTTGCAAGCAATGTGACTAAGTGTTAGTCACGGGATCTTGTATTACAGAACGAGTAAAGTGACTTTCCGGTAACGAGGTTGAACTAGGTA
Source organism: Hordeum marinum (assembly GCA_022496015.1). Lineage (NCBI taxonomy): Eukaryota > Viridiplantae > Streptophyta > Magnoliopsida > Poales > Poaceae > Hordeum > Hordeum marinum. The sequence goes on from CM039678.1 coordinate 453,951,769, forward strand.
TGAAGATACCAACGATCAAATCTCGGGCAAGTAACATACCGAAGAACAAAGGGAACATCATACGGGATTAACTGAATCCTTGACACAGAGGTTCGACTGATAAAGATCTTCGTACAATATGTAGGAACCAATATGGGCATCCAGGTCCCGCTATTGGTTATTGACCGTAGAGGTGTCTCGGCCATGTCTACATAGTTTTCAAACCCACAGGGTTTGCACACTTAAGGTTTGGTGACGTTTCGGTAGTATAGAGTTATGCATGGTGGTGACCGAAGGTGGTTCGGAGTCCCGGATGAGATCCCGGACGTCACGAGGAGCTCCGGAATGGTCCAGAGGTAAAGATTGATATATAGAAAGTGTTCGGAATGTTGCATGGGAAACAAAAAAATTCCTACGCACACGCAGATCTATCCATGGTGATGAGCATCTACGAGAGGGAGAGTGGATCTACGTACCCTTGTAGATCGCTAAGCGGGAAGCGTTAAGAAACGCGGTTGGTGTAGTCGAACGTCTTCGCGATCCAAATCGTCGTGCGTCCCGTGATCCAATCACGATCCATCCCGCGATCCAATCACGATCCATCCCGCGATCCAATCACGATCCGTCCCGCGAACTTGATCACGATCTGTCCCACGAACTTGATCACAATCCTTCCGATCTAGCGCCGAACGGACGGCACCTCCGCGTTCAGCATACGTACAGCTTGATGACGATCTCCGCCGTCTTGATCCAGCAAGAAGGAGCGGAGAGGTAGAAGAGTTCTCCGGCAGCATGACGACACTCCGGCGATGGTGGTGGAGCTGTTTAGGCAGGGCTTCGCCTAAGCGTTGCAGAAAACCGATCTAGAGGAGAAACTATGGACTGGAGGGTAGGGTTGCACGTGGCTGAAAATCTAGTGCAAAAACCCTAAAACCCTCTAGTATATATAGGAGGAGAGGAGGAGAGGAGGCAGCCTTGGCTTCCAAGCCAAGAAGGTTTGGCCGAACCAGGAGGGAGGTATCCTCCTCCTCCACTCCTAGTAGGATTAGGACTCCTTCCTAATTTAGCTTTTTTTGCCTTTTTCCACCTTTTTTCTTTTGGGTTGTTCTTCCCAGATCCATGGGCCTTGTGTGGGACTTACACCAGCCCACAAAGGGCTGGTATTCATCCTCCCACAGCCCATGTAGCCTCTTGGGTCGAAATATCCCTCCCGATGGTCTCCCGGTACACTACCGGCACTCCGGTACACTACCGATGAGCCCGAAACTTTTCCGGCGACCAAAATAGGACTTCCTATATATCAATCTTTACCTCCGGACCATTCTGGAGCTCCTCATGACGTCCAGGATCTCATCCGGGACTCAGAACAACCTTTGGTCACCACCATACATAACTCTATACTACCGAAACGTCACCAAACCTTAAGTGTGCAGACCCTGCGGGTTCGAGAACTATGTAGACATGACCGAGACACCTATATGGCCAATAACCAACAGATGGACCTGGATTCCCATATTGGTTCCTATATATTCTACGAATATCTTTATCGTTCGAACCTCTATGTCAAGGATTCAGTTAATCCCGTATGATGTTCCCTTTGTTCTTCGGTATGTTACTTGCCCGAGATTCGATCGTCGGTACCTCCATACCTAGTTCAACCTCGTTACCGGAAAGTCTCTTTACTCGTTCCGTAATATAAGATCCCATGACTAACACGTGGTCATATTGCTTGCAAGTCTTATTGTGATGTTGTATTACCAAGTGGGCCCTGCGATACCTCTCCGTCACACGGAGTAACAAATCCCAGTCTTGATCCATGCCAACTCAACAGACACCCTCGAAGATACATGTAGAGCACCTTTATAGTCACCCAGTTACGTTGCGATGTTTGATACACACAAGGCACTCCTCCGATGTCCATGAGTTGCATGATCTCATGGTCATAGGAACATATACTTGACATGCAGAAAACAGTAGCAATAAACTGACACGATCATATGCTACGTTTGTAGTTTGGGTCTTGTCCATCACATCATTCTCCTAATGATGTGATCCCATTATCAAATGACATCACATGTCAATGGCTAGGAAACCTTGACCATCTTTGATCAACGAGCTAGTTCACTAGAGGCATACTAGGGACAAAGTGTTGTCTATTTACCCACACATGTAATGTGTTTCCAATTAATATAATTAACGCATGGATAATAAACGATTATCATGAAAAAGGGAATATAATAATAAACACTTTATTTATTGCCTCTAGGGCATATTTCCAACAGAAAGTCCTATTTGGGTCGCCGGAAAAGTTTCGGGCTCATCAGTAGTGTACCAGGAGTGCCGGTAGTGTATCGGGAGACCATCGGGAGGGGTATTTCGTCCCAAGAGGTTAAATGGGCTGTGGGAGAGTGAATACCAGCCCTTAGTGGGCTGGTGGAAGTCCCACACAAGGCCCATGCGGCTGGGAAGAAAAACCCAAAGAGAAAAAGGTGGAAACAGGCAAAAAGGCCAAAATAAGGAGGAGTCCTAGTCCTACTAGAATTGGAGGAGGATTCCTCCTCTCCTCCCACTTCGGCCGAAGCCTGGAGGTCTTGGCCCTTGCGCCAAGTCTCCTCCTCTCTTCCTCTTATATATACTAGAGGTTTTAGGGTTTTTGCACTTGATTTTCAGCCACATGCTACCCGTTCCTCTAGTGCATAGTTTCTCCTCTAGATCGGTTTTCTGCAGTGCTTAGGCGAAGCCCTGCCGGAATTGCTCCACCACCATCATCGCGGTGCCATCACGCCGCCGGAGAACTCGTATACCTCTCCGCTCCCTCTTGCTTGATCAAGAAGGCGGAGATCGTCATCGAGCTGTACGTGTGCTGAACGCGGAGGTGTCGTTCGTTCGGCGCTAGATCGGAAGGACCGTGATCAAGATTGCGAGGCAGATCATGATGAGATCGGGGGACGGATCGTGATTGGATCGCGGGACAGATCGTGATGAGATCACGGGACGCTTGGAGATTTGGATCACGAAGACGTTCGACTACACCAACCGCGTTTCTTAACGCTTCTAGCTTAGCGATCTACAAGGGCATGTAGATCCACTCTCCCTCTCGTAGATGCTCATCACCATGGATAGATCTTACGTGTGCGTAGGAAATTTTTTGTTTCCCATGCAACGTTCCCCAACAGTGGCATCATGAGCTAGGTCTATGTGTAGATGAGATCTCGAGTAGAACACAAAGAGTTTGTGGGCGTTGATGCTTAGATTTCTTCCTCCCTTGGTCGTGTTTTGGTTCAGCGGTATTGTGGGATGAAGCAGCCCGGACCAACCTTACTCGTACGCTTACGAGAGACCAGTTCCATTGACTGACGTGCAACCTCGTTACACAAACATGGCTGGCGGGTGTCTGTTTCTCCTACTTTAGTTGCATCAGATTCGACATAGGCGGTCCTTGAGAAGTTTGAAAAGCAACTTATGTATCACCGTTGTGGTTATGGCGTAGGTGAGAATTGTTCTTGCTAGATACCCATAGCAGCCACGTAAAACATGCAACAACAATTAGAGGACATCTAACTTGTTTTTGCAGGGTATGTTGTGATGTGATATGGCTAACTACATGATGAGATATATGTGATGTATGAGATGATCATGTTTTGTATAGAATATCATGACTTGCATGTCGATGAGTACAGCAACCGGCAGGAGCCATAGGGTTGTCTTTAATTATTGTATGACTTGCGTGTCAATTATTAAGCGCTATGTAATGCTTTACTTTATCGCTAAACGGTAGCAATAGTAGTAGAAGTATGGTGGGCGCGACAACCCCGATGGCGACACGTTGATGGAGATCAAGATGATGGAGATCATGGTGTCATGCCGGTGACGATGGAGATCATGCAGGTGCTTTCAAGATGGTGATCAAAAGCACAATTTCATGGCCATATCATGTCACTTATGATTTGCATGTGATGTCAATCCTTTTATGCACCTTTTTTTGCTTAGGACGACGGTAGCATTATAAGGTGATCCCTCACTTAATTTCAAGATAAATTGTGTTCTCCCCGAGTGTGCACTGTTTTGAAAGTTCGTCGTGTCGAGACACCACGTGATGATCGGGTGTGATAGACTCTACGTTCACATACAATGGGTGCAAGCCAGTGTTGCACATGCAGAACACTCGGGTTAAACTTGACGGGCCTAGCATGCACAGACATGGCCTCGGAACACAAGAGATCGAAAAGTCGAACATGAGTCATATAGTAGATATGATCAACATGATGATGTTCACCATTGAAACCACCTCAAGTCACGTGATGATCGGACTTGAGTTGGTGAATTTGGATCATGTGTCACTCGAATGACCGGAGGGATGTCAATTTGAGTGGGAGTTCTTAAGTAATATGATTAATTGAACTCATTATCATGAACATAGTCAGTAGTGTCTTTGCAAATTATGTTGTAGATTACTTGCTCGCGTTGTAGCTCACTTGAATTTTTTATATGTTCCTAGAGAAATAGAGTTGAAAGATGATGGTAGCAATATTGCGGACTGGGTCCGTGATCTGAGGATTGTCCTCATTGCTACACAGAAGGCTTATGTCCTTAATTCACCGCTCGGTGCGCCAACCCCTCTAGCGTCGTTTGTAGATGTTGTGAACATCTGACAGGCACGTTCTGATGACTACTCGATAGTTTAGCGCGTCATGCATTACGGCTTAGAATTGAGGCTCCGAAACGTTTTGAACGTCACGAAACATATGAGATGTTCTAAGAGCTGAAATTAGGATCTCAGGCTCGTGCCCGTGTTGCGAGATATGAGATCTCCAACAAGATTCTTTGCTTGCAAGATGAAGGAGAATAGCTCAATCGTTGAGCATGTGCTCAGATTGTCTGGGTGTTTCAATCCCTTGAATCGAGTGGGAGTTGATCTTCCAGATAAGATAGTGATTGATATAGTTCTCCAAGTCACTGTCACTAAGCTACTAGAACTTGGTGATGAACTATAAAACGCCAGGGATAGAAATAATGATCCCTGAGCTGTTCGCGATGTTTGACACCACGAAGGTAGAAATCAAGAAGGAACATCAAGTGTTGATGGTTAGTTAAAACACTAGTTTCGAGAAGGGCAGGAGCAAGGAGGGAAACTTCATGGATAGCAAGTCAGTTGCTGCTCCAGTGAAGCAACCCAAAGTTGAACCCAAACCCGAGACTAAGTGCTTCGATTATGAGGAGAGCGGTCGCTAAAGCGTAACAACCCTAGATACTTGGTAGATAAGAAGGCTGGTAACGTCGACAGAAGTATATTTGATATACGTGTTATTGATGTGTACCTTTCTAGTACTCCTAGTAGCACTTTGGTATTGGATACCGATTCGGTTGCTAAATGTTAGTAACTTGAAATAAAAGCTACGGAATAAACGGAGAACTAGCTAAGGGTGAGGTGACGATGTGTGTTGGAAATGTTTCCAAGGTTGATGTGATCAACATCGCATGCTCTCTCTACCTTCGGGATTAGTGACGAACCTAAATAAATGTTATTTGGTGTTTTGCGTTGAGCATGAACGTGATTAGATTGTGTTTTGCAACACGGTTATTCATTTAAGTTAGAGAATAATGGTTATTCTATTTACATGAATAATACCTTCAATGGTCATGCACCAAGTGAGAATGGTTTGTTGAATCTTGATCGTAGTAATACACATGTTCATAACATTGATGCCAGAAGATACAAAGTTCATAATAATAGTACCACATACTTGTGGCACTGCCGCGAAATGTCATATTGGTATAATACGCATGAAGAAACTCCATCCTGATGGATCTTTGGACTCATTCGACGAATCGGTTGAGACATGCAAACCATGCCTCTTGGTTAAGATGACTAAGGACCCCACATTCTGGCTTGATGAAGCGGGCAAGTGATTTATTGGAAATGATACATGTTGATGTATGCAATCCAATGAGTCTTATAGCGTGCGGTGGATATCATTGTTTTCTTACCTTCACTGATGATTTGAGTAGATATAGTGTATATTTACTTAATGAAACACAAGTATGAATCATTTGAAAGATTCAAGCAAATTCAGAGTGAAGTTTAAGCTCATCGTGACAAGGAGAAATGTCCGCGATATGATTGTGGAGGTGAATATCTGAGTTACGAGTTTGGCATACAACTTTAGACAATGTGAAAGTTGTTTCACAACACACGCCACCTTGAACACCATAGCGTGATGGTGTGTCCGAACGTCATAGTCGTGCTCTATTGGATATGATGCGTGCTATGATGTCTCTTATCATTTTGTTACTATAATTTTGGGGTTATGCATTAGAGACAACTACATTCACTTTAAATAGGGCACCATCAAAATCCATTGAGATGACACCGTGTGAATTATGGTTTGATAGAAACCCAAGCTGTCATTTCTTAATGTTTGGGGCTGCGACGCTTGTGTGGAAAAATGTTTTCACCTAATGAGCTCGAACCCAAAGCGGACAAATGCATCTTCATAGATTACCCTAAGAACAGTTGGGTGAACCTTCTATCTTAGATCCAAGCATAAAGTGTTTGTTGCTAAAATGGGTCCTTTCCCGAGAAAAAGTTTCTCTCGAAAGAATTGAGTGGGAGGAAGATAGAACTTGATGAGGTTGTTGAACCTTTGTTTCAACTAGAGAGTAGCACACCGCAGAAAGATGTTTCTGTGGAACCTACGTCAGTTGAAGAGGAAGTAAATGATGATGATCATGAAGATTCGGATCAAGTTACTATCGAACCTCGTAGGTCGACAAGGATGTGTACTGCTCCTCAGCGGTACGACAACCCTGTCTTGGATGTCATGTTGTTGAACAAGATGAACCTACGAGCTGTGGAGAAGCGTTGATGGGCCCGGATTCCGACAAATGGTTAGAGGCCATGAAATCCGAGAAAGGATCCATGTATGAAAACCAAGTATAGACTTTGGTAGACTTGCTCGTTGGATGGCAGGTCATTGAGTACAAATGGACCTTTAAGATGAAGACAAACGCTGATGGTGAATGTCACCATTTATAAAGCTTGACTTGTCGCAAAGAAGTATCCGCCAAGTTCAAGGAGTTGACTACGATGAGACTTTCTCACTCGTAGTGATGTTAAGGTCTGTTGGAATTATGTTAGCAGTTGCTACATTTTTCAATTATGAAACCTGGCAGATGGATGCCAAAACATCGTTTCCTTCCTTAAGGAAAGGTTGTATGAGATACAACCAGAAGGTTTTGTCACTCCTAAGGATTCTAAAAGATGTGCAATCTTCAGTGATCCTTCTATGAACTGAACCAAGCATCTTGGAGTTGGAATATACACTTTGATGAGGTGATCAAAGTGTTTGAATCTATACAAAGTTTATGAGAAACTTGTATTTACAATAAAGTGAGTGGTAGCACTATAGAGTTTCTGGTAAGCATATGTGGTTGACATATCGTTGATCAGAAATGATGTAGAATTTCTGGAAAGCATAAAAGGTTGTTTGAAAAGAGTTTTTCAAAGGAAGACCTAGATAAAGCTACCTAATTGTTGAGCATCAAGATCTGTAGAGATAGATCAAGATGCATGATGAGACTTTCAATGAGTACATACCTTGACAAGATTTTGAAAGAGTTAAAAATGGATCAGTCAGAGAAAGAGTTCTCGCCTGATTTGTAAGGTGTGAAGTTGAGTGAGACTCAAAGCTCGACAACGGCAGAAGAAAGAGAAAGGACGAACGTCATCCCCTATGCCTTAGCCATAGGCTCTATATTATGCCATGCTGTGTACCGCACCTGGTGTGTGCCTTGCCATGAGTCTGTTAAGGGGTACAAAAGTGATCCAGGAGTGGATCACTGGACAGCGGTCAAGATTATCCTTAGTAACTAAAAGACTAAGGAGATGTTTCTCGATTATGGAGGTGATAAAGAGTTCATCGTAAAGATTTACATTGATACACGCTTTAACACCAATCCAGATGACTCGTAGTAGCAATCTGGATACGTATAGTGGAGCAGCCATTTGGAATAGTACCAAGTGGAGTGTGGTAGCAGTGTTTACGGTTTGACATAGAGATTTGCAAAGTACACACGGATCTGAATGTCGCAAACCCATTGACTATAAGACCTCTCTCACATGCAAAGCATGATCAAGCCCCAGAACTCATTGGGTGTTAGATTCATAACAATGCGAATCACATGGTGATGTGAACTAGATTATAGACTCTAGTGCAAGTGAGAGACTGTTGGAAATATGCCCTAGAGGCAATAATAAATTAGTTATTATCATATTTCCTTGTTCATGATAATCGTTTATTATCCATGCTATAATTTTATTGATCGGAGACTTAGATGCATGTGTGGATACATAGACAAAACCATGTCCCTAGTAAATGCCTCTAATAGACTAGCTCGTTGGTCAAAGATGGTTAAGGTTTCCTAGCCATGGACATGAGATGTCATTTGATAACAGGGTCACATCATTAGGAGAAAAGTGTGATGGACAAGACCCAAACTACAAACGTAGCATATGATCGTGTCAGTTTAATGCTACTATTTTCTACATGTCAAGTATGTGTTCCTATGACCATGAGATCATGCATCTCACTAACACTGGAGGAGTGCCTTGTGTGTATCAAATGTTGCAACGTAATTGGGTGACTATAAAGGTACTCTACAGGTATCTCCGAGGGTGTCTGTTGGGTTGGCATGGATCAAGACTGGGATTTGTTCCTCCGTGTGACGGAGAGGTATCTCAAGGCCCGCTCGGTAATACAACATCACGACAAGCCTTGCAAGCAATGCGACTAAGTGTTAGTCGCGGGATCTTGTATTACAGAACGAGTAAAGTGACTTGCCGGTAACGAGGTTGAACTAGGTATGAAGATATCGACGATCAAATCTCGGGCAAGTAACATACCGAAGAACAAAGGGAACATCATACATGATTAACTGAATCCTTGACATAGAGGTTCTACCGATAAAGATCTTCATAGAATATGTAGGAACCAATATGGGCAGGCATCCAGGTCCCACTATTGGTTATTGACCGTAGAGATGTCTCGGTCATGTCTACATAGTTCTCAAACCCGCAGGGTCTGCACACTTAAGGTTTGGTGACGTTTCAGTAGTATAGAGTTATGCATGGTGGTGATCGGAGGTGTTCGGAGTCCTGGATGATATCCCAGACGTCAAGAGGAGCTCCGGAATGGTCCGGAGGTAAAGATTGATATATAGGAAGTCCTATTTTGGTCGCCAGAAAAGTTTCGGGCTCATCAGCAGTGTACCGGGAGACCATCGGGAGGGGTATTTCGACCCAAGAGGCTACATGGGCTGTGGGAGAGTGAATACCATCCCTTAGTGGGCTGGTGGAAGTCCCACACTAGGCCCATGTGGCTGGGAAGAAAAACCCAAAGAGAAAAAGGTGGAAAAAGGCAAAAAGGCCAAAATAAGGAGGAGTCCTAGTCCTACTAGGATTGGAGGAGGATTCCTCCTCTCCTCCCACTTCGGCCGAAGCCTAGAGGGCTTGGCCCTTGCGCCAAGTCTCCTCCTCTCTTGCTCTTATATATACTAGAGGTTTTAGGGTTTTTGCACTTGATTTTCAGCCACGTGCTACTCGTTCCTCTAGTGCATAGTTTCTCCTCTAGATCGGTTTTCTGCAGTGCTTAGGCGAAGCCCTGCCAGAATTGCTCCACCACCATCGCCGCGGCACCATCATGCTGCCGGAGAACTCGTCTACCTCTCCGCTCCCTCTTTCTGGATCAAGAAGGCGGAGATCGTCATCGATTTGTACGTGTGCTGAACACGGAGGTGCCGTCCGTTCAGCGCTAGATCGGAAGGACCGTGATCAAGATTGCGAGACGGATCGTGATGAGATCGCGGGACGGATTGTGATGAGTTTGCGAGAAGGATCGTGATTGGATCGCGGGACGAATCGTGATGAGATCGCGGGATGCTCGGCGATTTGGATCGCGAAGACGTTCGACTACACCAACCGCGTTTCTTAACGCTTCCCGCTTAGCGATCTACAAGGGTATGTATATCCATTCTCCCTCTCGTAGATGCTCATCACCATGGATATATCTTGCGTGTGCGTAGGAATTTTTTTGTTTCCCATGCAACGTTCCCCAACAGTATCAAGAGGAATGTTTAACCAAGCGTGTTGTCCCTGTAACAGGTCGACATCAATTCTAGCCAACTTATGAGCTTCAAAATTTAAAGTTCTAAATCTATGTACAAAACCACAAGAACTAAAAGCTTTTTACATTGATATCTTTTATGATCCCACCATAAGTGCCCCCAATGCCTTGAGAATATGTTTCATTGCCTCCTTACAGTTAGATCCAATATGAAGATGTCGCATACCCAAATCTTATGTCAATGAAAAAGCTTGTCTGCATGCAATGGCTTCCAAACAATTTGAGTTCACAAGGCTATGAATGACCAAAATCGAGAACCCTAAATAAGTGTTGTCCCAGTCCCGACATATAGCTATTGTATCTCCTACATTTGTGATCCACAGATACCCCTACATCAATGTTAATCTTGGTAGAGCCCACTGGATGAGGTAACCATCTCTCCTATGCCCTAACTCCAGCCGTCGTAGTTATCGCATGTAGCGATAGTTGGTTGTTCACTTGATTGAGTTTTAAAATAAACATTGTGATGAAAAGGTCAGTTGTGGACTCTGATGTACGCCCTCATAGATAGGACATCCTCAGTTGAAAGCAAGGAAAAAAATAGCATGCTACAGCAAAATAGTGTCGACCTTAAAACATACTATTAGCGTTCTATATCTCGCTACAATGTGATATTACTAAGATGTTGTACATTGATATATTTAGCGAGGGAATTGCCAGTACGTTATAGCGTCCTATATTTTTCGTGGTTGGGAGTGAGTGTTGCCACAACAAAACTTTCAGCTTTGTAGGAACCATAACCTTTCACAGGGTGTCCCAAGATTTTCAAAAGCCAAATTATTTGATGAGCCAACTCATATCAAGCCAATCTTCCCTTCTCCTTTTAGTTGCAATGATCCTCCTATAGGACGACTTGGACTGTGAAAACCCCCGACTTCTCGAAACCCCATGACCAGAAATCATCAATGTTACATATCAAGATGTGCAACATATTCGTGGCTTCATAAGGAAGAAAAGCTTGCATGAGAATCCCCGGTGTATGTATACCAAATATGCTTGTTGTTTGACCACTAGAATATCTTATGCCCTTCGTTACAATGTATGGGACAACTAATTTACAAGTCCGAACCAATTTTGAAGGGGCTTATTTTTTAAGTTGTGGGAAGGCAGCTTATTTCTTAAGCCACCTAAAAGAAGTCCCCCTTGTACATTTGGTAGATAAAAAACTTTTGAATAAAGAATCTTCGAGTCATAATAGGAGGGTACTTCTCTCTAGTGTTTGGAAAAGAACAAAGAGAGCAAAGAAGCAAAGTTCAAAAAAAGGAGTAAAGCAGCAACGTAAAACGGGTGAACGTAATCCCATGGGCCGAAACGGTCGGAAACAGGCCCTTTTTTGTAGAACCCATAGGTACCTTTTTCTATCGTTCGTGTGGAGGCATAGGCGCTATGAAGGCCCAACACGGCTTTTCCCAGTGGAAAAATGCTGAGTCCACCCCACACTGGGCTGGACAACCCAACTGCTCAGGGTCGCACAAGGGGGATCAGCTCGCTAGAGGTGGTGTCCCCTAGGGCGAACCCTAGGGTTTAGACATCTTCCGGCGATCTTCCGCCGGAATCCTATCTCGCCGCCTATGCTTGAAGCGATCGGTGAGCCGTGACTTGGGCTGATCAAGGGGGTCCCCTGGGACTCTACCCGGCCTTGGACGAGGGGTCCTGTTCTCGCTTTTCAAGGGGTGGGCGTCTCAGCGCCAATCAGAATCAAGACCATGAAGGGAAGCTCAGGATCGCAAGGCAGGAAGGGGAAGGAGTATGCGGAGGATCTTCTGGTGCGGCTCACCTTGCAGGAGGAGGAAGAAGATGATTTCGTCTGGGAGGAGGAGTTGCCAGATCTGATGGAACCAGCGAAGTGGTTATCCATATCTAGGGTTCATACCCCTAAAACCTTCAGTCCTAATGCTTTGTATGGGGACATGAGGGCGGCTTGGAACCCGGCCAGGCCAGTAGTGTGAAGGAAGATTAGACAGAATCTTTTTATAACACAATTTGGCTGCCTTGCGCATTGGAACAAAGCAATGAAAGAGGGACCCTGGCTCTTTAGAGACCAAGCTGTGATCCTTGGGGAATATGACGGGTTTAAGAACCCCGATGCTTTCAAACTTGATAGGCTTGGGGTTTGGGTGTAAATCCACCGATTGCCGGATAAGTTCCTCATAGAGCCGACGGTGAAGGGTTTAGCTTCACGGATCGGCGAGGTCGAAGAAGTTTAGCTGAAGCTCCCGGTAGGGTTTTTTGGTGAGTTTGTGAGAGTGCGAGTCAAGATAGATATAAATGCAAAAATAAAACGATGTGTCACAGCCAAGAAGGGGGAGGAGAGGGTTAAATACCAGGTCAAGTATGAGAAGTTGCCCATATTCTGCTACAACGGTGGAGAGTTTGGTCACTGGCATGAGGAATGCGGCGAAGGAGAACATGATGAATCAAAGTTTGAATGGGGAGATTTTCTGTTTGCAGATAATGTGAGGATTAGAGCGGCAGGCCATGGCACTGCTTAGCCTCAGAGGGGAAGGACCGGCCCTAGGATGGGAGGCCGTGGAAGGGGTCGGGAGCAATTTTATCCGAGCCAGAGTTGGCGGTTTAATGCAAGACAAAATCAAAACCAGACGGTTGATTCTGCTGCTGTGCAGGAGAGTCCGAAGGATATGGAGGGAAACATGGCTCCAAAGACAAGCACTATGCCAGCTTCGATGACAGATATAGTCCTACAGTCAAACAAAAGAGGCTCACGTGAGAATGGAAGTACGTTAAATGACGAAAATGCGGCGGTCACAGAACCAGGGTCCTCGCTTGCACTGGTGGTGGGGGAAAAATGCCCCTAGTCCCCCCGCTCTTGCTTGTGTATGTGTCACCGAGGAAGGAATATAAGAGGAAAAAGAAAGATGACAAGGAGGCCCAATCTGAGATAGAGGACAATGATATGGAAAAGAGTGCAACACCCAAAGAAGCGCCATCGGCGGCCTCCCCCGAGGAGTGCCGCCAAGCACAATAAACCTATTATGTTGGAACTGTGGGGGTTTAGGCAACGCCCCGACAGTTCAAGAGCTGTGCGAGCTCGCGCTAAAGTTTGCCCCTAAAGTACTCTGTGTATTGGAAACCCAAATAAATAGAGATCGAGCTGAAAGTTTAGCAAGTACTTTAGGTTTTGATTGCTCTTTTGTTGTTAGTTCCATGGGTAGGAGTGGTGGACTCGTGATGTACTGGAATAATGAAATAAAGGTGGAGAATTTGGGTTACTCGCAATATCATATTGATGCTAAGACATCAGATCTAGGAGGTGAGCCATGGAGACTAACTTGTTTCTATGGGGAGGCCCAAACGCATCTACAACATAGAACATGGGATACAATGAAAAAACTGGCTTCTCTTCAGGATATGTCGTGGGCCTGCATCGGGGATTTCAATGAAGTCCTCAAATATGATGAACATGATGGTATCGGTCAGAGGAGTCAAACGCAAATCCAAGGATTTCGTGATGCAGTGGACGTGTGTGGGCTGGCTGATTTTGGCTTCCAAGGACGGAAGTGGACATTCGAGAAGGAGGTGACAGGAGGATCTTATACTAGTGTGAGATTGGACCGGGCTCTCGGTTCAGGCGAGTGGTGCGCACAGTTCCCACTAGCTGTTGTCGAGCACGTAAAAGCGGCAACCTCTGACCATTCGCCGATTCTGCTTAAACTTGCTCCTTCAGCTAACAGGAAAGGAGGGAGAAAAATCTTCCGGTACGAGTGCATGTGGGACACACACGAGCAGTTGATCCCTACTATTCGGAGTGCATGGGAGCCAAATGGCCCCAATCTAATGGTCGCCCAAGTGCGGTCGAACCTGCTGGAGTTGTCCAACAACCTAGGAGTTTGGAGCCAGAAAACTTTTGGTAGCGTGAGGACCGAAATAAAAAAGGCAAAGAAATCTTTGGATAGCTTAAGGAATGACCCAGGCAGAGTTGTCCCGAGCCGCATTGAGATCAAGACTAATGATCGCCTGATTGAATTGTATCTTCGTGAAGAGCTAATGTGGCGTCAGAGATCTCGTGTGCAGTGGCTGTCTAAGGGAGATCGCAATACTCATTTTTTCCACCTCAAGGCATTGATGCGGCGATGGAAGAATTTGATCAAAGCTCTTCAGAAGCAAGATGGACAACTGACCGACGACCTCACGGAGATGCAGTAGCTTGCACTGGAGTTTTATAAAAATCTGTACACGTCGGAGGGCGTCCAAGGTGGAGACGAGGTGCTACAACATGTGCCCGCAAAAGTGACGTGAGAGATGAATGAGAAACTAATGAAGCCATATACGGACAAAGAGGTAAAGTGTGCATTGTTTCAGATGTTCCCAACGAAGGCCCCAGGACCAGACGGGTTCCCCGCACATTTTTTCCAGCGTCATTGGGATATTTGTGGAGAGGCTGTTACACGGGCAGTTTTGGGCATTGTTCGAGGGGAGGAAATCCCTTCATGTGTGAATGACACTTTGCTGGTTCTAATTCCAAAGGTAGCTAACCCAACTCTCTTATCACAATTTCGCCCCATCAGTCTATGTAACGTGTTCTATAAGATAGCATCGAAGGTCCTTGCAAACCGGTTGAAAGTGGTACTTCCAGAAATCATCTCTGAGGAACAGTCAGCTTTTGTTCCAGGTAGACTAATCACTGATAATATTATCTCAGCTTATGAATGTCTGCATTTCATGAAAAGTAACATGTCAAAATCAAACAACCATTGTGCCCTAAAATTAGACATGATGAAGGCGTATGACAGGGTGGAGTGGAGCTATCTGGAAGCAATAATGAGGAAATTAGGCTTTGTAGAACAGTGGATAAAAGTTGTTATGACTATGGTGAGTACTGTTTCTTTCTCAATACTATTCAATGGTGCTCGGTTGGAGGAATTTAAACCAACCAGAGGAATTTGGCAGGGAGATCTTATATCTCCATACCTATTCTTATTAGCAGCAGAGGGCCTTTCGTGCTTGATGAAGTCTCGGAAGGAATCATCCCAGCTCAGCGGCATTAAGGTGGCTCGGACGGCTTCGTCGGTGAATCATCTTTTATTCGCGGATGATAGCCTGTTGTTTTTTAAGGCGTGTGTTGATGGAGCTGAACAGGTATCAAACCTACTGGAAACCTACTGTATGGCCTCGGCCAGAGGATAAACAGGGACAAATCTTCTATTTTCTTCAGTAAGGGGTGTCCACAGATAGTTAGGGATGCAGTTAAGGGATGTTTGCATGTTCCTAATGAATCCTTGAGCGATAGATACCTAGGCATGCCTACTGAGGTGGGACACTCAAAGATGGGCACATTTAAGTATCTCAGCGACCGAGTCTGGGACAAGGTAAAAGGATGGATGGGTAAATGTTTATCTGCCGGAGGTAAAGATGTATTGATAAAGTCTGTAGCACAGGCCATCCCAGTTTATTCAGTGTCATGTTTTAAGCTCCCTAGAGGGCTATGTAATCATCTAAATTCTATCATAAGGAAGTTTTGGTGGGGCTGCAAACAGGGTCAGAGAAAACCAGCTTGGGTGTCCTGGGAGGTGATGACAAGACCCAAATATCTGGGAGGATTGGGCTTCAGAGATTTTGAACTTTTTAACCTTGCACTCTTAGAAAGGCAAGCCTGGAGGATCTTACAAGATCCAGAATCTCTCAGTGCCAGAATTTTGAAAGCTTCATATTATCCGGACACAGACTTCCTCAGTGCCGAGCTAGGTACAAAGCCCTCGCAGATTTGGAGAGCAATTCTAGAAGGGAAAGACATTCTCAAACAAGGCTTAATCCGCAGAATTGGCAATGGACGTATGACGAATATTTGGGCTGACAATTGGATACCCAAAGAAGCATCGCTCCATCCAATTGTATCAAGGGTGGCGAACCCTCCTCAGTTGGTCTCTGAACTTTTGTTACCAACGTTGGCAGCATGGAACGAATAGCTTGTAAGGGCCATCTTCTTGCCTATTGATGCCGAGTCAATTCCGAAACTGCCGGTCTATACGAGGAACATTGATGATTTCTGGGCATGGCATCCGGATAAGAAGGGAATGTTCTTGGTAAGCTCAGCATATAGATTCCTGATCAAAACCAAAACTGAGAGGGAGGGCTGGCTGCATGAGGAGGTAGGAGTTTCCAGTAATGAGAGAGAAGAGAAAGACTAGTCGAAGCTATGGGGCATTACAGTTCCATCGAAGATCAAAGTTTTTCTTTGGCGTTTGGCTCGGCACTCCCTGCCAACGACCGATGTGCTGCATAGGAGGAACATGGAGACTAGAGATGCATGCCCACTTTGCGGGGCTCTTGATTCTTGGCATCATGCATTGCTGTCTTGCACCTCGGCGAGGTGCACCTGGGCACTTGCTGAACCTAAACTAGTTGCGATGATGGCGGATAACGGCAAGACTAGGGCGAAGAACTAGTTGTTTGGTCTGAGAGATAATATGGATCATTCTACCTTTGTGTCAATGGTAGTCACGCTCTGGGCTATATGGTATGCGAGGAGGAAGGCAGTCTATGAGGGAATATTTCAATCTCCACAGCAAACATCGTCATTTGTAAAATCGTATATTCAAGACCTTGGACAATTACCCAAAGCTGGGGATAGGAAAGCTAGCATGGCGCCACACCATGCCGTGCCTAATACATGGATAGCTTCACCTAAAGGTGTCATGAAGATGAATGTTGATGCAGCGGTGGCTCGTAATCAACACGGGGGAGCGGTGTCAGCTGTGTGCAGGGATCACATAGGACTTTACCTTGGATCATCAGCACTAGTGGTCCGAAGCATTTCTGACCCAACGATGTTGGAAACAATTGCTTGCAGGGAAGCACTGGCCCTGGCAAAGGATCTTGGCGTTTCAAGTTTCATTGTGGCTTCGGACTGCCTTGGAGTGGTCAGAGATATCAACTTGGGAACAAGAGGACCACATGCAGCAGTGATGCATGAAATAACAGAGCGAAGAAGTGGCTTTACCTCCTGTTCTTTTATTCATGAGCTTAGAAATCATAATTTTGAAGCTCATAATCTTGCCAAATTCTTTTGTAATCTCAGTTTAGGTAGACATGTCTGGTTGGATGCTCCTCATGACCCGAACTGTGTACCTATGAACATCCTTGAAATTCAATAAAGTTGGCGAGATTTTCTAAAAAAGCTCACCAGAGGTGGTGCGTGCATGGGAGCCGGAGCCGGCATCCACAGTGCACTACACAGCCCTAAGCGCAAAGCTCCCTCCCTCCCGTGACAAAAAGTGGCGGTGCAGGTGCCGCCACATCACCAGCTTTCCCTCCCTCCCTCCCGGGCGTTGACGCACACGACGGCCAGGCAACCATCGCCATATGGCCTTTGACCCCTGGAGATTTGCTTCCTGCTCTCTCGTCGCACAGTCACAGCAAACGATCTCCCACGCCACGTGCGCACTGGCCGGCCGGAGAAACACCCTCCTCGTGGAAGCTCAGAATCGGACTATGTACACACTCGACACCATTCTGGCATGGCTGAAAACCATGCTCACCGTGCTTTGCTTTGCTTTGCTTCACAATGGTGGAGTGGGTTGGGGAGGACGGAGGAAGAAGGCGTGTGACGAGGATATATACCTAGGGTAGGGTCCTAGGCACGTCCCACATACCCTACCTAACGACACCGCATGGGAGGACTTGAAGATCAAGCATGAACTTCCGAGTGGATCCCTGGAGACGTTCAAAGCCACTCGATAGTAATCCACTCGGAGACTCCCGCTCTCACTCGACAGTCGCGTGTCACTCAGAAGACCTTGCTTTCACTCGACGCCAGAAGACCAGGAGCCATCATCAAGAGCCAAACGGGCAGAGGCTGGTTCAATGATCATTAGTAGCTTTTATTACGTACGTTAGCTGTAACGGCAGACTTTAATCCCACGACCAGGCCCTTTGATGTGGGGCAATTATGAGGGGCAGCGAACTCTATATAAACCGCCCCGCCCCTCCTACACAAGGGTTCACAACCATTGTAATATCTATACTCCACTCGACATAAAGCTCCCAAGCACTAAGACGTAGGGCTGTTACCTCCACGAGAGGGGCCTGAACTCATACATCCATGTGTACACCCTCGTCATAGCTAGGACTCTACCCTCTCCCTTCGTACCCCTACCATCTACTATTAGGCTCGTTCCCACGACAGTTGGCGCCCACCGTGGGGCAGGCGTCTAAGTGACTTCCGACGAGGTTGCGATTTTCATCCTTCGACATGTCTTCTGGCGGTGTTTTTGCTCTGGGCCATGAGATCCGTTTTGGAGCGCTCACCTTCATCGCCGACGATTCGGCATGGCTCTAGGAGGCGCCTCTCGATGTCGAGGCGCTCCCGGTACGCCGGGTCGCGCACTTCCACGCAAGCCCCTATGGCGTGTTGCTGCGACAGCCGTCGCCGCCCCCTACGCGTCGGCTCCTCTCGTCGTTCGTGGTCGCAAGCGGTCCGGCCGCTCACGACTCCAGCGGTGGGTCGAACACACAGCGGTGCATCAAGCTTCTCCGCAGGTTGCCATGCTCAAGCCCACCAAGTCCCTTCATGACGTGTTCGAGTCGGATTCCGATCCATTCGACGTGCCTTTCGAGTGCAAAAGCTACGATCCCGCAGCGGAGGTTTTGATGGCGGGCTCTCGTTAGAGTTCACCGCCTGGCTTCAGCCGTGTCAAGCGCGAGGCTGGAGGTCCATCGAATGTGCAGCTGTGTCGTGATGAGGTCCTTCATACCCCCATCGCCGGCGCGATTGCCGAGGCCCAAGCTTTGGAGGCCGCGCACATTCGTCTAGAAGAGCTCCAGGCAGAGATTGACGAGCGCGCTCGCCAGCGCCTGCCGTGCCCCAGTCGACGTCATTGACAACTGTTTCCAACTAGGTCGCACGATGGCGTTGAGGTATATCGAACTCCTGTGCTAAATGTTGTTGCTGCTGCTAGGATAGCGGATTCCATTCAGCCGTCCCGGTCAGAGGCTGGTAGAGGGCTGTTGCGGATTAGAGCGCTGTTGGATGCAACACAACGTCAGAATTCAGTAGTTTCTCAGTCCCGTAACAGGATTTACAGCAATTCACCCAAGGCAGAGACCGTTCAGTCGACACACAGCCCTAGATCTCCCTTGCGTCGTAGAGGCGGCGGTTTTCGTGAAGGCCAAGACAGAGATCAGCATCACCGCGAAGACCACCATCGAGTGCTCACTCCTCCGCGGAGTGGTCCGTACGCGCCCCGACGCTAGGACAACAGACACTCCCACGGTGATGAGCAGGACGCGAACTTTGACGCCCGCACCTATCTAGTTTAGAAGCGGATCGACAAGGGCAGAGCCTACAGGGAAGGACTCGACAGAGATGTTCCGAGTGGAAGCTAAGCTGTGGTGTCTGGTCCGGAGTGTTTTAGCAGAGCTATACGTTCTGTAGAGATTCCCCCCAATTTCAGAATGGCGGCGGGGATCGGAAAGTTTTCTGGTGAAACAAAACCAGAGACTTGGTTAGATGATTACCGAGTCGCTGTGCAGATTGGCGGTGGAAATGACAATGTCGCAATGAAGCACCTGCCCCTCATGTTGGATGGTTCAGCTCGAGCTTGGTTGAATCGTTTGGCTCCTTCCAGCATACATTGTTGGGAAGATCTTGCCTGAGTGTTTGTCCGGACCTTTGAGGGCACTTGCAAGCGCCCCACGGGTCTGGTCGACTTACAACATTGCATCCAAAAGCCCAATGAAACCTTAAGGGATTATATTCAGCGATGGTCCACCCTGCATCATATGGTGGAGAATGTGTCGGAACACCAGGTTGTTTGTGCCTTCAAGGCCGGTGTGAGATACGGGGAGCTATACCTGAAGTTCGGGTGCACTGGTGACATTTCACTCGGCAAGATGATGGAAATTGCCACTCGCTACGCCAATGGCGAGGAAGAAGACCGCCTCCGTAGTGGCAAAGGAAAAACAGTTTCAACGAGTCTGGCGGCGACAACAATCGGAAACAGAAGCGGAAGGCTGAAGACCCGGCTCCGGCAGAGGCAGCAGCACTGGCGACTCAGTGGAAGAACAAGGGCAAAGCCAAGGCTCAGTATGCCCCCAAGAAGGGGAAGGGCCAGTCAGGAATTGATAACTTGGATCAGCCGTGTGTAATTCACACGAGGAAAGATGTAGAAGGCAACCTAATTTTGCCCAAGCACACCACTCGACAGTGTCGAACCCTTATCCAGCAATTCAAGGGAGACCAGTCGAGTGCGAAATCTCCTGAAAAAGAAGATGAAGATGAGGAAAAGGAAACATTCCCGGATGTCGCCACTACATTGGTGATCTTTGCTGATGTCGAGAGCAAGAGTCGTCTGAAAGTCATCAATAGAGAAATCAACATGGCTGTGCCAGACACCCCCACCAACCTCAAATGGTCTCAATATGCTATCACATTTGACCAGACAGACCATCCTGCTCCTGTGGCCACTCCCGGTCGACAGGCTCTGGTAGTTGATCTGGTGGTGCAGGGGACTCGACTCAGAAAGGTCCTCATGGACGGCGGCAGCGGCCTGAACATCCTGTATGCGGATACCCTGAAAGGGATGGGCATTCCGATGTCCCGTCTGAGCGAGAGTAGCATGCATTTTCACGGGGTCATCCCAGGAAAGAAGGCCAAGTCACTCGGCCAGATAGCATTGGATGTGACATTCGGAGATAGCAAAAATTTCCGAAAAGAAAAGTTGACATTTGAAGTCATGGATTTCAAGAGTGCTTACCACGCCATCTTGGGTCGACCCGCTTATGCACGTTTCATGGCCCGACCATGTTACGTGTATCTCAAGTTGAAAATGCCGGGCCCTAAGGGCGTGACCACGGTCACTGGCAATCGACAGCGGGCCGAAGAGTGTCTCCAGCAAGGATCCAAGATCGCCGAGCAACAAATGGCCATGGTCGAGCTGGAGGAGTACAAGAAAACCGCTGATCCTGTTGATTTGCTCCGTTCAAAAAAGTCAGCTTTTGAGTCGGCATTTTAGTCGGCAGGGGAAGTGAAGAAGGTGCACATCCACCCGAATGATCCAACTGCTGCCCCGATGAATATCTCAACAACACTCGATAGTAAATAGGAAGCCGAGCTCATCCAGTTTGAGAACTGGGATATCTTTGCATGGAAGCCTGCTGACATGTCGGGGATTCCCAGGGAGCTAGCTGAGCACCGTCTGCGAGTGGATTCAAAAGCCAAGCCCGTCAGGGAGCATTTGCGTCGATCCGCGACAGAGAAGCGCAAGGCAATCGGAGAAGAAGTGGCCCGTCTCTTGCAAGCCAAGTTCATACGGGAGATTTACCACTTCGAGTGGCTCTCGAATGTTGTGATGGTGCCCAAGAAAGATAAGTCATTGCGCATGTGCATTGACTTCAAACATCTCAATAAGGTGTGCCCAAAAGACCATTTTCCGCTCCCCCGCATAGATCAAATTGTTGACTAGACAGCGGGGTGTGAGCGTTTATCGTTTTTGGATGCCTATTCTGGGTACCATTAGATCCGTCTGTATGGCTCGGACGAAATAAAGACAGCCTTCATCACCCCGTTCGGGTGCTTTTGCTACATCACCATGCCTTTTGATCTTAAGAATGCCGGTGCTACTTTTATGCGCATGATTCAGAAATGCTTACTCGACCAAATCCCTCGGAATGTCGAGGCGTACATGGATGATATAGTGGTCAAGTCCCGCAAAGGCTCCAACCTACTGACTGACTTGGCCGAGACATTCGCCAATCTTAGGCGATTCGACATAAAGCTGAATCTGGCCAAATGTACCTTCGGTGTCCCTGGTGGCAAGTTGCTCGGTTTTCTCGTTTCCGAGCGAGGAATTGATGTCAATCCCGAGAAGATCAGCGCCATTACCCGTATGAAGACTCCCGTGCGAGTGCACGACGTTCAGAAGCTCACAGGTTGCCTGGCAGCATTGAGTCGATTCATTTCTCGTCTTGGTGAGAAGGCTCTGCCCTTATATCAGTTGATGAAGAAGTCTGACACATTCGACTGGACTCCCGAAGCCGAAGCAGCCTTTGTTGAGCTCAAAGCCCTGCTCTCCACCTAGCCGGTGCTTGCCGCTCCTGCCAGCAAAGATCCCTTGCTCCTGTACATCACGACCACAAATCAGGTCGTCAGTACAGTGCTGACTATTGAGCGAGAAGAGGAGGGTAAAGCCTATAAAGTCCAACGACCAGTTTATTATGTCTCGGAAGTATTGTCCCCCTCAAAGCAAAGATATCCACACTATCAGAAGCTGGTGTATGGTATTTACCTATCAGCAAAGAAGGTGGCGCAATATTTCCAAGACCATTCAATCTCAGTGATGCTCCTTTATCCGAGATCTTCAATAATCGCGACGTATCAGGTTGAGTGTCTAAATGGGCAATTGAGCTTGGACACTTTGACATCAGATTTGAGGCCAAGAAGGCAATCAAGTCCCAAGCATTGGCAGATTTCATGGCCGAGTGGACCGAACAACAACAACCCACCCAAGTTCACTCGACGCATTGGACAATGTTCTACGACAACTCCAAAATGTTGAACGGGTCCGGTGCTGGTGTTGTTTTGATATCCCCCAGAGGCAACAAGCTCAGCTATGTCTTGCAGATTCATTTTGATTCCTCCAACAATGAGGCAGAGTATGAAGCACTTTTGTATGGGTTGCGCATGGCTATATCACTCGGCGTCAAGCGTCTGATGGTTTATGGTGACTCAGATTTGGTGGTGAATCAAATGTTGAAAGAATGGGATGTTAGAAACCCCGCCATGACTGGATACTGCAATGCAGTCCAGAAGTTGGAGAAGAAATTTGAAGGCCTGGAACTTCACCATGTTCCTCGACTGAAAAATCAAGCTGTTGATGAGTTGTCCAAGATTGGTTCCACTCGACGGCCTGTCCCTAGCAGGGTGTTCCTGGAGCATTTGCACGCTCCTTCGATTCTAGAGGATCCCTTCAACGAAGAGCCCCCACAAGCTTTAAGCTCCTCTGACTCGACTGAAGTTGATGTTCCTGCTGTGATTGACCTGGTCATGGAGGTGCTAGTTATCATACCCGACTGGACTGTGCCATATATTGCCTATATCCTCAAACAAGAGCTCCGTGAAGACGAAGCAAAGGCTCGACAGATTGTGCGCCGGTCCAAGGCTTTCACTGTGATGGGAGATCAGCTATTCAGAGAGAGAGTGACTAGTGTCACCCAGCGCTGCATTTCCCCCGAGGAAGGTCGGATGATTCTAGACGAAATCCACTCGGGAACTTGCGGCCACCATGCATCTTCAAGGGCGATTGTCGCTAAAGCATACGGAGCTAGTTT
Source organism: Hordeum marinum (assembly GCA_022496015.1). Classification (NCBI taxonomy): domain Eukaryota; kingdom Viridiplantae; phylum Streptophyta; class Magnoliopsida; order Poales; family Poaceae; genus Hordeum; species Hordeum marinum. The sequence goes on from CM039678.1 coordinate 453,975,213, forward strand.
TTACTGGCCACGAGCTAATGAGATGGCTAAGGACATCGTTGATCACTGCGAAGGCTGCCAGTTCTATGCGAATCTATCACACAAGCCAACGTCTGCTCTGAAGACAATCCCTCTCGCCTGGCCGTTTTCAGTTTGGGGACTCGACATGGTTGGTCCCTTCCGACCTGGAAAAGGAGGATTCACCCACCTGTTGGTAGCAGTCGACAAATTCACCAAGTGGATTGAAGCCAAGCCCATCAAGAAGCTTAATTCCCGCACGGCGGTCACGTTCATGAGGGAGATCATTATCCGGTATGGCATTCCGCACAGCATCATCATGGACAATGGCACTAATTTTGACTCGGAAGAATTCAGGAGATTCTGTAACTCCCAAGGCACCCGAGTGGATTGCGCTTCCGTTGCACATCCTCAAACCAATGGGCAAGTTGAGCGGGCTAATGGTCTCATTCTGCAAGGTTTGAAGCCTCGTCTCATGCGCGATTCGGATCATGCCGCCGGTGCGTGGGTAACTGAGCTGCCGTCTGTTTTGTGGGGATTGAGGACAACACCTAATCGGTCGACTAGACGAACTCCTTTCTTCCTTGTCTATGGTGCTGAAGCCATATTGCCGAGCCCACAATTCTCCTCGAGTGGAGCTATATTCTGAGGCTGAAGCTGAACAGGCCAGACAGGATGGGGTAGATCTTCTGGAGGAGGAGTGTGAGATGGCTCTGATCCGGACCACTGCCTATCAGCAAGACCTACGGCGCTTCCATGCAAGGAATGTCAAAAGCCGAGCGTTACATGAAGGAGATTTGGTGCTCCGAGTGAATCAACACCGACCTCATAAGCTTGCTCCTGCATGGGAAGGTCCTTTTGTCGTCACTAAGTTGCTAAAAAACGGAGCCTATCACCTGTATAATCTCATGAAACAGATAGATGAGCCACGAGCCTGGAATGCAGACCTGCTCCAGCATTTTTACACTCGAGACAAGAGTTTTCTGATGTAATAAGAGTACTTCATCAATGCAATTCGTGTTTCTGCGATTAATACTTCGTCGATTCCAACCATGCAGTTACATTCTTGGGGATACTCCGAGTGATGAGCAATCCTCACACTCGGGGGCTTAGTTGCGAAACATGTTTCGCCTAAGTTATAAACCCTGTCAGGTGGATAGCAGTCCATTCACTCGACGGCCTATTTGCGAATCCGTCTTCGCTTGGGTTAAAAACCTCATCGAGTGGATAATAATCCATTCACTCGACAACTTAGATGCGAATCGACATTCACCTAAGTTCAAATATACTTCAAGTGATGAGTGATCCTCACACTCGGGGTCTTAGCTGTGAAACATGTTTCACCTAAGTCAAAAACCCTGTCGGGTGGATAGCAGTCTATTCACTCGATGGCCTATTTGTTAATCCGTCTTCGCTTGGGTTTAAAAAAAAAACCTCGTTGAGACAATGGTAATCCATTCACTCGACAACTTAGCTGCGAATCGGCATTCGCCTAAGTTCAAATATACTTCGAGTGATGAGCAATCCTCACACTCGGGGGCTTAGCTACGAACACGTTTCGCCTAAGTTAAAAACCTCGTCGAGACGATGGTAATCCAATCACTCGACAACTTAGCTACGAATCGACATTCGCCTAAGTTCAAATATACTTCGAGTGATGAGCAATCCTCACACTCGGGGGCTTAGCTGCGAAACATGTTTCGCCTAAGTCAAAAACCCTGTCGGGTGGATAGCAGTCTATTCACTCGACGGCCTATTTGCGAATCCGTCTTCACTTGGGTTCAAAAAAAACCTCGTTGAGACGATGGTAATGCATTCACTCGACAACTTAGCTGCGAATTGACATTCGCCTAAGTTCAAATATACTTCGAGTGATGAGTAATCCTCACACTCGGGGGCTTAGCTGCGAACACGTTTCGCCTAAGTTAAAAACCTCGTCGAGACGATGGTAATCCATTCACTCGACAACTTAGCTGCGAATTGACATTCGCTTAAGTTCAAATATACTTGGAGTGATGAGCAATCCTCACACTCGGAGGCTTAGCTGCGAACACGTTTCGCCTAAGTTAAAAACCTCGTCGAGTGGATAATAATCCATTCACTCGACAACTTAGCTGCGAATTGACATTCGCCTAAGTTCAAATATACTTCGAGTGATGAGCAATCCTCACACTCGAGGGCTTAGCTGCGAAACACGTTTCGCCTAAGTTAAAAACCTCGTCAGGTCGATAGTAATCCATCCACTCAACAACTTAGCTGCGAATCAACATTCGCCTAAGTTCGAAAATACTCCGAGTGATGAGCAATCCTCACACTCAGGGGCTTAGCTGCGAACATGCTTCGCCTAAGTTAAAAACAAACTCAGTCGAACAGACGATTGAAAGCCAAATACGAACAAAATCCAAAGGGTAAACCATGGATAAACATTTCGTATGAAAGCAAATGTGCTCAGACCCAAGGCCTGAACGAAGTTTTTAAGGATACAAATCCACTCAGCATACCGAGGCAAATTTAACTTTCAAAGACAAGTTTTTCAAGCAGGAGACGGACTGGCGGGCTCGATGAAAGTGTCCAGGTCGATGCCGTCGGCGATTCTGGTGGCCGCTTCGATGAAGGTCTGCATGAAGTCCTCGAACTGGAGTTTCTTCGTGTTGACCACCTGAAGCTCCTTCAGCCTCTCCTCCTTCACGTCCCTGCAATGGACCCTGACGAGTGATAACGCCACGTCGGCCCCACAACGAGCGGCAGATTTCTTCCAGGCCTGCACTCGACTTGGAAGTTCGTCCAGGCGAGCCATCATAGAGTTGAGGTCGAGCTGAAGAGTTTCCTTAGGCCATAGCTCTTTGTCGATTCTCTCCATCACAGACTTTAGCCGGACAAGATACGCCTGGACGCCCTGGAGCCAGAAATTGAGTCGGAGCATGTTCATGGCCACCGCGTTTGCGACCGGAGACTTGGTGGGATCCAGATTGGGCTCAACCTCCTCCGTCTCCATCTCAAAGTCTTGGCAGAATTCTGTTGAAGAATGGAGAATGGGAGGAGAATTGGTGAACTGCGACCCTCAAAGATTTTACAAAGCTCAGTCGACAAAAATACTTACCGTCGAGCAGAATATACATCTTACTTGAGAACTCGCCCAAATGCTTCTCCAGGCCATTGCTCCTCTTGTTCAGCTGCTCGGCCCTTTTGACGAGGTCCGCGCGCTCCTGCTTCAGCTTGGTGTTCTCCTCTTCCAGCTTCTGGGCGGCCGCTAGCTTCTGATCTGCAGCTTCAGTTTTGTCCCTGGCCACCCGTTGGGCGTCGGCGAGTGCTTTGTCCTTCTCCTCCAGTGCCTTCTTCATGGAATCTAAAGAAACAACATTGTTGAGTCGCGCTTGGAGTCGACGGTTTTCATTGCGCACGTCTGTTCGAGTGAGAGCAATCGGTTCAAAACGTGAAAAGTGAAGATGGGAATGCTGACAGTCGATAGTAATTACCTCCCAGAGACTTCAGCTCAGCACGCGCTCGCTCCAGGGCGTTGTTGGCGACTGCCAGATCCACCCGCAACCGGTTCCTTTCATCCTCCATGTCCTTGTACTGCATCCCAAGTTCGCAAGCCGTCTGGAACCAACAAAAGACAGGAGTTCAATCAGCAAGTAGTTCCTGGACAGTCGAGTGAGTTATGAACACCGGCGAATGACCATCTTGGAAGAATTCAAGCAGAAAGTCCACTCGACATGTCGAGTGGCTCTGGCGCTCCGCGCGCCATAAACAAATTCAAAAGTTGTCTCTATTAAGACCCCTGCCGATGCAAGCACTCGACAATGGTCTCGGGGACTACACCCAATGGGTGTGCTAAGAGCGCCCTCACTGAGACGGTTAACTCTCAATCCGTCGAGTAACTCATCAGAAAAACAACACTCGACATGTCAAGTGACCCCAGTACCACGCGTACGACAAGTTTTCAAGCCTACTGTTTATCGTCTGTGATGAACAGTAGCCTCGGGGACTACACCCAGTGGGTGCACTTAGCGTGTCCCTACTAGTTATTCAAACATTTGACAAGGTCAGCCCTGTCACGACACTTGACCCATCGAGTGACGCACCTCCCTACTCTATGAAGTGCAGTCTATCCTTATGCAGCATCATATCATGCTTTGCCACTAATGTCCATGAAACCTGCAAGGTAGCTACGGAGTGGTGTGATTCAAAAGCAAAATGTATCCTGTATACAATAAACGCTAAAGACCCCTGCCGATGCAAGCATTAGACAGCGGTCTCGGGGACTACACCCAGTGGGTGCGCTAAGAGCGCCCCACTAAGATGGTTAATTCTCGATCCGTCGAGTAACTCGTCAGAAAATACACTCGACATGTCGAGTGATGCTAGTACCACGCGTACTATCAATCCCAATCCTACTCGACTACGATCCGATCTATTCGAGTGGAGAAAGTTCAAACATTCTATGGCAATCACCCAGTGGGTGTACAACAGCCAAGAAAAGACAAGAATTCAATCAACAATGGACTTACAATCGAACTTACTCGGACATTGGTGCGGAGGGTTGCGCTGACGTCAAAAGCCAGTTTGCTGGCCTCGTACGCCTTCTTGGTCCTCAGCATGAGCTGCTCCGCCTGGATCATGGCTTCCTTCGCAGCCCCGGTTTGATCTTTCAGGGTGCGATGCAGAGAGAAGGCCGTCATAGGTGGGGTCGGCGTGGTCGCAGGAGCAGCTGAGGCAGTCTGAGAGGGCTCAGTTGGAGTCGACGCCACAACGGTCGAAACGGTTGGAGGAGCATGTGATAGAGGTACTACAGGTTCAGCCCTGGGTTGTGTCGAGTTACCTCCCCCCTGGGAAGACTCTGCAGTCGACCGCTGAAGTGCTTGCGCCAATGACGCTCCTTGGATGCGAGGGCGCGGAGTGTCAAGTCTCTCCTCGTCGTCCTCCACCTGAATGACCCCTGCATCGACAACCGACGGTGTTAACATCTGCATATGTCGAGTCCCATTTGGACGAACCAACAACTATCTAACCTCTATGAGAAGTGGCCGCGTCAGCAGTGTCGACATCCATTGCATCCCCTCCATCTGGATGAGGCGAAGACACAGATATAGCAGCTCTGACGAATTGAGTGGCATTCGGTCAAATACAACTCCAGACTTTAGTCGATAGAACAAGTAAGGAAATAAACTCTTACGTGGAGACGACAGGCACTGTCACCCTCATGCGAGGCAGAGGCTTGCGAGGCTTGGTGACGGCTTGCTTGGGCTGCTTAGCCATTTTTTCGCTCGGCTCAGCGGTCGAGGGGAGGCTACGCTTCAGGTTCTTCTCACTAGGGCCCGGAGCCCTGTCCTCAACAGTCGACGGATCTTGGCGGGACTTGGTGCGGCTTTCGCGGCGGGGAGGTGACTCAATTTCTTTCTCCTCGCCGGAGTCCTCATATTCTTCCTCGGAGTCGGAAGAACCGTCACCGTCAACACTGCCGCCCTCGCTCACCATGCCATCTTCAACATGGTTCCCGTTAGGAACGGGCGAGTGCATGTGTGTCCATTCCTGCATGATTCAAGCAAAGAAGTCAGTTCAATATATCACTCGATAGTACAATACATCAGTCGACATCACACAACTCACCAGGTTCTTCGACGGGTTTTCGGCCGAATATGCTCGGATCCTCTTGGCTCCCAAAGGATTGTCGCAGGCCCCGGTGATGCTACGGAGCCATTGCTCGACAGTTTTCTAAGGAACTTCCTCAGGATGCACCCTTGTTGGGTCCTCAGGGCCCGCGTAGTGCTACATGGTGTGGTCTCTAGCTTGGAGCGGCTGGATACGTCGACCGAGAAACGTCTCCAACAGATCCATGCCGGTCACCCCGCCCCGGATCAGCTGCACCACCGCTTCAACCAAGATGCCTACTTGGACGTGCTCCTCTTTAGTCACCTTCAGGGACTTGGGAACAGCCGGACGGTCAGGTGTATATGGGGGAAGGCCAGTCGACATATTGGGCGATGCTGCATCCTTGCAGTAGAACTAGGTCGACTGCCAACCTCTTACAGACTCAGGAAAGGTCATGGCAGGGAAGGAGCTACGAGCTCTTTTCTGAACTCCTAACCCACCGCACAGCTGGAGCACGTGGGTCTTCCCATCAGCGGGGAGGGCTTTCTTCACAATCTGGGATCTGACCGTGAAGAGATGTTTGAACAATCCCCAATGGGGAGAGCAGCCCAGGAAACATTCGCATAGAGTGACGAATGCAGACAGATAGGCTATGGTGTTAGGCGAGAGGTGGTGCAGTTGGGCATCGAAAAAATTCAGAAAGCCCCTAAAGAACGGGTGGGGCGGTAGAGAAAAACCTCCCTCGACGTGGGAGAGAAGGAGGACCCGCTCCCCGTCGCACGGCTCCGGCTCGCTCTCCTCCCCCGGCAGCCTCCAGGAGCCGTCCGCCACGAGCCCGTCGGAGACGAGGCCCTCCATGTCTTCGCGGGTGACGACAGAAGGGAGAAAATCCCCCTGCATCCAGCCCGCCGGCGCGGTGAATCGGGCGGTCGAGGGCTTCTTGCCCTTGAGCTTCGCCGCCCCCTTCTTCGCTCTCTCCACCTTCTCCGTCGAATTCTTCATCTTCGTCGCGACGGCTCTCGTCGAGGGAGATCGGAGTTGGGCGCTGGGAGCGGAGGAAGCAGAGAAAAAGAGAGAAAGAACTGGCAGAGGTACTATGCAAACCGCAGTGAAGACAACTTTATACGCTGCCGAGTGTCTCACTGACTAGTGGACCTGCGAGGTTACCGTACACGCCAACCGCTGACGGCGCTCGGTACGTGGCGATACGACCGGCACGAAAATCGAGGCATCGCGCGCCCCATTTGCCCCGATCATGGCGTAATCTTCGCGCGAGCGCGTGCGCTTCCCAAATTTTCGTATCCCGGAAAATCTGGGTCTGTCAGACCGACCCGTCGCCTCCCAAGATACTACCAACTCATTCAGACCAAACAAATGTTGAACATCCACTCGGACACCTTTAAGGCTGAATGGATCCGGGCGAGCGGAGAGGAATTCAGTCGACACAAGTTTCGTTGAAGCCCCGAATATCATTCGGAAGATTTTGCGTGTTGACCCTAATGAACGCTAATGCTCAGAGTTCAATCGACACAAGTTTCATGGAAATCCCAAATATCATTCGGAGGATCTGATGCACTAACTCAAGGCCCTCGAAGATACCTCTTTCCATCACTCAAGCCCCAATCCATTCGGGGGCTAATGACGAGGATATGTACCTAGGGTAGGGTCCTAGGCACGGCCCATATATCCTACCTAAGGACACCGCATGGGAGGACTTTAATATCAAGCATGAACTTCCGAGTGGATCCCTAGAGATGTTCAAAGCCACTCGACGGTAATCCACTCGGAGACTCCCGCTCTCACTCGACAGCCGCGTGTCACTCGAAAGACCTTGCTTTCACTCGACGCCAGAAGACCAAGAGCCATCATCAATAGCCCAACGGGCAGACGCTGGTTCAATGGTCATTAGTAGTTTTTTATTACGTACGTTACCTGTAACGACAGACTTTAATCCCGTGACCAGGCCCTTTGATGTGGGGCAATTACGAGGGGCATCGAACTCTATATAAGCCGCCCTTTCCCTCCTGCACAAGGGTTCACAACCATTGTAATATCTATACTCCACTCGATATAAAGCTCCCGATCACTGAGACGTAGGGCTGTTACCTCCACAAGAGGGATTTGAACTCATACATTCGTGTGTACAACCTCACGGTAGATAGGATTCTGTCCTTTCATTTCGTATTCCTACATCTATTGTCGGGTTCGTTCCCACGACAGCGTGAGCTCTTGGATCCGAGGAGGAGGAATGGAGGATTGCTTCCGAGGAGGACGCACATCAGCGCACGCCATGCACTGTCACAGTATGATGCATCTACAGCGTACTACTACTACACCAAACGGACCAACTGTCGGATCGAAGTGCTCACGTCGGACCTGCTACTACTTACTCCAGTAGTACGCACTTAATTTACGTGGTACGGTCACCTCGGTCATTAAAAGGGACGAGGGTGGTTTAACTTTTCACCGACGAGTTCGAAAGCTGCCGCCGCCGCCGATCAGCATACGGTCCACGGTCCACCCACACCCCGAAATGGTAAAAGTCAAAACACCAGCCTCCAGTCTCCACCCGCGTACGAGCTCCCCTCTCTTGTCCCGTCTCCGCGCCTCGCTTGCTACTCTGTCGCCAGCCTGTTCGTCACGGTAAAAAAAGGACAGTAAAACCCAACCCAGCTATACTATAGCTCTCGCTCTCCATCTCTCACCTCGCGCTCCCTCGCCCTTTCCTCCACTTTGACCCGGCACGAGGAGAACCCGGAAGCGAAGCCAGAGCCAGAGCGCAGCAAACCGCATAGCCTGCGCGCTCCGACGCCGACCCCTATATAAACAGCGCCACTATTCCCCCCGCCTCGCCTCCCGTCCCGTCGTCCCCTACCCCCCCCACCGCGGCCGCTGATTCCAGACGCGTCCGTCCTCTCCGCAGCGCCGCGCCAATGCGCCACCGCTCGCAGCCGCCGGAGCTCCCCGCGGCCGGGGGCGAGATCCAGGCCATGGCGCCCGCCCCGGCCGCGGGCTCCTCCAGCACCGGTGGCAGCGGCTCCTTCACGGCGCTCCTGGGGCTCCCGACCTCGCAGGCCATAGAGCTCCTGCTCCCCGGCGCGGCGCCGGCGCCGCCGCCCGCGCCCGCCTTCCCCTCCGACCCGCACCTCGTGGACCGCGCCGCCCGCTTCCCCACCTTCGCGTCGCCGTCGCCGTCCCCGACACCTCCTCCCCCCGCCTCCGCCGGCAAGCGCAAGGCCGACCCCGCCTCCAAGGTACGCATTACAAGCGTGACGCACCACACCCTGTTCTCGCCGGGGCGACGCTTGATCGTTTTTTTTTCCTTGGATTGCTTACCGCAGGGGAAGGTGGCGAAGAAGGGGAAGACGACGGCGGGCGGCGGCGAGGAGAAGGACTCGGGCGGCGAGGACGAGAAGCCGGCGTACGTGCACGTGAGGGCCAGGAGGGGCCAGGCCACGGACAGCCACAGCCTCGCCGAGCGGGTGAGCGCCTCCCTCTCCCTCCGCCCGCCCGCCCGCCGCTAAACCCCCAGCAAAACTTAACCACGGGATTAGACTGGATTTTGCTGCAATGATTGGGTGATTAGGACCTTCCGCCGCCGCTTTCAGGGCCTTTCGAGGGGCTTGCTTTTGTTGCTGATTATACTGTTATATACCTGATTAAACTATCCGTTCATCATTTTCGGCTTCCCTCGTGCTAATTTTCCTCTTGTTTTTAAAATTGAAAAAACAAAAACCGCAGGCGAGACGGGAGAAGATAAATGCGAGGATGGAGCTGCTCAAGGAGCTGGTCCCCGGGTGCAGCAAGGTCCGCAGTTCCTTCTTTTACCCACCCTCCGTCCCTCCTTCGTTTTGGCATGTTTATCCTTCCGTTTTGCACCTCATTCCAACAGTAACTCGGCAGAGCAGAGCTTCCCCCCGTGCCACGGCCTCGCTCTCTGTCAACTTTGGCTGCCACGCGCGAAGTAGTACACGTCCTCCCCCTGCTTTCGGTGCTTCTTTTTACCGCTTTTGGCGCCACCACCGCGGCCGCGGCCAGCAGTAAGCTGGTCCAAACCTCCGCAGAGAGCTCAGACGTAGAGAAGCCGCGTATTCGTGTGCATTGCACACGGCTTATTCATCGCAAGACCATACGAGTAGTAGCACACGTCTCGCAGCAAAAGCCCAGTCGTTCTCGCGTGGCAGGGGACAAGTACATATGGGCGTGTTTGAACGACGGAGGTGGGGAAGTAGTGGTGGTGGCCTTGGTTACTTCCTCGTCTCGTGGACGATGATCCGGCGCGCCTAACACGAGCGGGGAGCGGATGGGGTTCGGCCGCGGCCGCGGCTGTCTGGGCAGAATGCGGCAGCCGCTTCGAAAGGCGCCGGCGGAGGGTAGCGTAATGGAGGGAGGTTTGCCTGCCTGTTCAGTCGCTGGGGACGGACGGACGGACGGACGCCATGGATAGTCCTCGCCCCTATCCTTGGAGTGTCGCTATCTCTCTATGCACACGCAATAATGTCAATGTGCCCATGGGTAGGCATGGCATTGGCATTGGCATTGGAATTTCTACTCTTCGTGCTACATTAATGTGTGGATTTATGGAGAAGTGGTTGGCGTGTAGTAGTAGTATCTGCTCGGCGGTTTCTGACTGTCAGGATGGCCGGAAGCCTTCGCGATCGAGGTGTCAAATGCCAATCGCTGTGAAAAGATTGGTGCCACTGTTCTCTGACGATTCTCCCGTGTGTGTTGAGCGAACTCCGTCTGCGTGGGTGCCGGTACCAGCGGATCGCTGTGCTGCGTAGAAGCTTCTGAACGATTAATCATGTCCAAGGTTGCTAAAGTGTCCTTCCTAATGTTGGCTGGAACGTAGCACACCGTTTAGCATAACAGACTGACGAGATCGATTAGGATGGCAGGCGCCAACTTCTACGGATTAGTTCTGCAATCAGATTTGGCACTGCCTTAGTACTACCTTACCTATACCCATAGAGGGCATGGCTTTCTCGATGCGGCAATTTTTGTTACACAATTTTTCTCTTAGAAAGCTGTCGATGTTGACAGTCCTATACTCTAAATACAAATCCGAATTTGACTTTGAGTGGGTTGTCATATTCTTTTCCCCCCCTTGATCTGTGGGTTGTATCAGGTATCAGGAACAGCGCTGGTACTGGAGGAGATCATCAATCATGTTCAATCCCTTCAAAGACAAGTCGAGGTAACTACTGTTGTCCGCTGTAAGACCTGTCAATCCTAAATACCATTTCATTTCTTCCCACAAAGTTAACACCCAAAATCATTTTATATGAGGGCATGAAAGATAATAAGATGCTTTCCAATTGGGTTTTCCCCCTTCTAATTGTCTTTTTTTTTTGGTAATTGTGGTTGGTCCAGTACCTGTCAATGAGACTCGCAGCAGTAAACCCAAGGGTTGACTTTGGTGGGCTAGACAACTTTTTGACTACAGAGGTATGCTTGTTTTGTCAATCGTTTTCTGTCATGAAGTTTTCCAGTAATAGAAACAAGTACCATTGTTTTGCAAGCCATATATTATTAGGCCAACAATTAGGATACATTATGGGAAAATGAGACTATTTTTCCGGATTACAGTTGTAAACTGCACTTTGTGCCAAGTCCTTGGTCAAAATTTCCTAATCAGAGTAGCCCTCTTCCCTGCATTTATTTTGACTGTTTTCTATCGAGACAATCAGCATATGGATAGAATCCTATGCCACCCACTACAACGACTGTGAATTATGTTACTGTCTTTAAAGTAAATCTTTTTACTGAACCCTGTAAATGTAAGCAACTTTAGCACTACCACACGTGTACATGCCAGTTATTGCCCTCCAACCAATGCAGACAACAAATGGGGAATTTTAAATTTGGGAATATTCAAATTGCCAATCAATAGTGCAATCATTTACTGGAGCTTCATGGTTTCGCAATTTTTTCTGTGTGCATGCGTGCATGAAAGTTATCTCCATTCTGCCTAAGTTGCCTATCGATTTTTTGATACTCCATTTTGTAGTTTTGCCTTCTGAGGAAGAAAACGCTGCCAGTAACAGAAGTGGTAAAATATATATCGTTGAAACTTGAAATAATAATAAATTGAGAATTCTCTGGATTATTAACAAATTTACACTCAACGATATCATTTGAACATAGATAAAAGTGACTGATGTTGAGGACATATGAATTAACGTTGCGTTTGCAAAATAACCTGCAAAAGCTAATAATTTTTCAAGTATATCTTAACTAGTACTCCCTCTGTAAAGAAATATAAGAGCGTTTAGATCACTAATGCTCTTATACTTATTTATGGAGGGAGTAGTAAATTTGATTAGTCGACCTGGCCAAAAGTTCACCCATGATTCATTTTAAGTATAGTACTTACCCTATCGGGAAATTCAGCACCTGTTCATCTTTATTCCTCAACATGCCATTAATCCTAAAATGCTTACTGCGGTGTCTACAGTGTGGAAGGATAACAGGTTTGAACTGCAAGAGTGGAATGGACCTGGAGCAAGTCAGCTGGCCTGACATGGGCGTCCACGGAGCGAGAAATTTCGTGCAGCTACAACAGCAGTTCTGGCACGGTGATTTAGCGCATCAACACCAGCCAGCTTCAGAGTGGGAAAAACGTGGGGATGTGCAACCCCCTGTCTTTAGCAACACCAGCTCCTCTCTCTTCGGCTACGATCTCGCAAGCTCCGGTAAAACTATCAAGCAAACACACACCTTTAACCTATTGTTGTCTAGCTGAATTAAGTTGCTTGTCATTTACTTCCACGTTTCTCAGCCTGGCGTGGACCACGACCGTTGTCTCTTTCTCTGTCCAGAGTGTTTGAATAGATAGGTGAACGTGAAACGTGTGGTGTGGCTCGAAATTGTGAATAGATAATTACTGAACACTATGCCTAGCCCTTTTTACGGCCATGATAAGCCTCGGATATCCTAGCGTTGCTCTGTGCAGAAATGCATGTTAGGCAAAATAAAATAAAATAAAAATTCATGGAAACATGTAGTCTTCTTTTAGCAAACATGACTGTGCAGAAATGTAAGTAATTTTAAGTTGCATCTCCTTTGACATGCGAATAGACGCACCTATTATGGATTACATGCTGAAACTGAAACACATAGCCAGTTAACACTCGTTCAGTAGCAAAAAGCAGGAGCCTGCAACTTAAATCGAAAGATTTCAGAATGCGTTTCTTGGATCTTGCTCGATTTCTGTGTTGTTCATTCAATCATTATTGCCATCATCACCAGTGTTTTGGGTGGTAGGGGCCATGGCTGTGTTCGTCCGGTGGATCTGTTCTCTCTGGCACCGGCGGACCCAACTGGTTGGTGTGGATGGGCCCAAATCAATAAATGCAGTGTCTCTAGAAACCCACCCATGGCGCCCCCGTCTTTCCGTTTGGGCTTGGCCGCATAAGGCCTGTAGATGCAGATCTGGTCCCTTTAGCGCTTCTGACCACACGGACAACTGTGATGGGGCCACCGTTCTGTATGCTGTCCATTACATGTCTGGGGGATCCCCTTTCCTGTAATGGGGGTTGCCACCTACAACCACCTTAACCCCGGTGGGCTGTGGTTGCTTCTACTGTAAATGTCTATCTTTTTGAATTAAAGACAGCAGTGAAGTGCAAGCATCGCAAGTAAGTGGCAGTCGATTTGGTACGTGCAAGGATGGCTTGTGACTTTGTGAGGCTAGGATTTAGGTACTTGTGGCCGTCGGAAAAAATAAAACCATTGATGTAGATCATGTCAGAACGTGAGCATCTGCGCAAAATCGTCTGAGTTATGATGAAATGTCTGCTGTACAACAGCTTTTTTTTCTTATTGCCGCTGCACTGTTCAAATAATGTTAATACAGCTTTTGTTAATTGATCATATTCTACAGCTGAAAATGTTTTTAGCATAATGTACACGTGTGATTTTGACATCAGCTGGCATGCACCCCTGCTATCTGGCCAATCTATTCCACTGCCCTGACAGTTCAAATAGGCTGAATCCAAGTGACACAGAAACTTCCACAAATAACTCATACCATGTGACAATCTTTCTAGCTCAAGATGGAGCAGCATCACTGGATAGTGAATACTGACATCGATCTCGACATCTTGTTGTGGAACCAACTGCTTTGTTACAGTGCACGGGGCCAGTTTAGAGGTCAATTCTTTTAGCTATCTACCATGTGGCTCATGTCCTGGAAACCAAGCTGGTCAGCTCCGTGGTTTAGCAACTACCACTGTATGTTGCACTGCTTTTGTTAAGATCGTTACTGCTCGTGTGCTGCCACTAAGAGAAAAGTGAGGGGAACGACCGTTCGGATCTGGGGCAATCGACATGAGGCCCTAGATCCAAGCAGAGTGCATTTTGGAGAGACAAGTGCTGTTGGAGGTACAGGCCCAATCATGCAAAGCGTTCAAGAATCATTAAAACCACCACGGACTCCCCTCCCTCCTGACTATAGATGATATATGTACTGCATTACGGCTGGCAGAATCTGTTTTGCGCCAGAAATTATTGCAGCTTCTTCGTGTACTGGTGCCTGCTCAAAGCTGAGTGGCATACAGCGAGCTTTGTCCAGACTCCAGCCATCATCTTTACCAGGTGACCCGCCCTTGCTGCACTGGAGAAAGCTATCGTTTTGTGGCCTCACGTTGAAAATTGCCCTGGTTTCTTTGGACTGTTTGTAATTTGATTTATTTGCTTTGCATTTAGTCCTAAATTACTACTCCCTCCGTTCCATAATATAAGATGAACTTTTCTCCACCCTAGAAAAGTTTTTGAATTTCGATGCAGTTTAAAAGTGGAGATTATACCCCTTCAATCTAAAATGGTGATATAGTCTTTTGTATCAAAATCAATCTATTCAATATGTTTGATCTGTCTTTTAATACTACCTCCTTTCCGGTTTATAGGGCTCGAATCAAAAATCTCACCAACCAAGGTAGATGATGAGTGGTGGAATAGTTTTTGTAGTTTGCAAAAATACTCAATTAATGTGCTCGTTTTACTCAAAAGGTTGTGTTTACCAATGCATTAATTGCAATGCATGCATGCATGAACAAAAACTTTAACATGCATTGGTCAATGTTCTCTAAATCTTTGCATGCATCAATTTAATGCACATTGAAATCGGCACATGTGATGGGGAACAATCAAATTGAGACTTATAAAATGGAAAAACTAAAATTTTGAGATGAGCCCAATAACAATTGGCTTTTTAAACAACTTTAAGATTCGTGTAAACTTTTAAAAGGGGGTCAGGGGGGGTACCGAAGCAAAACCCGTTAGTCAAGCAGGCTTCCTGGCTCCCCTATGTTCCATGCCTACTAATGCATATTATATTTTGCTTATGACAATATTCTCAAACTTTTTACCATGTGTGGTTAGAAAATTTCCGGCTGTCAGTTGTATCAAGCAAAACTGAGATGGCAAAAATCGGAGAAAATAGTTAGTTGGGTGAACCAGTTCATAACTACTCCCTCCGTTCCTAAATATTTGTCATTTTGGAGATTTCACTACGGACTACATACGGATGTATATAGACATAATTTAGAGTGTAGATTCACTCATTTTGCTCCGTATGTAGTCCGTAGTTAAATCTCTAAAAAGACAAATATTTAGGAACGGAGGGAGTAGCTGCCAAACTGGTTACTCCTGCTGTCCTAGTTACTGTCCCGGGAGAATATCCAACGATACCACAACTTATATATGCTCCCATGCTCTCATTTTGGCAAACTCAAATTTAAATGTTTATAAAAAATCTGTTTTTTTTAAATGTTCACAAGACATGCGTCTACATCCCCTATAAAATTCAAATCAAAATTTAAAAATACACAAATAGAAAAAAGGAAAAATATAGCATGAATAGTGTCAATTTTTTGCTTTTGTCTTTTTGACACTATCCATGCTGGATTTCATTTTTTTGTTTATCTTTGAGTATTTCAAATTTTGGTTTAAATTTTTTGGGGGATGAAAACACATGACTTGTGAACATTCACAGTTCTTTCTGAATTTTTTGACACGTAAATTTGAGTTTTTCCAAATGGTAGCATTGATAGTAGTGGTATCACCTGATATTTTTCCATGGCTAATATGCTAGTATCCGAGATCGAAAAAATTGAATCCTAGCAGCCAGCACTGACTTGATTATTTTACATGTCTTTCTATAGGACCGCAGCAACCGCCAACAAGCAAGCTAAAAACAGAGCTGTGAGCTACATCAGTATGTTCAGGCCGGGAGAGCGAGCTACACATAAGCTGGGGGCGACGGCAATAGAAGAATGCCATGGGGAGCAAGCAATCAAGACATGATCTGTGGGCGCTGATGATGGACGATGCGGTGCAGGGACTTGTTTCAGTGGCAGCATTTTGAGATGATGTACATATGGAGATGAAGATAGGAAATACTGTTGGTGATGTGGAGCTGAGCTGGAAGGCATGGATGGGTGGATATCAGGTCTCCCTGCTGCCATCCATCTCTGTAGAGATGGGCGAGCGATACTGCAGTTTCTGGCCCTCGCTGAAATATTCTTGTCGTATGCCTTCTGACTATGATGGCTGCATAATCTTAAGGTTGTATGAGCAGCATTGTTTGATGAACAAGGCCCCGTGGTTTTGCACCTCTGTTTGATTGCGTTCTCCAAATGTGGCAAGGCAACGAGTTGCCTTTTATATTTATGCTGTTGTTCGTGTGTGTTGGGGGTTGTATTGCTGGCCTTGGTGTCACTAGCGTTTTTCCCCCTTCGAATTGAAGGCAAAGATTGCCTTGTCTCTATTAATTAAGTAGAAGAGAATTGTCTAGTTAATTATGAAAAATCGGACGAAAATCGAAACAACAAGGATCAAGCCCACTCCCAAAGATTGAAACACACGGGACCAAGTCCACCACAACAACAAACGCCAACCAATCAAAACACACACCAACGGAGAACCCGCTTCACCGATCAAACCGGCCTTCCAGCACCGCGGCCTTCCATCACCGCCGGAGAGAAGAAGCCATGACTGCTATAGAAGGAGCAGACCCGGGACTCGCTCACAACAACCGGAAGGCAAACACTTCATAGTCCTGCGATAGCTGCAACAATCGACATGCCGACGACCAACATCGAAGACAATCACGTCATCCACATGACATGAAGTCTATGCCATCGAAGCTGCAAATCTCTTGAGGCCGCCGCATCGACATCCATTGCTCTCATGCGCCCTACGCAGTCAACATTGCCTTCGGGGCCGCTGCCTCGCCATGCCACCACACACCCTTGAGCAGCACCGCACGTAGACCATGAACGCCCTATAGACTTGTTACCCTCCACACGAGCTGCTCATCAGGTAAAGCTACTTCAGAAGAAAAGAGGGGCTGAAAATATGCGGCTATCAACTCCCTCGTAGTCTCGTTACCCTCCACTCAAGTGCCATTTTCATCCTTCAATTTCTGAATGTGATTTCTCTTTTTTCTATCATTGCAAAACTGTTGAAGAAATTAGTATTGCGGTCTCCAAAATTTAACCAACTAGATGATGCCCTGCGCGTTGCTGCAGGAACATTGCTAAAAAAATAGATAAATAGTTGTTATAAAAAATTCTAAAACTATTGAAAAACGAATGTATGCTTAAAAACAATAAAATACAAAGCGTATAAAAAAAGAGTGAAAATTATAGTTACAATGTAATTTTTAACAAAATATGGAGGATGAACTCTAATGCAAAAAACTACTTATGACTAATATGCATGAGTTGATGACGTGGCATCATTGCATGCGTAGAGTAGTACAAAAGATGTTATTTATGTCTTGCATGCATACTTGTTTATGTGTCATGATTGCATAGGTAGGAAAATTAGATACTAGGTTGTAGCTATTTAGGAATAGATGATTTGCGTAGCTTCGCTGGACCTACTACATTTCTTTTTTCCCCAAGTTCTCCTCTATTTCAATTAACAAGTATACGTTGCCGGTCCTCCTACTCATCAATGAAAGGGCTCGACCGCAAAATTTCCCACTCAGCCTTCAACTCCTTCAGGATCTCACAGTCCCATACGTGCATCTCGGCATGCACTATTGCAGTTCGAGCCGACGAGGATGCACGAGGATTCGTCCTCTCCCAAGCTTCAGATGCAAGTTGCGTAACATCCTCCTCCTTTAACCAACAAGTTTCGCATTGTTTTATCTTAGCCTGAAACTAATCGCCCGCAATGTCGCCCTCAGTATCCAGTAGGACCGACCTATGATCCTACTTCGTGTGTGAAGTATTTGTTACCTTAGCATTGGGAAGCAAGCCATGGAATTGCCCATTACATACAGCTCTATCCAAGTGTTCATGCAACCTTCTTCTTTGCCAAGTAAACTGGTCATCCGTGTATCCCATGTCTTCCATCTCACAGTCCACCAATGCATCTCTGAAGTTCTGAATCATGTTCATCGGTCGTGGGCACCACCCTCCTTCTCATGTGAATAAAATATCTCATTGAAGTTGCCTCCCATTACCCACATCAGCCGCTCATTTTGATATAGATTGCGCATATAATCCCATGAAAGGTGCTTATCTTCCCATCCCTGCACACCGTAGAACCACGTAAACCCCCATCGTTCATCACCCGGGCTTCCCACAACCACATCAATGAAATCCTTTGATTTATCTTTCACTTGGATGTGCATCGGGCTCCTACAAAACATTATTAGACCACCACTTGCCCCCACACCATCCACCACCTCCATATGATCGATGTTTAATTTCTTTCCGACTTTTTCTGCCTTCACTCTATTTAGATGTGTCTCAGACAAGAAAAACACATCCGACCCCCATTGCTTTTGGACGTCCAGGAGCGATCACATTGCCGCAGTGCTGGCCAAACCGCGACAATTCCACTAGAGTATTTTCATTGCACCTGATGATCACCCTTTAAGGGAGTCGCACCGATTCAGAGAAAATTGACACTATGCAACATCGGCACATCCATTCACGCGTAGGATGATCATAACGTCACTCCGCAAAGCATTAGGACCTATGCATGCATGCTCCTCATACAGAATAAGATGGATCAAAGAATCAAATCTACACAGGAACACTTAGGAACAAACACGACTCGCAACAAAGAACGAGAGACCAACCACGACACCACTAGCGCCGTCCTAGGAAAGAGACGCCGACACACGCGCCGCCCCCAAGGAGGCGGGGCGGCTAAACCCTAGTGGCCTTGGATATCGCCTCTATTATTAATAGCAAGTAGGAGTAGTGAAAGGGCATCTAGCCCCTAAGTTTGGTTTTGGTAATTAATGGCAATCTGTATGGGCTAATGCTTTCACTGAGATATATTTGAAGGGATATTACATAGGTGGAGTCTTAAGGATGATTGCCATAGAGATGAAGATTTTGTCTTAGCTTTGGTATTGAATGAAAATCGCTATGGAGCATCAAGGGGATTGTATCTTATATGAAGAAATGTTCCATAGTGATGCATGCAACATGTTGAATTTATGTGGGAAGAGTTCCATCAAAAGCCTCTCCAAAAATTCCTTATGGTATTCGTGTACACGGGGTCGAGTGTTAAACTCTCCGGACACCTCATAGACATCGGGTCTCTGACCTCCATGCACATGGACCCTAGGGTTTGACTCTCGGGGTCTCTTGCCTAAGTGAGGATACTAGTTGGTCTTTGAATGTATCTAATGGAGCCATCAAGATTGATTTGAATGTCTAATCAAATATGTTCAAGGTGGAGTTCATTAGAGGATCTCAAAGGCTGACACATTTGGGCTTATAAGAATCAAGGTCTTGAGAGTGTAATTAAAGAGAAGAATTCAAGCTATGGTATGATCAAGAGAAGATCATGATGAGCTCTTATGTTGGATTTGGTTGATCATATCTTGAAGCAAGAAACTAGAGTGAATAATTCATTGTGTCTCTCAAGAGTTTGCGATGGGGCATTTAAAAGAGCAAGTGATGACCAATACGATGATGGTGAATCTTGATATGGTCATGAAAGAGCTTTGATGATATAGTCTTGAAGCAATGAAGTAAAATAAATAGTTAATTATGGCTTTCAAGAAACCAATATAGAGATTGAAGTAAATATGTTGGTTGACCAAGATGAAGCTCAGTATCTAGATGGTCAACATACAGGCGCAAACAATGTACCGCGTTGGATCAAGTGATCTAGTGATATGGTAAGTAATTGTGAATTGCGTTTTGTGCACTAACCCATGCTATGTGTTTGCTATGTCTATATGGGTTAGGTGTTTTGTTGGAAATATGCCCTAGAAGAAATAAACAAAGTGTTTATTATTATATTTCCTTGTTCATGATAATCGTTTATTGTCCATGCTATAATTGTGTTGATTGGAAACTAAATACATGTGTGGGCATATAGACAACACTGTGTCCCTAGTATGCCTCTAGCAGACTGGCTCGTTGATCAAAGATGGTTAAGGTTTTCTGGCCATGGACATGAGATGTCATTTGATAACGGGATCACATCATTAGGAGAATGATGTGATGGACACGACCCAAACTATAAACGAAGCATATGATCGTGTCAGTTTATTGCTACGGTTTTCTGCATGTCAAGTATCTGTTCTTATGATCATGAGATCATGCAACTCACCGACACCGGAGGAGTACCTTGTGTGTATCAATCGTCGCAACGTAACTGGGTGACTATAAAGATGCTCTACAGGTATCTCTGAGGGTGTCTGTTGGGTTGGCATGGATCAACACTGGGATTTGTTGCTTCGTGTGACGGAGAGGGATCTCAGGTCCCACTCGGTAATACAACATCACAATGAGCCTTGCAAGCAATGTGACTAAGTGTTAGCCACGAGATCTTGTATTACGGAACGAGTAAAATAGACTTGCCAGTAACAAGACTGAACTAGGTATGAAGATACCGATGATCGAGTCTCGGGCAAGTAACATACCAAAGAACAAAGGGAACAACACACGGGATTGTCTGAATCCTTGACATAGACGTTCGACCGATAAAGATCTTCGTAGAACATGTAGGAACCAATATGGACATCCAGGTCCCGCTATTGGTTATTGACCGTAGAGGTGTCTTGGTCATGTCTGCATGGTTCTCAAACCCACAGGGCCTGCACACTTAAGGTTCGGTGGCGTTTCAGTATAGATGAGTTATGTCTGTTGGTGACCGAAGGTTGTTCGGAGTCCCGGATGAGATCCTGGACGTGACGAGGAGCTCCAGAATGGTTCGGAGGTGAAGATTCATATATATGATGTTCTGTGTTGGTCACCGGGAAAAGTTCGGGCGTCACCTATAATGTACCGAGGGTGCCGGGAGGGTCTCGGGGTTCCACCGGAAGGGGCCACCAGCCCCGAAGGGCCACATGGGCTGTGAGAGAGGGCGCACCAGCCCCTGGTGGGCTGGCTGCCCCTCCCACAAGGGACCATGCACCGAAGGGTGGAGGGGGGAAACCCTAAGGGGGCCGTCCACCCTAGCTTGGGGGCCAAGCCACCCCTTGGCCGCCGCCCCCCCTCTTGGCCGCCGCCCCCCCTCTTGGCCGCCGCCCCTAAGGGTGGGAACCCTGGGGCACAACCCCTTCCCCCTTCCCCCTATATATATGAGAGAGGGAGGAGGACTGCCACACCTTAAGCCACGGCGTAGCCCTTGCTCCCTCTTCGATACCCTCTCCTCTAGTAGATTGATTCGGCGACGCTTAGCGAAGCTCTGCCAGATCAACTCCACCACCACCACTGTCATGTCGTTGAGCTGCTGGAGAACCAATCGACCTCTCCGCTCCCTCTTGCTGGATCAAGAAGGCAGAGATTGTCAACGAGCTGCACGTGTGCTGAACGCGGAGGTGCCGTCCATTTGGCACTTGATCGGAGTTCGTGGGACGGCTTGTGATTTGGATCGCGAAGACGTACGACTACATCAACCACATTCTTTAACACTTCTGCTTAGCAATATACAAGGGTACGTGGATCCAATCTCTCCTCTCATAGATGCTCATCTCTGTTGGAAATATGCCCTAGAGGCAATAAATAAAGCGTTTATTATTGCATTTCCTTGTTCATGATAATCGTTTATTATCCATGCTATAATTGTATTAATTGGAAACATGGATACATGTGTGGATACATAGACAAACACAATGTCCCTAGTATGCCTCTAGTGAACTAGCTCGTTGATTGAAAGATGGTTAAGGTTTCCTAGCCATGGACATGAGACGTCATTTGATAACGGGATCACATCATTAGGAGAATGATGTGATAGACAAGACCCAAACTACAAACATAGTTTATGATCGTGTCAGTTTATTGCTACTGTTTTCTACATGTCAAGTATATGTTCCTATGACCATGAGATCATGCAACTCACAGATATCGGAGGAGTACCTTGTGTGTATCAAACATTGCAACATAACTGGGTGACTATAAAGGTGCTCTACAGGTGTCTCTGAGGGTGTCTGTTGAGTTGGCATGGATCAAGACTGGGATTTTTTACTCCGTGTGACGGAGAGGTATCTCAGGGCCCACTCGGTAATACAACATCACAATAAGCCTTGCAAGCAATGTGACTAAGTGTTGGTCACGGTATCTTGTATTACGGAACGAGTAAAGAGACTTGCCAGTAACGAGGTTGAACTAGGTATGGAGATACAGACGAACGAATCTCGGGCAAGTAACATACCGAAGAACAAAAGGAACATCATACGGGATTAACTGAATCCTTGACATAGAGGTTCGACCGATAAAGATCTTCGTAGAATATGTAGGAACCAATGTGGACATCCAGGTCCCGCCATTGGTTATTGACCGTAGAGGTATCTCGGTCATGTCTACATAGTTCTCGAACCCGCAGGGTCTGCACACTTAAGGTTTGATGACGTTTCGGTAGTATAGAGTTATGTATGGTGGTGACCGAAGTTTGTTCGGAGTCCCGGATGAGATCCTAGACGTCACGAGGAGCTCCGGAATGGTCCGGAGGTAAAGATTCATATATAGGAAGTCCTGTTTTGGTCGCCGGAAAAGTTCCGGGCTTATCGGTAGTGTACCGGGAGACCTCCGGGAGGGGTATTTCGACCCAAGAGGCTTCATGGGCTGTGGGAGAGTGAATATCAGCCCTTAGTGGGCTGGTGGAAACTCCCACACAAGGCCCATGTGGCTAGAGAAGAAAACCCAAAATGAAAAAGGTGGAAAAGGCAAAAAAGAAAAAAAGGATGAATCCTAATCCTACTAGGAGTGGAGGAGGTGGACTCCTCCTCTCCTAGTTCGGCCGAAGCCTAGGAGGCTTGGAGCAAGCTGCCTCCTCTCCTCCTCTCCTCCTATATATATACTGGTGGTATTGAGGGTTTTGCACTAGATTTTCAGCCACGTGCTACCCGTTCCTCCAGTGCATAGTTTCTCCTCTAGATCGGTTTTCTGCAGTGCTTAGGCAAAGCCCTGCCGGAATTGCTCCACCACCATCGCTGGAGCGCCGTCAGGCTGCCGAAGAACTCTTCTTCCTCTCCACTCCTTCTTGCTGGATCAAGATGGTGGAGATCATTATCAAGCTGTACGTGTGCTGAACGCGGAGGTGCCGTCCGTTCGGTGCTAGATCGGAAGGATCGTGATCAAGTTCGTGAGACGGATCGTGATCAAGTTCGTGGGACGGATCGTGATCGGATCGGGACGGATCGTGATTGGATCGCAGGACGGATCGTGATTGGATCGCGGGACGCACGGCGATTTGGATCGCGAAGACGTTCGACTACACCAACCGCGTTTCTTAACGCTTCCCTCTTAGCGATCTACAAGGGTATGTAGATCCACTCTCCCTCTCGTAGATGCTCATAACCATGGATAGATCTTCGTGTGCGTAGGAATTTTTTTGTTTCCCATGCAACGTTACCCAACAGTGGTATCAGAGCTAGGTCTATGTGTAGATGAGATCTCGAGTAGAACACAAAAGGTTTGTGGGCGCTGATGCTTAGATTGCTTCTTCCCTTGGTCGGATTTTGGTTCAGCGGTATTGTGAGATGAAACGGCCCGGACCAACATTACTCATACGCTTACGAGAGACCGGTTCCCTCGACGCAACTTGTTGCCTAGATGGCTTGCGGGTGGCAGTTTCTCTCACTTTTGTTGGATCGGATTCGACAAAGGCGGTCCTTGAGAAGGTTGAAAAGCAAATTATGTATCACCGCTGTGGTTTATGCGTAGGTGAGAATCGTTCTTGCTAGAAACCCATAGCAGCCACGTAAAACACGCAACAACAATTAGAGGACGTCTAACTTGTTTTTGTAGGGTATGTTGTGATGTGATATGGCCAATTACATGATGTGATATATGTGATGTATGAGATGATCATGTGATGTATAGAATTTCACGACTTGAATGTCGATGAGTACGGCAACCGGCAGGAGTCATAGGGTTGTCTTTAATTATTGTATGACCTACGTGTCAATCATTAAGCGCTATGTAATGCTTTACTTTATCGCTAAACGGTAGCAATAGTAGTAGAAGCATGCAGGGCGTGACAACCACAATGGTGACACATTGATGGAGATCAAGATGATGGAGATCATGGTGTCGTGCCGGTGACGATGAAGATCATGCCGGTGCTTTCAAGATGGAGATCTAAAGCACAAGTTCATGGCCATATCATGTCACTTATGAATTGCATGTGATGTTAATCCTTTTATGCACCTTTTTATGCTTAGTACGACGGTAGCATTATAAGGTGATCCCTCACTTAAATTTCAAGATAAAATTGTGTTCTCCCCGAGTGTGCACCGTTGTGAAAGTTCGTCGTGTTGAGACACCACGTGATGATCGGGTGTGATAGACTCTACGTTCACATACAACGGGTGCAAGCCACTGTTGCACGCACAAAACACTCGGGTTAAACTTGACGAGCCTAACATGTACAGACATGGCCTCGGAACACAAGAGACCGAAAGGTCGAACATGAGTCATATAGTAGATATGATCAACATAATGATGTTCACCATTGACGCCACCTCAACTCACGTGATGATCGGACTTGAGTTGGTGGATTTGGATCATGTGACACTCAAATGACCTGAGGGATGTCAATTTGAGTGGGAGCTTTAGTAATTTGATTAACTAAACTCATTATCTTGAACAATAGTCTAAGTGAATTTTGCATATTTATATTGTAGATCAATGGCTCGCGCTGTAGCACCCCTGAATTTTAATGCGTTCCTAGAGAAAGCTAAACTGAAAGATGATGGAAGTAACTTTGTTGACTGGGCCCATAATCTGAGGATTATACTCACGGCTTCCCAGAAATCATATGTCCTTGATGCACCGCTTGGTGACCAACCAGAAGACATGACCTCCGAAGACGTTAAGAACGCTTGGGAGGCACGTACTGGAGATTACTCAATAGTTTAGTGTGTAATATTGTATGGCTTAGAACCGGGACTTCAAAGACGTTTTGAACATCATGGAGCATATGAGATGTTCCAGGAGTTGAAGTTTATATTTCAGAAGAACGCCCAGATCGGGAGGTATGAAACCTCCGATAAGTTCTATGCTTGCAAGATGGAGGAGAACGGGTCTATCAGTGAACATATACTCAGAATGTCTGGGTATTCAACTCGTCTAGCGGAGTTGGGAATTGCCCTTCCTCTAGAGGTGATCACTGACAGAGTTCTTCAATCACTGCCACCTAGTTACAAGAGCTTTGTGATGAACTATAACATGCACGGGATGAACAAGTCAGTTGCCGAGCTGTTTGGATGCTAAAAGTCACTGAGTCTGAAATCCAGAAAGAACATCAAGTGTTGATGGTCAATAAAACCACTAGTTTCAAGAAAAATGGCAAAGTCAAGGGCAAGGGCAAGAAGGGTAAAACCAAGAAGGATGGCAAAGCAGTTGCTACTCCTGCAAAGAAGCCCAAGCATGGACCCAAGCCAGAAACTGAGTACTTTCATTGCAAAGGAACTGGTCACTGGAAGCGGAACTGCCCCAAGTACCTGGCTGACAAGAAGGCGGCCAACGACAAACAAGGTATATATGATATACATGTTATTGATTTGTACCTTACTAGCTCTCATAGTAGTGCTTGGGTATTTGATACCGGTTTGGTTGCTCACATTTGCAACTCAAAGCAGGAACTACGGAATAAACGAAGGCTGGCAAAGGACGAAGTGACGATGCTCGTGGGAAATGGTTCCAAGGTTGATGTGATTGCCGTCGGCACGCTCTCTCTTCGATTACCATCGTGATTAGTGATGAACCTGAATAATTGTTATTTAGTGCCTGCATTAAGCATGAACATTATATCTGGATCTTGTTTATTGCGAGACGGTTACTCATTTAAATCGGAGAATAAAGGTTGTTCTATTTATATGAGTAATATCTTTTATGGTCATGCACCCAATGTTAGGGGTTTATTCATATTGAATCTTGATAGTGATGACACACATGTTCATAACATTGATGCCAAAATATGTAGAATTGATAATGATAGTACCACTTTCTTGTGGCACTGCCGTTTAGGTCATATTGGTGTAAAACGCATGAGGAAGCTCCATGCTGATGGAATTTTGGAGTCACTTGATTTTCAATCACTTGACACATGTGAACCATGCCTCATGGGCAAGATGACTAAAACGCCGTTCTCTGGAACAATGGAACGGGCGAGTGACTTATTGGAAATCATACACACTGATGTGTGCAGTCCAATGAATGTTACAACACGTGCTGGATATCGTTATTTTCTCACCTTCACTGATGACTTAAGTAGATATGGGTATATTACTTAATGAAACACAAGTCTGAAACGTTTGAAAAGTTCAAGCAATTTCAGAGTGAAGTGGAGAATCATCGTAACAAGAAGATTAAGTTCATGCGATCTGATCGAGGAGGTGAATATCTAAGTTATGAGTTTGGCAGTCACTTAAGACAGTTTGGAATTGTTTCACAGTTGACATCGCCCGGAACACCACAGCATAATGGTGTGTCCAAACGTCGTAATCGAAGCTTATTAGATATGTTGCGTTCTATGATGTCCCTTGCTGATTTGCCACTATCATTTTGGGGTTATGCATTAGAGACAACTGCATTCACTTTAAATAGGGCACCATCAAAATCCGTTGAGACGACGCCATATGAACTGTGGTTTGGCAAGAAGCCAAAGTTGTCGTTTCTTAAAGTTTGGGGATATGATGCTTATGTCAAAAAGCTTCAGCCTGAGAAGCTGGAACCCAAAGCGGAGAAATGCGTCTTCATAGGATACCCAAAAGTGACAGTCGGTTATACCTGCTATCTCAGATCCGAAGGCAAAGTGTTTGTCACTAAAAATGGAACATTTCTTGAGAAAGAGTTTCTCTCGAAAGAATTGAGTGGGAGGAAAATAGAGCTTGATGAGGTTATTGAACCTTTACTTCAACTAGAAAGTTGCGCAGCGCAGAAAGATGTTTTTGTGGAACCTACAACGGTAGAAGAGGAAGTTAATGATGATGATCATGAAGCTTCGGATCAAGTAGCTATTGAACCTCGTAGGTCGACAAGGCCGCGTACTACCCCTGAGTGGTACGACAACCCTGTCTTGGAGGTCATGTTGTTGGACAACAATGAACCTACGAGCTATGGAGGAGCAGTGATGGGACCGGATTCCGAGAAATGGTTAGAGGCCATGAAATCCGAGATGGGATCCATTTATGAAAACAAAGTATGGACTTTGGAAGTATTACCTGAAGGGCGAAAGGCCATTCAGAACAAATGGATCTTTAAGAAGAAAACAGACGCAGACGGTAATGTCACCGTTTATAAAGCTCGACTTGTGGCAAAGGGTTTTTCACAAGTTCAAGTAGTTGACTACGATGAGACTTTCTCACCCGTAGCGATGCTTAAGTCTGTTAGAATCATGTTAGCAATAGCTGCCTATTTCGACTATGAAATTTGGCAGATGGATGTAAAAACAGCGTTCCTCAACGGTTTCCTTGAGGAAGAGTTGTATATGATGCAACCCGAAGGTTTTGTCGATCCAGAGAATGCTAACAAAGTTTGCAAACTCCAGCAATCCATTTATGGACTAGTGCAAGCATCTCAGAGTTGGAATAAGCGCTTTGATGAGGTGATCAAAGCGTTCCAGTTTATACAAGTTTATGGAGAAGCTTGTATTTACAAGAAAGTGAGTGGGAGCTCTATAGCGTTTCTAGTATTATATGTGGATGACATATTGCTGATTGGAAACAATATAGAAATGCTGGAAAGCGTGAAGGAATATTTGAACAAGAGTTTTTCAATGAAGGACCTAGGAGAAGCTGCTTTCATATTAGGCATTAAGATCTATAGAGATAGATCGAGACGCTTAATAGCACTTTCACAGAGCACATACCTTGATAAAGTTTTGAAGAAGTTCAAAATGGAACAGTCCAAGAAGGGGTTCTTGCCTGTATTACAAGGTGTGAAGTTGAGTAAGACTTAATGCCCAGTAACTGCAGAAGATAGAGAAAAGATGAGTGTCATCCCCTATGCTTCAGCCATAGGCTCTATCATGTATGCAATGCTGTGCACAAGACCCGATGTCAGCCTTGCCATAAGTATGGTCGGAAGGTTTCAAAGTGATCCTGGAATGGAGCACTGGCAAGCGGTCAAGAATATCCTTAAGTACCTGAAAAGGACTAAGGAAATGTTTCTCGTTTATGGAGGTGATGAAGAGCTCGTCGTAAAGGGTTACGTCGATGCAAGCTTTGACACTGATCCGGACGACTCTAAGTCGCAAACCGGATACGTATTTATTCTTAACGGGGGAGCGGTAAGCTGGTGCAGTTCCAAGCAAAGCGTGGTAGCTGATTCTACGTGTGAAGCGGAATACATCGCAGCCTCGGAGGCGGCAAAGGAAGGTGTCTGGATGACGCAGTTCATGACAGATCTTGGAGTAGTGCCCAGTGCACTGAATCCAATGAACCTGTTCTATGACAACACTGGTGCCATTGCTTTGGCCAAGGAACCAAGGTTTCACAAGAGGACCAGACACATAAAGCGACGCATCAACTCCATCCGCGATTACATCTTGGAGAAAGACATAAATATTTGCAAAGTGCACATGGATCTGAATGTTTCAGACCCGTTGACTAAACCTCTTCCAAGGGCTAAACATGATCAACACCAGAACTGCATGGGTGTTCGATTCATTACAATGTAAATCACATAGTGATGTGAACTAGATTATTGACTCTAGTGCAAGTGGGAGACTGTTGGAAATATGCCCTAGAGGCAATAGATAAAGTGTTTATTATTGTATTTCCTTGTTCATGATAATCGTTTATTATCCATGCTATAATTGTATTAATTGGAAACATGGATACGTGTGTGGATACATAGACAAACACAATGTCCCTAGTATGCCTCTAGTGAACTAGCTCGTTGATTGAAAGATGGTTAAGGTTTCCTAGCCATGGACATGAGATGTCATTTGATAACGGGATCACATACAAGACCCAAACTACAAACATAGCTTATGATCGTGTCAGTTTATTGCTACTGTTTTCTACATGTCAAGTTTATGTTCCTATGACCATGAGATCATGCAACTCACAGATATCGGAGGAGTACCTTGTGTGTATCAAACATTGCAACGTAACTGGGTGACTATAAAGGTGCTCTACAGGTGTCTCTGAGGGTGTCTTTTGAGTTGGCATGGATCAACACTGGGATTTGTTACTCCGTGTGACGGAGAGGTATCTCAGGGCCCACTCAGTAATACAACATCACAATAAGCCTTGCAAGCAATGTGACTAAGTGTTGGTCACGGGATCTTGTATTATGGAATGAGTAAAGAGACTTGCCAGTAACGAGGTTGAACTAGGTATGGAGATACCGACGATCGAATCTCGGGCAAGTAACATACCGGAGAACAAAGGGAACATCATACGGGATTAACTGAATCCTTGACATAGAGGTTCGACCGATAAAGATCTTCATAGAATATGTAGGAACCAATGTGGACATCTCGGTCCCGCCATTGGTTATTGACCGTAGAGGTGTCTAAGTCATGTCTACATAGTTCTCGAACCCGCGGGGTCTGTACACTTGAGGTTTGATGACGTTTCGGTAGTATAGAGTTATGTATGGTGGTGACCGAAGTTTGTTTGGAGTCCCAGATGAGATCCTGGACGTCACGAGGAGCTCCAGAATGGTCCGTAGGTAAAGATTCATATATAGGAAGTCCTATTTTGGTCGCCGGAAAAGTTCCGGGCTTATCGGTAGTGTACCGGGAGTGCCGGTAGTGTACCGGGAGACCTCCGGGAGGGGTATTTCGACCCAAGAGGCTTCATGGGCTGTGGGAGAGTGAATATCAGCCCTTAGTGGGCTGGTGGAAACTCCCACACAAGGCCCATGTGGCTGGAGAAGAAAACCCAAAAGGAAAAAGGTGGAAAAAGGCAAAAAAGGAAAAAAAAGGATGAATCCTAATCCTACTAGGAGTGGAGGAGGTGGACTCCTCCTCTCCTAGTTCAGCCGAAGCCTAGGAGTCTTGGAGGCAAAGCTTCCTCCTCTCCTCCTCTCCTCCTATATATACTGGTGGTATTGAGGGTTTTTGCACTAGATTTTCAGCCACGTGCTATCCGTT
The DNA here is from genome assembly GCA_022496015.1 of Hordeum marinum. NCBI lineage: Eukaryota > Viridiplantae > Streptophyta > Magnoliopsida > Poales > Poaceae > Hordeum > Hordeum marinum. The sequence goes on from CM039678.1 coordinate 454,005,339, forward strand.
CCTCCAGTGCATAGTTTCTCCTCTAGATCGGTTTTCTGCAGTGCTTAGGCAAAGCCCTGCCGGAATTGCTCCACCACCATCGCCGGAGCGCCGTCAGGCTGCCGGAGAACTCTTCTTCCTCTCCAATCCTTCTAGCTGGATCAAGACGGTGGAGATCGTCATCAAGCCGTACGTGTGCTGAACGCGGAGGTGCCGTCCGTTCGGTGCTAGATTGGAAGGATCGTGATCAAGTTCGTGAGACGGATCGTGATCAAGTTCGTGGGACGGATCGTGATCGGATCGCAGGATGGATTGTGATTGGATCGCGGGACGGATCGTGATTGGATCGCGGGACGCATGGCGAGTTGGATCGCGAAGACGTTCAACTACACCAACTGCGTTTCTTAACGCTTCCCGCTTAGCGATCTACAAGGGTATGTAGATCCACTCTCCCTCTCGTAGATGCTCATCACCATGGATAGATCTTCGTGTGCGTAGGAATTTTTTTGTTTCCCATGCAATGTTACCCAACAATCTCCTAGATTGATCTTGGTGAAGCGTAGGATTTTTTTTGTTTCCCATGCAACGTTCCCCAACAGTGGCATCATGAGCTAGGTCTTTGTGTAGATGAGATCATGAGTAGAACACAAAAGAGTTTGTGGTCGTTCATGCTTAGATTGCTTCCTCCCTTGGTCGTGTTTTGATTCAGCAGTATTGTGGGATGAAGCGTCCCGGACCAACCTTACTCGTACACTTACGAGAGACCGGTTCCACCGACTGACGTGTAACTCTGTTGCACAAAGATGGTTGGCAGGTGTCTGCCTCTCCTACTTTAGTTGGATCGGATTCGACAAAGGAGGTCCTTGAGAAGGTTGAAAAGCAATTTGAGTATCACCGTCGTGGTTTGTGCGTAGGTGAGAATTGTTCTTGCTAGATACCCATAGCAGCCACGTAAAACATGCAACAACAATTAGAGGACATCTAACTTGTTTTTGCAGGGTATGTTGTGATATGATATGGCCAAACACAAGATAAGATATATGTGATGTGTGATATGACCATGTTTTGTATAGAATATCATGACTTGCATGTCGATGAGTTTGACAACCGGCAAGAGTCATAGGGTTGTCGTTAATTATTGTATGACCTACGTGTCAATCATTAAGCGCTATGTAATGCTTTACTTTATTGCTAAGCGGTAGCAATAGTAGTCTGAGCATGGTGGGCATTCCAACCCAGATGGCGACACAATGATGGAGATCATGGTGTTATGCCGGTGACGATGGAGATCATGCCGGTGCTTTGGAGGTGGAGATCAAAAGCACAAGTTCATGGCCATATCATGTCACTTTTGATTTGCATGTGATGTTAATATTTTTATGCACCTTGTTTTTATTAGGATGACGGTAGCATTATAAGGTGATCCCTTACTTAAATTTCAAGATAAATTGTGTTCACCCCAAGTGTGCACCATTGCGAAAGTTCGTCGTGTCGAGACACCACGTGATGATCGGGCATGATAGACTCTACGTTCGCATACAACGGGTGCAAGCCAGAGTTGCACATGCAGAACACTCGGGTTAAACTTGACGAGCCTAGCATATACAGACATGGTCTCGGAACACAAGAGACCGAAAGGTCGAACATGAGTCATATAGTAGATATGATCAACATGATGATGTTCACCATTGAAACCACCTTGACTCACGTGATGATCGGACTTGAGTTGGTGAATTTGGATCATGTAGCACTCAGATGACCCGAGGGATGTCAATTTGAGTGGGAGCTTTAGTAATTTGATTAACTAAACTCATTATCTTGAACAATAGTCTTAGTAACCTTTGCATATTTATGTTGTAGATCAATGGCTCGTGCAGTAGCACCCCTAAATTTTAATGCGTTCCTAGAGAAAGCTAAGTTGAAAGATGATGGAAGTAACTTTGTGGACTGAGCCCGTAATCTGAGGATTATTGTAACATCCCAAATTTGCAATTTGGAATGTTTTACAATTATTAGTTAAGCATCTATGCATTATGATTGAAATGATTGTGGCAGTTAAATTTTTATCTTCTTTATTTGACTCCTTTTCAACTGGCATTTGAGTTTACTCAATTACCTAACAAAATACTTTGATACAAAAAAGTATGAGAGGAGGTAACATGGCACCCCAAAAGTCAGAAGAAAATAGTGCCAATTTATTTGAGAGTCAAATTTGGTTTTATTTGGTTTTTCTTTAAATAATGTTTTTATAAAGTTTATATTTTGACTCTAAAGAAATGTTCATGTTTTATGATTTATTTTTCTGATCGTTTTGGTATATAATACCTTATATTTTGTTTTCCGTCTTATTCTCAAAAAAAATACACAACACACTCATGCATGCCAGGCCGAAGCCCAGCCAGGCCGAAGCCCAGCCAGGCTGGTGGCGCTTGCCAGCCCTAGCTACCACGCTCGACTCCAGGAGGAGAGCGAGCGCTCCTCCTAGCGCCGTCAGGAGGCAATCAATGAAAAAAAATGGTTCGATCTCTCTCCCTCTCTCTCTCTCACGTACCTGCAGGTGGGGCTCGACGCCATCTTCCCTAACCTCCCGCTCGACCTGCTGGATAAACAGCGCTCGCAGCTCCCGCACCAGCCGCGTGAAGCTCTCGGGATAGGGCTTATCCTGCAGCCCCGACCCTCCTAGCTGCGCCTATAAATAGCCCCGAGCCTCCTCTTTCCATTCAGCCAAGCCGCACCACCTCTCGCCGCTCGTAGTCGCCGCCCCGTCCGTTCGCATCTCGCTGCCCGGAGTCCGTTCACCGGAGGAATACGACGCCGGTGAACCCCCATGGCCCCCTTTTCTTCATGAAATCGGATCCCCTTAGTCTTCCGCATCTCCCTGACATCTTTTTGTGCCCCTAGGTTCGCCGGAGCCACCGCCCCGATGACCTGCATCACCGGAGCTCCGCCCTCGCTCCACTCTCTCCGGTCGTCGCCGCTGTCCGCCATCACCACCGTTCGGTAGCCCTCGCCGAGCCGCACCTCCCCGCCTACCTCGCCCGCGCCGGAGCTCGCCGGAGCCATCGCCCCGCCGCCGTCGAGTTCCTGCTGACGCGGTGCTCGCCTCTATAAGCCGCAGCCCTCCTCTGTTCGTACATAGCGTAGGATATTTTTTCTTTTAGATCGAATCGGTAGGTTTAGATGTAGATTGTTTTTTTACGCGGTTAACCACGGTCTGTTTAAAATAACCTTTCGGTTTTCTTTAGTTTGGTAGTTTGCGAACGTTCATCGCATAGCTTTGGCAAAGAACATAGTCAACCAACCAGAGCCATCCACTTCGCGCTCTAGCCGCAAATGTTTGTAATATAGTGTTTTCAGAAAACGCTATTATAGCAGTTTTTTTTCCAGATTTGTTTTAAAACTTAAAAAAGGCCTTAACTTTTTAACCGTAGGTCGAAACGAGATGAAACAAGCGGCTAAATTTTCGTCTCGAATAGCCCTAACCAGAGAAACCCATAGTTGCAAATTTTTGCAAGTTCAAATTTGAAATTATTTAAGATTTGAATTTAAATTTCATTAGGCCATATCTTCCAAATGGGATACCCGTTTGAAGTGATTTTTTTGCACCACGTCACACGAACTAAATCCTTTGCCATGAAATTTTGCCACTAGATATTCTACACAAGTATTTTCTGTTCATCATAATTTTACTAGAATGCCTTGTAGGAAAACTAGTGCACGTCACGAATTTTTGAACATTATTTATACTTTGAAAATTTTCATGTTAATGACTTGTGTTGGATTTCATTTGGCTTTTGCAAATATTTTGTTGCATGTTTTCTTTGCATTGTATGAATACTTGTTTATGTGTGTTTATTTACTTTGCGATAGATTGTCCAGAGTGCGAAGCAGAGTACTACCATTCCCTAGAACTTCACTCCCAGCATGAAGGCAAGTTACATTTTGATCATATCAGTTTTTACCTATGTTTTATTTTTGCACATAGTCCTTTGATGTAGGAGTGCATGGTAGGAGTTTATGCTTGTTGATTTAACTATCACCCAGTAGTTCATTTGAGGTAGGTCTGAACCGTACCAACTTTGTCGCCACCGTGTTATGTTACAATGCTTCACCAAAGTAGACGTGGATTGGGGAGTGTTATCACCTTGAGATGTGAGTGCCAAAGTAGTAACTAGGACCAACTTTAATGAACTACCTGGGTGGAAACTGGTTTGTATGGTGGCGAAGTACAGTGGGAGCATTCATGGGAATCCATGGGAGTGCACACTAGTGGTCCGTCCACCCAGGCTCAAAGGGATCAACCTTATTTTCATGTCTATAAGCTTCCGTGTGCAGCCGCAAGCCAATATGGGCTCTGGCTTAGTTGAGTAGATGGTGTGACCTCTTCCGGGATAGGCTAGCCGATGTAGATGATGTAGGTGTACCGGCCTATTCGTGGGTTAGGGGAAATGCTTTTGAAAGACTATGTCTCGATCTTCCGATCAAGGTTGTGGTCGAGTCTTGTGGGGAAAAGTGCACAACCTCTGCAGAGTTAAAAATCTAATCGATTAGCCATGTCCCCGGTCATGGACAACTTGTGCTTTTAGTAGTGGAAATGTAGGGAGATCTCATCACTCTTAACAAATCAACTGGGTACAAAATTTTGGAATGACTAAGATGGGCATCATCTCAGACTTGTGATATTTGTAGAAGTAGAACAATTATTTTTGATAGGGAAAAACTAGATTTATGCAAAACTAAACTTAGAGCTTTCCAGCAGTCAAATTGCATGTACTATGTAGGCTCATTATACTTTATGATGTGACTTGCCAGTACATTCCATGTACTGACCTACACGGCTGCAACTTATCATGTTGCAGATTTATCTGACGATGAATGAGATGCGATAGGTCGTTGTTCTGCACTCAGCTTGCTCGTGGAGTTGATGGACTCGTTACACTTTTTGCTTCCACATTGTTTTTGTTTTACTTGGCTTTAGGACACATTAATGTAATAAATACTCTTTGAGGATTCTCGATGTAATACATGTGTGATTGAACTCTGTTGTAAATCCTCAAGTACTGTGTGTGTCAGCATACCGATCCAGGGATGACACTTAAGCACAGAGACTCCGATCCCTTAAGATCGGGTCGCTACAATTATCCTCATGGCTTCCCAGAAGGCTTATGTCCTCGATGCACCGCTTGGTGATGCAACCGCTCCCACGACATCCGAAGACGTTAAGAGCACTTGGGAGGCACGTTCTGGAGATTACTCAATAGTTAAGTGTGCAATATTGTATGGCTTAGAATCGGGACTTCAAAGACGTTTTGAACGTCATGGAGCATATGAGATGTTTCAGGAGTTGGAGTTTATCTTTAAGAAGAATGCTCGAATCCAGAGGTATGAGACCTCCGATAAGTTATATGCTTGCAAGATGGAGGAGAACGGGTCTATCAGTGAACATATACTTAGAATGTCTGGGTATTCGACCTGTCTGGCGGAGTTAGGGATGCCCCTTCCGCCGGAGGTGATCACTGATAGAGTTCTTCAATCATTGCCACCTAGCTACAAGAGCTTCGTGCTAAGCTATAACATGCACGATATGAACAAGTGAGTCGCCGAGCTGTTTGCGATGCTGAAAGTCACTGAGTCTGAAATCCAGAAAGAACATCAAGTGTTGATGGCCAATAAAACCAGTAGTTTCAAGAAGAATGGCAAGGGCAAGAAGGGAAATTCCAACAAGGGTGGCAAAGCAGTTGCCCCTCCTATGAAAAAACCCAAGGCTAGACCCAAGCCAGAAACTGAGTGCTTTCATTGCAAGGGAGCTGGTCACTAGAAGCGAAACTGCCCCAAGTACCTAGCCGACAAGAAGGCGGCCAACACCAAACAAGGTATATATGATATACATGTTATTGATGTGTACCCTACCAACTCTCCACTACTAGGGAAAACCTTATACACAGAGGATTATCAGTAGCACTGGTCAAAATAGGGCTCTACTACTATCTAACAGTACCGGGGGAGACAAAGATCGCTACTGCTATGAAAATAGCAATAGCGTGTCCCGGAAAAAAGCGCTACTACTATAACTGCCACACCGTTGCCAACAGGCTAGGTATAGTAGTAGCGCCCTATTTTGACAAGCGCTACTGCTAAGAAAATAGCAGTAGCGCGTCCTAGAAAAAAAGCACTACTACTGTAACTGCCACACCGTTGCCAACAGGCTAGGTATAGTAGTAGCGCCCTATTTTGACAAGCGCTTCTGCTAAGAAAATAGCAGTAGCGCATTTTCCTTACAAGCACTAACGCTAAGTTTGACTTGCCCCTTCGCGGTTATCCCTCCTTCCCCAATTCCACATTCTTCTCGCGTCCCTCTCCCCTTGCCGCCCCTGCTCCCTCTCGCCACCCGTGCTCCCTCGCCGCCACTGCCTCCGTCGTCGTCACCGGGGCCGCCACCGGAGCCGCGCGCCATCGCCGCCACCGGAGCCACGCGCCCTCGACGCCCCGAGAGCCACCCTTATCCCCTCCTCGCCACCCTGCCTCCCTCCACGGCCCTGCCTCCCTCGCTGTCACGGGGCCGCCGTGCCTCCCTCCACGGCCCTGCCACCCTCGACGCCCTCCTCACCACCGTCTCCCCCGAGCACCTCCCCCGAGCACCCTCTCTGTAAGATCCCACCTATCCTCTCTAGGTTAATTTACTTAGGTGAATTTAGTTATTAACCCTAGCTAGGTTTAAGCAGAGTAGTAGTGGTATAGTAGGTGAATACTTTGCAAGAGGGCAGTAGGTTAATTTACTTAGGTGAATTTAGCTATGAACCCTAGGTTTAAGTATGAACCCTAGGTTTTGGTATGAACCCTAGGTAGCTAGGGTTTGGTATAAACCCTAGGTAGCTATTTTGATATATATGAATTTAGCTAGATATCAAATTAGGACAGAAATATTATTCTAGGGCAGTACTGAATTTTTTTGCTCGTGTATATTTGGACATGTGTTGCGGTGTCAAAGATTGATATTTGAAAATTGTTTGCAGGGAATGATTTCGAGTGGCCTATGTTTTTCCGGAATGTTGATTCATTTCCGTTCTGGCAAATTTCAGGCGCTCTATTTGTCCAGTTTGTAGCAAAGGTCATGCCGAAATTTTTCGTGAATTTCGGCATGACTTGTGCTACAAACTAGGACATATCGAGTGCCCGGGATTTGCCGCAACGGGAATGAATCAACATTCCTGCAAAATATTGACCTCTTTATGTCATTATTCATTTTCTTAGGTCTAGAATTAATTGACTAGATTTAATCATAGGAAACATGGCTAGCAACGATGAAGGACAGGGTTCTGGTGATTGCAATATCTACGCGGCGGCAGACACCTATTTGAACCTTCTCGATGAGAAACGGTTGTTGCAGGGCCCACATGTCACATCCGAGACTGAGACCGACATCGAGACCGGCACTGAGACTGACATTGGTGCCGAGACCGACGCTGAGACTGACACCGGCGCCAAGACCGGCACCGAGACTGGCGAAGCCGGTATAGAACCGAAACCAAAGAGGCAATGGCGCCCAAACCAGATCATCACTACTAGACTGGTGGTCACGGAGGTGGACGACGAAAATTTTGAGCCAAAAGAGCCTGCAGAAGCGCGTGCGTGCTTTGACAATCAAATAGGTTGCATCCTACGGGCAACCGCCACCATCAACGATGCGAAACTATGGAAGATACCAGATATGAAGCAGTCCCTCCTAACGAAGCTACACTAGGTGTTCTTGTTCCCGGGCCGGGATGAAAGCAAATATAAAATCCAGATAAAGACCTGACAATGAAGAAGATAAACAGACGTGCCATGGGCAAGTTTAGCGGCGCGTTGTCCGCCTGGAAAGTAAGGGTGAAAGAAAGGATCATCGACAAAAAGGAACCCTACTCCGAGATTGTAAAGGATAATCTGACAATTACAGAAGAGCAGTTTGAAATATTCAAGGCGGCTTGCGTTGCCGAAGCTGCCAAAGAAAAGTCGAAGTACATGAAGGGGCTTCAAGAGAGGAACATGGAGTGGCACCACCTCGAAAGCCGTGGTTACGCGGGGAAGAGGTCCATATGGGCCAAGGAGGACACAGAACGCGAAAGTCTGGGCATCCCAGACTCCTTGGCGGAGTTCACCGTCCCGGATGAGCGTGACGTCCTCAGGGCCCGGTACCATTGGGACCCAGTGAAGAAGGTTTTCGAGACGGACACGGTCATGACGGAGTTCATGAGACTGCTGGTATTTTTTAGCTTATGATCAATTCGACTGCATGTTTAGTCATATTTGTGAACGATCCTTGTTCCTTTTGTAGAGAGAGCAGCACAGGATCGCGGTCAAAAGCGACTCGCCGTCGGAGGCGTTGGCGAGGCCCAAGTGGGACAACCCATTCAATCGGGCCTTGAACATATTGAAAGGACTCCCGGTGGACACTCGGCCATCGTATGGACGCGTGCACGGCGTTGGAGACGGCGCCATGTGGAAGAAGTACTACCTTGAGACCATGAAGGAGAGAAAGGAAAGACGGAGGTTAAATGAACAAAAAATCGACAAGAAGGTTGCGATTGCGGTCGCAGCAGCGGTAGCTGCCGCAAAACAGGAGATTGCAGTTTCATATGGTGTCTTGGTTCTGAATATCGTAAGTTGGGGTAGGCAAAATCCAAATAAAGAGGCAGTGGACTTTCCCCTATCCAACTTCTTCGGGAGCAGCTCGACTAGCATTGCACCAGCACCTGCTCCTACACCGGCTCCCGCACCTGCTCCTGCACCAGTTGCTTGTAACATCCCAAATTTTGGAATGTTATAATAAATAGATCAATGATTTTTTGTCTGATTAAGTGATTGAATTTGAGTGAAAATTTGAAACGTTTTGAAACTTTTGAATGAGAGCACTTTCCCCTTTTGTTTTGAATTCAAATTTCATCCAATGTAATATGATGAGAGAAGATGACATGACTTCTTCAAATATAGGATCTGAAGTTTGAATTGAAAACCATTGGAGATTTTCTATTTTGGAAATTGTCGTGGGTTTGTCACGGTAGATGTCCGGGTCAACGGACTTAGGTTCGGGGCGAGACGCAACTACATGGCGGCTTGAAGGGGTTGATCGGAATCGAGAAGACACGGAGTTTTACCTAGGTTCGGCCCCTCCGATGGAGGTAAAAGCCTATATCCTGCTTGTTTGGTATTGATAATGATGAAGATCTCTCGGTTACAAGGGTGCTAATCGCTACCTCTAATCACGAGAGCCTCTAATCTGTCTATCTCTAATATCTTGTGTTGTCTAAACTTGTATACTTGTGTCTCTAGGGGTGCTCTACCCCTCCTTATATAAGTGGAGTGGGTAGGTTTACAAATAGAGTCCTACTAGGAGTAGGATTAGGACTAGTCTCTCACGAATCCTACTCCGGGTCTTATTTCCTTTAAGGGAATCCTTCTCTCTTGTGGGCCTTCTCCCGTGGGCCTTCTCTTGTGAGCCGCCTGGCGCCGGCTCACCCGCCGGGTCTTGGGCTTGGTCACCCTGTGACTCTCCTGCCGGGTCTTAAATAAGAATGTCATGCCTTCGGCCGGGTCTCTTGTGAGTCGCCAGGCCGGGTCATACCATGGGGTATATCCCCGCCATTAGCCCCCAGGTTAGCTTGAATTTATTCATGGTAAGCTCCTGAAATAAGAGTAACAAATATGTTAAGTGGCCAGCTTGCTCCTTTGGCCGGCTTATAAAATGGCTTCTCAGAAATCCGGGTCTTTTCTCCATATGAATGAGTCGTCTTGATTATCATCTTGCTTGTCAATGTATTTTGAAAAATATTGAGAATAGAACACCCATATTCCATTGAGTCGGCTTCCAATACTCTTGGCGGGTCATCTCCGCCAGGTCATAATCATTGATGATGCCGGGTCATTATCGTTGGTGACTCCGGGTTAAATAACTAGAATCCTACTGACTTGATAAATATTGGGATGAAAATCCATCTGATGTAGAACCGGACTTCCATTGTTGTGAAGCAGGGTGGCTTACAGAAGCTCTGGCGGGTTATGATCTTTTGATAACACCGGGTCATAAGTGTTGGTGACGCCGGGTCTAATAACTGAACTCCATATTTAACATCTTGAAAAATTCTCCTCAAAGTTTTTGATATGTCCATATTACCTATAGCCCCCAAGCTCCGAGATTATCCATGATAACTTGGTGCTTTGCAATAATATTTTGGACTGTGTAGCCCCCAAGTGCCGGGTTGTCCTGCCTGCAGCAACCTGGGACTTATAATTGCTTTATACCTTATAATATTTCGGCGGGTGTAGCCCCCAAGGGCCGGCTCATCAGAAAGCTTCGGCAGGTGTAGCCCCCAAGGGCTAGCTCATCAGAATGTGATGCGCCGGGTCTTCAATTTGAATCTCTTAATCTGTTAGAACAGCTGTATACTGTAGCCCCCAAGTGCCGGGTCGCACGCCTGCGGCGACTTGGGACTTTATAAAATCTGATCTGAGCGGCGTCGCCCCCAAGTGCCGGGCCAGTAAGAATTACCGGGCTGGGACTTTTTAGAAAAATATAGAAGGGCCGACTCATTTTCTTGAGATAATATGGTCTTGCTGATGATGTAATAACTTGAAAGCCGGCTTGCATTAGCCCCCAAGTGCCATGGTGCATGCTTGCGGCGACATGGGACTTGCATATTTGATATAAAACTGGACTTGAATAGTGTAGTCCCCAAGTGCCGGGTCGTCTACCTGCAGCGACTCGGGACTATGTGAAAATAATATGACTCACCACAATTTGTTGAATGAATCTTTGACCATGGTTGTAATATAACCCGGAATGAATATTCTGGAATAATTCCTTTGTCTTTGACATGAAATTCCTGCTCGTGGTTGCGGTGCAACCCGGCAAATATAAGTTTGAGAAATCCATGAGTGTTGTAGATTACTACAAAGCACAATTAAAGAAATCCGAGAACCGGCCAATTAGATGACACGGCATTATATCTGACAAATAATAATTTCTCCAAACTAGTTTGAAAAACCCCAACTGGTTATGATAACCATGAAGATCCAGCCATGTTGGCTATTAAAAGATCCATTTGCTCTTGCCAAACACTTAATGGCGGCTCATCTTAAGAGATAATACCTGCAAAAAAGCCAGAATATATTCTGCATTGTTGTGAGGGCGGCTTGAAGAAGCTCAACCCGGAGATGTTCATACCTTTCATAACATTGCTCCTTTCTCATAATCTTGCTCTGATCCGGCTTGATAAGCCGGCGTGTTATCTGGAGGTGGGAAGCTCCCTTGAATAATCCATGGCTGACTTGTCAACCGGAATGGCATAAAGCCGGCTGTATGAAGGGTAATGTAAGCTATACCCGAAGGTAAGAAGCCTCCTTTTAATAGCAAATTTTGCACCTTTGTAGGCGAACACCGGTTGTCGATGGGCGATGTAAGCTATACCTTGAGGCAAGAAGCCTCCATCGACAGCCGCGGCTAATGATTATCCTGAGACGGCATAAAGCCGGCTGTTTGAAAGGAGATGTAAGCTATACCCAAAGGCAAGAAGCCTCTTTCAATAGCTACAGTTGATAAGCAACTGAGTTTTGGCGTAAACGCCGGTTGTTAGGGTGAGATAAGCGAACCCGTCGGTAAGAAGCCCCCTTCGACAACCGCGGTTAATAAGTAACCGGAAGTGGCATAAAGCCGACCATTAGGGTGAGATAAGCGATACCCGTCGGTAAGAAGGCCCCTTCGATGGCCGCAATTGATAAGCAACTGGAATTTGGTGTACACGCTGTTGTCTTAGGGTAGTGTAAGCTATACCGAAGGTAAGAAGCCTCCATCAACAACAGCGCTTAATGTAACCAAACTATGATTCGATGCTTGAATTCATACCAGTTCAGGGTCTTTAGGCGAGATTGACCGTCAATTTCTTGAATTGGCTCAGGGTCTCTAAGCGAGATTGTCCGTCAATTTCTTGAACCAGCTTAGGGTCTCTAAGCGAGATTGGCCGTCAATTTCTTGAACCGGCTCAGGGTCTCTAAGCGAGATTGGCCGTCAATTTCTTGAACCGGCTCAGGGTCTCTAGGAGAGATTGACTGGTAAGAGTTCAGCAGGTCACCTCAATCTTAGCCGGTTCAGGGTCTCTAAGTGAAATTGGCCGTCAATTTCTTTGAACCGGCTCAGGGTCTCTAGGCGAGATTAACCGGTAAGGCCGGTGGGTCACATAACGGAGTAGCATCAATCTTGTAAGCCGCCATCTTGTATGAAGAAACGACAGAAGCTCCAAATGTCTTTATGATGACCCATTGATATGGGCACCCATGTTTGAATGGTGCATCACGACGGTCCGTCCTCTTGGGCAATCCGCCAATAATGTAGTAGGCCCCAGGATTGGGTTTTTCTCTTGCAAAGACCCGGGGTTTTTGTTGAAAATGACGAAATGTGTCTCGCCATGTCTGTAGCCCCCAAGTCTTGAGTTGACTCGAAGAGGCGGCTTGAGAATCTCCATTGAAAGTTGAGGTTGGCCATGGCGGGTTATAAATAACCCCGTATGAATTGCTTCAATGATCCGGTTGATGATTCGTTCCGGCTGTTTGTTGGAGTGAACCAAATTGTAGTGCTGGCGACTCGTGTGCCTGTCCTTCGGGCGACTCATATCGATTAGCACTGCACCGAGATATTGATGTAGATCAAATTGTGGGTGACGTTTTGCACGCATCCGTTGGGCGGCTCGTACAGGCGAGCACTGCACCAATATGTTGATGTAGACATAGAAACCAATCGCGGCATTGTAAGCCAACCCTGTTTGTGAAATATGCCACAGCGTTATAAGCCGGCGCGGATGATGAGAGACGGCCATGGCATTTTTAAGCCGGCGCGGGTGGCGAGAGTCGGCCTCGGCGTTGTAAGCCGGTGCGGTTGCGAGAGACGGTCGCGGCATTGTAAGCCGGCGCAGTGGCAAGAGACGGTCGCGGCATTGTAAGCCGGTGCAATGGCGAGGGAGTCCCTTGAATAACGTGACACGCACCACCACCTTTGGCATGCCTCCATCACCGCGGTATAGTGCCCCTTTGGCAATTACTAATTGTCCTGTGTCAAAAAATATTACAAAGACGAAGTAATTATTTTTCGACAGAATCAAAAAAGTATAGATAAAATAAACTGGGTGGATAACACCTGTTTCATCTCGATGATGAGCTGAGTCATCTCGTAATTTGAACAGCGATTGAACCACTCTCGAAACCGCAACGGAGGTGGCAACTCGCCCGCGGCGGCTCGGAGACGGCGCTGGACAGGGGCGGTTCGGTAGTGACGGCGTTTTCGTCAAAAGAAGTCCAGCGGGGCGACTTGAAATGCAATCGCACCAGGGTCAGAGCAGAGTGGCTCGAAATGGACCCTTCCGGGTGTTTTTTTTACTCACTCCCACTACTCCCTGCCCTGAACACCAATGCAAGGGAGGGGGGAGACAACCGACGCGGTTCCAGGGTGAGGCCACGATGACGGCGGTACCGGCGCAATGCGGCGAGAGCCTCGGTGGCGGGTCTCGGCGGGGAGAGGTGGCCAGGGTGAGCAGGCCGTAGTGGAGGGGCGGCTCGCGGTCACGGCGGCGAAGGCACGGTTATGGGCCGGCGGTGATACAGGCGGTGCCTGATGTGCAGATCCCGGGGGCGACGGTGGCTTACGTGCGGGTGGAGCCGGCTGGAGACAAGGCGGCTCGAGGTGCGGCAACGATGGCGGCTCAGCCCGGGTGGCTCTACAGCGACGGCCCGGGGCGGCGGAGTAAAGTGGAGGCGGTCTATGGCGCGGCCGCGGCTAGCACAATGTAGCGAGAACCGGCGGCTAACGCAAGCCGGCTTGCACTGGCCAGGCGTGCTACGGCAATGAGCTCGCGGGCGCGACCACGTCGGCGGAAAGTGGTGGGAACAGAGCCAGCAGCAGCGGGTGGAGGCGGAGCCGCCCGGCGCAATGGTGCGCGGAGGCTCAACGCGCTAAGCTGGGACATGGCCCACGGTGATGGCGGAGGCGAGTAAAAGGAGCCGGATTGTGGCGGCGGAGGCGCGCGGCGCCTCAAGTTGCGGTGAATCAGGCGAGGCAAGGCGCGCTGGAGGAGTGTGGCGTGCTGGAGGAGCTAGCCGCACGCAAGGGAGAGGTGGAGCAAGACCGCAGTGGGGTTGAGGCGGCAGTGGCTGGCGGTGGCAGCCGACGAGTTGTAGATGCAGCAGAGGAGGAATCGCCATGACATAGCAGACGCAGCGGAGACCCGGCTTGTGGCGAGGCCAAGCGGGCGTGGCATGGGTCGGCGGGTGTTGTAGACGCAACAGGAGAGGTGTGCGCAGGTCCGCGCTAGCGGAAATAAGGCGCGCGTCGGTCAGCGTGGATGCCCAAGGAGAGGCAAGGCAGCAAGGGCGGCTCGATTGGAGCATAGTCGCCGTGCTCGCCGTGCAGTAGCTGTGCGGGAGTGGTAACGGCGGTGGCGATCCGGCGGTGTAGAAGGCGGATGCCAATTCCGGGTGTGTTGCTATCTCCGGGTCGGGGTCGTGGCCCCTTTTCCTTTTTTTACTTGATCTTCACGTTGGTAGAGAGGTCTCTGTACACGGACCTGCTTCTTCTTCCTCTCTTTTTTGCAATCCAGTCCAGAGATACAATACATGAGGTCTCCTTGAAACGTATATTTGCAGTACAACTGCTGATCCTCGCGACTTGAAAAACGATCGAGCAAATCGCAGTATGGCTATTGGTCCATGGTCGGCGAGTTTCACCGTAGTACCAAACGCAAAACCCTTATTCATCTCATCTAATGCAGTTTTGATTGCTCGTCGACCATGCAAATCCTTCTGAGTCGGATCTTCTTCATCCAAACAATCATGAGCTTTTCTATCCATGGAGTGAGTACCTTCAAGAACACAACCATCATGCGTCGCCCCACGGTGGGCGCCAACTGTCGTGGGTTTGTCACGGCAGATGTCCGGGTCAATGGACTTAGGTTCGGGGCGAGACGCAACTACGTGGCGGCTTGAAGGGGTTGATCGGAATCGAGAAGACACAGAGTTTTACCCAGTTTCGGCCCCTCCGATGGAGGTAAAATCCTACGTCCTGCTTGTTTGGTATTGATAATGATGAAGATCTCTCGGTTACAAGGGTTCTAATCGCTAACTCTAATCACGAGAGCCTCTAATCTGTCTATCTCTAATCTCTTGTGTTGTCTAAACTTGTAGACTTGTGTCTCTTGAGAACTTGTCCCTCTAGGGGTGCTCTACCCCTCCTTATATAAGTGGAGAGGGTAGGTTTACAAATAGAGTCCTACTAGGAGTAGGATCAGGACTAGTCTCTCACGAATCCTACTCCGGGTCTTATTTCCTTTAAGGGAATCCTTCTCTCTTGCGGGCCTTCTCCCGTGGGCCTTCTCTTGTGAGCCGCCTGGCGCCGGCTCACCCGCCGGGTCTTGGGCTTGGTCATCCTGTGACTCGCCTGCCGGGTCTTAAATAAGAATGTCATGCCTTCGGCCGGGTCTCTTGTGAGTCGCCAGGCCGGGTCATGCCATGGGGTATATCCCCGTCAGAAATTCACTTCATATGTTGGTTCCATTTTAAAATTTGAGTGAATTCAAATTCACTTGCCCAAATTCAAACAATTTGAGAGGAGGAACATGACCCTCCAAGACCTGGGGCACTTTTGTGAAATTTTGAACCATAAATACTCAGGGGGTTATTTGAAAAATATTTGCAAAAAGAAATAAAACCAATTTAGGCTTTCTTCTGAAAAATAATTTTTGAGAATTATTTATTTCGGCCGTGGAAAAATGTCCATCTTCTGGCGTTTATTTTTCTAATATTTTTAGTATATAGAACTTTCATTTTTTGATTAGATTTGATTTTTGAAATCAAGTTTTGATTTCCTGTTTTTAATAAAAAGGAAAAGATTTCTTTTATTAGGAAGGCGCCTAAGCCCACTAGGAATAGTTCTGGCCCAATCTCTCAGCGCCGGATCCGAATCAATTCGGGTCGGCCGCCCGATCCCTTTCCCTCTCACTTTCCCTCACTGCACACGGGCCCCACTTCCCGATCCCGCACCCCGTCGGTAATCTCCTTCCTTTCTTCTTCCTCCTCTTTCCATCTCCAGAGCCGACCAGCATCTGACCGGATCTCCCGATTCTCTGCCATTTTGGAGCACCTGACCGCACCTATAAGTAGAGGAGACCTCCCACACCTCGTTCCACCCCAAAGTCCCCTCTCCCATGCCCTGGCTTTGCCTCCATTGCTCGTCAGAGTTTCACCACCAACCGGTCGACCCCGAGCTCGTAGCGCTCACCTTCGACCACCCCGAACCCTCCCAGTGCCACCAACAGCTCCACCCCGCTCGCCTACAACTCCCCGTCCCCTCTCCTGAGCCCCAGGCCCATCGGAGCACCTCGTCGACGACCACCCGAGCATCACTAAAGCCCCGAGCTCGAGGCGCTCCCCTTCCACGCTCCGGAGTCCCTCCCGTCATCACCATCGGACGCGCTGTCACCGTACGCATCGCCCAAGCACCTCGACGTCACTGGAGAGCCCTTGGAACGCCGTAAACGACCACGCCTGAGCCACTGCCGCCGTCGACCTTGCTGGAGTTCATCTCCACCTCCTATGTAAGACGCTGCCGCCCTCCACCGTCTGATCTGTAATCTACGGTGTAGATTAGAACCCCGTACCTCTTTGATTTCTTTTAAAAGAACCGTCCGGTTTTCCTTTTAGTTATTTTAGCCGAAACGATTTCATTTATTTAGAGGCCATTCACTCGTTTAGCAATTTCAACGCACACCCTAGCCTATAGGATCTTGCCACGTGTACACCTGTTCGTCAAATTAGTTTTTTCTTTTCTGTTTACTGTTTTAAAAACATAATAGTTTATGTTTTATAAATTGAATAACTCTTAGAATTGTTAGTGTATTTAATTAATTCTTTTTTCTTCGTGTCACAAATTTATGTAGTTTCTGTAGATATCAAGTTTGACCATATTTGAATATTTTAAATTTGAATTCAAACAGATTTGCTTCAAACACTAATTTGCTTATAGGTTTTGAGTTGATTCTTTTTGCTACTTGTCACTAGTGACTTTATTTAATAGTAGGTAAGATTTGAGAATTTTTAGAATATTTTAAATTTAGGACTTTAACCAAAACATAATCTGTTTTAGTTCTTTTAGTGTTTATTTCTATTTTAATTTTTTTATTGTTTTCAATTGTTTCCTTTTCTGTTAATTGACAATTTTTATTTTTGTTTCCTGTTAGTTATTTCAACCAAGTTATTTTTATGACAATTATTATTTTTATAGCGTGAAATCAATTCTAGTTTCATAATAACTTGCAAATTGATTTCATTGCTAGTTTGATTTCCTATTTGAAAATACTTTTATAAGTTTTACTTTCTGTTAACTTAGTTTGTTTTCTCTCTTTTTGTTATTGTATTTGTTTTACTTGTTGTTAAGTTTATTAGCTAGAAAACTTATGGTGTTTAGTGTGTTATTTTTCATAGTTCTTAGTTATTCTTCAAAAGTAATTTTTTGTTAGTAAAATATTTGCTAGAATACTTTTGTTAGGTTTTACTTTGTTGATGTCTTACTATTTGAAAATAGGATTATTTGTAGAGAAACCAACCCTTGGTTGTGTTGATGAAGTTTTGTTGTTGAGTTTTGTCTTAAGTATTTCCTTCATCACAACCCTTTTGTGTTTGATTTTTGTGTTGCTTCTTGTTTGATAGTATTGATTGCTAGAAGTGTTTGCTTATGAATGCAATGTTTGATTATATAGATCTTCATCGGAGAGTGACAAATAGTTCTATCAAGTTATTTCTGAGGGCGATATTATCTTCATCAACCTTACCAGGCAAGTTCACTTTGACCATCTATTTCATACCTATTTTTTATTGCATGTAGTGACATCATTCAGCAAATCCCTCTAGTGGTGTTATTGAAATTATTGTAGTTGAGTAGAATGCATGAGGTAGGAACCCACCACTTTTTACTAAAGCCCTGGGAACGCTAGTTATTTTAATGCTATGCTAAAGTAGATGGGGTCTAGTATGAGTGTTCGTGAGTGGTGTGAGAAGGAGGACTCCACGTCAAAACGACAACTTCATGAAGGCATCTTTAAGTCCCGCATCTTCAAGACCTCAAGACTTTGAGACTCGAGAAACGAGTTTTCAATACACACTACTGGGTGAAGGATGGATTTGAAGGGCACCCAAGAGTAACTAGTGGATGGCCGGGATGCATGGAGAAGCGCCATGACATCTTGCAGAAAGCTTCACCCAGACTCAAAGAGACAGATGAGTACTTCATGCCCGGAAGCTTACCTGTGTAGCCACAAGTCATTATGGGCTCTGGCTTGGTTGATCTTTGTTGCGACTTTGGCTGGGCAGTGCTACGAGATGTAGTCGACGTTAGGGTTGGATGGGCACTGACAGTAGTCAGGGAAACACTCTGAAAGACCATGTTTCATTCGTCCTGTTCTCAAATACCCTGTAGTGCGAGGACTTACAAGGGGGGAACGAATCTTGTGGGTAAAGTACACAACACTCTGCAGAGTGAAACCTAATTGATTAGCCTTGTCCCCGGTTACGGACAATTTGAGCCTCTGGACTTGGATCTATCTCTGAACTCTCAACACTGGACTGATAATTAATTGTGGGCAACTTATGATACTTGTGGGCATTAAGACATCGGTTGGGAGAACCATGTCATGATAGATAACTCTGTAGTGAAAACTCCTGACATTCCTTTGTTGTAGGAAAATAAAATAAAATCAGCTCTTATGCAAAAACTCAGACACAGAGCCACAAAGCCCTACTGCATATAGAATGGTCTTTCTCTTCTGTTCTGCTATGGTGATCTTGCCGGTACATTCAATGTACTGACCTACACGGCTGCAATGTCTTATGTTGCAGATAAGTTCTATGCTGAGTAAGAGTACGATTCAGGGTTACGGTCTGCACTCAACCTGCCGTTGGTGTTATTGGGACTCCACTCCCATTGACTGTTTCTGCTGAGATTTTGAGGTATATATCAGTTTTACGTTATTTACATGTGATTGCACTTTGATATATACATTGATGTACTGTGTATGCCAGCATACTGATCCAGGGATGGCAAAGAACACATAGAGGCTTGACTCGTTTAGAGTCGGGTCACTACGGAAATGGTATCAGAGCACATGTTGACTGTAGGACATGACCCTAGGAAATGGATTAGAAATAGGAAGACCTTGATAGGAACAACTATTGTTTTCACTACTCTTGTATCCTCTTGATTTTTTCTTCTATTGAACCCTCCTTATTTCAAACTATAGATGGAGAGCTACATTCTGAATGAAAGAGAGCATTACGAGGATGTTCTCGTAGGTCCATTTCTCATGGAGCTGGTCCGGATGATGAAGCTGCCGATACCTGAGATTAAGGTGACTAAGAGGAAGTCTGGATTTTGGGGCATCAGAACTAAAATTTTTGGACGTACAGAAGACCCCAAGACTAAAGACATCAACTATGACACATTGAGCCATGAATGTGAGATGGGCATGAACACTGCCGTCCATGATGCTATCACACGTTTGAGCTATCGTCATCGTGCTGAGTTCTGCAACCACTACTTTTGAAGGCTTGGATGGCAGAAGCCTGATGGAGCACACATCATCCTGACATGCAAACAGAAGATGAAGTTTTCACCTATACTTGTGTACAATCAAGAATTGGAGCACTACATCAACAACCTTCAAATGGACCTTCTCTCAGAGTTATTTGAGAACCAGACACTTCGTGAGAACCTCAAGGCTGAGAAGCTGAAGGTAGACAATCTGAAGAAACACGATTCCGAGATTCAGAAGCTTCGTCAAGACTTGAAGAACAGTCGAGCCATGGCACATGCTGGAGATGTTGAAACTCATAAGCTCAAGAACCAACTCCTGGAACCACAGGGACGACACCGGAAACTCCGCATCAACAAGGAAAATCTGGCAGAAGAACTTTAGAAGATCAAGCATGACCAGAAGAAGCGCACTGAAGACGAAGACATGATATAGACTAGCTTAGTAGTAGCCCCACCATGAGAGAATAAAATATAAACGTTTTTATGATTTGAGTGATCGACCTTACCAACCTTATGTGGGTGGCGATACTATACTTTGATTGAACTTTATAAATGTGTGGACTTGAGTTTGATGTTTTGTGTTTTGAGTTGTTTGTATCCCTTCCCTCTATGTGTCTCCCTCTCTCTCTCTCTTACGCATCTCATCCCAAAACCTTGAACCCAATAGATGATAAATGAAGCTGGACTCGTGTATTCTGGATCGATGACTCGGTTGGAGATAGAAGAATGGATTCAGAACATGGAGGATCACCTAAGGAGTAACCATGTTGCAAGGAACGAGATGGTCCAGTATGCTCTTCGGTACTTTGTAGAAGGTGCTGCAAATTGGTGGAAGATGCATGAAGCTATCCATGATACGCAAGCATCAATCACTTGGGAAGAATTCAAGATGACTCTGCAAAAATCTCATGTTGTCACAAACACCCAGAAGCCCCGTTGCAAAGATGTGAATAAGATTTGTGCATGCAAGATATGTGGAGAGACAGGACACACCCAGGAAGAACACAAGGAAGGATGCCCTCCTTGTGAAGAAAATCACCCTGCTGAGGAATGCCTAACTGGGCAGGTGACATGTTTCTTGTGTGAAGGAACCATTCATTTTCCGGCACAATGTCAAATATACCCCAAGGTACAAGAAGTCATGAAGCAGCAGAAGGAATCAATGAAAGGAGCCATCGGGAAAAAGTTAGAAGAACCCATGATGATGGGAGATATACCAGACCCAAACATAGATACCAAGTCATGTTATTCATGTGGAGAAGAAGAATATATCTCTTAGGGTTGTCCGAATGAGTATCTGGGAGACTTCCCGATAGAATAAGTGCAATATGATCTCAGGAGATAGAAGGAATGATCAACCCGGACAAGAAGAAAGGCCAAGGAAACAAAGGCATCACATGTTTGCATTGTAGCTTGGAGAGGCCACACCGTTTTTGCAAGAGGTATGAGCCAAGCATCAGGAAAGGAACCCAACCCAAGAATAAGAAGAGGACTCCGTGGTTTTCTGCACCGAAGGATCCGAGCCACATCACTTGTCATCGGTGCAACAAGACAGGACACTACTCCTATATCTGCCTAGAGAAGAAGGCTAAACATGATTAGTTTGAGTTTTGGAATTTTTTGGAAATAATAAATGTAATAGGTAGCACTCTTATCATTTTGAAGTTATGTAATGGAAGTCTCAGAGTTTGTAATAAATTCATGAGTCAATGGGATTTATGGTGTCATGATTCTCCTATGTTGAATTATATGAGCTGTTACTCTATGAACAAAGATCTCTGACCCTTTTCGAGGATATGAGAAAATATGGTCTATGCAGGCATGTGTACATTTCATTTTAAGCGTGGTAGTAACCACAAGGACAAATGAATAAAGAAAGTACCATTCCTGTTAAGGAGTTTGGATAAGTGAATACAGGTGAAGAGAATGTGGAACCATATGAAACTATGTGGATGACAACACCTGAAATAATACACCTTGGATTTTGAATATGATGAACCCAAAACTTTTATTGGCAAACAGACCAATGGAAAGGAAAACATATTCAAGGAATAGAACCTGTATCAAGGATGGATCTCACGGTTTCATGACGGTTACCCCAAGATCATGAAGGAATAAGTTGTGATTTGATCAACAAACATTTTCCTAGGAGGATACAAAAACCTGAGAGTTGTGAAGAAACGATAGATAGTTTGTTTAGCTAGAAGAATCAAAGGATTTATCCGAACATCGTTCGTTGACAAGAGAAATTTCTGCAATGCTTGTGAGGAAGCCCAAGTGTTAGAATACGAGATTCACTAAACCTTATACAAGGTAATGATTTCAGTGCGACATGGCTTGGCCACCATGACGACTTACTCATATCATTTCTCTTGCTATTCGGAATGGTAAATCTGAGTGACTTACCCATAGTAAAGAGATGACATTCTTTGAAGCTTTTGTTTAAGCCTTAGAATGGTATGATGAAAACCCCTTGTACATGACAGTTGCTGTCACACGTAGGAATTTTACGGTGAGGAATGATGCCAAGACCCATTTCACTGTAGGATAACCACTAATGGTAGACCACCATGAGATCATCGATAAGTTACTTAGAATGAACGCAAGACTTATCAGTTAAGAAGACCTAGTATCGGAGGAAATACATTTTATTATGAGAACACACGATTTTTGATTTAAACGAAAGAGCATCACCGAAGGAGCTATCGTAAAGAATGTAAAGAGACAGATGCACCCAAAGGACTATCATGATTTTGAGGGACCAATAACTCTCATTTTAAGTGTGGTATCCCCAAACTTCTAGGTTAATGGATTTGCTAACAAGACCCCCAAACCTAACCTTTTCTTTCTAGCCTTTTTGAATCTCGAGGACGAGATTAATTTTAAGTGTGGTAAGTTTGTAACATCCCAAATTTTGGAATGTTATAATAAATAGATCAATGATTGTTTGTCTGACTGAGTGATTGAATTTGAGTGAAAATTTGAAACTTTTTGAAACTTTTGAATGAAAGCACTTTCCCCCTTTTGTGTTGAATTCAAATTTCATCCAATGTAATATGATGAGATAAGATGACATGACTCCTTCAAATATAGGATCTGAAGTTTGAATTGAAAACCACTCGAGATTTTCTATTTTGGAATTTCACTTCATATGTTGGTTCCATTTTAAAATTTGAGTGAATTCAAATTCACTTGCCCAAATTCAAACAATTTGAGAGGAGGTACATGACCCTCCAAGACCAGGGGCACTTTTGTGAAATTTTGAACCATAAATACTCAGGGGGTTATTTGAAAATATTTGCAAAAAGAATTAAAACCAATTTAGGCTTTCTTTTGAAAAATAATTTTTGAGAATCATTTATTTTGTCCGTGGAAAAATGTCCATCTTATGGCGTTTATTTTTCTTATATTTTTAGTATATAGAACTTCCATTTTTAGATTTGATTTGATTTCGGAAATCAAGTTTTGATTTCCTGTTTTTTTTTAAAAAGGAAAAGATTTCTTTTATTAGGAAGGCGCCTAAGCCCACTAGGAATAGTTCTGGCCCAATCTCTTAGTGCCGGATCCGAATCAATTCGGATCGGCCGCCCGATCCCTTTCCCTCTCACTTTCCCTCACTGCACACGGCCCCCACTGCCCGATGCCGCACCCCATTGGTCATCTCCTTCCTTTATTCTTCCTCCTCTTTCCATCGCCCGAGCCAACCAGAATCCGACCGGATCTCCCGATTCCCTGCCGTTTTGGAGCACTTGACCACACCTATAAGTAGAGGAGACCTCCCGCACCTCGTTCCACCCTAAAGTCCCCTCTCCCATGCCCTGTCTTTGCCGCCATTGCTCGTTAGAGTTTCACCACCAATCGGTCGACCCCGAGCTCGTAGTGCTCACCACCGACCACCCCGAGCCCTCCCACCGCCACCAATAGCTCCACCCCACTCGCCTGCAACTCCCTGTCCCCTCTCCTGATCCCCAGCCCCATCGGAGCATCACGGATCATCACCTAGACTCAAAGAGACAAATGAGTACTTCATGCCCAGAAGCTTACCTATGTAGCCACAAGTCATTATGGGCTCTAGCTTGGTTGATCTTTGTTGCGACTCTGGCTGGGCAGTGCTATGAGATGTAGTCGATGTTAGGGTTGGATGGGCACTGACAGTAGTCAGGGAAACACTCTGAAAGACCATGTTTCATTCGTCCTGTTCTCAAACACCCGTCAGTGCGAGGACTTACAAGGAGGGAACGAATCTTGTGGGTAAAGTACACAACACTCTGCAGAGTTAGACCTAATCGATTAGCCGCGTCCCCAATTATGGACAATTTGAGCCTCTGGACTTGGATCTATCTCTGAACTCTCAACACTAGACTGACAATTAATTGCGGGCAACTTATGATACTTGTGGGCATTAAGACATCGGTTGGCGGAACCATGGCATGATAGATAACTCTATAGTGAAAACTCCTCCTTTGTTGTAGGAAAAGAAAATAAAATCAGCTTTTATGCAAAAACTCAGACATAGAGCCACAAAGCTCCACTGCATATAGAATGGTCTTTATCTTCTGTTCTGCTATGGTGATCTTGCCGGTACATTCAATGTACTGACCTACACGGCTGCAACGTCTTATGTTGCAAATAAGTTCTACGTCGAGTAAGAGTACGATTCAGGGTTACGGTCTGCACTCAACCTGCCATTGGTGTTATTGGGACTCCACTCCCATTGACTGTTTCCGCTGAGATATCGAGGTATATATCAGTTTTACGTTATTTACATGTGACTGCACTTTGATATATACATTGATGTACTATGTGTGCCAGCATATTGATCCAGGGATGGCACAGAACACACAGAGGCTTGACTCGTTTTGATTTGGGTCGCTACACTCCTGCACATGCTCCTGCACCGGCTCCCACACCTGCTCATAGCAGCCCGTCCTCCGTCTTGGACGTGCTCGGCGGTGCTTCGTCTTTGGCTGAGCTCGATGACCTCATGGTACCTGTCACACCGGCCCTCTTCAATAAATGTGTAATCTCCCGTTTCCGTTACCTTTCGGATGTCTCACGTCACAGACATGTCTTTGGAGGCCGACGTTACCCCGTGCACCATATTGTACACCATCAACGGCCAGAAGGTGGATGTGGGGAAGGCGGCGATAGTGAAGCCGAAGGAACAATTTTTCCACAGCCGTCCAATCCCCCCTGACGTCTTCAAGGTTTCCGTGGTCAGTGTCAAACTGAGCCATGAGAATTTGGCTCCTCCGGTACCAGGGGGATACGACGACGAGACCCCGCGGCGGCATGGCGATTGCAAGAGGTGGGTCCTATTCTGGCCAAAGAGTCTGCTTCATCTGGAGGCGGCCGGGATCAGACACACGACCACGCAGCATCAGCAAGGTATGGACATCAACACCCCACCTATCCAATTAGTGTCGCCTGTCGTGCTCGGTGATAGCAGATGGGGTGAGGAAGAGGCTCCATTAGTCGCTGATGACGGTTCCGCCACCAAAGAAGCAATGCATGATATCGATGCCATCGATGACGATGACGATGATACTCTACAATATCTCAATACTGGCGCCTATGACGACGGAGGATTGATGGCTCAGCAGTATGAGTAGTCAGGGTTTGAGCGTCATGAGTCGGTGCCTGAATTGCCGCCTCCGGAGGCTAAACATATTATAGACGACCTTCCAGTAGCAAAGAAGCATAGAAAGAGAGCAAGGAAAGGCAACAAAGCTGCTTCTATGATCCAGCCGCCTCTGGAGCCTCGGGTTCAAGACCGTATACCTGTCATGGGTGCGGCAAAATGCCATATCCCCAGTGAATGAATCCTACCTAAGGCAGCATTAGAGGCCATATACGGCGATCTCAGGAGACTTCATGATGATGTGCTGCGAAGAGAGAAAAGTCTGATCGCCTCGCAAAATACAGGATACCTGCTCTACGTGGTTAACGTGCCGCAGCAAAGGTTGTACGTCGACACATTCCCTGCAGAAAAGTTCTTCCTTCATTCGACATGTTTCACGTGTAAAAGCTGGATTTTACGTTTGTCCGCCTTTTTTCCTTGCACATGAAGTACATCATCAAGATTGAACAGATACCTTATATCTGTGTCGCTGATCCATACTTCATGCACGAGAGCTTCTTGGTAGTCTGCAAAGAGCATTGCGAATACGCGAGTAACTACATCGCCGATTTCATGGTTGGCAATAAGTACAAGGAGACGATTCTCATGCCTTATCATCCCATGTAAATCATCCATGCAGATATCCTTCCTTTGATTTCAATCATTTCATTTGCATGCGTGGAGGCTAATTTGAGGTGTACTTATTTTGCGCAGCGACGGGTGCACCGTCCTCATCATCCTTTACCCCCGAGTCTCCCACACTCTTTACTTGGACTCGTCGAAGAACATGAAGAAAAAGGATTACACACACATCAAGTCTGTTCACGATAGTGCTATCTTAACGTACGTCATACGGGGTGGAGAGATCTCGCTCAGGAAGACAAGGAACCACGCGCCCTACTCCGGCCATAAGACTGACTTCTACTCCATCCAGCAACCGAATGGTACTATCAGTGATGGATTCTATGTCCTCCAGCATTCAGACGGGATCAGCAGAACCTTCGCATGTCACCTAGATCCGGCGATGCCAATATTCGACAATGGGCAAAGAACCTAGGAGATATCTCGGATCATCAACTCCGAGATGAGTTCTATCACATCTAGCGTGAACTTGCCCAAATCATCATGAAGGAGGTCCTCGAAAAAACGGGGATGTTCTACGAAGAAGGGCAAATGTTGCGGGAATACGTCCGAACATGCGTAGCCGCTCAGCGTCTCGACCTGAAGCCTTTCACTGCGCTCGGGGACTATCTCCCTGACTTGCATGGATGGCACGACATGTTGGAGTGATTGACAATATATGACAATGTGTCCCTTTAGTCCATAATTTCTCTATGACAAAACTTTGAGTTATGCACAATGAAACTTTATTTGTGATGTAATTAAACCGTCGTCCTCAACTAGTGAAGATCACTCTAGTTAGGGCATTTTGGGTACGATGAACTTTGTATGCTTATGATATGTTGCTTCTATTTTTGCCAAGTCTGTCTCTTTCTGTTGCTCAACTATATATGTTGCATATCATCACCCCATGTGACGATGCAGGTGCATAGATCATCGATGGTGAAGAGTGCTATGCCAAGAGTATACGACGAGTGGCCGGAGTGTCAGGCCCAGGTGTACCGGTTTCCGGTTTCCGAGTGACAGCCAGTAGTTAGTTTAGGTTCACGCTAGTGCGAGAGAGGGATACGAACCAACGCCTCAAGAAGTACTACATTATGTATGATGAGACATGTGATGTAACTTGTATAGCTATATCGTGATTATGACGTGACGACATGATTTGTGTTGGATGATATGATAAGACTATTATGCATATGATATGATGAGCACATTGCATGTTTATGATATGATTAGAATACTATATGAAACCTGTACAGAAACATCGCAAATACATAGCAAAAAAAATGATATGAGAAAATATAGTAGTAGCGCTCTTTAGCGCTGGACAGGAAAGCGCTGCTGCTAAGTAGGTATAACAGTAAGGCGTGTCAAAACACGTTACTGATACACTTAGCAGTAGCGCCGGTACAGAAAGCGCTACTGCTAAGTAGATATAGCAGTAGCGTGTGTCAAAACGCGCTACTGGTAAACTTTAGCTGTAGCGCCGTATCAATAGCGCGGTTACCCGCGCTACTGATACACCAAATACCCGCGCTACTGCTAGGGTTTTCCCTAGTAGTGCTCATTGTAGTACTTGGGTATTCGATACCGATTCGGCTTCTCACATTTGCAACTCAAAACAAGAACTATGGAATAGACGGAGGCTGGCAAAGGACGAAGTGATGATGCGCGTGGGAAATGGTTCCAAGGTTGATGTGATCGCCGTCGGCACACTCGCTCTTCGATTACCATCGGGATTAGTGATGAACATGAATAATTGTTATTTAGTGCTTGCGTTAAGCATGAACATTATATGTGGATCTTGTTTATTGCGAGACAATTACTCATTTAAATCAGAGAATAATGGTTGTTCTATTTATATGAGTAATATCTTTTATGGTCATGCACCCAATGTGAGGGGTTTATTCATATTGAATCTCGATGACACACATGTACATAACAGTGATTCCAAAAGATGTAGAGTTGATAATGATAGTACCACTTTCTTGTGGCACTGCTGTTTAGGTCATATTCGTGTAAACGCATGAAGAAGCTCCATGCTGATGGACTTTTGGAGTCACTTGATTTTGAATCATTTGACACATGTGAACCATGCCTCTTGGGTAAGATGAAGAAAACCCCGTTCTCTCGAACAATGGAATGGGCAAGTGACTTGTTGGAAATCATACATACTGATTTGTGCAGTCCGATGAGCATTGAGGCGCGCAGTGGATATCGTTATTTTCTCACCTTCACTGATGACTTAAGTAGATATGGGTATATTTACTTAATGAAACACAAGTCTGAAATGCTTGAAAAGTTCAAGCAATTTCAGAGTGAAGTTGAGAATCATCGTAACAAGAAGATTAAATTCCCGCGATCTGATCGAGGAGGAGAATATCTGAGTTACGAGTTTGGCAGTCACTTAAGACAATGTGGAATTGTTTCACAATTGACACCGCCTAGAGCACCACAACGTAATGGTGTGTTCGAACATCGTAATCGAACCTTATTAGATATGGTGCATTCTATGATGTCTCTTGCCTATTTGCCACTATCATTTTGGGGTTATGAACTAGAGACAACTGCATTCACTTTAAATAGGGCACCATCGAAATCCATTGATACGACGCCATATGAACCGTGGTTTGGCAAGATGCCAAAGTTGCCGTTTCTGAAAGTTTGGGGATGTGATGCTTATGTCAAAAAGCTTCAGCCTGAAAAACTAGAACCCAAAGCGGAAAAATGCATCTTCATAGGATACCCAAAGGAGACGGTTGGGTATACCTTCTATCTCAGATCCGAAGGCAAAGTGTTTGTCGCTAAAAACGGAACATTTCTTGATAAAGTGTTTCTCTCGAAAGAATTGAGTGGGAGGAAGATAGAACTTGATGAGGTTGTTGAACCTTTGATTTAACCAGAGGGTAGTGCAGTTGAAGAGGAAGTTAATGATGATGATCATGAAGCTTCGGATCAAATTGCTATTAAACCTCGTAGGTCGACAAGGGCACGTACTGCTCCTGAGTGGTACGACAACCCTGTCTGAGAGGTCATGTTTTTAGACAACGGTGAACCTACGAGCTATGGAGAAGCGATGATGGGCCCGGATTTCGAGAAATGGTTAGAGGCCATGAAATCCGATATGGGATCCATGTATGAAAACAAAGTGTGACTTTGGAAGTATTACCTGAAGGGCGAAAGGCCATTATGAACAAATGGATCTTTAAGAGGAAGACGGACACGAACGGTAATGTCACCATCTATAAAGCTTGACTTGTGGAAAAGGGTTTTTCACAAGTTCAAGGAGTTGACTATGATGAGACCTTCTCACCCGTAGCGATGCTTAAGTCTGTCAGAATCATGTTAGCAATAGCTGCATATTTCGACTATGAAATTTGGCAGATGTATGTCAAAACAACGTTCCTTAACGGTTTCCTTAAGGAAGAGTTGTATATGATACAACTGGAAGGTTTTCTTCATCCAGAGAATGCTGACAAACTTTGCAAACTCCAGCAATCCATTTATGGACTGGTGCAAGCATCTCGGAGTTGGAATCTGTGTTTCGACGAAGTGATCAAAGCGTTCGGGTTTATACAAGTTCATGAAGAAGCTTGTATTTACAAGAAAGTGAGTGGGAGCTCTGTAGCATTTCGAATATTATATGTGGATGACATATTGCTGATTGGAAACAATATAGAAATGCTGGAAAGCGTGAAAGAATATTTGAACAAGAGTTTTTAAATGAAGGACCTAGGAGAAGCTGCTTTCATATTAGGCATTAAGATCTATAGAAATAGATCGAGACGCTTAATAGGACTTTCACAGAGCACATACCTTGATAAAGTTTTGAAGAAGTTTAAAACGGATCAGTCCAAGAAGGGGTTCTTGCCTGTGTTACAAGGTGTGAAGTTGAGTAAGACTCAATGCCCAGTGACTGCAGAAGATAGAGAAAAGATGAGTGTCATCCCCTATGCTTCAGCTATAGGCTATATCATGTATGCGATGCTGTGCTCAAGACCCGATGTCAGCCTTGCCATAAATATGGCCGGAAGGTTTCAAAGTGATCCAGGAATGGAGCACCGGACGACGGTCAAGAATATCCTTAAGTACCTGAAAAGGACTAACGAAATGTTTCTCGTTTATGGAGGTGATCAAGAGCTCATCGTAAAGTTACGTCGATGCAAGCTTTGACACTGATCTGGATGACTCTAAGTTGCAAACTGGATACGTATTTATTCTCAATTGGGGAGCAGTAAGCTGGTGTAGTTCCGAGCAAAGCGTGGTAGCCGATTCTACTTGCGAAGCGGGGTACATCGTGAGCTTGGATGCAACAAAGGAAAGTTTCTGGATGAAGGAGTTCATGACAGATCTTGGAGTAGTGCTCAGTGCACTGAATCCAATGGCTCTGTTCTGTGACAACACTGGTGCCATTGCTCTGGCCAAGGAACCAATGTTTCACAAAAGGACCAGACACATAAAGCGACGCTTCAATTCCATCCGCGATCACGTCAAGGAGGAGGACATAAATATTTACAAAGTGCACATGGATCTGAATGTTGCAGACCCATTGACCAAACATGTTCCAAGGGCTAAACATGATCAACACCAGAACTATATGGGTGTTCGATTCATTAGAATGTAAATCACATAGTGATGTGAGCTAGATTATTGACTCTAGTGCAAGTGGGAGATTATTGGAAATATGCCCTAGAGGCAATAAATAAAGAGTTTATTATTATATTTCCTTGTTCATGATAATCGTTTATTCCCCATGCTATAATTGTGATGATTGGAAACTAAATACATGTGTGGGCATATAGACAACACTGTGTCCCTAGTATGCCTCTAGCAGACTGGCTCGTTGATCAAAGATGGTTAAGGTTTCCTGGCCATGGACATGAGATGTCATTTGATAACGGGATCACATCATTAGGAGAATGATGTGTTGGACAAGACCCAAACTATAGATGTAGCATATGATCGTGTCATTTTATTGCTACAGGTTTCTACATGTCAAGTATCTATTCCTATGACCATGAGATCATGCAACTCACAGACACCGCAGGAGTACCTTGTGTGTATCAAACGTCTCAACATAACTGGGTGACTATAAAGATGCTCTACTTGTATCTCCGAGGGTGTCTATTGGCTTGGCATGGATCAACACTGGGATTTGTTGCTCCGTGTGACGGAGAGGTATCTCAGGGCCCATTCGGTAATACAACAACACAATGAGCCTTGCAAGCAATGTGACTAAGTGTTAGCCACTGGATCTTGTATTACAGAATGAGTAAAAGGGACTTGCCAGTAACGAGACTGAACTAGGTATGAAGATACCGACGATCGAGTCTCGGGCAAGTAACATTCCAAAGAACAAAGGGGAACAATATACAGGATTGTCTGAGTCCTTGACATAGAGGTTCGACCGATAAAGATCTTCGTAGAACATGTAGGAACCAATATGGGCATCCAGGTCCTGCTATTGGTTATTGACCGTAGAGGTGTCTTGGTCATGTCTGCATGGTACTTGAACCTGGAGGGTCTGCACACTTAAGGTTCGGCGATGTTTCGGTATAGATGAGTTATGTGTGTTGGTGACCGAAGGTTGTTTGGAGTCCTGGATGAGATCCTGGACCTGACACGGAGCTCTGGAATGTTCCGAAGGTGAAGATTCATATATAGGATGTTTTGTGTTGGTCACCAGGAAAAGTTCGAGCATCACCGTAACGTACCGGGGTGTCGGGAGGGTCCCGGGGTTCCACCAAAAGGGGCCACCAGCCCCGAAGGGGTACATGGGCTGTGAGAGGGGGCGCACCAGCCCCTGGTGGGCTGGCCGCCCCTCCCACAAGAGCCCATGCGCCAAACGGTGGAGGGGGCAAACCCTAAGGGGGTCGGCCACCCTAGCTTGGGGGCCAAGCCACCCCTTGGCCGCCGCCCCCCGTCTTCTTAGCCGCCGCCCCTAGGGGTGGGAACCCTAGGGCGCAACCCCTTCCCCCTTCCCCCTATATATATGAGAGAGGGAGGAGGGCTGCCATACCTTAAGCCACGGCGTAGCCTGTCACACCCTATGTTTGTATCACATTGTTATGTTTGGGTTTATAAAATTTGGAGCCAACTAAAACTTTTTCAAAGTGCTTGTACTTGTTTGCTATGTTGTTTGCTTGCTTGATGGTTGTGTTATATGGCACTCCTAGGTTCTATTCCACTTCAAATTAATCCTCCATGTCCCCAAACCTCTTGCCCAATGATCATGCCATGTGAATAGTGCCCAAAACTATTTTTATCAATTTTTTTAACTAAAAATGATTTATTCAAAATAGGTTTTCAAGACCCCCTGAAATGAGGTTTGCACTACAAGTCCTCAAATTAGGTGGACCCTTCTTTCCCAAAGGCTTTATTTGAAACCTACTATATATATGAATTCCCAAAACCACCAAATATTATTTTTCAATATTATTTTCATATTTTATTTAAAGGCTTTTTCTTAAGGCTAGAAATGGTCTTTCCTAGGGAAAAATTATCTAAATGCTTTGAAAATATTTGGGAAAATTTAGAGAAACTCAGTGGACATATATTTTCCATATATATGAGTTTCAACACAAGGGAATGATCAGATCATAGGCAAAACCCCTCAAAACCCTTTCTGTTCAGATCAAACTTTTGGAATATTTCTATAAGAAATATTCTAAATAAATTCGAGGAAAATTCCAGAAACTCAACAATATCATAGGTGATGATCTTACAAAGTTTCATCTCAATCCCAGTTGGTTTGGTTCATCAAACCATCCCAAAACCATTCCTGTCCAGAATCAAATTTGAGCAACTTTACATTGTGAAGTGTCTCCCCTTGGCCTCAAACTTTGTGGGCATGCTCTAATTGCCAAATAGTGATGATACACTAGTGTTGCAACAAGGGTAAAAGCCTAGCAGCAATGGATCTACAGAAATCTGATTCTGCTAATTTCTAGGGTTTAACAAATTTCCATTGTCAACTTTTTCCTCTTGAGCTCAAACTCGGTGAATCCCCTCATTTCTACCAAGCCTTTGACCCTGGTAAATATCTCAGTAAGCTGGTAAATATTTCTTGCCCAAAACCTCATCAAACACCTTCTGGTGATTTTGAAAAATCAGCTTTTTCACCCCCTTTCTCTTTTACCCTTGGCCCCAACTTTTTACCACAACCTCTGGTAAGTGGCTTGCACCTCCAGTAACTCTCCCTGGCCAGGTCTCTACAGGGAAGTGGGCTAAAACTCCCATTTCTACCCCTGTTCCACCTTGGCAGAAGCTTCTCCTTCCCCTTTTTCTTGTCTCCCTAGCTCGTCAGCATCCAAAGAGCATCTCTAGGCCCTCCAGCAGCTAGTGGACAAAGAGGGGCACCCCAGAGCGCGTAGGCCACGGCAATGCCGGCCATACTCATGCTCTGGAGCGAGAGCACGCATGCCATGGCAATGCCGGCCATACGCACGCTCTAGAGCATGCTACAGTACGCTCCTACACTGTAGCCGCCGCCCAATGGCCAGCCCCGGCAGCCTTGGGCATCCCCCGCGTGTCCTCCGAGACGCCCTCGGCATCCGTGACACGGCAAGTGGTCGGCCCTCTCTCTCTTGAGCCCAAATAAAATCCTAGGACAAAACTTTTGGCACCTAAATTCTTAGAATATTCCATTGAATATATTAGTGCCATTTGTAAAAATGTTTGAAAAACTTTTTAGTACTATTTTATTTTAAAACCTATATTTGGGCACCTTTTTGCCTCTGTTAATTTATTTCAAAAATATTTTTAACCACCAAACCCTAGGGAAATATTTTTAGTATGACATTTAGTATTTATTAGAGTAGGTTAACATTTTTTAATGAGTAGTTGAGTGCTGTGTATTTGTGTGTTGCTTATTTTTATCGCTTTATTTCGCGACGATAGATTGCACGGTTGACGAAGAAGTTGGACCCGAAGACTTCGAAGACCCCAGAGACTTTGTTGAGCCATGCAAGCAGCCCTTTGACCATGATAATAAACCCTTTTATTGAATGTCATATAGCACTTTACTTTCATTATATTTGATCATGTGATGTGGTGTTCCCCTTTCGGTGGGATGCCTCTGATACTTTTCCGTTGACACTTGCATCATGCATGACCCTACCACTTTATGAGGGTTATGCGGGTGGGCGTAGATAGGATGTTAGTAGATGCTATGCAAAGGGATGGGATTTATGCATTGTGATGGAAAGGGAGAAATGATTTCAAATAATTTTCAAAAACCCCATCGGGTGCCACTAATGCCCGAGGGAGATGATGACGAGTTGGGTGACCACTTGAGAAAGAAATGGGGTGCCGGAACAAGTTGAGAGTGTGTTTTCGAAAACGGATTAGATTTAAGATTTTTCGACCATCCCAACCTTACATGCGCAACCATGATACCCCTTATGGGACGGGGATTTGTTGATTACCTTGGTGGGTACTGGCGAGGAGCCCGCATTACTAGTGGCGGGAGTGGCATGGTCACTCTCGATATGGGGTCATACCAGTATGTACGATCATGCGTTGTCTTCACAGGCACCAGGCACACCGTTGGTCCCCTCATGGATGGTATGATTAGAGCGAGGCTCATGTGATGTACATCGTGAGGGCTGGGTACCAATCGAGTGGACTCTTTGTTTAGTATCGCTAGGGGAAATGCATTGTTCGGGTGCTTACCTTAGGTATGTTACATACCGCGAGTCGTGGATGACACGGAAGTTCCCCGAGTCTTGTGGGTAAAGTGTGCAACCTCTGTAGAGTGTAAAACTATTCGAATAGCCGTGTCCATGGTCAAGGACAGTTGGGTGGTGCTGCTTAAACTACGTTCGGATGTTTTCGTGAAACTTGGTGTGAATATGGATGTGATGGTGACAAGAGGTCACATGAGCTAAGTCCAATGACTTAGCGTGAGGACTGATCTAAGTCCGATGACTTAGCGGGATGAGTGAACATGAGATGTTCAACCAATACTTATGATGATATCTGCAATTTGTTCACATGGATACCTGCTAGTTGTTGATGCATGCTCACTAGTTACTTGATCATGTCATTTGCATGCAAAAAATTAGCTTCCCGCAAACTTACCTA
Organism: Hordeum marinum; assembly: GCA_022496015.1. Taxonomy (NCBI): domain Eukaryota; kingdom Viridiplantae; phylum Streptophyta; class Magnoliopsida; order Poales; family Poaceae; genus Hordeum; species Hordeum marinum. The sequence continues at coordinate 454,040,243 of CM039678.1, forward strand.
CTTAGTGCTATATCATGCATCATTGTTACCTTGTTACACAACTTGGGTTGCTTGCGAGTACATTCAAAGTACTCATTGGCTTGCCACTGGTTATTTAATTGGCCAGGCATGGAAGAACAGGAGTATGTTGAAGAGTTCGTTGGAGACGAACATGCGAACTAGGACGCTTCCCATTCAGAATGCCTGTAGGTTAAGGCAGATGGCATGGGTTCACGCTTTCGACCAAGATTTCCGCTGCTTGTTCTATTTACGTGTTTAGCCCGTGTGGCCCTGTCTATGTAAGACTAAGACCTTCGTGGTCATTATTTGTGTAATACGTTAAGTGTGGATGTAAGACTCTTGTTATTCAGCTTCTGTGTGTTCAGTGATCATTGATCTCTGGGATCACTGTACACGTGCATTCGGTGATCACGACTTATGAGTCGGGGTCCCCACAGAGCTGGTAACAGAGCCATCCTGACTGTAGGAAGCCCTTAGTTAGCATGGACGTTTGTCAGGATAAAACGGACTTTCAAAACTACACCTAACATTTGTACTTAGGAATTCTGCACTATTTACCTCTTCTCATATTCACACAACACTCTGCTAACTCTCCACCTTTCAAACCGTTGTAGATGGCCGTCGTACCCGAAGCCTTCTTGACATCCGACTTTCCCTTACTCCTTGGGGATAGCCTGGAGAAGTGCCAGTTTCGCCAACCACCCATTTTCCTCTACCACGAGAACTGGGTCGATGCTGTCACGAGGGAGTACCACGTAGATGTGGTCGTGAAGGCAAACGACTCCCTGACCAGTTGGTTCTTTGAGGGACCATGGATGGAGAACATGATACTCGCGGTCGAGACAGCTGCACGCAAGGCACTCCTACACCTTCGAGACATCATTCTAGAGATGGCTAACGAGCCGGCTACTCGCTACCTTCCCTTTAGGAAGGATGACCTTGGCGAGAGTTGGACGCTGATTCCGACCAAGGAAGATGGAACACCACTTAGGTTCCAGACCTACTTCAGCCTCTCTGTCGATAGCCTGGTTCATAACCTGATGAAGGAGTCCGTGAAGCTCCGCGAGGAACTTCACCACACTCGAGAGCTACTTCGACAAGCCAACACGAAGCCAGACAAGATCAAGAAGGATGGAGCCCATGATGGACGACCGACTTTCGCTTATCAAGGAGGAGTACCCCCAGCTAGTGATGCACCTACACATATTCATCGCATGAGTGCGAAGGAGTACCTTGAGCTCTTCACCGCCCCGCCTGCAAAGCGTCATTGGGATGGACCTCCTGGTTCCCCGACCCCTTCGACTGGGAATGACGCCTGTTCAGATGATGAACAAGAGGAAGACCCAGAGGAGTGTGACTACGAGACCGAGCACTCCACCACCTGAGTCCGAGAACCCCTAGGGTAGGATCGGTCATGTATCCCTCATGCGATGTTGAGTCCGTGTAATGTTTCATATGAAACCATGTGTGCTTGTTGTTTGTTTTGTTGTTTATGTTCCGATGCTAGTCGTGCTTTTGCCTTAGGCAACATGTAAGCGACTCCATCGTCTATCTTAATATATGTTGTTGGTCTTTCGACCTTTGTTTTAACGCACTTGCACTTGACCGACCCCCTTAGGCACGCTTTTTCCGTTATTGCTCGTCCTCTTGTCAATCCCAGTTGTTTTACTTGGCTGCTCCAAATAGGATGGTGACTGCTACCCACAATAGCTCCTTCACCAACCCTGAAGCCGGGAACTCTAGCCAGCAACATGGAGCTGGTGGAGCTGCTCACTGTTGGAAATATGCCCTAGAGGCAATAAATAAAGTGTTTATTATTATATTTCCTTGTTCATGATAATCGTTTATTATCCATGCTATAATTGTATTGATTGGAAACACATTACATGTGTGGGTAAATAGACAACACTTTGTCCCTAGTATGCCTGTAGTGAACTAGCTCGTTGATCAAAGATGGTCAAGGTTTCCTAGCCATTGACATGTGATGTCATTTGATAACGGGATCACATCATTAGGAGAATGATGTGATGGAAAACACCCAAACTACAAACGTAGCATATGATCGTGTCAGTTTATTGCTACTATTTTCTGCATGTCAAGTATATGTTCCTATGACCATGAGATCATGTAACTCACGGACACCGGAAGAGTGCCTTGTGTGTATCAAATGTCACAACGTAACTGGGTGACTATAAAGGTGCTCTACAGGTATCTTCGAAGGTGTCTGTTGAGTTGGCATGGATCAAGACTGGGATTTGTTGCTCCGTGTGACGGAGAGGTATCTCAGGGCCCACTTGGTAATACAACATCACAATAAGCCTTGCAAGCAATGTGACAAAGCGCTGGTCATGGGATATTGTATTATAGAATGAGTAAAGAGACTTTCCGATAACAAGGTTGAACTAGGTATGGAGATACCGACGATCGAATCTCGGGCAAGTAACATACCGAAGAACAAAGGGAACATCATACAGGATTAACTGAATCCTTGACATAGAGGTTCGACCGATAAAGATCTTTGTAGAATATGTAGGAACCAATATGGACATCCAGGTCCCGCTATTGGTTATTGAACGTAGAGGTGTCTCGGTCATGTCTACATAGTTCTCGAGCCCGCAGAGTCTGCACACTTGAGGTTTGGTGACGTTTCTATAGTATAGAGTTATGTATGGTGGTGACCAAAGGTTGTTCGGAGTCCCGGATGAGAACCCGGATGTCATGAGGAGCTCCAGAATGGTCTGGAGGTAAATATTGATATATAGGAAGTCCTATTTTGGTCGCCGGAAAAGTTTCGGGCTAATCGGTAGTGTACCGGGAGTGCTAGTAGTGTATCGGGAGACCATCGGGAGGGGTATTTTGACCCAAGAGGCTATATGGGCTGTGGGAGAGAGAATACCAGCTCTTTGTGGGCTGGTGGAAGTCCCACAAAAGGCCCATGCAGCTAGGAGAGAAAACCCAAAGAGATAAGGTGGAAAAAAGGCAAAATAGGGAGGAATCCTAGTCCTACTAGGATTGGAGGAGGATTCCTCCTCTCCCACTTGATTCGGCCGAACCAAGGGCTGGCCCCTTGAGGGCCAAGCCCCCTCCTCTCTTCCTACTATATATACTGGAGGTTTAAGGGTTTTTGGCACTAGATTTTCAGCCACGTGCTACCCGTTCCTCCAGTGCATAGTTTCTCCTCTAGATCGGATTTCTACAGTTCTTAGGCGAAGCCGTGCCGGAATAGCTCCACCACCATCGCCGGAGCGCCGTCACGCTGACGGAGAACTCTTATACCTCTCCGTTCCCTCTTGCTGGATCAAGAAGGCGGAGATCGTCATCAAGCTGTACGTGTGCTGAACGCGGAGGTCCCGTCCATTCGGTGCTTGATCGGGACGGATCGTGATTGGATCGCGGGACGCTCGGCGAGTTGGATCGTGAAGACGTTCGACTACACCAACCGCGTTTCTTAACGCTTCCCGCTTAGCGATCTACAAGGGTATGTATATCCACTCTCCCTCTCGTAGATGCTCATCACCATGGATAGGTCTTGCATGAGCATAGGAATTTTTTTGTTTCCCATGCGACGTTCCCAAACAGTGGTATCATGATCTAGGTCTATGTGTAGATGGTATCTCGAGTAGAACACAAAGAGTTTGTTGGCGTTGATGCGTAGATTACTTCCTCCCTTGGTCGTGTTTTGGTTCAGCGTTATTATGGGATGAAGCGGCCCGAACCAACATTACTCGTACGCTTAGGAGAGACCGGTTCCCTCAACTGCAACTTGTTGCAAAAGATGGCTGGCGTGTGGCAGTTTCTCCTACTTTAGTTGGATTGGATTCGACAAAGGCGGTCCTTGAGAAGGTTGAAAAGCAACTTATGTATCACCGTTGTGATTTATGCGTAGGTGAGAATTGTTCTTGCTAGATACCCGTAGCAGCCACGTAAAACATGCAACAACAATTAGAGGACGTCTAACTTGTTTTTGCAGGGTATGTTGTGATGTGATATGGCCAATTACATGATGTGATATATGTGATGTATGAGATGATCATGTGTTGTATAGAATATCACGACTTGCATGTCGATGAGTATGGCAACCGGCAGGAGCCATAGGGTTGTCTTTAATTATATTATGACCTGCGTGTCAATCATTAAGCGCTATGTAATGCTTTACTTTATCGTTAAATGGTAGCAATAATAGTAGAAGCATGATGGGCGCGACAACCCCGATGGCGACACGTTGATGGAGATCAAGATGATGGAGATCATGGTGTCGTGCCAATGACGATGGAGATCATGCCGGTGCTTTCTAGATGGAGATCAAAAGCACAAGTTCATGGCCATATCATGTCACTTATTATTTGCATGTGATGTGAATCCTTTTATGCACCTTGTTTTGCTTAGGACGATAGTAGCATTATAAGGTGATCCCTCACTTAAATTTCAAGATGAATTGTGTTCTCCCCGAGTGTGCACCATTGCGAAAGTTCGTCGTGTCGAAACACCACGTGATGATCGGGTGTGATAGACTCTACGTTCACATACAACGGGTGCAAACCAGTGTTGCACGTGCAGAACGCTCGGGTTAAACTTGACTAGCCTAGCATGTACATACATGGCCTTGGAACACAAGAGACCGAAAGGTCGAACATGAGTCATATAGTAGATATGATCAACATGATGATGTTCACCATTGAAACCACCTCAACTCATGTGATGATCGGACTTGAGTTGGTGAAGTTGGATAATGTGACACTCAGATGACATGAGTGATGTCAATTTGAGTGGGAGCTTTAGTAATTTGATTAACTAAACTCATTATCTTGAACAATAGTCTAAGTAACCTTTGCATATTTATGTTCTAGATCAATGGCTTGCCCAGTATCACCCCTGAATTTTAATGCGTTCCTAGAGAAAGCTAAGTTGAAAGATGATGGAAGTAACTTTGTTGAGTGGGCCCATAATCTGAGGATTATCCTCACAGCTTCCTAGAAATCATATGTTCTTGATGCACCGCTTGGTGACCAACCAGAAGACATGTCATCCGAAGACGCTAAGAACGCTTGGGAGACACGTTTTGGAGATTACTCAATAGTTCAGTGTGCAATATTGTATGGCTTAAAACCGGGACTTCAAAGACGTTTTGAACGGCATGGAGCATATGAGATGTTCCAGGAGTTGAAGTTTATCTTTTAGAAGAATGCCCGAATCGAGAGGTATGAGACCTCCGATAAGTTCTATGCTTGCAAGATGGAGGAGAACGGGTCTATCAGTGAACATATATTCAGAATGTCTGGGTATTCGACCCGTCTAGCGGATTTGGGAATTTCCCTTCCACTAGAGGCGATCACTGACAGAGTTCTTCAATCACTGCCACCTATTTAGAAGAGCTTTGTGATGAACTATAACATGCACGGGATGAACAAGTCAGTCGCCGAGCTGTTTGTGATGCTAAAAGTCGCTGAGTATGAAATCCAGAAAGAACATCAAGTGTTGATGGTCAATAAAACCACTAGTTTCAAGAAGAATGGCAAGGGCAAGGGCAAGAACGGTAAAACCAAGAAGGATGGAAAAGCAGTTGCTACTCCTGTAAAGAAGCCCAAGCATGGACCCAAGCCAGAAACTGAGTGCTTTCATTGCAAGGGAACTGGTCACTGGAAGCGGAACTGCCCCAAGTAGCTGGCTGACAAGAAGGCGGCAAAGGATGGCAAAGGATGAAGTGACAATGTGCGTGGGAAATGGTTCCAAGGTTGATGTGATCGCCGTTGGCACGCTCTCTCTTCGATTACCATCGGGATTAGTGATGAACCTGAATAATTGTTATTTAGTGCCTGGGTTAAGCATGAACATTAGATCTGGATCTTGTTTATTGTGAGACGGTTACTCATTTAAATCAGAGAATAAAGGTTGTTCTATTTATATGAGTAATATCTTTTATGGTCATGCACCCAATGTGAGGGGTTTATTCATATTGAATCTTGATAGTGATGACACACATGTTCATAACATTGATGCCAAAAGATGTTGATTTGATAATGATAGTACCACTTTCTTGTGGCACTACCGTTTAGGTCATATTGGTGTAAAATGCATGAGGAAGCTCCATGCTGATGGACTTTTGGAGTCACTTGATTTTCAATCACTTGACACATGTGAACCATGCCTCATGGGCAAGATGACTAAAATGGCGTTCTCTGGAACAATGGAATGGGCAAGTGACTTATTGGAAATTATACATACTGATGTGTGCGGTCCAATGAATGTTACAGCGTGTGGTGGATATCTTTATTTTCTCACCTTCACTGATGACTTAAGTAGATATGGGTATATTTACTTAATAAACACAATTCTAAAACGTTTGAAAAGTTCAAGCAATTTTAGAGTGAAGTTGATAATCATCGTAACAAGAAGATTAAATTCCTGCGATCTGATCGAGGAGGTGAATATCTGAGTTATGAGTTTGGCAGTCAGTTAAGACAATGTGGAATTGTTTCACAGTTGACACCGCCTGGAACACCACAGCGTAATGGTGTGTCCGAACGTCGTAATCGAACCTTATTAGATATGGTGCATTCTATGATGTCTCTTGCTGATTTGCTACTATCGTTCTGGGGTTACGTATTAGAGACAACTGCATTCACTTTAAATAGGGCACCAATGAAATCTGTTGAGACGACGCCATATGAACTATGGTTTGGCAAGAGGCCAAAGTTGTCGTTTCTTAAAGTTTGGGGATGTGATGCTTATGTCAAAATGCTTCAGTCTGAAAAGCTGGAACCCAAAGTGGATAAATGCGTCTTCATAGGATACCCGAAGGAGACAGTCGGGTATACCTTCTATCTCAGATCCGAAGGCAAAGTCTTTGTTAATAAGAACGGAACATTTGTTGAGAAAGAGTTTCTCTCGAAAGAATTGATTGGGCGGAAAATAGAGCTTGATGAGGTTATTGAACCTTTACTTCAACCGGAAAGTAGCGCAGCGCAGAAAGATGTTTCTGTGGAACCTACGATGGTAGAAGAGGAAGTCAATGATGATAATCATGAAGCTTAGGATCAAGCTACTATTGAACCTCGTAGGTCGACAAGGGCGCGTACTACTCCTGAGTGGTACGGCAACCCTATCTTGGAGGTCATGTTGTTGGACAACAATGAACCTACGAGCTATGGAGGAGCGGTGATGGGCCCGGATTCCGAGAAATGATTAGAGGCCATGAAATCTGAGATGTGATCCATGTATGAAAACAAAGTATGGACTTTGGAAGTATTACCTGAATGGCGAAAGGCCATTCGGAACAAATGGATCTTTAAGAAGAAGACGAACGCGGACGGTAATGTCACCGTCTATAAAGCTCGACTTGTGGCAAAGGGTTTTTCACAAGTTCAAGGATTTGACAATGATGAGACATTCTCACCCGTAGCGATGCTTAAGTCTGTCAGAATCATGTTGGCAATAGCTTCTTATTTCTATTATGAAATTTGGTAGATGGATGTCAAAACAACGTTGCTCAACGGTTTCCTTGAGGAAGAGTTGTATATGATGCAACTAGAAGGTTTTGTCGATCCAGAGAATGCTGACAAAGTTTGCAAACTCCAGCAATCCATTTATGGGCTGGTGCAAGCATCTCGGAGTTGGAATAAGCGCTTTGATGAGGTGAACAAAGCGTTTGAGTTTATACACATTTATGGAGAAGCTTGTATTTACAAGAAAGTGAGTGGGAGCTCTATAGCGTTTCGAATATTACATGTGGATGACATATTGCTGATTGGAAACAATATAGAAATGCTGGAAAGCATGAAGGAATATTTGAACAAGAGTTTTTCAATGAAGGACCTAGGAGAAGCTGCTTTCATATTAGGCATTAAGATCTATAGAGATAGATCAAGACGCTTAATAGCACTTTCACAGATCACATACCTTGATAAAGTTTTGAAGAAGTTCAAAATGGATCAGTCCAAGAAGGGGTTCCTACTTGTGTTACAAGGTTTGAAGTTGAGTAAGACTCAATGCCCAGTGACTGCAGAAGATAGAGAAAAGATGAGTGTCATCCCCTATGCTTCAGCCATAGGCTCTATCATGTATGCAATGTTATGCATAAGACCCGATGTCAGCCTAGCCATAAGTATGGCCGGAAGGTTTCAAAGTGATCCTGGAATGGAGCACTGGGCAGCGGTCAAGAATATCCTTAAGTATGTGAAAAGGACTAAGGAAATGTTTCTCGTTTATGGAGTTGATGAAGAGCTCATCATAAAGAGTTACGTCGATGCAAGCTTTGACAATAATCCGGACGACTCTAAGTCACAAACCGGATACATATTTATTCTCAACGGGGGAGCGGTAAGCTGGTGCAGTTCCAAGCAAAGCTTGGTAGCCGATTATACATGCAAAGTGGAGTACATCGCAGCCTCGGACGCGGCGAAGGAAGGTGTCTGGATGAAGCAATTCATGACAGATCTTGGAGTAGTGCCCATTGCACTGAATCCAATGAACCTATTCTGTGACAACACTGGTGCCATTGCTCTGGCCAAGGAACCAAGGTTTCACAAGAGGACCAGACACATAAAGCGACGCTTAAAATCCATCCGCGATTACATCGAGGAGAAGGACGTAAAAATTTGCGAAGTGCACACGGATCTGAATGTTGCAGACCCGTTGACTGAACCTCTTCCAAGGGCTAAACATGATTAGCACCAGAACTGCATGGGTGTTCGATTCATTACAATGTAAATCACATAGTGATGTGAACTAGATTATTGACTCTAGTGCAAGTGGGAGACTGTTGGAAATATGCCCTAGGGGCAATAAATAAAGTGTTTATTATTATATTTTCTTGTTCATGATACTAATTTATTATCCATGCTATAATTGTATTGATTGGAAACTCATTACATGTGTGGGTAAATAGACAACACTTTGTCCCTTTTATGCCTCTAATGAACTAGCTCGCTGATCAAAGATGGTCAAGGTTTCCTATCCATTGACATGTGATGTCATTTGATAACGGGATCACATCATTAGGAGAATGATGTGATGGACAACACCCAAACTACAAACGTAGCATATGATCGTGCGAGTTTATTGCTACTGATTTCTGCATGTCAAGTATATGTTCCTATCACCATGAGATCATGTAACTCACGGACACCGGAAGAGTTCCTTGTGTGTATCAAATGTCGCAATGTAACTGGATGACTATAAAGGTGCTCTACAGGTATCTCCGAAGGTGTCTGTTGAGTTGGCATGGATCAAGACTGGGATTTGTTGCTCCGTGTGACGGAGAGGTATCTCAGGGCCCACTCGGTAATACAACATCACAATAAGCCTTGCAAGCAATGTGACTAAGTGTTTGTCATGGGATCTTGTATTACGGAACAAGTAAAGAGACTTGCCGATAACGAGGTTGAACTAGGTATGGAGATACCGACGATCGAATCTCGGGAAAGTAACATACCGAAGAACAAACGGAACATCATAGAATATGTAGTAACATACTGAATCCTTGACATAGAGGTTCGACCGATAAAGATCTTTGTAGAATATGTAGGAACCAATATGGACATCCAGGTCCCACTATTGGTTATTGACCGTAGAGGTGTCTCGGTCATGTCTACATAGTTCTCGAACCCGCAGGGTCTGCACACTTGAGGTTTGGTGACGTTTTGGTAGTATAGAGTTATGTATGGTGGTGACCGAAGGATGTTCGGAGTCCCGGATGAGATCCTGGACATCACGAGGAGCTCCAAAGGTAACGATTTATATATAGGAAGTCCTATTTTAGTCGCCGGAAAAGTTTCGGGCTAATCGGTAGTGTACCGGGAGTGCCGGTAGTGTACCGGGAGACCATCGGGAGGGGTATTTCGACCCAAGAGGCTATATGGGCTGTGGGAGAGTGAATACCAGCCCTTAGTGGGATGGTGGAAGTCCCATACAAGGCCCGTGCCGCTGGGAGAGAAAACCCAAAGAGATAAGGTGGAAAAAAGGCAAAATAGGGAGGAATCCTAGTCCTACTAGGATTGGAGGAGGATCCCTCCTCTCCCACTTGATTTAGCCGAACCAAGGGCTGGCCCCTTGAGGGACAAGCCTCCTCCTCTCTTCCTCCTATATATACTAGAGGTTTTAGGGTTTTTGGCACTAGATTTTCAGCCACGTGCTACTCGTTCCTCCAATGCATAGTTTCTCCTGTAGATCGGATTTCTGCAGTGCTTAGGAGAAGCCCTGCCGGAATAGCTCCACCACCATCGCCGAAGCACCGTCACGCTGCCGTAGAACTCTTCTACCTCTCCACTCCCTCTTGCTGGATCAAGAAGGCGGAGGTCATCATCAAGCTGTACGTGTGCTGAACGCGGAGGTGCCGTCCGTTCGGTGCTTGATCGGGACAGATCGTGATTGGATCGCGGGACGCTCGGCGATTTGGATCGCAAAGACGTTCGACTACACCAACCGCGTTTCTTAACGCTTCCCGCTTAGCGATCTACAAGGGTATGTAGATCCACTCTCCCTCTCGTAGATGCTCATCACCATGGATAGGTATTGCATGAGCGTAGGAATTTTTTTGTTTCCCATGCGATGTTCCCTAACACTCACGCTGGAGGACACCAGGAGCAGCCACAAGGCGACATTCCCCCGCCACGACCTCCACCGGAGAACATGGCCATAGCTCAGTTTCTCAAAGTTCTCCAGGAGGAGCGCCAAGCCAACAATGCTGTTATCCAGCAGATGGCTCAGGCCCTTGTGAACAACCAGCAGCAAGGCAGGAATGGCAATGGTTGCTCCATGCTGTCTGAGTTCATGAGGAACTCGCCCCCAACTTTCACCGAGACTGCTAAACCATTGGATGCTGATGACTGGATCCGCACCATCGAGGACCTCCTTGCATTGGTCAACTGCAATGAGGATCGTGAGAAGGTGCTTTATGCCTCTCACTGCCTCAGAGGTACCGCCCAAGCTTGGTGGGATGGATTCAAGGTCATGCAAGGAGAGCGTGTGATCATGTGGAACGACTTCAAGGAAGGATTCCGTGCTTCCCATATTCCTTCTGGGATCATGGCTATCAAGAAGAGAGAATTCCGAGCGCTGAAGCAAGGAAGTGGCTCTCTCAAGGAGTACCTGCAGAAGTTCAACCTGTTGTCAAGGTATGCACCTAACAACGTCAACACCAAGGCTGCCAAGAAGGAACGCTTCATGGAAGGACTTTAACAGGTCCTGCAGTATCAGCTCATCATCTGCGACTGTCGCACTTTCTTTGACTTGGTCAACAAGGCCCTCATGCTGGAAGACAAGCATCATGCCATCGAGGACACTCGCAAGCGCAAAATGATCAGCAAGGGTAGCCCGAGTAACCAGAAGCCTCGCCCCTGGCAGCTAGCCCCAGCCAAGCCGACCTATCAGCCGTAGCAGGCCATACCTCCTGCACCTCATCCGAGCTACCAGCCTCAGCAGTATGCCAATCCCAGGCCAGCCTACAACAACAACCCCAATAACAACAACGGTGGTAGGAACTTCAACAACAACCCTGGGCAAGTCACTTGCTTTGGATGTGGTCAGTCTGGACACATCTCTAAGCTTTGCCCCAACAGGAAGCCAGATGCACCGTGCCCTAATGCGCCAAATCAAGGTCAAGCCCGTGGAGCACCACCAAGGAACCCTGCTCCCCGCAACCAGCCCAACAATGGCAAGGTTTATGTGAATCACGTCACCGCAGAGGAAGCCCAGGAAGACCCAGACATCATACTGGGTACATTCCTTGTCAACTCAACCCCAGCAACAATACTGTTTGATTGTGGAGCTTCGCATTCTTTTGTCACCCAAAAGTTTGTATTAGAAAGTGGCATGGAACCTACACCCCTGGGTAGTCGTATGTTGATACAAACCCCCGGTTCAGTTATGAAGTCTGGGATAGGGTGTAAGGGAGTGAAGATTGACATCAACGGGGTAGACTTCCTAGCAGACCTTATAGTTCTGGATTCAGCCGGTTTGGATGTAATCCTAGGCATGGACTGGTTAACCAAGCACCAAGGCTTGTTAGACTGTGCTAAGAGGATTGTCACCATGATCAATAGCCAAGGAGTGGAAGTCCAGCATGTTCCCAACCCTACCTTCACTCAAGCCCCTCAGGTCAACTGTCTGTCGGGAGTTGAGTTGGATCAAGTGCCACTGGTATGTGAATACCTGGATGTGTTCCCCGATGAGCTGCCCGGAATGCCCCCTGACCGCGACATTGAGTTCATCATTGAGCTTATGCCCGGATCAAGGCCCATCTATAAGAAGGCCTACAGGATGGGATCCAAAGAGTTAGCTGAGTTGAAGAAGCAACTGGCAGAGCAGCTTAGAAAAGGATTTATTCGCGCTAGTGCCTCTCCTTGGGGATCACCTGTTCTATTTGTGTCAAAGTGGGACGGAACTATCAGACTTTGTGTTGATTACCGCTCCCTCAATGAGGTCACAATAAAGAACAAGTACCCACTCCCCAAGATTGAAGACCTGTTTGATCAGCTGAACGGAGCTAAGGTGTTATCCAAGATCGACCTTAGATCTGGGTACTCTCAGCTGAAGATCAGGCCCCAAGACATTCCGAAGACGACGTTTGTAACCCAAAATGGCCTATATGAATACACGGTCATGTCATTCAGGTTAACTAATGCCCTTGCCTATTTCATGTACCTCATGAATAAGGTCTTCATAGAGTACTTGGACAAATTCGTTGTCGTCTTTATTGATGACATACTCGTCTTCTCCAAGTTTGAGGAAGAACATGAGGAACACTTGAGATTGGTCCTAGAGAAGCTTCAAGAGCACCAACTTTATGCCAAGTTCAGTAAGTGTGAATTCTGGCTGCATGAACTTGGATTCTTGGGTTATGTGTTGACTGCAGAAGGATTGTCGGTGGATCCTGCCAAGATTGAAGCCGTGACTGAATGGCAAACCCCAACCATCGTGATGGAAGTCAGGAGCTTCCTCAGACTCGCGGGTTATTACCACAAGTTCGTGGAAGGATTCTCAAGCATTGCCCGACCCATGACCCAGCTTTTGAAGAAGGACAAGAAGTTTGAATGGACTGCTAAGTGCGAGGAAAGCTTCCAGGAGCTCAAGAAGAGATTGACCACAGCCCCAATTTTGGCCACCCCTGATATTCACAAGGAGTTTGTGATTTATTGTGATACATCAAGAACCAGGCTTGGAGGTGTTCTGATGCAAGAAGGCAGAGTCATAGCATATCTATCCAGGCATCTACGTCCTCATGAAGAGAACTACGCAACTCATGATCTTGAGTTAGCAGCCGTGGATAATGCCTTGAAGACATGGCGACATTACATTCTGGGGAAGCGATGTGAGATACTCATAGACCACAAGAGTTTGAAGTATATCTTCACTCAAAGGGAATTGAACATGAGGCAGCGAAGATGGTTGGGATTGATCAAGGATTATGACCTCAGTGTTCAATACCACCCCGGAAAGGCCAACGTGGTAGTAGACGCCTTAAGCAGAAAGTCTGGTTCCTTGAATGCTATGATTAAGGAAAGGCTACCTGCCCTGTATGAAGAACTTGAGAGCTTCGGCTTGGAACTGGTTGCACCAGGATTCCTCGCCAACCTCAAAGCAAGGCCTACCTTGATGGATGATATGAAGGAAGCCGAGAAGGTACATGAGAGCATTGAAGGCACCAAGAGGAAGATCAAGGCAGGCAAGGCCCCAGGATTCTCGGTGGGCGAACAAGGAGTTGTATTGTTCGGGAATCGCATGTGCGTACCCAACAAAGAGGAGCTCAAGAACCTGATCTTGCAAGAATCTCATGATAGTCCCTACTCCATCCATCCTGAAGGAACCAAGATGTATCAAGACCTCAAGACAAGATTCTGGTGGCATGGCATGAAACGGGAGATAGGAACCTTTGTTGCTAAGTGTGACGTATGCCAGAGAGTCAAAGCTGAGCATCAGCGACCCGCTGGACTATTGCAACCTCTCAAAGTGCCTGAATGGAAGTGGGATAAAGTCGGGATGGATTTCATCACCGGTTTGCCGCAGTCAAACAAAGGACATGACTCCATTTGGGTCATCGTTGATCACCTGACCAAGGTAGCCCACTTCATGCCCGCCAAGACCACCTATGATGGAAGCCAGCTCGCGAACCTCTACATCAACCGCATCGTGAGTCTTCACAGAGTTCCAAAGGAAATTGTGTCCGATCGAGGAACCCAATTTACCTCAAGGTTCTGGAAGAAGTTCCAAGAAGCTATGGGAACCAAGCTCTCCTTTAGCACTGCTTTTCACCCTCAGACCGGTGGACAAACGGAATGAGTAGATCAGATACTCGAAGATATGCTCCGCGCTTGTGTTTTGGCATATGGAGCCAAGTGGGAAGATTGCCTACCATTTGCCGAGTTCTCATACAACAACAGCTATCAGTCAAGTCTTCAGATGGCACCATTTGAGGTGTTGTATGGACGCAAGTGCCGTACTCCCCTCAACTGGTCAGAGACCAGAGAAGGATTAACTTTTGGACCGGACATACTCCGCGAAGCCGAAGAGCAATTTCAACTTGTCCGAGAGCGCCTTGAGACCGCCAAGTCAAGACAAAAGAGCCACGCCGACTCTCACCACCGAGAACTAAACCTCAATGTCGGGGATTATGTTTACCTCCATGTCACGCCTCTCAAAGGAACCAAGCGTTTCCACGTCAAAGGAAAGCTCGCACCCAGATACATCGGCCCCTTCAAGATCACCGCAAGACGAGGAGAAGTTTCCTATCAACTGGAGTTACCTCCTGAACTGTCGGATGTGCACAACGTCTTCCATGTGTCACAACTCCGGAAGTGTCTGCAAGTTCCCAACCGCCCTGACCTCTACAAGGACATCGACCACCAAGGCATCAATCTTCATCCAGACCTCACTTATCGTGAGAGGCCAGTTCGCATTTTGGATGAAGCCAAGCGCTGCACCCGAAGCTGCACCATCAAGTACTTCAAGGTCCAGTGGAGCAACCACACTGAAGCAGAAGCAACCCGGGAGCGTGAAGACTATCTTAGATCGGAGTTCCCTTATCTTTTTAGCGCTTAGCCTAGGAATCTCAGGGACGAGATTCTTGTAAGGGGGGAAGGTCTGTCACACCCTGTGTTTGTATCACATTGTTATGTTTGGGTTTATAAAATTTCGAGCCAACTAAAACTTTTCCAAAGTGCTTCTGCTTGTTTGCTATGTTGTTTGCTTGCTTGATGGTTGTGTTATATGGCACTCCTAGGTTCTATTCCACTTCAAATTCATCCTCCATGTCCCCAAACCTCTTGCCCAATGATCATGCCATGTGAATAGTGCCCAAAACTATTTTTATCATTTTTTTAACTAAAAATGATTTATTCAAAACAGGTTTTCAAAACCCCCTGAAATGAGGTTTGCACTACAAGTCCTGAAATTAGGTGGACCCTTCTTTCCCAAAGGCTTTATTTCAAACCTACTATATATATGACTTCCCAAAACCACCAAATATTATTTTTAAAGATTATTTTCATATTTTATTTAAAGGCTTTTTCTTAAGATCAGAAATAGTTTTTCCTAGGGAAAAATTATTTAAATGCTTTGAAAATATTTGGGAAAATTTAGAGAAACTCAGTGGACATATATTTTCCATATATATGAGTTTCAACACAAGGGCATGATCAGATCATAGGCAAAACCCCTCAAAACCCTTTCTGTTCAGATCAAACTTTTGGAATATTTCTATAATAAATATTCTCAATAAATTCCAGGAAAATTTAAGAAAGTCAACACTATCATAGGTGATGATCTTGCAAAGTTTCTTCTCCATCCAAGTTGGTTTGGTTCATCAAACCATCCCAAAACCATTCCTGTCCAGCATCAAATTTGAGCAACTTTACATTGTGAAGTGTCTCCCCTTGGCCTCAAACTTTGTGGGCATGCTCTAATTGCCAAATAGTGATGATACACTAAGTGGTGCATCAAGGGTAAAAGACTAGCATCAATGGATCTACAGAAATCTTATTCTACTAATTTCTAGGGTTTAAGAAATTTCCATTGTCAACTTTTTCCTCTTGAGCTCAAACTTGGTGAATACCCTCATTTCTACCTAGAATTTGACCCTGGTAAATATCTCAGTAAGCTGGTAAATATTTCTTGCCCAAAACCTCATCAAAGACCTTCTGGTGATTTTGTAAAATCAGCTTTTTCTCCCCCTTTCTCTTTTACCCTTGGCCCCAACTTTTTACCACAACCTCTGGTAAGTGCCTTGCACCTCTAGTAACTCTCCCTGGCCAGGTCTCTACAGGGAAGTGGGGTAAAACCCCCATTTCTACCCCTGTTCCACCTTGACAGAAGGCTCTCCCTCCCCTTTTTCTTTTCTCCCTAGCTCCTCAGCATCCAAAGAGCATCTCCAGGCCCTTTAGTAGCTAGTGGACAAAGAGGGGCACCCCAGAGCGCGCAGGCCACGGCAATGTCGGCCATACGCATGCTCTAGAGCGCGCTAAAGTGCGCTCCCGCACTGTAGCCGTCCCTAATAGCCAACCCTGTCAGCCTTGAGCCTCCCCCGCGTGTCCCCCGAGATGCCCTCGATGTCCGTGACACGGCAAGCGGTCAGCCCCCTCTCTCTCCTCTCTCCTCCGCCCTCCCACACGCGTGCCCGGCGCCGCCCGGTTCGGCCAACCGGGGAGCTCACACGCACGGGCATATCTCCCTCTCTCTTTCTTCCCTCTGGCCTAGACCGACCCCAGGAACGCCCCTGGCTCGCCCTCTCTCTCGTGACCTCTGGCCTCGGCCACGAGCTTGCCGTCACACCAGCGTTCGGTGGACTCGCCCCCACCTATAAAAGGGCCTCTCGGGCCCCTCTGTCCCCTTTGTTCCCCCTCTTCTCTCCCTAGAAACCTCCCTGAGCCCCCCTGAGAGCCCCTGACGTCTTTGTGCTTGGGATCGACCCGAGGGCTACCGCGGCAATCTCCCCGTCGATCTCCGGGTACGAAGCCTCTCTGTCCCCCATTTCTCTCCCGTTGGTCCTCCCTTGCCCTCCTGATGCGACCCCCTCCTTCCCGTCCTCTTTGCAGTCTGAATTGGCCCCAACGACCACCTCCCGGAGCCACCTCCACCGTGGGTGCTCGCCGCCGGTGACTCCGGCCACCTCCGGCGACTCCGGCCACCTCCGGTGACTCCGGCCACCTCCGGCCTCCGTTCCACCTCCAGGAGACCGACAACTCTTCCCCGAGCCCATTCCCACCATCACCCGCCATTGCCGCGCCCCATGCCGCTGCCGGTGAGCAGCTCCCCTCCCTGTCCCGAGGTGGGATAAGGACCCGACAGGTGAGGCCCACCTGTCGGCCTCTCTTTCCCTCTCCCACGCCCTCTCTCTCCCCCATGGTCACTAACGGCCAGGCCCCGCGCGTCAGGTTTAAACCTGGCCACGTGCAAGGCCGGCCGGCTGGCCAGCTGGGCTAGCCTAGCCTCTGGCCACGTCTGGCCTAGGTCCCAGTGGCCTTTTCCTTTGATTTTTCTTTTCTCCTTTTCTGTGGGATTTTGCAAAAATCCCACAGAGCCCAAATAAAATCCTATGACAAAACTTTTTGCTCCTTAATTCTTAGAATATTCCATTGAATATATTAGTGCCATTTGTAAAAATGTTTAAAAAACTTTTTAGTACCATTTTATTTTAAAACCTATATTTGGGCACCTTTTTGCCTTTGTTAATTTATTTCCAAAATATTTTTAACCACCAAACCCTAGGGAAATATTTTTAGTATGGCATTTAGTATTTATTAGAGTAGATTAACATTTTTTAATGAGTAGTTGAGTGCTCTATATTTGTGTGTTGCTTATTTTTATCGCTTTATTTTGCGATGATATATTGCGCGGTTCACGAAGAAGTTGGACCCGAAGACTTCGAAGACCCTAGAGACTTTGTTGAGCCAGGAAAGCAGCCCTTTAACCATGATAAGAAACCATTTTATTGCGTGTCATATAGCACTTTACTTTCATTATATTTGATCATGTGATGTGGTGTTCCCCTTTCGGTGGGATGCCTCCAATACTTTTCCGTTGACACTTGCATCGTGCATGACCCTACCACCTTATGAGGGTTATGCGGGTGGGTGCAGATAGGATGTTAGTAGATGCTACGCAAAGGGATGGGATTT
Organism: Hordeum marinum; assembly: GCA_022496015.1. NCBI lineage: Eukaryota > Viridiplantae > Streptophyta > Magnoliopsida > Poales > Poaceae > Hordeum > Hordeum marinum. The sequence continues at coordinate 454,058,350 of CM039678.1, forward strand.
ATGCATTGTGATGGAAAGGGAGAAATGATTCCAAATAATTTTCCAAAACCCCATCGGGTGCCACTAATGCCAGAGGGAGATGATGATGAGTTGGGTTACCACTTGAGAAAGAAGTGGGGTGGCGGAACAAGTTGAGAGTGTGTTTTTGAAAACGGATTAGATTTAAGATTTGTCGACCATCCCAACCTTACATGCACAACCACGATACCCCTTATGGGACGGGGCTTTGTTGATTACCTTGGTGGGTACTGGCAAGGAGCCTGCATTACTAGTGGTGGGAGTGGCGTGGTCACTCTCGATACGGGGTCATACTGGTATGTACGATCATGCGCTGTCTTCACAGGCACCGGGCACACCGTTGGTCCCCTCATGGATGGTACGATTAGAGCGAGGCTCGTGTGATGTACATCGTGAGGGCTGGGTACCAATCGAGTGGACTCTTTTTTTAGTATCGCCAGGGGAAAGGCATTGTTCGGGTGCTTACCTCGGGTATGTTACATACCACGAGTCGTGGATGACACGGAAGTTCCCCGAGTATTGTGGGTAAAGTGTGCAACCTCTACAGAGTGTAAAACTATTCGAATAGCCGTGTCCATGGTCAAGGACAGTTGGGTGGTGCTTCTTAAACTATGTTTGGATGTTTTTGTGAAACTTGGTGTGAATATGGATGTGATGGTGACAAGAGGTCACATGAGCTAAGTCCGATGACTTAGCGTGAGGATTGAACTAAGTCCGATGACTTAGCGGGATGAGTGAACATGAGATGTTCAAACAATATTTATGATGATATCTGCAATTTGTTCACATAGATACCTGCTAGTTGTTGATGCATGCTCACTAGTTACTTGATCATGTCATTTGCATGCAAAAAATTAGCTTCCCGCAAATTTACCTACTTAGTGCTATATCATGCATCATTGTTACCTTGTTCCACAACTTGGGTTGCTTTCGAGTACATTCAAAGTACTCATTGGCTTGCCACTGGTTATTTAATTGGCCAGGCATGAAAGAATAGGAGTATGTTGAAGAGTTCGTTGGAGACAAACATGCGAACTAGGACGCTTCCCAGTCAGAATGCCTGTCAGTTAAGGCGGATAGCATGGGTTCACGCTTTCGACCAAGATTTCCATTGCTTGTTCTATTTACGTGTTTGGCCCGTGTGGCCCTATTTATGTAAGACTAAGAACTTCGTGGTCATTATTTGTGTAAGACGTTAAGTGTGGATGTAAGACTCTTGTTATTCAGCTTCTATGTGTTCAGTGAGCATTGATCTCTGGGATCACTGTACACGTGCATTCGGTGATCACGACTTATGAGTCGGAGTCCCCACACAGCCCTTCCTTCCTCTCCGATACCCTCTCCTCTAGTAGATTGATTCCACGACACTTAGCGAAGCTCTGCCGGATCAACTCCACCACCACCGCTGGCACGCCGTCGTGCTGCCAGAGAACCCATCTACCTCTCCGTGCCCTCTTACTGGATCAAGAAGGCGGAGATCATCATCAAGCTGCACGTACGCTTAACGCGGAGGTGCCATCCGTTCGGCACTTGATCGGGAGTTCGTGGGACGGCTTGCAATTTGGATCACAGAGATGTACGACTACATCAACCGCGTTCTTTAACGCTTCCGCTTAGCAATCTGCAAGGGTATGTGGATCCAAACTCTCCTCTCATAGATGCTCATCTCCTAGATTGATCTTGGTGAAGTGTAGGAATTTTTTTGTTTCCCCTGCAACGTTCCCCAACAGTGGCATCATGAGCTAGGTCTATGTGTAGATGAGATCACGAGTAGAACACAAAATAGCTTGCGGGTGTTGATTCTTAGATTGCTTCGTCCCCTGGTCATGTTTTGATTAAGCGGTATTGTGGGATGAAGCGGCCCGGACCAACCTTACTCGTACACTTATGAGAGACCGGTTCCATCGACTGACGTGTAACTCTGTTGCACAAAGGTGGATGGCGGGTGTCTCTCTCTTCTACTTTAGTTGGATCAGATTCGACAAAGGCGGTCCTTGAGAAGGATTAAAACCAATTTGAGTATCACCGTTGTGGTTTGTGCATAGGTGAGAATTGTTCTTGCTAGATACCCATAGCATCCACGTAAAACATGCAACAACAATTAGAGGACGTCTAACTTGTTTTTGAAGGGTATGTTGTGATATGATATGGCCAAACACATGATTATATATATGTGATGTATGAGATGATCATGTTTTGTATAGAATATCACGACTTTCATGTCGATGAGTACGGCAACCGGCAAGAGCCATAGGGTTGTCGTTAATTATTGTATAACCTGCGTGTCAATCATTAAGCGCTATGTAATGCTTTACTTTATCGCTAAGCGGTAGCAATAGTAGTATGGGCATGGTGGGCGTGACAATCTCGATGGCGACGCAATGATGGAGATCATGATGATGGAGATCATGGTGTTATGACGGATACGATGGAGATCATGTCGGTGCTTCGGAGATGGAGATCAAAAGCACAAGTTCATGGCCATATCATGTCACTTTTGATTTGCATGTGATGTTAATCTTTTTATGCACCTTGTTTTGCTTAGGACGATGCTAGCATTATAAGGTGATCCCTCACTTAAATTTCAAGATAAATTGTGTTCACCCTGAGTGTGCACCATTGCGAAAGTTCGTCGTGTCAAGACACTACGTGATGATCGGGTGTGATAGACTCTAAGTTCGCATACGACGGGTGCAAGCAGAGTTGCACATGCGGAACACTCGGGTTAAACTTGACGAGCCTATCATGTACAGACATTGCCCCAGAACACAAGAGACCGAAAGGTCGAACATGAGTCATATAGTAGATATTATCAACATGATGATGTTCACCATTGAAACCACCTTGACTCACATGATAATTGGACTTGAGTTGGTGAATTTGGATCATTTATCACTCAGATGACCCGAGGGATGTCAATTTGAGTGGGAGCTTTAGTAATTTGATTAACTAAACTCATTATCTTGAACAATAGTCTTAGTAACATTTGCATATTTATGTTGTAGATCAATGGCTCGCGCAGTAGCACCCTGAATTTTAATGCGTTCCTAGAGAAAGCTAAGTTGAAAGATGATGGAAGTAACTTTGTGGACTGGGACCATGATCTAAGGATTATCCTTATGGCTTCCCAGAAGGCTTATGTCCTTGATGCACCGCTTGGTGATGCAACCGGTCCCATGGTATCCGAAGACGTTAAGAACGCTTGGGAGTCACGTTCTGGAGATTACTCAATAGTTTAGTGTGCAATATTGTATGGCTTAGAACCGGGACTTCAAAGACGTTTTGAACGTCATGGAGCATATGAGATGTTCTAGGAGTTGGAGTTTATCTTTAAGAAGAATGCCCGGATCGAGAGGTATGATACCTCCGATAAGTTCTATGCTTGCAAGATGGAGGAGAACGGGTCTATCAGTGAACATATACTCAGAATGTCTGGATATTCGACCCGTCTGGCGGAGTTAGGGATGCCCCTTCCACCGGAGGCGATCACTAACAAAGTTCTTCAATCATTGCCACCTAGCTACAAGAGCTTCATGCTGAGCTATAGCATGCACGGTATGAACAAGTTAGTCGCCGAGCTATTTGCGATGCTGAAAGTCGCTGAGTCTGAAATCCAGAAAGAACATCAAGTGTTGCTGGTCAATAAAACCACTAGTTTCAAGAGGAATGGCAAGGGCAAGAAGGGTAATTCCAACAAGGGTGGGAAATCAGTTGCCCCTCCTGTGAAGAAACTCAAGGCTGGACCCAAGCCAGAAACTGAGTGATTTCATTGCAAGGGAACTGATCACTGGAAGCGGAACTGCCCCAACTACCTGGCCGACTAGAAGGCGGCCAACACAAGACAAGGTATATATGATATACATGTTATTGATGTGTACCTTACCAACACTTGTTGTAGTACCTGGGTATTTCATACCGGTTTGGTTGATCACATTTGTAACTCAAAACAGGAACTGCGAAATAGACGGAGGCTGGCAAAGGACGAAGTGACGATGCACGTGGGAAACGGTTCCAAGGTTGGTGTGATCTCCGTTGGCACGCTCGCTCTTTGATTACCATCGGGATTTGTGATGAACCTGAATAATTGTTATCTAGTGCCTGCATTAAGCATGAACATTATATCTGGATCTTGTTTATTGTGAGACGGTTACTCATTTAAATCGAAGAATAATGGTTGTTCTATTTATATGAGTAATATATTTTATGGTCATGCACCCAATGTGAGGGATTTATTCATATTGAATCTCGATGACACACATGTACATAACGATGATGCCAAAATATGTAGAGTTGATAATGGTAGTACCACTTTCTTGTGGCACTGCCGTTTAGGTCATATTGGTGTAAAACGCATGAAGAAGCTCCACATTCATGGACTTTTGGAGTCACTTGATTTTGAATCACTTGACACATATGAACCATGCCTCTTGGGCAAGATGACTAAAACCCCATTCTCTCGAACAATGGAACGGGCAAGTGACTTGTTGGAAATCATACGTATTGATCTGTGCGGTCCGATGAGCATTGAGGCGCGCGGTGGATATCATTATTTTCTCACCTTGACTGATGACTTAAGTAGATATGGGTATATTTACTTAATGAAACACAAGTCTGAAACGTTTGAAAAGTTCAAGCAATTTCAGAGTGAAGTTGAGAATCATCATAACAAGAAGATTAAATTCATGCGATCTGATCGAGGAGGAGAATATCTGAGTTACGAGTTTGGCAGTCACTAAAGACAATGTGGAATTGTTTCACAATTGACACCGTCTAGAACACCACAACGTAATGGTGTGTCCGACCATCATAATCAAACCTTATTAGATAGGGTGCGTTCTATGATGTCTCTTGCCGATTTGCCACTATCGTTTCGGGGTTATGCACTAGAGGTAGTTGCATTCACTTTAAATAGGGCACCATCAAAATCCATTGAGATGACGCCATATGAAGTTTGGTTTGGCAAGGAGCCGAAGTTGTCATTTCTGAAAGTTTGGGGATGTGATGCTTATGTCAAAAAGCTTCAGCCTGAAAAGCTAGAACCCAAAGCAAAAAAATGCATCTTCATAGGATACCCTAAAGAGACGGTTGGGTATACCTTCTACCTCAGATCCGAAGGAAAAGTGTTTGTCACTAAAAACAGAACATTTCTTGAGAAAGAGTTTCTCTCGAAAGAATTGAGTGGGAGGAAGATAAAACTTGATGAGGATGTTGAACCTTTGATTCAACCGGAGAGTAGCGTAACACAGAAAGATGTTTCTGTGGTGCCTACGATAGCTGAAGAGGAATTTAATGATGATGATCATGAAGCTTCGGATCAAGTTGCTATTGAACCTCGGAGGTTGACAAGGGCACATTCGGCTCCTGAGTGGTACGACAACCCTGTCTTCGAGGTCATGTTGTTAGACAACGATGAACCTACGAGCTATGGAGAAGCGATGATGGACCCGGATTCCGAGAAATGGTTAGAGGCCATGAAATCCGGTATGGGATCCCTGTATGAAAACAAAGTGTGGACTTTGGAAGTATTACCTGAAGGGCGAAAGGCCATTCAGAACAAATGTATCTTTAAGAGGAAGACGGACGCGACCGGTAATGTCACCGTCTATAAAGCTCTACTTGTGGCAAAGGATTTTTCACAAGTTCAAGGAGTTGACTACGATGATACCTTCTCACCCGTAGTGATGCTTAAGTCCGTCAGAATCATGTTAGCAATAGCTTCCTATTTCGACTATGAAATTTGGCAGATGGATGTCAAAACAGCGTTCCGTAATGGTTTCCTTAAGGAAGAGTCGTATATGATACATCTGGAAGGTTTTGTCGATCCAGAGAATTCTGTCAAAGTTTGCAAACTCCAGCGATCCATTTATGGACTGGTGCAACCATCTCAGAGTTGGAATCTGCGCTTTGAAGAAGTGATCAAAGCATTTGGGTTTATACAAGTTTATGGAGAATCTTGTATTTACAAGAAAGTGAATGGGAGCTCTGTAGCGTTTCTAATTTTATATGTCGATGACATATTGCTGATTGGAAACAATATAGAAATGCTGGAAAGAGTGAAGGAATATTTTAACAAGAGTTTTTCATTGAAGGACCTAGGAGAAGCTGCTTTCATATTAGGCATTAAGATCTATAGAGATAGACAAGACGCTTAATAGGACTTTCACAAAGCACATACCTTGATAACATTTTGAAGAAGTTCAAAACTGATCAGTCCAAGAAGGGGTTCTTGCCTTTGTTACAAGGTGTGAAGTTGAGTAAGACTCAGTGCCTAGTGACTGTAGAAGATAGAGAAAAGATGAGTCTCATCCCCTATGCTTCAGCCATAGGATCTATCATGTATGCGATGCTGTGCACAAGACCCGATGTCAGCCTTGCCATAAGTATGGCTGTAAGGTTTCAATGTGACCCAGGAATGGAGCATTGGACGACGGTCAAGAATATCCTTTAGTACCTCAAACGGACTAAGGAAATGTTTACGTTTATGGAGGTGATCAAGAGCTCGTCATAAAGTTACGTCGATGCAAGCTTTGACACTAATCTAGATGACTCTAAGTTGCAAACTGGATACGTATTTATTCTCAATTGGGGAGCGGTAAGCTGGTGCAGTTCCAAGCAAAGCGTGGTAGCCGATTCTACTTGCGAAGCGGGGTACATCGCGGGCTTGGATGCAACAAAGGAAGGTTTCTCGATGAAGGAGTTCATGACAGATCTTGGAGTAGTGCTCAGTGCACTGAATCCAATGGCTCTGTTCTGTGACAACACTGGTGCCATTGCTCTGGCAAAGGAACCAAGGTTTCATAAGAGGACCAGACACATAAAGCGACGCTTCAATTCCATCCGTGATCACATCAAGGAGGAGGACATAAATATTTGCAAAGTGCACACAGATCTGAATGTTGCAGACCCGTTGACTAAAATCTTCCATGGGCTAAACATGATCAACAACAGAACCATATGGGTGTTCGATTCATTACAGTGTAAATCACATAATGATGTGAGCTAGATTATTGACTCTAGTGCAAGTGGGATACTGTTCGAAATATTCCCTAGAGACAATAAATGAAGTGTTTATTATTATATTTCCTTGTTCAAGATAATCGTTTATTGTCCATGCTATAATTGCGTTGAATGGAAACTAAATATATCTGTGGGCATATAGACAACACAGTGTACCTAGTATGCCTCAAGCAGACTGGCTCGTTGATCAAAGATGGTTAAGGTTTCCTGGCCATGGACATGAGATGTCATTTGATAACGGGGCTCACATCATTAGGAGAATGATGTGATGGACAAGACTGAAACTATAAATGTAGCATATGATCGTGTCAGTTTATTGCTACAGTTTTCTGCATGTCAAGTATATGTTCCTATGACCATGAGATCATGCAACTCAATGACACCGGAGGAGTACGTTGTGTGCATCGAATGTTGCAACGTAACTTGTTGACTATAAATATGCTCTATAGGTATCTCTGAGGGTGTCTGTTGGCTTGGCATGGATCAACACTGGGATTTGTTGCTCTGTGTGATGGAGAGGTATCTCAGGGCCCACTCAGTAATACAACATCACAATGAGCCTTGCAAGCATGTGACTAAGTGTAAGCCATGGGTTCTTGTGAACAAGTAAAAGAGACTTGCGAGTAACGAGACTGAACTAGGTATGAAGATACCACGATCGAGTCTCAGGCAAGTAACATACCAAATAACAAAGGGGAACAACATACGTGATTGTGTGAATGCTTGGCATAGAGGTTCGACCGATAAAGATCTTCATAGAACATGTAGGAACCAATATGGGCATACAGGTCCCGCTATTGGTTATTGACCGTAGAGGTGTCTCGGTCATGTATGCATGGTTCTCGAACCCGCAGGGTCTGCACACTTAGGTTCGGTGATGTTTCGGTATAGATGACTTATGTGTGTTGGCGATCGAAGGTTGTTCGATGTCCTGGATGAGATCTCGGACGCGGCGAGGAGCTCCGGAATGGTCCGGAGGTGAAGATTCATATATAGGATGTTCCGTGTTGGTCACCGGGAAAAGTGTGGGCGTCATCGGTAACATATCGGGGGTGCCGGGAGGGTCCCAGGGTTCCACCGGAAGGGGCCACCAACCCCGAAGGGCCACATGGACTGTGAGAGATGGCGCACCAGCCCCGTGTGGGCTCGACGCCCCTCCCACAAGGGCCCGTGTGCCGAAGGGTGGAAAGAGGAAACCCTAAGGTGGCCGGCCACCCTAGCTTGAGGGCCAAGCCACCCGTTGGCCGCCACACCCTCCTCTTGGCTGCCGTCCCTAGGGTTGGGAACTCTAGGGCGCATCCCCTTCCACCTTATGAGACAGGGAGGAAGGCTGCCACACCTTAAGCCACGGCGCAGCCCTTCCTCCCTCTTCGATACCTTTTCCTCTAGTAGATTGATTCGGTGATGCCTAGTGAAGCTCTGCCGGACCAACTCCACCACCACCGCCGTCATGTCATCATGCTGCCAGAGAACCCATCTACCTCTCCGCTCCGTCTTGCTGGATCAAGAAGGCGGAGATCGTCATCGCGCTGCACGTGTGGTGAACGCGGAGGTGCCATCCGTTCGGCACTTGATTGAGAGTTCGTGGGATAGCTTGCGATTTGGATCACGGAGACGTACGACTACATCAACCACGTTCTTTAACGCTTCCACTTAGCAATCTACAAGGGTATGTGGATCCAATGTCTCCTCTCATAGATGCTCGTCTCCTAGATTGATCTTGGTGAAGCATCAGAATTTTTTTGTTTCGCATGCAACGTTCCCCACCATGTTTCTCATGGGCTTGCATCAAAAGAAAGATTTCAAGTAGCCTATGTGAGGATGATATCAAGTGGTGATGATCATCAGGTTCGAGGAGTCCAAGTGTGAGATGAGAAGCCGGAGGTTATATGCTTTGAAGCTTGTAGTCCACATCATAATAATGTGCATGTAAAGAAGGGATTAAGTTCAGGCTTCCCTCATTGCAATATGAGGAAGCATCTCGAGTATCTTCACAAGGTGATTGTGTACAAGAAAAGGATTACAACTTGAGGCAAGCATTAAAATTCATCATCAAGATCAAGTGGAATGTTCAAGGCAAAGGTATATCTTAGCTAGGTATTCCTAGTTTTGCCGGTCTCATGGTGCTTATGTTGGAAATATGCCCTAGAGGCAATAATAAATTGGTTATTATCATATTTCCTTGTTCATGATAATCAATTATTATCCATGCTATAATTGTGTTGATCGGAAACTCAGATACATGTGTGGATACATAGACAACACCATGTCCCTAGTATGCCTCTAATAGTCTAGCTCGTTGATCAAAGATGGCTTTGGTTTCCTAGTCATGGACATGAGATGTCATTTGATAACGGGATCACGTCATTAGGAGAATGATGTGATGGACAAGACCCAAACTACAAACGTAGCATATGACCGTGTCAGTTTATTGCTATTATTTTCTGCATGTCAAGTATTTGTTCCTATGACCATAAGATCATGCAACTCACTAACACCGTAGGAGTACCATGTGTGTATCAAATGTTGCAACGTAACTTGGTGACCATAAAGGTGCTCTACAGGTATCTCTAAGGGTGTCTATTGGGTTGGCATGGATCAAGACTGGGATTTGTTACTCCGTTTGACGGAGAGGTATCTCAGGGCCCACTCGGTAATACAACATCACAATAAGCCTTGCAACCAATGTGAGTAAGTGGTAGTCACGGGATCTTGTATTACGGAACGAGTAAAGAGACTTGCCAGTAATGAGGTTGAACTAGGTATGGAGATACCGATGATCGAATCTCAGGCAAGTAACATACCGAAGAACAAAGGGAACATCATACGGGATTAACTTAATCCTTGAGACAGAGGTTCGACCGATAAAGATCTTCGTAGAATATGTAGGAACCAATATGGGCATCCAGATCCCGCTATTGGTTATTGACCGTAGAGGTGTCTCGGTCATGTCTACATAGTTCTTGAACCCGCAGGGTCTGCACACTTAAGGTTCGGTGACGTTTCAGAAGTATAGAGTTATGTATCGTGCTGACCGAAGGTTGTTAGGAGTCCCGGATGAGATCCCGGACGTCACGAGGAGCTCTGGAATGGTCCGGAGGTAAAGATTGATATATAGGAAGTCCTGTTTTGGTCGCTGGAAAGGTTTCGGGCTCATCGGTAGTGTACCGGGAGTGCCAGTAGTGTACCGGGGGACCATCGGGAGAGGTATTTTGACCAAAGAGGATCCATGGGCTTTGGAAGGAAGTAAACCATCCCCTGGTGGGCTGGCCGAAGCCTTCTCTAAGGGCCCGTGCAGCTGGAGTGGTTTGAGAAGGAGAAAATCCAAAGGTGGAGAGGTGGAAAGAGTTTCCAAGTGAAGGAGGAATCCTACTCCTAATAGGATTGGAGTAGGACTCCTCCACCTCCAATTTCGACCAAACCTTGAGGTTTTGAGGCTGCCTCCTCCCCTCCCTCCCTCCTATATATACTAGAGGATTTAGAGGAAAAAGTTAACCCTAATAGCCACGTGCTACCTCTCCTCTAGATCGGTTTTCAGCGGTGCTTAGGCGAAGCCCTGCTGGAATAGCTCCACCACCATCGCCGCAACGCCTTCGCGCTGCCGGAGAACTCATCTACCTCTCCGCTCCCTTTTGCTGGATCAAGAAGGCGGAGATCATCATCGAGCTGTACGTGTGCTGAACGTGGAGGTGCCGTTCGTTCGGTGCTAGATCGGAAGGACCGTGATCAAGATCGCGAGACGGATCGTGATGAGATCACAGGACGGATCATGATGAGTTCGTGGGACGGATCGTGATTGGATCGCGGGATGGATTGTGATTAGATTGCGGGACGGGTCGTGATGAGATTGCGGGATACTCGGCGATTTGGATCGCGAAGACGTTCGACTACACCAACCACGTTTCTTAACGCTTCCCACTTAGCGATCTACACGGTTATGTAGATTCACTCTCCCTCTCGTAGATGCTCATCACCATGGATAGATCTTGCGTGTGCGTAGAATTTTTTTTGTTTCCCATGCAACGTTCCCCAACAGTGGCATCATGAGCTAGGTCTATGTGTACATGAGATCTCGAGTAGAACACAAAGAGTTTGTGGGCGTTGATGCTTAGATTGATTCCTCCCTTGGTCGTGTTTTGGTTCAGCGGTATTGTGGGATGAAGTGGCCTAGACCAACATTACTCGTACGCTTACGAGAGACCAGTTCCCGCAACTGCAACTTGTTGCAAAAGATGGCTGGCGGGTGTCTGTTTCTCCTACTTTAGTTGGATCGGATTCGACTAAGGTGGTCCTTGAGAAGGTTGAAAAGAAACTTATGTATCACCGTTGTGGTTTATGCATAGGTGAGAATTGTTCTTGCTAGATACCCGTAGCAACCACATAAAACATGCAACAACAATTAGAGGACGTCTACCTTGATTTTGCAGGGTATGTTGTGATGTGATATGGCCAATTACATGATGAGATATATGTGATGTATGAGATGATCATGTGTTGTATAGAATATCACGACTTGCATGTCGATGTGTACGGCAACTGGCAGGAGCCATAGGGTTGTCTTTAATTATTGTATGACATGCGTGTCAATCATTAAGCGCTATGTAATGCTTTACTTTATCGCTAAACGGTAGCAATAGTAGTAGAAGCATGGTGGGCGCGACAACCCCGATGGCGACACGTTGATGGAGATCAAGATGATGGAGATCATGCCGGTGCTTTCAATATGGAGATCAAAAGCACAAGTTCATGGCCATATCATGTCACTTATTATTTGCATGTGATGTTAATCCTTTTATGCACCTTGTTTTTCTTAGGACAACGGTAGCATTATAAGCTGATCCCTTACTTAATTTCCAGATAAATTGTGTTCTCCCTGAGTGTGCACCATTGCGAAAGTTCGTCATGTCGAGACACCACATGATGATCTGGTGTGATAGACTCTACGTTCACATAAAACGGGTGCAAGCCAGTGTTGCGCATGTAGAACACTCGGGTTAAACTTGACAAGCCTAGCATGTACAGACATGGCCGTGGAACACAAGAGACCAAAAGGTCGAACATGAGTCATATAGTAGATATGATCAACATGATGATGTTCACCATTGAAACCACCTCAACTCACGTGATGATCAGACTTGAGTTGGTGAATTTGGATCATGTAACACTTGAATGACCGGAGGGATGTCCATTTGAGTGGGAGTTCTTAAGTAATATGATTAATTGAACTCATTATCATGAACATAGTCAGTAGTGTCTTTGCAAAATTATGTTATATATTACTAGCTCACGCTGTAGATCCCTTGAATTTCTATATGTTCCTAGAGAAATAGAGTTGAAATATGATGGTAGCAATATTGCGGACTGGGTCCGTGATCTAAGGATTGTACTCATTGCTGCACAGAAGTGTCGGGACCCCGATCCTAAGTAATATGAATCCAGGATGTAACATATCACATCACTTTGTGGCCTCACGCACAGTAAGCTCCATGGCTGTAGCCTTACCTTAGCCGGGACCGTTTGAGTCTTTTGGCTCACATATGTGATCATGTCGCTCGCAATTTAACGACAGAGAACCCGGGCCAACATAACTAGTCATAGAACCCAAGTGGCACATCCGTACGGAAACAGGCATACGTAACCCAGCAATGCAGGTGTCGGCCTCAAGCGTGTGTAGATGAGTCATAGCAAGTTACAAGGACTCCATTACACCATGAGACATAAATGCCTTCACTGCATGTAGACGAGTCGTAGCAGGCTATAGGGACTCCATTACACTGCGAGACATTTCCCCGAAGGGACAGACACAACAGCAAACAAGGATACATGCCGGTCAATCAATGTGTCCGGAGCAGTAGCAAGCTACCATGGCTCGATGGAAGCACAAAGTGGCAGTATCCCGTAAAGAGTACTACTAAAGGCACACGACTAGGTGTCGGATCCCATACATACCGTTGCACGTCACACGTACGCACGACATGCCCGATATGCATAGATACAACTATGGCATCACCACATAACCATATAACAACACAACTTTTATTTAAGAGGCTCAGACGAACCTTGCATAATATGTTCTTACAGATAGGGTCACACGACCCGACACTCAAGTCATACAAACAAGTTCATACAAACCAAGCGGAAGCATAAAGCTGTTTGAGTACAGACAGATGACAGGGGTAAAAAGGCACATGGCCTGACTATTTACAACCCGCCACATGCATAAGGTCGTAGCTGGGACACCAGCTATTCGGCATCGTCGACATCTAGAAAAAACCCACCCAATGGGTCCTGGGTCTCATCTGCAACATTTATTAAGCAAACATGAGTACAAACATACTCAGCAAGTCTTTAAAGCAGACCTAGTCTATCCATGCTCATGTATCAATAAAGGGGGTGGTGGAGTTTATGCAGCAATGCCAGCTTTGACCCATGGCTAACCTACACTACATAATTTTAACTCTTTGTTTAAATTTTAGATATCACACACGAGTCCACTAACTCCATGACAATACACCACCATGGATTCACTTCCCTCTCCTAGGAGAGTGCCATCCACGGTACACACACTTGTCTTGATATTTTTATGAGTATCCATTTGATTATCTATGATCAGCATAAGTTTTCCAAGTAGTCCATATCCGAGGACGCGACTATTCAAATAGTTTCATACCCTGCAGGGGTGTACTTCTTCACACACGCTTTCGCCACTTATCGATGTGTGCTCATAAAACCATGCACCTCGGCAACCTTCAAGCGAAAGCCCAGCGAGGGAGTTGGCCACGACCGTCAATCACATAAGACCTCTAGTCTAGGCTATCGCCTATTTGAGACTGAACCCGCACGGAAGTCCGGCCGAAGTTTCCGCTATGGCCCCAAACGATGTGCGCAGGGTTCCCAAGCCCACCATTCGGGTGTTCCTTGGTACACCATGCCACTGCCTACTGCGTCGTAACCCACCCCTAGGGTCAACGCTACGCACGGCCTCCAGCATGCTATAAACACCAGAAACTACTTGCAACTCCTGGACTAAGGACTAAGCGACTGATAAGTCGAGAGGGTCAGTTAAGTATCCCAATGTGTGGTAGTATCTAGTCTTGGATCACAGACACATAACTCAGTTCCTAAGAACGGTCCCAATGAGACCACCCGCTATGTACTCCTAAATAGCCTCTCATCACTACCTTTACCAAATCGGGTTCATCATAAGCTTATCACGCCATAAGGACACTGTTTCACTCCAGTTCATTGCCAGATGAATCAGACCTGACACAACTCTAAGCATAGCAAGCATAGCAAACTAAGCACATCATGGCACAAACATCTACTAGGTATGCTAGGTTGCAAGGTTTAGCTATTTACTGTGACAATGACAGGTCATGCGAAGAATAGGTTCATCTACCGTGTACGACTGACAAGTGAATGTTGGTCCTAATGCAAAAAAAAAGAGTAGGAGCGAGAGAGTGGGATGTTATCGGAATGATCAAGGGGGTTGCTTGCCTTGCTTCGTAGCGGGAAGGTTCTCTCCTTGGTTGGAAAACTCGGGGTTATCCTCAGAAGTAGGGCCTACCGCAATGCAAATAAATAGCAATCAATACACGCAAGTGCAACAATATGATTTTCTGATAAATTTTCATATATAAATTATTTTCATCTGATTTACAGATTAATTTATATGAATTTTTGAAGTTTTAAACAATTTCTAGAATTATTTTAAAACTGGAAAAAAGGATTAATGGCATCAGCCTGACGTCACTGTGATGTCAGCTGGTCAGCTGACCAGGCCAGGTCAAACCTGACATGCGGGGCCCGCACGTCAGTGATAGGGGCCTTAACTCCATGCTGACCAGGGTTTGACCCACCCTGGGGGCCCACTGGTCAGTGGCAGGAGGCCTAATTAATCAGGGGGATTAGCCCCTGATGATGGCCATGTTGGCGCCCACCGGAGCAGGGCCGGTGGCGACCATCTGCACGGCGGCGACTCGCCGGAATCGCGCCTTCGACGACCATTTGGCGCGCGGAGGGCACCGGGAGATAGCCTATGCACGCGCGCGTCTAGCAGGGCAGCAGAGAGGGCTTAGGGTCCACCGGAGCTATGCCCGGCGATGACCCGAGCGGTGGCGAGCTTCAGCAGCAAGGGGAACGGCGCCTACGGCGAGGGACAGGGCACAAGAGGAGGGGGAAACAAAGCAGGAGCTCACGACGGGGTTGCTGGGGGAGACAGCGAGCTCGGGGACGCGTAGACGACCTCGAATCGCTGGAGGAAAGCTTCGGCAGCTGGCGGGGAAGAATCGGCGACGGCGCGTCGTGGAGGGCTCCCGGCGTCTTCTAGCGTCACGAGAGGGACGAGGGGGTCGCTGCGGGGCTGCTGGGGGGCTCAGAAGGGCGCGGGGTGGCTAGAATGGCGGCTACGCAACGACGATGAGCTCGACCATGGCGGAGCAGAGGGGGGAAGAGAGAGAGAGAGAGAGCACGCGAGGGAGAGAGAGAGGAGGATAAAGAGGCCACGGCGAGGAGGCCTCGCGTTGGTGCTCTCCGAGCCATCCAGGCCAGCAGCCAGGCAGGAAGGAGGTGGTCGGCGTGTGGCGACCACGCGCTGGGCGTCCTTCTGGCCGGAAGTGGAAGAAGACCGGTTCGCCCCTGGTGGGTTGGACCGGCTACTTCCCTGGCCCAGGTAAGCTTTAACTATTTACTTTTCCGATTTCTTTTTGTTATTCCATTTCTGACATTTGTTTCATTTTATTTTCAGGCACATATGCTATTTTAGAATATCCCAAATATTTAATATGTTGAAGTTTGAATATTTCAAACTTCTCTGAAAAGTTTCAGGATATTTGAAAACTAAAATAATGATAAATTCTTTATTTGATATTTTCATAAGCTTTATCATTTATTTTTAAATTGCTATAGTTTTTCAAATATTTTAAATGACCCCTTGTATAATCATGTCCATAATTATCAGACATAGGGGACATTTTAGATGGGCATTTTGGATTTGTTGAATTTTCACCAACTTTGAATTGGTTTGATTCAAATGTGAGCTAGGGGTTTCTTTTAGCCCCCATTTCATGTTGATGCAAAATTGAAACATGATGCACACACATGTTGTTCATATGACATCTAGCTAGGGATGTGACAACTCACCCCCACTCAAAAGAATCTTGTCCCGAGATTTCAAAGTCGTCGGGAAGAGCGCGGGGTACTCTAGTCGAAGACGATCTTCTCTTTCCCATGTGGCCTCCTTTTCAGAATGGTGTGACCACTGAATCTTGAGAAACTTGATGTTGCAACGCTGAGTGGTACGCTCAACTTGATCAAGAATACGAACAGGTATTCTCGATATGTAAGGTTATCTTGGAGATCAAGCGTTTCGTGGTCTACCTCACGGACAGGGTCCGAGAAGCAATGCCTGAGTTGCGAGACGTGGAAGACATCATGAACCTTGGAAAGATGCAGCGGAAGTTCCAATTGGTAGGCAACCTCTCCTCGTTAGCAAGAATGCGAAAGGGTCCAATGTAACGAGGAGCTAACTTGCCCTTGATACCCAATCGATGGGTACCCTTCAGAGGCGTAACCCGAAGGTAAGCCTTCTCGTCAACGTCATAGGTCACAGCCTTATGATGGCGATCTTATTGGCTCTCCTGACGAGATTGGGCTGTTTTCAACTTTTCACGAATAATGCGAACTTGCTCCTCTGCATCCTGGATCATATCCGGGCCAAAGAGTTGCCTCTCTCTGGTTTCTGACCAGTTAAGAGGTGTTCGACACCTTGATCCATAGATAACTTCAAAAGGGGCTATGCCCAAGCTTGATTGATAACTATAGTTATATGCAAATTCGGCAAATGGAAGACATTTCTCCCAATTCATACCAAAGGATATAACACAAGCTCGGAGCATGTCTTCGAGAATTTGATTGACTCGCTCAACTTGACCACTTGATTGTGGGTGGAAAGCAGTACTAAAGGATAGATGAGTCCCCATAGCAGTTTGAAAACTTTCCCAAAATCGGGAAGTAAAGATACTTCCGCGGTATGAGTTAATCTCCAAAGGGACACCATGAAGAGAAACTATTCGAGAAACATAGAACTCCGCTAGCTGGCTAGCAGTTATACTCTCCCGAACAGGAAGAAAATGAGGCACTTTGGAAAGCCGGTCAATGACCACAAATATATCATTATTCCCTCTCTTAGTCCTGGGAAATCCGGTAATGAAATCCATACCGACCTTATCCCATTTCCATTCAGGAATAGCTAAAGGTTGAAGGGTGCCAGCAGGCCTTTGATGTTCTGCTTTCACGCGACGACAAACATCGCTGTTAGCAACGAACTGAGCAATTTATCTCTTCATCCTAGTCCACCAGAACCTCTGGCGTAGGTCCTGATACATCTTGGTACTACCCGGATGAATTGTGAGAGGAGAATCATGAGCCTCCTTAAGGATCAGCTGTCTTAAGCATGTGCTCTTGGGAACCACCAACCGATTCTGAAAGAACACCACATCCTCATCGTCCTTGGAGAAATCTTTAGCATTTCCGCTAGCAATATTCTCTTTGATTCGGGATATACCCTTATCATATTTCTGGACAACTACTATTTGATCCTTAAGATTAAGTTTCGCCACCAAGTTGGATAGGAATCCTTGAGGAACAATGTGGAGGTTTAACTTCCGAAATTCCTCATGGAGAAGTGGTTAACCTTGTTGTAACATCAGATTGTTACAATAAGACTTACGACTTAGTGCATCAGCCATGACATTGGCTTTCCCCGGGGTGTAAGTTATCCCATAGTCGTAGTCTATAATCAACTCAACCCACTGTCTTTGCGTGAGATTCAAATCTGACTGGGTGAATATATATTTCAAACTTTGGTGATCAATGTAAATTTTGCAACGATTATCCAGAAGGTAATGTCGCCAGGTTTTCAGTGCATGGACCACAGCTGCAAGCTCAAGATCATGTGTTGGATAATTATCCTCATGTGAACTCAACTATCGAGATGTGTATGCAATCACATGACTATCTTGCATGAGAATGCAACCTAATCCTTTTCGCGAGGCGTCGCAATAGATAACAAAGTCCTTAGAGAAGTCTGGTGGCACCAGAATAGGAGCAGAGGTCAGTCGTCTTTTCAACTCCTGAAAACCATGCTTGCATTGTGGAGTCCACTCGAACTTTTGATCTTTCTTGAGGAGTTCAGTCAAAGGTTTGGCAACCTTGGAGAAATTCTCGACAAAGCGGCGACAATAGCTCGCTAAGCCAAGGAAACTCCAAACTTGCTTAACCGATTCAGGTTGAGTCCAATCAAGGACGGCCTGAACTCTCTTGGGATTGACAGCAATACCTTTACCAGAGATCACGTGGCCTAGATAGGTCACTTCCGGCAACCAAAATTCACAC
This sequence comes from Hordeum marinum, assembly GCA_022496015.1. Classification (NCBI taxonomy): domain Eukaryota; kingdom Viridiplantae; phylum Streptophyta; class Magnoliopsida; order Poales; family Poaceae; genus Hordeum; species Hordeum marinum. The sequence continues at coordinate 454,076,779 of CM039678.1, forward strand.
TTGGAGAATTTGGCATACAGACGGTGCTCTCGAAGTTTCATCAATACCAGGCTTAGATGCTCGGCATGTTCCTGTTCGTTCTTCGAGTAGATGAGTATGTCGTTAAGGTAAACCACGACAAATTTATCCAAATACTCCATGAAGATCGAATTCATCAAGCGAGAGAAGGTGGCAGGGGCATTGGTTAAACCGAAGGACATAACGGTGTACTCGTATTGGCCATAACGAGTAACAAGAGCCATTTTTGGAATGTCCCCGTTTCTAATTCTGATTTGATGGTATCCCAACCTCAAATCCATTTTGGAAAAGACAAAGGATCCAGCGAGTTGATCATACAAATCGTTGATCCTGGGGAGCGAATACTTGTTCTTTATGGTGACCAGATTCACTGGCCGATAATCCACAACCATCCGATCCGATCCATCCTTCTTCTTGACGAAGAGGACGGGACAGGCCCAAGGACAAGAACTAGGATGGATGAAACCTTTCTTCAAAGATTCATCGAGTTGGATCCTAAGTTAGGCTAGTTCTAAGGGTGCCATCTTATAGGGTCTTCTGGCTATTGGGACAGTCCCTGGAATGAGCTCTATCACAAACTCAACATTTCTGATAGGTGGAATTCCTGGAATTTCTTCTAGAAAGACATCCGGAAAGTCATGGACTACCAAAATATCTTCTAACTCTAGAAGAGGTCTAGCATTGAGGGAATAGAGTTGGCGCTTGGCTGTTCGAGTGGAGACATTAACTGTCTCACCCAATGGATGTGTAAGTTGAACATTCCTAGTATGAGTATCAATCTTAGCATAGTGGACTTTCATCCAATCCATGCCTAGAATGATATTAATGTCCGAAGACTTGAGGGCTATCAAGGATGCTAGGAAGACTAGCCTATCCACCAGAATCTCATTGTCATGGCTCACCCTAGAAGTTTGCCACTTTGAACCAGGAGTCTGAACTACTAAAGGAGTAGGCATATCAAAAAAAGACATGTTATGCAACTATGCATAACTTTTTGAGATGAAATAATGAGATGCCCCAGTATCAAATAGAACAGATGTTGGATGACTATTGACAAGGAGCGTACCTAGGATAACATCAAGATCCTCAAGGGATTCCTCAGGAGAAACATAATTCACTCATCCTCGAACATGAGCTGGCTTCACATAGAAGGCTTTTCCCGGCTTTCCACGTCCAGCCGGCTTAGCATTAGCCCGAGGACAATCACGAGAGTAGTGTCCTGGTTCTCCACCTTTGTAGCAAACCACGGAGGCACGTAGAGTAACATTGGAAGGTGGAGCTCCAAATGGCCTGGCTGGAGGGTTGGGCTGAGTTGGGCCAGGCGCCTGGAAGAATGGCCTCGTGGTGTATCTTGGCGGCAGAGCTGCGTTGGGCACCCACACCCGGCATTTGTTGGGGCCCGAGCCAGATGCGGAGCTGAAGTCACAGTTGTGCTTTCTTGTAGCCTCATAATCGGTCTGTCCAGTCTCGACATTGATAGCCTTGGACGAGAGCCTGGAAAGTTGTGCACTCATGCAGGCACAGATCTCGACGGAGCTCAGGGTTAAGTCCCTTGCGGAACCTAGCCTGCTTCTTAGCATCAGTTGAAACTTCCTCCGGAGCATAGCAAGCAATATTGCCGAACTCATGGCTATAGGCATCCACGAACAGTCTGCCCTGGGTGAAAGCACAGAATTCCTCTCTCTTGCAATCCATCAGCCCTTCCGGGATGAGATGGGTACAGAATGCCATGTTGAATTCTGCCCAAGTTGGTGTGGGGCCTGCGGGACGCATGGCTTCATAATTTTCCCACCATAGATTGACGGGTCCTTCCAAAAAGTAGGTAGCAAAGGTCACCTTATTGGCCTCGGACACATTAGCAGCCCGGATCTTGCGGAACATGCTGGTCAGCCAATCATCCGCGTCGAGTGGGTCGACCGAATGATGATACTTAGGTGGGCACAGCCTGATGAAATCACCGAGTGACACGCCATCATTGAGATCATTGCGGGGAGCACGTACTGTGTTCTGCTCAATTCGTTCCAGCAGCCTGTTGGTCTCTCTCTTGTTCCTTTCGGCTTCAAGCATCACTTCTGCTAAAGAAGGCGCATGTGGCAGATCCTCTTGCCTTGGCTGGCTTCCCTTGCCCTGCTCAGAGGCAGGCACGGGGTTGTTCCTAGTTGCCACCATCCTAGGAAAACAAACCCACAGCCTAAACATAGGGGACATCAACTCTAAGACATGAGATAAGGAATGTACTGGACAACATGGCATGCAGGGTAAACACCCAAACAACATGGAAATAACAACTGTCATATGAACACCATGATTCATACACACCATGACATAGTTCAGTACAAGCCCAGGCTGAAAGCAAACTACAGAGAGATGACACAACTCATCGGAGGCATTACAAGCTTCCTATACATTATCTATCTACACCTCCGGAACTCAACTCTCAACCTCAAACACCTTCGGAACTCAACTCTCAACCTCAATCATATCCCACAAGACACGCAGGACTGTGGCGATACAATTAGTAACATACTAGTACTAACATCCATGTACTCAAGCATCGCCATAGAATGCCTCATACAGATTACCCCCGTGACCCGGAAGCTGAACCTGAGGATCCGGAAACACTCTAGCCTGTGATCCCTGGGAACTGTAAGGACACAGATGTGGCCTTGGTCCCCTTGTTGGTGGCAACAGCGGTCCTCGAAGAGGGGTGATGCCTCCAACATCGGGCCAGTCTACGTGTGCTGGCAGATGAGTCCGCGATGGGGTCAGCATCTCCAAGTCTCCATAGCCTGTCTGCACGACAGGTGCCAACAGCATCAAAGCTGTCCAAAGACATGCACGAGTGGCATATAACTCCATGCAAAGGGCACGTGCATCACGATCCTTGTTCTCCAACATCTGAGCGGTCACCTGTAGCCTAAGGTCCTCATGAGAATGATCATAGTAGGCTGCGCTAAGATAGCCATCCTCTCCTCCCATAGAAGCAAGAACATAACAAAACTCTGTGTTCTGAAGCAGACCAAGGTGAAACCTCATGATAGTCAGCATGGTGTAGGCGGCCTCTTGAACTGCCATGTCTGTGGTGACACCTAATCCATAAGTCCAGTGAAGCGGCTCTGCAGCTCTAGGATATGAAGGATATATCTTAACAGTACACAGATACTGACTCTTGTTGAAATCTCGATACTGCTCCTCCACTGTGTACTCTGGGTACCAACGGTAGCCAGCCTCCATCATAACTCTAACCAACATGGCCGTGTGACCCAGTACATCGATGCACCTGGTCAGACGGACCACCTGACGGGAAGGACGAGGGGGCATCTGAAACAGAGAATGATGCAAAGACATTAGAGACTCTAGCAGAAATTGGACAACATAACAACTGTAATTGCTCAAAAAGGATTTTGAGACAACTGCAACAGATTGGAAAGGCATAACCACTCGACTTTCTAGACTCAAATCTCTTCTCCATCTGTTTGTCACACCAACAATACTTGATTACCGACATACTCTTACAACAAGCTAGCTAGTGGTCCATGGTTTGTAACTCGTCATCCTAAGCAATAGATGAGAAGCCTAGTTCTTATCCCCGTAGAAAAGATGAGAATGACTCAGAATGGAATGGCTTGGGAAGAGGAGTAAAAAGAGCCTTACGTTCCCTTCCACAATCAATTCCCCTACTTTTCTATAATGTTTCTAGACTCAACTTCGACCGGTTTGGCTTGGTAGTCTTACTGTCAGTCAGGCTCTGATACCAACGCTGTCGGGACCCCGATCCTAAGTCATATGAATCCAGGCTGTAACATATCACATCACTTTGCGGCCTCACGCATGGTAAGCTCCACGGCTGCAGCCTTACCTTAGCCGGGACCGTTTGCGTCTTTTGGCTCACGTATGTGAACATGTCGCTGACAATCAAACGACAAAGAACCCGGGCCGACATAACTAGTCATAGAACCCAAGTGGCACATCCGTATGGAAACATGCATACGTAACCCAACAATGCAGGTGTCGGCCTCAAGCGTGTGTAGACGAGTCATAGCAAGCTACAAGGACTCCATTGTGTCGTGAGACATAAATGCCTTCACTGCACTTAGACGAGTCGTAACAGGCTACAGGGACTCCATTACACTGCTAGACATTTCCCCGAAGGGACAGGCACAACAGAAAAGAAGGATACATGCCAGTCAATCAATGTGTCCGGAGCAGTATTAAGCTACCATGGCTCGGTGGAAGCACAAAGAGGCAGTTTCCTGTAAAGAGTACTACTAAAGGCACACGACAAGGTTTCAAATCCCATACATACCGTTGCACGTCACACGTACGCATGACATGCCCAATATGCATAGATACAACTATGGCATCACAACATAACCATATAACAACACGAATTTTATTTAAGAGGCTCAGACGAACCTTGCATAATATGTTCTTACAGATAGGGGTCAAATGACCCGACACTCAAGTCATACAAACAAGTTCATACAAACCAAGCGGAAGCATAAAGCTGTGTGAGTACAGACAGATGAAAGGGGTAAAAAGGCACATGGCCTGACTATCTACAGCCCGCCACAGGCATAAGGTCGTAGCTGGGACACCAGCTATTTGGCATCGTCGACATCTAGAAAGAACCCACCCGATGGGTCCTGGGTCTCATCTGCAACATTTATTAAGCAAACATGAGTACAAACATACTCAGCAAGTCTTTAAAGCAGACCTAGTCTATCCAAGCTCATGTATTAATAAAGGGGGGTGGTGGAGTTTATGCAGCAATGCCAGCTTTGACCCATGGCTAACCTACACTACACAATTTTAACTCTTTGTTTAAATTTTAGATATCACACACGATTCCACTAACTTCATGACAATACACCACCATGGATTCACTTCCCTCTCCTGGGAGAGTGCCATCCACGGTACTCACACTTGTCTTGATATTTTTATGAGTATCCATTTGATTATCTATGAACAACATAAGTTTTCCAAGTAGTCCATATTCGAGAACGCGGCTATTCGAATAGTTTCATATCCTGCAGGTGTGTACTTCTTCACACATGCTCTCGCCACTTATCGCTGTGTGCTCATAAAACCATGCACCTCGGCAACCTTGAAGCAGAAGCCCAGCGAGGGAGTCAGCCACGACCGTCAATCACATAAGACCTCTAGTCCAGGCTATCGCTTATTTGAGACTGAACCCGCACGGAAGTTCGGCCGAAGTTTCCGCTACGACCCCAAACGATGTGCATAGGGTTCTCAAGCCCACCATTCGGGTGACCCTTGGTACACCGTGCCACTGCCTATCGCGTTGTAACCCACCCCTAGGGTCAGCGCTAGGCACGGCCTCCAGCATGCTATAAACACCAGAAACTATTTGCAACTCCTAGACTAAGGACTAAGTGACTGATAAGTCGAGAGGGTCAATTAAGTATCCCTACGTGTGGTAGTATCTATTCTTGGATCACAAACACAGAACTTAGTTCCTAAGAATGGTCCCAATGAGACAACCCGCTATGTACTCCTACATAGCCTCTCATCGCTACCTTCACCAAATCGGGTTCATCATAAGCTTATCACACCATAAGGACACTGTTTCACTCCAGTTCATCACCTAGATGAATCAGACCTGACACAACTCTAATTATAGCAAGCATAGCAAGCATAGTAAACTAAGCACATCATGGCACAAGCATCTACCAAGTATGCTAGGTTGCAAGGTTTAGCTATTTACTGTGACAATGACAGGTCATGCGAAGAATAGGTTCATCTACCATGTATGACTAACAAGTGAATGTTGGTCCTAATGCAATAAACAAGAGCAGGAGCGAGAGAGTGGGATTTATCGGAATGATCAAGGGGGTTGCTTGCCTTGCTGGGTAGCGGGAAGGTTCTCTGCTTCGTTGGAAAACTCGGGGTTTTCCTCAGAAGTAGGGCCTACTACAATGCAGATAAATAGCAATTAATACATGCAAGTACAACAATATGATCCATGATCATGGCATGATAGCATGTATGGATGATCTAATGCAACTAGTGTTCACGTTAATTTGAAATGAGTTTGAATATAGGTTCAAAGTCATTTTTCATTTCAAATTCCGTATACTAACCTATTAGTAAATATCAATGTTCATCTACTTAGGTTTCTCTAGCATGCATGGTAATAGCACCATTGGATTCATTGGATTTTTGTAACATCCCAAATTTTGGAATGTTATAATTAATACTAGAATGATTATTTGTTTGCTTGAGTGATTGAAATTGAGTGAAAATTTGAAACTTTTGAAAACGTTTGAATGAGAGGGAATAAAATGACTTTCCCAAAACTTTCACTCTGAAGGAATTCAAATTCATTTCATCACAAAATCCTAGAGTGAAGATGATATGACTTCTTCCTTTAAAGGAATGAAAAGGGATTTGAAAATGGTTTGATTTTCAAATAGTTCAAATTCAGAAACTTTATGGAACTCAATGATTTTCATGAGAGAGGATAAAAGGACTTCTTCAAATTATATGAAATATGAGTTGGAAGTTTGAAAGAAGGATATGAAAACTATTTGAGAAATTCTCATATGGAGTTCCACTTCCATACTTGAATTCCCTATTTGAATTTGTAAGCATTCAAACCCCTTGGCACAGTTTTTGAGAGGAGTAATATGACACTCCAAACCAGGGGTATTTTTGTGAAGTTTTTGAATCATAAAACCCAAGTGGTTCTTTGAAAGATATTTGCAAAAATAAATAAAGCCATTTAGGCATATTCTGGAAATATTTTTTTTAAAGTATTCAATTTGGCCATGGAAAAATGTCCATTAAATGGAATTTATTTCCCTGATCATTTTGATATATAAAACTTTATTTTTTAGACTGGTTTTGAGTGTCTTAATGTTGTTTTTATGCCCTATATATTAATAAAGGAAAATACTTAACGCGTATTAAAGCCCACGGCCCACCTGCCTCTAGTCTCTCTCCCGAAATTCCTCCGCAACGGTCACTGCCACGCCGATCTCTCTCTCTCTCTCTCTCTCTGACCACGCGACCCGACTGACCGATCCCCAAACCTCGCGGTCACCTCCCTCCTCTCACTCCCCATACCACGCCGGCGAGATTGCCTTGCCGGATCCGCCTCCCCTTCCATTCCCCGACCATCTCGAGGCCCTATAAAAGTCCCGGTCCTCTCCTCTACCCAATCCCCCACTTTCCCCCTCTGCCCGATGCCTCTCGCTGTCGTATTAGCTCGCCTGAGCCCGAGCGTCGCCACCGCGCCATATCCATCATGTCGCTCCACCTCGACCTCCCGGAGCCTTTCCGAGCCCACCATCCACCTCCCCACGGCCTTGCGCACCTCCCTGTGCCCTCGCCCGAGCCGCACACCCACAAGTGCACCATCCCTGTTGACACCCGAAAGTCGCCGCCGCCTTGGAGCTCGTCGTCGACGCCCCCAACCAACCGCGATGACGCTAGGACCACCACCCGACTCGCCGTCCTCGTGTGCATCGCTTGGAGCCCTCGCCATAGCCGGAGGACCACCGGAGACGCCTCCCCGTCTACCTCGCCGCTTCGGCCTTGCCAGAACCTCGTCGGAGTTGACCTCCCGCCGCGGTGAGCTTCCCCCTCCGTCCGATCTTATTTGAACGACCACGATTAGAACACGCTCCCTCCGTAGCCTATCAGAACCTGCCACATCACCCTGCCCGTTAGTTTAGTTTTTTTTCTTTTTCTGTTTTTGTTTTAGAAAACAGAATAGGTTCTGTTTTTATTTTTGTTATATCTTTTATGTTTTTAAGTGTTTTAATTTGATACTTTTTGCATTAGTTCACAAATTTGTTCTAGTTTCTGTAGATATCAAGTTTGACCAAATTTGAATAATTTAAAATTGACTCAAACATATTTGATTCAAATCTTATTTTCTGAATATGTGTAGTTTAAAAATATATTTTGAGTTTATTCTTTTTGCTACTTGTCAATAGTGACCTTAGTTATCAGTAGGTAGAGTTTGGAAATTTTTAGAATACTTTATAGTAGTCTTTTCAAGCAAAACAGATTCTGTTTAGTTCTATTAGGTTTATTTATATTCCCTTTTGTTTTAAATTATTTTAAATTATTTCTTTTATATTAGTGATACACTTTTATAATGTTTTCTGTTAGATAATAGTATCCCATCAAAACAAATAATATTTGATTAGTTGGTTGCATGAAAATCCATTCTAGTTCAATTATAACTTGCAACTGGATTTTCATTGCTAGTTTTGACCACTATTTGAAATAGTTTCCACAAATTGTTTTATAAGTTTGATTTTCTGTTAACCTAAGTTTAGCCCAGAAACAATTTGTATTATAGTTGAGATTGTTTGTGGTTTAAGCCAAGGATGACCTTATCAAAAGAAGAACCCTTATAAAAGCCTTTCAATTAGTTCTTTTTGCAAAATAAAGATTTGTGTGAAAATACTTTCTATTAATTATTTGCTTTAAAATTTATTTTTTCTTTTATTAACTTAGTGTTTTTCTTGCTGATATGTTCTAGTAGTTAAAAACTTATGTTGCTAGAGTATTGTTTTCTAAATTATTAGTTGTTCTTCAAAAGTAATTGTTTTTTTGCTAAGTACAATGTTTACTAAACTAGTTTTATTATATTTTACTTTGTTTTTGTTTGTTACTTTTGAAAATTAGGATGTACTTGTAGAGAAAACCAACTTTGGTTGTGTTGATTAAGTTTTGTTGATTTTAACTTTTGTCTTAAGTATTTCCTTCATCACCACCTTAGTTGTGTTGATGTAGTTTTGTCATTTGAGTTTTGTCTTAAGTATTTCCTTTCATCACAGCCTTGTTGCTTTTGGTTTTGTGTTACTTTTGATTGTTAGAATTGATTGCGACTATGATTGCTTATATGAATGCAATGTTTGATTATATAGATTTTCATCGGAGAGTGACGAATAGTCTATCAGTTATCTCTGAGAGCGATATTATTCTTCATCAACAGTACAGGCAAGTCACTTTGACCATGCATACCTATGTTTTATTGCATTAGTTCTTCCATCACCCCAATTGCATGCAAAGTAGGTAAATTGGAAACTTGGTTACTTGTTGTAGTATCATGTGGTAGGTACCCCTCAACCCTTGATACATTGGCCCCGGGAAACATTGTTTTACATTTTGCTATGCTATTAGTAGACGGGGTTGGTTGTGTGATTCATGAGAGTTGTGAGTTAATAAATTCAGGACCCACTTTATGATCAAGTCTTCAAGACTCCAAGTTTTTCAACTTACCTCTGGGTGGATGATGGTTGAACGACGCCCTGGAGAAACCAGTGGTTAGCCTAGATGATGCTGGAGAAGTGCCAGTATTCATGCGGAAAGGTCCACCCAGGCACGAAGAGATGGATGGATGCTTCAAGACCCAAGGCTTACCTGCACAGCCACAAGCCATTATGGGCTCTGGCTTGGTTGGATATCGTGGTGACCCTGGACAGGCGGTGCTACGAGATGTACAAGAACTGTAGGAAAGGATGGGCACTAACAGAGTCTCGGGGAAACACTTTAAAAGACCATGTTTTGGTCATTCGTTTCTCAAACACCATGAAGTGCGAGAAGTCCAACAGAGGCGATAAAATCTTGTGGGGAACGTGTGCAAAACTCTGCAGAGTACTCAAACCTAATCGATTAGCCGTGTCCACGGTCATGGACAACTTGAGCCAAAGGAACTAAAACTATCTGGAACTCTCAACACAATTAATTGTATTGATGTGGGTTTATTAATGACAACTTGGGTATGAGATTTGGTTGGTGGAACCATCTCATTAATCAACCAACATTGTAGTAATTATGCTTTTTGCCCTCTCTTGTTGTAGGAATTTTTGGCTTTATGCAAAACCCACTACCCCACTTGCCATATATGCATGTAGAATAGATGATTACTTTACACCCCCTCTTTTGTGAATTGCCGACATATGCAAAATGCTGACCTACACGGCTGCAACGTCTTATTATGCAGATAAGCTCTACGACGGGTAAGAGTACGATTCAGGGTTATGGTCTACACTCAACCTGCCATTGGTGTTATTGGGACTCCTCTCCCGTTGACTGTTTCCGTTGAGATTTTGAGGTATATATTAGTTTTACGTTAATTACATGTGATTGCACTTTGATATATACATTGATTTACTGTGTGTGCTAGCATACTGATCCAGGGATGGCACAGAACACACAGAGGCTTGACTCGTTTTGAGTCAGGTCACTACAAAAATGGTATCAGAGCACATGTTGACTGTAAGACATGATCCTAGAAACTGGAAAGCCCTTAGGAAACGATTCCTCAAAAAACTTTGTTTTCAAAAGACCTTTTACTTCTCATCTTATTTGAGCCTTATCAAATGATCTCTCTTACCTCAAAAAGTTAGAAAATACCCTTTTGCCCTTGACCACACTAAGGATCAACTGAGACCACTTCGAGAAGGACAAGATATCGAACCAACTGATGGTCACTTCAAAGCAAAGAAGATTTCACCATGCATTAGAAGAGTTGAAACTACCCGAGTTGAAGACTGTGAAGACCCGAAGAAATTGAAGACCATGAAGAATTTCCAAGATATTATGCCCTAGAAGACCAAACCCCTGTTGTATACTTACGTTAGATACGACGATTTGTGAGCTGTCATTTGTGTGTAAATTTTTGACAGCTACAACTAAAATCTATTTTCAAAACCATTGTTTGTATTGTGTGTATCCCTCCTTTCTCTCTCTTACCCATCTCATCCCCAAAACCTTGAACCCAATAGATGATGAGTGAAGCTGGACTCATGTATTCTGGATCGATGACTCGGTTAGAGACAGAAGAATGGATTCAAAACATGGAGGATCATCTAAGGAGTAACCATGTTGCAAGAAAAGCGATGGTCCAGTATGCTTTTCGGTACTTTGTAGAAGGTGCTGCAATTTGGTGGAAGATGCATGAAGATATCCATGATGGGCAAGCATCAAACACTTGGGAAGAATTCAAGATAACTCTGCAAGGATCTGATGTTGTTACCAACACCTAGAAGCCCCATGGCAAAGATGTGAAGAAGATTTGTGCATGCAGGATATGTGGAGAGATAGGACACACCCAGGAAGAACACAAGGAAGGATGCCCTCATTGTGAAGAAAATCACCGAGCTGAGGAATGCCCAACTGGGCAGGTGACATGTTTCTTGTGCGAAGGAACTACGCATTACCCGGCTCAACGCCAAATGTACCCCAAGGTACAAGAAGTCATCAAGCAGCAAAAGGAAGCCATGAAGGAAGCCTTCAGAGAAAATTTAGGAGAACTTGTGATGAAGGAAGATGTTGAAGACCCTAATGGAGAAGGCCTAACCAGATTTTACTCCAATGCCTGCTATTCAGGTGGAGAAGAAGGACATTTCTCACAGGACTGTACGAAGGAAAGAAAAGAGTATCTAGGAAACTTCCCGACAGAAGAAGTGGAGTTTGATCCACAGGAAATTGAAAGTTTGATCGGAACAAAGGAGCCCAAGAAACGAAACCGAAGACGTTCTCAGAACAACCCAATTTCTACAAAGAAGGATCTGAGTCAGATCATGTGTTTTCGGTGCAAGAAGACAAGACATTACTCCTATACCTGCCCGGAGAAGAAGGCTAAACATGAGTAGTTTGAGTTTTGAATTTTTGGAAGTAATAAATGTAATAGGTAGCACTCTTATCATTTTGAAGTTATGTAATGTATGTCTCAGAGTTTGTAATAAATTCCTGAGATCAATGGAATTTATGGTGTTCCTGTGTTGAATTATATGAGTTGCCACTCTAAGAACAAAGATCTCTGACCAATTTTCGAGGATATGAGAAAATATGGTCTATGCAGGCATGCATGCATTTCATTTTAAGTGTGGTAGCAACCACAGGGACAAAAGAATGAAGAGAATACCATTCATGTTAAGGAGTTTGGATAACTAAATACAGGTGAAGAGAATGTGGAACCACCTCAAACTATCTGGATGATAACCTTTGTGACAAAGTGATTTTGATGTTGGAATATTGTGAAAAGAAATGATTGTGATGAAACCATACCCAAGGTTAAACAGACCAATGGAAAGGAAAATGAATTCCGCGGAGTGGAATCTAGACAAGAACAAGTCTGTGATTTGTTACCTCAAGGGTATGATGTAGTGAACTGAAGGTAATGTTGGAATATGAAACGATAGTAACCCCAAGAGTGAGATAAAGACTATTCAAGTATTCAAGTGAACCCACAAGTCACTGGCCTCAGGATTGATAAGGATCAAGCCCCACCTTGGTGAAGGTAGAAATCTGGAAGAAGCTACGACAGATCAATAAACGTTTTCTTAGGAGTATACGATAACCTGAGAGTTGTGAAGAAACGATAGATGTTTTTGCTTAGCTTGCAGAATCAATGGATTTATCCGAACCTTGTTCATTGACAAGAGAAATTTCTGCAATGCTTGTGAGGAAGCCCAAGTGTTAGAATACGAGATTCACTAAAACTTATACAAGGTAATGATTTCAGTGCAACATGGTTTGGCCACCATGACGACTTACTCTTATCATTCTCTTGCTATTCGGATTGGTAAATCTGAGTGACTTACCCATAGTAAAGAGACGACGTTCTTTGAAGCTTTTTTTTAAGCCTTAGAATGGTGTGATGTACAACCCTTGTACATGGCAGTTATTGCCATACGTAGGAATTTTACGGTGAGGAATGAAGCCAAGACCCATTTCATTGTAGGATAACCACAAATGGTAGACCACCACAAGATCTTCGATAAGTTAGAATGAACGCGAGACTTATCAGTTAAGAAGACCCAGTATCGAACAAAATACATTCTCGTTATGAGAACACAAGATTTTCGATTTAAATGGAAGAGCATCACCGAAGGAGCTATCGTAAAGAATGTGAACACACAGATGAACCCAGAGGAATGCCATGATTTTAAGGGACCAGTAACTCTCATTTTAAGTGTGGTAGACCCCACACCTTCCAAGACAATGGATTGGTTAGAAGACCCCAAACCCTAACCTTTTCTTTCTAGCCTCTTCGAATCTCGAGGACGAGATTCATTTTAAGTGTGGTAGGTTTGTAACATCCCAAATTTTGGAAGGTTATAATTAATACTAGAATGATTGTTTGTTTGCTTGAGTGATTGAAATTGAGTGAAAATTTGAAACTTTTGAAAACTTTTGAATGAGAGGGACTAAAATGACTTTCCCAAAACTTTCACTCTGTAGGAATTCAAATTCATTTCATCACAAAATCCCAGAGTGAAGATGATATGACTTCTTCCATTTAAAGGAATGAAAAGGGATTTGAAAATGGTTTGATTTTCAAATAGTTCAAATTCAGAAACTTTATGCAACTCAATGATTTTCATGAGAGAGGATAAAAGGACTTCTTCAAATTATATGAAATATGAGTTGGAAGTTTAGAAGAAAGGATATGAAAACTATTTGAGAAATTCTCATATGGAGTTCCACTTCCATATTTGAATTTGTAAGCATTCAAACCCCTTGACAATGTTTTTGAGACGAGTAATATGACACTCGAAACCAGGGGTATTTTTGTGAAGTTTTTGAATCATAAAACCCAAGTGGTTCTTGGAAAGATATTTGCAAAAATAAATAAAGCCATTTAGGCATATTCTGAAAATAATTTTTTGAAAGTATTCAATTTGGCCGTGGAAAAATGTCCATTAAATGGCATTTATTTCCCTTATCATTTTGGTATATAAGACTTTTTTGGACTGGTTTTGAATGTCTTAATGTTGTTTTTAATGCCCCATATATTAATAAAGAAAAATAGTTAACGCGTATTAAAGCCCACAGCCCACCTACCTCGAATCTCTCTCCCGAAATTCCTCCGCAACGGTCACCGCCACGCTGATCTCTCTCTCTGACCACGCGACCCCACCAACCGATCCCCAAACCTCGTGGTCACCTCCCTCCTCTCACTCCTAAAACCACGCCGGCGAGATCGCCGCGCCGGATCCGCCTCCCCTTCCATTCCCCGACCACCCCGAGGCCCTATAAAAGCCCCGGTCCTCTCCTCTACCCATTCTCCCACTTTCCCCCTCTGCCTGAAGCCTCTCGCTGCCGTATTAGCTCGCCAGAGCCCGAGCGTCGCCGCCGCGCCCATATCCATCGTGTCGCTCCACCTTGACCTCCCCGAGCCTTTCCGAGCCCACCATCTACCTCCCCACGGCCTTGCGCACCTCCCTGTGCCCTCGCCCGAGCCCCACACCCACCGGTGCACCGTCCCCGTTGACATCCGAACGTCGCCGCCGCCTCGGAGCTCGTCACCGACGCCCCCGACCAACCGTGACGACGCCAGGACCACCACCCGACTCGCCGTCCTCGTCCGCATCGCGTGGAGCCATCGCCATCGCCGGAGGACCACCAGAGACGCCTCCCCGTCGACCTTGCCGCTTCGGCCTTGCCGGAACCTCGCCGGAGTTGACCTCCCGCCGCGGTGAGCTTCCCCCTCCGTCCGATCTTATTTGAACGGCCACGATTAGAACCCCCATACCCTTTCAGTTTATTTAAAATGAACCGGCCGGTTTTCTTTTAGTTAATTTTAGCCGAAACATTTTCCGTTAAGTGTCGGTTGTCCGCTCAAATCATTAGAACATGCTCCCTCCGTAGCCTATCAGAACCTGCCACGTCACCCTGTCCGTTAGTTTAGTTTTTTTTTCTTTTTTTGTTTTTGTTTCTGTTTTTATTTCTGTTATATCTTTTATGTTTTTAAGTATTTTAATTTGATACTTTTTGCATTAGTTCAAAAATCTTTTCTAGTTTCTGTAGATATCAAGTTTGACCAAATTTGAATAATTTAAAATTGATTTCCAACAGATTTGATTCAAATCTTATTTTCTGAATATCTTGAGTTTAAAAATATATTTTGAGTTGATTCTTTTTGCTACTTGTCACTAGTGACCTTAGTATCAGTCGGTAGAGTTTGGAAATTTTTAGAATATTTTATAGTAGTCTTTTCAAGCAAAACAGATTCTGTTTAATTCTATTAGGTTTATTTATATTCCCTTTTGTTTTAAATTATTTTCTTTTATATTAGTGATAGGCTTTTCTAAATTTTTCTGTTAGATAATAGTAGCCCATCATTACAAATAATATTTTATTAGTTGGTTGCATGAAAATCCATTCTAGTTCAATTATAACTTGCAACTGGATTTTCATTGCTAGTTTTGACCACTATTTGAAAATAGTTTCCACAAATTGTTTTATAAGTTTGATTTTCCGTTAAGCTAAGTTTAGACCAGAAACAATTTGTATTATAGTTGAGATTGTTTGTGGTTTAAGCCAAGGATGACCTTATCAAAAGAAGAACCTTAATAAAAGCCTTTCAATTAGTTATTTTTGCAAAACAAAGATTTATGAGAAAATACTTTCTATTAATTATTTGCTTTAAAATTTATTTTTTCTTTTATTAACTTAGTGTTTTTCTTGCTGATATGTTCTAGTAGTTAAAAACTTATGTTGCTAGAGTATTGTTTTCTAAATTATTAGTTGTTCTTCAAAAGTAATTCTTTTTTTGCTAAGTAAAATGTTTACTAAACTAGTTTTATTATATTTTACTTTGTTTTGGTTTGTTACTTTTGAAAATTAGGATATACTTGTAGAGAAAACCAACTTTGGTTGTGTTGATGAAGTTTTGTTGATTTTAACTTTTGTCTTAAGTATTTCCTTCATCACCACCTTAGTTGTGTTGATGTAGTTTTGTCATTTGAGTTTTGTCTTAAGTATTTCCTTTCATCACAACCTTGTTGCTTTTGGTTTTGTGTTACTTTTGATTGTTAGAATTGATTGCTAGTATGATTGCTTATATGAATGCAATGTTTGATTATATAGATTTTCATCGGAGAGTGATGAATAGTCTATTAGTTATCTCTGAGAGCGATATTATTCTTCATCAACAGTACAGGCAAGTCACTTTGACCATGCATACCTATGTTTTATTGCATTAGTTCTTCCATCACCCCAATTGCATGAAAAGTAGGTAAATTGGAAACTTGGTTACTTGTTGTAGTATCATGTGGTTGGTACCCCTCAACCCTTGATACATTGGCCACGGGAAACGTTGTTTTACATTTTGCTATGCTATTAGTAGACGGGGTTGGTTGTGTGATTCATGAGAGTTGTGAGTTAATAAATTCAAGACCCACATGATGATCAAGTCTTCAAGACTCCAAGTTTTTCAACTTACCTCTGGGTGGATGATGGTTGAACGGCGCCCTGGAGAAACCAGTGGTTAGCCTAGATGATGTTGGAGAAGTGCCAGTAGTCATGCGGAAAGGTCCACCCAGGCATGAAGAGATGGATGGATGCTTCAAGACCCAAGGCTTACCTGCACAGCCACAAGCCATTATGGGCTCTGGCTTGGTTGGATATCATGGTGACCCTGGACAGGCGGTGCTACGAGATGTAGAAGAACGGTAGGAAAGGATGGGCACCGACAGAGTCTCGGGGAAACCCTTTAAAAGACCATGTTTTGGTCATCCGTTTCTCAAACACCATGAAGTGCGAGAAGTCCAACGGAGGCGATCAAATCTTGTGTGGAACGTGTGCAAAACTCTGCAGAGTACTCAAACCTAATCGATTAGCCGTGTCCACGGTCATGGACAACTTGAGCCAAAGGAACTAAAACTATCTGGAACTCTCAACACAATTAATTCTATTGATGTGGGTTTATTAATGACAACTTGGGTATGAGATTTGGTTGGTGGAACCATCTCAGTAATCAACAAACATTGTTGTAATTATGCTTTTTGCCCTCTCTTGTTGTAGGAAAATTTTGGCTTTATGCAAAACCCACTACCCCAATTGCCATATATGCATGTAGAATAGATGATTACTTTACACCCCCTCTTTTGTGACTTGCCGGCATATTCAAAATGCTGACCTACACGGCTGCAACGTCTTATGTTGCAGATAAGCTCTACGATGGGTAAGAGTACGATTCCGGGTTACGGTCTACACTCAACCTGCCGTTGGTGTTATTGGGACTCCTCTCCCGTTGACTGTTTCCGCTGAGATTTTGAGGTATATATCAGTTTTACGTTAATTACATGTGATTGCACTTTGATATATACATTGATGTACTGTGTGTGCCAGCATACTGATCCAGGGATGGCACCGAACACACAGAGGCTTGACTCGTTTTGAGTCGGGTCGCTACAATTTTTCTGATAATTTTTCATATATAAATTATTTTCATCTGACTTACAGATTAATTTATATGAATTTTTGAAGTTTTAAACAATTTCTGGAATTATTTTAAAACTGGAAAAAAGGATTAATGGTGTCAACCTGATGTCACTGTGACGTCAGCTGGTCGGCTGACCAGGCCAGGTGAAACCTGACGTGCGGGGCCCGCACATCAATGACAGGGGCCTTAACTCCATGCTGACCAGGGTTTGACCCACCCTGGGGGCCCACTGGTCACTGGCAGGAGGCCTAATTAATCAGGGGGATTAGCCCCTGATGATGGCCACGTCGGCGCCCATCGGAGCGGGGCCGGCAGCGACCATTCGCACGGCGGCGACTCGCCGGAATCGCGCCTCCGGCGACCATTTGGCACGCAGAGGGCACCGGGAGATAGCCCGTGCACACGGGCGTCTAGCAGGGCAGTAGAGAGAGCTCGGGGTCCACCGGAGCTACGCTCGGCGACGACCCGAGCGGCGACGAGCTTCGGCAGCAAGGGGAACGGCACCTATGGCGAGGGACAGGCCGCAAAAGGAGGGGAAACGGATCAAGAGCTCACGACGGGGTTGCTGGGGGAGACGGCGAGCTCGGGGACGCGCAGACAACCTCGAATTGCCGGAGGAAAGCTTCGGCGGGCGGCAGGGAAGAATCGGCAATTGCGCGTAGTGGAGGGCTCCTGTCGTCTTCTAGCGTCACGAGAGCGACGAGGGGGTCGCTGTGGGGCTGCTGGGGGGCTCAGAAGGGCACGGGTGGCTAGAGCGGCGGCTACGCGATGGCGACGAGCTCGGCCATGGCAGAGCAGAGGGGGGGAGGGAGCGAGAGAGAGAGAGCGCGAGGGAGAGAGAGGAGTAGAAAGAGGCCACAACGAGGAGGCCTCGCGCTGGCCCTCCAGGCCAGCAGCCAGGCAGGGAGGAGGTGGCCGGCGTGTGGCGACCACGCGTCGGGCGTCCTTCTGGCCGGAGGTAAAAGAAGACCGGTTCGCCCCTTGTGGGCTGGGCCGGCTTCTTCCCTGTCCTAGGTAAGCTTTAACTATTTACTTTTCTGATTTCTTTTTGTTATTCCATTTCTGAAATTTGTTTTCAGGCACATATGCTATTTTAGAATATCCCAAATATTTAATATGTTGAAGTTTGAATATTTCAAACTTATCTGAAAAGTTTCATGATATTTGAAAACTAAAATAATGATAAATGCTTTATTTGATATTTTTAGAAGCTTTATCACTTATTTTTAAATTGCTATAGTTGTTCAAATATTTTAAATGACCCCTTGTATAATCATGTCCATAATTATCAAACATAGGGAACATTTTAGATGGGCATTTTGGATTTGTTGAATTTTCACCAACTTTGAATTGGTTTGATTCAAATATGAGCTTGGGGTTTCTTTTAGCCCCCATTTTATGTTGATGCAAAATTGAAACATGATGCACACACATGCTGTTCCTATAACATCTGACAGGCACATTCCGATGACAACTTGATAGTTTAGTGCGTCATGCATTACAGCTTAGAATTGAGGCTCCAAAACGTTTTGAATGTCATGGAACATATGAGATGTTCTAAGAGCTGAAATTGGGATCTTAGAATTGTGCCCATGTTGTGAGATATGAGATCTCCAACAAGATTCTTTGCCTGCAAGATGAAGGAGAATAGCTCAATCATTAAGCATGTGCTCAGATTTTCTGGGTGCTACAATCGCTTGAATCGAGTGGGAGTTGATCTTCCAAATAAGATAGTGATTGATATAGTTCTCCAAGTCACTCTCACTAAGCTACTAGAACTTGGTGATGAACTATAAAATGTCAGGGATAGAAATAATGATCCATGAGCTGTTCGCGATGTTTGACACCGCGAAGGTAGAAATCAAGAAGGAGCATCAAGTGTTGATGGTTAGTAAAACCTCTAGTTTCGAGAAGGGCAAGGGCAAGGAGGGAAACTTCATGGATGGAAAGTCAGTTGCTGCTCCAGTGAAGCAACCCAAAGTTGAACCCAAACCCGAGCCTAAGTGCTTCTATTATGAGGTGAGCGGTCGCTGAAGCGGAACAACCCTAGATACTTGGTAGATAAGAAGGCTGGCAATGTCGACACAAGTGTATTTGATATACGTGTTATTGATGTGTACCTTGCTAGTACTCCTAATAGCACCTGGGTATTGGATACCAGTTCGGTTGCTAAATGTTAGTAACTCGAAGTAAAAGCTACGGAATAAACGGAGACTAGCTAAGGGTGAGGTGAGGATGTGTGTTGGAAATGTTTCCAAGGTTGATGTGATCGACATCGCATGCTCTCTCTACCTTCGGGATTAGTGACAAATCTAAATAAATGTTATTTGGTGTTTTGCGTTGAGCATGAACATGATTAGATTGTGTTTATTGCAACACGATAAGTTAGAGAATAATTGTTATTCTATTTACATGAATAATACCTTTAATGGTCATGCACACATGTTCATAACATTGATGCCAAAAGATACAAAGTTAATAATGATAGTACCACATGCTTGTGGCACTGCCGCTAAATGTCATATTGGTATAAAGCGCATGAAGAAACTCCATGTTGATGGATCTTTGGACTCATTCGATTTCGAATCGGTTGAGACATGCAAACCATGCCTCTTGGGCAAGATGACTAAGGACCCCGTCTTCCGGATTGATGGAGCGGGCAAGTGATTTATTGGAAATCATACATGTTGATGTATGCAATCCAATGAGTCATGTAGCATGCGGTGGATATCGTTATTTTCTTACCTTCATTGATGATGTGAGTACATATAGTGTATGTTTACTTAATGAAACACAAGTCTGAATCGTTTGAAAAGTTCAAGCAAATTTAGAGTGAATTTAAGACCATCATAACAAGAAGATAAAAATGTCTATGATATGATCGTGGAGGTGAATATCTGAGTTACGAGTTTGGCATACAACTTTAGACAATGTGAAAGTCGTTTCACAACTCACGCCACCTGGAACACCATAGTGTGATGGTGTGTCCGAACGTCATAGTCGTGCTCTATTGGGTATGGTGCGGGCTATGATGTCTCTTATCATTTTGCCACTATTATTTTGGGGTTATGCATTAGAGACAACTACATTCACTTTAAATAGGGCACCATCTAAATTTTTTGAGATGACACCATATGGTTTGGCAGAAACCTAAGATGTCATTTCTTAGAGTTTGGGAATGTGACACTTATGTATGATAAGCTCGAACCCAAAGCGGAAAAATGCATCTTCATAGAATGCCCTAAGAATAGTTGGGTATACCTTCTATCTCAGACTCGAGTACAAAGTGTTTGTTGCTAAAACTGGGTCCTTTCTTGAGAAAGGGTTTCTCTCGAAAGAATTGAGTGGGAGGAAGATAGAACTTGATGAGGTTCTTGAACCTTTGTTCAACCAGAGAGTAGCGCAGCACAGAAAGATGTTTCTATGGAGCCTACGTCAGTTGAAGAGGAAGTTAATGATGATGATCATGAAGCTTCGGATCAAGTTACAATCGAACCTCGTAAGTTGACAAGGACGCATACTGCTCCTGAGCGGTACGACAATCCTGTCTTGGAGGTGTAAAGTTGAGTGAGACTCAAAGCTAGACCAGGACACAATAAAGAGAAAGGACGAACATCGTCCCCTATGTCTTAGCAATAGGCTCTATATAATATGCCATGCCATGTACTGCACCTGTGTGTGCCTTGCCATGAGTCTGTCAAGGGGTACAAGAGTGATCCAGGAGTGGATCACTGGACAGCAGTCAAGATCATCCTTAGTAACTAAAAGACTAAGGAAATGTTTCTCAATTATGCAGGTAAGAAAGAGTTCGTCGTAAAGAGTTACGTCGATGCAAGCTTTGACAGGAATCCGGATGACTCTTAGTAGCAATCCGGATACGTATAGTAGAGTAGCCATTTGGAATAGCTCCAAGTGCAGTGTGGTAGCAGTGTTTACAGTTTGACATAGAGATTTGCAAAGTACACATGGATCTAAATGTCCCAGACCCGTTGACTATAAGACCTCTCTCACATGCAAAGCATGATCGAGCCCCAGAACTCATTGGGTGTTAGATTCATAACAATGTGAATCACATGGTGATGTGAACTAGATTATTGACTCAAGTGCAAGTGGGAGACTGTTGGAAATATGCTGTAGAGGCAATAATAAATTGGTTATTATCACATTTCCTTGTTCATGATAATCGTTTATTATCCATGCTATAATTGTGTTGATCAGAAACTCAGATACATGTGTGGATACATAGACAACACCATATCCCTAGTATGCCTCTAATAGACTAGCTCGTTGATCACAGGTGATTATGGTTTATTAGTCATGGACATGAGATGTCATTTGATAATAGGATCACGTCATTAGGAGAATGATGTGATGGACAAGACCCAAACTACAAATGTAGCATATGATCGTGTCAGTTTATTGCTACTGTTTTCTGCATGTCAAGTATTTGTTCCTATGACCATGAGATCATGCAACTCACTGACACCGTAGGAGTACCTTGTGTGTATAAAACGTCGCAACGTAACTGGGTGACTATAAAGGTGCTCTACAGGTATCTCTGAGGGTGTCTGTTGGGTTGGCATGGATCAAGATTGGGATTTGTTACTTCATGTGACGGAGAGGTATCTCAGGGCCCACTCGGTAATACAACATCACAATAAGCCTTGCAAGCAATGTGACTAATTGTTAGTCATGGCATCTTGTATTACAGAACGAGTAAAGAGAATTTCCGGTAAAGAGGTTGAACTAGGTATGGGGATACCGACGATCGAATCTCGGGCAAGTAACATACCAAAGAACAAAGGGAACATCATACGGGATTAACTGAATCCTTGAGATAGAGGTTCGACCGATAAAGACCTTCGTAGAATATGTAGGAACCAATATGGGCATCTAGGTCCCGCTATTGGTTATTGACCATAGAGGTGTCTCGGTCATGTCTACATAGTTCTTGAACCCGCAGGGTCTGCACACTTAAGGTTCGGTGACGTTTTGGTAGTATAGAGTTATGTATCGTTCTGACCGAAGGTTGTTCGGAGTCCCGGATGAGATCCCGAACGTGACGAGGAGCTCTGGAATGGTCCATAGGTAAATATTGATATATAGGAAGTCATGTTTTGGTCACCGGAAAGGTTTCAGGCTCATCGATAGGGTACCGAGAGTGCCGGTAGTGTACCGGGGGACCATCGGGAGAGGTATTTCGACCCAAGAGGCTACATGGGCTGTGGAAGGAAGTAAACCACCCCCTGGTGGGTTGGCTGAAGCCTTCTCTAAGGGCCCATGCGGCTGGAGTGGTTTGAGAAGGAAAAAAATACAAAGGTGGAGAGGTGGAAAGAGTTTCCAAGTGGAAAGGAGGAATCCTACTCCTAATAGGATTGGAGTAGGACTCCTCCACCTCCAATTTCGACCAAATCTTGAGGGTTTGAGGTTGCCTCCTCCACTCCCTCCATCCTATATATACTAGAGGATTTAGAGGAAAAAGCTAACCCTAATAGCCACGTGCTACCTCTCCTCTAGATCGTAGTTTCTCCTCTAGATCGGTTTTCAGCGGTGCTTAGGCGAAGCCCTGCTGGAATAGCTCCACCACCATCACCGCAACGCCGTCGCGCTGCCGGCGAACTCATCTACCTATCCTCTCCCTCTTGCTGGATCAAGAAGGTGGAGATCATCATCGAGTTGTACGTGTGCTGAACGCGGAGGTGCCGTCCGTTCGGCGCTATGTCGGAAGGACCATGATCAAGATCGCGAGACGGATCGTGATGAGATCGCGGGACGGATCGTGATGAGATCACGGGATGGATCATGATGATTTCGCGGGATAGATCGTGATTGGATCATGGGGCGGATCGTGATGAGATCGCGGGATGCTCGGCGATTTGGATTGCGAAGACGTTCGACTACACCAACCACGTTTCTTAACGCTTCCCGCTTAGCGATCTACAAGGGTATGTAGATTCACTTACCCTCTCGTAGATGCTCATCACCATGGATAGATCTTGCATGTGCATAGGATTTTTTTTGCTTCCCATGCAACGTTCCCCAACATCTTGGTGCAAGACCAGATTATAGATTTGATAGTCGTACTATCAAGACGGACTTTCGAGCGAGTAGCTTGATGATGTCGCATATAGAGAGCTCAATCCTTTTCATGATTTGCATCATTATTTATTGTTGATCTTGGATGTTTATCTAGGTGATTACCTTGGGCTCTTCCATAGCTTTAAAACGATCCCAAGATCATCGAATTCGGAGTCCATATGCCCAAGTTATGCATATTTCAGTTTCCTGCCTTGGACTGTCTTTGGGTACCTCGTGCGCACGTGATTTTGAGGACGTGGGCACGGGGTCTCCGTGCACACAGGCTTGTACCGTGGGCACAGGCCCCCGTGGGCATGGGGTGTCCAGGAAGTGTCCTTTGGAGCCCCAACAACTAGTTTTAGAGGTTGGCTATAAAAGATCCCTTCCTCCCCACCGGTTTGGGTGTTGTTCATACACTTTCTAGACATCATTTTGAGCATCATACCACCTCTCCCAAACCCCTGTCTCTCCTCTGTGTGAAGGGGATTTTTGGATGAATCTTGGAGTCATTTGTTGATTTCCTCCATTGCATCCCCTCTCTTCAATCTCGTACTTTCGAGAGTGTATCATGCGAGATTGAGAGAGTGAGTTGAGCATTTGTTGCTTGACCTTGCATTGAATTTGTTGCATTGGTTTGATCTCCCCGCATCAATCTTTTCAAGTGAGAGCCCAAGAGTTTATTACGCTTGGAGGCTTCCACCTCTTACACAGTTTGGTGATATATTGATAAGTTTGTCAAGTGGCCTAGGTGGCCAAGGTTCCCTCGGAATCTTCCTTTTGTGGTGTGTTCCGGGGAAGGGTGTGAAGTGGCCTAGGTGGTCAAGTTCCTCCGGAAGCTTTCGTGTTTGTGGTGTGCTCTGGAGAAGTTGTAAAGGTGTGGTGGTCGCCTTCAAGACCAACCCCGAGTGAATCGAGGCTCATTCGTTGGGGGTGACTAGAAAGTGAGAATACGGTGAGCCACTTGGTGGCGCTCTGGAGCTTTGGCTTTGACACCGCTCCAATGGAGATTAAAACTCTCATGAGTGTGAACTTCGGGATAAATCAGCTTCCCCGACTCACTTGTGGTTATCTCACTCCCGCACCTTTTTACTTTCCGCAATTCATACTTGCTCATATTGATATACTTAGTACATAGTACGTGCCATGCACGTTTAGGTTGAAGAATTTTTTTTAAAACATTGTACATAAGCAAACACTCATTATTCTGAAATGTCATGCCTTTGAAGAGACTGAAGGCATTTTCATTTAGTACATAATCATATTATCAATATATTTAATGAATAAAAAGATCATGTAAATTCCATACAAATGCATCACACACTTTTTAGTCCGATCAATTAGAAGTTCACGCAAAAAATAATGATGAAACAAAGGAAATTTTGGGTTACTATATTTTTTTGAGTAAGACAGTACAAACTGAACCATCAAATCTTGAGATTTATGAATTATCACAAATGACTTCCTATGACTGTGATGAAAATGTTCCCATCCACTGGAAGAATATCCGCCCTAATGAGACAAACATATGTCAAACATGAAGTTTGATATCAAATGGGTTGTGAATATAACCATCCTCCTAACCAGTCAATCATAAGTTGGTTCTTGGTCATAATTTTGTGAAACTTGTTTATAAGAGAAGATAATATTGTTTGTTAGTTACAACACATATTAAGCTTTTTTTGTTTTGCTTTTATCTAAACACTTGGATGTGAATTGTCAGAGTATGCGTTGCAGCATTTTATTGTTTTCTCTCACCACGTTGTTGTGGTAGTACTACTTTTTCCTATAGATGAATAGTGCTACAATGCTACCGTTGGGCACCACTCTCTCACGGGCACGGGTGCCCACTAGAGATTTCTAGTAGCATTGGCGAGAGGAAAAATCGCTCTTAAAGGTTTCTAGTAGCATTGGCAAGAGGAAGAATTGCCTGCAACACTTTGACGGTAGTAGTCTGCAGCACATGAGAGTGCCTCCCACCGCGAATCCCAGCTTCTTGTGGCGTCAGATTACCTTATCCAATGGTATGTATTTGGCCACGTAGTCCTTTATCTAAAGCAATTGAACGCGAGCCGTCTAATCAAAAATATCCAATGCTTTATATAATTTGACACCCGTATACTATATAGGAGTATAGATCTTGTGCTAGTTAGAATTGCTTAGTTGCTCCTACATTTCCATATCTTGTGATATAGTTTGTGCTTTCTAGTTTTCTTTAAGTGTCTATATTGTTTAGCATAGGTTGTTGATGCACTTAGTTTAGGCTAGCATATTTAGGATTTGTGCTTGAAAAGTTTCAAAACGCCTATTGACCCCTTCTCTATTCGTCATCTCGGTCCTTTCAATTGGTATCAGAGCCTTCGTCTCTCCTTGGTAGGCTTCACCGCCTAGAGAACGAACATGTTGACTAGTGGTATAGTGCACGATGACACTTTTTGTTTTAGCGTAACAAACTATCACTTGTGGAAAATTCACATGCTTTTTCATTTCCGGACTATGGGTCAAAATTTTGTGTGAATTGTTCTTGTGGGGGCTTCTTCGTGGAAGGATGAACTTTTTCCAACTAGTGAGGAATGGGATGATATGCTTTGTGGGCATGGTGCTAAAAATGCCATAATCCGTTCTACATCACTCAAAGTGTTTGAGTCAATCATGACTTGTGTTGGGGATATATACCTAGGGTGAGACCCGCCCAGGTGGCATCAGGTCATGCGGTTGGTGGCTCCCAACAACTCCAGGAGTAAACATAGTCAATGGGCCAAAAAGGCCCAGAGCCGACACTCAGGATGCCGCAGGGGGCGACTTGTTAGATAAGGCATGTAAAGTTAGAGGTAAGGTTGGTTGTCAAGTATAACCCGACCCGGACTCTTGTAAGCCCAGGGCCTTGACCAGTGTATATAAGGGCGGGTTACCTGGGCGTCTTGGGGCACGAAACAATTGATTGATATCTAGGTCAAGCGAACTCGCTCCCTTGTAATCGATACACAATCAATACAACACAGAGCAGGACGTAGGCTTTTACCTCTTTCTGAGGGGCCAAACCTGGGTAAACCCTTGCCTCTTGATTCCAATCAACCCCTTCGAGTTCACCGCCTTAGCAATGGCCTCGAACCTAAGTCTGTTCACCCGGACATCTGCCGTGACAAATCCACGATAGTTGGCGCCCACCGTAGGGATAGCGCTCGGTGGTGTAAGGTTCTCGAAGGGATCTCTCCTAGGGATCGAGGGATATGCTGTTGGTAGGATGACCAAGAGTCACCATGGCAAGCTCTACATCGACGACGCCGGCTGGGGCCTTGAGGCTGACTCAATCGCGTACGGGCATCGGGTCCCATTCGGCGGAATTCACGTCTTCATCGGCAAGATCGGAGGATCGGAACGTAGGCCGGACATCTCCACCGACCTCGTCGAGCCGGACCGATGTACACAACCCACCCGTGTTAACCCGGGTAGGAAGCATGTCTTCGTCGGCTTTACCCAAGGAACGGAGCTTGAAGGTCCCATGTTAGGGGAAGGAACTCTCATCTACTCCGAGGATGGATCCTCGAGCGGAGAGGCGATGTCAAATCTACCAGCTTCACACCGACAGGCTTGGGGGCTACGTCGAGCATTACCCTGAGTCGGGATACCATGAGCCAGCGGAGTGTGAGCCGCCGAATCGCGCTACCGTCTTCATGGCGGGTTAAGCACCGGCTCCTAATAGCACAGCCGCTAGTGCGGCCAGATTTGGAGCGGACAGGCTGCCGGCTCAAGTTCTTCTGGATCTGATGGACGAGCTTACAACCTTGATGGAAGCCGAGGTCACTGTTGAAAACCAAGCAGCCCGTAACACGGAAATCACAAGGTTGAAGGACCAGATGGCTAGAGTCCAACAGGAGATCAACGCGATGAAAGCTTAGATGGATGCTGACTCAGAGCGCCTTAGGGCAGAGGCTTTTCGCTTAGAACTAGAGCAGCAGTCTCCAGCGGCGACACAGGATGAGGCATCAGTCCCATTTGCTGGATCAATATGAAGCCAAGAATCATTTTAACATGCCATGGATGGGACAGTCTATACCTTTGACCATAACCCGGACGATGGAAGTACCTAGAAGCCGGGCCGCGGTTCAACGTCAGTAGCCAGACCCGCCCCGCCACAACTAGACCCCACCACATCCTTATCCGACGCCGCCGGGTCATTATTCTAACCCGGCGGAGAACATGATGGTAGCGGCGACCAGTCTTGGTACAATCCCTATCCCCGATGAGGCACCTTTTGCAGAGGAAGTGTGAAATGCCATTGTGTACCTACATACGGTGGTGGTCCAGCAGGTGAAATATACTTATAGCTGGAGCTGCGTACACTCAACCCCCATCCCAATCCATATCTACAGCCGGCGTTATGAGTTGCTGGTGGTTTCTAGGAGTGATCGAGATCGAAACCTGCCAAGGGACGATCGGCCAGCTCGTGATGCTCACGCGCTGGTGGATCGGGCAAGAGCCCAGCAAGAGGCGGCAGCTCTAGCAGTTGTGACAGCTTGTCAGGAACCCACAGTCGCACCCTCCATTTCCTTAGGAGCCGTCTTAACTTCTAAGGTTGTGGGAGTGTCGTGCTTAGCGTCGGCTTTGCAAAATGAGCACCTGCCGAAAGACTTCAAAGGTGCTCGCAAGGTGGCCAACTATACTGCTGACCTGCCTCCAGAGGTTTGGATTGAAAGTTATGAATTGGCCATGGAGATGTTGGATGTTAGTGATGCAGTATGTGTCAAGTATTTCATCATGATGTTGGAAGGGCCAACTCGTACGTGGTTTAAAGGGTTGCCACCCAACACCATTAACACCTGGTCCGAGTTAAAGCCGAGGTTCATCGAAAACTTCCTGCGAACGTGCAAGCAGCCCATGCAATTGTGGATTTAGATCATTGCATACAGCGTGAGGACGAGTCGGCTCATCATTGGGTCCAGCGGGTCTCAACCAACATCCATTGTTCTGATAACATTATAGTGTCTCTGAAAGCACATTTGTTCCCTTGGTGGTTTTGGTAATTAATAACAACATATAAGTCATTGAACTAATGTGTTCACCAAGTATATTTCAGGAAAAGTTCAATGATAGGGATGGCAAAAGGATTGTGGAATTACCCCAAGATGCAAAGAAATACGTTGGCCAAGCTTAAAGCAAGAGGACTCTACATTTTGCATTTGTGAGAAATCACTTTGAGTCCATAGGAAAGCCAATACTATTAAAAGGGGTAAGGTTTTGTTGGTGAATAAAATGCTCATATGTGCACAAGTGATAGTCACCAAACACATCCACAAGATCTCCCACCAAAGTTTGTCTATAGCCGAACATTCAAAATCGGTGCAACCAACATTCCTATCCCGGTGCCGCCAATTCTAGAACCTAGATAGACTCAGCCAAACCCTAGCCACTTTGGTGCAACCGATTCCATACCGGTGCCACCGAGTTTAGGTTGCCAAATTTCTATTACGCAATTTCACATTTTCGATACAACTGAGAATGTTGGATTGGCATCACCGAGATTGGAAATCTGACCGTTGGTCACCTTATCGGTGCAACCAAGATTCATATATCAGTCTCACCGAGATTCAGAAGTTGCCACCTTTTGATCACTTCGGTACCACCGAGATTAACACATCGGTGTCACCAAGTTGGTCATTTTGTGTGTAATGGTTGGATTTTTGGGGATGCCTATATATAGCCCTCGACCCCGACATACTCGAAAGAGAAGCACTCAGAACTATTCCATATGTATCCTATCAGATTTTCTGAGAGAGAGAACCACCTACCCTTGTGTTGAGATCAAGATCTTCCACTCCAACCATATGGATCTTGATTTCTAGCCTCCCCAAGTTGCTTTCCACCAATCACATCTCTTCCACCAAGCCAAATATGTGTGAGAGTGATTGTGTGTTGAGGAGTCTATCATCTTGATGCACAAGAGCAAGGAGTTCATCGTCATTACGAAGCCTATTACCTTTTGGAGGGTGGTGCCTCCTAGATTGGTTAGGTGTCGCTTGGGAGCCTCCTACTTCATGTTGTGGAGTGAACCAAGAAGTTTGTAAGGGCAAGGAGATCGCCTACTTCGTGAAGAACTACCCATAGTGAGGCTAGTCCTTCGTGGACGGAAGCCATATGGAATAGTCAAGATTGCTACTTTTTGGACCCTTATGGGTGGATCCCTCTGTGGACTCTCGCGACCGTTACCCTCTGTGGGTTGAAGACTCCACAAACGTGGATGTACGATAGCGCCACCTATCGGAACCACGAGAAAAATCATCGTGTCTATGCATTTGATCTTCCTACCCTATCCCTTTTACTCATGCTTGTTGTTATTTTCCGCTGCTATACTCTTAGACTTGCATGTGTATGGTGAAATTGACTTGCCATGAATGCTAAAACTGCAAACACTAAAATTTGGGAAAAGGCAAAAATTTTATTTGGTCAAGTAGTCTAATCACCCCCTCTAGACATACTTTCGGTCCTACAAGTGGTATCAGAGCTTTGGCCTCTGTTGCATTGGTCTCACAACCTAGGAGAGTATGGCATCTAGTGAGGGTAGTTATCACCATAGAGGTCCATACTTTGATGGTACTAGTTTTGCTAGTTGGAAGCACAAAATGAAAATGCATATTCTTGGTCATAACCCTGCCGTTTGGGCTGTTGTTCGTGTTGGCTTACAAGGTGAATTCTGTGGTGATGGAAGAGAACCGGATCGTGAAGCGACTGCAGATGAATTGAAGATGTTACAACTCAATGCTCAAGCATGTGACATTCTCTTCAACTGTCTATGCCCCGAAGAGTTCAACAAAATCAGCCGTCTTGAGGATACAAAAGAGATTTGGGGTACTTTGGTTGATATGCACGAAGGAACCGAGTCCGTGGGAGATTCCAAGTTAGATGTTCTTCAAAGTCACCTTTACAAGTTCAAGATGAAGGATGGTGAAGGAGTCGTATAGATGTAATCTAGGCTAGCTCTCATCAGCAATGATATTGCCGGCTTAGGAAGCGATGAAATGACCGACAACTTCATCATCAAGAAGATACTTAGAGCTTTGAATGAGAGATATGACTCTGTGTGCACATTAATCCAAATGATGCCCAACTACAAAGATCTCAAGTCTACGAAAGTCATTGGAAGGATTGTTGCTCATGAGATGACACTCAAAGACAAAGAAGATCTCCGCAACAAGTCTAGTGGTGCTTACAAGGCCACAAGTGATGCTCCTGCAACTTCAAGCGACAACCTTGTCACCAATGAAGGAATAAGCCTCATGGTCAAGAAATTCAACAAGTTCTACAAGAACAGAGGCAAAGAAAGAAACTCCAACTCAATATATGATGAGAAGCGTTCGTCAAGTCGTGACCGCAATTGCTACAATTGTGGGAAGCCCGGACACTACTCCAATGAGTGCACGACTCCCTACAAACGAAGATAAGAGTCACCTAGAAGAACAAGCTCAAGGAATGAATCACTTCAAAGAGAGACAAGGAGTAGAGATGATCGTTATGAACAAAGACCGTCAAGGAGAAGTAGGGATTCAGAGAAGAAGGGAAAGTACACCAAGAGATACACAAGAAGAACACATCAAGCTCATGATGGTGGATGGGTTTCCAGCTTCGACTTCGACAAAAACTCCGAGAGAAGCTATAACTCTGACTCTGACTATAGTCAAGATGATGTTGTTTACGGAATTGCTCTAGTGACTACCAACTCTTTGATCTATTTGATTCACCAAACGAAGGGAGTGGAAGTTTCTTCATGGCTAAAGGCCCCAAGATATTGTTGGGGAACGTCGCATGGGAAACAAAAAATTTCCTACGCACACGCAAACCTATCCATGGTGATGAGCATCTACGAGAGGGAGAGTGGATCTACATACCCTTGTAGATCGCTAAGCGGGAAGCGTTAAGAAACGCGGTTGGTGTAGTCGAACATCTTCGCGATCCAAATCGCCGAGCGTCCCGCGATCTAATCACGATCCGTCCCGCGATCCAATCACGATCCGTCCTGCGATCTCATCACGATCCGTCTCACAATCTTGATGACGATCTGTCCCGCAAACTCATCACGATCCGTTCTGCGATCTCATCACGAACCGTCTCGCGATCTCGATCACGGTCCTTCCGATCTAGCGCCGAACGGACGGCACCTCCGCGTTCAGCACACGTGCAGCTTGATGACGATCTCCACCGTCTTGATCCAGAAAGAGGAGGTGGAGAGGCGAGAGAGTTCACCGGCAGCGTGACGGCGCTCCGGTGATGGTGGTGGAGTGATTCCGGCAGGGCTTCGCCTAAGCACTGCGGAACTATGATCTAGAGGAGAAACTATGCACCGGTGGAATGGGTAGCACATGGCCGGAAATTCTGTCCAACAACTACCCAATCCACTAGTATATATAGGAGGAGAGGATAGGAGAGGCAGCCAAGGCCTTTGGGTCGGCCGAAATAGGAGGTGGGAAGCAATCCTACTTCACCTCCAATCGTAGTTGGAGTAGGATTGCCTCCTATTGGCTGATTTTCCACTTTTTGCTTTAGGACTTTCTCTCCTGCACCATGGGCCTTTGTGGCTGTTTTCCCAGCCCACTAAGGGCTGGTTATTATTCTCCCACTGCCCATGGACCTCTTGGGGTCGAGATACCCATCCCGGAGGCCTCCCGGTACACTACCGGCTCTCCCGGTACACTACCGATGAGCCCGAAACTTTTCCGGAAACCAAACTGGGACTTCCTATATATGAATCTTTACCTACGGACCTTTCTGGAGCTCCTCGTGACGTCCAGGATCTCATCTGGGACTCCGATCAAACTTCGGTCACCACCATACATAACTCTACACTACCGAAACGTCACCGAACCTTAAGTGTGCAGACCCTACGGGTTCGAGAACTATGTAGACATGACCGAGACACCTCTACGGTCAATAACCAATGGAGGGACCTAGATGTCCACATTGGTTCCTACATATTCTACGAAGATCTTTATCGGTCGAACCTCTATGTCAAGGATTCAGTTAATCCCGTATAACGTTCCCTTTGTTCTTCGGTATGTTACTTGCCCGAGATTCGATCGTCGGTATCTCCATACCTAGTTCAACCTCGTTACTGGCAAGTCTCTTTACTCGTTCCGTAATACAAGATCCCGCAACTAACAATTAGTCACATTGCTTGCAAGGCTTATTGTGATGTTGCATTACCGAGTGGGCCCCGAGATACCTCTCCGTCACACGGAGTAACAAATCCCAGTCTTGATCCATGCCAACTCAACAGACACCATCAGAGATACCTGCAGAGCACCCTTATAGTCACCCAGTTACGTTGCGACGTTTGATACACACAAGGCACTCCTCCGATATCTGTGAGTTGCATGATCTCATGGTCATCCGAACACATACTTGACATGCAGAAAACAGTAGCAATAAACTGACACGATCATATACTACGTTTGCAGTTTGGGTCTTGTCCATCACATTATTCTCCTAATGATGTGACCCTGTTATCAAATGACATCTCATGTCCATGGCTAGGAAACCTTAACCATCTTTTGATCAACGAGCTAGTCTATAAGAGGCATACTAGGGACATGGTTTTGTCTATGTATCCACACATGCATCTAAGTCTCCGATCAATACAATTATAGCATGGATAATACACGATTATCATGAACAAGGAAATATGATAATAAATAATTTATTATTGCCTCTAGGGCATATTTCCAACAGTCTCCCACTTGCACTAGAGTCAATAATCTAGTTCACATCACCATGTGATTCGCATTGTTATGAATCTAACACCCAACGAGTTCTGGGGCTCGATCATGCTTTGCATGTGAGAGAGGTCTTATAGTCAACGGGTCTATAACATTCAGATCCGTGTGCACTTTGCAAATACCTATGTCAAACTGTAAACATTGCTACGACACTCCGCTCGGTACTATTCAAAATGGCTGCTCCACTATACGTATCCAGATTGCTACTACGAGTCATCCAGATTAGTGTTAAAGCTTGTATCGACGTAACTCCTTACGACGAACTCTTTATCACCTCCATAATCGAGAAGCATCTCCTTGGTCTCTTAGTTACTGAGGATAATCTTGACCGCTGTCCAGTGATCCACTCCTGATTCACTCTTGTACCCCCTGACGGACTCATGGCAAGGCACACACAGGTGCGGTACACAGCATGGCATAATATAGAGCCTATGGCTAAGGCATAGGGGACGACATTCGTCCTTTCTCTTTCTTCTGCCGTTGTCGAGCTTTGAGTCTCACTCAACTTTCACACCTTACAATTCAGGCGAGAACTCTTTCTCTGACTGATCCATTTTGAAGTCTTTCAAAATCTTGTCAAGGTATGCACTCATTGAAAGTCTCATCGAGCATCTTGATCTATCTCCATAGATTTTGATGCTCAACAATTAGGTAGCTTCATCCAGGTCTTCCTTTGAAAAACACTTTTCAAACAACCATTTATGCTTTCCAAAAATTCTACATTATTTCCAATCAACAATATGTCATCCACATATACTTATCAGAAATTCTATAGTGCTCCCACTCACTTTATTGTAAATACAAGTTTCTCGTAAACTTTGTATAAACAATAAAACTTTGATCACCTCATCAAAGCGTATATTCCAACTCCGAGATGCTTGCTTCAGTCCATAGAAGGATCACTAAAGCTTGCAAACCTTTTAGCATCCTTAGGACTAACAAAACCATCCGGTTGTATCACATACAACCTTTCCTCGAGTAAACCGTTAAGAAAACGATGTTTTGACATCCATCTGCCAGATTTCATAATTGAAAATGCAGCAACTGCTAACATGATTCCAACATACTTTAGCATCGCTACGAATGAGAAAGTATCATCGCAGTCAACTCCTTGAACTTGTCACAAACATCTTTGCAACAAGTCGAGCTTTACAAATGGTGACAATTACCATCAGCGTCTATCTTCATTTTAAAGATCCATTTGCACTCAACGACCTGCCGTCCAACGAGCAAGTCTACCAAAGTCTATACTTGGTTTTCATACATGGATCCTATCTCAGATTTCATGGCCTCCAACCATTTGTCAAAATCCGGGCCCATCATCGCTTCTCCATAGCTCGTAGGTTCATCGTTGTCCAACAACATGACTTCCAAGACAAGGTTGTCATACCGCTTAGGAGCAGTACACATCCTTGTCGACCTACGAAGTTCGATAGTAACTTGATCCTGAAGCATCATGATCATCATCATTAACTTCCTCTTCAACTAACGCAGGCTTCACAGAAACAACATCCTGCGCTGCGCTACTCTCTGGTTGAACAAAGTTTAAACAACCTCATCAAGTTCTTATCTTCCTCCCACTTAATTCTTTCGAGAGAAACTTTTCCTCGAGAAAGGATCCGTTTTAGTAACAAACACTTTGCACTTGGATCTGAGATAGAAGGTTCACCCAACTGATCTTAGGGTATTCTATGAAGATGCATTTGTCCGCCTTGGGTTCGACCTCATTAGGTGGAAACATTTTCCACACAAGTGTCGCAGCCCCAAGTATTAAGAAATGATAGCTTAGGTTTCTATCAAACCATAATTCACATGGTGTCATCTCAACGGATTTAGATGGTTCCCTATTTAAAGTGAATGTAGTTGTCTCTAATGCATAACCCGAAAATTATAGTAGTAAAACGACAAGAGACATCATAGCACGCACCATGTCCAATAGAGCATAACTATGATGTTCGAACACACCATCACACTATGGTGTTCCAGGTGGCGTTTAGTTGTGAAAGAACTTTCACATTGTCTTAAGTTGTATGCCAAACTCGTGACTCAGATATTCACCTCCACGATCATATCGCAATCATTTTTATCTTCTTGTCACGATGATCTTTAAACTTCACTCTGAATTTGCTTGAACCTTTCAAACGATTCAGATTTGTGTTTCATTAAGTAAATATACACTATATCTACTCAAATCATCAGTGAAGGTAAGAAAATAACGATATCCACTGCACGCTACAAGACTCACTAGATTGCATACATGAACATGTATCATTTCCGATGAATCACTTGCCCGCTCCATCCAACGGGGTCCTTTAGTCATCTTGCCCAAGAGGCATGGTTCGCATGTCTCAACCGATTCAAAATCGAATGAGTCCAAATATCCATCACCATGGAGTTTCTTCATGCGCTTTATACCAATATGACATTTTGTGGCAGTGCCACAAGTATGTGGTACTATCATTATTTAACTTTGTATCTTTTGACATCAATGTTATGAACATGTGTATTACTATGATCAAGATTTCAACAAACCATTCTCACTGGGTGCATGACCATTGAAGGTTTTATTCATGTAAACAGAATAACCATTATTCTCTAACTTAAATGAATAACCATATTGCAATAAACATGATCTAATCATGTCCATGCTCAACGCAAAACACCAAATAACATTTATTTAGGTTCGTCACTAATCCTGTAGGTAGAGAGAGCGTGCGATGTTGATCACATCAACCTTGGAAACATTTCCAACACATATCGTCACCTCACCCTTAGCTAGTTCTCCGTTTATTCCTTAGCTTTTATTTCGAGTTACTAACATTTAGCAACCGAACCGGTATCCAATACCCAGGTGCTACTAGGAGTACTAGCAAGGTACACATCAATAATTCGTATATCAAATATACTTCTATCAATGTTGCCAGCCTTCTTATCTACCAAGTATCTAGGGTTGTTCCGCTTCAGCGACCGCTCACCTCATAACAGAAGCACTTAGTCTCGGGTTTGAGTTCAACTTTGGGTTGCTTCACTGGAGCAGCAACTGACTTGCTATCCATGAAGTTTCCCTCCTTGCTCTTGCCCTTCTCGAAACTAGTGGTTTGATTAACCATAAACACTTGACGCTCCTTCTTGATTTCTACCTTTGCGGTGTCAAACATCGCGAATAGCTCAGGGATCAACATTTCTTTCCCTGGCATTTTATAGTTCATCACCAAGTTCTAGGAGCTCAGTGACAGTGACTTGGAGAACTACATCAATCACTGTCTTATCTGGAAGATCAACTCCCACTTGATTCAAGCGACTGTAGTACCCAGACAGTCTGAGCACATGCTCAACGATTGAGCTATTCTCTTTCATCTTGCAAGCAAAGAATCTCGTTGGAGATCTTATATCTCGCAACTCGGGCACGAGCCTGAGATCACAATCTCAGCTCTTAGAACATCTCATATGTTCCGTGACGTTCAAAACGTTTCGGAGCCTCAATTCTAAGCCGTAATGCATGACGCACTAAACTATCAAGTAGTCATCGAAACGTGCCTGTCAGATGTTCACAACATCTACAGACGACGCTAGATGGGGTGGCGCACCGAGCAGTGCATTAAGGACATAAGCCTTCTGTGCAGCAATGAGGACAATCCTCAGATCACGGACCCAGTCCGCAATTTTGCTACCAACATATTTCAATTCTATTTCTCTAGGAACATATAAAAATACAAGGGAGCTACAGCGCGAGCTAGTAATCTACAACATAATTTGCAAAGACACTTTGACTATGTTCATGATCATAAGTTCAATTAATCATATTACTTAAGAACTCCCACTCAAATTGACATCCCTCCGATCATTCGAGTGATACATGATCCAAATTCACCAACTCAATTCCGATCATCACATGAGTTGAGGTGGCTGCAATGGTGAACATCATTATGTTGATCATATCTACTATATGACTCATGCTCGACCTTTCGGTCTGTTGTGTTCCGAGGCCATGTCTGTACATGCTAGGCTCGTCAAGTTTAACCCGAGTGTTCTGCGCGTGCAAATCTGGCTTGCACCCGTTGTATGTGAACGTAGAGTCTATCACACCCGATCATCATGTGGTGTCTCAACACGACGAACTTTCGCAACGGTGCACACTCGGGGAGAACACAATTTTATATTTAAATTTAAGTGAGGGATCACCTTATAATGCTACCGTCGTACTAAGAAAAACAAGGTGCATAAAATGATTAACATCACATGCAATTCATAAGTGACATGATATGGCCATGAACTTGTGTTTAAGATCTCCATCGTCACCGGCACAACACCATGATCTCCATCATCTTGATCTCCATCAATGTGCTGCCATTGGGGTTGTGGCGCCAACCCTGCTTCTACTTCTATTGCTACCGCTTAGCGATAAAGTAAAGCATTACATAGCGCTTAATGATTGACACGCAAGTCATACAATAATTAAAGACAACCCTATGGCTCCTGCCGGTTGCCGTACTCATCGACATGCAAGTCGTGAAATTCTATACATCACATGATCATCTCATACATCACATATATATCATCATGCAATTGGCCATATCATATCACAACATACCCTGCAAAAACAAGTTAGACGTCCTCTAGTTGTTGTTGCAAGTTTTACGTGGCTGCTACGGGTACCTAGCAAGAATGATTGTAACCTACGCATAAGCCACAACGTTGATACACTAGTTGCTTTTCAACCTTCTCAAGGACCTCCTTTGTCGAATCCGATCCAACTAAAGTGAGAGAAACTGTCACACGCAAGCCATCTAGGCAACAAGTTGCGTCGAGGGAACCGGTCTCTCGTAAGCGTACGAGTAATATTGGTCCGGGCCGCTTCATCTCACAATCCCGCTGAACCAAAATCCGACCAAGGGAGGAAGCAATCTAAGCATCAACGCCCACAAACCTTTTGTGTTCTACTCGAGATCTCATCGAACCATCAACCTAGCTCATGATGCCACTGTTGGGGAACGTCGCATGGGAAACAAAAATTTTCCTACGCACATGCAAACCTATCCATGGTGATGAGCATCTACGAGAGGGAGAGTGGATCTACATACCCTTGTAGATCGCTAAGCAGGAAGCATTAAGAAACGCGGTTGGTGTAGTCGAACATCTTCGCGATCCAAATCGCCGAGCATCCCGCAGTCTCATCACGATCCGTCCCGCGATCCAATCACGATCCGTCCCACGATCTCATGATGATCCATATCACGATCTTGATCACGATCTGTCCCGCGAACTCATCACGATCCGTTCCGCGATCTCATCACGAACCGTCTCGCGATCTCGATCACGGTCCTTCCGATCTAGCGCCGAACGGACGGCACCTCCGCGTTCAGCACACGTGCATCTTGATGACAATCTCCACCGTCTTGATGCAGCAAGAGGAGGTGGAGAGGAGAGAGAGTTCACCGGCAGCATGACGGCGCTCCGATGATGGTGGTGGAGTGATTTCGGCAGGGCTTCGCCTAAGCACTGCGGACTACGATCTAGAGGAGAAACTATGCACCGGTGGAACGGGTAGCACGTGGCCGGAAATTCTGTCCAAAAACCACCCAATCCACTAGTATATATAGGAGTAGAGGATAGGAGAGGCAGCCAAGGCCTTTGGATCGGCCGAAATAGGAGGTGGGAAGCAATCCTACTTCACCTCCAATCCTAGCTGGAGTAGGATTGCCTCCTATTGGCTGATTTTCCACTTTTTGCTTTAGGACTTTCTCTCCTGAGCCATGGGCCTTTGTGGATGTTTTCCCAGCCCACTAAGGGCTGGTTATTATTCTCCCACAGCCCATGGACCTCTTGGGGTCGAAATACCCCTCCCGGAGGCCTCCCGGTACACTACCGGCACTCCCGGTACACTACTGATGAGCCCGAAACTTTTCCGGAAACCAAACTGGGACTTCCTATATATGAATCTTTACCTCCGGACCATTCCGGAGCTCCTCGTGAAGTCCGGGATCTCATCCGGGACTCCGAAAAAACTTCGGTCAGCACCATACATAACTCTACACTACCGAAACGTCACCGAACCTTAAGTGTGCAGACCCTACGGGTTCGAGAACTATGTAGACATGACCGAGACACCTCTACGGTCAATAACCAATGGCGGGACCTAGACGTCCACATTGGTTCCTACATATTCTACGAAGATCTTTATTGGTCTAACCTCTATGTCAAGGATTCAGTTAATCCCGTATAACGTTCCCTTTGTTCTTTGGTATGTTACTTGTCCGAGATTCGATCGTCGGTATCTCCATACCTAGTTCAACCTCGTCACCGGCAAGTCTCTTTACTCGTTCCGTAATACAAGATCCCGCAACTAACAATTAGTCACATTGCTTGCAAGGCTTATTGTGATGTTGCATTATCGAGTGGGCCCCGAGATACATCTCCGTCACACGGAGTAACAAATCCCAGTCTCGATCCATGCCAACTCAACAGACACCATCGGAGATACCTGTAGAGCACCTTTATAGTCACCCAGTTACGTTGCGATGTTTGATACACACAAGGCACTCCACCGATATCTGTGAGTTGCATGATCTCATGGTCATAGGAACACATACTTGACATGCGGAAAACAGTGGCAATAAACCGACACGAACATATGCTACGTTTGCAGTTTGGGTCTTGTCCATCACATCATTCTCCTAATGACGTGACCCCATTATCAAATGACATCTCATGTCCATGGCTAGGAAACCTTAACCATCTTTTGAACAATGAGCTAGTCTATTAGAGGTATACTAGGGACATGGTTTTGTCTATGTATCCACACATGCATCTAAGTCTCCGATCAATACAATTATAGCATGGATAATAAACGATTATCATGAACAAGGAAATATGATAATAACTAATTTATTATTGCCTCTAGGGCATATTTCCAACAGGTATCACACCCCGAATATCTTTATTTCAGTAGTGATGAAGATGATTTGCTTTGTGATGATGACTTGCTATGTGATAAATCTAGTGATGTTGATCAAAATGAACTTGATAATTCTCATGCTAGTCAAGATAGGTCGATTGACGATGATAATATGAAAATAGAAGAACTAAATAAAGAACTTAACACTCTTAAGTTATCCCATGAATCTACTCTCGAAGATCATAGAGATCTTTTAAGAACTCATGTGAAGCTATGCTTCGAGAAGCTCAATTTGGAGCAAAAACTTGAAGTTCTTAAAGCTATCAATGATGATCGTTGAAAGAAGACTTCATCTTATCTTGCCAAATGACTACTCTTGTCTACATTCATGCCACAAGTTAAATCTAAGCAAACTAGTAATAAAGGCAAGAAATGTTCTTCATCTAGTAGCAACAATAAAAATGCTAAACCCAATGATGTTGCTCCTAGTAGTTCTATTGATTCCACTAATGATGATTCTCTTAGCTAAGTTACACTTGAGCAAGAAAATGCTTTATTGAAAGGAATTATAGAGAAAGGTATCTATGAGAGTCTTGCCGCGTGTAAGCATTTTGAGGAAATTGTACACAAGCATAGAGGATACCGGAAGAATCGTGGTGTTGGCTACTTCAACGCTAATGGAGTTGAATGGGAAGAAGGTCAATATCCCGAGCCCAAGTTTGTTCCTCAAAAGGAGAAGTATGAAAATACTCTTCCCAAGGGGACAAACACTCAAGATGACCTTCCACCACAAGACCACAAGCTCAAGGGCAAGAACAAGCTTCAAGAGGACATTGACTCATATGAAGATGAATCCCTAGCTATGGTGGCGTAGGTTCCCAGGGCTACTTCAAGCTCAACGTCTACAAAGGCTACTACAACACCAAGGATCCCCATCAACTTGATGTGGGTCCCCAAGAAGAAGAACTAGAAAGTTCTTGAGGGGTGACTCCGCCAATGAAATTCACTCACATTCATTATTGGCAAGATCTATTTGCAATCAACATCAACCCTATGCAACAGTTCAAGGAGTCACACATTCCCTCAAAGGTAAGCAAGGGACAAGGTAATCAAAAATTCAGTGGGCATCATCACACATGCTTTGCACTCCATGTCCATAGATATCCTTGTATTTGTATCTTGTTTGTTTGGACTAACCCATGTAGGTGAGAAGAGTAAGGAAACAACAAGGATACTCCCAACTCTTGGTGATCTTCATCAACTTTGAGCATCCACCACTATCTCACCAACATGAAGTCTTCATCGACAAAACCCAAGGTTAGTTTATCCCTCTTATGGGGGATGTTACATCAAGGGGAAGCTTTACTCTAAGACTTGAGTCAAAGCATCTCTTAGTATGTGACAACATTAAATGCTTTATGTAAAAGTGGTAACCCCACTTGTGCTTAAACGATGAGTATGACCTATGATCATGTATTCTTACTTGGCTCATAAGTCAAATACTCATATATGGATGACTTTGTCATCTCCCAAGTGCTTGTTAGATGCTAGAGTGTTTGTGCATGTTTGCCATGATTTCATTTGACATCTTATTGTGTGAGCATGTTGTTCTGCATTTATTTTCTCATTCGAGGACATACAATTGTTGTTATTTGGTCTTTGATTTATCTTTTGCCAATTGGATGGACAAGAATCCCTAGGACCACTCTTTAGCTATCTATGCTTTCTCACCTCATACTCTATTCATGCTGCATCACAAAATTTGAACCAGTGCTTTTCGATCCGTCTGTGTGTGGAGCACTCGGAGTTCCGTATCGACAAGGACTAACCATTAAAACCTCCCAAGTGCATCTCGGTGGAGCCAACCCCAAAATCTCGGTCTCACCGAATGCCTAGGGTTGATCTGGCTTTTCAATCTCGGTAACACCGAGTCCTTATTCTCGGTTATACCGAGTTTCCCTGTCAACTGACAGTTAAGGAACTCGGTGACACCCACAATATAGAATCGGCGTCACCGATAGTGGTGTTTATATATACTGTGGACCCCAACGCTTTGAAATTCATCCTCAAACTGTCACGCCTTAGAACCCTAAGCTGCCGTTTTCAAGAACCCTGGTCATCGCCCTTGTCCCCTGCGCTCCTCCGCCGCTGGGAATCGCCGTCGTCGATGAAATCTTCTCCATCGTCACCGCCGTAGAGGATCCATCACCGAGTTAGGGTACGGATTCAACCTCCTTTTCACTCCCCACATGATTCTTGTGCACTGGATTTGTTTTTCTCTACGAGCCACCTATTTCACGTCTTCTTATCCATAAGAAATTCCTATAGTCTAGCAAATGATCGATTTACTAGGGTTTGCCTGCCGCCCGACGAAACTCGATGGAACCGAAGCAAACAAATTGGTGTCACCGATTTGTCTTTCTGTGTTGATGAGAACCGTCTTGGTGAAACCGAGTACTTATTTTTAATCTCAACGAAAAGAGTGCCAAGTTTCTGTTAATGGGATAGCCAGTCTCGGTAGTACCGAAAACTTTGCTTCGGCTGTACTGATTTTCATGTGACATAACGCAAAACCTTGGAAATCTTTTGTTCAATCTTTAAAAAACCAGCCTTATTTTGTGATGACGCATCTTCTTCTGCTTGTGTATACTCTATTCATAGGGTCAGTATGTC
The DNA here is from genome assembly GCA_022496015.1 of Hordeum marinum. Taxonomy (NCBI): domain Eukaryota; kingdom Viridiplantae; phylum Streptophyta; class Magnoliopsida; order Poales; family Poaceae; genus Hordeum; species Hordeum marinum. Next base: position 454,119,425 of record CM039678.1, read on the forward strand.
AGATGCTGAGGACAATCCGAATTTGCCAGAGCAGGGTGTTGACATGAGTTTAGGCACTAGCCCTGAGCCTAGTACATCTTCGGATCTAGGCACCCCCAGCTCCCATGGGTTTCCCAAAGCTGCCACAAGGACCCGTAGGACGCTGAATTTAGATGAGGAGGATTTAGACTTTGTCCCTGAGGAGATTCTTGCCAAGAAGCAAGAGAAGGCTGCTAAGAAGTCTGCTACTGAAGCCACTTCTTCTAGGAGAGTTGTTAGCAAAGTCTATGCTAGCTCTGAAGCTATGAGAGCACCTGAGAGTGCTAGGGCTACTGTGACCATTGTCCCCCCAAGGAAGTGTATGCCTAAGAAGGCAGGGGAGAAGAGAGCCATAAAGAGGATAATCCATGTGACTGGCAGGCCTACATCTATGTATGAAGATCCAGAGGAGGCAACTGCTGAGGAAGAGGAGGAAGAACATGTTGAGAAGGCCCCTCACAAGAAGAAAAAGAAACTTCTAGCTAATGCTATGCCTAACTTAGGTACATCCAAGAGCACGAAATCCAAGAAGGCTTCTGCTAAAAAGCCTAAGAGGATATCCAGGCAAATGCGAGCTTCTGAAAAGAACAAAGGAACTGCCTCCAGAGCTAGGCATGATGATGACTTGACAACCTTGATGAAACTCAGACCACACCTTCTAGTACATAATGCCAGCTATCCACTTGCTGAAGATATGAAGAAGAGGAAAGACTTAGGTTTGAGGGCATGGAGAGCTATAGATCCATATGCCCAAAGGAAGAAGACAGTCGTGGACTATAGATTCTATACCAAAGAGCAACAAGATTTCTATGAGACTGTGCTATTTGACAAGAGTTTGGCTCTGAGTGACATGAGGTATGTAGACTGGAAATTCATTAAGGAGAATGAGGACTATTTTCCAAGTGTCCAAGACAATTTCCACTGCATTGGTTTGGATGAGTTTGTTAGCAGAGAATTTACTGCATGGAATGATGAGATGGTCATGCAATTCTACTCCACTTCACATTTCTATGGAGATGGTAGGATTGTATGGATGATAGAAGGAGCAAGATATGAGTCCATTGTTGATTAATGAGCTGCACTTCTAGGAGTCCCTGAGGTTCAGGATGGAGACTTGGATATCTACACGGAATCCAAGGCAAGCCACAATGACATGAAGGATATGTATACTCCTATCCCTGCAGACAAAGTGCAATCTCACAAGCCAGGATCCATCTACTATCTTCAAGATGGCCTTCGCACCATGAACACCATTTTGAGGCATACTTAGATGCCCAAGTCAGGATATGACAAGATGATCCGAGGCTACTCCATCAACATGCTAATCCACCTTGACAGTCACACCAGAATTAGAGTCATGGACTTGATTGTTGAGACAATCAAGAGGATTGCTGCTGATTAGAAGCGCTATTGCTGCTATGCACCCTATATCCAGATGCTTATCAACTCTTAGATTGAGAAGCACATATGCCCCTACAGCCAGAGCTTGAGGATAACATCATGGTGATGAACCTAGATCATCCCACTTCAGCTACAGCTCAGGCAGAGGCAGAGGCAGCTCGAGCCACTAGTGCTCAAGTCCCTAGATCCAGAAATGAGCAAATGGATCTTTTGATCACATCCGTTCAGGGCATGCAAAAGGACATTAAGGGGATTCTAGACAACCAGAACAGTCTCGTGAGGATCTTTGAAACAAGGATCAAGACTCTTAATGATAAGGTGGACAAGGTGACTAAGACAGTCATAGAGCTTCAGAAGGAAGTTGACTCAATGCAAATACCTCGAGTTTTCACTTCTTCACATGATAATGATGATGATGATGATGATGATGAGGATGGATCACCTCTCAGGACAGGCACACCATTTCCTACTCAGGTCAGATTAGCCATTGTGCCTGCTCCAGACTTGAGGCCCTCTTCATCAGCTCCTGCTACTGTCACCTCAGCTCCTGCTCCATCAGCTCCAGTTCCTCCAACTGCCACTCTAACTCCATCCACGACATGTGCAGAGATCTTCGACGACGTTGTTCTCTTGATTCCTTCATCAATAACTGGAGGACATCAGCCTAACAACGCTTAGATATATTCCTTTGAACTTTTTGGTAACTTGTTGCCAAAGGGGGGAGTGTATATAGATCTTTAGGCTTCGAGTGAGAGAGTGTTTTGGTGTTTATTGCTTTTTCAAAAGACAATTGTTTTGCTTTGACACCTCTTTTGGTTGCTTGTGATACACGTTTGATGATGTTTGATCATACGCTTTAATGTGTGATGCTACTATTTCCTATCATCTTAATGCTTATGTGATGATCATTCATCTTTGCTTGATTGTATTGTGCTATGATGTTCATTCTAATTATTATCGCACACCACCAAGATGTATGTGAAATTGAAGAAGTTCCCCATGTACCTAATCGATTGTGCATTTGCATTCAAACGCAAATTCAAAATAATGCACAAATTTAGGGGGAGCCCTCGCTTATCACATACTTCTCAAAGCGAAGATTATATTCATTGATTATATCTTTGTCAAAGCTTTGATCTATATGTTGTCATCAATTACCAAAAGGGAGATACTTAAAGCACATTTGCCCCCTTGGTTGTTTTGGTAATTAATAACAACATATAAGTCATTGAACTAATGTCTCCACCAAGTACATTTTAGGAAAAGTTCAATGATAGGGATGGCAAAAGGATTGTGGAATTACCCCAAGATGCAAGGAAATAGGTTGGCCAAGCTTGAAGCAAGAGGAGTCTACATTTTGCATTTGTGAGAAATCACTTTGAGTCCAGAGGAAAGCCAATACTATTAAAAGGGGGTAAGGTTTGTTGGTGAACAAAAGGCTCATACGTGCACAAGTGATAGTCACGAAAAACATCCACAAGCTCTCCCACCACAGTCTGTCTATAGCCAAACATTCAAAATCGATGCAACCAACATTCCTATCCCGGTGCCACCAATTCCAAAACCTAGACAGACTCAGCCAAACCCTAGCCACTTCGGTGCAACCGATTCCATACCGGTGCAACCGAGTTTAGGTTGCCAACTTTCTGTTATGCAAATTCACATTTTCGGTACCACCGAGAATGTTGGGTGAGTGTCACCGAGATTGGAAATCTGACCGTTGGTCACCTTATTGGTGCAACCGAGATTCATATACCGGTCTCACCGAGATTCAAAAGTTGCCCCCTTTTGATCACTTCGGTACCATCGAGATTAACACATCGGTGTCATCGAGTTGGTCATTTTGTGTGCAATGGTCGGTTTTTGGGGATGCCTATATATACCCCTCCACCACCACCTACTCGAAAGAGAAGCACTCAGAACTATTCCATACCTATCCTAGCAGATTTTCTGAGAGAGGACCACCTACCCTTGTGTTGAGATCAAGATCTTCCACAACAGCCATATGGATCTTGATTTCTAGCCTCCCCAAGTTGCTTTCCACCAATCCGATCTCTTACACCAAGCCAAATCTGTGAGAGAGTGATTGTGTGTTGAGGAGTCTATCATCTTGAAGCACAAGAGCAAGGAGTTCATCGTCATTACCGAGCCTATTACCTTGTGTAGGGTCATGCCTCCTAGATTGGTTGGGTGTTGCTTGGGAGCCTCCTACTTCGTGTTGTGGAGTGAACCAAGAATTTTGTAAGGGCAAGGAGATCACCTAATTCATGAAGAACTACCCATAGTGAGGCTAGTCCTTCGTGGACGGAAGCCATAGGGAATACTCAATGTTGCTACTTCGTGGACCCTTATGGGTGGAGCCCTCCGTGGACTCTCATGACCGTTACCCTTCGTGGGTTGAAGACTCCATAAACGTGGATGTACGATAGCGCCACCTATCGAACCAAGGGAAAAATCATCGTGTCTACAATTGCGTTTGATCTTCCTACCCTATCCCTTTTACTTATTCTTCTTGTTATTTTCCACTGCTATACTCTTAGACTTGCATGTGTAGGGTGAAATTGACTTGGCATGAATGCTAAAACTGCAAACACTAAAATTTGGGAAAAGGCAAAACTTTTATTTGGTCAAGTAGTCTAATCACCCCCCCTCTAGACATACTTTCGTTCCTACAGTCTCAAGCATTTTTAATTCTGGAGAAAAATTACCACTTCACGCCTTTGAAGTAGAAGCTCGGCCGGCTCAAGCACACATGTCAAGACATGGGGGAACTCATGATGGCTCTCACCAAGTATGTAGACTCTGACAACACAAAGGACCCTGGTTCCGATGATGAGAAATCAGCCAAGGGCAAGAAGAATAACAATGGCAAGGGCCAGTCGCAGAACGGGGGAGGAAATAACAATAATGACAACGATGGAAAGCGGAAACACCAGGACGACAGATCAAAGCTAGTGGCCAACGCCAACACTGGGAATAACCGCGACAAGGGTAATGGCAAGCCATCGTTTAAACGCAAGACTGCTGACTTGGAGGCGATGCTGAATGATCCTTGCCCGAAACACAGCCGTCAGGATCAGCCGTCAACTCATGCTTGGAAGGATTGTTGGATTATGCGAGAGTATAAAATTATGGCAGTAACCAGCGTCCAGGCGGTGGCGGGGGACCATCCGACGGGTCAGGCTCTGGCCCTTACAAGTCTGGCTTCGGTCCGGGCTGCTCGGGATCAGTCCATCAGGGCCAAGGAAACCATGGAAGGAATAATCAGCAATTTGGCATTGGAGGTCAGCAGCAAAATAACCAGTCCTGGTATCAGAGTAATCCCAAGACGCTTAACTCTGAGTAGTACCACGTCTTTACAACCAGTCTTGACAAACAGGACCAAAAATTACGCAAGAGGGTGGTTAATGCAGCTATGCTAGCTCTCCCGCAGTCTCTAAAGTGGCATGAGTATGACATAACTTGGACCAGGGAGGATCACCCGCCGCATGTGGATAACCCAAGACAATTGGCTCTGGTGGTCGCCCCCTAAGTGGGAGGATATGTGTTCACCAAAGTTCTTATGTATGGGTCCAGCAACATCAAAATTTTGTATTATGACACTTTCCGCCAGATGAATTTGCTTGACAAAGATCTCAAGCCTTCTTCAACAGTTTTTCATGGCATGGTCCCGGGAAGTCGGCTTATCCAGTGGGAAAGATTTCATTGGAGGTCGCTTTTGGTGATGAATTCAATTACAGGGTGGAGTCTCTGTGGTTTGAAGTGGTCAAGAGTAAGAGCCCATATCACGCTCTATTTGGATGGCCGACTTATGCCAAATTCATGGCAAGGCCCTGCTATGTCTACTTGTAGCTCAAGATGCCGGGGTTAAATGGGATGATCACGGTGCATGGAGACCGGAGACGGCTGCTGAGTGTGGGGAAGGGGATGCAGCCTCTGCAGAATCAAGTTGTGCGGAGGCAGAGCTCAAGTTTTATAAATAAAATGTTGACTCGAAGGATATGACCCCTCTAAACAAAGCCTAACACAGAATCTGAGCCGCCACTCAAGTTTGTGGCAGATGATACCAAGTTGGTGGACTTTGTGCCTGGTGACTCATCGCAGCAGTTCACCATTGAGGCTAATATAGATCCCAAATAGGAAAGCGCACTCATCGAGTTCATCTGTGAGAATCGGGACATCTTTGCATGGAAGCCTTCTGACATGCCGGGTGTCGGTGTCAAAACTGGCGGATCTCGGGTAGGGGATCCCAAACTGTGAGACTAGAATCGACGGTAACGGGAGACGAAGGGGACACGGATTTACCTAGGTCCGGGCCCTCCTATGGAGGTAATACCCTATGTCCTACTTGATTGTATTGATGATATGGAGGGTTACAGAGTTGATCTACCTCGAGATCGAATAGCTAACCCTAAATGAGTCATCCCTATACCCCTAAACCCTTCGGCTTATATAGACGCCGAGGGTGCCCTGGGTTTACACATGGTCGGTTACATGCCGAAGAGATAAACATGCCTAACTATAACTAATAACTTGGAGAATAAGTGATGGATCCTCGGAGCTTCCATGTGGCGTATGTGGTGTTTGGTCATCCGATGCTCGACTTGCGGCTCGTATAGTCCGTCCCATAAACAATAGGTCGCCTATCCGAGGACCCCCTAATCCAGGACTCCCTCAGTAGCCCCGGACTAGACTTCAATGCCGATATATATCTGGTCGATCTCCTCATGTCATCATCTTTGGCTTGCGAGGTGACTCCCTCATCCTTCTTTGTTTAGCAACCGACCAGTCTTTGGTAAGATCTCAAGCGTCGCGGGCGTAGGTTCATTATAATAACTGCGCGTGTTCCTTGATTTTCGTGCATTGTGAGGAGGCGAGTGGTGAGGTATTTTGACATTCTTACCCCTCTGTAACAGAGGTACAAACCCATTTAATCAAGCAAAATCATGGCTCAAATAACATTCTTTTCCTCCTCATCGAAAGAATCTCCTAGCAAGAGCTCCACTCAAAACATGGCTAACATCCCTAGCTCCTCCGCACGTCCCTACGGCTCACGCCCAGGGGACTGGACAAGCTGTTCCATTACACTCCTGTGGCTCTATAATCTGGAGACCCAGGGGTATCTTCCATCATCAGATCTGGTGGCGACCCGCGTAGCTCTGCTATCTTACGGCAACAAGGTTTTCGACGAGCGTTTCCCCAATCCCAACAATGGGGAGCACGTATGCTTCGTCCCCTTCCTCCTTCGGGGCCTTGGGTTTCCAATCCACCCATTCCTAAGGGTTTGTTGGAGTTCTATGGGATCCAACTCCACCATCTCACTCCAGGGTCCATTTTACACATCTCGGGCTTCGTCGCTCTCTGCGAGATGTTCTTGGAGTGCGAAGCACATTTTGATTTGTGGAGGAAATACTTCTGTCTCGTCCCCCGAACACGGGACAAGACAATTTTGGAGGTCAGCGGAGCCGAAGTGTGCCGCATAGCGGGGATGGGGTATCCGATAGGCACACCAAATAAGTACGAAGAATGGACCTCGGAGTGGTTTTATATTGAAGATGTACCCCTGTTCAAGCCAACTCGGACATGCCTTCCTGAATACTCCAACTTCCTCCCGAAGAAGAGGTACAACTGGTGGCCAAAGAGCTCACCTCAGGAGGAAAGCGTCGAAGTGCGGCGCTTAGCTGCGAAGGTGCGGATGCTCGTCCGTCATGGCCGCCGCCATCTCTCGGTGTGTGCAGCCGCTCCAACAGAGGGTTCACCCATTATGGAAATAAAACGGTACCAGCAACACCACATGCTCCTGAAAGCAAGATCCTGCCAATCTGACGGTGTTGGCCACCGCACTTGCTGACCTGTACAAAGGAGAGCAAGAAGACTTTGTTCGGTGGTCAACCAAGGAAGGATATTCGGCCCACAATCCCATGGAATGGGCAAGCCTTTCTCTTTTAATCATGAAATAGTTCGGGGTTTCTGTTCCACACTCTATTTGACCGAGGGCTGGCTTGAACAGGAATGGAGGAGTTTCATCAAGACAGTCAACTGTCGGGCTCCTCAGCCCGAGAACCATTCATGCGACAACGATCCTAGTTTCAATGAGGACCCAGATCTTCTTCTTGACTTCAAAAATGGAGTCTACTTCCAGGATAACATCGTCCAAACCCCGGTGGCTATCATAGTTTATTACCTCGGGTCATTCTCCGTCCCTGCTATGGGCAAGAAGAAAAGCTCCTCCCGCAAGAGGCCAACTACCAAGAGCGCCCCGGACGTGCCGGTCCCGACTCCCAAGCGCCGCCGATCCGCGCACCATACACCGGCAACCAAAGCTGCAACCGAGTCAGAGGCCAACCGGGATCCTATGAAGGAGCCGGACATGGGGACGAATCCACGTGCCCGCTCACCCCGAAGGTACATTGTTCGGTTATCCTCTTATGGTTGCAATCAATAGAGTCTTACAGTTGTTTTTTTTATTGAAATATTTAGGCGAAGCGCCCAATCTTCTCATACTGAAGGGGTTACCCGGGTGTCTAGAGACGTCCGAAGTTCCCGAGCCACGACTCATGCGGCTTCTACTACAGAAGCCCCCATGGCCAATCCGGCAACCGCCAATTCTGGCGATGGTGTGTCTGTCACGAAATTGGAGGTGCAGAGTGCCATGCATCATCGGTATCGATGGGAAGCCATGCGACACCCAATTTTCTCCGAACAGGAGTTCGGCACCCTACACTCGGTGGATGCGCACCTTGGTGCCGCCCGAGCTGGGTTCAGTGAAGCTATGAATTTGATAACAACCAGCATATAGGTAAGTGATCGGTTTTTATAGAATTCGAACATTTGTGTAAGCCTAGGAGCCCCCGAGCCTTAATTTGGTTTGAAACAAACGAATTAAGGATCTCTGCACTGTTTGACTGCTGACGCGGGCCTCAAAGCAACAATCTGAGCAATTGGCCAAGGAGCTCGAGGAGAGCTGCACAGAAGTACAATCCGTGAAGGCCGAACTGGCGCAAGGAAAGAGCTTCACGCGAGAGGCCCATGGTGAGTGTGCATTTACTGCTAATCTTAATGTATCATAGTGCCTGACATACGTATTTCGTGTAGCAGCCGAATCAATAGGGCACATGGAAAGGCAGTTGGAAGAAGCCCGGTACTCTTAGAGGTATGCTGAGTCCCAACACCAGTCTGGCTACCTTGTTACACAAAAGAAGGCCGAAGAAATTAAGAGTTTGAAGATTCAACTGTCCCAAGATCAACAAGAACACCGAAAGCTTTAGAGGGGCGTGTTCAGTAAGTACGATTCTATTATCAGCAAGTATTTCTGACGTAGGGAATAATGGTAAGCACACTGTTACCTTATGTACAGGCCTCCTGTCCGGGCATCCTGAAGAGGAGATCAAATCATACCAGGGGGACCTGCTGAAGGAGCTAACCTATCTACAAGGTTGCGTGCGGAAAGCAATGAAAGGAATGGTGAAGGCACTATGGCCTGCCGAATAGCCACCTGAAGGGCTAGCCGCACTCATGGATCGATTCAAGGGGGCTCGAAATAGGTTCGAGCTATGGAAGATTTCAGCTTGCCAAGAGGGAGCACGGGAAGCATGGGTAATGATCAAGACCCATTTCACCGGACTTCACCCCGAGCATATGGCGCGGGTTGGTCCCGTGGGATCGGATGGAAAAGAAGTGCCACTCCATCTAGTGTATGACCAAGCGATGCCTGTCGCCCGTCTTTCGCAAGCGGACTGTCCTCTTAACACCATAATTAATAATCTCGATCAGCAGCCACACATGTAATTTATATGTACGTGTGTGTAAAACAATCTGTTGTAAACTTTGTCTTAACTGGTCATCGTCTTCCCCCCCCTGTGCAAAGAGCTCGGGAGTGTTCCTCCTTATTTGTCCCTCCAAAAGAGCGAACTGTATTCGGGGAACCAGGTAATCCGGCCATGTGGTGCGAACAGACAGAAAGCACACAACAAGATATGTTATATTACTGCATAGCGTAAGAAACATCTTCCGAGGAAAATAGTACGTTTATTGAAACCTTTTGTCGGGGCTATACGAAGATCATAGATAGAAGTCCGCATACTTCTAGTATGCAGCTAATTGTTCTTCGGGAAGAAAAGACCCAAGCAACGGTAATAACGACCGGAGCCGTATAAGGTGTTTCCGTCATAACCGAGGAATTGTATACGTAATATAGCTAGCTTTCGGCATCACCCATCTGAGGTACGTGTCCGAATGACCCGGTCATAACAATCACAAAGGTGCTCCCTTTACTCTCTAGCCGAAAAATCAGGAACGTAGAGAGTAATCACAGGAGCGAGGCAACCCAGCTTGGCAAAGTCTTAGTTCAAATTGATGCATATGATGGCTAGAACATAACAAAAGAAACATGTGCACCCGGTAAGTATGAACAAATACTTGTAAAAAGTTTGGCTACTAGAAAAAGCCCCCACATGCTGTGTTCGGATTAAACACTTTACGGTGTATGCCGATAATCTTTACTACAATATTGGTTCGGCCGAACATAGGGTAAGAAAAGAAATTGGCCCTATCAAACAACAAAATGGGAAGGGAAAAATAAAAAAAGGCAAAAATAACAAGAGGAAAAAGGGAAAAATGTGGGGGAGTTTAGACGATACAGGTTTATCCGTAGAAGCACCGAAGACGAGTTGTGTTCCATTGGTTGGGTTCAAGCAGGTTATTGGATGGACTCCGTAGATGATAGGCACCTCCCGCGAGTACTTCGTCGATGATGAAAGGACCCTCCCATTTGGGGTTGAGTTTATGCTTCTGTTTCTCCGGGAGCCGTAGGATGAGTTCATCTACGTTGTATGCTTTTGCCCTGACCTCGCTACTTTGGTAACGTCGAGCTTGGTGTTGGTAAAGAGTGGAACGAGCCAGAGCTATGTCACGCTCTCCCTCCAAGGCGTCTCAGTCGTCCTGCCAATCCAACTCAGCCTCCTTTTCCTCGTACATGTGCACTCTTGGTGCGTCATGAATAATATAGCAAGGGAGGACTGCCTCTGCCCCATAGACCATAAAGAACGGTGCGTAACCCGTTGATCTGTTCGGGGTGGTACGCAAGCCCCATAGAACGGAGTCGAGTTCCTCCACCCAATGACAGTCGGACTCGTGAAGAGATCAGACCAAACGTGGCTTGATGCCGCTCATAATGAGACCGTTTGCTCACTCGACCTATCCATTGTTCTGCGGATGACAGACCGATGCGTAATCAAGCTTTATGCCCATTTGTGCGCACCAGTCCTTGACCTCTTGGGCCATGAAGTTGGATCCATTATCTGTTATTATACTATGTGGGACACCGTAATGGTGTACTATGCTATATATAAAGTCGATCACTGGTCCAAATTTAGCCGACCTAACGTGCTTTGCTTCTATCCATTTGGTGAACTTCTCAACCATGACCAGTAGGTATTTATTTTTTCTTGGTCCCCCCTTTAAGGAGTCCGACCGTGTCCAGCCCCCAGACCGCGAAAGGCCAGGTGATTGGAATAGTTCGAAGAGCTATCGGGGGCATGTGACTTTGATTTGCGAAGAGTTGACACCCTACGCAATGTTGAATAAGTGACTGGGCGTCCGTCTGAGTTGTAGGCCAAAAGAAACTAGCTCGGAAGGCCTTGCTAACAAGGGATCTTGTCGTGGCATGATGCCCGCCCATGCCTGCATGGATTTTGGCGAGGAGCTCCCGTCCTTGTTCCTCGGATATACACCGCTGTAATATTCCGGTCGTACTTTTCTTGTATAACTCACCCTTGTGTACTTTATAGGCCTTGGATCGCCGAACTATGCGCCGCGCCTCGGTTTGATCGTCGGGGAGTTCCTTGTGAAGAAGGTAATAGAGGAAGGGATCTGTCCATGGTGCTATTACTGCCATTACCTCGGGAGTCGAGGGCGTTTCATTCATTGCGGAGCCGCCGATAATGCCATCGTCTGGCTCGTTTATGGGGGAAACAACTTCGTCCGCCGTATTCGGACCAGTGCCATTGTCGTCGTCCTACCACACTATAGAGGGCTTACAGAGCTGCTCCACGAAGGTGTTTCTAGGGACGGGATCGCGCTTGGCTCCCATACGGGCCAGTATGTCTATGGCTTGGTTGTTATTGCGAGCAACATTGTGGAATTCCAACCCCTCGAACCGAGCAAATATCTTGAGGATGGCATTTCTATATGCTACCATCTTCGGATTTTTGGCATCGAACTCGCCGTTAATTTGGGATATGGCCAAGTTTGAGTCTCCCCGTACCTCTAGCTGTCGTATGCCCATTGATACCGCCATCCGAAGACCATGAAGAAGAGCTTCATATTCGGCTGCATTGTTGGAGTTAGCATACATGATTTGCAACATGTATCGCACGTTGTCGCCTGTGGGGGATGTGAGAATAACTCCAGCCCCCAGACCGGCCAAGGTCTTGGATCCATCAAAGTACATTGTCCAATGGTAGTACGCACTGTATTCCTTGGGGAGCTCGGCCTCAGTCCATTCTGCCAGGAAGTCCGCCAGTACCTGAGATTTAATGGCACGGCATGGCTTGTAGGTTATTTGAAAGGGAAGGAGCTCAATAGCCCATTTGGCTATGCGGCCAGTGGCGTCCCTGTTGTTGATTATATCATTCAGGGGGACTTCTGATGCCACTGTTACCGCACACTCCTGCAAGTAGTGTCTGAGTTTCCTCGATGCCATGAATACTATATAGGATATTTTTTGGTAATGTGGGTATCTGGACTTGCACTACGTTAGCACTTCTGACACATAATATACCGGTTTCTGAGTCCGGAATTTATGTCCCTCCTCATCTCGTTCAACGACGAGCACCGCACCGACGACTTTGTTGGTGGCCGATATGTATAACAACATGGGCTCACCGGCACCCGGTGCCGTGAGTATGGGATTGGTTTCTAGTAGCATTTTGATTTCTTCTAACGCAGCCGCTGCCTCATCAGTTCATTCGAAATTGTTGGTCGGTTTCAGCAGCTTATAGAGCTGCAAAAGCCTTTTCTCCAAGGCGGGAGATAAAGCGGCTTAACGCCGCTACGCACCCGGCTAGCCTCTGGACATGCTTCAGCTCCGTGGGGATGGTAAGTTCTGATAGAGCACAGATTTTAGCTGGATTTCCCTCTATTCCTCTAGGGGAGACGATGAATCCAAGCAGCTTACTAGAGGGAACTCCGAATACACATTTTCCGGATTGAGCCATATGTCATATTCGTGTAGACTAGCAAAGGTTTGCCGTAAGTCGTCGATCAACTAGCCGACTTGTTTGGTTTTGATTACCACATCATCCACGTATGCCTCGACAGTCTTACCGACCTATGTTGCGAAACAAGTTTGGATCATGCGCTGATATCAGGCCCCGGTGTTTTTTAGCCCGAAAGGCATCATCTTGAAGCAGAATGGCCCGTAGGGGGTGATGAATGCAGTAGTCGCTTGATCGGATTCCTTCATTTTAATTTGATGGTATCCGGAGTAATCGTTGAGGAAACACAACAAATCATGTCCGGCTGTGGCGTCAATGATCTGGTCTATGCGTGGTAAGGGGAAAGGGTCCTTCGGGCAGGCCTTAATGAGGTCTTTGAAGTCGACAAACAACCGCCAGGACTTGTCTTTCTTAGGTACCATCACCAGGTTTGCTAGCCACTCAGGGTGTTTAATATCCTGAATGAATCTGGCCTCGAGAAGTTTAGCTAATTCTTCACCCATGGCTTGCCATTTGGGCTTGGAGAAGCGGTGTGGAGTCTGTTTCATGGGCTTAAAGCCTGGGATTATGTTTAAGCTCTATTCGGTAAGCCGACGTGGGATTCCAGGCATATCGGAAGGATGCCAGGCGAAAATGTCCCAATTCTCGCGGAGGAAATTCTGTAGTGCCTCGTCCATGAGGGGATCGAGCTGGGGTATAGCCTGGAACTTTGTAAAGGCGTCGCGTTCTGATAGGGCGTGATAGCCACTTGGGAAGAGGACAATGTGGAAGAGAAGTTCTTTGGATCGGTAGTTTTCGAGCGTGCCGAACACAACGTCCAGGATGATACATCCAGAACAACATGCCTCTTTCCCTGGGATAATTCCCAAGAAGGTTGTGTTGCTATGTTTGATGCTGGATCGGTCAAACTGCATTTTTTTCCAGAGTGGCCTCGTATATGAGGTTAAGACCACTGCCGACGTCCATTAGCACTTTATGTAGCATGTATCCATCAATGATGGGATTCAAGACTAGAGCGGCCGGTGAGTGACCGGGAAGAATGGGTAGGTCTGCCCATGGGCTAGTGGCCACCACGTTGTAGACTTGCTCGTGCCCCCTAAGAGCTCTTTTACGCCGGTTCCTCGAGGGGAAGGTCTCGTAGACCGTTAGGACTTCGGCATTGAATCCGGGCGGCGAAGGAGAGCGCCTACTCGACAGAGGTGTTTCGAGGATGCCCACACCGCTTTTTGTGACTTGTCTGATGACCCAGCAAGCTCTAAGGCTGTGAGTTGGGTTCGTGTTTAACAACACGAAATGTATGGGGCAAGGTTTATCCAAAAGTCCGTCGAGGATAGTGCCGGTCCCTAAAAGGGGTTTGTTTCGTTTTCTAACGGGTTCGTACCTAGCTGGCCGATTTGGAGGTATCTTGTTTTTCTGAGCTCCTATAGGGTGTTCAGAGAAAATTGGTTCTAAGAACAACTATTCGGATTGCAGACACTCTCCATGGCACAGTACTTTTGTACCAATTCGGATAACTCTGAAAAGTCACTTATGCGTCGGCGGGCCAGGGCATTGAGAATCCCTTCATCATGGAAATTGTGAATGAAAATCGCTGTTATATCTTGGTCACTAAGACCTTTTACTCAGCCGCTAGCGAGTAGGAGTCTAGACCAAAAGTGGTGGACTGATTCTCCTTGTAGCTGATTGATATCCCAAAAGTCCGAAGACACGGGCTTTGCTGTGATACTTGGATGGTCATCTTGGGCGGTGGGTGGGGAAAATTTTAATTCCATGCCGCAACGAGTACTCAGAACTATAGTTTCCACATCGTGTGGAGGATTCCAGACCGGTGACGGTCCGGCTTTAGAATGATTCCTCGCCTCTGGTTCACCGACAGAGTCTTGGTGACCGAGGACTGAAGTATAGACGGTTTTTAATTCCGGCTGTCGGGCAGAATCCACAGCCGGACACTCGATGGTGGCGACAAGGTGGGTGACCGGAGGGACATGAATCTCCCTGTCATCGGGTCTGATCCCGAGCCGATCATAGATCGGAACCTGGTCATCCGATATACGCATAGCTTCGATCCAATCGAACAACTCATTTAAGAACGAGGCAATGGCAGGGTGCGTGTTGTTGATACGAGTGGATTCATCGGGTGGCGTGACGGTTCTACAGTTACGCCGAAGCGGATCTGTGTTCCGTCCCACCATGGGACCTGATGTCTTGGGCGTCAAAGTGTCCGGACTTATAGGTTTTTCTTCAGAAGTTGAGGGTTCCATTGGAACAAGCATTCCCCGTGAATCAGCCACGAACTCTAAGGTTCTGAACCTGATACTTTGATTGGGGGGAAGCTTCTGGTCTGGCCATGACAGTTGAATGGGCTGGCATGCGACAAGATGTCACTGCCGGTGAGACTCTGATCGGGGGTGAGAGTCCCCTCGATGCAGATCTCGCTACTTGTGACAAGGTGAGCCATCGATTCCTTTGGCGCTCACAGAGGAACTCTCAATGAAAGCACCAATGTCGATGTCAAAACTGGCGGATCTCGGGTAGGGGGTCCCGAACTATGAGACTAGAATCGACGGTAACAGGAGACGAAGGGGACATGGATGTACCCAGGTTCGGGCCCTCCTATGGAGGTAATACCCTACGTCATGCTTGACTGTATTGATGATTTGGGGGTTTACAGAGTTGATCTACCTCGGGATCGAATAGCTAACACTAGATGAGTCGTCCCTATACCCCTAAACCCTCCGGCTTATATAGACCCCGAGGGTGCCCTAGGTTTACACATGGTCAGTTACATGCGGAAGAGATAAACATGCCTAACTACAGCTAATAACTAGGAGAATATGTCATGGCTCCTCGAAGCTTCCATCTGGCATAGGTGGTCTTCGATCATCCGATGCTCGCCTTGCGGCTCGTACAGTCCGACCCATAAACAATAGGCCGGCTATCCGAGGACCCCCTAATCTAGGACTCCCTCATCGGGTGTACCGAGAGAACTCGCTAAGCACCACCTTAATGTGGATCCTAAGTTTAAGGCAGTCAAGCAGTTCCTGCACCGACTCAATAAATAGTGTCAGAAAGCAATTGGTGAAGAGGTAGCCCGGCTCTTGGAAGCAGGGTTCATCGTTGAAGTTTTTCACCTGGAGTGGCTCGCTAACTCGGTGCTAGTACTCAAGAAGAATAGGACATGGCATATGTGCGCGGATTACACGGACCTTAACAAGGCGTGTTCGGTTGACCCATTTTCTCTCCCCCGTATTGATCAAATCATTGATGCGATGGCGGGTTGTGAGAGTCTGTGTTTTCTAGATGCTTATTCAGGTTATCACCAGATCAAGATGGTAGTCAAAGACCATGAAAAGACGGCTTTTATTATGCCTTTTGGTGCTTTCTGCTATGTGTCTATGCCTTTTGGGCTCAAGAGTGCCCAGGTGACTTACCAGCGTTGTGTGCAGAACTGTCTCCATGGTCAGATTGGGTGCAATTTTCACGCCTACGTAGATGATATTGTGGTCAAGTCAAGAAAGGAGGAAACTCTGCTGGAGGATTTGAAGGAAACCTTTGACAATTTTTGGGTCTACAAGATGATGCTTAACCCGATAAAGTGTGTCTGCGGTGTACCTGCAGGCAAGCTCTTGGGGTTTCTAGTTTCAGAGCGTAGCATTGAAGCTAACCTGGACAAGATTGTCACACCCAAGATGCGATCGAATCCTTATTTTGGCACGAGGGCCTCGACAGGGATAGAAGCGCATCGCGTCGGGTTGCAAGAATAGATATCATTACAAGTACATTTATAGAAGATATGAATATATGGAATTGGTTTACACTCGCCACAAGCTACATCAATATCACATCAATACAACAACATAGTAAAACATCATACAAAAGAGCAGGGTCCGACTAGGGACGAAAACAAACGACAAAATTACATCCAACCTTGCTATCCCAGGTTGCCGCCTAGAACCCATCCTAGATTGATGAACAAGAAGAAGAACTCGAAACAAACAAGCATTGCGCTCACGTTCAATCATCGCATTACATGTACCTGCAACTATTGTTGTAGTAATCTATGAGCCATAGGGACTCAGCAATCTCATTTCCAAGGGTATCAAGACTATTAAAGCTTAATGGGTGAGGTATGGTTAAGTGGTGAGGCTGCAGCAAGCGACTAAGCATTTGCTTGAGTTGCTAACTTACGAATACAAAAAATTACAGTATGGTGGTCTACACATAACGGACGTGAACTAGTAATGATCACTAATTGATCCTGATCACCAACTTACATCAAACATAACCCCTCATGTTCTCTCTCGGATAAGGACTCGTGAGAAGAGACAGTCATGGTTACGCACACAGTTGGTGTATTTTATTAGAGTTTACTTCAAGTTTTCTATGACCGGGTGTTAAACAAAGTTTCCAAGTTTGCCACATAACCGCGGGCACGGCTTTTCGAAAGATTTAACCCTGCAGGGGTGCTTCAACTCATCCATCACAAATTAACCACACACAGTGGGAATAACCTCGACCACAGATCTTTGTGATCTTCCTAGGCAATTCCACAGGAAATCCGCCACCTCAATATAGCCCGAAGTATTTTTTGGAATTCCTCACTCAAGACGTTCGAGAAAGGTAAAACAAATCCAGCAAGGCCGCCTGGCGTGTCGACGATCCCGATAGGAGCCGCGTATCTCGTTCTCAGGACACAACAGATTGTCCAAACTTCTGGTAGGCCAGTCATAGAGTCGCCCCTGGTAGCCACCGGCGGTTGACAGGTTGGACCAACACTCATGAGGAGCACTTGACCGGGTGGGTTGATTAAAGATCCGCGGGTGCCGACTGGTCCCTGTGCAATTAATTAGTTATTAGGCAAATGTAGTAGCAATGTTGGGCCTTGCCAGATAAGTTTTATCCTAAAACGAAAATCAAGGGGGTCCCCATAACAACCCCGATCATGTTAGGAGCACTCATTTATGGAACATAACATCAGTTCACAAGTAACTAGGGGCGGCAAGAGCGGAACAAAACACCGAGCAAAAGGCCAAGCCTTCCACCCTTTACCAAGTATATAGGTGCATTAAATTAAATAGCAATAATATTGTGATAACAAAAGAATGTCCATGTTGTCACATGGAAGCAATTGCACCTATAGCTAGAAACGCTATAAGAAGGGCTGAGCAAGCGGTAACATAGCCAAAACAAGGTTCGCTGGGATGTGGAGGGGTTAGAGGCTTATCATGGCAATGTTGGGAGGCTTGTAAAACAAGTGGTAGGTAGCGTGACATAGCGATAGAAAAACGAGACAACTAGCATGGCAATGATAGTAGTGGTATCCAGGGAAATGTGTCATCTTGCCTGAGATCCCGCTCGGAAGAAGAACGAGTCCATGCAGAAGACGAGCCAACGTAGTCAAACGAATCCTCACACTCCGAACGCTTTCGGAACTCTATCGAGAAGAAGCAAAGCGAAACAAACAATCAACACAAGATACACCTCAACATATGCATGATATGATGCGCAAACCAATATGATGCATGTCCCGTTTAGATAGGCAAGGCATGGCATGGCATGGCAAGCACAACAAACAACTACTACATATTAAGTGGAGTTCAATATGCAACGGGTTGCATATTGACAAAACCCCATGTTAGAATTATTTAGTTCACTCCCTTTTAGGTACTCATCAATATTAAATGTTGTTAAACATGGCAAGAGGTGAAGCATGAACAACTATATCATCTAGGCATTTTAAATGGGGACAGAAGCAACATATAGCATTTCCGAAACATCCCCATACGCATAATATGAATTTGGTCCAGACCTGTACTAACCATATTTTAGAGTTTTTAAACAGAAAAATAAATGTCACCATGTGATTCTACACATTTTTCTAGTCAAGTTACATATGTAGAACATTTTTATCGGAGCTACGATTTAAAAGTTATTAAATAAATCATTTTGACATGACATTAATGCAAAAGCAATGGAAACAGTAAGTAAACCATTTTTATCACATGAGAGAGTTGGTTATTGTGAATCTACACGAAATTCTAGTAAAGTTTCATATATAAAGTTTTCTCATATGATGCACGGTTATGAAGTTATTATATGCATGATCATTGAGGGTTTTTCTGCAAACAGACAATTCTCGGGAATTACAAAATTCGCTAGACAGGAAAAAAATGAAGTGGGCCGAATCCATTAGGCGGCAGATAGCAACACGGGCACTGGGCGAGGGATAGGCAGGGGCTCCTCACCTAGGGCCCGTGGGCCGACTGGGGGCGCTGGGCCTGGCGGGAGGCGCGGCCCACCTGGCGCTGGAGCGAGCGGAGGCTGGGGTCGTGTCACGCCCAAGATGCGCGCCTATCCATATTAAGGCACGGGGGCCTCGCAAGGGATAGAGGCGCATCTGTCATTCGTAAGAATAGCATCATTACATCATACATTACAGAAGGGATGAGTATATGAGTTGGCTTACGCTCGCCACACACTAAATTACAATTCCACACAAGAGTTCAAATATCAATATGAAGACAGGGTCCGACTACGGACAAAAACAAACGATAAAAGAGGATGCAATGATACTATCTCGCTAGCCCGAAGATCATGACCATGGCCCACTACTCATCTGGATAAGTCATGTACATCCTGCCTCTTTCCTTGTCCTACTCCCACTAGAGCTGCGTCACATCATCCTGCACGAACTAATCTGTACCTGTACCTGGATTGTTGTAGTAATCTGTGAGCCAAGGACTCAGCAATTATGCGCCTGGGTACCGAGACTATTCAAGCTTAAATGTTGGGATGGGGTATGTGTTAAGTTTGCGGCAGCACTAAGCATTTATGGTGGCTAAACTTACATAACATGAAGATAAATATATGTGGCCTACGATGAACGATCAAATCTAGAATGACCTCTATGAGATCCTGAACACTTACTTACGTCAATCATAACCCCACCGTGTTCTCTCTCGGATCATGTTCACGAGCAGACACGATCACGGTTACTCACATAGTTGGTGCATTTTATTTAGAGTTTACTTCAAGTTATCTATAACCGGGTGTTAAATAAATATCCAAGTTGCCACATAACCACGGGCACGGCTTTTCGAAAGATTTGACCCTGTAGGGGTGCTCCAACTAGTCCATCACAAATTAACCACACTCCGCGGGAATAGCCTCGACCACGGATCTCGTGATCATCCTAGGCAACTCCAAAGGAATTCCAACACCTCGAGTTAGCCCGAAGAAAGTCATAGCTCCTCACTCAAGACACTTGATAAAGGTAAAACAAGTCCAGCAAGACCAACCGGCAGGCCAGATCCCAATAGGAGTCGTGCGTATCCCTATCTTAGGGCACACCAGATGGGACTAGCTACAGGGAAAATCAATACTCAAGTTGCCTCGAGGCGGCCCCGCAGGCAGCCCGTTTTGGACCAACACTCATGAGGAGCACTGGCCCGGGTTGTTGATTAATTATCCACGGGGTAGCTAAGCCATATGCAATTTTATGAAGTTGTTAAGAAAATGTAGTACCAATGTTGGGTCTTGCCAGACAAGTTTTAATCTCAACCGAATAAACAAGGGGGTCCCCATAACAACCCCGAGCATGTTAGGAGCGCAAAGTATGGAAACATAACACCGGTAACAAGAAACTATGGCGGTAACAGCGGAACAAAACACCTAGCAAAAGTCCAAGCCTTCCACCAATACCAAGATATATATGTGCATTAAATTAATTAACAGATAATATTGTGATATGCCAAAAAACCATGTTGACACATGGAACAACCTGTACCTGCAACTAGAACGCTAGAAGAAGGGCTGAGCAGCAGTAACTTAGCCAATCAAAGGTTTGCTAGGATGTGGAAGGTTAGAGGCTATCATGGCAAAAAGGAGGTTTACATTCAAGTGGTAGGTAGCGCAATTGTAATGATAAGAGCGAGACAACTAGCAAGCGAAAATAGTATCGGGATCCGGGTACGATCATCTTGCCTGTTGGTTCTTCAGTGGAACAAGTAGCGGGATCCTCGTAGTTGTACTCGCCTAACTCTTGGTACTCAGGTTCAATGTTCGCGTCTATCCAGAAGAAACAGCAAGAATGAACAAGAAACCAAGTTGCAATGCCCAAGCAAGAATGATGCATGCTTATTTGAAGAGTTTTAGCATGGCAAACCTAACTAGTCAGGTTTCACATGCAAAGGATTGGTTATTAATGAATCTGGACAGAACCTTATGTTAAGTGATTTATACATGCATGAACATGGAAAATATGGATGCATCATGCAAAAACGATAAAAATTCATATCTAGAACGTAAGAAACAGAGTTACGGTTCCCACGATACGCTCACGACAAGATACGAAGGCAAAACACAAGACAAGAAGGACCTGGGCTATTCCTTGGCATTCCAAGGTATCCACTTGATAGGCAATGAGAAACCATCCACAACAGAGCCAAAGATCAACCAATTCCATGGAGTATAGCTCCCACAAGTCACAAAACAACAACATAGCAACTTTCATAGCCAGTAACTAGAGCTACAGGAATCCTACAACCACAAACAAGATATTGACAAAAACTACATAACATGCTTATCAACTTATCCAACTACACAATATGTAAAGGAGGCACAGATCCATAAGAATGAAGCTCACAAGTTGACATGATGAAACAGAAATCTGGGACTTAGTGAAAATAAAAAAATTCTGGAATCTGAGTTAACCTGATGGCAACTTGACAGCAGAAACTAATGGTGTTACAGACCGCCTCATGGCATTAAAATTAACAGGATGCTAGAGGACAACATCTACTTCAGATCACTAGCACTGATCTTGAGCTAATTCACAACATATTACAAGATAGCAACCACTCTTCATGGCATAAAAATAACAGCAGATTCCCAGACTTAGAAATATTTAGCATGTGAAAACAGTAACATTAAGTTAGCTACTTTGCAGCAAGTTTCCCACTTATGTGGGTGATTCTCATGTCAAACAAAAATACCATGGCATAAAAGGCATAAAACACTAACACTTCCATGATGGCACATACCCCAAAGCAAGCATGGATTGATTCGGCATCGCTCGATCAAACAAAGGGAAAAATCATCAAGAATCTGATCTTGCTCTGAATCATCTACCAAGGGTTCGCTGTCAATGCAATTTGAGTTGGCCAACTCCGGTGCCTCTATGTAAGAAGTATCTCTATTGGCAAGCTCTCATTGACATAATCCGGTGTAGGTGTAAAGTAGCATCACAGCAGAAAATAGCAGTTTTGCAAACTTGCTCAAAAGTGAAATCTAATTGCACCAATTGATTCCTTGGATCTTTCTACCCCAAAATCATGTATCATACCCATATATTCATATGAAGCATCATGACAACAAATACATAGCAAAAATATCCTCCACTCTTATAAGTGAAAACTTACTCTAAATGCTCATGTGCAAAAATGAACATGTCCAGATTTAGCAATATAGCTATGAATGGAAATGAACTAATATATCCTACAAAACATGGCACATGCTAATAAATAGTGTATGACAAGTGGGACATGGCCCACTTGTCACACACACACACACACCCAAACCTACACTCACAGTACCACACATACACACACATGGCAACATAGGCACAAGTGCATATGGCACATACACTCATGAAAACACACACACCCATGTGTGTGGGTGTTCATCACACACACACATATGCACACACATATATGCACTAAATCAGAAAAAGGAAAAAAAACAAAATCAACTACCTGTATGCACTAGTAGAATGTCGATCAGTACTCCCGGTCAGGATGTGCCTTTAGTAGCGGTTCCCCAGCCGGTACTAAAGGGTCGGGGCTAAAGGTCCAGACCTTTAGTACTGGTTGGACCACGGATCGGTACTAAAGGCCCACCACATGGCTGCCTGCGTGGGCTGGCGGTGGAGGACCTTTAGTACCGGTTGGTGATACCAACCAGTACTAAGTGTTCTTGTTTTTTTGGCTTTTAATTAGGTTTTAGTTTTCCTCTCTATTTATTGTGTTTTCCATTCATTTCAAATTTAATTTACGGTGTTACATACTGTAAACATTACACAAGTTGATGCATATATATATATGTAATATAATATACAATATCTCATACACAGTATATATACAAATGGAATTACACATCCATACATAGTATATATATAAATGGAATTACAAATGGACACCCAAAGAGAAGGAACCATCACAGGAACATAGCTGAAGTGAGATCCCTGAAGAATCTGCCAGGTATTGTCGGAGCTGGCCTCCAAACCTGCCATGTAGCGACGGGCGTGCTCGTTCTCCTTACTGACATGGTACTGTACCACCTCCGCGGGGGACTCAAGCCTCCGAAAACTCCGTGGCCCATGCGGCCGCCACCATAGAACCTCCGGGCTGACGATGGGTTGGCTCCTCACCAAGATGCGCCGCCCGGAAGGCAGCACCTCCCAGTACCAGCCCGACGGAGCCCAATCCCTGACAGGGCCCCTCGACTCAAGCAAGTGACCTCCTCCGGCAACTCGACGACGAGGATGCGGGATCGGCATCGTCGACGTCGAGAAGAAAAACTTAATTATGAAAACAAATTAAATAAAACTTAGCAAAACTAACACTTAGCATCTAACAAATTAAATAACACTTAACAAATTAAATAACACTTAGCGTCTAACAAAATTAACACATACCCTAATAACCTAAGAACCTACCTAACTAACTAACTAAACTAACTAAACTAACCTGATAACCTAACTAAGTAACTAACTAAATAGGGGTGATGTGTCGTGGTCGGGGTCAGGGTGTCGGGGCTGTCATGTAGGGGGTGTCGGGGGTGTCGTGTCGGGGTAGGGGTGCTGTTTCGTGCTCGGGGGTGTCGTGTCAGGGTGTCGTGTCGGGGTCAGGGTGTCGGGGGTGTCGTGTCGGGGTCGGGGTGCTGTGTCGTGGTCCGGGGTGCCGTGTCGGGGTGTCGTGTCGGGGTCGGGGGCGCCTAAACTAAACCTAAACTAAACCTAAAACTAAACTAAACCTAAACTAAATTAAACCTAAACTAAACCTAAACTAAACAAAATCTAAACTAAATTAAACCTAAACTAAACCTAAACTAGACGAAATCTAAATCTAAACTAAATTAAACCTAAACTAAACCTAAACTAAACCTAAACTAAACAAAATCTAAACTAAACAAAACCTAAACTAAACCTAAACTAAACCTAAACTAAAAAAAATCTAAACTAAATTAAACCTAAACTAAACCTAAACTAAACCTAAACTAAACAAAATCTAAACTAAATTAAACTAAATTAAACCTAAACTAAACCTAAACTAAACCTAAACTAAAACCTAAACTAAACAAAAAAACAGGGCAGACTCACGGCGGCAGCTTAGGGATGGGGGTGGCCGGCGGCAGGGGCGGGGCGGCCGGCGGGGCTGCGGCCGGCATCGGGGCGGCGCACGATGGCGGGGCGGCGGGATCGGGGCAGCGCGCGGCGTTGGGGCGGCGGGCAGCGGCGACGGCGGATTCCGGCAGCCTGTCGGCACGCAAATGACTTGTCCTGGTGCGTGGCTCGCACCGGGACGAGTCCTCCCTATTTATACGTGGAGGACCTTTAGTACTGGTGCGTGACGCGCATCAATACTAAAGACCCTTTAGTACCGATGCGAGACACGCACCGGTACTAAAGGTCCTCCGCAAAATCGCGCGGGGCGATGGACCTTTAGTACCGGTGCGTGGCTCTCACCGGTTCTAAAGGTTATTTAATTTATTATTTCTTTATTATTTTCAAAAAAACAAAACTTTAAAAAATCATAGAAAAAACTATGACTCCAATGTAAATAAATAATATATGAAAAAATATTAGAAAAATTTAAAGAATCTGTTTATGGCGTTTCCATGCATGTTTGAACAACTTAAACTGTTGTATAAGACAATTTGATTAAATGGCATTTGAAATGTCATA
Source organism: Hordeum marinum (assembly GCA_022496015.1). NCBI lineage: Eukaryota > Viridiplantae > Streptophyta > Magnoliopsida > Poales > Poaceae > Hordeum > Hordeum marinum. Next base: position 454,144,022 of record CM039678.1, read on the forward strand.
TCTCGAGTTTGAAAAGCAGTACAAATGAACTCTGAAAAGGTTGTAACTTGGCATGACATCATAATTCCACCCACATAGCAACTTCTAAAGAGTTGAGAGGGTTACCGCAAAAACTAGATGCACTTCGTGTACAAAATGGACAATCTCTTTCGAAGTATGAGGGTTTCGGACGAAAACTCGTCTATTACAAAGGGATTTAATTTTTAATAACTTATTTTAACTCCATACTTTTTTTGTGTTCAATATGCACCATTCAAAGGCACATCATCAATTTTCAACCCTTTCTGACTTCATTTGATATTTTTCATGCATTTAATGATTTATTTTGAGCTAAATGACCCTGAATTTTAAAAGCTGTACAAATGAACTCTGAAAAGGTTGTAACTTGGCATGACATCATAATTTCACCCACATAGCAACTTCTAAAGAGTTGAGAGGGTTATAGCAAAAACTGGATGCACTTCATGTACAAATTGGACAATCTCTTTTGAAGTATGAGGGTTTCAGACAAAAACTTGTCTATTACAAAGGGATTTCATTTTTAATAACTTATTTTAACTCCATACTTTTTGTGTGTTCAATATGCACCATTCAAAGACACATCATCAATTTTCAACCCTTTCTGACTTCATTTGATATTTTTCATGCATTTAATGATTTATTTTGAGCTAAATGATCCTAAATTTGAAAAGCAGTACAAATGAAGTCTGAAAAGGTTGTAACTTGGCATGACATCATAATTTCACCCACATAGCAACTTCTAAAGTGGATGCTTGGGTCAGACTTCACTCTGAAGGGAGTGATTGCATGAAACTTTTCATAATCTTCTGACATGTCTGTCTTGTCCTCCACTCCCACAATGTTTCTTTTCCCTGAAAGAACTATGTGGCGCTTTGGCTCATCGTATGATGTATTCGCTTCCTTATCTTTTTTTCTCCTCGGTTTGCTAGACATGTCCTTCACATAGAAAACCTGAGCCACATCATTGGCTAGGACGAATGAGTCGTCTGTGTATCCAAGATTGTTGAGATCCACTGTTGTCATTCCGTACTGCGGGTCTACCTGTACCCCGCCTCCAGTATATTTGACCCATTTGGATCGAAACAAAGGGACCTTAAGATCAGGTCCATAGTCAAGTTCCCATATATCCTCTATGTAACCATAATATGTGTCTTGAAAGTTGGTTGCATCATAACGGACACCACTATTTTGGTTGGTGCTCTTTTTATCTTGGGCGATCGCGTAAAATGTATTCCCATTTATCTCGTACCCTTTGAAAGTCGTTACAGTCGAACTTGGTGTCTTGGCCAACCAGTACAGTTCATCTGGAACATCGTTGTCATTGATGAGCTTTGTTTGCAACCAACCAGCAAAAGTCTCCATGTGTTTACATTCAATAAAGGGGTCAGACTGCTCTGGGTCCTTGGACCGTACAATATCCTTGTGTTCCTCCATATATGGAGTCACCAAGGTGGAATTTTGTAGAACCGTGTAGTGTGCTTGAGTGAAAGAATGCTCGTCCATATTTATTGCTTCTTTCTTTCCTAATGTGCCTTTTCCACCCAGTCTCCCCTCATGTCGTGATTCAGGAAGACCAATCGGCTTAATGTCAGGAACAAAGTCAACACAAAACTCAATAACCTCCTCTGTTCCATATCCCTTGGCGATGCTTCCTTCTGGCCTAGCACGGTTATGAACATATTTATTTAAGACTCCCATGAACCTCTCGAAGGGGAACATATTGTGTAGAAATACAGGACCCAGGATGTTAATCCCACACACGTACACCTGGTTTTTCCACACTGTAGAAGTTCATCAACTAGTAGCCTTAGGTAGACATCAATGTCGTTGCCGGGTTGCTTAGGGCCTTGGATGAGCACTGGCATCATAATGAACTTCCGCTTCATGCACAACCAAGGAGGAAGGTTGTAGATACATAGAGTCACGGGCCAGGTGCTATGACTGGAGCTCTGCTCCCCAAAAGGACTCATGTCGTCTGTACTAAGACCAAACCATAAGTTTGTTGCGTCAGCTGCAAAGTCCTCGAACTCCCTCTCAATTTTTCTCCACTATGACCTATCAGCGGGTGCTCTCAACATCCCGTCTTTCTTACGTTCTTCTTTGTGCCATCGCAACAACTTGGCATGCTCTTTGTTTTGGAACAAACGTTTCAACCATGGTATTATAGGAGTATACCACATCACCTTGGTAGGAACCCTCTTCATGTGGCGTTCGCCCTCCACATCACCAGGGTCATCGCGGGGGATCTTATAGCGGAGTGCACCGCATACCAGGCATGCATCCAAATTCTCGTACTCCTCACCGCGGTAGAGGATGCAGTCATTAGGGCATGCATGTATTTTCTGCACCTCTAATCCTAGAGGGCAGACGACCTTCTTTGCTTCGTACGTACTTTCAGGCAATTCGTTATCCTTTGGAAGCATCTTCTTTATCATTATCAGCAATTCTTGAAATCCCTTGTTAGTTACACCATTCTTCGCCTTCCATTGCAGCAATTCCAGCGTGGTACCCAGCTTTCCTGGTCATCTTCACAATTTGGATACAATAATTTCTTGTGATCCTCTAACATGCATTTCAACTTCAACCTCTCCTTGTCATTTTCATAGTTTCTCTTTGGATCAGCAATGACCCGACCCAAATCACCAGCGGGCTCATCTGATGCCTCTTATTCAGCTTCCCCCATTGATGCCTCTTCTTTAGCTTCCCCCATTGTTGTATCAGCGAAAGGATAGTTGTCATCATCCTCTTCTTCTTCATTGTCTTCCATTATAACCCCTCTTTCTCCGTGCTTGGTCCAACAGCTATAGCCGGACATGAAACCGAACTTCAGCGGGTGGTAGTGAAGGGTTTTTGAGGTAGAATAATTCCTATCATTCTTACAGTCACAACATGGACAACACATGAAACCATTCTGCTTGTTTGCCTCAGCCACACAAATAAAATCATGCAGGCCATTAAGAAACCCTGGACTTAGTGGGTCATCATACATCCATTGCCGGCACATGTTCACTACACAACATCGAAGTGACCAAATTAATACAACCTCATCATCACATTACAACCAAAAGTAGAGCTAGCAGTGACCAAATGTTATTACTTCAAATAATAGATACTTATAGTTCATACATACATCTCATAAAACAACATACAACTATCTAAAACATGTAAATGCAACCACAAATGCGATCATAATCAGAACTAAAGTAACAATTGAGCCAATGGCATAATGATACCAAGCCTCTTTATCAATGGCATATTTTCTAATCTTTCTAAGCTTCAAGCGCATTCCAGCCATCTTATTCTTGTGATCATCGACGATATCGGCAACATGCAACTCCAATACCATCTTCTCATCTTCAGTTCTTTTCAATTTTTCTTTCAAATGATCAATTTATTTTTAAACTTGTGTTAATTTCTCGAGCAGAATTGCATAGTCGGGTGGAATTTCTGGTACAACTACTTCCTATAGATAAAAACATCTACGCCAATTTGGTGGCATAATTAATTGTCATAGACATTAGATGATGTGAGAAATAGTTATAAAAGATAACGACATACCACATGTGAATCATAGACTGGACGAGGGCCGACATGGGCGGATACCATAACCATGACACTATAGAATAACTAACAATAATACAAGTAAGTAAATTGTACATGCAGCTATCTAAATCATACAAGTAATTTTAAAAAAGGTTTTAAGAAGAACAAGAGGCTCACCAAGGTGGTCGGTGCCGCGACGAGACGGTGCGGACGATCGACGGTGGTTAGGACGGCCGGGGATGGGAAGGCACCAAATAAACCACACCTACACATATGCAACCTAACAAGTTAATTTGAGCTCAAATTGCATATAAATCAAATAAACTCCCACATAATGATAACTCCTCCAAAACCTAGCTAAAACCCACAAATCACATATCTTTGAGAATACCACAAGCTAATCTAGCAATGAGAGATGAAGGAGAAAAGTTGCTAACCTTTATGAACACTTGGATAGATGGGGTGCCTTTAAATCTTGACAAATCCTTGGCAAAATGGAGGATGTGCTTCGAGGAAGAAGAAGAACAAGGGAGAAAACGGAGAAATGATCGAGCCCCTTCGATCGGCTGCGGACGAAGCGTATATGTAGGAAGTCTTTAGTACCGGCTGGTGACACCAGCCAGTACTAAAGGTTGCCCTTTAGTACCGGTACTAAAGATCGCTCACGAGCCGGTAGTAAAGGTTGCCCTGCTCCTAGCCGTTGGAGCCGGCAGGAACCAGGACTAATACCATCTTTAGTACCGACTCGTAACCAAACCGGGACTAATGCTTGGGATGAAAGGTCTGTTTTCTACTAATGATGTATACACATACACACACATACATGCCACATCTTAAGAGAACTAAAAGAAAAAAAACAAAAAGGGGGGGTATGGGGATCGAACCCTAGACCAACCGGTCTCACCCCCGAGCGCACACCACTGCGCCATGGCCTCGGATCTTAACAGAGGGAGGCAACTAGCCCACTAGTAAACACCACTACGCGCGTTACTGACAAAACTGAAGAAATCCTACGCACTACGGCGACAGCAACGACGACGTTGATTCCAGCGACCACACCGGCGTTCCGGCGATGCTATCGGGCACACACGAAGAAGGGAACTACGGGGTCTCATTCCTCTACTCATCCCACGACGAGGAGGACGGAGGAGAGCTCAAGCGCTCGCCTTTCTGACTGGCGGCGATGGACACGATGGCGACAACACAGCGGACCTACGCAGGGAAGAAGGGGCTACGGGGATCGGCTTCTCACGGAGGGGTTTTTGGAGGTGCGGAAACGCGGACGACGGCGAGACGGAGGGGAAGAAGAGGAAGAAGATGGCCGGCGACGATCTTCTCTGCTTGCGGATGATGGCGACGAGTGGGGTGCGCTCCAGGGGTGCTCCTCACCCCCTAACACCGGGAAGGGAATGCGGTGAGCACCCGCATGCTCCACGCCATCTCTGCCAGCGACGAGGCCACCGGAGAAGCAGCGACAACGGCGAAGACGACCGGCGCACCTACCTGAATTTCTCTGCTTTCTCTCTCTCCCGGAAGAAGGAGAAGAAAGGGGAGAAAGGAGAGGGAGAAGGGAGCGGCGGTGGCTGGAGGGGGAAGAGGAAGCCTAGGCGGAGGGGCACGCACGTCGAGTGGGGTTAAATACCCCCGAAGCTGACGGCGATGGACGGCAAAAGGGGACGGTGAGGACGCGCTCTCTCTGAACTCTGACGGAGATGACGGACGGGAGCAGGTGGCCGTCTACGCGGCTGGGCCCACTTCGGCGCCCCAGCTAGGCCGCGAGGGGAAGCCCAACTCCCTGCCTCTCTCTTTCACACTAAAAATAAAAAGGGGTTATTAAATAAAACCACATCCATCTAACAAAAAACCCACAGAATTATATAAAAGGTTTTTCTCAAAACCAAAAACACTTTTACAAACAAGAAATTAAGACCTATTTTATAAAAATAACTAGTTGATTTTTTAGAGCAACTAATTAAATGGTTTATTAGACAACAGCCCCTGGTTATTTTTAAAACCCCAATTCAGAAAGCTCAAACAGCAAAAGAACAACACTCACAGGTTTAAATATTATAGGCTATCTCCTGAACTTTTTTAACCAATTTAATTAGCAAGTTAAATTTGTTGATAAAATGACAAGGGAATAAAAGGGGTGTTAGTTTGGGTTGTTTGAAAAAGAATAAGAGAGGGGGAAGGAGAAGGAGTGTTGCACCACCCACACTCTAACCACATCACACAACACAAGAACACACCCAACCACAACAACGTCACATCACAAACAAAGGCATGGCATGATGAATGATATGATGCATGATGCATGAATGCATGAACAAGACATGGCATGACAAGGCTCAAACTCATATCATTAAACTCATGACAACAAGGTTCACTTAGGATACATGCCCAGCAAGGTAGGGACAGCACTTGGGCTGTCCCAACTCTCCCACACTACAAGAGGATCTCGACCCAAGATCTAGGAATGAAAGAACTCTGGAAATTTGGAATGGAGAAGGTCCTCGCGTTCCCAAGTAGCTTCTTTGTTAGAATGATGAGACCACTTCACCTTGAGGAACTTGATAAATTTGTTGCGAGTCTTACACTCAGTTTCTTCGAGAATTGCCACTAGATGCTCACGATAAGAGAGGTCTTCTTGGAGATTAATGTCTTGGAGGTCAATGGTGCGCTCTGGAGTCTTGAAGCACCTCCGGAACTGAGAAACATGGAAGACATCCTGCACATTTGTGAAATCTGGAGGAAGCTCTAGTTGATATGCAAGTCCACCTCTCTTGCCAACAACTTTGAAAGGACCAACAAAGCGAGGAGCTAGCTTCCCTTTAATTCCAAACCGCTGAGTGCCCTTCATGGGAGAGACTCTGAGATAGACTAGATCATCCACTTGAAAGGATACATCCTGATGTTTGCTATCATAATAGCTCTTCTGTCAGGACTAAGCTGCTTTGAGGTTCTCACGAAGGACACGGCACATCTCTTCTGCTTCAGTGATCATGTCATTGCCCAATATTTGACGCTCACCGGTTTTCGACCAGTTAAGCGGGGTACGATACTTCCCGCCATAGAGAATCTCGAAAGGGGCCTTGCCTGAGCTAGCCTGAAAGCTATTGTTGTATGAGAATTCAGCATATGGAAGGCAGTCTTCCCATTTCATGCCGAATGAAATCACACAGGCTCTGAACATATCTTCAAGGATCTGATTGACTCTCTCAACTTGACCACTTGTCTACAGATGGAACGCAGTGCTGAAATGGATCTTCGTACCCATAGCAGTCTGGAAGGACTCCCAAAACTTGGAAGTAAAGAGGCTTCCACGGTCAGATGAGATGAGCTGAGGAATACCATGCAAAGATACTATCCTTGACATATAAAACTCTGCAAGCTGAGCTGCCGAGATAGATTCTTTGACTGGCAGGAAATGAGCAACTTTTGTCAGCTTGTCAATAACCACAAAGATGGTATCGTTGCCTCTCTTGGACTTGGGAAACCCAGTGACGAAATCCATCTCCACATCATCGAATTTCCACTCTGGGATAGGCAAAGGCTGAACAAGACCTAATGGACGTTGATGCTCCGCCTTCACTCTGCGACAAACATCACGCTCGTTCACGAACTGAGCAATTTCACATTTCATGCGAGTCCACCAGAAGGTTTGCTTGAGATCTTGATACATCTTGGAGCTGCCTGGGTGACTGGATAGAAGAGAATTGTGTGCGTCGTCCATGATAACTTTTCCGAGATCACCTTTTGGGACCACCAGACGGTCCTCAAAGAACAAGGTGTCTTTGTCATCAACGCGAAAGCACTTATACTTAGGAATTCCCTTGGCCACACCTTTCTTCACTTTCTTCACCATAGCATCAAGAAGTTGCGCTTGGTGAACCTGATCTTCCAGAGTCGGAGAAACTGGAAGATTGGCAAGAAATCCTTGCGGAATCATTTGAAGGTTGAGCTTGCGGAAGGCTTCACAAAGCTCGGGTTGAAGAGGCTTCAGGATGAGACTGTTGCAATATGCCTTACGGCTGAGCGCGTCTACAATGACGTTTGCTTTTCCAGGAGTATACTCAATGCTTGGATTGAAGTCCTCAAGCATTTCCACCCAACGAGACTACCGAAGATTGAGATTGGGTTGAGTGAAAATGTACTTCAGGATCTTCTGATTGGTATATACCTCAACTGGTCTACCCAACAACAAATGCCTCCAAGTCATTAGAGCATGCACAACTGCCACCAACTCGAGATCATGAGTTGGGTAGTTCTTCTCGGCAGGCTTCAACTGACGCGAGATATAAGCAACAATCTTCTTATCTTGCATGAGAACACCACCAAGACCTTGGAGAGAAGCATCATAGAATACTTGGAAAGGCTTTGACTACTCAGGAGGAACAAGAACTGGAGCTGAAGTCAGTCTCTGCTTGAGCGTATTGAACGCCACATCACACTCAGGAGACCACACATACTTGACACTCTTCTGGAGGAGATTGGACAGAGGCTTAGCAATTTTATAGAAGTTCTCCACGAATCTTTTGCAATAACTAGCAAGCCCTAGGAAGCTACGAAGCTGCTTCACATTCTAAGGAGGCTCCCACTTCAAGATTGCCTCAACTTTCTCAGGGTGCACTTTAATTCCCTCGGCAGATATCACAGGCCCAAGGTACACCACTTCGTTGAGCCAAAACTCACACTTGGAAAACTTGGCATAAAATCGATGCTCCCTTAACTTGTCAAGCACAAGGTGGAGATGCTCTACATGCTCTTCTTCTGTCTTCGAGAACACAAGGATATCATCCAAATAGACCAAGACGAACTCATTCTTGAAAGGAGAGAAAATGAAGTTCATCATTATTGAGAAGGTTGGAGGAGCATTTGCAAGACCAAACGACATGATGGTGTACTCATAAGAGCCAAAACTCGTTGTGAAAGCGGTCTTAGGAATGTCTTCTTCGCGAATGCGAATCTAATGATAACCCATGCGAATATCAAGCTTCGAGAAAACCTTGGCACCTTTCAGTTGTTCAAACAACTCATTGATGTTGGGAAGTGGGTACTTGTTTCTGATTCTCTTCTTGTTCAATGGATGGTAATCGACACAAAGCCGGTCCGTGCCATCTTTCTTCTTGACAAACAGAACACCACAACCCCATGGAGAAGAACTTGGTCTGATCAGAGCCAGACGCTCTTGTTCATCTAGCTACTTCTTCAACTCTTTCAGCTCTTCGGGGCCAAGTTTATAAGGGCGCTTGCAGACTGGTTTAGTTCCAGGCTCGAGATCAATCACGAACTCGACTGGCCGGTGCGGAGGCATTCCTGGCAATTCTTCTAGAAAGACATCTTCATACTCACAAACCACCAGAATTTGAGAAATCGCCGAGATTTCACCCTTCTCATTAAGAGCAAAGAGACGGATTGTGTCATCGCGAGCCACGAAAATAATGACATCTTTTGAAGGATGAGTCGGCTTGACTTCCTTTGCTTTACAATCAACATATGCCTTATTCATAGCTAGGAAATCCATGCCAAGGATGAGATCAATATCGGAATTACCGAGAACAATTGGAGAAACCAGAAAAGAATAATTGCCCATCTTGATGGACGCATCCCGAACCACCATTTTTGAGCTGAGACGCTTCCCGGGGGACACAACTTGCAATGCATTTGGCAAAAACTCCATGGTAAAACCATCTTTTGCCACAGAAGGATATGACATGAAACAATGCGAAGCACCAGTATCAAACAAGACTTTTGCAGGAATAGAATTAACTGAGAGATTACCCATGATCACTTGAGAAGAATCCTCTGCCTCTGCTGCATTCACCATATTCACTCTTGCGGTCTTGGGATTATGCTTCACCATTGCATTGCCTGGAGGTCTGACTTGAGGAGGAGGCGGAAGATGCCGCTGGTTGCACTTGTTTGCATAGTGACCCTTCTGGCCACACTTGTGACAAGTCACCTCAGAAAGCGGACGAACATTGCGTGGAGGAGGAACAAGAATTGCCTTGGATGCCTGGGGTCTCTGCTGAAATCCTAGGTTGGGTGGGTTGGAAGAACCACGGCCACCGAACTGCTTCTGCTGCTAAGGAGGACGAAACGGAGGAGGATTTGGCACCCAATACTTCTACTGCTTAGGAACCATCTGAGAGTTGGAAGAAGATGAATATGAATCCCTTGAACACTTCCTTGAGTTCTCCAACTTGAGCTGAGTTGCCTCGACCTTCAAAGCCATGTTGTAGAACTGATCAAACTCATGAGGCTCTTGAAGAACTAGGCCTGGCAGAAGCTCATCCTTGAGACCACCTCTGAACTGATTGATCATCGTCTTGTCATTTGGAACATCTTGCTTAGCATCGCGGGCTAGATTCTGGAACTCGATGTTGTACTGATAGACAGACTTGCTTCCTTGCTTCAGGTGCCTGAACTTCTCACGCATCTCCTCGACAAAGCTTGTCGGAATGAAATGGGCCCTGAAGTCACGATGGAAATCGTCCCAAGTAACAACACGATCGCCCCTGGAATCCTTGTACTGCTGCCACCAATCAGCTGCTTGACCCTTGAGATGGAATGATGCAAATCTGACAAAGTCCTCTAGCCTGACATTGCTGCACTCAAAATGCTTACCCATATCATGGAGCCAATCATCAGCATCAAAAGGCTGCTCACAACAGGTGAAAGACTTGGGTTGGTTGGCAAGGAACTGATTGAGCGTCGCAAACTGAGGTTGATTCTGAAAATTCCCTTGAAAGCCTTGCTAACCCTGATCTCTTTCTTGCAATAGCCTGAGAAACATCCGAGTGTTCGCATTGGTTGCAGCCATCACAGCTTGCCAAGCTTCTAGAGGAGGAGGCGGAGGCGGGGGTGGTGGAACATCAGCCTGCTCCTCACCATGACCCGGATTGTTGTGAGTTGGTGGATCCATCCTCAACATGGACAAACACATTAGCACCTCATTGATAAGATGAATTCAATAGCTGAATCAAATGCTTGAAAGAAATTGAACAATTAACGTCACAGCCTTCCTACTGAACAATTAGTAAGAATGCTTTCTTCGGTTTCGCGATAACATCATCAGATATAGAAGCCACTTGCAATAACACAAAAGTATTGAGCTAATGCTTGGAACAAATGTATATGCCCACATACATCTGTAGAAGATGATCCTAGATAACTACAAGATTTCCCACCTAAGAACTTCCGAAAACTTTCTGGTTATGCAATCCGGTGTGGGGGATACAAGGAGGAAATATCTCACACAACTAGAAATCCTACACGCCAACTGTATCCATCCTTCAACACATAACCAGAGACTTTCGCAAATTCATCTAACTCGAATCCTCGAACTCACAACGATACTAAACCATGGTGGTACCCTGGACGCCTCCCCAGTACTGGGTGACTCCGACCTTATCTCACCACGAAAAGTATTGAAGTAATTCCGAACACTCTCCGTCCTGAGATATCAAGGAAGCTGAATGATAATGATGTGCCAACATTCCCTAGAGCTCGACTCCGTAGAAGAAATCAAGGCAGACAGGAGGCACCAAGACAAAACCATGTCACATCGGTATCATATAGACTCCAAAATACCCGCGTGGTCCTAAAAATATTTTGAGCAAGAAGAGGAGCTCACCAGAGCAGAGAAGAGAAGTAAAAACAATCCTACTCTCCGATATAACTAGACTCAAAATAGTTTTTACTAGACTCGACTTGGCCAAGTTCGATCAAGCAAAGGCTCCTATCGTCGTATGGCTCTGATACCAACTTTTCACGCCCAAGATGCGTGCTATCCATATTAAGGCACGGGGCCTCGCAAGGGCTAGAGGCGCATCTTGTCGTTCGCAAGTATAGCAGCATTAAATCATACATTACAGAAGGGATGAGTATATGAGTTAGCTTACACTCGCCACACACTAAATTACAATTCCACACAAGAGTTCAAATATCCATATGAAGACAGGGTCCGACTACGGACGAAAACAAACGATAAAAGCAGATGCAATGATACTATCTCGCTAGCCTGATGATGACGACCATGGCCCTCTACTCATCCTGATAAGTGACGTACATCATGCCTCTTTCCTTTTCATACTCCCACTGGAGCTACGTCATATCATCCTGCACGAACTCATCTGTACCTGTACCTGGATTGTTGTAGTAATCTGTGAGCCACAAGGACTCAGCAATCATGCGCCCGGGTACCAAGACTATTCAAGCTTAAATGTTGGGATGGGGTATGTGTTTAGTTTGCAGCAGCACTAAGCATTTATGGTGGCTAAACTTACGTAACATGAAGATAAATATATGTGGCCTACGATGAACGATCGAATCTAGAATGACCTCTATGAGATCCTGAACACTTACTTACGTCAATCGTAACCCCACCGTGTTCTCTCTCGGATCACGTTCACGAGCAGAGACGATCACGGTTACTCACACAGTTGGTGCATTTTATTTAGAGTTTACTTCAAGTTAACTATAACCGGGTGTTAAACAAATATCCAAGTTGCCACATAACCGCGAGAACGGCTTTTCGAAAGATTTGACCCTGCAGGGGTGCTCCAACTAGTCCATCACAAATTAACCACACTCCACAGGAATACCCTCGACCACGGATCTCGTGATCATCCTAGGAAACTCCAAAGGAATTCCAACACCTCGAGTTAGCCTGAAGAAAGTCAGAGCTCCTCATGCAAGACACTCGATAAAGGTAAAACAAGTCTAGCAAGACCACCCAGCAGGACAGATCCCAATAGGAGTCGCACGTATCTCTGTCTCAGGGCACTACCAGATGGGACTAGCTACAGGGAAACCAATCCTCAAGTTGCCTCGAGGCGGCCCCGTAGGCAGCCTGTTTTGCACCAACACTCATGAGGAGCACTGGCCCGGGTTGTTGATTAATTATCCAAGGGGTAGCTAAGCCCTATGCAATTTTATTAAGTTGTTAAGCAAATGTAGTACCAATGTTGGGTCTTCCCAGACAAGTTTTAATCTCAATCGAATAAACAAGGGGGTCCCCATAACAACCCCGAGCATGTTAGGAGCGCAAAGTATGGAAACATAACACCGGTAACAAGAAACTATGGCGGTAACAGCAGAACAAAACACCTAGCAAAAGGCCAAGCCTTCCACCAATACCAAGATATATATGTGCATTAAATTAATTAATAGATAATATTGTGATATGCCAACAAACCATGTTGATACATGGAACAACCTATACCTGCAACTAGAACTCTATAAGAAGGGCTGAGCAGCGGTAACTTAGCCAATCAAAGGTTTGCTAGGATGTGGAGGGTTAGAGGCTATCATGGCAAAAAGGAGGCTAGCATTCAAGTGGTAGGTAGCGCAATTGTAACGATAAGAGCGAGACAACTAGCAAGCGAAAATAGTATCGGGATCCGGGTACGATCATCTTGCATGTTGGTTCTTCAGTGGAACAAGTAGCGGGATCCTCGTAGTTGTACTCGTCTGGCTCTTCGTACTCAGGTTCAATGTTCGCGTCTACCCAAAAGAAACAGCAATAATAAACAAGCAACCAAGGTGCAATGCCCAAACAAGAATGATGCATGCTTATTTGAAGTGTTTTAGCATGGCAAACCTAACTAGTCATGTTTCACATGCAAATGATTGGTTATTAATGAATCTAGAAAGAACCTTATGTTAAGTGATTTAGACATGCATGAACATGGCAAATATGGATGCATCATGCAAAAACGATAAAAATGCATATGTAGAATGTAAGAAACGGAGTTACGTCCCACGATACGCTCACGACAAGATACGAAGGCAAAACACAAGACAAGAAGGACCTAGGCTATTCCTTGGCATTCCAAGGTAGCCACTCGATAGGCAATGAAAAACCAACAACAATAGAGCCAAAGATCAAGCAATTCCATGGATTATAGCTCCCACAAGTCACAAAACAATAAAACAAACAATCTTCCACAAAACAGCAACATAGCAACTTTCACAGCCAATAACTAGAGCTACAAGAATCCTACAACCACAAACAAGGTATTGACAGAAACTAAATAACATTCTTATCAACTTATTCAACTACACAATCTGGAAAGGAGGCACACATCAATAAGAATGAAGCTCACAAGTTGGCATGATGAAACAGAAATCTGGGACTTTGTGAAAATAACAGTTTTCTGGAATCTGAGTTAACCTGATGGCAAGTTGACAGCAAAAACTAATGTTGTTAGAGACCACCTAATGGCATGAAAATTAACAGGATGCTAGAGTACAACATCTACTTCAGATCACTAGCACTGAGCTTGAGCTAATTCACAACATATCACAAGATAGCAACCACTCTTCATGGCATAAAAATAACAGCAGATTCTCAGACTTGAAAATATTAAGCATGGTGAAAACACTAACATTAAATTAGCTACTTTGCAGCAAGTTTCCCACTTATGTGGGTGATTCTCATGTCAAACAAAAATACCATGGCATAAAAGGCATAAAACACTAACACTTCCATGATGGCACATGCCCCAAAGCAAGCATGGATTAATTTGTGCAAAAATGACAAAGTAGCATCACAGCAGAAAATAGCAGTTTTGCAAACTTGCTCAAAAGTGAAATCTAATTGCACCAATGGATTCCTTGGATCTTTCTACCCCAAAATCATTTATCATACCCATATATTCATATGAAGCATCATGACAACAAATACATAGCAAAAACATCCTCCACTCTTATAAGTGAAAACTTACCCTAAATGCTCATGTGCAAAAATGAACATGTCTAGATTTGGCAATATATCTATGAATGGAAATGAACTTATATATCCTACAAAACATGGCACATGCTAATAAATAGTGTATGACAAGTGGGACATGGCCCACTTGTCACACACACACACACACCCAAACCTACACTCACAGTACCACACATACACACACATGGCAACATAGGCACAAGTGCATATGGCACATACACTCATGAAAACACACACACCCATGTATGTGGGTGCTCATCACACACACACATATGCACATGTATATGCACAAATGCATATATGCACATACACATGCATGTGACACCACACTCGCACACATACACTCACATACACATCTCTCTAAATCAGAAAAAGGAAAAAAAACACAATCAACTACCTGTATGTATACACATACACATACATGCATGCCACATCATAAGAGAAAGAAAAGAGAAAACACAAAAAGCGGCGTATGGGGATCGAACCCCAGACCCACTGGCCTCACCCCCGAGCGCACACCACTGCACCACGGCCTCGGATCTTAACAGAGGGAGGAAAATAGCCCACTAGTACACACCACTACGTGCGTTACTGACAAAACTAAAGAAAACCTACGCCCTACGACGACAACAACGACGGCGTCGATTCCGGCGACCACACCGGCGTTCCGGCGATGCTATCGGGCACACACGAAGAAGGGAACTACGGGGTCCCATTCCTCTACTCATCCCGCGACGAGGAGGACGGAGGCGAGCTCAACCGCTCGCCTTTTTGACTGGCAATGATGGACACGGCGGCGACAACACGGCGGACCTATGCAGGGAAGAAGGGGCTGCGGGGATCGGCTGCTCACCGAGGAGTTTTTGGAGGCGCGGAAACGCGAATGATAGCGACACAGAGGGGAAGAAGAGGAAGAAGACGGCCGGCGACGATCTTCTCTACTTGTGGACGACAGCGACGAGCGGGGCGTGCTGCAGGGGTGCTCCTCACCCCCTAAAACAGGGAAGGGAATGCGGCGAGCACCCGCGTGCTCCACGCCATCTCTGTCGGCGACGAGGCCACCGAAGAAGCGGCAATGACGACGAAGATGACCGGCGCACCTACCTGAATTTCTCTGCTCTCTCTGTGCACCCGGAAGAAGAAGGAGAAGAAAGGGGAGGAAGGAGAGGGAGAAGGGAGTGACGTAGGCTAGAGGGGCAAAGAGGAACCCTAGGAGGAGGGGCAGGCACGTCAAGGGGGGTTAAATACTCCCGGAGCTGACGGCGATGGACGGCGAAAGGGGACGGCGACGACGCGCTCTCTCTTTGAACTTTAACAGAGACGACGGACGGGAGTAGGTGGCCGTCTGCGCGGCTGGGCCAGCTTCGGCACCCCAACTGGGCCACAAGGGGAAGCCCAACTCCCTGCCTCTCTCTTTCTCACCGAAAATAAAAAGGGGTTATTAAATAAAACCACATCCATCTAACAAAAACCCCACAGAATTATATAAAAGATTTTTGTTAAAACCAAAAACACTTTTACAAACAAGAAATTAAGACCCGTTTTATAAAAATAACTAGTTGATTTTTTAGAGCAACTAATTAAATGGTTTATTAGACAACAGCCCCTGGTTATTTTCAAAACCCCAATTCAGAAAGCTCAAACAGCAAAAGAACAACACTCACATGTTTAAAATATTATAGGCTATCTTCTGAACTTTTTTAACCAATTTAATTAGCAAGTTAAATCTTTTGATAAAATGACAAAGGAATAAAAGGGGTATTAGTTTGGGTTGTTTCAAAAAGAATAAGAGAGGGAGAAGGAGGAGTGTTGCACCACCCACACTCTAACCACATCACACAACACAAGAACACACCCAACCACAACAACATCACATCCCAAACAAAGGCATGGCATGATCAATGATATGATGCATGATGCATGAATGCATGAACAAGACATGGCATGACAAGGCTAAAACTCATATCATTAAACTCATGACAACAAGGTTCACTTAGGATACATGCGCAACAAGGTAGGGACATCACTTGGGCTGTCACAGGTCATCGTCCTCCCTCCCTCTGGAGGACGTGGCCATGGCATCGGCCGACGGTTGCCGTGATGCTGGCCGGCAGCAGGCGGCGGGGAGGCACGGCGAGGGCGGATCTGGGTCGGGGCTGCCCGGATCCGTCCGTTCCCGGTGGCGGCAAGGGCCGAGGCGGCCGGTGGCGGAGCTTCGGGCTCCCATGGGGGCATGGATAGGGAAGAGAGAGGGGTTAGGCGAAGGAGAGAAGAGAAGGAGAAGAGAGAAGGAGAGGGAGGAGGAGGTCCAGCCAGGGGCTCCGGCGACGGTGGTTGGGCGTGGCGACGGTGGGGCGGCGGTTGCTGGTGGCGGAGCGCTGATGGGGGGCTGGCGAGGAGCTTTGGGCGAGAGCCATGGGATGCGGGGCTGCTCTGTGGTCGGACGGACTTTTCCGGGTTGGCCGTCGGACATCTCCGGTTGGGAGGGTTTGGGCGATTTTCAGCCCCAGATCTCAGATCTGAGGGCTGAAAATGGCTATGGAGGTGGAATTTCAAGGGAGAAGCAGGTGGAGCTAGTAGGTGGGGTTTTCTAGGGGTGTGGCTGGAATTTTACATGGGGGAAATCCTACAGAGTGAGGGGGCTCTCTCCATGGGGGTTTGAATAGGGAATGGCACTAGGGGTTGACTGAGTCTTGTCCGTCCGATCATGATCCGATGACTACGAATGGAGGAGGGCCAAGTTGGGCTAGCGGGCTGTGAAGTTAGGCAAGGTGGGGAAGAGAGAGGGGTTGTGGCCCGTGACACAAAGTTTTAAAACACCGAAAAATGCTCGACGAATTACCGATGACCGCATTGCTATGCTTGACTGATGGGGTATCAAACGAACTCGGAATGCTACGAAATTTGGCAGGCGGCCTACCTGCAATATAGCAAGACAGCACACTAAGTTTCGACCCAATCTGAGAATATTTTTTGCGCTCTTTAAAAACGGTTTTTTTAACGATGTCGCGGGCGCGGGCGTGTGTGGTTGGTCTAGAAACGGTCGACGATACGAACGGAGAGAACCAGCAACTACCAAAGGATGCAAGTTTTCGAAAACGAGTGACGATGCCATGCAGATGACGCAAATGATGCGATGATGAATGCAACAACCAAACGAATCATAGATGAGAATGGAAATAAAAGGGGAATCTTCTAGAGCATCGGTCCCGGGCTGTTACAAAGATGAAGGCTATTACTTCCTTGTCTAAGCCGGCGTGCATCAATGGTGTTCAACGCCTGGCGGGTCGTATTGCTGCACTAAGCCAGTTCATAAGCCGTCTGGGCGAGAAAGCTATTCCCCTATATCAGATGATGAAAATGACAGATGACTTTGTCTTGATCAAGGCTGCAGACGAGGTGCCTGAAGCACTCAAGAAGCAATTGGCTGAGCCGCCGGTCTTGGCTGCTCTGACTGAGAAAGAACCTTTGCTCTTGTACATGGCGGCTAATAACAGGTAGTCAGTGTTGCGATTGTTGTGGAGTGTAAGGAGGCAGGGAAAGAGTATCCCTTACAGTGGCCGTTTACTATGTCAGCGAGGTCCTGATAGAATCCAAGCAAAGATCACTGTGGTTAACTCTGCCCCGTTGGGAGATATTATCCAAAATAGAGAGGCCACTGGCAGGATTGCTAAGTGGGCACTTGAGCTTGGGCCCCTCAATTTGAAATATGCACCTCATACAGCTGTCAAGTCTCAAGCCCTGGTGGACTTCATAAACGATTGGACAAATAGTCAATTGCCTAAGGAGAAGCCGAACAACACATACTGGACGATTCACTTTGATGGATCCAGGCAATTGGAAGGCTCAGGGGCTGGAGTTGTTTTAACTTCCCCACGAGGTGAAAAATTCCGTTATGTATTGAGGCTAATGTTTCCTTGTACTAACAATGCAACAGAATATGAGGCTTTGCTTCATGGGCTGCGGGTGGCCAAAGAGATGAACTTGAGCCGGGTCAGATGTCTTGGCAACTCAGACCTAGTGGCTCAACGAGTCTCTGGCACATGGGACTCAAGGGACCCTCGTATGGTGGCTTACCGCCAGGCGGTTCATGTTGTTGCTGGCCATTTCAAGGGTTATCAGGTGGATCATATTGATTGATGCAAGAATGAGGCGGCCGATGCATTGTCCAGGCTGGGGTCTCGGCGTAAGCCGGTGCCGCCTAATGTGTTCTTGGACGTATTGCATCACTCGTCTGTCAAGTTACTGACGGAGGAGGATTTGGCTATACCTGACCCGGAGGGGCAATTGGTAGCAGCTCTCCGTGCAATCCCTGATTGGATGTTGCCTTACCTAGCGTACTTAACCCACGGTGATTTGCCCCAAGATGAGACTCTGGCGCGACAGATCACAAGGCAGTCTAAGTCTATGATTACCAAAGACGGCGAGTTGCATCGGCGTAGTGTGACTGGTGTTTTTTAGCGTTGTGTTACTCCGGATGAGGGCCATGAGATCTTGCAAGAAATCCATGCTGGTGATTGTGGTCATCATGCCGGGTCAAAATCATTGGTGGCCAAGGCTTTCCACCATGGTTTCTACTGGTTAACAGCTCGTAAAGATGCAGAGGATTTGGTCAATAAGTGTGAAAGGTGTCAGTAATTTGGGGGTCGTGCTCATGTGTCGGCTCAAGAACTATGGATGATTCCAATCACCTGGCCGTTTGTGGTCTGGGGACTTGATATGGTAGGACCTTTCAAAAGGTCCAAGGATAAGAAGACCCACCTCTTGGTAGCAGTTGACAAGTTTACTAAGTGGGTTGAGACTGAGTCGGTTAGTAAGTGTCATGCTGCAACAACTGTTCAGTTCGTCAAGAAGCTGATTTTTTGGTTCGGCTATCCACTTAGTATCATCACTAATAATGGTAGAAATCTGTCCAAGGGGCTATGAAGGATTTCTATGATGAGGAGCATATCTGTCTTGATATATCTTCAGTGGCTCAGCCGCAGTCTAATGGCCAAGCTGAGCATGCTAACCAGGAAATTTCGAGAGGCATCAAACCCCGGGATATGGTTCCTTTGGAGCACATGCCGGGTTGTGTGGTGGAGGAGTTGCCGTCTGTTCTTTGGAGCATAAGAACCACCCCCAACAGGTCTACAGGCTTTACGCCTTTATTCATGGTTTGTGGCGCAGAGGCTGTTCTCCCCAGTGATATTCATCATGACTCGCCCAGAGTAGCAGCTTGCGTAGAAACGGATAATGAGGTGGTGCGTCATGATGCTTTGATGCCTTGGATGAAGAGCGAGATCTTACAGGAGCTCGTTCAGCGATTTATCAGCAAGACAGGTGTCACTATCGTAGCTGCAGGGTCAAGACCCGGATGTTCCAAGTGCTAGGAAGTATTAGTATTGGTCTAGGAGTCCTTATTAGTCTATGTTTACTTTCCTTGCACCTCAAGTCTTGTGTAATATACATATAGATGCCCCTTGGGGCTTCAATACAAATAAGTTGCTTTCCTAACATGGTATTAGAGCTTAGGTAAAAAAATCGGGCACCACAACTCGCCCTCCCACTACAGATTGCTTTGCAGGTCCGGCCGCTACTAGACAATCATCCCACTACAAATGGATCCTGGTCCCGCTGTAGATGTCACCCGGTCGCTGATCTGATCGACGTGCATGCAGCAGGTCTCCCATCCGGATCTATGTGCCTGCCAGATTGATCCCGTCGGTGTACCCTTGCTTCCATCTGTTTTGGGCCGCCTCGCGATTTTCTGTCCAAATAGGGCAAAGCCACCAAAGGTCAAGGTCTTCAGATCGGGCACGCTGCTATTTGTCCATCCGTCCACCTCGTCTCGACCCCAACTCGTGCAGCTCATGCCAGCTGCTCTGTGCTGCTAACATTAGTTGGGCGCTCCTTTCTATATGTGCTTGCATGATGCTGCTCTTGTTGGAAATATGCCCTAGAGGCAATAAATAGAGTGTTTATTATTATATTTCCTTGTTCATGATAATCGTTTATTATCCATGCATAATTGTATTGATTGGAAACACATTACATGTGTGGGTAAATAGACAACACTTTGTCCCTAGTATGCCTCTAGTGAACTAGCTCGTTGATCAAAGATGGTCACGGTTTCCTAGCCATTGACATGTGTTGTCATTTGATAACGGGATCACATCATTAGGAGAATGATGTGATGGACAAGACCCAAACTACAAACGTAGCATATGATCGCGTCAAGTTTATTGCTACTGTTTTCTGCATCTCAAGTATATGTTCCTATGACCATAAGATCATGTAACTCACGAACGCCAGAAGAGTGCCTTGTGTGTATCAAACGTTGCAAAGTAACTGGGTGACTATAAAGGTGGTCTACAGGTATCTCCAAAGGTGTCTGTTGAGTTGGCATGGATCAAGACTGGGATTTGTTACTCCGTGTGACGGAGAGGTATCTCTGGGCCCACTCGGTAATACAACATCACAATAAGCCTTGCAAGCAATGTGACTAAGTGTTGGTCACAGGATCTTGTATTACGGAACGAGTAAAGAGACTTGCCGATAACGAGGTTGAACTAGGTATGCAGAAACCGACGATCGAATCTCAGGCAAGTAACATACCGAAGAACAAAGGGCACATCATACGGGATTAACTCGATCCTTGACTTAGAGGTTCGACCGATAAAGATCTTCATAGAATATGTAGGAACCAATATGGACATCCAGGTCCCTCTATTGGTTATTGATCGTAGAGGTGTCTCGGTCATGTGTACATAGTTCTCGAACCCGCAGGGTCTGCACACTTAAGGTTTGGTGATGTTTCGGTAGTATAGAGTTATGTATGGTGGTGACCGAAGGTTGTTCGGAGTCCCGGATGAGATGCCGGATGTCACGAGGATCTCCGGAATGGTCCGTAGGTAAAGATTTATATGTAGGAAGTCCTATTTTGGTTGCCGGAAAAGTTTTGGGCTCATCGGTAGTGTACCGGGAGTGCCGGTAGTGTACCGGGAGACCATCGGGAGGGGTATTTCGACCCAAGAGGCTACATGGGCTGTGGGAGAGTGGATACCAGCCCTTAGTGGGCTGGTGGAAGTCTCACACGAGGCCCATGCGTCTGGGAGAGAAAACCCAAAGAGATAAGGTGGAAAAAAAGGCAAAATAGGGAGGAATCCTAGTCCTACTACGATTGGAGGAGGAATCCTCCTCTCCCACTTGGTTTGGCCGAACCAAGGGCTGGTCCCTTGAGGTCCAAGCCTCCTCCTCTCTTCCTCCTATATATACTGGAGGTTTTAGGGTTTTTGGCACTAGATTTTCAGCCACGTGCTACCCGTTCCTCCAGTGCATAGTTTCTCCTCTAGATCGAATTTCTGCAGCGCTTATGCAAAGCCGTGCCGGAATAGCTCCACCACCATCGCCGGAGCACCGTCACGCTGCCAGAGAACTCTTCTACCTCTCCGCTCCCTCTTGCTGGATCAAGAAGGCGGAGATCGTCATCAAGTTGTATGTGTGCTGAACGCGGAGGTGTCGTCCGTTCGGTGCTTGATCGGGACGGATTGTGTTTGGATCGCGGGACGCTCGGCGATTTGGATCGCGAAGACGTTCGACTACACTAGCCGCGTTTCTTAACGCTTCCCTCTTAGCGATCTACAAGGGTATGTAGATGCACTCTCCCTCTCGTAAATGCTCATCACCATGGATAGGTCTTCCGTGAACGTAGGAAATTTTTTTGTTTCCCATGCGACGTTCCCCAACAGCTATGCCACTCCTCTAAGCTAGCTTGTGTGCTGCATCTCGTGCTCCCCATGCCCGTCTTCTACTGCTAGTGTGCTGCTGCTGTGCATGCGTACTCCTATGTCTACTGCCGCTTGGCCTGCTGCTACTCCGCTATTTTGGCTTCTTATTTTCTTCCGTTGCTCTCGCATCTAGTCTCGAGTTTAGTCTATGCTTCTAGCTTTATATATTTTTCATTGCGTCCATCAAATTTGTTGATATTGTGTGTTTCTCATGCCATGCGAGTCCACCAAACTTTTTTCCGTCAGCCTTTTTCCGGTCATTGTCCTCTCAATAGGATTTCTGTGGCCTCTCTTTGCATTGTTGATCTAATCCCATTCTCTTGCCGCCGAGCTTCTTTCCCCATCGGTTTTCATGGGCCATGGTTCTTTAAGCAATGCTTCATTCTCTTGACATGCCATCTTATTTTGACAACCCATCTTCTCCTGATACTTCTCTTGTATCTTCTATTGATGCGGTGTCTTCCTCTGATGTGCCATCTCTTTGTTATCCCCTCTGGCGACTTGACAGGTTTTGAAGACTCTTCATGCTACAACAACACTCTCAAGATGCGGATTTGGATTATCATTATTTTCTAGTATTACACTTCTTCAAATGCAATGCTATTGCATACGCTTTGTATTTGAGGGGGGCTGTTAGGAAGTATTAGTATTGGTCTACGAGTCCTTGTTAGTCTATGTTTACTTTCCTTGCACCTCAAGTCTTGTGTAATATATATATGCCCCTTGGGCCTTCAATACAGATAATTTGCTTTCCTAACACCAAGAAGGCGACTTAGTACTCCGTTTGATTCAAGACCAATCAGATATGCACAAGTTATCACCTCCCTCGGAAGGACCGTTTGTGATCAGCAGAAATCTCAACAATGGATCTTATTACCTCATGAGCATACGGGAGAGGGACAAGTCTCGCACTTCTGGTGAAGAGACCAAGAGGCCGTGGAATATTGCTCACCTTCGGCGATACTATACTTAAGCCGCTGGCCGGCTCTCATCATTGCACATATCTCTATCATTGTACAAACCATCTCTTGTGATATAATAAAGTGGGCATCCCCATGATTAGGGTCCTCTGTCGTGTTCTTCACACTGAGTGTCATACAAATGAGTTAATCCTTCATCGGGTCACTTGGGGGCTTTTAAACCCCCTTGGCTAGGCTTTCTATGACACGATTTACATACAAAGGAGTTGATCCTTAATCAGGTCACTTGGGGGGCTTTTAAACCCTCTTGGCCAGGTTTAAATTATAAAGCAGTTGATCCTTAAATTGATCATTTGGGGGGGGGGGATTCCGACCCTATGGGTTAAGCTTATTACCTTCTCTTGACCCAGCTTTCCACCATCTTCGAGTTACACCTGCCTGTTTGCAACTTGCTACTCCACCATGTGACCCGCCGAACTCTTGACAGTTAATCTTGATAAGAGACCCTGAACTTTTCTAAGTTAGTCTCGCACAAAGACACTCAACTTGTCAACGTTTAAACGGCGGCTTTTGTCACGAGAGAGTCGGCTTACAGTGAGCAAGGACAAACTCGTCTTGTCTACCATATCCCCTCCGCTATGTAGCATGTTCATACTCTTAGCAATGTCAATCTTTTTAAAGACCCTGGACTTGCTAAGGTTTAAATGACAGATTTATGTCACGTGAGGCCTAGTTTACAAGTTTTCAAGCTTTCCGCCTCGTTTCTTCGGAAACAAAATGTTTTCATAAAAAAACAAGAGTTGTCTTATCCTATCGTGCCTTTAAAGCCAGCTTGTAGGATGAGAGTACACTTGGTTATTCTTGTAGGTACTCTCATGATAAGGTTCTAAGTTTTGGAAAATTTCCGGCTTGGCCCATGGAGTATGAGCCACCCGGTGAGTCAAAACAACTAAAGTGCTCCTATGTCGACAGTTGAGTTTGCTGAGTCGCCGGCGGAGTTTTCAAGCATAAACATCAAAAGTGCAAGAACATGGAATCAAGAGTTTTCTACAAGTATTACAAGGCTACTCAACAGCCCCAAGCATTGAAGACTTAAAAAAATTCGACAAATCTTAACCCGGTGGAGTAAACAAGTCCGGGTTACATGATGCAGATTTATTTCTTTAACTCGCCTCCGGGTCATCCTGCGTCGGGTCTTCGATTTCCTCGATCTCGAGATTGTCCACATCCAAATTGCATTTGGTCAAAGCTTCAAATATATCTTCATCGTGCATGATTGGAGATGGGTCAACATCAGGAGCGAAGAAGTGCTTACGACGTTGAGGAATCAGGCTCCTTGCTTCAAAACTAGGACTTCGAATCTGCTTGCTGTCTTCGGAATAAGCCGCCTGGTACACTGATAGATCAGCCTCTGTAGCCAGCTGACATACAAGAACCCGAGAAGCTTTATGACAACGAGAGTAATCTGCATATGTAAATTCTGAGCCATCGTCCTTCAGTTGAGGAAAGCCCTGCATCATTTCATCTGGGGTAAGATCTCGAGCATAAGACAACGACCAGCTCAAGGCAGCAATTGCGCCCTAGCGGGCGGCTGATCTCCTTAGTTCCTCCACTTGCATAGGGATGGTAGACAGGGTCTCCAACGCGC
Source organism: Hordeum marinum (assembly GCA_022496015.1). Lineage (NCBI taxonomy): Eukaryota > Viridiplantae > Streptophyta > Magnoliopsida > Poales > Poaceae > Hordeum > Hordeum marinum. The sequence continues at coordinate 454,168,658 of CM039678.1, forward strand.
CCTTCATGAATTTTGGTACACCCTTTTCAGACATGACGCCTTTGATGGTAACTAGAGACTCGTCATATAATTGTTCTGTTAAGGTGTATAGGGCCTTGAGCTTCATCGGGCTATTGTCCGAGAGTTGGCGGCTCCGTGCACCTACAGGCAAATCAAGAATTTGTAAGCCGTTGGAAAGGATTTTTGATAGCTTATCAACGGAAAAAATGAATGCTTACCAAAGACAGCGCCAAGCATGCGAGAGATGTGGCCCTTCAGAGTGTTCAATTCATCAGTCGCCACTTTGAGCCGGCTCTCTGCATCGTCAACACATTTAGCCAGGGCAGATTGGTTTTCTTCAGCAGACTTCTTGACAGTTTTAAGCTCCGTTTGAGTACATCTACCTCAGTTAACGCAATTTGGCATATGGCTTCAGCCTCTGCCCTCCCCTTTTGCTGCAAGGCCATACCTTTCTTCAGGTCTGCCACGGCTAATTCAGCACCAATTAAAGATTCCTGCATGAAGAAAGATTATCAGTTTTAAGCCGCCGATCGGGCTCATACTCTTTACGTCAGAACTTGGTACAATATTTAAGTCCCAAGCAGATTGCAAGCAATTTACTTGACACTTGGGGGCTAATGTATCTCAGCTTTTTCTTATAGAGCCGGATCATTACTTAGGTAATGACCCGGACCTTGGGGGCTACAATTGGCGCTTAATCTATGATTGAGTGCTGGCTCATTACTTGGGTAATGACCCGGCCCTTGGTGGCTACAATTGGATCTTGAGCTATGCTTTAGTGATGGCTCATTACTTAGGTAATGACCCGGGCCTTGGGGGCTACATGGCAGTTCTATGAAAGATTGCTAAATGAAGGGAAGATCCAGCTGACCTTTAAAAAAATCAGCCGGCTCTTGGGGGTGCATAAGTGTATATGTAAAGAGGCAAACTAAGCTCAATACCTCATATATTTTCTTCATCATGGCAAATAGGTTGGCCTCCATGTCTCGGCTGGCAAACAGGCGACTCAAATAACCACTGTGCAGTTCATCAACAGTAAGCTTATCCAAATTTGAAAGATCAGATGGAGTCTTTTCTTCCTTCAAGGGAGCTGCCTCGTCTTCTTTGACATGCTTGGATAGTATATGTGAGGGAGCTAGAGGTTCATAAACCGCCCCAGTGATAACAACTTCTTCATCAGAAGCCACTTGTTCAGTTGAAAGCCGGGGGTTGGGCGGCTTAGGAGAAGAATCTGGCTGGGCTTTAGGAGCCTCAATGTCCATGGCAGTTGGCTCAGCATGTAAAGGAACTTCATCACGAGCATTTTTGGCTGTTTCAGAAGGCTCTATATGAGAGTCAGGAATATTGGGTGTTGGGATCTCCGGGTCTTGGACATTAGGAGTTGCGGATGACCCGGTCCCCTTCCTTCGTTTGGCTTGAGCCTTGTGAGCAAAGGCAATATTGGATATGTCATGATAAAGTATGACATATTAAATGCTTTTCGAGGCATAGAAACACATACCCCGAGTTACTAATAAAGGGAGGCAGCTTTGAGGCGGTTGAATCGCCAGAAGAAGGAGGTGAATCCTGGAAAAGTTAGCATTGATAAATCAATTAGTAAATTGCAAAAATAGTATCCGAGCAAGATAAGCTCAAGACAAGGAGGTACCTTCGTGTGCTATTTTTGAGGAGCCAGTTCATTGGGTAAGCCGGATAAAAGATCTCCAGAGCCGACGCTCCGGGTCTGACATCTGCTATCATTTTGTTGTTTCTTCAAAAGAAAGTTACAATTCAAGTAAGCAAAAGGATGGGAACTCTTTACCTTCCGTACAGCCCACCGTATTTTCTTTGTTGGTGAAAGATCCGAGTGAGAGGAGACAATGGTTACCTCAGCAACGTTAGCATGGCTTGTTTCAGCTTCTTCCTGAGAGTGGTCATCATCAATAAGTTGCATAAATAGAAGCCCAAGGGAGTCAAGTTCTACCTCTGAATCTTCTAAAGCAAATAATTCTTCAGTTGGCTGTTTTCCCTTGCGGGTCGACGCCTTAGGTTTTGAAGCCTTTGGGACCTTGCTCTTCTTCTTAAGAGTTGATGGCAACAGTCTCTTCCAGAATGAGGAGCCAACCTATGAGGGGCAAAGCATATCAGTAGGAAAGGATTAGTAAGGTATGAAGGTAAAAAGAATGGATGAGGGCTAAGGTGGAATAACTTACATCCGGAGCCGGGTTAAGATCAAAGAAGGGGCTCAGGATAGTCTTGCTGCAGGCGGCTAATATTCCCCCGGCCGAGACTTGACGATGGTGTTGAGGTCCTGATATTTTAAGGGGTTTGGATTGAAGCGTTGAGGGTCATCTACTTTACTAGTATACTGACACAGCAAGGCGCCACAACAGCTCAACGGCAGAATCCTCTAGGAGACCCAGCAGCGGGTTAGATCAACACCCGTCAGTCCATTGGCTAGCAGGGCCCTGACTTTGGAGAAAGTGGACGCATATTGAGCACGACCGGTGGCTGACATCCGATGTGGAAGCTCTGTATCTGTGCTGAGCCAGTAAGGACGATAACCCGGCAATGGGTTCTCCCCCTCTGGTGAAGTGCCTTGTTCCACTCTTTGGGATGAATCGGCAAGATTGCTGCTGGAAAGAGTATGTCTCTTCGTCTCTGAAGGGTTACGCCTCCGAGCTCAAGACTTAACCCGTATGCCATTTCTGTTTGGCGGTTGACATAAAAGTACTCTTTGAATAAGTCAACAGATGGTTCCTCTTGAACATAGGCTTCACAAAAAGTCTGGAATTGGCACATATTGGTGACAGAGTTTGGGCCAATATCTTGGGGATGCAATTTGAAAGCATGTAAGATGTCTCGGAAAAACTTTGACCCAAGCAGAGAGAAACCCCGAAGGATATGGTCTATGAAGACAATGACCTCCCCACCTTTGGGCTTAGGGGTGGTCTCGCTGCCTGGAACCCGCCAGTGGATGACGTCCCGAGCCAGTAGAACCCCCATGGTGACGAATTCCTGAAGAGACTCCTCGGTCACTCCAGACCTCACCCAGTTGCAAGTGGAGGGAGTCTTCGACATGGTCGCATCTTAGAAAGCTACGGAAAGGCATGAATATTTGGCATCTCAAAAATGAATCTAGACCAAGGTTGCTGCAACTATAAACGATGACAGCATTTGGCGGGTCAATAAAAATAGTGAGCAGCCGAAGCTACTTGCGAGGAAGAAGCGTAAGCCGGTGGATTGTTGGCGGGTCAAGTTTATCCATGCAAGTTGAAAAATTATTAAATGTTGCGAAACCATTTCCACAACTATAGCCATGGATTTAGGATCTACGGATGAAAGAAAAAGAAAAATATTCTAGCCCTTAAAAAGTCTGGTGGAAGAACAAATACCTAGTATTCAAATTTCTGGGAGTGCTCTATGTTGCCATTGACAGTGATGACCCCCTTGGGGCCAGGCATCTTGAGCTTGAGGTATGCGTAGTGTGGGACGGCGTTAAAGCGAGTGAACACTGTATGGCCGAGCAGGGCGTGATAGCCACTGCGGAAGGGCACGATGTCGAAGATCAAGTCTTCTCTTCGAAAGTTCTCGGGCGAACCGAACACTACTTCCACTCTTACGGAGCCCATGCACCGGGCCTCGATGCCTGGAATCACTCCTTTAAAGGTAGTGTTGCTGGGTTTGATCCTTGATGCATCTATACCCATCTTTTTCATCGTGTCTAAGTAAATCAGGTTAAGGCTACTTCCTCCGTCCATTAGGACTTTTGTGAGGTGATACCCGTCTATAATGGGGTCGAGGATGAGGGCGGCCGAACCCCCGTGACGAATACTGGTTGGGTGATCACGTCGATCAAAGTGATCGGGTATGCCAACCATGGGTTATACTTCGGGGCTACAGGCTCTACAGTGTAGACCTCTTGAAGGGAGCCCTTCCTCTCCTTCTTGGGTATATGGGTGGCGTATATCATATTTACTGTTTTCACCTTTGGAGGGAATTTAATCTGTTCGCCACCCATCAGACCCCGAGGCTCATCCTCATCCTTGTTGCGAGGGCTCTTGCCTTTATCCTCGGGCGTGAGTTTGCCGACCTGTTTGAACACCCAACAGTTACGGTGCATGTGGTTGGCGGGCTTCTCTTGAGTGCCATGGATTTGGCAAGGCCTTTCCATGATCTTCTCCAGCGGGGTGGGTCTGTCGTGATTGCCTTTACGAGGCTTCTTCCGCTGCCCCGGTCGGGAATTGCGAAAGCCGACGTTAATGGCCGTGTCATCAGCATCACTATTGTTGTGCCAGCGCTTGTTCTTATTGCGCTTTGGTTTCCCGTTGCCGTCCCAAACTTCGGAGGTGCCAGGATCTTTGGAGTTGTGGATGTGTCTTGTTAGCGAGTTATCTTCGCCCGCGCAAAAGTGGGTCATGAGTGATGTAAGGGCGGACCTAGTCCGAGGTTTATCCTAGCTGAGATGGTGGGCCAACCATTCATCTCGAATATTGTGCCGGAAGGAGGCTATTGCCTCGACATCCGGGCAATCAACAATATGGTTTTTCTTGGTCAAGAACCGATTCCAGAATTGTCGTGTAGTGTCTCCAGGCTTCTGAACGACATTGCTTAGATCGAAGGAATCCGGCGGCCGAACATAGGTGCCCTGGAAGTTAGATCAGAATGCATCCTCTAGGTCTTCCCAGCATCCAATGGAGTTTTCGGGGAGGCTATTTAACCAGTGTCGAGCTGGCCCCTTGAGTTTTAGGGGGAGATATTTGATGGCATGGAGGTCGTCTCCTTGCACCAGGTGGATGTGGAGGAGGAAGTACTCAATCCATAGGGTTGGGTCAGTTGTCCCATCATACTGCTCTATGTTCATGGGTTTAAACCCCTCTGGGAACTGATGCTGCATTACCTCGTTCGTGAAACACGGTGAGTGGGCGGCACCTCTTACCAAAGCAATGTCGTGATGGTATTCGGTGTCTGTTCTAGCCCGGTTGCATTCCCGGCCTCTAATGTTGTGGTCGAGCCAGGGTTTGTACCCGTCCCATCTATTGGGTGAATACCCTGTGGATCCGTAGATGGATCTTGTACGACCTGCTCTGTAGTCCAGGTCGTGGCATAGGTCGAACATATCATCGGGCTCTAGTGGATCCTTGCCCTGTCTTCGGGGCATCGTCGGCCTATAACCGGTGTCATCAGCCGTCCTATCTCGTCCTTGCGGAGGTCGGTCTGGCTTATCGTATGGGGTATGTTTAGGAGACGGCGTATCAGTGAGCTTGTCGTCGAATTGCGGCGGAAGCCTTCTGCGTAGATAGCTCTTAGGTTGGTCCGACAGACCGGTACCGTATCCTTCCTCTGCTACGAGGACAGTTGTCCATCGATCATTGAGGTTATCTTGTTCGGCTTTAAGCTGCCATTCTTTTGTTTTCAAGCTGTGGGTTGTTGCTATAAGCTGTTGCCTGAATAGTTCCTGATCTTCAAGATTATCAGGGATGTCGAAGTTATCGGCTTCCGAGATATCTTCCTCCTTGACAGAGGGAGGTAATTATCGTCCTCGGAATCCTCCAGGTCGTCCGGGTTGCGCTGGTTTTCAGGCTTTTCCTGATCCTCTAATGGGTGTTCGGGGATATGGGGATCACCAGGGTCTTCTGGGGTATCTCCGTCCCTAGTGTCGATAATAGCTTTCCTTCCCTTTTTGCCTTTTGACCGTCTATGCGGCTTCCGGCGCATTGATGGTGCTTCACCTAACTTGTCGCCGTCGTTATTAGGCGTGTTCTCGCCATTAGCGGCAGGAGTGTCCACCATGTAGACGTCGTATGTGGAGGTAGCGGCCCATCGCCCAGTGTTAATTGGGGTGGGAGCACAATCCTCATCATCCATGTATTTTGCCTTCTCGGAGGCATAGTCCAGCATGTCGGTTAAATCTTCGACTCTGGCTACCAGGTGGGTGGTGGGTGGGATGAAAATTCTTCCTGACCCGCCCTATGATCGATCTGAGCATGGATCGGGGTTGGATCGTCGATAATATTCATCGACGAGATCCGGTCTAGGGCCTCGTTGAGTATCGAGAGCTCGATCAGGTCAAATTGCTCGGAGCTTTAGAAGTTGACCTCCGTTGTGTCCGTGCTAGGGGAGTGTTCGATAGGAACAAGTATTCAGACGTCCTGCACTATTGACGGATCTGCACTTAGAGTCGGGTCGTTGCTGGGGAAAATCCCATGGTCATGACGAAAAGAAGGATCTGAGGTTAAAGCCTTGGAGTATCCGAGCATGGCAGGCGAGACTGTGAGCCCTATTAGCGAAAGATCGCCCGAGAGTCCATGGAGAACCCTAGGTTCCCGAATCTGACCTCTTGATCAGGGGCAAAGCTCCAGACCCGGCCTAGATGGCCGGTCAGGTCAACGTGCAGCACAATGCTGCCAAAAGCGAAGATCTATCCGGGGGACAAAGGTGTCCATGTTGTGGACCTCTTTGTTGATGACGACTCGAGCCATCGATTCCTTTGGTGATCACAGCGGAACTCTTAATTAAAGCACCAATGTCGGTGTCAAAACCGGCGGATCTCGGGTAGGGGGTCCCGAGCTGTGAGACTAGAATCGATGGTAACAGGAGACAAGGGAGATGATGTTTACCTAGGTTCGAGCCCTCCTATGGAGGTAATACCCTACGTCCTGCTTGATTGTATTGATGATGTGTAGGTTATAGAGTCGATCTACCTAGAGATCAAATAGCTAAAACCCTAGATGAGTTGTCGATGTCTACAACCTAAAACCCTCTGGCTTATATAGACGCCGAGGAAACCTAGCGTTTACACATGGTCGGTTACACGATGAAGGGATAAACATGCCTATTCGCTACATCAAACGTGGAGGACAAGACACAATTCCCGAAGCTTCCTTACTAGAGACAAGGCCTTCAATCGATCCAATGCTCGACAAGCGGCCCATACAGTCCGGCCCATAAGAAACAGGTCGGCATCCTAAGGACCCCTTAATCCAGGACTCCCTCTTACACACGGATCTGAATGTTCCAGACCCGTTGAATAATTAAAACCTCTCTCACAAACAAAACATGATCAAACCCTACAACTCATTTGGTGTTAATCACATGGTAATGTGAACTAGATTATTGACTCTAGTACAAGGGAGAGACTATTGGAAATATGCCCTAGAAGTAATAAAAGTGGTTATTATCATATTCCTTGTTCATGATAATCGATTATTATCCATTCTAGAATTGCATTGTCCGGAAACTCAAATACATGTGTGGATACATAAACAACACCATGTCCCTAGTGAGCCTCTCCCAGACTAGCTCGTTGATCAAAGATGGTTAAGGTTTCCTAACCATAGACATGAGTTGTCATTTGATAACGGAATCACATCATTAGGACAATGATGTGATGGACAAGACCCAACCGTAAGCATAACCTTTGATCATATCACTTAGTTATTGCTACTGCTTTCTTCATGTCAAGTATATGTTCCTAAGACCATGAGATCATGCAACTCCCTAACACCGGAGACGTTGCTTCATAACTAAGCGATCATAAATGTGCTCTATAGGTATCCCCGAGGGTGTTTGTTGGGTTGGTGTGAATCAAGATTAGGATTTTTCACTCTGTATGACGGAGAGATATCTTTGGGCCCTCTCGGTAATACAACATCACAAGAATATTGCAAGAAATCTAACTAAGGAGTTAGTCACGGGATCTTGTATTACGGAATGAGTCAAGAGACTTGTCAGTAACGAGATTGAACTAGATATGAGATACCGGCGATCGAATCTCGGGCAAGTAACATATCGGTAAACAAAGGGAACTGCATACGAGATTGACTGAATCCTTGACATCATGATTCGACCAATAATATTCTTTGTGGAATATGTAGGAATCAATATGGGCATCCAGGTCCCGCTATTGGTTATTGACCGGAGAGGTGTCTCAGTCATCTCTACATGATTCTCGAATCCATAGGGTCCGCGCGCTTAACGTTTGATGATGCTAGAGTACTATTGGGATGTGTACATTCGTGACCGAATGTTGTTCGGAGTCCCGGATGAGATCCCAGACATCACGAGGAGCTCTGGAATGGTCCGGAGGTAAAGATTTATATATGGGGAGTCATATTCCGGCTATCGAAAAAGTTTTGGGTTTTTCCGGTATTGTACCAGGAAGCTTCCAGATTGTTCTGGAGACTTCTGGAGGAGTTCGGAAGCCCGCCAAGGATTCCACCACGTCCCAAGGGTCACCATGGGATGAGGGGAGGCGCCCTGGCCTTATTGGGCCAGACGCACAAGTCCCTCAAGGCCTATGCGGCTGGGAAAGGTGGAAAGTCCACCTGTGTATGGAAATGAGGGAATTGGACTAGGAATACAAATCCTCCCCCTTGGTGCGCCAGCCCTAGGGCTTGAGGGCTGGCCACCATGCCCCTTCACCTATATATAGAGGGGAGGCGGCGCCCCTGATATGTATCCAACGTATCTATAAATTTTTATTGTTCCATGTTGTTATATTATCATTCTAGGATACTTTTTGAGTAATAATTTACGAGTTTACATTATTTTTTATCACTAACCTATTGACCCAGTGCGAGTTGTTGTTTTCTGCGTATTTTTTACTTTTCAGGTTTATAGTACCAAACAAAGTCCAATTGGCCTAAAACAATTTTATGATTTTTTTCTGGACCAAAAGAAGAGTTGGAAGCTTTGAGAGAAGACCAGAGGCCGCACGAGGGAAGCACAAGCCAATAGGGTGCACCCAGGGGGGTCGGCACGTCCTAATGGCTTGTCCCTCCCTGGTGGACCTCCTACCCCTGTTCTCTGGTCTATAAATTCATATATGTTCCAAAAAATCCTAGAGGGCATCCCAAAATACTTTTTCCACCGCAAGTCTCTGTTCCGCCACAATCCCATGTGGAGCTCTGTTTCGGTACACTGTCGAAGGGGGGGTCGATCAAGGAGGGCCTCTTCATCAACCTTGCTACCCTCATGATGATGTGTCAGTAGTTCACCATAGACCTACAGGTCGGTAGTTAGTAACTAGATGGCTATCCACTCTCTTTTGATCTTCAATACAATGATCATCGCATCATCACTTTGATCTATTCAACGTCATTCTTTTGTACGATGTGTTTGTTGGGATCCGATGAATTGTGGGTTTATGTTTCAGATTATTCATGAAAAATATCTGAGTCACCTCTGAATATTATGATTCTTATTTGCATGATCATGATAGCTGATACGTCCTTTTGGCATCATGATTTTATATTGATATTTATCGCATTATGGGCTGTTATTACACATTTTGGTACAACACTTATGCCTTTTCTCTCTTATTTTACAAGGTTTACATGAACAGGGAGAAGGCCGGCAGCTGGAGTTCTGGACTTGAAAAGGAGAAAATCTGAGATACCTATTCTGCACAACTCCAAAAATCCTGAAAATCCATGGAGAATTATTTTGGAATATACAAAAAATATTGAGCAAAAGAAATACATCAGGGGGCACCAGGCAGCCACAAGCCTGCAGGGCGCGCCCTACCCCCTAGGCACGCCCCTAGGGCTTGTGGCCCACCCGGCAGCCCTTCGATGCCCATCTTCTGCTATATTGAGGGTTTCGTCCTGAAAAAAATCATAACAGAGCTTTCGGGACGAAGAGCCACCGTCTCGAGGCAGAACTTGGGCAGAACCAATCTAGAGCTCCGGCAGGGCGATCTTGTTAGGGAAACTTCCCTCCTAGAGGAAGCCATCGTCATCACCAATGATCTTCTCATCGAGAGGGGGTCAATCTCCATCAACATGTTCATCAGAAAAATCTCTTCTCCAAACCCTAGTTCATCTCTTGTATCTGATCTTTGTCTCAAAACCTCAGATTGGTACATGTGGGTTGCTAGTAGTGTTGATTACTCCTTGTAGTTGATGCTAGTTGGTTTACTTGGTGGAAGATCATATGTTCAGATCCTTGATCATCATTAATACTCCTATGATTATGAACATGAATATACTTTGTGAGTAATTACGTTTGCTCTCGAGTACATGGGAAAGTCTTGTTATAAGTAATCATGTGAATTTGGTATTTCGATATTTTGATGACATGTTGTCTCTCCTCTAGTGGTGTTATGTGAACGTCGACTACATAACACTTCACCATTGTTTCATGCTATTGTTAGATTTATCCTAATTCTTCTTTCGTAGTTGCAGATGCTTGCGGGAGGGGTTAATCATACGTTGGAGGCTTGTCCAAGTAAGGGAAGCACCCAAGCACCGGTCCACCCACATATCAAATTATCAAAGTAGCAAATGCGAATCATATGAGCATGATGAAAACTAGCTTGACATAAAATTCCATGTGTCCTCAAGAGCACTTTGCTTTATATAAGAGTTTGTCCAGGCTTGTCCTTTGCTATAAAAAGGATTGGGCCACCTTGCCGCACCTTTTTTACAATTGTTACTTGCTACCCGTTGCAAATTATCTTACCACAAAACTATCTGTTACCGATAATTTCAGTGCTTGCAGAGAATACCTTACTGAGAAGCGCTTGTCATTTCCTTCTCCTCCTCGTTGAGTTCGACACTCTTACTTATTGAAAGGACTACGATAGATCCCCTATACTTGTGGGTCATCAAGACTCTTTTCTTGTCACACCATGTGTTTTGCCTCATGACTAAGTTATCATGACTCAACAATCTAGGCCAATTAAAACTTTTGTGTGCTTTTTATGCTTGACTTGATTGCTGATTGTGTGATTGCTTGCTAGTGCTCTATATGCATAAAACTCCCTCCTACTCTCAAAGCTCTTTTCCTTGATCCAAATTTCTTGCCCAATGATCATGCCATGTTAATAGTACCCAAAACTATTTTTATCAAATAACATTTTGGCCAAAAGTATTTATTTAATTTAGGTTTTCAAAAACCCCTGAAATGAGATTTGTACTACGAGTCCTCAAATTGGGTGGAATATTTTACACCAAAGGATTTATTTGAAACCCACTATATATATGACTTCCCAAAACCACCAAATATTATTTTTAAAGATTATTTTACTATTTTATTTAAAGGTTTTTTCTTAAGGCGAGAAATTTTCTTTTATAGGGAAAAATTATTTTTATGCTTTCAAAATATTTTATAAAATTTAGGGAAACTGAGTGGACATATATTGTCCATATATGAGTGTGTCAACACATGGTCATGTTCAAAATATTGGACAAAACCCTTCAAAACCATTTCTGCCTATTCCCAGCATTTGAAATATTTCTATAAGGAATATTCTCAATTAAATTCAGGAAAATTCTAGCATGTCACATATGACCTATTTGTTCATCCTGCAAAGTTTCATCTCAATCCCAATTGCTTTGCTTCATCCAAATATTCCAAAACCATTCATGTCCACAGCCAAATTTGAACAACTCTACATTACCAACTGTCTCCTCTTGATCTCAAACTTTGTGGACATGTTATAATCCTCCAATAATGCATCCAAACCAAGTTGTGCATCAAGGAGAACAGATCCACTTGTCCAAACTCCTCTCTGTTGATTTCTAGAGTTGGAATTTTTTGCATTGTCAAGTTTCTATATTTGATCCCAAACATTTTGGGCTTGCTCTAATAACTAAATAATGCCACCACACAAAGTGGTGCATCAAGGGGAATAGAATTACATGAGTAGATCTATAGAATCAGTTTCTGCCCATTCCTAGGGTTTGCCAAAATTACATTGGCAACTTTCCTCAACAAATCTCAAACTTGGTGGAAAGCCTTACTCTTAACCACCATTTATCTTTGTTAAGTCTCAAGGCAAGTAGTATTCATTTACTTGTCCAAATCATCATCAAACACCTTCATGTCACCTCTAAAAAGTCACTATTTTCCCCTCTTAACTTATTATCCTTGACCCACAATTTTTACCACAGTCCCTACTTGACCCCTTATACCTCAAGTAAGAAACCCAGTCCCCAAGCACAATGATTTGTGGGGTAACAGCCCTATTTCTACCCCTAGAGAGCAATGTTTTACCTTCTTCTCCACTTCCTTCCTAATCTAATGGAACCCCGAGAGTATCCTATGCAATTTCTCCTTTGTTTTACCTCCCTGAAACTTCAGGACATGCATGGCCACGTCCAAGAGGCCAATGGCATGCCATGGCATGCCATATGGGCGCTCTGGAGCGCGCTACAGTGCCCGACCGCACTGTAGCCGCTGCCCTATGCATGCCCCTGACAGCCTCGGGCTCCCCCTCTTGCCACTTGGTTGGCCTCGGCGTCTGGGACACGTCGGACGGTCGTCTCACTCCTCTCTCTCCCTCTCGTTGCCCCTCCTCGCACGCGCACCATGGCCGCCCGGTTCGGCCAGTGGGTGATCTCACACGCGCGCTCCTCTGTCCCCCCTTGCTCCTTCCCTGGACGTCGACCTTGTCCACGGAGCCTGTAGACACACCCTAGCGCACCCCCATGGCCTCTGGCGGCATTCGAGCCATGGCCGTGGGCATGGCCTACGGTGTTCCAGCGCCGTGGCTATAAGAAGCCTCCCAGGCCCCATCTGCTCTCCCTTCGCTCCCTCTCTCTCCAATTGACCCCCTCACCAAGCCCCATGAGCCCCAGAGCTCGGCATCCTCCCCATGGCCGCCATGTTCTCGCCTCGGCCACCACCCGAATTGGAGCTCCTCCTTGCCCCTTCCTCTCCTTTAAGCTACACAAGGATACCCCTCTGTCGTCGTAGGGTTGTCCACGCCTTCATACCCTCCTCCCCACGGCCATGGCATCATGCCCACCGTGGCTGACGACCTCCTTCACCGCGATGCGAGTTGCGCGTAGCCCCGACCTCCCCAACGCCCGAGAACATCCCAGGCAGGCGCTTCCCACCACCCAGAGCTCTGTGGGGCCGGAGCGCCACCAGGGACAACTTGTGCCGCCGGGATGGGGCACCGGCACGGGCTCGGTCGGCCTCCCCTGCCCCTCCTCTGTTTGAGCCGAAGGTAGGAGGAGGGCCTGCCAGCGGGGCCCGCCAGTCAGCCACTAACGCCCTCCCCCTCCCGTTTAAGTGGAAACTGTTTTCGTGGGAGACGCTTCCAGCAAGCGAAGGCGCCTTCCACGTAATGCGCCATAGACGTCAACACTGCTCCTCCTGGCTGGGCCACCGGGTCGGCCCATTTGCTATCTTGCGCCCAGGAGCGCATTTTAGCCCATATATATTTGGTAAATCCTTTAGTCTTTTTCTTTTTCCAGAAACTTGTAAATTCCATAGTAAATTCATTTGGACTCCAAATTTGGTCATTTAAATTCCTACAGATCCCTAAAATCAAGGTCTATCCAAATATGTGCAATGCACATTTTTCCTGCAAGTCTTCGTGTAGAATTCGAATTCAAAATTGAAATTGAACTATGAAAAACCCCATTTCAAAATTCATAGAGAATCCAAATCAACTCCAAATGGAGTGATTCAAAATCCCAAATGTCCTAAATATCATTCCCTATTTATATAGGCATGGTTGACATTTTTCCCATACCCCTATTCTGCTTGAACTAATAAATGCCCCCTTTTCCCATTTATTTCCTCTTAGGAAATTCATAAGAGAATCATCCCAACTCCAAAACCAGTGAGACCACTTTCTAATTGTTTATAAAGTCATGCCCTATTTATTGGGTGCCTCAACTCCTTTTTATAAAACATTTCCTATAGGCTTCTTACAGGATCATCGAATCATTCATTCCCACCATTCAAAAATCCCCCTTGATCCACATCCAATGAAACCTCCTTGGTTATTTTTCTTATGACCAGAGGTGTCCATGAAAAACAAAACTCCTATTTATAGTGCAAATTTATTTCTCTGCTCGTGGTGTTGCTTATTATGATTGTTTCCGGCGATGGTTGACGAAATAGGCGTAATGCTCGGAGTGGACGAGAAGCATGTGAAGACCTCGAAGACTTTGCGAAGCCAGGCAAGCAGGCCTTTGACCATGTTAAGAAACCATTTTATTTGCATGACATATAGCACTTTACTTTCGTTATATTTGATCATGTGGAGTAGTGACCACTTCGGTGGGTTGCTTCCGATACTTTTGTCGTTGACACTTGCATCGTGCATGACCCTACCACCTTATGAGGGTTATGCAGGTGGGTGTAGATAGGATGGTAGTAGATGCTACGCAAGTGGGATTGGGTTTATGCATGGTGATGTAAAGAAAGAGATGATTTCAAAGACTTTTCGAAAACCCCGTCGGGTGCCACTAATGCCTGAGGGAGATGATGATGAGTTGGGTGACCACTTGAGAAAGAAGTGGTGTGCCGGAACAAGTTGAGGGTGTGTTTTCGAAAACGGAGGGTTTAAGATTTGTCAACCGTCCCAACCTTACATGCGCAACCACGATACCCCTTATGAGATGGGGCTTTGTTGATTACCTTGGTGGGTACTGGCAAGGAGACCGCATTACTAGTGGTGGGAGTGGCGTGGTCACTCTCGATACGGGGTCGTGTCGTTATGGACGATCATGCGCTGTCTTCACAGGCACCGGGCACACCGTTGTGTGCCCTCATGGATGATATGAGTGATGTATATCATGAGGGATGGCACCAACGAGTGGACTCTTTGTTTAGTATCGCCAGGGGAAAGGCATTGTTCGGGTGCTTACCTTGGGTATGTTATATACCGCGAGTCGTGGATGACACGGAAGTTCCCCGAGTCTTGTGGGTAAAGTGTGCGACCTCTGCCGAGTGTAAAACTATTCGAATAGACGTGTCCATGGTCAAGGACAGTTGGGTGGTGCTTCTTATTCCATGTCCAGATATTTTCGCAAACTTGGTATGTGTGTGTGTGCTATTAACAGAAGGATGATACTGGAGATAAGTCTGATGACTTGATGTGATGAATGAAGATGAGATGTTCAACCCTTGCTTATGATGATATTTGTAACTTGTTCATATGGATATCTGCCAACTGTTGATGCATGCTTACACAAGTTATTTGATCATGTCACTGCATTAAAAATTAGCTTTATGCGAAATTACCTATTAGTGCTATATCATGCATTGTTATTGCCTTGTTCCAAACATGGGTTGCTTGCGAGTACATTCAAAGTACTCATTGGCTTGCCACTAGTTATTTTATTTGCCAGGCACGAAAGATCAGGTTATGATGAAGATTACCTTGGTGACGGACATGCGAGCTAGGACGGTTCCCACTCAGAATGCCTGTAGGGTTAAGGTAGATGGCATAGGTTCATGCTATCATTGAATATTTCCACTGCAATCGTATGAAGACTTGGCCATAAATGCCATATTTGAGTAAACCAGTATGTAATGGATGTAAGACCCTTGTTATTCAGTTCTTGTGTGTTCAGTGAGCATTGATCTCTGGGATCAGTGTGCACGTACATTCGGTGATCATGACTTATGAGTCGGGGTCCCCACATTTCTGGCACCGTTGCCGGGGATTGAAGCGCCTTTGGTGAGTGGAACTTGGTAAGGAAAATTTTATATAGTGTGCTGAAATTTACTGTCACTTGTTACAATGGAAAGTAATCCTTTGAGGGGTTTGTTCGGGGTATCTTCACCTCGACTGGAAATAAAAAGAGTTGTCTCTCAACCTATTGAACCTACTGAAAATATTTATTATGAAATTCCTTCGGGTATGATAGGAAAACTGCTAGCTAATCCTTACACGGGAGATGGAACACTACATCCTGATTTGCATCTAATCTATGTGGATGAAGTTTCTGGATTAAAAGCTTGCAGGTTTGTCTGAGGATGTTGTCAAGAAGAAGGTCTTTCCTTTATATTTGAAGGAAAAGGCATTGGCATGGTATAGGCTATGTGATGATATTGGATCATGGAACTACAACCAACTGAAAATGGAATTTCATTAGAAGTTCTATCCTATGCATCTGGTTAATCGTGATCGGAATTATATTTACAATTTTTGGCCTCGTGAAGGAGAAAGAATCGCTCAAGCTTGGGGAAGCTTAAGTCAATGTTATATTCATGCCCCAATCATGAGCTCTCTAGAGAAATTATTATTCAGAATTTTTATGCTCGGCTTTCTCATAATGATCAATCCATGCTCGATACTTCTTGTGTTGGTTCTTTTATGAAGAAAGATATTGAATTCAAATGGAATTTATAGGAAATAATTAAACGCAACTCTGAAGATTGGGAACTCGACGAAGGTAAGGAGTCAGGTATGAACCTTAAGTTTGATTGTCTTAAATCCTTCATAGACACCGATGCTTTTCGTGAATTCAGCACTAAGTATGGACTTGACTCTGAGATAGTAGCTTCTTTCTATGAATCTTTTGCTACTCATGTTTATCTCCCTAAGGAGAAGTGGTCTAAATATCATCCTCCCATTGAAGCGAAAGTAGTTGAACCTATTAAGGTTGAAGAGGAAACTATTACTTATAATGTTGATCCTGTTATCCCTACTGCTTACATTGAGAAACCACCTTTCCCTGTTAGGATAAAGGAACCTGCTAAAGCTTCGACTGTGGTTCGTAAGAGTTGTATTAGAACACCTACACCCCCTCAACAAATTAAAGTTAAACCTAGTATCTCTATGGTTAAAGATCTCTTTGTTGATAATACTGATGGGCATGTCATTCATTTCTGTGATGAAGCGGCTAGAATTGCTAGACCTGATACTAAGCATAAACATAGACCAGTTGTTGGCATGCCTGTTGTTTCTGTTAAAATAGGAGATCATTGTTATCATGGCTTGTGTGTGCAATCCCCTATTCCTTATACAAAGAAATCATGCATGATATTGCACCAATTGAACTAGAGGAAATTGATGTTACTATTAAGCTTGCTAATAGAGACACTATCGCACTAATGGGGATTGTTAGAGATGTTGAAGTATTGTGTGGTAAAATATAATATCCTACTTATTTTTCTTGTTCTTGGTTCCCCACAAGATAATTTTTGTCCCATCATATTTGGCAGACCCTTCTTAAATACTGTTAATGCTAGGACTGATTGTGAGAAAGAAATAGTTACTATGAGTTTTGGGGATGTATCTCATGAGTTTAATTTCTCTAAATTTCGTAGACAACCCCATGACAAAGAATTGCCTAGTAAGGATGAAATTATTGGTCTCACTTCTATTGTTGTACCTCCTACTGATCCTTTAGAACAATATTTGTTAGACCATGAAAATCACATGCATATGAATGAGAGGAATGAAACAGATGAAATTTTCTTTGAACATCAGCCTATTTTGAAACACAACTTACCTGTTGAAATACTTGCGGATCCTCCTCCACCCAAGGGTGATCCCGTGTTTGAGCTCAAGCAGTTACCTGATACGTTGAAATATGCTTATCTTGATGAAAAGGAGATATATCATGTTATTATTATTGCTGACCTTTCAGAGCGTGAAGAAAAGAGATTATTGGAAACTCTAAGGAAGCACTGTGCTACTATTGGTTATACTCTTGATAATCTTAAGGCATTAGTCCCACTCTCTGTCAGCATCAAATTAATATGGAACCTGATGCCAAACCAGTTATTGATCACCAACGACGATTGAACCCTAAGATGAAAGGAGTGGTAAGCAAAAAAATACTAAAGCTTCTGGAGGCAGGTATAATTTATCCTGTTGCTGATAGTAGATGGGTTAGTCCCGTCCATTGTGTCCCTAAGAAGGGAGGTATTAACGTTGTTCCTAATGATAAAAATGAATTGATCCCGCAAAGAATTGTTACAGGTTATAGAATGGTAATTGATTTTAGGAAATTAAATAAAGCTACTAAGAAAGATCATTACCCTTTACCTTTTATTGATCAAATGCTAGAAAGACTATCCGAACATACTCATTTTTACTTTCTAGATGGTTACTCTGGTTTCTCTCAAATACCTGTATCAAGCCAGGATCAAGAAAAAACCACTTTTACTTGCCCTTTCGGTACCTTTGCTTATAGACGTATGCCTTTTGGTTTATGCAATGCACCTGCTACCTTTCAAAGATGTATGATGGCTATATTCTCTGACTTTTGTGAAAAGATTCTTGAGGTTTTCATGGATGATTTTTCCGTTTACAGAACTTCATTTGATGATTGTTTGAGCAACCTTGGTCGAGTTTTGCAGAGATATGAAGAAACTAATCTTGTCTTGAATTGCGAAAAGTGCCACTTTATGGTTAATGAAGGTATTGTCTTGGGGCACAAGATCTCCGAAAGACGTATTGAAGTTGATAAAGCTAAGGTTGATGCCGTTGAGAAAATGTCGTGCCCTACGAATATCAAAGGTATAAGAAGTTTTCTTGGTCATTTTGGTTTCTATAGGATGCTTATCAAATATTTCTCTAAGATTTCTAGGCCTCTCGCAATTTTTTTGCAAAAAGATGTCCCATTTGTTTTTGATGATGATTGTGTGCAAGCATTTGAAATTCTTAAGAATGCTCTAATTATCGCACCTGTTATTCAACCACCTGACTTGAACCTACCCTTTGAAATTATGTGTGATGCTAGTGATTATGTTGTTGGTGCTATTCTAGGACAAAGAGTCGATAAGAAATTAAACGTTATCCATTATGCTAGTAAAACTCCAGGCATTGCTCAAAGAAACTATGCTACTACTGAAAAAGAATTTTCAGCAGTCGTGTTTGCTTGTGATAAGTTTAGACCTTATATTGTTGATTCCAAAGTAACTGCTCACACCGATCATGCTGATATTAAGTACCTTATGGAAAAGAAAGATGCTAAACCCAGACTTATTAGGTGGGTCCTTCTGCTACAAGAATTTGATTTGCATATCATTGATAGAAAGGGTGTTGATAACCCTATGGCGGATAACTTGTCTAGGTTAGAAAATGTTCTTGATGACCCACTACCTATTGATGATAGCTTTCCTGATGAACAATTAGCTGTCGTGAATGCTTCACATAATGCTCCTCGGTATTCTGATTATGCCAATTACATTATTGCTAAATTTATACCTCCTAGTTTCACTTACCAACAAAAGAAAAATTTCTTATATGATTTAAGGCATTACTTTTGGGATGATCCACACCTTTATAAAGAAGGAGTGGATGGTATTATTAGACGTTGTGTACCTAAGCATGAACAGGAACAGATCTTACGCAAGTGCCACTCCGAATCCTACGGAGGACACCACGCTGGAGATAGAATTGTACATAAGGTACTACAGTATGGGTTTTATTGGCCTACTCTCTTCAAGGATGCTCGTAAGTTTATCTTATCTTGTGATGAATGTAAAAGAATTGGTAATATTAGTAGATGTCGGGAAATGCCTATGAATTATTCTCTTGTTATTGAACCATTTTATGTTTGGGTTTTTGATTATATGGGGCCTTTTCCACAATCTAACGGGTATACTCATATTCTAGTTGCGGTTGATTATGTTACTAAGTGGGTAGAAGCTATTCCAACTAGTAGCTCTGATCATAACACTTCTATTAAAATGCTTAAAGAAGTTATTTTCCCTAGATTTGGAGTCCCTAGATATTTGATGACTGATGGTGGTTCACACTTTATTCATGGTGCTTTCCGTAAATTTCTCGCTAAATATGATGTTAATCATAGAATTGCATCTCCTTATCATCCTCATTCTAGTGGTCAAGTAGAATTGAGTAATAGAGAAATTAATTTGATTTTGCAGAAGACTGTTAATAGATCTAGGAAGAATTGGTCTACAAAACTTGACGATGCATTGTGGGCATATAGAACCGCTTACAAAAATCCTATGGGTATGTCTCCGTATAAGATGGTTTATGGTAAAGCATGTTACTTACCTCTAGAACTAGAAAATAAAGCTTATTGGGCAATCAAAGATCTCAATTATGATTTCAAACTTGCTGGTGAGAAGAGGTTATTTGAAATTATCTCACTTGACGAATGGAGAACCAAGCCTATGAGAATGCCAAGTTGTTTAAAGAAAAGGTTAAGAGAGGGCATGATAAAAGGATACAAAATCTTGAATTTAGTGTAGGAGATCATGTCTTGCTATACAATTCTGGTTTAAGATTTTTTGCAGGGAAACTTCTCTCTAAATGGGAAGGTCCTTACGTTATCGAGGAGGTGTACCATTCCGGTGTCATCAATATTTACAACGCCGAAGGCATAAACCCGAAGGTGGTGAATGGTCAAAGAATCAATCATTATATCTCAAGTACTCCCATAAATGTGGAAACCAATGTCATCAATACCATAACTCCGGAGGAGTACATTAGGGAGACTTACCGGAACGTTTCAAACTCCGAAAAGGAACAGGTATGTGGTACGGTAAGTAAAAAGACTCCAAAACCTTTAATGGAAATTTTTATCTGTTTTGGAATATTTAAAAAATTAGGAAAACTTAAAGTAGTCTGAATAGTGCACGAGGAGGAGACAAGCCTGCTGGGCACACCCTACCCCCCTGGGTGCGCCCCTGGGGCTTGTGGCCACCTCGTGCATCTTCCGGACTCTGTTTTCTTGTGGCATACTCCTTCGGGTCGGTAAAAATTCATTATATAATATCCCGAAGGTTTTGATTCTCCTACCATGACAATATCTCATGTTTCTGTTTTAAGTTGTTTCTGCAACAGTTTAGATCAACATGGCGTCCCCAAGTGTTCCGAAGGACAAGTTTTCCAAGAAGGTAATCAGCCCCTACCTTGCGGAGGTACTGCAACACCCTCAAACCATTGAGGTGCGTAAGGGGGTGTTGCACATCCGTGATGTGGAGGGGCCAAAGAAAACCGCAAGCATGGAGACAAGGCTCGAAGCAATGGAGCAGCAGGTCTTCAAGTGCCAAGGGATAGTGGAAAAGGGACTCGATGCTAACCAGATGATGATCGCGGAGTTTACCCATAAACATAAGATAGACGCCAAGGACATTGTGGATCACATCTTCAAGCTTTACGAGAGAATCGAGCACCTTCAAGCCCAGATCTACGACCTGCAAAACAAAAAATGTGAGTATGAATGCAGATTTAAGAGAATGAGTTTGGCTACAGATTTGACGATTCCGGAGACTCGTTCATCCTTTTATGATGGTGAGCCTATGCCTTGGAAGATGGAGGACAATCTTCCAACCTCATCAACAACTCCAACATCACCACCTCCGAAGCAATATAACTAAAGACATGGGTATGGGCACTCCCCTTGGCTTGTGCAAGCTTGGGGGAGGTGTCCCGGTATTGTATCACCATCACGTCTTTAATTTTTATTTTTATTTTTATCATCTTTCCTTAGTTCGATCCTTTTTGGTTATATCTTGATCTAGTAGAACAAAGTTTTCGTGTAATCTAGTTTCGAGTCTTTGCTTTATGATTTCCCTTGATAAGCAAGTCCATGAGTTATATAATAAAAATTGCTTTTGAGTGAGGGCTTTTGCTTGTTTGGCATAATCTTGATCTTGAGAAAGATGAAGTAGAAAGAATTATAGAATAAAAGCAAAAGAGTACATATGACAATCTTATGGGGAGTGATGACTTCACATACAAGAAGTATGTCAATTGAAACCTGTTGTGGGTTGACAAACATAGTTGTTGGTCATTGGGGCAATTAAAAGGAAGTAATAAAGAAAGAGAGGTTCACATATAGATATATTATCTTGGACATATTCTATGATTGTGAGAACTCATTAAAATATTATATGTTAAGAAGTTGATGTCGGACAAGGAAGACAAGATAATGGTTTATGTTTGCTTATTTCCGAATAGAAGTTATATTGTTATGGATCCCTCAACATGTGTCGCTTGCTTCCACCTAATATCAGATAAAACCTCCGCACCAAGTAGAGATAATACTTGTGCATCCAAACACCCTTAACCCAGTCTTGCCATGAGAGTCCACCATACCTACCTAAGGATAGAATTAGATCCTTCAACTAAGTTTTCATCGGTGCAAGCAATAAAAATTGCTCCCTAAATATGTGTGATCTATTAATGTGAGGAAAATAAACTTTATACGAACTTGTAGGGAAGAAATAAAAGTGATGGACTGCATAATAAAGTTCTCTATCACAAGGGGCAATATAAAGTGACATTCTTTTGCATTAAGAGATTGTGCATCCAACTATAAAAGCGCATGACAACCTCTGCTTCCCTTTGCAAAGGGCCTATCTATTACTTTTATTTTCTAGTTTTTACCTTTTTACAAGAGTCATGGTGATTTCCATCACCTTCTCTATTTTTGCCTTTATGTTCTGGCAAGTGTCATGTGTTGGGGAATGATCTAGGCACATATATCCACTCCGAAGTGGACGAGCATGAGTCATTACTGTTGACATTACCCTTGAGGTAAATAGTTAGGAGGCAATATTGTAAGCCCCTATATTTCTCTGTGTCCGATCAAAACTTTGAACTCATAGGGTACCTCGTGAGTGTTAGCAATTGTGAAAGACTAAAAGATGATTGAGTATGTGGGTTTGCTTTACAAGCTCTTATATTGACTCTTTCCTATGTTATGATAAATTGGAATTGCGTCAATGACTGATATCATAGTTTGTCAGTTCTCAATACAGCTCTTGATTCATACTTTGCCATTGTGAATGAATTATTACTTTAGCATAATAAATTATATGTCAATATATGTTGTTGTTCTAAATATGATCATCATGCCTTCATGTCTGTATTTTATTTTATCGACACCTCCATCTCTAAACATGTGGGCAGATTTATCGATTTCGGCTTTCGCTTAAGGACAAGCGAGGTCTAAGATTGGGGGAGTTAATACGTCCATTTTGCATCATGATTTTATATTGATATTTATTGCATTATGGGCTGTTATTACACATTTTGGTACAACACTTATGCCTTTTCTCTCTTATTTTACAAGGTTTACATGAAGAGGGAGAATGTCGGCAGTTGGAGTTCTGGACTGGAAAAGGAGCAAATCTGAGATACCGATTCTACACAACTCCAAAAGTCCTGAAAATCTACGAAGAATTATTTTGGAATGTATAAAAAATATTGGGCGAAAGAAATACATCAGGGGGCACCAGGCAGCCACAAGCCTACAGGGCGCGCCCCTGGGGCTTGTGGACCACCTGGCAGCCCTCCCATGCCCATCTTCTGCTATATGGAGGGTTTCATCCTGGAAAAAATCATAACAAATCTTTCGGGACGAAGCGCCACCGTCTCGAGGCGAGACTTGGGAAGAACCAATCTAGAGCTCCGGAAGGGCGATCCTACCGGGGAAACTTCCCTCCCGGAGGGGGAAATCAAAGCCATCATCATCACCAATGATCCTCTCATCGAGAGGGGGTCAATATCCATCAACATCTTCATCAGCACTATCTCCTCTCCAAACCCTAGTTCATCTCTTGTATCCGATCTTTGTCTCAAAACCTCAGATTGGTACGTGTGGGTTCCTAGTAGTGTTGATTACTCCTTGCAGTTGATTCTAGTTGGTTTACTTGGTGGAAGATCATATGTTCAGATCCTTGATCATCATTAATACTCCTCTAATTATGAGCATGAATATGCTTTGTGAGTAGTTACATTTGTTCCCGAGGACATGGGATAAGTCTTGTTATAAGTAATCATGTGAATTTGGTATTCGTTCGATATTTTGATGAGATGTATGTTGTCTCTCCTCTAGTGGTGTTATGTGAATGTAGACTACATAACACTTCACCATTGTTTGGGCCTAGAGGAAGGCATTGGGAAGTAATAAGTAGATGATTGGTTGCTAGAGTGATAGAAGCTTAAACCCTAGTTTATGCGTTGCTTCGTAAGGGGCTGATTTGGATCCACATGTTTCATGCTATGGTTAGATTTATCTTAATTCTTCTTTCATAGTTGCGTATGCTTGCGGTAGGGGTTAATCATAAGTGGGAGTCTTTTCCAAGTAAGGGCAGCACCCAAGCACTGGTCGACCCACATATCAAATTATCAAAGTAGCGAACGCGAATCATATGAGCATGATGAAAACTAGCTTGACATAAATTCCCATGTGTCCTCGGGAGCGCTTTGCTTTATATAAGAGTTTGTCCAGGCTTGTCCTTTGCTAAAGGATTGGGCCACCTTGCTGCACCTCTGTTACAATTGTTACTTGCTACCCCTTGCGAATTATCTTACCACAAAACTATTTGTTACCGATAATTTCGGTGCTTGGAGAGAATACCTTACTGAGAGCCGCTTGTCATTTCCTTCTGCTCCTCGTTGGGTTTGACACTCATACTTATCGAAAGGACTAATATAGATCCCCTATACTTGTGGGTCATCAATAACTTCGTAAATCGGTCCGATCTATTGAAATAGTCTGCCCAACTAGATTGATATTTCTTCAGTGAGAGGGGTGTGTTGTAGTGGGTTCAATCTGACGGTGATCTATGTCCCAGTGAGAAAAAGGGACAAGAAACGTCTTTGTATTGTTGACACTAAGTATAAAACAATGGGGTTAGTTCATATTAATTGAAGTCTCTTTGTCTACATCATGTCAATGTTCTCCAAACACCCTTAACCCAGTCTTGCCATGAGAGTCCACCATACCTACCTAAGGATAAAATAAGATCCTTCAACTAAGTTGTCATCGGTGCAAGCAATAAAAATTGCTCCCTAAATATGTGTGATCTATTAGTGTGAGGAAAATAAAATTTATACGAACTTGTAGGGAAGAAATAAAAGCGATGGACTACATAATAAAGTTCTCTATCACAA
Source organism: Hordeum marinum (assembly GCA_022496015.1). Classification (NCBI taxonomy): domain Eukaryota; kingdom Viridiplantae; phylum Streptophyta; class Magnoliopsida; order Poales; family Poaceae; genus Hordeum; species Hordeum marinum. The sequence continues at coordinate 454,193,217 of CM039678.1, forward strand.
GGGGCAATATAAAGTGACGTTCTTTTGCATTAAGAGATTGCGCATCCAACTATAAAAGCACATGACAACCTCTGCTTCCCTCTACGAAGGGCCTATCAATTACTTTTATTTTCTAGTTTTTACCTTTTCGCAAGAGTCGTGGTGATTTCCATCACCTTCTCTATTTTTGCCTTTTTGTTCTGGCAAGTGTCATGTGTTGGGGAATGATCTAGGCACATATATCCACTCCGAAGTGGACGAGCATGAGTCATTACTGTTGACATTACCCTTGAGGTAAATAGTTGGGAGGTAGTATTGTAAGCCCCTATCTTTCTCTATGACCAATATAGATCCACTATACTTGTGGGTCATCAATAGCTTGGTAAATCGGTCTGATCTATTGAAATAGTTTGCCCAACCAGATTGATATTTCTTCAGTGAGAGGGGTGTGTTGTAGTGGGTTCAATCTGACGATGATCTATGTCCCAGTGAGAAAAAGGGACAAGAAACGTCTTTGTATTGTTGACACTAAGTATAAAACAATGGGGTTAGTTCAAATTAATTGAATTCTCTTTGTCTACATCATGTCAATGTTCTCCAAGCATTACTCTGTTTTACTTGATACTCTAGATGCATGCCGGATAGCGGTCGATGGGTGGAGTAATTGTAATAGGTGCACGCAGGAGTCACCCTATTTTCTTATGGACATGGTGCCTATATAGACATGATCGTTGCCGTGAATATCACATAACTATGCGCCTTTCTATCAATTGCCCAACAGTAATTTCTTTACCCACGGTATGTTGCCTACATGAGAAATGCCGCTATGGAAAACTGTGTCTCTCAGGTCTATTCACTTATATATTTACAAAACCTATCATTATATCTCTGCCATTATTTACCTTTTATTTTATTTGCAATTTATAATTATCTACTATCATCTACACACTTCACTTGCTTGCAAATAACGAGATCATGGGGATTGACAACCCTCTTGCCGCGTTGGGTGCAAGTGTTTGCTCTTTTGTGCATAGCCGCTGAAGATGGTTGTGGATTGATAGTCCTATTGGTTTGATAAACCATGGTTCTTAACTGGGGAAATACTTATATGTATTGTGCTAAAATTACATGTTCCTCTTCACGGAAAACCCAACGCAAATCACAAGTATCGGGAAGGATTTCTGGCGCCGTTGCCGGGGAATATCATCACCAACTATCAAGTAACTTCAAACAAATTTTCATTCACTTGTTCTTCTTTTTATTTGCCTTTATATTTAGTTTTCTTCACAAAAATCAAAAATACAAAAATATTTATCTTTGCTTGTTACTATTTTACTTCTTTGCTTGCTAGTTTACTTGTCATGCTTGTTACTTTGCTTGCTCGGTAACCATGTCTCAAGATACTACTAATTTGGGTGACTTGTCAAATACTAATAACAATGATTTTATCAGTACTCCTTTACCACTCGCCACTAGTGTGGAGGCTTTTGATATTAATGCTACATTGTTGAATATTGTGATGAAAGATCAATTTTTAGGAAGTCCTAATGAGGATCATGTTGCTCATCTTAATACTTTTGTTGTACTTTGTGATATGCAAAAGAAAAAGGATATGGGTAATGATGTTGTGAAATTAAAGTTATTTCCTTTTTCACTAAGAGATAAATCTAAGGGTTGGTTTTCATCTTTACCACGTAATAGTATTGGAACATGGGATAAGTGTAAAGGTGTTTTTATTTCCAAGTATTTTCCTCCTGCTAAGATCATCTCCCTTAGGAATCAAATTGTGAATTTTAAACAACATAATCAAGAACATGTTGTACAATATTAGGAGAGTATTAAATTGATGATTAGAAATTGCCCTACTCATGGTTTAAACTTGTGGATGATTATCCAAAACTTCTATGCTAGAGTAAACTTTGTGTCTAGTAATCTTCTAGATTCTGCTACAGGTGGTACCTTTGATGACGTGACCTTATTAGAGGCCACGCAACTTCTCGACAACATCATGGCAAATTATTCTCAATGGCATACCGAAAGAGCTCCAACTGATAAGAAGGTAAATTCTGTCGAGGAAATCTCTACTTTGAGTGAAAAGGTGGATGCTCTTATGAATATGGTTGCTACCAAAAATACTCATGTTGATCCAAATGATATGACTTTGGCTACTTTGATTTGGCAAAATAATAATGCCATTGATGTGTACTTTATATTGCAAAACAATTTCAACAACAATGTGAAAGCACATTTGCTCCCTTGGTGGTTTTGGTAATTAATAACAACATTAAGTCACTGAACTAATGGTTCCACCAAGCATATTTCAGGAAAGGTTCAATGATAGGGATGGCAAAAAGATTGTGGAGATTGTGGGATTACCCTAAGATACAAGGAAATAGGTTGGTCAATCTTCAAGCAAGAGGATTCTACATTTTGCATTCGTGAGAAATCACTTTGAGTCAATAGGAAAGCCAATACTATTAAAAGAGGGTAAGGTTTTGTTGGTGAACAAAATGCTCATACGTGCACAAGTGGTAGTCACCAAAAACATCCACAAGCTCTCCCACCAAAGTCTATCTATAGCCAAACATTCAAAATCGGTGCAACCAACATTCCTATCCCGGTGCCACCGATTTCAAACCCTAGACAAACTCGGCTAAACCCTAACCCTTCGGTGCAACCGATTCCATACTGGTGCCACCGAGTTTAGGTTGCCAACTTTCTGTTACGCAAACTCACATTTTTGGTCCCACCAAGAATGTTGGGTCAGCGTCACCGAGATTGGAAATCTGACCGTTGGTCACCTTATCGATGCAACCGAGATTCGTATATTGGTCCCTCCGAGATTCAAAAGTTGCCACCTTTTGGTCATTTCGGTACCACTGAGATTAACACATCGGTGTCACCAAGTTGGTCGTTTTGTGTGTAACGTTTGGATTTTTGGGGATGCCCATATATACCCCTTCACCACCACCTACTCGACAGAGAAGCACTCAGAACTATTCCATACCTATCCTATCAGATTTTCTGAGAGAGAACCACCTACCCTTGTGTTGAGATCAATATCTTCCACTCCAACCATATGGATCTTGATTTCTAGCCTCCCCAAGTTGCCTTACACCAATATGAAAGGACCACGATGTTGCCTAAATGGGGGTGAATAGGCGTTTTAATATCTTTTATGAATTTGGCTATATCCTAATGAGGAAATAAACTAAGTGGATACTTTTCAAGCACAAATCCTAAATATACTAGGCTCACTAAGTGCACCAACAACATAGGATAAACAAGATGAGAACAACGAGGATATGAGTAAGCACAAGTAAGTTACACAAACTTACTCAATGTATGTTACAAGATATGGAAATGAATGTTACAAGCTAGAAATTCACACTAAGCACAAGATATATCAATAGTAGCAAGTATGAATTGCGGACTATAAAGTGTTGGCCTAAATAATCTCTACGATATGGTAACCAACACAATATAATGAGGACAACAATATATATAGTGAATGAAAGGTCAAGTGGCCAAAGTAAACCACAAGTAGTGGCTAGGGTTAGAAATAACCGAAGACACGGAGACGAGGATGTATCCCGATGTTCACTTCCTTGGAGGGAAGCTAGTCACCGGTAGAGAGGTGGATGTTACCACGAAGGCACACCAACGCCACGGAGGCTCACCCTATTCTCCCCTTGATATATCATCACGAAGGCGATTCTCAACCACTAGTGGTAGACCTTGAGGCGGCCTCCAAACCTTCACAAACTTTCCTGGGGACAAATCACAAGTTGATTCCTCACCAGAGCACTCCTACCGCCTAGGAGTCTCCAACCTCCAAGAGTAAAAAGATCAAGGGGGAAATGCTCAAGACTTGCTCAAATCACGAATTCCTTTGGTCAAGAGAGGGAGAGGGAGTGGATCTATCACTTGATTGAAAAATCTCTCGAGAACTCTCACTAATCTCTCCGGGATCTGAGATTTGGTGTAGGAGAAGTGAGAGGGAGCCACTTTGGTGTTCTAGGGTTCTTTTGGATTGAGTGGTCAACCCCTCCACGAAGTGGTGCAGGGGTATATATAGCGTGGGTGAAAATATGGTCATTGTAGTGTAAGTGGTTGTGTCGGGCCGGACATCCGGTGGCTCTGAAGTGTGCACATGAACATAGAAAAACAGAGTCAAGGTACAAGGCCCGGACATCTGGCCAAGTCCCCGGACATCTAGCCAAAGTTGAGGCCACAGACATCCGTACAAGGCCCCGGACACCCAGGGGACACAAACAACATTTCTTTATAGTTTCTGGACATCGGCGGCCCGGATTTCCGGGGAAGATCCCGGATATCCGGGGGACACAAAAAATGCATGCACCCCAAAAGTAAAACATGCATAACTTTCTCATACGGACTCCGATTTTGATGATCTTGGGCTCGTTTTGAAGCTAGTGAAAAAATCCAGGTCCTTACATAGAGAACCACCCAAGATAAGACAAAATGAAAGGTGCAAAGTATGCACAGGTTAGATCATATACTTTGGGGAGCCTAGTTGGCTATGTATTGCTTCGGTAAATAGGATAGGAGTGGAATTGTGTATAGAAGAAGTTGACTTGAGCAAGTCCATCACGAACCCCTTTGATCCCCTCTTAATAGTGTGGGATACCTATAACTCAAGAATCATAAAAGATCTACACTACATAACTATTGAGAATCCATACTTGAGTGTATATGTTTCTTCGGTGGTCATCACCCCACAACACTAACGCCAAAGGAACTAATACCTTTGACTCGAGCCTTTCACTTGAGCTTGATGTTGATGTTTCTTCTTGGATCAAGTTGAAGGCAAGACATTGGTGAAGTCTTCAAGTAGCTCTTCCATACACAATGTGGGAAGCTTTGCTTTGTATTCATCTTCACTTTGTCCATCATGTGATCATCCACAAGCTTCAAGCATGTGATCCTTCGGGATGGTTATCTTGAACTTGCCCTTGTCAACCATGATCATGAACACTTGATGTCATCCTCTCACAGACACTTGGAATCTCTCTCTTGATGCGAGCCCATGAGAATAACCTAACCCTCATAAACATAGATAACACATAGCATGGGTTAGTACACAAAGTGCAATTGACAATTTCTTATCATACCACAAGATCCTATGTGATGCATCGTTTGCACTTGTGCGTTGACCATTTAAATTTTGATTATTTGATCTTTATCTTGGTCAAACTTTATCTTTACTCCATGCTTTTCTTGATGCCTTGAAGGCCATATTGAATTCTTCGCTATGCTTCATTTCTTCAAGACATGATTACCCATATCTCAATTATCATATGACCATATAGGGTTTATCCATGAATCTCATATTGGTCATAATTTTTTATCCTTCATGCTCCATCACAATCTCTTGAGAGGCACAACGAATTCTTCACATGAATTACTTTCTTCAAGACATAACCATCCATGACTCAACATATGAGCACATCATGATCCTATCTTCAAGCCATATGTAGAATTCTTCTCTTTAATCATTCTCTCAACATCATGATCCATCATGGCTCAACCTTGATGCACAACTATATGTATATGGCATTCATTCCGAATCCATTCAATCTCCTTCTTGCATCAACCATGGAACAAACATCTTTCAATTCATCCAATATTCTTCATGCATTGCAAATGGAACTTTCCTTCAAATGTATAACTTAATGCAAACATTAGTCCATTAGGATTGTCATCAATTACCAAAACCACACATGGGGACTACATAAACTTTCACAATCCCATCTCTTCCACCAAGCCAAATCTGTGAGAGAGTGATTGTGTGTTGAGGAGTCTATCATCTTGAAGCATAAGAGCAAGGAGTTCATCGTCATTACCGAGCCTATTACCTTTTGGAGGGTGGTGCCTCCTAGATTAGTTAGGTGTCACTTGGGAGCCTCCTACTTCGTGTTGTGGAGTGAACCAAAAAGTTTGTAAGGGCAAGGAGATCGCCTACTTCATGAAGATATACCCATAGTGAGGCTATTCCTTCGTGGACGGAAGCCGTATGGAATAGTTAAGGTTGCTACTTCATAGACCCTTATGGTTGGAGCCCTCCATGGACTCTCGCGACCGTTACCCTCTGTGGGTTGAAGACTCCATAAATGTGGATGTACGATAGCGCCACCTATAGGAACCACGGGAAAAATCATCGTGTCTACAATTGTGTTTGGTCTTCCTACTATATCCCTTTTACTCATGCTTGTTGTTACTTTTCGCTGCTATACTCTTAGACTTGCATGTGTAGGGTGAAATTGACTTGCCATGAATGCTAAAACTGCTAACACTAAAATTTGGGAAAAGGCAAAACTTTTATTTGGTCAAGTAGTCTAATCACCCCCCCCCCCTCTATACCTACTTTCGATCCTACAAGTGGTATGAGAGCTTTGGTCTCCATTGCATTGGTTTAACAACCTAGGAGAAGTATGGCATCTAGTTAGGGAAATTATCATCGTAGAGGTCCGTACTTTGATGGCACAAATTTTGCTAGTTGGAAGCACAAAATGAAAATGCATTTGCTTGGTCATAATCCTACCGTTTGGGCTATTGTTCGTGTTGGGTTGCAAGGTGAATTCTTTGCCGAAGGAAAGGAACCCGATCATGAAGCGATTGTGGATGAATTGAATATGTTGCAACTCAATGCTCAAGAATGTGGCATTCTCTTCAACTGCCTATGCCCCGAAGAATTCAACAAAATCAGCCGTCTTGAACACGCAAAAGAGATTTGGGATACTTTGGTTGATATGCATGAAGGAACTGAGTCCGTGAGAGAATCCAAGTTAGATGTTCTTCAAGGTCAGCTTGATAAGTTCAAGATGAAGGATGGTGAAGGAGTCGCTGAGATGTACTCTAGGCTAGCTCTCATCACTAATGAGATTGCCGGCTTAGGAAGCGAAGAAATGACAGACAAATTCATCATCAAGAAGATACTTCGAGCTTTGGATGATCGATATGACACCGTTTGCACATTGATCCAAATGATGCCCAACTACAAAGATATCAAACCAACGGAAGTGATTGGTAGAATTATTGCTCATGAGATGACACTCAAAGACAAGGAAGAGCTTCACCACAAGTCTAGCGGTGCTTACAAAGCCACAAGTGATGCTCCCGCTACCTCAAGCGACAACCTTGTCACAAATGAAGAGATAAGCCTCATGGTCAAGAAATTCAACAAGTTCTACAAGAATAGAAGCAAAGATCGTATCTCCAACTCAAGACATGAAGATAAGTGTTCGTCAAGTCGTGACCGAATCTGCTACAATTGTGGGAAGCCCGGACACTACTCCAATGAGTGCACGGCTCCTTACAAACAAAAAGAAGAGTCACCAAGAAGACGAAGCTCGAGAGATGAATCACCTCGAAGAGAGAGAAGGAGTCGAGATGATCGTTATGAACAAAGACCCTCAAGGAGAAGTAGGGACTAGGAGAAGAAGGACAAGCACACCAAGAGCTACTCAAGAAGGAAACATCAAGCTCATGTTGGTGAATGGGTTTCCGGCTCCGACTCCGACAATCACTCCGAGAGAAGCTATCACTCCAACTCTGACTATAGTCAAGATGAAGGTGTTGCCAGAATTGCACTAGTGACAACCAACTCCTATGATCTATTTGATTCACCAAATGAAGGGAATGCAAGTTGCTTCATGGCTAAAGGCCCCAAGGTATCACACCCCGAATATCTTGATTTCAATAGTGATGAAGATGATTTGCTTTATGATGATGACTTGTTATGTGATAAAACTAGTGATGTTGATCAAAATGAACTTGATAATTCTCATGCTAGTCAAGATAGGTCAATTGACGATGATAAGATGAAAATAGAAGAACTAACTAAGAACTTAACACTCTTAAGTTAGCCCATGAATCTACTCTTGAAGATCATAGAGAGCTTGTAAGAACTCATGAGAAGCTCTGCTTCGAGAAGCTCAATTTGGAGCAAGAACATGAATTTCTTAAAGCTATCAATGACGACCTCTGAAAGAAGACTTCATCTTATCTTGCCAAACAACTACTCTTGTCTACATTCATGCCACAAGTTAAATCTAAGCAAACTAGTAACAAAGGCAAGAAAGGTTCTTCATCTAGTAGAAAAAATAAAAATGCTAAACCCAATGATGTTGCTCCTAGTAGTTCTATTGATTCCACTAATGATGATTATCTTAGACAAGTTACACTTGAGCAAGAAAAATCTTTATTGAAAGGAATTATAGAGAAAGGTATCTACAAGATTCTTGCCGGGTGTAAGCAATTTGAGGAAATTGTATGCAAGCACGGAGGATACCGAAAGAATCGTGGTGTTGGTTACTTCAACGCTAATGGAGTTGAGTGGGAAGAAGGTCAATACCCCAATCCCAAGTTTGTTTCTCAAAAGGAGAAGTATGAAAATACTCTTCCCAAAGGGACAAACACTCAAGATGATCTTCCACCACAAGACACCAATCTCAAGGGCAAGAACAAGCTTCAAGAGGACTTTGACTCTTATGAAGATGAATCCCAAGCTTTGGTGAAGTGGGTTCCCAAGGCTACTACAATCTCAACTTCTACAAGTGCTACTTCAACACCGAGGATCCCCATAAACTTGGTGTGGGTCCCCAAGAAGAAGAACTAGAAAGTTCTTGAGGGGTGACTCCGCCAATGAAATTCACTCACATTCATTATTGGCAAGATCTATTCACAATCAACATCAACCCTATGCAATAGTTCAATGAGTCACACATTCCCTCAAAGGTAAGCAAGGGACAAGGTAATCAACAAATCAATGGACATCATCACACATGCTTTGCACTCCATGTCCATGGATATCCTTGTATTTGTCTCTTGTGTGTTGGGACTAACCCATGTAGGTGAGAAGAGCAAGGAAACAACAAGGATGCTCCCAACTCTTGGTGATCTTCATCAACTTTGAGCATCCACCACTACCTCACCAACATTAAGTCTTCATCGACAAAACCCAAGGTTAGTTTATCCCTCTTATGGAGGGATGTCACATCAAGGGGGAGCTTTACTCTAAGACTTGAGTCAAAGCATCTCTTAGTATGTGACAACATTAAATGCTTTATGTAAAAGTGGTAACCCCACTTGTGCTTAAACGATGAGTATGACCTATGATCAAGTATTCTTACTTGGCTCCTAATACAAATACTCATATATAGATGACTTCATCATTGCCAAAGTGCTTATTAGATACTATTATGTTTGTGCATGTTATCCATGATTTCATTTGACATCTTATTGTGTGAGCATGTTGGTGTGCATTTGTTTTCTCATTCGAGGACATCCAATTGTTGCTATTTGGTCTTTGATTTATATTTTGCCAATTGGATGGACAAGAATGTCTAGGACCACACTTTAGCTATCTATGCTTTCTCACCTCATACTCTATTCATGCTGCATCACAAAATTTGAATAAGTGCTTTTCGATCCCTCTATGTGTGGAGCACTCGGAGTTCCGTATCGACAAGGACTGACCATTAAAACCTCTCAAGTGCATCTCGATGGAATGAACCCCAAAATCTAGGTCTCAACGAATGCCTAGGGTTGATCTGGTTTTCAATCTCGGTACCACCGATTCCATTTTCTCGGTTACACCCAGTTTCCCTGTCAACTTACAGTTGAGGACCTCGGTGACATCAAAAGTTAGAATCGGTGTCACCGACAATGGTGGGTATAAATACTATGGACCCCAACGCTTTAAATTTCATCCTCAAACCGTCGTGCCTCAGAACCCTAAGTTGCCACTTTTGAGACCCCTCGTCGCCCTTTTTCTCCCTACGCTCCTCCCCCGCTGGGAATCGCCACCGTCGACGAAATCCTCTCCATCATCGCCGCCGTAGCGGGTCCGTCGCCAAGTTAGGGTACGGATTCGACCTCCTTTGCCCTCCTCATCCGATTCTTGCGCATTGGATTTGATTTTATCTATAAAGCCACCCATTGCATGTATTCCTATCCACGGGAAATTCCTATAGTCTAGCGAATGCTAGATTTTCTAGGGTTTGCCTTTCGCCCGATGGAACTTGGTGGAACCGAAGCAAACAAATCGGTCTAACTGATTTGTCTTTCTGTGTTGCTGAGAACTGTCTCGGTGGAACTGAGTACTTCTTGTCGATCTCACCAAAAAGAATGCTAAGGTTCTGTTAAGAGGGATAGTCAGTCTCGGTAGCACCAATTTTTTTGCTTTGGCTGTACCGATATTCATTTGACAGAATGCAAAACTTTGGAAATCTATTGTTCAAACTTTCAAAAACCAGCCTCATTTTTTGATGACTCATCTTTTTCTGCTCTTCTATACTCTATTCACAGGGTCAGTATGTCAGATGTCGAGGACAGTCAGAATTTGCCAGAGCAGGGTGTTGACATGAGTTTAGGCACAAGCCCAGAGTCCAGTTCATTTTTCAGATCCAGGCACCCCCAGCTCCCATGGGTTGCCCAAGGCTGCTACAAGGACCAGAAAGAAGCTGAATTCAGATGAGGAGGATTCAGACTTTGTCCCTGAGGAGATTCTTGCCAAGAAGCAAGAAAAGACTGCTAAGAAGTCTACTATTGAAGCCACTTCTTCCAAGAGAGTTGTGAGAAAGATCTATGCTATCTCATAAACTATCAAAGCACATGAGAGTGCTAGGGCCACAATGACTATTGATCCCCCAAGGAAGTCTATGCCTAAGAAGGCAGGGGAGAATAAAGCTAGAAAGAGGATTATTCATGTGATTGGCAGGCCTACATCCATGTATGAAGATCCAGAGGAAGCTGATGGTGTTGCTGCTGAGGAAGAGGAGGAAGAACATGTTGAGAAGACTCCTCCCAAGAAGAAGGCCAAGAAGCTTATGGCTGATGCTATGCCAAAGACTGGCACATCCAAGAGAACCAAATCCAAGAAGGCTACTGCTAAAAAGCCTAAGAGGACATCCAGGCAGATCCCATCTTCTGAAAAGAACAAGGGAACTGCTTCTAGAGTTGAAGATGATGATGACTTGACAACCTTGGTGATGCTCAAACCACATCTTCCAGTACATGAGGTCAGCCACCTAGTTGCTAAAGATATGAAGAAGAGGAAAGACTCAGTTTTGAGGGCATGAAGAGTTGTTGATCCATATGCCCAAAGGAAGAAGACTGCTATGGACTACAGATTCTACACCGAAGAGCAACAGGACTTCTATGAGACAACCCTTCTAGACAAGAGCCTAGCAGTTAGTGATATGAGATATGTTGATTGGAAATTCATTAAGGAGAATGAGGACTACTTTCCAAGTGTCCAAGATAATTTCCACTACATTGGTCTGGATGAGTTCATTGGCAGAGAGCTTACTGCATGGAACGATGAGATGATCATGCAATTCTACTCCATGCACATTTCTATGGAGATGGTAGGATTGTATGGATGACTGAAGGAGCAAGATATGAGTCTACTGTTGACGAGTGGGCTGCACTTCTAGGAGTCCCTGAGGTTCAGGAGGGAGATTTGGATGTCTACACAGAATCCAAGGCAAGCCATAATGCCATGAAGGAAATGTATACTCCTATCCCTGCAGACAAAGTGCAATCTCACAAGCTAGGATCCATCTACTATCTGTAAGCTGGCCTCCGTACCATGAACACCATTCTGAGGCATACTTTGATGCCCAAGTCAGGAGATGACAAGATGATCTGAGGCTACTCCATCAACATGTTGATCCATCTTGACAGACACACCGGGATTAGAGTTATGGACTTGATTGTTGAGACAGTCAAGAGGGTTGCTGTTGATCAGAAGCGCTCTTGCTGCTATGCACCTTATATCCAGATTCTTATCAACTCTCAGTTGGAAAAGCACATTTTTGCTCTAGATCGTCCACATTTGCCCCTATAGCCAGAGCTTGAGGACAACATTGTGGTGATGGACCAATATCATCCCACATCTGCTACAGCTCAGGTAGAGGCAATTCGAGCCACTAGTGCTCAAGTTCCTCGATCTAGAAATGAGAAAATGGATCTTTTGATCTCATCAGTTTAGAGCATGCAGAAGGATATTAAGGGGATTCTGGACAACCAGAACAGTCTTGTGAGGATCTTTGAAATGATATCAAGACTCTAAATGATAAGGTGGACAAGGTAACTAAGACAGTCATAGAGCTTCAGAAGGAAGTTGACTCAGTGCACATCCCTCGGGTTTCTTCTACTTCTTCTTCTTCTGATGATGATGATGGATGGATCACCTCTCAGGACGAGCACACAGTTCACTACTCAGGCCAGATCAGCCACAGTGCCTGCTCCAGACTTGAGGCCCTCTTCATCAGCTCTTGCTACTGTCAGCATAGCTCCTGCTCCATCAGCTCCAGTTCCTGCAGTATCCACTCCAGCTCCATCCATGATATCTGCAGAGATCTTCGCCGATGCTATTCTCTTGACTCCTTCATCAACAACCGAAGGAGATCAGCCCAAGAACGCTTAGATATATGCCTTTGAACTTTTTGGTAACTTGTTGCCAAAGGGGGAGAAGTGTATATAGACCTTTAGGCTTCGAGTGAGAGAGCATTTGGTGTTTGTTGCTTTTTCAAAACAATTGCTTTTGGTTGCTGTGATACTCTTTTGCTTTGCTTGTGATACACGCTTGATGATGTTTGATCATACGCTTTAATGTGTGATGCTACTATTTCCTATCATCTTAATGCTTATGTGATGATCATTCATCTTTGGTTGATTGTGTTGTGCTATGATGTTCATTCTAATTATTCTCACACACCACCAAGTTGTATGTGACTTGTAAGAAGTGACCATGTACCTAATCGATTGTGCATTTGCATTCAAACACAAATTTAAAATAATGCACAAATTTAGGGGGAGCTCTTGCTTATCACATACTTCTCAAAGGGACGATTATATTCATTGATTATATCTTTTTCGAAGCTTTGATCTATATGTTGTCATCAATTACCAAAAAGGGGCAGATTGAAAGCACATTTGCTCCCTTGGTGGTTTTGGTAATTAATAACAACATATAAGTCATTGAACTAATGTTTCCACCAAGTATATTTCAGGAAAGGTTCAATGGTAGGGATGGCAAAAGGATTTTGGAGATTGTGGGATTACCCTAAGATGCAAGGAAATAGATTGGCCAAGCTTCAAGCAAGAGGACTCTACATTTTACATTTGTGAGAAATGACTTTGAGTCCATAGAAAAGACAATACTATTAAAAGGGGGTAAGGTTTTGTTGGTGAACAAAATGCTCATACGTGCACAAGTGATAGTAAACAAAAACATCCACAAGCTCTCCCACCAAAGTCTATCTATAGCCAAACATTCAAAATTGGTGCAACCAACATTCCTATCCCAGTGCCACCGATTCCAAACCCTAGACAAACTCAACCAAACCCTAACCCTTCGATGCAACCGAATCCATACTGGTTCCACTGAGTTTAGGTTGCCAACTTTCTGTTATGCAAACTCACATTTTCGGTCCCATTGAGAATGTTGGGTCGGCATCACCGAGATTGGAAATCTGACCGTTAGTCACCTTATCGGTGCAACCGAGATTCTTATATCGGTCCCTACGAGATTCAAAAGTTGCCACCTTTTGGTCACTTCGGTACCACCGAGATTAACACATCGGTGTCATCGAGTTGGTCATTTATGTGTAACGGTTGGATTTTTGGGGATGCCTATATATACCCCTTCACCACCACCTACTCGACAGAGAAGCACTCAGAACTATTCCATACCTATCCTATCAGATTTTCTGAGAGAGAACCACCTACCCTTGTGTTGAGATCAAGATCTTCCACTCCAACCATATGGATCTTGATTTCTAGCCTCCCCAAGTTGCCTTCCACCAAACTCATCTCTTCCACCAAGCCAAATCTGTGAGAGAGTGATTGTGTGTTGAGGAGTCTATCATCTTGAAGCAGAAGAGCAAGGAGCTCATCGTCATTACCGAGCCTATTACCTTTTGGAGGGTGGTGCCTCATAGATTGGTTAGGTGTCTCTTATTGGGATCCTCCTACTTCGGGTTGTGGAGTGAAGCAAGAAGTTTGTAAGGGCAAGGAGATCGCCTACTTCGTGAAGATCTACCCATAGTGAGGCTAGTCCTTCGTGGACGGAAGCCGTATGGAATAGTCAAGGTTGCTACTTTGTGGACCCTTATGGGTGGAGCCCTCCGTGGACTCTCGCGACCGTTACCCTCCGTGGGTTGAAGACTCCATAAACGTGGATGTACGATAGCGCCACCTATCAGAACCACAAGAAAAATCATCGTGTCTACAATTGCGTTTGATCTTCCTACCCCATCCCTTTTACTCATGCTTGTTGTTACTTTCTGCTGCTATACTCTTAGACTTGCATGTGTAGGCTGAAATTGACTTTCCATGAATGCTAAAGCTTCTAACACTAAAACTTGGGAAAAGGCAAAACTTTTATTTTGTCAGGTAGTCTAATCACCCCCCCCCCCTCTAGACCTACTTTCGATCCTACACAATGCTTATAGAGGAAATTTCAATGCTAGGCCGTATCCCAGTAATTCCTCTAACATTTATGGTAATTATTATGAAATTCTTCTAAAAATTCTAATAGGATACCATCTGATCTTGTGAACACAATTAAAAAAATTATTGGTTCTCAATAGATCTTTAATACTATGGTAGAAGAAAAGTTACAGATGATTGATACTTTGGCTAAAAACATGGATATAATTGCTCTTGATGTTGAAAATCTTAAAGTTAAAGCTTTTCCACCCAAGCATGATTTTAATGAGACTATTAAATCTGTACCAATATCTATTAATGAAAGTAAGGAGAGGACCGCTAGTTAAAAGCTAAGCGGGAATTCTTAGAAAAGGCTCTTCCACTCGGTTTTTACCGGAATCATGATGAAGATCTTACAATGATTGGGACTTCTCCTATTGAATATTTGTTTACTTCTCTGAATATAAATGATAAAGGTACTGAATATGAGTCAACTCTAGCTAGAGAGCGTCCCATTTTCTTAGAGGGTGATGATTCTAATGCTAGAACTAAAAAAGTGGGTTTGGATAGGTTAAAACTTTAACTAGTGATGTGCCCACTATCTTGGATTACAAGGACTTTAATTATGAAAGTTTCTCTTTAGTATAATGTATTTCCTTGTTGCAAACTATTATTATCTCACCCAATGCTTATGAACAAAACAAGGCTTTCACCAATAATATAGTGGAAGCGATGATAAAAGCTTATGATGAGAAACTTGAGCTTGAAGTTTCTATTACTAGGAAATTGCATGATGAGTGGGAACCTACTATTAAAATAAGGATAAATAAATATGAATGTAATGCTTTGTGCAACCTTGGTGCTATTGTTTCAACTATGCCTAAAACTCTTTGTGATGTGCTTGGTCTCACTAATATTCAAGATTGTTCCCTAAACTTGCATCTTGTGGATTCTACCATTAAAAAACCTTTAGGTATAATAAATGATATTATAATTGTTGAAAATAAGAATTATGTTCCTATAGATTTCATTTTTATTGATATTTATTGCAATCCTACTTGTCCAATAATACTTGGAAGATCTTTCTTACGAATTATAGGTGCAATTATTGGTATGAAAGAGGGAAACATAAGGTTCCAATTCCCATTAAATAAAGGGATGGAACACTTCCCTAGGAATATAATTAAACCATATTATTAATCAATAATTATAGATACTTATGGGTGGAGTGTCAAAGATGACAATACTTGAAACTATGCATTATGCTTAGCTAGGGGCATAAAACAATAGTGCTTGTTGGGAGGCAACCCAATAGTTATCTTTATTTTTGCTTTTTTACTTTCTGTTTGTGTGTGATAAAATTATTATTGCCTCTATAATTATTGTATTTTTATGTTTTAATTATTGTTTGTGCCAATTAAAGCCTTTGGGATGACTCACGAGATGAGTAGAATTGATACGGTGCAAAAACAAAAACTTTAGCTTCCAGTGCAGAATTTCTCTGATTTTGCTGGAGCATATTTTTGATAAAAACAATTACACAATATTTATATACAGATTATTCAAGTTGTACTAATTTTTAAGAATTTTTAGAGTTACATAAGTATAGGTTACCTACAAATCTTTACAAAATTTTCTGTTTTAGGCAGATTATGTTTTTGCTTGCATAGTTTGCTTGTTTTGATGATGTTATGGATTATATCGGGGGGTATAAGCCATGGAGAAGTTAGAATGAAGTACCTAATAGGAAATAATAAAATATGAATCAATCTATAACAGTACCTAAAGTATTTGATATGTTGCTTATACTAACAGATATCACGAAGTTTTGTTGAGTTTTGTGTGATTGAAGTTTTCAAGTTTTGGGTGTTATCACGATGGACAAAAGAATAAGGAGCAACAAGAGACTAAGATTGGGGGTGCCCAAGGCACCCCAAGGTAATATTCTAGGAAGAATCAAGTGTCTAAGCTTGGGGATGCCCCGGAAGGCATCCCCTCTTTCGTCTCAATCCATCGGTATGTCACTTGAAGCTATATTTTTATTTGTCACATGATATGAGTTTTCTTGGAGCGTCGTTTTCTTTTGTTTGATTTTATTTTTTACTTTGCAACAATCATAATTTTCCAGACACACCTATTTGATAGAGACACACCTTCATCATAATTTGTTAGAATACTCTATGTGCTTCACTTATATCTTTTGACCTTAGCAATTGCTCTAGTACTTCACTTATATCTTTTTGAGCACAGTGGCATATAGATTTTATAGAAATAATTGCACTCTTGTTCTTCAATTATATTTGTTTGAGAATTAATAAATAGTGATGGTAATTTGCATGGGTCATAAGACTATTCCAAAAATAATAGGTATTCAATGAGTGATAATCAGAACCATCATGTAGCACATAAAAGAGAAGTTGTGGGTTAATGACATTGATATGGTAATGTGAAAAAGGTGTGAGTTCATCATTGTTGATTCGTAGAAGTATCGATACTAAGAGGTGTTAATTTCCCATTTGTATAAATATTAAAAATGCATGGTGGGTATGTGTGAGCATTTCTATTCCTCGTTGAAATCCTAGTGCTGTTTCGGGTTAGAGGCGCGCGATGGTTAACTCCTACCAACCTCCTCCCTTGGGGCATGCAAGTAGTACTTTGATTTGTGATAAAACTAATAAAACTTTGCAATAATTATATGGGTTCTTTATGACTAATGTGAACTCGTGGACATACGCAATCTCACCATCTCATATTTTGCTAGCTTCTTCGGTACCGTGCATTGTCTATTCTCACCTCGAGGATCGGTGCGAACTTCGCCGGTGCATCAAACCCCGTGACATGATACGCTCTTCACACATAAGCCTTCTTATATCTTCATCAAAACAGCCACCATACCTACCTATTATGGCATTTCCATAGCCATTTTGAGATATATTGCCATGCAAATTCCACCGTTACATCATATGATTAGTTCATTCATCATCATATTGCTTTGCATGATCATATGTAGCTGACATAGTATTTGTGGAAAGCCACCATTCATCATATTTTTGATACATGTCACGCTAGATCATTGCACATCCTCGTACACTGCAAGAGGCATTCATATTGAGTCATATTGTTTCATAGTTCTTCATATTGAGTTGTAAGTAAATAAAAGTGTGATGGTCATTATTATTAGAGCATTGTCCCAGTGATGAAATAAAAATGGGGGAGAATGATCCCACCATAAATAAATATAATGATGAAAAAATGAAAATGAGAGGAAAAGAGAGAAGGGAATTTGCCACTATCCATTACCACACTTGTGCCTCAAAGTCCCACCTTGTTCTTCATATAGAGAGTCTCATCTTATGTCATTTTCATATGCTAGTGGGAATTACCTTTTTCATTATTAGAAACTTGGCTTGTATATTCCAATGATGGGCTTCCTCAAATGCTCTGGTCCTCATGAGCAAGCAAGTTGGATGCACGCACCACTTAGCTTCAGTTGAGCTTTCTACACTTATAGCTCTTGTGCATCATTTGCATGGAAATCCCTACTCCTTGAATTGACATCTATCGATGGACATCTTCATAGCCCGTTGATACGCCTGGCTGATGTGAGACTTTCTTCTCCACTTTTTACACCTTTTATATCTACCACCATATTCTATTCCACCTTTATGCTATGTCCATGGTTCACGCTCATGTATTGCGTGAAGAATAAAAAGTTGATGCACATTGAAAAAGTACGATCCAATCGCCTGACTTGGACACCATGGTGCTTGACATTTGTATTAATGTGGTGAAGACAGAGCCATGCCTTGCTAATATGATAGAATGAATTGGGGTAAACATTCTTTTAGGATTGTATACTTTGAAAGATTGATGATTTTGTTGCTTGTGCCAATAAATATTACTATGTTGATGTTTGTTAATTCATCGTTTCTCAATGAGCATACATGCAAAATATTACATATTGGGTAGCATGTCACATCAAAAATTCTGTTTTTATCATTTACCTACTCGAGGACAAGCAGGAATTAAGCTTAGGGATGCTTATACGTCTCCAACGTATCTATAATTTTTTATTATTCCATGTTGTTATATTATCATTCTAGGATACTTTTTGAGTAATAATTTACCAAATTATATTATTTTTGTGCACTAACCTATTGACCCAGTGCCCAATGTCAGTTGCTCTTTTCTACATGTTTTTTACTTTTTAGGTTTACAGTACCAAACGAAGTTCAATTGCCCTGAAACTTTTTTGAGTTTTTTGGACCAAAACAATACCTGGAAGCTTCAGGAGAAGACAGGAGGCCGCACGAGGGAGGCACAATCCAACAGGGCACGCTCAGGGGGGGTCGGCGCGCCCTGATGGCTTGTCCCTCCCTAGTGGACATCCTACCTAGTTCTCTAGCCTATAAATTCAATATTACAAAAACCATAGAGGACATCCGGAAACACTTTTTCCGCCATCGCAAGTCTCTGTTCCTCCATGATCCCATTTGGAGCTTCGTTCAGGCACCCTATCGGAGGGGGGGTCGATCACGGAGGGCCTCTTCATCAACCTTGCTACCCTCATGATGATGTGTGAGTGGTTCACCACAAACCTCCGTAGTTAGTACCTAGATGGATATCTCACTCTCTTTGATATTCAATACAGTGATCATCGCATCTTTGCTTTGATCTATCCGATGTAATTCTTTTGTATAGTGTGTTTGTTGGGATCCGATGAATTGTGGGTTTATGTTTCAGATTATTCATGAAAAATATTTGATTCACCTCTGAATATTATGATTCTTAGTTGCATTATCATTATAGCTTTGTAAATCTCCCCGATCTATTGAAATAGTTTGGCCAACTAGATTGATATTTCTTCAGTGAGTGGGGTGCGTTGTAGTGGGTTCAATCTGGCGGTGCTCTATATCCCAGTGACAGAAAGGGACAAGACACGTCTTGTATTGTTGTCACTAAGAATAAAACGATGAGGTTAGTTCATATTAATTGAATTCTCTTTGTCTACATCATGCCAATGTTCTCCAAGCATTACTCTGTTTTACTTAATACTCTAGATGCATGCTGGATAGCAGTCGATTGGTGGAGTAATAGTAATAGGTGCAAGCAGGAGTCGGCCTATCTGCTTATGGACATGATGCCTATATATGCATGATCATTGTCGTGAATATCACATAACTATGCACTTCTCTATCAATTGCCCCATAGTAATTTGTTTACCCACCGTATGTTGCCTACATGAGAGATGCCACTAGGAAAAACTATGGCCCCTGGTCTATTCACTTATATATTTACAAAACCTATCATTACCTTGCTGCCATTATTTACCTTTTGTTTTATTTTGTAATTTATAATCATCTACACACTTCACTTGCTTGCAAATAACGAGATCAAGGGGATTGACAACCCTCTTGCCGCGTTGGGTGCAAATGTTTGCTTTTTTGTGTGCACCCGTTGAAGACAGTTGTGGATTGATATTCCTATTGGTTTGATAAACCTTGGTTCTTAACTGAGGAAAATACTTATCCGTGTTGCGCTGCAATTACTCATTCCTCTTCACGGAAAATCCAACGCAGATCACAAGTATCAGCCCCCCAAGAGGACACACTGCCCCCTTGGCGCCTCCCTCTCCCCCGTTGCTTCGTTGCTTCTCCGTTCCTAGTTTCGGAAGCATGCAACGAAGCCCCGAAGACACTACTTCACCACCATCTCCACCACACCGTCGTGCTGGTCGAGATTGCATATACTTCTTCTCTCTTGCTTGCTGAATCAAGAAGAAGGAGATGTCACCAAGCCGCACATGTGCTAAACGTGAAGATGTCGTCCGTTCAGCACTGGATTGGATTGGATTGGATCGTGATTCAGTGAAAAGTACGACTACATCAACCGCGTAATATATGCTTCCACTTAACGGTCTATGAGGGTGCGTAGACACACTCTCCCCTCTCGTTGCTATGCATTTCCATATGTAAATCTTGAGTGTTCGTAGGAAACTTTTTATTTTCCATGCAACGTTTCCCAAGAAAGGAGGCATCAACAGGGGCGGAGCTACGTGCTCCGGCCCGTCCAACGCAGCAGGATTTTCTTCATTGTATACTTAGTTTTGGATTATGGAACAATAACTAGAGCCCAGAGGGTAATCTCTATAGATTAGCCAGCCCGGCCCATCCAATCTTTTGGTTCAAGCTCCGCCACTAGGCATCAACATATATCTTCACTGTCCCATGTCTTGGTTTTCTCCACATGTAATCTGATGAAGTTTGTCACCAAAACCCTGATGGCCAGTGCAGTTTTTTTTGTGTGTGTGTGTGTTTGCACTTTAACTCCCTTCACTGTCTGTCTCCGCTGCCACCGTATATACCATGCCGCTACAACTACAAGATCCGCCTTCATCAATTCTGCATCATTGCCTTGAAGTTTTGACAGGATTTCCATTATAATAGACCCCGATCTGTCCTTGGCAATAGCTTAATCTGCGACAATCCCAGCCGATTTCAAACATCCGTCACTCGTCGGCACTTAAATAAGCAGCGTTGAATATCCTCTGCCCCAACCGAACAAACCGGACATTGGCCTGAGCATGAGATGTGTCTGCTTGCCAGAACCCCGAACCAGAGAGCGGGAGTTACCATCTCGTGAACGTTGTGGAAGACTAAAAACAAAAGCGTTCGCTGAGCGACAGTACTGATATCTTGTGTCTCGTCATCTGGTACGTCCAATAATGATCGGACGGTACAAGGCGCCCCCCTTCCCTTAGGCTTCGTGCTGGGCTAGGAACAGAAGCGGGGACCTTCGAAGGCGGCGCCCGCGAGCCCGCCGTTCTTTGGAGGCAGCAGGATCATGCTCATGACGCGCGGGTTCCGGCGCGCCGCCATGCCCCGCTTCGCGCGCCGCGACATGTGTGGCGCGGCGGCTCGACGTACCACAACGTCGGGTTTGGTGGCGCCCGGCGCCGGAGCGAGGTTCCACGACTACGACGCCGCCGTCACGGCGTGCGTCGAGAGGCGGGCGCTCAAGCAAGGAAGGCAGGTGCACGCGCACATGGTCACGGCGAGGTACCGCCCGCCCGTGTACCTGGCCACGCGGCTGGTCATCATGTACGCGAGGTGCGGGGCGCTGGACGACGCGCGCAACGTGCTCGACGGGATGCCGGAACGGAATGTGGTGTCCTGGACGGCCATGATCTCGGGCTACTCGAAGAGCGGCCGGCACGCCGAGGCATTGGAGCTGTTCGTCCAGATGCTTAGAGCTGGTAAATCATCTCGATCATACCGTCTTCTGATGTCTTTGTTAACCAGTTGAACAACAATGACCATGTACGCAAGCGCCTGCATAGGAATCTAGAGATGTCATTTGTCTTGGTGCACAATAGGCTAGAGTGAAATGAAACTTTGCCCACTTTTTGTAGCATGATTTTCTTCAACAGATTTTTGCTGTATAAGCATTATCCCTCATTTGGTATTCAAACCTATGTTCAGCGAATTATCTGTAGTGCTGGAGTTGGAATATTTCTTTTGATGTAACACATGGTTGAAGACCTTGATACTGATATTCAGGTGTCGTGCATACAATAGGAGCCGGTCGATCCATCTTCATTATCGGCGTTATCATTTGTCCTGCATTTGAAGCCCTTTAGCAGAACTTAATCATTTTGCCACCGCAATTCTACCAACAACCTGTTATGTGCCTCTTGATTGCCACTTCAAGATGACGTCCAGAAAGAGATGCAAGCCTAATGTATCCATGCTCGGAGGGTGTACATGGTTATTGTTATTCAACTGAATTATGTACATGGTCCTCCACTTTGTTTGTTTGTTTCCATGCATGCTCAAATCTGAATCAATTGGATATTATTCACCTACCTGCAATGAAGCAAATGGCATATGATGTATCAAATGTGTAATCCACTTTTAACTGGCAGGATGCAAGCCTAATGAATTCACTTTCGCAACTGTTCTTACATCATGTTCTGGCCCTCAAAGCATACGCCAGGTCAAGCAAGTCCATTCTCTCATTGCCAAGACAAATTTTGAGTTGCACATGTTTGTCGGGAGCTCCCTTCTTGACATGTACGCCAAGGCAGGGAATATCCAAGAAGCTCGGAGGGTGTTCGACATGCTTCCAGAAAGAGACACTGTTTCCTGCACCGCCATTATATCTGGCTATGCTCAGCTGGGCCTTGATGATGAAGCCTTGGACTTGTTCAGGCAGTTGTACAGTGCAGGGATGCAATGCAATTATGTTACTTTTACGACCCTTCTCACTTCATTATCTGGGCTGGCCTCCCTGGATTATGGCAGGCAAGTTCATGGACTAATACTTCGTAAAGAGTTACCATTTTTCGTTGTTCTACAGAATTCTTTGATTGATATGTACTCCAAATGCGGCAAGTTGTTATACTCAAGGAGGGTATTTGATCACATGCCACAGAGATCAGCCATCAGTTGGAATGCAATGCTTATGGGATATGGTAGACATGGCATAGGGCATGAAGTCGTTCAGCTCTTTAGAACTATGACTGCAGAAGTGAAGCCTGACAGTGTTACCCTGTTGGCTGTTTTATCTGGCTGTAGTCACGGTGGGCTGGTTGATGAGGGCCTTGACATATTCGATCTTATAGTAAAAGAACAAAATGCAGTTCTCAGCATTGGGCATTATGGGTGTGTTATTGATCTTCTTGGACGCTCTGGACGACTACAGAAGGCTTTAGATTTGATACAAGATATGCCATTTGAGCCGACTCCAGCCATTTGGGGTTCATTGCTTGGTGCTTGCAGAGTTCATGTTAACGTTAGTGTTGGTGAGGTTGTTGCTCAGAAGCTTCTGGACATGGAGCCAGGAAATGCTGGAAACTATGTGATCCTTTCTAACATTTATGCTGCTGCTGGAATGTGGAAAGATGTTTTCAGAGTTAGGAACTTAATGCTGGAGAAGACGGTGACCAAGGAACCAGGGCAGAGCTGGATAATTCTTGACAAGGTTATCCACACCTTCCGCTCAAGTGATCGTTTCCATCCCAGGAAGAAAGATATAGATGCTAAGATAAAGGAGATATATGTTGATATTAAAGCAGCTGGCTTTGTTGCGGATCTGAGCTGTGTTCTGCATGATGTTGACGATGAGCAGAAAGAACGCATGCTTCTTGGTCACAGTGAGAAGCTGGCAGTAACCTTTGGACTGATGAACACCCCTCCAGGCTTGACTATACGGGTTATGAAGAATCTTCGCATCTGTGTTGACTGCCATAATTTTGCGAAGTTTGTTTCAAAAGTTTATGGAAGGGAGATATCTCTCAGGGATAAAAATCGGTTTCACCTACTTACAGATGGAGCTTGTACTTGTGGAGACTACTGGTGAAATAAACATTGATGTGTTATCGATACAGATTTGCTGATCAGATAATACTGCTTACAGGATAAGCAATCTAATGCTGAATACGAGAGCAACAACAACAACAACAACAACAACAAAGCCTTTAGTCCCAAACAAGTTGGGGTAGGCTAGAGGTGAAACCCATAAGATCCCGCGACCAACTCATGGTTCTGGCACATGGATAGCAAGCTTCCACGCACCCCTGTCCATGGCTAGTTCTTTGGTGATGCTCCAGTCCTTCAGATCTCTCTTTACAGACTCTTCCCATGTCAAGTTCGGTCTACCCCGGCCTCTTTTGACATTATCAGCATGCTTAAGCCGTCCACTGTGCACTGGGGCTTCTGGAGGCCTGCGCTGAATATGCCCAAACCATCTCAGACGATGTTGGACAAGCTTCTCTTCAATTGGCGCTACCCCAACTTTATCCCGTATATCATCATTCCGGATGCGGTCCTTCCTTGTGTGACCACACATCCATCTCAACATGCGCATCTCCGCCACACCTAACTGTTGCACATGTCGCCTTTTAGTCGGCCAATACTCAGCGCCATACAACATTGCGGGTCGAACTGCCGTCCTATAGAACTTGCCTTTTAGCTTTTGTGGCACCCTCTTGTCACAAAGAATGCCAGAAGCTTGGCGCCACTTCATCCATCCGGCTTTAATTCGATGGTTCACATCTTCATCGATATCCCCATCCTTCTGCAACATTGACCCCAAATATCGAAAGGTGTCCTTCTGAGGCACCACTTGCCCATCAAGGCTAACATCCTCCCCCTCCTCGTTCCTAGTAGTACTGAAAGCGCACCTCATGTACTCGGTTTTAGTCCTACTAAGTCTAAAACCTTTCGATTCCAAGGTTTGCCTCCACAACTCCAACTTCCTGTTAACCCCCGTCCGGCTCTCATCGACTAGCACCACATCGTCCGCAAAGAGCATACACCATGGGATATCTCCTTGTATATCCCTTGTGACCTCATCCATCACCAAGGCAAAAAGGTAAGGGCTCAAAGCTGACCCTTGATGCAGTCCTATCTTAATTGGGAAGTCGTTAGTGTCGTCCTCACTTGTTCGAACACTTGTCACAACATTATCATACATGTCCTTGATGAGGGTAATGTACTTTGTTGGGACTTTGTGTTTCTCCAAGGCCCACCACATAACATTCCGCGGAATCTTATCATAGGCCTTCTCCAAGTCAATGAACACCATATGCAGGTCCTTCTTTTGTTCCCTATATCTCTCCATAAGTTGTCGTACCAAGAAAATGGCTTCCATGGTCGATCTCCCAGGCATGAAACCAAACTGATTTTTGGTCACACTTGTCAATCTTCTTACACGGTGCTCAATGACTCTCTCCCATAGCTTCATTGTATGGCTCATCAGCTTAATTCCACGGTAATTAGTACAACTCTGAACATTCCCCTTGTTCTTGAAGATTGGTACTAATATACTCCGTCTCCATTCTTCTGGCATCTTGTTTGCCCGAAAAATGAGGTTGAAAAGTTTGGTTAGCCATACTATCGCTATGTCCCCGAGGCCTCTCCACACCTCAATGGGGATACAATCGGGGCCCATCGCCTTACCTCCTTTCATCCTCTTTAAAGCCTCCTTGACCTCCGACTCCTGGATTCGCCTCACAAAACGCCTGCTAGTATCATCAAAGGAGTCATCCAGATCAATGGTAGAGCTCTCACTCTCCCCATTGAACAACTTGTCAAAGTACTCCCGCCATCTATGCTTAATCTCCTCGTTCTTCACCAGGAGTTGATCTGCTTCGTCCTTGATGCACTTGATTTGGTCAACATCCCTCGTCTTCCTCTCTCGGCTCTTGGCCATCTTATAGATGTCCCTTTCGCCTTCCTTCGTGTCTAACCTTTGGTAGAGGTCCTCATACGCCCGACCCCTTGCTTCACTCACAGCTCGCTTTGCGGCCTTCTTTGCCATCTGGTACTTCTCTATGTTGTCTGCATTCCTATCCAGATATAGGCGTCTGAAACAATCTTTCTTCTCCTTGATTGCCTTCTGGACAACATCATTCCACCACCAGGTATCTTTAGCTTCTCTTCTACTTCCCCTGGACACTCCAAACTCCTCTGAGGCCACCTTACGAATGCAAGTCGCCATCTTCATCCACATGTTGTCTGCATCACCTCCTTCCTCCCAAGGGCCCTCCTTAATGACCCTCTCCTTGAAAACCTGAGCTACCTCCCCCTTGAGCTTCCACCACTTCGTTCTAGCGACCTTGGCACGCTTGTCCCGCTGGACACGAATCCAAAAACGGAGGTCAGCAACCACAAGCTTATGCTGGGGGACAACACTCTCTCCAGGTATCACCTTACAGTCTAGGCATGCACGCCTGTCTTCTCTTCTCAAGAGGATGAAATCAATCTGGCTAGAGTGTTGCCCACTACTGTAAGTCACTAGATGTGATTCTCTCTTCTTAAAGAAGGTGTTAGCTACGATCATGTCATAGGCTAACGCAAAGCTTAAGACATCTTCTCCTTCTTGATTCCTGATGCCATAGCCAAATCCCCCATGCACCCCTTCAAAACATGTGTTAGCTGTGCCCACGTGGCCATTGAGGTCTCCTCCTATGAAGAGCCTCTCGCTGATCGGTACACTCCTAACCAAGTCCTCCAGGCCTTCCCAGAACTCCCTCTTGGTGTTCTCATTGTGGCCTACTTGTGGGGCATAAGCGCTGATAACGTTGAGGACTAAGTCCCCAACTATCAGCTTGACCAGGATAATCCGGTCCCCACGTCTCTTGACGTCTACCACTCCATCCTTGAGGCTCTTGCTGATCAATATGCCTACTCCATTTCTGTTTGCAACCGTCCCCGTGTACCACAGCTTGAAGCCGGTACCCTCCACCTCCTTCGCCTTCTGTCCCCTCCATTTGGTCTCTTGGACGCAAAGGATACCAATGCCTCTCCTCACCGCTGAATCAACTACCTCCCGAAGCTTACCTGTCAGAGACCCTACGTTCCAGCTACCTAATCGAATCCTCCTAGGCTCGGCTAGCTTCCTTACCCTTCGCACTCGTCGAGTCAAATGCGAAGACCCTCGCTCATTTTCCACTACACCCGGGCGCCGATGTAGCGCGCCACTAAGGATGCGACGACCCGATCCTCGCTCACTTGCGACCGTATCCTGATCACGATACGGCGCGCCACCTGGGGGGTGACGGCCCGGCCCTTGCCCATTTTCCACCACACCCGGGTTCCGATGTGGCGCGTCGCTGAGAGGGTTACGCCCCAACGAAAATCTTTTGGGTTTCATCTCCATAAGAGTGGCTGGGTTTTCACGTTGGCTCGCCAAGCCTATCACAACCCTCCTCCTTTACCCGGGCTTGGGACCGGCTATGCTGAATACGAGAGCAGTGAAAGAGAAATGCTCTTTTCATTCCGAGTTCTGTTATCAGACAGATCACCAAAGATTCACTACTAAGAGCCACAGTTGGTTCTTCTTAGCACTCCATACTTGTAAGCTTGTGGCTGCTAACAGATGTTTATTCTTCAATTCACTTTACCTTATTCATACGTTAACAGGAAATACTATACTTCAAAATTATAGTGTAACTTCCTGTAGGCTGTGTACCTGAAAAAGATATCTTCTATGCTCACTGTAGACTCGACAGTGCATATTTTGTTGACAAATGAAATAATAAGTGAGCCATTTCAGCTATGTTTCACAAACAGTCGGTATTAGAAAAGCTAATCAAATTGCCTTCACGGACATAATATAGTGTATAGCATAGACAGGGCAGTGAAAGCGCTGCTTTAATTACAGGATGCTCTGTTGACTGTTGTTCACTGTGATGGAGATTTTTTATGTTACCATTTTGATTACAGGAAGCTTGCACTCTCTCCCAATTATCATTGGTTCTTGAACCAAGGGCAATTCAGTGGTTTAGCTTGTATCATGGGTTCGTATGGCAGGTCCCACAAAAATGCTGTACTAAGGTTAGAAGCTGCTAGAACTGAAGCTATTATTCATGCAACTGCAAGGTTTCTATTGTTTGTCTTGGAATGAAATAATAATGCCAAGGTCCTTCAAATTATCTGGCTGACAGTGTCTTTTGTAGAAACTTGTTTGCTTGTAGCTATAATTGATTCCTATTGTTTTTCTTATCATGGAACTGCAATGCTGACAAGACCATGGTTGGCATTAGCTTTTGTGGAAGCTTTTGTGCATGTAGCTATAAAAAACATCATTATTGATTAGCTATTGTAGAAGCTTTTGTGCATGTAGCTATAAAAATATCATTATTGGTTAGCTATTGTGGAAGCTTTTGTGCATGTAGCTTCAAATGCTTCATCACCTTACCTCAGTCTCTTATCTTGAAATTAAGAAATATCACGAGGTTTTGAAAAAACAAAGGTTCCATATTGAGGACCCAATGCAGTAGCAGGGACTGATTCATTGTGTTTGTTCATGAACTAGCAAGAAGCTAAATTTTGAGGAAGGCTACCATGGCTCGCAAATGCGGCCAATTACCTATTACATGTTTAAGGTAATCATTTGTGTTATTACAAACATCTCCCGAAATTGTCCATTTCACAACAAGGAAAATAAAAATATTCGTTGTTAACTTATTTAGCTGGACTGCGGAGAAACATGAAAACAGTACATTTACATGCACAAACCATTGGGGAACTCCAGCTGGTACTGTGATCCAGCTATTCATTATGTTTCCAGATGGTGTATGTGCAGACATAATTTCAGGCTATCTTCAGTTTCTGCTCACTGTAGATTTGACAGTGAAATATTTAGTTGACACATGGAATAAATGTTTAGCCATTTAAGCTATGTTTCACAAACATTCGGCATTAGAAAAGTGAATCAAATAGCATTCATGGACAAAGAATAGTGTATAGCATAGACAGGGCAGGAAAGCTGTATGTGGCCAAGATATAAATCTCACAGCTAAAACATCGCTTCCCTCCAGAATTTCCACACCTTTTGTGCAAACAAAGCATGCTCTGTTGACTGTTATTCACTATGATGGAGATTTTTTATGTTACCATTTTGATTACAGGAAGCTTGCACGCCCTCTCAATTATCATTGATTGTTGTGCCTAGGGCAATTCAGAGTTTTAGGTTGTATCATGGGTTCATCTGGCAGGTCCCACAAAAAAGACGTACTAAGGTTAGTCGCTGCTACAACTGAAGCTATTATTCATGCAACTGCACGGTTTCTATTGTTTGTCTTGTAATGAAACAATAATGCCACGGTCCTTAAAATTATCTGGGCTGGCAGGTGTCTTTCGTAGAAACTTGTTTGCTTGTAGCTACAATTGATTCCTATTGTTTGTCTGATCGTGGAACTACAATGCTGACAAGACCATGGTTGACATTAGCCATTGTAGAAGCTTTTGTAGATGTAACCATAAAAAATATCATGATTGATTAGCTATTGTGGAAGCTTTCGTGCATGTAGCTACAACTGCTTCCTTACCTTGTCTCCGTCTCTTATCTTGAATACGAAAAATCCTGAGGTTTTGAAAAAAGTTGCCATATTGAGGTCCTGGTACAACAGTGGCAGGGACTGATTCTTGGTGTTTGTTCATGAACTAGCAAGAAGCCAAAATTTGAGAACGGCCACCATGGCTGGCATCCAGCCATCGTGGTACCTGTTGCGCATGTACTGCCTTGCCATGGACAGCAAAAGAGTGTAAGAGATGGGCAGATTGGTTCCATCCCTGTAAGACTATAAAGTTCAACAGGGCAAATAGATAAGATCTGGAAGATAACCTGGGACTACCTTTACTTTTGAGGAACTATTTCAGGATTTGGTATTATCCGGAGAGTTTGAGGCACCGTGAGATTAGCGGTCCTGTAGGTTTGCCCGGAACTTATAGTAATACCGCGTACAAATTAGTTTATAATGTGCATTCCGTTGAGCAATTTGACATTGGGACAGCAATGCCATATACAATTATCTTGATATGCATTCTACCATTTACTATGAGGCGTAATCCTAAATGGGTAATTGGAAAGTGAATTGGGCAGGCCATACTCAGGCGAAAGCGGAACAACGAAGGCATCACCATCGGTCACAGGCAGGGAGAGAAGGCGGGTCAACAGCGGAGTTTGAGGAGGTCATGGATTCCCCGTGGTCAGTAGGTGGAGAGGAAGGAGAAGGGCTGGGGCGCGCCGAGCAGTCCCGAGGAGAAATTGAGGCCTACGATACCTTTCATGGTTTGCTACTGTTTTCTTTTGGCATGATAATAAACTTGAAGCTCTGTCCATCATATCTATGCAGATTGCAGTGTGTTCTCTTCCACCTGTCTAAAGTATACAAAATATAAAAGAAGGGCAACTAAAGCGATGCGGATTTGGTGAACATGGATGCGCGCACACCCTTTATGAAAAATAAACTCAAAAAATGCTATAAAAATACTCAATTTATTATTGTAATATATAGTCAACCGGTATACTCGCGTATGAAGTTTCACAAAGAAATCACATCCGTGATAATCTGGGCAAAAATGACAAAATCGATGCTATATTTAAAACACGGTTTGATGAATAGTATGGCCACAATTGTTTTTTCTTAACTAAGAATACGATGGATGTCAATACATCATGAAACTTTCCACATGAGTAGAATGATCGACTAAGTTTCTTACCTCAAAATTTCAAAACAAAAAAAATCTAGTATTTTTTATGAACCCGCGTGCACCTTTGTATTTTCGCAATTAAAGGCTGTACTACCTTTTTTCAACAAGGAGGCCGGCCTGTGGCTGGGCCTCGGCCCGTTTCCTCATTCATTCTTTGACCGCTGAAGGTAATTCCTTCACACTTTGCTAAAAAAAGGGTAATTCCACGTCAGCCGCGTAAGGCTTGTTTTCGCGCTATTTATCCCGTAATATGTACTGTACTACGTAGCACGACTCGTGCCTATATATACGTCCTTCTGCTTTTCTCCGTGACCCGTGCAAACCAAGCTGGAGCGTAGACTCTAGTCCACAGAGAATCAATGGCGCGAAGCATGGTGCCACTGCTGCTTCTGTGCATGGCGATGGCGGCCATGGAGGGCGCGGCGGCGCTGCACCTGTGCGTGGACCGGCTGTTCAACGACACGCAGGGCCGGCACGACGACGGCCTGCCCCACCTGAACCCGGCGGAGGAGGCCACCTGGATGGCACTCCTGCCGCGCAAGCTCGGCGCCAAGGCCGAGTTCGACTGGCTCGCGCTCTACCGGAGCCTCACGCGCCACTCCGGCGGCGGCGGCGGCGGCCACCCCCCGGCGGAGTTCCTCTCCCAGGCGTCCCTGCACGACGTCCGCCTCGCCGCCGGCTCCATGTACTGGCAGGGCCAGCAGACCAACCTCGAGTACCTACACTACCTCGACCCCGACCGCCTCACCTGGAGCTTCCGCCAGCAGGCCGGCCTGCCCACCGTCGGGGAGCCCTACGGCGGGTGGGAGGCGCCCGACGGCGAGCTCCGCGGCCACTTCGTAGGTCAGTTGCTCTTGCTCGTCTCATCTCTCCATTCCGGCTGCATTTCTTGCATTGCATTTGAGCAAGGAACCCGTGTGTGTTTGTGCTGGTTCGCACTTGGCAGGGCACTACCTGAGCGCGAGCGCGCACATGTGGGCGAGCACGCACAACGACACCCTCAGGGAGAAGATGGCCAAGGTGGTGGACATCCTCGACCACTGCCAGAGGAACATGGGCACAGGGTACCTCTCGGCTTACCCCGACAAGGTGTTGGACATGTACGAGGAGCTTTCCGAGGCCTGGTCGCCCTACTACACCATCCACAAGGTCGATCCGCGCATCAATAAAATTACCATCCAACTTGTGCGATTTGGTTTCAGTTATTGAGAAAAAAACTCACATCATTCATGTCACTTTACTTGCTGTTATGGCAGATCATGCAAGGCCTTCTGGACCAGTACACGTTGGCTGGGAATCGAAAAGGCCTTGACATGGTGGTGTGGATGACCGATTACTTCAGCGAGCGCGTGAAGAACTTGATACGGACGCACTCGATTCAGAGGCACTGGGAGGCGATGAACGAGGAGACCGGTGGATTGAACGATGTCATGTATCAGCTGTATACTCTGACGGTAATATCGTACTATCATTGCAACTAGTGGTGTTTTGTCATCTTCGTTCTGGTTGTGAACTTGTGGTGTTTTGTCATCGTCGTTCTGGTTGTGAACTTGTGGTGTATATCAGTACATATCAAATCCTTAAGAGTTGTTTTCTATCTCTGCAGAAAGAACAGAAGCACCTAACAATGGCCCATCTTTTCGATAAACCATGCTTCCTCGGCCCTCTCAGCCTTCATGTCAGGAGAACTTTGTGTTCATTTCGATTTCTGAGATTTCTGAATTTTTGAGCAACGGCTGGTTGATGTTGACCTTTTTTCTTTTTCAGGATGATGATATAGCGGGGTTGCATGTTAATACTCATGTTCCTGTCCTGATCGGTGCGCAGAAGAGATATGAAGTCGTCGGTGACCGTCTTTACAAGGTAAATAAATGGGAAATTATTTTAGAATCGTTAACAAAGACCTCCACCTTGGCACCTTGATGGAGAACGTCATACGCATCAACAACATTTAACTGTGCACTATCATGTCATGTTATTCACAAAGCAGCAAAGAGAAATGACACAGTACTTCTCTCCATCCATTTTTCAAAATTTTGGTGAACTGAATGCTAGACTGACCCATGGCGCAGGACATTGCAACATTCTTCTTTGACGTTGTAAACTCCTCTCACACATTTGCAACAGGAGGAACATCCACCATGGAACACTGGTGAGCCACAATACTTACCTATCGCCATATTTCTGCCTTGGGACTTTTCCCCGCTCAAGTTCTTTGCGCATGCCAGGCATGACCCGAAACGACTAGTAGACGAGATCAAAATCAGCTCGAACGAGGAGACTTGCACCACCTACAACTTGCTTAAGGTCAAGTGTTGCACTCTAGTACGTGCCTCTCATCACAGGCACTAACAATTCTACAAAAGACAAATTCTGAACCTGCCTTTTGTCATATATTTTGCAGGTTTCCCGAAACCTGTTCAGGTGGACAAAGGAAGTCAAGTACGCCGATCACTACGAGAGGCTGCTCATCAATGGGGTCATGGGCAACCAGAGGGGAACGCAGCCCGGTGTGATGATCTACTTTCTCCCCATGGGTCCTGGGCGATCCAAGAGCATCAGTGGCGCGCCCCCTTCCGGCCTTCCCCCCAAGATGCCGGGGGGATGGGGAGGTCCAAATGACACCTTCTGGTGCTGCTACGGGACAGGTAATTCTTGAGTACCAGCGGAAGTGATGTTGCTGCTGCAGTTGCTGTTGTTTCTAAATCAAATGTTAAATTGGCAATTGACAGGGATAGAATCGTTCTCAAAGTTAGGGGATACCATATACTTCCTGGAGGAGGGTGAAGTACCCGGGCTCTACATCGCTCAGCACATACCGAGCACTTTCGACTGGAAAGCAGCAGGCCTCACTGTGGTGCAGCAGGCCAAGCCACTGTTGTCGACGGATTCTCACTTTGAAGTTACAATCTCCATTTCTGCCAAGGTAGCTTCTGAATGACACTCCCAGCCATGGTGCCTAGCTAGGCCTGCCGCTTGTTTGACCCAAGCAAGAATCAGTATAACTTTTTTTCATTTGTTTTGCATTCTAATGCACACAGGGAGATGCCCAGCCAGCAAAGGTGAGCGTGAGGATCCCGTCGTGGACATCTACAGTTGGCGCATCGGCAACTCTGAATGGCAAAAAACTCAACCTGGCATCTGCAGGTAACTTCACTGATGAACTGTACTGATATTTCTCTCTCTTTCATATCTGTGCGAGTGCGACTATGAGAGATCCCCTGCTTAAAGCTTGTCGTTCTCTCGCAGGTGATTTCCTCACGTTGACAAAACTTTGGGGCGATGATACCTTAGTGCTCCAATTTCCCATTAGCTTGAGAGCCGAGGCAATCAAAGGTATGAAAAATCTCGTGCAATGTCTGAATCTTTCTGGGCAGGACGTTAGGTGTTGTCTGAACTTGAAAGAGTCTGAAACTGTATTTTTCTTTTTCAGATGACCGGCCGGAGTATGCGTCAATTCAGGCGGTGCTGTTCGGGCCGCACCTCCTCGCCGGCCTGACACACGGCAACAAGACGGTGAACGCGACCGAGCACTCCAACGACGGCCTGACCCCGGGCATGTGGGAGGTGGACGCCAGGAACGCCACCTCCACGAACGACTGGGTCGCCGCGTTCCCTCATCAGTCGCTCAACTCGCAGCTCGTCACCCTGACGCAGCAGTCCGGCGCGCAGACCTTCGTCCTGTCGGTGTCGGCCACCGACGGCACGCTGACAATGGAGGAGATGCCCGTCGCCGGCAGCGACGCATGCGTGCGCGCCACGATCGTCGTCGACACGTTCGACGTCGACAGCATCGCCGCTGACCACGGTGCCACCGCCGGTGGTGTCCTGCGAGGGCCGAACGTGACCATCGCGCCGTTCGACAGGCCGGGCATGGCGATCACCAACAACCTCGAGGTCAGGCTGCATGCAGGTCCGGAAGCCCTGTTCAACGCCGTGCCCGGGCTGGACGGGCTCCCCGGCTCGGTGTCCCTGGAGCTCGGCACCAGGCCAGGGTGCTTCGTGACGGCACCCGCGGGCTACAACTACAAGCCCGGCGACAAGGCCCAGGTCGGCTGCCTGACCAGCGGCGGCGGCGAAGACGCGGCGTTCCGGAAGGCGGCGAGCTTCACGCAGGCGGCGCCGCTGCGGCGGTACCACCCGCTGAGCTTCATTGCGAAGGGCACGGAGAGGAGCTTCGTGCTGGAGCCGCTGCGCAGCCTCCAGGACGAGTTCTACACCGTCTACTTCAACCTGGTCACCGGCGCCGCCGACAGCTGAAAGAAATGCGCTGCTGTGAGTCGCCGATCGATCCTACATGTGAGACTGGGAGGGAGGCAGACAGACGAGAGCTTCAGAGAGTGGCGGCAGTCCGGCTCTGGCAGTGGCAGAGACACATGCGCCACGGCCACACAATTACTACCTGTACTGTTGCAGCAGCATCTCCCTATCACCATAGCAATATACTATAGTAGTACGTACAGTAGTAACGCTGTTGCATGTTCGTTGAGTGAAAAGAAAACAGTGCTGTTGCATCTTGACGTGCGAGTGAGTGAGGGAGTTCGATGTGGTTGAGATTTCCCGAGGTTGGTCAAGATCTTGATCCATGCATGCACCTTCCATTCATGCGGCGTCACCATGCATAAATGTCGTCCAGTTAGGTGCGTATATATGGTGTAGCATTATTGTTCATGTGGACGTGTGGTACAATCCTCGATATGCAGGCATATGGCATAGCGTACCGTGATCCACGCAGCGCGGTGTGGTCACGAGACGAGACGAGAGCCTTTGGCCGCCACGGTTCACCTCGCCCAAGCAAGAATCTTCTTCAACCCCCAACCACAGATAAATACGAGTAACATTGATTGAAGAGAAGTTAAAAAACGCCGGCCATCATACTCAAATCGTTTTCTACCGCGGGCTTGGCTAAGCTAGCGTTGCCTTTGTACTGGCGCGCCGCTACTTACATCACGGGAATGCAACGTGACAAAGGCGACGCAACGTGACAAGGCGACGTGTGTGCGTCACGTGATCGATCGCCGGGTAAACGATAAGCCAGCCAGCCAGCCAGCAAGCCAGCCGAGGCCCTGTTTACTCCTCCTCCTCCCGTGTTTGACTGTGCGTCGTCCGTCCGTTTCTTCGTAGCAGCACATTGATTTTATTTTTATTTTTTTGCGAGTAGGAGTAGCAGCGCATTGAATTTCTTGAGACTTAAACGCTGTCTTTTTCCTGTGGACTGTGGTCACGCTCGCACGGGCGCCGGCGATAAAAGCTTCCGGGGATCCTTGAGGTTTCTGCCCACAGCCACACCGCCGCCCCATCCGATCCGTTTCTCCGTGTGTGTGTGTGTGTGTGTGTTTGGGGAGTGGTTGTGTGTACTAGACTAGTGGTCGCTGAGCCAGGGGGGTGCCTTATCTTGGCAATGGCCTCGGCGCCGCCGTTGGTGATGGCGACGGCGATGGCGCTGACGGTGGCGGTGGCATTGGTGCTGTTGTCGTCCGTGGCGGTGGCCAAGGAGTGCACGAACGTGCCGACGCAGCTGTCGTCGCACACGGTGCGGGCGCGGCTGCAGAGCACGCCGGGCGCGGAGGAGTGGCGGTGGCGGGAGCTGTTCCACGACCACCTCAACCCCACCGACGAGTCCGCGTGGATGGACCTCCTCCCCCTCGCCGGTAGCACAACGGCGGCGGCGACGGCGACGGAGGAGTTCGACTGGGTGATGCTGTACCGGGCGCTCAAGGGCGGCGTCGGCTCGTCGGCGCAGCAGCAGAGGCGGCCGGCCGGGGCGTCGTTCCTGGAGGAGGCGTCGCTGCACGACGTGCGGCTGGACGCCGGCGACGAGGTGTACGGGCGCGCGCAGCAGACCAACCTCGAGTACCTGCTGCTCCTGGACGTGGACCGGCTGGTGTGGAGCTTCCGGAGGCAGGCCGGGCTGCCGGCGCCCGGGGTGCCCTACGGCGGCTGGGAGGGCGCCAACGTCGAGCTCCGGGGCCACTTCGTCGGTACGTTACGTCCATCACATAACCCCAACCGTGGTGTATTATCCTATCAAGTTTCGTATGCGGTTCACGCTCGCCATTCGTGGAGGTCGTGGGAACTTAACCCGGCCGTTCTCTGTAAAATTCCCGTGAGATTCCTGCGCTCGTCGTTCTCGTAAAGCAGCAGATAGATTCAAGATGTTCCCTAACTACCGTGCATGATTGTTTGGAATTGGATGGAGGACGAGGCGGTTGATGGTTCCGGCCCATATATCAGGCCCGGAAAGCTCAATTCTGTGTGATTGGGTTAGATGGGCCGTGGGCTTCACAGTTAGATAAGAGTTTCGGCCCATAAAGAAGAGATAGGCTGGCTGGCTTGTCTAACCTCATTTCTTTGCTAGCAAACATTTAAGGAGTGTGTTTGTTTGGTTATCAATTTATTTATTTACCTTCCTAAATAAATCAATGTATTTATTTTGCTAAATTTATTAGTCCAGCCGTTGCTATTTGTCTGGATGCTTTTGGAATTTGTTTTTGTACTGAGGTTCATTTATCACATTAGTAGTCAAAGCATACAAGATTTTAGCCAGGCTAATATTTTCACAGGGTGATTGTACAAAATAATCCTTTTCACGGGGTGAAATTGGGCTCAAACAAGACATGTCATACTTGTCTGCTTCCTCTATTCGAAAATATAAAGTTTATTTTCTCATACAAAAAATATTAATTCTAAAAAGTAAACCTTGTCTAGAAAAGATATCAATATCTGCTATACCAAACTTGGTCAAACACAGAAATGTTTTAATACTTAGTATTGTATTATAATACTTAGAAACGTATTATTATATTTTATTTACTTAGTATTGTATGTTTTAATACAGTATATTTTTACTACAAACTTGGTCAAACACAGAAATGTTTAGCTTCGGAAAATAAATACACCTTGTATCTAAGGACGGAGAGAGCATAACATTTTTTTATTTTAAAATAAAAATCAGCCCAAGATTTTTTTTAAGAGTTACTCCTACAAAAGAGCAATAATAATCAAACTAAAATGGAGCGGCACCTCACCTTGTGCGCAATACAGGGCACTACCTGAGCGCGGCGGCCAAGATGTGGGCGAGCACGCACAACGGCACGCTCGCCGGCAGGATGTCCGCCGTGGTGGACGCCCTCCACGCCTGCCAGCAGGCGCCGGCCAACGGCGGCGCCGGCTACCTCTCCGCCTTCCCCGCCGAGTTCTTCGACCGCTTCGAGGCCATCAAGCCCGTCTGGGCGCCCTACTACACCATCCACAAGGTACACAGCAGCAGACATCGCGTACTACTCTTGCTGCCTCATTCTGCTGCGTCACTGACGACTGAACTTCTCGTTGTGTTTCTTCCTCGCGGCCGGGGGGCAGATCATGCAGGGCCTTCTGGACCAGTACACGGTGGCCGGCAACGGCAAGGCCCTGGCCATGGTGGTGGCCATGGCCGGTTACTTCGGCGACCGCGTGAGGGGCGTGATACAGCGGCACAGCATCGAGCGGCACTGGACGTCCCTCAACGAGGAGACCGGCGGCATGAACGACGTGCTCTACCAGCTCTACACCATCACGGTTTCTGCCCCATCACCGTCTCTTTTCCAGTTTTGCTACGTGTGTTCATGGCTTCATGTTGCCTCTGATGCTGATGCTGATACGTTTTGCTCCGTTTGCCAGAATGATCAGAGGCATCTGGTGCTCGCCCACCTCTTCGACAAGCCGTGCTTCCTCGGATTGCTCGCGGTTCAGGTCCGATCAGCTTCCTTTATGCCCTGTGTGGCTTTCTGATACTTGCTCTGCATTTTGTTCATGGTGCTCGAGGCATGAGCTACATGTTCTGAATGGTGTGTCTTCTCCCCGTTTCCTATTCAGGCTGACAGCCTTTCGGATTTCCACGCCAACACACATATTCCGATCGTCGTCGGCGGGCAGATGAGATACGAGGTTACCGGTGATCCTCTCTACAAGGTAAAAGTTGCTTCAGGTCTCTAAATTTTCTCGAATTTGAAGTGTGAATTTGTTTCAGCATGAGTTGATCCGGGTGAGAGTGAGACTGACACTAAAATTCCTGAAACAGGAAATTGCGACATTCTTCATGGACGTAGTAAACTCTTCTCACACCTACGCAACCGGTGGCACATCCGTCAGTGAATTCTGGTAAGGGATTCTAGAATGATGGCAGAAATTTACAAGTTGTGTTCTGTCAGGAGTTTCATTTTTTGAAATGATTTTGCCAGGTACGATCCGAAGCGTTTAGCCGAGACTCTGACCACCGAGAACGAGGAGTCATGCACCACATACAACATGCTTAAGGTGATCTGCATCTTCATCTTCATCTTCTGATCATCTTCATGTCAAGAACCACTGTGCTAAAGAAATTATGCAGGTATCTCGCCACCTCTTCAGATGGACGAAAGAGATCGCGTACGCGGACTACTACGAGCGCGCGCTGATAAACGGCGTCCTGAGCATCCAGAGAGGGAGGGACCCCGGCGTCATGATCTACATGCTGCCCCAGGGCCCCGGAAGATCCAAGGCACTGAGCTACCATGGGTGGGGGACGCAGTATGACTCCTTCTGGTGCTGCTATGGGACTGGTAAGCAGCAGGCAGATCTCTGAGTTTCAGAACTGGCTATGGAGATGGCACTGAATTGTTGTCTGATTCTGTTATCTGCAGGGATAGAGTCATTTTCCAAGCTTGGGGACTCGATATACTTTGAGCAGAAAGGCGGCAAGCCGGCGCTGTACGTCGTTCAGTACATACCGAGCACGTTCAACTGGAGATCTGTAGGTCTTACTGTCACTCAGACACTGAAGCCCCTCAGCTCATCTGATCAGAATCTTCAGGTTTCGCTCTCCATTTCTGCAAAGGTAAAGCCAAAAAAGCTTTTTCGACGATGATTCGCCGGAGAGGATAGGGGTTTAGTCGGTTTGCTTTATGCCGTGCAGACGAACGGTCAGTACGCGACGGTGAATGTGAGAATTCCGTCATGGGCATCTGCGAATGGCACGAAAGCAACGTTGAATGACAAAGATCTGCAAATGGCATCTCCAGGTATGTTTTTCACAGGCCAGAAAGGTTTGGCAAATGTTGGATGAAACAGAGGCTTGATTGTTCTAGCTCGATATTTGATTTATCAGGAACTTTTCTCTCGGTCACCAAGCAGTGGGGTAGTGGTGATCACCTGACACTCCAGCTGCCTATTAGCTTGAGGACAGAAGCTATAAAAGGTCTGAAAATTTCACCTTTCTTTGTTACCGTGCATCAGTGTACTTCAGCCTGACCCAAGTAACTTGTAACTTCATGCGTCAACAGTGATCAAACTCACTCCCTGTAATTTTACATCTGCAGATGATCGGCCGGAGTATGCATCTCTCCAAGCGGTCCTCTTCGGGCCCTTCCTCCTCGCCGGCCTCACCACCGGAGACTGGGACGCGAAGGCCGGCGGCGCCGCCATCTCGGACTGGATAACCCCTGTCCCTGCGTCGTCCAACTCCCAGCTGGTGACGCTGATGCAGGAATCCAGCAACGGCACCTTGGTCCTGTCCCTCCTCTCGACGGCGAAAGCCACCTCCGTGACGATGCAGCCGCGGGCCGAGGGCGGCGGGACAAACGCCGCCGTGCACGCCACCTTCCGTCTGGTCCCCCAGGGGCAGGGCACCCCGCCGATGGGCGAGCGGCGCCACGCCACCAACGGCACCGTCGCCACGGCAACGCCCGCCTCGGCGGTGATCGAGCCATTCAACATGCCGGGAACGGCGGTCACCAACAACCTGACGCTGTCGGCAGAGAAGGGCCCGAGTTCTCAGTTCAACGTCGTTCCCGGGCTCGACGGGCAGCCTGGGTCGGTGTCCCTAGAACTCGGGACCAGGCCGGGGTGCTTCCTGGTCACCGCCGGCGTAAAGGCAAATGTTCAGGTGGGTTGCGGTGGCGGCGCAGGGTTTTCCCCACAGGCGGCGAGCTTCGCACGGGCCGAGCCGCT
Source organism: Hordeum marinum (assembly GCA_022496015.1). Classification (NCBI taxonomy): domain Eukaryota; kingdom Viridiplantae; phylum Streptophyta; class Magnoliopsida; order Poales; family Poaceae; genus Hordeum; species Hordeum marinum. Next base: position 454,233,626 of record CM039678.1, read on the forward strand.
GCGGCGGTACCATCCGATCAGCTTCGCCGCCAAGGGGGCCCGGAGGAGCTTCCTCCTGGAGCCATTGTTCACGCTGAGGGACGAGTTCTACACTGTCTACTTCAACGTCGGCGCCTGACAAATGAACTAGTCCAGTCTGGTGTACCGAATAATTCAGCAGTAGGAAACTGAAAATTTTCAGTTGTTCCATTCTTTTTGCCTGAACGGACATGAATCTTCTGATTCCGTGAATGAAGTTTTGGCAGACCAAAAAATATATCATCAAGATCGTGTCAAGTGCATCATATTCATGTCTTGTCAGGGTGTAGAATACGCTATCTTAGAGAAGCTTCACCAGAATTCCAGAGACCCTGTAAGTTTAAGGGACCCAAGTGGTAGGCGCGGCGCTGGTGACAGCGATGAGCCCGTCGAAACATTCAATGGCAGATCCAAGAGAGAGGGCGACCGTGCCGCCAACGGAGAACGGAAAACAATGCGCATAGAGCAGTGGAATCTGGGCAAGAAATTTTTGGTGGATTGCAGAGCATGATCGTAGAAGTCAAACGGGCAAAAGACGACACAGCGGACGGCTGCGCCTAGAAGCCTATCTCAGCGGCCAGACGCAGACCGCCACCAGAGAATTTCGTCATGGTCACACAAGACGAGCATGCCATGCCAGAATTCTCCGGAGATCAGACACACCATCTCCCAGCCAACCTCCCAGCAGAATTCCACCAACATCTCACCTGACACTCAACCTCCATCTGCTGGTGGAGATGGCAAAGGTGTGATGTAAATTTTCTCAGCGGCTTACTGGTCTGAAGATCAGGAGGATCAAGGATTATGACAAGGCGAATGACCTTGGGGGCACCATAATAACATATGACGACGCTTACTCGATACCATTACTTACGGGTTGCGACTGTAAGACAGACATACGGACGGACACTAGGAGGAAACAGCAGTACATTACAGGGTGCTAGCCAAAATGCGAAAGCCACAATACCGTTACCTTTACCGTTCCGCCGCGCAGAGAGACGACCATAAATAAAGCTTACACAACATAGCCGACAAGGAGACCGTTCAGACCTGGGGCTGCCGCCGAGGCGCGTGTGCCATGCATCACGATTGCCCCACAACTAAGATTGCACAAGCCAACATGATGAAATGATAATGCAGCAAAGACGCACGATGACAAGGTAGCGCAGATTGATTTTGGGACCTTATGTTCTGCCGATCGTGGGGGGGAGCCCTTCCTAGATCTTGTCGAGCTTCTCCGCTTTCACCACCGGGTTGGCCTTTGCGATGGCGTCCATGGCCGCGGCGCGGTAGTCAAACTTGCACTCATGCTTGTCTGAGTAGCGGTGCATCGCGCAGTAGAGGTTCCCGCACCGGCAGTTGAATCCGGTCAGCCCAACCCTCTTTCTGCAGGTGCTGCACCGGCTTGGGCCTTTGGGGTTCTCCATCACCACCTGGCTGGGACCGGCGATATCAGCAGGCTGTGCGGTGATAAGCGTCTTGGCCTCAACGTGAGCAACTGCCACCGCCATGCTGCCAGCAGCAAGGTGTTCTTTCGCCACATCGGCACCGTTGACGATGCTGTCGAAAGAGGAGGCGGCCAGCTTGGCCTGCTCCTGCTTCATCGCCATCTCCTTGTGGCACTTGGAGCACATGTTCATGGTCGCTGCGCTGCCGAAGAAGCCGCAGTTATTGACGCAAAGGATCGGACCCTCCCGAGACTGGCAACCGGTCTCCTTGTGCTCCATGGCTTTGATTTAACTGGAAATCAGACACAACACAGTCAACACAACAAGTTCGCAGGTGCTACTATAAACAGCAATAGGCAGTCATCAGAAATTGCACTTCAAATAATCACTGCAGAGTTGGCAATTTAGAGACGAACATGATATGATCTTCAAGCATATGTTCTAGCCTACTGAATCCAACTCTGGTAAGTAAAGTTACTCTACGAAGCATCTTATCTTACACAAGGATAGTGGTGGCTGCTTGGTCAAACGCCGAACTGACGGCACTACCGCTAAACGATGCAGCCTGCCTGGCTTATAATTAGCCAGCAGCGGCCTAATCACCTACCGGCATCGGAGCAGAGCAGAGCAGAGCAGGGGAAATTAATTCTAAAGAAAGGCCCCGACTTTACGCCGCTTTACGCAACAGCGGCAACAAATCCGTAAAGTAGCAAACCGTATCCGCGCACTAACTTTTGCGAAAGCGGCCGCATCAACAACCGGCCGCGGTAGCAGACACCACCGGACGGATACGTGTAAAGGAGGCCGGCCGCCTTTACTACGTACGAGTACATCAAGCGCCGAATTCGGGTCACGGCTCGTCGCCGCTGTACCGAATTGAACGTCGGGCGAACAAATCGGGGCGGGCCGGCGGCTTCTGCTGCGGCCGGAAGAATCGACGGCCGGAGAAAATCACGACTTTTGACCGGGGGAAAGAAATAAAGGCACGCATGCTACCGCAGGTCGTCGTAAGAAAGAGAAATGGTTATCACCGGGGACGGAGAGGGGCCGGGCCACGAACCTGATAGGAGGAAGCCCTCGTCGCGATTCCTCTCCGGCGATCCCTGCAGACAGACCCAACGGCAAAAATCATCAGCGACGAAAAGGTACATGGGAAAAGAAGGAGCCCGGATCGGCCGAGCCGGAGCCCTAAATCTGGAGACGGATCCGGGGGAGAGGGAAGGGGAGGGGTACTAACCCTAGGAGGGGGAGGACGAGGAGGCGAGGGGAGAGGAATCGCGAGGAATTCGGTGGGCTTCGAAATGGGGGCGAAACGTGGGGAGGTGGGCGGAGAGATAAAAGGGAGGTGGGCGGAGGGCAGGGGAGGAATGACGGGGGTGCCCCTCCAGCTCCAGGGTCCACCCGCCGATTTTTTTTTCCAGACGATTCTGCGGCGGTCCCCGCCGTTGGATTGGATTGGGTTGCCGCCTGGAGCTTTTCGGATCGTACTACGTACTTGTTTTCTGAGATTTTTTTACGAGGAGGAGGAGGTGGTAGGAGCTTCGGAGTGGCACCCTGGTTTCCGCATTGTTTCCATCGAGCGTGTAGGATCCACTTTTTTCTCTATAGTTTGGCGATGACTTGTCGCTCACTTAGGATGTGTTTGGTTCAGATCACCGGGTGGAATGTAATGGGTTCATTCCGTTCCAAAGGGTCGTTCTTGTGTTTGGTCTGATCAAGGAACCAGAACCCATTCGTTGAACATCATATTCCTCTCAGATCCGGAATGCGTTGGTACCATCGAATCGGCGGAACGACGCGGAACGCCTCGCGTCTCTCGCCTCCTCGCAGCTCGCTCCTAGGTGTGTCGCACCCTCTCCTCCCCCTCCCTCGTCTGACGGCCGGCGGCCGCCTCCCTCCCCCTCCCCAGGCGTGTCGCGCCCCCTCCTTCCCCTCCTCCCTCTCCTCCCTTCCCCATCCTCGCTCCCAGGTGCACCCGCCGGTTCTTCCCCTCCCCGGTGGCCGGTTCCTCCTCCCGCCAGTCGGTCGGTTCCTCCTCTCCTTGCCGGCCGATTCTTCCCTTCCCCGTCGGCTGGTCCCCCCCTCTCCCTGCCGGCTGGTTTCTTCCCTCCCCGTCGGACGGTTTTTCCCTTCCCGTCGATCGACTCCTCCTCTCCCCGCCGGCGGGTTCCTCCCATCCCCGCCAGTCGTTTCCTTCCTTCCCCACTTCCTGCTAACTCTCTCTTTCTCTCTCGATTTGCAGCAGTATAGAGAGATGGAGGTTACCAAAATACATGATGTCCAGTGTTTGTTTGCAATTTATATGTTGATGTAAACATCATTCGACTCATATGTTGATGTTGTATTTTTACAAATTATAAACGAAATGCTGCCAAAATTTTGAATGTTTTGTCGTTTCATTTTTCATTACGTGCTTCCAACCAAACACCAGAACGGAACCGACCCATTCTATTCTTTTGCTCCTACCAAACACAGGAATGGAACGGACCCGTTCCTCTAGAATGGAACCATTCCATTCCATGACAGTTGGTCCCTCAACCAAACACACCCTAAGGGTGATGGGTAAGAGCATCTAGCCTGGGAGCGGTGTTTTGGCTCCTAGGAGCATATGCTCTCGGGCGAACAGTAACGCAAAAATGTATACAAAATGTTTTTAAAAATTATGAATTTTTTTAGATGTTTATGTTAGTATCGCAAGCATGCATGAAAAATTTCATGCAAAGCGGAGCGGCGGTGTTTCGTCGGTAAAGAAAACAAATTTAGGGTGACAATTTGAGGTAACTTTTGGTGTTAAAATTTGTTTTTTTTGCACAAGCCAAAATGCTTCACATTTTTGCCTCAAAATTTGCAGGTAGCATTTGAATGTGACTAACTACACACAGAATTTTTGTCTTGATTTTTTCCATTAAATTTATTTTTTAGGCCCCGGGATATGCTCCTAGGAGCCGAATCACATTTTCGCTACTGCCTGCGTTTTAAACCGTCCTCGAAGGCCGTCCGAGCGTGTAGGATCCCCTTTTTTCTTTATAGTTTGGCGATGACTTGTGGCTCATTTAAGGGCGATGGGTAAGAGCATCTACAAGCCTGCGTCTTAAACCGTCCTCGAAGGCGGTCGGATAGACGGTCCGGCCATTGACCGTTTACAAAAAAACATATAAACACCTCAAACCGGCATCAAATTTTTGGATTGTCCGGTTTTCCTCGTATGTAGTAAAAATCTAGGTGGATACGAGGCGGTCCAGTCACGTCCGGGCACGTCTGTCACGTCGTAGCTGACAGACCCGATCCATCACCGATTCCATCATTGTTCCACAAAATCATCAATCCAGCGCCTCGCTCCGAACCTTAGCTTACTCTCACTGGTCTATCTCGCTCCATCCTCTCCCCTCTCGGATTCCAACCCAATCCAACACAATGTCGAGTTTCGGCAGCCACTCCAGCTCCGACCTTGACTACGAGGAGGAGCTGGCCCTCCGCAATGCCTTGGAACGGTCCAAGGTAAACACCGGGGTAGCTACGGATCTACATCATTGTCACAGCTCCCGCGACAACAAGGTGTGGAGGACACAGCTGGAACCTCCCAACCCGCGCGCAGCTGTGCCAGGACAGCGCAGTCCGTAACGAACCCGCGACGTCTACTTCCATCGCCGACCGCTCCTCTGCACGGGCAGCAGTGGGTGCTAGTGTCCGCGCCACCGGCCCGCACGCGCACTTCAGAATCATAGGCACGTGCCGCTTGCAGTGAGAGGCAGCGAGCAAGGGAGAGGGACGTGGCGAAGTAGTCCGCGTGCTACCGTCATGAGATGCAGACGGAGCATGACGAGGACAAGGACTTCTCACATGGGTATACCGCTGGTCGTTCACGACGGCGGAGACGGACGCTCGTTGCCTACGAGGGAAGAACGCGAAGGCGCTCCAGCTTGCTATTAAGCATTCGAAGCGCGAGGTGAAGGAGGCGGATCGGGTCACGAAGTTGAAGCGGCAACAGGAGAGGGTCGTCCACCCAATGAAGGGGTTGATCGTCCTCTCCGACTTCGACTCCAACAACAGCGACGACCGTAGCTCGACCTCCTCCGACGACGACCAAGATCCTCCACCAGCCACAAACGCCTACAGTCGCGCCGGAGACCGGAACGACAAAGGCCTAGCGAGAAAGTGGTGAATCTCCGCCGTCTCTGTCGTTAATTTCTACTTATTAAGTACTCTAGTTAGAAGTTATCCTTTTTTGTGGGGCTAGTTAGAAGCTATCTGTGGTGTATGTGGATTAGGTGAACTTTGACTGGATTTTGGAGATTTGTTGGTGATCGGAGTATGCATATCTAGCTCTTTTTCATAGTTTGTCTGATGATCTACGTAATTTATCTTCATGTTGCATGGGTAGTATGGAAACAGGGTATCCGATATGGGGAATGCGGATGTGGACAGAATTTGAGGCGTGCTAGGTCAGTGCCCGCGGACGCGCCCGTTTGAGGGGCATGATGTCTAAGACACAACTTTATTCTTCTAGACTCTAGTGGGCCTCCAAGCGCAGAGTTTTGTAGGATAGCAACAATTTTCCCTCAAGTGGATTGAAAACAAGGCCTAGGGTTCATACTTTCACTAATGCAATCTCTCAACAATGCTAACATAATTGAACTGTATAACAATCCCTCAATGTACGACAAAGAGTCACTCCAAAGTTACTATCGCGAAAAGTAGGATGAAAATGTGTATAAACCTCTATGCCTAGATTACCCTAATGTCACCATCAGAATCCGCAAAGTTGATTACCAAAACATATGACAAGTGACCTCGATAAATTACCCCATTTTCACCATGTGTATCCACAAGTAAGACATATATACATCGAGTGATCTCAAATCCAAAGTATTCAATCCAACATATGGAACTTCAACGAGCAAGATTCAATTCATCAAAACAAAGATAGAGAGGGAAGAACACCATACGATTCATCTATATTAACAAAGCTCATGGTACATCAAGGTCATGTCCTATCAAGATCACGAGAGATAGATACATAGATAGATAGAGAGAGAGAGAGAGATCAAACACATAGCTATTGATACATACCCTCAACCCCGAGGTGAACTACTCTCTCCTTGTCATGGAGAACGCCGGGATGATGAAGATGCCCTCTGGTGATGGTTTCCCCCTCCGGTAGGGCATAGGAGAAGGGCTCCGGATGAGATCGCTTCAGAATATAGGCTTGCGACGATGGAGTAGAAGTTCTAGGTTATCTTTCAGAGGTTTTCCAATATATTAGAATTTTCAGTGTCAGAATCACGCCAGGATATGCCATAGGGGAGCCACAAGGGGGGAGGGCGCACCCTACCCCCAGGGCGCGCCCCTACCTTGTGGGTCCCATGTGGATCTACTGGTACTTCCCCAAAGCTTTGTGGGTCTCTTGTGTTCCAGAAAAAATCGTCAAAAAATTTCGTTGCGTTTGGACTTCATTATGTATGGATTTTCTATAAAACCAAAAACATGTAGAAAATAACAACTGGCAGTGGGTACTGGATTAATGTGTTAGTCCATGAAAATAATATTAAAATGCACCAAAATCATGTAAGATTATTGCAAACATGGCATGAATACTTCATAAATTATAGATATGTTGGAGACGTATCAGCATCCCCAAGCTTAATGCTTACTCGTCCTCGAGTAGGTAAATAATAAAATTAATAATTTATGAAGTGAATGCTAGAATAGAACAACACCTTTGATCACGTAGACAATGATATTCTACTAATGAGTAACATCATTCGAGTAAGTTAGACATATCATAAAGTGGTAATGAAGTATCTCGCAACCTTTCAAGATTATATTGCAAACATAAAGTAATCAATGAATTAAAGAAGATGACTAATTACCCCAGTTTGAAAATAAGCATCATACTTACAAAATTCTCAACCCATTTCTATTAAAGGAATGTATGCAAAGCTAAGAGTAGACCCATATTTAGTACGTGATGTCTTCTGCACAACTTTATTCTTGTAGACTCAGTTGAGCCTCCAAACCAAGAGTTTGGTAGGACAGTAGAAAATTTCTCTCAAGTGGATGACCTAGGGTTTATCAATCTATGTAAGTTCTAGGTTGAAGATGGTCTCTCTCAAACAACCGTACAATCAAATACAAACAATATCTTGTGTCTCCAACACACCCAATAAAATGGTAAATTGAATAGGTGCACTAGTTCGGCGGAGAGATGGTGATATAAGTATTGTATGGTTAGTAAATATAGGTTTTCGTAATCTAAAATTATAAAACCAGAAAGGTAAAACTTTATAAAAGTGAGCACAAACGGTATTGCAATGCTTGGAAACAAGGCCTAGGGTTCATACTTTCACTAGTGCAATCTCTCAACAATGCTAACATAGTTGAATGATATAACCATCCCTCAACGTGCGACAAAGAATCACTCCAAAGTTCCTATATAGCGGAGAACATAAGATGAAATTGTTGTAGGTAGTAAAACCACTTCAAATTTAACTTTTCCGATCAATCTATTGAGTCATCCCTATAAGTGTCACAAGCAGCCATAGAGTTCATACTAGAATAACACATATGATATGCATCATGAACTCTAATATCACCTAGATACTCCAATGTCACCACAAGTATCCATGAGTTAATTATTCGACATGCATCAAATAATTTCAGATTCATCATATTCAATCCAACACAAAGAAATTCAAAGAGTACCCAAAATTTTCTATCAGAGAAAGTAGGACAAAATCGTGCATCAACCTATGTGCCTAGATCACCCTAATGTCACTACAGAAATCCGCAAGTTGATTACAAAAGCATGCATCAAGTGACTCAATAGAGTACCCCATTGTCACAATGTGTATCCACATGCAAGACATACATCAAGTGTTCCCAAATCTAATGTATTCAGTCCAACATAACGAAACCTCAAAGGGAAAGACTCAATTCATCACATCAAGATAGAGAGGGAAGAACACCATATGATCCAACTATATTAACAAGCCCGTGATACATCAAGATCATGCCAACTTAGGAACACGAGAGAGATAGATAGAGAGAGATCAAACACATAGCTATAGGTACATGATACATCTCCAATCAATAATTTATGAAGTATTCATGCCATATTTGCCTATGTCTACAATACTTTTATATGGTTTTGATGTACTTTATATCATTTATTTAGAACTAACCCATACTGACAATGTTTTCATCAGAATTACCGTGGTGTTGCTTTTGTGCAAAAAATGGAAGTTCTCAGAATCGCCCGAAAATTTTCATGATTTCTTCTGGAGGAAATAAGCAATATTGGAGCAAAGAACCAATGGAGGGGAGCCACCTGTGGGCCACAAGCCAACAGGGCGCCCCTAGGCCGTGCCCTGATGGCTTGTGGGGCCCATGTTGTTCCATTGCGCGTGATTCCAACGCTGAAAATCCTAGAAATCCTAGAAATAAATAGAGACTCTCCGCTCCGCCATCGCAACTCTCTGTATTGATGAAAAAACCCATCTGGAGCCTTTCTAGTACCCTGTCGGAGAGGGGAAATCATCTCCGGTGGCCATCTTCATCATCCCGGAGGAGGCCATGGCGAGGAGGGAGTAGTTCACCCTCAGGACGAGGGTATGTACCAGTAGCTATGTGTTCAATCTCTCTCTCTCTCTCTTGTGTTCTTGAGATGGCACGATCTTGATGTATCACGGGCTTTGTTAATATAGTCGGATCATATGATGTATCTCTCTTGCCATCTTGTTGTGATGAATTGAATCTTTCCCTTTAAGATCTCGTTATGTTGGATTGAATATTTGGGTTTGAGAACACTTGATGTATGTCTTGCATGTGGATACCCGTAGTGACATTGGGATATTCAAGTGATTCACTTGATATATGTTATGGCATCAACTTGTGAATTCGGTGACCTTGGGAATCTATGCATAGGGGTTGATTGCACGTTTTCATACTATGTTCTCCGATAGAAATATTAGGGTGCTCCTTGAAGTTCTTTGTGTTGGATTGAATATGATAGATCTGAAGTTGTTTGATGCATGTCGTATAATTTACCCATGGATGCTTGAGGTGACATTGGAGTATCTAGGTGACATTAGGGTGGATTGATATGTATCACTAGTGTTATTTTAATATGAACTCTAGGGTTGTTTGTGATACTTACAGGAATAGCCCAAAAGAGATCAGAAATAATAACTTTGAGGTGGTTCTACTACCTACACCAGTTTCGTCTTATTGTTCTCCACTGGATAGAAACTTTGGAGTGATTTTTTGTTGCACATTGAGGGATGATTATATAATTCAACTATGTTAGAACTGTTGGGAGATTGCCCTAGTGAAAGTATGAACCCTAGGTGAGGGAGTCCTGGACTAAGGGGTCCTCGGGCCGTCGGCCTATCTCCTAATAAGCCGGCTTGGTGGGCCATTCTCTGATTGTCGTAGGAAGGGCCGGATACATTGAGAGCCCACATTCCAGAATGAAGTCCCGAAGGCGCGTCGTGCACTCCAAGTCAATATGAGGAAATTGGCATCTACATCCACAGTAGGAGACCTACCATGTGTAAACCCTAGTACCCCCCGGTGTATATATAAACCGGGAGGGTTTTAGATTGTAGGGCAGAGAAACCCATCTAGGGTTTAGCTATTCAATCTCGAGGTAGATCAACTCTATAACCTTCATACCATTAGTATAATCAAGCATGACGTAGGGTTTTACCTCCATAGGAGGCCCCGAAGCTGGGTAAACATCGTCTCCTTCGACCCATGTTACCATCGATCCTAGTCTCACAGCTCGGGACCCGCTACCCGAGATCCGCCTGTTTTGACACCGACATTGGTGCTTTCATTGAGAGTTCTGCTGTGATCGCCGAAGGAGTCGATGGCTCGTGTTGTCATCAACGAAGAAGTCCGCAACATGGACACTTTTGTCCCCGGACATATCTTCGCTTTCGGTAGCATTATGCTGCACGCTGACCCGACCGGACATCTTGGCCGGGTCGGTAGTTTCTCCCCTGATCAAGAGGTCAGATTCGGAAACCTAGAGTTCTCCCTAGACTCTCGAGGCGATCTATCGCTAACCGGCTCGCAATCTCGCTTGTCGTGCCTAAAGAATCCGAGGCCTTAACCTTGGATTCCGCTTTTGGTCCCGCCCATGGGATCCACCCCGGCGATGACTTGGGTTTCAGTTTGGATCCAGCCATAGCACCAGACGTCCGGAGACCTGTTCCTACCGAACACTCCCCTCGCGCGGACGCATCGGGGATTAACTCTGAAAGCTCTGAGAAGGTTGACCCGATCGAGCTCTCGACACTCAATGAGGCCCTAGATCGGATCTTGTCGATGAAAATTACCGATGACCCAACCCCGATCCATGCTCAGATCGGTCTCAAGGCGGGTCAATAAGAATTTTTCATCCCACCCACCACCCACTTGATAGACACTATCGACGAGTTAATCGACAAGTTGGACTACGCCTCCAAGGAGGTAGAAGACATGGATGAGGAAGATTGCGCTCCCACCCCTGTTAACACTGGGATATGGGCCGCGACCTTCACCTACGATGTCTACATGGTGGACACTCCAGCCGATAACGGCGAACACACACCCAAAAACGATGGCGACAAATCGGGTGAAGCGTCGTCAAGGCGCCGGAAGCCGCACAAACGATGAAAGCAAAAAAGGGAAGAAAAGCTATCGCTGGCACCGGGGATGGAGATACCCCGGAAGACCTTGGCGATCCCAATATCCTCGAACATATGCAAGAGGATCAGGAGAGGCTGGAAGATCAGCGCAACCCCGATGATCTAAACGATTCCGAGGATGACAACTACCTCCCCCCTATCGAGGAGGAGGACATCCTTGAAGCCGATGACCACGCAATCCCTAGAAACCTTGAAGATCAAGAACTATTCAAGAAACAGCTTATAGCCATGGCCCGTAGCCTGAAGGCAAAAGAATGATAGTTTAAAGTCGAACAGGACAACCTCAACGATAGATGGACGAGGGTCCTATCAGCTGAGGAAGGTGTCGGAAATATGCCCTAGAGGCAATAAATAAAGTGTTTATTATTATATTTCCATGTTCATGATAATCTTTTATTATCCATGCTATAATTGTATTGATTGGAAACAAATTACATGTGTGGGTAAATAGACAACACTTTGTCCCTAGTAGGCCTCTAGTGAACTAGCTCGTTGATCAAAGATGGTCAAGGTTTCCTAGCCATTGACATGTGATGTCATTTGATAAAGGGATCACATCATTAGGAGAATGATGTGATGGACAAGACCCAAACTACAAATGTAGCATATGACCGTGTCAGTTTATTGCTACAGTTTTCTGCATGTCAAGTATATGTTCCTATGACCATGAGATCATGTGACTCACGAACACCAGCAGAGTGCCTTGTGTGCATCAAATGACATAATGTAATTGGGTGACTATAAAGGTGCTCTATAGGTATCTCTGAAGGTGTCTGTTGAGTTGGCATGGATCAAGACTGGGATTTGTTACTCCGTGTGACGGAGAGGTATCTCAGGGCCCACTCGGTAATACAACATCACAATAAGCCTTGCAAGCAATGTAACTAAGTGTTAGTCATGGGATCTTGTATTACGGAATGAGTAAAGAGACTTGCCGATAACGAGGTTGAACTAGGTATGGAGATACCGACGATCGAATCTCGGGCAAGTAACATACCGAAGAACAAAGAGAACATCATACGGGATTAACTGAATCCTTGACATAGAGGTTCGACTGATAAAGATCTTTGTAGAATATGTAGGAACCAATATGGACATCCAGGTCCCGCTATTGTTTATTGACCGTAGAGGTGTCTCGGTCATGTCTACATAGTTCTCGAACCCGCAGGGTCTGTACACTTAAGGTTTGGTGACGTTTCGGTAGTATAGATTTATGTATGGTGGTGACTGAAGGTTTTTAGGTGTCCCGGATGAGATCCTGGATGTCAGGAGGAGCTCCGTAATGGTCCGTAGGTAAAGATTTATATATAGGAAGTCATATTTTGGTCGCCAGAAAAGTTTCGGGCTGATCGGTAGTGTACCGGGAGTGCCGGTAGTATACCGGGAGACCATCGGGAGGGGTATTTCGACCCAAGAGGCTACATGGGCTGTGGGAGGATGAATACCAGCCCTTAGTGGGCTGGGGGAAGTCCCACAAAGTGCCCATGTGGCTGGGAAGGAAAAGCCCAAAAGGAAAAAGGTGGAAAAAGGCAAAAGGGTTAAATTAGGAAGGAGTCCTAATCCTACTAGGAGTGGAGGAGGAGGACTCCTCCCTCCTGGTTCGGCCGACCCAAGGGCTGGCTCCTTGGGAGCCAAGCCTCCTACTCCTCTCCTCCTATATGTACTAGAGGGTTTTAGGGTTTTGGCACAAGATTTTTAGCCACTTGCTACCCGTTCCTCCACTGCATAGTTTCTCCTCTAAATCGGATTTCTGCAGTGCTTAGGCGAAGCCCTGCCAGAATAGCTCCACGACCATCACTAGAGCACCGTCACGCTGCCAGAGAACTCTTCTACCTCTCCGCTCTCTCTTACTGGATCAAGAATGCGGAGATCGTCATCAAGCTGCACGTGTGTTGAACGCGAAGGTGCCGTCCGTTTGGTGCTTGATCGGGACGGATCGTGATTGGATCGCGGGACACTCGGCGATTTGGATCGCGAAGACGTTCGACAACACCAACCGCGTTTCTTAACGCTTCCCGCTTAGCGATCTACAAGGGTATGTAGATTCACTCTCCCTCTCATAGATGCTCGTCACCATGGATAGGTCTTGCGTGAGCGTAGGAAATTTTTTGTTTCCCATGCGACGTTCCCCAACAGTGGTATCCGAGCTAGGTCTATGTGTAGATGAGATCCCGAGTAGAACACAAAGAGTTTGTGGGTGTTGATGCTTAGATTGCTTCCTCCCTTGGTCGTGTTTTGGTTCAGCGGTATTGTGGGATGAAGCGGCCCGGACCAACCTTACTCGTACGCTTACGAGAGACCGGTTCCATCGACTGACGTGTAACTTCGTTGCACAAAGATGGCTGGCGGGTGTCTGTTTCTCCTACTTTAGTTGGATCGGATTCGACAAAGGCAGTCCTTGAGAAGGTTGAAAAGCAACTTATGTATCACCGTTGTGGTTTATGCGTAGGTGAGAATTGTTCTTGCTAGATACCCGTAGCAGCCACGTAAAACATGCAATAACAATTAGAGGGCGTCTAACTTGTTTTTGCAGGGTATGTTGTGATGTGATATGGCCAATTACATGATGTGATATATGTCATGTATGAGATGATCATGTGTTATATAGAATATCATGACTTGCATGTCGATGAGTACGGCAACCGGCAGGAGCCATAGGGTTGTCTTTAATTATTGTATGACCTGCGTGTCAATCATTAAGCGCTATGTAATGCTTTACTTTATCGCTAAATGGTAGAAATAGTAGTACAAGCATGATGGGCGCGACAACCCCGATGGCGACACGTTGATGGAGATCATGGTGTCGTGCCGGTGACGATGGAGATCATGCCGGTGCTTTCAAGATGGAGATCAAAAGCACAAGTTCATGGCCATATCATGTCACTTATGATTTGCATGTGATGTTAATCCTTTTATGCACCTTGTTTTTCTTAGGACGATGGTATCATTATAAGGTGATCCCTCACTTAAATTTCAAGATGAATTGTGTTCTCGCCGAGTGTGCACCGTTGCAAAAGTTCGTCGTGTCGAGACACCACGTGATGATCGGGTGTCATAGACTCTATGTTCACATACAATGGGTGAAGCCAGTGTTGCACATGCAGAACACCCGGGTTAAACTTGACGAGCCTAGCATGTACAGACATGGCCTCGGAACACAAGAGACCGAAAGGTCGAACATGAGTCATACAGTAGATATGATCAACATGATGATGTTCACCATTGAAACCACCTCAACTCACGTGATGATCGGACTTGAGTTGGTAAATTTGGATCATGTGACACTCAGATGACCTAAGGGATGTCAATTTGAGTGGGAGCTTTAGTAATTTGATTAACTAAACTCATTATCTTGAACAATAGTCTAAGTAACCTTTGCATATTTATGTTGTAGATCAATGGCTCGCGCAGTAGCAGCCCTGAATTTTAGTGCGTTCCTAGAGAAAGCTAAGTTGAAAGATGATGGAAGTAACTTTGTTGACTGGGCCCATAATCTGAGGATTATCCTCACGGCTTCCCAGAAATCATATGTCCTTGATGCACCGCTTGGTGACCAACCAGAAGACATGTCATCCGAAGACGTTAAGAACGCTTGGGAGGCACGTTCTGGAGATTACTCAATAGCTCAATGTGCAATATTGTATGGCTTAGAACTGGGACTTCAAAGACGTTTTGAACGTCATGGAGCATATGAGATGTTCCAGGAGTGGAAGTTTATCTTTCAGAAGAATGCCCGAATCGAGAGGTATGAGACCTCCGGTAAGTTCTATGCTTGCAAGATGGAGGAGAACGGGTCTATCAATGAACATATACTCAGAATGTCTGGGTATTTGACTCGTCTAGCAGAGTTGGGAATTGCCCTTCCGCCAGAGAATATCACTGACAGAGTTCTTCAATCACTGCCACCTAGTTACAAGAGCTTTGTGAAGAACTATAACATGCACGGGATGAACAAGTTAGTCGTCAAGCTGTTTGCGATGCTAAAAGTCATTGAGTCTGAAATACAGAAAGAACATCAAGTGTTGATGGTCAATAAAACCACTAGTTTCAAGAAGAATGGCAAGGGCAAGGGCAATAAGGGTAAAACCAAGAAGGATGGCAAAGCAATTGCTACTCCTGTAAAGAAACCCAAGCATGGACCCAAGCCAGAAACTGAGTGCTTTCATTGCAAGGGAACTGGTCACTAGAAGTGGAACTGCCCCAAGTACCTGGCTGACAAGAAGGCCGGCCAACGACAAACAAGGTATATATGATATACATGTTATTGATGTGTACCTTACTAGCTCTCGCTGTAGTGCCTGGGTATTTGATACCGGTTCGGTTGCTCACATTTGCAACTCAAAACAGGAACTACGGAATAGATAAAGGCTGGCAAAGGATGAAGTGACGATGCGCGTGGGAAATGGTTCCAAGGTTGATGTGATCGCCGTTGGCACGCTCTCTCTTCGATTACCATCGGGATTAGTGATGAACCTGAATAATTGTTATTTAAGCCTGCGTTAAGCATGAACAGTATATCTGGATCTTGTTTATTGCGAGACGGTTACTCATTTAAATCAGAGAATAAAGGTTGTTCTATTTATATGAGTAATATCTTTTATGGTCATGCGCCCAATGTGAGGGGTTTATTCCTATTGAATCTTGATAGTGATAATACACATGTTCATAACATTGATGCCAAAAGATGTAGAGTTGATAATGATAGTACCACTTTCTTGTGGCACTGCCGTTTAGGTCATATTGGTGTAAAACGCATGAGGAAGCTCCATGCTGATGGACTTTTGGAGTCACTTGATTTTGAATCACTTGACACATGTGAACCATGCCTCATGGGCAAGATGACTAAAACGCCATTCTCTGGAACAATGGAACGGGCAAGTGTCTTATTGGAAATCATACATACTGATGTGTGCGGTCCAATGAATGTTATAGCGCATGGTGGATATCGTTAATTTCTCACCTTTACTGATGACTTAAGTAGATATGTGTATATTTACTTAATGAAACACAAGTCTAAAACGTTTGAAAAGTTCAAGAAATTTCAGAGTGAAGTTGAGAATCATCGTAACAAGAAGATTAAATTCCTGCGATCTGATCGAGGAGGTGAATATTTGAGTTATGAGTTTGGCAGTCACTTAAGACATTGTGGAATTGTTTCATAGTTGACACCGCCTGGAACAGCACAGCGTAATGGTGTGTCCGAACGTCGTAATCGGCCCTTATTAGATATGGTGCGTTCTATGATGTCTCTTGCTGATTTGCCATTATTGTTTTGGGGTTATGCATTAGAAACAGTTGCATTCACTTTAAATAGGGCACCATCAAAATCTGTTGAGACGACGCCATATGAGCTATGGTTTGGCAAGAGGCCAAATTTGTCATTTCTTAAATTTTGGGGATGTGATGCTTATGTCAAAAAGCTTCAGCCTGAAAAGCTGGAACCCAAAGCGGAGAAATGCGTCTTCATAGGATACCCTAAAGAGACAGTCGGGTATACCTTCTATCTTAGATACGAAGGCAAAGTGTTTGTCGCTAAGAACAGAACATTTCTTGAGAAAGAGTTTCTCTCGAAAGAATTGAGTGGGAGGAAAATAGAGCTTGATGAGGTTATTGAACCTTTAGTTCAACCAGAAAGTAGTGCAGCGTAGAAAGATATTTCTGTGGAACCTACAATAGTTGAAGAGGAAGTTAATGATGATGATCATGAAGCTTCTGGTCAAGCTGCTATTGAACCTCGTAGGTCGACAAGGCCGCGTACTATTCCTGAGTGGTACGGCAACCCTGTCTTGGAGGTCATGTTGTTGGACAACAATGAACCTACGGGCTATGGAGGAGCGTTGATGGGCCCGGATTCCGAGAAATGGTTAGAGGCCATGAAATCCGAGATGGGATCCATGTATGAAAACAAAGTATGGACTTTGGAAGTATTACCTGAAGGGCGAAAGGCCATTCAGAACAAATGGATCTTTAAGAAGAAGACAGACGCGGACGGTAATGTCACCGTCTATAAATCTTGACTTGTGGCAAAGGGTTTTTCACAAGTTCAAGGAGTTGACTACGATGAGACCTTCTCACCCGTAGCGATGCTTAAGTCTGTCAGAAACATGTTGGCAATAGCTGCTTATTTTGACTATAAAATTTGGCAAATGGATGTTAAAACAGCGTTCCTCAACGGTTTCCTCGAGGAAGAGTTGTATATGATGCACTAGAAGGTTTTGTCGATCCAGAGAATGCTGACAAAGTTTGCAAACTCCAGCGATCCATTTATGGGCTGGTGCAAGCATCTCGGAGTTGGAATAAGCGTTTTGATGAGGTGATCAAAGCGTTTGAGTCTATACAAGTTTATGGAGAAGCTTGTATTTACAAGAAAGTGAGTGGGAGCTCTATAGCGTTTCTAATATTATATGTGGATGACATATTGCTGATTGGAAAAAATATAGAAATGCTGGAAAGGATGAAGGAATATTTGAACAAGAGTTTTTCAATGAAGGACCTACGAGAAGCTGCTTTCATATTAGGCATTAAGATCTATAGAGATAGATCGAGACACTTAATAGCACTTTCATAGAGCACATACCTTGATAAAGTTTTGAAGAAGTTCAAAATGGATCAGTCCAAGAAGGGGTTCTTGCCTGTGTTACAAGGTGTGAAGTTGAGTAAGACTCAATGCCCAGTGACTGCAGAAGATAGAGAAAAGATGAGTGCCATCCCCTATGCTTCAGCTATAGTCTCTATCATGCATGGAATGCCGTGCACAAGACCCGATGTCAGCCTTTCCATAAGTATGGCCAGAAGGTTTCAAAGTGATCTTGGAATGGAGCACTTGGCAGCGGTCAAGAATATCCTTAAGTACCTGAAAAGGACTAAGGAAATGTTTCTCGTTTATGGAGGTGATGGAGAGCTTGTCGTAAATGGTTACGTCGATGCAAGCTTTGACACTGATCCGGATGACTCTAAGTCACAAAAAAGATACATATTTATTCTCAACGGGGGAGCGATAAGTTGGTGCAGTTCCAAGAAAAGCGTGGTAGCTGATTCTACGTGCGAAGCGGAGTACATCGCAGCCTCGGAGGCAGCGAAGGAAGGTGTTTGGATGAAGCAGTTCATGACAGATCTCGGAGTAGTGCCCAGTGCACTGAATCCGATGAACCTGTTCTGTGAAAACACTGGTGCTATTGCTCTGGCCAAGGAACCAAGGTTTCACAAGAGGACCAGAGACATAAAGCGACGCTTCAACTTCATCCGCGATTACATCAAGGAGAAGGACATAAATATTTGCAAAGTGCACACGGATCTGAATGTTGCAGACCCGTTGACTAAACCTCTTCCAAGGGATAAACATGATCAACACCAGAACTGCATGGGTGTTCGATTCATTACAATGTAAATCACATAGTTTATTATCCATGCTATAATTGTACTGATTGGAAACACAGTACATGTGTGGGTAAATAGACAACACTTTGTTCCTAGTATGCCTCTAGTGAACTAGCTCGTTGATCAAAGATGGTCAAGGTTTCCTAGCCATTGACATGTGATGTCATTTGATAACGAGATCACATCATTAGGAGAATGATGTGATGGACAAGACCCAAACTACAAACGTAGCATATGATCGTGTCAGTTTATTGCTACAGTTTTCTGCATGTCAAGTATATGTTCCTATGACCATGAGATCATGTGAATCACGGACACCGGAAGAGTGCCTTGTGTGCATCAAACATCGCAACGTAACTGGGTGACTATAAAGGTGCTCTACAGGTATCTCCGAAGGTGTCTGTTGAGTTGGCATGGATCAAGACTGGGATTTGTTACTCCGTGTGACGGACAGGTATCTCAGGGCCCACTCGGTAATACAACATCACAATAAGCCTTGCAAGCAATGTGACTAAGTGTTAATCACGGGATCTTGTATTACGGAATGAGTAAAGAGACTTGCCGATAACGAGGTTGAACTAGGTATGGAGATACCGACGATCGAATCTCGGGCAAGTAACATACCGAAGAACAAAGGGAACATCATACGGGATTAACTGAATCCTTGACATAGAGGTTCGACCGATAAAGATCTTTGTAGAATATGTAGGAACCAATATGGACATCCAGGTCTGCTATTGGTTATTGACCGTAGAGGTGTCTCGGTCATGTCTACATAGTTCTCGAACCCACAGGGTCTGCACACTTAAGGTTTGGTGACATTTCGGTAGTATAGAGTCATGTATGGTGGTGACCGAAGGTTGTTCAGAGTTCTGGATGAGATCCCGAACGTCACGAGGAGCTCCGGAATGGTCCGGAGGTAAAGATTGGTATATAGGAAGTCCTATTTTGGTCGCCGAAAAAGATTTGGGCTCATCGATAGTGTACCGATTGTGCCGGTAGTGTATCGGGAGACCATCGGGAGGGGTATTTCGACCCAAGAGGCTACATGGGCTGTGGGAGGATGAATAGCAGTCCTTAGTGGGCTGGAGGAAGTCCCACAAAGGGCCCATGCGGCTGGGAAGGAAAAGCCCAAAAGGAAAAAGGTGGAAAAAGGCACAAGGGTTAAATTAGGAAGGAGTCCTAATCCTACTAGGAGTGGAGGAGGAGGACTCCTCCCTCCTGGTTTGGCCGACCCAAGGGCTGGCTCCTTGGGAGCCAAGCCTCCTCCTCCTCTCCTCCTATATATACTATTGGGTTTTAGGGTTTTGGCACAAGATTTTCAGCCACGTGCTACCCATTCCTCCAGTGCATATTTTCTCCTCTAGATCGGATTTCTGTAGTGCTTAGGCGAAGCCCTGCTGGAATAGCTCCACCACCATCGCCAGAGCGTCGTCACACTGCCCGAGAACTCTTCTACCTCTCCGCTCTCTCTTGCTGGATCAAGAAGGTGGAGATCGTCATCAAGCTATACGTGTGCTGAACGCGGAGGTGCCGTCCGTTCGGTGCTTGATCGGGATGGATCGTGATTGGATTGCGGGACGCTTGGCGATTTGGATCGCGAAGACGTTCGACTACACCAACCGCGTTTCTTAACGCTTCCCGCTTAGCGATCTACAAGAGTATGTAGATTCACTCTCCCTCTCCTAGATGCTCGTCACCATGGATAGGTCTTGCGTGAGCGTAGGAAATTTTTTGTTTCCCATGCGACGTTCCCCAACAAAAGGATATGGTACCGGTCTATTGGACCAACCCTAAACCTATCCACGCCAAAGGCTGCTGCCACAATTCGATGATGAGCTTACTGATATGCCGTCTCCCAAACATACTCCATACGACAAGCCAGACCGCCCTCCCCAAGGATGATACAGGATGGCTGATGACACCGGTTATAGGCTGGCGTTACCCCGAAGACGGGGAAAAGAGGCAATTGAGCCCGATGACATGTTTGAACCGTGACACGATCTGGACTATAGAGCAGGTCGTACGAGATCCATCTATGGATCCAGAGGTTACTCACCCGATAGACGGGAGGGGTGCCGGCCTTGGCTCGACCGCAACAATAGACTTCGGGAACGAAACCGGGCCAGAACAGACGCCAGTTACTGGCGCGACATAGCCTGGGACAGAGGCGCTGCCCACCCACTATGCTTCACGGACGGGGTGATGCAGCATTAGTTCCTGGAGGGTTTAAATCCGTGAACATAGAGCAATACGATGGGACAACTAACCCAATAGTATGGATCGAAGATTTCCTTCTCCACATCCACAAGGCACGAGGAGATGATCTCCAAGCCATCAAGTAACTATCCCTAAAACTTAAGGGGCCAGCTCGGGACTGGTTAAGCAGCCTCCTCGAAAATTCCATCGGGTGCTGGGAGGATCTAGAGGATGCATTCTGATCTAACTTCCAAGGCACATATGTTCTGCCGCCGGACTCCTCTGACCCGACTAACGTCGTCCATAAGGCAGGAGAGTCCGCTAGGCAATTATGGAATCGATTCTTGACCAAGAAAAACAAGATCATTGATTTCCTGGACGCCGAGGCAATAGCCTCCTTCAGGCACAATATTCAGGATGAATGGCTGGCTCGCCAGCTCGGTCAAGATAAACCTAGGACAATGTCCGCCCTTACATCACTCATGACTTGCTTTTGCGCAGGCGAGGATAACTGGCTAGCAAGACAGAGCCACAACCCCGAAGACCCCGGAACATCTGAAGTTCAAGACAGAAACGAGAAACCCAAACGCAACAAGAATAAGAGCCGACACAACAATAGTGGCACCGATGACACGGCCATTAACGCGGGCTTCCGCAATTCTCAACTCGGGCAGCGGAAGAAGCCTCCTTAAGGCAATCGTGACGGACCTACCCTGCTCGACAAAATCATGGAGAGGCCCTGCCAGATCCATGTCACTCAAGAGAAGCCTGCCAACCACACCAACCGTAACTGTTGGGTGTTCGAACAGGCCGGCAAACTCGCAGCGGAGGATCAAGGCAAGGGCCCATGCAGTGAGGACGAGGATGAGCCTCGCGGTCCGACCAGCGATGGACAAAAGCAGTTCCCTCCAGAGGTAAAAACGTGAATATGATATTTGCCATGCATATACCCAAATGGGAGAGCAAGCATGCCCTTCGAGAGGTCTACGCCATAGAGCTTGTATCCCCAAAGTACAACCCATGGTCGGCGTACCCAATCACCTTCGATCGACGCGACCACCTGACCAGTATCCGTCATGAGGGTTCAGCCGCCCTCATCCTAGACCCCATTATAGATGGGTATCACCTCACTAAAGTCCTAATGGATGGAGGAAGTAGCCTTAACCTGATTTACTCAGACACGGTGAAAAAGATGGGAATAGATCCATCAAGGATCAAACCTAGCAACACTACCTTTAAAGGAGTGATCCTAGTCGTTGAAGTCCGGTGCACGGGCTCTGTAAGCCTGGAAGTAGTGTTTGGTTCGCCTGATAACTTCCGAAGCGAGGACTTGATTTTCTACATTGTACCTTTCCGCAGCGGCTATCAGACCCTGCTAGGCCGTATAGCGTTCGCTCGCTTTAACGCCATCCCACACTACACATACCTCAAGCTCAAGATGCCCAGGCCCAAGGGGGTCATTACTATCAACGGCAACACAGAGCGCTCCCTATGAACTGAGGATCATGCATTGGCCCTGGCAGCCGAATTCCAGTACAATGAGGATCGACAAACGCCGACATCTGTCGTAAAGGCACGTAAGGTTGAGAAGCGAGCTCAATTTCAGCCGGAACTCCCAGAACCTTCTTCTCCCCAGAAATAGGGACTCGCCCCCCGTTGCACATCCCTAATGCCAGCAAAACACGTGCCAAGAAGGCACAACTTCGCACTTAAGATTCCATGGGAAGCAGTGGGGAACAACTACCAGCAATATAAGTCTTTGGACATACAACAGGTACCATCAAGGACCTACTAAAGCATAAAGCCCATCAATACTTTGGCAACTTCTCAAGATCCTCTTCCCAAGGTCCGCTCGCCGACAGCATTACCCATAAAGGAATGCAACCCCCTAGGAGGCACAGGAGTGGACATGCGACAGGCCATATTGAGGACGTCATGCCACCCATCGAAGACCCCTGGTACAACCCCTCCTGTAAACTTTATATTTCATCTTCAAGTACCTGTAAGTAGTTGCTTCAGAAATTCGAGCTATAAGAGTTATTGAGAAAAATATAAGACCATTATGCATGGCCTCTTTGCTGTCCTTTTTTTGGTACATACTCTATTTCCTCCCTCCTCAATGCTCCTTGTGAAACTGTTTGGTACACATTATGATGCAACCGGCTAATAGATCAGGGGCTCGAATTTAATATATCGCCTTAAGCACAATCGATCATGTGTTCGGCGTCTCGGAGTTTGCTTTATATGAATTAGTTCAGAACTATGTCTTGGGTCAATAGTTGGGTTGCCCGGCTCCTGTGCTTGCCCCATTACGTTCCACTCGTTCGGCTAAAAGGACAAAGGGAGAACCACTACGATTGTGTTTCCAGCTATCCTGGTCAAGCACCTCAGGGGAGAAAGCCAAAAACTGACTATCATAGTACGCGAGAATCGGCCTGCGAATCCGAGCATAAGTGTTATACTAAAAACTTTGTTAGAGGTTATTCCATGTCATACGATGGGTTTGGTATTCATACAAACCATGTGATGCCGGCTTTAACCGTGGTTCATCCGAACATCACAAACCACTAGGGGATAGTCATCAACTCCCGCATTCCTTTTTCACGCTCCTACGGCTAAGTGAAAGCAATAAAGCATTATGGTCTGATTGCCTTGTCCACCTCACACTGCCGCCTTTGGGTACCGATAGCTTGGATAATGGTCACAATGTAGAGGCAGAGACACCTCACATAGTATCTACATGGGGGCTGAAGCTGACGACTCACAACTTTCAGTTTAAACGGCCACATGGGAGTTATAGTGAATGCAAAACTTAAAAGACATGATAAACCACGCATCATAACCATAAAAGCGTTAACAGGTCTTCGGACACATTACAACGCATTTACTCATAAAAGTTATCTTTTGAGCATTGAGCCTCTATCGCCCGAGCACCCTCCATCACTACGGAGAAGTATCGCTCAGGGCACCTATCTCCTTTCCAGGGGGCGAAGGACCGATATATATCTTCATGGGATAAAGCCTTGGCCAGTGCACCTTGGCACTTGCAAAGGCCATCCAAGCTCCCTCGATAAAGGAAGAACGCCTTAGCACGTCAATCCAAGGCGAAGCATCACTCAGCTTCTGCACCAGGCCGAAATAACTGCCCGGCAATGGCTTGTCGGGCCATAGCCGGATGCAGAGATCCTTCATGGCCAGCTCTGCCATCCGATGTAGCTCCATCAGCTGCTTCATCTACTCGATGAGGAGAGGAGAGCGCTCGTGGGCTTCAAATTGCGCCCAAAAGAGCCGAGCCTCATCGCCCTCTTCTCGCAAAGCGTAGAACTGGTTCGCATCCGCTACACTCTTCAGGAGGTCCGAGCTGGTGCTTGAGGAATGCCACACCTAGGTGAGAAATGCGTACTTTCTATCATCGAAGGCACACTATAGTAAATACGGCTTACCATCTATGATAGCCTTGACTTGGTGAATCTGTTCTTCAAAGAACCGCATGTCCACCCGCTCCTTCTGGAGGTCGGCTTTCAGCGCGGATAGCTCGACAACTTGTTCCTTGCCCTTATGCTCAAGGTCCTTGCATTTTTGGCTGGTGTCCTTAAGCTCCTGCTGAACCTCCCCCAACCGAGCCTCATGCTTTTCTCTCGCGGTTTTCAAGGCGGAAAGTGCGACTGTTGCCTGTTCGGCTGCTGCCTTCTCTTCTGCGGCCTCTTGCTTCATTTGTCGCAGCTCGGCCTTGAGCTTCTCGACTTCCTTCGCCGAGGCTGTGTAAGCAATAAAACATATAATTATACTAAGTCAACAGTGTGCATCACTAATGCTTAATACCTTGGATATTCCAAGATGGCTTAGCTTGCGCCTCGTCGAACCTCTTGTTCAGAGCGTCAAGCTCTTATTCGGAGCTCTGAGCTTCCGGTTTAGCTCGTCAAGCTCTGCGGCATTAACGTCCACCGCTAATGACGAAGCCTGCAAATAGCACATATTTACCAGTTTATATGAGTTTAAACACCCGATCTGTCATGACCGTGACCCTATGTTCAGTCCTCTTAAGGATTGTTAGAACATTATAGGATAAATGACGTCTCATACATTGTTTGGTCATTTCTTTGTATTTGACCCCCGGGTGAGTTTTTCTAAACTCACCCAAGGCTCGGGGGCTGCTATGTTGGAAATATGCCCTAGAGGCTATAATAAATTGGTTATTATCATATTTCCTTGCTCATGATAATTGTTTATTATCCATGCTATAATTGTATTGATCGAAAACTTAGATACATGTGTGGATACATAGACAACACCGTGTCCCTAGTATGCCTCTAATAGACTAGCTCGTTGATCAAAGATGGTGAAGGTTTCCTAGCCATGGACATGAGATGTCATTTGATAATGGGATCACATCATTAGGAGAATGATGGGATGGACAAGACCCAAACTATAAACGTAGCATATGATCGTGTCAGTTTATAGCTACAGTTTTCTGCATGTCAAGTATATGTTCCTATGACCATGAGATCATGCAACAGACGAACACCGGAGGAGTACCTTGTGTGTATCAAACATCGCAACGTAATTGGGTGACTATAAATGTGCTCTACAGGTATCTCCGAGGGTGTCTGTTGGGTTGGCATGGATCAAGACTGGGATTTGTTACTCCGTGTGACGGAGAGGTATCTCAGGGCCCACTCGGTAATACAACATCAAAACAAGCCTTGCGAGCAATGTGACTAAGTGTTAGCCAAAAGATCTTGTATTACGGAACAAGTAAAGAGACTTTCCGGTAACGAGATTGAACTAGGTATGGAGATACCGACGAACGAATCTCGGGCAAGTAACATACCGAAGAACAAAGGGAACATCATACATGATTAACTGAATCCTTGACATAGAGGTTCGATCGATAAAGATCTTCGTAGAATATCTAGGAACCAATATGGGCATCCAGGTCCCGCAATTGGTTATTAACCGTAGAGGTGTCTCAGTCATGTCTACATAGTTCTCAAACCCGCAGGGTCTGCACACTTAAGGTTCGGTGATGTTTTGGTAGTATAGAGTTATGATGGTGGTGACCGAAGGTTGTTTGGAGTACCGGATGAGATCCCGGACGTCACGAGGAGCTGCGGAATGGTCCGGAGGTAAATATTGATATATAGGAAGTCGTATTTTGGTCACCGGAAAAGTTGCAGGCTCATCGGTAGTGTAGCGGGAGTGCCGGTAGTGTACCGGGAGACCATCGGGAGGGGTATTTCGACCCAAGAGGCTACATGGGCTGTGGGAGAGTGAATACCATCCCTTAGTGGGCCGGTGGAAGTCCCACACAAGGTCCATGCGGCTGGGAAGAAAAGCACAAAGAGAAAAAGGTGGAAAAAGGCAAAAAGACCAAAATAAGGAGGAGTCCTAGTCCTACTAGGATTGGAGGAGGATTCCTCCTCTCCTCCCACTTCGGCCGAAGCCTAGAGGGATTGTCCCTTGTGCCAAGCCTCCTCCTCTCTTCCTATTATATATACTAGAGGTTTTAGGGTTTTTGCACTAGATTTTCTGCCATGTGCTACCCTATCCTCTAGTGCATAGTTTCTCCTCTAGATCGGTTTTCTGCAGTGCTTAGGCGAAGCCCTGCCAGAATAGCTCCACCACCATTGCCGTAGCACCGTTGCACTGCCAGAGAACTCTTATACCTGTCCACCCCCTCTTGCTGGATCAAGAAGGCGGAGATCGTCATCGAGCTGTACGTGTGCTGAAATCGGAGGTGTCGTCCGTTCGGCGCTAGATCGAAGGACCGTGATCAAGATCGCGAGACGGATCGCGATGAGATCACGGGACGGATCGTGATGAGATCGCGGGACGCTCGGCGATTTGGATCGCGAAGACGTTCGACAACACCAACCGCGTTTCTTAACGCTTCTCGCTTAGCGATCTACAAGGGTATGTAGATCCACTCTCCCTCTCGTAGATGCTCATCACCATGGATAGATCTTGCGTGCGCGTAGGAATTTTTTTGTTTCCCATGCAATGTTCCCCAACAGTGGCATCATGAGCTAGGTCTATGTGTAGATGAGATCTCCAGTAGAACACAAAGAGTTTGTGGGTGTTGATGCTTAGATTGCTTCCTCCCTTGGTCGTGTTTTGGTTCAGCGGTATTGTGGGATGAAGCGTCCCGAACCAACCTTACTCGTATGCTTACGAGAGACCGGTTCCATCAACTGACGTGTAACCTCATTGCACAAAGATGGCTGGCAGCAGTGGCGTAGCCACAGGGTGGACAGGGTGGTCCACGGACCACCCTGTAATTTGGCCCATTACCTCTATATATATGTAAATTAGCAAATCTGCATCAGTCAAGGCCCAAGCCCAAGGATTGCAAGTCTACAATCGATATGGCCAACGCTAGACTTGGATTCGATCGTGGCTTTGTTTGCTTCTTATTCTGTACGCAATGTAAAAACAAGGACTCAAACCGACGCGAATCACCAGAGATCGACGAACCCTAGCGACTGCCGAAGAACGAGGCGCCGCCGGCGGCGGCCCGCCGTTGACGCATGGCCGGCTGGCGGCTGCACGACCGGCTGCCGACAGGAAGAGACGCCGGCGCAGCGGCGCTCGGCGACAATACTGCTCGACGACCCGGCGGCTGGCAACATGTATATACGTAGCTTGATTATCACTTAAGCTGTTAAGCAGCAGAGTTTGACCGCAGTCCGCAGGAGGCACCAAGGTGCAAGGCACGAGATCAAGCTACATGAGCAGGACTGCAGGAGAGCAGGACCGTAGTCCGCAGGAGGCAGGAGCTCGTTGACTTCTCATCTCTTCCAATTTTTAAAGTATGGTCTGCATCTTTTTTCTATTCAAAGTATAATTTGACTTCATGATTTAAACAACTTTAGCCGTGACTGCAGATTGGAACTCAGATATGATGTATTGAGTTGATGATTAGTGATTATTATGTATTCAATCAAACTGACAATTAACAGATCGATTTTATTTTTATTGTAGAATTGTTAGAGAATGAAGAGGGCCGGAGACATTGCATCTCTTTTTATGAAACACGCAACAAAGAAGAGGGTTGATCCTCCGTTTGCATCTCCTTCTTCAACGTCGGTGGAGGCCATGGAGCCAACTCTAGAGCCAGTGCAAGAGAGGGTAGTTGAAGAAACTATGAATTCAACGCCGGAACCGCCACCGCCCCCATCACCGCCGCCGCCTCCACTCACTTATGATATTAGTCGTCTTCCACATGATCCGGGGGATAGGTTGCCCATTGCATCTTATCCTGCAAATGACCAAGATGTCGTTCGAATAGCATATATTCTTAAAGGTGCGTTCAAACCATATGCTCATAATTTTGAAATCAGAAAAATTGGAGGCAGAAATCGGCAATTCAATCCTCTTTGGTTGCATAAACATCATTGGCTTGAATATAGCACTAGCAAGGAATCTGCATATTGCTTTGTATGCTACTTGTTCAAAGATAAGAAAACTAGGGGCAACAGAACCAATGCATTTACTGAGGGTGGTTGGAGAACTTGGAATAGAGAGGATGCACTTCTTAAGCATGAAGGTACTATAGCAAGTGTGCATCAGATAGCTCAAGAGAGATTTAACTTATTTGTCAGCCCTCGTGATTCTCAAATTTATAATCTTATTGTGAAGATGAATGATGAGGATCTACGTCTTTACAAGATTAGGTTGACTTATTCACTCAGATGTGTGAGGTTTCTTTTGCATCAAGGATTGGCATTCCGCGGTCATAGAGAAGATGAAGAGTCTAGCAATAGAGGTAACTTTATTGAGCTTTTGAAATGGCTTGCAGCAAATAGCGAGGATGTGAATAAGTATGTTTTGAACAATGCGCCACGTAATTGCAAATTGACTTCCCCTCAAATACAACAACAGATTATTCAATGTTGTGCAATAGAAACTAGAAAGCAAATTATTGAAGAACTTGGTGATGATCACTATGCTATTCTAGCTGATGAATCTAGTGATGTATCACATAAAGAACAATTGGCTCTATGTTTGCGTTTTGTTGATAAGTTAGGAAGGTCGTGTGAGCACTTTATTGGAGTTGTTCATGTAGGTGATACTACTTCATTATCACTTAAGGAGGCAATTGAAGATTTACTTGTGGATAACCATTTAACCATGACTCAAATTCGTGGGCAAGGTTATGACGGGGCTAGCAATATGAAAGGGGAGATTAAAGGTCTGAAAACATTGATCATGAGAGAGTCACCTTCTGCTTATTATGTCCATTGTTTTGCTCATCAACTCCAATTAGTTTTGGTTGCCGTTGCCAAGGGAAATGATGATTGTGTGTGGTTTTTTGACCGGGTATCTTTATTGTTGAATATTGTTGGTGTTTCTTGTAAGCGTCATGACATGCTTCGAAATGCTAGACTTCATAATATCATGAAAGCAACTGAATGTGGTGAACTGGAAACTGGGACCGGATTAAATCAAGAGATGGGCTTGCCTAGGCCGGGTGAAACTCGGTGGGGCTCTCACTATAGAACTGTTCGCAACATTATTGATATGTATGCTGAAATCCGTGATGTGCTCATCTCTCTTGGTAAAGATACTTCACAAAGGGCCGAATGGCCGAAAATACATAGTATTGTTGGAGTGTTTGAGTCATTTGACTTTGTTTTCAATGCACACTTGATGTTTCTCATTCTTGGATATACAAATGATTTATCCGAGTGTTTGCAAAGAAGAGACCAAGATATTCTTACCGCAATGTCATTTGTTAGATTGGCAAAGAGTAGGATGCAAGAACTAAGGTCTAATGGGTGGGATGCATTCCTAGAAAAGGTCACTTTGTTTTGCAACAAACATGGTATTGAAGTTCCTGTAATGGAGAATAATTATGTCCCTTATGGAAGATCAACACGGTTTGTACAACCTCAAACAAATGCAGATCACTTTAGAAGGGAAATTTATATTGGGATTGTTGATAAAATCAGTCAAGAGCTCGACAATCGGTTTGATGAGGTCAACATGGAGTTGCTTTCTTGTATGTCGGCCTTGAATCCCGCCAACTCATTTGCTTCTTTTGATGCACAAAAGGTACGTAGACTTGCTGAGTTCTACCCCAATGATTTTTTGAGCTCCGACTTGATGCACCTTGAAATGCAACTTGATAACTATATTGATGACATGAGAAAAGATGACAACTTCAAAGGCCTAGAAAATCTTGTTGATCTCTCAGTTAAGCTTGTTCAAACAAAAAGGCATATAGTTCATAATCTGGTGTACTTGCTTCTAAAATTGGTATTGCTTCTACCCGTGGCAACAACAAATGTTGAAAGAGCATTTTTTGCAATGAGTTTGGTCAAAAACAAGTTAAGAAACAAGATGGGTGATAGTCTTTTGGATGATTGCCTAGTCACATACATCGAGCGAGATGCTTTCTCCCAAGTTAATGAAGATGATATAATTGAGACGTTCATGGTCTTGAGAAGGCGGTATCCCGACAAATAAGGTGTGTATATTTTACGCGAATGTAAGACTTGGACATGAATTTTAATATGCTTTGAAAGACTATATTGATATGTGCTTTGGATATATTCTGTGTGCACATGTTGGTTTGTTAAATTTGCGGTATGATTTTTTTTTAATGTCAACTGGACCACCCTGACATAAAATCCTAGCTACGCCACTGGCTGGCGGGTGCCTCTTTCTCCTACTTTAGTTGGATCGGATTCGACAAAGGCGGTCCTTGAGAAGGTTGAAAAGCAAACTTATGTATCACCGTTGTGGTTTATGCATAGGTGAGAATTGTTCTTGCTAGATACCTGTAGGAGCCATGTAAAACATGCAACAACAATTAGAGGACGTCTAACTTGTTTTTGCAGGGTATGTTGTGATGTGATATGGCCAATTACATGATGAGATATATGTGATGTATGAGATGATCATGTGTTGTATAGAATCTCATGACTTGCATGTCGATGAGTATGGCAACCGGCAAGAGCCATAGGGTTGTATTTAATTATTGTATGACCTGCGTGTCAATCATTAAGCGCTATGTAATGCTTTACTTTATCGCTAAACAGTAGCAATAGTAGTAGAAGCATGGTGGGCGCGACAACCCCGATGGCGACACGTTGATGGAGATCAAGATGATGGAGATCATGGTGCCATGCCGGTGACGATGGAGATCATGCTGGTGCTTTCAAGATGGATATCAAAAGCACAAGTTCATGGCCATATCATGTCACTTATGATTTGCATGTGATGTTAATCCTTTTATGCACCTTGTTTTGCTTAGGACGACGGTAGCATTATAAGGTGACTCCTCACTTAATTTCAAGATAAATTGTGTTCTCCCCGAGTGTGCACCGTTGTGGAAGTTCGTCATGTCGATACACCACGTGATGATCGGGTGTGATAGACTCTACGTTCACAAACAACAGGTGCAAGCCAGTGTTGCACATGCAGAACACTCGGGTTAAACTTGACGAGCCTAGCATGTACAGACATGGCCTTGGAACACAAGAGACCGAAAGGTCGAACATGAGTCATATAGTAGATATGATCAACATGATGATGTTCACCATTGAAACCACCTCAACTCACGTGATGATCGGACTTGAGTTGGTGCATTTGGATCTTGTATCACTCGAATGATAGGAGGGATGTCAATTTGAGTGGGAGTTCTTCAGTAATATGATTAATTGAACTCATTATCATGAACACAGTCAGTTGTGTCTTTGCAAATTATGTTGTAGATTACTTGCTCATGTTGTAGCTCCCTTGAATTTTTATATGTTCCTAGAGAAATAGAGTTGAAAGATGATGGTAGCAATATTGCGGACTGGGTCCGTGATCCGAGGATTGTCCTCATTGCTGCACAGAAGGCTTATGTCCTTAATGCACCGCTCGGTGCACCAACCCCTCTAGCGTCGTCTGTAGATATTGTGAACATCTGACATGCGCGTTTTGATGACTACTTGATAGTTTAGTGCGTCATGCATTACGGCTTAGAATTGAGGCTCCGAAATGTTTTGAACGTCACGGAACATATGAGATGTTCTAAGAGCTGAAATTAGGATCTCAGGCTTGTGCCCGTGTTGCGAGATATGAGATCCCCAACAAGATTCTTTGCCTGCAAGATGAAAGAGAATAGCTCAATCGTTGAGCATGTGCTTAGATTGTCTGGGTGCTACAATCACTTGAATCGAGTGGGAGTTGATCTTCCAGATAAGATAGTGATTGATATAGTTCTCCAAGTCACTGTCACTAAGCTACCAGAACTTGGTGATGAACTATAAAATGCCAGGGATAGAAATATTGATCCCTGAGCTGTTCGCGATGTTTGACACCACGAAGGTAGAAATCAAGAAGGAACGTCAAGTGTTGATGGTTAGTAAAAACCACTAGTTTCAAGAAGGGCAAGGCAAGGAGGGAAACTTCGTGGATGGCAAGTCAGTTGCTGCTCCAGTGAAGCAACCCAAAGTTGAACCCAAACCCAAGACTAAGTGCTTCTATTATGAGGAGAGCGGTCGCTGAAGTGCAACAACCCTAGATACTTGGTAGATAAGAAGGCTGGCAACATCGATAGAAGTATGTTTGATATACGTGTTATTGATGTGTACCTTGCTAGTACTCCTAGTAGCACCTGGGTATTGGATACCGGTTCGGTTGCTAATGTTAGTAACTCGAAGTAAAAGCTATGGAATAAACAGAGACTAGCTAAGTGTGAGGTGACAATGTGTGTTGGAAATGTTTCCAAGATTGATGTGATCAACATCGCACGCTCTCTCTACCTTCAAGATTAGTGACAAACCTAAATAAATGCTATTTGGTGTTTGCGTTAAGCATGAACATGATTAGATCGTGTTTATTGCAACACGGTTATTCATTTAAGTTAGAGAATAATGGTTATTTTGTTTACATGAATAATACCTTCAATGGTCATGCACCCAGTGAGAATGATTTGTTGAATCTTGATTGTAGTAATACACATGTTCATAACATTGATGCCACAAGATACAAAGTTAATAATGATAGTACCACATACTTGTGGCACTGCCGCCAAATGTCATATTAGTATAAAGAGCATGAAGAAACTCCATGCTGGTGGATCTTTGGACTCATTTGATTTCGAATCGGTTGAGACATGCGAACCATGCCTCTTGGGCAAAATGACTAAGGACCCCGTTTTCCGGTTTGATGGAGCGGGCAAGTGATTTATTAGAAATGATACATGTTGATGTATCCAATCCAATGAGTATTGTAACGTGCGGTGGATATCGTTATTTTCTTACCTTCACTGATGATTTGAGTAGATATAGTGTATATTTGCTTAATGAAACACAAGTCTGGATCATTTGAAAAGTTCAAGAAAATTCAGAGTGAAGTTTAAGATTATCGTGACAAGAAGATAAAATTGTCTACGATATGATCATGGAGGTGAATATCTGAGTTACGAGTTTGGCATACAACTTTAGACAATGTGAAAGTTGTTTCACAACTCATGCCACCTGGAACACCATATTGTGATGGTGTGTTCGAACGTCATATTCGTGCTCTATTGGATATGGTGCATACTATGATGTCTCTTATCGTTTTGCCACTATCGTTTTGGGGTTATGCATTAGAGACAACTACATTCTCTTTAAATAGGGCACCATCTAAATCCGTTGAGATGACACCATATGGTTTGGCAGAAACCTGAGCTGTCATTTCTTAGATTTTGGGAATGCGACACTTATGTCTGATAAGCTCGAACCCAAAGCGGAAAAATGCATCTTCATAGAATACCCTAAGAACAGTTGGGTATACCTTCTATCTCAGATTCGAGTACAAAGTGTTTGTTGCTAAAACCGGGTCCTTTCTCGAGAAAGAGTTTCTCTCGAAACAATTGAGTGGGAGGAAGATAGAACTTGATGAGGTTGTTGAACCTTTGTTCAACTAGAGAGTAGCGCAGAGCAAAAAGATGTTTCTGTGGAGCCTACTTCAATTGAAGAGGAAGTTAATGATGATCATCATGAAGCTTCAGATCAAGTTACTATCAAACCTCGTAGGTCGACAAGGACGCGTACTTCTCCTGAGTGGTACGACATCCCTGTTTGTGGAGGTCATGTTGTTGGACAACAGTGAACCTGCAAGCTATGGAGAAGCGATGATGGACCCGAATTCCGACAAATGGTTAGAGGCCATGAAATCCGAGAAAGGATCCATGTATGAAAACCAAGTATAGACTTTGGTAAACTTGCTCGTTGGACGGCAGGTCATTGAATACAAATGGACCTTTAAGATGAAGACAGACGTTGATGGTGAATGTCACCATTTATAAAGCTCGACTTGTCGCAAAAAAGTTTCCGCCAAGTTCAAGGAGTTGACTACGATGAGACTTTCTCACTCGTAGTGATGCTAAAGTCTGTTGGAATTATCTTAGCAGTTGCTGCGTTTTTCAATTATGAAATCTGGCAGATGGATGTCAAAACATTGTTTCCTTCCTTGAGGAAAGGTTGTATGAGATACAACCAGAAGGTTTTGTCAGTCCTAAGGATGCTAAAAGGTGTGCAAGCTTCAGCGATCCTTCTATGGACTGAAGCAAGCATCTCGGAGTTGGAATATACGCTTTGATGAGGTGATCAAAGTTTTTGAGTCTATGCAAAGTTTATGAGAAACTTGTATTTACAATAAAGTGAGTGGGAGCACTATAGAGTTTCTGATAAGCATATGTGGATGACATATTGTTGATTGGAAATGATGTAGAATTTCTAGAAAGCATCAAGGGTTGTTTGAAAAGAGTTTTTCAAAGGAAGACCTGAATAAAGCTACTTAATTGTTGGGCATTGTGATCTATAGAGATAGATCAAGACGTCTGATAAGAGTTTCAATGAGTACATACCTTGACAAGATTTTGAAAGAGTTCAAAATAGATCAGTCAGGGAAAGAGTTCTTGCCTGATTTGTAAGGTGTGAAGTTGAGTAAGACTCAAAGCTCGACCATGATAGAAGAAAGAGAAAGGACGAATGTCGTCCCCTATGCCTTAGCCATAAGCTCTATATTATGCCATGCTGTGTACCGCACCTGGTGTGTGCCTTGCCATGAGTTTGTCAAGGGGTACAAGAGTGAGCTAGGAGTGGATCACAGGACAACGGTCAAAATTATCCTTAGTAACCAGAGGACTAAGGAGATGTTTCTCGATTATGGAGGTGATAAAGAGTTCGTCATAAAGAGTTACATCGATGCAAGCTTTAACACCAATCCGGATGACTCGTAGTAGCAATCTGGATACGTATAGTGGAGCAGCCATTTGGAATAGTACCAAGTGGAGTGTGGTAGCAGTGTTTACAGTTGGACATAGAGATTTGCAAAGTACACATGGATCTGAATGTCGCAGACCCATTGACTATAAGACATCTCTCACATGCAAAGCATGATCGAGCCCCAGAACTCATTGGGTGTTAGATTCATAACAATGCGAATAACATGGTGATGTGAACTAGATTATTGACTCTAGTGCAAGTGGGAGACTATTGGAAATAGGCCCTAGAGGCAATAATAAATTGGTTATTATCATATTTCCTTGCTCATGATAATCGTTTATTATCCATGCTATAATTGTATTGATCGGAAACTTAGATACATGTGTGGATACATAGACAACACCGTGTCCCTAGTATGCCTCTAATAGACTAGCTCGTTGATCATAGATGGTCAAGGTTTCCTAGCCATGGACATGATATGTCATTTGATAACGGGATCACATCATTAGGAGAATAATGGGATGGACAAGACCCAAACTATAAACGTAGCATATGATCGTGTCAGTTTATCGCTATAGTTTTCTGCATGTCAAGTTTATGTTCCTATGACCATGAAATCATGCAACTGACGGACACTGGAGGAGTACCTTGTGTGTACCAAACTTCGCAATGTAACTGGGTGACTATAAAGGTGCTCCACAGGTATCTTCGAGGGTGTCTATTGGGTTGGCATGGATCAAGACTGGGATTTGTTACTCCGTGTGACGGAGAGGTATCTTAGGGCCCACTCGGTAATACAACATCACAAGAGCCTTGCAAGCAATGTGACTAAGTGTTAGCCACGGGATCTTGTATTACGGAACGAGTAAAGAGACTTGCCGGTAATGAGATCGAACGAGGTATGGATATATCAACGATCGAATCTCGGGCAAGTAACATACCGAAGAACAAAGGGAACATCATATGGGATTAATTGAATCCTTGACATAGAGGTTCGACCGATAAAGATCTTCGTAGAATATGTAGGAACCAATATGGGCATCCAAGTCCCCCTATTGGTTATTGAACATAGAGGTGTCTCGGTCATGTCTACATAGTTCTCGAACCCGCAGGGTCTGCACACTTATGGTTTGGTGACGTTTTGGTAGTATAGAGTTATGTATGGTGGTGATCAAAAGTTGTTCGGAGTCTCGGATGAGATCCCAGACATCACGAGGATCTCCGGAATGGTCTGGAGGTAAAGATTGATATATAGGAAGTCCTATTTTGGTCGCCGGAAAAGTTTCGGGCTCATCGGTAGTGTACCGGGAGTGCCGGTAGTGTATCGGGAGACCATCGGGAGGGGTATTTTGACCCAAGCTAGATGGGCTATGGGAGAGTGAATACCAGCCCTTAGTGGGCTGGTGGAAGTCCCACACATGGCCCATGCGACTGGGAAGAAAAGCCCAAAGATAAAAAGGTGGAAAAAGGCAAAAAGACCAAAATAAGGAGGAGTCCTAGTCCTACTAGGATTGGAGGAGGATTCCTCCTCTCCTCCCACTTCAGCCGAAGCCTAGAGGGCTTGTCCCTTGCTCGAAGCCTCCTCCTCTCTTCCTCTTATATATACTAGAGGTTTTAGGGTTTTTGCACTAGATTTTCTTCCACGTGCTACCCTCTCCTCTAGTGCATAGTTTCTCCTTTAGATCGGTTTTCTGCAGTGCTTAGGCGAAGCCCTGCCGGAGTAGCTCCACCACCATTGCCACAACACCGTCGCGCTGCCGAAGAACTCTTCTACCTGTCCACTCCCTCTTGCTGGATCAAGAAGGCGGAGATCGTCATCGAGCTGTACATGTGCTGAACACGGAGGTGCCGTGCATTCGGCACTAGATCGGAAGGACCGTTATCAAGATCGCAAGATGGATCATGATGAGATCGCAGGACGGATCATGATGAGATCGTGGGATGGATCGTGATGAGTTTTCGGGACGGATCGTGATCGGATCGCAGGACGGATCGTGATGAGATCGCGGGACGCTCAGCGATTTGGATCGCGAAGACGTTCGACTACACCAACCGCGTTTCTTAATGCTTACCGCTTAGCGATCTACAAAGGTATCTAGATCCACTCTCCCTCTCGTAGATGCTCATCACCATGGATAGATCTTGCGTGCGCGTTGGAAATTTTTTGTTTCCCATGCAACGTTCCCCAACATGCTATTTATAATGATAGCACAAACCTAAAAAATTAAATTTTTAGGAAAATAACATTACGTGGC
The DNA here is from genome assembly GCA_022496015.1 of Hordeum marinum. Taxonomy (NCBI): domain Eukaryota; kingdom Viridiplantae; phylum Streptophyta; class Magnoliopsida; order Poales; family Poaceae; genus Hordeum; species Hordeum marinum. The sequence continues at coordinate 454,270,825 of CM039678.1, forward strand.
TCACCTAGAAGCCTGGTAGGAGACCGTTGAAGGCCTTCTGCAGTTCGCTATCTAACAAGGATACGTTCCTAGGGTAGGGTTCTAGGCTTGACCTACATACTCTACCTAAGGACATTGTATTGGAGGACTTGAAGATTACAAGAGAGGTTCCGACTGGATTCACCATGGTGCTCAAGTCACTCGACAGTCAATCCACTCGGAGGATTCTCCCTCCACTCGTCGGTCACCGTTCACTCGGAAAGATCTAAAGGCTAGTCAACGGCAGAAGACCAGATGTCACAGCCCTAGAAATTACTTGTATCAGTGGCATCAGTGAGCATTCATGGCATCATGTTTAAAATCAAATGAAACCTTAAATGGGGATGATCAAACCCTAGCAAAAATAAAATTGAAATAGGTTAAATTTAAAAATAATTTCAATGAATCCAAAATGCCCTTCAAAAATGTTCATTGTCGTTGATAAATTTTGGCTACTCCATATCAGGGAACAATAGATTTTTCAAACCAAGTTTGGCATTTAAAATGAGCACCATGTTTATAAATATGATAGTTGCCCCAAGATTACAAAGTTGCTGGGACAGTTGGAAATATTCAAAATAACCTCACTAGCAACCCCTGGTATTTTTTGAGTTAGGTTTTGAGGCCTAAATAAATTAAGAAATTAATGTTAGAAAGTGGAACAGAAAAAAGGGAAAGGCCTAACCTGGCCTACCTGGCCCAGGAAGGAGATGGCCCAGCCCACCAGGGGCGAAGAGGTCATCTTCAACCTCTATCAGTAGACAGAGGCGAGATGAGCATGGCGAGCGTGCGCCTGGTCACCTCGGCACCTCCTGCTTGCCGCCGCGTAGCTAGACGCGTGGATGGCCCCCGGAGACCCTGCTGGATCGAGCCGACACCTCACCATTTGCCCACTCGCTCTCTCCCTCTCCCTTTGCTTCTTGCTCCCCAGACCCGAAACCATGCCGTCGCCCCCAGCTAGCTCTCGCCATCGCCCAGCCTCCCTGACCTGACCAAAAGCTTTGCCTCGATGCCCTGAAGCTCCTCGATGGAGGAATTGAGCCCGGAAGTCATCAGCATCGTCGTCATCGCCGATTCCCTCAATCGGCCGCCGGCGAACAACCCCACCAATTCGCTGCCTCCGGGACGTCTCCGAGCTCGCTAACTGCTTAGACACGATCCCCGTGAGCCTCTCTTCCTCTCCCCTCTCTTCCTGCCATCTCGTGCGTCCCCTAGCTAGCATCCCCGTCGAAGCCGAAGCTTCTCGCCGCCGGTGGCGATGTGGCCGTGGCCACAACCACCATGGCCTCCTCTCGAACTTGACGTCATGCTTCGAGCGTTCCCAGGGTCCGATTGCACACAACATCTGGTCCTCCCGTGCCCTATAGCCTCGTTACCGTCATTGCCCGAGCTCCGACTGCCACACAAGTTGTCACCACCGTCGTTTTAGACCTCCCCAGCTCGAGGTGATTGCACCGTTGGACATGCCCAATGACTAGCGTCTCATAGGGCCAAACTGCCGCTCATTTAGTCATCGGAGGGCAATTTCCGAGCACCTCCGCCGCATCTGGCCTCGCCAGCATTGAGCCGCCGGTGGGTTTGACCCCCCTGACCAGATTTGACTTCTCTGGAGTCAATGGCAGGTGGGGCCAACCCCTGGCTTAATTAGGTCAAATAATTAATTTTGCCTAATTAACCTAATCACCCACTGACTAGTGGGCCCAGCCCCTTAATGATTTTTATTTGGATTTAACTAAACCTAATTAACCCCATGTGTCATTGACATGTGGGTCCAGCCAGTCAGGTTTGACCTGGACCAACACTGTTGGCCCGTGACGTCATCCTGACGTAATGGCGATGCATTAAAGTATTTCTGCAATTAAAATAATTTATTTATTTCAAAAAATGCTTAAAACTTCTAAAAATCATAGAAAATAATTTGTAGCTTAGATGAAAATAATTTATATATGAGAAATGATCAAAAAAATCCAATGAATCTGTTTATACCATAATCATGCATGTTTGAGCAAGTTAACATCACCAAGTAGGACATTTTATGATTAGGGAAATATATGAATTATCATTTGGTGTTTGAATTCCACTTCAAATAACTTGGCTAATTATTCCTCTAGGTCAATTCAGTACCTTAACTTGTCATGTCATGCATCATGTTTGTCGCATTGCATTGAATGTATTCCTTTCTTGTTTGCCGGTGTTTCATCCTTCTCGGTAGATGTGGTTCCGACATTGTGATCGCTGACATCAATAAAGAGAAGTAATATCTTCTGAACTATCAGGCAAGCAACCCCCCTTGAGCAGGGCCAGGAGCAAGGCCCATTGGTCCCGGTTCGTGTCGTTGAACCGGGACCAAAGGGTTTAGATGAACCAGGACCAATGGCCCACGAGGCCCGGCCGGCGCCCTGGCCTCACGAACCAGGACCGATGCCCCCCATGGGTCCCGGATCGTGAATGAACTGGGATTAATGGCCTTTAAGGCTTGGAGCAAAGCCCTATTTTCTACTAGTGTTTATAACCTAAAAGTGGCCCATCGTCGGCTTCCACCCCTTTGTAGATGCTACACAGGGTGTTTCCATACTAATAATACAACCCTTAGCCGATGTCTTGGTGCCCGAAGGTGGTTGTGTTAGCAGAAATGAGGCAATCAGATATGCATGCTTTATAAATTTCACTTAGTCATAGGAGTTTAAAGTTCGGGGCTAGTTTGTGAGAGCCTGGCTTAATAGGAATGCTAGACTACTCATATCAACAAGGAATTCCTTCTTTTCCGGGAGCCCACTCGAAAAGAACTCCAAAGTTAAGCATGCTTGTCTTGGAGCGATTCTAGGATGGGTGACCGACCGGGAAGTTGGTCTCGAGTGCGCACGAGTAAGGACAAAGTGCGCAGGAAAGACTAGTGTTGGTCTGTGGGGCCAGTCTAGATCCCGCCAGGCGTAACGGGGTGTTACAATTGGTATTAGAGCCGACCCTTGTGGCTACGCGGGCATGCATGGGTCAGGTGCACGGGCATGTGGCGCATGGCGTGTGTGGCCCATCATGGCACACAACATGGCACATGTGCCGGACTGGACGCGCATACGTGTGCCAAAAGGGAACGTTCCTGATGGGCCAACGAGGACGTCGAATCTTTGACAAGGAATTCCTTCTTTTCCGGGAGCCCACTCGAAAAGAACTCCAAAGTTAAGAATGCTTGGCTTGGAGCGATTCTAGGATGGGTGACCGACCGGGAAGTTGGTCCCGGGTGCGCACGAGTGAGGACAAAGTGCACAGGAAAGACTAGTGTTGGTCTGTGGGGCCAGTCTAGATCCCGCCAAGCGTAATGGGGTGTTACACAGTTACTAGCACCCGAATAGTGTTTAGCATCAGCCGAGGTCAAACCAGTAATACTTCGGCCAATCTTACGAAAGGCCCGTTGTTTAATACGATCATCGGATCGCTAACCAGTTTACGCCCATTGTGACAGTTAGTTTTTGGCTTTCTCCACGGAGGTACTTGACCACTTAAACCGGAAGTACAATCACAATGGTTCTCCTTTTGCACTCCTAGCCGAACAAAGTTGAACATAGGAGGCAAGCACAGGAGCTGGGCAACCCAACTATTGACCGAAGACACAATTCAAAACTGATGCATATAGAGCAATATCCGAGACGCCGAGGTGGAGGTCGGCAGGGAAGATGCCAAACAGCGGGACAAAAAAGATTTCCTGGGAAGGTCCACCACGCACAATACCTCGAACAAGAAGATGTCCTGCCTCCTAAAATAAAAACACACAAGTAGCTTAAAAGGGCCATAACCTCGAAAAGCCAAAAAACTTAGGTAAAAACTTTGACCATGGAACTAAATCAAGTGTTTTCGTGCCAATCCGAAAATTGGTCTTAAAATTAACATGTGCTTCGGTCGTGCTTTAACATGAAACATCCGATCTCTCAGACTTCAAGCGGGTTAGCCTTTGGCTTCAACCTCCATGTCCCGAGGGCGGAGTGTTTCTCCGAGGCCTTTTTAGCGAACTAAACTCAAGCGGCTTTAGAGAGAAACTAGGCTACCCGGCTATTGACCGAACACTCGTGTCGAAAAAAGGAGTAGTAGAAAAAGACTTTGCAACGACCAAGAATAAAACAACATTTATTATAAAATGGCTGATATAAATTTAAGAGCCCCCAAGTGACTTGGGTAAAAGAATTTAATGTATAATGATTGTATGTACCAAAGTACTTATATCATATATGTGTTCGCCCGAACTTTAAATGCGTCTTAACCGACCATCGGCTTCTCCCTCTTCGGCCAAGGGCCGAAAAGTGTTATCTACTATGCCATCCGAGGATATCAAAGGTATTTTGAATAACCAGGCAATCAGGCCATTAGGCTATAACAGACAAAGCACGCCCAGGGAATAGGCATGTGCGACGAGGTGCCTGAACGAAAAGTTCGGCTTGACGAAGTGGCGATGCTGGACGATTGATGTGGCGAGATGAAGTCCTCGACCCAGTTAACATGGTGAAGTTGTGATCAGCGGACGCCAAAGTCTCATGCAGGTCGGGTAGTGATGCCGAAGTCTCATGCCAGCCGAGGTGTCAAAGCAGGTCGGCTGGTGACGCCGAAGTCCCCGAAGCAGGTTGATGAAGGGATGCCAAAGCCCTGGTCTAACTAGGCGACGCAGCAGGTTGACTGGTGACGCCGAAGTGGCACGCCAACCGAGGTGTTGAATCTGGCCAGCTGGTGTCGCCGAAATCTCCGGAGCGGGCTGATGAGGAGATGACGAAGCCCCCAGTCTAGCCGAGGTGAGGGAGCAGATCAGCAAGGTGTCGCTAGAGCCCCATGCCAGCCGACGTGTCAAAGCAGGTCAGCGTGGTGGACATCAGCTTGAAAAGTAACAGCGCGGCTATGCCGACGCATGTGGGAATTTGTGACGAGGTCGATGCCGGTTTGATGAAGCAACAAAGCGCCCGCCCCGTACAATCCGTGGATGACGAGGTTCACTTGATGATAATTCGTCCCTCGCGATGCCGAACTCTTGGTCGGATGACTGAGATGATGAGAAAATTTCCTTCAAAAAGGACGTCCGACAACCCATTCATGAAAAAGATGAAGTTGGGTCGGATTCGTTTTCGCGCAGAAAAGAGATCCAAAATTTGTTGTACTAATCAGATGTTTCCCGGAGTTTGGACGGTCGGATCGAGCTGGAATTTTGAGAGGTGATAGGTATAGGAATTCGGCAGCTGATGAACGGTGGGATTTTCCAACGGACGTCCAAGCTAGATGCTGGAATCCTCGCCCTAAACTCATCTAGATTTTCGTCCAGATTCGGTAGGGCTCCGGTATATTATAGATCGCTAGAGATTCCTCCACCGGAACGAGACAAAATTTTGCAGGATTGTTCTATACTCAATTCCGCACAATTCCGCACAATTCCACTAAAGTAATCATCAAAACGACACTCGAGGAGGCGGGGGCGACGAACACGAATCCGCTGTCCAGAAAAACTGCATGATCGCACGAGGGCATTGTTGATGTTGAGCCCTGAGCACCATGAAGGATTCTTCCATGATCTTGATTGAGATTGGAGTTCATGTTGATGAAGATATGTGCCCGATCTATATGACCCAATGTGGAGTGCAATCCTCGGCATAGCTGAGGTGACCAGTCAAGCCGGCGACGATGATGTCGATGTTGGCGGCGTAGCTCGGTTCCGACGCGTAGATCGCGATGGAGCCGATCTGAATTCCCGTCGCCCCGCGGCAACTACCCTGCAGGCTCTCAATGAAAGCACCATTGTCAGTGTCAAAACCAGTGTATCTCGTAGTAGGGGTCCTAAGCTAGGCGTCTTGGAGCGACGGTAACATGCACATAGGATTTTACCCAGGTTCAGGCTCTCTTAAGGAGATAATACCATGCGTCCTGCTTTTGATTGTATTGATATGAGGATAGTACATAGTACAAGTATCTACTATGAGATTGTAGTAACGAATATGAGATTGAGATTGACTAGCCTGGCCTCAGTTTATATATGCACCGTAGGCCTAGGGTTTAGAGGAGTCCTTGTCTTGTGTGCCAAGTCTTGTGGAACCCTTCTTGTATTCGGCATGGGCTGCCCGAAGTGGCCCATTTAGTGAATCGTCATGGGGGTCCTCGGCCCGACCCATAGGATGGGATGCGACATGGTGAGTACCCCCTCGTCCAGCACACCACCCGGTATGTCAGCAGGCTTCCATGTAAAGATGTCCCAGTTCTCACAGAGGAACTGGATGAGCTCGGCTTCCTATTTGTCGTCGAGTGTCGTCGATATGTTGGTCGGGGGGGAGTAGGATATGTCGGGTGAATGTGCACCTTTTTCACTTCGCGTGCTGACTGGAATGCTAACTCAGAAGCAGGCTTCTTTGCACACAGCAAATCAGCAGGGTCAGCGCTCTTCTTGTACTCTTCCAGCTCAACCATATCCATCTGATGATCGAAAATTTTGGAGCCCTGCTGAAGGCACTCCTCAGCCCTCTATCGATTGCCAGTGACTGTGATCACACCCTTGGGCCCAGGCATCTTCAGTTTGAGATACACGTAACATGGACGGTCCATGAAACGGGCATAAGCCGGTCGACCCAGGATGGCGTGGTACGTGCTCTGGAAGTCCACAACTTCAAATGTCAATTTCTCTTTACGATTTTTTATCAGTGCCGAACACCACATCCAACGCAATCTGGCCAAGTGATCTGGCCTTCTTCGCTGGGATGACTCCGTGGAACTGCAGGTTGCTCTCACTGAGTTGGGACATCGGAATGCCCATCCCCTTAAGGGTATCTGCATACAGAATGTTCAATCCACTCCCTCCGTCCATGAGGACCTTGCAGAGTCGAGTGCCCCCACGATGGGATCCACCACCAAAGCCCGCGGACCGGGAGTGGCCACACGAGCAGGATGATCCGACTGATCAAATGTGATAGCAGTCTGAGACCCCTTGAGGTATGTGGGGGTCGCAGGAACAACCACGTTGACTTCTTTGTTGATGACTTTCAATCGACTCTTGCTTTCAACGTCAGCAAAAATCATCAGAGTGGTGTTGACATCAGGAAAAGTTTCTTTGTCTTCATCATCCTCTTTATTAGGAGTTTTCACACTCGACGGACCTTCCTTGAACTACTGGATCAACAAACAACATTGTCGAGTGGTATGCTTAGGCAATATCAAATTGCCTTCCTCGTCTTTCCTCGTGTGGATTGCACACGGTAAATCCATAATGTCAGTTCCCGATTGATTCTTTCCTTTATTGGAGTTGAACTGTCCCTTGGACTTCCCCTTATTTTGTCCTTGCACTGCCAGAGCGTCTGCCTCTGCCTGAACAAGGCCATCAACCTTCCATTTCTGCTTCCGACTGGAATTGCCGTCGGCATCATTGTCGATTGCCTTTTCCTTTGCCGCTGCGGAGGCAGTCTTCTTCTTCGCTTTGGCATATCGAGTGGCAATTTCCATCATCTTACTCGGTGAAATATCACCTGTTCGCCCAAACTTCAGGTAAAGCTCTGTGTACTTCACTCCAGCCTTGAAAGCACAAATAGCCTGATGCTCACAAACATTCTCTACTGTATCATGTAAAGTGGACCAGTGCTGAATATAATATCTGAAGGACTCATGGGCTTCTAAACACAATGCTGCAAATAAATCAAACCAGCATGATGCCTGCAGGCACCCTCGAACGTTCTGATGAACACTCGGGCAAGATCTTCCCAATAGTGGATGCAAGAAGGAGCCAAACGATTCAGCCACACTCAGGCCGAACCATCCAACATCAAGGACAAATGCTTCATTGTTATGTTGGCATTCACCCGATCGATTTGTACAGCCACTTGGTAATCATCCAACCACGTTTCCGACTTTGACTCGCCAGAAAACTTGCTTATCCCAGCGGCCAACTTGAAGTTGGGGGGAATCTCTATAGAATGAATGGCTCTGGTAAAACGCTCAGGACCAGAAAAGACAACACTACTGCCACTCGGGCAATCTCTATCATAACCATCTCTGTGGGCTCTGCCTCTGTCGATCCGCCTCTGAGTGAGGAAGTCTCTCACATCGAACGTTGGGTTCCACTCCTCACCGAACGGGCGCCTATCGTCCTGGTGCCGGGGCACATACGAAGCACTCCGCAGAGGAGTAAGCACTCGACGGTGGTAATCATGGTGAAACTGATCTCGACCCTGATCCCAATATTGATCTTCACGGAAGCCTTTGCCCCTGCGACGTAGAGGTGAACCTGGACCGTGTGCCGACTGAACAGTATCGTCCTTTGGTGAATTGCTGTGTATTCTGCTGCGCGATTGAGAGACGGCTGAGTTCTGACGCTGTGCTGCATCAAGAAACACTCGAATCTGCAGCAAACCTCTACCAGCCTCTGAACGTGATAGCTGGATGGAATCGACAATCCTAGCCGCTGCTGCAACATTTAAGACTGGAGTGCGGCATACCTCAATATTGTGCTGAGAACCACTCGGAAACAGAAGTCACTACCGTCGACTGGGAGGTGGTGGGCGCTGGCAAGCGCGCTCGTCGAGTTCCTTCTGAAGCTCTTCAAGCCGAATGTGTGTGGCCTCCAAGGCCCGAGCCTCAGTGGTCACACCGATGATAGGCGTATGGATGATCTCCTCGTCCCGGTGCTCTTGGTCATTCGACGCCCCACCAGCCTCGCGCCTGCCTCGGCCGAAGCCAGGCAGCGGGCTGTGATGTGAACTAGCCATAAGAACCTTTGTTGCAGGGTCGCAGCTCTCACACTCGGAAGGAACGTCAGATTGATCTGACTCCGAGTCGAACACGCCGAGAAGTGACTCGGCGGGCACGATTGTCGCAATCTGCGGAGACAAAATTTGGCAAGCCACCGCTTGCCTCACTAGCGCTGGAGCCGTGAGCGACCGGATCGCTTGCGGCGGAAAACAACGAGGAGGGCCGTAGAGTATGGAGTCGATGGCTGCCGTAGAAGTACGCCACAGGAGCTCGTGCAAAAGTGTGCTGCCCCGCGGATTGGGAGTGCCTCAACATCTAGAGGTGCCTCCTGAAGCCATGCCGAATTGTCGGCGATGAAGACGAGTGCTCCGAAATAGATTTCGTGGCCTAGGAACAAACCATCGCCGGAAGACATGACGAAGGGAAAAAATGCAAATTCGCCGGAAGTCGCTTAGACGGCTGCCCCACGGTGGGCGCCAATTGTCGTGGGAACGAGTCTGACAGTAGAAGATAGGGGTACGAAAGTAGAGGGCAGAGTCCTAGCTACAGCCAGGGTGTACACATAGATGTATCAGTTCAGGCCCCTCTCATGGAGGTAACAACCCTACGTCTCAGTGCTCGGGAGCTCTTGCCGTGTGGATATTATGTGCTCCAGGAGGTGGGAACCCTTGTGCCAGAGGGGAGGGGTGGCTTATATACAGTACGTTGCCCCTCATAAGTGCGAGGCATCCAAGGGTTTGATCGTGGGATTAAAGACATATGTTACTGATAACGTACACAATAAATGCTACTAATGACGATTGACCAAACGCCTGCCTGTTGGCTTCCTAGGAGTGCCTTCTGGTCTTCTAGTGTCGATTCGTAGCGAGGTCGTCCAAGTGACAGGAGACTATCGAGTGGAGGGAGAAGCCTCCAAGTGGATTAATTGTCGAGTGACTTGAGCACCATAGTGAATCCAGTCGGAATCTCTCTTGTAATCTTCAATTCCTCCAATATAGTCTCCTTTGGTAGGGTATGTAGGTCAGGCCTAGGACCCTACCCTAGGTACATATCCTCGTCATCGACTGCCAACCCCTAACTGATTCAGGAAAGGTTATTGAAGGAAAGGAGATCCTAGCCCTCTTGTGGATCCCCAGGCCACCACATAACTGGATGACATGGGTCTTATCATCCTCAGGGTTGGCCTTCTTGACCGACTGGGATCGGACAGTAAAGATATGCTTAAACAAACCCTAGTGGGGAGGACACCCCAAGAAGCACTCACACAAAGTAATGAAAGCGGCAAGGTAGGAGATAGCATTCAGAGAAAAATGGTGGAGTTGTGCTCCGAAGAAGTTCAGAAACCCTCGGAAGAAAGGATGAGGAGGCATGGAAAAACCTCGGTCAACGTGGGTGAGGAGGAGGACCCGCTCTCCTTCGTGCGGCTCTGGCTTGGTCTCCCCCACTGACAGCCTCCACGCGCCGTCGGCCACGAGCCCGTCGGCCATGAGATTGTCGACATCCCCTGTTATGACCGTCGATGGGAAGAAATCTCCCTGGATCCACCCCAGCGGCGCTATGAACCAAGCGCTAGACGGCTTCTTGGCCTTGCCCTTGACGGCTCCCTTCTTGGCACGCTCGAGTTTCTCGGTCTTGCTCTTCGTCATCGCGCTGGCGGTCGTCGGGGCGACGCTGAGCGGCGCGCGTGGAGCAGAGGAGATGGAGGACAAGAGAGAATTTGGGAGAAGAGCACTATGCTATTCGTAGTGCGGGAAGATCTTATATCAGCCGAGTGAGTTACTCACCTGTGGGACCGCTAGATCTCCGGGTATCTCGACCGCAGATGGTGCACGGTACATGGCGAAATGGGCGGTGTGGAAATCGAGGCGTCGTGCTACCACTTGCCCCAATCGTGGTGTCATCTTCGCGAGGCGCACGCTTCCCAAATTTTTGAATCCCGTGAAATCCGGGTCTGATGGAGTGACCCGACGCATCCAAATATCCCCTCAAGTCACTCGGAACATTTTTTGTGCTCTAATTCACTCAGACATTTATCGAGGCAGAATCGATCAGGGCGAACGACAAAGATTTTAGTCGACGCTGATTTCCTTGGAGCCCAGAGGTACATTTGGAATTTGGGTGCCTAATCAGAACTGGCATCGACTTCCCTTTTTTCACTCAAACCCCGATCCATTCGAGGGCTAATGATGAGGATACGTACCTAGGGTAGGGTCCTAGGCCTGACCGACATACCCTACCTAGGGACACTGTATTGGAGGACTTACAGATTACAAGGGACGTTCCGACTAGATTCACCATGGTGCTCAAGTCACTCGACAGTCAATCCACTCGGAGGCTTCTCCCTCCACTCGGCGATCACTGTTCACTCAGAAAGATCTAAAGGCTAGTCGACGATAGTAGACCAGAAGGCACCCCAAGGAGGCCAACCGACAGGCGTTCGACCAGTCGTCATTAGTAGCATTTATTGCGTACGTTATCAGTAATGTATGCCTTTATTCCCACGATCGAACCCTTGGATGCGTGACATTCATGAGGGGCAGAGCACTCTATATAAGCCGCCCCTCCCCTCTGGCACAAGGGTTCATACCTCCTATAACACATACTTTCCACACGACAAGAGCTCTCGAGCACTGAGACGTAGGGCTGTTACCTCCACAAGAGGGGCCTGAACTCATACATCTGTGTGTACATCCTCACCGTAGCTAGGACTCTGCCCTCTCCTTTCGTATCCCTATCTTCCACTGTCAGAATCGTTCCCACGACACTATCGACGGACTGAGTGCTTTGCAAAACCGCACCCATAAGGGTGCGGTGATCCTCCGAGATAGAGGCGCTTGATAGAGCCTCCTCCATGACCGGCCACCCAGTCATCGGTGGTGCCGGTGGTGATCGGTTAGCCTGATCTCCAATCGGGGATTGAACCGGTGGCTCCGAAGGCGTGGTGCGCTCCAGATATGAACTCGCAGGGGACTAGACATCCCTTTGTCCGGTCTCCTCAGTGGTCAGGAGGGGCTCCTCCTCTCGGTCTTTAGCGGCTGAGGCGTTAACCTCGGCCATGACATCGTCACCCCCACCGCCTGCATTCGGCTCCAAAGGAGCCTTGTGGGATGACACCTCCGCGAGATCCTTCGCGTCCCCTGAAGGTATGGGATGCAATGCGGTCCTACTCTCCACCAGCTCGGCGGGTGGAGTTTCCCCATCTGAAAGTTGGTCGGTGGGGAGAACCTATGGTCGTTGCGGATCAAAAGGCGCTCACACGTTAATAACATTCAAAACTTGGCATAAATAGCTCAAGGAGTCTTCGGATTCTTACCTTCGAGCAGGGGGCTTGACCCTTAGGTTCCTTTGAGGATCCTTTTCGAAATCCTCAGACTCGGTATTCGAGTCCAAACTGTTGTTGCGCAGGACCAACATCGGCCGACGTGCCCTTTTCGGGGCAGGAGGAGGTACCTCCTCTGCGGTGTCCAATGAAACCGCCCTCTTTCTCGTGAGAGGGGGACCCCCCTCCTCCTCATACTCATGCTCTTCCTCATGGTTAGAGGAGGCATGGGTTTCCTTAGACACAGTGTCCGGCTAGTCCTTTATGCGAAGACCTCCTCTGCCCTTGTTCTTCTCTTTCTTTTCTAGTGCCTTGTAAGGCGCCACGACGAGCATCTCCGGCAACAACTCTGACCTGGGGTCTTCTGGCTATGGTGTCGGGCAATTAATTCATGTGGCTTTGCTCAACCATTTCTTCAAAGATGAGGGGAAAGTTTCTTAGATGTTCTGTCGGAAAACAAAGCCGATTAATTGAAATTATATTAAACCTAATTAGGAGGGTTATCAGCGTGTAGGCCCCGATCCTCCTCCTCGGCTGGCCAGCTCTTCTGAGGCTTGAACAACGCCTTCCACAGTTTCTCCGGAGTGGTGCGGAGGAACTGACGAACGGTAGGCTCATCATCAAGCTGATAAGCCTTCATGAGGGAGTCCTAGTGCTGGCAGGGAAGGATGCTGCGTCGAAGCATGATTTGGACCATTTTAACCAGCTCGATCTTGGCCTTGATCATCGAGGTGATGCGCTTCTACAGCTTGTCCACCTACGCATCCAACCCCCAGTCAAGGCCCTTTCGGAGCATGAGGTCAATATTGTGGGGGGTCCGGATCTGAACTCGGCCGGAGCAATCTGACCTTCTTCCCTTGGCTCGGTGATATAAAACCACTCCTTTTGCCAGATCTTTATGGTGTCGATGAAGGTGCCGGTCAGCCATCCAACGCGGGGGATCTTGTTTACGACCGCCCCTCCGCAGTCCCCATGCTCGCTCGCGACTGTCTTCGGCTAGACGTTGAAGACCTTGAGCCACATGTCGAAGTGTGGTTCGACCAGTAGAAAGGCCTCGTAGATGATGATAAATGCCAATATGTGCATAAAGGAGTTTGAGGGGAGGTCGTGGAAGTCTAGTCCATAGAAGAACATGAGACCCCTGAGAAAGGGATGGAGCGAAAAGCTTAGTCCCTGGATGAAGTGGGGGACGAATACCACCCTCTCGCCTGGCTTGGGGGTGGGAACCACATGGTTCTTCTCTGGAGCACAGTTGAAGACGTTGGCGGGGAGGTAGCCGGCTTCCTTTAAGTCCCAGATGTCTTGGTCGGTGAGTGTGGAGGCCTCCCACTTGCCATTGGAGTCCGAATCCGCCATGGCTAAAGCTCAGAGGAGAAGTCGAGGAAGAACTGGATCTGGGCTCTCGAAGCTTAGTGAGGTTGAGGAAGCAGAGGATGCGAATGGGGAGCATGAATAGGCATTGAGGTTTTTCCCCATTTATGAGGCGTGACGACGATTAGCCTCCCTTTACTGCAACACAAATCCCTTCGCTTCCCAAGATGTGCATGCCGTTATACACGCTTAAAGAAACTTGATATTATTATTCATATCCCATGTGAAACGGAGCACGATTTATGCATTGATGAATCATGCTAAGGTAAAAACGACCTCGAACTGCGAATCAAGTTTTCATAACTGGTTCAGTGGCCGTGGTGGGCCGCGACCCTTTGTCAGAAAGGTTGTCAGCATACACTGTTTACACGTTGACGTTTGGCCTTCGAGACAAAGCAACTCACGGTGTTTGGTCGATCATATGATCAGAAAAATTACGCGTCATTGGAGGCCAAGCTAATATCGGCCGATCATTAGATGGGAAGAAGAACTAACCCTGCAAGCCGAAGACTCTGGTCATGTGGAGAAGCCAAAGCTAAGACCCATGGCATTGGGGGCTAGTTCAGGGGCTACTGAGGGTGTCCTGGACTAAGCAGTCCTCGGGCCGTTGGCCTATCTCCTAATAGGCCGGCTTGGTGGGCCATTCTCTGATTGTCGCAAGAAGGGTCGGATACATTGAGAGCCCGCATTCCAGAAGGAATTCCCGATGGCATGTCGTGCACTCCAAGTCAAGATGAGGAAATTGGCATCTCCATCCACGGTAGGATACCTACAATGTGTAAACCCTAGCACCCCCCGGTGTATATATAAACCGGGAGGATTTTAGATTGTAGGGCATAGAAACTTGTCTAGGGTTTAGCTATTCGTTCTTGAGGTAGATCAACTCTATAGCCTTCATACCATCAATATAATCAAGCAAGACATAGGGTTTTATCTCTATAGGAGGGCCTGTACCTGGGTAAACATCGTCTCCTTCGTCCCCTCTTACCATCAATCCTAGTCTCACAGCTCGGGACTCCCTGCCCGAGAACCGCCGGTGTTGACATTGACACTAGGCCTTATTTCGAGGCATTTATACACTGTTTTGCTTGCGGTTTTTACACTTGTTACCTTGCTATTTTTATATTTTCATATTACAAAAACCCATATCTATCATCCATATTGCACTTGTATCACCATCTCTTCGCCGAACTAGTGCACCTATACAATTTACCATTGTATTGGGTGTGTTGGGGACACAAGAGGTTTCATGTATTTGATTGCATGATTGTTTGACAGAGACCATATTCATCCTACACCTCCCGGGGATTGATAAACCTTATGTCATCCACTTGAGGGAAAATTGCTACTGCCCTACAAAACTCCGCGCTTGGAGGCCCAACATAGTCTACATGAATAAAGTTGCGTAGTAGACATCACACTCTTATCTAGCGCCGTTGCCGGGGAGGTAAGTGCTTGAAGGTATATATTTATATCTTGCAATTAAATATTTTAATTTATTTTTTATCACTAGTTTTTTTATAAAACAAAATTACAAGAAATGGAGTTTAGGTTCCCTCAATTGTTTCGTCTTTTTAATGTCTTTCGTGAAAACAAGTATTCGGAAAACTGTGCTCAATTGGTAGAGGACGAATTTATGAAAATTCTTAATGAGAATTACTTGAATGATGAGCATGATTGCAATATTGCCAATATGAATTCTCTGAATATTCATGATGCTAATGATGTGCAAGGCCACAATCTTGGGGATGCTATGTTTGATGAAGATGATCTTTTTAGTCCCCCTACTTATGATGATGATATTTACTATGATTATAGCATGCCTCCTATGTATGATGATTATGATGATGGCATGCATGCTATAAATAGTAATGATAACCATGAAACATGTCATCACAATTTTAATTTCCATTTGGATTATTCCAATCAAGTGTCTCATGATAGCTATTTTGTCGAGTTTGCTCCCACTACTATGAATGAGAAGTTTCCTTAGGTGGAGAGTAATAAAAATTCTATGCTCATGTATCCTGAAAAGAATGTTTTATGTGATAGTTATATTATTGAATTCCTTCATGATTCTACTAAAAATTATTATGAGGGAGGAACATATGCTTGGAGGAATTGCAATAATATCAAGTTTCCTCCCTATGTGTTCAAAATTTTGAAGATATGCTTGTTTTGCCTTCCTATGCTGGTTGATTCTTGCTCTCATAAATTTTTTGCTCACAAAATCCCTGCACATAGGAAGTGGGTTAGACTTAAATTTGCTTGACATGTGAATCGTGATGCTCTCTTGCATATTTCAATTACCATTCTTATATGAGCATCATTGAAGTCATCATGCCTAGCGAAAAGCCATTAAAGAAAAGTGCTTGTTGGGAGACAAACCAACTTTTTTACTTTCTATTTTTATGTGTTAACATGATTAATCTACTATATTAATCATGTTTTGTGTCTTTTATTTCAATGAAGTGCCAACTAAAGCTTTTGGGATAGTTTGGAAACTTGTTAGTTTGATTCTGTGCAAAAACGGAAACTTTTATGTCGAGTGCAAACTTTCTCTGATTTTACGGGAGAATCAAAAACTTCTGAAATTTGTACACATTCTTTATATGAAAATGCCATGCATTTTCCTATTTTTCAGAATGTTTAGAGTCAGTGAAATATGATTATACTATAGATCTTCACATAGTGTTATGTTTTTGATAGATTCAGTTTTGCATGCATAGTTTGCTTGTTTTAGTCTTTCCATAGCTTATATTTAGTGATATAAATTATGGGAATGTTATTATACAATAGGTATAATTTTATAACACTTATGAATCTTTTCTTTACAATACCTAAGTGGATGATCTATATTTATTATACTAACCCATCTCACGAAGTTCCGTTAAATTTTGTGTGATTGAAGTTTTCAAGTTTTGGGTGAGATGCCGATATGAGGTTAATAATGATCAGCAAGGACCTAAGCTTGGGTATTCCCAAGGAACCCCATAGGTAATATCCAATAAAGACTTAAGCGTCTAAGCTTGGGAATGCCCTGGAAGGCATCCCCTCTTTCGTCTCCAGCATTATCGGTACATCTTAATTAGAGTTATATTTTTATTGATCACATAATATGTGTTTTTCTTGGAGAATAATTTTATTTTGTTGATCTCTATTATATGCTATTTATAATCTTGATTTTCAATAAAAAGTTCCTAGAATTTCCTTAAGACGCCTCCATTGCATGTTTTGATTTGTGATGTGTTAAAACAGAAACTTTTATTGTAGTGTTTGAATTGTCATATTTTACTGGAATGTGGAAAGTTTCTGAATTTTTTTACAAAGTATTGTCATATACATTATTTAGACTTTCCTAAAATTTTATAATTTTTGGAGTTACATAAGTACATTGGTTTAATAGATTGCTACAGACTGTTCTGTTTGGACAGATTGCTATCATAGTTTTGTTATCTACTTATCCTATAATTTCCATAGCCTATATTGGTAGATATAAATCGTGGAAATGATAGTAAACAATATATGATGTATGAAAATTATTGTGCAACTTGTCTTGGCAGTAAAAGAAGTGTGGATTTATTCTTATGTGTACTAACCTATCTCACTAGTACCTTTTGAGTTTTTGTGGATAAAGTTTTTGAGACCTAGGTGAAACCGGGGTATGAGAGGATTGAACGAGATACAAAAGCTTGAGCTTGGGGATGCCCAAGGCACCCCAAGTAAATATTTTAAGAAGTATGAAGCGTCTAAGCTTGGGGATGCTATGCATCCCACCTCTCTTCATCAAACAACTATCAGTTAGCCTATGTTGATCCTATGTTTTACTCGTCACGTGATATGTGCTATTCTTGGAGTGCAATTTTTATTTTGTTTTCTATTTGAATAGAATACTCTGATCTGAAAATATTTATTGAGAGAGTGTCCTCACGTATCTACTTGATTGTTTGACTACTCATTGATCTTCACTTATATCTTTTGAGAGTAGTTTGATGTTTACTCTTGTGCTTCACTTATATCCTAAGAGTAAATTGTGAATGAATGAAATATCATAGATATGAAATTATCAATGTGCTACATTCTTAGCAGTAGTTCCACATTTGGTTTAGAAAGTAAATCTATTGAAGTTTAAACAATCACTTTATTGGTCATATGAGCAATTCATGAATGATTCATACAAGAAAGAGAACTTCCACATAAAAATATATTATCTTGGACATATTTCATGATTGTGAATTACCATTAATTATTTTCGAACTTGATCAAGTAGTCCCAGTTGGACAAGGAAGACAACGGAATGGTTATGTTTGGGTATATTAGCATGGAAGTTATATTGTTATGGATCCTCCAACGTGCAGTGCTTGTTTAGAACCTTTTTCTAGCCAAAAATTCATACTAAGTAGAGATACTACCTGTGCATCAAATCCTTGAGCCAAGTTTCTTCCATGAGAGTTGACCATACCTACCTATATATGGTATTTCACTGCCATTCCAAGAAAATTTGTATGTGCCACCTCTAAAACCTTCAAATGAACATCCGTTTTATTTGCTCGTACTGCTCATGGATCGACAGGGCAGCCATTATGTTCTATGATAAGCAAGTTATTCTCAAGATGTGCGTTTATTCACTTGTCATTGCATTAGAGAGACTAGTAAAAGGATGCCTAGTCCTGCATAATACTAAAATAAATAAACAAGAACTCCCCCTATAAAGGTGATTGTTTGGATGGTACCCATGGATACGGCTAGCCATGGAATGTGTTTGAATGGTGGAGGGGAGTATAATTTCAATTCTATTTGGCAACCACCAATAATGTGATTAGCATGGAAGATATTGAAATCTCTTGTCGTAACATTGACAGGAAAGGATCACAACTTAAAATTACATATTCATCTCTGTTTTCAAACAATAAGCTCTGGCACCTCTACAAATCCTTGTTTCCCTCTGCGAAGGGACAATCTATTTACTTTCATGTTACTTACTTTTCATGTTGAGTCAACTTCTTATTCCAACCTTAGTCTATTAGTTGGCAAGCACCATGTGGTGGGGAAAGATCCAAACATATATATGCACTCAAATATATTTGATCATGATTCATTATTGTTGACAATTATCTTTATGATAAGTATGTTGGGAGGTGACACTTTAAGCCCCTATCTTTCTCTGTGTTTGATGGATGTCGTTTGTTCAAAAAATTTGCCTTGAGTATTAGCAATCATAGAAGCTATATGATAATTGAGTATGTGGAGATATTACTTAGACTTGATGATGCATTGAATTAGTTTGGTGACTAAGAACATGGGTTGTTAAGTTGAAGAGATGCATTGTTTGAACCATGACATGTGAATTGATTGCTACTCTATCATGATGAGTTTTATGAGAAAAGTTACTAGTTATTATGCTAGAAACGTGACTGAAATTATCATTGATCAAACTTATATACTATGCTAGCATTCACACTTCATGAATTATTTCTTTTACAATTTACCTACTCGAGGACGAGTAGGAATTAAGCTTGGGGATGCTGATATGTCTCGAACATATCAATAATTTATGAAGTATTCATGCCACATTTGCCTATGTCTATAATACTTTTATATGGTTTTGATGCACTTTACATCATTTATTTAGAACTAGCCCAGACTGACACTGTTTTCAGCAAAATTACCGTGCTGTTGTTTTTGTGCAGAAAATGAAAGTTCTTGGAATCGCCTGAAACTTTCTCATGATTCTTTCTGGAGGAAATAATAAATATTGGAGCGAAGAACAACTTGAGGGGAGACACCTATGGGCCACAAGCCAACAGAGCGTCCCCCTAGGTCGTGCCCTGATGGCTTATGGGGCCCACGTGGCTCCGTTGCGCGTGATTCCAACGCTAAAATGTTATAAACCCTAGAAACCCCAAAACTAAACAGAGACTCTCCGCTGCGCCACCGCAACTCTCTGTATCAACAAAAAACACATCTCGAGCCTTTCCAGTAGCCTGCCGGAGAGGGGAAATCATCTCCGGTGGCCATCTTCATCATCCCGGCGGAGGCCATGACGAGGAGGGGAGTAGTTCACCCTCGGGGCTGAGGGTATGTACTAGTAGCTATGTGTTCAATCTCTCCATATCTCGTGTTCTTGAGATGGTGCAGTCTTGGTATATCACGGGCTTTGTTAATATAGGTGGATCATATGATGTATCTCCCTTGCCATCTTGTTTTGATGAATTGAATCTTTCCTTTTAATATCTCGTTATTTTGGCTTGAATATTTTGGTTTGAGAACACTTGATGTATGTCTTGCATGCGGATACCCGTAGTGACATTAGGGTATTCAAGTGATTCACTTGATATATGTTATGGCATCAACTTGCGGATTCTTGTGACCTTGGGGATCTATGCATAGGGGTTGATTGCACATTTTCATACTATGTTCTCCGATAGATATCTTGGGGTGCTCCTTGAAGTTCTTTGTGTTGGATTGAATATGATAGATCTGAAGTTGTTTGATGCATGTTGTATAATTTACCCATGGATATTTGATGTGACATTGGAGTATATAGGTGAATTAGTGTGGATTGATATGTATCATTGGTGTTATTTTAGTACAAACTCTAGGGCTGTTTGTGACACTTATAGGAATAGCCCAAAAGATTGACCAGAAATAATAACTTTGAGGTGGTTCTACTACCTACACCAATTTCATCTTATTGTTATCCGCTAGATAGAAACTTTGGAGTGATTCTTTTTTGCACGTTGAGGATGATTATATGATTCAACTATGTTAGCATCGTTGGGAGATTGCACTAGTGAAAGTATGAACCCTAGGCCTTATTTCCAAGCATTTATACAACATTTTTCTTTGTTGGTTTACACTTGTTACCTTTCTGTTTTATATTTTTAGATTACAAAAACCTATATCTATCATCCACATTTCACTTGTAGTACCATATCTTCGCCGAACTAGTGTACCTACACAATTTGCCATTGTATTGGGTGTGTTGGGAACACAAGAGATTTCTTGTATTTGATTGCATGGTTGTTTGAGAGAGACCATCTTCATCCTTCACCTCCCACGGATTGATAAACCTTAGGTCATCCACTTGAGGGAAAATTGCTACTGTCCTACAAAACTCTGCGCTTGGAGGCCCAACATATTCTACAAGAATAAAGTTGCATAGTAGACATCAGTACATACCCTCAGCCCCGAGGGTGAACTACTCCCTCCTCACCATGGAGACCGCCGAGATGATGAAGATAGCATCCGATGATAATTTCCCCCTCCGGAGGGGTGCCTGAAAAGGGCTCTGGATGAAATCGCTTCAGAACAAAGGCTTGCGATGGCGGCACGGAAGTTCTAGATTTTTTGGTGGTTTTTATCTTTATAGGAATTTGTGGTGTTGGTTTCACTCCAGGGGGTGCCCGAGGGCCCCACGAGCTCGGAGCTAAATAGCTACCCCCAGAACGCATGGTGCAAGATCGTTGCTCCCCTGGACTTCGTCTGGTCCTTCCTCGAATCTTTGGGGTCTCTTATGTTCCAAAAAAGTCACCAAAAAGTTTTAGTTCAATGTGAGTAACTTTTATTTCTCCACAAAAAAAACATGGTAGTTCTGCTGAAAACAGTGTCAGTCCAGATTAGTTTCATTCAAATCATATAAAAGTGCACCAAAACCATATAAAATTGTTGTAAACATGTCTTGAATATTTCATAAATTACCGATACGTTGGGGACGTTACAACAAGTGGTGCCAAAAGAGAGAAATAGTGAATTTACTCAACATAAAAAGGTAAATAGATATGCTCTTCATAGAGGGAAGTAGGGATTTTCTTATGTGCGAGAGGTTGTTGATTAAAATAGGGATATTTTCATTTGAGAGGTGTACTTTTCGTGTCAATGGATTAACGACAACGTTTTCAATATCTTCCATCCTAAACACGTTAATGTCGATTCCCATACTAAATATTTTTGTCCCTCTCCACCATACAAACACAAAGCATGGCTAGCCAAATCCACGGGGGCCTGCCAACTTTCAAATTTCTGGGGAGTGTTTTTATAAATGAATTCATGACTGGGCAGCTATATTACCAGCCTCCCTCAAATTTGACGAGTGAACAAACTCTCGTCGGTGAGTAAAACACACATAGGATGGAAGATAATGACTACCCCTCGTCACTCCATGAGCGGTACGAGCACACAAAACAAATATCCATTTGCAGTTTTTTAAAGGTGGCACATGCAAATTTACTTGGAACAGGAGGGTAATATTCTATACAGGTAGATATGGTGGAGTTTTTTGTCATAACTTTGTTTTCAGGAATTGGATGCACAAGTAGTATTTCCGCTTAGTATAGGATAGGGCTAGCAAAAGACCGGGGGAAACCACCTTACCAAGCACAAAATGCACAATCATGTATTCCCTAATAGTAACATAATTGAGAAATTATAATCATGATGATAACCTACAAATCTTTAATACCATCAAGGCTCAATTTGGTATGTACCAAACATGTATAAACATGTGCCAAGTCAATCATTCTTGCCATCATTGGAAGATAATTATCACAAGAACATGATAGGTTCAACTTAATAAAATTAATGCTCATTGTTATTACAATACCACTCCCTTACTTTATTAAAGATATGCACTATCATAATCTCAGTTCTACTTTAACGGATTAAATGGTGGATGCATATTTACATCTCAACACACATATGATAGATGAAGCATATTCCATTGAATTTATTCATAGATTCTTAACCTAAAGAAATACATTATAAGTAATATACTTCATATGATAGTGAAGCACATGAGTAAGCAATAGACTACTTCAGAAGATAAAAGTGAAGAACAAAGAGTAGTTAAGTAAATAGGTAGATATGTAAAGAATCTTGCCAAATAAGGATTTTCAGATCTAAAGATTATATCAAACAACAAACAAAAAAAATGGACACTCCAAAAATAGCACGTATCATGTGAACAAATAAGAACTTAGGATCAATCTATACTAACTCATAGTTGCTCACGAAGAGAGGTGGGATGCCTAACGGGGCATCCCCAAGCTTAGAACTTGAGACTTCTTGGAATATTAACTTGTGGAGCCTTGGGAAACCCCAAGTTAGCTCTTGTGTCTCGTTAACTCCTCTCATATCATGGTTTTCCCTAAGTCTCAAAAACTTCATTCACACAAACTAACAAGAACTCGCGAGGTAGGTTATGTTGGAAATATGCCCTAGACGCAATACTAAAGTGGTTATTATTATATTTCCTTAACTATGATAAAGGTTTATTATTCGTGCTCGAATTGTACTGACCGGAAGCTTAGATACATGTGTGGATATATAAACAAATACCATGTCCATATTAAGCCTCTACAAGACTAGCTCGTTCATCAAAGATGGTCAAGGTTTCCTAACCATAGACAAGAGTTGTCATTTGATATCGGGATCACATTATTAGGAGAATGATGTGATGGACAAGAAGCATCCATTAGCATAACATATGATCATTGAGTTTATTGCTACTGCTTTCTTATTTGTCGAATACATGTTTGTTCGACCATGATATCGTGCAACTCCCGGACTCCGGAGGAATGCCCTATGTGTATCAAATGCCACAACGTAACTGGGTGATCATAAAGGTACTCTACAGGTATCTCCGAAGGTGTCTGTTGAGTTGGCATGGATCTAGATTGGGATTTGTCACTCCGTATGATGGAGAGGTATCTCTCGGCCCTCTTGGTAATACAACATCACAAGAAGCTTGCAAGCAAAGTGACTAAGGAGTTAGTTACAGGATGATATATTACGGAAGGAGTAAAGATACTTGCCAGTAACGTGATTGAACTGGGTATTGAGATACCGACGATCGAACCTCGGGCAAGTAACATACTGATAGACAAAGCGAATTACATATGTTGTCATAAAGGTTCAACCGATAAAGATCTTTGTAGAATATGTAGGAACCAATATGGACATCCAAGTCCCACTATTGGTTAATGACTGGAGAGGTGTCTCAGTCATGTCTATATCATTCTCGAACCCATAGGGTCCGCATGCTTATCGTTCATTGACGATATAGTATTATATGAGTTATGTATGTTGGTGACCGAATGTTGATTCAGAGTGCCTGATGAGATCATGGACATAACGAGGAGCTCCGGAATGGTTCAGAGGTAAATATTGATAAATTGGAAGGTCTCCAAAAGGTCTCTGGAATTCACCAGAAGAGCTTGACATGTTTCTCGAAATGTTCTCGTGCGAGGATACTTTGGTTGGGCAAAGGGGTTAGGCCCATGGGGCTTTAGGTTGATGCAAAAGGAAGTTTTGTGGAGGTTAGGTATGAGACGCCAGGGACCCTGGCTTCTGACATTGGATGCCGAGGACCGTGGCATCTAGCATGGGAATTCGGGAAGGAATCTTCCTTGCATTCCAAACCGACTTTGGGGATGCCCTCTCCCCAAGTTACGACCCCAGGGCTCAACGTATAAATGGAGGAGCAGGGCTAGCTCCTAGAACACAAGTTTTACAGCCTACTCTAGTTGATCTAGTTCTAGTTCTAGTTGGTCCTAGTTGACTAATCAGAGCTAGACCTAGCTACCTCTAAACCTCATAATTAGAAGCCTAATGTGGTTCTAATCTCCTTCCTCTAGTTCATCCTCTACTCTAAATCCGTTATGCTTGGCAAAGCCTTGCAGAAATAGTTTCACCACCACTAGCACCATGCCATCATGCTGTCGGAACTCATCTACTACTTTGCCCGTCTTGTTGGATCAAGAAGGCGAGGACGTCATTGAGATAAACGTGTGCTGAATGCAGAGGTGTCATGTGTTCGGTGCTAGATCGGAACGGATCGTGAAGGTGTACGACTACATCAACCAGGTTGATAAATGCTTCTGCTTAGTGATCTACGAGGGTATGTAGAAGCTC
This sequence comes from Hordeum marinum, assembly GCA_022496015.1. NCBI lineage: Eukaryota > Viridiplantae > Streptophyta > Magnoliopsida > Poales > Poaceae > Hordeum > Hordeum marinum. The sequence continues at coordinate 454,295,141 of CM039678.1, forward strand.
TCCCCCCTCTCGTAGCTATGCATCTCCATGGATAGATCTTGCGTATGCGTAGAATTTGCTTATTTTCCTTACAACGTTCCCCAATAGGTTAGTACACATAAGAAAAAAAATCATCAAATCATGTACTATCAAGACACATTGCATAATTATTTTTTAAACATTAGCTACTATATACCACCATTTCAAAAATTTATATCTACCAATATAAGCCATGAAAACTACAGGATAAGTAGATAACAAAACGATGACAACAATCTGTGTAAACATAACAGTATGTAGAGATAATTCTGAAAGTGTACTTCTGTAACTCAATAAATTATAACAAATTAGGACTAATAAAAATTTGTATGACAGTTTTGCACAAAATTTTCAGAAACATTCCACATTCCAGTAAAATATGCAAATTCAAAAGCTACAACATAATTTTATGCTTTTGCACAACACACATCAAACATGCAAATAAAACATCCTAAAGGCAATCCTTGGAACTTTTTTTAAAAAACATGATTAAAAATAACATCAAGCAAATAACACCGTCGGGGCAAACCAAACTTGTCCCAAACGGGGACATCAGTACCATACAATTACATGCACACAAGGTTATGCATGCCCATCGGGCCGGGGTAGTGCAAGCGCACAACTTTCCCTAGTTGGAGGCACCAGCGAGAGGCATGACAATAAACCGTATTAGGGCCTCCGATACAGTCATGTGTGGTTGCACTGGTGAGCTCGATTCACTAGCCCCATGTTTCGACCAACATATTGTTCAAGTTGAATTATCATTAGGTTTGACTTCAAAGCAAAATGATTCAAGTCATAGCATGAAGTGAGGTGCACGGGTCATGATGATAATGCATCCATATGAATCACGACAATATGAATATATAAGTAACTAATGCATCAACTGAATCATGGAATGGGTCATGAACTCTAAATGACTAGCATACAAATATGACATCAAATAAGTGGATCACATCTATTATAATAAAATGAATAATTTTAATTGATTATTCTTAAATAAAGAGTTTAATTCAAATAAACCATTGCCATTTGCAATGCCATCCTTGCAAATGATTGTTGTGGCTTGCCTTAGTTCAGAGGAGTCTCACAATACTCCTGGCCCTCTTCAAGGCAATTAGTTTCTTCTGAAAAATAATATAAATGCAAAAAAATGTGACATGAAGCATTTAATTGCACCACAAATTCTACACAGCAAGGAAAATTCTCAAATTTTACATGCAAAAACTTTAGCTCAAGACAAAACCAATTCAAAAATATTCAACTCAATTGGACTTATGGTTGAAAACTAGAGTTGGTCAAAGTCTGGTAAAAACATTTGAATTTAAAAAGAAAATAAGAGAATCTAGAGGCGGATACGTCAAAGGCATATTTTCGTCGGGTGATGGCGTGGCTTGAGACTGCGTCGGTATTTCCCCAAAGAGGAAGGGATGATGCAGCATAACAAGAATAAGTATTTCCCTCAGTTATGAAACCAAGGTATCAATCCGTAGAGGAAGATCACTCACCCACGTATACAACACCTGCACACAAATAAAAAAATACTTGCAACCCAACGCGAAAGAGAGGTTGTCAAGCTCTCTACGATAAAAAGATAGATTAGGTGATGATAGTTTTGGAAAATAGATCTCGCAAGAACACAAAATAAAAGAAGTAAAAAAAAAGTGCAGCAAGGTATTTTGTTTTTTGGATTAATAGATTTGAAAACAACAAGGCAAAATAGTAGATTGGAAAGCAATATGTTGGAAAAGTAGACCCGGACCATAGGTTTTACTAGTGGCTTCTCGGATGAGTATAGCGCACGATGGGTGAACAAATTATTATTGGGCAATTGATAGAAGATCAAATAATCATGATGATATATAGGCAATGATCATCATATAGGCATCATGTCCAAGATAAGTATACCGAAATGATGCTGCATCTACTTTTATTACTCCAGACATCGATCGCTATCCAGCATGCATCTAGTGTCTTAAGTTCACGGAAAACGGATTAATGCAATAAGAATGGTGGCATGATGTAGACAAGACCTATTCATGTAGGAATGGACCCCATCTTGTTATCCTTAATGGCAATGATACATGCATATATTGCTGCCCCTTCTGTCACTGGGAAAGAACACCGCAAGATCGAACCCATCACAAAGCTCCTCTTCCCATGGCAAGAATAATCGATCTAGTTGGTCCAACTAAACCAAAGATTCGAAGAAGAAATATGAGTCTATAAGTAATCATGCAAATAAGAGATCAAAGAAGGCTCAAATCATATTCATGGATAGAAAATGATCATGAACTCAAAATTCATCGTAATCCAACAAACACACCGCCAAAGTCATTACATCAAATAGATCTCCAAGAGACCATTGTATTGAGAATCAAAAGAGAGACAGGAAGCCATCTAGCTACTGCCTATGGACCTGTGGCCTCTGGCGTGCCCTGGTGGAGGATGGCCACCCTGGGCCCCCTCTCTTATTGTTATTTGGCCCATCCTGGCTCTTTTGGTCCATAAAGAATCTCTAAAAGTTCTCATAGCATTTGGGCTCCATTTGGTACTAATTTTCTGCGAAGTAAAAAACAAGCAAAAATATCAATTGGCAGTTTGGCACTATGTCAATAGGTTAGTAAAAAATGATATAAAGTTGCTATAAAATTATAGATACGTTGGAGACGTATCAACATCCCAGAGCTTAATTCCTACTCGTCCTCGCGTAGATAATGATAAAAGCAGGTTTTTTATGTGGAATGTTGTCTAACATGTTATCATATATTATTTTCTTTGTAGCATGGACATTTGGACTTCTAAATGGTTCAAAGCAATAGTCTAATTTTTACATGAAAACTTTAATACTCAAGCATATCAACAAGCAACCATGTCTTTCAAAATATCAGCGGTAAAGCAAGTTATCCCTAGCCCATCATGCTCAATCATTGATCCATTCATGATACACACTCAAATAATAGCTACACCTAATGCTCAAGTACGATCATAGTGCCTCCTAGTTTGTGCTTTATAGGAGAAGATGGAGACTCAAATTGAAAAATAAAAATTACACAAAGTCATTAGCCCCTTCGCAGAGGGAAGTAGGGATTTGTAGAGGTGCCAGAGCTCAAGTGCTTAAATTGATAGAGAAAAATATTTTGAGTGGCATGCCTTTCCTGTCAACGAAAATGATTGAGAGATTTCAATACCTTTCCATGTTAGATACACCATAGGCGGTTCCCAAATAGTAAATAATGTTTATTCCTTTTTGCACCATACTTTCACATTCCATGGCTAGCCGAATCCACGGTAGCCTTCCATACCAATAGTTTCCAAGGAATTTATCATTTGACAACATAGAGTAAAAAAATCTTTTCTTTTTCATTTTGGGACTAGGCATCCCTACTACCGCCATACCCCCGTGCAATTACAAGTGAATAAACACTCATCTTGAGAATAACACATCTAGCATGGAAAAATATCGGTCACCCCCTACCATTTCATGAGTGGTACGAGCACACAAAGAGGAAAATCTATTTTGAAAGTTTAGAGATGGCACATACAAATTTGGTTGGAACGACATGTAAATACCATATCTAGGTAGGTATGGTGGACTCATATGGAAAAACTGGTTTTAAGGATTTTCGATGCACAAGTAGTATTTCTACTTAGTACAAGTGAACGATAGCAAAAGATTGAGAGGCATCCAACCAAGAAACAAAAAATTACATAAGTGAGCATTAGGCATAACTAACACCGAATAATGCACCATAAGTAGGATGTAATTTCATAGCACAACTGTTGAATTTCGTGCTTGCATACGGAATCACAAACCTTAACATCAATATTCTTACTAAGCATAATTACTCACCAACATAACTCACATATCACTATCGTCATGTCTCAAAACTATTACAAAGAATCAAGCTTAATTTGTCCAATGATCTTCATGAAAGTTTTTCTTATATCCCTCTTGAATATCTATCACTTTGGGACTAGTTTCATATATTGCAATTGCTTTTGATATGCTCACATGGATATAAGTGAAGAACTTGAGCATACAAGTTTCATCTCTCAAAATAATATAAGTGAAGCTTGAGAGGATTTCTTAAAAATTACTAACTCTAAAATTAATATAAGTGAAGCATGATAGCATTTCTCAAACATGTAAAAGAACGCCGTGCTCAAAAAGATGCAAGTGAAGCATAAGAGCAATTCCTTTGCTCAATAGATTTACTTGAACCATAAAGAGCAATTCTAGAAAATCATAGAATAATTTTGGCTATCTCAAATAGGTGTATTCAGTAAGGATAAAAGCAAATAAAGTAAAGATACAAGAGCTTAGTTGCTTGTTACTCTTTTGATATTACCTTGGGGTGCTGTAGCATCCCAATCTTTGGCTCTTCTTACTCCTTATTCCTTCATCCATCGGGATCTCACCCAAAACTTGAAAACTTCAATCACAGAAAACTTGACAAAAATTCTTGTGAGATTCATTATTATAATAAAACAATGTACCACTATAGGAACTATTGTAAACCCATTCATATTTTATTATTGCATTATACCTACTGTATTATAATTCTACCATGACTTATACCCCCCGATAAAGGTCATAGATTCATCAAAACAGGCACACAATGCAATGAAAACAGAAACTGTTTTAGACAGAAAACTCTGTAGTAATCTCTACCCTACCCATACTTCTGGAAATGTATTTTTTCAAAAAATTAGGACAACATAATAAATTTGTATATAGATACTGTGTTAGAATTTGAGCTTAATATCACGTTCTAGTAAAAACAGAAAATTCGTGCACTGGGAACAAAGTTTCTGTTTCAGATTCAGCATTGTTTCTACTCATCTTATGGATCATCCTAAAGGCATTACTTGGCACAAACACTAAATAAAACATAAAAACACAATAATAAAACAATCATAATTGTGCAAACACTCAAAAACATAAATGAAAAGATAAAAAATATTTTTCATTGGGTTGCCTCCCAACAAGCGCTATCATTTTACGCCCCTAGCTAGGCATAACCCATAATTTCAAGTATTGTCATCTTTAGTTTCCAACTCCTTGAGCACACAACGAGAACTTTTAAAGGATCTATCATGCATATTTTCAATGATAATACTTCTCGGAATAAGATTGAAATTTTTTATTCTTGCCATGAAGGTTGTTTGCCACTTCAACAAAATTGGGATGAATACTAATCATTTTAAGATCCTTATTGTTTCTACTAGAAGCGGTACCCTTGTTCTTAGGAACTTGCATGGATTTTCAATATTTACTAGTGGGTGTTTTTTCAATAGTCTTATCGGTAGGGAAAGCCAAACCTAAATTACGAAATATTTCTTCAAACTTATCAATTATAGTGGGGCTTTCTTCAATTCTGTTATTGACTGCAAATTCTTTTTCCTTTGATATTTTAAGAGCGTCTCCCGCCTTTGACCCAATTCTATTAGCAAAATTATGCATCATTTTATCCAAATTATCAATATTTTCTTGGTGATCATTTTCTTTTCAATAGCATCTAACCTTTTCATAACATGCTCAAGAGTTAAAACGGTTTTATTGACATTGATAGGTGGGAAACCCACTAGATTTCCCATAGCAGTATAAGCATCCAAAGCGAGGCAAATCAAGAAATTTTCATCAGTAATCATATCAAGGATGAATCTATACCAAGTGGTGATGCCCACATAAAGACAACAAAGAAGAACAACAGTAGATTCCTTAGGAATAGATCTATTATAAGCATTGCAAATGCTATACCAAGCATCTTTAAGATTCTCCCTCCCCTTTGTTTAAAATTAAGAACCTCAATCTCGGGAGTAAATGCGGTAACGGAGGAACTAGCCATAATGAAGAGATATGGGAACAAGAGATCAGACAAGAAAAAGGCAAACAAAAAAGAGAGGGCGAATAAAACGGCAAATTTGTGAAGTGGGGAGAGGAAAATCAGAGGCAAATGGAAAATAATGTAAATTCCAAGGAGAAGAGATTTGTGATTAGGAACCTGGTAGATGAGATTGCTTCCTCCCCGGCAATGGCGCTGGAAATTCCTTTGACGTGGCTTGATACTGCATTGGTATTTCCCCAAAGAGGAATTGATGATGCAGCACATCGACGATAAATATTTCCCTCAGTTATGAAACTCGGTAGAGGAAGATCACGCACCCATGTAAATATCACCTGCACACAAATAACAAATACTGGCAACCCAACGCGAAAGAGAGGTTGTGAAGTTCTCTATGGTAAAAGGATACATTAGGTGATGATGGTTTTGGCAAATAGATCTCGCAAGAACACAAAATAAAATAAGCAAACAAAAAGTGCAGTAAGGTATTTTTGGGTTTTATGGATTAATAGCTTTGAAAACAAAAAGGAAAAATAGTAGATCAGAAAACAATATGTTGGAAAAGTAGACCCGGGGGCTGTAGGTTTCACTAGTTGCTTCTCTCATGAGTATAGCGCACGGTGGGTGAACAAATTACTATTGGGCAATTGATAGAAGATGAAATAATCATGACGATATCCAGGCAATGATCATTACATAGGCATAATGTCCAAGATAAGTAGACCGAAATGATTCCGCATCTACTTCTATTACACCACACATCGACCGCTATCCAACATGCATCTAGTGTATTAAGTCCATGGAAAAATGTAGGAACGCAATAAGAAAGGTGACATGATGTAGACAAGATCTATTCATGGACGAATAGGCCCCATCTTGTTATCCTTAATGGCAATGATACATGCGTGCCTTGCTACCCATTCTGTCACTGGGAAAGAACACCGCAAGATCAAAGCCATCACAAAGCACCTCTTCCCATGGCAAGGAAAATTGATCTGTTGGCCTAACTAAACCAAAATATTCGAAGAAGAAGTACGAGGCTATAATTAATCATGCAAATAAGAGATCAAAGAACACTCAAATCATATTCATGGATAAAAACTGATCATGAACTCAAAATTCATCGGATCCAAACAAACACATTACAAAAGTAATTACATCAAATAGATCTCTGAGAGACCATTGTATTAAGAATCAAAAGAGAGAGAAAGAGAGAGAGAGAGAGAGAGAGAGAGGAAGCAATCTAGCTACTGCCTACGGACCCGTAGGTCTATGGTGGACTACTCACGCATCATCAGAGAAGCACCCATGAAGACGGCAGACCCCTCCGTGATGGTGTTAGATTGGATCTCGCGGTTCTGGAACTTGCGGTGGCTGGAATTGTGTTTCATTGACTCCTCTACGTTTTCTGAATATTTGGGAATTTATAGGGTGAATAGTCGGTTGAGGTGAGTCTCGAGGTGGCACCCTCCACCAGGCAACGCTAGGGGCCCCTAGCATGCCCTAGCGGAGGGTGGCCACCTTGGGCCCCCTCTCTTGTTGTTCTTTTGCCCATCCCGGCTCTTTTGGTCCATAGAAATGTCCAAAAATTCCCATAGCATTTTGGCTCCGTTTGGTACTGATTTTCTGCGAAGCAAAAAACAAGCAAAATATAGCAACTAGCACTTTGGCACTAGGTCAATAGGTTAGTCCCAAAAATGATATAAACTTGCCACAAAATGATTGTAAAACATCCAAGGTTGATAATATAACAACATGAAACAAGCCAAAATTATAGATACCAGAGATCACCAGAGAGAGGGGGAAGGTGTCAAGCACGTCATGATGATCATGTACATACCCAAAGTGATGGCTGAGGTGGACGGACGGCGTAGGAATGATCCTCTCCATAGAGAGCGAGCAATGGAGCTCGTCAGAGTTAGAGAAGAAAGTGCCAATCCTATGAACTGGCAGCACCATCATGCTCAAGAGATCACCATAAGCTCGTTTGAGGAGGAGAGTATAGAAGAATAGCACCAGAGTAAGTGTACGATCAAGTGGGATCCGCGTCCAACTCCTCTGAGGATCAGAGGCTGGAGGCCCTCCTAGCCTTGGCCCAAGCTATGGTGGTCAATTTGTGGCCAGAGGAAGAGATGCGGATGACTACGGTGGCTTGGGTGCGGCTATATTTGTAGGAGTCGAGGTGGCCGAGCTCTAGCTCCACTTGAGATGAGCTGTAGGTGGAATGAGAGATGAAGAAGGACCGGGCACTGCTTGGGGCCGATGAGGTCAACGCCAAGAACAGTGGAAGCACGCGGGCAAAGATGTAGCGCACTAGGTGGGGCGGGGCGCATGTGCGGGTGCACTTTCGAACGGATGCACCGTGTCCATGCGCGGCGTGCAGCCTACCTGCATCAGAGAGGAGTAGGGGGTTGTCATGTGGACACATGGAAGCGAGCTGAGTGGCATGGGCAAGCTACGATGGCGCGAGTAGGGCGATCGGGCGGCGACAGAGGGTCCCAATGTCCAGAGCACGCTGGTTGCATGTCGAACACCTTGCACACACGCGGTCACCGTGTGCACTGGCATACATGGGCCTTTTAGCAATGCCAGACCATGTCTAGGGTGTTGTCCCTGCAACGTGGTGCTGCTGGGTGCTCTTAGATTGACACCTAGCTCAATGGACCAGACATGAGCATGTTGGAAAGTTTCTGGATAGGAACTTGTGGAGGAAGCTGGGGGGAATTACTCGGAGTTAAGTGGATAAATTTGGTGGTTAAGCATGTCCTAGGAAGTTAGTCATGTGGTAAAAATTTCAGCTCAAACATAACAAGGAGAATATACTTGCTTCACAAAGTGCCATTTCTGACCAGAACCAAAAATATTTTCTACAACTGAAATTCTCCAAATGACAATGACATGTTTTTGCATGGGGTTCTGAGGCATGATCCAAAGAATATTGGGGAATTTGTTTGGAATTTTCTGAGCAAGATAGATGAAGGTTGCTTCATAGCATAATGAGGAAATGCTCATTTTCAAGGAGAAAATGAATATTTCCCTATTAAAGCAAATTATGCCATGGCAAGATTTGGGAGAGAGATGATATTTTGGAGGCTTTTCAAGACGCTAGAGTTAACTTGGAAGAAAATAAAAAATAAATCCAAGTGACAAGTCCACAAGAGTTTCTCAGAATTTTTTTAATAAATCTAAATAAATCCAATTTCCAATTAAAATCTTTTAATAAATCCAAATAAAAAGAAAATGGAAAACCAGGGTGTCACAAACCTCGCCCCTTAGGATGATTCTCATCCTCAAGATTCGGTTTCTCAGAAATTTACTTTCCCAGGTGGCTTCATCCTCGGTGTGACGTTCCCACTACACTTCGTAAAACTTTATAACCTTTCTACAAGTGACCCTATCCATTTCATCCAAGGTCCTCATGGGCCTCTCCTCATAGGTCAAATCTTTAACGAGCTCTAGTCCTGCCATGTCTGTCTATTTTGCAGGTGATGCGATGTATTTCCGCAGCTGAGATGTGTGAAAGACATCATGCACCAGGATTAATCCTGATGGTAGCCCTAGCTGATTTTCCACATGGACAACTGTTCTCATAACTAGAAACAAACCAATGTATCATGGTGCTAGCTTTCCTCGAGTATGAAATATCTTAACTCCTTTCATTCGGGTGGCTCGCAGATAAGCGTATTCATCGGGTTCAAAGCTGATCTGCCTGTGCTTTGGGTCATAGTAACTTTTCTAATGGGATTTGCTTGCCTCTAATCTGCCTAAATTTCCTTGAGTTGACATCATTCTACCATCATCACATCGGTTCCAAATATTCGGCTATCTCCTTTTTGATACCAGTTGAGTGGAGTGCGAACTTTTCTGCATATAGTGCCTCAAAGGGTGACATCTTGAGACTAGTTTGGTAGCCATTGTTATAGGAAAACTCGGCGTAAGGTAGACTGTCTTCCAACTTTGGTCCACAGACAAGAACGCATGCATGCAACATGTCTTCCAACATTTGATTAACCAGTTCTATATGTCCATCAGTCTGAGGGTGGTATGTTATGATGTGCTTCAAGGTGGTACCCAAGGCTTTGTGAAGTTGTAACCAGAATGCCGAGGTAAACAAGGATCCTCGATCTGAAGTGATAGTCTTGGGTACTCCATGTAGACTAACAATCATGCATATGTATAGCTAAGCGAGCTGGTTGGCACGGTATGTGGTATTTACTCGAATGAAGTGAGACACTTCTATAAGCATGTCCACCACTACCCATATAGCATCATTTCCTCGTGGTGTCTTGGGAAATCCCACAATGAAGTCCATACAAATTTCATCCCATTTCCATTGTGGAACTGGTAAGGGTTGGAGTAAACCGGAGGGTTTCTGATGTCCGACCTTCACCTTGTTGCATATATCACAAAAGGTGACGTAATATGCTATGTCCTACTTCATACCCTTCCATCAGAATATCTGCTTCAGATCCAACTATAGTTTAGTGCTTCTGGGATGAATGGAACACACAAATTCATCGGCTTGTTTCAAAATATGTTGGTTTATCTCCTCATGGTTAGGCACACATAGACGATCCGGAAATCGGAGGGAATCTTAAGCATCTATGTTGAACTCTTGCGCCTTCCCTTCTCGCACTTTGGCCATTATTTGTAGTAATGATGTGTCATCATGTTGAGCCTTCCAGATATCATCTTCCAAAGTAGGAGTGATTTCCAAAGTAGTTAATGCCTCATAGATGACAATGTTGAGATGAGCTATCTCCTCTTGAGGAGATGGGTGAAAGGACTCGATTAGAGAGTTCATGGTGGCCGGTTTGCGACTAAGAGCATCGGCAACCACATTAGTGATAGTTGATACCAACATCATAGTCTTTGACTAACTCCAGCCATCTTGTTTGTCGGATATTTAAGTCTGTCTAGGTGAATATGAACTTGAGACTCTTGTGGTCGGTGTAGATTTGACGTCTCTTCCCAATGATGTAATGTCTCCATATTTTTAGAGCCATTCCCAAGTCATGTGGTGGATAGTTCTTCTCGTGTGGTCATAGCTGTCTGGATGCATAGGCCATGACCTTTCCGTCTTGCATAAGTACACACCCAAGGCCATGACTAGATACATCGCAATAGATGTCAAAGCTCTGGTAGATATCTAGTAGGGTCAATACTGGAGCGGTGGTCAATCGAGTCTCCAGTTCATTGAAACTGTTCTCGCATGCTTCCTTCCATATAAACTTTTGATTCTTCTTAAGGAATTCCGTCATTGGCTTGGCAATCTTTGAGAAACCTTCAATGATGAGGCGGTAGTATCCTATCAGACCCAAGAAACTTCGGATGTTGATGTCTACTACACAAATTTATTATTGTAGACTATGTTGGGCCTTCAAGCGCCGAGTTTTGTTGGACAGTAGCAATTTTCCCTCAAGTGGATGAGCTAAGGTTTATAAATCTGTGGGAGGTGTAGGATGAAGATGGTCTCTCTCAAACAACCCTGCAATCAAATACAAGAAATCTCTTGTGTCCCCAACACACCAAATACAATGGTAAATTGTATAGGTGCACTAGTTTGGCAAAGAGATGGTGATACAAGTACAATATGGATGGTAGATATAGGTTTTTGTAATATGAAAAATAGAAAAACAGAAAGGTAGCAAGTGGAAAATAACGAGCAAAATGTTGTATAAACGCTTGGAAATGAGGCCTAGGGTCCATACTTTCGCTAGTGCAATCTCTGAACAAGCTAACATAATAGAATAATACGATCATCCCTCAACGTGCAACAAAGAATCACTCCAAAGTTCATAAATAGGGGAGAACATAAGGTGAAATTTTTGTAGGTAGTAAGAACCACCTCAAAGTTACCCTTTCTGATCAATCTATTGGGCTATTCCTATAGATGTCACAAACAACCCTAGAGTTCGTACTAAAATAACACGAGTGATACATATCAATCAACACTAATGTCACCCAAATACTCCAATATCACCTCAAGTAGCTGTAGGTTAATTATTCGACATGCATCAAACAATTTCAGATTCATCATATTCAATCGAACACAAAGAACTTCAAAGAGTGCCCCAAGATTTATATCGAAGAACGTCCACGTAGTAGTACGCTCCGTCCTGGTAGTAGTAGTCGTCGGTGGGATCAGCTGGCTCCTGGGTTCCATCATCTGACTGTAGCAATCATATCAAGGGGAAATGGAAACAAAGCATCAGTGAGTACTCATACCAAGTACTCGCAAGACTTACATCAGATCTCTACTAAGTATGCATTAGTATCAGAGGAATGGGGCTATATCTTTGGGCCAAATTGCAGAAATGCCAGAATAGAGGGGAAGGCGTAGTCCTATCGAAGACTATCATCTTCAGTGTTTTGTAGCATTAGAAGAGTGAAGATTAGCATATTGTGAGTAAGTTGTAGTAACGCCCAGAGATCCTTCCTCGACTCCCTGCGAGGAAGCAATCGTAGAGTCATCATTTCCATTTCAATGTTACAAGTATCCAGTTCTAGTTGTATAGATCGTGATACAACTCTAAGCATCCATTACCTTGGACACGACTATTTGAATAGATATACTTCCCTACAGGGGTGCACAAACTTACCCAACAAGCTCGATTAACTCCGGTCGGACACACTTTCCAGGTCATGCCCGACGTTGACGTGGCTTGAGATTGTGTTAATATTTCCCAAAGAGGAAGGGATGATGCAGCACAATGACGGTAAGTATTTCCCTCATTTTTAAAACCAAGGTATCAATCCATAGAGTAAGATCACACACCCACGTAAGCAACACCTGCACACAAATAACAAATACTTGCAACCCGACGAGAAAGAGAGGTTGTCAAGCACTCTACGGTAAAAACATAGATTAGGTGATGATAGTTTTGGCAAATAGATCTTACAAGAACACGAATTAAAAAAAGTAAAAAAAGTACACCAAGGTATTTTTGGTTTTTCTGGATTAATATATCTGAAAACAAAAAGGCAAAATAGTAGATCGAAAAGCAATATGTTGGAAAAGTAGACCCGAGGGCTGTTGGTTTCACTATTGACTTCTCTCATGAGTATCACACGATGGGTGAACAAATTACTATTGGAAAATTGATAGAATATCAAATAACCATGAAGATATCCACGCAATGATCATTGTATAGGCATCACGTCCAAGATAAGTAGACCGAAACGATTCGGTATCTACTTCTATTACTCCACACATCGACCGCTATCCAACATGCATCTAGTGTATTAAGTTCATGGGAAAATGGAGTAATGCAATAAGAACAATGAAATGATGTAGACAAGATCTATTCATGTAGGAATAGGCCCCGTCTTATTATCCTTAATGGCAATGATACATGTGTGCCTTGCTTCCCCTTCTCTCACTGGGAAAGAACACCACAAGATCGAACCCATCACAAAGCACCTCTTCCCATGGCAAGAAAAATTGATCTAGTTTTCCTAACTAAATTAAAGATTCGAAGAAGAAATACGAGGCTATAAGTAATCATGCAAATAAGAGATCAAAGAAGACTCAAATCATATTCATGGATAGAAACTGATCATGAACTCGAAATTCATCGGATCCCAAGAAACACACCGGAAAAGTTATTACATCAAATAGATCGCCAAGAGACCATTGTATTGAGAATCATAAGAGAGAGAGAGAGGAAGCCATCTAGCTACTGCCTATGGACCCATAGGTCTATGGTGGACTACTCATGCATGATCAAAGAAGCACCCATGAAGACGATGCACCCCTCTGTGATGGTGTTTGATTGGATCTCGAGGTTCTAGAACTTCCCGCGGCTGGAATTGTGTTTCGTTGACTCCTTTAGGGTTTTCTGAATATTTGGGAATTTATAGGGCGAATAGTCGGTTGAGGGGAGTCCTGAGGTCGGCATGCTCCACCAGGCCGCGACAGGGGCCTCTAGTGCACCCTGGTGGAGGGTGGCCACCCTGGTCCCCCTCTCTTATGGTTTTTTGGCCCATCCTGGTCTTCTGGTCCACAAAAAATCTCCAAAAATTCTCTTGGCATTTGGGATCCATTTCATATGGATTTTCTGGAAGTAAAAAACAAGAAAAAAACAACAAGTGGCAATTTGGCACTATGTCAATAGGTTAGTCCCAAAAAAGAATATAAAGTTGCTATAAAATGATTGTAAAACATCCAAGACTGGTAATATAACAACATGGAACAAGCAAAAATTGTAGATACGTTGGAGACGTATCAGCATCCCCAAGATTAATTCCTACTCGTCCTCAAGTAGTTGAATGATAATAATAGAAGTTTTGATGCGGAATGCTTCCTAACATGTTCATCATATATTCTTTTCTTTGTAGCATGGACAGTTGGACTTTTAGATGGTTCAAAGAAAAAGTCTAGTTTTGACATGAAAACTTTAATACTCAAGCATATCAACAAGCAACCATGTCTTTCCAAATATCAACACTAAAACAAGTTATCCCTAGCCCATCTTTCTCTATCATTGATCCATTCACAATACACACTCAAATATTATCTACACCTAATGCTCAAGTACGATTATGGTGCCTCCTAGTTGGTGCTTTATAAGAGAAGATGGAGACTCAAATTGAAAATCAAAATTGCATAAAGTAAATATATAGGCCCTTCATAGAGGGAAGTAGATATTTGTAGAGGTGCTAGAGCTCAAGTGTTTAAATTGATAGAGAAAATATTTTGGGTGGCATGCCTTCGTGTCAACGAAAATGACTGAGAGACTTCAATATATTTCCATGCTAGATACAACATAAGTGGTTCCCAAACCGAAAATAAAGTTTATTCCTTTTTCTACCATACTTTCACTTTCCAAGGCCAGCCGAATCCACGACTGCCTTTGTTGGGGAACGTTGCATTGGAAACAAAACAAATTCCTACGCACACACAACATGTATCCATGGTGATGAGCATCTACGAGAGGAGAGATCAGATCCACATACCCTTGTAGATTGCTAAGAGGAAAGCGTTAAGAAATGCGGTTGATGTAGTCAAAGGTCTTCGCGATCCAAATCATAATCCGTCCCGCGATCCAATCAGGATCCGTCCCGATCTACCGTCGAATGGACGGCACCTCTGCATTCAGCACACATACAGCTCAATGAACTTTCTGCCTCCTCGATCCAACAAGTGAGGTCGGAGCAATAGATGATTTCTCCGGCAACACGACGGCGTGGTGGTGGTGGTGGTGGTGCTATCCCGGTAGGGCTACGCCTAGCTCTACCGTAAGCGCGAATGGAGGAGAAAACGATCTAGGGAGAGAGAGGTGTGCCAAGGGCTTCGTGTGTGCTCTTGTGGCGCCCCCTACCCTCTCTATATAGGTGGAGGGGCGTGGAGATAAGCCCCTCCAAGCCCTAGGGAGCTGCCAAGGGTGAGGAGTTGGACTCCTAGTGCAATTCCCTCACTTTCCATAAACAGGTGGACTATCCACCTCTCCCAAGCCACATGGGCCTTGAGGTAATTGTGTGCCTAGCCCAATAAGGATAGGTCACCTCCCATCAGCCCATGCAAACCCTTGGGATGTGGTGGAACCCTTGGTGGACTTACAAACTCCTCCAGAAGTTTCCAGAACCTTCTAGAAGCTTCCCAATACAATACCAGAAAAACCCGAAACTTTTCCGGTAGCCAAAATATGACTTCCCATACATAAATCTTTACCTCTGGACCATTCCAGAACTTCCTGTGACGTCCGGGATCTCATCTGGGACTCAGAATAACCTTCGGTCACCAACATACATAACTCAACAATACCAAATCGTCACCGAACGTTAAGTGTACAGACCCTTCGGGTTTGAGAACTATGTAGACATGACCGAGACAACTCTACGGTCAATAACCAATAGTGGGACCTAGATGCCCATATTGGTTCCTACATATTCTATGAAGATATTTATCGGTCAAACCATGATGTAAAGGATTCAAACAATCCCGTATACAGTCCCTTTGTCCATCGGTATATTACTTGCCCGAGGTTCGATTGTCGGTATGTCCATACCTAGTTCAATCTCATTACCGTCAAGTCTCTTTACTCGTTCCGTAATACAAGATCCCATGACTAACTCCTTAGTCACATTGCTTGCAAGCTTCTTGTGATGTTGTATTACCGAGTGGGCCCATAGATACCTCTCCATCATACGGAGTGACAAATCCCAGTCTTGATCCATGCCAATCTAACAAACACCCTCAGAGATACTTGTAGAGCACCTTTATAGTCACCCAGTTACTTTGTGACATTTCATACACACAAGGCATTCCTATGGTGTCAGGGAGTTGCATGATCTCATGGTCGTAGGAACATATACTTGACATGGATAAAGTACTAGCAATAAAATGACACGATCAACTTCTATGCTTACGGTTGGGTATTTTCTATCACATCATTCTCCTAATGATGTTATCCCGTTATCAAATGACAAGTCATGTCTATGGCTAGGAATCTTTGATCAACGAGCTAGTTTAGTAGATGCTTACTAGGGACACTTTGTTGTCTATGTATCCACACATGTATTTGAGTTTGCGATCAACACAATTATAGCATGGATAATAAACGATTATCATGAACAAGGAAATATGATAATAACCAATTTATTATTGCCTCTAGGGCATATTTCCAACAGTCTCCCTCTCTAGTGGAGCAAATAATCTAGCCACATCACCATGTGATCTACACCCAATGAGTTCTGGGGTTTTATCATGTTTTCCTTCTGAGAGAGGTTTTAGTCAATGGGTCTGAAACATTCAGATCTATGTGTACTTTGCAAATCTCTATGTCAGACTATAGATGTTGCTACCACGCTCCACTTGGAGATATTCCAAATAATTGCCCCACTATACATATCTGGATTGCTACTCGGAGTCATCCGGATTGGTGTCAAAGCTTGCACCAATGTAACCCTTCACCACGAACTCTTTATCACCTCCATAATCGAGAAACATTTCCTTATTACTCTAGTTACTAAGGATAATTTTGACCGTTGTCCAGTGATCCACTCCTGGACCACTCTTGTACCCCTTGACAGACTCATGGGCAGGCACACACGAGGTGCGGTCACATAATGGAATTCTACATAGAGCCTGTAGCTAAGGCATAGAGGACGACCTTCACCCTTCTATTTCGTCTGCCATAGTCGATTTTTGAGTCTTACTCAACTTCATACCTTACAAGTCAGGCAAGAACTCCTTGTTTGACTGATCCATTCTGAACTCTTTCAAAATATTTTCAAGTCATGTACTCATTTGAAAGTCTTATCAAGCGTCTTGATCTATCTCTATAGAACTTGAAGCTCAATATTTATTTAGCTTCATTCCAGGTCTTCCTTTGAAAAACTCCTTTCAAATACCCTTTATGCTTTCTAGAAATTCTGCATAATTTCCGATCAACAATATGTCATCCACATATACTTATTAGAAATTTTATAGTTCTCCCACTCACTTTCTTGTAAATACAAGTTTCTTGTAAACTTTGTATAACCCCAAAAACTTTGATAACCTCATCAAAGCGTATATTCCAACTCCGAGATGCTTGCTCCACTCCATAGAAGGATTGTCGGAGCTTGCATATCTTTTAGCATCCTTAGGATCAACAAAACCTTCCAGTTATATCACATACCACATTTCCTCAAGGAAACCATTGAGGAACCGATGTTTTGACATCCATCTGCAAGATTTCATAATTGAAAAATGCAACAAGTGCTAACACAATTCCAACAGACTTTAGCATCACTACGGGTGAGAAAGTCTCATCATAGTGAACTCCTTGAACTTACCGAAAACTTCTTTGTGACAAGTCGAGCTTTATAAATGGTAACATTTACCATAAGAGTTTGTCTTCTTGGTAAAGGTCCATTTGTACTTAATAGCCCACCGTTGATCGGGCTGTCTACGAAAGGACATACTTGGTTTTCATACATGGATCCTTCCTCGGATTTCATGGCTCCTAGCCATTTGTTGGAATACGGGCCCACCATCGCTTCTTCATAGCTTGAACACTCATTGTTGTCCAACAACATGACCTCAAGACAGGATTGCCATACCACCCTAGGGTGGTATGAGTCCTTGTTGACCTACGAGGTTTGTTAGTAACTTGATATGAAGATTCATGATCATCTTCATTTTCTTCCTCTTCAGTTGGTGTAGGCACTGCAGAAACATCTTTTTGTGTCATGCTACTATCAAACTGAAGTGACGGCTCAACAACCTCATCAAGTTCTATTTTCATCCCACTCAATTCTTTCGAGAGAAACTCTTTCTCGAGAAAGGACATGTTTTTAGCGACAAACACTTTTCCCTCGGATCTGAGACAAAAGGTATACTCAACTATTTCCTTAGGGTATCCTATGAAGATGAACTTTTCCTCTTTGGGTTCGAGCTTACCAGACATAAGTGTCGGCGTTCTCGGACCGAGAGTACCCAGACTTGCCTACCTATGGCCCAACATGTGGCCCACCACAATTACACGGTACGGCCTAGAGACAATCTCCTCTAGCCAAGACCCTCGCGAGAACCCCCACCTCGCAACGAGGACGACATGAAGATCTCCGGAGAGTAGCCTCCCCCCAGGCTGCCTCCCGAGGAGCAGAGATTCCTATGCAAGTGCCCAACCTCCCGAGGACGGGATGATGTGGGTTCTGATGACAAAGCCGGGCAGGCGCCAGCAGGTGCAGGGGGAGGACAATTTCCTCTTTGGTGCTAAGGATACAAGGACATCCGCTGTTTCCCAAGATATGATATTACTTGTTGCTCTAGGATGAAGGCTAAACACCTTCCCTTTTCATATAAATTTAATGATAATGAAACCTTGGCTTCTTATGCTAATGGTATATATGATTACAATGATGTGGAAGAAATAGAAGAGTTTATTGCTTTTAAGGGTCCTTATGAACTTGAAGCTTTGTTTGAAAAGTATGAAGATTATGATGATGCTGTTTATTGATTCCAAAATCTGGCTATGCTTCGTTATTGTTATGAAAATTATGAATATAATGCCCATATTGATCAATTTATTGAGAAAGTCTCCGCTATCCAAGAAGAGACTAATATTTTGCAGGAATCTAGGGAAGAAGAAATTGATGACACTATGAGCTCATTGGATGAAAAAGACGAGGAGGAGAGCGAAGAACAAAAGGAGGAAGAGCGGACTAGCTACCCATGCCCACCTTCTAATGAGAGTAACTATTCAACTCATACATTGTTTAATTTCCCTTCGTTCTTACCAAAGGATGAATGCTATGATAATTGCTATGATCGCTTGGATTCGTTTGAAATATCCCTTTTTGATGAACTTGATGCTTGTGGACATGATGCCAATATGAATTATGCTTATGGAGATGGACTTGCTATAGTACCTTATGTTAAACGTGAAATTGTTTCTATTGCACCCACACATGATACTCCTATTATCTTTTTGAATTCTCCCAACTACACTATATCGGAGAAGTTTGCACTTATTAAGGATTATATAGATGGGTGTCCTTCTACTATTGCACATGAAGATTTTAATGAATATAATATGCATGTGCTTGCTTATCCTACTTGCAATTATTATGAGAGAGGAACTACATCTTCACCTCTCTATGTTTCCGATACAATAAAATTGCAAGAAACTACGTATGCTATGCATTGGCCTTTACTTGGTGTGAATGAATTGTTCTTGTATGACATGCCAATGCATAGGAAGAGAGTAAGACTTCTTTGTTGCATTATATGTGTTACTTTTTGCTCACTACTAAATTGCAAATCATTGCTAATTAAAATTGGCTTTGATATACCTTGGGATCCGGGTGGATCCATTACTTGAGCACTATATGCCTAGCTTAATGGCTTTAAAGAAAGCGCTGCCAGGGAGACAACTCGGAAGTTTTAGAGAGTCTTTTTATTCTGTTGTGTGCTTTTATATAGTTTACAAACAAAAAAATAAAGTGGGGAACTTAATACTTTTTCAAAAAGAAAAGTGAAAGTGAGAAAGACAAGCAACGTTGAAGTGGGGGCTAGCCTTGAACTTTGTTCATGCCCATGGAGACTTTGTGAATCTTGACTACAGAAACTTTTCAACAAAATTAATTATCCCCTTGTACAAAGACATTGTATTATAAAATTAATGTGCCAAGATTTGCCTTTAGGATTATTAGATTGCTTGTTTGGTGTGTGTAGTGCAAAAACAGAAACTTTGGCTATAGTGCATGAATTTACATATTTTTAGTGGAATGTCAAAAGTTTCTGAATTTTTACACAATACTGTTATGCAATTTTTTTATTTCTTTCCTATTTTTCAGAAATTTTTGAGTTACAGAAGTATGGTGAATGTTCAGATTGCTACAAACTGTCTTGTTTTTGACAAATTCTGTTTTTTGATGCATTGTTTTGCTCATTTTGATGAAACTATCGATTGTATCAGTGGTATAAGCCATGGAAAGGTTATATTATAGTAGCTAAAATGCAAAAACAAAATATGAATTGGTTGGCAATAGTACTTAAAGTGGTGATTTGTTTTATTATGCTAACGTATCTCACGAGGGTTTTGTTAAGTTTTGTGTGATTGAAGTTTTCAAGTTTAGGGTGAGATCACAATGGATGAAGGAATAAGGAGTGTAAAGAGACTAAGCTTGGGGATGCCCGAGGCACCCCAAGGTAATATTGAAGGACTCCCAAGAAACTAAGCTTGGGGATGCCCTAGAAGGTATCCCCTCTTTCTTCTAACAACCATCGGTAATTTTACTTGGAGCTATATTTTTATTCGTCACATGATATGCGTAAATCTTGGAGCATCGTGTGCTTTTTAGTTTTCTTTTAATAATGCACCATACTGGTATGAGAAAGTCCTTGGTTGATTTATAGAAGGCTCTTTGAACCTCACTTATATCTTTTGAGTATGGCTTTATATAATGCTTCATGTGCTTCACTTATATCATTTGAAGTTTGGATTGCATCTTTCTCACACATAGAAAGCCACCATTTGTAGAATGCTCTTTTGCTTTATATTTGTTAGAGTGTGGGCATATATTTTGTATAAAGAAATAAACTCTCATGCTTAACTTATATCTATTTAGAGAGTTAACAGCAGTTGGTCATTCACATGGTTAGTCATAAAATCCTACATAAAACATGTTAATCACTGAATATGATGGGTTTGATTCCTTGCAATAGTTTTGCGATATAAACATGGTGATATTAGAGTGATGCTAGTGAGTAATTGTGGATTGTGTAAAGGTTTGTGATTCCCGTAGCATGCATGTATGGTGAACCATTATTTAAGGAAGTTGGAGCATGATTTGTTTATTGGTTGTCGACCTTTGTGTGAGGGTTGGCAGCGCGTGATGGTTATCTCCTACCAACCTCTCCCCTAGGAGCATGCATCTAATACTTTTCTTCGATGACTAATAGACTTTTGCAATAAGTATGTGAGTTCTTTATGACTAATGTGAGTCCATGGATTATACGTACTCTCACCCTTCCACCTTTGCTAGCCTTTCTAGTATCACGCAACTTTCGCCGGTGCATTAAACCCACCATATATCCTCCCTCAAAACAGCCACCATGCCTACCTATTATGGCATTTCCATAGCCATTCCGAGATATATTTCAATGCAACTTTCATTGTTCTGTTTATTATGACACGCACCATCATTTTCATATTGCTTTGCATGATTGTAAGATAGCTAGCATGACGTTTTCATGGCTTGTCCATTTTTTGATGTCATTTGGTGTGCTAGATCATTGCATATCCTGGTACACCACCGGAGGCATTCATATAGAGTCATATTTTGTTCTAGATATCGAGTTGTAATTCTTGAGTTGTAAGTAAATAAAAGTGTGATGGCCATCATTATTAAAGCATTGTCCCATGTGAGGAAAGGATGATGGAAGCTATCAATCCCTCACAAGTTGGGATGATACTACGGACTTTATGAAAAATAAAAGAGGCCAGTGAAGCCCAAATAAAAAGAAAGATTCCATAGATGCCCACCAAAAAAATAAAAAATGAGAGAAAAAGAGAAGGGACAATGCTACTATCTTTTTTCCACACTTGTGCTTCAAAGAAGTACCATGATATTCATGATAGAGAGTCTCCTATTTTGTCACTTTCATATACTAGTGGGAATTTTTCATTATATAACTTGGGTTGTATATTCCAATGATGGACTTCCTTAAATTGCCCTAGGTCTTCAGGAGCAAGCAAATTGGATCCACACCCACTTAGTTTCTTTTTGAGCATTCATACACTTATAGCTCTAGTGCATCTGTTGCATGGCAAACCCTACTCACTCACATTGATATATATTAGTGGGCATCTCCATAGTCTGTTGATACGCCTAGTTGACGTGAGACTATCTTATCCTTTTTCTCACAACCTCCACCATATTCTATTCCACATATAGTGCTATATCCATGCCTCATGCTCATGTATTGTGTGAGAGTTGAAAAGCTTTGAGAACATATAATGTGTGAAACAATTACTTGACTTGTCATCGGGGTTGTGAATGATATAAATACTTTGTGTGGGGAAGATGGAGCATAGCTAGACTATATGATTTTGTAGGGATAACTTTCTTTTGCCATTATATTTTGAAGAGATACAATTGTTTTATTAGTATGCTTGAAGTATTATTGTCTTAATGTCGAATGATAGACTATTGCTTTGAATCACTCGTGTCTTAATATTCATGTCATGATTAGATTATATGAACAAGATTATGCTAGGTCGTATTCCACATAAAAAAATATCTTTTTTATCATCTACCTACTCGAGGATGAGCAGGAATTAAGCTTGGGGATGCTAATACGTCTCCATCGTATATATAATTTTTGATTGTTTCATGCCAATATTATACAACTTTCATATACTTTTGGCAACTTTTTATACTATTTTGGGGACTAACATATTGATCCAGTGCCCAGTGCCAGTTCGTGTTTGTTGCATGTTTTTTGTTTCGTAGAAAATCCATATCAAATGAAGTCCAAACGCGATAAAAAAACTTATGGAGATTGTTTTGGAATATATGTGATTATTGGGAAAAGAATTAATGTGAGACAGTGCCCAAGGTGACCACAAGCCAGGGGGCGTGGCCTACCCCCTTGGCTGCGCCCTGGGCCCTTGTGGCCAGCCCTTAGTTCGGTTGGAGCTCTCCTTTCGCTGCAACAAAGCTAATATACGAATAAAAATCCCCTCAAAATTTCAGCCTGATCGGAGTTACGGATCTGCGGATGTTTAATAAACGGTGAAAGGCCAGAATCTGGGAGCACAGAAACAAAAGGAAACACACACACACACACACACACAGATCCAATCTCGGAGGGGCTCTCGCCCCTCTGCCACCATGGAGGCCATGGACCAGAGGGGAAACACTTCTCCCATCTAGGGGGAAGGTCAAGGAAGAAGAAGAAGAAGGAGGGGGCTCTCTCCCCTCTCTCTCGGTGGCGCCGGAACGCCGTTCGGGCCATCAACGTGATGACGATCTACGCCAACAACTCTGTCATCTTCACCAACACCTCCATCACCTTCCCCCATCTATCTATAGCAGTCAACTCTCCCGCAACCTGCTGTACCCTCTACTTGAACATGGTGCTTTATGTTTCATATTATTATCCAATGATGTGTTGCCATCCTATGATGCCTGAGTAGATTTTTTTTGTCCTATGGGTTGATTGATGATCATGATTGGTTTGAGTTGCATGTTTTATTATTGGTGCTGTCCTATGGTGCTCTCCGTGTCGCGCAAGCATGAGGTATCCTCGCTGTAGGGTGTAGCAATGTGTTGATAATTGCCTATGGTGGGTTGCGTGAGTGACATAAGCATAAACCCGAGTAGGTGGGTTGTGGCATATGGGAGTAAAGAGGACTTGATACCTTATAATGCTATGGTTGGGTTTTACCTTAATGATCTTTAATAGTTGCGGATGCTTGCTAGAGTTCCAATCATAAGTGCACATGATCCAAGTAGAGAAACTATGTTAGCTTATGCCTCTCCCTCATATAAAATTGCAATAATGATGACTGGTCTAGTTATCGATTGCTATAGGGACAATTCCACAATTACTACCACCGCTTTTCCACACTCGTTAAACTAACTTAGTTGTTTCTTTATCTTATCAGCCCCTAGTTTTATTTACGTTCTCTTTATTATATTGCAAGCCTATCCTATCACACCTACAAAGTACTTTTAGTTTCATACTTGTTCTAGGTAAAGCGAACGCTAAGCGTGCGTTGTGTTGTATCGGTGGTCGATAGAACTTATGGGAATACTTGTTCTACCTTTAGCTCCTCGTTGGGTTCGACACTCTTACTTATCGGGAAAGGCTACAATTGAGCCCCTACACCTGTGGGTTATCAAGAGCCACCCTCCGAGCGGCACGACGGATACACCACCACTCTGACCTCCATTCTTGCCGCAACGTTACCTCCTTGCTCCCGCAGCAGATCAGCGAACACACTAACCATGCTACTCATGGCGCGAGAGATGTTGTGCTACCACCCAAACGATGATCACTCAAAAGATTGGCTCCACCATGTCGCCGGGCCTACCGACGCCGCCAGTGAAGCCCCAGAGCTCGCTCGCTCGCCCCTCCACTCACTCTTCTAGGCGGGCGATGCATCTCGCGGCACGTCATCTCCTCCTCCTCCCTCGCAAAGGCTCGATCGTGGGCCCAGGTGCACCACGCACCCACGTGAACCTCCGCGCGCGGCGCCAACGCGTGACACCGCCAAATCAAGCCATCAGACGATGTCGCGGCCAAACAAAGGCGCCCATGCACCCCTCACGAATCTCAACATGGTGAACGAGTGCATCAGGGCCGAGGTGGGCCGTGCCTCCTGCCACGCCCCCTAGAGAAAGATCGCAAGGACAGGAAGGACAAGGCGAAGGAGGTAAAACGCAAGGACCTCGTCGGGCTAGCGGCCAAGCCCGAGGCAAAGCGCGGACGCAGCCTAGGGGATACCCTAGGGCCACCCGACCATTCTACGTCTTCCACTACATCAACACGCACAACACTAGAAGTTGCCTAGATCTCAGGGAGCTTCGCGACGAGCACTTCGGCCGCCGCCCAGAGAGTCGCGATCAGGCAGCGGTCATTGGGACAACCGCGGCCTGCGGTAAAACCAGCGGGACCGGCCCCGTGAGGGCCATGATCGAGGCAAGCCCCATGGTGAACCCTGGCGTGGCCATTCTCGGGAGGTCCGTCCTCAGGGAAGGGCCGACCTCCCCCGGCTGCCGCCACCGCTGAGCAAGGGCGACCACCAGCAGGACAACGGGGCTGGGGGCTTCCAAGAATCCCGCGCAATCATCTTAGGCGGAGCACGGGTCCCAATCGCCAGCCGCATCATCAGGCTACTCCTGTCCAAGAGTCGCTTGGGGACTAGAGCCCCCACCGCTGGTGTCTCTGGCCCCTCGTCGGCAACTGGGACGCATCCCTCTTCCTCATAGGAGGGCATGCCCTGCGCCTTCCTCTGGACAGGCTTGGGGGCTGTCACCCGGAAAGCTCACGGTTGGTCGATGCCGAGGGGGAGGCAACCGAGCAACGTCCAGAGGCATGCTGTGATGCATGAAACCTCGGGAGCAAGAAGCAAGGCATGAGGCGCCAGGAATACGAGAGTTCGGTGCCCACGAGGCTGGCGCGCAGCAGAAAACACAGGTCTCATGAGCCCACGAGGCGCCAGGGTGCTGCGGGCTCTCAAGGCACGAGGAGCTACCCAAACCCCTCGCGCATAGGTGGACCGCACGGCACGCACCGACAAGCGGCCAGCAACTTCAGCTGCGGCACGGCCGCCAGGTGACCTTTGGAGCTGCCCCTGATAAGCAATTTCCTGTATTTTGTATGGCCTAGAATGGGTCCCCTTTGAATACATCAGGTATTCGACTAACACCTACTTGAGATGATATTGTTTTCTAAGCCTCAGGCTTTGGTACATCACCATGCTGGGGGCTGGCGTGCCCCCAAGATCGTCCTGTGATGGTTTCGCATGGGGGCTGGGCACGACGTCTGCGTAGGATCCGTCCTTGTAGTGAATCATCGAAAAATCTAGGCATCGAGCTCTGACCCACAGTTTGACCACCTAGGCTGGTTATCTACCTTAGTGCCATGCCCCCTCAGTGAACCATTGCGGGCAGAGGAACGGAAGACGGCTTGGCTCACGAACAACTAGTCCCGCGTAGACGTGCCCCTACGGGCGCGCGGGGCATGACACGACGCTCATGTTTGGGCCATAGGGGCACGCAACCGCTTAACATGTAGCAGTAAATAGCGGCTCCCCTAGATGTGCCCTTACAGACGCGCGGGGCGTGACATGGCGTCCATGTTTGGGACGTAAGGGCACGCAACCACACTCCTGTGACCGGGAGGTGTGTGATGGCGCTCGCACGCGGGATGCTCCCGCACTAAAATGTGTGGGATCATGAAAAATAGAACACGAGCTCCTGAGCATCGTGCCTAAGGTATGAACAATCACTCACCCCTTGCAGACGTGCCTCTACGGACGGGCAGGGCGTGACACGGCTCTTAAATTCGGCCGTAGGGCCACGTGGGCCGCTGAACACGTAACTGGTGAACAACGGCTCTCCCACAAACGTGCCCTTGTGGAAACACGGGGCATGACACGACATCCATGTTTGGGCCATAAGGGCACACAACAACACCTCTGTGGCCGCACAGAACACGAAGGTGTTCGTATACAGTCCGCTCCGGCGCCTGGACATGCAAAAACATCAGAAGACCGGGCTGGGAACTCCCGAGCCTTGCGCCTGGGGTGACCACCCACTTATCGCCACCATGACACTCATTAAGGGGTTGTATATGCTCTGGGCCCCCCAAAGTGGAAGCCCACGACAAGCCGCGTCGTGTCCACGGAGGGAAAGGCTCCCGCCCATGTCCAGTGAAGGACCCCACACTCTGAACTGGGGAGAAGACAAATGTGTATGTCGGTCGCACCCTCGGTCGACGAAAAAATTGGTGCCCGGGTCCGTCCTGACGACACCAAAAGATTAGAGACCGAGCTCCGGCTCGTGGACATATTGCTCGCACACCGCACATCCAAGGCCCTAAGGTACGAACTTCTCGCTTTACGTCCGGATGCATGTGGGGACGCCCAAATGCAGGTGGGCGTGCGCATAATGTTGACGTAGAATGACTTTCTTACAGGATCTTCATAGGGCGCCTCATGGAGCAGGCCTCATGAGCAACGTCCCCCCTGGCATGGGCCGCCCTTGCATGTGTGACATATGCTCGAGTGTCGCGCCTCAGGAGCTCCCCTAACCTTAACTCTCAAGCCTAAAGGGCATGCTCTCGCGAGAACGGCTCGGACGCTACGGGGAGAAGAAGCAACACAGAGGGAGTTTGCTAGGCTTCCACGGTGCCGTCCCCAAGGACCGTCCGCCGGCGTAAGCCCAGCTTCACGAATGACAACATCTCAAGAACACCAGCCTCGGGAGGAGCGGGTGAGCAGCAAGCATCGAAAAGCCACACAGCATCTCCGGAGACCATTCCCACTTGAGGAGGGACTGACACGCAACGATTTCCCAGCAAGGAGAGCACGAGCGCAAGGAGGCGCATGGGGGCTGCCGCCTTGAGACCTCCGACACGCGCCGGGAGCAAGAACTGCAGGAGTTATTCACCGCAGAAGGCGCATCAAGAAAATCAAGTATCACACGAAGGAAACAAGGATACTTAAGGCGCAACAAACTACTACTACGCAAAAGTAAGTTATCATACAAATGTTTAACACCCCACAGGGTGCCAAATGCTTCATGATGCAACACGGATAGGAGGAAAGAAGTTCAGGCAGAAGAGGCGTTGTCGTCGTCGTGGCTCCTAGGACAATCGTCGCTGGAGCTGCCGTCCCCCTCAGACGGCGCCTCGGGGGCGAACCGCTCTATAAGGGACTCCACGTGCTCCCGCACCTTGTCCCTGGGGGCCTCCAGAGTGCTTCAGGCACCGGCTCCATCGCTTGGGACAGGTCGAACATGGGGGCGTGATGGCGCAGGTTGGAGAAGACACGTGCAAGCGCATTGTCCAGGAGATCACGCGCGTTGGACTCGACCTCCTCATCCACCTGGGGGACACCGGACTCGACCGCCTACACCATCTTCTAGAAGAATTTGAGGTTGCCCCGTTGCCCGTTGCACACGGCAGCGTGGGGGCCTCCCTGATGAAGCGGTGGACCGCACTATGAGTGCGATGCGCGATGTCCAGGTACTGCTTGGTGCGTTGCACCTCCATCATCCTCATGTGTGCCTCGTCGTCCTAGGCCGCCTGGACGGCGTTCGTGGCCTCCTCGTTCTGGGCCTGGAGTGATGCCAGTTCTGCCTTGGCATCCTCCTTGCCCCGCCTTGTGGCCTGAAGCGCGGCCTCGGCGTCCAGCAGCTAGGTCCCGAGGGAATCCGCCTTGCCCTAGAGCACGTCAAGCATGCGCCTCTTGGGCATGGGTGCCCTGAGGAGGATCAACAGTCAAGCTCTATAGGACAGAAGGGATACACAAGAAATACAAAGGCGTCGATTCACTTACTCGTCGGTGGTGGCCTAGAGCTGGCGCGCCT
Source organism: Hordeum marinum (assembly GCA_022496015.1). Lineage (NCBI taxonomy): Eukaryota > Viridiplantae > Streptophyta > Magnoliopsida > Poales > Poaceae > Hordeum > Hordeum marinum. The sequence goes on from CM039678.1 coordinate 454,323,544, forward strand.
GTGCCGTCTTGGAAGCTTGGCCACCGCTGCCCCCGGAGGCGGAGGCTACACAGAAGGCCTCGCTCGTGCTTCGACGCCGGCAGCACTCCGCCTGGATGCCATCGAAGAAAGAAAGGGGGTCAGAGGCAGTTTTTCGATGAAGCGGGAGGGTAGCGATGGAAAGAGACGCGCAAGAAGGCAGGCAAGGATGGAACTGCCCCTCGGGCGGGGCAGGTTTATATGTGTAACCGCAGCCCTTGAGGCATCGTGGGAAGCGGAGGCGACGTGAGCCCCTCGTGTGTCATGTGCCATGCTCAACTAGTGGGCGGTTCTGCGTTGCGTCGCATCGGTTCCCTAGGCAAGTCACATCGGCGTGGAACCGAGGTTATAGAGAGGCAGGAGGGCGACGACAATCAAGGAGGAGCAATGATGACCAAGGCAGTGCGTAGGCTATGAATTGACCTGACCGAGGTTGATTCCTAAGACCTTGTGGGCAGCGCCCACCGAGCGCCTCGTGTCGGGCCCGCAGGCGATTGGGGTCCCGTGGCGCTTCACCCTTCACCCCTCGCCTTCACCTTAAAGCCAGGGTCAGCACGCCTTGGGACCGGGGGATACTGTCAGCATTCTGGGACCGGCGGTACCAAGACTTGCATGCCTACGGCCCAACGCATGGCCCACACAATGGTGCGGTACGGCCCAACGACAAGCTCCTCTAGCCAAAACCCTTGAGAGGGAACCCCGCCTCGCGTGGAGGACGACATCAAGACCTTCGGAGTGTAGCATCCCCCCAGGCTGCCTCCCGAGGAGTGGAGATTCCTATGCAAGTGCCCAACCACCCGGGGACGGGATGACATGGGATCTGACAATGGAGCCAGGCGGGTTCCCAACTAATCCTCCAATGGTTTCCTTCCCGATGCAACAAGACCAATACCACGGGCTGGACGAGACGGATGTCATCGCCGAGCCCGCCACCGCGTCACCCCCAAAGCTTTGCAGGCGAAGACCACCTTTACTCAGGATAATATGTACCTCCTCTCCCCTTTCAAATTTGTCCGTTGTGGATCCATTCCCGCCTGTGCAATGAGGGAAGATGACCGTGGACCCTATAAATAGCCACCCACTCCCATCGTAGAAGTCAGGTTGAGTAGAGCTAGTTCATCACCACCAAAGGTCCTCATGAGGCCACCCACCACTATACAATTTCATCCATGTCCTCCTCATGAGGCCAATACACCACAAAGCAGGAGTAGGGTATTACATTGCAAGGTGGCCCGAACCTGGGTAAATCTCTATGTCCACTTTCTCCCTCGCTTGCACTCGTTCATTGTAGCTAGGCCGTAGGGTGATAAGCTTGAGACTTCGAGCCGTTTTAGATCCTCGCACATGCCCCAGTGTTCGAACCTTAAGGGTTTTGCGAAGCCCTGAATTCGACAATAAGTGTCGCATTCCAAACTCTAAGGAATTATGGCTTAGGTTTCTTCCAAACCATAATTCATATGGTGTCATCTCAACGGATTTATATGGTGCCCTATTTAAAGTGAATGTAGTTGTCTCTAATACATAATCCACAAAGATAGTGGCAAAACGATAAGAGACATCATAGTATGCACCATATCCAAAAGAGCACGACTACGACATTCGGACACACCATCACACTGTGGTGTTCAAGGCGGCATGAGTTGTGAAACAATTTCCACATTGTCTTAAGTTGCATACCAAAATCGTAACTCAGCTATGAACCTCCACGATCATATTGTAGACATTTTATCTTCTTGTCACGATGATCTTCAACTTCACTCTGAAATTGCTTGAACTTTTCAATTGTTTGAGACTGGTGATTCATTAAGTAAATATACCCATCTACTTAAATCATCAATGAAGGTGAGAAAACAATGATATCCACCGCATGCTTCAACACTCATTGGACCGCATACATCAACATGTATTATTTCCAATAAGTCACTTGCCCGCTCCATCATATTGAAAACGGGATCTTAGTCATCTTGCCGAAGAGGCATGGTCCGCATGTCTCAACCGATTCGAAATAGAGTGAGTCCAAAGATCCATCAGCACGAAGTTTCTTCATGTGTTTTACACCAGTATGACCTTAGCGGTAGTGCCACAAGTATGTGGTACTATCATTATTAAGTTTGCATATGTTGGCATCAATATTATGAACATGTGTATCACAACAATCGAGATTCAATAAACCATTCACATTAGGTGCACGACCATTCAAGGTATTATTCATGTAAATAGAATAACCATTATTCTCCGACTTAAATGAATAATTGTATTGCAATAAACACGATCTAATCATGTTCATGCTCAACGCAAACACCAAATAGCATTTATTTAGGTTCAACACTAATCTGAAAGGTTGAGGGAGCATGCGATGGTGATCATATCAACCTTGGAAACACTCTCAACACACATCGTCACCTTGCCCTTAGCTAGTCTCCTTTGTTCCCTAGCTTTTATTTTGAGTTACTAACATTAGCAACTGAACCGGTATCTAATACCCAGGTTCTACTAGGAGTACTAGTGAGGTACACATCAACAACACGTATATCAAATATACTATTGTTGATGTTGCTAGCCTTCTTATCTACCAAGTATCTAGGGTTGTTCCGCTTTAGTGACCGTTCTCCTCATAATAGAAGCAATTAGTCTTGGGTTTGCATTCAACCTTGGGTTTCTTCACTGGAGCAGCAACTGGCTTGCCATTCATGAAGTTTCCCTTCTTGCCCTTCTCGAAACTAGTGCTTTTACTAACCATCAACATTTGATGCTCCTTTTTTATTTCTACCTTCGTGGTGTCAAACATCGTGAATAGGTCAGGGATCATCTGTTCCATCCCTGGCATGTTTATAGTTCATCATGAAGCTCTAGTATCTTGGTGGCAATGACATGGAGAACTATATAAATCACTATTTTATCTGGAAGATCAACTCCCACTCGATTCAAGCAATTGTTGCACCCAGACAATCTGAGCACATGCTCACCGATTGAGCTATTCTCCTTCATCTTGCAGGGAGAGAATTGTTGGAAGTCTCATTCCTCTCAACACAGGCATGAGCCTGAAATCCAATTTCATCTCTTGGAACATCACATATGCTCTATGACGTTCAAACATATTTGGAGCCTCAGATATAAGTCGTAATGCATGACGCACTAAACTATCAAGAAGTCATCAGAACGTGCCTGTCAGCTGTTCACAACATCTATAGATGGCGCTTGAGGGGTTGTTGTACTGAGCGGTGCATCAAGGACATAAGCCTTCTGTGCAGCAATGAGGACAATCCTCATATCGCAGACCCAGTCTGCATTATTGCCTCAACATATTTCAACTATATTTTTCTCTAGGAACGTATCAAAATATAGGGGAGCTACAGTGCGATCTTTTGATCTACAACATTATTTGCAAAGATATTTTGACTATGTTCATGATAATGAGTTCAACTAATCATATTACTAAAGAACTCCCACTCAAATTGACATCCCTCCAGTCATCCAGTGCAACATGATCCAAATCCACCAACCCAAGTCCGATCATCATGTGAGATGAGGTGGTTTCAATGGTGAACATCTACATGTTGATCATATCTACTATATGACTCATAATTGACCTTTTAGTCTCTTGTGTTCTAAGTCCATGTCTGTACATGATAGGCTCGTCAAATTTAACCCAAGTGTTCCGCTTGTCCAACAATGGCTTGCACCCGTTGTATGCGATCGTAGAGTCTATCACACCCAATCATCACGTGGTGCTTTGAAATGACAAACCTTCGCAACGGTGCACACTCGGGGACAACAAAATTTTATGTTGAAATTTTAGTAAGGGATCATCTTATAATGCTACCGTCATCCGAAGCAAAACAAGGTGCATAAAAGTATTAACATCACATGCAAATCATAAGTGACATGATATGGCCATGAACTTGTGCTTTTGATCTGCATATCCAAAGCATAGGCATGATCTCCATCGTCACTGGCATGACTCTATGATCTCCTTTATCTTGATCTCCATCAATGTGTCTCTATGAGGTTATCGCGCCAACTATTGCTTTTAGAACTATTGCTAAATCATAGATATAAATTAAAGCAAAAAGAGAAAATAAATTAACGACAACCCTATGGACCCTTCCGGTTGCCATACTCATCGACATGCAAGTTGTGATAATCTATACAAAACATGATCATCTCATACATCACATATATCTCATCATGTCATTGGCCATATCATATCACATCATACCATCCAAAAACAAGTTAGACGTCCTCTAATTTGTTGTTGCATGTTTTACGTGTCTGCTATGGGTATCTAGTAATTATTCTTACCTACGCAAAACCACAACGGTGATGTACAAGTTGCTATTTCACCTTCTACAAGGCACTCCTTTGTCGAAATCGATTCAACTAAAGTGGGAGAGACAGACACCCGCCAGTCATCTTTATGCAACAAAGTCACATGTCCGTCGATGGAACCTAAGTCTTCATCCCATAATACCGCTGAATCAAGAAAAGACTAAGGAGCGAAGCAATCTGAATATCAACGCCCACAAACTCCTTTGTGTTCTACTCGTGATCTCATCTATGCATAGACCTAGGTCATGATGCCATTGTTGGGGAATGTTGCATCGGAAACAAAAACATTTCGTACCCGCACACACAAGATCTATCCATTTTTTTGAAAAAATAGACAGCAGGAGAACCTCCTACTGCATCTTTGTATTACTGCAACAAAAGGGAGTTACATGTCATACACGTGGAGCCATCCTCGAGGTGAGGGTGGTGAGGGGGGATTAGAGCTATAGCTAAAGTTATACAAAAAAGTTATACAACAGAGTTAACAAGGGCTGTGATTAGATGTTTTTTCTTGTCTCCAGCCCTGTGTCTTAGGTTGCCTAAGTCTTCTTTGAGCCTTTTTTCCAGGAAGTGATTGTGGGAGGCACTCCCCTAAATAATTTATTGTTATGTTCTTTCCAGATCCCCCATGATGCTGTCAAAAATGTGTCCATGAACAAGGCACCCTTATGTTTTTTCTTTGCAACCTCCAACAGCTTTAGGCGATCATCATGAGTAGACGAGGAGATTTTTAGCGCCCTCCAGCATGTTTTGGAGAACTCGTAGTGGAAAAATATAGGTTCCACCATTTCTTCTGCCCGGGCATCACATAGGAGGCAGGTAAAGTTGGAACCTATATTATAGTGCCTCCTTTTGAGCATGTTTCTTGTGTTAAGTCTGTCTGAAAGTAGGAACCAGCCGAAGACTTTTAGCTTGGGAGTGTTGACAGTCTTCCACAACCAACTATACGCTTGGTGGACACGAACCTCCCAGAAGTAGTATGCATAGAAATCCTTGGTTCTGAATTCAGTCTTCCCCCATACATAGGACCACTCATCACGATCACTGCCTGCTAGGCGAACATCCATTATTGCTCTTTGCATCTTTCTCACCTCTTCATGTACCTTGATCGATAGCGGCAGTTGGAATGCCACACTTAGGTCGGTGATTTGCAAGAACTATCACGTTGAAATGTCTTCGTTTGTTGTATATGAGTAGGCTCGAGGGTAGGTTTCAGAGAAGATAGAGTTATTCCAGCAGTCCTTCCAGAAGAGGGCCGTGTCCCCATTGCCTATTTGGATGGTGGTGACACCTCAGAAAATGAGGCTAAGTTGCTTGACTTCCTACCACCAAAAAGAGCCGGAGGGGTCCAATGCATGCGGGATATTGGTTGCATAGTACGTGTCCCAGATCATGCGCACCCAAGGAACATCTTGTCGGTTGTAAAACTTATGCAAGAATTTCATTGGCATGGCATCATTTTGGACATGTAGATTGATCACTCCCAGCCCCCCATGCTTTTTTGGGCGACAGATTCTATCCCACGCAACCAGAGAATTGCATTTAATTCCTTCAACATTTTCTCTCCAGAGGCACGTGCTTATGATTTTATCAATCTGGTCAATAATCTTGGGGTGTAATCTGATTGTTCCCATGGTGAAGATGACTAGCGACGTGACTATAGAATTGATCAGGGCTATCTTGTCGGCATGTGACATCAGTAGGATTGTGGCCGACACTTTGCGTTCTGCTTTGCATACCATGGGTGTAAGATCCTATACTGACGGTTTTGTGGTTCCCAAGGGCAGTCCTAGGTACGTGAAAGGCAAGGACGCCACGAAATAGCCAAAGATTGACGCGATTTTCTGACAGAGATTAGATGCACCTTTGACTGGCACTAGCATAGACTTCTAAAAATTGATGCGATGGCCAATAGACTTAGCGTAATCGGTGAGGAAGTTCTTCATCGTTTGGGCTTGAATAGGGCAGGCAGGCATTATATTCAGCGTGCCATCGGCATACTATATGACTGGATAGTCCCCTTGGTTGTAATCATCCAGAGGGTGTTTGAGGAGCCGTTTCCTCACAGCATCATTCATCACTGTTTGTCGCAATTATGCCGCAAGGACGAATATCAAGGGGGATATCGGGTCTCCCTGTCGTACACCACATTTGCACAAGAATTGTCGTCCAGGGACTCCATTAAGCAGGACCAAAGATTTGCCAGGGGCAAAGATGCATCTAATCCATTTGATCCACTTGGTGTTGAAATCCATGTGTTGCATGACTTTTATCATCGCTTCATGATCGATAGTGTCAAAGGCCTTGGCAAAGTCTAGTTTGAGGAGAACTGTATCTAGTCTGGAGGCCTAGCACTGATGAATATATTCCAAGGCCCATGCGAGGTAATCATGAATTGATCTCCCCTTGATAAACCCATATTGATTGCGGTGGAACAATCGGGTGATAACTTTTTGGAGACGGTTAGCCAGAAATTTGGTTATGATCTTCAGACAGCAGTTGAGCAATGTAATTGGGCGGTAGTCATTCACTATTCCTGGGGAGTTTGTCTTGGGGATCAGAGTGATATGCCCATAATTCCATGATGGAGCCATCATGGAATTCAGAGCATATGCGATAGAAATCTTCCCTAATGATCGGCCAACATGCTTTAAGGAAGGCACCATTAAAACCATGTGGGCCGGGTGCTTTGTCAGTTGGCATTTCCTAAACTACCTTGGCAATTTCAGCGTGCGTGAATGGAGCAGTGAGTTGGTCCAAATGTGTGTTCTTGTCGATAAGGCTCTCAAGATCAAACTTCGTATCCTGGGGGGTTGAATTACCTAATCGATCTTTGAAGGCATCAAAAATTATGGATTCTTTCCCACTCTGATCATCGATAATATCACCATCTAGGGTTTTGAGAGTAGCAAGATAGTTTTTTCTCTATCTCTCCGTGGCAACTGTTTGAAAGAACTTCATATTTTCATCTCCGAATTTGATCCAACAAATCGTGCAGCGCTTCTTCAAGGACTCCATTTGATAGGACAAAAGCCTTAGGAGGTGCTTCTTTAGAATTGTCCTAAAATTGGTCTCAGGTGTGGTCAGATTTCTTTTTTGTTCGAGAGTGTCTAGTTCCAGGAGGGCTTTGTTTGTATTTTCAGTGGCAACTGTCAAACGGGATATGTTTTTACTCCACTTTCTTAAAGCAAATATGACCGCCTCAAGCTTTTGACACATGATAGATGTTGCATTGGCGTGTTTACCAAATTTGATGGGTGTGGCCCATGCAGCCGAGACTACGTCCATAAACCCTGGATGAGCAATCAAATATTGTTCAAATCTAAACATTTTACTCTTAGGTATATAGGTTTGGATGATAACATTGCAAGGGACATGGTCAGATATACGGCGACCTAGGGGTTTAACCACCGCGTTGGGATATTTAAGTGTCCAGTTGATCATGGTAAAGAACCAATCAAGTTGTTCTAATAGGGGATCATGATGCATGTTGCTCCAAGTGTACGACCGGCCTTTAATTAGTAACTCAATTAATTCCTAGGCTCGGATGAATTCATTAAAAGTGAACATGTCATGTACATTACCCCCAGGCCTGTTACGATTATCTGGCGATCGAATGTAATTAAAATCCCCTAGTATCAACTAGTCTTCATCTGATGGAAGAGCAAGATCAAATAACCATTTGGTGTAGTTTTCTCTAGCATCACCTTGGCAAGGCCCATAAACATTGATCAGTCCCCATTTTTTCGAAGATTGGGTAGAGGTGAACTAAACTCCTAAGCAAACGATTCAAAAAATATAACATCGCCCGAGAAGATCGAACTATTCCAAATCATGATAATCCCCCCAAAAGCCCCTTGTGATGGTACATATGCAAATTTATCAAAACATCGTGGGCAAAAGGATTTGAGTATGGTAATATCAAATGAGGGCATTTTCGTCTCTTGCAAGCAGATGAAAGCACATCCGCTCGACAAAATTGCATTTGATAGGGCAAGTTGTTTGTCAGAGGCACTAAGTCCTCGCACATTCCAACAGAGAACATTCCAAGTGTTAAAAAGCACCATTACTAAGGACGATTGCAAAGGAAATTAAGAAGAAGCAGCAGATGCTCCTCCCTGTTCCGGGTTAAGAGTAGCAGTGGTGAGCACTTCTGCAGGCACTGCACACAGCTGAACTCCAATCGCCTGAATTGCTGAGATGGTGGTCGGCGGAGGGATGGTAGGTGCATCTTTAGTGTTGTCAGCAACAATGAGAGGTGGAATATATTCAGTAGTGTCAGCATTGATGTTGGAAGCATTGCCTTTAAGAGCAGAAGGAATGACTTTGTCCTTGACCTTGGGTTTGATAACTCTGCTGTCAGTAGGCTGAGGGATTTTAAAGCCATCATACCTATTAGATCTTGTGCTGCGGCGTAGGTTGGAGGTATCAATAGGAGTTTTGTCTTTGCATCTCCCCTATCCATGAGAAGAAGTTGGTGCCAGAGGAGCAGAGGAGCTGTTAGACTGAAGATTGGCAAGCTCTACTAGATCAGCAAGTCCTTGTTCAGTGTGTTGCTGCACTTGGGGTGTGTCAATGTCCATTTCTGAAATTTGTTCAATGACAACAGAGGATCTGACAGTAGTGTCTGCACTTGTAACCTGATCAAATTGAAGACCTGATGCAGTTTGTGTGATAAGCACATGGACTTGTAGATGTTCGTGCCGCATGCCATATCCTCCATTCCAAGGACCCACTGAGGCCATCATGGGCTGGAGGGCATTGAAGATGAAGCTGTTAAGCCGTTGGCATGGAATTGGGTTTGTGAGAAGCAGGTTCATAATTTGCTCCCCTTGGGTAGTCAGTCCAAAACGAAGTCCCTATTCATGCAAATCTACAGTGAGTGAGATTGCTTCCACTACATTCTGCTGATTGTGAACTACCAGAAGCAGATCATCTGTCATTATGATGTGCAATTCTGAGTCCTCAGAATTGACTTTGTCAAATACAGTAATGGAGTCGTTCCATGCATCAACAACATTGTCCACTATATTGTTCTCTAGGGTAACACCATGTTGCACAGTTAGGCCTTGAGCTCCCAGCCAGGCTTGGAAGTTCATCAGGTGTGAGGGGAGCGGAGGTGGTGGCAGCACAGGCCAAGCACCCCCCCAGCATCCACCTAAACCTGACTGTCCATGTTCTAATTAGCCGGAGCAGCATTTGGTGGAGCAGCATTTTGTACAAGCCAATTATGGACCTGTTGTTGATACAGCTGCTCAGCCGTGAGGTCAGGCCCAAATTGGGGGTGAGGGTTGCCATTTAGAAGCGGCGGCTCTTCACCTGCAGGAGTAACTTTAGGCAACAAGGCATTCCAATCATTACTTCTCAGTATTGTGACTTGAACTGTCCAACAATCTCTGGCCCCTCCCAATTGATAGACTACAAAGCTTTTGGGAATGAGCCTCATATGAATGAGCCTGGCATGGATCGAGGTGCACCTTCTATCTTGCCTAGAGTTGTACTAAGAAACAAGAGATCCAAACCCCCCAACTGACTTGTTCATGTAGTGCTCTGTTTGATAATTTTAAGGGAAACCAAAGTACATTAACCAAAGCTCGAGTCCAAATGTGGTGGTGCGCCAGTTGAGCGCAGCATTGTGAGGCACAAAGGTGATTAGAAGATCCTCCTCCTCAAGCTCAAGAGGTGTTGCTACAGCAGTATCTCTCATAAACTCATCCAGAAATCCAAACAAACCAACACCAAAAGGATGATCACTTGACTCAGTTGTGAAAAGTTGAGATTCATGGAGCAGACCTTGAATGATGTCGCGGATGGCGGCCCAGCGATGCAGCGGTACATAGTGGCTGGTCTATGCAATTGCCGAGAAATCATGGTTGAGGGGGGGATGCACCACCATGACGCTGTGTAAAACTCGGTCCGCCGGTCCAGGTTCAATGGTGAAGCCGGTGGGAGGAATGAAAGAGGGTTGAGAGGGTAGTTCACCATGAGAGCTAGACTAGAGGAGGGAGAAGGTGGCAAGTGCTGGATTGGTGCTGCTGGCAGTGTGGTAGTTGTTTGGGAAATCGATGAGGAAGGCGGAACGTGAGGGGCAGAAATGTTCTTTTGGATTTGGGGACCCAGCGCCATATTTTCTTCGACCTCAATTGTTGGCATGACCGCTCCACGTGTCTGTAGTTGCCACACGAAGAGCATCGAATCACTGATTTTTGCAGAGAGATAAAATTATGATCTTTACTCGGGGCAGAATATCCATTTGGATTAAAATGGCTTCCAGAAAGAGAGGTCTTTCCTTTTGATAGACAATTAGCAGCCTTATGATCAGGAGCCGAGAAGTTAATGCAAATAATACAAGATCTATCCATGGTAATGGGCACTATGAGAAGAGAGATCGGATCCACATACCCTTGTAGATCGCTAAGTGGGAAGTGTTAAGAAACGCGATTGATGTAGTAAAACGTCTTTGCGATCCAAATCGCAATCAATCCGGCGATCCAATCATGATCCGTCCCGATCTAGCGTTGAACGGACGACACCTTAGCGTTCAGCACACATACAACACGATGATGTCTCTATCTTCTCGATCCAGCAAGCGAGGTCAGAGTAGTAGATGAGTTCTCCGGCAAGACGACGGCGTGATGGTGGCGGTGGTGGTGCTATCCCGATAGGGCTATGCCTAGCGCTACCGAAACCACGAACAGAGGAGAAACAATCTAGGGAGAGAGAGGGGCGCCAAGGGCTTCATGTGTGCTCTTGGTGTGCCCCTCCACTCTATATATTGGTGGAGGTGCGTCTCCCCTCCAAGACCTAGGACGCAGCCAAGGCTGAGGAGTTGGACTGCTCGTCCAATTCCCTCACTTTCCATAAAAAGGTGGACTTTCCACCTCTCCCAAGCCACATGGGCCTTGAGGGACTTGTGCGCCTAGCCTAATAAGGCCAGGGCATCTCCCCTCAGCACATGCAAACCCTTGGGACGTGGTGGAACCCTTGGTGGACTTCCGGACTTCTCCGGAAGTTTTCGGAACCTTCTAGAAGCTTCTCGGTATAATATCGGAAAAACCCGAAACTTTTCCGGTAGCCAAAATATGACTTCCCATATATAAAACTTTACCTCTGGACCATTCTAAAACTCCTCATGACGTCCAGGATCTCATCCGGGACACCAAACATCCTTCGATCACCAATATACATAACTCAACAATACCAAATCGTCACCGAACATTAAGTGTGCAAACCTTACAGGTTTGAGAACTATGTAGACATGACCGAGACAACTCTACGGTCAATAACCAATAGCGGGACATGGATTCCCATATTGGTTCCTACATATTATACGAAGATCGTTACCGGTCGAACCATGATGTCAAGGATTCAGACAATCCTTTATGTAGTTCCCTTTGTCCATCGGTATGTTACTTGCCCGAGATTCGATCGTTGGTATCTCCATACCTAGTTCAACCTCATTACCCGCAAGTCTCTTTACTCGTTTCATAATAAGATCCCATGACTAAATCTGTAGTCACATTGCTTGCAAGCTTCTTGTGATGTTGTATTACCGAGTTGGCCCAGAGATACCTCTCCGTCATACAGAGTGACAAATTCGAGTCTCGATCCACACCAACCCAACAAACACCCTCGAAGATACCTGTACAGCACCTTTATAGTCATCCAGTTACGTTGTGACATTTGATACACACAAGGCATTCCTACAGTGTCAAGGAGTTGCATGATCTTATGGTCGTAGGAACAGATACTTGACATGGATAAAGTAGTAGCAATAAACTAACATGATCAACTGCTATGCTTACGGTTGGGTCTTGTCCATCACATCATTCTCCTAATGATGTGATCCCATTATCAAATGAGAATTCATGGCTATGGCTACGAATCTTAGATCAACAAGCTAGTCTAGTTGAGGCTTACTAGGGACACCTTGTTGTCTATGTATCCACACATGTATTTGAGGTTCCAATCAATACAATTATAGCATGGATAATAAACAATTATCATGAACAAATAAATATGATAATCACTAATTTATTATTGCCTCTAGCGAATATTTCCAACGGCCTTCCATACCAACACTTTCCAAAGGAATTTATTTTTTGACAACATAAAGTAAAAAAATCATTTTGGGACTGGGCATCCCTATTACCGTTGTACTCTCGTGCAATGACAAGTGAATAAACACTCATCTTGAGAATAGCATGTCTAGCATGGAAACATATAGTCACCCCCAACCATTTTATTAGAGGTATGAGCACACAAAAAGTAAAATTTGTTTTGAAAATTAGAGATGGCACATACAAATTTGCTTGGAATGGTAGGGAAATGCCGTATATAGGTAGGTATGGTGGACTCATACAAAAAAACTGGTTTAAGGATTTTGGATGCACAAGTAGTATTTCTACTTAGTACAAGTGAAGGCTAGCAAATAGATTGAGAAGCATCCAACCAAGAAACAAAAAATCACATAAGCGAGCATTAAGCATAACTAACACCAAATAATGCACCATAAGTAGGATGTAATTTCGTAGCACAATTATTGACTTTCGTGCTTACATAGGGAATCACAAATCTTACCATCAATGTTATTACTAAGCATAATTACTCACCAACATAACTCACATATTACTATTGTCATATCTCAAAACTATTACAAAGAATCAAGTTTAATTTGTCCAATGATCTTCATGAAAGTTTTTATTTTGTCCCTCTTGAATATCTATCACTTTGGGACTAGTTTCGTAAATTGCAATTGCTTTTGACAAGCTCACATGGATATAATTGAAGATCATGAGCAAAAAAGTTTCATCTCTCAAAATCATATAAGTGAAGCATAAGAGTATTTCTTCAAAATTACTAACTCTCAAATTAATATAAGTGAAGCATGAGAGCATTTCTTCAAATATGTATAAGCACGCCGTGCTCAAAAGATATAAGTGAAGCACTAGAGAAATTCCATAGCTCAATAGATGTAAGTGAAGCATTAAGAGCAATTCTAGCAAATCATAGCATAATTTTGGCTCTCTCAAATAGGTGTGTGCATCAAGGATTAAAACCAAATAAAGCAAAGATACAAGCCGCTCCAAGCAGAACTCATGATATGTGACGAATAAAAATATAGATCAAAGTAAAATACCGATGGTTGTTAGAAGAAAGAGGGGATGCCACTCGGGGCATATACCCAAGATTAGTTTCTTGTTACTCTTTGGATATTACCTTGGGGTGCTGTAGCATCCCCAAAGCTTAGGCTCTTACTACTCCTTATTCCTTCATCCATCGCGATCTCATCCAAAACTTGAAACTTCAATGACACAAAACTTGACAAAATTCCCGTGAGACCCATTAGTATAATAAAGCAAATCACCACTCTAGGTACTATTGTAAACCCATTAATATTTTATTATTGCATTATAGCTACTATATTTTAACTTTACCATGACTTATACCCCCCCAATACAAGACATAGATTCATCAAAATAAGCACACGATGCAACAAAAACATAATTTGTCTCAAATAAAACAGTCTGTAGTAATCAGTACTCTAGCCATACTTCTGGAAATCTAAAAATTCTGAACAATTAGGACAATAAAAAGAATTTGTATAGAAATATTGTGCTAAAGTTGAGATCATTATCACATTCCAGTAAAAAATGAAAATCCGTGTACTGGGAATTTTTTTGATTCGGATTCAACATTGTTTCTACTCATCTTATGGATCATCCTAAAGGCTTTACTTGGCACAAACACTAAATAAAACATAAAAACACGATCATAACATAAGCATAATTGTGAAATCACTCAAAACATAAAGGAAAAGATAACATAAATTTTATTTATTGGGTTGCCTCCAAACAAGCGCTTTCTTCATAGCCATTAAGATACGCTTGAAATTTCAATGATGCCCTCATGAAAGATAATAGTAGCAACACAAAGAGAGCATCATGAAGCATATGGAAAACACACTTAAGTCTAACATAATTCCTATGCATAGGTATTTTATAAGCAGACAAATTATCAAGGCAAGAAAAAGTAGCATATGGAAGGAAGAGGAAAGTGACAATAGCAATCTCAACATGAAAAGAGGTAATTTAGTATCATGAAAATTCTACAACCATAATTTCCTCTCTAATAATAATTACATGTAGGATCATAATCAACTTCAACAATATAGCTATCCTAAACAATACTCTCTTTATGATCAACATGTATAAAGTTTTTATCATCTTCCAAAATAGTGGGATTATCATCAACTAAAGTTATGACCTCTCCAAACACACTTTCGATACTACTGCAAACATAATTATCAATAAAATATTCATACTAAATAAATTTTCCAGATCATAAGAAGCATTATCACCCCAATCATGATCATTGCAATAAGAAGTGGACATGACAAAATTATCATCCCCAAGCTTATAGTTTTTCATATCATTAACATAATTGACAATAATAGAGTTTATAGTAACATTATTGCAATCATAATTTACAAAAAAGGAGCTATCATGAATCACCTTATAAATTTCTTCTTTCAACACTTCATCAAAAATTTCAGATTCATGATTTTCAAACAAAACTTTATGGAAATAATCAAGTGCACTCAACTCACTAGCAATTGGTAAATCAAAATTTGGTCTTTTGAAAAGATTATCAAGTGGATGAGGATCCATATCAATAGATTTTTAGCAAGCAAAGATGCAAGCAAATAGAAGCACATGGCAACACAAGCAAAGATAGCAAACAAGAGATCTGATGAGAAAAAGGCAAACGAAAAAGAGAGGGCGAATAAAACGGAAAATTTGTGAAGTGGGGGAGAGGAAAATGAGAAGCAAATTGCAAATAATGTAAATTTCAAGGATGTGAGATTTGTGATTAGGAACCTGGTAGATGAGATTGCTTCTTTCCCAAAAATGGGGCCAGAAATTCCTTTGACGTGGCTTGAGACTACGTTAGTATTTCCCCAAAGAGGAAGAGATGATGCATCATATCGACAGTAAGTATTTCCCTCAGTTATGAAACCAAGGTATCAATCCATAGAGGAAGATCATGCACCCGCCTAAGCAGCACCTGCCCACAAATAAAAAAATACTTGCAACCCGATGCGAAAGAGAGGTTGTCAAGCTCTCTACAGGAAAAATATAGGTTAGGTGATGATAGTTTTGGCAAATAGATCTCGCAAGAACACAAAGTAAAATAAGTAAACAAAAATAGCAGCAAGTATTTTTGGTATTTTCGATTAATAGATCTGAAACAAAATGGGAAAATAGTAGATCGGAAATCAATATGTTGGAAAAGTAGACCCAGGGGGCGTAGGTTTCACTAGTGGCTTGTCTCATGAGTATAGCACACGGTGGGTGAACAAATTACTGTTAGGTAATTGATAGAAGATCAAATAATAATGATGATATCCAGGAAATGATCATTATATAGGCATAACATACAAGATAAGTAGACCAAAACGATTATGCATCTACCTCTATTAATCCACACATCGACTGCTATCCAGCATGCATCTAGTGTATTAAGTTCATGGGAAAACGGATTAATACAATAAGAACGGTGACATGATGTAGACAAGATCTATTCATGTAGGAATATACCCCATCTTGTTATCCTTAATGGCAACGATACATGTGTGCCTTGATGCCCCTTCTGTCTCTGGGAAACAACACTACAAGATCGAACACGTCACAAAGCACCTCTTCCCATGGCAAGAAAAATCGATCTAGTTGGCCTAACTAAACCAAAGATTCAAAGAAGAAATATGATGCTATAAGTAATCATGCATATAAGAGATCAAACAAGACTCAAATCATATTCATGGATAGAAACTGATCATGAACTCAAAATTCATCAGATCCCAACAAACACACAACAAAAGTCATTACATCAAATAGATCTCCCAGAGACCATTGTATTGAGAATCATAAGAGAAAGAGGAAGCCACCTAGATACAGCCTACGGACCCGTAGGTCTATGGTGGACTACTCACGTATCATCGGAGAAGCACCCATGAAGATGGTGCACCCCTTCATGATGGTGCTAGATTGGATCTCGAGGTTTTGGAACTTGCGGCGACTGGAATTGTGTTTTGTTGACTCCTCTAGGGCTTTTTGAATATTTGGGAATTTGTAGGGTGAATAGTCGGTTGAGGGGAGTCCCGAGGTGGGCATGCTTCACCAGGCCATGCCAGGGGCCTGTGGCGCTCCCTGGTCGAGGGTCGTCACCCTGGGCCCCCTCTCTGGTGGTTATTTGGCCCGTGGCGTTTGGGATCCATTTGGTACCGATTTTCTGCAAAGGAAAAAACAAGCGAAAACAGCAATAGGCACTTTGGCATTATGTCAATAGGTTAGTACCAATAAATGATGTGAAGTTGCTATAAAATGATTGTAAAACACCCAAGACTGATAATATAACAGCATGGAACAAGCAAACATTATAGATACGTTGGAGACGTATCAGGCCTCGGCTGATCAACACGATGTAGTCCTACCTAGTCTCAATAGAGAGGTCAACACATTGGTCTAAATCCTAAGTGCTCAGGGGTCATGGTCCCATCACCCTTTGCACTCATGCATGTTACGAGGATGACCGGTGTCAGTCCTGGCACCTCTTTAAACAAACCAGGTGCTTACGCGGGGCACCCGGGTGCGTACCGCTCACTACGACATCTGAAGAGCTTTCGGGTGAATGTATGATGCAGAGTGCCCATACTGATTCCCGCATGCTGGTCAGTGCGAAAAAGGCTAGAGGCCTACTCAGATGACATATCTAACCCTGTTAGTGTCTTGGTAGCGCATCGTGATGATCATTCATCCACGATCTTTGGTCCCATTGCCACGTATCCCAGACTTACGACAAGGGCTTAGAATTCCTAGCCCCATCGCGTAATTATGTTGCGGGCACCTTCCTAGTCAACCTAACTACACATCACTCGTGGGTACCTTTCGGGGCCCACCCGTCTTTCACATTTCCCTCGCTGGTACCCATCAGGGTCGACCCATCTTTCTCATGGTTTTCTGGTGAAAGTCAAACTAACCATGTGTCCACACATTAAGGGGGAAACTGAGGAATCACCCTTGATGGATTCCACTTGATGTAACCATCAAGGTGACTTGGGAGGAATCACCCTCAAGGGTTCACACTTGAGGTGTTGCACGACAGAGTCGTTACCGAAAGTGGGGAGGGAGGAATCACTCTCAGTATCCATGACCAAGTAGCTACACTACAGAGTTATCATCAGGAGTGCGTTGCAAGGTATCACCCTCAGCACTCTATAGTAGCTCTGTAGAGTCATACAACTAGGGGAGTGAGGTGATGTGTCGGGATGAGGCTCATCGATCATGTTGATCGAGTCTTCAATTATGAAGCAGGGGCAACAGGGGCAAGGTGAGGGGTCATTGGTGGATCACTAACCAACCTATACTAAGCATATAGGATAGACAAGTAAAGTACAACAACATGTTACAAGAATAGGATATGCATTAGAATAGGAGCTATTAACAACAGTAGCAAAATCTAATGCAAGCATGAGAGAGAAGGAATGGGCCATATAGGAATGATCAAGGGGTTTTGCTTGCCTAGATACTCTGCGGTAAGTGGCTGAACTCAGTGGTGTAGTCATACCTGGCAGTAGTGTCAGTCTCGGTGTCTACCGGAGAGAAGAGGGGGGAGAAACAATAAATTTAAAGAAAACAAATGCATCATCATGCATTACGTGGAAATATGCAATGCTAGGGGTGGACTAACGTAGTGCTATGAGACGTCTCAAATGTATGTACTTTTCCAAACACTTTTTCTCTAGTTTCGGACTCTAATTTGCATGATTTGAATGAAACTAACCCGAACTAACGTTGTTTTCAGCAGAATTAGTGTTATTTTTGTGCAGAAATAAAAGTTCTCAGAATTGTACAAAACTTTTTGTGAATTATTTTTGGAATATAGAATGAATTATGGAGAAAGAACTGACAAAGGGAAGCCGCTCCAGGATGGCTTGTGGGGCCCACGTGGCTCCTCCAACCCTAATTCCAGTCCTATAAAATCACATCTCCGGAGAAAAAATTAGAGAAGTTTTCATCGCGTTTTAGGAGACGGAGCCGCCACCTCCTGTTCTTCCTCCAGACGGCTGATCTGGAGCCTGTTTTGGGCTCCGGAGAGGGGAAATCATCGCCGTCGTCATCAGCAAGCGTTGTTCATCAACACCATCATGATGCTCACCACTGGGAGTGAGTAATTCCTTTATAGGTTTGTTGGACGATGGTGGGATTGGATGAGACTGATCATGTAATCGAGTTTTGATCCCTAGTATCCACTATGTTCTGATATTGATGTTGTTATGACTTTGCTATGCTTAATGCTTGTCAGTAAGGCCCGAGTGCCATAATTTCAGATCTGCACATATTATGTTTTCACGAATATATGATTGATTTGGATCCTATCTTGCAAGTTGTATGCGCCTATTACGTGGCTTGATCCGCATACCCCATGGTGACAATAATCGGGATCCTTTCCGGTGATTGCCATAGTTCGAGGAGTTCATGTATTCACCATGTGTAAAAGCTCCGGTTCTCTATTGAAAGGAGGCCTTAATATCCCTTAGTTTATAATAGGACCCTGCTACCATGAGAGGGTAGGAAAAAAGATGTCATGCAAGTTCTTATCACAAGAACGTACGACTATATACGAAATACATGCCCACATTATATTGATGAATTGGAGCTAGTTCTGTGTCGCCCTAGTGTGTAACTATTACATGATTGATGTCATCTACATCATTGTACATCACCGATCCACGTGCCTACACTTTACATATACTGAATCTCGCTATGTTACTATTGCTACTGTTACTATCACACTTGCTACTTAATTGTTGTTCTCAGTACTGTCACTATTATTGCTACTCCTACTATTTGTCATGCTACTAAACTTTTGCTGCATAGAGATATCCCAGGTGTGGTTGAATTGACAACTCAACTTTCAAGGCAAATAAATATTCTTTGGATCCCCTTGCGTTGAATCAATAAATTAGGGTGAAATACTACCCGTGAAGACTGTCACGATCCCCTATACTTGTGGGTTATCAAGCCCTTTTTCTGGCGCCATTGCCGAGGAGCATAGCTCTTTTTATTGTGTTAACTTGAAGGATATACTTGCTACTATGAAGAATCTAAAATATAATTGAACTAAGATTGTCCCCTCTTGCACGAGAGGAGGTAAGGAACTGCCATCTAGATCTTCTTTTGATTCACCTACTGTTTTGAATCAGCTTGTTACACCACCACATGTTGATCGTCCAGATAGGTCACATGATCTTGATGATGCTATTTCTGAAATTAATTATGATACTACTACTACGTTCAATGAAAATGAAACTGTGCCACTGAGTGAATTATGGAATGATCATATTGCTAGAGTTAGCAAACTTGAAAATGCTAAAACTGATGAAGACTTTGAACCACCTGTTACACCTCGCTCACATAGTAGATATGAATTGCCTTATGTACCTGTAGGTTATGTTATGGATGGTGAGGTACCTAGGGACTTTATTTCTTGTGAAAATAGAGATGATACGAAGAAATTACTATGCAAACTGAAAGGAAAACCTATGATGGAGAAAATGAAACATGATCCTAAATCTGCGGCTTCTCCTACATTTGTCACTGATAAGGACTATGAATTCTCTATAGACCCTAAACCAATTCTTATAGTAGAGTCTGATCCTTTCCATGTTTATGAAAATGAAATTGTTTTCGAGCATCTTGTGAAACTAAATGATATTGCTGCTTTGTTTACCGATGATGAAAAGATACGCTGCTATTATATCCTTTAGGTTTTCCATTTCTCGGTAAAATGCGAGGCCAAGGAATGGTTGCTTTCTCTGGCTCCTGGTTGTATGCATAGTCCCCAAGATATGCTTTATTACTTTTCTGAAAAATATTTTCCAGCTCATAAGAAACAAGCTGCTTTATAGGAAATACTTAACTTTGTGCAAATTGAAGAGGAGAATCTCCCTGAAGCTTGGGGAGGCTTCTCCGGTTACTTAGAGCTTTGCCTGATTTCCCTCTTAAGAAAAATGAAATACTTGATATCTTTCATAATGTACTAACTGATGCTTCTAGGGACTTCCTAGATAGTTGCGTTGGTCGTGTTTTCAGGGAAAGGACTGTTGGACAAGATGAACAACTATTGAATAACTTATTGCAAAATGTTTATGATTGGATACTCCCTGAACCACCGCGGGAATCAATTCAAAAGAAGATAGGTATTCTATTCCTAAGGGATGAAGATATGCAAGAAGCAAAAAAGAACTATGAGAGAGAAAGGCATTAAAAGTGAAGATGTTAACAAATTACCACCTATTGAAGAAATACATGGAAATGACACCTGAACACAGGTAGTAGAGGTAAATTCTCTCCGCTCCTTTAATGAAATTGTTATACCTTATACTAAAACTCCTAGTCAATGCATGGATGAATTTGATAATTACATCGTTAAGCAAGAACACTTCAATAATTATGTTAAGGATCATTTAAGAAGTAATGACATGATGATAGACCGTTTGAATGACTTAATATTTACAATTGCAAATGATGTGAAAGGTCTAGGCAAGCATGTTTCTATGGTTCACACCCAACTAGACCAAGTAGCTAAGTCAGAAAACGATTTGCTTGCTGAAATAAATAATAATATGAACGATCATGTTGTTAGAATAATGACTGGAGGAGGTAGAATGACTCAAGAACCTCTTTATCCAGAAGGTCACCCTAAAAGAACCGAACAAGTTTCTCAGAACATTAATGAAGATGCACCTAGTTCATCTAAGAAGAAAAAGAAAAGGAAAGATATAATGAACTTGCATGCTTCTAGCGAATCGGTTGAGAAACATAATGAAGTTTTTATTTCTGATGCTGAGACACAATCTAGTAGTGAACATACACCTAGTGATGATAATGATGATGTTCACGTAGATGCTCAACCAGATGATAACAAAGAAAATGATAATGACGTGGAAATGGAACTAACGGGGTTATTACCCCTAGGTATGCCAAAGCAATGGGGTCATTCCCCTCCCGCCTCAAAGAAGAACAACGCGGACCGACGGGTCGTGGCCGGCTGGAAAACGTCCGGCTTGAGCCGACACCGGCTAGCGCCCCGGACGGCTGGTCAAGGAGCCGGCTCGACCCGTGGCCGACTGGGCACGGCCGGCTGCTTCTGGGCCGCCTCCTTCGTTGACCCTGGGATGGACATGCGACGTCCCATCCCTCTGCGCACGGGCACGGCGACACGACGGGCGACCCTGTGGCTACAGTGGCCACTGACGCATCGCAGCGCATGGCTACAGTCCGGCCGTCCCAGCCGCTGACTTCAGCGAGCGCGATCGGGCGAGGGAACATTGCCGGCACGCCCTCGCCCACTTGATTACCTGTCTCGACGTGGCTACAGTACCACCGGCCGTACCGGAGACCTCGGACAACTGGTGCTAGATGACGCCTCCCGGGCAACCCGTGCCATGGCAGGTAGGCAAGAGCAATCATAGAGCCGGCTGGCAGGCCCCAGCGGGGGATAGGACTGCACAGCCGGTACACACCATGGACGATGCGACGGCGCAAAGGGTGGGACCCCTTGGCCAGTCGGAGAGACTGCCAGCCGGGTCCCTCCACCCTGTACTTTAGATATATTGTAGAGTCGGGGGGTTGGCCTATAAAATCCCCGAGCCCCCATGCAGCGGGGACGATCAATCACACCCGCACACCGCAGAACTCCCAAAACCCCTCTAGTACCAGAGGAAGACGAGCCGACTGCTCCTTCTTCCTCCTCTAGACACAGCTCTAGGAGCACCCTTGTACGCATATCCATCCATCCAACTAAACCAAGCAGGACTAGGGGTTGTACCTCCCTCGGAGGGCCCCGAACCTAGGTACATCGTGTGTCATCACCGCTTGTGCTCAATCTCACACCTGAAGCCCGTCGGCATCCTCCGGCCCCAACCACCTATGATAAGCCACCCTATGGCATCTGCGTGAGAAAACGATGACAGTTGGCGCCCACCGTGGGGCCGTACGCGGCGCCGGGCAGATTCATGCTCCGAGCGGGACCCCTCGCCATTCCCCATCGTCGCCGCACGTCCAGGCGAAACCATGGGATCGTGGGGCTTGCTTCGGTATGCCCTGCGGACGACTCTGCCGACCTCACGGCCGATATCGACGCGCTCACCAAGTGCTTCGGCAAGCTCAGCCTCGCCGAGGCTTCGTCCGCGGGCGTGTACCCCGGGCAGGTGCTCGTGTGCGCCGATCCTCCCACGGCCATGGGAGCACTCGTTGCGACCCAGCCTAGCGGCTCCCACGGTCACGTGGGGGTGTTGGTCGTCGTCTCCTCCACCTCCTCCGGACGCGCGCGGACCGCGGCGGATGCCACCGCGGCCCGTGTCGGCACCTCCGATCCGCTTGGTGTGGCCCTCCAGGGCTTGAGCACCCCTATCGCCCCAACGAGAAACCCCGACTCATGTTCAAGGACGCCACCGCCCTCGCGGCGACGTGGCGCTGCATGGAGGCCGCCCAGCGGGAATATGCTTCCTCCTACGGTCTCACCCCGACTGGCACCGAGCCCAGTCAGCGTGGGGCCGTACATGACCGCAGCCGCGTAGTCACCGAAATCCTTGGTGGCAAGATGCCCATCTACGACACACCCATAGCCAACTTGCGGGACCTCAAGGTGGCCTACGCGGATTTGGCCACCTTGGAGGTTAAAGAGTGTGTCACTCACGAGCACCACATCAAGGAGATCAGCGACGCTGCCTACGCGCAGCAGCGCCTGCTCGCGTCGGGCGGCACCACCACTGGAGGCCCCCGGCTCGAGCGCGAGGGCACGGGGACTGCAGGCCGTCAGCCGGCTCACCATTCCAGCTCCCCTCGCGTCTCCAGCCGCTGGACCGGAACGAACAACCCCCAGCACTCTCAGATGCCGGAGAGCGAGCAGCCGACTGTTAGCAGCCGGCGCACCAACGACCCGCCTCACAGCTGGCTACGATTTGCTGTCCTTCCTGGACGCCTACTCCGGCTACCACTAGATCAAGCTAGACCCAGAAGACCGGCTCAAGACCTCCTTCATCCCTTTGGGGCCTACTGCTACATCACCATGTCCTTCGGCCTGAAGAACGCAGGCGCCACGTTCCAACTATGCATGCAGAAGTGCCTCCTGCCTCAGATAGGCAGGAACGTCCACGTCTATGTCGACGACATCGTCGTCAAAACCAAGAAGCACTTCAGCCTCCTCGACGATCTCCGGGAGACCTTCGCGAACTTGCGCGAGTACAAGATCAAGCTCAACCCAGAGAAGTGTGTCTTTGGCGTCCCGGCCGGTCAACTCTTGGGTTTCTTCGTGTCCGCCCGCGGTATCGAAGCTAACCCCAAGAAGATCGGTGTGATCGAGCGCATGCCCAAGTCGACCCGGCTCCGCGACGTCCAGATGTTCACCAGCTGCCTTGCCTCGCTTAGCCGGTTCATCACCCGGCTGGGGGAGAAGGCCTTGCTCCACTACGGGCTCCTTCGCAAGACGGCTCTAATCGAGTCGGGTCAAACCAAGAAGCTGGGCTTATTCGACTGGCCCGACGAGGCAGACGAGGATTTCCGCGACCTCAAGAAGGCTCTAACCCATGCGTCCATCCTGGCCGTGCTGGCTGAGAAGGAACCCCTGCTCGCCTACATCACGGCGACCACATGCGTCATCAGCGTCGTCCTGGTGGTCGAGCGGCCGGGGGAGGGCAAGTCCCTGCCGCTCAGGCGACCCGTCTACTACCTCAGCGAGGTCCTTTCTGCGTCCAAGAAAAACTATCCCCACTACCAGAAGATGTGATATGGCATATACCGCGCCGCCAAGAAGGTCAAGCAGAACTTCCATGAGCATACCATTACCATGGTGAGCACGGCCCCGCTCGGCGAGATCATGAACGGCCGGGGCTCCACCGGCCGGATCGCCAAATGGGTCATCGCCCTCATGGATCATGAGATTCGGTACGAGCCAAGAACTGCAATCAAGTCATAGGAATTCGCTGACTTCCTCGTCGACTGGGCGGAGACGGAGTTTGTCCCGCCTACCCCGGACTCCACGCATTGGCGCATGCATTTTGGCGGCTCGAAAATGAGGACTGACCTAGGTGCCGGCATAGTCCTCTCCTCCCCAAAGGGTGACCAGCTCAAATACACCCTCTAGATCCACTTTGCTGCCTCCAACAACGTGGCCGAGTACGAGGCCATCGTCTATGGCCTCCGGCTCGCCAAGGAGATCGACATCAGGCACATCCTCTACATCGGCGACTCCGACCACATGGTGCGGAAAGTCTCTGGCAAATGGGACGCTAGGGATGCCAACATGGCTAGCTGCCGCTTCCTCATACAATAGCTCACCGACTCCTTCGAGGGCTATGAGTTTCATCACGTCCCACGAGCGGACAACAAGGCGGCGGACGCGCTGGCGAAGATCGGCTCCACCCGGCAGACTATCCCAGCCGGCGTCTCCCTCGAGCAGCTACTCAAGCCGTCGATCAAGCCTTCATCAGAATCAGAGTCAATCTTCGTGTAGGCGGGCGTCGCTAGCCCATCGACGGCTCCGGCTGCCTCTCTGACACCTTCTCAACCGGCTCCCTAACCATCGGCCGTTCTGTCGGCAGCAATCGAGCTGGCGGTATTCGAGGCGGCCGGCTCCAGCAACGCGGCCGTCATGATGATCGTCGACCAGCTGGCCCCGGGGGCTGGCGAACTGGTCGCAGGGACTGATCATCCAGTCCCAGGGGCTGGCGAGCTGGTCCCAGGGGCTGGTCATCCGGCCCCGGGGGCTCCCGAGCCGGCCGTCGTCACGGCCCCCTCATGGGCCTAGCCCATCCTGGCGTTTGTCCTACGGGGCGAGCTGCCTCCGGACGAGGCTTTGGCAAGGCAAATCCAACGCCAGGCCACGACATTTGACATCATCATCAACAAGCTCGTCCACCGCAGCACCACCGGCATCTTCCAGCGATGCATCGAGCCAGAAAAGGGTTTGGAGATCCTCCTTGACATCCACCAGGGTGAGTGTGGGCAGCACGCCGCCTCCAGAACCCTGGTGGCCAAGGCTTTCCGCCACGGCTTCCTCTGGCCGAGTGCCCTCGAGGCGGCCAAGAAGTTGGTCCACGAGTGCGAGGGATGCAAACACTTCAGCACGCAGAGCCACCTGCCGGCAACAGCCCTCCAAACCATCCCCCTCTCATGGCCCTTCGCCGTTTGGGGGCTGGACATGATGGGCCCATTCAAGACCACTCGAGGCGACATGACGCACTTGCTGATAGTTGTCGGCAAATTCACCAAGAGGATTGAGGCGCGGCCAGTCAAGAAGCTGGACGGCCCCATGGCCGTCCGGTTCCTCGACGACATCACGGTGCGCTATAGCATCCCCCACAGCATCGTCACCGACAATGGCACGACCTTCTCTAAGGGCGCACTCGCGCATTTCTACTCCAAGCAGGGAATCCGGCTCTACCTGGCCTCAATCGCTCATCCACAGTCAAACGGTCAGGTTGAGAGGGCAAACGGCCTCATTCTGTGTGGCATCAAGCCCCGACTCGTGACCCCACTGGTAAGGTTGGACGGTTGCTGGATCAACGAGCTTCTAGCCGTCCTTTGGAGTCTCAGGACCACCCTGAACCGTTCAACCGGCTACACTCCCTTCTTCCTTGTGTACGGGTCCGAGGCGATCATCCCCACCAACATCGAGTCCGATTCGCCTCGGGTCGCCCTATACACGGAGAAGGACGCAAAGGAGGTAAGAGAAGACGGCGTCGACCTACTCGAGGAAGCTCGCAAATTGTCCTTGAGCCGGATGGCAATCTACCAGCAGAAGCTCCGGTATTACCATAGCAAGCGGATCTGGCCACTCTCCTTTCACGAAGGGGACCTGGTCCTCAGGCGGATCCAATGAACAGCCGGACAATACAAGTTGTCCTCCCCATGGGAGGGCCCGTTCATCAACAGCAAGGCATTACACAACAACACGTACTACCTGATAGATGCCTAGAAGCCACAAAAACGCAAAAGAGACGCCTCCGACGAGGAGACACAGCCCATGGAACGCGGCACTCCTCCGCCCATTCTACTGCTGAAAAAACCAATGTATGTATGTATCCTTACCCTTTTGGTCTTATGAATGCAAAGGGTGCCCCAGGTCGGCTCTTGGGGCATGCCCTATTTCGTTTCCTCCAAAAGATTCCTCGCTCACCGGCTCCCCGACCCGGCTCCCGGGCTCGGGGGCTCGCTGGCTGGTCTTAGGACGTTTCCCCCAGAAATTGGCTAATTAGTGTGAGCCAGCCAAACCTCCCTACCCCTACCAGCTACAGAACCGGCTCCCGGTTGTCCATCTAACGGGGCCTCAAGGTGGCAAGGTTTTGCTCACACGAAGAGTCAAACGAAAGGGGATCCCGGCTAGGCCCAGCTGGACCACCACCTCGCCTCTACCACTCTACTTATCCCAAAGAACACTCACGGCTCCTAAGTCCCGAACCGGCTCCCTTGAGGCGGACTCCTCGACCCAGCTACAGACTGGCCCCCGGCTGTCGGGCTGGTGGGGGTGAAACCTAAGGCGAAAAGGAGAAGGACCCAAAAAAACTAAGAGGGCAAAAAGGGATAAGGACGAGTCGGCAGGAGAAATAAGGCAAACACACTAGATTTCACAACACAAACGTTAAGACAAAAGTGGCCCACAGCTAGCATGGTTCATTACATAAACACCCCAAGTGGGTGGACTTGAGCATAACTTGCAGGAAAGGAAAAAGATAGACAAAAACGCCCAGGGGCTCAGGCCACTGGCGTGTCTCCAGCCAGCGTGCCCCCAACTGGCGCATCGCTGGGCAGCTCGACTCTCGCCTCACAGGTGGTTGCGGTCTTCGAAGAGGCCTTCACGGTCCCGGCCGTCTCACCGCTTGAGTCGGTGCTCTCTTCGGCGACCTCCTCGTCCGCTGGGCCTTGAGGGATGCCGAAGGTGTCTTCGGGCAGCGGCTCGCCATCCTTGCCAAACGCCGGTAGGAACTCGTCCGCGTCGACGTATGACGTGAGCTCATTGGCCCGGAGGATGAGGGCCGACTCACGGGCCTCCCGCTCCGTGGCCTACTCGTCGCGCATGGTGGCCAGCCGACCCAGATCGACACCTCGATACCACGAGGTGACGAACCGGAGGGCCATCTGCGCACCGGCCCGGGCAGCTGACGCCTTCCAGGCCTCGAGCCGGGCCATGGCCTGCTACAGTTACAAGGCCATGCGGTTTGCCGAAGCTCCCCTGTGGCTCAGCCATAGAGCGGCGATGACCTCCTTTGCAGTCGTCTTTAGCCGGTCCATGCTTCATTCCAGATGGGTTAGCCGGTACTCGATGGCAACACCAATCTCATCCACACCCCACGGGGCCTCCTGCTCAATGGAGCGACCCTGCTCCTGAAGGTACTCCCGATGCTCCTCAACGGCGCGCGCAGCGCGACGCTGATTCTCTGGGAAGCGCCCTAGGGAAAGAAGAAGACGAAGAAGAAAGAAAGGCAAATCAAAACACAAGAACCAGCG
Source organism: Hordeum marinum (assembly GCA_022496015.1). NCBI lineage: Eukaryota > Viridiplantae > Streptophyta > Magnoliopsida > Poales > Poaceae > Hordeum > Hordeum marinum. The sequence continues at coordinate 454,351,461 of CM039678.1, forward strand.
AAGGAAAAAAGCAACCGGCTGGAGAAGAGAAAGAAAGGCACTTACCCTCAATGGCGTCGTCCACCCAAGGGAGAAGTTGAGCGCCGCCCTCCGCTCCAACGCCACAGCCGCCTTTGACGCGGCAAGGGAGCCTCGGACCTCCGCGAGCATCCTCTCAAGGCGGATCACTTCGTCTTGGAGGGCGGCGGTCCTCCGGGTAGCATCAGCTGCCTCCTTGACAGCCGTGTCCCGGGCCACCACCTCCTTCGTCGCCTCGGCCTTGAGCCGGTCCTGGGCTCCCTCCCCATCTACCAACAGCGGGGCCAGCCGGCCCTTCTCCTGCGCGGCCGCCTAGACGTCTTGCGCCACCTGGTCCCGCTCGGAGATGATCCCGGTATTCTTGTCCTGAAGGGCGGTGAGGTCACATACGAGTCAAAGTTACAAGTGTCAGCCGTCTCCCGGGAGCAGCACTCCCCTCCTGCGAAGTTCAAATGGCCTCGCACGCGCGTTAGCTCCTCCTCCAAGCGGTGGAGGTCGTGTTTGTGACGGTCATGGATGGCGACCGCCTCCTCGAACAGCTTCTACCGCAGGGAGGTTCCCTCCTATCACGAGGACGCAAAGATCTGGGCATGCTCAAAAGAGATCCAGCCCGGCTGCCCGTCAGCCAGTCAGACGGCCCGCATCTCTTGGGCTACACCCAGAGGGTGCACTTGCGCACCCACACTAAGAATCCTAAGACAATGCAAAATGACCGTTCTTACCTCGGCACGCTATAGGGTGGCGTCTGCTGCCTCCACAAACCGGGCCAGCTCCTGCCGGCATCGGTCCAGGATGCTCCCAAAATCCTCGAGGGAGGGGACCGGTCCGCCCGCCTGGGGAGCCGGCAGGGCCGGCACGCGCGCCAGCGCTTCCCAATCTTGGAGTACCTCCTACATTGTTCGTAGGGTCCTCGAGGCTCGGCCGCCGTTGCCACTTGGGATCGCTGTAGCGCTGGCCGCCGGGGGCGGGTTGATGACGGCAAGGGTCCGGGAGTCGCCTCCCACCGGCCCTCCGCCCGACGCCATCGCCGCCTCTGCCTCCTGCCGCTTCGGCCCGACGATCGCAATGGAGGTTGCCTCCGTCTCCGTGGCCGCCGCCTATGGCGCCACCTTCGACGCTGCCTCCGGGGCCGTCGGAGCCTCCGGCACGTCGGCCCGAGCCGGCTTGGTCGCCGGCGGGGTCATGACCGGACCTCGGTCCGGGCTGCCTCGGGAGACGGCTCCACCATCGCCGCCCTCTCTTGGGCCGCCTCCTCCGCGGACGGAGGCACCGACGTTTCCATGGGTGCCCCTCGCGGCTTGCTCGATAGAGGCCGCGACATCTGGGTCGACTCCACCACTGAGTCAGACGCCCACAAGGGATCCATGGACCCCCTCCGCCTCCGGCTGCTCGAGGTTCCGGAGTGCAAGGCTCCTCCTAACGTGCCGGATTTAGAGGCTCCTCCTGCTGGGTGGCTGCATGCTGACGGGCCAGCTGGCTGGTGGCATCCATCGCATCCCCCGTTGGCTCCCCCTCGTGGAGCTCGATGGGGTTCCTGCGACACCCAAGGACCGGTCACCTACTAACTCGCGACCTAGAAAAAGAACAAACAAACGGAAGGAAGACTTATTCGGTGACAAGGGGAAAGGCCCGCTTGCCACCCGGCGTTGGCTTCCACGCCACCACCTTCACCCACTTGGCTACTGGCAGCGGGGCTGCTGGCCCCTCCTGGGCTGGCCTCTTCGTTCGGCCAGCTGCTCCGGCCGCCGGGTCTTGAGCCGGCTGCTCCTTGCTCCTCCGACCCTGGCGCGCTAAGGGAGGAGACTCGTTCAGAATCCTTATGTCATCGTCATCGTCGTTGTACGTCCAGTCCCTAATCCAAGGGGCAAGAGGGAACTCACCCGCTTCGCTGGGCTCCCCGGTCGTGCCGGATCCTCTAGCTCTGCTGGGGGTACCGGCTCGCGGGTCCACCGACTCGTCAGCTCCTCCCGAGGAGTCAACCTCTTCCTTCGCCCCCCCGTCTCATAGCCTTCAGAGTCGGACTTTTCACGCTCCGTACGGCGTGTTCTATCACACTACCAGCTGTGGTCAGTGTGACTAAGTAAGTTCTCCAATCGGCTACCGGCTGGGAAGCATCAAATGAAGGAAGGACAGCCTTGACGAAAGACTTACCAGGGGGGCGGTTGATGCGGTCGTACGGCTCCATGCTGATGGAGCATGACGCGGGCTTCAGCTTGAACGTCGTAAGGACGTTCATCCGCTTCGCCACCTGAGCCGGCGTCAGATCAACGGTGGACAGGCGGCAGGGGTCGTGCCAGCCGGACATGTCGCAGATCCGGTGCGGCCTCGGCTGGAGGGGCAACACCCGACGCGAGATGAACGCCGCCACCAGATCGACGATGACCAGACCCTTGGAGCTCTTCAGCAGCGTGAGCCGGCCGATCTCCTCCAGGGCCACGCCGCTCGAGGCAGCCGCCAACCAGTTCATCTGGCTGGACTACACGTCGATGAACGGTGGCAGTCGGATGTAGTCCGTGTTCGGGTTAGCGTTCTTCACATAGAAGAATGTTCGGTGCCACCCCTTGACGGAGTCGATGAGAGAAAGAGGGGGAAGTGCGCGATGCCACAACAGCACACCACCGTGCTCCCGTAGGCACTAACTTTAAACGGCTTGAGATAGAAGAGCGTGTTGAAGAAGTCAATGAAGGGGAGAATGCGGAGGTACCCCTCGCATAGCGTCACAAAGGCAAAGAGATACAAGATCGCATTGGAGCTGAGATGGTGCGGCTGGAGGTCGAAGATATCAAGAAAAAGGCGGAAGAAGAGACTCATTGGGAGCCCGAAGGCCTGGGAGAAGTGCTAGAGGCACACGGCTTGTTCCCCTGGCTGTGGTGCCGGCGCCAGCTCGTCGCCTGGCGCGCGCGCCACCACTCCCTCTGCCGACGGCAGCTTGCGCGCATGGCAGAGCTTCGCAATATCAGCCTCTCCGACGATGGAGCCGACCCAGCTCCCTCTGCGTCCGTCAGCCATCTCGGTGATAGGGAAGCTCATGGGCACAAATGCGGCCTCGGGCACGGTGACATGCGAGGGGGCGAGGAGGACGAAGAAGAGCAAGAAGATGAATAGCAAGAGAGCAAGCGGGGTGCGGGTGTCTCCGCCCGCCGCCCTCCCTCCCTTCTATAGGGAAGGCCACGACCGGGGGACGTGGGATTAACTGTGCCCACTTCCCTAGAAACCCCGCGCGCGTGGGTGACCCCACGCAATAACGGCCGCTTCGGGGGGCAGAGGATCCCGACTTACGCCCCGAGGCCTACCGGTCTACGATCGGGACCTAGCGGGCTAGGCCCAGTCCGACGTCCCGTCTCCCCCACGTGTGCAGGGCCTGCCGCATCATTAATTGCCGCGTGGTGCGCGGCGAGCCGACGTGGGTCCCGGGGCGACGCACCGGTATCCGAGGCGTCGGATCCAATGGACGATCCGGCTGCCCTTTCGGCTTCGTGCCAGAGGTGGGTAACGCTGGGGGGAAGCCGCCGGCTCCCCTCCGTCCACCGGACGTGGGCCCCCACTGGCTTCGGGAACTACTAACGGTGTTATTACCCCTAGGTATGCCAAAGCAACGGGGTCGTTCCCCTCCCGCTTCAAAGAAGAACAACGCGGACCGACTGGTCATGGCCGGCTGGAGGACGTCCGGCTCGAGCCGATGCCGGCTGGCGCCCCGGACGGCTAGTCAAGGACCCGGCTCGACCCGCGGTCGGCTGGGCACAGCAGGCTGCCTCTGGGTTGCCTCCTCCATTGACCCTGGGATGGACATGCGACGTCCCGTCCCTCTGCGCATGGGTACGGCGATACAACACGACCGGCACGACGGGCGACCGTGTGGCTATAGTGGCCGCTGATGCACCGCAGCGCATGGCTACAGTCCGGCCGTCCCGGCTGCTTACTTCGGCGAGCGCGACCGGGCGAGGGAACAGTGCTGGCCAGCCGGGGAGACTTCCAGCCGGGTCCCCTCACCCCTGTACTTTAGATACATTGTAGAGTGGGGGGGTTGGCCTTTAAAAAACCCCGAGCCCCCCATGCAGCAGGGCCGATCAATCACACCCGCACACCCGTAGAACTCCCCAAACCCCTCTAGTAGGAGAGGAAGACGAGCCGACTGCTCCTTCTTCCTCCTCTAGACACAACTCCAGGAGCACCCTTGTACACATATCCATCCATCCAACTGAACCAAGTAGGACTAGGGGTTTTACCTCCCTCGGATGGCCCCGAACCTGGGTACATCGTATGTCATCGCCGCTTGTGCCCAGCCTCGCACCCGGAGCCCGTCGGCATCCTCCGGCCCCAACCACCTACGATAAGCCACCCTATGGCATTTGTCGTGAGAAAACGACGACAGGAACCTATTGAAAATCTTGATAACCCACATCCTAAAAATAAACGCTATGATAAAAGAGACTTTGTTTCTCGAAAACATGGAAGGGAAAGAGATCCATGGGTTCAAAAACCCATGTCATTCCCTCATAAGTCTACTAAAAGTAAGGATGACAAGGAGTTTGATCGCTTTGCTGAAATGATTAGACCCCTCTTTTTGCGCACTCGCTTGACAAATATATTGAAAATGCCTCCATCTGCTAAGCATATGAAGTATGTTACTACCAACAAAAGGAAAATACCTAGAACTGAAATTTCACTATGCTAGCTAATTATTCCTTTGATGGTGGAGTGCCTAATAAGTTAAGAGATCTAGGTATACCCACTATACCATGCTCTATTAAAAGAAACTATGTTAAAACTTCTTTATGTGATTTAGGAGCTTGTGTTTGTATTATGCCTTTCTCCCTTTATAAAAGACTTGAGTTGAATAAGCTTACACCATAGGGTTCAACCATAGGTGCATCGCATGCAAATTAAAATTTTCCTACGCGTAGAACATCCAAGAACATGCTACGGAGATGGATCACAGATTGTTACCACTAGACGCGCAGTGCCATGTAGCGGAAGTAGAGTTGGGGCACCACGTCCGCGAGGTCTGTATCCTCCCCGTCCGATCTCGCTTGAATAGTCGGTCGCCGGATCCTACGTACAGGTTCGCCGGAGCGACGCAAGTGGACCGCCTCTAATGGTATATGCGCGTCTAGGAGGAACACCATGCGGCGGACTGCTAGGTCCGATCGCACAGTCAGCGGCGGGTTGAGGTAGCTAGTTGCAACACATGCAAAGCCCTAATGACGGTACCGAAGCAATAAACTAGATGTGTGTGTGCCGCACCTCCACTATATATAGGCATCTGTCGCGGGCTCAACTCTCGGGCTCACATGGGTCCTAAAGCCCATGTGTTCCTTCCCTTAAGCATGCAACCCATTAGATTCTCATTCACTTGGTCGGGAGTCCGATCACATCTGGATCGGCTAGTCGGCAGGGGCCTCTAGCAAAGCATGCCGACTCCAAGTGTTTGATGAAGCTAGTTAGGAAAACATGTACTTTGCACTGTTGTTCCCTTTCCCACATGCTCTCATGCTCAAGGCGACATGTTCATCCTTCTTGCAACACGACCTCTTTCTCGTTCTGGTGAATCCGACCAACACTTCGGATTATCTCATAGGCCTCATCGAATGGCCATGCATATCTAGGTCAGATCACACGAGGGTCCCAGAGTATATCTCTCCTAATCGGAGGAGCAAATCCCATCTTGCTCGACCATGTATCGCTGCATGGGTCTGGACAAGCCCGAAACCTGCCTTTGTAACAACCTAGTCATGGAGTAGCGTTTGCTTGGCCCAAAGTAGGCTTGTCACCATCCCAAGTACATGCACTAGTTCAGGTCTTAGGAAATAGAACATATGGTGTACTAGAGACTCACAAATGACCTATCGATGCGTCTCATTGTTGGGTCTGTCCAACTCAGACCTTATATCAACTCGTATGCGACTACGTCGAATCTGACCATATCTTTCTGAGTCCGTATTATTCGACTAGCATCCAATGCTACATGGTCAGTGAGACCAGAACATCCATCGTGTCATATGCTAGTCTAACTGGTTGCGCATCCACACAACACTTTCGACTAGGGACCATTTAGGACAATCATCATACAATGCATAGTCTCACAAACAAGTCACATCCTTGTTAATACACATCATTGATAATGTCCAAGGACTATCTTTAGTCATAAACACACAGGAAATATCATCATACATGATTTCCTCTAGGGCATATCTCCAACAGTCTCCACTTTTCACTAGAGTCAATCAAATAGACATCGAATGCCCATAGCTCCAACGTGCCCCTCAAGCTTGGGTTTTGGAAGTGGCTACTCAGCACATCTGCAAGATTTTCATCCGTTTGAATCTTGCATAAATTAGTATCACCATTCTTTACGAGCTTTCATATCAGGTGATACTTTTAGTCTATGTGCATGGTCTAGTGGTGTTGTCTCGGCTCCTTGGCATATGCAATGTCACGTGAATTGTCACAATACAGGTCCAATGGTTTTTCCTAGCACGAGAACACACCAAGATCCTCAAGGAACTTATGAATCCAAACACCTTCCTTTGTGGCTTCACAAGATGCAATGTATTCGGCCTGTGTTGTGTAGTCGGCCACGGTATCTTGCTTTGAACTGGTCCAACTCACTGCTCCTCCATTCATGACATACACAAATCCAGTTTGCGATCGACAATCATCCTTGTCGGTTTGGAAACTAGCATCGGCGTAACCCTTTAAGAAGAGATCCTCCTCACCTCTTGTATTATGGAACGAGTAAAGAGACTTGCCGGTAACGAGGTTGAACTAGGTATGGAGATACCGACGATCGAATCTCGGGCAAGTAACATACCAAAGAACAAAGGGAACGTTATACGGTATTAACTGAATCCTTGACATAGAGGTTCGACCGATAAAGATCTTCGTAGAATATGTAGGAACCAATGTGGACGTCCAGGTCCCGCCATTGGTTATTGACTGTAGAGGTGTCTCGGTCATGTCTACATAGTTCTCGAACCTGCAGGGTCTGCACACTTAAGGTTCGGTGACGTTTCGGTAGTGTAGAGTTATGTATGGTGGTGACCGAAGTTTGTTCAGAGTACCGGATGAGATCCCGGACGTCACGAGGAGCTCCGGAATGGTCCGTAGGTAAAGATTCATATATAGGAAGTCCCAGTTTGGTTTCCGGAAAAGTTTCGGGCTCATCGGTAGTGTACCGGGAGTGCCGGTAGTGTATCGGGAGTGCCGGTAGTGTACCGGGGGACCTCTGGGAGGGGTATTTCGACCCCAAGAGGTCCATGGGCTGTGGGATAATAATAACCAGCCCTTAGTGGGCTGGGAAAACAGCCACAAAGGCCCATGGCGCAGGAGAGAAAGTCCTAAAGCAAAAAGTGGAAAATCAACCAATAGGAGGCAATCCTACTCCAACTAGGATTGGAGGTGAAGTAGGATTGCTCCCACCTCCTATTTCGGCCGACCCAAAGGCCTTGGATGCCTCTCCTCTCCTATCCTCCTATATATACTAGTGGATTGGGTGGTTTTTGGACAGAATTTCCGGCCACGTGCTACCCGTTCCACCGGTGCATAGTTTCTCCTCTAGATCGGTTTTCTGCAGCGCTTAGGCGAAGCCCTGCCGAAATTGCTCCACCACCATCACCGGAGCGCCGTCATGCTGCCGGTGAACTCTCTCTCCTCTCCACCTCCTCTTGCTGGATCAAGACGGTGGAGATCATCATCAAGCTGCACGTGTGCTGAACGCGGAGGTGCCGTCCGTTCGGCGCTAGATCGGAAGGACCGTGATCGAGATCGCGAGACGGTTCGTGATGAGATCGCGGAACGGATCGTGATGAGTTTGCGGGACAAATCGTGATCAAGATCGTGAGACGGATCGTGATGAGATCACGAGACGGATCGTGATGAGTTCACGGGACGGATCGTGATTGGATCGCGGGACGGATCGTGATGAGATCGCGGGAAACTCGGCGATTTGGATCGCGAAGATGTTCGACTACACCAACCGCGTTTCTTAACGCTTCTCGCTTAGCGATCTACAAGAGTACATAGATCCACTCTCCCTCTCGTAGATGCTCATCACCATGGATAGGTTTGCGTGTGCGTAGGAAATTTTTTGTTTCCCATGCGACGTTCCCCAACAGATACTAGGGATCAAGCCCTAACAAAACTAACTTGACTACATGATGAATCTCATCCAACTCGTCACCGACCAGCAAGCCTACGAAGAAATTAATCACTCCCGGTGGGGAGCATCATGTAATTGGTGATGAAGGAGGGTTGATGATGACGAAGACCGAAGATTCCCCTCTCTCGAGCCCCACACGGACTCTAGATCTAGCCTCTCGGTGAAGAACAGGAGGTGGCGGTGGCTCCGTATCGTGAAACGCGATGAAACTTTCTCCTTGATTTTTTCCTGGAAAATATGATTTTATAGCACTAGAATTAGGGTCAGGGGGCCCACGAGGTGAGCACCACCTACCAGGCCACACCAGGGGGCTGGCGCGCCCTGGTGGGTGGTGGGCACCCTGGGCCCCCTCCCTGGTGGCTTTTGGCTTGAATATTCCTCATATATTCCAATATAATTCTCCCAATTTTTTTGTGTCATTCCGATAACTTTTATTTCTATACAAAAACAACACCATGGTAGTTATGTTGGAAACAACATCAATCCAGGTTAGTTTCATTCAAATCATGCAAATTAGAGTCCAAAACAAGAACAAAAGCATTAGGAAAAGTAGATACAATGGAGATGTATCAACTCCCCCAAGCTTAAACCATTGCTTGTCCTCAAGCAATTCAGTTGGCTAACTGAAAGTGACAAAGAAAAACTTTTACGAACTCTTTTGTTCTTGTTTACATACGTATGCTTATGTAGCACCCGGGTTTCAGCAAAGATTATGACTAACCATGTCAACAATAACTCTTAAAGATTATATTAACTCATATCAATGTCACAAGTAACTAAGGAGCAATAATAAGATATCTCAAGTGCAAACATTTGTCAAAATAATCATAATATAATATGACAATATTGGTCGCTAGCCCTTTCTGAGACCGCAAAACATAAATTAAGAGCACCTCCAAAGTTCAAGCAACGACTAAACATTGTAATTCATGGTAGAAAAGATCTAGTCATGATGCATCCAACATTCACTATACACAAGGCATGAGGATGACAATAGTGCTCTCAGATTTGGTGCTTATTTGAAAAGTGATGACTCAACATTAAATAAATAGATAGTCCCTTCGTAGAGGGAAGCAGTGATTTGCAGAGGTGCCGAAACTCAAGGCTTAAATAAGAGGTAAGTATAACTTTGGGAGGTACACCCTTCCTGTCAACATTATGACCAGGAGCTATCAATAAACGAATTAGCGGCGGTTCCCAAGCGGTAAAAGTAAAGGTTTACCCCCCCTCCACCAACAAACACACTCCACGGCGAGCCGAATCCATGGAAACCGTCCAAACCAACAACATTCCTAGGGGAGTTTTGTTTAATTATTTGCATTTCTTTTGATTTCGGGACTGGGAATCCCTATTACCGCCCTTCTCGTGCTAGGACGAGTGAATAAACACTCGTCTTGAGAGTAACCTCCTTCACATGGAACATATTGACCACCCCTGTCACTCCATGAGAGGTCCAGGAACACAAAATAGATGTTCATTTGAAATTTTAGAGGTGGCACATGCAAATTTAGTTGGAACGGCAGGGTAATACCGTATATGGGTAGATATGATGGACTCATCTAGAATAACTTCAGTTTAAAGATTTTGATGCACAAGCAGAATTCCGACTTAGTATAGGTCAAGGCTAGCAAATAGATTGAGAAGCGGCCCGCTAGAGAGTGAATACGGTCATAAACATGCATTTATGAACAATAAACATTGAATGCCATCATGAGTAGGATATGGACACCATGAACATAAATATCATGAAGGCTATGTTGGTTTTGATTCAAGTACATGTGTAAACATGTGCCGAGTCAATCCACTTGAAACATTCAGAGGAGGATAACATATCATCATAGTACATCATAACCATTTTAATGCAAGTTGACATCTAAGATAAATCATTATCCACTCCTAGCTACTTGAGCATGGCATGAGCAACTATAATCTCCAATAGTCAGTGCAAACATGTTTAATCATTATATGTTGAATCATGGATACTAAGTTAAACATATGTAACAAACAAAAACAAGTTGAGTTCATACCCGCTTCTCTCTGCCACAGCCAATTCATCAAATATCGTCATTATTGCCTTTCCCTTGCACAATACAATGGTATGAAAATAATAAGAATGCAAGAGTGTCATGGACTAAGCTGGAATCTGCAAACATTTTATTCAAGAGGAGAAGAAAGGGTAATATGGGCTCTTTGTTAGATCAACAGTAAAGCATATGAGAGCCACTCAACTTTGTCATCGTGGTCTTCTGCTTGGTATGACTCAATAAAAAGGAAGATAATTTCAGAGAAACACACTGAGATATTTTTGGAGTTTTTACTTTTTATTAAATAAAATAAATATGAGAAGGAAAAACAAAAACGAGAAAAATTATTTACACGGGAGAACTCCCAACAAGAAAAAGAAGAAGTGAGAAATATTTTTGGGTTTTCTTTTAACACTACAACTAACTAATCTGAAAAAGAAAAGCCGAAAAGAAACAACAAGTATTTTTGGATTTTCTCAAAGTTTTTCAAACACACAAGAAGAAAGCAAGAAAATAAATCTAACATGGATAATACAATGAAAAAGTGTAGACACCGACAACTGCAATACAATGTGTGAACAGGGATATAATGTCGGTGGAAACACGTACTCCCCCAAGCTTAGGATTTTGTCCTAGCTTGGTAATCACCATACGTAGCCTGGATAATAGTCCGAGTCGATGCTAGGTGGTGGTGGCACCTGAGCGTCCCGCTCCTGAGGTTCCTCCTCAGCTACAGCTAGGTTGTTCGGTAGGCTATAATGTCATCTGGCATAATCATGTATCCGTTCCTGGCAACATAATCAAACAAGGCAGGTGCAGGCAACGGGATAACATCACGTGTTACGATGTTGAATACTAAGTTATAGCGAATATTATGAGAGAGATCAGCTTTATCAATAAAGTGGTGGCCCTGCAACAACCTGTGATCTAGATAAACCTTGGGAAAAAGATAATCATGTGGGCGTATCCAAACTTTAAAATGACTCGCTAAATGAGTACCATATATGCCACCATGTATCTTGCTTAAAGCAGATTTTCTCCCTTGGTTGTTTTGGTAATTCATAACAACATATAAGTCATTGAACTAATGTTTCCACCAAGTATATTTCGGGAAACATTCAATGATAGGATTGGCAAAAGGATTGAGGGGATTGTGGAATACCCCAAGATGCAAGGAAATGGATTGGCAAAGCTTCAAGCAAGAGGACTCTACATCTTATATTTGTGAGAAATCACTTTGAGTCCATAGGAAAGCCGATACAATTAAAAAGGGGTAAGGTTTTGTTGGTGAATAAAATGCTCATACGTGCACAAGTGATAGTCACCAAAGACACCTGCAAACTCTCCCACCAAAGTCTGTCCAAAGCCAAGCACTCAAAATCGGTGCAACCAACACTCTACATTCGGTGCCACCGATTCCAAACCCTAGACAAACTTAGCCAAACACTAGCTTTTCGGTGCAGCCGACACTGCATTCGGTGCTACCGAGTTGGGCTGCCAACTTTCGGTTATGTAAATTCACAGTTTCGGTCCCTCCGAGATTGTTGAAACAACGTCACCGAGATTGAGCATTCTAACTGTTGGTCACCTTATCGGTGCAACTGAGATTCCTATATCAGTCTCACCGAGATTCAAAAGTTGCCACCTTTTGGTCACTTCGGTACCACCGAGATTAACACATTGGTGTCACCAAGTTGGTCATTTTGTGTGTAACGGTTGGATTTTTTGGGATGCCTATATATACCCCTCCACCACCACCTACTGGATTGAGAAGCACTCAGAGCTATTCCATACCTATCCTATCAGTTTTTTGAGAGAGAACCACCTACCCTTGTGTTGTGGTCGAGATCTTCCACTCCAACCATATGGATCTCGATTTCTGACCTCCCCAAGTTTCTTTCAACTAATCCCATCTCTTCTACCAAGCCATATCTTTGAGACAGTGATTTAGTGTTGAGGAGTCTATCATCTCGAAGCACAAGAGCAAGGATCTCATCAACATTATCGAGCCTATTACCTTTAGGAGGGTGGTGCCTCCTAGATTGGTTAGGTGTCGCTTGCGAGCCTCCTACTTCGTGTTGTGGAGTTAACCAAGAAGTTTGTAAGGGCAAGGAAATCGCCTACTTCGTGAAGATCTACCCCGATTAAGGCTAGTCCTACGTGGACGTAGGCCGTCATGGTATAGTCAAGGTTGCTTCTTCATGGAACCCTCCATGGGTAGAGCCCTTCGTGGACTCTTGCGACTGGTAGCCTCCATGTGTTGAAGACTCCATGAGCGTGGATGTATGATAGAGCCACCTATCAAAACCATGGGAAAAATCATCGTGTCTACAATTGTGTTTGATCATCCTACCCTATCCTTTTACTCATGCTTGTTGTTATTTGCCACTGCTATACTCTTAGACATGCATGTGTAGGGTGTACTTGACATACTATGAATGCTAAAATCTTTCAAGAATTAAAATTGGGAAAGTAGATTTTTATTTGGTCAAGTAGTCTAATCACCCCCCCTCTAGACATACTTTCGATCCTACAAGTGGTATCAGTGCTTTGGTCTCCATTGCATAGATCTCACAACCTAGGAGAAGTATGGCGTCTAGTGAGGGAAATTATCACCATAGAGGTCCGTACTTTGATGGCACAAATTTTGCTAGTTGGAAGCACAAAATGAAAATGAATTTCCTTGGTCATAACCCCTTCGTTTGGGGTGTTGTTCGTGTTGGCATGCAAGGTGAATTCTTTGCGGAAGGAAAGGAACCCGACCATTAAGCGACCGCGGATGAGTTGAAGATGTTGCAACTCAATGCTCAAGCATGTGACATTCTCTTCAACTGCCTATGCCCCGAAGAATTCAACAAGATCAACCGTCCTGAGAATGCAAAAGATTTTTGGGATACTTTGATTGATATGCATGAAGGTGCAGAATCTATGAGAGAATCCAACTTGGATGTTCTTCAAAGCCAACTTGACAAGTTCAAGATGAAGGATGGTGAAGGAGTTGCTGAGAAGTACTCTAGGATAGCTGTCATCACCAATGAGATTGCCGACTTAGGAAGCGAAGAAATAACTGACAAATTCATTATCAATAAGATACTTTGAGCTTTGGATGACCGATATGACACCATTTTCACATTGATCCAAATGATGCCCAACTACAAAGATCTCAAGCCAACGGAAGTGATAGGTAGAATTGTTGCTCATGAGATGACACTCAAAGACAAGAAGGAGCTTCACCACAAGTCTAGCGGTGCTTACAAAGCGACAAGTGATGCTCCCGCTACCTCAAGCGACAACCTTGTCACAGATGAAGAGATAAGCCTCATGGTCAAGAAATTCAGCAAGTTCTACAAGAATAGAAGCAAAGATCGAAGCTCCAACTCAAGATATTAAGAGAAGCGTTTGTCAAGCTGTGACCGAAACTGCTACAATTGCGGGAAGCCCGAATACTACTCCAATGAGTGCACGGCTCCCTACAAACAAAGAGAAGAGTCACCAAGAAGACGAAGCTCAAGAGACGAGACACCTCGAAGAGAGAGGAGTAGAGATGATCGTTATGAACAAAGACCCTCAAGGAGAAGTAGGGACTCGGACAAGAAGGACAAGTACACCAAAAGCTACAGAACAAGGAAACATCAAGCTCATGTTGGTGAATGGGTTTCCGGCTCCGACTCCGACAACCACTCCGAGAGAAGCTATCACTCCAACTCCGACTATAGTCAAGATGAAGGTGTTGCCGGAATTGCACTTGTGACTACCAACTCCTATGATCTATTTGATTCACAAAACGAAGGGAGTGGAAGTTGCTTCATGGCTCAAGGCTCCAAGGTATCACACCCCCGAGTATCTTGATTTCAATAGTGATGAAGATGACTTGTTAATTGAAGATGACTTGCTATGTGACAAATCTAGTAATGATAGTCAAAACGAACTTGCTAGCACTCACTCTAGTGTAGATAAGTCATGTGATGATGATAAGTTGGAAAGATAACAACTAACTCAAGAAATAAAAACTCTTAAGTTAGCTCACGAGTAAACTATAGAAGATCATAGAGAGCTTGTAACAACACATGGGAAGCTACACTTCGAGAAGCTCAATTTAGAGCAAGAGCATGAGTTCCTTAAAGCTATTAATGACGATCTTCAAAACAAGACTTACTCTTATCCAGACAAACGACTTCTCTTATCTACATTCATGCCACAAGTTAAGTCTAAGCAAGCTAGTAACAAAGGAAAGAAAGGTTCTTCAACTAGTAGCAACAAAAATTATAAATCGAATGATAGTGCTTCTAGTAGTTCTCTTGTTCCTACTAACTCTTCTCTTAGCCAAGTTACACTTGAGCAAGAAAATGAAATTTTGAAAGGGATTATAGATAAAGGTATCTACAAGATTCTTGAATGGTGCAAACAATTTGAGGAGATTGTATGCAAGCATGGAGGATACCGGAAGAATCATGGTGTTGGCTCCATGGACGCTAATGGAGTTGAATGGGAAGAAGGTCAATACGCCAATCCCAAGTTTGTTCCTCGAAAGGAGAAGTACGAAAATACTCTTCCCAAGGGATCAAAAGATCAAGATGACCTTCCACCACAAGACACCAAGCTCAAGGACAAGAACAAGCTTCAAGAGGACATTGACTCATATGAAGATGAATCCCAAGCTTTGGTGAAGTGGGTTCCCAAGGTTACTACAAGCTCAACTTCTACAAGTGCTACTTCAACACCAAAGATCACCATCAACTTGATGTGGGTCCCCAAGAAGAAGAACTAGAGACTTCTTGATGGGTGACTGCGCCAAGGAAATTCACTCATAGTCATTACTGGCAAGTACTAGTTGCAAACAACATCATCATTATGCAATAGTTCAAGGAGTCACACATTCCCTCAAAGGTAAGCAAGGGACAAGGTAATCAACAAATCAATGGACATCATCAACATATGCTTTGCACTCCATGTCCATAGATATCCTTGTATTCGTCTCTTGTGTGTTGGGACTAACCCATGTAGGTGAGAAGAGTAATGAAACAATAAGGATGCTCCCAACTCTTGATGATCTTCATCAACTTTGAGAATCCACCACTACCTCACCAACATGAAGTCTTCTTCGACAAAACCGAAGGTTAGTTTATCCCTCTTATGGGGGGATGTCACATCAAGGGGAGCTTTACTCTAAGACTTGAGTTAAAGCATCACTTAGTATGTGACAACATTAAATGCTTTATGTAAAAGTGGTAACCCCATTTGTGCTTAAACGATGAGTATCACCTGTGATCAAGTATTCTTACTTGGCTCCTAAGTCAAATACTCATATATAGATGACTTCATCATCGCCCAAGTGCTTATTATATGCTAATGTATATGTGCATGTTTGTCATGATTTCATCTGACATCTTATTGTGTGAGCTTGTTGGTCTGCATTTATTTTGTCATTCGAGGACGTCCAATTGTTGCTATTTGGCTCTTGATTTTATCTTTTGCAAATTGGATGAACAAGAATTCCTAGGACCACTCTTTAGCTATCTATGCTTTCTCATCTCATACTCTATTCATGTTGCATCACAAAATTTGAACAACTGCTTTTGGATCGCTCAGTTTGTGGTGAAATCGGAGTTCCGTATCGACAAGGACTAACCATTAAAACCTCCCAAGTGCAACTTGGTGGAACCAACCCCAAAATCTCGGCCGCATCGAATGCCTAGGGTTGATCTGATTTTCTACCTCGGTACTACCGATTCCATATTCTCGGTTACACCGAGTTTCCCTGTCAGCTGACAGTTGAGAAACTCGGTGACATCAAAAATTTAGAATTGGTGTCACCGACAGTGAAGGGTATATAATCTATGGTCCCGACGGTTCGAAAATTCATCTTCAAATCGTTGTGCCCCAAGGCCTAAGTTGCCATAGAAGGACCACCTGGTCGTCTCCCTTGTCTTCCCGCGCTCCTCCGCCCATGTAATCGCCGCCGTCGATGGAATCTTCGACCCCGACGACGCCGTAGTAGATTCGTCACCAAGCTAGGGTACGGATTCGTCCCCCTCTTGCGCTCCAACCTCTGATTCTTGCGCATTAAGGTTTCTCCATTATCTAGACACCGTTTGAAAGCATTCCATCCACAAAGAAAATCCCGTAGAGTAGAGAACCATGGATTTTTAGGGTTTTGTCGTTCGCCCGATGAAACTCGATGGAACCAAAGCAGGAGAACTTTCTCAGTCAAACCAAGTGCACCTTTCGATCTCACTGAAAGGGGCGCCAAGTTTCAGCTAATGATAAAGTTAGTCTCTGTAGCTCCGATATTTTTGCTTCGGCTGCACCGATGTTCATCTGATAGAATGCAAAACTTGGAAAATCTTGTGTTCAAACTTTCAAAACAGCTACATTTTGTGATGACTTATCCTTTTCCACTCTTCTATAGTCTATTCATAGGGCCACCATGTCAGGGTCAGACAGTCAGAATTTGCTAGAGTAGAGTGCTAACATGAGTTCAGGCACTAGTCCTGAGCCAAGTTCAGTTTCAGATCCAGGAACCCCTAGTTCTCATGGGTTGTCCAAGGCTGCTACTAGGGCCAGGAAGAAGCTAGATTCAGATGAGGAGGATTCAGACTTTGTGCCAGAGGAGTTTCTTTCCAAGAAGCAAGAGAAGGTTGCCAAGAACTCGGCAAATGAGGTCACCTCTCCCAAGAGGGTGGTCAGCAAAACATATGGACCTCCTGAAGCTATGAGAGAACATGAGAGTGCCAGAGCTACAATAACCATTGAGACCCCAAAGAAGTCTATGCTTAAGAAGGCAGGGGAGAATAAGAAGGCCAGAAAGAGGATAATCCATGTTACTGGCAGACCTACATCTATGTTTGAAGATCCAGACGAGGCAGCTGTTGCTGAAGAGGAGGAAGAGCCAGCTGCAAAGGCCCCTCCCAAGAAGAAAGCCAAGAAACTTTTGGTTGATGCTATGGCCAAGCCAGGCCCCTCCAAGAGGACCATGTCTGCGTCCAAGAAAGCTACTACACAGAAGTCCAAGAGGACTAGCAGGGATATACCTGCTTCTGAGAAGAACACGAAGTCCACTTTCAGAGAAGCAGATGATGATGATGATGATGCTATGTATGTTCTGATGAAGCTCAGACCTCACCTTCCAATTCATGATGCCAGCCACCTAGTTTCTGAGGATATGAAGAACAGGAAGGATTCAGGATTGAAGGCATGGAGAGCTATTGATCCATATGCCCAGAGGAGAAAGACTGATGTTGATTACAAATTTTACACCAAAGAGTGGCAAAACTTCTATGAGACAGTTTTGCTAGACAAGAGTGCAACAGTCAGTGACATGAGATATGTAGACTGGAAATACATCAAGGAGAATGAGGACTACTTTCCATGTGTCCAAGACAACTTCCACTGCATTGGACTTGATGAGTTTGTTGGCATAGAGTTTACTGCCTGGAATGATGAGGTGATCATGCAATTCTAATCCACTTCACATTTCTATGGGGATGGTAGGATTGTATGGATGATTGAAGGAGCAAGATATGAATCTAATGTTAATGAGTGGGCTACCATCTTAGGAGTCCCAGAGGTTCAGGATGGAGATTTGGATGTCTACACAGAACCCAAGGAGATCCACAATGCTATGAAGGACATGCATAATCTTATCCCTGCAGACAAAGTGCAATCTCACAAGCTTGGCTCCATCTACTTTCTCCAGCCAGGCCTCCGTACCATGAACACCATCCTGAGGCATACATTGATGCCCAAGTCTAGAAATGAGAAGATGATTCGTGGATACTCCAACAACATGCTCATCCATATTGATCGTTGCACCAGGATTCGAGTGATGGACTTGATTGTAGAGACTGTAAAGAGGGTTGCTGCTGATCAGAAGCGCTCATGCTGCTATGCACCCTATATCTGGATGCTCATCAACTCTCAGCTTGCAAAGCACATATTTGCTCTAGGCAGTCCCCATTTGCCACTTCAGCTGGACTTTAAAGACAATGTTGTGGTGATGGATCCAGATCATCCCACATCAACTGCAGCTCAGGCACATGCAGAGGCAGAAGCAGAGGCAGCTCGAGCCACTAGTGCTCAGGTTCCCAGGTCCAGGAACGAACAGATGGATCTTTTGATCACCACTATCATGGAGATGAAGAAGGATATCAAGACCATCATGGATACTCAGGAGAGCCTTGCAAACATCATTGATGATAGTGTGAAAACTCTGAATGACAAGGTTGATGGGCTGACTAAGATAGTCAATGAGCTCAAGAAGGAGGTTGATGAAGCCCCAATCCTCCGCCACTCCTTAGAATCTGATTCTTCTGACAATGATGAGGAAGATAGCGCACCTATCAGGACGACTACCCACTTCACAACTAAGGCCAGGACTCCTACAGTACCAGCTCCGGAGACGAGTCCTTCAACTTCTGCTCTGGCCACCGTGTCTTCAGCACCTTTAGCTCCAGTGCCTCCAGTATCTACTCTAGCTCCATCCAGGACTTCATCGGAAGTCTTTGCCGACGCAGTTCTCTCGACTCCGACATCGACGACCGGAGGAGTTCAACCGCAAAACGATTAGATATATGCCTTTGAACTTTTTGATAACTTGTTGCCAAAGGGGGGAAGTGTATATAGATCTTAGGCTTCAATTGAGAGAGCGCCCGTTTTTATTTGTTGGTTTTACAAAACATTTGGTTCTTTTGGTTTGACGTGAGATTCTTTTGTGTTTGTGTGTGATCATACGATGTTATGTGTGTTTCTACTATTTCCTATCATTTGATGATTATGTGATGATCACTCGCATTGCTTGATTGTGTTGTGCTATGTTGTTAACTCTAATTATTCTCGCACACCACCAAGATGTATGTGACATGCAAGAAGTGCCCCATGCACATAATAGATTGTGCATTTGCATTGAAACGCAAATTAAAAATAATGCACAAATTTAGGGGGAGCTCGTGCTTATCACATACTTCTCAAAGCGACAATTATATTCATTGATTATATCATATGTTGAAGCTTTGATCTATATGTTGTCATCAATTATAAAAACGGGAGATTGAAAGCACATTTGCTCCCTTGGTGGTTTAGGTAATTCATAGCAACATATAAGTCATTGAACTAATGTTTCCACCAAGTATATTTCAGGAAACGTTCAATGATAGGATTGGCAAAAGGATTAAGGAGATTGTCGAATACCCCAAGATGCAAGCAAATGGATTGGCAAAGCTTCAAGAAAGAGGACTCTACATCTGATATTTGTGACTAATCACTTTGAGTCCATGGGAAAGCCAATACTGTTAAAAGGAAGTAAGGTTTTGTTGGTGAAAAAACTGCTCATACATGCACAAGTGATAGTCACCAAAGACACCCACAAACTGTCCCACCAAAGTTTCTCCAAAGCCAAACACTCAAAATCGGTGCAACCAACACTCTACATTCAGTGCCACCCATTCCAAACCCTAGATAGACTTAGCCAAACCCTAGCTTTTCGGTGCAGCCGATACTACATTCGGTGCCACCGAGTTGGGCTGCCAACTTTCTGTTACGCAAGTTCATAGTTTCTGTCCCTCCGAGATTGTTGAATCGGCATCACCGAGATTAAGCATTCTGACCATTGGTCACCTTATCAGTGCAACCGAGATTCCTATATCGGTCTCACCGAGATTCAAACGGTGCCAGCTTTTGGTCACTTTGGTACCACCGAGATTAACACATCGGTGTCACCGAGTTGGTCATTTTGTGTGTAATGGTTGGATTTTTGGGGATGCTTATATATCCCTCCACCACCACCTACTTGGTAGAGAAGCACTCATAACTATTCCATACCTATCCTATTAGTTTTCTGAGAGAGAAGCACCTACCCATGTGTTGAGGTCAAGATCTTCCACTCGAACAATATGGATCTTGATTTCTAGCCTCCCCAAGTTGCTTTCCACCAATTCTATCTCTTCTACCAAGCCATATCTGTGAGAGAATGATTGTGTGTTGAGGAGTCTATCATCTTGAATAACAACAGCAAGGAGTTCATCGACATTACCGAGCCTATTACCTTTTGGAGGGTGGTGCTTACTAGATTGCTTAGGTGCCGCTTGGGAGCCTCCTACTTCGTGTTGTTGAGGGAACCAAGAAGTTTGTAAGGGCAAGGAGCTCGCCTACTTCGTGAAGATCTACCCCGAGTAAGGCTATTTCTCCGTGGACGTAGGCCGTCAGGGTATAGTCAAGGTTGCTTCTTCATGGAACCTTCCATGGGTAGAGCCCTTCGTGGACTCTCGCGACCGTTACCCTCCGTGGGTTGAAGACTCCATGAACATGGATGTACGATAGCGCCACCTATCAGAACCATGGGAAAAATCATCGTGTCTACAATTGTGTTTGATCTTCCTACCATATCCTTTTACTCATGCTTGTTGTGATTTTCCGCTACTATACTCTTAGACATGCATGTGTAGGGTGTACTTGACATACTATGAATGCTAAAATCCTTCAAGAATTAAAATTGGGAAAAGGTAGATTTTTATTTGGTCAATTAGTCTAATCACCACCCCTCTAGACATACTTTCGATCCTACAAGTGGTATCAGAGCTTTGGTCTCCATTGCATAGGTCTCACAACCTAGGAGAAGTATGGCGTCTAGTGAGGGAAATTATCACCATAGAGGTCCATACTTTGATGGCACAAATTTTGCTAGTTGGAAGCACAAAATGAAAATGCATTTGCTTGGTCATAACCCCTCCGTTTGGGTTGTTGTTCGTGTTGGCATGCAAGCTGAATTCTTTGTGGAAGGAAAGGAACCCGATCGTTAAGCGGCCATGAATGAGTTGAAGATGTTGCAACTCAATGCTCAAGCATGTGACATTCTCTTCAACAGCCTATGCCCCAAAGAATTCAACAAGATCAGCCATCCTGAGAGTGGAAAAGAGATTTGGGATACTTTGATTGATATGCATGAAGGTACAGAATCTGTAAGAGAATACAAGTTGGGTGTTCTTCAAAGTCAACTTGACAAGTTCAAGATAAAGGATGGTAAAGGAGTTGTTGAGATGTACTCTAGGCTAGCTCTCATCACCGATGAGATTGCCGGATTAGGAAGCGAAGACATGACTGAGAAATTCATCATCTAGAAGATACTTCGAGCTTTGGATGATCGATATGACACCGTTTGCACATTGATCCAAATGATCATTGTGTAACAATAGCTCCTAAGCTAAAAGTATGATCGTTGTGTAATGCACGACGTAAAATAGGGAGGTTAGGGGCACTGAGTGCACCCACCTTTTCCTTAGCAGTTAAAGACTTCGAAATGAAAAGACCAAAGTAGTGAACAACAGGAAACTACAAACTAGTAGCAGTGGCTTTTCACACACCCCTTTAGTCACCCACTGTTAAAGTGAGGAGAAAGTCCTCAAACTCTGCTGGTCTAGGCTCCCTTAATTCCCCGTCAGAAGGAATTAGACATATGTTACACATGGTTGCAAGTGATATCTTATAATTTCAGTATAGAGATTAAACTGCACTTCAAGAGGGTCATTCTTACTGAGAAAATGAAAACTTTGCGCAAAGGAATTTGTAAGGATGTGGTATTGCTCACACTCATCTGCAAGGAAGTTGGTAAGCCTAGAATTTGCAACAAATTGGGCAAATTCGTGATGGAAACTGGCCTCCTGCATAAAGGGAGTATGTGGCCATTTGCACGGCCTCACTTCCTCCTTCCTCGGAGTGTTGAGGTCACTAACAAAAGATTCCCCAATGACTCCTTTAGCATTCTTCTTGGAGGAGTACTTCCTAAAGAAATTCATTTTATTTTCTACAAATAATCTTCTGAAAATTTTAGTCCACAAAATTTTGTTAACAAAACTAAATAAGATTTATAGCAACTAGTCATAAGGATGCCTCGAGACCATATAAAGCACTCAAACTACATAGAACTCTAAGAATTCAACATGCAAGCTAATCTACGGCAGAACCAAGAGTAGCTAATTATTTTGAAAATAAACCACTAAATCAAAAACTAATTGGAGCAATTGGGGAGTTACATAGCAAGAAGCAATCCCCTAAAACAGTTTCGGAAATGGAGCTTCAAGCAAAGAGATCGAAATCCACGGGTTCTTGAGCAAGAACACGAGGGAGAGAGCAATGGTGATTTTTTCCGGAGGTAGGAGATGACATGGGCTAAGGGAATAAGTGAGGGGACCCACATGGGGCCCACCACCCACCAAGCCGTGCCAGGGTGGCTGGCGCGCCCTGGTGTCTTGTGGGCACCCGGTGCACTCCCCTCTGGTGTTATTTGTACCAAGAATTCATAAATATTTGGAAAGAATATTATTAAACTTTCATGAAATTTTGCAAACTTTTATTTCTAGGTCATTTTTCATTGGACGGGAAATTTAGAATACAGGATAAACATGGCATTTTATTTTATTTAACTAAGAAAAACAGAAAACCAAAGGTGGATACAGAAAGTTGTGCCTACTAAATTCATCAACTTCATACCTCTCAAAAATGATCCATTAATAAGGTTGATCAAGTATAATTAACAACCACTTCCAATTAGCATGAAACCAAAGAAATTCCATATAACACTAAGTTACCTCAACGGGGATATGCATATCCCCAACTATAATTATATCATATCTCTTTTTGGTAGTAGGTAGAGGTAGATGAAAACTTCCAATAGTGAGTGTTGGAGAATTTTCAATAACATTTATACCATTCACTTGGAATGTCTTCTTCGGAAAGTGCACCATATGTTCATTGCCATTTATATGAAAAGTGACTTTGCTTTTATTCCAATCAATAATAGCCCCTACAGAATTCAAAAATGGTCTACTGATATGTCTCCAACGTATCTATAATTTTTGCTTGTTCCATGTTATTATATTATCAATCTTGTATGTTTTACAATCATTTTATAGAAACTTTACATCATTTTTTGGGACTAACATATTGACATAGTGCCAATGTGCATGCTGTTGTTTTTGCTTGTTTTTTACTTTGCAGAAAATCAGTACCAAATGGAGCCCAAACGCTACGGGAATTTTTGGAGATTTTTTATGGACCAGAAGAGCCAGGATGGGCCAAGTAACAAAAGGAGAGGGGAACTAGAGTGGGCACCTTCCACCAGGGCGCGCTAGAGGCCCCTAGCACGGCCTGGTGGAGGGTTCCCACCTCGGGAACCCCTCAACTGGCTATTCGCTCTATAAATTCCCAAATATTTAGAAAACCCTAGAGGAGTCGATGAAACACGATTCCAGTCGCCGCAAGTTCTAGAACCTCGAGATCCAATCTAACACCATCACGGTGGGGTTCATCTTCATCATAGGTGCCTCTCCGATGATGCGTGAGTAGTCCACCATAGACCTACGGGTCCGTAGGCAGTATCTAGATGGCTTCCTCTCTCTGTATAATTCTCAATACAATGGTCTCTTGGAGATCTATTTGATGTAATGACTTTTGTGGTGTGTTTGTTGGAATCCGATGAATTTTGAGTTCATGATCAGTTTCTATCCATGAATATCATTTGAGTCTTCTTTAATATCTTATTTGCATGATTACTTATAGCCTCGTATTTCTTCTACGATCTTTGGTTTAGTTAGGCCAACTTGATCCATTTTTATTTCAATGGGAAGAGTTGCTTTGTGATGGTTTTGATCTTGTGGTGTTCTTTCCTAGTGACAGAAGGGGCAGCAAGACACACATGTATCATTGCCATTAAAGATAACAAGATGGGGTCTATTCCTACATGAATAGATCTTGTCTACATCATGTCACCGTTCTTATTGCTTTACTCCGTTTTCTCATGAACTTAATACACTAGATGCATGCTGGCTAGCGGTCTATGTGTGGAGTAATAGAAGTAGATGTAGAGTCGTTTCGGTCTACTTATCTTGGACATGATGCCTATATAATGATCATTGTGTGGATATCATCATGATTTTTTTATCTTCTATCAATTGCCCGACAATAATTTGTTCACCCATCGTGTGCTATACTCATGAGAGAAGCCACTATGAAACCTACGTCCCCCAGGTCTACTTTTCCAACATATTTCGTTTCGATCTACTATTTTGCCCTTTTGTTTTCAAATCAATTAATCCAAAAAATGCCTTGCTGCACTTCTTCTTTACTTATTTTATTTTCTGTTATTGCCAAATCTATTTGCCAAAACTATCATTACCTAATCTATCTTATTACTGTAGAGAGCTTGACAACCTCTCTTTCGCGTTGGGTTGCAAGTATTTGTTTTTTGTGTGCTTGTGCTGCTTACGCGGGTGTGTGATCTTCCTCTACGGATTGATACCTTGGTTTCATAACTAAGGGAAATACATACCATCACTGTACTGCTTCATACCTTCCTCTTTGGGGAAATACCGACGCAGTCTCAAGCCACCTCATCTACCAAGAATAATCGACATGTTGTCGTCCTCTGGCATCTCAAGAATAACATAGTCCGTTAAGATAGTAAAATTTGCAACAACAACGGGCACATCCTCACAAATACCGATAGATATGGTAGTTGATTTGTTAGCCATTTACAATGATATTTCAGTAGGTGTGAGTTTATTCAAATCAAGTATTTATATAAAGAGAAAGCCGTAACACTAACACCAACTCCCAAATCACATAAAGCAGTTTTGATATAATTTCGTTTAATGGAGCAATGTATAGTTGGCATTCCAGGATCTCCAAGTTTTTTAGGTACTCCATCCTTAAAAGAATAATTAGCAAGGATGATGGAGATTTCAACTTCAGGTATCTTTTTTTTATTAGTGATGATGTCTTTCATGTATTTAGCATAAGGAGGCATCTTTAAAATATAAGTTAAGTAGGTACACAAAAGGACTGGCCTAATCATTTCATCAAAGCGTTCAAACTCTTCATCATCCTTTTTCATAGATGGTTTAGGTGGAAAAGGCATGGGTTTCTGAACCCATGGCTCTCTTTCCTTACCATGTTTTCTAGACACAAAATCCTTTTTATCATATCGTTTATTTTTAGATTGTGGGTTATCAAAACCCATAGGTGGTTCTAATTCTACATCATTATCTAGTTCTTTATCAGTACCAGGTTGAGTATCTTCATGAACATCATTATCATTATCATTATCAATAGGTGGATGTTCATTACCAGATTAAGTTTGTCACGCCCAAGATGCGGTCCTATCCTTCTTTTGGCATGAGGGCCTCGACGGGGATAGAAGCGCATCTCGATGCGTTCGCAAGAATGGATATCATTACAAGTACATGTACAGAAGAGACGAGTATATGGAATTGGCTTACACTCGCCACAAGCTACATCAGAGTCAAAACAATACAACAACACACTCAAACATCATACAGAAGAGCAGGGTCCGATTACGGACGAAATCAAACGATAAAATGACATCCATCCTTGCTATCCCAAGCTGCCTCCTGGAACCCATCCAAGATTTGAAGAAGAAGAAGAAGAAGAACTCCAAGTCAAATCAAGCAATGCGCTCACGTCAAATCATCACATTACCTGTACCTGCAACTGTTGTTGTAGTAATCTGTGAGCCATAGGGGACTCAACAATCTCATTTCCAAGGGTATCAAGACTACTAAAGCTTAATAGGTAAGGTATGGTTAAGTGGTAAGGCTGCAGCAAGCGACTAAGTATTTATATGAGTGGCTAACTTCCGAGTACAGAAATTAAAGTATGGTGGACTACGCATAACGGACGTGAACTAGTAATGATCACTAGCTGATCCTCAACACCTACTTACGTCAATCATAACCCCACCGTGTTCTCTTTCAGATAAGGACTCTAGAGAAGAGACAATCACGGTTACGCACACAGTTGGTGTATTTTATTAGAGTTTACTTCAAGTTTGCTATGACCGGGTGTTAAACAAATTATCCAAGTTTGCCACATAATCGCGGGCACGGCTTCTCGAAAAGATTTAACCCTGCAGGGGTGCTCCAACTCATCCATCATAAATTAACCACACGCAGCGGGAATAACCTCAACCACGGATCTCGTGATCATCCTAGGCAATTCCAAAGGAAATCCAACACCTCGAGATAGCCCGAAGGAGATCAGAGTTCCTCACTCAAGACGTTCGAGAAAGGTAAAACAAATCCAGCAAGGCCGCCCGACGTGCCGACAATCCCGATAGGAGCCGCGTATCTCATTCTCAGGGCACGGCAGATGACCTACGCATACAGTGGCCTGATAGAAATCTCCTGAGTTGCCCCGGGTTGGTCCCGCACAATGCTCTAGTTTGAACCAACACTCATGAGGAGCACTGTCCCGGGGGTTGATTAATTATCCACGGGTGCCGGTGGGTCCCTATGCAATTTTATTAATTATTAGGCAAATGTAGTACCAGTGTTGGGCCTTGCCAGACAAGCTTTATTCTCACCCGAAAATCAAGGGGGTCCCCATAACAACCCCAAGCATGTTAGGAGCGCTCATGTATGGAAGATATCACCGGTGCACAAGTAACTAGGGGCGGCAAGAGTGGAACAAAACACCGAGCATAAGGCCAAGCCTTCCATCTTTACCAAGTATATATGTGCATTAAATTAAATAGAAGCAATATTGTGATATACCAAAAGAATGTCCATGTTAGCACATGGTAGAAATTGCACCTGCAGCAAGAACGCTATAAGAAGATCTGAGCAAGCGGTAACATAGCCAAACAATGGTTTGCTGGGATGTGGAGAGGTTAGAGGCTTATCATGGCAATGTTGGGAGGCTTATCAAACAAGTGGTAGGTAGCGATACATAGCGATAAAAGCAAGACAACTAGCATAGCAATGATAGTAATGGTATCCAGGGAAATGAGTCATCTTGCCTGAGATCCCGCTCGGAAGAAGAACGAGTCCATAAGAAGACGGGCCAACGTAGTCGAATGAATCCTCACACTCCGAACGCTTCCGGTACTCTATCGAGAAGAAGCAATCCGAAACAACCAATCAACACAAGATACACCACAACATATGCAAGACACGATGCACAACCGATATGATGCATGCCTAGCTTAATATGCAATGCATGACAATTCACATCAAACAACTTCTACACATTAAAGTGAAGCTCAGTATGCAACGGGTTGCATATTGCCGAAACTCCACGTTCGAATTATTTAGTTCACTCCTGTTAGGTACATAACAATATTAAATTTTGTTAAACATGGTAAGAGGTGAAGCATAAGTAAACTAACTAACTAGGCATCTTAAATGAGGCCGGAAACAACTTATAGCATTTCCGAAACGACCTCATATGTTAATTTCGAAATTGGTCCAGATCTGAACTAATCATATTTTATATTCCCTAAACAACATAATAAATCATACCATGTTATTCTACATGTCATTCTAGTCGATTTACATATATAGAACACCTCAAACGGAGCTACGGTCTAAAAGATATGAGCAACACAAGATGCACATGTCATGAATGCAAATGCATGAAAAACCACCACAAACATTTCAAATCATGAATGCAACAAGTTATTATGAAACTACATGTGATTCTAAGCAAGTGTCATATGCAACATGTTCAAATCGGAGCTACGGTTCAACCACAATCATCAAAACAAGTTTTAGTTGAAATCTGCCAAAAACAGCAACATGGCATTTTTAACATATGAAAACAACAATATACAAGACTCCAGAATGCACAAACCAAGCATGGGGCAATAGCAAGCAACATCCACTTCATTTCATCTTCACAAATCATATTCAAAACATGCATGGATTACTTGGTAGGAAGCTCACAAGATGGCTACTTGAAAACAGTTTCAGACTTAGTGAAAATAGCAGTTTTAGACAGTGCAGTTTTATCACGAAGGCATATTGTCAGCAGTCAAACTATATGCAACAAATCATATTATGGCATGAAACTTAACAGCATGCTAGAGGACAATATCGACAACAAATAACTCCATTACACCTACCAAAAAAGAGTTCTAGATCACTAGCAAATCACATGGCAAGACAGCCACAAAATATAACAGATTCCAGACTTGGAAATATTTTGGACCCTCAAATAGCAGAATTTTTATAGCAAGTTGGCAACAACAAAACAACACCTAAACATGCATTTCTACGACAAGCAAAATGTTCATGGGCTAGGACACATATCAAAGAGCAACTTTCATGTTGAAAATTAATTCATATCATGCACGGATTAAATCACACGAAAATGACAAAAGGGCGTCACGGCATAAATGACATGCACACGAAATGCTCAAATGACAAAACTAAATGCACAGTTAAATACTAGGGATTTTTCTACCCCGAAAACATATATAATTTGCATATGTTCATGTGGAAAATTCATAACAATTAAATATGCGGGTATTAGGCCTAATCACGTTAAAGCAATTCGATAATGCAAAATTTAATGCAACCAACATGCCAACATTTTTATCATGCATGAAAATGCGGTGCGAATGGGATGAACATTTTTGATACACGATTTTATTAATTTCGATGCACGGTCATATAATTATGAATTAAGCCATATTAAATGGTCATCACGCAATTTGATGCAAACACCAGGTTTAAATATTTTAAACATGCATGAAAATTAGTTATTGTGAAACTAGATGAAATTCTACACATTTTACATGTTAAAATTATTTAAATCCGACGCGCGGTTAATTTTATAATCGCAATTGAATATGCAATGCCTGAAAAAAATAAAAAAAATAAAAAAACAAAACGGGGACTAGCTGGGCTCACCCTAGCCCATGGGCCGGCCCAGCTGGGGCAGATCTGGGGTGAAGCTGGCCTGGCGCTGGTCGAGGAGGCCGGCTGGGAGCTGGGCCGCACGGGCCAACGCGGGGCAGCGGACGAGCCTCGTCGTGCTCCTCCCGATCCTGCTCGGGAACGAGGAGGTGGCGGGGCACGGAAGCCGGCGGCGGGGCAGCGACGGCTTGAGGGCGGACGGAGGAGGCTGGGGCGGCCCGGATCCGGCCGACGGCACCCGGATCTGGTGAAGAGGGAGGCCGGCGGCGGCGATCTGCGGCGACGGCAGGAGGCCATGGCACCTGCGGGTAGGAGAGGGAGAGGTGAGCGGGAGGAGAGAGGAGAAGGGAGGAAGGAGAGGGAGAACAGGGGAGCGGCGGGGATGCTCCAGCAACCGGCGGCTCCAGCTAGGGGCTGCTCCAGCGAGCATGCACGGAGAGAGGAAGGAGAAGCTAGGGTTCGGGCATGGCTCCATGGGAGCTCGGGCAGGAGTTCCGGGAGAGCTCCAGTTGGGCCTGGATGGGCTTTCCCGAGCCTCTAGATGGGCTCGAGCGGGCCTGGTGGCTAGATGAGGGGGAGGCTAGGGTTTGCATGGGGAATGAGGGGACTAGGGGGTACAAATAGGTTCGGCTGGGGTTAGCTGACGCTGTCCATTTTCGGACGGTCGGATGACGATTCGACGTCCGGAAGCGGAGGCTCGGGGGTTACGGTGACTGTGCAGATGGTCTAGTGGGGAAGAGAGAGAGAATGGCGACCCATGGCATGAAGTTGAAAACACCAAGAAACTTCCGACGATTACCAATAACCAGACTGCTACGACTGACCGACGGGGCATCAAACGAACTCAGAACGCGACGAAAATCGACGGGCGGTCTACCCAAGCTATAACAAGACCGCACGTCAAGTTTCAACTCGATCCGAGAATATGTTTGTGCGCGCTTAAAAATGGTTTTATTTTCACGGTGCCGTGGTCGCCTGTGTGTGTGGTTGGTCTCGAGACAGGCAACGGCAGAACGAGGAGAACCGGCAACTACGAACGGATGCAAGTTTTCGAAAACAGGTGACGATGCTATGCAGATGATGCAAATGATGCGATGATGAATGCGACAACCAGATGAAAACATGACAAGAACAGAAATAAAAGGGGAATCTTCTGGAATCTTCTAGAACGTTGGTCCCGGGCTGTCACAACTCTCCTCCACTAGACGATGATCTCGTCCCGAGATCTAGAATGAAAAGGGGAAGAGAAAGAGCAAAAGGTAAAACTTAGTTGCTTCTTTGACAAACGAATGAAACCAATGAAACATGAAGGTTGGAAGAGATGAAGAATAACATGGGAACAATCAAGAATTCACAGGAAATTTCGGCAGCACTTCGGTAGGAAAGGGGGGCAAAATTAGATATGATGGAAACAAATTGAAAGAGATACACCATTTCGGTTGGATTAGAATCAAAACTTCATAAGATGGAAGGAACATGAAAGATTTCACGGCACTCCGGCTAAATGAATTAGCAAAGAAAGAACATGATCTAGATAAACAAAACGATGGATTGAAGAGAGCAACAACACTTTGTCTCGGGAACAAAAGAATAGAAGCTAGATCCTTGGGAAGAAGAGAACTGAGAAGAAATGACAACTCTAGCACCAATGAATTTGAGAAGCATGGATGTACGGAGTTGTTGGAACACCAACAACGAAAAGAACTACTTATTGTGGACTTATGGAAAACATCTCAAAATTATGAGGTGACAACCTACCACAACAGAAACAATTGATTGATTGAGAGCGACAAGATATGCAAAGCTTCTTTCGCCAAGAAGAGGAGGAGAAAACTTGAATCATTTATTACACCATGATAGCAACAATCCTTAGGAAATGCTTAAGGTGAAATCCAACCCAAGATAACTCCGAGAAAAGAAGATGGGTTTACTTACCTTATTCTTGACAATATATCCTTCGATACTCCTCATAATCAAGAATTTAATAACACCATCTCAAAAGACAAGGAAAAGGAATTGAACTTAGAAATCCAAGAAAAGAACACTTGAGCACCTCCAACACGAATCTTGAAGAACACTTGAAAACGAAAGAAATCTTGATGAACCACCATGAAGAACCTCCGGAAGAACTCTGAAACGAAAGGATGATAGAAAGAATTGAAAGATGCGAAAATAACAAGATTGGGCCTTCCCATGATTAAGATGATGCTCCGAAAAGAGATATTTGAGCAACTTGAACTCCGGAAAAGAAAAGAAGAACCACTTAGAATCAAGAATTAGATATCACAAACAACTCTGAAAGAAGGATTGAAATCACTTGGATGAAACAAGAATAAGAATTATGTTATGCCTATCCTTCATCAAGTTAAATTTAGGACAAGCAACGGATTTCACACACCACTTATTCTTCTTGAAAAAAATGAAGAGAGAGATAGAGCACAATCTTGAAGAAGACTTGCACGAGAACACCGGTAAGAATAGAAACTAAAGAGGATAATACAAATGAATGAGAACAAAGAGAGCAAAGTCCACCTAATAGAAAACTTGAACGAAGCACCGGAAAGAATTAGAAACTAAATAGGACACATGAGAATGAAGAGATCAAGATTTGCCTAATAGAAACTGAAAAAGGCACCGGAATAATTGAGAGACGACAAAGAGACAACAATGAGAAGAATTTGACAACGAAAGCTGAAAGCTAAGAACAAAGAAATCTTTTGAAATCATGGCCTTCGGGAGGATCGAGAAATGAAAACACTTATGAATGCCCCGGAAAGATATGGGAGAAATTTCTCATGAATGGAAACAATTTGAGATGATAACAACAAGATAAAACCATGGATCTCTAGGAGAATGGATTAAGATTTAAGAGAACTCTCCTTCGGTCTTCAGTGCTGAGAATGATGACGAGCAAGAACACCACGAATTACTGAGACACTGCGGAACAATGAATAAAGAAAAGATTGAGCCAACAATGAAAATGATTAGAAGCGATCTTCGAGAAGGCACATCACTGATGAGATTCATTCTTACATCATATTTGAAAAGAACTTGAGGACATCTCCGGACATATTAGAAGAGTCAGGTATGATCCTGGGGAAAGCACCTGTGGGTTATGGGCCCACTGAAAGAAACCACCGTTGAAACAATTGATTAAAAGAGAGATTGCACCGGTGCAAATTAAGAACTTGATGATATGAGAGCCTTGAAATAATTTAAGAGGACAAGACTGAAAATGAATGTCTTCTGAGATATCTTCAACACTCTGGATAGAAAAGAGAGATGACCAAACAAGAGATACTTGGATAATAATTTCCAACATGGGAGAGCAATTAGAGAATGAAAATGATATTGTGAACACCAAGAACTTGAATTGAATCCACCGGAGAAGAAAACAAAGATGAATACTAATAAATGATAACTTGAGCACTAAGCATCGTCATAAAGAATCACCGGAGAAGGATACAACAAGAACAAAGAAAATGAAGATAGATCTTGAAATTGAAATTCTTGAGAATATTCACAAAGAATCACCGGAAACAAGATAGAAGAAAAGATAGCGGAAGCAATACATGAATAGAAAAGACACTTGGATGAGAATTTAATCATTGAAGAAAAGGGCGGGAGGGTGGGAAAAAAAGAAAACTTGGAACAGATGAGACAACTCCGGGAAAGAATAAGAGGATTGATCTTGAAATATTGAAGAGGATAGAATGATCTTGAAGAGAAGCACACCGATAGGAAAAGAATTGATACGATAACTTGATTGAGCAAAAGAATTAGCAATCCCAGAAAAATATGAGAACACTACTTAGCAAGATATGAATTCACCACTTGACATCGAAGCAACTCGAATTACCATATTCAAAACAAACGAAGGATAAGGCTTACGAAACAAGCCAGAAACAAATACATACCCACTATGCACTTGTTGGAAAGATAATTCTAGGTAACTACTTGAATTCCCACCTAAGAACTTCTGAAACTTTCTTTTTTATGCGATTCGGGTTGCGGACCCAGGAACCCACCCTAGGTAATCAGCTGCAACTACATTCGCAACCTTCCACACCATAATTCAAGAAATTCCGCAAACTCTTCTACTCTCGAATCCTCAAACTCACAACGATACTAAACCATGGTGGTACCGCGGACGCCTCCCCAGTACTAGGTGACTCTGACCTTATCTCACCATGATAAGTATTGAAGCAATTCCGAACATCCTCCGTCCTGAGATACTAGGAAAACTGAATGATAACGATGTGTCAAGAATCTCTCGGAGCTCAACTCCCCGGAAGAAATCAAGTCAGACAAGAGGCACCAAGACAGAACTCCGTCACATCGGCATCATATAGTTTCCAAAATACCCGCATGATCCCAAAAAAACTTGAAAGAGAAGAGGAGTAGAATCAAAATTCCTAAGTCGAATACCTCACCAGAGCATAGAAGATGAGTAAAACGAATCCTACTCTCCGATATAACTAGACTCAAAACAAGTTTTTTTACTAGACACAACTCGGCCAAGTTCGATCAATCAAGGGGACTCCTAGGTCGGTACAGGCTTTGATACCAACTTGTCACGCCCAAGATGGGGTCCTATCCTTATTTTGGCACGAGGGCCTCGACGGGGATAGCAGCGCATCTTGATGCGTTCACAAGAATGGATATCATTACAAGTACATGTACAAAAGAGATGAGTATATGCAATTGGCTTACACTCGCCACAAGCTACATCAGAGTCACAACAATACAACAACACACTCAAACATCATACAGAAGAGCAGGGTCCGACTACGAACGAAATCAAACGATAAAATGACATCCATCCTTGCTATCCCAGGCTGCCGCCAGGAACCCATCCAAGATTTGAAGAAGAAGAACTCCAAGTCAAATCAAGCAACGCGCTCACGTCAAATCATCACATTACCTGTACCTGCAACTATTGTTGTAGTAATCTCTGAGCCACAGGGGACTCAGCAATCTCATTTCCAAGGGTATCAAGACTATTAAAGCTTAATAGGTAAGGTATGGTTAAGTGGTGAGGCTGCAGCAAGCGACTAAGCATTTATGTGAGTGGCTAACTTACGAGTACAGAAATTAAAGTATGGTGGACTACGCATAACGGACGTGAACTAGTAATGATCACTAACTGATCCTGAACACCTACTTACGTCAATCATAACCCCACCGTGGTCTCTTTCGGAAAAGGACACACGAGAAGAGATAGTCACGGTTACGCACACAGTTGGTGTATTTTATTAGAGTTCACTTCAAGTTTGCTATGACGGGGTGTTAAACAAATTATCCAAGTTTGCCACATAACTGCAGGCACGGCTTCTCGAAAAGATTTAACCCTGCAGGGATGCTCCAACTTGTCCATCACAAATTAACCACACGCAGCGGGAATAACCTCAACCACGGATCTCGCGATCATCCTAGGCAATTTCAAAGGAAATCCAACATCTCAAGATAGCCCGAAGAGGATCAGAGTTCCTCACTCAAGACGTTCGAGAAAGGTAAAACAAATCCAGCAAGGCCGCCTGACGTGCCGACAATCCCGATAGGAGCCGCGTATCTCATTCTCAGGGCACGGCAGATGACCTACGCATACAGTGGCCTGATAGAAATCTCCTGAGTTGCCCCGGGTTGGTCCCGCACAGTGCTCTAGTTTGAACCAACACTCATGAGGAGCACTGGCCCGGGGGTTGATTAATTATCCACGGGTGCCGGCGGGTCCCTATGCAATCTTATTAATTATTAGGCAAATGTAGTACCAATGTTGAGCCTTGCCAGACAAGCTTTATTCTCACCCGAAAATCAAGGGGGTCCCCATAACAACCCCAAGCATGTTAGGAGCGCTCATCTATGGAACATAACACCGGTGGACAAGTAACTAGGGGCGGCAAGAGTGGAACAAAACACTGAGCATAAGGCCAAGCCTTCCACCTTTACCAAGTATATATGTGCATTAAATTAAATAGCAGCAATATTGTGATATAACAAAAGAATGTCCATGTTGGCACATGGTAGTAGTTGCACCTGTAGCTAGAACGCTATAAGAAGGGCTGAGCAAGCGGTAACATAGCCAAACAATGGTTTGTTGGGATGTGGAGAGGTTAGAGGCTTATCATGGCAATGTTGGGAGGCTTATCAAACAAGTGGTAGGTAGCGAGACATAGCGATAAAAGCGAGACAACTAGCATAGCAATGATAGTAATGGTATCCAGGGAAATGAGTCATCTTGCCTGAGACCCCGCTCGGAAGAAGTACGAGTCCATAAGAAGACGAGCCAACGTAGTTGAACGAATCCTCACACTCCGAACGCTTTCGGAACTCTATCGAGAAGAAGCAATCCGAAACAAACAATCAACACAAGATACACCACAACATATGCAAGACACGATGCACAACTGATATGATGCATGCCCGGTTTAATATGCAATGTATGACAATTCACATCAAAGAACTTCTACACATTAAAGTGAAGCTCAATATGTAACGGGTTGCATATTGACGAAACTCCACGTTTGAATTATTTAGTTCACTCTTGTTAGGTACACGACAATACTAAATTTTGTTAAACATGGTAAGAGGTGAAGCATAAGTAAACTAACTATGTAGTCATCTTAAATGAGGCCGGAAACAACTTATAGCATTTCCGAAACGACCTCATATGTTAATTTCGAAATTGGTCCAGATCTTAACTAATCATATTTTATATTCGTTAAACAACAGAATAAAGCATACCATGTTATTCTACACATCATTCTAGTCGATTTACATATATAGAACACCTCAAACGGACCTACGGTCTAAAAGATATGAGCAACACAAGATGCATATGTCATGAATGCAAATTCATAAAAAACCACCACAAACATTTAAAATAATGAATGCAACAAGTTATTATGGAACTACGTGAGATTCTAAGCAAGTTTCATATGCAACATGTTCAAATCGGAGCTACGGTTCAACCACAATCATCAAAACAAGTTTTAGTTGAAATCTGCCAAAAATTGCAACATGGCATTTTTAACATATGAAAACAACAAGCTACAAGACTCCATAATGTACAAACCTAGCATGGGGCAATATCAAACAACATCCACTTCATTTCATATTCACAAATCATATTCAAAACATGCATGGATTACTTGGTAGGAAGTTCACAAGATGGCTACTCGAAAACAGTTTCAGACTTAGTGAAAATCACAGTTTTAGACTGTGCAGTTTTATCTAGAAGGCATATTGTCAGCATTGAAACTATATGCTACAAATCATATTATGGCATGAAACTTAATATCTTGCTAGAGGACTATATCAACAACAAATAACTCCATTACACCTACCACAAAAGAGTTCTAGATGACTAGCAAATCGCATGGCAAGACAGCCACAAAATATAACAGATTCCGGACTTGGAAATATTTTGGACCCTCAAATAGCAGAATTTTTATAGGAAGTTGGCAACAACAAAACAACACCTAAACATGCATTTCTACGACAAGCAAAATGTCCATGGGCTAGGACACATATCAAAGAGCAACTTTCATGTTGAAAATTAATTCATATCATGCACGGATCAAATCACACGAAAATGACAAAAGGACGTCACAGCATAAATGACATGCACACGAAATGCTCAAATGACAAAACTAAATGCCCAGTTAAATACTACTGATTTTTCTACCCCGAAAACATATATAATTTGCATATGTTCATGTTGAAAATCAATCACAATTAAATATGCGGGTATTAGGCCTAATCACGTTAAAGCTATTCGATAATGCAAAATTAAATACAACCAACATTCCAACATTTTTATCATGCATGAAAATGCGGTGCGAATGGGATGAACATTTTTCATACATGATTTTATTAATTTCGATGCACGGTCATATAATTATGAATTATGCCATATTAAATGGTCATCACGCAATTCGATGCAAACAGCAGGTTTAAATATTTTAAACATGCATGAAAATTGGTTATTGTGAAACTAGATGAAATTCTACACATTTTAGATGTTAAAATTATTTAAATCTGACGCACGGTTAATTTTATAATCGCAATTGAATATGCAACGCCTGAAAAAATAAAAAAAATAAAACACACAGGGACTGGCTGGGCTCACCCTGGCCCAAGGGCCGGCCCAACTGGGGCAGATCTGGGGCGAAGCTGGCCTGGCGCTGGCCGAGGAGACCGGCTGGGAGCTGGGCCGCACGGGCCAACGCGGGGCAGCGGACGCGCCTCGTCGTGCTCCTCCCGATCCCGCTCGGGAACGAGGAGCCGGTGGCGTAGGGAAGCCGGCGGCAGGGCAGCGGTAGCTTGGGGGCGGAGGGAGGAGGCTGGGGCGGCCCGGATCCGGCTGATGGCGCCCGGATCTGGTGCAGAGGGAGGCCGGCAGCGGCGATCTGCGGCGGCGGCGGGAGGCCATGGCACCTACGGGTAGGAGAGGGAGAGGTGAGCGGGAGGAGAGAGGAGAAGGGAGGAAGGAGAGGGAGAAGAGGGGAGCGGCGGGGATGCTCCGGCGACCGGCGGCTCTAGCGAGGGGCTGCTTCGGCGAGCATGCACGAAGAGAGGAAGGAGAAGCTAGGGTTCGGGCATGGCTCCATGGGAGCTCGGGCAGGAGCTCCGGGAGAGCTCCAGTTGGGCCCGGATGGGCTTTCCCGAGCCTCCAAATGGGCTCGAGCGGGCCTGGTGGCTGGATGAGGGGGAGGCTAGGGTTTGCACGGGGAACGAGGGGACTAGGGGGTACAAATAGGTTCGGCTGGGGTTAGCTGACGCTGACCATTTTCGGACTGTCGGATGACGATTCGACGTCCGGAAGCGGAGGCTCGGGGGTTATAGTGACTGTGCAGATGGTCTAGTGGGGAAGAGAGAGAGAATGGCGACCCATGGCATGAAGTTGAAAACACCGAGAAACGTCCGACGATTACCGATAACCAGACTGCTACGACTGACCGACGGGGCATCAAACGAACTCAGAACGGGACGAAAATCGACGGCCGGTCTACCCAAGCTATAACAAGACCGCACGTCAAGTTTCAACTTGATCCGAGAATATTTTTGCGCGCGCTTAAAAACGGTTTTATTTTCACGGTGCCGTGGGCACGTGCGTGTGTGGTTGGTCTCGAGACGGGCAACGGCAGAACGGGGAGAACCGGCAACTACGAACGGATGCTAGTTTTCGAAAACGGGTGACGATGCTATGCAGATGATGCAAATGGTGTGATGATGAATGCAACAACCAGACGAACACATGACGAGAACGGAAATAAAAGGGGAATATTCTAGAATCTTCTAGAACGTCGGTCACGGGCTGACACAAAGTTCTAGCATCAGAAATAGAAACATCATTATTATCACCAAGAGGTTTTTCTATCTCAGGTTCACTAGAAGCATGCAAAGTCCTATCATTTTTCTTTTTCTTTTTCTTCTTATAAGGAGGAGGTGTATCAACATTAATTTGTTAAGAGTCTTGTTCAATTCTTTTAGGATGACCTTCAGGATAAAGAGGCTATCTTTATGCTATAATTATGCTATTAGAGTTGTGACAGCCCGGGACCGACGTCGGTCCCGGGCTATAATTATGAATAAGAGTCTTGTTCAATTCTTTTAGGATGACCTTCAGGATAATTAATAATATGAATGATTATGCTACCTCCTCTAGTCACTACTCTAATAGCATAATCATTCATATTATTATTCATTTCATCAACAAATTCTCTTTGAGATTCAGCAACTTGTTCTAACTAAGTTTGAACCATAGAGGCATGTTTTCCTACACCTCTAACTGTTGGGGAACGTCGCATGGGAAACAAAATTTTCCTACACACACGCAAACCTATCCATGGTGATGAGCATCTACGAGAGGGAGAGTGGATCTACGTACCCTTATAGATCGCTAAGCGGGAAGTGTTAAGAAACGCGGTTGGTGTAGTCGAACTTCTTCGCGATCCAAATCGCCGAGCGTCCCGCGATCCAATCACGAACCGTCCCGCGAACACATCATGATCCATCCCGTGAACTCATCACGATCCGTCTCACGATCTTGATCACGATCTGTCCCGCGAACTCATCACGATCCGTTCCGTGATCACATCACCAACCGTCTCGCGATCTCGATCACGGTCCTTCCGATCTAGCGCCGAACGGACGGCACCTCCGCGTTCAGCACACGTGCAGCTTGATGACGATCTCCACCATCTTGATCCAGCAAGAGGAGGTGGAGAGGAGAGAGAGTTCACCGGCAGCGTGACGGCGCTCCGGTGATGGTGGTGGTGGAGCAATTCCGGCAGGGCTTCGCCTAAGCGCTGCAGAAATCCGATCTAGAGGAGAAACTGTGCACCGGTGAAACGGGTAGCACGTGGCCGGAAATTCTGTCCAAAAACCACCCAATACACTAGTATATATAGGAGGAGAGGAGAGGAGAGGCATCCAAGGCCTTTGGGTCGGCCGAAATAGGAGGTGGGAGCAATCCTACTTCACCTCCAATCCTAGTTGGAGTAGGATTGCCTCCTATTGGCTGATTTTCCACTTTTTGCTTTAGGACTTTCTCTCCTGCGCCATGGGCCTTTGTGGCTGTTTTCCCAGCCCAATAAGGGCTGGTTATTATTCTCCCACAGCCCATGGACCTCTTGGGGTCGAAGTACCCCTCCCGAAGGTCTCCCGGTACACTACCGGAACTTCTGGTACACTACCGGCACTCCCCGTACACTACCGATGAGCCCGAAACTTTTCCGGAAACCAAACTGGGACTTCCTATATATGAATCTTTACCTCCGGACCATTCCGGAGCTCCTCGTGACGTCCGGGATCTCATCCGGGACTCCGAACAACCTTCGGTCACCACCATACATAACTCTACACTACCGAAACGTCACCGAACCTTAAGTGTGCAGACCCTGCGGGTTCGAGAACTATGTAGACATGACCGAGACACCTCTATGGTCAATAACCAATGGCGGGACCTGGACGTCCACATTGGTTCCTACATATTCTACGAAGATCTTTATCGGTCGAACCTCTATGTCAAGGATTCAGTTAATCCCGTATAACGTCCCCTTTGTTCTTCGGTATGTTACTTGCCCGAGATTCGATCGTCGGTATCTCCATACCTAGTTCAACCTCGTTACTGGCAAGTCTCTTTACTCGTTCCGTAATACAAGATCCCGTGACTAACACTTAGCCACATTGCTTGCAAGGCTTGTTGTGATGTTGTATTACCGAGTGGGCCCTGAGATACCTCTCCGTCACACGGAGTAACAAATCCCAGTCTCGATCCATGCCAACTCAACAAACACCATCGGAGATACCTGTAGAGCACCTTTATAGTCACCCAGTTACGTTGCGACGTTTGATACACACAAGGCACTCCTCCGATATCCGTGAGTTGCATGATCTCATGGTCATAGGAACATATACTTGACATGCAGAAAACAGTAGCAATAAACTGACACGATCATATGCTATGTTTGTAGTTTGGGTCTTATCCATCACATCATTCTCCTAATGATGTGATCCCGTTATCAAATGACATCTCATGTCCATGGCTAGGAAACCTTAACCATCCTTTGATCAACGAGCTAGTCCATTAGAGGCATACTAGGGACATGGTTTTGTCTATGTATCCACACATGCATTTAAGTCTCCGATCAATACAGTTATAGCATGGATAATAAACGATTATCATGAACAAGGAAATATGATAATAACTAATTTATTATTGCCTCTAGGGCATATTTCCAACAGTCTCCCACTTGCACTAGAGTTAATAATCTAGTTCACATCACCATGTGATTCGCATTGTTATGAATCTAACACCCAATGAGTTTTGGGGCTCGATCATGCTTTGCATGTGAGAGAGGTCTTATAGTCAACGGGTCTGCGATATTCAGATCCGTGTGTACTTTGCAAATCTCTATGTCAAACCGTAATCACTGCTACCACACTCCACTTGGTACTATTTCCAAATGGCTGCTCCACTATACGTATCCAGATTGCTACTACTAGTCATCCGGATAGGTGTTAAAGCTTGCATCGACGTAACTCTTTACGACGAACTCTTTATCACCTCCATAATCAAGAAACATTTCCTTAGTCCTCTGGTTACTAAGGATAATTCCGACCGCTGTCCAGTGATCCACTCCTGGACCACTCTTGTACCCCTTGACAGACTCGTGGCAAGGCACACATAGGTGCGGTACACAGCATGGCATAATATAGAGCCTATGGCTAAGGCATAGGGGACGACATTCATCCTTTCTCTTTCTTCTGCCGTTGTCGAGCTTTGAGTCTCACTCAACTTCACACCTTACAAATCAGACGAGAACTATTTCTCTGGCTGATCCATTTTGAACTCTTTCAAAATCTTGTCAAGGTATGCACTAATTGAAAGTCTCATCAAGCATCTTGATCTATCTCTATAGATTTTGATGCTCAACAATTAGGTAGCTTTATCCAGGTCTTCCTTAGAAAAACACTTTTCAAACAACCTTTTATGCCTTCCAGAAATTCTACATTATTTCCGATCAACAATATGTCAACCACATATACTTATCAGAAACTCTATAGTGCTCCCACTGACTTTATTGCAAATACAAGTTTCTCGTAAACTTTGTATAAACATCAAAAACTTTGATCACCTCATCAAAGTGTATATTCCAACTCCGAGATGCTTGCTTCAGTCCATGGAAGGATCACCAAAGCTTGCACACCTTTTAGCATCCTTAGGACTGACAAAACCTTCTGGTTGTATCACATACAACCTTTCCTCAAGTAAACCGTTAAGGAAATGATGTTTTGACATCCATCTGTCAGATTTCATAATTGAAAACGCAGCAACTGCTAACATAATTCCAACAGACTTTAGCACCACTACGAGTGAGAAAATCTCATCGTAGTCAACTCCTTGAACTTGTCACAAACAACTTTGCAACAAGTCGAGCTTTACAAATGGTGATATTTACCATCAGCGTCTGTCTTCATTTTTAAAGATCCATTTGTACTCAACGACCTGCCGTCCAACGAGCAAGTCTACCAAAGTCTATACTTGGTTTTCATACATGGATCCTATCTCGGATTTCATGGTCTCATCCATTTGTCGGAATCCGGGCCCATCATCGCTTCTCCATAGCTCGTAGGTTCATCGCTGTCCAACAACATGACCTTTAAGACAGGGTTGTTGTACCACTCAAGAGCAGTACACGTCCTTGTCGACCTACGAGGTTCGATAGTAACTTGATCCGAAGCTTCATGATCATCATCATTAACTTCTTTCTTCAACTAACATAGGCTTCACAGAAACAACTTTCTGCGCTGCGCTACTCTGATTGAAACAAGGTTCAATAACCTCATCAAGTTCTATCTTCCTCCCACTCAATTCTTTCGAGGGAAACCTTTTCTCAGGAAAGGATCCATTCCAGCAACAAACACTTTGCACTCGGATCTGAGATAGAAGGTATACCCAACTGTTCTTGGCGTATTCTATGAAGATGCATTTGTCCGCTTTGGGTTTGAGCTCATTAGGTGAAAACATTTTCCACACAAGCTTCGCAGCCCCAAACATCAAGAAATGACAGCTTTAGGTTTCTATCAAA
The DNA here is from genome assembly GCA_022496015.1 of Hordeum marinum. Classification (NCBI taxonomy): domain Eukaryota; kingdom Viridiplantae; phylum Streptophyta; class Magnoliopsida; order Poales; family Poaceae; genus Hordeum; species Hordeum marinum. Next base: position 454,393,963 of record CM039678.1, read on the forward strand.
CCATAATTCACACGGTGTCATCTCAACGGATTTAGATGGTGCCCTATTTTAAAGTGAATGCGGTTGTCTCTAATGCATAACCCTAAAACGATAGTATTAAAACGATAAGAGACATCATAGTATGTGCTATATCAAATAAGGCATGACTACGACGTTCGGACACACCATCACACTATGGTGTTCCAGGTGGCGTGAGTTGTGAAACAACTTTCACATTGTCTAAATTTGTATGCCAAACTCGTAACCCAGATATTCACCTCCACGATCATATCGCAGAAATTTTTATCTTCTTGTCACGATGATCTTTAAACTTCACTCTGAACTTTGCTTTGAACCTTTCAAACAATTCAGACTTGTGTTTCATTAAGTAAATATACACTATATCTACTCAAATCATCAGTGAAGGTAAGAAAACAATGATATTCATTGCAAGCTATAAACACTCATTGGATCGTATACATCAACATGCATTGTTTCCAATAAGTCACTTGCCCGTTTCATCAAGCCAGAAAACGGGGTTTAGTCATCTTACCAAAAGGCATGGTCCGCATGTCTCAACCGATTCAAAATCGAATGAGTCCAAAGATCCATCAACATGGAGTTTCTTCATGCGCTTTATACCAATATGACATTTAGCGGCAGTGCCACAAGTATGTGGTACTATCATTATTAACTTTGCATCTTTTGGCATCATTGTTATGAACATGTGTATTACTATGATCAAGATTCAATGAACCACACTTACTAGGTGCATGACCATTGAAGGTATTTATTCATGTAAGCAGAATAACCATTATTCTCTAACTTGAATGAATAACCGTGTTGCAATAAACATGATCTAATCACGTTCATGCTTCAATGCAAAACACCAAATAAAATTTAGGTTCGTCACTAATCCCGAAGGTAGAGAGAGCGTGCGATGTTTGATCATATCAACCTTGGAAACATTTCCAACACACATCGTCACCTCACACTTAGCTAGTTCTCCATTTATTCCGTAGCTTTTATTTCGAGCAACCGAACCGGTATCCAATACCCAGGTGCTACTAGGAGTACTAGCAAGGTACACATCAATAACATGCATATCAAATATACTTCTGTCGACTTAGCCAGCCTTCTTATCTACCATGTATCCAGGGTTGTTCCGCTTCAGTGACCGTTCTCCTCATAATGGAAGCACTCAGTCTCGGGTTTAGTTCAACTTTGGGCTGCTTCACTGGAGCAGCAACTGACTTTCCATCCATGAAGTTTCCCTACTTGCCCTTGCCCTTCTCGAAACTAGTGGTTTTTACTAACCATCAACACTTTGATGCTCCTTTTTGACTTCTACCTTCGCGGTGTCAAAACATCGCGAGAAGCTCAGGAATCATTTCTATCCCTGGCAATTTATAGTTCATCACCAAGTTCTAGTAGCTTAGTGATAGTGACTTGGAGAACTATATCAATCACTATCTTATCTGGAAGATCAACTCCCACTCGATTCAAGCGATTGTGGCACCTAGACAATCTAAGCACATGCTCAACTATTGAGCTATTCTCTTTCGTCTTGCAAGCAAAGAATCTTTGTTTGAGATCTCATATCTCATAACACGGGCACGAGCCTGAGATCACAATCTCAGCTCTTAGAACATCTCGTATGTTCCGTGACGTTCAAAACGTCTTGGAGCCTCAATTCTAAGTCGTAATGCATGACGCACTAAACTATCAAGTAGTCATCAGAACGTGCCTGTCAGATGTTCACAACATCTACAGACGACGCTAGAGGGGGTGGCGTACCGAACGGTGCATTAAGGACATAAGCCTTCTGTGCAGCAATGAGGACAATCCTCATATCACGAACCCAGTCCGCAATATTGCTACCATCATCTTTCAACTCTATTTCTCTAGGAACATATAAAAACACACGGGAGCTACAGTGCGAGCTAGTAATCTACAACATAATTTGCAAAGACACTACTGACTATGTTCATGATAATGAGTTCAATTAATCATATTACTTAAGAACTCCCACTCAAATTGACATCCCTCAGGTCATCTGAGTGTCACATGATCCAAATTCACCAACTCGAGTCCGATCATCACGTGAGTTGAGGTGGCTTCAATGGTGAACATCATTATGTTGATCATATCTACTATATGACTCATGCTCGACCTTTCAGTCTCTTGTGTTCCGAGGCCATGTCTGTACATGCTAGGCTCGTCAAGTTTAACCCGAGTGTTCCGCATGTGCAAATCTGTCTTGCACTCGTTGTATGTGAACGTAGAGTCTATCACACCCGATCATCACGTGGTGTCTCAACACGACGAACTTTCGCAACGGTGCACACTTGGGGAGAACACAATTTATCTTGAAGTTAAGTGAGGGATCACCTTATAATGCTACCGTCGTCCTAAGCAAAACAAGGTGCATAAAAGGATTAACATCTCATGCAATTCATAAGTGACATGATATGGCCATCAACTTGTGTTTAAGATCTCCATCTTCGAAACACCGGCATGATCTCCATCGTCACCGGCACGACACCATGATCTCCATCAACGTGTCGCCATCGGGGTTGTCACGCCCTGCATGCTTCTACTACTATTGCTACCGTAGCGATAAAGTAAAGCATTACATAGCGCTTTAATGATTGACACGCAGGTCATACAATAATTAAAGACAACCCTATGGCTCCTGCCGGTTGCCGTAATCACTGACATGCAAGTCGTGATAATCTATACATCACATGATCATCTCATACATCACATATATCTCATCATGTAATTGGCCATATCATATCACAACATACCCTGCAAAAACAAGTTAGACGTCCTCTAATTGTTGTTGCATGTTTTACGTGGCTGCTACGGGTATCTAGCAAGAACAATTCTCACCTACGCAAAACCACAACGGTGATACACTAGTTTGCTTTTCAACCTTCTCAAGGACCGCCTTTGTCGGATCCGATCCAACTAGAGTAAGAGAAACTGTCACCCGCAAGCCAGCTAAGCAACAAGTTGCATCGCGGGAACCGGTCTCTCGTAAGCGTACGAGTAATGTTGGTCCGGGCCGCTTCATCTCACAATACCGCTGAACCAAAATCCGACCAAGGGAGGAAGCAATCTAAGCATCAACGCCCACAAACCTTTTGTGTTCTACTCGAGATCTCATCGAACCATCAACCTAGCTCATGATGCCACTGTTGGGGAACGTCGCATGGGAAACAAAATTTTCCTACGCACACGCAAACCTATCCATGGTGATGAGCATCTACGAGAGGGAGAGTGGATCTACGTACCCTTGTAGATCGCTAAGCGGGAAGCGTTAAGAAACGCGGTTGGTGTAGTCGAACTTCTTCGCGATCCAAATCGCCGAGCGTCCCGCGATCCAATCACGAACCGTCCCGCGAACACATCATGATCCGTCCCGTGAACTCATCACGATCCGTCTCACGATCTTGATCACGATCTGTCCCGCGAACTCATCACGATCCGTTCCGTGATCACATCACGAACCGTCTCGCGATCTCGATCACGGTCCTTCCGATCTAGCGCCGAACGGACGGCACCTCCGCGTTCAGCACACGTGCAGCTTGATGACGATCTCCACCATCTTGATCCAGCAAGAGGAGGTGGAGAGGAGAGAGAGTTCACCGGCAGCGTGACGGCGCTCCGGTGATGGTGGTGGTGGAGCAATTCCGGCAGGGCTTCGCCTAAGCGCTGCAGAAATCCGATCTAGAGGAGAAACTGTGCACCGGTGAAACGGGTAGCACGTGGCCGGAAATTCTGTCCAAAAACCATCCAATACACTAGTATATATAGGAGGAGAGGAGAGGAGAGGCAGCCAAGGCCTTTGGGTCGGCCGAAATAGGAGGTGGGAGCAATCCTACTTCACCTCCAATCCTAGTTGGAGTAGGATTGCCTCCTATTGGCTGATTTTCCACTTTTTGCTTTAGGACTTTCTCTCCTGCGCCATGGGCCTTTGTGGATGTTTTCCCAGCCCAATAAGGGCTGGTTATTATTCTCCCACAGCCCATGGACCTCTTGGGGTCGAAGTACCCCTCCCGAAGGTCTCCCGGTACACTACCGGAACTTCTGGTACACTACCGGCACTCCCGGTACACTACCGATGAGCCCGAAACTTTTCCGGAAACCAAACTGGGACTTCCTATATATGAATCTTTACCTCCGGACCATTCCGGAGCTCCTCGTGACGTCCGGGATCTCATCCGGGACTCCGAACAACCTTCGGTCACCACCATACATAACTCTACACTACCGAAACGTCACCGAACCTTAAGTGTGCAGACCCTGCGGGTTCGAGAACTATGTAGACATGACCGAGACACCTCTACGGTCAATAACCAATGGCGGGACCTGGACGTCCACATTGGTTCCTACATATTCTACGAAGATCTTTATCGGTCGAACCTCTATGTCAAGGATTCAGTTAATCCCGTATAACGTCCCCTTTGTTCTTCGGTATGTTACTTGCCCGAGATTCGATCGTCGGTATCTCCATACCTAGTTCAACCTCGTTACTGGCAAGTCTCTTTACTCGTTCCGTAATACAAGATCCCGTGACTAACACTTAGCCACATTGCTTGCAAGGCTTGTTGTGATGTTGTATTACCGAGTGGGCCCCGAGATACCTCTCCGTCACACGGAGTAACAAATCCCAGTCTCGATCCATGCCAACTCAACAAACACCATCGGAGATACCTGTAGAGCACCTTTATAGTCACCCAGTTACGTTGCGACGTTTGATACACACAAGGCACTCCTCCGATATCCGTGAGTTGCATGATCTCATGGTCATAGGAACATATACTTGACATGCAGAAAACAGTAGCAATAAACTGACACGATCATATGCTATGTTTGTAGTTTGGGTCTTATCCATCACATCATTCTCCTAATGATGTGATCCCGTTATCAAATGACATCTCATGTCCATGGCTAGGAAACCTTAACCATCCTTTGATCAACGAGCTAGTCCATTAGAGGCATACTAGGGACATGGTTTTGTCTATGTATCCACACATGCATTTAAGTCTCCGATCAATACAGTTATAGCATGGATAATAAACGATTATCATGAACAAGGAAATATGATAATAACTAATTTATTATTGCCTCTAGGGAATATTTCCAACACTAACATCATTACTGATTCTAAATAACAAGTCACTCAAGCGGGCAATCACATCAGAATTATATTTCAACTTTTTCACAACATTTGCATTGAAGTTGTCTTATTTCATAATGTAGTTATCAAACTCACATAAGCATTGACTAGGTTATGTATTGTAAGGGATATCACCTTCATCAAACTTTAATAAAGAAATTACCTCTACCACCTGTGGAGGTGGTGGTGCATTGAGCCCATGTATTTGTTCAATAGGTGATAAATTCTTAACATCCGCAGCCTTAATACCTTTTTCCTTCATACATTTCTTTGCCTCTTGCATGTCTTCACGACTGAGAAATAACATACCCCACTTCTTTGGAGTGGGTTCAAGTGGTGGTTCAGGGAGAGTCCAATCATCATAATTATTCAATATATTATTCAATTGTTCCCCAACTTGTTTGACAGTTCGTTTCCCTAAAAACACAACCACTACAACTATTTAGGAAGTCCCTAGAAGCATCAATTAGTCCATTATAGAAGATATCAAGTTTTTTATGTTTCTTAAGAGGGTGATCGGGAAAAGCATTAAGCAATTGGAAAGACTCCCCCAAGTTTGTGGGAGACTCTGTTTTTCAATTTGCACAAAGCGTCTTGTTTCTTATGAGCAAGAAAATATTTTTCATAGAAGTAATAAATCATATCCTAGGGACTATGCAAACAACCAGGAGTAACAGTATTGTAACATATCTTAGCATCGCCCTTTAATGAGAATGGAAATAATTTGAGAATATAATAGTAGCGAATCTTCTCATCATGAGCAGATAGGGTGGCTATATCATTCAGTTTAGTAAGATGTGCTACCACAGTTTCAGTTTCATATCCATGAAAAGAATCGGATTCAACCAAAGTAATTAACTCGGGGTCGACATAGAATTCATAATCCTTATGAGTAACAAAGATAGGTGAAGTAGCAAACTTAGTATCACATTTGATTTTAGCATTCAGAGTCTTTTCTTTATACTTGCATAGTAGTTTCTTAAGATCATTTCTATCCTTACAAGCAAGAATCTCTCTAGATATTTCTCCATCTAAAGCATAACCTTCAGGTATCTTAGGCATTTCAAATCTAGGAGAGCTAGGCCTAATAGGTGTTTCATAATCATCAGTTTGAAAGATCTCATCAGTTTCAGCAGTTTCATCAATTTAAATGATTTCATTCTCTCTAGCTTTAGCAATTTGTTCATCAAGAAATTCACCTAATGGCACATTATCATCAACCATGGTAATTGCATCATCATAAGAATCATTCATAGCAGAAGTAGCATCATCAATACTGGGATTACTAGCATGTGGTGGTGTTGCAAACTTACTCATAACAGAAGGTGAATCAAGTGCAGAGCTAGATGGCAATTCCTTACCTCCCCTCGTAGTAGAGGGGAAAATCTTGGTCTTAGTATCCTTCAAATTCTTCATAGTGATAGATTAATACAAATCCCAAGTGATTCAAAAAAAAATATAGCTATGCTCCCCGACAACGACGCAAGAAAAAGGTCATGATAACCCACAAGTATAGGGGATCACAATAACTTTCGAGGGTAGAGTATTCAATCCACATTTATAGATTCGACACAAGGGGGCCAAAGAATATTTGAGAGTATTAGCAGTTGAGTGGTCAATTCAACCAAACCTGGAGATAAGTATCTACAGCAAAGTGATTAGGAGCACAGTAATATGATAGTTTGATAGCAGTAGTAACAGTAGTAGTGATAGTTTGTTGGCAAGTGCAATAGTAACAGCAGTAGTAGTAACTTACCAAGAGCAATAAGTGGAAAACTCATAGGCACTGGATTGGTGTATTCGTTGGACAATATTCATCATATAACAGTCATAACCTAGGGCGACAAAGAACTAGCTCCAGTTCGTCAATGTAATGTAGGCATGTATTCCATATATAGTCATACATGCTGATGGAAAAGAACTTGCATGACATCTTTTGTCCTACCTCCCGTGGTAGCGGGGTCCATGAGGAAACTAAGGGATATTAAGGCCTCCTTTTAATACAAAACCAGAACAAAGCATTAACACATAGTAAATACCAGAACTCCTCAAACTACGGTCATCACCGTCAAGTATCCGAAATATTGACACCATGGGGTTGACGGATCATAACATGTAATAGGTGCATATGACTAAGCAACATTAGATAAAGAACATAGATATAATTATGATAACATAAACAATTCAGACTGAAATCATGGCACTTGGGCCCTAGTGACAAGCATTAAGCATGGCAAAGTCACAGCAACATCAATCTTATAACAAAGTGGGTACTAGGGATCAAGCCCTTACAAAACTAACTCGACTACATGATGAATCTCATCCAACTCCTCATCGACCAGCAAGCCTACGAAGGCATTACTCACTCCCATTGGGGAGCATCATGTAATTGGTGATGAAGGAGGGTTGATGATGATGAAGACCGAAGATTCCCTCTCCGGAGCCCCAAACGGACTCCAGATCTAGCCTCCCGATGAAGAAAAAGAGTTGGTGACGGCTCCGTATCATGAAATGTGATGAAACTTTCTCCTTAATTTTTTTCTAGAAAAATGGGATTTTATAGCGCTGGAATTAGGGTCGGGAGGCCCACGAGGTGAGAACCACCCACCAGGCCGCACCATAGGGGGCCGACGTGCCCTGGTGGGTGGTGGGCACCCTGGGCCCCCTCCCTATTGGCTTGAGGCTCCAATATTCCTCATATATTCCAAAATAATTCTCCAATTTTTTTTGTTCCATTCCGAGAACTTATATTTCTGGACAAAACCAACACCTTGGTAGTTCTACTAAAAATAGTAGTCAGTCCGAGTTAGTTTCATTCGAACCATGCAAATTAGAGTCCAAAACAAGAAACAAAGCATTAGGGAAAGTAGATACGATGGAGACGTATCAATCTTTATGCCTAAAATGTACACTGCCCTCCAACGTCCCCTCCAGGACGAGACGCGCCCGCTCGTGGAGGCCATGGTGGACCGATTCATCGAGCGAAGAGGACAACTCCGACGCTGAGCCGACCGACGGCGCGGGCGGTAGCGGCGAATCCTCCCCTTAGGCATCCTCCGTTTCCCTTTACTAGTACCTGTAATGCTTGAACAACAACCCTGCCCGATGGGGCGTTAATCTTTTGCATATTACCTTTGTCGTCTTGCTTTTCTTCCTTGATTCCCCGGTTGAGGTGTTGATTGGTGGCGCTGTGGTTGTGGTCTTGTGTTAGCCCCCGATACCGTCCATGCCAGGCTCTCCCCCTGCATGGGCGACTCACGCCCGTTGCCCCTGTTGGGCCCTAGGCCTCGCGGCTCGTCGCAAACGAGGCCCTCCTCGCATGTCGCCTCCCTTGTTGCTCCGTCCCTCGGGGGCTTTGGTAGCCGTGCATAGTAGACTTACTCCCTGCATTCTTATGTTAGCGGGCACATTCTTATCTCATCCCCGAGGTCGTTATTAGGCCAGGAGGCTCATGACAGGTTTGATGGTGTACTTAGCTTTGTATGACATTCGCGGGCCCGCGCCGTGAGGCGGGTCGGGCTTATCTATCAACCTGTGACTCCGTCCGTGATACTTCTTCTTACCTGCTGAACGATCTAGGGGCCCTTTCGGCACTCTACGTTTGTAGGTCCCGATCCGGCCCATTTCCCCACCACCGCTAGGTACGACCATAGAGAAAGTACTTCACGGGGCGAGACCCCGGTACTCCTGATGCCGATCGGAAACCATGGACGGCACCAGGAAGTCGAGTGGCATTATGACCAGTAAGGCTCCCGAGGCATGTTGCCTAGGAGCCCCCTTTTTCGACGTTCAAACCGCTCTATGTCGTAAGGTCCCAGTCCCATGCATTTCCCCACCAACGCTAGGTACGACCGGAAACCAGGGATGCACTTCACGGTGCGAGGCCCCGACACCTCTGATGCTGACCGGAAACCAAGGATGACATGAGAGAGTCCAAGTGGCTATGTGACCGGTAAGGCTCCTAAGGCGTGCTGCTCAGGAGTCCCCTTTGATGCTCGAGCAATCCCTCATTCCGTCCTTCCAGTAATCACCCATGGAGGCCCTGAGGCCTCTCGAGGCTCCATGCGGTGGTGCGCTGTGGTAGGAACCCACAGCTTCTCGAAAAATGCCAATCCATAAAGAGAGAGAGAACTCAAGATCGGTAAAACGAGAGAAGAAAGAGAAAAGGTCCCCGCCCTTCTTTTCTTTTAAAACATAGGATCACGAAATCTTTGAGCTTTTGACAGGCTCAAGCACAAGAAAAAAGGGGGGCCATCAAAGGCCGCAACTTGAAATGCAAAAAGGAGCGAGAAACGGCCGCTTCCGGCTTTTTGAGGTTGTCCCCGCCTTCGTCTTCCCCCAATGCTGAGTGTAGGGCATCCACATTGCATGGGCATAGCCATTTATGGGCAGTGTTGACTTCTCCGCTAGCTTCGAGCTGTGGGTGCCACATTGCATGGGAGGAACCCCTCGGCGTCCTCGGGGGGCTCCGGGCATATACAACCTGCTCATTGTTACGTGAGAGTGTCACGGCCATGGGCAAGCCCCCAGGCGCATGGCTTTCTGGCCCTTAGCCTCATCTTGCCACATTGCGTGGGTGGAACCCCTCCGTGTCCTCGGGGGAGGGAGGGGGGCTCCGAGCGTATATAGCCCGCTCATTGTTATGTGAGAGTGTCACGGCCCTGGGCAAGCCCCCAGGCGCATGGCTTTGTGGCTCGCAGCCTCGCCGAACATCATCTCGTGCATTTCTGCCCGGTTGCGCGCCCCTATGACCCTAACCCGAATACATCGTTCCCCGTGCGGCCTCAGGATTGTGCTCCCATGGCCCAAACATGAGCACGATGCATCGGCACGGCCATAAGGCTGTTTTGTCGGTGAAGTGTGCCTCATGAGACGCCCACGTGTCGTTCGGTCGAGGTCCTGAGGGCCCCAGGAGGCCCATCCTCCTGAGGCCCTCCAAGCGTCGTGTTTGCCGTGGGTGGCCCGCATTGCATTTGTCTTGCCGCTCTGCCCAGGTCATCACTCCTGGGGCCGGAGGGCTTGGTCCGTCGTCGCTTTTCCGCAGGCCACCGGCTGGTGCCGCGCCTTGTTGCTTGGAGGTGCCCTCCTGCTGGCGCCGCCCGGGCTCGACGCTCCATTGACGGGAGCCCCTAGGCCTGGTTCGAGGAGGATGTCCAGGGTACTTCTCACTCTTGGCATGTGCTGGCACCTGCAGCGGGCGCCTGAACCTCCTCCCTACCAAGTGGGCCAGGGGGTATGACGTAGCATGGTATGTAGGGCTCGACGTAGGTGCCCGGTCTGCCTCCTGAGTCGTCCGTCGTTGGGACGAGGACGGTCCCTCCCGGTGGCAGGGGGAGGTCGCCCTGTGCACGTCGTTCATAGGCCCTCATGTGCTTGGCCTCTAAGCGGAGTTGCTTACCTTTGCTACTGCCATTGGGTGGGACTCATGTCCCTTGGTGCAGGTTCCCCCCTTGGTGTCCCGACATGCCTCCGCCGTTGTTGCTTGCTCGTTGAGACACCTATGCCGCCCACATGCTCCATCGGATGGCGCACTCCCGTCTAGCCAACCCAGGCTGCTGAGGGCCCGGCGGGCTACGAGTAGGCGCGTCCGTGTGCGCACCGGGCGCCTTGCCGTTTCGTCTATGCGCCTAGTGGTTGCCGTCGTGCTGTGCCCCAAGATCGGTCACCGGGATTCGGAAGAGAAGGAGCACAGAGTGCGGCGTGCCCTGGTCGGCCCCGTCAGGAGTTGGAGGGGCCCTTCCGCCGGTAGACCCAGGGGCGGGTTTGGCATGCAGGCCCCCGGAACCTGATGCATGTGGTCTTGAAGGAGGGTGAGGGAGGATGGCGCCCTTGGCGACAACGACCAGCTCTGCGATGTGATCCGCCCATGCATCAAAGCCCCCGTGCGTCGGTCGGTGGCCGAGGATCTCGCTTGCCAATAGTAGCGCATTGTGCATGTCAAGGTTTCCCACGTAGGTTTGACGTGTTGATGATGCCGGGGGCGCCGCCCGTTCACCGTGCGCTTGAGCGGCACGGGGGACGGTAACCATGAAGGCGATGCTGGTGATCTGGTAAAGGCCACTTGGTACCATGACGCCGGAGTGTGGGCCTCCGAGTGCCGCGGCAGGGTCGACAGGGGACGGCCCTCCGCGGCCAGGTGAAACTTGCTAAGTGCTGGCCATCGGAGCAGTGAAGCTTGGGTAGGACGAAGCTTGGAGAAGACCTTGACACGCCCCCTATCTAGTGCGCCAAATATCAAATTTTGGGCTCCGCAAAACCCCTAAGGTTCGAACACAGGGGCGTGTACGAAGATCTCCCACGGCCTCATCCAACCTAGCTCACTACATGATGAACACGGCAAGGAACTCACATGATGATGAGGGAGAAGATGGAAACGATGGTTTACCCAGGTTTGGGCCGCTGCAAAGCATAATACCCTACTCTTGCTTTGGTGGATTGTCTCTCGTGGAGGTGAGGTGGATGAACAAGTACAGTGTTTTCGGGCCTCCTGAGGGCTCTCGGAGGTGTTCGGGGTCCCTCGAGGTTTCTGGCGGAGTAGGTGGATTAGCTCTCGGCTCGAATCGGGATCCCCTCTCTACGGTGCAACATATGCTCTCTATATAGCGGTGGTCCGGGTCCTCCTCCGTTATCACAATGGCGGAAAGGGATCCCACAACGGCCAATTTTGAAGGGGGCAGGGGTTCATGCTCGCCCTGCCCAAAGGCGGTCTTCATCTACAAAGTAACTATCGACAACGCAGGGACGGGCTCAGCGATGACATCCGCCCTACAGGGCGGGTGGTTGTGGCCTTCTTACAGCGAAATGGAAACCTTTGGTGGTGCTTTGGGAACCCGCATACGTCCTTGTTCCCCTTGCACCAAAGGGGAAACTCCGCCGCCTGGTGCACTGGTTCTCACCTGTCCTCACCTTGCGTCATCTTTGACTCCTGAGGCCAGGCTCTGCACGGAGATCTTTGCCGCTCCGGAGGGGGCCTGGGGAGGCCCATCCTTCACGGGTCCTTTCGTTGTTCCTCCTCGCGAGTCTAGGGCCCTCCCGAGGGCCTTCTCTTGAGTGGGGCCTCGCCTTGCCCCATTTGGTTGATGAAGTGGGCCAAGCCCTGGATCGAAAGCAGGCAGGTCCGGGTACCCCCGTTCCCAGAAGGCTGACACTTACCCAGGTGTCGCGTTCCTCAGGCGCCTGCTCGGACCTCCAAAAGTGCATAGCAGACACGAACCAATTATATGCTTCACGGGGAGAAGGAGATGAGGATCATCTATTCTGGGCGCATTTTGAAGCCCCTGAGCGATATCCTCTCCTTCTTGAGCAGCTGAAGCAGTTGATGGAGCTACACCGGATGGCGGAGTCGGCCATGAAGGATCTCTGTATTCAGCTATGGCCTAACGAGCCACTACCGGGCAACTACTTTGGCCAGGTGTAGAAGCTGAGCGACGCTTCGCCCCGAATCGATGCACTAAGGCACTCCTCCTGTATCGAGGGAGCTTGGATGGCCTTTGCGAAGGCCAAGGTGCACTAGCCAGGGCTTGATTCTAAGAAGATAGCCCTCGCCCCTCCGCCTCCTAGAAAGGAGCATAGGCGCCCCGAGCTATACTTCTCTGGCGTAATGGAGGTTACTCGGGCGATAGAGTCGCAACGTTCAAAAGAGAACATTTATGATTAAATGTGTGGTAATATGTCCGAAGACCTCTGAACGCTTGTATATTTGTTATGCATGGTTTATCATATTTTAAATGTTTTGCATTCCTTTATAACTCTTGTGTGGCCGTTGAAACTGAAAGTTGTGAGTTGTCGGCTTCAGACCCCACGTAGATGCTACGTGGAGTGTCTCTACTTACGCACTATAACCCTTAGCCAAGCTATTGGTACCCGAAGGCGGTAGTGTGCGGCATACCAGGCAATCAGACCATAATGCTTTATTGCTTTCACTTAGCCAGAGGGGCGCGAAAAGGACTACGAAAGGCCGGTGACGAGCCCCCGGTGACTTGTGATGCTCGTATGAACCGCGTCTAAAGCCGATATCACATGGTTTGTACGAATACCAAACCCATCGTATGACATGGAATGACCGCTGACAAAGTCTTGAGTATAACACTTAAGCTCGGATTCGCAAACCGGCTCTCGCATACTATGACAGTCAGTTTTCGGCTTTCTCCTCTGAGGTGTTTAACCAGACTAGCCGAAAACACAATCTCAGAGGTTCTCCCTTTTCCCTTTTAGCCGAATGAGCGGAACGTAAAGGGGCAAGCACACGAGCCGGGCAACCCAACTATTGACCCAAGACATAGTTCGGAACCAATGCATATAAAGCGAATTCCAAGACGTCGAACGCATAATCAATTGTGCATAGGGCGATTCGTTTTAAACTCGCGCCCCCGGTCTATTAGCTGGTTGTGTCGCAATATACCAAACAGTTTTGTGAGAAGAGGGAGCAAATAGAGTATTTGCCAAAGAAGGGCAACGAGACAACCATGTATAATGATTTTATATTTTTCTCAACAACTGTTACTGCTTGAATTGCTGAAGCAACTGTTTATAGGTATTTGAAAAAAAAGAAATTTTACAAGAGTGGTTGTACCAGGGGTCCTCGATTGGTGGCCTTACGTCCTCGATGTGCCCTGTTGCTTGTCTACTCCTGCATCTCCTAGGGAGTGGTGCACCTCAATGGGCGGTACTGTTCGGCGAACGGATCTTTCAAACAAGGTCTTGAGAAGTCGCCAAAGTGTGGATGAGCTTTACGCCTTTAGCAGGCTCTTGATGGTACCTGCAGTGTGTCCGAAGACATTTGATGGTAGTAGTTCGGTCCAGCCGAACACTTACCCTTTTTCCCCACCATCGCCCATGGAATTTTGAGCGCGAAGTTGTGTCTCCTTGGCACGTACTTTGCTGGTCCTAGGGTTGCACGATGGGGGCGAGCCCCTATTTACAAGGCGAAGAAGGTTCTAAGAGTTCGGACTGAAGTCGAGCTTGCTTCCCAACCTTGCGTGCCTTTATGATAGGTGTCAGCATTTGCCAATCATCATTGCAATGGAATTCAGCCGCCAGAGCCAACGCATGTTCCTCAGTTTGGAGGGAGCGCTCTGTATTGCGGTTGACAGTGATGACCCACTTGGGGCCAGGGCATCTTGAGCTTGAGGTATGCGTAGTGTGGGATGGTGTTAAAGCGAGCGAACATTGTACGGCCGAGCAGGGCATGATAGCCACTGCGGGAAGGCACAATGTCGAAGATCAAGTCTTTGCTTTGAAAGTTATCGGGCGAGCCAAACACTACTTCCAGGCTTATGGAGCCCGTGCACCGGGCTTCGACGCCTGGGATTACTCCTTTAAAGGTAGTGTTGCTGGGTTTGATCCTTGACGGATCTATACCCATCTTTTTCACTGTATCTAAGTAAATTCGATTTAGGCTACTTCCTCCATCCATGAGGACTGTAGTGAGGTGATACCCGTCTATAATGGGGTCTAGGACGAGGGCGACCGAACCTCCATGATAGATACTAGTCGGGTGGTCACATCGATCAAAGGTGATCGGGTACACCGACCATGGGTTATACTTCGGGGCTACGGGCTCTAGGGCGTAGACCTCCCCAACGGTGCACTTCCTCTCCTTCTTGGGGTATATGGGTGGTGTATATCATGTTTACTGTTTTCAGCTCTGGAGGGAACTTCTTTTGTCTGCCACCAATCGGACCCCGAAGCCCATCCTCATCCTCGATGTGTGGGCTCTTGCCTTAGTCCTCGGATGTGAATTTGTCGGCCTGTTTGAATACCCAACAGTTACGGTTGGTGTGGTTGGTGGTATTCTCTTGAGTGTCGTGGATTTGGTAGGGCCTTTCCGTGATCTTCTCTAGTGGGGTGGGTCCATCGCGATTGCCTTTAGGAGGCTTCTTCCATTGCCCGGGTTGGGAATTGCGGAAGCTGGCGTTAACGGCCGTGTCATCGGCATCACTATTGTTGTGTCGTTCCTTATTCTTATTGCTCTTTGGTTTCCTGTTTCCATCCCGAACTTCGGAGGTTCCGGGGTCTTCAGGGTTGTGGCTCCGTCTTGCGAGCTAGTTATCCTCGCCCACGCAAAAGTGGGTCATGAGAGATGTAAGGGCGGACATTGTGTGAGGTTTGTCCTGGCCGAGCTGGCAGGCCAACCATTCATCCTGAATATTGTGTCGGGAGGAGGCTATTGCCTCGTTGTCCGGGCAGTCAACAATCTGGTTTTTCATGGTCAAGAACCGAGTCCAGAATTGTCGCGTGGACTCTCCTAGCTTCTAGACGGTGTTTCTCAAATTGGACGAGTCTGGCGACCGAACATAGGTGCCCTATAAGTTAGATCGGAATGCATCCCCTAGATCTTCCCAGCATCCTATGGAGTTTTCGGGGAGGCTATTCAACCAGCGTGTAGGATCAAAAGTAGGTCTAGAGAGGGGGTGATTAGACTACTTGACCAAATAAAAGTTTTCCCTTTTTCCCAATTTAAATTCTTGGCAAGTTTTAGCATTCATAGTATGTCAAGTACACCCTACACATGCATGTCTAAGAGTATAGCAGCGGAAAGTAAAGACATTGCACATGTAAGTAAAGAGAGGGTTAGGAAAGCAAACACAAGTGATGACACGGAGATTTTTCTTGTGGTTCTGATAGGTGGTGCTATCGTATGTCCACGTTCATGGAGTCTTCAACCCATGGAGGGTAACGGTCACGAGAGTCCACGGAGGGTTCCACGAAGAAGCAACCTTAACTATTCCATGCGGCGTCCATCCACGAAGGACTAGCCTCACTATGGGTAGATCTTCATGAAGTAGGCAATCTCCTTTCCCTTACAAACTTCTTGGTTCACTCCACAACATGAAGTAGGAGGCTCCCAAGCGACACCTAACTAATCTAGGAGGCACCACCCTCCAAAAGGTAATAGGCTCGGTAATGACGATGAACTCGTTGCTCTTGTGCTTCAAGATGATAGAGTCCTCAATACACAATCACTCTCTCATAGAATTGACTTGGTCGAAGAGATGGGATTGGTGGAAAGCAACTTGGGGAGGCTAGAAATGAAGATCCATATTGTTGGAGTGGAAGATCTTGACCTCAACACAAGGGTAGGTGCTTCTCTCTCAGAAAACTAATAGGATAGGTATGGAATAGTTATGAGTGCTTCTGTACCAAGTAGGTGGTGGTGGAGGGGTATATATAGGCATCCCCAAAAATCCAACCGTTACACACAAAATAACCTACTCGGTGACACCGATGTGTAAATCTTGGTGGTACCAAAGTGACCAAAAGTGACATCTTTTGAATCTCGGAGGGACCGATATATGAATATTGGTTGTACCGACAAGGTGACCAACGGTCAGATTTGCCAAACTCGGTGATGCTGATTCACCATTTTCGGATGGACCAAAAATGTTAACTTGTATAACAGAAACTTGGTAACCCAACTCGATGGCACCGAGACCAGTGTCGGCTGCACCGAAGTGTTAGGGTTTGGCTGAGTCTGTCTATGGTTTGGAATCGGTGGCGCCGGGATAGGAATGTTAGTTGCGCCGATTTTGCATATTTGGCTTTGGACAGACTTTGGTGGGAGAGTTTGTGAATGTTTTGGTGACTATCACTTGTGCACGTTTGAGCATATTCTTCATCATCAAAACTTTACCCCCTTTTCATAGTATTGGCTTTCCTATGGACTCAAAGTGATTTCTCACAAATGTAAAATGTAGAGTCCTCTTGCTTGAAGCTTGGCGAACCTATTTCCTTGCATCTTGGGGTAATTCCACAATATCCACAATCCTTTGGCCATCCCTATCATTGAACTTTTCCTAAAATATACTTGGTGGAAACATTAGTTCAATGACTTATATGTTCTTATTAATTACCAAAACCACCAAGGGAGCAAATGTGCTTTCACAGCGCCGAGCTGGTGTCGGGACCCCGATCCTAAGTCATATGAATCCAGACTGTAACATATCAAATCACTTTGCGGCCTCATGCACTGTAAGCTCCACGGCTACAGCCTTACCTTAGCCGGGACCGTTTGCATCTTTTGGCTCACGTATGTGAACAAGTCGCTGGCAATCAAACGATAGAGAACCCGGGCCAACATGACTAGTCATAGAACCCAAGTGGCACATCCATACGAAAACAGGCATCCTTAACCCAACAATGCAGGTGTCGGCCTCAAGCGCATGTAGACAAGTCATAGCAAGCTACAAGGACTCCATTACGTCGTGAGACATAAATGCCATCACCGCACGTAGACGAGTCATAGCAGGCTACATGGACTCCATTACACTGCGAGACATTTCCCCAAAGGGACAGACACAGCAGCAAAGAAGGATACATGTCGGTCAATCAATGTGTCCTGAGCAGTAGCAAGCTACCAAGGCTCGATGGAAGCACAAAGAGGCAGTTTACCGTAAAGAGTACTACTAAAGGCACACGACTAGGTGTCGGATCCCATACATACCATTGCACATCACACGTATGCACGACATGCCCTATATGCATAGATACAACCATGGCATCACAACATAACCATACAACAACTTTTATTTAAGGGGCTCAGACGAGCCTTGTATAACATGTTCTTACAGATAGGGGTCACATGACCCTACACTAAAGTCATACAAACAAGTTAATACAAACCAAGTAGAAGCATAAGATGTCTGAGTACAGACAGATGAAAGGGTAAAAAGGCACATGGCCTGACTATCTACAGCCCGCCACAAGGCATAAGGTCATAGCTCGGACACCAGCTATTCGGCATCGTCGACATCTAGATAGAACCCACCTGATGGGTCCTGGGTCTCATCTGCAACATTTATTAAGCAAACATGAGTACAAACGTACTCATCAAGTCTTTAAAATGGACCTAGTCTATTCATGTTCATGTATCAACAAGGGGAGTGGTGCAGTTTATCCAGCAATGCCAGCTTTGACTCATGGCTAACCTACACTACACCATTTTTAGCTCTTTGTTTAGATTCTAGTTATCGCACACGAGTCCACTAACTCCATGATGATACACCACCATGGATTAACTTCCCTCTCCTAGAAGAGTGCCATCCACGGGACTCATACTTGTCTTGATATTTTTATGAGTATCCATTTGATTATCTATGAACAACATAAGTTTTCCAAGTAGTCCATATCCGAGGACGCGGCTATTCAAATAGTTTCATTCCCTGCAGGGGTGTACTTCTTCACACACGCTCTCGCCACTTATCGGCGTGTGCTCTTAAAACCATGCACCTCTGCAACCTTCAAGCGGAAGCCTAGCGAGGGAGTCGGCCACGACCGTCAATCACATAAGACCTCTAGTCTAGGCTATCGGTTATTTGAGACTGAACCCACACGGAAGTCCTGCCGAAGTTTCCGCAATGGCCGCAAACGATGTGCGCAGGGTTCCCAAGTCCACCATTCGGGTGACCCTTGGTACACCGTGCCACTGCCTACCGCGTCGTAACCCACCCCTAGGGTCAGCGCTATGCACGGCCTCCAGCATGCTATAAACACCCGAAACTACTTGCAACTCCTGGACTAAGGACTAAGCGACTGAAAAGTCGAGAGGGGTCGAGTTACCGGAACCCAATGTGTGGAAGTAACTAGTCTTGGATCACAAACACGGAACTCAGTTCCTACAAACGGTCCCAATGAGACAACCCGCTATGTACTCCTACATAGCCTCTCATCGCAACCTTTACCAACTCGGTTTCATCTTAATCTTATCAGATCAAAACATCATTATTTCACTCCAGTTCATCACCCAGATGAATCGGACCTGACACAATTCTAAGCATAGCAAGCATAGCAGGCAAAGTAAGCTAAGCACGGCATGGCACAAGCATCTACCAGGTATGCTAGGTTGCAAGGTTTAGCTATTTACTGTGACAATGATAGGTCATGCAAAAGAATAGGTTCATCTACCGTGTATGATAGACAAGTGAATGTTTGTCCTAATGCAATAAACAAGAGCAGGAGCGAGAGAGTGGGATGTTATCGGAATGATCAAAGGGGGGTTGCTTGCCTTGCTGGGTAGCGGAAAGGTTCTCTCCTTCGTTGGAATACTCGGGGGTATCCTCAGAAGCATGGCCTACCGCAATGCAGACAAATAACAATCAATACACACAAGTGCAACAATATGATGCATGATCATGACATGGTAGCATGTAAGGATGGGCTAATGCAACTATTCTCCAAGTTAATTTGAAATGAGTTTGAGTATAGGTTCAAAATCAATCTACATTTCATGTTCCATATATTAACCTATTAGTAAATATCAATGTTCATCTACATAGGTTGCTCTAACACCCATGATAATAGCACCATTATATTCATTGGATTTTTCTGATAAATTTTCATATATAAATTATCTTCATCTGAGTTATAGATTAATTTATATGAATTTTTGAAGTTTTAAACATTTTCTGGACTTATTTTATAACTAGAAATGTCGCGTCGGTGCCTCTAACTCGAGCTATGTCGCGTCGGTGATTGGCGTCTATTCTAGCCCGATTTCGTTCCCGCCCTCTGTTGCTGCGATCGAGCCAGGGTCAGTACCCGTCACGTTAATCGGGTGAGTACCGCCTGGATCCGTAGATGGTGACGAAGTCCGGGATTAAGGGGTCCTCGGGAAGCCGACCTATTCTTATGGGCCGGACTATATGGGCTACTTACCGAACATGGGAATATTTGAAGGCCTGGTCTCCGAGATGGAAGCTTCGGGAGGCATGGCTTGCACTCCACGTTTGATGTAGCGAATAGGCATGTTTAACTCTTTTGCGTGTAACCGACCATGTGTAAACCCTCGGCATCCTCGGCATCTATACAAGTCGGAGGGTTTTAGGGTATAGGGACAGAACAACTCATCTAGGGTTAGCTATTCGATCTCGAGGTAGATCAACTCTGTAACCCCCATATGATCAATACAACCAAGCAGGACGTAGGGTAAATATGTGTCCCCTTTGTCTCCTATTACCGTCAATTCTAGTCTCACAGTTCGGGACCCCTTACCCGAGATTCGCCGGTTTTGACACCAACATTGGTGCTTTCATAGAGAGTCCCTCAGTGAGCAAGAAGGAATCGATGTCTCACATTGTCATCAACGAAGAGGTCCACAATATGGACACTTTTGTCCCTGGATAGATCTTCGCCTTCAGAAGCATCATGTTGCATGCTGATCCCATTGGCCATCTAGGCCGTGTGGAGAGCTTCGCCCCTGATCGAGAGATCACATTCAGAAACTTAGAGTTCTCCATAGACTCTCGGGGTGACTTGTCGTTAACCGGGCTCGCAGCTTCGCCTGTAGCACCCGAGGACTCTGAGGCGCTAACCTCAGGTCCCTTCTTCGGACATGCCAATGGGGTCACCCATGGCGTTGGGCCGATCTCCTATCCTAGTCTGGTTATTGAGCCGGATGACTGGACACGTCTTCTTGCCGAACACTCCCTATGTCCGGACGCCTTGGAGGTTAACTCCGCAAGCTCCGAGCAGCTTGATCCGATCGGGCCCTCAACGTTTGATGAACACCTAGATCGGATCTCGTGGATGAAGATCACCAATGATCCAACCCCGATCTATGCTCAGATCGGTTACGGTACGGGTCAGGACAAATTTTTCGACCCACCCACCACCCACTTGATAGCCACTATCGAAGATTTAACCGACATGCTAGACTATGCCTCCGAGGAGGCAGAATACATGGATGAAGAGGACCGTGCTCCCACCCCTGTTAACACCGGGAGGTGGGCCACCACTTCCACATATGATGTCTACATGGTAGATACTCCTGCCGCTAACGGCGACAAAACGCCTAACAACAATGGCGACAAGTCGGGCAATGCACCGTCAGGGCACCAAAAACCGCATATGCGGCCCAAAGGCAAAAAGGGAAGGAAAGCTATTATCAGCAATGGGGACGGTAATACCCCTGCTGGCCATGGCAATCCCGATATCTCCGAACACCCGTTAGAGGGTTTGGAATGTCCTGAGAACCAGAACAACCCCGATAACGTCAATGACTCCGAAGACAATAATTACCTTCCCCTCGTTGAGGAGGAAGATATACCGGAAGCCGATGACTTGTACATTCCCGATAACCTCGATGATCAGGAAGAGATCAGGCAGCGGCTCATAGCAACGGCTCGCAGCTTGAGAGCTAAAGAATGGCAACTGAAAACTGAACAGGATGACCTCAATGATCGATGGATGAAAGTCCTCTCATCTGAGGAAGTATACGCACCAGTTTATCGGACTAGCCCAAAAGCTACCCATGGAGAAGACTGCTGCCACAATTTGATGACAAACTCACTGATACTCCGTCTCCGAAATGTACTCCATACGACAAGCCAGACCGCCCCCTCACGGCCGGGACAGGATGACTAACGACACCGGTTATATACTGGCAATGCCCCAAAGACGGGGTAAGGATCCATTACAGCCCAATGACAGGTTTGACCTGCAAGATGACTTGGATCACAGAGCAGGTCGTAAAAGGTCCATCTACAGATCAAGAGAGTACTCACCCGATAGATGGGGCGGGTACAAACCATGGTTCGACCATAACAACAGAGTCCGGGAACACAATCGGACCCACGCAGACACAGAATATAGGCGCGACATAGCACGGGTCATTGGTGCCGCTCACCCATTGTGCTTCACAGATCAGGTAATGTGACATCAGTTCCCCGAGGGATTTAAGCCTGTGAATATATATAACAGTATGATGGGACTACTAACCCAACCGTATGGATTGAGGACTTCCTCCTATATATCCACATGGCACGAGGAGACGATCTCCATGCCATCAAATATCAACATCTTAAGCTTAAGGGGCCAGCTCGGCACTGGTTAAATAGCCTTCTCGAAAATTCCATTGGATGCTGGGAAGATATGGAAGATGCGTTCCGCTCTAACTTCCAAGGAACATATGTCCGCCTACCGAACTCTTCCGATCTAATCAATGTCGTCCAGAAGCCATGCCAGTCTGCTCGGCAATTCTAGAATCAGTTCTTGACTAAGAAGAACCAAATTGTTGACTGTCCAGATGCTGAGGCCATAGCCTCCTTCCGGCAGAATATTCGGGATGAATGGCTGGCTCGCTATCTTGGCCAGGATAAACCTTGGACCATGTCTGCCCTTACTTCCCTCATGACCCGCTTTTGCGCAGGCGAAGACAATTGGCTGGCAAGACGCAGCCACAATTCCGAAGATCCTGTAGCCTCTAAAGCCCAGGATGTCAACGGAAAACCGAAGCGTGGTAAGAATAAGCACCTGCACAATAATAGTGATGCCGATGACATGCCTGTAAATGCCAGATTCCGCAACTCTCGACCTGGGTAGCAGAAGAAGCCTCCTAAAGGCAATCGTGACGGATCCATCCAGCTAGAGAAGATCATGGAAAGGCCTTGCCAAATCCACGGGACTCTGGAGAAGCCCACCAAACACATACACCGCAATTGCTGGTTGTTTAAGCAGGCCGGCAAGATACCACCCGAGGACCAAGCGAAAAGCTCTCACAGCGAGGACGAGGATGAGCCTCGGGGTCCAATTGGTGGCAGACAGAAGAAATTTCCTACCGGAGTCAAAACGGTGAATATGATATATGCCACCCACATACCTAAGAAGGAGAGGAAGTGCGCCCTTCGGGAGGTCTACGCGATGGAACCGGTAGCAGATACGTCTCCAACGTATCTATAATTTTTTATTGTTCCATGCTATTATATTATCTGTTTTGGATGTTTTATATGCATTAATATGCTATTTTATATTATTTTTGGGACTAACCTATTAATCTAAAGCCTGGTGCCAGTTTCTGATTTCTCCTTGTTTTGAGTATTGTAGCTAAGGAATAGTAAATAGAGTCCAAACGGAATAAAATCTTCGGAATAATTTTTCTTGTACCAGAAGCAACCCAGAAGACTTGCAGATGAAGTCAGGAGAGCAGTCGTGTGGCCACGGAGGGCATCTACATCAACTCCAATGCCCCTCCGATGATGCGTGAGTACTTCACCCCAGACCTTCGGGTCCATAGCTAATAGCTATATGGCTTGTTCTCTCTCTTTGCTCTTCAATACCATGTTCTTCATGATATTCATGGAGATCTATCCGATGTAATACTCTTTTGCGGTGTGTTTGTCGAGATCTGATGAATTGTCGGTTTATGTTCAGATTATCTATGAATATTACTAGACTCTTTTCTAAATTCTTATATGCATGATTTCATATCTTTGCAAGTCTCTTTGAGTTTGTTTGGACAACTAGATTGGTAATTCTTGCAATAGGAGAAGTGCTTAGTTTTGGGTTCAATATTTCAGTGTCCTCACCCAGTGACAAACTAGGGGTAGCGAGGCACTTATTGTATTTTGCCATGGAGGATAAAAAGATGGGGTTTTCATCATATTTATTGAGCTTATCCCTCTACACCATGTCATATTATCTAATGTGTTACTCTGTTCTTCATGAACTTAAGACTCTAGATGTAGGCAGGAGTCGGTCGATGTGTCGAGTAATAGTAGTAGATGCAGAATCATTTCGGTCTACTTGACATGGAAGTGATGCCTACATGCATAATCATTGCCTTGGATATCTTCATCATTATTCGCTTTTCTATTAATTGCTCAACAATAATTTGTCCACCCACCGTAATACTTGCCATCATGAGAGAAGCCTCTAGTGAAACATATGGCCCCCGGGTCTATTTTCCATCTTATAATTTCAGATCTAAAACCAAAAATACCTTGCTGCATTATTTTTACCTTTTGTTTTACTTTCCGTTGAAGCAATCTATTCTATCTATCTCTATTAGATCTCATCCTTGCAAGTAACCGTGAAGGGATTGACAACCCCTTTATAGCGTTGGGTGCAAGTGTTTGATTCTTTGTGTAGGTACATCTATTAGGACTTGCTTGTATCTCCTACTGGATTGATACCTTGGTTCTCAACAACTGAGGGAAATACTTATCTACTTTGTTGCATCACCCATTCCGCTTCACGGAAACCAATGCATGCTCGAGAAGTAGCAAGGAGGATTTGTGGCGCCGTTGTCGGGGAGATACATAGCAAGTTAGGATAAGAACTCTCTTGTCAACTTGCCAATTTCTGGCGCTGTTGCCGGGGAGGATACACATCAAGCCTACCAAGTACCCATCACAAAATCATCTCTTGCATTTACCTTATTTGTCATTTGCCTCTCATTTTCCTCTCCCCCACTTCACAAATTTTCCGTTTTATTCGCCCTCTCGTTTTTGTTTGCCTTTTTCTCGTTAGATCTGTTGTTTGCTTGTGTTGCCATGTCCCTTATATTTGTTTGCATCTTCGCTTGCTAAAAAATCTATTGATATGGATCCTCATACACTTGCTAATCTTTTCAAAAGACCAAATTATGATGAATCAATTGCTAGTGAGTTGAGTGCACTTGATTATCTCTATGAAGTTTTGCTTGAAAATCATGAAATTCTTGATGAAGTGTTGAAAGAAGATAATTATAAAGTGATTCATGATATCCTCTTGAATGACAAGCATGATTGTTGTGTTGTTAGTATGAATTTCTGAATATCCATGATGCCAATGATATGCAAAACCACAAGCTTGGGGATGCTATGCTTGATGAAGATGATATTTTTTGTTCCCCAAGTTTTGGTGATGACACGTATGCTATAATTGATCATGAAAAGAATGCTTTATGTGATAGTTATATTGTGAGATTCCTTCATGATGCTACTGAAAATTACTATGAGAGGTGTGACAGCCCAAGTGTTGCCCCTACCTTTTATGGCATGTATCTTATGTTAACCTAGTTGTCATGAGTTTAATGATATGAGGTTGAGCCTTGTCATGCCATGTCTTGTTCATGCATTCATGCATCATGCATCATATCATTCATCATGCCATGCCTTTGTTTGTGATGTGACCTTGTTGTGGTTGGGTGTGTTCTTGTGTTGTGTGATGTGGCTAGAGTGTGGGTGGTGCAACAATCCATCTCTTCCCCCTCTCTTATTCTTTTCTATCAAACCCAACCTATTAACCTTTATATCCATTGCCATTAATCTACATAATTAATTGCTAAATTAAATTGTTTAAAAATGTTCAGGTGATAGCCTATAATATTTCAAGCATGTGAGTGTGCTTCTTTTGATGTTTTGTGCTTTATGGTCTTGGGGGCTTAAAATAAATAGTGGTTGTTGCTTTTAAAATATTTCAAATTAGTTGCTCTAAAAATCAACTGGTTATTTTTATTAAAAAGGGTCTTATTTTCTTGTTGGAAAAGTGCTTTTGTTTTTATCAAAACCCTTTTATATAATTATGTGGGGTTTTTGAAAGATGGTTGTGGTTTTTATTTAGTAACCCTTTTTATTTTCGGTAAGAAAGGTCAGGTGCTGGGCCTTCTCCTCATGCCGGCCCAGCTAGCGAGCCGCAGCCCAGCTGCCCCGAGCCTGACGGAGAGCACCCCCATCACATTTTCTGTCAGGTGCAGAGAATCCGAGCCAGTGGGAGAGCTACCATTGGCACGGACGTCGAGACACCGTTAGCTCGCGTGCCCCTTTAAATTGTTGTCCGCGCGGATCCCTAGGGTTCCCTCTCCCCATTCCCTTCTTCCTCCTCCGCTACTAGCGCAGGTAAGGGCTCCTCCTTGCCATAGCCGTCGCCAGCCACCATGCTCCGTCCGGTCGTCAGGCCGAGTTCTGGCTAGTGCTTCGCTCGCCTCCGACCTCCCCGACCACGTGGATCGAGCCCGGAGAGCCCTTTAGTCTTATTCCTCTTCACACGTGTCATCTGCGAGCCTGGAGGCCTCCTTCCCCGTCATCTTCTTTGTCGCCGAACCGTGGTCGAGCCGCCCTAGTGCCGTCGAGCCAAGCTTCCTCTCCAGCGAGTCTGTGGCCTCCTCTCCTAGTCATAGGTGAGGCGGTACGCCCCCTCTTCTTTTTTCCCTCTCTATCACGTCGCTAGCCGTCTGTGCGCGCAGCTCAGCCCGCGTCGTCGTCGCACTCCTGTTGGTCCTTTAGGTCGCAGCTGCAGAGAGAAGCTCGTGCTCGAGCTTTCTCCTCCCGCTCTGTAGATCCCCTTGGCGCATAGATGGAATGGCCAGAGACCCCGTAGCCCCGCCGGTAGCCCGTGGATGCTGCCATCGCCTCCTCTCGCCGACGTGGTCCTGTTCCGGTCATGTCGAGTGCAGCAGCAGCAGGGGGCCTGTTCAAAAGAGCAGACACCCCCTCTCTAGCAGACTTCCCCGCCTAGCCCGACTGGTTGTCGCCGCACCCTCCCAGCGGGGAGACGCGGGTCGATCCCCCCTGGGCGCAAATTCCCCCTTTTTACTCTTTTATGATTGGCTGTGGTGTGCATTACGTGTTCGGATCCTGGTGTGGTGCCAGATCCCGTGTGGTGGGGTGTCCCGTGTGCGGATCCCATGCGGTTTCGGTCGGATCTAGTGTGGCTGTATTGACATGTGAGTGTGGGCCTGTGTGTGTGTGGAAGGTGGTGGATCTGGTGTGGCTGCCAGATCCAGGGTGTAGTTGTGTGTGTGTGCTAGGTGTGTGTGCTGATGTGCATGTATGTGTGTGTGTGTGTGCTAGTGTGTGTGGCTCGTGTAGGTGTGTGTGTAGTGTGTGTGTGACAAGTGGGCCCATGCCCCACTTGTCATACACTATATTTCCTGTGTGTGTTTTGTTGTTTTATTGTTTTATTAGGTATTGCCATTTATAGAATTATTTCTAATTCTGGACATGTCCATTTATGTTCATGTACATTTAGGGCATGTTTTCACTTGTGAGAGGGGTTGATGATTTTGCTATGTAGTTGTTGTCATGATGCTCCATGGGACTATATGAGTATGATACATGATTTTGGGGTAGAAAGACCCAAGGAATCCATTGGTGCAATTAGATTTCACTATTGAGATAGTTAGCAAGACTGCTATTTTCTGTTGTGATGTTACTCTGTCATTTTTGCATGAATTAATCCATGCTTGCTTTGGGGCATGTGCCAACATGGAAGTGTTAGAGTTTTATGCCTATTATGCCATGGTATTTTTGCTTAACATGGGAATCACCCATATAAGTTGGAAACTTGTTGCAAAGTAGCTAACTTAATGTTACTGTTTTCACAATGCTAAATATTTCTAAGTCTGAGAATCTGTTGTTGTTTTTATGCCATGAAGAGTGGTTGCTATCTTGTGATATGTGGTGAATTAGCTCAAGCTCAGTGCTAGTGATTTGAAGATGTTGTCCTCTAGCATCCTGTTAATTTTCATGCCAAGAGGTGGTCTCTAACACCATTAGTTTCTGCTGTCAAAATGCTACCAGATTAACTCAAATACCAGAAAACTGTTATTTTCACTAAGTCCCAGAAATCTGTATCATCATGCCAACTTGTGAGCTTCATGCTTATTGATGTGTGCCTCCTTTCCAGATTGTGTAGTTGGATAAGTTGATAAGCATGTTTTGTAATTTCTGTCAATGCCTTGTTTGTGGTTGTAGGATTCCTGTAGCTCAAGTTATTGGCTGTGAAATTTGCTATGTTGCTGTTTTGTGGTAGATTGTTTGTTTTATTGTTTTATGACTTGTGGGATCTACACTCCATGGAATTGCTTGATATTTGGCTCTATTGTGGTTGGTTTTTCATTTCCTATCCAGTGGCTACCTTGGAATGCCAAGGAATATCCCAGGTCCTCCTTGTCTTGTGTTTTGCCTTCGTATCTTGCCGTGAGCGTATTGTGAGAACCGTAACTCCGTTTCTTACGTTCTTCATATGCATTTTTATCGTTTTTGCATGATGCATCCATATTTGCCATGTTCATGCATGTCTAAGTAACTTAACATAAGGTTCTAGCCAGATTCATTAATAACCAATCCTTTGCATGTGAAACATGACTAGTTAGGATTACCATGCTAAAACTCTTCACATAAGCATGCATCATTCTTGCTTGTGCATTGCACCATGGTTGTTTGTTTATTATTGTTGTTTATTTTGGGTAGATGCGAGCATTGAACCTGAGTACAAAGAGCCAGGTGAGTACAACTACGAGGATCCCGCTACTTGTTCCACTAGAAAACCCTAAACCCTAAACCCTAGCAAACCTTTGATTGGCTAAGTTACCGTTGCTCAGTCCCTCTTATAGCGTTCTTAGTTGCAGGTGCAGGTTGTTCTATGTGATAACATGAATTTAAAATATCACAATATTATCTGCTATTTAATTTAATGCACATATATATCTTGGTATTGGTGGAAGGCTTGGCCTTTTGCTAGGTGTTTTGTTCCGCCGTTACCTCCATAGTTTCTTGTTACCGGTGTTATGTTTCCATACTTTGCGCTCCTAACATGCTCAGGGTTGTTATGGGGACCCCCTTGTTTATTAGGTTAAGATTAAAAATTGTCTGGAAAGACCCAACATTGGTACTACATTTGCTTAACAACTTAATAAAATTGCATAGGGCTTAGCTACCCCGTGGATAATTAATCAACAACCCGGGCCAGTGCTCCTCATGAGTGTTGGTCCAAAACACGCTGCCTGCGGGGCTGCCACGAGGCAACTTGAGGATTGCTTTTTCCCTGTAGCTAGACCCATCTGGTAGTGCCCTGAGACAGAGATACACGTGGCTCCTATTGGGATCTAGCCTGTCGGGCGGTCTTGCTGGACTTGTTTTACCTTTATCGAGTGTCTTGCGTGAGGATCTCTAACTTTCTTCGGGCTATCTCGAGGTGTTGGAATTCCTTTGGAGTTGCCTAGGATGTTCACGAGGTCCATGGTCGAGGCTATTCCCGCAGAGTGTGGTTAATTTGTGATGGACTAGTTGGAGCACCCCTGTAGGGTCAAATCTTTCGGAAAGCCGTGCCCACGATTATGTGGCAACTTGGATATTTGTGTAACACCCGGTTATAGTTAACTTGAAGTAAACTATAATTAAAATGCACCAACTGTGTGAGTAACTGTGATCATTTCTTCTCGTGAAAATGATCCGAGAGAGAACATAGTGGGGTTATGATTGACGTAAGTAAGTGTTCAGGATCTCATAGAGGTCATTCTAGATTCGAGCGTTCATCGTAGGCCACATGTTTATTTTCATGCTATGTAAGTTTAGTCACCATAAATGCTTAATGCTGCTGCAAATGAAACACATACCCCATCCCAACCTTTAAGCTTGAATAGTCTCGGTACCCGGGCGAATGATTGTTGAGTCCTTGTGGCCAACAGATTACTACTACAATCCAGGTACAGGTACTGATGAGTTCGTGCAGGATGATCTGACGCAGCTCCAGTGGGAGTATGACGAGGAAAGGGGCGGGATGTACATGACTTATCTGGATGAGTAGAGGACCATGGTCGTGATCTTCGGGATAGAGATATAGTATCATTTGCATCTGCTTTTATCGTTTGTTTTCGTCCGTAGCCGAACCCTATCTTCATATTGATGTTTGAACTCTTGTGTGGAATTGTAATTTAGTATGTGGCGAGTGTAAGCCAACTCATATACTCATCTCTTCTGTAATGTATGATGCAATGATGCTATACTTGCGAATGATAAGATGCGCCTCTATCCCTTGCGAGGCCCCCGTGCCTTAATATGGATAGGCGCGCATCTTGGGTGTGACAAGAGGGGAACATATGCTTTTACATATTGCAATAATATCAAGTTTCCCCTCTATATGTTCAAAGTTTGGAAGTTATGCTTGTTTTGCCTTCCTATGATAGTTGATTTTTGTTCCCATAATTTGTTTGCTCACAAAATCCCTATGCATAGGAAGTGGATTAGACTTAAATATACTTTCCATGTAATTCATGATGTTCTTATTGTTGCAAATACGAATTATGTGCCCATAGATTTTATTGTTCTTGATATGGAATGCAATCCTGCATGTCCTATTATTCTTGGTAGACCTTTCCTTAGAATGATTGGTGCAATTATTGATATGAAGGAAGGAAATATTAGATTCCAATTCCCATTAAGGAAAGGCATAGAACACTTTCCTATAAAGAAAATAAAATTACCTTATGAATCTATTATGAGAGCTACTTATGGATTGCATACCAAAGATGACAATACTTAGATCTATTGCGTATTACCTCGCTAGGGGCGTTAAACAATAGCGCTTGTTGGGAGGCAACCCAATTTTATTTTACTTTATGTTTTTGTTTCTGTTTTGATGTGTTTTGAACATTATTAATTATGTAATAATTGTGTTTTCTTGTTTAAATTAGTGTTTGAGCCAAGTAAAACCTTTGGGGTGATCTATGATAGTTGTTGATTTGATCTTGCTGAAAAACGGAAACTTTTGCGCTCAGTCCAGGAATTTTCCAATTTTTTCAGAGTATCGAATTGATCTGAAATTTTTACAAAAGATTCATATACATATTTCCATGATTTTCCTAATTTTTAAGAAGTTTTAGAGTTACAGAAGTATTCGAAGTCTACATTTTTCTATAGACTGTTCTGTTTTTGATAGATTCTGTTTTCTTTGTGTTGTTTGTTTATTTTGATGTATCTATGGGTTGTATCGGAGGGTATGAACTATGAAGAAGTTAGAATACAGGAGTTATTAAAAAATGATTTCACAACAGTACCTAAGTGGTGATTTATTTTTCTTATACTAACGGATCTCATGAGTTTTCTGTTGACTTTTGTGTTGTGAAGTTTTCAAGTTTTGGGTGAAGATTTGATGGACTAGGGAATAAAGAGTGGCAAGAGCCTAAGCTTGGGGATTCCCAAGGCACCCCAAGCCATATTCAAGGATACCAAAAAGCCTAAGATTGGGGATGCCCCGGAAGGCATCCCCTCTTTCGTCTTCAATCCATCGGTAAATTTACTTGAGGCTATATTTTTATTCACCACATGATATGTGTTTTGCTTGGAGCGTCTCGTATGATATGAGTCTTTGATTTTTAGTTTGCCACAATCATCCTTTCTGCACACATCTTTTTTGAGAGGGACACGCTGAATTATGAATTTATTAGAATACTCTATGTGTTTCACTTATATCTTTTGAGCTAGGCAATGTTGCTCTAGTGCTTCACTTATATCTTTTAGAGCATGGTGGTGTTATATTTTATAGATTCCTACATATTCTACGAAGATCTTTATCGGTCGAACCTCTATGTCAAGGATTCAGTTAATCATGTATGATGTTCCCTTTGTTCTTTGGTATGTTACTTGCCCGAGATTCGATCGTCGGTATCTCCATACCTAGTTCAACCTCGTTACCAGCAAGTCTCTTTACTCGTTCTGTAATACAAGATCCCTTGGCTAGCACTTAGTCACATTGCTTGCAAGGCTTATTGTGATGTTGTATTACCGAGTGGGCCCTGAGATACCTCTTTGTCACACGGAGTAACAAATCCCAGTGTTGATCCAAGCCAAACCTAGCAGACACCCTTGGAGATACCTGTAGAGCACCTTTATAGTCACCCAGTTACGTTGCGATGTTTGATACAAATTGTTGAACTCTCGTACCTCACTTCTATTATTTTGAGAGTTTCTTAAAAACAGCATGGTAATTTTTCTAGATGATGATTTTAGTCCTAATATAATGGGCATCCAAGAGGGATATGATAAAAACTTTCATATTAAGTGTATTGAACACTATGAGAAGTTTGATTCCTTGCATATAGTTTTGAGATAATAGAGATGGTAATATGAGAGTCATGCTAGTGCGTAGTTGTGAATTGGAAGAGATACTTGTGTTGAATTTGGTGATTCCCGTAGCATGCACATATGGTGAACAGTTATGTAACAAAGTCGGAGCATGATTTGTTTAATGATTGTCAACCTTTGTGTGAGGGTCGGGAGCGCGCGATCGTTAACTCCTACCAACCTCTCCCCTAGGAGCATGTGTCTAATACTTTGTTTGATAACTAATAGGCTTTTGCAATAAGTATGTGAGTTCTTTATGACTAATGTTGAGTCCATGTATTGTTGGAGAACGTTGAATGGGAAACAAAAAAATCCTACGCGCACGCAGATCTATCCATGGTGATGAGCATCTATGAGAGGGAGAGTCGATCTACGTACCCTTGTAGATCGCTAAGCGGGAAGTGTTAAGAAACGTGGTTGGTGTAGTCGAATGTCTTCGTGATCAAAATCACCGAGCGTCCCGCAATCCAATCACGATCCGTCCCACGATCGAATCACGATCCGTCCCGCGAACTTGATCACGATCCATCCCGCGAACTTGATCACGGTCCTTCCAATCTAGCGCCGAACGGACAACACCTCCGCATTCAGCACACGTACGACTTGATGACGATCTCCGCCGTCTTGATCCGGCAAGAGGGAGCGGAGAGGAAGAAGAGTTCTCTGGTAGCGTGACGGCGCTCCGGCGATCGTGGTGGAGCTATTCCGGCAGGGCTTCGCCTAAGCACAGCAGAAATCCGATCTAGAGGAGAAACTATGCACTGGAGGAACAGGCAGCACGTGGCTAAAATTCTGTGCAAAAACCCTAAAACACACCAGTATATATAGGAGGAAGGGAGGAGAGTCTTGGCGCAAGGGCCAAGCCTCCTTTGGTTCGGCCGAAGTGAGGAGGAGAGGAGGACTCCTCCTCCAATCCTAGTAGGACTAGGATTCCTCCTTTTTGGCCTTTTTCCACCTTTTCCCTTTGGGCCTTTTTTCCCTAGCTGCATGGGCCTTGTGAGGGACTTCCACCATCCCACAAAAGGCTGGTAATTATTCTACCACATCCCATGAAGCCTCTAGGGTCGAAATACCCCTCCTGATGGTCTCCCGGTACACAACCGGCACTCCCGATACACTACCGATTAGCCCAAAACTTTTCCGGCGACCAAAACAGGACTTCCTATATATGAATATTTACCTCCGGACAATTCCGGAGCTCCTCGTGACGTCCGGGATCTCATACGGGACTCTGAACAACCTTCGGTCACCACCATAAATAACTCTATACTACCGAAACGTCACCAAACCTTAAGTGTGCAGACCCTGTGGGTTCGAGAACTATATAGACATGATCGAGACACCTCTACGGCTAATAACCAATAGCGGGACCTGGATGCCCATATTGGTTCCTACATATTCTACGAAGATCTTTATCGGTCGAACCTCTATGTCAAGGATTCAGTTAATCCCGTATGATGTTCCCTTTGTTCTTCGGTATGTTACTTGCCCGAGATTCGATCGTCCGTATCTCCATACCTAGTTCAACCTCGTTACCGGCAAGTCTCTTTACTCGTTACATAATACAAGATCCTGTGACTAACACTTAGTCACATTGCTTGCATGGCTTATTGTGATGTTGTATTACCGAGTGGGCCCTGAGATACCTCTCCGTCACACGGAGTAACAAATCCCAGTCTTGATCCAAGCCAACTCAACAGACACCCTCGGAGATACCTGTAGAGCACCTTTATAGTCACCCAGTTACATTGCGACATTTGATACACACAAGGCACTCCTCCGATGTCTGTGAGTTTCATGATCTCATGGTCATAGGAACGTATACTTGACATGTAGAAAACAGTAGCAATAAACTGACACAACCATATGCTACGTTGGTAGTTTGGGTCTTGTCCATCACATCATTCTACTAATGGTGTGATCCCTTTATCAAATGACATCACATGTCAATGGCTAGGAAACCTTGACAATCTTTGATCAACGAGCTAGTTCACTAGAGGCATACTAGGGACATAGTGTTGTCTATTTACCCACACATGTAATGTGTTTCCAATCAATACAATTATAGCATGGATAATAAAGGATTATCATGAACAAGGAAATATAATAATAAACACTTTATTTATTGCCTCTAGGGCATATTTCCAACAGTCTCCCACTTAAACTAGAGTCAATAATCTAGTTCACATCACTATGTGATTTACATTATAATGAATCGAACACCCATGCAGTTTTGGTGTTGATCATGTATAGCCCTTGGAAGAGGTTTAGTCAATGGGTCTGCAACATTCAGATCCGTGTGCACTTTGCACATATTTATTTCCTTCTCCTCGATGTAATCGCGGATGGAGTTGAAGCATCTCTTCATGTGTTGTCCTCTTGTGAAACCTTGGTTCCTTCGCCAGAGGAATGGCACCAGTGTTGTCATAGAACAAGTTCATTGGATTCAGTGCACTAGGCACTACTCCAAGATATGTCATGAACTGCTTCATCCAGACACCTTCCTTCGCTGCCTCCGAGGCTGCGATGTACTCCGATTCGCACGTAGAATCAACTACCACGCTTTGCTTGGAACCGCACCACCTTACCACTCCCCCGTTGAGAATAAATATGTATCCGGTTTGTGACTTAGAGTCATCCAGATCAGTGTCAAAGCTTGCATCGACGTAACCCTTTACGACGAGCTCTTCATCACCTCCATAAACGAGAAACATTTCCTTAGTCCTTTTCAGGTACTTAAGGATACTCTTGACTCCTGCCCAGTGTTCCATTCCAGGATCACTTTGAAACCTTCCGGCCATACTTATGGCAAGGCTGACATCCGGTCTTGTGCACAGCATTGCATACATGATAGAGCCTATGGCTGAAGCATAGGGGATGACACTCATCTTTTCTCTATCTTCTGCAGTTACTGGGCATTAAGTCTTACTCAACTTCATACCTTGTAACACAGGCAAGAACCCCTTCTTGGACTGATCCATTTTGAACTTCTTCAAAACTTTATCAAGGTATGTGCTCTGTGAAAGTGCTATTAAACGTCTCGATCTATCTCTATAGATCTTAATGCCAAATATGAAAGCAGCTTCTCCTAGGTCCTTCATTGAAAAACTCTTATTCAAATATTCCTTCACGCTTTCCAGCATTTCTATATTGTTTCCAATCAGCAATGTGTCATCCACATATAATATTAGAAACGCTATAGACCTCCCACTAAGTTTCTTGTAAATACAAGCTTCTCCATAAACTTATATAAACTCAAATGCTTTGATCACCTCTTCAAAGCGCTTATTCCAACTCTGAGATGCTTGCCCCAGCCCATAAATGGATCGCTGGAGTTTGCAAACTTCGTCAGCATTCTCTAGATCAACAAAACCTTCTGGTTGCATCATATACAACTCTTCCTCAAGGTAACCATTGAGGAACGCCGTTTTGACATCCATCTGCCAAATTTCATAATCAAAATAAGCAGCTATTGCCAACATGATTCTGACAGACTTAAACATCGCTACGGGTGAGAAAGTCTCATCGTAGTCAACTCCTTGAACTTGTGAAAAACCCTTTGCCACAAGTCAAGCTTTATAGACGGTGACATTACCGTCCGCGTCTGTCTTCTTCTTAAAGATCCATTTGTTCTGAATGGCCTTTCGCCCTTCAGGTAATACTTCCAAAGTCCATACTTTGTTTTCATACATGGATCCCATCTCGGATTTCATGGACTCTAAACATTTCTTAGAATCCGGGCCCATCACTGCTCCTCCATAGCTCGTAGGTTCATTGTTGTCATACAACATGACCTCCATGACAGGGTTGTCGTACCACTCAGGAGTAGTACACGCCCTTGTCGACCTACGAGGTTCAATAGTAGCTTGATCTGAAGCTTCATGATCATCATCATTATCTTCCTCTTCTACTGTCATAGGTTCCACAGAAACATCTTTCTGCGTTGTGCTACTTCCTGGTTGAGCTAAAGGTTCAATAACCTCATCAAGCTCTATTTTCCTCCCACTCAATTCTTTCGAGAGAAACTCTTTCTCAAGAAATGTTCCGTTCTTAGAGACGAACACTTTGCCTTTGGATCTGAGATAGAAGGTATAACCGACTATCTCTTTCGGGCATCCTTTGAAGATGCATTTCTCTGCTTTGGGTTCTAGCTTTTCAGGCTAAAGCTTTTTGACGAAAGCATCACATCCCCAAACTTTAAGAAACGACAATTTTGGCCTCTTGCCAAACCATAGCTCATATGGCGTCGTCTCAACGGATTTTGATGGTGCCCTATTTAAAGTGAATGCAGATGTCTCTAATGCATAACCCCAAAATGATAGTGGCAAACAAGCAAGAGACATCAAAGAATGCACCATATCTAATAAGGTTCGATTACGACGTTCGGACACACCGTTACGCTATGGTGTTCCAGGCGGTGTCAACTGTGAAACAATTCCACACTGTCTTAAGTGACTGCCAAACTCATAACTCAGATATTCACCTCCTCGATCAGATCGCAGGAATTTAATCTTCTTGTTACGATGATTCTCAACTTCACTCTGAATTTGCTTGAACTTTTCAAACGTTTTAGACTTGTGTTTCATTAAGTAAATATACCCATATCTACTTAAGTCATCAGTGAAGGCGAGAAAATAACGATATCCACCACGTGTTGTAACATTCATTGGACCGCAGACATCAGTACGTATGATTTCCAATAAGTCACTCGCCCGTTCCATTGTGCCAGAGAACGGCGTTTTAGTCATCTTGCCGATGAGGCATGGTTCACATGTGTCAAGTGATTCAAAATCAAGTGACTCCAAAAGTCCATCAGGATGGAGCTTCCTCATGCGTTTTACATGAATATGACCTAAATGGCAGTGCCACAAGAAAGTGGTACTGTCATTATCAACTCTACATCTTTTGGCATCAATGTTATGAATATGTGTGTCATCACTATCAAGATTCAATATGAATAAACCCCTCATATTGGGTGCATGACCATAAAAGATATTACTCATATAAATAGAACAACCTTTATTCTCTGATTTAAATGAGTAACCGTCTTGCAATAAACAAGATCCAGATATAATGTTCATGCTTAACGCAGGCACTAAATAATAATTTTTCTGGTTCACCACTAATCCCGATGGTAATCGAAGAGAGAGCATGTCGACGGTGATCACATCAACCTTGGAACCTTTTCCCATGCGCATCATCACTTCATCCTTTGCCAGCCTTCGTCTATTCCGTAGTTCCTGATTTGAGTTGCAAATGTGAGAAACCGAACCGGTATCAAATACCCAGGCACTACAACGAGAGCTAGTAAGGTACACATCAATAACATGTATATCATATATACCTTGTTTTTCATTGGCCGCCTTCTTGTCAGCTAGGTACTTGGGGCAGTTTCGCTTCCAGTGACCAGTTCCCTTGCAATGAAAGCACTTTGTTTCTGGCTTAGGTCCATGCTTGGGTTTCTTTACAGGAGTAGCAACTGCTTTGCCATCCTTCTTGGTTTTACCCTTCTTGCCCTTGCGCTTGCCATTCTTCTTGAAACTAGTGGTTTTATTGACCGTCAACACTTGATGTTCTTTCTGGATTTCAGACTCAGCGAATTTTATCATCGCAAACAGCTCGGCGACTGACTTGTTCATCCCGTGCATGTTATAGTTCATCACAAAGCTCTTGTAACTTGGTGGCAGTGATTGAAGAACTCTGTCAGTGATCACCTCTGGCGGAAGGGCAATTCCCAACTCCACTAGACGAGTTGAATACCCAGACATTCTGAGTATA
Source organism: Hordeum marinum (assembly GCA_022496015.1). Classification (NCBI taxonomy): domain Eukaryota; kingdom Viridiplantae; phylum Streptophyta; class Magnoliopsida; order Poales; family Poaceae; genus Hordeum; species Hordeum marinum. The sequence continues at coordinate 454,431,505 of CM039678.1, forward strand.
TGTTCACTGATAGACCCATTCTCCTCCATGTTGCAAGCATAGAACTTATCGGAGGTCTCATACCTCTCGATCCGGGCATTTTTTTGAAAGATAAACTTCAACTCCTGGAACATCTCATATGCTCCATGATGTTCAAAACGTCTTTGAAGTCCCGGTTCCAATCCATACAATATTGCACATTGAACTATTGAGTAATCTCCAGCACGTGCCTCCCAAGCATTCTTAACGTCTTCGGGGGTCATATCTTCTAGTTGGTCACCAAGTAGTGCATCATGGACATATGATTTCTGGGAAGCCATGAGGATAATCCTCAGATTACGGGCCCAGTCAACAAAGTTACTTCCATCATCTTTCAACTTAGCTTTCTCTAGGAACGCATTAAAATTCAGGGGTGCTACTGCGCGAGCCATTGATCTACAACATAAATATGCAGAGGTTGCTTAGACTATTGTTCAAGATAATGAGTTTAGTTAATCAAATTACTAAAGCTCCCACTCAAATTGACATCCCTTAGGTCATTTGAGTGTCACATGATCCAAATTCACCAACTCAAGTCCGATCATCACGTGAGTTGAGGTGGTTTCAATGGTGAACATCATCATGTTGATCATATCTACTATATGACTCATGTTCGACCTTTCGGTCTCTTGTGTTCCGAGGCCATGTCTGTACATGCTAGGCTCATCAAGTTTAACCCGAGTGTTCTGCACGTGCAAAACTGGCTTGCACCCGCTGTATGTGAATGTAGAGTCTATCACACCCGATCATCACGTGGTGTCTCGACACGACGAACTTTCGCAACGGTGCACACTCAGGGAGAACACAATTCATCTTGAAATTTAAGTGAGGGATCGCCTTATAATTCTACCGTTGTCCTAAGCAAAACAAGGTGCATAAAAGGATTAACATCACATGCAAATCATAAGTGACATGATATGGCCATGAACTTGTGCTTTTGATCTCCATCTAGAAAGCACCGGCATGATCTCCATCATCACCGGCACGACACCATGTCTCCATCATCTTGATCTCCATCAACGTGTCGCCATCGGGGTTGTCATTCCCAACATGCTTATACTACTATTGCTACCGTTTAGCGATAAACTAAAGCATTACATAGCGCTTAATGATTGACACGCATGTCATACAATAATTAAAGACAACCCTATGGCTCCTACCGGTTGCCGTACTCATCGACATGCAAGTCGTGGTAATCTATACATCACATGATCATCTCATACATCACATATATCACATCATGTAATTGGCCATATCACATCACAACATACCCTACAAAAACAAGTTAGACGTCCTCTAATTGTTGTTGCATGTTTTACGTGGCTGCTACTGGTATCTAGCAAGAAAAATTCTCATCTACGCACAAACCACAACGGTGATACACTAGTTGCTTTTCAACCTTCTCAAGGACCGCCTTTGTCGAATCCGATCCAACTAAAGTGAGAGAAACTGGCACCCACAAGCCATCTATGCAACAAGTTGCAGTTGAGGGAACCGTCTCTCATAAGCGTACGAGTAATGTTGGTCCGGGCCGCTTCATCTCACAATACCGCTGAAGCAAAACACGACCAAGGAAGGAAGCAATCTAAGAATCAACGCCCACAAACTCTTTTTGTTCTACTCGAGATCTCATCTACACATAGACCTAGCTCATGATGCCACTGTTGGAGAACGTTGCATGGTAAACAAATTTTTTCCTACGCACACGTAGATCTATCCATGGAGATGAGCATCTACGAGAGCGAGAGTGGATCTACGTACCCTTGTAGACCGCTAAGCGGGAAGCGTTAAGAAACGCGGTTGGTGTAGTCCAACGTCTTCGCGATCCAAATCGCCGAGCGTCCTGCGATCCAATCACGATCCGTCCCGCAATCAAATCATGATCCGTCTCGCGAACTTGATCACGGTCCTTCCGATCTAGCGCCGAATGGACGGCACCTCCGCGTTTAGCACACGTACGGCTTGATGACGATCTGCGCCGTCTTCATCCAGCAAGAGGGAGCGGAGAGGAAGAATAGTTCTCTGGCACCGTGACGGTGCTCCGGCGATGGTGGTGGAGCTATTCCGGCAGGGCTTCACCTAAGCACTGCAGAAATCCGAACTAGAGGAGAAACTATGCACTGGAGGAACAGGCAGCACGTGGCTAAAATTTTGTGAAAAACCATAAAACCCACTAGAATATCTAGGAGGAAGGGAGGAGAGGCTTGGCACAAGGGCCAAGCCTCCTTTGCTTCAGCCGAAGTGGGGAGGAGAGGAGGACTCCTCCTCCAATCCTAGTAGGACTAGGATTCCTCCTTTTTGGCCTTTTTTTCACCTTTTCCCTTTGGGCCTTTTTTACCTAGCCGCATGGGCCTTGTGTGGGACTTCCACCAGCCCACAAAAGGCTGGTAATTATTCTCACACATCCCATGAAGCCTCTTGGGTCGAAATACCCCTCCCGATGGTCTCCCGGTACACTACCGGCACTCCCGGTACACTACCGCTTAGCCCAAAACTTTTCCGGCGACCAAAACAGGACTTCCTATATATGAATCTTTACCTCTCGACCATTCTGGAGCTCCTCGTGACGTCCAGAATCTCATCCGGGACTCCGAAAAACCTTCGGTCACCACCATACATAACTCTATACTACCGAAACGTCACCAAACCTTAAGTGTGCAGACCTTGCGGGTTCGAGAACTATGTAGACATGACTGAGACACCTCTACGGTCAATAACCAATAGCAGGACCTGGATGCCCATATTGGTTCCTACATATTCTATGAAGATCTTTATCGGTCGAACCTCTATGTCAAGGATTCAATTAATCCCGTATGATGTTCTCTTTGTTCTTTGGTATGTTACTTGCCTGAGATTCGATCGTCGGTATCTCCATACCTAGTTCAACCTCGTTATCGGCAAGTATATTTACTCGTTCCATAATACAAGTCGGCCCTGAGATACCTCTCTATCACACGGAATAACAAATCCCAGTCTTGATCCATGCCAACTCAATAGACACCCTCGGAGATACCTGTAGAGCACCTTTATAGTCACCAAGTTACGTTGTGATGTTTGATACACACAAGGCACTCCTCCGATGTCCGTGAGTTGCATGATCTCATGGTCATAGGAACATATACTTGACATGCAGAAAACAGTAGCAATAAACTGCCACGATCATATGCTACGTTTGTAGTTTGGGTCTTGTCCATCACATCATTCTACTAATGATGTGATCCCGTTATCAAATGACATCACATGTCAATGGCTAGGAAACCTTGACCATCTTTTATCAACGAGCTAGTTCACTAGAGGCATACTAGGGACATAGTGTTGTCTATTTACCCACACATGTAATGTGTTTCCAATCAATACAATTATAGCATGGATAATAAATGATTATCATGAACAAGGAAATATAATAATAAACACTTTATTTATTGCCTCTAGGCCATATTTCCAACATGGATTATACGCATTCTCACCCTTCCACATTTGCTAGCCTCTCTAGTACCGCGCAACTTTCGCCGGTACATCAAATCCACCTTGCTGAAAACAGCCACCATATATTTTCCTCAAAACAGCCACCATAGCTACCTATTATGGCATTTCCATAGCCATATCAAGATATATTGCCATGCAACTTACACCATTCAGTTTATTATGACATGCACCATCACTTCATCTTGCATATAGAGTCATATTTTGTTTTAGGTATCGAGTTGTAAGTAAATAAAAGTGTCATGATTTTCATTAATAGAGCATTGTCCCGTGTGAGAAAAGGATGATGGAAGCCATGACTCCCTCACATGTTGGGATGAGTATCCGAACTTTACAAAAAATAAAAGAGGCCAGCGAAGCCCAAATAAAAAAAGAGGCCAAAGATGCCCACCAAAATAAAAAAATGAGAGAAAGAGAGAAGGGACAATTGCTACTATCTATTTCCACACTTGTGCTTCAAAGTAGCACCATGATCTTCATGATAGAGAGTCTCCTATTTTTTCACTTTCATATAACTAGTGGAATTTCATCTTGCACAACCTCTTAGTTTTCTGTTTGAGCTTTCATACACTTATAGCTCTAAGTACGTTTGTTGCATGGCAATCCCTACTTACTCACATTGATATCTATCAATGGGCATCTCCATAGCCCGTTGATATGCCTAGTTGATGAGAGACTATCTTCTCCCTTTTCCTTGCACCTCCTCCATATTCTATTCCACCTATAGTGCTATATCCATGGCTCACGCTCATGTATTGCGTGAGAGTTGAAAAGGTTTGAGAACACCAAAAGTGTGAAACAATTGCTTGACTTGTTCATCGGGGTTATGCATGATTTAGATACTTTGTGTGGGGGAGATGGAGCATAACCAGACCATATGATTTTGTAGGGATAACTTTCTAAGGCCATGTTATGTCAAAAGGACATGATTGCCTTGTTGGTGTGCTCGAAGTATAACTATTTTTATGTCAATATTAGACTATTGTTTTGAATCTTACGGACCTGAATATGCATGACACAATAAATAATATTACTTGGATAAATATGTTAGGTAGCATTCCACATCAAAAATTCTGTTTTTATCATTTACCTACTTGTCGACGAGCAGGAATTAAGCTTGGGGATGCTTGATACGTCTCCAACGTATCTATAATTTTTTATTAATCCATGCTATTATATTATCTGTTTTGGATGTTTTATATGCATTAATATGCTATTTTATAATATTTTTGGGACTAACCTATGAATCTAGAGCCTAGTGCGAGTTTCTGTTTTTCCTTGTTTTTGAGTATTGCAGATAAGGATTATTAAATGGAGTCCAAACTGAATAAAATCTTTGGAATAATTTTTCTTGGACCAGAAGCAACCCAGAAGACTTGGAGATGAAGTCGGGAGAGCAGTCGTGTGGCCACAAGCCATAGGGGCATGCCCTAGGGGGGGTGCCCCTGGCTTGTGGGCCCACGGTAGCTCCCCTAACCCTATTTCTCGGCCTATAAATTCACAAATATTCCTTGTATACCAAAGAGAGCCACGAAAGAACTTTTCCACCGCCAAGAGCCTCAGTTCCCGTGAGATCCAATCTTGGAGCTTTTTCCAGTAATCTGCTGGAGGGGGATTCGATCACGGAGGGCATCTACATCAACTCGAATGCCCCTCCGATGATGCATGAGTACTTCACCACAGACCTTTGGGTCCATATCTAGTTGTTGGATGGCCTCTTCTCTCTCTTTGCTCTTCAATACCATGTTCTTCATGATCTTCATGGAGATCTATCCGATGTAATACTCTTTTGCGGTGTGTTTGTCGAGATCTGATGAATTGTGGGTCTATGTTCAGATTATCTATGAATATTATTTGAGTCTTTTCTGAATTCTTATATGCATGATTTCATATCTTTGCAAGTCTCGTCGAGTTATTGGTTTGGTTTGGCCAACTAGATTGGTAATTCTTGCAATAGGAGAAGTGCTTAGTTTCGGGTTCAATCTTGCGGTGTCCTCACCCAGTGACAAAGTAGAGGTAGCGAGGCACGTATTGTATTGTGGCTATCAAGGATAAAATGATGGGGTTTTCATCATATTGATTGAGTTTATCCCTCTACATCATGTCATCTTACCTAATGTGTTACTCTTTTCTTCATGAACTTAATACTCTAGATGCAGGCAGGAGTCAGTCGATATGTGGAGTAATAATAGTAGATGCAGAGTCGCTTCGGTCTACTTGACACGGACGTGATGCCTATATGCATAATCATTGCCTTGGATATCTTCATAATTATTCACTTTTCTATCAATTGCTCGACAGTAATTTGTCCACCCACTGTAATACTTGCCATCATGAGAGAAGCCTCTAGTGAAACCTATAGCCCCTAGGTCTATTTTCCATCTTATACTTCCAGATCTAAAACCAAAAATGCCAAAAATACCTTTTTACATTATATTTACCTTTTGTTTTACTTTCCATTGAAGCAATCTATTCTATCTATCTCTATCAGATAACATCCTTGCAAGTAACTGTGAAGGGATTGACAACCACTTTATAGCGTTGGGTGCAAGTGTTTGATTCTTTGTGTACGTACATCTATTGGGGACTTGCTTGTATCTCCTACTGGATTGATACATTGGTTCTCAACAACTAAGGGAAATACTTATCTACTTTGCTGCATCACCCGTTCCTCTTCACGGAAACCAACACATGCTCGAGAAGTAGCAGTAGCCCCAAAGTTGTCGGGACCCTGATCCTAAGTCATATGAATCCATACTGTAACATATCACATCACTTTGCGGCCTCATGCACGGTGAGCTCCATGGCTACAGCCTTACCTTAGCCAGGACTGTTTGCGTCTTTTGGCTCACGTATGTGAACATATCGCTAGAAATCAAACGACGGAGAACCCGGGCCGACATGACTAGTCATAGGACCCAAGTGGCACATCCGTACGGAAACAGGCATACGTAACCCAGCAATGCAGGTGTCGGCCTCAAGCGTGTGTAGACGAGTCATAGCAAGCTACAAGGATTCCATTATGCCATGAGACATAAATGCCATCACTGCACATAGACGAGTCCTAGCAGGCTATAGGGACTCCATTACACTGTGAGACATTACCCGAAGGGACAGACACAGCAGCAAAGAAGGATACATGTCGGTCAATCAATGTGTCCAGACTAGGTGTACTACTAGGAGCAGTAGCAAGCTACCATGGCTTGGTGGAAGCACAAAGAGGCAGTTTCCCATAAAGAGTACTACTAGAGGCACACAACTAGGTGTCGGATCCCATACATACCGTTGCACGCCACACGTACGCACGACATGCCCGATATGCATAGATACAACCATGGCATCACAACGTAACCATACAACAACTTTTATTTAAAGGGCTCAGATGAGCCTTGCATAACATGTTCTTACAGATAGGGGTCACATGACCCGACACTCAAGTCTTACAAAAAATTTCATACAAACGAAGTGGAAGCATAAGCTATCTGAGTACAGACAGATGAAAGGGTAAAAAGGCACATGGCCTGACTATCTACAGCCCGCCATAGGGCATAAGGTCGTAGCTGGGACACCAGCTATTCGGCATCGTCAACATCTAGATAGAACCCACCTAATGGGTCCTGGGTCTCATCTGCAACATTTATTAAGCAAACATGAGTACAAACATACTCAGCAAGTCTTTAAAGCAGACCTAGACTATCCATGCTCATGTATCAACAAGGGGAGTGGTGAAGTTTATGCTGCAATGCCAGCTTTGACTCATGGCTAACCTACACTACACAATTTTAACTCTTTGTTTAAATTTTAGATATTGCACACAAGTCCACTAACTCCATGCCAATACACCACCATGGATTCTCTTCCCTCTCCTAGGAGAGTGCCATCCACGGTACTCACACTTGTCTTGATATTTTTATGAGTATCCATTTGATTATCTATGAATAGTATAAGTTATCCAAGTAGTCCATATCCGAGGATGTGGCTATTCGAAGAGTTTCATACCCTGCAGGGGTGTACCTCTTCACACACGCTCTCGGCACTTATCGCTATGTGTTCATAAAACCATGCACCTTGGCAAACATCAAGCGGAAGCCCAGCGAGGGAGTCGGCCACGACCATCAATCACATAAGACCTCTAGTCCAGGCTATCGCCTATTTGAGACTGAACCCGCACGGAAGTCCGACCGAAGTTTCCGCTATGGCCCCAAATGATGTGTGCAGGGTTCCCAAGCCCACCATTCGGGTGACCCATGGTACACCATGCCACTGCCTACCCCGTCATAACCCACTCCTAGGGTCAGCGCTACGCATGGCCTCCAGCATACTATAAACACCAGAAACTACTTGCAACTCCTGGACCAAGGACTAAGCGATTGATAAGTCGAGAGGGTCAATTAAGTATCCCAACGTGTGGTAGTAACTAGTCTTGGATCACAAGCATAGAACTCAGTTCCTAAGAACGGTCCCAATGAGACAACCCGCTATGTACTCCTACATAGCCTCTCATCGCTACCTTTACCAAATTGGGTTCATCATAAGCTTATCACATCGGAACATCATGGTTTCACTCCAGTTCATCACCCAGATGAAACAGACCTGACTCAACCCTAAGCATAGCAAGCATGGTAATCTAAGCACATCATTGCACAAGCATCTACCAGTTATGCTAGGTTGCAAGGTTTAGCTATTTACTGTGACAATGACAGGTCATGCAAAGGAATAGGTTCATCTACCGTGTATGACAGACAAGTGAACGTTTGTCCTAATGCAATAAACAAGAGCAGGAGCGAGAGAGTGGGATGTTATCGGAATGATCAAGGGGAGTTGCTTGCCTTGCTGGGTAGCGGGAAGGTTCTCTTCTTCGTTGGAATACTCGGGGCTATCCTCAGAAGTAGGGCCTATCGCAATGTAGATAAATAGCAATCAATACACGCAAGTGCAAAAATATGATGCATGATCATGACATGGCAGCATGTATGGATGAGCTAATGCAGCTATTGTCCAACTTAATTTGAAGTGAGTTTGAATATAGGTTCAAAATCGTTCTTCATTTCAAATTCCATATTTTAACCTATTAGCAAATGTCAATGTTCTTCTACATAGGTTCCTCTAACATGCATGATAATAGCACCATTAGATTCATTGGATTTTTCTACTAAATTTTCATATATAAATTACTTTCATCTGAGTTACAGATTAATTTATATGAATTTTTGAAGTTTTAAACATTTTCTGGAATCATTTAAAAACTAGAAATTCCTTTTATTGCATCAACCTGATGTCATCATGGCGTCAGCAGGTCAGCTGACCAGGCCAGGTCAAACCTGACGTGCGGGGCCCGCACGTCACTGACACAGGCTTAATCCCCGCGCCGACCAGGGTTTGACCCGCATCTGGGGCCCACTGGTTAGTGACTAGGAGGCTAATTAACAGGGGGATTAGCCCCTAATGGTCGGTCACGTCGGCGCCCACCGGAGCGGGGCCGGCGGCGACCAAAAACACGGTGGCGACTCGCCGGAGTTGCGCATCCGACGGCCATTTGGCACGCGGAGGGCACCAGAAGGTGGCCTGCGCACGCGCGCATCTAGCGAAGCAGCAAAGGGGGCTCAGGGTCACCGGAGACGATGACCACGTCGAGCTTGGCGGCGGCGGTGGCGGCTCGGGCAGGACCGGCTATTGCGCCAGAGGGCACGGGGAAGCAGGGGGAGAGGAGGAGGAGCACCAGCGGCTCACCGCGGTTCTAGCAGAGGCGACAACGAGGTTGGGGGAGGTCCGGACGGGGGGAATCGTCGAAGCGGAGCTCCAGTGGCCGGCGGGGAAGAAATGGCGGTGGCACGTCGTGGAGGGCTCCCGGCATCTTCTAGCGTCATGGAGAGGACGAGGGGGTCGCTGCGGGGCTGTTGGTGGGCTCAGAATGGCGCGGGGGCGGCTAGAACTACGGCGACATGGCGCCGACGAGCTCGGCCATGGCGGAGCAGAGGAGGAAAGAGAGCAAGAGAGAGAGCGTGCGAGGGGGAGAGGGAGAGGAGAAGGAGGCCACGGCAAGGAGGCCTCGCGATGGCGCTCTTCTAGCCCTCCAGGCCGGCAGCCAGGCAAGGAGGAGGTGGCCGGCGTGTGCCTGCGCGTGGCGAACGCCCGTCCCTGTCCTCCTGGTGAGAGGACAGGGATGACTGGCCATGGGCCAGATGGGTCGGTTCCCCCCTGGGCCCCTGCTTTCTTTTTTTTCTGGTTTTCTATTTCTGACATTTGTTTTATTTTCTTTTCAGGTACAATCGCTTTGATAAAATATCCAATTATTTAATAATATCAAGTTTGGATATTTCAAACTCCAATAAAAAGTTTCAGGATATTTTGAAATATAAAATAATGATAATGCTTTATTTGGCATTTTTAGAGGCTTTATCATTTATTTTTAAATTGCTATAGTTGTCCAAATATTTAAAACGGCCTCTGTTATAATCATGTCCATATTTATCAAACATAGGGAACATTTTATAAGGGCATTTTTGATTTGTTGAGTTTTCACAACTTTGAATTAATTTGATTCAAATATGAGCTTGGGGTTTATTTTAGTCCCCATTTCATGTTGATGCAAAATTGTAACACGATGCACACACATGCTATCCTATGACATCTAGCTAGGGATATGACAGAAGTGCAACCCATGGTCGGCATACCTAATCAGCTTTGATCACCCGACCAGTATCTGTCACGAGGGTTCGGCGACCCTTGTTCTAGACCCCATTATAGATGGGTATCACCTCACAAAAGTCCTAATGGACGGAGGAACTAGAATTAACCTGATTTACTCAGATACGGTAAAAAAATATAGGCATAGATCCGTCAAGGATCAAACCCAGCAGCACTACCTTCAAAGGAGTAATCCCAGGCGTTGAGGCCCGATATACGGGTTCAGTAACCCTAGAAGTTGTGTTTGTCTTGCCCGATAACTTTCACAGCGAAGACTTGATATTCGACATTGTGCCCTTCCATGGCGGCTATCACGCGCTGCTTGGTCGAACAGCGTTCGCTCATTTCAACGTAGTCCCACATTACGCATACCTCAAGCTCAAGATGTCAGGCCCCAAGGGGTTCATTACTGTTAATGGCAATACAAAGCGCTCCCTTAGAAATGAGGAATATGCACTGGCCCTGACGACCGAATTCAGCTACAAAGAAGATCGGCAAGTTCTAACATCCACCATAAAGGCACACAAGGTTGGGAAGCGAGTTCGGCTTCAGACCAAAAACTTAGATCCTTCCTCCCCCCCTTCAATAGGGACTCGCCCCCCCCCCACCGGACAACCCTAAGACCAGCAAAGTACGTGCCAAGGAGGCACAACTTTGCACTTAAAATTGCATGGGTAGCGGTGGAGACATAAAGATGGGTGTTCGGCTGCCCTGAACCTCTACCCTCAACATGTCTTTGGACAAAATGCAAGCGCTCCTAAAGAACCTGCCTATCGCGTAAAGCTCACCTACCATTCGACGGCCTCTCAAGACCTTGTTTGCAAGATCCGTTCGCCAAACACTAACACCCATCAAGGTGCATCTCATAGAAGGAGCCAACTAGCAACGGGGCATATCGAGGATGTTAGGTTATCAATCGAAGACCCCTGGTACAACAACTGATGTATAATTTCTTTCTTTCACATACCTATAAATAGTTTCTTCGGCAACCCGAGCTATAAGAGTTGTGTATAAAAATATAAAACCGTGTGGCACAAGTTTGCCTCATTTGTCCTTTTTTCGGCGTATATTTTCACCTCTCCCCCTCTTCTCGTGGACCTGTTCGGTATGATGCAAGGCAGCCGGCTAATAGACCGGGGGCTCGACTTCAATAACAAATCGCCTTATGTACATTCTTTTATGCTTTCAGTGTCTCGTTGTTCGCTTTATATGCATCGGTTCCGAACTATGTCTTGGGTCAATAGTTGGGTTGCCCGGCTCCTGTGCTTGCCCCTTTATGTTCCGCTTGTTCGGCTAAAAGGGCAAAGGGAGCACCCCTGTGATTGTGCTTCCGGATAGTCTGGTCAAGCAACTCAGGGGAGAAAGACAAAAATTGGCTGTCATAGTACGCGAGATCCGGTCTGTGAACCCGAGCTGGAAGTATTATACTTCAATCCTCGTAAGCGGTTATTCCGTGTTATACGAGGAATTTTCCCTTTATGCAAACCTTGTGATACTGGCTTTTGCCATGGTTCGTCCGAACATCACAACACTTTGGTGGCTAATGAGATGCTTCCGGTAGTCCTTTTTCTGCCCCTACGGCTAAGTGAAAGAAATAAAGCACTATAGTCTGATTGCCTAGTCTGCTGCACTATACCGCCTTTGGGTTCCAATAATTCGCCTAAGGAACATTGTGCATTGGTATAGACACCCCATGTAGTATCTACATGGGGGCTGAAGTCGACGACTTGCATCTTTCAGTATTAAATAGAGACATAGGAGTTATAAAGGAATGCAAAAGCATACAAGAACAATAACTAATATCATCAAAAGATTGGACAAGTCTTCGGTCGAGTTATAGTTCATTCAAATAAATGATGGCCCGGACACCGGGATGCTATCACCCGAGCACTCTCCATCACTCCATCAAAGTATATCTCGGGGCGCCTGTGCTCCTTCCCAAGAGGCGGCGGGGCGGTGGCTACCTTCATCGAATCTAGCCCCAGCCAGTGCACCTTGGCTCTCGCAAGGGCCATGTGGACCCCCTCGATGCAGGAGGAGCGCGTGACGGTGTCGAGGCGGGGCGAAGCAGCAATCAACTTCTGCACCAGGCCGAAGTAGCTGCCTGGCAGCGGCTCGCCGAGCCATAAGCGAATGCAGAGGTCCTTCATGGCCGGTTCCGCCATCCAGTGCAGCTCCATCAGTTGTTTCAGCTGCTCCACCAAGAGAGGAGGACGCCCGTGGGCTCCGAACTTTGCCCAGAATAGCCAAGCTTGTCTCCTTCTCCCAGCGAGGCGAGTAGCTAATTGGCGTTCGCCACGCTCTTCAGGAGATCGGAGGAGGGGCCTGCGGGACGCCACACCATGGTAAGCAATTTGAATTTGCTATCCCCAAATATGCACTTTAGTGAGTATGTCTTACCATCCGTTATGTCCTTCGCTTGGCGGACTTGCTCCTCGTAGAACCATCTGTCCACCCGCTCTTTCTGAAGTTTGGTCTTCAGGGTGGACAGTTCGGTCTTGCTCTCCTTTCCCTTCTGCTCAAGGGCCTCGCACTTTTTGCTGGCATCCTTGAGCTCATCTTGTATCTCCGACACGCGAGCCTCATGCTTATCGCTGACGGCTCGCAGGGCGGAAAGTGTGGTGGATGCCTCCTTGGCCACCGCCCTCTCAACGGCCGCTTCATCCTTAGCCCGTTGAAGCTCGTCCTTGAGCTTTTCCATCTCCTTCGACAAGGCTGCCAAACGATGAACTTTATATAGAAGGAAACTGCATTGACAGTATTCAGGCGAGGTATTCGGATTTTGTTTGGGCTTACCCCATGACTCGTCAAACCTCTTGTTGAGAGATTCAACTTCATATTTGGAGCGCTTAAGCTTCTAATTCAGCTCGTCCAGCTCGGCACCATTTATTTCTGCCGCGGATGACAAAGCCTGCATTACACATACAATTGATATGTTACATGGGTTCTCAACTCCCGAATTAGATTCCATCCGATCATACATTGGACCTTATTAGGAGTTATCCCAACACGCCGGACACCTAGCTTGCATCAATTCCCGCATCGGATACGTGATAGGACCCCTAGGTGAGTTTTTCAAAACACACCTAGGGCTTGGGGGCTGCCGTGCATATAATAAGAAATAAACAAAAACTTTGCAAATAAGAGCATCAGGCGACTTATGTGAAAACCCGTTAAGAGACCCTTGAAGGCCTCCTTCGGTCCGTGATCAACGGGATGAATGCTCTACAACACCGAACCCATAAGGGTGCGGTGCTCTTCAGAAAGGGAGGAGCTTGATAGAGTCTCCTCGATCACCGGCCACCTAGTGGTCGGTGGAGCCGGTGATGATCGGATCTCCCGATCACCAACCGAGGCTTGAACCATTGCCTCCAAAGGCGTGTTTCTCTCTAGAGAGGTCCTCGGAGGAGACTGGGAGCCCGCTCATCCAGCCTCCTCAATGTCCAGGTGGGGTGTCGCCCACCGGTCTTCGCTGGCCAAGGCATTAGCCTCAGACATGGTGTTGTCCTCCCCAAAGCCGGTGTCTGGCTCCATAGGAGCGTGCTGGGACGTCACCTCCACGGCGTCCCTCGTGGCGCATGGAGTGGGGGGATGTGAGGCATCCCCGCTCTCTACCAGTTCGGCAGGCGGGGTCTCCCGGTCCGATATCACATCGGTGGGGATGATGCGCGGGGGGGGGGGCTGCAAAGCCAATAACCTGCATGTTAGCAAGCTCTAAACATATTCATAATGAATGGGAGGGTCTTCGGATCCTAACCTTTTTGGAGAGGGCTTGACCCGTAGGCTCCTTCGCAGGACCTCCTTGAGGTCTTCAGACACGGTGTCTAAATCCGAACAATCGTCGGTCAGAATCATCTGCCCCCGACGCGCCCTCTTCTAGACAGGAGGAGGGACTTGCTTTGGAGCATCTGAAGATGCCTCTCTCTTACTGGCACGGGGGGAATTACCTTACCCCTCACCCTCGACCTCGGCCTCCTCCCCTTCCTCCTCTTCTTCCTCTTCCTCCTCCTCCTGATTTGAGGAGGCGGGGGTATCCTCGGATACGGTGTTAGGCTGGTCCCTTATGCGGATGCTAGCCTAGCCTGGTTTCTTCTTCTTCTCTTTCTTCATGGGAGCCTCGTAAGTCTTTACCAAGAGCATTTTTGCTAGCATCCCGGTCCTCTCGTCTTCAGGCTGAGGCACCGGACTGTTTATTTTGACGGCTTTCTTCAGCCATCTCTGCAAAGGCAGATCGGAAAAGGAGTTATGAAACCTCCCTATGTAATAGAACCGACCAAGCTAGGATGTATCGTACCTTGGAGTCGGGCTTGGCGGCGTGCATACCCTTGTCTTCCTTCTCGGATGGCCAGCTCTTCTGTGATTCGAAGAGCGCCTTCCACAACTTCTCCACCGTAGTGCAGAAGAGATGTTGGACTGTGGGCTCGGCGTCAAGTTGACGAGCCCACAGGGGAGTGTCCCGGTGCTTGCAAGGGAGGATGTGTCTTCAGAGCATCACCTGGACCACATCGGTCAACTTGGTGCCCTCCTCGACCATGGAGCTGATGCACTTCTGCAGGTCGATCACCTCCTTGTTCGGTCCCCAGGCGAGGCCCTTTTCGATCCATGAAGCCGGTCTTGTGGGGGGGTCCGATCTGAATGCAGCGGGGGGATGTTGACCTTCCTCTTGCACTTCGGTGATGTAGAACCACTCCTTCTGCCATCCTTTGATGGTGTCAATAAGAGTGCCCGACGGCCATAAGGCGCGGTTGAGCTTGCCGATGACAGCCCCGCTGCAATCCACGTGCTTGCCACCGACGCATTTGGCTTGATGTTTTACACCTAGAGCCAAAGCCCGAAGTGTGGCTCGACGCGCAGGAAAGCCTCGTAGGCGAGGATGAACGCCGACATGTGCAGGAAAGAGTTCGGCGGGAGGTCGTGGAAGTCGAGGCCGTAGAAGAACATCATGTTGGGGAACGTCGCATGGGAAACAAAAAATTTCCTACGCTCACGCAAGACCTATCCATGGTGATGAGCATCTACGAGAGGGAGAGTGGATCTACATACCCTTGTAGATCGCTAAGTGGGAAGCGTTAAGAAACGCGGTTGGTGTAGTCAAACGTCTTCGCGATCAAAATCGCCGAGCATCCCGTGATCCAATCACGATCTGTCCCGATCAAGCACCAAACGGACGGCACCTCCGCGTTAAGAACACGTACAGCTTGATGATGATCTCCGCCTTCTTGATCCAGCAAGAGGGAGCGGAGAGGTAGACGAGTTCTCCGGCAGCGTGACGGCACCGCAGTGATGGTGGTGGAGCACTTCCGGCAGGGCTTCACCTAAGCAATGCCAAAAACCGATCTAGAGGAGAAACTATGCACTAGAGGAACGGGTAGCATGTGGTTGAAAATCAAGTACAAAAACCCTAAAACCTCTAGTATATATAAGAGGAAGAGAGGAGGAGGCTTGGCCCAAGGTCCAAGCCATCTAGGCATCGGTCGAACCAAGAGGAGAGGAGGATTCCTCCTCCAATCCTACTAGGACTAGGACTCCTCCTTATTTTGGCCTTTTTGCCTTTTTCCACCTTTTTCTCTTTGGGCTTTTCTTCCCAGCCGCATGGGCCTTGTGTGGGACTTCCACCAGCCCACTAAGGGCTGGTATTCACTCTCCCACAGCCCATGTAGCCTCTTGGGTCGAAATACCCCTCCCGATGGTCTCCCGGTACACTACCGGCACTCCCGGTACACTACCGATGAGCCCGAAACTTTTCCGGTGACCAAAATAGGACTTCCTATATATCAATCTTTACCTCCGGACCATTCCGGAGCTCCCCGTGATGCCTGGGATCTCATCTGGGACTCCAAAAGACCTTCGGTCACCACCATGCATAACTCTATACTACCGAAACGTCACCAAACCTTAAGTGTGCAGACCCTGCGGGTTCGAGAACTATTTAGACCTGACCGAGACACCTCTACGGTCAATAACCAATAGCGGGACCTAGATGCCCATATTGGTTCGTACACATTCTACGAAGATATTTATCAGTTGAACCTCTATGTCAAGGATTCAGTTAATCCCGTATGATGTTCCCTTTGTTCTTCGGTATGTTACTTGACCGAAATTCAATCGTCGGTATCTCCATACCTAGTTCAACCTCGTTACCGGCAAGTCTCTTTACTCATTCGATAATACAAGATCCCATGACTAACACTTAGTCATATTGCTTGCAAGGCTTATTGTGATGTTGTATTACCGAGTGGGCCCTGAGATACCTCTCCGTCACACGGAGTAACAAATCCCAGTCTTGATCCATACCAACCCAACATACACCCTCGGAGATACCTGTAGAGTACCTTTATAGTCACCCAGTTACGTTGCGATGTTTGATACACACAAGGCACTCTTCTGGTGACCGTGAGTTGCATGATCTCATGGTCATAGAAACATATACTTGACATTCCAAAAACATTAGCAATAAACTGACACGATCATATGCTACGTTTGTAGTTTGGGTCTTGTCCATCACGTCATTATTCTAATGATGTGATCCCGTTATCAAATGACATCACATGTCAATGGCTAGGAAACCTTGACCATCTCTGACCAACGAGCTAGTTCACTAGAAGCATACTAGGGACAAAGTGTTGTCTATTTACCCACACATGTAATGTGTTTCCAATCAATACAATTATAGCATGGATAATAAACGATTATCATGAACAAGGAAATATAATAAAAACACTTTATTTATTGCCTCTAGGGCATATTTCCAATAGTCTCCCACTTGCACTAGAGTCAATAATTTAGTTCACATCACTATGTAATTTACATTGTAATGAATCGAACACCCATGCAGTTCTGGTGTTGATCATGTTTAGCCCTTGGAAGAGGTTTAGTCAACGGGTCTGCAACATTCAGATCCATGTGCACTTTGCAAATATTTATGTCCTTTTCCTCGATGTAATCGCAGATGGAGTTGAAGCATCGCTTTATGTGTCTGATCCTCTTGTGAAACCTTGGTTCCAAAGCTAGAGCAATGGCAGCAGTGTTGTCACAGAACAGGTTCATTGGATTCAGTGCACTGGGCACTACTCCAAGATCTGTCATGAACTGCTTCATCTAGACACCTT
The DNA here is from genome assembly GCA_022496015.1 of Hordeum marinum. Taxonomy (NCBI): domain Eukaryota; kingdom Viridiplantae; phylum Streptophyta; class Magnoliopsida; order Poales; family Poaceae; genus Hordeum; species Hordeum marinum. The sequence goes on from CM039678.1 coordinate 454,448,802, forward strand.
GCTTTTCTGCCTCCGAGGCTGTGATGTACTCCGCTTCGCACGTAGAATCAGCTACCATGCTTTGCTTGGAACTGCACCAACTTACCGCTCCCCCGTTGAGAATAAATTGTAGGGAGACGTAGTAGTAAATCAAAAATTTTCCTACGCGTTCACCAAGATCCATCTATGGAGAAACCAGCAACGAGCAAGGGGAGAGTGGATCTTCATACCTTTGAAGATCGCTAAGCGGAAGCGTTACAAGAACGCGGTTGATGGAGTCGTACTCGCAGCGATTCAGATCGCGGTAGATCCGATCAAGTGCCGAACGGACGGCACCTCCGCGTTCAACACACGTGCAGCCCGGTGACGTCTCCAACACCTTGATCCAGCAAGGAGGAAGGAGAGTTTGGGGAAGGTCTCCAACAGCAGCACGACGGCGTGGTGGTGGTGGAGTAGCAAGGTATTCCGACAGGGCTTCGCCTAAGCGCTGCGGAGGAGGAAGAAGAGAGGTAGGGCTTCGCCGTGAGAGAGAGAGATCAAATCCTATCTCAAAACATCCAAAACCTCAAGTATATATAGGAGGAGGGACGTGGAGGGCTGGCTTGGCCTCTACTCCAAAGAGGAGATGGCCGGCCGAATTAAAGGGAGAGTCCACCTCCCACAAGGGAGGTGGATCTCCTCCTTTTAAATCCTTTTTGCCTTATCTCCTTATCTCCAGCCGCATGGGCCTTTAGCAAAAGTCTTGCCCAGCCCAATAAGGGCTGGCACACTTTATCTAACAGCCCATGTGGTCCTTTGGTCGTCACACCCCTCCCGGGGGTCATCCGGCACCCTCCCGGCACTCCCGGTACACTACCGATGAGCCCGAAAACTTTCCGGTGACCAAAACTGGACTTCCTATATATCAATCTTTACCTCCGGACCATTCCGGAGCTCCTCGTGACGTCCGGGATCTCATCCGGGACTCCGAACAACCTTCGGTAATCACGTATACCTTTTCCCTATAACCCTAGCGTCATCGAACCTTAAGTGTGTAGACCCTACGGGTTCGGGAGACACGTAGACATGACCGAGACACCTCTCCGGTCAATAAACAACAGCGGGATCTGGATACCCATGTTGGCTCCCACATACTCCACGATGATCTCATCGGATGAACCACGATGTCAAGGATTCAATCAATCCCGTATACAATTCCCTTTGTCTATCGGTATGATACTTGCCCGAGATTCGATCGTCGGTATCCCCATACCTTGTTCAATCTCGTTACCGGCAAGTCTCTTTACTCGTTCCGTAATACATCATCCCATGACTAACTCCTTAGTCACATTGAGCTCATAATGATGATGTCTTACCGAGTGGGCCCAGAGATACCTCTCCGTCACACGGAGTGACAAATCCCAGTCTCGATTCATGCCAACCCAACAGATACTTTCGGAGATACCCGTAGTGCACCTTTATAGCCACCCAGTTACGTTGTGACGTTTGGCACACCCAAAGCATTCCTACGGTATCCGGGAGTTGCACAATCTCATGGTCTAAGGAAACGATACTTGACATTGAAAAGCTTTAGCAAACGAACTACACGATCTTGTGCTATGCTTAGAATTGGGTCTTGTCCATCACATCATTCTCCTAATGATGTGATCCCGTTATCAACGACATCCAATGTCCATGGTCATGAAACCGAGACCATCTATTGATCAACGAGCTAGCCAACTAGAGGCTCACTAGGGACACGTTGTGGTCTATGTATTCACACATGTATTATGGTTTCCGGTTAACACAATTATAGCATGAACAATAGACAATTATCATGAACAAGGAAATACAATAATAACCATTTTATTATTGCCTCTAGGGCATATTTCCAACAGTCTCCCACTTGCACTAGAGTCAATAATCTAGTTCACATCACCATGTGATTAACACTTACATCACCATGTGATCATATCATCATGTGATTAACACCCAATAAGTTCTGGGGTTTGTTCATGTTCTGCTCGTGAAAGAGGTTTTTAGTGAACGGGTCTACGACATTTAGATCCGTGTGTACCTTGCAAACTTTCCATGTCATATTTGTAGATACTACTCCCATGCTCCACTTGGAGCTATTCCAAATGGCTGCTCCACTATACGTAGCTGGATTTCTACTAAGAGTCATCCGGATTGGTTTTAAAGCTTGCATCATCGTAACACTTTACGATGAACTCTTTATCACCTCCATAATCGAGAAATATTTCCTTAGTTCTCAAGTTACTAAGGCTAACTTTGACCGCTGTCTAGTGATCCACTCTTGGATTACTCTTGTACCCCTTGACAGACTCATGGCAAGGCACACACAGGTGCGGTACACAGCATGGCATACTATATAGAGCCTATGGCTAAAGCATAGGAGATGACACTCATCTCTTCTTTATCTTCTGCCGTGGTCGGGTATTGAGTCTTACTCAATTTCACACCTTACAATACAGTCAAGAACTCCTTCTTTGACCCATCTATTTTGAACTCCTTCAAAAACTTGTCAAGGTATGTCTTCGTCGAAAAAACTTATCAAGCGAATAGATCTATCCCTATAGATCTTGATGCTCAATAAAATAGTAGCTTTATCTGGGTCTTCCTTTGAAAAACAAAACTTTTCAAACAACCCTTCATGCTCTTCCAGAAATTCTACATCATTTCCGATCAATAATATGTCAACTACATATTCTTATAAGAAATTCCATAGTGCTCCCACTCACTTTCTTGCAAATACAAGTTTCTCATAAACTTTGTATAAACTTAAACACTTTGATCACCTCATCAAAGCATATATTCCAACTCCGAGATGCTTGCTCCAGTCCATAGAAGGATCGCTGGAGTTTGCATATTATTAGCATCCTTAGGATTGACAAAACCTTCTGGTTGTATCACATACAACTCTTCCTCACAGAAACCATTACGGAAACCTTGTTTTGTCATCCATCTGCCAGATTTCATAATCGAAAAATGCAGCAACTGCTAACAAAATTTTAATAGACTTTTAGCATCGCTACAGATGAGACAATCTCATTGCAGTCAACTCCATGAACTTGGCGGAAACTTCTTTGCGACAAGTCGAGCTTTATAAACGGTGACATTTCACCATTAGCGTCTATGTTTATCTCAAAGGTCCATTTGTACTCAATGACCCGCCATTCAACAGGCAAGTCTACCAAAGTCCATACTTGGTTTTCATACATGGATCCTTTCTCGGATTTCATGGCTCCTAGCCATTTGTTGGAATCCGGGCCCACCATCGCTTCTCCATAGTTCGTAGGTTCATCGTTGTCCAACAACATGATTTCCAAGACAGGGTTGTCGTACTACTCAGGAGCAGTACGCGTCCTTGTCGACCTACGAGGTTCGATAGTGACTTGATCCGAAGCTTCATGATCATCATCATTAACTTCCTTTTCAACTAAGTAGGCTCTACAGAAACATCTTTCTGTGTTGCGCTATTCTCTGGTTGAAACAAAGGTTCAACAACCTTATCAAGTTCTATCTTCCTCCCACTCAATTCTTTCGAGAGAAACTCTTTCTCAAAAAGGACCCGTTCTTAGCAACAAACACCTTTTGCGCTTGGATCTGAGATAGAAGGTATACCCAATGTCTCATTAGGGTATTCTATGAAGATGCATTTGTCTGCTTTGAGTTCGAGCTCGCTAGGTGAAAAACCCATTTTCACATAAGCGTCGCAGCCCCAAACATTAAGAAATGACAGCTTAGGCTTCTGTCAAACCATAATTCTCACGGTGTCATCTCAACAGACTTAGATGGTGCCCTGTTAAAGTGAATGGATTTGTCTTTAATGCATAACCCCATAACGATAGTGGTAAAACGATAAGAGACATCATAGTACTCACTATATCCAATAGAGCACGACTACGACGTTCGAACACACCATCACACTATGGTGTTCCAGGAGGCGTGAGCTGTGAAACAATTTCCACATTGTCTAAAATTGCATACCAAACTCGTAACTTAGATATTCACCTCCATGATCATATCATAGACATTTATCTTCTTGTCACGATGATCTTTAACTTCACTCTGAAACTCCTTGAACCTTTCAAACATTTCAGATTCGTGTTTCATTAAGTAAATATCCCCATATTTACTCAAATCATCAGTGAAGGTAAAGAAAAACAACGATATCCACTGTGTGTTTCAACACTCATTGGACCACATACATCAACATGTATTAATTCCAATAAGCCACTTGCCCGCTCCATCATATTGGATGACGGGGTCTCAGTCATCTTGCCCAAGAGGCATGGCTCGCATGTCTCAACCGATTCGAAATCGAGTGAGTCAAAAAACATCCATCATCATGGAGTTTCTTCATGCGATTTATACCAATATGACATTACGTGGCAGTGCCATAAGCATGTGGTACTATCATTATTAACTTTGTATCTTTTGGTACCAATGTTATGAATATGTGTACTACTACGATCATGATTCGATAAACCATTTCGAGTGGGTGCATGACCATTGAAGGCATTATCCATGTAAACAGAATAACCATTATTCTCTAACTTATATGAATAACCGTATCGCACTAATCATGATCTAATCACGTTTATGCTCAACGCAAACACCAAATAACATTTATTTAGGTTTATCACAAATCCTGAAGGTAAAGAGAGCGTGCGATGGTGATCACATCAATCTTGGAAATACTTCCAACACACATCGTCACCTTTCACCTAGCTAGTCTCCATTTACTCCGTAGCTTTTATTTCGAGTTGCTAACACTTAGCAACCGAACCGGTATCTAATACCCAGGTGCTACTAGGAGTACCAGCAAGGTACACATCACTAACACGTATATCAAATATACTTCCATTGACATTACCAGCCTTCTTATCTACCAATCATCTAGGGTTTTTCCGCTTCAGCGAACATTCTCCTCATAACAGAAGCACTTAGTCTCGGGTTCGGGCTCAACCTTGGGTTTCTTCACTAGAGCAACAACTGGCTTGCCATTCCTGAAGTTTTTCCCTTCTTGCCCTTGCCCCTTTTGAAACTAGTGGTTTTCACTTAACCATCAACACTTGATGCTCCTTATTGATTTCTACCTTCGTGGTGTCAAACATCACGAACAACTCAGGGATCATCTTATCCATCCCTGGCATGTTATAGTTCATCACGAAGCTCTAGTAGCTTGGTGGCAGTGACTTGGAGAACTGCATTAATCACTATCTCATCTGGAAGATTAACTCCCACTTGATTCAAGTGATTGTAGCACCCAGACAATCTGAGAACACGCTCACCGATTAAGCTATTCTCCTTTATCTTGCAGGCAAAGAATCTTGTTGGAGGTCTCATACCTCTCAACATAGGCACGAGCTTGAGATCACAATCTCAGCTCCTAGAACATCTCATATGTTCTGTGACGTTCAAAACATTTTGAAGCCTCAATTCTAAGCCGTAATGCATGACGCACTGAACTATCACGTAGTCATCAAAATGTGCCTGTCATATGTTCACAACATCTACAGACAACGCTTGAGGGAGTGATGCAGTTAGCGGTACATCAAAAACATAAGCTTTCTATGCAGCAATGAGGACAATCCTCAGATCACGGACCCTGTCCGCATTATTGCTACCATCAACTTTCAACTTACTTTTCTCTAGGATTGTATCAATAAAACTGTGGAGCTACAGCGCGAGCTATCTACGACATAATTTGCAAGGACATTTTTAGACTAAGTTCATGATAATTAAGTTCACTTAATCAAATTATTAATGAACTCCCACTTAGATAGACATCTCTCTAGTCTTCCAAGTGATACATGATCCATGTCAACTAGCCCGTGTCCGATCATCACGTGAGACGGACTAGTCATCCATGGTGAACATCTCTATGTTGATCGTATCTTCTATACGACTCATGTTCGACCTTTCGGTCTTCCGTGTTCCGAGGCCATGTCTGTACATGCTAGGCTCGTCAAGTCAACCTAAGTGTTTCGCATGTGTAAATCTGGCTTACACCCGTTGTATGCGAACGTTAGAACCTATCACACCCGATCATCACGTGGTGCTTCGGAACGACGATCCTTAGCAACGGTGCACAGTTAGGGTGAACACCTTTCTTGAAATTTTATTGAGAGATCATCTTATTTACTACCGTCGTTCTATGCAAATAAGATGTAAACATGATAAACATCACATGCAATCAATATAGTGACATGATATGGCCAATATCATCTTGCTCCTTCGATCTCCATCTTCGGGGCACCATGATCATCACTGTCACCGGCACGACACCATGATCTCCATCATCATGATCTCCATCATTGTGTCTTCATGAAGTTGTCTCGCCAACTATTACTTCTACTACTACAGCTAACGTTTAGCAATAAAGTAAAGTAATTACATGGCGTTTATGATTGACACGCAGGTCATACAATAATATAAGACAACTCCTATGGCTCCTGCCGGTTGTCATAGTCATCGACATGCAAGTCGTGAACCCTATTACAAGAACATGATCAATCTCATACATCACAATGCATCACATCACATCCTTTTGGCCATATCACATCACAAGGCACATGCTGCAAAAACAAGTTAGACGTCCTCTAATTTGTAGTTGCAAGTTTTTACGTGGCTGCTATAGGTTACTAGCAAGAACGTTTCTTACCTACGTCAACACCACAACGTGATTTGCCAATTGCTATTTACCCTTCATAAGGACCCTTTTCATCGAATCCGATCCGACTAAGGTAGGAGAGACAGACACCCGCTAGCCACCTTATGCATCTAGTGCATGTCAGGCGGTGGAACCGGTCTCACGTAAGCGTACGTGTAAAGTTGGTCCAGGCCGCTTCATCCCACAATACCGCCGAATCAAGATAAGACTAGTAGCGGCAAGCAAATTAACAAACTCGACGCCCACAACTGCTTTGTGTTCTACTCGTGCATAGATTCTACGCATAGACCTAGCTCATGATGCCACTGTAGGGAGACGTAGTAGTAAATCAAAAATTTTCCTACGCGTTCACCAAGATCCATCTATGGAGAAACCAGCAACGAGCAAGGGGAGAGTGGATCTTCATACCTTTGAAGATCGCTAAGCGGAAGCGTTACAAGAACGCGGTTGATGGAGTCGTACTCGCAGCGATTCAGATCGCGGTAGATCCGATCAAGTGCCGAACGGACGGCACCTCCGCGTTCAACACACGTGCAGCCCGGTGACGTCTCCAACACCTTGATCCAGCAAGGAGGAAGGAGAGTTTGGGGAAGGTCTCCAACAGCAGCACGACGGCGTGGTGGTGGTGGAGTAGCAAGGTATTCCGACAGGGCTTCGCCTAAGCGCTGCGGAGGAGGAAGAAGAGAGGTAGGGCTTCGCCGTGAGAGAGAGAGATCAAATCCTATCTCAAAACATCCAAAACCTCAAGTATATATAGGAGGAGGGACGTGGAGGGCTGGCTTGGCCTCTACTCCAAAGAGGAGATGGCCGGCCGAATTAAAGGGAGAGTCCACCTCCCACAAGGGAGGTGGATCTCCTCCTTTTAAATCCTTTTTGCCTTATCTCCTTATCTCCAGCCGCATGGGCCTTTAGCAAAAGTCTTGCCCAGCCCAATAAGGGCTGGCACACTTTATCTAACAGCCCATGTGGTCCTTTGGTCGTCACACCCCTCCCGGGGGTCATCCGGCACCCTCCCGGCACTCCCGGTACACTACCGATGAGCCCGAAAACTTTCCGGTGACCAAAACTGGACTTCCTATATATCAATCTTTACCTCCGGACCATTCCGGAGCTCCTCGTGACGTCCGGGATCTCATCCGGGACTCCGAACAACCTTCGGTAATCACGTATACCTTTTCCCTATAACCCTAGCGTCATCGAACCTTAAGTGTGTAGACCCTACGGGTTCGGGAGACACGTAGACATGACCGAGACACCTCTCCGGTCAATAAACAACAGCGGGATCTGGATACCCATGTTGGCTCCCACATACTCCACGATGATCTCATCGGATGAACCACGATGTCAAGGATTCAATCAATCCCGTATACAATTCCCTTTGTCTATCGGTATGATACTTGCCCGAGATTCGATCGTCGGTATCCCCATACCTTGTTCAATCTCGTTACCGGCAAGTCTCTTTACTCGTTCCGTAATACATCATCCCATGACTAACTCCTTAGTCACATTGAGCTCATAATGATGATGTCTTACCGAGTGGGCCCAGAGATACCTCTCCGTCACACGGAGTGACAAATCCCAGTCTCGATTCATGCCAACCCAACAGATACTTTCGGAGATACCCGTAGTGCACCTTTATAGCCACCCAGTTACGTTGTGACGTTTGGCACACCCAAAGCATTCCTACGGTATCCGGGAGTTGCACAATCTCATGGTCTAAGGAAACGATACTTGACATTGAAAAGCTTTAGCAAACGAACTACACGATCTTGTGCTATGCTTAGAATTGGGTCTTGTCCATCACATCATTCTCCTAATGATGTGATCCCGTTATCAACGACATCCAATGTCCATGGTCATGAAACCGAGACCATCTATTGATCAACGAGCTAGCCAACTAGAGGCTCACTAGGGACACGTTGTGGTCTATGTATTCACACATGTATTATGGTTTCCGGTTAACACAATTATAGCATGAACAATAGACAATTATCATGAACAAGGAAATACAATAATAACCATTTTATTATTGCCTCTAGGGCATATTTCCAACATAAATATGTATCCGGTTTGTGACTTAGAGTCATCTGGATCAGTGTCAAAGCTTGCATCGACGTAACCCTTTACGACGAGCTCTTCATCACCTCCATAAACGAGAAACATTTCCTTAGTCCTTTTGAGGTACATAAGGATATTCTTGATCGTTGCCCAGTGCTCCATTCCAGGATCACTTTGAAACCTTCCGGCCATACTTATGGCAAGGCTCACATCGGGTCTTGTGCACAGCATTGCATACATGATAGAGCCTATGCGTGAAGCATAGGGGATGACACTCATTTTTTCTCTATCTTCTGCAGTCATTAGGCATTGGGTCTTACTCAACTTCGCACCTTGTAACACAGGCAAGAACCCCTTCTTGGACTGATCCATTTTGAACTTCAAAACTTTATCAAGGTATGTGTTCTGTGAGAGTGCTATTAAGCGTCTCGATCTATCTCTATAGATCTTAATGCCTAATATGAAAGTAGCTTGTCCTAGGTCCTTCATTGAAAAACTCTTGTTCAAATATTCCTTAACGCTTTCCAGCATTTCTATATTGTTTCCAATCAGCAATATATCATCCACATATAATATTAGAAACGCTATAGAGCTGCCACTCACTTTCTTGTAAATACAATCTTCTTCGTAAACTTGTATAAACTCAAACGCTTTGATCACCTCATCAAAGCGCTTATTCCAACTCCGAGATGCTTGCACCAGCCCAGAAATGGATCGCTGGAGTTTGCCAACTTTGTCAGCATTCTCTGGATCGACAAAACCTTCTGGTTGCATCATATACAACTCTTCCTCAAGGAAACCATTGAGGAACGATGTTTTCACATCCATCTGCCAAATTTCATAGTCGAAATAAGCAGCTATTGCCAACATGATTCTGACAGACTTAAGCATCGCTACGGGTGAGAAGGTCTCATCGTAGTCAACTCCTTGAACTTGTGAAAAACCCTTTGTCACAAGTCGAGCTTTATAGACGGTGACATTACCGTCCGCGTCTGTCTTCTTCTTCAGGATTCATTTGTTCTAAATGGCCTTTCGCCCTTCAGGTAATACTTCCAAAGTCCATACTTTGTTTTCATACATGGATCCCATCTCGGATTTCATGGCCTCTAACCATTTCTCGGAATCCGGGCCCATCACCGCTCCTCCATAGCTCGTAGGTTCATTGTTGTCCAACAACATGACCTCCAAGACACGGTTGCAGTACCACCCAGGAGTAGTACGCGCCCTTGTCGACCTACGAGGTTCAATAGAAGCTTGATCTGAAGCTTCATGATCATCATCATTAACTTCCTCTTCAACCGTCGTAGGTTCCATAGAAACATCTTTCTACGCTGCGCTACTTCCTGGTTGAAGTAAAGGTTCAATAACCTCTTCAAGCTCTATTTTCCTCCCACTCAATTCTTTCGAGAGAAACTCTTTCTCAAGAAATGTTCCGTTCTTAGCGACAAACACTTTGCCTTCGGATCTAAGATATAAGGTATACCCGACTGTCTCTTTCGGGTATCCTATGAAGACCCATTTCTCCGCTTTGGGTTCCAGCTTTTCAGGCTGAAGCTTTTTGACATAAGCATCACATCCCCAAACTTTAAGAAACGACAACTTTGGCCTCTTGCCAAACCATAGTTCATATGGCGTCGTCTCGACGGATTTTGATGGTGCACTATTTAAAGTGAATGCAGCTGTCTCTAATGCATAACCCCAAAACGATAGTGGAAAATCAGCAAGAGACATCATAGAATGCACCATATCCAATAAGGTTCGATTACGACGTTCGAACACACCATTACGCTGTGGTGTTCCGGGTGCTGTCAACTGTGAAACAATTCCACACTATCTTAAGTGACTGCCAAACACATAACTCAGATATTCTCCTCCTCGATCAGATCGCAAGAATTTAATCTTCTTGTTACGATGATTCTCAACTTCACTCTGAAATTGCTTGAACTTTTCAAACGTTTCAGACTTATGTTTCATTAAGTAAATATACCCATATCTACTTAAGTCATCAGTGAAGGTGAGAAAATAATGATATCCACCATGCGTTGTAACATTCATTGGACCGCACACATCAGTATGTATGATTTCCAATAAGTCACTTGCCCATTCCATTGTTCGAGAGAACGGTGTTTTAGTCATCTTTCCCATGACGCATGGTTCACATGTGTCAAGTGATTCAAAATCAAGTGACTCCAAAAGTCCATCAGCATGGAGCTTCTTCATGCGTTTTACACCAATATAAACTAAACGGCAATGCCACAAGAAAGTGGTACTATCATTATCAACTCTACATCTTTTGGCATCAATGTTATGAACATGTGTATCGTCACTATCAAGATTCAATATGAATAAACCCCTCACATTGGGTGCATGACCATAAAAGATATAACTCATATAAATAGAACAACCTTTATTCTCTGATTTAAATGAGTAACCGTCTCACAATAAACAAGATCCAGATATAATGTTCATGCTTAACGTAGGCACTAAATAACAATTATTCAGGTTCATCACTAATCCCGATGGTAATCGAAGAGAGAGCGTGCCGACGGCGATCACATCAACCTTGGAACCATTTCCCGCGCGCATCGTCTCTTCATCCTTTGCCAGCCTTCGTCTATCCTGTAGTTCCTGTTTTGAGTTGCAAATGTGAGAAACCGAACCGGTATCAAATACCAAAGCACTACAACGAGAGCTAGTAAGGTACACATCAATAACATGTATGTCATATATACCTTGTTTGTCGTTGGCCGCCTTCTTGTCAGCCAGGTACTTGGGGCAGTTCCGCTTCCAGTGACCAGTTCCCTTTCAATGAAAGCCCTCAGTTTCTGGCTTGGGTCCATGCTTAGGCTTCTTTACAGGAGTAGCAACTGCTTCGCCATCCTTCTTGGTTTTACCCTTCTTGCCCTTGCCCTTACCATTCTTCTTGAAACTAGTGGTTTTATTGACCATCAACACTTGATGTTCTTTCTGGATTTCAGACTCAGCGACTTTTAGCATCGCAAATAGCTCGGTGACTGACTTGTTCATCCCGTGCATGTTATTGTTCATCACAAAGCTCTTGTAACTAGGTGGCAGTGATTGAAGAACTCTGTCGGTGATCGCCTCTGGCGGAAGGGAAGTTCCCAACTCCACTAGACGAATCAAATACCCAGACATTCTGAGTATATGTTCACTGATAAACCCATTCTCCTCCATCTTGCAAGCATAGAACTTATCGGAGGTCTCATACCTCTTGATTCGGGTATTCTTCTGAAAGATAAACTTCAACTCTTGGAACATCTCATATGCTCCATGACGTTCAAAACGTCTTTGAAGTCCCGGTTCTAATCCATACAATATTGCACACTGAACTATTGAGTAATCTCCAGAACATGCCTCCCAAGCGTTCTTAACGTCTTCGGATGACATGTCTTCTGGTTGGTCACCAAGCGGTGCATCAAGGATATATGATTTCTGGGAAGCTGTGAGGATAATCCTCAAATTACGGGCCCAGTCAACAAAGTTACTTCCATCATCTTTCAACTTAGCTTTCTCTAGGAACGCATTAAAATTCAGGGGTGCTACTGCGCGAGCCATTGATCTACAACATAAATATGCAAAGGTTACATAGACTATTGTTAAAGATAATGAGTTTAGTTAATCAAATTACTAAAGCTCCCACTCAAATAGACATCCCTCGGGTCATTTGAGTGTCACATGATCCAAATTCACCAACTCAAGTCCGATCATCACGTGAGTTGAGGTGGTTTCAATGATAAACATCATCATGTTGATCATATCTACTATATGACTCATGTTCGACCTTTTGGTCTCTTGTGTTCCGAGTCCATGTCTGTACATGCTAGGCTCGTCAAGTTTAACTCGAGTGTTCTGCATGTGCAACACTGGCTTACACCCATTGTATGTGAACGTAGAGTCTATCACACCCGATCATCACGTCGTGTCTCGACACGACGAACTTTCGCAACGGTGCACACTCGAGGAGAACACAATTCATCTTGAAATTTAAGTGAGGGATCACCTTATAATGTTACCGTCATCCTAGGAAAAACAAGGTGCATAAAAGGATTAACATCACATGCAAATCATAAGTGACATGATATGGCCATGAACTTGTGCTTTTGATCTCCATCTTGAAAGCACCGGCATGATCTCCATCGTCACCAGCACCACGCCACGATCTCCATCATCTTGATCTCCATCAACATGTCGCCATCGGGGTTATCACGCCCATCATGCTTGTACTACTATTGCTACCGTTTAGCGATAAAGTACAGCATTACATAGCGCTTAATGATTGACACGCAGGTCATATAATAATTAAAGACATCCCTATGGCTCCTGTCGGTTGCCGTACTCATCGACATGCAAGTCGTGATATTCTATACAACACATGATCATCTCATACATCACATATATCACATCATGTAATTGGCCGTATCACAGCACAACATACCCTGCAAAAAACAAGTTAGACGTCCTCTAATTGTTGTTGCATGTTTTACGTGGCTGCTACGGGTATCTAGGAAGAACAATTCTCACCTATGCATAAACCACAACGGTGATACATAAGTTGCTTTTCAACCTTCTCAAGGACCGCCTTTGTCGAATCCGATCCAACTTAAGTAGGAGAAACTGCCACCCGCCATCCATCTTTTGCAACATGTTGCAGTTGTGGGAACCGGTCTCTCGTAAGCGTACGAGTAATGTTGGTCCGGGCCGATTCATCCCACAATACCGCTGAACCAAAACACGACCAAGGGAGGAAGCAATCTAAGCATCAACACCCACAAAATCTTTGTGTTCTACTCGGGATCTCATCTACACATAGACCTACCTCATGATGCCACTGTTGGGGAACGTCTCATGGGAACATAAATTTTCCTACGCTCACGCAAGACCTATCCATGGTGATGAGCATCTACGAAAGGGAGAGTGGATCTACATACCCTTGTAGATCGCTAAGAGGGAAGCATTAAGAAATGTGATTGGTGTAGTCCAACGTCTTCGCAATCCAAATCGCCGAGCGTCCCGCGATCCAATCACGATCCGTCCTGATCAAGCACCGAACAGACGATACCTCCGCATTAAGCACACGTACAGCTTGATGACGATCTCCGCCTTCTTGATCCAGCAAGAGGGAGCGGAGAGGTAGACGAGTTCTCCGACAGCGTGACGGCACCGCAGCAATGGTGGTGGAGCAATTCCGGCAGGGCTTCCCCTAAGCACTGCAGAAAACTGATCTAGAGGAGAAACTATGCACTAGAGGAACGGGTAGCACGTGGCTGAAAATCAAGTGCAAAAACCCTAAAACCTCTAGTATATATAATAGGAAGAGAGGAAGAGGCTTGTCCCAAGAGCCAAGCCATCTAGGCGTTGGCTGAACCAAGAGGAGAGGAGGATTCCTCCTCCAGTCCTAGTAGGACTAGGACTCCTCCTTATTTTGGCCTTTTTGCCTTTTTCCACTTTTTTCTCTTTGGGATTTTCTTCCCAGCCGCATGGGCCTTGTGTGGGACTTCCACCATCCCACTAAGGGCTGGTATTCGCTCTCCAAAAGCCCATGTAGCCTCTTGGGTCGAAATACCCCTCCCGATGGTCTCCCGGTACACTACCGGCACTCCCGGTACACTACCGATGAGTCCGAAACTTTTCCGATGACCAAAATAGGACTTCCTATATATCAATCTTTACCTCCGGACAATTCCGGATCTCCTCGTGATGTTCGGGATCTCATCCGGGACTCTAAACAACCTTCTTTCACCACCATGCATAACTCTATACTACTGAAATGTCACCAAACCTTAAGTGTGCAGACCCTGCGGGTTCGAGAACTATGTAGACATGACCGAGACACCTCTATGGTCAATAAACAATAGCGGGACCTGGATGCCCATATTGGTTCCTACACATTCTAGAAAGATCTTTATCGGTCGAACCTCTATGTCAAGGATTCAGTTAATCCCGTATGATGTTCCCTTTGTTCTTCGGTATGTTACTTGCCCGAGATTCGATCATCGGTATCTCCATACCTAGTTCAACATCGTTACCGGTAAGTCTCTTTACTCATTCCATAATACAAGACCCCATGACTAACACTTATTCATATTGCTTGCAAGGCTTATTGTGATGTTGTATTACCGAGTGGGCCCTAAGATACCTCTCTGTCACACGGAGCAACAAATCTCAGTCTTGATCCATGCTAACCCAACAAACACCCTCGGAGATACCTGTAGAGCACTTTTATAGTCACCCAGTTACGTTGCGACATTTGATACACACAAGGCACTCTTCCAGTGTCTGTGAGTTGCATGATCTCATGGTCATAGAAACATATACTTGACATTTAGAAAACAGTAGCAATAAACTGACACGATCATATGCTATGTTTGTAGTTTGGGTCTTGTCCATCACATCATTCTTCTAATGATGTTATCCCGTTATCAAATGACATCACATGTCAATGGCTAGGAAACCATGACCATCTTTGACCAACGAGCTAGTTCACTAGAGGCATACTAGGGACAAAGTGTTGTCTATTTACCCACACATGTAATTTGGTTCCAATCAATACAATTATAGCATGGATAATAAACGATTATCATGAACAAGGAAATATAATAATAAACACTTTATTTATTGCCTCTAAGGCATATTTCCAACACATCACCCCCTTGATGAAGGGGTGGAGGGGAAAGCTCAATCCCCTGATGAAGTGGGGGGTGAACACCACCCTTTCGCCTTGCTTGGGGGTGGGGAACACTTGGCCCTTCTCCGTCGTGTGGTGAGGGACATCAGCGGGGAGGTATGCGGCCTTCTTGAGATCCTAGATGTCCTCATCAGTCACAGTGGAGGCCTCCCACTTGTCGTTGGAGCCAGAGCCCGCCATTTGAGAGCTCGGAGGTGGGGGCAGAAGATTTGGATCTGAGTGTCGGAGGCTTAGAGGAATGGATAGCAGCGGAAGCAAAGAGGGAGCATGAATTGTCGTGGGGGTTTTCTTCCCCTTTTATGAGGCTTATCGTTTAAGCCCCCCTTCACCAAGCCGCGAATCCCTCCACTTCCCGAGACGTGTGCATAGTTGCGCACTCACGATTAAACATATCCCGTGTAAAACGGGGCACGATCTGCACATTGATAAATCGTGCTGATGAAATGGCCTCAAACCGCGCATCGAGTTCGTGTAACTGGCCTATCAGTCATGGTGGGCTGTGATCTTTCGTCAGAGAGGTCATCAGGGAACGTTATCTTTTTTCCCTGACGTTTGGCCTTGAAAGCCAACTTATTTCATAGTATCTGGACTTGCCACTATTCGGAAGCTATTTGTCATCGGAGGCAGACCTCTGTTCGGCATAAGGAACTTACCTCGCAAGCCGAAGACTTTGTTCGTGAAGCAATTGGAGTAGAATACCCTTGGCATTGGAGGAAAGTTCAGGGGCTACTGATGGAGTCCTGGATTAAGGGGTCCTCGGGAAATCGACCTATTCTTATGGGCCGGACTATATGGGCTACTTACCGAACACGGGAATATTTGAAGGCCCAGTCTCCAAGATGGAAGCTTCGGGAAGCACAGCTTGCACTCCATGTTTTATGTAGCGAATAGGCATGTTTATCTCTTTGGCGTGTAACCGACCATGTGTAAACCCTAGTCATCCTCGACGTCTATATAAGCCGGAGGGTTTTAGGGTATAGGGATAGAATAACTCATCTAGGGTTAGCTATTCGATCTCGAGGTAGATCAACTCTGTAACCCCCATATCATCAATACAACCAAGAAGGATGTAGGGTATTACCTCCATAGGAGGGCCCGAACCTGGGTAAATCTTTGTCCCCTTTGTCTCTTGTTACCATCGATTCTAGTCTCACAGTTCAGGAGCCCCTACCCGAGATCGGCCGGTTTGACACCGACAGATGGATCTTGTGCGACCTGCCCTATGGTCCAGGTCGTGTTGCAGGTAGAACCTGTCATCGGGCTCTATTGGCTCTTTTCCCCGTATTTGGGGTATCGCCGGCCTATAACTGGTGTAGTCAGCCATCATGTTTGCGCCCTCAAGGGGGGAGGTCTGGCTTATCATATGTGGTATGTTTGGGAGACGGCGTATCAATGAGCTCGTCCTCAAACTGTGGCAGCGGCCTTCTGCTTGGATAGCTCTTGGGTTGGTCTGACAGACCGGTACCGTATCCTTCCTCAGCTGCGAGGACTCTCATCCATCGATCATTGAGTTTGTCTTGTTCGGCTCTAAGCTGGCGTTCTTTTGTTTTCAGGCTGCGGGCTATGGCTATAAGTTGTTGCCTGGACAGTTCCTGATCTTCATGATTATCAGGAATGTCGAAGTCATCGGCTTCCAGGATGTCCTCCTTCTCGATAGGGGGAGGTAATTATCGTCGTCGGAATCGTTTAGGTCATTGGGGTTGCGCTGGTCTCAGGCCTCTTCTGACCCTCTAACGGATGTTCGGGGATATCGGGATCGCTGAGGTCTTTCGGGGTTTCTCTGTCCCCGGTGCCGATGATAGCTTTTCTTCCCGTTTTGCCTTTTGAACGTTTATGCAGTTTCCAACACCTTTACGGTGCTTCACCCGACTTGTCGCCATCGTTTTTAGGCGTGTTCTCGCCATTGGTGGCAGGAGTGTCTATCATGTAGACGTTGTACGTGGAGGTGGCGGCCCATCGCCCGGTGTTAACGGGGGTGGGAGCGCAATCCTCCTCATCCACGTGTTCTGCCTCCTCGGAGGCATAGTCCAACATGTCGGTTAAATCTTCGACTATGGCTACCAAGTGGGTGGTGGGTGGGACGAAAAAAGATCTGAGCGCAGCTTGAGGTTGCGTCGTAGGTAATCTTCATCGATGAAATCCGATCTAGGCCTCGTTGAGTGTCAAGAGCTTGATTGGGTCATCCTGCTTGGAGCCTTCGGAGTTGACCTCCGCCGTGTCCAGGTAAGGGGAGAGTTCGGCAAGAACAAGTGTCCGGTCATCTGGCACCATGCCCGAATCCGGACTAAGAATCAGGTCATTGCCGGGGTAGATCCCGTGGGCGGGACCGAAAGATGGATCCAAGGTTAAAGCCTTAGAATCTTCAGGCATGGTAGGCGAGACTGCGAGCCTGGTTAGTGACAGGTCGCCTGAGGGTCCACAGAGAACTCTAGGTTCCCAAATTTGACCTCTTGATTAGGGGCGAAACTTCCGACACGGCCTAGATGGCCGGTCGGGTCGGCATGCAACACAACGCTGCCGAATGTGAAGATCTGTCCGGGGATGAAAGTGTCCATGTTACGAACCTCTTTGTTGATGACAAGGCGAGCCATTGATTCCTTGGGTGATCACAGCGGAACTCTCAATGAAAGCACCAATGTCGGGTAGGGGGTCCCGAGCTATGAGACTAGAATTGATGGCAACAGGAGACAAAGGAGACGATGTTTACCCAGGTTTGGTCCCTCCTATGGAGGTAATACCCTATGTCTTGCTTGATTGTATTGATGATATGTGTGTTACAGAATTGATCTACCTCGAGATCGAATAGCTAAACCCTAGATGAGTTGTCTTCTCCCTACGACCTAAAACCCTTTGGCTTATATAGACGCCGAGGGTACCTAGGGTTTACAAATAGTTGGTTACACATCAAAGGGATAAACATGCCTATTCGCTACTTCAAACGTGTAGGACACGCCACGATTCTGAAGCTTCCTTCCTAGAGACAGGACGTTCGATCGATCCAATGCTCGGCAAGCGTCCCACATGATCCGACCCATAAGAAACAGGTCGGCCTCCTGAGGACCCCTTAAACCAGGACTCCCTCAATCATCATGGAGCTTCTTCATGTGTTCCAGACTAATGTGTCCAAGCCGGCAATGCCATAAGTATGTCGGATTTATTTCATTAGGCTTAGGCCTCTTGACATCCACGTTATAGACCAGTTCCATTTCCAAATTCAAAATAAATAGCCCATCTACAATGGGTGCATAGCCGTGGAACATTCCATTCAAATAAAACGAACAAACATTGTCCTTTAAATTGAATTCATAACCCTGATTCATCAAGCATGAGGCAGAAATAATGCTCCGATTAAGTGAGGGGATGTAATAACAATTATTAAATTCCAAAATAAATCGAGAAGGAAGTTGGAGCTGCATCGTGCCGGCCTCCAACGCAGCAACTCTTGCTTTGTTGCTGACCCTAATGTAATTCTCCCCTTGTGCCACATGCCTAGTTCTTATCAGCCCCTACATCGAGTTGCAAATATGAACAATTGATTGGGTATCAAATACCCAAGGGCTACGGTATGTCAGCAAGGTAAATGTCTATAACATATGAAACAAGTGTACCTTTTCCTGAAGAAGCATTTCTGGCCTTCTTGCCATGCTTAGCAAGCCACTTGCAACAGTTCCTCTTCTAGTGACCAGCTTCCTTGCAATAAAAGAAAATGGTCTTTGAGTTCGGTCGGGACTTTGGTTCAGCGGTGGAGACAACCTTGTTTGTGCCCTTTTCCTTGCCCTTTTTCTTGGACCAACTCTTCTTGAACTTAGCCGAGTTCTACACCATCAACACTTGATGCGTTCCTTTTTTAATATCTTGCTCTGCCACCTTGAGCATACCATGCAATTCAGTGAGCTTCTTATCCATACTGTGCATATGATAGTTCAAGATGAACGTCCCATAGCTAGGTGGAAGAGAACCTAGAATTGCATCCGTGGATAGCTCGTCCCCAAGTGGGAAGCCTAACCAATCCAAAGATTGCACATACCCGATCATCTTGAGCACATGCCAGCTTAGTCGATCACGCTCTTTCAGCTTACAATCTATCAAGGATAGCCAGATGTTGAACCTTTCGGTCCTAGCCTGCACCTGAAACATGCTTTTGAGATTCTCGATCATATCGAAAGCCTCAACATGTTCCAAATGTTGTTGCAAGTCGGGCTCCATACAAGCTAGCATGAGGCATTTGATCTCGTTTGATTCATCAACGAGTTTCTGGTAGGCCTTTTGGTTGTGGCATTAGCATTACAACAGGTGCCTTTGGAAGTGGATCCTCTAGAACATGTTACTTTTTATCGTGATTGAGAACAATTCTCAAATTTCTATACGAGGTGGTAAAGTATGTTCCATTCAGTTTATCCTTTTTCCAGAATTGATTTCAATGCAAAGTAGTTTTGAGCAAGTGGTGCCATAGATCTACAATATAAAATATGCAATCACTAAGCAATGTATTTATGTAGAGGAATTCAAGCCTTAAACAAAACTACTCCCATTGAAGTCGGCATCGCTCCACAAACTCTCAGTGATTTAGGATCCGACTAGCGCAAGCGGCTAGTGAGCTTTGGCATCACTGCTAGCCAAGTTGCCTATTCAGTAAGAAACTCCTTGCTAATCATATATCTATATGACTCCTGACGGCCGGGTAGGTATATTATACCCAGGTTGCCAACCTTCTTTGCCACAAGGCCCAAAACCGTTTTGATGGCCTTGTCAAGTTAACCTGATACAGTGCACGTCCATGTCCGACACGAACCCTCTAGTTCAAGTACACCTAGTAGCACCTCAATTTTAAGCGCCCACAACCAGACGTACTTGATGTGCAAAGGTGCAACATCCAGAATGCCAATATACTTGATATCAATAAGGTATCTTTCTACCATTATAACATGCATAGAAACTAGAAGCAATATCAATGTCATATAAACATAAATATGTGAAATAGTATGTCTCCTTCATGGATGTCCTTCCAAGCTGGCTCCAACTCTGATGACCAGGGAAGAACTCCATCTTGTTCATCACGCCAGGACGCCAAAGCCTCGAGCTTGATCTCTATCCTCCAACTAGTATAACTAGTAATGAATTTACAGATAATCACAAGTCAACACGCATGTCGTTATACAATATATTGACAGCACTTTGGCTCATGCCGGCTGACAATCATGACACGCAGGTCATGTTAAATTACACACGTGCATCACGTACATATGAGCCATACTATTCACATCAAACTTGCAAAACAAAGTTGTGCATAGAATCACATTCTACCGGTTTGTGTGATTGTGTACGAAATATACGGCGCTACGCACACGATGGTCCCACTAGCCGATTAGCGGGCGGGGTTCGAAGGGGCAGCGCCCGACGTTTTTGGAAGTCACACATCGAACCTATACTCCGATCACACCGAATTTTCTGATCTGGCCGATCTCATCGATCATCGCAAATACGATTCAGATTTGTGTTTCATAGTTAACACCGATGGCGGAAACCGACCGGTAGGGGTAGGTTGTGTCACAACCTCATCGATTCCAATTGACAAAAAACATAGCCTCAACGATCCCGATGTGCAGTTGATCTCATCAACTGTGCACATAACCAACATAGATCTCATCTGCCGCCTCCACATATCACATATGCTACCGATCTGAAACCAAAACCTATAACAGAGGAT
Organism: Hordeum marinum; assembly: GCA_022496015.1. Taxonomy (NCBI): domain Eukaryota; kingdom Viridiplantae; phylum Streptophyta; class Magnoliopsida; order Poales; family Poaceae; genus Hordeum; species Hordeum marinum. Next base: position 454,469,931 of record CM039678.1, read on the forward strand.
CTGATACCACTGTATGGTTCTACCTTAGGTGCATCACATGCAAATTAAATTTTTCCTACACGCAGAACATCTAAGAACATGCTACGGAGATGGATCATAGATCGTTACCACTGGACGCGCAGTGTCGTGCAGTGGAAGTAGAGTTGGGGCAGCGTGTCCGTGAGGTCCGTCTCCCTCGAACAGTCCGTCTGATCTCCCTCGAACAACCGGTCACCGGATTCATACATATAGGTTTGCCGGAGCAGCGCAGGTGCACTGTCTCTAATGGTATTTGCGCGTGCAGGAGGAACATCGTGCGGCGGACTGCTAGTTCTGATTGCACAGTCGGCGGCGGGTGGAGGTTGCTAGCTACAACACATGCAAAGCCCTAATGACGGCGTTGAAGCAATCAACCAGATGTGTGTGTCGCACCTCCACTATATATAAGCATCCGTCGTGGGCTCAACTCTTTGGTCTCGCACGGATCCTAAAGCCCATGTGTTCCTTCCCTTAAGCACATGACCCCTTAGGTTCTCGTTCACTTGGTCGTGAGTCCGATCACATCCGGCTCGGCTAGTCAGTAGCGACCCCTAGCAAAGCATGCCGACTCCAAGTGTCCGATGAAGCTGGTTAGGCAAACGTGTACTTCACACTTCTATTCCCTTTGCCACATGATATACGCTGTCATGCTCAAGGCAACTTGGTCATCCTTGTTGTAGCACGACCTCTTTCTCGTTCTGGTGAATCCGACCAACACTTTAGATTATCTCATAATCCTCATTGCATGGCCATGCTTATCCAGGTCAGATCACCCGAGGGGACTAGAGTATATCTCTCATAATCGGAGGGGCAAATCCCATCTTGCTCGACCATGTCTTGTAGCATGGGTCTAGACAAGCACGAAACCTACCTTTGTAACTAGCCAGTCACGGTGTAGCGTATGGTCGACCCAAAGCAGGGATGTCACCTTCCCGAGTACATGTGCCATCTCAGGTCTTAGGACATAGAACGTATGTTGTACTAGAGACTCATAGATGACCTATCGTTGTGTCTCATTGTTGTGTCTGTCCAACTCAAACCTTATGTCAACTCAGATCCGACTACGCCGAATCCGACCAGATTTTTCTGAGTCCATATTATCCGGCTAGCATCCAATGCTACATGGTCAGTGAGACCAGACCATCAACCGTGTCATATGCTAGTATAACTGGATGCGCGTCCACACAACCCTTTCGCCTAGGAACCATTTAGGACAATCATCATACATTGCATAGTCTCATAAACAAGTCACGTACTTGTTAATACACATCACTGATAATGTCCAAGGACTATGTTTATTCATAAACACATAGGAAATGTCACCATATATGATTGCCTCCAGGGCATATCTTCAACATACACCTAGTGAGATATCTTTGCAAATGGCTGATAAATCTACTGCTTAATCGAATTTTGGTTAATAATATTAATGTGATTGAGCCTAGTGCCACTATTATCGTTGGAGATTTTAAAATCCCTCTATCTACTGCCAAGAAGAAATATTATAATCTTATTGTTGGGTAGATGCAAATACCCATTGAGGTAACCTAGGCTCAATCGGAAACGGTTATTAATAAGACTTGATCAACCTTATTGATGGACCCTTTTCGAGAGCTATGTGATTGATGAATTCAGTATTCACAACTCTCTGTATCACAAGTCTATTCTCTGTTATTTTTAGTTAAGAAAATAAATTAGCTTGATTTTCCTGTTTTCTTATTTTTCATGGAATAAAAAATGACCCAAAAATAAAAAGTCTCATATTGCTACAAAATTTTAACATGAATTTTTCTAAAATATATAAGAATTTTTGACATAAAAATTATAGCAGGGTGACGCAACTTGTGGGCACAAGCCAACAGGGCATGTCCCCCTGGCTGTGCCATGATGTCTTGTGGGGGCCCACAGGACCCCTGCCTTATCCCTTCGGCTCACATCATCTCCTACCTCTAGAAAAAATTCTCTAGCTCTGTCTCTCTCGTGTTCTTCCACCAGAAACCGAAATTTCCGATCTCTTTGTTCGAAACTCCATTTTCGAAACTGTTTTGAGGAATTATTCCTTGGTATGTGACTCCCCCATTCCTCCAATTAGTTGTTGCTTTAGTGTTTTATATTTTGCATATTTTTCTGCACTTGATGCTATAGAAAATGAGCTTGTATGTTGAATTCTTTGAGTTCCAAGTAGTATGTATGCTTGATATGGCCTTTAGGTACTTATATGAGTAGTTGCTATTGATCTTGCAAAGTTTTATTGACATAAATTTGTGGATCAAAATTTTCAAAAATTTGTGCTTAGGAAAATGAATTTCTTAACGAATGGTTCTTCAACCCGGAGCCCCAAGGGAGTCATTGGGAGAACTCAGGATCGTGACACCAACATTTTTCACAACACGGAAGTTAGGCCCTGTGAATGGCCACATGGCCAGCGACCATAGTTTATGTTGGTATATGTACCAACCGCCGACATATATGCCAGCACATAAAAGATTCTCCTGTCTCGACTATAGTTCATGCTGGCATACATGCAAGGGGCCTACATACATACGAGCGGTCGAGAAAAAATCGTCCTGCCAACCATGGTTCATGCATATCAGTCGTAGTTCATGCCGGCACACATGCCAACACACAAAATGACCGTGTTAAGAAAGGAACCTGTTGTGGTTTTGTCACGGCATATGTCCTCGTGAGAGAACTTGGTGTACGGCCATCACAACTAGGTGGTGACTTGGACGGGATTGATCGGGAATGAGACACAAGGGTTTACCCAGGTTCGTCCCCGATGGAGGTAAAAGCCTACGTCCTGCTTTGTGTATATTTAAGCTGGTATCGACTACAATGGTGCGGAATTGCTGACTAGCTTTCGAGGGTTTCTTGCTTATTTTCCACTTCTATTCCAAGGGCACACCTTTATATATATAGGTTGAGACCCGTGGTTACAATAGAGTCCGGGTCATACTACAACTCGTGACCCAATCTACTTTACTTGCCTTATCTTCCAAGCATACGACGTTCTTCATGATGACACCGTCAAGCCGGCCTGCCAAGTCCGGCCCATCAGCCGGCATCCTTGGACAAACTGCCCCCCTTGGTCTTGGGCCTCAAGGCGCCTTAAAGTCCGTGTAACAACCTTGCGATGATCCACCACCTGGTATCCGGGTTATCTCCCTGGCAGTTCATCCTATGGGGTATATCCCCAACAGAACCCGTATGTCGGTGGCGTCGTCGAAGTGCGCGCCGACTCCAAACGTGGCAGGCGAACAACCGACGAGCCCGTGCTAGCCACGGCCATAGCGACGACGGCGAGAATGGATGGAACCCTAACTTGAGGAGAGCCTGTTGCATGGCCTTGGTGACGACGTCATCGTTCTCTGCAACAACGGCCTAGAACTGTGCGGCTTCGGCTAGGGCGGCGACCTCTTTTTTGTCTACCACACCCTTCTTCCGGCAAGCCTCTTTGCCGTCCCCTTGGTCACCCCCTCAACGTGTGCACCTTCTTCAGCTTCTTCTTTGAGCGCACGACATGGGTGGCCAAGCCGTTGACCATGGCGGGCGGGAAGGAGGTGGCGGCGGGGTTGGGCGCTTCGGCCATGGCATGCGAGGGTGAGAGGGTTTTGGGAGAGGGGGGCTGAGATAAATGTGTCACCAATGGACGGGCTAGGAGGAGGACAAGGAAGGACATGACATGAGTCGGAGCCGACGAAAACCTTGCCCAATTGGGTTGGGAATGGGTCGTGGTGAGAAAAAATTGGTCAGCGCGGCTGAAATGAATGTGACTGGACGAAATTGGTCGCCGCCGCGTTGGAGCTGGGCCTTATGAACCAAAGTTTGTACCTATGAACATTTTGATGCTTCAGCAAAGTTGAGCGAGAAATAAAGAAAAACGTTGGAGATTCCCCATGCATTTTGCCTGGCGGCTCCACACGTAAAGGAGACGCTAGGGGGGCATGCTTTTGGCCGTGGGGCTGAGCAACGCAGGTCGGAGACGGACTGTGACGGAGCAGCTAGTGGGCGCAGCCACGCTACGGCGCTGGTGCTATGCTACTGCGGCAGGTTGTCAGCCACTAGTCGAGTAAAACAAACCCCGGTCCCTCCACAGCCGCGTCCGCGCACGCTGTCCCCACGCGCGGTGTTTATCCGTGTATGCGTGGCCTGATCGCATTGTTGAGTTCTACCAGTGTTGCACACGTGGCCATGATCAGGGCGTCTACGTGTTCCGGTCCTTGCTTCCGGTCGCCAAACGCGATTGCGCAAGCTTGATTGCACTTGGAAATGTGAGCGCGGGCCCTTCCGTTCTTCTATCCTTTAGCCGAAGCAAGCGAGTGATTGAGCCATCCCGTGTCCCTCTCTACAAGTTTTGAGGAACATCGATCCCTCGTATGTTTCCAGCACGCGGGCTTTAGAATGCCGTTATCATGTCATTTGATGTATAATGTGGCATTTCTCTTCGACAAAATTATGCCCTACTTTGCAAATTTGTGGTGATTTTTTTTAATATCCTTGGTCTGCGCAGACAGAGTATTAGCGAACAACTACCACTTTACGGTTTGTGACATTTCGTACTTGACCAAAATTCAAAGGGTGGCAAAATACAAAGTAAAAAATGACCTCGTTTTGATGTGGCCGATCCCGAGCCAGCGGGCAGCGGTCAACGTTAACAACCGTCATTTTTCTTCCAGCGCTCGGGGCAAAGTTGTTCGCTCGTTTTCGTTTACTCGGCTTGTTCGTCAACTGAGTCAACGCGTTCGCTCTGCACATTCCCAAACCTAACCAATCGGTCGTTCAATTATTCTAGAAAAAATAAGCCGTTGTTCAATCGATAGACTGTTGCCCTTTCGGTTTCTCCTTCCACTGTCCATATTTTATCTATTCACTCTCCCCTTGCAATGATAAACACCACGCTCTCCATCCAACTTCCCTCTTCCATAGAAACCACAACCAAAACAAGAAAACCTCTACCGCGCCATGGCATTTGGTCCTGGATGGGACCAAGCTGTGCAGAAATCTTTGACGGTGACATCACGAAGCTATCCTACGTGTGCGAGTTGATCACGTGGTACAACAACGTTGCAATCTTGAAGGATCATGCGCGCAGCGAGGACATGCGCCACACATGAGGAGAGGTCATGAATCACTACAAGGATACCCCCTATAAAGCAACACAAATCGTCCAACATTTTAACTATATGTTGCAAAATTCACAATAGATACGGATATAAGCGGTGCAATTGTATGCGTTGTAGATTTACAGGTCATAACCCTATCGTGTACATATATGAAGAAAAACCAGAGGAGGGAAAACGACGCACGAGAAACAGAGCACCCAATTCGCCTCATCTCTCCCAAATCGCAGCCACCAACCACCTCGTGTGCCTCCTCCGACCCACCTCGCCGTCAGCCCTCCCACTCCCCTCCTCCCACCTCGCAGCTCCGGAGGCTACCCGATCCGCCGCAACCACCACCTACCCATCCCTCTCGCGTCCCGTCTCTATCTTTCACGCGGCTTCTCGATGCCCCACCTGCGGCGGCTGATTTACGCGGCGTTCGGCGAATCCCGCCACCGCGAAGCACAGCTCGAAGCCCCGTCGCACCGCAGAGCCCCCCATCCGGCTAGGTTCGATGCTCGCAGCAACGAAAGGCCACCCACGAGCCTCCTCCCATGGCTAGGGTTTCGGGCACCGGGCGTCGGCTCCAGCACCGGTGGCTATGTTGTTCTCTTTTCCACTTACTTGCCCCTGCAGTCATCTCTTGTTACCTAGGTTGGATCTTCAAAGATATCATGATTTGTTTTCTTTGGTCTGGATGGACAGTAGCTCATTCCCGATTGTAATTGCACTCCTGTTATTGCTGCAGAAATTGTTTGGAAATTGTTGGAGGCAAACCTGCTTGCATGTCTTCGGGGCAGTGATAGCGGCGACATCTGCTCTTTATCGCTTTCCCTCTTCCCGCTGAAGCGGACGCTGGTAAAGATTGGGATAAAGATCCACCCCTCTCTGCTTTTGACTGTTCTTTATTGTTTTGCTTTTGACCGTTCTTTCTTGTTCGGACTATTCTTGCATATAGTTCCTATTATGTTATTGGACAAATGAGTTCGTTTTTACCCTGTGACAATATCCTAAGGCCAAGAATCTGTGTGGTTGAATTCATGTTGGATTCAGAGAAATAGTGTATGATTTTATTTATTTTTTCTCATGTAGCCTGCAATTGTCCAATTGAGTATGAGAGTTGATTCTGGTTGTGCGAGATTTGTGCCTAACTTGGACCATCTTCGCATGTATTTTTGCATTGATCAAGTGCTGATGTGTTGATCCGTCGAGTTGAGATTTAGTTTTTTTCATGACCATGCAATTGATGTATTGATATTGTCAATAAGTGTTTCTTATCCCTGATTGTACTCTGATAGATGTGAAGTGCACGTAAGTGCTCTTTGTCTACGCTTTTCACTAAACCAAAGCTTGTTTCCTAAGCTAATTCTATTCCAGTTTTCGTGCATTTGTCCTGAAAGTATTTATAACAAGATACTCCTAGAATATCTTGTCCTTTGCTGATTGTCTACATGCGGAGCTAATTCCTGAAAGTAGATGTTCCGCTGTTAAGCTGCAACAAATCTTGTATTTCATCTAGCTGAACTTAATTCATTCTTACCCCACGGTTTTAAACTTGAGAACCTGTGTGGAGAAATAAATATACATTTGCATTGTTATTTAATGGTCTTAGATGGAGCATCTGAAGTCTACATTCACGCGGTGTTTCTTGCAATTAACTAAGCAATCGACTTCAGTTGTGCCATTTCAGATTTGTGTCCATTGGCAGCAAAAGAATTTGTATCACTTAGATTGAGTTATCTACATGGCGATGTATGCACCTGGTGACCTGGATACAAGATGCTAGTGACTTTCTACATTTCGCAGTGTGTGTGTGATGTTCTGTGCATCGTATACTCAAAACAATACAATAATGCAACAGAGGTTTGGTAAAAGTAAAGTCTAAATGCTGTGAATGTCATTTTCCATGTTGCATCGTTCCTTTTGAACAGTTTCTGGAAGTATTAGGTGGTACTGGAGTGTATGGGGAGTGCCCATGTTCTTATCTGTCTTATTTTCCTTTTCACGAGATTTAGGATAATTTGGTTAAGATGGTTCGGCAAAAGTGCAACACTACTTTTTGATCTATGGTTTAAAGCTTTGGACTGCTACCTCAGAAATGTCTCTTCCATATTTGACCTCATCCAAACTGTACAAATTTTCTTGGATGATTGTACCATTCAGTTTCCTCTTTTGAAATAGTTTTATTATTTGTTGTAAATATGGGTGGGTACAACAAAGCGAGCCTTTATGTTCTAATATATATACTCCCTGGTTTATCGATCCTGATGCGTGTGTATAACTATCTAGCTAACTCGGGGATAAATTCATTGAGTCAGATGTAAGGTTGCCAAGGTAGTAACTAGGACACATTGAACGGGAGGAATATAGCCGACTCTCTTTTATTGAGTAGGAATGGAACTTGATGGAGCTTTACTTGTGTTGCGTTGTTCTAGAGATGCATGAGACACCTATAAGTCTGGAATCTTTCTTCCTTGGTTTTGAAGCTGCATGCACCAACTCTATTAAGGGGGACGCCATGGAGCAAGTCGAGTTCGTGGAACAAGTCATGGAAGGTATAATCTCCCCCCTCTTTGTACCGTGCTACTGCTTCCTCTGTTAATGGCCATTGAGCCACGCTAGTTTATATGCTGCTGCCATGCAAATTTATAGCATTTGGGGATGTAGGTTCAGTGGATTTATTTAGCAATAAATAAATCTGTTGGTTCACATAAAAAAGTTTTGACTTTACGTGTACAGAATTAGCAGTGGATCTCTAGGCTGGTGATGACCATGTAAATTAGTTTCAGTGGATTTGGGGTTATACATTTGTTCCAAAGCATGGCGAACACTGTAGGTTTGTCTGTCTCCTGTTGTAGGTTTGTCTGTCTCCTATTGGATGACTAAATCCAAGTAGAGCTAAATGTTTTGGTTCAGTTTCTGATGACACAAACCGTTGTAGTTCAGTTTGTCAACTAACTAGTGATCCTAAATTTAAACTTGATGGTGTTGAAATTACAAATGAATTCTGGCAATGCACGTCCATAACGCACTTGTGAAAACTAAAATTTGGTAAAGATCGCAAAAACTGCACTACTCCCGGTAATGCAGAAAAAAAAGATTGCATGGCCTTGAACCTTTGTACGTGTCTAATATTCTGCCTCTATCACTACTTGCATAATGCAGGGGCGGCACCACCGTAGGGTATGGTATGGGCGGTCGCCCCGAGTGCCTCAAATGTGCGCCCCTATTTTCAGAAATGCATAGCAGCAGGTTCACACAGGAGCTTCAGGCAACCAACAAAAGAAGAAAACGTTTCGTTTGGATGGGCGACTTAAGTGACAGAATGGCCCATTTGCAGCCCAAACGAGCTAGCTTTTGCTCCATCGAGGCTCGACCATTGCAGAAAGTAGCTGAAAAATTCCCAATTCGAGCGCTGCCTCGTCCGTCACAGAGCTCTGCCTTGTCCTTGTGCCCTCGTCGTTTGTCGAGAACCAGGCGATTCCGTGAATGGAAGAACAACAAGAAGCAGTCCCGCGCTTAGACTGCGTGGGAAGCAGCGGCAGCTTCACAACATCGACCTCACGCCAACGGGCGTTCGCCGTTCGCAAAGGCAGCAAGCGCAATGAGCAAGACGCCAACGGGTGTTCGCCGTTCGCAAAAGCAGCAAGTGCAACGAGCAGGTACCAATCCATTTTCTTCTCATATGGCCTTCAATTTCTGATCAATAATTTCGGGGACTAGAATTATGATGACCTGAATTTAATCCACTACTGAATTTAACCTATATGATATGCTCATTAAATTCTTTTTTTCATCCACGGTACTGAATTTAGCAGTCTATATGAATCTAATTGTTGTGGATTAAAACTGCTGAATCCATAATGAGTCTGATTGCTGCTTCATGTACAGAATTTAATCCAGAACGAGTCTGCTTATTTTGGTGGTCAACTACCTGATGGTGTTATAAACTTGTAATGTAGGGGGTCTTTAAGAAAATGAAACCAATTGGTGGTTATTTTGGAACTGACCCAATCAGTACTCAACCAATGTTGTATCTAATGAAGTGTGTGATGCAAGATTATACAATCTCATGTTATTGAACCTAAAGTGTCTAATGAAGGATTTGATGCAAACATTTTACATGCTCCTGGTCCCGAACATGAAGTTTCTAATGAGGGCTCTAACGCTAACATTTTACATGCTCCTGGTTCTGAACATGAAGTTTCTAATGAGGTCTCTAATGCTAACATTTTACAAGCCCCTCTTCAAGGATTTTTGCCCAAAGAATGAATGATTCAAGCACCTAGAGTCCATGTAAGTAGTCCTCGTCCACCATGTTGTATTTTGTGGTTTTCGGTGCTTACATCATCTAGTTGTTGACAATATGGAACTGTTTTGGATAATTAGCTATTTTTTGAGAGTGCATGTAGCTTCATTTTCTCAAGTTATGTTGATTTGCACAGTACATGTGTCTTCGTATTTCTTAAGTTATTTTTTCACCCCTGGTAACTTGAATTCCTGGATGCACCACTGCCATCATGTAAATCCATTTTTTGTTAACAATTCATTTTGTTATTTTATTTGTAGATTCAAAAGATATATGGGTGAATATATGGGTGCGGTGGCAAGTATACTACAATGATGATGAGGATTGTGTTCCGGTTCATGATGATGATGATGGATGGCTCTCAGTTTTAGTTAAGTTGTAGGGATGTTGTTCCTGTTGGATGATGTTCCTCGGTTAAGTCTTAGTTAAGTAGTTGGGATGTTGATGGATGTTCTCACTTTAAGTTTCACCATCAAAAAGATATTTGGATTATTCATCACATTTGGATGATGTTCCTCCTGTAATGTTTGCTATTGTAATCCAATAGTTTTATTCAATATATGTTTTCTTCCTCTTGTGAGTATATTCTCCTCTTTTTCCTCACTTGACATACATAATTATCACCATTATGTGGAGCGTTAATATATATTATAAAATAATAGTATTCACATTATATGTCTACGAACACCTGAAGCGTTGTAAATTCTCTTTTGCCAACCAATGGGATTTGGATTCTTGTACATTAAATACCAACATATAAAACTGTTGTAAAAGTCAGTTTTATGTGTTGTATTCTTGCAACGGTCCTTTTTACCAACGACATTATAAGTGTTGCATTATGCGTTAGCAACACTGGATAAGGCTACGCATCACAAACCATTGGTAAAGTCGATAGCAATGCTTATATGAACATTTAGATATGGAAAAGAGCGTTGCTACAGGTGAGGTCATGTTGTAGTGTCCATCTCCCGCTCGTTGAGAACTTGTATGGTCGATGGAGGAGGCCAGGGATTCCCCGGATCCATTTCAGCGATCACATTGGTATATGACCAGAACCACGACCAACTCCCCATGGACTACAAGCTCGATAGGGTCGTGCAAGTGTTGGCCGTCACTTTGATGGAGATTGAGCCGCCGCAGATGGAGAAACAGGTGGAGCCGCCGTAGATGGACCAGCAAGAGGTGGATACTGGCACAAGCAACGAGAGGAAGAAGAAGAAACATCTCCAGATCGTGGTGCTACTTCGTCGATCACTCCATCTTCTGAAGCTGCAACAAGAGTGAATTCGATGCAACACCTAGGCCTTGGTTAGTTTTTGCAGGAAGATCTGAACTAATATATGGTTTCAGTTAGTTTATGAACTTAATTGTATGCATGTGTCTGAAAAACTATGTGTGCTTTCTATTTGAATGGTGTTATGATATCTGTCTATCTAGAGAACTCATCTATCTATGATATATCTATCTGAATGTTTGTGTCAGATGAAATTTTATTTTGTGTTTGCGTCTGAATAATCATGTGTTTTGTGTCTGATGAAACTCCTTTACCTGAATATTACAAGATAGTTACGTAAATAATTGTCAAACCTTGGTGCTCATATTATCTGAATTGCAAGATAGTTGTGCCTGATGAAACTTTGGTGGTCAATTATGTAAATGCCAAACTCTAGTACTCTAGTTTTCAACGCAAAGAACAAGTCTAGACTTTATTCAGTTACCTTATTATGGAACTATAGGTGTGATCTAGGTGTGAATGCAAAGATAAAATGTTACGAAATAGAAAATTATTCTATTTTGTGGTGTTTCATAGTTTGATTGAATAAAGTCTGTCTGAACATTGCAAGTTGACTACTAGTTAGGTACACTTGCTGTCTTTAACCAACACAACTTTGAAATTAGTTTGAACATTAAATTGAGCACGCCTACCAACATTTCACATCACTCAAATCACTTAAATCCTTGTACACTGACTCACTCTTTCTATGGTTAATTTGTCCACTACATCACTCACCCCAAATTTCACTCATGTACCTTTGCACAACACTCTGTAAATTTCAGTAGTGACATTTTGTGTCGGTTACATTCCAATGCACAAGGATAATTCAAATGCAAGCTACACCTATAAATTAGTAAAGTAACTAATCCTAGAGTAATCATTTGAAGGAAACTAGTTAGATGAGTAATCAAGTTAGATAGACTGAAGCTCTATTTCAAAACCCTGGAATTCAGTCAAACATGACATGTTTCAGTCAATCCCGAGTCCTAAAATTCAGACAAACAAGACTTGAGCATTCATTTAATTTAGAGTATTAAATTCGGTACTTCAGTTCATTCAGTCACAAACAACAACAGTAAGAAATAGTTAACTAGGTCCAACAACGAAATTTCCTAGAATTCCGGTAAACCCTAGTTTCCAAATCTGAAACCCTAGAATTACACGAACAAAATTGCTAATAGAGAGACAAGGGTAGCTCACATAGGGGCTTGATTACTACCGTGAGGGTGCGTGCGACATCTCCCGCCACCAGCAGTGGCGACGATGAAATGAATATGCTGTGGCCGCATCAATTTTCCTTCTCTCCCTAGATGCCCTAGCCACGCTTCATGCTCTATCCACCACTCCTTGTCCCCACCATGCCCTCGCCGATGGATCCGGAGCTGCCACAATCGGCATGCTCACGTGAGAGAGGGGAGGGAGAGAGAGCGAGGGAGCACTTGGCTTCGATGTCGCGATGTCACTATCGTCGGACCGCGAGGGATCAACCACGTCAAAACGTGCTAAAAATGACTCGATGTCTTTTGCCACTGTTAGAATTTCGCTTCGATGCGATATGTGTGCCAGATAAGACCGGCGGGTCGTCCTTTTTTTGAGTTTGAACTGGGATGGCAGAGCAGCTGAGTTCTCAGGGCTCCTTTGATTCAAAGGAGTTCTATAGGATTTTTGAAGGATTAAAATCCTTCGAATTTTTTTCCACACTGATTCTTTGATTTATAGGATCGGATTTCATAGGATTTTTTTTCTATGGAATCTTTTGTACTGCATTTCATAGGAAATCTAATATTCACTCCAACCCTTTTGTACAATTTCTCTGTTTTTCTTGTGACACCAAACATTCCTTGATGATTTTATTGGGTTCAAATGAACATGCTACTCTAACCCCTTATTTTCTTATTTCTATGTTTTTAAAATCCTGTGAATCAAAAAGGCCATGAGATGTGTCGGAACAACCCAAGCCATTTTCAGGATTTTGAGCAAGCACATGTATTAACTTTAGCTATTGCCGTCATTATTCGGGCAAAAAACACATATTTGACCTTTGTGCGAAACTAATTCACGATCTGAACTGAGGATGATTTTTTTTCACAAACTGACCGTTTTTTGTGGCACCCGACACTCGGGCGCTGCACGACACTATGCAACGCCTATGAGTTAGGCGCTGCACCCCCGGCCAGCGTGGCAGCCCCGGGCCAGGCACAGCCCCACAGCCAGCAGTGCAGCGCCTGAGAGATAGGCTCTGCACTGTGTTATGTGCAGCGCCCAACCCTTAGGCGCTACACTGCCCTCTGTCACTTTGGTTGTCCCCACCCACCCCCACCCCCACCCCACCGACACCCTTCTCCCCCCTCTCCCCCCCTCTCCCCACCTCTCAAATCCTTCTCAAATCTTGCAAATCCGAAGTATTTGTCCGTGGCTTTCGAAGCCAACCCCTCCCTTAAGGTAATCTCCTCCGATCCTCTCATTTTCATCCAAAGGAATTGTCACATTGGCTCATATCTTGCTAGTTTGGGGAAACCCTAGTTGTTGCTTGGATTTGGAAATTTGTGTGGAAACATGTTATGCATCTTTCCCAATTTGCTAGGGTTAGGCTTCCAACTATGCTAGGGTTAGGGTTATGTGTGTTGTTATGTTGGGGTTAGGGTTAGGGTTATGCTATGGTTAGGGTTGTGGTTATTGTTAAGTGGGGGTTAGGGTTATTGTTTCATATCTATGTTAGGGCTTATGTGTTTTTTGCAAATATTCGGTTAAGTACTTATTGGATATGTGTGTGTTTTTTATTTTTGTAGGGATGGGAAGAACATGTGTTTATGTTCATCATGTGGATAAAGAGGCCTTTTTGAAAGGAAATGTTGAGCCGGACCCGGATGAGCTTGACATGGTGTTTGAGAGTAGTCCTGGCTATGCGGATGTCTTGGAACAAGTGAGGCGGGATTTGAATTGGATGGACCCAAGTGACGTTGTTGAGTTGGAGGGAAGGCATAATGTTGATTTCGGAATGCACATCCATTGGAAGACAATGCGTGTGAACTCCAAGCAACGTTGGGTTGCATACAAGGAGAAGGTTCCCGAATCTCTAAACAAGGCTCTTGAGTTATTTGCCTCCAAGAAGGTTGAGTCTAGTTGCATTTGTACTTGAACCGGAACCCCTCCCCGTTGGTTGCTAGTACTCCTTCACCCATGAACCAAGATCAAATGAGTGAACCTCAGTTGACGCAACAAGTTTGGCCAACATTGAGCCCGATTTCAAACAACCCAAATGAAGCTTTTGAAGAGGATAATGATGAGTACGAGGAGGATGACAACGAAGTTGATCTCCAGGACAACAATGTGGGTGATCTCGACAAATATAATGTACAAGAGACAATGGACCAATCCATACCTTTTTCATGTTCATATGCATCGGACTCGGATGATGATGGTCCCAATGAAGAAGTTGATGAGGAGGGTTCACGGTGAGGAGGCCGAAGCATTTAAGAAGGTATTCCGACGGGATCACAAGACACGATTGTTCAAGGATCTTAGTCTCGCGGATGAAGCCATTGTAGATGGTGGCAAATGTATATCTCTTGGGGCTAGGCCAAGTTCTCACCATGATTTGGGAGACGGCAAGAACGGGATATATCCCGGTTGTGAGTTTGAATCCTTCTTGGAATTAAAGATGTGGCTCGACAACTACTCGGTTACGCATTATCGTCCACATAGAGTGGCCAACTCAGACGTCAATGTGCATTACACAGTTAAATGTGAAGTGCCAACATGTCCATGGATTATGCGTGCAAGGGCATGGAAGGGGGTCCCACTTGGCGCATAGTTAGTTGTGTACCAAGTCACATGTGCCGACACAAGAATGCGGATGGCAAGCTTGTGTCCGAAGAACACAGACAACTCACGTCTGAGTTCATTTCTTACAGGTTTTCCAACCAAATATCCACACTTCCAACAATGAGCATTAATAGTGTCATTGACCTTGTGAAAGCCATCTTTCATTACAAGGTGAAGTACGGGAAGGCATGGAAGGCGAAGCAAGCCGCATTCAAGATGTTGTATGGCAATTGGGAGGAAGCATACAACCGACTCCCGAGGTTGTTGTTAGCTATGGCCACCACAAACCCAGGCATGGTTCACGTGGTCAAGCCTCATGGGCACCAGACATTGACTCACAATGGGAGGACCGTCCGAGTATTTGGTCGTGCATTTTGGGCCTTTGAGCAATGCGTGAGGGCTTTTGAGCATTGTCAGCCCGTCATCGTCATTGATGGCACATTCTTGACCGGACAATACAAGGGCACTATATTGGTTGCAATAGCAAGTGATGCCAATAACCGGGTGTTGCCTTTGGCTTTCGCTTTGGTTGAGGTGGAGAACAATGATAACTGGGAGTGTTTCTTGCGTCAATTGAGAACAAAGGTAATACCGGCTAAAAGGAAAATTTGTGTCATATCGGATCGCCATCAAGGAATTCTAAACACGGTGGTGGTTGACATTCCTGGACATGCAAAGTTGCATCATCGATGGTGCATGAGGCACTTTTGTGCAAAATTTTATAGGGCATGTGGTATCAAGGAGTTGGCCGATGATCTTCAAGATTGTTGTCTCGCTTTCTCCGACAAGCGGTTCGCCAACTTGTACAATGCATTGCTCACACACAAGAAACTTGATGCAGGAGGTCTTGACTTTCTCAATAAGAACATTGTAGAAAGGAATAAGTGGGCAGGTGCTTTCGATGAAGATGGCCGAAGGTATGGTCAAATGACAAGCAACATGGTAGAATGCTTCAATAAGGTGCTCAAGGGTCAAGTGAGAATTACATCTAAAAGATTAGTCATACCTCTTGGTTGACCGCACCCTCATCTTCCATATAAGCATATGAGGAACTCACATCGTCCCCCTAATGGTGAGATAAGGGGTCTGATGGTGTACCAGACCTAGAGGCTGATGGTTCATAATATTCTGGGTCACGGCAACCGAGAAGGTTCGATAACCGTCTTAACTTCTTGGCCTGACTCTGTAACATGAACAAATGTATAAGATACCAAACTCCGCAACATATGTAACATGGACACTTGAGTGCGATATGTACCTTCAGGAATTTTCATAGCGGACCTTCATCATTGCGTTCTCCAACCGGTGTCTTCTCCAGAATAGACTGGCTTTCATCAGCTTCTTTCTTGATCTGGTTGCGCTGTGGATGAGAATGAAGTAACACGTTAGCCATTCAAACATGTGTAATATGGATACGATCAACGGGAAAGTAAACAAGGGAACACTTTACCACATAGTTAATCACTAGAATAGCAGGGACTCCTAGCCCTTCCCTGGCATTTTTGTTGTACTGCTGCTTCGATAGATCCTCAAAGTTGCGGGATCTTCAAGAATATCCTCATTTTATGCCGGTGGGCATAACTCAACTCTAGCATTTTGGAGAAACCATCGTAGGTAGTTATCGAAAGCAAGTGAGTTATGCTCACGAAGCTGGGTGCCTGCACCGTCACGAGCTTGCTCCACACTAAGTTTGAAACGGGTAACATAGGATGAATGATGCTTGTCACAGTCCTTTATCTTCCGTTGCCTTTTCCTGTCCAACCTGCATGGTAGAAAACCAAAGATTAGCACAATAAAAAAGGAGTGGCGATGCTAAGTCAATATGGTTCGTGCTCTCTTACCTGTGAAGTGCTTTGTCCGTGTCCACCCATTTCGGTGGGTGAGCCTGGAACAGACCAAACTGACGATACACGTGGTGTGGCAAATGAAGCTCAACCGCCCAGTTGCATATCAATGGGCACCTCATAAGCCAAAGATCCCTATCTCGCAAGCACATCGGGTTGAGGGCAAACTCATGGGTGACCCCTAATGTGTCATTCGCGCCATATGGCTGCCATTCCACCTATGAAATATGACAAGAATGCAACATTGATGCCAAGTTTTCAGACAAGCATGAGAAATGATCGATGTAATGTCCTCGTTACCTGCTCAGGCATAATTGTGTCGAGCTCGGCGATGTACTTTTGGTACATGAGATTGACATCGTTCGTCATCTCGGATACCACATCCCACTTGTAGGCCGAAGTGGGGCACCGTAAATCGGCTTCTTCATCCCAAGAATTAAACTTGACGCTCTTGGGGCGTCCAACAGGCAGACGCTCCCAGCTCCATGCAGAAAGTAGAAGCATATTACCACCAATGCATGCACTATTAGTGATCCTACAACACGCACCATCCAGCTGCATATCAAAGAAAACAATGTTAACTTGACAACAAGGTTGCATTGCTAATGAATAAATGAAATGATAACAAAACAAACCAACTACCTGTCGGTACAAGTAGGCCAGAGTCGCTGAACCCCATCTCCATTTGCTCTCGAAGACGGTCAATGCCTTCAGCCACATCCATGGAGCGTTCTTCCCTGTGGCATCACGAAACAAAGTCTTCGCGATAACGTACCACATATAGACACGAGCATGTGTTTGGATCACATCATCAGTGGCACCTTGAGGGCAATGCGCAAAGTTTGCTTGAATCCACGTGAAAGGAGCTCCGACTGCTTTCCTTTCCTTCTTCTTCTTCTCTTGTCCCTCCTCTACATCAGCCTCAGCCTTGGTAGGAGCCATACCGATAAGAGCAGTCATCTGCTGGCGCCACCCATCAGAATCGGTGCTCATACAAAGAGGCCTCCCGTCGATAGGAAGACTGGTGATCAAGGAGACATCCTGGAGCGTCACGGTCATCTCCCCAGTCCGAAGGTGGAAACTGTGCGTCTCCGGCCTCCATCGATAAACAAGAGAGGACACTAGTGGAGCGTTGAGGTTCGGCGTGGACCGGCTGACCAACTGAATCCACGGGAGGAGTCTTGCCTGATGGATGCAGGGTGTGTATCACAAATCGTAGGGCATGGTAGCACCAGAGACGCCGTGATACCGAATCTTCAGAGGTTCAAGCTTCTGCAAAAAACAAGTAATGACAAATCTTAGGGCACGTGAATTTCAACTAAAGGCAAATTCGCAAAATATTTACAATACTCATCATTACCATCCCCTGCTCGCGCATCATGTAGGCCCGGTGTCATGTGTCATAGGCATCGTCGAGAAGCCAAACCATCCTTACAAAATTCAAACAATACACATATATGAGTTCATCTCCAATATCGGCATATACTCAACATGTCATATGTGTTCATCTGAACATCTCATATTTCGGATAAACTCAACATCTCATACGTATCTAAAAAAGATTCAACATCTTATATACAACTACACAACTCAACATCTCATAATTATCTACAAAACTAGGCATCTCATATATATCTAAAAGAATAAACAATCTAAGGTTTCACTAATAAGAATCATACATTATGAACTAATGAACAATACTACACATCCTACACATCCTAAATCATAATTATCTACAAAACTAGGCATCTCATATATATATCTAAGGATCCAATCCAAGCAAATCAAGGGTTTCACCCAATCTTAAACAAATCTCTACAATGGCAACGAATTTACGGAGGAAAAAAAAAGGAACGGAGGAGTTTACCTAGTAGTAGGGATTAGGGATCGAATCCACGGCTAAAATCGCCAGATCTGAGAGGGGTGGGGGGAGGGATGAAGGGGGCGCCGCCCCTGCTCTCTGTTACCGAGAGGAACTGCTGGGGGAGAGGAAAGAACTATCTGGGAAGGACCGGCCGATGCGGCTTAAGTCAATGTGCAGCGCCTAAGGGCTGGGCGCTGTACATAACACAGTGCGGCGCCTATCTCTCAGGCGCTATACTGCTGGTTGTGGGGCCATGTCTGGCCCGGGGCTGCCACGCTGGCCGGGGATACAACGCCTAACTCATAGGCGCTGCATAGTGTCGTGCAGCGCCCGAGTGTCGAGCGCCACAAAAAACGGTCATTTTGTGAAAAAAATCATCCTTAGTTCAGATCGTGAATTAGTTTCGTGGTAAAATATCTGTTTTTTTCCATTATTTGTTGCACTTGCTTTTTTCTGAATCCTGACACGCGGATGCTGTTGGCAGACTGACACGTGATTCCTTAATAAGACATTTTGCTTAGGGAATCACATGGCCTCCTAGCCTGGTACTAGTACTGGCTCGGCGATGTGGTAGGACTATCTGTATGTCTTCCTGACGGCGAGCGTGGCGGCCCATTGAACTAGGGGCTGTTTGAATTGTAATTATCTTTGCTATACTTTGTCATATTATTTTTTATCATATTTGCTATATTTGTTTTACTTGAATTTTTTAAATTTTTAGTCACATTTTGACTTGTCTAAAAAAATCTTGTCATACTTTTTGTGTTTATGACATGTGGGGTTTACTACTCATTAAAAATGCTTGTTTTTGTGTGGCTAAAACCAAACACCCACCTAACTTGATCAAACTTGCCTAAGATATTTTATGGCAAAGTGTGATAAAGTGTGGCTGGGACCAAACAGCCCTTACGCAATCCCCGGCGCCGACAGCGTTTGCCTGGAGCCATACGACTGTCTCAGAATTGGGCCCTCATACTTCTGTGTTTTGAAATTTTTCTTAAGGTTTTCTTTTTAGAATGCTTTTTTCTCAAGGTTTTTGGGAGCGGTTTCTCCCAAATCATTAATTAAGGTATAGTCTTTTCAAATATCACTTTCATCTGGAAACAACTATAAGTGGCGCACTATATATGTGTTATTTGTCGAGAGTTTTCTTTTTTTCGTATATCCATATTTGCAAAATATTTTATCTTTTAAACCGTCCGTCTAAATACGTTTTTATCGTTGGGTTCCTCGCGCCGAGATCTTCAAAGCTAGATCTCATGTTGATAGTTTTTAATGAATTATTTTTACGAAAAAAACTGCCAGAAAAATCGTGCCTCTTGCGATAGAAAAAAAACAGAAAACTTTTTTTTTTCGAGAGGCACGGCCGTGCCTTTCATAAAAAAATACAAAAAACGTGTTTTTCCCCGTTTTCGAGAGGTACGGCCGTGCCTCTCGCGAAAACAAAGACATGACTCTCACGGTAGCAAAGCCGCACGAAAAAAAACAGAAAACACGTTTTTTTTACCGTTTCCGAAAGGCACGGCCGTGCTTCTTGCAAAAACAGAACCGTGCCTCCCGAGAAAAAAAAACAAAAAATGCATTTTTTCATTTCCAAGAGGCACGGCCATGTCTCTCGCGAAAGAAAAACCTTGCTTCTCGCAGAAGCAGAACCGTGCCTCTCGCGCAAAAAAACACGTGTTTTCATGATTTTTTTTGTTTTTTTCGTCCAAAAGCTAGGAAAGACCGACGAAAACAGGACAACAAAAATAAACAATCAAAAAGACGAAAATGTGTGTGGAAAAATAAAAAGAAAACGAAATCTCAAAATGCAACATATGGCGACGGCTGAGAACGCATCAAATGGCGGCACGTGTAAGTGATTGTTAGAGACTCTCGAAGAAGTGCTCGCCAACTAGTTGAGAATGGAAAACCCAGGACACACGTACAGTGAAGCCCCAACACGAGAATTGTGACGGCCCATTTCACCATAATATTTCTTGCTTCTTTTATTTATGTTATTTTCGTTTTCTGTTTCCTTTCCATGTTTTTTCGTTTTCTCCTTTTCCTTGTTTATCTTAAAAAATGTGCATGTTTCCCAGAAAATGTTCAGAAGTTTTAAAGATATTCGTGCTTTAAAGAAATATATTTAAAATTTGCTAAATTATTTTTTGTTTTCGAATATATTTATATGTGATTTTTTTGCATGTTTTCGAATAATTTCCAAATTTTTAGGTAATTTCATGTTTCAAAAACTGAAAATTTCTCTCTTCGAGACCATTGAATAAGAAAGAAACCGTCTTGGTCAGAATTCAAAGGAATGTTCCAGTTGTAAATTACTCTCACGAACAGAGTAAATGTTCAGGTTTTTTAAAAATGTTCGTAATTTCAAAAAATATTTGAGCTCGTCATAAATTCTTCAGAATTTTATTAAAATGCTCCCATCATAGCTTTTTTAAGCGAAAAAATTCATTTTTTTTAAAATATGTTCATGAATTTCAAAAACTGTCCGTGTGTTTATAAAGTTGTCCCCATTTTTCTGTTAAATGGTCATGTTTCAAAAATATTTACTTTAGAAAATCACGTTTGAAAATTCAAAAAATGTCGTTAGATTTGTCGTTGATGTTAGTTCTTATACACCACGCTAAACTCGTCATGTTGTGTGGCTAACGAATAGCGCTCACCAGTGGGGAGGTCCAGGGTTCAATCCCTCACTCACACACAGTTTTTTTCTATGCTTTTTTTTCACTCTTTTGCACGCTGATGGGTCGGCCCAGTCAGGGGAACCCCGGTGCTGCAACACGCGTTTTATAGGAAGTCTGTGTGACAAGGACCATGAAGTGGGCCTAGGCTGTCTCGTGTCCTTTGTAATGATGTTCCACCTAGTTGAGGCCATGTTGAGAAACTCGATCCTCGTATTCAATGGCAATTAGGGACATTCATCTAAAAATCTACTCGTTTAAATTTATCTCAAAATCTACTAAAAATAAAACTAAAAAGAAGACAAGATGAATTGTCTATATTTTTAGGGAAGGAAGACATGTCTAATGTAATGGCACGTCTAAGGCCTCATCTACAAACTATGGAGCAACTGGAGCAGAGTCCTAATATCGGTTCGATCGTCATAATAATTGTTTGTATGACCGTCGTCATAGCGCCCGCTCATAATAATAATCATTTGTATGATGATCACGACTGAAAATGCCACTCTAATAGAATTGCCATACACCTCTTGGCCTACATAATTTATGGAGTATGCTCGTCAAGCCCGCCAGACTCCATATTTGAAGGTTGTGGCACTGATACGGAGCATCATCCATCCACAACCATTCACATGGGACAGAAGTTTCATCTGGTCTGCTTTCACCCATGCGTAGCCCGATCAATGGTATTGTCGTCCGTGTGGCTACAACTTTTGCCTATCAATGGTGCAACGAATTTTCCATAGGGAAAGATCACTAATTAATGCTTGTTGTCATGTTTCGCACTCGACTCCCACCCCGCACACGCTAAATTTGGCCTTGTTTCTAGCCAGAGCAAGACAGTTCGCGGGTATATAAGCCCCATCAGCCACCTTCGCACGGCACCACTCCACCCCTATCTACTCATCCATGTTTCCGCACACCTGCCTCATCAACCATGTCACTATCGTGCCCTCTGTTGGAAATATGCCCTAGAGGCAATAAATAAAGTGTTTATTATTATATTTCCTTGTTCATGATAATTGTTTATTATCCATGCTAGAGTTGTATTAATTGGAAACATGGATACATGTGTGGATACATAGACAAACACAATGTCCCTAGTATGCCTCTAGTGAACTAGCTCGTTGACCGAAAGATGATTAAGGTTTCCTAGCCATGGACATGAGATGTCATTTGATAACGGGATCATATCATTAGGAGAATGATGTGATGGACAAGACCCAAACTACAAACGTAGCTTATGATCGTGTCAGTTTATTGCTACTGTTTTCTGCATGTCAAGTATATGTTCCTATGACCATGAGATCATGCAACTCACGGACATCGGAGGAGTGCCTTGTATGTATCAAACGTCGCAACGTAACTGGGTGACTATAAAGGTGCTCTACAAGTGTCTCCGAGGGTGTCTTTTGAGTTGGCATGGATCAATACTGGGATTTGTTACTCCGGGTGACGGAGAGGTATCTCAGGGCCCACTCGGTAATACAACATCACAATAAGCCTTGCAAGCAATGTGACTAAGTGTTAGTTACGGGATCTTGTATTACGGAACGAGTAAAGAGAGTTGCCAGTAACGAGGTTGAACTAGGTATGGAGATACCGATGATCGAATCTCGGGCAAGTAACATACCGAAGAACAAAGGGAACATCATATGGGATTAACTGAATCCTTGACACAAAGGTTTGACCGATAAAGATATTCATAGAATATGTAGGAACCAATGTGGACATCTAGGTCCCGCCATTGGTTATTGACCGTAGAGGTGTCTCGGTCATGTCTACATAGTTCTCGAACCCGTATGGTCTGCACACTTAAGGTTTGGTGACGTTTCGGTAGTATAGAGTTATGTATGGTGGTGACCGAAGTTTGGTCGGAGTCCCGGATGATATCCCGGACGTTACGAGGAGCTCCGGAATGGTCCGGAGGTAAAGATTCATATATAGGAAGTCTTGTTTTGGTCGCCGGAAAAGTTTCGGGCTCATCGATAGTGTACCGGGAGTGCTGGTAGTGTACCGGGAGGCCACCGGGAGGGGTATTTCGACCCAAGAGGCTACGGGGGCTGTAGGAGGGTGTAAACCAGCCCTTAGTGGGCTGGTGGAACATCCACAATAGGCCCATGCGGCTGGAGGAAAAAGGCCTAAGAGAAAAAGTGGAAAAAGGCAAAATATGGTGAATCCTAGTCCTACTAGGATTGGAGGTGGACTCCACCTCTCCCTCTCTCCTTCGGCCGAAGCAAGGAGGCCTTGGACCTTGTGCCAAGGCCTCTCCTCCTCTCCTCTTATATATACTGGAGGTTTTAGGGGTTTTGCACTAGTTTTTCAGCCACGTGCTACCCGTTCCTCCAGTGCATAGTTTCTCCTCTAGATCGGATTTTTGTAGTGCTTAGGCGAAGCCCTGCCAGAATTGCTCCACCACCATCGCCGGAGCACCTTAACGCTGCCGGAGAACTCTTCTTCCTCTCCACTCCTTCTTGCTAGATCAAGACGGTGGAGATCGTCATCAAGCTGTACGTGTGCTGAACGCGGAGGTGCCGTCCTTTCGGCGCTAGATCGGAAGGATCATGATCAAGTTCGTGGGACGGATCGTGATCCAATTCGTGGGAAGGATCGTGATCAAGTTCGTGGGACGGATCGTGATCAAGTTCGTGGGATGGATCGTGATTGGATCGCGGGACGCACGGCGATTTGAATCGCGAAGACGTTCGAGTACACCAACCGCATTTCTTAACGCTCCCTGCTTAGCGATCTACAAGAGTATGTAGATCCACTCTCCCTCTCGTAGATGCTCATCATCATGGATAGATCTGCGTGTGCGTAGGAAATTTTTTGTTTCCCATGCAACGTTCCCTTTCAGTGGTATCAAAGCTAGGTCTATGTGTAGATGAGATCACGAGTAGAACACAAAAGGTTTGTGGGCATTGATACTTAGATTGCTTCCTCCCTTGGTCGGGTTTTGGTTCAGCGGTATTGTGAGATGAAGCGGCCTGGACCAACATTACTCGTACACTTACGAGAGACCGGTTCCCTCGACCGCAACTTGTTGCATAGATGGCTTGCGGGTGCCAGTTGCTCTCACTTTAGTTGGATCGGATTCGAAAAAGGCGGTCCTTGAGAAGGTTGAAAAGCAAATTATGTATCACCGTTGTGGTTTATGCATAGGTGAGAATCGTTCTTGCTAGAAACCCGTAGCAGCCACGTAAAACATGCAACAACAATTAGAGGATGTCTAACTTGTTTTTGCAGGGTATGTTGTGATGTGATATGGCCAATTACATGATGTGATATACGTGATGTATGAGATGATCATGTGATGTATAGAATTTCACGACTTGCATGTCGATGAGTACGGCAACCGGCAGGAGCCATAGGGTTGTCTTTAATTATTGTATGACCTGCGTGTCAATCATTAAGCGCTATGTAATGCTTTACTTTATCGCTAAACGGTAGCAATAGTAGTAGAAGCATGCAGGGCGTGACAACCCTGATGGCGACACGTTGATGGAGATTAAGATGATGGAGATCATGGTGTCATGCCGGTGATGATGGAGATCATGCCGGTGCTTTCAAGATGGAGATCTAAAGCACAAGTTCATGGCCATATCATGTCACTTATGAATTGCATGTGATGTTAACCCTTTTTATGCACCTTGTTTTGCTTAGTACGACGGTAGCATTATAAGGTGATCCCTCACTTAAATCTCAAGATAAATTTTGTTCTCCCCGAGTGTGCACCGTTGTGAAAGTTCGTCGTGTTGAGACACCACGTGATGATCGGGTATAATAGACTGTACATTCATATACAACGGGTGCAAGCCAGTGTTGCATGCGTAGAACACTCGGGTTAAACTTGACGAGCCTATCATGTACAGACATGGCCTCGGAACACAAGAGACCGAAAGGTCGAACATGAGTCATATAGTAGATATGATCAACATAATGATGTTCACCATTGAAGCCACCTCAACTCACGTGATGATCGGACTTGAGTTGGTGAATTTGGATCATGTGAAACTCAGATGACCTGAGGGATGTCAATTTGAGTGGGAGATTTAGTAATTTGATTAACTAAACTCATTATCTTGAACAATAGTCTAAGTAAAATTTGCATATTTATGTTGTAGATCAATGGCTCGCGCAGTAGCACCCCTGAATTTTAATGCGTTCCTAGAGAAAGCTAAGTTGAAAGATGATGGAAGTAACTTTGTTGACTGGGCCCGTAATCTGAGGATTATCTTCACGACTTCCCAGAAATCATATGTCCTTGATTCACCGCTTGGTGACCAACCAGAAGACATGACCTCCGAAGACGTTAAGAACGTTTGGGAGGCACGTACTGGAGATTACTCAATAGTTCAGTGTGCAATATTGTATGGCTTAGAACCGGGACTTCAAAGACGTTTTGAACGTCATGGAGCATATGAGATGTTCCAGGAGTTGAAGTTTATCTTTCAGAAGAACGCCCGGATCGAGAGGTATGAAACCTCCGATAAGTTCTATGCTTGCAAGATGGAGGAGAACGGGTCTATCAGTGAACATATACTCAGAATGTCTGGGTATTCAACTCGTCTAGCGAAGTTGGGAATTGCCCTTCCGCCAGAGGCGATCACTGACAGAGTTCTTCAATCATTGCCACCTAGTTACAAGAGCTTTGTGATGAGCAATAACATGCACGGGATGAACAAGTCAATCGCCGAGATGTTTGCGATGCTAAAAGTCGCTGAGTCTGAAATCCAGAAAGAACATCAAGTGTTGATGGTCAATAAAACCACTAGTTTCAAGAAAAATGGCAAAGTCAAGGGCAAGGGCAAGAAGGGTAAGACCAAGAAGGATGGCAAAGCAGTTGCTACTCCCATAAAGAAGCTCAAGCATGGACCCAAGCCAGAAACTGAGTGCTTTCATTGCAAGGGAACTGGTCACTGGAAGCGGAACTGTCCCAAGTACCTGACTGACAAGAAGGCGGCCAAAGACAAACAAGGTATATATGATATACATGTTATTGATGTGTACCTTACTAGCTCTCGTCGTAGTGCCTGGGTATTTGATACCGGTTCGGTTGCTCACATTTGCAACTCAAAGCAGGAACTACGGAATAAACGAAGGCTGGCAAAGGACGAAGTGACGATGCGCGTGGGAAATGGTTCCAAGGTTGATGTGATCGCCGTCGGCATGCTCTCTCTTCGATTTCCATCAGGATTAGTGATGAACCTGAATAATTGTTATTTAGTGCATGCTTTAAGCATGAACATTATATTTGGATCTTGTTTATTGCGAGACGGTTACTCATTTAAATCAGAGAATAAAGGTCGTTCTATTTATATGAGTAATATCTTTTATGGTCATGCACCCAATGTTAGGAGTTTATTCATATTGAATCTTGACAATGATGACACACATGTTCATAACATTGATGCCAAAATATGTAGCATTGATAATGATAGTACCACTTTCTTGTGGCACTGCCGTTTAGGTCATATTGGTGTAGAACGCATGAGGAAGCTCCATGCTGATGGACTTTTGGAGTCACTTGATTTTGAATCACTTGGCACATGTGAACCATGCCTCATGGGCAAGATGACTAAAATGCCGTTCTCTGGAACAATGGAACGGGCGAGTGACTTATTGGAAATCATACATACTGATGTGTGCGGTCCAATGAATGTTACAGCGTGTGGTGGATATCGTTATTTTCTGACCTGCACCGACGACTTAAGTAAATATGGGTATATTTACTTAATGAAACACAAGTCTGAAACATTTGAAAAGTTCAAGCAATTTTAGAGTGAAGTTGAGAATCATCGTAACAAGAAGATCAAGTTCCTGCGATCTGATCGAGGAGGTGAATATCTGAGTTATGAGTTTGGCAGTCACTTAAGACAGTGTGGAATTGTTTCACTGTTGACACCGCCCGGAACACCACAGCATAATGGTGTGTCCGAACGTCGTAATCGAACCTTATTAGATATGGTGCATTCTATGATGTCTCTTGCTGATTTGCCACTATCGTTTTGGGGTTATGCATTAGAGACAGCTGCATTCACTTTAAATAGGGCACCATCAAAATTCGTTGAGACGACGCCATATGAACTATGGTTTGGCAAGAAGCCAAAGTTGTCGTTTCTTAAAGTTTGGGGATGTGATGCTTATGTCAGAAAGCTTCAGCCTGAAAAGCTGGAACCCAAAGTGGAGAAATGCGTCTTCATAGGATACCCGAAAGAGACAGTCGGGTATACCTTATATCTCAGATCCGAAGGCAAAGTGTTTGTCGCTAAGAACGGAACATTTCTTGAGAAAGATTTTCTCTCGAAAGAATTGAGTGGGAGGAAAATAGAGCTTGATGAGGTTATTGAACCTTTACTTCAACCAGAAAGTAGCGCAGCGTAGAAAGATGTTTCTATGGAACCTACGACAGTAGAAGAGGAAGTTAATGATGATGATAATGAAGCTTCGGATCAAGCTTCTCTTGAACCTCGTAGGTCGACAAGGCCGCATACTACCCCTGAGTGGTACGACAACCCTGTCTTGGAGGTCATGTTGTTGGACAACAATGAACCTACAAGCTATGGAGGAGCAGTGATGAGCAGAAATGGTTAGAGGCCATGAAATCCGAGATGGGATCCACGTATGAAAACAAAGTATGGACTTTGGAAGTATTACCTGAAGGGCGAAAGGCCATTCAGAACAAATGGATCTTTAAGAAGAAGACATACGCGGACGATAATGTCACCGTCTATAAAGCTCGACTTGTGGCAAAGGGTTTTCACAAGTTCAAGGAGTTGACTACGATGAGACTTTTTCACCCGTGGCGATGCTTAAGTCTGTCAGAATCATGTTAGCAATAGCTGCTTATTTCGACTATGAAATTTGGCAAATGGATGTCAAAACAACGTTCCTCAACGGTTTCCTTGAGGAAGAGTTGTATATGATGCAACCCGAAGGTTTTGTCGATCTAGAGAATGCTGACAAAGTTTGCAAACTCCAGCGATCCATTTATGGACTGGTGCAAGCATCTTGGAGTTGGAATTAGCGCTCTGATGAGGTGATCAAAGCGTTTGAGTTTATACAAGTTTACGGAGAAGCTTGTATTTACAAGAAAGTCAGTGGGAGCTCTATAGCGTTTCTAGTATTATATGTGGATGACATATTGCTGATTGGAAACAATATAGAAATGCTGGAAAGCGTGAAGGAATATTTGAACAAGAGTTTTTCAATGAAGGACCTAGGAGAAGCTGCTTTCATATTAGGCATTAAGATCTATAGAGATAGATCGAGACGCTTAATAGCACTTTCACAGAGCACATACCTTGATAATGTTTTGAAGAAGTTCAAAATGGATCGGTCCAAGAAGGGGTTCTTGACATGTTACAAGGTGTGAAGTTGAGTAAAGATGAGTGTCACCCCCTATGCTTCAGCCATAGGCTCTATCATGTATGCAATGCTATGCACAAGACCCGATGTCAGCCTTGCCATAAGTTGGCCGAAAGGTTTCAAAGTGAACCTAGAATGGAGCACTGGCAAGCGGTCAAGAATATCTTTAAGTACCTGAAAATGACTAAGGGAATGTTTCTCGTTTATGGAGGTGATGAAGAGCTCGTCGTAAAGGGTTACGTCGATGCAATCTTTAACACTCATCCGGATGACTCTAAGTCGCAAACCGGATACGTATTTGTTCTTAACGAGGGAGTGGTAAGCTGGTGCAGTTCCAAGCAAAGCGTGGTAGCTGATTCTACGTGCGAAGCGGAATACATCGTAGCCTCGGAGGCGGCAAAGGAAGGTGTCTTGATGAAGCAGTTCATGACAGATCTTGTAGTAGTGCCCAGTGCACTGAATCCAATGAGCTCGTTCTGTGACAACACTCGTGCCTTTGCTCTAGCCAAGGAACCAAGGTTTCACAAGAGGACCAGACATATAAAGCGACGCTTCAACTCCATCCAATATTACATCGAGGAGAAGGACATAAATATTTGCAAAGTGCACACAGATCTGAATGTTGCACACCCGTTGACTAAACCTCTTCCAAGAGTTAAACATGATCAACACCAGAACTGCATGGGTGTTCGATTCATTACAATGTAAATCACATAGTGATGTGAGCTAGATTATTGACTCTAGTGCAAGTGGGAGACTGTTGCAAATATTCCCTAGAGGCAATAAATAAAGTGTTTATTATTACATTTCCTTGTTCATGATAATATTTATTATCCATGCTAGAATTGTATTAATTGGAAACATGGATACATGTGTGGATACATAGACAAACACAATGTCCCTAGTATGCCTCTAGTGAACTAGCTCGTTGATCGACAGATGGTTAAGGTTTCCTAGCCATGGACATGAGATGTCATTTGATAACGGGATCACATCATTAGGAGAATGATGTGATGGACAAGACCCAAACTACAAACGTAGCTTATGATCGTGTCAGTTTATTGCTATTGTTTTCTACATGTCAAGTATATGTTCCTATGACCATGAGATCATGCAACTCACGGACATCAGAGGAGTGCCTTGTGTGTATCAAACATTGCAACGTAACTGGGTGACTATAAAGATGCTCTACAAGTGTCTCCGATGGTGTCTATTGAGTTGGCATGGATCAATACTGGGATTTGTTACTCCGTGTGACGGAGAGGTATCTTAGGGCCCACTTGGTAATACAACATCACAATAAGCCTTGCAAGCAATGTGACTAAGTGTTAGTTACGGGATCTTGTATTAGGGAACAAGTAAAGAGACTTGCCAGTAACGAGGTTGAACTAGGTATGGAGATACCGAAGATCGAATCTCGGGCAAGTAACATACCGAAGAACAAAGGGAACATCATACGGGATTAACTGAATCCTTGACATAGAGGTTCGACCGATAAAGATCTTCATAGAATATGTAGGAACCAATGTGGACATCCAGGTCCCTCCATTGGTTATTGACTGTAGAGGTGTCTCGGTCATGTCTACATAGTTATCGAACCCGCAGGGTCTGCACACTTAAGGTTTGGTGACGTTTCGGTAGTATAGAGTTATGTATGGTGGTGACCGAAGTTTGTTTGGAGTCCCGGATGAGATCTCGGACACCACTAGGAGCTCCGGAATGGTCCGGAGGTAAAGATTCATATATAGGAAGTCCTGTTTTGGTCGCCGGAAAAGTTTCGGGCTCATCGGTAGTGTACCGGGAGGCCACCGGGAGGGGTATTTCGACCCAAGAGGCTACATGGGCTGTAGGAGGGTGTAAACCAGCCCTTAGTGGGCTGGTGGAACATCCACAAGAGGCCCATGCGGCTGGAGGAAAAAGTCCTAAGAGAAAAAGTGGAAAAAGGCAAAATAGGGTGAATCCTAGTCCTACTAGGATTGGAGGTGGACTCCACCTCTCCCTCTCTCCTTCGGCCGAAGCAAGGAGGCCTTGGACCTTGTGCCAAGGACTCTCCTCCTCTCCTCTTATATATACTGGAGGTTTTAGGGGTTTTGCACTAGTTTTTCAGCCACGTGCTACCCGTTCCTCCAGTGCATAGTTTCTCCTCTAGATCGGATTTCTGCAGTGCTTAGGCGAAGCCCTGCTAGAATTGCTCCACCACCATCGCCGGAGCACCTTAACGCTGCCGGAGAACTCTTCTTCCTCTCCACTCCTTCTTGCTAGATCAAGACGGTGGAGATCGTCATCAAGCTGTACGTGTGCTGAACGCGGAGGTGTCGACCGTTCGGCGCTAGATCGGAAGGATCGTGATCAAGTTCGTGGGACGGATCGTGATCAAGTTCGTGGGATGGATCGTGATCAAGTTCATGGGACGGATCGTGATCAAGTTTGTGGGATGGATCATGATTGGATCGCGGGACACACGGCGATTTGGATCGCGAACACGTTCGATTACACCAACCGTGTTTCTTAACGCTTCCCGCTTAGCGATCTACAAGGGTATGTAGATCCACTCTCCCTCTCGTAGATGCTCATCACCATGGATAGACCTGCATGTGCGTAGGAATTTTTTTTGTTTCCCATGCAACTTTCCCCTTCACCCTCCTCACAGACTTTATCCCAATGAGACTAAAGAGGACCATGTCGGGAGAGCGCTTTCGGAGAGAGTATGGGACTAATCCTAGTGGGTCTTGGAGGATGCTGTCGGAGATATGCCCTAGAGGAAATAATAAATGTTATTGATTATCTTCCTGTTCATAATTAGGTTTATGTTCCATGCTATAACTGCTATGGTTCTCGAGTCTACAATAACCACGAGGCTCAGAGGAAGACTCATATGCACGTGTGGAATAATAAACGGTAAAATGTATTCCTCGTCTGACTTCTTAGACTAGCTCAAGTGTTGCATGATGGTTCTGTTTTCCTGATCATGGACATGTCTATGCCAGCAACTTTGAGGGCACAATGTTAGAAGAGAATTTGTGTTGAATCGACCCAAATTGATGTTATGCTATGAGATACATTCGTCACAAGTTAATGGTTAATAACACAAAGATGGTTAATGTTTGCATGATTCCTTAGACCATGAGAGTATCGAGTTTCTTCATGCTTGCTTCATCAACTTTGGGGTTTGTTAAATGTCATCCGTAAATGGGTGGCTATTACCGCGGCTTACGGGTTCATGTAAAAGTATGTCAAGTAACTTGATAGCTCAAGATTGGGATTTGCTCCTTTGACGATGGAGAGATATATATGGGCCCTCTCAGTGTTACGGTATCCATCATCGTCTGGCTAGACACTTTGTGATTTGATCACGGAGATGCTGGAACACGGTAACGAGAAAAGAGAACAATAATGGTAACGAGGTAAATGGCATAGTGGACAAGTTGTTGATCCACCGGGATGCCAACGTGTCTCACCTCGGGTATTTGTAACATATCGCGAAGTAACAGGAATAGCTCACGGCAACTGGAGGTTCACTCGAATATTCATTCGTGTGGGTATAGGGGTCAATATGGGTGTCCACGGCTCCGATGTTGATCATTGATCGGAAGGGGTTCGGGGTCATGTCTACACTTCACAAAACCTATAGGGTCACACGCTTAAGGGTCATCTATCTGTTGAATGCTAGATAGGGAGTCTAAGAGAAAGTCTCCAGAAAAAGTTTCGGAGTCAGCGGAAAAGTTCTGGAGAGAGAACACCGGAATAGTTTCGGTAAAACTGAAAAATTGCTTCAGGGCATACCATTAGGTCAAATTGGTTTCGGCAAATGCCTGGTAATTCTTGGAGGGTGCCAGAATTGTTCTGGAAACTTTCTAGAATTTTCCGGGATAAGAACCGGAAATGTTCTGGAGCTACCGGAACCGCTGCTTCTTCCTTCCCAGACCCGAAACCACGCCGTCGTCGCCAGCTAGCTCCTGCCATTGCCCAGCCTCCCTAACCCGACCAAAAGTTTTGCCTCGATGCCCTGAAGCTCCTCGACGGAGGAATCGAGCCCGAAAGTCCTCATCATCATTGTCATTGCCGATTCCCTCCATCGGCCGTTGACGAACGACCCCACCAATTCGCCGCCTCCAACACATCTCCGAGCTTGCTGACCACCGAGACACGATCCCCGTGAGCCTCTCTTCCTCTCCCCTCTCTTCCTGCCGTCTCGTGCGTCCCCTAGATAGCATCTCCATCGAAGCCGAAGCTTCTCGGCATCGGTGGCGATGTGGCCATGGCCACAACCACCATGGCCTCCTGTCGAGCTTGACGTCATGCTCGAAGCGTTCCCAAGGTCCGATTGCACCCAGCATATGGTCCTCCCGTGCCCTATAGCCTCGTTGCCGTCGTTGCCCGAGCTCCGACCACCACACAAGTTTTCACCACTGTCGTTTTAGACCTCCCTAGCTCGAGTTGATTGCACCGTTGGACGCGCTCGAGGACTGGCATCTCATAGGGCCAAACCACCGCTCATTCGGTCACCAGAGGGTGATTTCTGAGCACCTCCGCCGCATCTGGCCTTGCTGGCGTTGAGTCGCCGGTGGGTTTGACCCCCCTGACTAGATTTTACTTCTCTGGAGTCAATGGTAGGTGGGGCCAACCCCTGACTTAATTAGGTCAAATAATTTTTGCCCAATTAACTTAATCACCCACTGACTAGTGGGCCTGACCCCTT
Source organism: Hordeum marinum (assembly GCA_022496015.1). Classification (NCBI taxonomy): domain Eukaryota; kingdom Viridiplantae; phylum Streptophyta; class Magnoliopsida; order Poales; family Poaceae; genus Hordeum; species Hordeum marinum. Next base: position 454,502,917 of record CM039678.1, read on the forward strand.
AATGATTTTGATTAGGATTTAACTAAACCTAATTAACACCATGTGTCATTGACATGTGGGTCCAGCCAGTCATGTTTGACCTAGACGAGCCCTGTTGACCCGTGACGTCACCCTGACGTGATGCTGATGCAGTAAAGTATTTCTGTAATTAAAATAATTACTAAACGATTTATTTATTTTAGAAAATGCTTAAAACTTCTAAAAATCATAGAAAACAATCTGTAGCTCACATGAAAATAATTTATATATGAGAAATGATCAAAAAATCCAATGAATCTGTTTATACCATGATCATGTGTATTTGAACAAGTTAACATCACCAAGTAGGACATTTTATGATTAGGGAAATATATGAATTATCATTTGGAGTTGGAATTCAAACTTGTTTGAATTGCATTTCAAATAACTTGGCTAATTATTCCCATAGGCCAATTCAGTACCTTAACTTGTCATGTCATGCATCATGTTTGTCACATTGCATTGAATGTATTCCTTTCTTGTTTTCCGGTGTTTCATCCTTCCTGGTAGATGTGGTTCCGACATTGTGATTGCTGACATCAATGAAGAGAAGTAATATCTTCCGAACTGTCAGGTAAGCAAACCCCCTCGAGCATACTGATATGAACCCACTCTCTCGCTCGTGCTCTCTTTTACTGCATTATGACAACAACGATTCAACTATTACATGCCATCAGTAGCTGAACCCATTCCTTTGCATGAGCTATCTTTGCCATAGTAAATAGTTGAAACCACTTAGCATGAGTAGAAACTTCTTGAGCCTTGTTGTGCTTACTCATCCATGCTTGCTTACTTACTGTGTCTGCTATGCTTAGGGTCATGTCATGTCGGGTCCGATCCATCTCGGCGATGAATCAGAATGGCAGTGTTCATGTCCTACTGTGTCAGAGCTAAGTGTGTGAACACGATTTGGTAAAGGTAGCGATGAGAGGCCATGTAGGAGTACATGACGGGTTGTCTCATTGGGACCGTACTTAAGAACTGAGTTCTATGTATGTTATCCAAGACAAGATAGTACCGCACATTGGGATACTTAATTGACCCTCTCGGCTTATCAATCGCCTAGATCCCTGTCCAGGAGTTGCAACTAGTTTCTGGTGTTTGTAGGAAAAGTGTTGGTGGCCGTGCATAGCACTGCCCGACGAGGTGGGTTGTGATGTGGTATAGGCACAATGGCACGGTGTACCAAGTGGCAGCCGAACGGTGGGCTTGGGAACCCTGTGCACATCGTTTGAGGCCGTAGCGGAAACTTCGGTCGGACTTCCGTGTAGGTTCAGTCTCAAATAGGCGATAAACCTGGACTAGGGTCTTGTGTGATTGACGGTCGCGGCTGACTCCCTCCCTGGGCTTCCGCTTGAAGGTTGTTGAGGTGCCTTTTTCATGCACATGGTGATAAGTGGCGGGAGCGTGTGTGAAGAAGTACACCCCTGCAGGGTTATGAATCTATTCGAATAGCCGCATCCTCGGATATGGACTACTTGGAGAACTTATGTGGTTCATAGAAAATTGAAGTGGATACTCTAAAATACGCAAGATAAGTGTGAGTGCTATGGATGGCCTTCTTGTAGGGAGATGGGAGTGGATCCATAGTGGTGTATTGGTTGGTGAATATGTGGACTCATGTGCGCTGTCCCACCTCAATGAAAGTACTTGTAGTCGTAGTACAAGTTAGCCAAGAGTCAAAGCTGGCTTGCTGCAATAAACTCCACAACCCCCCTTCATTGATACTGGTGCATATGTAGTTAGGTCTAATATAAGTCTTGCTGAGTACCTTTGCACTCATGTTTGCTTAATTTATGTTGTGCAGAAGAGACATCAGTCTCATTGCTGATCCTTACACCGTGAAGTTTGATGTTGACCGGATTAGCTTGGGAATCCTAGACAGAGGTCTGGTCCCTTTGGTAGGGTCGTTGTAGCTATTCAGGCTCCTCCAGCCACTTTTGTAGATGTCTGTACCCAGACATGTTTAACTTCCGCTTGTTTGTTTGAATGCTCTGAATGTTGGGTCTTGTGACCCCTGCTTGTAATATCTTATTGTGTTGGCTCTTCCAAGCCTTCTAAATAAATGTTGTAATGTTGTATGGTTATGTTGTGATGCCAAAGTTGTATCTATGCATATCGGGCATGTCATGGGTATGTGTGACGTGCAACGGTATGTATGGGATTCGATGTTGGAAATATGCCCTAGAGGCAATAATAAAATGGTTATTATTGTATTTCCTAGTTCATGATAATTGTCTATTGTTCATGCTATAATTGTATTAACTGGAAACCGGAATACATGTGTGAATACATAGACCACAACATGTCCCTAGTGAGCCTCTAGTTGACTAGCTCATTGATCAATAGATGGTCACGGTTTCATGACCATGGACATTGGATGTCATTGATAACGGGATCACATCATTAGGAGAATGATGTGATGGACAAAACCCAATCCTAAGCGTAGCACAAGATCGTGTAGTTCGTCTGCTAAAACTTTTCAATGTCAAGTATCGTTTCCTTAGACCATGAGGTTGTGCAACTCCCGGATACCGTAGGAATGCTTTGGGTGTGCCAGCGTCACAACGTAACTGGGTGGCTATAAAGGTGCACTACGGGTATCTCCGAACGTGTCTGTTGGGTTGGCACGAATCGAGACTGGGATTTGTCACTCCGTGTGATGGAGAGGTATCTCTGGGCCCACTCGGTGAGACATCATCATAATGAGCTCAATGTGACTAAGGAGTTAGCCACTGGATGATGTGTTACGAAACGAGTAAAGAGACTTGCCGGTAACGAGATTGAACAAGGTATAGAGATACCGACGATCGAATCTCGGGCAAGTATCATACCGATAAACAAAGGGAATTGTATACGGGATTGATTGAATCCCCGACATCGTGGTTCATCCGATGAGATCATCATGGAGAATGTGGGAGCCAACATGGGTATCCAGATCTCGTTGTTGGTTATTAACCAGAGAGGTGTCTCGGTCATGTCTACGTGTCTCCCGAACCCGTAGGTCTACATACTTAAGGTTCAATGACGCTAGGGTTATAGGGAAATGGTATATGTTATTACCGAAGGTTGTCTGGAGTCCCGTATGAGATCTCGGACGTCACGAGGAGCTCCGGAATGGTCCGGAGGTAAAGATTGATATATAGGAAGTCCAGTTTTGGTCACCGGAAAGTTTTCGGGCTCATCGGTAGTGTACCGGGAGTGCCGGGAGGGTGCCGGAGGACCCTCGGGAGGGGTGTGAAGACCATAGGACTTTGTGGGCACTTAGAGGAGGTGTACCAGACCTTATTGGGCTGGCCAAGACCTTCTAGAAAGTCCCATGCGGCTAGAGATCAAGAGATAGGGCTGAAAAGATTTAAAAGGAGGAGATCCACCTCCCTTGTGGGAGGTGGACTCTCCCCCTAGTTCGGCCGAACCTCTCCTCCTTGGAGGAGGGGCCAAGGCAGCCCTCCCTCTCCCTCCTCCTATATATATGCAAGGGTTTGGGCTGATTTGAGACACGACTTCTCTCTCTCTCTCTCGGCGCAGCCCTACCCTTCCTCTTCATCGTTCTCCGTAGCGCTTGGCGAAGCCCTGCCGGAGTCCACGTAGCTCCACCGTCACCATGCCGTCGTGCTGCCGGAGCTCTCCCTCAACCTCTCCTTCCTCCTTGATGGATCAAGGCGTAGGAGACGTCACCGGGCTGCACATGTGTTGAACGCGGAGGCGCCGTTGTTCGGCGCTGAGATCGGAATCCACCGCGATGTGAATCGCTGCGAGTATGACTCCACCAACCGCGTTCTTGTAATGCTTCCGCTTAGCGATCTTCAAAGGTATGAAGATGCGATCTCTCCCCTCTCTTTGCTGGTTTCTCCATAGATAGATCTTGGTAACACGTAGAATTTTTTTATTTACTACTATGTCTCCCAACAGTGGTATCAGAGCTAGGTCTATGCGTAGAATCTTTGCACGAGTAGAAGACAAGTTGTTGTGGGCGTCGATTTTGTTAATATGCTTACCACTACTAGTCTTATCTTGATTCGGCGGTATTGTGGGATGAAGCAGCCGAGACCGACTTTACACGTACGCTTACGTGAGACTTGTTCCACCGCCTGACATGCACTTGTTGCATAAGGTGGCTAGCGGTTGTCTGTATCTCCCACCTTAGTCGGATTGGATTCGATGAAAATGGTCCTTATGAAGGGTAAATAGCAATTGGCATATCACGTTGTGGTTTTTGCGTAGGTAAGAAACGTTCTTGCTAGAAACCTATAGCAGCCACGTAAAAACTTGCAACTACAAATTAGAGGACGTCTAACTTGTTTTTGCAGCATATGCCTTGTGATGTGATATGGCCAAAGAATGTGATGTGATGCATTGTGCTGTATGAGATTGATCATGTTCTTGTAATAGGATTCACGACTTGCATGTCGATGAGTATGACAACCGGCAGGAGCCATAGGAGTTGTCTTATTTTATTGTATGACCTGCGTGTCAATCATAAACGCCATGTAATTACTTTACTTTCTTGCTAAACTTTAGCCATAGTAGTAGAAGTAATAGTTGGCAAGACAACTTCATGAAGACACAATGATGGAGATCATGATGATGGAGATCATGGTGTCATGCCGGTGACAGTGATGATCATGGTGCCCCAAAGATGGAGATCAAAGGAGCAAGATGATATTGGCCATATCATGTCACTATATTGATTGCATGTGATGTTTATCATGTTTACATCTTATTTGCTTAGAACGACAGTAGTAAATAAGATGATCTCTCAATAAAATTTCAAGAGAAGTGTTCACCCTAACTGTGCACCGTTGCTAAGGATCGTCGTTCCGAAGCACCACGTGATGATCGGGTGTGATAGGTTCTAACGTTCGTATACAATGGGTGTAAGCCAGATTTACACACGCGGAACACTTAGGTTGACTTGACGAGCCTAGCATGTACAGACATGGCCTCGGAACACGGAAGACCGAAAGGTCGAACATGTGTCGTATAGAATATACGATCAACATGGAGATGTTCACCATGGATGACTAGTCCGTCTCACGTGATGATCGGACACGGGCTAGTTGACATGGATCATGTGTCACTTAGATGACTAGAGAGATGTCTATCTAAGTGGGAGTTCATTAAATAATTTGATTATGTGAACTTAATTATCATGAACTTAGTCTAAAATTATCTTTACAGTCTATATTGTAGATCCAATGGCCAACGCGAATGTCACCCTCAATTTTAACGCGTTCCTAGAGAAAACCAAGCTGAAAGATGATGGAATCAACTATGCGGACTGGGTCCATAGCTTGAGGATCATCCTCATAGCTTCCAAGAAATTATATGTCCTTGATGCACCACTAGATGACCCACGCCTTCTCCCAGCAGAGCAAGACGTTGCGAACGCTTGGCATTCTCGCTGCGATGATTACTCCCTTGTTTAGTGAGTCATGCTTTACAGTTTAGAACCGGGGCTCCAAAAGTGTTTTGAGCAACACGGAGCATATGAGATGTTCCAAGAGCTAAAACTGGTTTTCCAAGATCATGCCCGGGTCGAGAGATATGACGTCTTTGACAAGTTCTTCAGCTGTAAGATGGAGGAGAATAGTTTTGTCAGTGAGCACGCCCTCAAGATGTCTGGGCTACACAACCGCTTGACTCAGCTAGGAGTTAATCTCCCGGATGACTCGGTCATTGATAGAATCCTCCAGTCGCTTCCACCTAGCTACAAGAGCTTTGTGATGAACTACAACATGCAGGGGATGGAGAAGTCCATTCCTGAGTTGTACTCGATGCTGAAATCAGCGGAGGTCGAGATCAAAAAGGTGCATCAAGTGTTGATGGTGAATAAGACCACTAGTTTCAAGAAAGGCAAGGGTAAGAAGAACTTCAAGAAGGACGGAAAAGCTGTTGCCGCTCCCGGTAAGCAATTTGCTGGGAAGAAGAACAAGCATGGACCCAAGCCTGAGACTGAGTGCTTTTATTGCAAGGGTACCGGTCACTGGAAGCGGAACTGCCCCAAGTACTTAGCGGATAAGAAGGCCGGCAACGTTAAAGGTATATGTGATATACTTGTTATTGATGTGTACCTAACCAGCACTCATAGTAGCTCCTGGGTATTTGATACCGGTGTAGTTGCTCACATTTGTAACTCCAAGCAGGAGCTACGAAATAAGCGGAGGCTGGCAAAGGATGAGGTGACGATTGCGTGTCGGGAATGGTTCCAAGGTCGATGTGATTGCCGTCGGCATGCTACCTCTACATCTACCTTCGGGATTAGTGTTAAACCTTAATAATTGTTATTTAGTACCAGCTTTGAGCATGAACATTGTATCTGGATCTCGCTTGATGCGAGATGGCTACTCATTTAAATATGAGAATAATGGTTGTTCTATTTATATGAGAGAAATGTTTTATGGTCATGCCCCGCTGGTCAATGGTCTATTTTTGATGAATCTCGAACGTGATGTTACACATGTCCATAGTGTGAGTACCAAAAAGTGTAAGGTTGATAACGATAGTTCCACTTACATGTGGCACTGCCGCCTTGGTCATATTGGTGTCAAACGCATGAAGAAGCTCCATACTGATGGACTTTTGGAGTCTCTTGATTTTGAATCATTTGACACGTGCGAACCATGCCTCATGGGCAAGATGACCAAGACTCCGTTCTCCGGAAGAATGGAGCGAGCAACTGACTTGTTGGAAATAATACATGCCGATGTATGCGGTCCAATGAGTGTCGAGGCTCGTGGTGGCTACCGTTATGTTCTCACCCTCACTGATGACTTACGTAGATATGGGTATGTCTACTTAATGAAACATAAGTCTGAAACTTTTGAAAGGTTCAAGGAATTTCAGAGTGAGCTAGAGAATCAACGTGACAGGAAAATAAAGTGCCTACGATCTGATCGTGGCGGAGAATATTTAAGTCACGAGTTTGGCACGCACCTAAGGAGATGCGGAATTGTTTCACAACTCACGCCGCCTGGCACACCTCAGCGAAATGGTGTGTCTGAACATCGTAATCGCACTCTATTAGATATGGTACGATCTATGATGTCTCTTACCGACTTACCGCTATCATTTTGGGGATATGCATTAGAGACTGCCCCATTCACTTTAAATAGGGCACCGCCAAAATCTATTGAGACGACACCGTATGAATTATGGTTTGGAAAGAAACCTAAGCTGTCGTTTCTAAAAGTTTGGGGATGCGATGCTTATGTGAAGAAACTTCAACCTGAGAAGCTCGAACCCAAAGCGAAAAAATGCGTCTTCATAGGATATCCCAAAGAGACTATTGGGTATACCTTCTACCTATGATCCGAGGGCAAAGTCTTTGTTGCCAAGAATGGATCCTTTCTCGAGAAAGAGTTTCTCTCGAAAGAAGTAAGTGGGAGGAAAATAGAACTTGATGAGGTAATTGTACCTCCACTCGAACCGAAGAGTAGCGCAACACAGGAAGTTGTTTCTGTGGAGCCTGCACCAGCTGGAGAGGAAGTTAATGATGATGATCATGAAACTTCAGATCAAGTTACTGTTGAATGTCGAAGGTCCACTAGGACACGTTCCGCACCAGAGTGGTACGGCAACCCTGTCCTGGAGATCATGTTGTTGGACAATGATGAACCTTCGAACTATGAAGAAGCAATGGCGGGCTCGGATTCCAACAAATGGCTTGAGGCCATGAAATCCGAGATAGGATCCATGTATGAGAACAAAGTATGGACTTTGGTGGACTTGCCAGATGATAAGTGAGCCATTGAACATAAATGGATCTTTAAGAAGAAGACTGATGCGGATGGTAATGTAACCGTCTATAAGGCTCAGCTTGTCGCTAAGGGTTATCGACAAGCTCAAGGAATTGACTACGATGAGACTTTCTCACCCGTAGCGATGTTGAAGTCTGTCCGAATCATGTTAGCAATTGCCGCATTTTATGATTATGAGATCTGGCAAATGGACGTCAAAACAGCATTCCTTAATGGTTTCCTTAAGGAAGAACTGTATATGATGCAGCCGGAAGGTTTTGTCGATCCTAAAGATGCTAACAAGGTATGCAAGCTCCAACGCTCCATCTATGGGCTGGTGCAAGCATCTCGGAGTTGGAAAATTCGCTTTAATGAAGTGATTAAAGTGTTTGGGTTTGTACAGGTTTATGGAGAACCCCCTGTATTTACAAGAAAGTGAGTGGGAGCTCTGTAGCATTTCTCATATTATATGTGGATGACATACTGATAATGGGAAATGATATGGAACTCTTGGAAAGTATAAAGGCCTACTTGAATAAGTGTTTTTCAATGAAGGACCTTGGAGAAGCTACTTACATATTAGGTATGATGATCTATAGAGATAGATCGAGACACCTCATAGGTCTTTCACAAAGCACATACCTTGAAAAGATATTGAAGAAGTTCAATATGGATTAGTCCAAGAAGGGGTTCTTGCCTGTGTTACAGGGTGTGAGATTCAGTATGACTCAATACCTGACCACGGCAAAGGATAGAGAAGAGATGAGTGTCACCCCCTATGCTTCATCCATAGGCTCTATTATGTATGCCATGCTGTGTACCAGACCTGATGCGAGCCTTGCCATAAGTTTGGTAGGGAGGTACCAAAGTGATCCTGGAGCGGAACACTGGACAACGGTCAAGAATATCCTAAAGTACCTGAAAAGGACAAAGGACATGTTTCTCGTATATGGAGGTGCCGAAGAGCTCATCGTAAAGGGTTACATTGATGCTAGCTTCGACACAGATGCGGACGACTCCAAGTCGCAAACCGGATACATGTATGTTTTGAACGGAGGGACAGTCAGCTGGTGCAGCAGCAAGCAAAGCGTCGTGGTGGCATCTACATGTGAAGCGGAGTACATAGCTTCTTCAGAAGGAGCAAATGAAGGAGTCTAGATGAAGGAGTTTATCACCGGCCTAGGAGTAATTCCAAGTGCGTCGGGCCCGATGACTCTATTCTGTGACAACATTGGACCTATTGCCCTTTCGAAGGAGCCCAGGTTTCATAAGAAGACAAGACACATCAAGCGCCACTTCAACTCCATCCGTGATTACATTCAGGAGGGAGATATAGATATTTGTAAAGTGCATACGGATCTGAATGTCGCAGATCCGTTGACTAAACCTCTCTCACGACCAAAACATGATCAACACCAGAATGCCATGGGTGTACGATTCATCACAATGTAACTAGATTATTAACTCTAGTGCAAGTGGGAGACTGTTGGAAATATGCCCTAGAGGCAATAATAAAATGGTTATTATTGTATTTCCTAGTTCATGATAATTGTCTATTGTTCATGCTATAATTGTATTAACCGGAAACTAGAATACATGTGTGAATACATAGACCACAACATGTCCCTAGTGAGCCTCTAGTTGACTAGCTCATTGATCAATAGGTGGTCATGGTTTCATGACCATGGACATTGGATGTCATTGATAACGGGATCACATCATTAGGAGAATGATGTGATGGACAAGACCCAATCCTAAGTGTAGCACAAGATCGTGTAGTTCGTCTGCTAAAGCTTTTCAATGTCAAGTATCGTTTCCTTAGACCATGAGATTGTGCAACTCCCGGATACCGTAGGAATGCTTTGGGTGTGCCAAACGTCACAACGTAACTGGGTGGCTATAAAGGTGCACTACGGGTATCTCCGAAAGTGTCTGTTGGGTTGGCACGAATTAAGACTGGGATTTGTCACTCCGTGTGACGGAGAGGTATCTCTGGGCCCACTCGGTGAGACATCATCATAATGAGCTCAATGTTACTAAGGAGTTAGCCACGAGATGATGTGTTATGGAACGAGTAAAGAGACTTGCCGGTAACGATATTGAACAAGGTATAGAGATACCGACGATCGAATCACGGGCAAGTATCATACCGATAGACAAAGGGAATTGTATACGGGATTGATTGAATCCCCGACATCGTGGTTCATCCGATGAGATCATCATGGAGAATGTGGGAGCCAACATGGGTATCCAGATCCCGCTGTTGGTTATTGACCGGAGAGGTGTCTCGGTCATGTCTACGTGTCTCCCGAACCCTTAAGGTTCGATGATGCTAGGGTTATAGGGAAATGGTATACGTGATTACCGAAGGTTGTCCGGAGTCCCATATGAGTTCCCGGACGTCACGAGGAGCTCCGGAATGGTCCGAAGGTAAAGATTGATATATAGGAAGTCCAGTTTTGGTCACCGGAAAGTTTTTGGGCTCATCGGTAGTGTACCGGGAGTGCCAGGAGGGTGCCGGAGGATCCCCGGGAGGGGTGTGACGACCATAGGACTTTGTGGGCCCTTAGAGGAGGTGTAGCAGCCCTTATTGGGCTGGCCAAGACCTTCTAGAAAGGCCCATGTGGCTGGAGATCAAGAGATAGGGCTGAAAAGATTTAAAAGGAGGAGATCCACCTCCCTTGTGGGAGGTGGACTCTCCCCCTAGTTAGGCCGAACCTCTCCTCCTTGGAGGAGGGGCCAAGGAAACCCTCCCTCTCCCTCCTCCTATATAAATTCAAGGGTTTGGGCTGATTTGAGACATGACTTCTCTCTCTCGGCGCAGCCCTACCCTTCCTCTTCCTCGTTCTCTGTAGCGCTTGGCGAAGCCCTGTCGGAGTCCATGTAGCTCCACCGTCACCACACCGTCGTGCTGCCGGAGCTCTCCCTCAACCTCTCCTTCCTCCTTGCTGGATCAAGGCATAGGAGACATCACCGGGCTGCATGTGTTTTGAATGTGGAGGCGCTGTTGTTCGGCGCTGAGATCGGAATCCATCGCGATCTGAATCGCTACGAGTACGACTCCACCAACCGCGTTCTTGTAACGCTTCCGCTTAGCGATCTTCAAAGGTATGAAGATGCAATCTCTCCCCTCTCATTGCTGGTTTCTCCATAGATAGATCTTCGTGACACGTAGAATTTTTTTTGATTGACTACTACGTCTCCCAACATTCGACACCTAGTTGTGTGCCTTTAGTAGTACTGTATACGGTGAAATGCCTCTTTGTGCTTCCACCGAGCCTTGGTAGCTTGCTACTGCTACGGACACATTGATTGACCGGCGTGTATCCTTCTTGACTGCTGTGTCTGTCCTTTCGGGGAAATGTCTCGCAGTGTAATGGAGTCCCTGTAGCCTAGTACGACTCGTCTACGTGCAGTGATGACATTTATGTCCCACGGTGTAATGGAGTCCTTGTAGCTTGCTATGACTCATCTACACACGCTAGAGATCGACACCTGCATTGCTGGGTTATGTATGCCTGTCCCTGTATGGATGTGCCACCTAGGTTCTATGACTAGTCATGCCAGCCCGGGTTCTTTGATATTTGAATGCTAGCAACACATTCACATACGTGATGTCCCGGCCCAAGTAAGGTGGCAGCCGTGGACATAACCGTGGGTGAGGCCGCAAAGTGATGTCATGTGGTACAAGCTGGATTATTATGGCTTAGGATCAGGGTCCTGACACCAGAAGGCACCCCAGGGAGGCCAACCGGCAGGTGTTCGACCAGTCGTCATTAGTAGCATTTATGGCGTACATTATCAGTAATGTATGCCTTTATCCCCACGATCGAACCCTTGGATGCCTGACATTCATGAGGGTAGCGCACACTATATAAGCCGCCCTCCCCTCTGGCACAAGGGTTCACACCTCCTGTAACACATACTTTCCACACGACAAGAGCTCCCGAGCACTGAGACGTAGGGTTGTTACCTCCACGAGAGGGGCTTGAACTCATACATCTATGTGTACATCCTCACCGTAGCTAGGACCCTACCCTCTCCTTTCGTACCCCTATCTTATACTTTCATACTCATTACCACGACAGTTGGCGCCCACCATGGGCAGGCGTTTAAGCGACTTCCGGCAAGGTTGCATTTTCCCCCTTTGTCATGTCTTCCGGTGGTGGTTTGTTCCCGGGCCACGAGATCCATCTCGGATCGCTCACCTTCATCGTCGATGATTCGACATGGCTCCAGGAGGCGCATGTAGATGTCGAGGCGCTCCCGATCTGCGGTGCGGCGCACTTTCGCGCGAGCTCCTATGGTGTTCTTCTATGGTAGTTGTTCGGCGTTATTCGTTGCCACAAGCGATCCGGTCGCTCACGGCTCCAGCGCCGGGTGAGGCATGTGGCGGCTCGCCAAGTTTTGTCTCCACAGATTGTGGCAATTGAGCCTGCCGAGTCACTTCATGGCGTGTTCGACTCGGAGTCAGATCAATCTGATGTTCCCTCCGAGTGTGAGAGCTGTGATCATGCGGTGGAGGTTCTTATGGCCGGTTCACATCAGAGCCCGCCACCTGGCTTCGGCCGCGGCAGGTGCGAGGCTGGTGGAGCGTCGAATGATCAGCAACATCGGGATGAATAGATCCTCCATACGCCCATCATCGGTGTGACTGCTGAGGCCCAAGCCTTGGAGGCCACACGCATTCGGCTCGAAGAGCTTCAGAAGGAACTCGACGAGCACGCTCGCCAGCGTCCACCGCTTCCCAGTCGATGTCCGCGACAGCTGTTTTCGAGTTTTTCTCAAAACAATGTTGAGGTATACCGCACTCTAGTTTTAAATGTTGCAGCCGCGGCTAGGATCGTAGATTCCATTCAACCGTCATGTTCAGAGGCTGGTAGAGGTTTGCTCCAGATCCGAGCGTTGCTTGATGCAGCGCAGTGCCAGAACTCAGTTGTTTCTCTGTCGTGCAATAGATTGCACAACAATTTACCAAAGGCGGACACGGTTCAGTCAACACACAGTCCTGGGTCACCTTTGCATCACAGAGGTGGAGGTTATCATGAAGATCAGTATCGAGATCAGGGACAAGATCAGTTTCACCATGATGACCACCATTGAGTGCTCACTCCTCCACGGTGTGGTTCGTATGTGCCTCGACACCATGACGATAAGCGCCCATTCGGTGATGAGTGGAACCCAGGGTTTGATGGAAGAGAGGTCCTCACCCAGAGGCGGATCGACAGAGGCAGAGCCCATAGAGATGGTTATGATAGAGATTACCCAAGCGGTAGCGATGCCGTTATTTCTGGCCCCGAGTGTTTTAGAAGAGCCATTCGTTCTGCAGAGATTCCCCCCAACTCTAGGTTTGCAGCTAGGATAAGCAAGTTTTCTGGCGAGTCAAAGCCGGAAACATGGTTGGATGACTACCGAGTGGCTGTCCAGATTGGTGGAGGCAATGACTACATAACAATGAAGCATTTGTCCTTGATGTTGGATGGTTCGGCCCGAGCGTGGCTAAATCATTTGGCTCCTTCTAGCTTCCACTGCTGGGAGGATCTTGCTCGAGTGTTTATTAGAATGTTCAAGGGCACCTGAAAGTTTCTTGCTGGTTTGATTGATTTACAACATTGTGTTGAGAAGCCCAATGAGTCCTTGCGAGATTACATTCGGTGTCGGTCCACTTTGCATCATACAGTGGAGAATCTATCCGAGCATCAGGCTGTTTGTGCTTTCCTTGCGAGATCACTCGGTCAGATTGCATTGGATGTGGTGTTCGCACTGATAAAAAATTTCTTAAAGATAAATTGACGTTTGAAGTCGTGGACTTCCAGAGCGCATACCACACCATCCTTGGTCAACCAGCTTTATGCCCGTTTCATGGCCCGTCCATGTTACGTGTATCTCAAATTGAAGATGCCTGGGCCCACAGGTGTGATCACAGTCATTGGCAATCGATAGAGGGCTGAGGAGTGCCTTCAGCAGGGCTCCAAAATTGCTGATCATCAGATGGCTATGGTCAAGTTGGAAGAGTACAAGAAGAGCGCTGACCCTACTAATTTGCTATGTGCTATGAAGCCTGCTTCTTAGTCAACATTCTAGTCGACAAGCGAAGTGAAGAAGGTGCACATTCACCTAACAGATCCTAGTGTTGCCCTGACCAACATATCCATGACACTCAACAGCAAATAGGAAGCCGAGATCATCTAGTTCCTCTGTTAGAACTAGGACATCTTCGCATGGAAGCCTGCTGACATGCCGGGGGTTCCCAGGGAGCTGGCTGAGCACCGACTGAGAGTCGACCCGAAGGCCAAGCCTGTGAAAGAGGATTTGCGTCGGTCGGCAACAGAGAAGCAGAAGGCAATCGGCAAGGAAGTGGCTCACCTCTTGGCGGCTAAGTTCATACGCGAGATTTACCACTCCGAGTGGTTCTCGAACATAGTCATGGTCCCCAAGAAGGACAAGTCACTCTGCATGTGTATTGACTTCAAACATATCAATCGGGTCTGCCTGAAAGATCATTTCCCGCTCCCCCGCATCGATCAGATTGTTGACTCGACTGCGGGGTCTGAGTGTTTATCTTTTCTTGATGCATACTCCGGCTACCATCAGATCCATTTCTTTGGTCCGGATGAAATCAAGACAACTTCATCACCCCTTTCAGGTGTTTCTGCTATATCACCATGCCTTTTGGTTTGAAGAATGCTGGTGCTACTTTCATGCGCATGATTAAAAAAATGCCTACTTGATCAGATCCCTCGGAATGTTGAAGCTTACATGGACGATATTGTCGTCAAGTCTTGCAAAGGTTCCGACCTGCTGACTGACTTGGCTGAGACATTCGCCAATCTGAGGAGGTATGATATCAAGTTGATTCTGTCTAAGTGAACTTTTGGTGTTCTTGGTGGAAAGTTACTCGGTTTCTAGTTTTCGAACGAGGAATCGACGTCAATCCTAAGAAGATCAATGCCATTACCCGAATGAAAAGCCCTGTGCGAGTGCATGATGTTCAGAAGCTCATAGGTTGCCTGGCGCGTTGAGTCAATTCATTTCTCGTCTCGGTGAGAAGGCATTGCCTTTGTACCGACTAATGAAGAAGTCTGATACGTTCGAGTGGACTCCAGACACCGAAGAAACTTTTGTCGAGATCAAAGCCCTGCTTTCCACCCAGCCGGTGCTTGCTGCTCCGCACAACAAACAGCCCTTGCTCCTGTACATTGCGGCCACTAATCAGATCGTCTGTATAGTTCTCACAGTCGAGAGGGAAGAAGAAGGCAAGGCTTATAAGGTCCAACATCCACTCTACTACATTTCTGAAGTATTGACCCCTTTGAAGCAAAGGTACCTACATTACCAGAAGCTTGTCTATGGTATTTATCTGTCAGCAAAGAAGGTGGCGCACTACTTTTAGGATCACTCAATTTCAGTCATCAGCGATGCTCCGTTGTCTGAGATTCTCAACAATCGAGATGCAACTGGTCGAGTGGCCAAATGGGCTATCGAGCTCCTCTACTTTGACATCAAGTTCGAAGCTAAAAAGGCGATCAAGTCTCACGCACTTGCTGATTTCTTGGCCAAGTGGGTTGAACAACAACAGCCAATCCAAATCCAGTCGGCGCATTGGACAATGTTCTTTGATGGCTCGAAAATGCTGAATGGGTCCGGTGCTGGCATAGTTTTGGTGTCCCCAAAAGGCGACAAACTCAGTTATGTCCTGCAAATTCACTTTGATTCCTCCAACAATGAAGCAGAATACAAAGCACTTTTATATGGGTTGTGTATGGCCATCTCACTCGGCGTCAAGCGCTTGATGGTTTACGGTGACTCTAATTTGGTGGTCAATCAAGTGATGACAAAATGGGATGTCAGGAGCCTTGCCATGAATGGTATTGCAATGTAGTAAGAAAGCTTGAGAAGAAGTTTGAAGGTTTGGAACTCCACCATGTTCCCCGAGTGAAGAATCAGGCAACTGATGAGCTAGCAAAGATTGGATCCACTCGGAAGCTTGTCCCCAGCAATGTGTTTCTAGAACACCTACATTCCCCTTCGGTGCAGGAGGATCCCTTCACTGAAGAGCCCCCGCAAGCTATAAGCGCCTCTACTCCGACTGGAGTTGATGTTCTGGCGGTCATAGATCTTGTCATGGAGATTCTGGTCATCACGCTCGACTGGACTGTGCCTTATATTGCGTATATCCTGAGGCAAGAACTCCCAGAGGACGAAGCTGAAGCTCGACAGATTATTCGCAGATCCAAGGCCTTCACTGTGATGGATGATCAACTCTACAGAGAAAGTGTAACTGGTGTGACAGAGCGGTGCATCTCTCCTGAAGAAGGTCCAATGATCCTGGAAGACATCCACTTGGGGACTTGCGGTCATCATGCGTCCTCCTGGACGATTGTGCAACAGATCCACTCGGGGACCCAAAGCATACCGAGTTAATTTCTTCTGACCGCGTGGTAATGAGATGGCCAAGGACATCGTTGATCACTGCGAAGGGTGCTAGTTCTACTCAAACTTGTCACACAAGCCTGCATCTGCTTTGAAGACTATTCCACTCATCTCGCCGTTTACTATCTGGGGTTTGGATATGGTTGGTCCGTTTCGGACAGGACAGAGTGGATTTACTCATTTGCTTGTTACAGTCGACAAATTTACGAAATGGATTGAGGTCAAACCTATAAAGAAACTAAACTATCGCATTGCGATCAAATTCATTAGAAGATAATCTTCCGATATGGAGTTCCCCATAGTATTATCACAGACAATGGCTCAAACTTCGACTCGGAAGAGTTCAGACACTTCTGCTTCTCCCAAGGCACTCGGGTGGATTATGCATCTGTTGCACACCCTCAAACTAATGGTCAAGCCAAGCGAGCCAATGGCCTCATCCTCCAAGGGATGAAGCCTCGACTCATGCGAGATCTAGAACATGCAGCTCGAGCCTGGGTGTCTGAGTTGCCATTTGTTCTATGGGGTTTGAGAACAACTCCCAATCGGTCATCTAGACACAATCCTTTCTTCTTGGTGTATGGAGCTGAAGCTATTCTGCCGAGTGATCTCCTGCACAATTCCCCTCGGGTAGATCTCTACTCTGAGGCTGAAGCGGAACAAGCACACCAGGGCAACGTGGATCTCTTGGAAGAGGAGTGCGAGATGGCTTCGATTCGGTCGACTATGTATCAGTAAGACTTGTGTCACTTTCATGCAAAACATGTCAAGAGTCAGTCATTTCATGAAGGAGATCTGGTGCTCCGAGTGGATCAACAATGACCTCACAAGCTCGTGGGAACGTCCCTTCGTCATCATCAAAGTATTGAGGAACGGAGCCTACCTCCTCTACAACCTCAAGAAGAAAATCGACGAGCCGTAGGCTTGGAACGCAGATCTACTTCGACGCTTCTATACTTGAAGACAGAGCTATTTTGATGTAATAAAAGTATTCCAGACAATGTCGTTTATGCAAGTATTGACTTCCATAGTCTTTTGTCGATTCTGATCGCACAATCCTACATTTGGGAACACTCCGGGTGACGAGCAATCCTCTCACTCGGGGGCTTAGTTGTGAACCAGTTTTCGTCTAAATTAAAAACCTTTCTGAGTGGATGGCAGTCCATTCACTCGGAGACTTAGCTACGAACCAACCTTCATCTAAGTTCAAAAACTTCTCCAAGTGACGAGCGTTCCTCTCACTCGGGGGCTTAGCTGAGCTTTCGCCTAAGTTAAAAACCTTTCCGAGTGGATTGCAGTCCATTCACTCGAAGACTTAGCTATGAACCAGACTTCATCTAAGTTCAAAAACTTCTGTGAGTGACGAGCGATCCTCTTACTCGGGTGCTTAGCTGCGAACGAGCTTTCGCCTAAGTTAAAAACCTTTCCGAGTGGATAGCAGTCCATTCACTTGGAGACTTAGCTACGAACCAGCCTTCGTCTAAGTTCAAAAACTTCTCCGAGTGACGAGCAATCCTCTCACTCGGGGGCTTAGCTGCGAACCAGCTTTTGCCTAAGTTAAAAACCTTTCCGAGTGGATAGCAGTCCATTCACTCGGAGACTTAGCTATGAACCAGCCTTTGTCTAAGTTCAAAAACTTCTCCGAGCGACGAGCGGTCCTCTCACTCAGGGATTTAGCTACGAACCAGCTTTCGTGTAAGTTAAAATCTCTACCCAAGTGATGAATATTCTTCTCACTTGGACAAATCACTCCATTGAGGAGCAAAAAAAATCCAGTCAAACAAATGATTGAAAGAAAGGTGCAGATAAATCCAAAAGTCCCAGCGCGAATAAAGGTTGTATGCGCAAACAAAGGTACTCAGGCTTAAGGCGTGAATGAAGTTTTAAGGCGGTTACATCTCCACTCGGCATTCCGAGGCGAATAAAGTTTTTTAACTGCAAGCAAAGTTTTTTTAAGCATCATTGGGACTTGCTGGCTTGACAAAGGTATCAGTGGGACTTGCTGGCTTGACAAAGGTGTCCAAGTCGATCCCATCAGCGATCCGAGTGGCTGCGTCAATGAAGGTCTCCATGAAGTCTTCGAACTGAAGTTTCTTCGTGTTAATCACCTGGAGAGCCTTCAGCTTGTCCTCTCTCGCTTCCTTGCAATGGACCCTGACGAGCGAGAGCGCTACGTCAGCCCCACAACGAGCAGCTGACTTCTTCTGTGCTTGCACTCGGCCAGGAATTTCATTGAGGCGGGTCATCATTGACTCGAGGTCAGTCTGGAGGGTGTCTACAGGCCACAATTCCTTACCAATATTCTCCAACATAGCCTTCAGTCGAATGATGTATGCTTGAACACTCTGGAGACGGACATTTAGGCGGAACATGTTCATGGCCACAACATCTCCAATGGGCGACTTGGTGGGATCCAAATTTGTTTCGATCTCTTCGGTCTCTTTTTCAAAGTCTTGGCAGAATTCTACATGGAGGAAGGAATAGAAAAGTGGTCACATTACTGGCTTATGGGAATTAAGGAAGTCCACTCGACAAGGAAAGTTACCGTCGAGCATAAGGAACATATTTTTCGCAAAATCTCCCAAGTGCTTCTCCAGACCATTACTCCTCCTGGTCAGCTGTTCGGCCTTCTTGTTCCAGTCGGCCCGTTCCTGCTTTAGTTTGGAGTTTTCTTCCTCTAGCTTCTTGGCTGTGGCAAGTTTCTTCTCGGTAGCTTCAGTCTTCTCCCTCGCCACCTTTTGAGCTTCAATGAGTGCCTTGTCCTTGTCCTCCAGTGCTTTCTTCATGGTATCTAAATAAACAACATTGTTGAGACGCGCTTGGAGTCGATGATTCTCATCATGCATGTCTATGCGAGTGAAGACACTCGGTTCAAAGGATGGAAGAGGAAAGTAGCAGTGCAGTTGGTTGATAGAAATTACCTCTTAGGGTCCTCAACTCAGTCTATGCATGCTCTAGGTTGTTCTTGGAGACTCCCAGATCCACTTTAAGCTGGTTCCTCTCCTTCTCCAGGTCTTTGTACTAGGTGCCAAGTTCACAAGCTCTCTGAAATCAACAAAAAGTAATTCAGTCAACATGATTTTTCCTCCGCTTCCGAGTGGAAAGGATCAAGCACAACCGAATGGTTAGCGGCCCTCCGCCCCACCCCACACCCCTGAAAAAGTGTCATATCATGGTTGATGGAAATTATGTCCATGAAACCAGGATCATATCATGGTTGATGGAAATAATATCCATGAAACCTACAACGTAGTTCCGACCTCTCTATACCTAGGGTAAGCATTCGGAGGTGGAAGTACTAAAGCTAAAGACACAATCGACAAACCAAGTGATAAGCGTACTCCGTGTACGACAAAGGACCCTGAGTCCATGTTCTTCAGACTACTGCTCATCGCCAGCGATCAACAATAGTCTCGGGGACTACACCCAGTCGGTGCACTAAGCGTGCCCCCACTGGATATGAAACCACTCGACCATGTCCGACCTATCCGAGCAAAATATTTTTCCTAATAGACCCCCGCCGGTGCTAGCACTCGACGGCGGTCTTGGGGACTACACCCAGTGGGTGCACTCAGTGTGCCCCCACTGGATTTCATCACTCGACCGGTCGAGTGACACAAAAAAAGTGCGCAAGCATGCAAACGTTGTCTCTATTAAGACCCCAGTCGGTGCAAGCACTCGACGACGGTCTCGGGGACTACACCCACTGGGTGCACTCAGTGTGCCCCCACTGGACCTGCTATCACTCGACCTGTCGAGCGATTGTCAAAACAATTCTAAGACCCCTGCCGATGTCAACACCATTCGACAGTGATCTCGGGGACTACACCCAGTGGGTGCACTCAGCGTGCCCCCACTGGACCTATTTCCACTCAACTAAGACCTGATCTACTCAAGAGGAAAACAACCAAGTTTTCTTCAAAAGGAAAACACCCATTGGGTGTGTAATCAAGAATGATTGGAATTAAATCGGCAACGAACTTACAATCGCACTTACTCAGACATTGGAGCAAAGCGCCGAGCTGGCATCAGAAGCCAACTTGCTGGCCTCGTACGCCTCCTTTGTATGCAACATCATCTGCTCAACTTGGATCATGACTTCCTTGGCAGCTCTGGTCTGGTCCTTTGGGACGCGATGCATAGGAAAGGCAGTCATCGGGGGAGTCGATGCTGTGGTTGGTGCAGCCGAAGTCGCTTGAGGCTACCCGATTGTCTCAGAAGCCACAATGGTCGAAGCAACAAGTAGGGCACTCGAGAGCGGTGTTGCAAGTTCAGTTCTGACCTGGGACGAATCGCCGAGCTCTTGGGTCGTTGCGCCAGTCGACTTACGAGGCGTCTACCTTGATGGCGTTCTTTGTGTGCGTACCCTTGATGGCTCGTCGTCGTCCTCCAGCTGGATGATTTCTAAAATTTCGAGTCGACAATATGGATTATTCAATCGACGAATCATTCCCAAAATGGAACAGAGTGAAAATTTGTTATACCGCGCTGAGAGGTAGCCGCATCAGCAGTATCTATGTCCATGGGCTCTCCTTCGTCCCGTCGAGGCGATGTTACCGAGGTAGCAGCTCTGGCGAACAAATCCCACTCGGTCAGCAAAGATTGGAAGTTCCACAACAACAAAGGAAAAACAAAGCGAAAACTCACGTTGAGACAATAGGTACATCAATCTTCATACGGGGCAAAGCCTTCCGAGGTTTCGGCATGTCATACTTGGGCTACTTGGCGGCCCGTTCACTCAACTCAACTATCGAGGCTTAGTCCCGCTTCGGGTTCCTGCTACTCGACGCCAAGGTCTTGCTTGGGGCAGCCACGGGTTCCTGACCCTGCTTGGAGCGATGCTCAGAGCGCGGAGGAGATTCGACTTCTTCTTCGTCCTAGCCCAAGTCCTCGTATTCATCCTCACTATCGCCAGCATAATCAAAATCCACGCTGCCACCCTTGCCCCCCCTCTGTCTTCGGGCTGATTTCCATTCGGCACAGACAAGTGCAGGTTCGTCAATTCCTGCAAAATTCAAATAGTAAAGTCAGTCGACCAATGCAACCAACCACTTAAAAAAATGTCAAAGCATTCAACAAAGGAGTCACTTACCAGATTTGGTGGTGGGTTCTTAGTAGAGAAGGGCTTGATTCGTTTGGCTCCTAGAGGATTGTCGCAGACTCTAGTGATGCTCCGAAGCCACTGTGCAACAATCTCATCCGACACCTCTTCTGGGTGCATCCGACTGGTGTCTTCAGGGTCAGAGTAGTGCCACATGGCGTGGTCCCTCGCTTGAAGAGGCTAGATGCGTCGACCGAGGAATGTCTCTTGCAGATCCATGCCAGTTACTCCGCCATGAACTAGGGCCACTACAGCGTTAACTAAGATCCACACTTTAATTTTCTCTCCCTCTAACACTAACAATGATTTGGGAGTGGTGGGTCGATCTGGTGTGAAGGGGGAAAGACCAGTCGACATATTTGGAGAAGCAACATCCTTACAGTAGAACCATGTCGACTGTCGTGGGAATGAGTCTGAAAATAGAAGATAGGGGTGTGAAAGGATAGGACAGAGTCCTAGCTACGACGAGGGTGTACACACAGATGTATGAGTTCAGGCCCCTCCCGTGGAGGTAACAACCCTACGTCTTAGTGCTCGGGAGCTCTTGCCGTGTGGATAGTAAGTGTTACAGGAGGTGCGAACCCTTGTGCCAGAGGGGAGGGGTGGCTTATATAGAGTACACTGCCCCTCATAAGTGCGAGGTATCCAAGGGTTCGATCGTGGGATTAAAGACATACATTACTGGTAACATACACAATAAATGCTACTAATGATGACTGGCTGAACGCCTGCCTGTTGGCTTCCCTGGAGTGCCTTCTGGTCTTCTAGTGTCGACTGGTAGCAAGGTCGTCCGAGTGACAGGAGACTGAGAGTGGAGGGAGAAGCCTCCGAGTGGATTAATTTTCGAGTGACTTGAGCGCCGTAGTGAATCCAGTCGGAATCTCTCTTGTAATCTTCAAGTCCTCCAATATAGTGTCCTTAGGTAGGGTATGTAGGTCAGGCCTAGGATCCTTCATTACGTACATATCCTCGTCATTAGCCCCCAAATGGATGGGGTTCGAGTGAGAAAAGGGAATCGATGCCATCTCTGATAAGGCACCAAAATTCTGACTGCACTTTGGGGCTTCAAGGAAATCTGCGGCGATTGAAATCTTTGTCATTCACCCTGATTGATTCTACCTTGATAAATGTCTGAATGAATTTAAGCATCATATATGTTCCGAGTGAACCATCAGGATCTTTTGACGCGATGGGTCGCTCTGCCAGGCCCGGATTTCATGGGATTCGAATGCCACTTGGGAAGCGCACGCTGCGTGGAGATGTCGCAACGACTGGGGCAAGTGGGAGCGCAACGCCTCGATAACCACGCTAGCCATTACGCCACACTTATCGCGAGTTCTGCGGCGGAGATATCCGGAGATTTAGCGGGCCCGCGGGTCAGTTACTCACTCGGCTGATATAAAACTTCACCGCACTGCGGGTAGCACAATATTCTGTTGGGGAACATCGCATGGGAAACAAAAATTTTCCTACGCACACGCAAACCTATCCATGGTGATGAGCATCTACGAGAGGGAGAGTGGATCTACATACCCTTGTATATCGCTAAGCGGGAAGCGTTAAGAAACGCGGTTGGTGTAGTCGAACATCTTCGCGATCCAAATCGCCGAGCGTCCCGCGATCTCATCACGATCCGTCCCGCGATCCAATCACGATCCGTCCCGTGAACTCATCACGATTCGTCCCGCGATCTCATCACGATCTGTCTCACGATCTTGATCACGATCTGTCCCGCGAACTCATCACGATCCGTTCCGCGATCTCATCACGAACTGTCTCGCGATCTCGGTCACGGTCCTTCCGATCTAGCGCCGAACGGACGGCACCTCCGCGTTCAGCACACGTGCAGCTTGATGACGATCTCCACCGTCTCGATCCAGCGAGAGGAGGTGGAGAGGAGAGAGAGTTCACCGGCAGCGTGACGGCGCTCCGGTGATGGTGGTGGAGTGATTCCGGCAGGGCTTCGCCTAAGCGCTGTGGAAAACCGATCAAGAGGAGAAACTGTGCACCGGTGAAACGGGTAGCACGTGGCCAGAAATTCTGTCCAAAAACCACCCAATCCACTAGTATATATAGGAGGAGAGGAGAGGAGAGGCAGCCAAGGCCTTTGGGTCGGCCGAAATAGGAGGTGGGAGCAATCCTACTTCACCTCCAATCCTAGTTGGAGTAGGATTGCCTCCTATTGGCTGATTTTCCACTTTTTTGCTTTAGGACTTTCTCTCCTGCGCCATGGGCCTTTGTGATTGTTTTCCCATACCACTAAGGGCTGGTTATTATTCTCCCACAGCACATGGACCTCTTGGGGTCGAAATACCCCTCCCGGAGGTCCTCCGGTACACTACCGGCACTCCCGGTACAATATCGATACTCCCGGTACACTACCGATGAGCCCGAAACTTTTCCGGAAACCAAACTGGGACTTCCTATATATGAATCTTTACCTCTGGACCATTCCGGAGCTCCTCGTGACGTCCGGGATCTCATCCGGGACTCCGAACAACCTTCGATCACCACCATACATAACTCTACACTACCGAAACATCACCGAACCTTAAGTGTGTAGACCCTGCGGGTTCGAGAACTATGTAGATATGACCGAGACACCTCTACGGTCAATATCCAATGGTGGGACCTCGACTTCCACATTGGTTCCTACATATTCTACGAAGATCTTTATCGGTCGAACCTCTATGTCAAGGATTCAGTTAATCCCGTATATCGTTCCCTTTGTTCTTCGGTATGTTACTTGCCCGAGATTCGATCGTAGGTATCTCCATACCTAGTTCAACCTCGTTACCGGCAAGTCTCTTTACTCGTTCCGTAATACAAGATCCCGCAACTAACAATTAGTCACATTGCTTGCAAGGCTTATTGTGATGTTGCATTACCGAGTGGGCCCCAAGATACCTCTCCGTTACACGGAGTAACAAATCCCAGTCTTGATCCATGCCAACTCAACAGACACCATCGGAGATACCTGTAGAGCACCTTTATAGTCACCCAGTTACGTTGCGACATTTGATACACACAAGGCACTCCTCCGATATCCGTGAGTTGCATGATCTCATGGTCATAGGAACATATACTTGACATGCAGAAAACAGTAGCAATAAACTGACACGATCATATGCTATGTTTGTAGTTTGGGTCTTATCCATCACATCATTCTCCTAATGATGTGATCCCGTTATCAAATGACATCTCATGTCCATGGCTAGGAAACCTTAACCATCCTTTGATCAACGAGCTAGTCCATTAGAGGCATACTAGGGACATGGTTTTGTCTATGTATCCACACATGCATTTAAGTCTCCGATCAATACAATTATAGCATGGATAATAAACGATTATCATGAACAAGGAAATATGATAATAACTAATTTATTATTGCCTCTAGGGCATATTTCCAACAGTCTCCCACTTGCACTAGAGTCAATAGTCTAGTTCACATCACCATGTGATTCGCATTGTTATGAATCTAACACCCAATGAGTTCTGGGGCTCGATCATGCTTTGCATGTGAGAGAGGTCTTATAGTCAACGGGTCTGCGATATTCAGATCCGTGTGTACTTTGCAAATCTCTATCTCAAACCGTAAACACTGCTACCACACTCCACTTGGTACTATTTCCAAATGGCTGCTCCACTATACGTATCCAGATTGCTACTACTAGTCATCCGGATAGGTGTTAAAGCTTGCATCGACGTAACTCTTTACGAGGAACTCTTTATCACCTCCATAATCAAGAAACATTTCCTTAGTCCTCTGGTTACTAAGGATAATTCCGACCGCTGTCCAGTGATCCACTCCTGGACCACTCTTGTACCCCTTGAAAGACTCATGGCAAGGCACACATAGGTGCGGTACACAGCATGGCATAATATAGAGCCTATGGCTAAGGCATAGGGGACGACGTTCGCTCTTTCTCTTTCTTCTGCTGTTGTCGAGCTTTGAGTCTCGCTCAACTTCACACCTTACAAATCAGACGAGAACTATTTCTCTGGCTGATCCATTTTGAACTCTTTCAAAATCTTGTCAAGGTATGCACTCATTGAAAGTCTCATCAAGCATCTTGATCTATCTCTATAGATTTTCATGCTCAACAAATAGGTAGCTTTATCTAGGTCTTCCTTTGAAAAACACTTTTCAAACAACCTTTTATGCCTTCCAGAAATTCTACATTATTTCCGATCAACAATATGTCAACCACATATACTTATCAGAAACTCTACAGTGCTCCCACTCACTTTATTGCAAATACAAGTTTCTCGTAAACTTTGTATAAACATCAAAACTTTGATCACCTCATCAAAGCGTATATTCCAACTCCGAGATGCTTGCTTCAGTCCATGGAAGGATCACCGAAGCTTGCACACCTTTTAGCATCCTTAGGCCTGACAAAACCTTCTGGTTGTATCACATACAACCTTTCCTCAAGTAAACCGTTAAGGAAACGATGTTTTGACATCCATCTGCCAGATTTCATAATTGAAAACACAGCAACTGCTAACATAATTCCAATAGACAGCACCACTACGAGTGAGAAAGTCTCATCATAGTCAACTCCTTGAACTTGTCACAAACATCTTTGCAACAAGTCGAGCTTTACAAATAGTGACATTCACCATCAGTGTTTGTCTTCATTTTAATGATCCATTTGTACTTAACGACCTGCCGTCCAACGAGCAAGTCTACCAAAGTCTACACTTGGTTTTCATACATGGATCCTATCTCGGATTTCATGGCCTCCAACCATTTTTCGGAATCCGGGCCCATCATCGCTTCTCCATAGCTCGTAGGTTCATCGTTGTCCAACAACATGACCTCCAAGACAGGGTTGTCGTACCGCTTAGGAGCAGTACACATCCTTGTCGACCTACGAAGTTCGATAGTAACTTGATCCTGAAGTTTCATGATCATGATCATTAACTTCCTCTTCAACTAACGTAGGCTTCACAGAAACATCTTTCTGCGCTGCGCTACTCTTTGGTTGAACAAAGGTTTAACAACCTCATCAAGTTCTATCTTCCTCCCACTCAATTCTTTCGAGAGAAACATTTTCTCAAGAAAGGATCTATTTAAGCAACAAACACTTTGCACTAGGATCTGAGATTGAAGGTTCACCCAACTGATCTTAGGGTATTCTATGAAGATGCATTTGTCCGCCTTGGGTTCGACCTCATTAGGTGAAAACATTTTCCACACAAGTGTCGCAGCCCCAAGTATTAAGAAATGACATCTTAGGTTTCTATCAAACCATAATTCACATGGTGTCATCTCAACGGATTTAGATGGTGCCCTTTTTAAAGTGAATGTAGTTGTCTCTAATGCATAACCCAAAAATTATAGTAGTAAAACGACAAGAGACATCATAGCACGCACCATGTCCAATAGAGCATAACTATGATGTTCGGACACACCATCACACTATGGTGTTCCAGGTGGCGTTTAGTTATGAAACAACTTTCACATTGTCTTAAGTTGTATGCCAAACTCGTGACTCAGATATTCACCTCCACGATCATATCGCAGTCATTTTTATCTTCTTGTCACGATGATCTTTAAACTTCACTCTGAATTTGCTTGAACCTTTCAAACGATTCAGACTTGTGTTTCATTAAGTAAATATACACTATATCTACTCAAATCATCAGTGAAGGTAAGAAAATAACGATATCCACTGCATGCTACAAGACTCACTAGATTGCATACATCAACATGTATCATTTCCAATGAATCACTTGCCCGCTCCATCCAACGGGGTCCTTTAGTCATCTTGCCCAAGAGGCATGGTTCGCATGTCTCAACCGATTCGAAATCGATGAGTCCAAATATCCATCAGCATGGAGTTTCTACATGCGCTTTATACCAATATGACATTTAGCGGCAGTGCCACAAGTATGTGGTACTATCATTATTAACTTTGTATCTTTTGACATCAATGTTATGAACATGTGTACTACTACTATCAAGATTCCAACAAACCATTCTCACTGGGTGCATGACCATTGAAGGTATTATTCATGTAAACAGAATAACAATTGTTCTCTAACTTAAATGAATAACCGTGTTGCAATAAACACGATCTAATCACATTCATGCTCAACGCAAAACACCAAATAACATTTATTTAGGTTCGTCACTAATCCCGATGGTAGAGAGAGCGTGCGATGTCGATCACATCAACCTTGGAAACATTTCCAACACACATCGTCACCTCACCCTTAGCTAGTCTCTGTTTATTCCGTAGCTTTTACTTCGAGTTACTAACATTTAGCAACCGAACCGGTATCCAATACCCAGGTGCTATTAAGAGTACTAGCAAGGTACACATCAATAACACGTATATCAAATATACTTCTGTCGATGTTGCCAGCCTTCTTATCTACCAAGTATCTAGGGTTGTTCTGCTTCAGCGACCTCTCACCTCATAATAGAAGCACTTAGTCTCGGGTTTGAGTTCAACTTTGGGTTGCTTCACTGGAGCAGCAACTGACTTGCTATCCATGAAGTTTCCCTCCTTGCTCTTGCCCTTTTCGAAACTAGTGGTTTGATTAACCATCAACACTTGACGCTCCTTCTTGATTTCTACCTTCGCGGTGTCAAACATCGCGAACAGCTAAGGGATCAATACTTCTATCCCTGGTGTATTATAGTTCATCACTAAGTTCTAGTAGCTTTAGTGACAGTGACTTAGAGAACTATATCAATCACTATCTTATCTGGAAGATCAACTCCCACTTGATTCAAGCGATTGTAGTACCCAGACAATCTGAGTACATGCTCAACGATTGAGCTATTCTCCTTCATCTTACAAGCAAAGAATCTTGTTGGAGATCTCATATCTCGCAACAAAGGCACGAGCCTGAGATCACAATCTCTGCTCCTAGAACATCTCATATGTTCCGTGACGTTCAAAACGTTTTGGAGCCTCAATTCTAAGCCGTAATGCATGATGCACTAAACTATCAAGTAGTCATCAAAACGTGCCTGTTAGATGTTCACAACATCTATAGACGACGCTAGAGGGGGTGGCGCACCGAGCGGTGCATTAAGGACATAAGACTTCTGTGCAGCAATGAGGACAATCCTCAGATCACGGACCCAGTCCGCAATTTTGCTACCAACATCTTTCAATTCTATTTCTCTAGGAACATATAAAAATACAAGGGAGCTACAGCGCGAGCTAGTAATCTACAACATAATTTGCAAAGACACTTTAACTATGTTCATGATAATGAGTTCAATTTATCATATTACTTAAGAACTCCCACTCAAATTGACATCCCTCCGATCATTCGAGTGATACATGATCCAAATTCACCAACTCAAGTCCGATCATCACGTGAGTTGAGGTGGCTGCAATGGTGAACATCATTATGTTGATCATATCTACTATATGACTCATGTTCGACCTTTCGGTCTCTCGTGTTCCGAGGCCATGTCTGTACATGCTAGGCTCGTCAAGTTTAACCCGAGTGTTCTGCGCGTGCAAATCTGGCTTGCACCCGTTGTATGTGAACGTAGAGTCTATCACACCCGATCATCACGTGGTGTCTCAACACGACGAACTTTCGCAATGGTGCACACTCGGGGAGAACACAGTTCATCTTGAAATTCAAGTGAGGGATCACCTTATAATGCTACCGCCGTACTAAGCAAAACAAGGTGCATAAAAGGATTAACATCTCATGCAATTCATAAGTGACATGATATGGCCATGAACTTGTGTTTAAGATCTCCATCTTCAAAACACTGGCATGATCTCCATCGTCACCGGAACAACACCATGATCTCCATCATCTTGATCTCCATCAATGTGTTGCCATTGGGGTTGTCACGCCCTGCATGCTTCTACTACTACTGCTACCGTAGCGATAAAGTAAAGCATTACATAGCGCTTAATGATTGACACGCAGGTCATAGAATAATTAAAGACAACCCTATGGCTCCTGCCGGTTGCCGTACTCATCGACATGCAAGTCGTGATAATCTATACATCACATGATCATCTCATACATCACATATATCTCATCATGTAATTGGCCATATCACATCACAACATACCCTGCAAAAACAAGTTAGACGTCCTCTAATTGTTGTTGCATATTTTACGTGGCTGCTATGGGTATCTAGCAAGAACGATTCTCACCTACGCATAAACCACAACGGTGATACACTAGTTTGCTTTTCAACCTTCTCAAGGACCGCCTTTGTCGAATTCGATCCAACTAAAGTGAGAGAAACTGTCACCCGCAAGCCATCTAGGCAACAAGTTGCGTTGAGGGAACTGGTCTCTTGTAAGCGTACGAGTAATGTTGGTCCGGGCCGCTTCATCTCACAATCCCGCTGAACCAAAATACGACCAAGGGAGGAAGCAATCTAAGCATCAACGCCCACAAACCTTTTGTGTTCTACTCGAGATCTCATCGAACCATCAACCTAGCTCATGATGCCACTGTTGGGGAACGTCGCATGGGAAACAAAAATTTTCCTACGCACACGCAAACCTATCCATGGTGATGAGCATCTATGAGAGGGAGAATGGATCTATATACCCTTGTAGATCGCTAATCGGGAAGCATTAAGAAACGCGGTTGGTGTAGTCGAACATCTTCGCGATCCAAATCGCCGAGCGTCCCGCGATCTCATCACGATCCGTCCCGCGATCCAATCACGATCAGTCTCGTGAACTCATCACGATTCGTCCCGCGATCTCATCACGATCTTTCTCACGATCTTGATCACGATCTGTCCCGTGAACTCATCACGATCCGTTCCGCGATCTCATCACGAACTGTCTCGCGATCTCGATCACGGTCCTTCCGATCTAGCGCCGAACGGACGGCACCTCCGCGTTCAGCACACGTGCAGCTTGATGACGATCTCCACCGTCTCGATCCAGAGAGAGGAGGTGGAGAGGAGAGAGAGTTCACCGGCAGCGTGACGGCGCTCCGGTGATGGTGGTGGAGTGATTCCGGCAGGGCTTCGCCTAAGCGCTGCGGAAAACCGATCTAGAGGAGAAATTGTGCACCGGTGAAACGGGTAGCACGTGGCCGGAAATTCTGTCCAAAAACCACCCAATCCACTAGTATATATAGGAGGAGAGGAGAGGAGAGGCAGCCAAGGCCTTTGGGTCGGCCGAAATAGGAGGTGGGAGCAATCCTACTTCACCTCCAATCCTAGTTGGAGTAGGATTGCCTCCTATTGGCTGATTTTCCACTTTTTGCTTTAGGACTTTCTCTCCTGCGCCATGGGCCTTTGTGGCTGTTTTCCCATCCCACTAAGGGCTGGTTATTATTCTCCCACAGCCCATGGACCTCTTGGGGTCAAAATACCCCTCCCGGAGGTCCTCCGGTACACTACCGGCACTCCCGGTACAATACCGATACTCCCGGTACACTACCGATGAGCCCGAAACTTTTCCGGAAACCAAACTGGGACTTCCTATATATGAATCTTTACCTCTGGACCATTCCGGAGCTCCTCGTGACGTCCGGGATCTCATCCGGGACTCCGGACAACCTTCGGTCACCACCATACATAACTCTACACGACCGAAACGTCACCGAACCTTAAGTGTGCAGACCCTGCGGGTTCGAGAACTATGTAGACATGACCGAGACACCTCTACGGTCAATAACCAATGGCGGGACCTGGACGTCCACATTGGTTCCTACATATTCTACGAAGATATTTATCGGTCGAACCTCTATGTCAAGGATTCAGTTAATCCCGTATATCGTTCCCTTTGTTCTTCGGTATGTTACTTGCCCGAGATTCGATCGTCGGTATCTCCATACCTAGTTCAACCTCGTTACCGGCAAGTCTCTTTACTCGTTCCGTAATACAAGATCCCGCAACTAACAATTAGTCACATTTCTTGCAAGGCTTATTGTGATGTTGCATTACCGAGTGGGCCCCAAGATACCTCTCCGTTACACGGAGTAACAAATCCCAGTCTTGATACATGCCAACTCAACAGACACCATCGGAGATACCTGTAGAGCACCTTTATAGTCACCCAGTTACGTTGCGACGTTTGATACACACAAGGCACTCCTCCGATATCCGTGAGTTGCATGATCTCGTGGTCATAGGAACATATACTTGACATGCAGAAAACAGTAGCAATAAACTGACACGATCATATGCTATGTTTGTAGTTTGGGTCTTATCCATCACATCATTCTCCTAATGATGTGATCCCGTTATCAAATGACATCTCATGTCCATGGCTAGGAAACCTTAACCATCCTTTGATCAACGAGCTAGTCCATTAGAGGCATACTAGGGACATGGTTTTGTCTATGTATCCACACATGCATTTAAGTCTCCGATCAATACAATTATAGCATGGATAATAAACGATTATCATGAACAAGGAAATATGATAATAACTAATTTATTATTGCCTCTAGGGCATATTTCCAACATATTCTTCCCCCAAATCCACTCTTTTCCTCCGCTTCCGCCGCTCCACGCGCACTGCTCGGCTCTGCCCCGACGAACGCCAAGAGGGGAGTCTCCAAGGGCGAGCCCAAGAAGCCATCCGGTGCTCGGTTCACGACACCGGCAGGGTGGATCCAGGGAGATTTCCTCCCGTCGACAGTCATGACAGGGGATGTCGAGAACTCATCGTCGACGGGCTCGTGGCCAAAGGCTCATGGAGGTTGTCGGAGGGGGAGATCGAGCAGGAGCCGCGCGAGGGGGAGAGGGT
Organism: Hordeum marinum; assembly: GCA_022496015.1. Classification (NCBI taxonomy): domain Eukaryota; kingdom Viridiplantae; phylum Streptophyta; class Magnoliopsida; order Poales; family Poaceae; genus Hordeum; species Hordeum marinum. Next base: position 454,534,929 of record CM039678.1, read on the forward strand.
CCTTCTCCTCACCCACGTTGAGCGAGGTTTTTCCATGCCGCCCCATCCTTTCTCCCGAGGGTTTCTGAATTTCTTCGGAGCTCAACTCCATCATTTTCCTCCGAATGCCATTACACATATCTCTACTTTCGTCACCATGTGTGAATGTTTCTTGGGTTGCCCTCCATTGGGACTTGTTCAAACATATTTTCACTGTGCGATCCGAGTCGGTCAAAAAGGCTACCCCTGAGGATGATAAGACCCATGTCATCCAGTTGTGTGGTGGCCTCGGGATCCAAAAGAGGGCTAGAAGTTCCTTTCCATCCACGACCTTCCCATGATCTGTCAGGGGTTGGCAGTCAACTTGGTTCTACTGCAAAGATGTTGCATCTCCAAACATGTCGACTAGTCTTTCCCCTTTCACACCAGATCAACCCATCGTTCCCAAATCTTTATCCATGTTAGAAGGGGAGAAAGTCCAAGTGGGGATCTTAGTGGACGCCGTAGTGGCTATTGTTCGTGGCGGAGTGACCAGAATGGATCTACTGGAGACATTCCTCAGTCGACGGATCCAACCTCTCCAATTAAGAGACCATGCCATGTGGCTCTACTCAGGTCCAGAGGACACAACTTGGACACACCTAGAGGAAGTCCCAGAGAAAATTGTCGAGCAGTGGCTTCGGAGCATCACTGGAGCCTACGACAACCCCTTGGGAGCCAAGTGGATCAAGCGTTTCTCTGCTGAGAATCCACCAACGAATCTGGTAAATAATATCTTTGTCGACTGTTGTACTGTTCCGTCGAGTGCCTTGTAATCATCGGTCAACTGACTTTACTGTTTGAATTTTGTAGGAGGACGAACATGTACTCGCCCGTGTCGAATGGAAATCAGCCCCACGACGGGGAGGAGAGTGAGGGTGATAGCGTAGACTTTGACTACGTCAACGATAGCAAGGACGACTACGAGGACTCATGCAAGAACGGAGAAGAAGTCGAGTCTCCTCTGCGTACCGAGCTTCGTACCAAGCAGCGTCAGGACCCCGCAGTTGCCCCAAGAAAAAACTTGGTGTCGAGTAGCAGAAACCCGAAGCGTGACCGAGCCTCGATAGTCGAGTCGAGTGAGCAGGCCGCCAAACAGCCCAAGTCTGACGCGCCGAAACCCCGGAAGGCTCTGCCCCATATGAAGATCATCGTGCCCGTCGTCTCAACGTGAGTATTTACTTTCTTCCTTCGCTATTGCATGGAACTTGATATTCTTGCTGACCGAGTGGTATTTGGTCTACCAGAGCCGCTACCTCAGTAACGTCGCCTCCACGGGACGAAGAGGAGCAAATGGATGTGGATACTGCTGACACAGCCACTTCCCGACGAGGTATAACAAATCTTCACTTGGCTCTGTTTCTTGGAAATGATTTGCAGATTTAATAAGCTAATGTTGTCGATTGATGTTTGCAGAAATCATTCAACTAGAGGACGACGAAGAGCCACATCGGGGTACGAGGGGTGAAGGTGTGACCTTAGGCACCCCGTGCGTACGCGCCCGAAGAACGTCATCGGCACAGACGCCTCAAAGGTCAACTACTGTGTTGTCTCAAGGGATAGGCGACTCGTCCCGAGCTAGAACTGAGCTCGTGGCTTCGTTGTCGAGTGCCCCACCAGCCGCTTCAACCATTGTGGCTTCGACACCAATCGGACAGCCTCAAGAAACTTCGGGTGCACCGACTACTGTTGGGGAACGTAGCATGGGAAACAAAAAATTTCCTACGCACATGCAAGATATATCCATGGTGATGAGCATCTATGAGAGGGAGAGTGGATCTACATACCCTTGTAGATTGCTAAGCAGGAAGTGTTAAGAAACGTGGTTGGTGTAGTCGAACGTCTTCGCGATCCAAATCGCCGAGCGTCCCACGATCTCATCCCGATCCGTCCTGCGATCCAATCACGATCCGTCCCGCAAACTCATCATGATCCGTCCCATGATCTCATCGCGATCCGTCTCACGATCTTGATCACGGTCCTTCCGATCTAGCGCCGAACGGACGACACCTCCACGGTTCTTCGGTATGTTACTTGCCCGAGATTCAATTGTCAGCATCTCCATACCTAGTTCAACCTCGTTACCAGCAAGTCTCTTTACTCGTTCCGTAATACAAGATCCCGTGGCTAACACTTAGTCACATTGCTTGCAAGGCTTATTGTGATGTTGTATTACCGAGTGGGCCCTGAGATACCTCTCCGTCACACGGAGTAACAAATCCCAGTCCTGATCCATGCCAACCCGATAGACACCCTCGGAGATACGTGTAGATCACCTTTATAGTCACCCACTTACGTTGCGACGTTTGATACACACAAGGCACTCCTCGGGTGTCAGTGAGTTGCATGATCTCATGGTCATAGGAACAAATACTTGACATGCAGAAAATAGTAGCAATAGACTGACACGATCATATGCTACGTTTGTAGTTTGGGTCTTGTCCATCACATCATTCTCCTAATGATGTGATCCTGTTATCAAATTACATCTCATGTCCATGACTAGGAAACCATAGCCATCTTTGATCGACGAGCTAGTCTATTAGAGGCATACCAGGGACATGGTGTTGTCTATGTATCCACACATGTATCTGAGTTTCTGATTAATACAATTATAGCATGGATAATAAACGATTATCATGAACAAGGAAATATGATAATAACCAATTTATTATTTCCTCTAGGGCATATTTCAAATAGTCTCCCACTTGCACTAGAGTCAATAATCTAGTTCACATCACCATGTGATTCGCATTGTTATGAATCTAACACCCAATGACTTCTGGGCTCAATCATGCTTTGCATGTGAGAAAGGTATTTTAGTCAACGGGTCTGTGACATTCAGATCCGTGTGTACTTTGCAAATCTCTATGTCATACTGTAGACACTAGTACCACACTCCACCTGGAGCTATTCCAAATGGCTGCTCCACTATATGTATCCAGATTGCTACTCAGAGTCATCCGGATTGGTGTTAAAGTTTGCATCGACATAACCCTTTATGACGAACTCTTTATCACCTCCATAATCGAGAAATATTTCCTTAGTCCCCTAGTTACTAAGGATAATCTTGACCGCTGTCCAGTGATCCACTCCTGGATCACTTTTGTACCCCTTGACAGACTCATGGCAAGGCACACACCAGGTGCGGTACACAGCATGGCATAATATAGAGCCCATGGCTAAGGCATAGGGGACGACGTTCGTCCTTTCTTTTTCTTCTGCCATTGTCGAGCTTTGAGTCTCACTCAACTTCACACCTTACAAATCAGGCGAGAACTCTTTCTCTGACTGATCCATTTTGAACTCTTTCAAAATCTTGTCAAGGTATGTACTCATTGAAACTCTCATCCAGCATCTTGATCTATCTCTATAGATCTTGATGCTCAACAATTAGGTAGCTTTATCCAGGTCTTCCTTTGAAAAACTCTTTTTAAACGACCCTTGATGCTTTCCATAAATTCTACATCATTTCCGATCAGCCACATATGCTTACCAGAAACTCTATAGTGCTCCCACTCACTTTATTGTAAATACAAGTTTCTCATAAGCTTTGTATAGACTCAAAAATTTTGATCACCTCATCAAAGTGTATATTCCAACTCCAAGATGCTTGCTTCCGTTCATAGAAGGATCACTGAAGGTTGCACACCTTTTAGCATCCTTAGGACTGACAAAACCTTCTGGTTGTATCTTATACAACCTTTCCTTAAGGAAGGAAACGATGTTTTGACATCCATCTGCCAGATTTCATAATTGAAAAATGCAGCAATTGCTAACATAGTCCCAACAGACTTTAGCATCGCTACGAGTGAGAAAGTCTCATCGTAGTCAACTCAGGGAACTTATCGGAAACTTCTTTGCGACAAGTCAAGCTCTATAAATGGTGACATTTACCATCAGCGTCTGTCATCATCTCAAGATCCATTTGTACTCGACGACCTGCCGTCCAACGAGCAAGTCTACCAAAGTCTATACTTGCTTTTCATACATGGATCCTTTCTCGGATTTCATGGCCTCTAACCATTCGTCGGAATCCGGGCCCATCATCGCTTCTCCACAACTCGTAGGTTCATCGTTGTCCAACAACATGACCTTCAAGACAGGGTTGTCGTACCACTCAGGAGTAGTACACATCCTTGTCGACCTATGAGGTTCGATAGTAAGTTTATCCGAAGCTTCATGATCATCATCATTAACTTCCTCTTAAACTAACGTAGGCTTCACATAAACATCTTCCTGCGCTACACTACTCTCTGGTTGAACAAAGGTTCAAAAACCTCATCAAGTTCTATCTTCCTCCAACTCAATTCTTTTGAGAGAAACTCTTTCTTGAGAAAGGACCCAGTTTTAGCAATAAACATTTTATGCTTGGATCTGAGATAGAAGGTTCACCCAATTGTTCTTAGGGTATTCTATGAAGATGCATTTATCCGCTTTGGGTTTGAGCTCATTCGGTGAAAACATTTTCCACACAAGCATCACAGCCCCAAACATTAAGAAATGACAGCTTGGGTTTCTATCAAACCCTAATTCACACAGTGTCATCTCAACGGATTTAGATGGTGCCCTATTTAAAGTGAATGTAGTTATCTCTAATGCATAACCCCAAAATTATAGTAGCAACATGATAAGAGACATCATAGCACGCACCATATCCAATAGAGTATGACTATGACATTCTGACACACCATCACACTATGGTGTTCCACGTGGCGTGAGTTGTGAAACAACTTTCACATTGTCTAAAGTTGTATGCCAAACTCGTAACTCAGATATCCACCTCCACGATCATATCACAGACATTTTTATCTTCTTATCATGATGATCTTAAACTTCACTCCGAATTAGCTTGAACCTTTCAAACGATTCAGACTTGTGTTTCATTTAGTAAATATACACTATATCTACTCAAATCATCAGTGAAGGTAAGAAAATAACGATATCCACCGCACTCTACAAGGCTCATTGGATTGCATACATCAACATGTATCATTTCCAATAAATTACTTGCCCGCTCCATCCATCTGGAAAACGGGGTCCTTAGTCATCTTGCCCAAGAGGCATGGTTCGCATGTCTCAACCGATTCGAAATCAAATGAGTCCAAAGATCCATAAGCATGGAGTTTCTTCCTGCGCTTTATACCAATATGACATTTAGCGGCAGTGCCACAAGTATGTGGTACTTTCATTATTAACTTTGTATCTTTTGGCATCAATGTTATGAACATGTGTATTACTAGGATCAAGATTCAACAAACCATTCTCACTGGGTGCATGACCATTGAAGGTATCATTCATGTAAATAGAATAACCATTATTCTCTAACTTAAATGAATAACCGTGTTGCAATAAACATGATCTAATCACGTTCATGCTCAGCGCAAAACACCAAATAACATTTATTTAGGTTCGTCACTAATCCCAAAGGTAGAGAGAGTGTGCGATGTTGATCACATCAACCTTGGAAACATTTCCAACACACATTGTCACCTTACCCTTAGCTAGTTCTCTGTTTATTCCATAGCTTTTATTTCGAGTTACTAACATTTAGCAACCGAACCGGTATCTAATACCCAGGTGCTACTAGGAGTACTCGCAAGGTACACATCTTTAACACGTATATCAAATATACTTCTATCGACGTTGCCAGCCTTCTTATCTACCAAGTATCTAGGGTTGTTCCGCTTCAGCAACCGCTCTCCTCATAATCGCAACACTTAGTCTCGGGTTTGGGTTCAACTTTGGGTTGCTTCAGTGGAGCAGCAACTGACTTGCTATCCATGAAGTTTCCCCCCTTGCTCTTGCCCTTCTCGAAACTAGTGGTTTGACTAACCATCAACACTTGACGCTCCTTCTTGATTTCTACCTTCGTGGTGTCAAACATCGCGAACAAATCAGGGATCATTATTTCTATCCCTAGTATTTTATAGTTCATCACATAGTTCTAGTATCTTAGTGACAGTCACTTGGAGAACTATATCAATCACTATCTTATCTGGAAGATCAACTCCCACTCGATTCAAGCGATTGTAGCACTCAGCCAATCTGAGCACATGCTCAACGATTGAGCTATTCTCTTATATCTTGCAGGCAAAGAATCTTGTTGGAGATCTCATATCTTGCAACACAGGCACGAGCCTGGGATCCTAATTTCAGCTCTTAGAACATCTCATATGTTCCGTGACGTTCAAAACGTTTCGGAGCCTCAATTCTAAGCCATAATGCATGAGACAATAAACTATCAAGTAGTTATCAGAACGTGCCTGTCAGATGTTCACAACATCCACAGACGACGCTAGAGGGGTTGGCACACCGAGAGGTGCATTAAGGACATAAGCCTTCTGTGCAGGCAATGAGGACAATCCTCAGATCACGGACCAAGTCCGCAGTATTGCTACCATCATCTTTCAACTCTATTTCCCTAGGAACATATAAAAATTCAAGGGAGCTATAGCGCGAGCAAGTAATCTACAACATAATTTGCAAAGACACTACTGACTATGTTCATGATAATGAGTTCAATTAATCATATTACTGAAGAACTCCCACTCAAATTGACATCCCTTCGGACATTCGAGTGATACATGATCCAAATTTACCAACTCAAGTCCAATCTCACGTGAGATGAGGTGGTTTCAGTGGTGAACATGATCATGTTGATCATATCTACTATATGACTCATGTTCGACCTTTCGGTGTCTTGTGTTCCGAGGCCATGTATGTACATGCTAGGCTTGTCAAGTTTAACCCGAGTGTTCTGCATGTGCAACACTGGCTTGCACTCGTTGTATGTGAACGTAGAGTCTATCACACCCGATCATCACGTGGTGTCTCGACACGATGAACTTTCGCAACGGTGCACACTCGGGGAGAACACAATTTATCTTGAAATTAGGTGAGGGATCACCTTATAATGCTACCGTCGTCCTCAGAAAAACAAGGTGCATAAAAGTATTAACATCACATGCAAATCATAAGTGACATGATATGGCCATGAACTTGTGCTTTTGATCTCCATCTTGAAAGCACCGGCATGATCTCCATCGTCACCGGCATGACACCATGATCTCCATCATCTTGATCTCCATCAACGTGTCACCATCGAGGTTGTCACGCCCACCATGCTTCTACTACTATTGCTACCATTTAGCGATAAAGTAAAGAATTACATAGCGCTTAATGATTGACATGCAGGTCATACAATAATTAAAGACAACCCTATGGCTCCTGCCGGTTGCCGTACTCATCGACATGCAAGTCGTGATATTCTATACAAAACATGATCATCTCATACATCACATATATCTCATCATGTCATTTGCCATATCACATCACAACATACCCTGCAAAAACAAGTTAGACATCCTCTAATTGTTGTTGCATCTTTTACGTGGCTGCTACGGGTATCTAGCAAGAACAATTCTCACCTATGCAAAAAAACACAACAGTGATACATAAGTTTCTTTTCAACCTTCTCAAGGACCGCCTTTGTCGAATCCGATCCAACTAAAGTAGGAGAAACAAACACCCGCCAGCCATCTTTGTGCAACGTGGTTACACGTCAGTCGATGGAACCGGTCTCTCGTAAGCGTACGAGTAAGGCTGGTCCGGGCCGCTTCATCCCACAATACTGCTGAACCAAAACACGACCAAGGGAGGAAGCAATCTAAGCATCAACGCCCACAAACTCTTTGTGTTCTACCCGAGATCTCATCTACACATAGACCTAGCACATGATGCCACTATTGGGGAATGTTGCATTGGAAACAAAAAATTTCCTACGCACACGCAAGATCTATCCATGGTTATGAGCATCTACGAGAGGGAGAGTGGATCTACATACCCTTGTAGATGGATAAGCGGGAAGCGTTAAGAAACGTGGTTGGTGTAGTCGAAGGTCTTCGCAATCCAAATCGCCGAGCGTCCCGTTATCTCATGACGATCCGTCCCGCGATCCAGTCATGATCCGTCCCGCGAACTCATCATGATCCGTCTCGCGATCTTGATCAAGGTCCTTCCGATCTAGCGCCGAACGGACGACACCTCCGCATTTAGCACACGTACAGCTCGATGACGATCTCCGCCTTCTTGATCCAGCAAGAGGGAGCGGAGAGGTAGACAAGTTCTCCGGCAGCGCGACAGCGTTGCGGCGATGGTGGTGGAGGAATTCCAGTAGGGCTTCACCTAAGCACCACTGAAAACCGATCTAGAGGAGAAACTACGATCTAGAGGAGAGGTAGCATGTGGCTATTAGGGTTAGCTTTTCCCTCTAAATCCTCTAGTATATATAGGAGGGAGGGAGGGGAGGAGGCAGCCTAAAATCCTCAAGGTTTGGTCGAAATTGGAGGTGGAGGAGTCCTACTCCAATCCTATTAGGAGTAGGATTCCTCCTTTCCACTTGGAAACTCTTTCCACCTCTCCACCTTTGGATTTTTTCCTTCTCAAACCACTTCAGCCACATGGGCCCTTAGAGGAGGCTTCGGCCAGCCCACCAGGGGCTGGTTTACCTCCAGCCCATGTAGCCTCTTGGGTCGAGACACCCCTCCCGATGGTCCCCCAATACCCTCCCGGCACTCCCGGTACACTACCGATGTGCCCGAAACTTTTCCGGTGACCCAAAGAGGACTTCCTATATATCAATCTTTACCTCCGGACCATTCGGGAGCTCCTCATGACGTCCTGGATCTCATCCGGGAATCCTAACAACCTTCGGTCACCACCATACATAACTCTATACTACCAAAACGTGACCGAACCTTAAGTGTGCAGACCCTACGGGTCCGAGAACTATGTAGACTTGACCGAGACACCTCTATGGTCAATAACCAATAGCAGGACCTAGATGCCCATATTGGTTCCTACATATTCTACAAAGATCTTTATCGGTCAAACCTCTATGTCAAGGATTCAATTAATCCCGTATGTTGTTCCCTTTGTTCTTCGGTGTGTTACTTGCCCGAGATTCGATCGTCGGCATCTCCATACCTAGTTCAACCTCGTTACTAGCAAGTCTCTTTACTCGTTCCGTAATACAAGATCCCGTGGCTAACACTTAGTCACATTGCTTGCAAGGATTATTGTGATGTTGTATTACCGAGTGGGCCCTGAGATACCTCTCCGTCACACGGAGTAACAAATCCCAGTCTTGATCAATGCCAACCCGACAGACACCCTCGAAGATACCTGTAGAGCACCTTTATAGTCACCCAGTTACGTTGCAACGTTTGATACACACAAGGCACTCCTCCGGTGTCAATGAGTTGCATGATCTCATGGTCATAGGAACAAATACTTGACATGCAGAAAACAGTAGCAATAAACTGACACGATCATATGCTACGTTTGTAGTTTGGGTGTTGTCCATCTCATCATTCTCCTAATGATGTGATCCCGTTATCAATTGACATCTCATGTCCATGACTAGGAAACCATAGCCATCTTTGATCAACGAGCTAGTCTATTAGAGGCATACTAGGGACATGGTGTTGTCTATGTATCCACACATGTATCTGAGTTTTCGATTAATACAATTCTAGCATGGATAATAAATGATTATCATGAACAAGGAAATATGATAATAACCAATTTATTATTTCCTCTAGGGTATATTTCCAACAACTACAACATAAACTCCTCCGACTACTGGCTTCCCAATGCATCACATCCCAGAGGACCAGCCTGGAGTTGGCAAAGAAGCCATGATCCAAGCTGAACAGATGATGCTGCGGACAAAGGAGGCATACGAAGCCAGCAAGTTGGCTTATGACGCCAACTCGGATCTTCGCACCAATGTCCGAGTAAGTGCGATTGTAAGTGCATTTCCGATTGAATTCCTATCTTTCTTGATAGTACACCAAGTGGGTGTTTTCCTTTTGAAGCATACTTGCATGTTCTTCTCTCGAGTAGATCAGATCTTAGTCGAGTGAGTTTCGGTCCAGTGGGGGCATGCTGAGTGCACCCACTGGGTGTAGTCCCTGAGACCACTATCGAATGGTGACGACATCGGCAGGGGTCTTAGAGTTCTTTTGGTAAACGCTCGACGGATCGATGATAGAAGGTCTAATGGGGGCACGCTGAGTGCACCCAGTGGGTGTAGTCCCTGAGACCGCCGTCGAGTGCTTGCACCGTCGGGGTCTTAGTAGAGACAATGTTTGCATGCTTGCGCACTGTTTGTTTGCTTGCCACTCGATAGATTGAGTGTTAGCAGGTCCAATGGGGGCACGCTGAGTGCGCCCACTGGGTGTAGTCCTCGAGAACGCCGTTGAGTGCTTGCATCGGCGGGGGTATAATAGAGACCATTTCTTACTCAGTCAGGTCGGACCTGATCGAGAGATTTCGAAACCAGTGGGGGCATGCCGAGTGCACCCACTGGATGTAGTCCCCAAAACAACTGTTGATCGTTGACGATGAGCAATAGTCTTAAGAACTTGGACTCAGGGTCCTTTATCGTACGTGTAGTACGCTTGGCACTCGATGTGTCTAGTGAATGCTTTGCCTTAGTGTTTGCACTACTGAATGTTTGCCTTAGGAACGGAAAGGTCCGAAGCTACCTTGCAGGTTTCATGGATATTATTTCCATCAACCATGATATGATGCAAGTTTCATGGACATCATTTCCATCAACCATGATATGACGGTATTCAGGGGTGTGGGGTGGGGTGGCGGGCCGTCATCCAGTCAAATGTTCTTGATCCTTTCCACTCGGGAGTGAAGAAATTTTCATGTCAACTAAACTATTTTTTGTTGATTTCAGAGAGCTTCTGAACTTGGCGCCCTGTACAAAGACCTAGAGAAGGAGAAGACCCAGCTGCAATTGGATCTGGAAATCTCTAAGAACAACCCGGAACATGTGCATACTGAATTGAGGACCCTTGGAGGTAATTCTTGTCGACCCAATCCACTCTTTCTTCCCCTTCCATCCTTTGAACCGAGTGCTCTCGCTCGAACAGACGTGCGTGATGAGAACTGTCGACTCCAAGCGCGACTCAACAATGTTATTTGTTTAGATACCATGAAGAAAGCGCTGGAGGACATGGGCAAGGCACTCATTAATGCTCAAAATGTGGCGAGGGAGAAGACTGAAGCCACCGCGAAGAAGCTTGCCGCAGCCAAGAAAATAGAGGAAGAAAACTCCAAGTGAAGCTGGAACTGGCTAAGTTTATCAAGAAGACCGAACAACTGACCAGGAGGAGTAATGGACTGGAGAAGCATTTGGGAGATTTTGCGAAGAAGATGTTCATCATGCTTGACGGTGACTTTCCTTGTCGAGTGAACTTCCTGAATTCCCATATGCTAGTAATGTAACCATCTTTCTATTCCTTCCTCCATATAGAATTCTGCCAAGACTTTGAGAAAGAAACCGAAGAGATTGAACAAATCTGGATCCCACTAAGTCACCCGTTGGAGATGCTATGGCCATGAACATGTTCCGCCTGAACGCCCGTCTCCAGAGCATTCAAGCATACATCATACGACTAAAGGCTGCGCTGGAGAAGATTGACAAGGAGCTGTGGGCCGAAGACACCTTCCAGACTGACCTTGAATCAATGATGAACCTCATCAATGAGATCCCCAGTTAAGTGCAAGCTTGGAAGAAATCAGCTGCTTGTTGCGGAGCCGATGTGGCGCTTTCGCTTGTCAGAGTCCATTGCAAGGATGCGAGAGAGGACAAGCTAAAGGATTTCCTGGTGATTAACACGAAAAAACTTCAGTTCGAGGACTTCATGGAGACCTTCATTGACGCAACCACTCGGATTGCAGACGGGATCGATTTGGACACCTTCGTCGAGCCAGCAAGTCCCATTGGGGCTTAAAAAACTTTATTCGCCTCAGAATGCCGAGTGGAGATGTAATCGCTTTAAAACTTCATTCAGGCCTGAAGCCTGAGTACATTTGCTTGTGCGCACAACTTTTATTCGCGCTGGAACCTTTGGATTTATCTGCACTTTGCTTTCAATCATTTGTTTCGCTGAATTTGTTTAGTTGAATCCCCGAGTGAGAAGTATATTCATCACTTGGGTAAAGTTTTTAACTTAGGCGAAAGCTGGTTCGCAGCTAAGTCCCCGAGTGTGAGGATCGCTCGACACTCGGAGAAGTTTTGAACTTAGACGAAGACTGGTTCGTAGCTAGGTTTCCGAGTGAACATGATATTATCCACTCGGAAAGGTTTTTTAAATTAGGCGAAAGCTGGTTCGCAGCTAAGCCCCCGAGTGTGAGGATCACTCGACCCTTGGAGAAGTTTTGAACTTAGACAAAGACTGGTTCATAGCTAAGTTTCTGAGTGAACATGATGTTATCCACTCGGAAAGGTTTTTTTAACTTAGGCGAAAGCGGGTTCGCAGCTAAGCCCTCGAGTGAGAGGATTGCTCGACACTCAAAAACGTTTTTAGCTTAGACGAAGGCTGGTTCGTAGCTAAGTTTCTGAGTGAACATGATGTTATCCACCCGGAAGGGTTTTTAACTTAGGCGAAAGCGGGTTCGCAGCTAAGCCCCCGAGTGAGAGGATTGCTCAACACTCGGAGTGTTCCCAAATGTAGGATTGCATGATCGGAATCGTCAAAAGACTGCGGGAGTCAAAACTTGCATAAATGTCATTGTCTAGAATACTTTTATTACATCAACGCAACTCAATCTTCAAGTCTAGAAGCGTCAAAGTAGATATGCATTCTAGGCCCACGGCTCGTCAATCTGTTTCTTGATGTTATAGAGATGAGAGGATCCATTCTTTAGTACATTGGTTACGACAAATGGACCTTCCCATGCAGGTGTGAGCTTGTGAGGTCGCTGTTGATCCACTCGGAGCACTAGATCTCCTTCATGAAATGACCGACTCTTGACATGTTTTACATGAAAGCGACGCAGGTCCTACTGATATACAGTCGACCGAATCAAGGCCATCTCGCGCTCCTCTTCCAAGAGATCTAAGCCATCCTGACGTGCTTGTTCAGCTTCAGCCTAGGAGTAGAGATCTACATGAGGAGAATTGTGCAGGAGATCACTCGGTAAAATAGCCGCAGCTCCATACACCAAGAAGAAAGGAGTGCGTCCAGTCTACCGATTGGGGGTTGTTCTTAGACCCCATAGAACAGATGGCAACTCAGACACCCAGGCTCCGGCTGCATGTTCCAGATATCGCATGAGTCGAGGCTTCAGACCTTGAAGTATGAGGCCATTGGCTCGCTTAGCTTGGCCATTAGTTTCAGGGTGTGCTACAGGCGCATAATCCACCAGAGTGCCTTGGGAGATGCAGAAGTGTCTGAACTCTTCCGAGTCGAAGTTAGAGCCATTGTTTGTGATAATACTTTGGGGAACTCCATATCGGAAGATCATCTCTCTCATGAATTTGATCGCAGTACGAGAGTTCAGTTTCTTTATCGGTTTGGCCTCAATCCACTTCTTAAACTTGTTGACTGCAACAAGCAAATGAGTGAATTCACTCTGGCCTGTACGAAAGGGATCAACCATATCCAATCCCAGATAGCAAACGACCAGACGAGTGGAATTGTCTTCAAGGCAGACGTAGGCTTGTGTGATAAGTTTGAGTAGAACTGACACCCTTCGCAGTGATCAACAATGTCCTTGGTCATATCATTAGCACGCGGCCAGAAGAAACCAGCTCGGGATGCTTTGGCGACAATCGTTCGGGAGGACGCATGATGACCGCAAGTCCCCGAGTGGATCTCTTCCAGGATCATTTGACCTTCTTCAGGGGAGATGCATCATTGAGTCACACCAGTCACACTTTCTTTGTAGAGCTGATCATCCATCACCCAGTGAAAGCCTTGGATCTGCGAACAATCTGTCGAGCTTCAGCTTCATCCTCTGGGAGTTATTGCCTTAGGATATACGCAATATAAGGCACAATCCAGTCGGGAGTGATGACCAGAATATCCATGACAAGATCTATAACCGCAGGGACATCAACTTTAGTCAGATTAGAAGCTCTTTAGTGAAGGTATCCTCCTGCACTGAAGGGGAATATAGGTGTTCAAGAAACACGTTGTAGGTACAGGCCTCCGAGTGGATCCAATATTTGCTAGCTCATTAGCTGTCTGATTCTTCACTTGGGGAACATGATGGAGTTCCAAGCCTTCAAACTTCTTCTCAAGATTTCTAACATCATTGCAATATCCGGTCATAGTGGGGTTCCAGACATCCCATTCCATCATCACTTGATTGACCACCAAATCAGAGTCGTCGTAAACCATCAAGCGCTTGACACCGAGTGAGATGGCCATATGCGACCAATACAGGAGTGCTTCGTATTCTGCTTCGTTGTTGGAGGAATCAAAGTGAATTTGCAGGACATAACTGAGCTTGTCGGTTTTCGGGGATACCAAAACTACGCCAGCACCAGACCCATTCAACATCTTCGAGCCATCAAAGAACATGGTCCAGTGTGCCGAGTGGATTTGGATTGGCTGCTGCTATTCAACCCACTCGGCCAAGAAATCAGCAAGTTCTTGAGACTTGATCACCTTTTTAGATTCAAACTTGATGTCAAAGTAGAGGAGCTCAATAGCCCATTTAGCCACTCGACCAGTCGCGTCTCAATTGTTGAGAATCTCTGATAATGGAGCATCGCTGACGACTGAAATCGAGTGGTCTTGAAAGTAGTGTGCCAGCTTCTTTGCTGATAGATAAATACCATAGACAAGCTTCTGGTAATGCGAATACCTTTGCTTCAAAGGGGTAAATACTTTAGAAATGTAGTAGACTGGATGTTGGAGCTTGTAAGCCTTGCCTTCCTCTTCCCGCTCGATAGTGAGAACCATACCGACGAACTGATTGGTGGCCGCAATGTACAGGAGCAAGGGCTCTTTGCTGTGCGGAACTGCAAGCACCAGCTGGGTGGAAAGAAGGGCTTTGAGATCGAAAAACGCTGTTTCGTCTTTTAGAGTCCACTCAAACGTATTGGACTTCTTCATTAGTCAGTATAGAGGCAATGCCTTCTCCCCGAGACGAGAAATGAACCGACTCAACACCGCCAGGCAACCAGTGAGCTTTTGAACATCGTGCAATCACACATGGCTTTTAATTTGGGTAATGGCACTAATCTTCTCAGGATTCACGTCGATTCCTCGTTTAGAAACGATAAAACCGAGTAACTTGCCACCAGGAACACCGAAAGTGCTCTTAGACGGAATCAACTTGATATCATACCTCCTCAGATTGGCGAATGTCTCAGCCAAGTCAGTCAGCAGGTCGGAACCTTTGCGGGACTTGACGACAATATCGTCCATGTAAGCTTCGACATTCCGAGGAATCTGGCCGAGTAAACATTTCTGAATCATGCGCATGAAAGTAGCGCTAGCATTCTTCAAACCAAAAGACATGATGAAGGAGCCGAACTGTATCCGAAGAGTTTACATGACGGGCATCCGAGGATCCCCTTTAGGTTATCGACCTTTATCAATGCCTTGTAATTTTTTATGCCACACCTGGGGTTTGAAGTACTTCCCGTGCGACGACGTCCTCTTGCGTCCAAGCTCCAACGCCAAACTACATCTGAGGCATCTTTTCATAGCCGAGCTCCAACACTATTTGACATTCAAGGTATCCTCTTGCATATGAGCTCCAACACTGGACTACATCCGAGGTGTCTTTTTGTAGCCGAGTTCCAACACTATTCGGCATTCAAGGTGTCATAGATTACCTTGGTCTCTAAAAATATGAAGGAGTCCATCCGAGCTTAAATGTCGAAATTAGTCTTTTATGGAGCTAGCTATTAGCATCCGAGCTTTATGTCGGACTACTTCCAAGCTCCAACGCCGGACTGCATCCGAGCTCTAACGATGGTCAACGACCGAGGTATCATAAACTAACTTGGAACTTAAAAATTTGAAGGAATTCATCCGAACTTAATGTCGAAAATGCTCTTATGGAGCCAGCCACTTGTGCCCGAGCTTTATGTTGGACTACTTTCGAGGTGGTGCACCACCCCAACCGTGGGCTGATTTTTGTAAATTTAATTCTGATTTGTGCAATGTATTCTTTGTCGAGATATATAGCCAGTAGCCCTCAAGGTGTGTGTCCGTAAAATGTTAGGCATGCACCTGAAGGAAAACATAAAACCGCTGATTCCAGTAGCCCCTAAGACTCAGGTCGATTCACAAAATTGACCTGAGGATCAACTCCTAGCTCTAGAGCATACTTAGGAATAGAAAAGCAGTGTAATATATTAGAGGAAATAGTGATCGTCTAGCGGGCCCTTGAGAGAGGGTCTTGAGAAGTTGCCATAATATATTAGCTTGATGCAGGATAGGTCTAGAAGGTACCTATTATTGTACGAAGACACGTTTTCCCATAGCTCAGTTAAGCCGAACACTGAGCATTTTGAATTTTTTGCATTGACTAGGCAATGCAGTAGCCCCTGAGCCACTGGTCAGGTGGCAACACCAGATCAGGGGATCGATGTGCCCCTTTAATATTTGTAAATGATAAGCATGAAGCCCGGTAGCCCCTCAGACTTAATGTGGGCACAGATGGCCGAATTAAGGATCAATATCCGGAGTAAATTGACTTTAATCATAATTTATGTGTAATGATTCTATGTATCCGAGTACTTTACATCATTAATGCTCAGATCCGCATTGTACAAAGCTTTGTCGACTGACCATCGACTTCAACCTCCTCGGAGAGTGGCCGGGGAGTGTTTGTCCTACTTTATTAAGCCTTTAGGACAAAGATTTGTGGCAAACAAGGAAATCTGACCATACGGTTTTATAAACAAAGGTATGGGAGAGATATTTTATATTACAATTTAACATAAGAAACATCTTCCAAAGAAAATAGTCCCGTTATCGGTTCCTTTGTTTGGGTTGTGATGCTGACCATGATCATGAAACCTCATCTCCTATCAATGTGGGAGGAAAATATTGAGGATTTAGTGGGGGAAAAGTTCCCGAACTCTGTGGTTCATAATGAACCAAAATTTTCACCTCCATCGTTGCCGATCAATTTTATCCTTTTAGATGGCTAGCTTTCGGCTTCACCCAGTCTGAGGTGCTAACCTGGATGACCCAATAGTAAAAATCATAGAGGTGCTCCCTTTACTGCCTAGACGAACAATCGGGAACATAGGGGTAAGCACAGGAGCCAGGCAACCCAGCTTGGCCAAAATCTTAAGTCAAACTGATGCATACTTATGGCTTTATTACGGTAATTATGGAAGGCAAATTCTCCATTGAGACGGTTTCACTAGTAGAAATCGGTCCATTCTCCCCAGTTCTAGAGGCCCATTAGTCCCAGTTCTGGAACCAGGACTGTCACGCCCAAGATGCGCACCTATCCATTTAAGGCACGGGGGCCTCGCAAGGGATAGATGCGCATCTTGCCGTTCGCAAGTATAGTATCATTGCATCATACATTACAGAAGAGAAGGGTATACAAGTTTGTCTTACACTCGCCACATACTAAATTACAATTCCACACAGAGTTCAAATCATCAAGATGAAGGTAGGGTCCGACTACAGGGAAATCAAACGATAAAACAGATGCAAATGAGACTATCTCGCTATCCCAAAGATCACGACCATGGTCCTCTACTCATTCGGGTAAGTCACGTACATCCTGCCTCTTTCCTCGTCATATTCCCACTGAAGCTGGGTCAGATCATCCTGCACGTACTCATCTGTACCTGTACCTGGAGGGTTGTAGTAATCTGTGAGCCACAAGGACTCAACAATCAAGCGCCCGGGTACCGAGACTATTCAAGCTTAAGGTTGGAAGGGGGGGTATGTGTTTAGTTTGCAGCATCACTAAGCATTTATGGTGGCTATACTTACGCAACATGAAGATAAATATGAGTGGCCAATGATGAATGATCGAATCTAGAATGACCTCTATGAGATCCTGAACACTTACTTATGTCAATCATAACCCCACCGTGTTCTCTCTCAAATCATGTCCACGAGCAGGGACAATCACGGTTACTCACACAGTTGGTGTATTTTAATTTAGAGTTTACTTCAAGTTAACTATAACCGGGACAATCACGGCTTCTCGAAAAGATTTAACCCTACAGGGGTGCTCCAACTAGTCCATCACAAACTAACCACACTCCGTGGGAATAGCCTTGACCACGGATCTCGTGATCTTCATAGGTAACTCCAAATGATTTCCAACACCTCGAGATAACCCGAAGAAAGTCAGACTCCACACGCAAGACACTCGATAAAGGTAAAACAAATCCAGCAAGACCACCCGACGTGTCGACGAACCCGATAAGAGCCGCGTATCTTGTTCTCAGGACACGACGGATAAGCTACGCGTACAGAGGCCTGATAGAATTCTCCCAAGTTTCCCTGGGGTGGCCCCGCAAAGTGCTCTAGTTTGGACCAACACTCATGAGGAGCACTGGCCCGGGGGTTGATTAATTATCCACGGGGTTGCAAAGCCCTATGCAAATTTTATTAAGTTGTTCAGCGAATGTAGTACCAAAGTTGGGTCTTGCCAGACACGTTTTAATATCAACCAAATAAACAAGGGGGTCCCCATAACAACCCCGAGCATGTTAGGAGCGCAAAATATGGAAACCATAACACCGGTAGCAAGAAACTATGGCAGTAACAACGGAACAAAACACCTAGCAAAAGGCCAAGCCTTCCACCAATACCAAGATATATATGTGCATTAAATTAAATAACAAATAATATTGTGATATGCCAAATCCATGTTATCACATGGAACAACCTGTACCTGTAACTAAGAATGCTATAAGAGGGGCTGAGCAGCGCTAACTTAGCCAATCAAAGTTTTGCTAGGATGTGGAGGGTTAGAGGCTTTCATGGCAATTAGGAGGCTGATATTCAAGTGGTAGGTAGCGTAATTGTAACGATAAGAGCGAGAAACTAGCAAGCGAAAATAGTATCAGGATCCGGGTATGATCATCTTGCCTTTTGGTTCTTCAGCGGAACAAGTAGGGGGATCCTCGTAGTGGTACTCTCCTAGGTTCTCGTACTCAGTATCAACACTCGCGTCTACCCAAGATAAACAGTAACAATAAACATCCAACCAAGGTGCAATGCACAACCAAGATGATGCATGATTCTTTCGTGAAGCATTTAACATGACAATCCAAAACAAGTCATGTTTCACATGCAAGGATTGGTTATTAATGAATCTGGACAATACCTCATGTTAAGTTATTTAACATGCATGAACATGGCAAATATGGATGCATCATGCAAAATCGATAGAAATGCATATAAAGAACGCAAGAAACGGAGTTACGGTTCTCACGATATGGTGACGACAAGGTTCGAAGGAAAAACAGAAGACCACAAGGCCATGGGCTAATTCTTGGCATTCCAAGGTATCCACTGGTTAGGTAATGAAAAACCAACCACAATAGAGTCAAAGATCAATCAATTCCATGGAGTATAGCTCCCACAAGTCACAAAACACTAAAACAAACAATCTGCCACAAAACAGCAACATAGCAACTTTCACAGCCCACAACTTGAGCTACATGAACCCTACACCACAAACAAGGTATTGACAGAAACTACATAACATGCTTATCAAATTATCCAACTACACAATTTCCAAAGGAGGCACACATCAATAAGCATGAAGCTATCAAGTTGGCACGATGAAACAGTTTTCTAGGACTTAGTGAAAATAATAGTTTTTCTGGAATCTGAGTTAATCTGGTAGCATGTTGACAGCATAAGTTAAATGGGTTAGAGACTCCCTCTTGGCATGAAATTTAACAGGGTTGTGGAAGACAACATCTACTTCAAAATACTAAACACTGCACATGGGCTAATTCTCAACATATCACAAGAAGCCATCCACTCTTCATGGCATAAAAATAACAGCAGATTCTCAGACTTAGAAATAATTAGCATGGTGAAAACAGAAATATCAAGTTAGCTACTTTGCAGCATGTTTCCCACTCATATTGATGATTCTCATGTTAAACAAAAATACCATGGCATAATAGACATAAAACACTAGCACATCCTAGTTCGCACATGCCCCAAAGCAAGCATGGATTAAATCATGCAAAAACGACAAAGTAGCATCACAGCAGAAAATGACAGTTTTATAAACTTGCTCAAAAGTGAAATCTGAAAGCACCAATGATTTATTGGCTCTTTCTACCCCAAAAGCATGTGTCATACTCATATGTTCATGTGAAGCATCAAGGCACAAACTATACTAGCAAAATATCATCTACTCTTATAAGTGAAATATTACTCTAAATGGACATGAGCAAATATGATCATAACCAGATTTGGAAACTTAGTTTAACATGGAAGTGAGCTAACAAACCTACAAACATGCATAAACAGCAAGGGGTATGGCAAGTGGGGAAAAGGACCCACTTGTCACACACACACACACATACACTCTACACACACCACTACATAGCATACACCCACATGCTCCATATGCCTAAGGGCATATGAGCACAAACCTCTCATGAACATACCACCCAAGAGGGGGTGTTCATCGACACACACCCTCACATGCCCATATATGCATAATGCATATAGGCACACACACACCACCTCACATGCACAAGTGCACATGGGCACTCACACTCACACACAAACTCATGAGTGTGGGTGTAGATCTACACACATATGCACACATATATGCACAAGGCATATATGCATATGCATATGCATATGACACTCAGTCAAACACACTCATGCAAATGTGCACACGCACATGCACTACACACACTCTCACATACACACATGCACAAATACATATACATACAAATTCATCTATATATGCCAAGCACACACATACACATACTACACATGAGCATCATATATATACACACACATCCCATATATCAACAGAAATAAAACACCTACACATGTAGGTTTGTACAAACACACATATATGCAAGCAAAAGAGAAAACAGAAGAAAACAAGAAAGAAAAACCAAACAAAAAAGGGGGGAGGGGTCGGCTTCGAACCCACGACCACCTGGTCGACCCCCGAGCCGGTTGCCACGCGGCTACGGCTGAGTACATTAACAAAGGAGGGGCTCAGGATCTCTAATACACACACACACACTAGCGCACTTGCTGACGATACTGAAGACGAGCACCCACGGCGACAGCGGGCAACCGGCGACTACAAGCAGATCCAGCAATGCAAAAGGGCTCTAACGCAAGAGGGAAGAACCGGGGTTCCATTCCCCTACTCAGCTTGCGGTGAGGAGGAAGGAGGCGAGCTACAAATGCCCGCCTTGCGACCGGCGGCGACGGACACGGCGGCAACTACCCAACGTCCTACAAAGGGAAGAAGGAAGCAACGCAGACCTGCTGCTCACCGAGGGGAAGGCGACGACGAGCCGGACAAGAAGGAGACGACAGAGGGGTCGGAGACGCGTGCCACAGTCGAAGCAGGGGAAGAAGACGACGGAGTCGAACCCTCCGGCGAAGACGACGACGGGGCCGCCGCTGCAGAGCCTCTTCGGGGCTCCTAGCGGCGGGAATCAAACGCAGGGAGGAACCCCGAGCTCCTGGACGCCATGACTGACGACGAGGCCGACGGAGACGACGAGCTGGTCACCGACGAACTACCCTGAACCTCTCTGACGCTCACTGAAGCTTATCAGACAGGGAGGAAGAAGAGAGGAGGGAGATGAATTGAGAGGGAGATGGGATCTGCGGCGGCGGAGGGAGAGAGAGGAACCCTAGCGGAGGGACACTCACATCGAGGGGGGGGGTCCCTAAATACCCTCGGGATGACGGCGACGACCGACGGAAAAGGGGACGGCGGAGGGCGCTCTCTCTGCTCCCTGACGGAGACGACAGACGGAGCAGGTGGCCGTTCCTCGAGCGAGCTTGGCCACGGGAAGGAAAGGCCCATCTCTGGCGCTCTCTCTCAAAATCAAATAAAACAGAGATGTTTTTATCCTTTTTCAAAACACAGCCATACAAGAAAAAACCCCAGAGAAAATATAAAGGATTTTTGTGCAAAATAAAAATACTTTTGCAATGCAAATAAAATGCACTAATTACTAAAAATATCAAACGATTTTTTGGATAGTTAATTTAAATACTTTTTTAAAAAAGCAGCCCCTGTTATTTAAATACCCCAAATGCATGAAAGCTCAAAACAACAAAATACCAACACTCACATGCTCAAAACAATTTAAGCTAACATTTGAACATTTTAAACAATTCGAAAAGAAAGTTAAATCTGTTTATAAAATAACATGGGAAATAAAGGCATTGGTTGGGTTTTATTGAAACGAAAAGAGAGGGGAAGAGAAGGAGAGTTGCACACATGATCCAACCACATCACACAACACAAGCCACACTCCAAACAAGGTCACTACAAAGCAAAGTCATGGCATGATGGATGCATGATGCATGATGCATGAATGCAAGAGAAAGACATGGTATCGCAAGGTGCAAATCATTTCCTAACTCATGACAACAAGGTTCATACAAGAGATTACATGCCACAAAAGGTAGGGACAACACTTGGGCTGTCACAACTCTCCCACACTATAAGAGGATCTCAACCTGAGATCTAGGAACGAAAGAAGTCTGGAAATTCAGAACGGAGAAGGTCCTCACATTCCCAAGTAGCTTCTTTGTCTGAATAACGAGACCACTTCACCTTGAGGAATTTGATAGACTTGCTGCGAGTCTTATGCTCAGTTTCTTCGAGAATTGTAAATGGATGCTCACGATAAGAGCGGTCTGCTTGGAGATCAATGTCTTGGAGGTCAATGGTTCGCTCAGGAGTCTTGAAGCATCTCCGGAGCTAAGAAATATGGAAGATATCGTGTACGTTCGCGAAATTTGGAGGAAGCTCTAGTTGATATGCAAGACCACCTCTCTTGCCAACAACTTTGAAAGGACCAACAAAACGACGACCTAGCTTCCCTTTAATTCCAAACCGCTGAGTGCCCTTCATGGGAGAGACTCTGAGATAGACTAGATCATCCACTTGAAAGGAAACATCCCGATGTTTGCTATCGGAATAGCTCTTCTGTCGGGACTGAGCTGCTTTGAGGTTCTCGCGAATGACATGGCACATTTCTTCTGCTTCAGTGATCATGTCATTGCCCATTATCTGACGCTCACCGGTTTTAGGCCAGTTAACTGGGGTACGACACTTTCTGCTGTAGAGAATCTCGAAAGGGGCGTTGCCTAAGCTAGCTTGAAAGCTATTGTTGTATGAGAATTCAGCATATGAAAGGTAGTCTTCCCACTTCATGCCGAACGAAGTCACACAGGCTCTGAGCATATCTTCAAGGATCTTATTGGCTCTCTCAACTTGACCACTTGTCTGCGGATGGAATGCAGTGCTGAAACAGATCTTGGTACCCATAGCAGTCTGGAAGGACTCCGAAAACTTGGAAGTAAAGAGGCTTCCACGGTCAGAAGAGATGAGTTGTGGAATACCATGCAAAGACACTATCCTTGACATATACAACTCTGCAAGCTGAGCTACCGAGATAGATTTTTTGACTGGCAGGAAATGAGCAACTTTTGACAGCTTGTCGAAAACCACAAAGATGGCACCGTTGCCTCTCTTGGACTTGGGAAACCCAGTGACGAAATCCACCTCTCCATGATCGAATTTCCACTCTGGGATAGGCAAAGGCTGAAGAAGACTTGCTGGATGTTGATGCTGCGCCTTCACTCTGTGACAAACATCACACTCGTTCACGAACTGAGCAATTTCACGTTTCATGTGAGTCCACCAGAAGGTTTGCTTGAGATCCTGATACATCTTGGAACTGCCTGGTGTTGGGGAACGTTGCATGGGAAACAAAAAATTTCCTACGCACACGCAGATCTATCCATGGTGATGAGTATCTACGAGAGGGAGAGTGGATCTACGTACCCTTGTAGATCGCTAAGCGGGAAGCGTTAAGAAACGCAGTTGGTGTAGTCAAACGTCTTCACGATCCAAATCGCCGAGTGTCCCGCGATCTCATCACGATCCGTCCCGCAATCCAATCACGATCCGTCTCGCGAACTCATCACGATCTGTCCAACGATCTCAACATGATCCGTCCCGCGAACTCATCATGATCCGTCCCACGAACTCATCACGATCCGTCTCGCAATCTTGATCATGGTCCTTCCGATCTAGCGCCGAACGGACGACACCTCCGCGTTCAGCACACGTACAACTCGATGACGATCTCCTCCTTCTTGATCCAGCAAGAGGGAGTAGAGAGGTAGAAGATTTCTCCGGCAGTGTGACGGCACTGCGGCGATGGTGGTAGAGCAATTCCGACAGGGCTTCGCCTAAGCACTGAAGAAAACCGATCTAGAGGAGAAGCTATGCACTAGAGGAACATGTGTCACGTGGTTGAAAATCTTGTGCCAAAACCCTCAAATCCTCTA
Organism: Hordeum marinum; assembly: GCA_022496015.1. Taxonomy (NCBI): domain Eukaryota; kingdom Viridiplantae; phylum Streptophyta; class Magnoliopsida; order Poales; family Poaceae; genus Hordeum; species Hordeum marinum. The sequence goes on from CM039678.1 coordinate 454,559,294, forward strand.
GTATATGTAGGAGGAGAGGAGGAGGAGGCTTGGCTGCCCAAAAGGCAGCCCTTGGGTCGGCCAAACCAAGGAGGGAGGAGTCCTCGTCCTCCACTCCTAGTAGGATTAGGACTCCTTCCTTATTTGGCCCTTTTTTTTGCCTTTTTCCACCTTTTTCCTTTTGGGCTTTTCTTCCCAGCCGCATGAGCCTCGTGTGGGACTTCCACCAGCCCACAAAGGGCTGGTATTTACCTTCCCATAGCCCATGTAGCCTCTTGGGTCGAAATACCCCTCCCGATGGTCCCCCGGTATAGTACCAGCACTCCCGGTACACTACCGATGAGCCCGAAACTTTTCCGGCGACCAAAACAAGACTTCCTATATATCAATCTTTACCTAGGACCATTCCAGAGCTCCTCGTGACGTCCGAGATCTCATAAGGACTCCGAACAACCTTCGTTCACCACCATGCATAACTCTATACTACTGAAACATCCCCAAACCTTAGGTGTGCAGACCCTGCGGGTTCGAGAACTATGTAGACATTACCGAGACACCTCTACGGTCAATAACCAATAGCTGTACCTGGATGCCCATATTGGTTCCTACATATTCTACAAAGATCTTTATCGGTCGAACCTCTATGTCAAGGATTCAGTTAATCCCGTATGATGTTCCCTTTGTTCTTCGGTATGTTACTTGCCCGAGATTCGATCGTCGGTATCTCCATACCTAGTTCAACCTCGTTACCGGCAAGTCTCTTTACTCGTTCCGTAACACAAGATCCCGTGACTAACACTTAGTCACATTGCTTGCAAGGCTTGTTGTGATGTTGTATTACCGAGTGGGCCCTGAGATACCTCTCCGTCACACGGAGTAACAAATCCCAGTCTTGATCCATTCCAACTCAACAGACACCCTCGGCGATACCTGCAGAGTACCTTTATAGTCACCCAGTTACGTTGCGACATTTGATACACACAAGGCACTCCTCTGGTGTTAGTGAGTTGCATGATCTCATGGTCATAGGAACATATACTTGACATGCAGAAACCAGTAGCAATAAACTGACACGATCATATGCTACGTTTGTAGTTTGTGTCTTGTCCATCACACCATTCTCCTAATGATGTGATCCCATTATCAAATGACATCCCATGTCCATGGCCAGGAAACCTTAACCATCTTTGATCAACGAGCTAGTCTATTAGAGGTATACTAGGGACATGGTTTTGTCTATGTATCCACACATGCATCTAAGTCTCCGATCAATACAATTATAGCATGGATAATAAACGATTATCATGAACAAGGAAATATGATAATAACTAATTTATTATTGCCTCTAGGGCATATTTCCAACACCTGGATGGATGGACAGAAGAGAATTGTGTGCTTCGTCCATGATAACCTTTCTAAGATCACCTTTTGGAACCACAAGACGGTCCTCAAAGAACAAGGTATCTTTGTCATCAACGCGAAAGCACTTATACTTCGAAATGCTCTTGGCCACACCTTTCTTCACTTTCTTCACCATAGCATCAAGAAGCTGCGCTTGATGAACCCGATCTTCCAGAGTCGGAGAAACTTTAAGATTTGCAAGAAATCCTTGCGGAATCATCTGAAGGTTGAGCTTGCGAAAGGCTTCAAAAAGCTCGGGTTGAAGAGGCTTCAAGATGAGACTATTGTAGTACGCCTTATGGCTGAGCGCGTCTGCAATGACATTTGCTTTCCCAGGAGTATACTCAATGCTTGGATTGAAGTCCTCAAGCATTTGCACCCAACGAGACTGCCGAAGATTGAGATTGGGTTGAGTGAAAATGTACTTCAAGCTCTTGTGATCGGTGTACACCTCAACTGGTCTACCCAACAACAAATGCCTCCAAGTCATTAGAGCATGCACAACTTCTGCCAACTCAAGATCACGAGTGGGGTAGTTCTTCTCGGTAGGCTTCAACTGACGCGAGGTATAAGCAACAACCTTCTTGTCTTGCATGAGAACACCACCAAGACCTTGGAGAGAAGCATCACAAAATTTTTGGAAAGGCTTTGACTCCTCAGGAGGAACAAGAACTGGAGCTGAAGTCAGTCTCTCCTTGAGCGTATTGAACGCCACATCACACTCAGGAGACCAAACATACTTGACACTCTTCTGGAGGAGATTGGATAGATGCTTAGCAATCTAAGAGAAGTTCTCCATGAATCTTCCGCAATAACTAGCAAGCCCGAGGAAACTCCGAAGCTGCTTCACATTCTGAGGAGGTTCCCACTTCAAGATTGCCTCAACTTTCTCAGGGTGCACTTTAATTCCCTCGGTAGAGATCACATGACCAAGGTACACCACTTCATTGAGCCAAAACTCATACTTGGAAAACTTGGCATAGAATCGATGCTCCCTTAACTTGTCAAGCACAAGGCGGAGATGCTCAACATGCTCTTCTTCTGTCCCCGAGAACACAAGGATATCATCCAGATAGACCAAGACGAATTCATTCTTGAAAGGAGAGAAAATGAAATTCATCATTCTTGAGAAGGTTGGAGGAGCATTAGCAAGACCAAACGACATGCCGGTGTACTCATAAGAGCCAAAATTCGTCCTGAAAGCGGTCTTGGGAATGTCTTCTTCGTGAATGCGAATCTGATGATAACCCGTGCGAAGATCAAGCTTCGAGAAAACATTGGCACCTTTCAGTTGTTCAAACAACTCATTGATGTTGGGAAGTGGGTACTTGTTTCTGATTGTCTTCTTGTTAAATGGACGGTAGTCAACACAAAGACGATCTGTGCCATCTTTCTTCTTGACAAACAAAACACCACAACCTCATGGAGAAGAACTTCGTCTGATCAGACCCAGACATTCTTGCTCATCTAGCTACTTCTTCAACTCCTTCAGCTCTTTGGGGCCAAGTTTATATGGGCGCTTGCAAACCGGTTCAGTTCCGGGCTCGAGATCAATCACGAACTCGACTGGTCGGTGCGGAGGCATTCCTGGCAATTCTTCTGGAAACACATCTTCATACTCATTCACCACCGGAATTTGAGAAATCGCCGAATTTCACCCTTCTCATTAAGAGCAAAGAGATGGATTGTGTCATCATGAGCCGCGAAAATAATCACGTCTTTTGAAGGATGAGTCAGCTTGACTTCTTTTGCTTTGCAATCAATATAAGCCTTATTCATAGCCAGGAAGTCCATGCCCAAAATGAGATCAATGTCGGAATTATCGAGAACAATGGGAGAAGCCAGAAAAGAATAATTGCCCATCTTAATGGAAACATCCGGAACCACCACATTCGAACTCATCAATTGGCCTGGGGACACGACCCGAAAAGGACTAGGAAGAACTACTGAATTCAAATCATTCTTCCAAGCAAAAGGTCTAGAAATGAATGAATGCGATGCACCAGAATCAAATAACACTTTAGCAGCAAAGTCATTAACTGAGAGATTACCCATAATCACATCATGAGACTGCTTTGCTTCAGCTGCATTCACCATATTCACCCGGACTGACTTGGGATTATGCTTCACCAAAGCATTGCCTGGAGGCTTGACAGGAGGAGGAGGCGGAAGACGCCGCTGGTTGCACTTGTTTGCATAGTGACCCTTCTGGCCCCACTTGTGACAAGTCACCTCAGAAAGCGGATGAACATTGCCTAGAGGAGGAACAAGAACTGCCTTGGACGCTTGGGGTCTCTGCTGAAATCCTGGGTTGGGTGGGTGGGAAGAACCACGACCACCGAACTGCTTCTGCTGCTGAGGAGGACGAAACGGAGGAGGATTTGGCACCCAATACTTCTGCTGCTTGGGAACCACCTGAGAGCTGGAAGAAGACGAATAAGAATCCCTTGAACGCTTCCTTGAGTTCTCCAACTTGAGCTGAGTTGCCTCGACCTTCAAAGCCATGTTGTAGAACTGATCAAACTCACGAGGCTCTTGAAGAACTAGGCCTGGCAGAAGCTCATCCTTGAGACCACCTCTGAACTGATAGATCATAGCCTTGTCATCTAGAACATCTTGGTTAGCATAACGGGCTAGATTCTGGAACTCGATGTTGTACTGATAGACAGACTTGCTTCCCTGCTTCAGGTGCCTGAACTTCTCACGCATCTCCTCGACAAAGCTTGTCGGAATGTAGTGAGCCCTGAAGTCACGATGGAAATCGTCCCAAGTAACAAAACGATCGCCCCTGGAATCCTTGTACTACTGCCACCAATCAACTGCTTGACCCTTGAGCTAGAACGATGCAAATCTGACAAAGTCCTCTAGCCTGACATTGCTACACTCAAAATGCTTACTCATATCACGGAGCCAATCATCAGCATCAAAAGGCTTCTCACAATAGGTGAAAGAGTTGGGCTGGTTGGCAAGGAACTGATTGAGCGTCGCAAACTGAGGTTGATTCCGAAAATTCCCTTAAAAACCTTGTTGACCCTGCCCCCTTTCTTGCAACAGCCTGAGCAACATCTAAGTGTTCACATTTGTTGCAACCATCATAGCTTGCCAAGCTTCTAGAGGTGGAGGCGGAGGTGGCGGCGGCGGGGGTGGTGGTGGAACATCAGTCTGCTCCTCACCACGACCCGGATTGTTGCGAGTTGGTGGAGCCATCCTGAAGATGGACAAAACGCATCAGCACCTCATTGATAAGATGAATCAAAAGCTGAATGAAATGCTTGAAAGAAATTGAACAAATAACATCACAGCCTTCCTACTGAAAAATTAGTAAGAATGCTTCTCCGGTTTATGATAACATCATCAGAAATTACAAGCCAGTTGCAATAACACAAAAGTTTTGAGCTAAGTGCTCGGACAAATGTATATGCCCACATACATCTGAGGAAGATGATCCTAGATAACTACAAGAATTCCCACCTAAGAACTTCCGAAAACTTTCTGGTTATGCAATCCGGTGTGGGGATACAAGGAGGAAATATCTCACACAACTAGCAATCCTACACCCCAACTGTATCCATCCTTCAATGCATAACTAGAGGCTTTCGCAAATTCATCTAACTCGAATCCTCGAACTCACAACGATACTAAACCATGGTGCTACACCGGACGCCTACCCAGTACTGGGTGACTCCAACCTTATCTCACCACGACAAGTATTGAAGTAATTTCGAACACTCTCCGTCCTGAGATATCAAGGAAGCTGAATGATAACGATGTGTCAACATTCCCTAGAGCTCGACTCCTCGGAATAAATCAAGTCAGACAGGAGGCACCAAGACAGAACCCTGTCACATCGGTATCATATAGACTCCAAAATACTCGCGTGATCCTAAATTTTTTTTGAGCGGGAAGAAGAGTAGAAACAAAATTCCTAAGTCGGATACCTCACCAGAGCATAGAAGAGGAGTAAAAAGAATCCTCCTCTCGAATTAACTAGACTCAAAATAATTTTTACTAGAGTCGACTCAGCAAAGTTCGATCAAGCAAAGGCTCCTATGGTCGTATGGCTCTGAATACCAACTTGTCACGCCCAAGATGCGCCTATCCATTTAAGGCACGGGGGCCTCGCTAGGGATAGATGCGCATCTTGCCGTTCGCAAGTATAGTATCATTGCATCATACATTACAGAAGAGAAGAGTATACAAGTTTCGCTTACACTCGCCACATACTAAATTACAATTCCACACAGAGTTCAAGTCATCAAGATGAAGGCAGGGTCCGACTACGAACAAAATCAAACGATAAAACATATGCAAATGACACTATCTCTCTATCCCAAAGATCACGACCATGGTCCTCTACTCATTCGGGTAAGTCACATACATCCTGCCTCTTTCCTCGTCATATTCCCACTGAAGCTGGATTAGGTCATCCTGTACGTACTCATCTGTACTTGTACCTGGAGGGTTGTAGTAATCTGTGAGCCACAAGGACTCAACAATCAAGCGCCGGGGTACGAGACTATTCAAGCTTAAGGTTGGAAAGAGGGGTATGTGTTTAGTTTGCAGCAGCACTAAGAATTTATGGTGGCTATACATACGCAACATGAAGATAAATATGAGTGGCCTACGATGAACGATTGAATCTAGAATGACCTCTATGAGATCCTGAACACTTACTTACGACAATCATATCCCCACTGTGTTCTCTCTCGGATCATGTTCACGAGCAGGGACAATCACGGTACTCACACAGTTGGTGTATTTTAATTTATAGTTTACTTCAAGTTAACTATAACCGGGTGTTAAACAAATATCCAAGTTGCCACATAACTGCGGGCACGACTTCTCGAAAAGATTTAACCCTGCAGGGGTGCTCCAACTACTTCATCACAAATTAACCACACTCCACGGGAATAGCCTCGACCACAGATCTCGTGATCGTCATAGGTAACTCCAAAGGATTTCCAACACCTCGAGATAACCCGAAGAAAGTCAGACTCCACACGCAAGACACTCGATAAAGGTAAAACAAATCCAGCAAGACCACCCGACATGTCGACGAACCCGATAAGAGCCGCGTATCTCGTTCTTAGGACGCGACATATAAGCTACGCGTACGGAGGCCTGATATAAATCTCCCAAGTTGCCCTGGGTTGGCCCCGCATAGTGCTCTATTTTGGACCAACACTCATGAGGAGCACTGACCCGGGGGTTGATTAATTATCCACGGGGTTGCAAAGCCCTATGCAAATTTTATTAAGTTGTTAAGAGAATGTAGTTCCAAAATTGGGTCTTTCCAGACATGTTTTAATCTCAACCGAATAAACAAGGGGGTCCCCATAAAAACCCTGAGCATGTTAGGAGCGCAAAATATGGAAAACATAACACCGGTAGCAAGAAACTATGGCGGTAATAGCGGAACAAAACACCTAGCAAAAGGCCAAGCCTTCCACCAATACGAAAATATATATGTGCATTAAATTAAATAACAGATAATATTGTGATATGCCAAATCCATGTTATCACATGGAACAACCTGCACCTGCAACTAAGAACGCTATAAGAGGGGCTGAGCAGCGCTAACTTAGCCAATCAAAGGTTTGCTAGGATGTGGATGGTTAGATGCTTTTATGGCAATTAGGAGGCTGATATTGAAGTTGTAGGTAGCATAATTTTAACGATAATAGCGAGAAACTAGCAAGCAAAAATAGTATCGGGATCCGGGTACGATCATCTTGCCTGTTGGTTCTTCAGCGGAACAAGTAGCGGGATCCTCGTAGTGGTACTCTCCTGGGTCCTCGTACTCAGTATCAACACTCGCGTCTACCCAAGAGAAATAGCAACAATAAACATGTAACCAAGGTGCAATGCACAACCAAGATGATGCATGATTCTTTCGTGAAGAATTTAACATGGCAATCCAAAACTAGTCATGTTTCATATGCAAGGATTGGTTATTAATGAATCTGGACAGCACCTCATGTTAAGTTATTTAACATGCATGAATATGGCAAATATGGATGAATCATGCAAAATCGATAGAAATGCATATAAAGAACGCAAGAAACGGAGTTACGGTTCTCACGATACGCTCACGAGAAGGTTCGAAAGCAAAACAGAAGACCACAAGGCAATGGGCTAATTCTTAGCATTACAAGGTAGCCACTGGTTAGGTAATGAAAAACAACCACAATAGGCTCAAAACTAAATCAATTCCATGGAGTATAGCTCCAACAAGTCACAAAACACTAAAACAAACAATCTGCGACAAAACAGCAACATATCAACTTTCACAGCCCACAACTTGAGCTACAGGAATCCTACAGCCACAATCAAGGTATTGACAGAAACTACATAACATGCTTACCAAATTATCCAACTACACAATCTGCAAAGGAGGCACACATCAACAAGCATGAAGCTATCAAGTTGGCATGATGAAACAGTTTTCTGGGACTTCATGAAAATAACAGTTTTTCTGGAATCTGAGTTAATCTGGTAGCATGTTGACAGCATAAGTTAAGTGGGTTAGAGACCACCTCTTGGCTTGAAATTTAACAGAGTGGTAGAAGACAACATCTACTTCAAAATACTAACACTGAGCATGAGATAATTCTCAACATATCACAAGAAGCCATCCACTCTTCATGGCATAAAAATAACAGCAGATTCTCAGACTTAGAAATAATTAGCATGGTGAAAACAAAAACATCAAGTTAGCTACTTTGCAGCATGTTTCCCACTCATACGGGTGATTCTCATGTTAAACAAAAATACCATGGCATAATAGACGTAAAACACTAGCACTTCCTAGTTGGCACATGCCCCAAAGCGAGCATGGATTAAATCATGCAAAAATGACAAAGTAGCATCACAACAGAAAATGACAGTTTTATAAACTTGCTCAAAAGTGAAATCTGAAAGCACCAATGGTTTCATTGGATCTTTCTACCCCAAAAGCCTGTGTCATACTCATATGTTCATGTGAAGCATCATGGCAGAAACTATACTAGCAAAATATTATCTACTCTTATAAGTGAAATATTACTCTAAATGGACATGAGCAAATATGATCATAACCAGATTTGGAAACTTAGTTTAACATGGAAATGATCTAACAAACCTACAAACATGCATAAACAACAAGGGGTATGGCAAGTGGGGAAAAGGACCCACTTGTCACACACACACATACACTCTACACACACCACTACATAGCATACACCCACATGCTCCATATGCCTAAGGGCATATGAGCACAAACCTCCCATGAACATACCACCCAAGAGGTGGTGTTCATCCACACACACACTCACATGCCCATATATGCATAATGCATATAGGCACACACACACCACCTCACATGCACAAGTGCACATGGGCACTCACACTCACACACAAGCTCATGAGTGCGGGTGTACATCCACACACATATGCACACATATATGCACAAGGCATATATGCATATACATATGCATATGACACTCACTCACACACACACATGCAAATGTGCACACGCACATGCACTACACACACTCTCACATACACACATGCACAAATACATATACATCCACATTCATCTATATATGCAAAGCACACACATACACATACTACACATGAGCATCATATATATACACACACACCCCATATATCAACAGAAATAAAACACCTACACATATAGGTTTATACAAACACACATACATGCAAGCAAAAGAGAAAACAAAAGAAAACAAGAAAGGAAAAGAAAAAAGGGGGGAGGGGTCGGCTTCGAACCCACGACCACCTGGTCGACCCCCGAGCCGGTTGCCACTCGGCTACGACTGCGTACGTTAATAGAGGAGGGGATCTGGCTCTCTAATACACACACACACACACGCTAGCGCACTTACTGACGAAACTGAAGACGAGCACCCACGGCGACATCGGCGACGACGGGCAAAATTCCGGCGACTACAAGCAGATCCGGCGATGCAAAAGGGCTCTATCACAAGAGGGAACAACCGGGGTTCCATTCTCCTACTCACGTTGCGGTGAGGAGGAAGGAGGCGGGCTACAAACGCCCGCCTTGTGACCGGCAGCGACGGACACGGCGGCAACTACCCGACGTCCTACGCAGGGAAGAAGGGAGCAACGAGGACCTGTTGCTCACCGAGGGGAAGGCGACGATGAGCCGGACGAGAAGGAGATGACGAAGGGGTCGGAGACGCGCGCCAGAGTCGAAGCAGGGGAAGAAGATGATGGAGTGGAACCCTCCGGCGAAGACGACGATGGGGCCGTCGCTGTAGAGCCTCTCCGGGGCTCCTAGTGGTGGGAATAGAATGCGGGGAGGAACCTCGAGCTCCTGGACGCCATGACCGACGACGAGGCGGACGGAGACGATGAGCTGGTCGCCGACGAACTACCCGAAACTTCTCTGACACTCGCTGAAGCTTACCTGACAGGGAGGAAGAAGAGAGGAGGGAGATGAACTGAGAGGGAGATGGGAGCTGCGGCGGTGGAGGAAGAGAGAGGAACCCTAGCGGAGGGGCACGCACGCCGAGGGGGGGCCTAAATACCCTCGGGCTGACGGCGACGACCGACGGAAAAGGGGACGTCGGAGGGCGCTCTCTCTCTGCTCCCTGACGGAGACGACAAACGGAGCAGGTGCCTGTTCCTCGAGCGGGCTGGGCCACGGGAAGGAAAGGCCCATCTTTGGAGATCTCTCTCAAAAACAAATAAAATAGAGATGTTTTTATCCTTTTTCAAAACAAAGCCATACAAGAAAAAAACAGAGAAAATATAAAGGATTTTTGTGCAAAACAAAAATACTTTTGCAATGCAAATAAAAGGCACTAATTACTACAAGTATCAAATGATTTTTTTGGAAAGTTAATTTAAATACTTTTTAATAATAGCAGCCCCTGTTATTTAAATACCCCAAATGCATGAAAGCTCAAAACAAGAAAATACCAACACTCACATGCTCAAAACAATTTAGGCTAACACTTGAACATTTTAAACAATTTGAAAAGCAAGTTAAATCTGTTTATAAAATAACATGGGAAATAAAGGCATTGGTTGGGTTTTGTTGAAAAGAAAAGAGAGGGGAAGAGAAGGAGAGTTGCACACATGATCCAACCACATCACACAACACAAGCCACACTCCAAACCAGGTCACTACAAAGCAAAGACATGGCATGATGGATGCATGATGCATGATGCATGAATGCAAGAGCAAGACATGGTATGACAAGGTGCAAATAATTTCATAACTCATGACAACAAGGTTCATACAAGAGATTACATGTCACAAAAGGTAGGGACAACACTTGGGCTGTCACAAGGACTAAAGGGTTGGGACTAAAGCCCAAAACCTTTGGTCACGGTTGGCTTATGAACCAGGACTAAGCGGATCCACGTGGCTGTCGGGGGGCGCCTGGCAGGAGGACCTTTAGTCCCGGTTGGTAACACCGGCCGGGACTAAAAGGTAGCCACGCGTCAGCAGCTGCCATGCTCTAGGATTTTTTAAGGAGGGGTTTAGGGGTTTTCATATTGTGTTTCCCCCTTTTATTTTTGTGTTTACCATTTTTATTTTATGCTTTTCATTCAACTCGACGCTAGCTACTACATATAGCAATGAAAGAACCATTACACAACATCGTCATGATCAATATATAGAAAGAACCATCAGTATCACTTGAAATTTGTTCAACTTAAGAAACAAACATCAATGTATCACATTCATGTTAATATACTAATTAATTAACTAACAGTTCTCCAACTGATATATTCATGACTTAGTTCTAAACATGGTCAACAACAACCATCATCTGATAGTCCTTGCAGTTGCTCTTCCTTATAGTGATTACCACAAGGGTGTCGACCCTTAGTTCTCTCTTATCCTCTATGAACTCCTGCCAGCCGTCCTTGTGGAATGATATGCGCCCGTCATCCTCTGTCTTGTATTGGACATTCGTGACAGGACCTCTTGGTCCATGGATTACTCCAGCAGTGCCGACGGCGGGGATGTCCACTCCGGAAACCATCTTCAAAGGTAATTTCTGAAGACCCCATCATTAATAGAAAATAGAGAGCACAAAATGTTAGACATATCCTCCATATATACTTGGTTATGACCAAAAAGAGATGAAAGAATATAAAACATCTCACCATAACTTTTTTGACCATGTTTGTTTTTGTTAGACGGTGCATAAAGGGCTTCCCCAAGAACGCCGAAGAGGATGGTAACATTTCTTTCACACTAGCTTTATCATCCGGAGTAAGCTTCTTCATCCTTTGAGAAAAAATTGCAGAAAGGATAGGACCATCATCTTCATCTTCGATGTCCTCCTCTTCATCTTGGTTGTCCTCATCTTTATCTTGGATGTCCTCATCTTCATCTTGTGTGTCGATGTCATCTTGGTCATCTTGTCCGATGATGTCATCTTCGTCATCATCATCCCTTTGGACATATAATGTCCTTAACCTATTCTCCTCTCCTATTAAGGAAAAAGCTACGAGTTCTCCTCCTTTAAAATTGTTCACTGCAATGTACTGCTCCCATCCATCACCATATATGATGGATTTATTCTTTCCTTTGCACATATCCAATTCGAATTCGTGCTCCTCATCATCCTCAAAGTACAACATGTTACCATATGAATTGTTGAAGTCCTCCCTTATGTTGCATGGAACACACTATGCAGCAGTTAATAATCAACAATAAATTCAGTAAAATAGCTCAACAAATGATCATAATTCAATACAACTTCAAGTTAAGGACTGTTACCACTGATTTTTGAAATCCCTTTCCCAAAAATACCACTAACTGCACTGTAGTTCCAAGACTGTCCATACATGAATTTTTGCACACCTTGCAGATCTTACGCCTCATGGTCACTATAATAAGCCCAAGTAGTTGTCAAACATAAGAAAATGCAATTAACACGATAGATCACCATCAACATATGAAAATTCGGTGGACATAAAAAATATAATGCATATGATATCATCGGCGATCGTCAAAAATATAATGAAAATTTCCGTATGTCAATTTTTTTTACCTATAGGTTGAAATCTTGTAGGCTGTGTTTGATAGCATGGTATTGCAAAATTAAACCAAAGAATTGAAAACTATAATATTTTAGTTTGTGGGTACAATATGCCACAGTTTTGACGTACCAAAGTATTCTGAAGTATTGTAAATATTGTGACCTGTTTGGCCAGTGCTTGATGCAACAACGTAAAATAGCTAGCTAGCCGATTGATAGACGTTGCAAACACATGTATTCCTAAATAATTACAATCACTTGAGCAAGATCTAGTTAGGTATGGAAACTCCTGTGTTGTAACCAATGCCGATGGACAAACATGGCACGAACAAGAGCTACATCAGCTCATCTTTGCACCCAAACATGGACAAGCATGGCACAAAAATGGCACTAATTACAAGCACTAAGGTATTTAACGGTGGCCAGTGACGGACAGCATCGGGGGCGACGACGGATGCGGGCGATGACGATCACCACAGGGGGAGGGAGGATAGCTAGGAGGAGGAGGGGAACAGCGCCGGTGTGGCCAGCGGCTCACCTATCACGCCCAAGATGTGCGCCTATCCATAATAAGGCACGGGGGCCTCACAAGGGATAGACGCGCATCTCCTCGTTCGCAAGTATAGCATCATTACATCATACATTATCGAAGAGATGAGCATACGAGTTGGCTTACACTTTCCACATACTAAATTACAATTCGACATAGAGTTCAAACATCAAGATGAAGACGGGGTCCGCCTACGGACCAAATCAAACGATAAACAGAAGCAAATGATACTATCTCGGTATCCCAAAGATCACGACCATGGTCCTCTACTCATTAGGATAAGTCACATACATCATACCCCTTTCCTCGTCATACTCCCACTGGAGTTGCGTCAGATCATCCTACACAAACTCATCTATACATGTACCTGGATTGCGGTAGTAATCTGTGAGCCACAAGGACTCAACAATCATGCGCCCGGGTATTGAGACTATTCAAGCTTAAAGGTTGGGATGGGGTATGTGTTTGGTTTTCAGCGGCACTAAGCATTTATGGTGGCTAAACTTACGTAACATGAAGATAAATATGAGTGGCCTACGATGAACGATTGAATCTAGAATGACATCTATGAGATCCTGAACACTTACTTACGTTAATAATAACTCCACCGTGTTCTCTCTCGGATCATGTTCACGAGCAGAGACGATCATGGTTACTCACACAATTGGTGTATTTTAATTTAGAGTTTACTTCAAGTTTACTATAACCGGGTGTTAAACAAATATCCAAGTTGCCACATAACCACGGGCACGGCTTCTCGAAAAGATTTAACCCTACAGGGGTGCTCCAACTAGTCCATCGCAAATTAACCACACTCCACGGAAATAGCCTCAACCACGGATCTCATGATCATCCTAGGCAACTCCAAAGGATTTCCAACACCTCGAGATAACCCGAAGAAAGTCAAAGCCCTCACGCAAGACACTCGATAAAGGTAAAACAAATCCAGCAAGACCACCCGACGTATCAACGAACCCGATAAGAGCTGCGTATCTCGTTCTCAGGACACAATGGATAAGCTACGCATACGGAGGCCTGACAGAATTCTCCCAAGTTGCCCTGGGTTGGCCCCGCAAAGTGCTCTAGTTTGGACCAACACTCATGAGGAGCACTGGCCCGGGGGTTGATTAATTATCCACGGGGTTGCAAAGCCCTATGAAAATTTTATTAAGTTATTAAGCAAATGTAGTACCAAAGCTGGGTCTTGCCAGACAAGTTTTAATCTCAACCGAATAAACAAGGGGGTCCCCATAACAACCCCAAGCATGTTAGGAGCGCAAAGTATGGAAAACATAACATCGTTAACAAGAAACTATGGTGGTAACAACGGAACAAAACACCTAGCAAAAGGCCAAGCCTTCCACTAGTAACAAGATATATATGTGCATTAAATTAAATAACAGATAATATTGTGATATGTGAAATCCATGTATCACATGGAACAACCTGCACCTGCAACTAAGAACGCTAAAAGAGGGGCTGAGCAGCGGTAACTTAGCCAATCGAAGGTTTGCTAGGATGTGGAGGGTTAAAGGCAATCATGGAAATTAGGAGGCTGACATTCAAGTGGTAGGTAGCACGATTGTAACGATGAGAGCGAGACACTAGCAAGCGAAAATAGTATCAGGATCCGGGTACGATCATCTTGCTTGTTGGTTCTTCAGTGGAACAAGTAGCGGGATCCTCGTAGTTGTACTCGCCTGGCTCTTCGTACTCAGGTTCAACATTCGCATCTACCCAAAATAAACATCAAGAATAAACAAACAGCCATGGTGTAATGCACAAGCAAGAATGATGCATGCTTATTTGAAGAGTTTTTAATATGGCAATCCTAACTAGCCATGTTTCACATGCAAAGGATTGGTTATTAATGAATCTGGACAGAACCTTATGTTAAGTTATTTAGACATGCATGAACATGGCAAATATGGATGCATCATGCAAAAACGATAAAAATGCATATGAAGAATGTAAGAAACGGAGTTACGGTTCTCGCGATACGCTCACGACAAGATACGAAGGCAAAACACAAGACAAGAAAGACCTGGGCTATTCCTTTGCATTCCAAGGTAGCCACTGGTTAGGCTATGAAAAACCAACACAATAGAGACAAAGATCAAGCAATTCCATGGAGTATAGCTCCCACAAGTCACAAAACAACGAAATCAACAATCTGCCACCAAACAGCAACATAGCAACTTTCATAGCCAATAACTTGAGCTACGGGAATCCTACAACCACAACCAAGGTATTGATAGAAACTACATAACATGCTTATCAACTTATCCAACTACACAAACTGTAAAGGAGGCACACATCAATAAGCATGAAGCTCACAAGTTGGCATGATGAAACAGAAATCCAGGACTTGGTGAAAATAACAGTTTCCTGGAATCTGAGTTAATCTGGTAGCATGTTGACAGCAGCAACTAATGGTGTTAGAGACCACCTCATGGCATGAAAATTAACAGGATGGTAGTAGACAACATCTACTTCAAAACACTAGCACTGAGCTTGAGCTAATTCTCAACATATCACAAGATGGCAACCACTCTTCATGGCATAAAAATAACAGGAGATTCGCAAACTTAGAAATATTCAGCATGGTGAAAATAGCATCATCAAGTTAGCTACTTTGCAGCAAGTTTCCCACTTATATGGGTGATTCTCATTTCAAACAAAAATACCATGGCATAATAGGCATGAAACACTAACACTTCCATGTTGGCACATGCCCCAAATAAAGCATGGATTAATTCATGCAAAAATGACAAAGTAGCATCACAACAGAAAATGGCAGTTTTATAAACTTGCTCAAAAGTGAAATCTAATTGCACCAATGGATTCCTTGGCTCTTTCGACCCCAAAATCATGTATCATACTCCTGTAGTCATGTGAAGCAACATGTCAAAAACTACACTAGCAAAGCAACCATCCACTGTCATAAGTCAAAACTTACTCTAAATGGACAAGATCACAAATGGGCCTAACCAGATTTGGAATCTTAGCTTTAAATGGAAATGAACTAATATATCCTACCAAACATAGCATACCAAAATACATAGTGTATGACAAGTGGGGCATGGTCCACTTGTCACACACACACACACCCAAACCTACATATCTAAACCACACACACACATACATGACATACACATACACACATGAAAACACACACACCCATGTGTGTGGCTGTTCATCACACACCCACATATGTAAACATATATGCACAAGTGCATATATGCACAAGTGCATATATGCACATATACATGCATGTATCACCACCTCACACACACATACACACACACATGGCATTCAAGCCCACACACACACTATACTACACATACACATGTATTCTTAACAGAAAAAGGAAAAAACATCCATCATGTATGTATACATATACATACACACAACACATAGACACATACACAAAAGAAAGAAAACAACAGAAAAACAAAGGAAGAAAAAGAACAAAAAGGGAGGAGTGCGGGGTCGAACCCCAGACTTCACGGTCTCTCCCTCCCGAGCGCTACCAATGCGCTAAGGCTACGGGTCTTAACAGAGGAGGGGGACGAGCCCACTAGTACACACCACTATGCCACTAGCTATCGAAACTGAAGAAAACACACCCCGGCGACAGCAAACGTAGCGGCGGCTCTGGCGGCTACAGGGCTTCTCCGGCGGCGCAAACTACACGCAGGGCGAGCGGGAACCTACGAGATCCAGTCCCCTGCTCGTCTCGCGACAAGGAGGATGGAGGCGTTGCCATCAAGGCCGCACCTTGCTGCCAGCAGCGACGAACAATACAACGGTGAGCTCTACGGCAACTAGCACACTACGCGGGGAAGAAGGGGCTGCGACATCAGCGTGCTCACCGAGGGGATGGTCGGAGACGCAGGGATGCACGACGATGGCTCGTCGCAGCCTAAAGAAGCGCAGCGCCTCGCACGCTTGCCGACGGGAGGCGACAACGAGGTGGCTCCACGAAGGAGCTAGGACCTCCCTAGCACCGGGAACGGAGCGCCTGCGGCACCAGGAACCACCTCACCATCTTCGATGGCGACGAGTAGGTCACTGAAGGCGGCGACGACGACCCAAAGAAACACTGGCGACGCAGCTGCTCTCTAAACCTCTCTCCGAACCTTACCTGAAGGGGAGGAAGAAGCAAAGGGAGATGGGGAAGAGGGGAGCGGCGGCGGCGCTAGGAGGAAGAGGAACCCTAGGGGGACGGCATGCACGCCGAGAGACTAAATAGGAGGGGACAGAGAGTGTTCCTCGGCTTCCGTGAACCATGGCGAGCGCGCTCTCTCTGCTCTCTCTGCTCCACTGACGGAGAAGGAACAGGGCAGGTAGGCGCTAGTACATGGGCTAGGCCGCACTGGGGAGGAACCGGCCCAGTCTTCCTCTCTCACTCAGAGAAACAAAAACAGCAGGGTTTCCTATTAAATAAAAACAGCAAGAAAAGAAAACCACTAGAGAAAAACAAAAAGGATTTTTGATAAGGCAAAAATACTTTTGACTAAAAGAAAACGAGAACTATTTAATAAAATTGACAAGTGAATTTTTGAAGAAAGAAATTTAAATAGTTTAAAATCAATAACCCCCTTGTTATTTAAACCTCAAATACATATTAAGCTCAAACAACAAAAGAACCACACACTTAATTTTGAAACATTATAGGTTGATCAAAATGACAACGGAAATAAAGGGGCATTGGGTTGGGTTTTTGTTGAAAAGAAAATAGAGGGGAAAGGAGAGGAGTGTTGCACCACATACACTCCAACCACATCACACAACACAAGAACACACCCAACCACAACAAGGTCACATCACAAACAAGGCATGGCATGATGGATGATATGATGCATGATGCATGAATGCAAGAACAAGACATGGCATGACAAGGCTCAACTCGTATCATTAATCTCATGACAACAAGGTTCACTTAACATACATGCCATAAAAGGTAGGGACAACACTTGGGCTGCCACATCACCTAGGAGGAGAGGAGGAGGCTGGAGCGGGCTCGGGGAGGCGACGACATAGGGGGTGGCGATGGGTACGGCGACGAGGGCGGCAATGAGGAGCGACCGTGCTTGGGGAGGTGGCGATGTCAGGGAGGCAACTACAAAATCCGGCAACCTGGCGGCATCGCGGTGGTTTCGGCACCGTCCGGGGATAGAGATGAAACTGCGGATGGATTTTGAATTTTTTCCAAGTCCCGCTTATATAGCCCCACCTTTAGTCCTGGTTGGTGGCTCCAACCGGGACTAATGCCCCCCTTTCGTCCCAGCCAACCGGGACCAAAGCCCTGTTTTCAGCAGCCCAAAGGGCGGGAAACAGGGACCTTTGGTCCCGGTTGGTGGCACCAACCGGGACGAAAGGGGTGCTTTGGTCCCGGTTGGTGCCACAAACCGGGACCAATGGGTGGTGTTGCTCGAGGCCAAATTTTTAGTCCCACCTCGCTAGCCGAGAGAGCTCGAGAGTGGTTTATAAGCGCTGTTGCGCACACCTTCTCGAGCTCCTCTCAACTTCAGGCTTCCGAGCCTAATCTGTCACTGCCTATAGGCCTATTGGGCCTTTTGCGGGCCTGAATCCTGGCCCAACAAGCTGGTTGGGTTTCTAGTCGTATTCAGGTCGTGGTGGCCCTATAGGTGGCATTTTTTTTAAAAAACCTAGTGTTTTTGTTTTCTTTTTTTCTTTATTTATTTTATTTTGTTCCTACTTACTATTTTTCAGTGATTCTTTTTTGCTTTTAGTTCACAAAAATTATAAACTTTGTGTTAGTGCCATTAGTTTTCAAATTTGAATAGTTTAAATTTGAATTTTTGAAATTTGGGTGAATCACTAGTTTGTGAATAACTTTACCCAAAAAATAGCTTTTTGTGTGATTCCTTTTCCTGCTATTTAATATTACTCTGGTTTATCATTCTATTCAATTTGGTAAGTTTAAGGTTTTTAAATGTCCGTTTTAATCAGAAATAGATATGGTTATTTTGGTTTGCTATTACTAACAAAAAAATTCTTTATGAAAATTCTTTTTGCTATTAATGTTTCAAACAATAAATACTTTGATAATTTTAGTTGCATAAATTAGAGTTTCATAAAAGTTTTCTAGTTCATTCTTTTTGCTATTAGTTCATTTTTGGAGCTAAATGACCCTGAAATTCAAAAGCACTACAAATGAACTCTGAAAAGGTTAAAAGTAGGCATGGTATCATCATTTCACCCACATAGCATGTGCTAAAAAGTTGAGAGGGTTACGGAGAAAACTGGATGCACTACGTGTACAAATTGGACAATCTCTTTCGAAGTATCAAGGTTTCGGAGGAAAACTCATATGTGACAAAGGGATTTCATTTTTTTGAACTTATTTGTACTCCAGATTTTTTGTGTGTTCAAAATGCACCATTCAAAGCCACATCATCACTTTTCAACCCTTTCTAACTTCATTTGGTATTTTTCATTTATTTACTGATTTTTTGAGCTAAATGATCCTGAAATTGAAAAGCACTACAAATGAACTCTGAAAAGGTTGAAGGTCGGCATGGTATCATCATTTCACCCACATAGCATGTTATAAAAAGTTGAGAGGGTTACGACAAAAACTGGATGCACTTTGTGTACAAAATGGACAATCTCTTTTGAAGTATGAGGGTTTCGGACGAAAACTCATCTGTTACAAAGGGATTTCATTTTTTTGAACATATTTGAACTCCAGACTTTTTGTGTGGTCAAAATGAATCATTCAAAGCCACAACATCAATTTTCAACCGTTTGTGACTTCATCTGGTATTTTACATGCATTTACTGATTTTTTGGAGCTAAATGACCCGGAAATTGAAAAACACTACAAATGAACTCCGAAAAGGTTGAAAGTTTGCATGGTATCATAATTTCACCCACATAGCGGCCGCTTCGAGGCGGGTTGTTGGTTTGCCGGCTGTTAACAGTCGGTTGCTCGCTCCCCGATGGCTGAGAGGGCCGGGGGTAGTTCATCTCGTCTCGGCGGCCGGAGATGCGAGGGGAGCAGGAGTACTGGGCCACCTGGTGACCGGTAGTTCCCGTTCCCTCGCACTTGGGTCGGGGGCCCTTAGTGGCAGTACCGCCCGTTGCGAGCAGGTGTTGCTGCGCATCGCCATCATTGATGAGCTCCTTGATGTGGTGCTCGTGGGCGGTACGCTCTTCGCCCTCCAAGGTGGCCAATTCCTCGTAGGCCACCTTGAGAGCCTGTAGGTTGGCTGTAGGGGTGTCGTAGATGGGCATCTTGCCGCCGAGGATTTCGGCGACCACGCGACCGCGGTCGTGCACAGCTCCACGCCGGCTAGGCTCGGTGCCAGCCAGGGTGAGTCCGTAGGAAGAAGCGTACTCACGCTGCGCCGCCTCCATGCGGCGCCGCCTGGCCATGAGGGCGGTGGCATCCTCAAACAGGACATGATGAGCCGCCTCGAGACCATCCGCGGCGGTGTTAGGGTTCACCGTCAGGGCGATCGGAGTGCTCAAGGCCCGGAGGGCTGCGCTGAGCGGGTCGGACATGCCGACGCGGGCAGCGGCAGCATTAGCCGCAACCCGCACTCATCCAGAAGCGGTGGAGGAAGTGATGGCCATTACTCCCATGTGACCGTGAGAGCCGATGGATTAAGTCACAGCGAGTGCGCCCATAGCCGTGGGCAGACCGGCATTGACGAGCACCTGCGCGGGGTACTCGTCAGTGGCTGGAGTCTCGACAAGGCTGAGCCTGCCGAAGCGCTTGGTGATGGGGGGATGACCCCCGGGTAGCCTCAAACACCCCCTATGCTTCGGGCCCGCCCATAGGGCAAATGGGCGGGCCGCCTTCGAGGAGCTGGCCCGGCGACGCGCCGCCGGCTCCAACCCCCCGGCACGGGCGCGCCGGCTGCTCCTTCACCAGCCACGGTGTGCTGGCCGGCTGGGGCCTCACCGCCCGGCTCCTTCACCAGCCGGCAGTGCATCGGATGCCCCTGACGGGCCCTACGTGGTGACAGTGGGCCCCGTCCCATCGGGGGTCGGCGCCCGCATGGCCACAGTGGCCCCTATCCCGTCGGTGGTCAGCGCCCGCATGGCCGCAGTGGCCTCTCACCGCTATTGGACGGCGACCAGGCCTCCAACAGTGGCAGCCTGCCCCCAACCACTCCGCCATCTACTCCAGCATGGCTACAGGACAGCCGGCCGGCCGCTGACTTCGGCCGACCGCCGCAAGACGCCGCCGCCCGTGGCACCCAGTGCCGCGGCGTGACCGGGCTCGGGGCCCGCCCACGACAAGACCGAAGCTGGTGGCCCTCGCAGCCGGCCGTAGAGGCTGCCGGCTGGGTCCCCCCACGACCATTATATTCATATTGTAAGCTGGGGGTTGGTCTATAAACCCCCCCGGGCCTCCCCCATGCAAAGGGGACGGAGGACGGGAGGACGGACAGACGCCGGGCGAAGAAGAATGACGACAGCACCACCCACGTAGCATCCCCCATGGGGAACCTCTCGACCCCGGGTGCTTAGCTCCGACCTTGGTTCATACAGCTCCAGGAGCACGATTGTAACCTTCACCTTGATCTCAACGAGACCAAGAAGGAGTAGGGGTTTTACCTCCCTCGGAGGGCCCCGAACCTGGGTACATCGCGCGTTAGTCACCGCTTGTGCCTAACCCCGTTCCCTAAGTCCACCGGCGTCCTTTCGGCCCCCTCAATTAGCCTACCCATGGCATCTGCCGTGACAAAACCACGACAGTTGGCGCCCACCGGGGGGCCTTCCGCGGTGCCGGCCGGAGTTATGCTCCGGGCGGGGCCCTTCACCACCTCCCCCGGCCGCCCCGCGTCCGGGCGGAACTGGATGCTCGTGGGACTTGCTCCGGCAGGTCCTACGGGCGACGCGGCCGACCTCTCCGACGGATGCCCTGGCCGCGGCCTCACGCTCGATGACGACGCGCTCGCCGGGCTGTTCAGCAAACTCAGCCTCGTCGGCGAGGCGCCGGCCGACGAATACCCTAGCGGGGTGCTCGACTGTACTGATCCCCCCACGTCCGTAGGCGCTCTTGCCAACGGCGACGCGATCGGCTCCCACGCCCGCGTGGGAGTAATGGTCACCGCTTCCTCCACCACTACGGGCCGCGTGTGTGCGGCTGAGGCCGGCGCGGCTGCCGCCCGCGCCGGCACCTCCGACCCTCTCGCCGCCACCCTCCGGGGTCTCGGCACCCCCGTCACCACGACGGCGGACCCGGCCGCCGCCAGAGCCGAGCTGGAGGCGTCCCGCCGCCGGTTGTTCGAAGATGCCAGCGCCCTTGTTGCCGAACGACGCCGGATGGAGGCCGCTCAGCGGGAGTACAACTCCGCGTACGGCCTCACCCCGGCTGGCCCCGAGCCGAGCCGGCGCGGCGCCGTGCGGGAACGCGGCCGCGTGGTCGCCGAGATCCTAGGCGGCCGCCTCCCCGTCTACGACAACCCCGCCGCCAACCTGCGCGCTGCCAAGGTTGCCTACGAGGACCTGGCAACCTTGGAGGGTGAGGAGCGGGCCGCACGCGAGAGGCACATTAAGGACCTCATCGACACTGCCAACGCGCAACAGGTCGCCCTCACTCCCGGAGGGGCCGTCTCCGAGTTCCCCCATCCCGAGGGTGAGGGCTCTGGTGTTGTTGACCTTCGGCAGGCTCAGCATTCTAGCACCCCTTGTCCCTCCGGCCGGAACGCCCGGGGGAGCAATGCTCAGCATCCCCCGTCGCGTGGGAACGAACAGCCGGCTATGAATAGCCGGCGCAGCAATCGCCCGGCTGGCGGAAGCCGGCGCAGCCGCGAACACAACCCGCCTCCACGACAGGAACCGGCACGGTCCATCCCGCCAGCCGACCGACCTGAGCTCGCGGCCCGGCTCGGGACGCGTTCCCCACAGCGACAACGATGCCCGGCTCCGTCTCGACCGGCTGGCGCAGTCGGCTCTCCTCGAGGAGGAGGGCTCGATTGGCCCGGCCTGCTTCGGCCCGCGGATCCGCAACGAGCCATTTCCGCCCGGTTTCACGCTTCCCCGCGACACCCCGAAGGACACGGGGACCGCCAAGTCGGAGGACTGGCTGGTAGACTACACCACTGCCATCGACATTGCCAGGGGGAAGAAGCGTGTAGCCATCCGCTACGTTCCCCTGATGCTGATCGGCTCTGCCCGCACCTGGCTGAACAGCCTGGCCGCCGGCAGCGTCAACACCTGGACGGACTTCGAGGAAGCCTTCGTCCGCAACTTCACCGGCACCTACAAGCGACCCGCTCGCCCCCGCGAGCTTGCCATGTGCGTCCAGGGCCCGGACGAGCCCTTCCGCGACTACCTCACGCGCTGGACCGAGCTCCGCAACTCTTGCAAGGGCGTGCACGAGGTGCAGGCCATCCAGTACTTCATCGAGGGCTGTCGCGACGACACGCTCCTCCAGCACAAGCTCTTGTGCTTCGAGCCAACCTCCCTGGCGGACTTGATGTCCAAAGCGGACAAATACGCCACGGCCAACTCCTCCATGAGGATGAAATCCAAGGCACCAACCAAGCCGACCGCCGACAACCGGCAACAGCCCAACGGCAAGCGCAAGAACGACCAGCCCGATCCCCGATACGGGAGCCGGCTCGTTGCCTCCATCGAGGAGGAGCAGTCGGTTGGCCAGGCCTCCGGCAAGCGCCAGCGCACCGGCAAGGCTGCCTGGCAGCCCAAGCTGACTTTCGAGCAGCTGTTGGACCTCCCCTGCAGGAACCACTCCGGTGCCACACCGGCCACGCACACGCTCCGGCAGTGCAGCTTCTAAGAGCGCCTGGCCCGGGGCGACGGCCTCCCGGCCCCTCCCATGCCGCCAGCCCGTGGGCCGGCTCCGGCCCAGGCTCTGCCTCCGGCCCCCCAGCCGGCCCGCGTGCCCCCAGCTGTGGCGCGAAACGACGGCCGGCTACTGGACCAATACCCCGAGCCCGACGGCTGCTATGTCGTCTTCACGAGTGAAGAGACGGACAAGCATGCCCAACGCCGGCTCCATCGCGAGGTGAACACCACCGTGCCCGCGACTCCCTAGTTCATGCACTGGTCCGAGAAGCTGGTCACCTAGAGCCGGGCAGACCATCCGGCTGTGATGCCAGACCCGGACATCTACGCCCTCACCCTCGACCCCACCATCGCCTCTGAGAGGCGCTCCTGCCATTTTTCGCGGGTGCTGGTCGATGGCGGCAGCAGCATTAGCATCCTCTACCTTGACACCCTGCTCAAGCTAGGACTCAAGGTGGAGGACCTGAAGGCAAGTCGGACCGTGTTCCACGGCATCGTCCCGGGCAAGTCCTGCATCCCCCTCGGCAAGATCCGGCTCGACGTCCTCTTCGGCGACGCCGGCCACTTCCGCCGCGAGCCGATCTGGTTCGAGGTGGCGGACCTTAGCAGCCCCTATCACGCTTTGCTGGGCCGGCCCGCGCTCGTCAAGTTAATGGCGGTTCCCCACTTCACCTACCTCAAGCTCAAGATGCCGGGTCCCAAAGGCATCATCACCGTTGTCGGAAAGTACCAGGTGTCCATGGCGTGTGCGCGCGATGGCAGCCGGCTTGCCGAGGCCCTAGAGATAGCGGAGGAGAAACGGCAGCTCGGCAGCTCGATCGACTGGTGGCTCTCGCCTCTGCCCAGCCGGCCGTACCGGCTCCTCCATCCCAGTCCATCGACGAGGGCTCTTTCCAGCCGTCCAAGGACACCAAGCAAGAGCCGCTCGATCCAGCCAACCCCACCTAGTGCGTGACCATCGGTTCGCGCCTCGACAGCAAATAGGAAAGCGAGCTCGTCGACTTCCTCCGTGAGAACCGGGACATTTTTGCATGGTCCCCCAAAGACATGCCGGGTATCCCGAGGAAGTTTGCCGAGCACAAACTACACGTCCGGCCGGATGCGAAGCCGGTCAAGCAACCCTTGCGCCGTTTCTCCAAGGAGAAGCGGCGCACCATCGGAGAAGAGATCGCCCGGCTGCTCGCAGCCCGCTTCATCATGGAAGTTTTTCACCCGGACTGGCTGGCCAACCCAGTCCTGGTGCTAAAGAAGAACAACACTTGGCACATGTGTATCGACTACACGAGCCTGAACAAGGCGTGCCCGAAGGACCCGTTCGCCCTGCAACGGATCGATCAAGTCGTCGACTCCACGGCCGGCTTCGACTTGCTGTCTTTCCTGGACGCCTACTCCGGCTACCACCAGATCAAGCTGGACCCGGAGGACCGGCTCAAGACCTCTTTCATCACGCCCTTCGGGGCCTACTGCTACATCACCATGTCCTTCGGCCTGAAGAACGCAGGCGCCACCTTCCAGCGCTGCATGCAGAAGTGCCTCCTGCCTCAGATAGGCAGGAACGTCCATGTCTACGTCGACGACATTGTCGTCAGGTCCAAGAAGCGTTTCAGCCTCCTCGACGACCTCCGGGAGACGTTCGCCAATCTGCGCGAATACAAGATCAAGCTCAACCCGGAGAAGTGCGTTTTCGGCATCCCTGCCGGCCAGCTTCTGGGTTTCTTCGTGTCCGCTCGCGGTATCGAAGCCAACCCCGAAAAGATCCGGGCAATCGAGCGCATGGCCAAGCCGGTCCGGCTTCGCGATGTTTAGAAGTTCACCGGCTGCCTCGCCTCCCTTAGCCGGTTCATCAGCCGGCTTGGCGAGAAGGCCCTGCTCCTCTACGGACTCCTGCGCAAGTCGGCCTTGGTCGAGTCGGGCCGAGACCTCTCGAAGAAGCCGGCCCTGTTCGACTGGCCCAGCGAGGCGGACGCGGCGTTCCGCGACCTCAAGCGGGCTCTCACCAGCGCGCCCATTTTGGCCGCGCCGACTGAGAAGGAGCCCCTGCTCGCCTACATCGCGGCCACTACGCGCGTCGTCAGCATCGTTCTGGTGGTGGAGCGGCCGGAGGAGGGCAAGGCGCTGCCGACGCAACGTCCGGTCTACTACCTCAGCGAAGTCCTCTCCGCCTCCAAACAGAACTACCCCCACTACCAGAAGATGTGCTACGGCGTCTACTTCGCCACCCAGAAGCTGAAGCATTACTTCCAGGAGCACGTCATCACTGTCGTGAGCACAGCACCGTTAGGCGAAATCATGGCCGGCCGGGATGCCACCAGCCGGATAGCCAAATGGGCCATCGCCATGGCCGACTACGAGATCTGGTACGAGCCGCGTACCGCCATCAAGTCCCAGGGGATGGCCGACTTCCTCGTCGACTGGGCCGAGACCTAGTTCGTGCCGCCTCCACCCGACTCCACACACTGGCGCATGCATTTCGACGGCTCCAAGATGAGGACCGGCTTGGGTGCCAGCATTGTCCTCTCCTTCCCGAAAGGTGATCAACTCAAGTACACCCTCCAGATGCACTTCGCCGCCTCCAACAACGTGGCCGAGTATGAAGCCCTTGTCCACGGCCTCCGGCTCGCCAAGGAGATTGGCATCCGGCGCATACTATGCTTCGGCGACTCCGACCTCGTGGTCCAGCAGGTTTCTGGCGAGTGGGACGCTAGAGACGCCAACATGGCCAGCTACCGCTTCCTCGTCCAGCAACTCACCGGCTTCTTCGAGGGCTATGAGTTCCATCACGTCCCCCGGGCGGACAACGAGGCGGCCGACACGCTGGCCAAAATCGGCTCCACCCGGCAAGCCATTCCCGTCGGCGTCTCCCTCGAGCGGCTGCTGAAACCCTCGATCAAGCCGTCTCCCGAGTCGGAATCCATCTTCATACCAACGGGCGCGGCCGACTCTGCGGTTGCGCCGGCTGCCCTACCGGCCCCATTAGTCGCAGCCGCCTCGCCGGCCCCGACGCCACCCGCCGCTCCAAACCAACCGGCCCCGCCAGCACTCGGCACCGTCATGACGACGGCCGACCTTCTCGCCGCTACTTCACTCCTGAGGACTGACGAACCGGTCCCGGAGACTGACGTGCCGGCCCCGGGGGCTGGCGTGCTGGTCCTGGGGGCTGGCGTGCCGGCCCCGGGGATTGCCGCCTCCGATGTCCCGCTCGTGCCCGAGCCGGCTCCCGTCTCGGCCCCATCGTGGGCTCTGCCCATCCTGGCGTTCCTCGAGCGCGGAGAGCTCCCCCGTGACGAGGCCACCGCAAGGCAAATCTAGCGCCGGGCCTTGGCCTACGGCATCATCAACCGCGAGCTCGTTCACCGCAGCACCACCGGCGTTTTCCAACGCTGCGTCGAGCCGAAGAAGGGGCTAGAGATCCTCCTCGACATCCACCAAGGCGAGTGTGGGCATCATGCCGCCTCCAGGTCCTTGGTGGCCAAGGCGTTCCGCCACGGTTTCTACTGGCCGACTGCCCTAGAGGCGGCCAAGGACTTGGTCGACAAGTGTGAGGGCTGCCAACGCTTCCGCGCGCAAAGCCACCTGCCGGCTACCGCCTTCCAAACCATCCCCCTCTCATGGGCTTTCGCCGTCTGGGGGCTGGATATGCTGGGGCCCTTCAAGACCGCCCGGGGCGGCATGACACACCTGTTGGTCGCCGTTGACAAGTTCACCAAGTGGATCGAGGCGCGACCCATCAAGAAGCTGGACAGCCCCACTGCCGTCCGGTTCATCGAAGACATCACAGTTCAATACAGCGTCCCCCATAGCATCATCACCGACAACGGCACGAACTTCGCAAAGGGCGCACTGGCGCGTTTCTGCTCACAACAGGGCATCCGGCTCGACCTGGCGTCCATCACCCACCCCCAGTCCAATGGCCAGGTCGAAAGGGCGAACGGCCTGATACTGTCCGGCATCAAGCCCCGACTCGTCACACCGCTGGTCCGGTCGGCCGGCTGCTGGGTCGAGGAGCTGCCGGTCGTCCTGTGGAGCCTCCGGACCACGCCCAACCGGTCGACCGGCTTCACCCCGTTTTTTCTCGTTTACGGGTCCGAGGCGATCATCCCAAAAAGCTTCAGCCTGAAAAGCTGGAACCCAAAGCGAAGAAATGCGTCTTCATAGGATACCCGAAAGAGATAGTCGGGTATACCTTCTATCTCAGATCCGAAGGCAAAGTGTTTGTCGCTAAGAACGGAACATTTCTTGAGAAAGAGTTTCTCTCGAAAGAATTGAGTGGGAGGAAAATAGAGCTTGATGAGGTTATTGAACCTTTACTTCAACGAGAAAGTAGCGCAACGCAGAAAGATGTTTCTGTGGAAACTACGACGATAGAAGAGGAAGTTAATGATGATGATCATGAAGCTTCGGATCAAGCTACTATTGAACCTTGTAGGTCGACAAGGCCGCGTACTACTCCTGAGTGGTACGGCAACCCTGTCTTGGAGGTCATGTTGTTGGACAACAATGAACCTACAAGCTATGGAGGAGCCGTGATGGGCCCAGATTCCGAGAAATGGTTAGAGGCATTGAAATCCGAGATGGGATCCATGTATGAAAACAAAGTATGGACTTTGGAAGTATTACCTGAAGGGCGAAAGTCCATTCAGAACAAATGGATCTTTAAGAAGAAGACAGAGGCGGACGGTAATGTCACCGTCTATAAAGCTCGACTTGTGGCAAAGGGTTTTTCACAAGTTCAAGGAGTTGACTACGATGAGACTTTCTCACCCGTGGTGATGCTTAAGTCTATCGGAGTCATGTTAGCAATAGCTGCTTATTTCGACTATGAAATTTGGCAGATGGATGTCAAAACACCGTTCCTCAACGGTTTCCTTCAGGAAGAGTTGTATATGATGCAACCTGAAGGTTTTGTCGATCCAGAGAATGCTGACAAACTTTGCAAACTCCAGCGATCCATTTATGGACTGGTGCAAGCATCTCAGAGTTGGAATAAGTGCTTTGATGAGGTAATCAAAGCGTTTGAGTTTATACAAGTTTACGAAGAAGCTTGTATTTACAAGAAAGTGAGTGGGAGCTCTATAGCGTTTCTAGTATTATATGTGGATGACATATTGCTGATTGGAAACTATATAGAAATGCTGGAAAGCGTGAAGGAATATTTGAACAAGAGATTTCAATGAAGGACCTAGGAGAAGCTGCTTTCATATTAGGCATTAAGATCTATAGAGATAGATCGAGACGCTTAATAGCACTTTCACAGAGCACATACCTTGATAAAGTTTTGAAGAAGTTCAAAATGGATAGGTCCAAGAAGGGGTTCTTGCCTGTGTTACAAGGTGTGAAGTTGAGTAAGACTCAATGCCCAGTAACTGCAGAAGATAGAGAAAAGATGAGTGTCATCCCCTATGCTTCAGCCATAGGCTCTATCATGTATGCAATGCTGTGCACAAGACCCGATGTCAGCCTTGCCATAAGTATGGTCGGAAGGTTTCAAAGTGATCCTGGAATGGAGCACTGGCAAGCGGCTAAGAATATCCTTAAGTACCTGAAAAGGACTAAGGAAATGTTTCTCGTTTATGGAGGTGATGAAGAGCTCGTCGTAAAGGGTTACGTGGATGCAAGCTTTGACACTGATCCGGACGACTCTAAGTCGCAAACCAGATACGTATTTATTCTTAACGGGGGAGCGGTAAGCTGGTGCAATTCCAAGCAAAGCGTGGTAGCTTATTCTACGTGCGAAGCGGAATACATCGTAGCCTCGGAGGCGGCGAAGGAAGATGTCTGGATGAAGCATTTCATGACAGATCTTGGAGTAGTGCCCAGTGCACTAAATCCAATGAGCATGTTCTGTGATAACACTGGTGCCATTGCTCTGGCCAAGGAACCAAGGTTTCACAAGAGGACCAGACTATAAAGCGACGCTTCAACTCCATCCGATATTACATCGAGGAGAAGGACATAAATATTTGCAAAGTGCACACGGATCTGAATGTTGCAGACCCGTTGACTAAACCTCTTCCAAGAGCTAAACATGATCAACACCAGAACTGCATGGGTGTTCGATTCATTACCATGTAAATCACATAGTGGTGTGAGCTAGATTATTGACTCTAGTGCAAGTGGGAGACTGTTGGAAATATGCCCTAGAGGCAATAAATAAAGTGTTTATTATTATATTTCCTAGTTCATGATAATTGTTTATTATCCATGCTAGAATTGTATTAATTGGAAACATGGATACATGTGTGGATACATAGACAAACACAATGTCCCTAGTATGCCTCTAGTGAACTAGCTCGTTGATTAAAAGATGGTTAAGGTTTCCTAGCCATGGACAAGAGATGTCATTTGATAATGGGATCACATCATTAGGAGAATGATGTGATGGACAAGACCCAAACTACAAACGTAGCTTATGATCGTGTTAGTTTATTGCTACTGTTTTCTGCATGTCAAGTATATGTTCCTATGACCATGAGATCATGCAACTCACGGACATCGGAGGAGTGCCTCGTGTGTATCAAACGTCGCAACGTAACTGGGTGACTATAAAGGTGCTCTACAAGTGTCTCCGAGGGTGTCTGTTGCGTTGGCATGGATCAAGACTGGGATTTGTTACTCCGTATGACGGAGAGGTATCTCAGGGCCCACTCGGTAATACAACATCACAATAAGCCTTGCAAGCAATGTGACTAAGTGTTGGTTGCGGGATCTTGTATTACGGAATGAGTAAATAGACTTGCCGGTAACGAGGTTGAAATAGGTATGGAGATACCGATGATCGAACCTCGGGCAAGTAACATACCGAAGAACAAAGGGAACATCATACGGGATTAATTGAATCCTTAACATAGAGGTTCAACCGATAAAGATCTTCATAGAATATGTAGGAACCAATGTGTACATCCAGGTCCCGCCATTGGTTATTGACCGTAGAGGTGTCTCGGTCATGTCTACATAGTTCTCGAACCCGCAGGGTCTGCAGACGTAAGGTTTCGTGACGTTTCGGTAGTATAGAGTTATGTATGGTGGTGACCGAAGTTTGTTCGGAGTCCCGGATGAGATCCTAGACATCACGAGGAGATCCGGAATGGTCCGGAGGTAAAGATTCATATATAGGAAGTCCTGTTTTGGTCGCCGGAAAAGTTTCGGGCTCATCGGTAGTGTACCGGGAGTGCCGGTAGTGTACCGGGAGGTCTCCGGGAGGGGTATTTCGACCCAAGAGGGCTCATGGGCTGTGGGAGAGTGAATATCATCCCTTAGTGGGCTGGTGGAAACTCCCACACAAGGCCCATGTGGCTGGAGGAAAAAAACCAATAGGAAAAGGTGAAAAAAAAGGCAAAAGGGAGCAATCCTAGTCCTACTAAGATTGGAGGAGGAGTCATCCTCTCCTAGTAGGTTTGGCCGAACCAGCTAGGCTTGGAGTCCAAGGATGCCTCCTCTCCTCCTCTCCTCCTATATACACTAGAGGGTATTTGGTTTTTGCACTAGATTTTGCTACCCATTCCTCCAGTGCATAGTTTCTCCTCTAGATTGGATTTCTGCAGTGCTTAGGGGAAGCCCTGCTGGAATTGTTCCACCACCATCGCCGGAGCGCCTTCACGCTGCCGGCAAACTCTTCTACCTCTCCTCTCTCTCTTGCTGGATCAAGACGGTGGAGATCGTCATCAAGTTGTACGTGTGCTGAACGCGGAGGTGTCGTCCGTTCGGTGCTAGATCGGAAGGATCGTGATCAAGTTTGTGGGACGGATCGCGATCAAGTTCGTGGGACGGATCGTGATCAAGTTCGTGGGACGGATCGTGATCGGATGGCGGGACGGATCATGATTGGATCGCAGGACGGATCGTGATTGGATTGCGGGACGCACGGCGATTTGGATCGCGAAGACGTTTGACTACACCAACCGCGTTTCTTAACGCTTCCCGCTTAGCGATCTACAAGGGTATGTAGATCCACTCTCCCTCTCATAGATGCTCATCACCATGGATAGATCTGTGTGTGCGTAGGAAATTTTTTGTTTCCCATGCAACGTTCCCCAACTAAAATACATATTGACAAGATGCTAAAACCATTTAGCACTAAAACCGCAAGAAGTGATTCTTGCCGAAGTCACATGGAAAGGGTTTTGCAAGACTTAGTGTCCCAAAACACTAATGAGCAAAATACATGATGGTGATTCCACACACTTTTATGTTTGGATTAATCATGTATTCCATGGTATGTAAAAACAACCAGATATGTCCAATACTCCAAAGTTGTTGTGAGTATAGATACCAATGTGATCAAAGTACTGATCATG
This sequence comes from Hordeum marinum, assembly GCA_022496015.1. Taxonomy (NCBI): domain Eukaryota; kingdom Viridiplantae; phylum Streptophyta; class Magnoliopsida; order Poales; family Poaceae; genus Hordeum; species Hordeum marinum. The sequence continues at coordinate 454,591,339 of CM039678.1, forward strand.
GGACAACAGTGAAAGATGTCATTGAGTACTAGAGCAGTACTGATGACATGTTTTCTCGCAAGCTAAGATTATGAAGTTCTCGTTGTAAGTAATTACATTGATACAGTCTTCATCAATGCTCCATGTGATTTTTGATTTAAGTTAAGGGTTTTGTGTAATACACAATATGGTGACACGGTAGTTGGAAATTGTTCCAAACAAGATACTGTGGCAAATTCTATAACAAAGGCTAAGTATGTTGATGCTTTAGAAGCGACAAAGAAGTTGTTGAATCATATTGTTCATTCATGAACTTAGTATGGTTCCAAGATAGCTTTGGTCTATGGGACACTATTGCAGATAATTGCGCCATAGTTTAGTGTGAGGAAACAGGTTTCTACCAATGATTCACACATATGCAAAGCCAAGTCCACATAAAATATGAATTTTGTGAAAGCGTGAAAACGCAAGGATATGCAAAGTTACACACGGAACCGAAGTCATCAGATCCGTTAGACATGAGGCTATACCACAAGCGAAGCATATTTTACACCAGTATGCCATAGGTGTAAATTGCATTAGCATTGATTGGATTACTGACTCTAGTGCAAGTGGGAGTCTGTAGGAGATATGCCCTAGAGGCAATAATAAATGTTATTGATTATCTCCCTGTTCATAATTAGGTTTATGTTCCATGCTATAACTGCTATGGTTCTCGAGTCTGCAATAACCACGAGGCTCGGAGGAAGACTCATATGCACGTGCGGAATAATAAACGGTAAAATGTATTCCTAGTCTGGCCTCTAAGACTAGTTCAAGTGTTGCATGATGGTTCTGTTTTCCTGATCATGGGCATGTCTATGCCAGCAACTTTGAAGGCACAATGTTAGAAGAACATTTGTGTTGAATCGACCCAAATTGATGTTATGCTATGAGATACATTCGTCACAAGTTAATGGTTAATAACACAACGATGGTTAATGTTTGCATGATTCCTTAGACCATGAGAGTATCGAGTTTCTTCATGCTTGCTTCATGAACTTTGGGGTTTGTTAAACATCATCCGTAAATGGGTGGCTATTACCGCGGCTTATGGGTTCATGGAAAAGTATGTCAAGTAACTTGATAGCTCAAGATTGGGATTTGCTCCTTCGACGATGGAGAGATATCTCTAGACCCTATCGGTGTTATGGTATCCATCATCGTCTGGCCAGACACTTTGTGATTTGATCACGGGGATGCCGAAACACGGTAACGAGAAAAGAGAACATTACCGGTAACGAGGTAACTGGCATAGTGAACAATTTGTTGATCCACGGGGATGCCAACATGTCTCACCTCGGGTATTTGTAACATATCGTGAAGCAACAGGAATAGCTCACGGCAACTGGAGGTTCACTCGAATATTCATTCGTGTGGGTATATGGGTCAATATGGGTGTCCATGGCTCCAATGTTGATCATTGATCGGAAGGGGTTCCGGGTCATTTCTATACTTAACCGAACCTATAGGGTCACACGCTTAAGAGTCATCTATCTGTTGAATACTAGACAGAGAGTCTGAGAGAAAGTCTCCGGAAAAAGTTTCGGAGACAGCGGAAAAGTTCCGAAGAGAGAACACCGGAATAGTTTCGGTAAAACTGAAAAGTTGTTTCAGGGCATACCATTAGGTCAAATTGGTTTCAGCAAATGCCTGGTAATTCTTGGAGGGTGCTAGAATCGTTCTGGAAACTTTTTGGAATTTTTCGGGATGAAAACCGGAAATGTTCTAGAGCTGCCGGAACCGCTTCACATGCTTTTCGCAGATGAAAATCACTAAACCAGTATTATTTTGGAACGCGTTGAAAAAAATTTTAGTGGGTACTGGAAATGTTCTAAGCCCATATAAATAATTTCAGTTCGATCAGATGCTGAAAAATGTCGTCATGAATTGTGAAATCAGTTTTATGGTTACTTTTTGGAAAGCCACCTTTTTGGGCTTTTGCTCCAAAATATCTTGGAGATGACATGGATGGATGTGGATGAAATTTCAGCCCCTCCACCCCTCCTTCTCCTATAAATAGAGGTGGAGGGGCAGCCCAAAGCTCGCCCCTTTTCACATACAAGTGCCATGCATGATCTGCTTTCTCTCTCCCTCCCAGTGAAATAGTTTCGTAGAGCCGAAAGGCTGTCTGGGTTCCGGTGGGAACTAGTTCTGGACGACGAAGCCCTGCCGGATAGATGACACCGTATGTGTGCAACTTTGTAGAGAGATCTTAGTTTCGGTCGTAGTTCGAGAGTGCCTCCCGAAGGGCTTTCCGAGTGGCTATCCAAGTTTCGAAAGTCCTCCCGAAGGGCTGTCCGCGACATCGTCTGGGGGACTGTCCGACCGCCTCCCGGAGGGCTGTCCGAGGGGCGGATGAGGGTATACATCCTCACATTTGGGAGGTTGTAAATCCTAGCTGTGGGGATCTGCACCGTCGATCGTCATCGACTCTACTTCCGCTGCGCTACGAGTCAGTAACGAAAAAGATCAAACCTTGTATGCAGTCTCCATAGTGGTCCTGGGCTGGTGGGTAGGTCGATTTTTTTTGTTTTCTACTGTGTTCCCCAACAGATTCTCGCCGTAAGGATGAATCAGTCGTCGGTCGCACACAAACCTTCATTGTCCTCCCCTACTTTGACCACATGTCAACGCCACCTTAACAAAACTGGATGCGGTGCTCATGCGGGCTTTCAAAAGTGTGGACTTATCCCGCATCCATGACACGCATGCATTCGTCGACCACGGGAGTTGCGAAAGTTCAAGCCTCCCCTGCATGCGAGGTAACTTCCAAACGGAGGAATAACCCACAGTTCAATCTCTAATATAGAATCGTAGTTTAAATTCTCATTCAATCCTAGTTGTAACCCATGTTGAAATCTTAGTTGAAATCCATGTCTAATACGAAAAACATTCCATTGTTGAGATGGCGAAGACAAAGGTCTTGTAGCCATGACAAACATGCCCCATGTGTATTTTTTTGTATGCTAGGTTTATGACGACTCCGGGTTCTCGCATCATCTCGGCAGCCGTCATATTAGTATAGAGTGCGTTCCATATGATGGATGGTGATTAATATTATGACAACTTTGCTTTAAGGTAGGCTTTTGTTCTTCAAAGTTCCAAAGTTATATGTTTCACTTTTTTGTGGAGGCATCACATGCAAGAACTCATGGAAGTTCCTAGATCGTGCATAGGGCTGGAGTGGTCGATAAAACACTCACCTCACTCTATTGGGATGTCCGGTGCTCGGTCTGTTTTTCCTTTTTTTTTGCATGTTTTACCCGAAGACCTTTGGGTTTGGGTTTTCATTTCCCCTTTTTCTATTTAATTTTTTGTTCTTACCTTTTCTAATTTTTAGTTTTGGTATTAAATTTTAGAACACATGAGTATATTTAAAATTTGATATTTTTTCTAACTCAGAGACATTTTTGAAATTATGGACCAATTTAACTATTCGTGATCATTTTAACAAATTTCTGCACTTTTTTAAAAGAATTATATTTTCTAATACATGATTTCAAATTTGTGATAGTTTTAAAACCAGGATTTTTCACAAAATTGGGCAAACAATTCACAAAATTGGACGAACATTTCTTGAATATATGTTTTTTTGGTATTTACTTAGTTCTTCAGATTTTTTAAATATCAAATATGATTTTTTTTCTGATAAAGAAGGCTGAAAACGCCCTATTAAAAGCCTTTCCCAGCGTTGAAGCATACATGGACCAACACCCATTTTAGTTTCCTGCACATAGTAGCATGTTTGGTCGCGGGAGCTATATCTTGCTCTTCGCGAGATGGTAGCTCGTCTCACATCCGGCGTGAGCGCCAAGGGAGAGTCTCAGGCCAGTTTTAACAGTTTTTTTCTATTGCCTAAAAAGACACCCTTTTCTATTTTTTATTACATGTACAGTTTTTTTCAAATACATGTGGACTTTTTCAAATATATGTTGAACATTTTTACACAGGCTCAAAATATTTAAGATACACGTTGAACAAATTTCCGAAATACATGTTAAACATTTGTCAAATGCACATTGAACATTTTTAACACACACTGACCTTTCTTCATAAATGACACGAACAGTGTTTAAAAAACAAACAATATTTATTAACTTATAAACACTTTTTTAATTTTGAAAACATTTTTTCAATGGTACAAAAAAATTAAAATTAAACAAACAAACATTTAGTTTAATTTTATTTTTTAAATGCCACCTGCATATTTGAAAAATGTGTGAGCATTTGTTTCAATATCGTGAACATTTTTTTGAATCGTACAATTTTCCTGAAATTATGTGAACCTTTTTTAACACTGTATAAAATTTTTTTGAAACTATCACGAAATATGTTTTGAAACCTGATTTTTATTCAAAAAGCCTTGAACATATTTTTGATGGTATGAACCATTTTTTAAAAATTACATGAATATTTATTTTACATTGGATAATTGTCTCTAAAAATCCATTAACTATTTTTTAAACAGATGGAAAAAAATTGGATGTCACGGTCATCTTTTTTGCTTGTACGAATATTTTCTTTGAAATTGCGTGAACAATTTTATACACCATGTGAATATTCTTTGAATGCGCAATGAAAACTTTTGATAATTAAAGTATTTTTTAGAAGTGTATGTATTTTGAACGTTTGAAAAAAATATAAACAAAACCGAAATAAATGTTGAAAAAATAATAAACAAACGGAAAGAAAAATGAATGGAACGACAAACTAAGAAAATAGAAGAACCAAACCCGACTGGGTCGGCCCAAATGATACCTGTAAAATTTAGGGGGAAAAGTTTAGGCATTCTAACCTGTGCAAGAGAAGTCGAATGAATGTTATACTTAAGGGACATTGTGTGTTCTAGTTACTTCGATTTTTTTTTACCAACGAAACATTGCTATTTCGTTTCACATGAAAATTGTCAAGCAAACTTGTTACATTAGCATGAATACGAAAAAATTATTTAAAAACATTATGTATTACTTCTTCTGTCCCAAAATAAGTGTTACTGATTTAATATCAAGTTATAGCGGTTACACGGAGTTTCTTAGCTCGAACTCAAATGAGCTCAGATGAACGGTAAAATTAAAACAAATTAAGAAAACAATATAATCTGATTTTTTTACAGTCGATTACATTGATCCTCGGTGCTAGGTACTCAGGTAAGTCAATTCTGAGGATAGAACTAGAGCATTGCAAATATTCTAAGATCTTGCAAAATTTCATTATGAAATTACATTCCCCGAAGGCGTAGAAAAACAAAATCGATACTTTCGAAAGCATTTTGGAGTACTGATTTTTTTGCCACACCTTCTTGATTTTATGATGAATTTTTTAAGTTCTTAGAACATTTCTAAATGTTTGTCACAAAGAATTTCAGATTTTTTGAATTTGTTTTAATTATTTTAATTTTACTGTTTATCCAAGCTCATTTAAGCTCAGGCGAAGAAGGTGCTTTTCCGTGTAGGGAAGGTATCTGTTTTGAATTACTGTTCATCGAGGAACATATACTCCCAGAATCTCAGATCCAAAACAGCCCACCTAACACGCATATATTGGCTTTTCATCGAGGAAAAAAGAAGTTTGACGTGTGTGGATCATCCTAATTTGACAAAAAAGAACATAGTACTATACCACTATTTTTACTATTTGAGTGCGCTATATCATTTATCGTGTTTGTTAGAGCATCTACAGCCGACCACGTCAAAAATCTGGACCAATGGCTCACTGGTCAAAAAATCTGACTTAAACGGACGTTTCAAATTGGTCTCAAATGCCAAGACTGACCGACACCTCTTATATCCGGCACCCATTATATCTAGCCTAAATATGAGACATATATGGGGATGCTCGAGCACGACCAATAGCGTTCTAAAATTTGGCCCATGCTGGTTCACCCAACCTCACATATATTTGTCTCCATCTGCTTCCTAGATCAAACCGTAACCACTTCATTTCACTCTCACTTAGTCTCCCAAGCTCCCGTTCGACGATCTCCGCACTTCCTTGACATGGTGGGTAGGGGTTCTTACTTCGACCAGTCCGGATCCATCATCTGGGGTATTGTCACATGCGGACCGAGGCAATGGCCGTCTGAATTGCACTCCACTATTCCCACGAGGATTGCGCCCCGCCAATGGTGGGATCTGTCTGGTGCGAGTACATTAAGTCGGCGCACCGGGCGCTCGCATCCTTCGGGGCCGAATCATCGAGGTCCTCCCGAAATCCTTCAAATCTCCAGTTCCTCATCACCGTCCATCGGAGTATAAGTCCTACAGGGACCGGTGTGCCCGCCGTAGGAAGGAGAGGATACGGGTGGTCGAGGCCCACCTCGCTGCCGCAGAGGAGGAAGCTATCCACGTCTGCATAAAGTGGCAACGAAAGAACACACGCATCCTCGTCCGAAAGAGCATAATTGGGTTGTCCGTAGCATGTCCGACCTCCCCCAAGGACGAGAAGGAGCGGAGTGACCGATCGAACAGCTTTAGCGAAGAGCGGATCCGGCTTGATCCATACTGTATCTCCAACCGCTCCTTCTGCGAGATGGATGACAAAGGCAGTCGTGAATGATCCTCTTCGTAGCTAGGACGACAAGGTACATGATTGTTTGGAAGCAAATTTGAGAGTTCGAAACGGACGTTTGAGGAACCAAACTAACGATGTGCGGTTGTAGATGTTCTTAGTAAGCAACATGACTATACAGTGTATAAGATGACGTGGCGTGTAGCCGAGTCATTTCCTCGTACGTGACGATGTCCCGTTATGGAACCAATAATTTGTTCCAAATGTCCTTAGGCTTGCAGAGCTGTACCATCACATTTCGCCTCATAAAAGATGTACTCCCGTTGTATCGAAGACAGCTTTTCCCTCCCAGATCGATCGGGCTAGACTTTCCATCGCAACACACACACACTGATCATTACGTCTCGCTCTCGCTGGGTGTCTCCCTGGCGTCCGGCGGAGCCAGCGCATACATTCTCCGACAACGCATCTGCCGCGAACTTCTCGTCACAAAATTAGGCACCGAGACCCGTCCAATGGCGCCATCCCCGTTCGATGTCCACCCAAAATTAGCTGTAGCCCACGCCAAATCAACCAATCACTCGACCTAATCCTGCTCCGAACCGCTCGCGCCTAACCGCCCCGTACCATAAAGCCCAGCCCTCTCGCGTCGGCAACGCTGAGCTAACCAGGAGCCCAGCTAATAAACTCTGTCTCGCTCGCTGCTCGATCGGAGAGGAATAAACCGGCCGCTCGCCCGCCCGCCCGCCCGACATCCGCCCCGCCGGCCGTACTTACCCTATCGATGGAGATGAAGAAGGTGCTCTTCGCCGCGCTTGTCGTCGCCGCCTCGGCGACCGCGGTGCTCGCGTCCGAAGCGCCCGCCGGCGCCCCCGGGCCCGCCACCAGCGGCGCCTCCACTGCCGCGGCCGCCCCCGTCGCGCTCGTCGTCTCCTTCCTCGCTTACTACCTCCACCACTGATTGATGTGGCGTCGTATGTGTTCGCTCGTTCGTTCTAGGTTGATGCTGCTGTGATGATGGAGAAGACTAATGGGGAGGAGGGAGGAGCGTCGCATTGGTGGCACGCGCGCGCTTGCATGCATGGGCGTACGTCAACGATGCGGCGCTGTTTTTATTTCATTATTATTAATCTGATTCGTGTCATGTTTATTCATTATGTAGCGCCTGTTTGATATAATCTTATCATGTATGAAATCAACTTATTTCATCCAGCTGTGTTCTCTCGCCATGCATTTGCAAATATGTTGTTCTTCCCCGTCGTTGCAAATTTTCGTCGAAATCACTAGTCCCCTCCCCCCCCCCCTCCCCCGCAAAAACAATTAAATAAAGAAAATCAGAAGTTGCTCTCAAGTTGCATCTAGGTTTGAACTAGGCCCAGTAGGCTGTAATCTCTTGAGAAATATATGAAAGCCTGTCTAGTTAAGTTGATGATTCCCGAGATCACTAATTGACGAATATACCTTTCAAAGATCACTCCTACTCCCATGTTGCGACAATTGACACACTGCATGTGTGTCACTTGTCGCAAACTGAGAGTTTTGTCTTTTTTCGTAGATTCGTATTTTTAAAATGTTTTATTTTTTAAACCATGCGTCTAAATTTCGAACCATTTTCACCATTGGGTTCCTCACGTCGAGGCATTCAAAACTAGATTTCATATTGACACGTTTTGACAAACAATTTTTTCAGAAAAAACACGGATGAAAAAACCGTGCCTCTGGCGATAGAAAAAAAACTAGAAAATGTGTTTCCCCCCTTTCCCGTGTACCTCTTGCGCAGGCAAACCATGCCTTTCGCGAAAAAAACGCGTATTTTTCCCTTGGTTGTGCTTCTCGCGAAAGCAAAACCGTGCCTTTTGCAAAAAAAAACGACATATTTTTCTTTTTTGAGAGGCACGGCCGTGCCTCTCGCGAAAGCAAAACCGCGCCTCTCGCGAAAAGAAAATAAAACAGAAAACACATTTCTTTTCCTTTTCGAGAGGCATGGCCATGCCTCTCGCGAAAGCAAAACAGTGCCTTTCGCGGAAGCAAAACCGTGTCTCTCACAAAAAAACAGAAACACACGTTTTTTCCCTTTCCGAGAGGCACAGTTGTGCCTCTTTAGAAAAAAACAGAAAACACGGATTTTCGCGCAATTTGTTTTTATTTTTTTTGTCCAATAGCTAAGAAAGTCCGGTGAAAAACCAAAACACCAAAAAAAACCAAAAAACAAACGAACTAAAAAGCCGAAAATGCATGTGAAAAAAAATAAAATCCGTAGGAAACGCTAAGAACGCGACACATGGTGACGGCTGAAAACGCGTGGAAGCGATCATTGGGAGGCTTCGAGGGAGTGCTCCCTAATTAGTTGTTCCGGATATTCCTTGCAAAAAGACAATTTTTTTAGAGAGACAAAAAAAAGTTAAGTCGATGATCCTAGCCTTGGAGATAGAAAAGGCCCAAACTTGAGATTACCAGCCCAAAAGGCCGAAACGTCCACAAGCTGCATGCTCCATACAATTTTTTCTAGGATGGCAAGAGCCGTCGGAAATATCATTTCTTGTGTCGGTTATGTCCCTATCAAATCCTCCCCCAAAGTATGTCGTGTCTGGATCTTGGACGAAGAAGGTGTAGGAGCAACTACGTACGTAGACTATTCTCTAAGAAAAAGGCTACATAGACAGGCACCAACCTCTCAACGTCCTACGCTTGGCAATATGGTATCCGACGTCGTCCATGCAATCCATTATCCATGCGGCTAAAAGCACGTATTAGCTAACTTGCATATAACGATGACCATGATGTGGGAATCCAGGTCTTCAATGGCTCTGAAAAGAAGGTACTTTAGTGTTGAAAAAATCTAACTTTTCTATCAAGATTCTTTTTAATCATAAACTATCAAGTATATATGTGTTGCCTAAGAGCATCTCCATCAGACTCGTAAAAGGGTCGAACCCATAAAATTCTGACGAGTATACGGGTTCGCTTCGTTTTTCTTGCCAGAATCGATACCTATCCCGGATCTGGCCCATAAAAAATTTACCTCGCCCGGAAAAAGACACCCTCCACCATTATTTATGCGGTTTCACCGCTCGGATACGGGTCAAACTCTATCCGTCTCCGCCACCGCTCCGCCGCGATTCCCCTCCCACTCCGTCCCAATTTGTCGCCGCCGGCGAGCCAAAAAACCCTAGCGGCCCGTCCTGACCATGGACGGCCACCGAAATGGTGGGGATGACGCGGAGCACCGCAGCCGCCGCATCTTCGCCGCCGCACGCAAGCGGGGGCCGCGGAGGTGGCTCAACTATGGAGTCGTCCGCTGCCGGCTTTCGAACGACGAGAGATCAACGAGTATGAGCGCGATCTCGCGGACCGACGCCGCGCCTCCTCCGGCTCCTCTGTCGCTGGGAGCTCATCCGCGGGCGCCTTGAGCTCGCGAATCACTCCGGTCAAGAGAGAGCCGGAGGAGCTCGGGCCGCTCGCCGTCAAGAGGGAGGCCGACGCGGACCCTTCGTGTCGAGGCGTCATCGGCCTCGAAGACTTCCTTCCCCTGGGGCAGGAGGACCACCTCGTTCTCGCCATCATGGAGCGCTCGGTGAGGGAGGCAGAGGAGGTCGACGCACGCATACTACGCGAGCTCGAGATCGAGGAGATCTTCCTAGAGCAGGGCTTCGTGGTGTCGCAGGCTCAAGTGTCGAAGGAGGCGGACCTGCGCGTCATGAAGGTCGAGCATGCCAAGATCTGGATCGACCTTGACTGCACCGAGGGCTGAGCTCCTCCGGCTCCTCCCCCGCATCGTCGTCGCCGCACCCGTCGTTTTTGGTAGCCTAGGCTTGGGTACGCTGCACGGTCCGCGGATACCTCCCTCCTACGTAGTACTATGATGTAGTTTGATAAAGAACTATCTATGATGTATATGATGATCAACTATGTATGATGAATGTCTTTGCAAATTTGCCCCGCGAATGTTTCTTTTTTAATTTTACAGTTTCATATACGGGGTCTGATCTTTCACACACAAATTGGCCCTGCAAATTTGATCCGCAGCGAACTGTAAACGCATTTTGTGGGTCCGCATTATACGAGTTCTGCTAGAGATGCTCTAAGTGGTATCGAAAAAACATGCTTCGACCCACATCGGCTAACTTGCACATAAGGATGACCATGATGTGCGATTCCAGGTCTTCGGTGGCTTTGAAATGAACTCGGTTGGCACTTTGGTGTCGAAACAATGTAAATTTTCTATTAAGATTTTTTTTCTTCGATAAACTATCGAGTATATATGTGTTGCCTAAGTGGTACTCGAAAACCTACTCGTCCCCACGATGCTCTGTTGAGGGTCACACGAATGGCATCGAAACCTAGCGTGCCACCACCCCCTCCCATGTTATTTCCCCCATCATCGTCGCCATAGGAGGCATTTGGTGTCACACATGTCGACAAGGATGGTGGTGGTTGTAAGTGTTTAACCTGTTGTATCTGTTCGACAGTCAGTTTAGTTCTGCAGTTTTTTATTCAGTTTACATAAATGCACTCATGTGTTGATTTGGTCAGTGTGTGACTGCCCGCCAGAAGCGTGATGCGTTCACGCTGCGGTCGTAGTTTTAGTCGTTGCTTAGCTTATGAATCGGCATGATCCATGCTCGTGGGATGGCACATGCAGAAATTGGATCGTGGCGTTGTTTCCGTTCAGATTTGTTAGCTACTGAATAAAAGGAAGACAGAAAAGACGCAAGGCGGTTACGCGTCGCAAAAACTCATCTCTCTCTGTGACTGTGTTTCCTCTGTTTTTCATCTACCTTCAGTGCGTGTAGGTTCTTTAGAGAAAAATTCAGATCGAGAGAGAGAGAGCAGATCACAGCCTCAAAACTAACAATTGGTACTAGAGCTTTAGGTTAGGACCTTGGGCGTTTGGCGGCGGTGATTGAAGAAGTTTTGGCGGCGGCCATGAGTGATACGTCTCCCAAGAAAGGCGATGGGAAAGGCAGCGGCGACGGCAGAAAGTACACGCCCCCGGCGGCAAGGAAGCCCGGCGTAGGCGATGAAACTGCCATGGTGCTGGCTGCATCGTCGAGAGCCACCAACGTGCCCGTGCAATACCTGATGCTGACGGACACAAACTACTCTCTGTGGGCCATCAAGATGAAGGTGCTGATGAAGGCACTCCGCGTTTGGTCGGCGATTGACGGCTCCGGAGAGTACGACCAAGCGGCGGACGAGGGGGCTTTCACGGCGCTCTCCCAGTCTGTCTCGGATCATGTTATGTTGCAGGTTGCGGACAGTGACACCGCGCAGGAGGCGTGGGAGATGATCTGATGCGCCCGCGTCGGGGAGGATCGCGTGAAGAAGGCGCATGTGTGGCAGCTGAAGAGGCAATTCGACCGTCTCGACATGGCGGACGTGGAGTCGATCCCCGAGTTCGCCAAGAATCTCACTACATTGGTGAGCAAGATCCGATCCCTCGGCGTCACTCTTGGCGAGGAGGCCGTGGTGGAGCGCCTGTTTAGCGCCGTGCCAGATTGGTTCGCCGACATCGTCAACACCATCAAGCAGTGGGGTGACGTCACAACGATGACGGTGCAGGAGGCTGTCGGGCACCTCACGGCGTTCAAGGAGAACCAGCGGGGGCGCCGCCAGAGCCGTGGCGACAACAGCGAGCAGCTGATGCTCGTGACCCACGCGCTAGAAATCCTTATGAAGGGGAAGAAGATCATCAACAACAACGGAGCCTCCAGCTCTGGTGCGAAGAAAGGAGGCAGCTAGAGCGGCGGCCAAGGCGGCGGGCAGGACAAAGGTCGTGGTGACCATGGCCAGAACAATGGAAAGGGCAAACAAAAAAAGCATCGTAAGTTTGACATCTCAAAAGTAAAATGTTTTAACTGTGATGTGCATGGGCACTTTGCCTCGGACTGTCCGGAGCCGAAACGAGAGCGAGCTAACCTAACAGAGAAACAGAGTGATGAAGATCCAGCTCTCCTGATGGTTGAAGTTTGCAAGTTAGTTCAGGATAGTGAACTGACAGAAGAAAAGGTCATGCTGAACGAAGAAAAGGTCACACCCAAGATTTCAGGAACTGCAAACAAGTCATGGTACTTGGATACTGGAGCTAGTAACCACATGACCGGTTGTGTTGAAAAGTTTGCTGAATTGGACCGAAAGATCACAGGTTCAGTTCGTTTTGGGGATGGTTCGGTCGTTGGCATTGAAGGGCGTGGTTTAGTGTTGTTCCTAGCTCACAATGGTGAGCACCGTCTCCTGACAGAGGTGTACTACATCCCAAGATTAAAGAGCAATATAATTAGTCTTGGGAAACTAGATGAATTTGGTTGCAAGTACTCAGTTACTGATGGGTTGATGACTGTACTAGACAAAGAGTGCAAGGTGCTGGCCAAAGTAAGAAGGGCACCAAATAGACTGTACATACTGAACATTGAACAGTCTGAGCCAGTGTGTCTACTGTTGAAGGCCTCAAAAACTCCCTGGTTATGGCATGCTCGCTATGGACACGTAAGCTTCCATGCACTATGGCTACTCGCCAAAGAAAACATGTTGCGGGGACTACCAATGATCGAGCAAGTCGATCGTCTGTGTGAGAGTTGCCTTGTTGCGAAACAATGGCGAGCTCCTTTTCCCGCAGAAGCAACATATCAAGCTGATCAGGCACTTCAAATCCTGCATGGTAACCTTTATGGTCCTATCTCCCCTGCAACCTTTGGTGGGAAGAATTATTTTCTACTGCTAGTTGATGACCACACAAGGTACATGTGGGTTGTGCTAATCAAAAGCAAAGATGAAGCACTTGAGGCAGTTAAGAAGATAAGAGCATCAGTAGAGGTTGAGCTGAATCTGAAAGTCATGACTCTACGGACAGATCATGGAGGGGAGTTCACTTCCAAGAACTTTGTTCAGTTCTATGAAGGCATCGGAATCAAGCACTACTTGACTGCACTGTATTCTCCACAATAGAACGGTGTCGTTGAGAGGAGGAATCAGACTGTGGTCGGCATGGCAAGAAGTTTGCTGAAGAGCAAAGGGTTACCTGGTCAGTTTTGGGGCGAAGCAATAGCTACTGCAGTGTACTTGTTGAATCGAGCACCGACAAAAAGTGTTTATGGCATGACTCCTTATGAAGCCATGTACAAGGTGAAGCCGAGAGTAGATCACCTGCGCACGTTTGGATGCATTGGTCATGTAAAGAAGGTCAGGGGGCATCTCCCAAAACTTGTTGATCGAAATTCAGAGATGGTGCTGATCGGGTACGAGCCAAATAGTAAAGCCTACAGGATGTTTGATCCTCGCACAAAGAAGTTGTGTGTGTCTCGAGACGTTGTGTTTGAAGAAGACAAGCGCTGGGAATGGGCGTCAGGTGAAACCGAGCAGAGGCCTGAAAGTTTCACGGTAGAGTACAATGTACATTTGGATGATGCTCATATTGTTGCCCAGCCAAAGTGTACTGTTCATCATCCGACAACAGAAAGTCTGAAGGAGAATGGACTCACACCTGAAGAAATAGCTACAGGTTTCAGATTGGAAGATTTTGTCACCCCAGCTAGAGATGAAGCACCTACTGGACCTCGCTTTGTGTCACCTCCGACCGGCGCCTCGACGCCGACGAGCATTGAGGGGCCACGCAGGTATAGGTTGATGGAAGAACTGATTGAGGAAGCACCAGAAACTGTTCTGTCACTGTCATGTTTGCTCGGTATGGAGGAACCAGCAACTTTCAGTGAGGCAAATTAAGAGGAGGTTTGGAAAGATGCCATGCGAGCAGAGTTGAGCTCAATTGAGAGCAACAACACTTGGGAGCTTTCAGATTTGCCAGAAGGACACAAAACTATTGGACTTAAGTGGGTTTATAAATTAAATAAAAATCCACAAGGAAGAGTGGTGAAGCACAAGGCCAGGCTGGTTGCTAAGGGTTATGTGCAACGTCAAGGGATAGATTATGAGGAGGTGTTTGCGCCTGTGGCTTGATTGGAAACAGTGCGTCTGCTGATTGCAATTGCAGCACAAGAGAAGTGGGAAGTGCATCGCATGGATGTGAAGTCTGCATTTTTGAATGGAGATTTGAGCGAAGAAGTTTATGTCACTCAGCCTCCTGGTTATGTGATTGAAGGACAAGAACCAAAGGTGCTAGAACTGCATAAGTCACTTTATGGTTTGAAGCAGGCTCCACGGTCCTGGAATGAAAAGTTGGACAAAACACTTGCTGATTTGGGTTTTGAAAGATGTCCATATGAATATGCTGTGTACAAGAGGTCACAACTGGTGGTTGGTGTCTATGTGGATGGCCTCATCATCATCGGTCCTAGGTTGGATGAAATAACTGAATTTAAAGAGAAAATGAAGAAGTTGTTCAGCATGAGTGACCTGGGGTTGTTGAGTTTCTATCTTGGAATAGAAGTTAAATAGTTGCCTCATGAGATTTTTCTGAATCAATCAAGTTACACAGCAAAGACACCGGAGAAGTGTGGAATGACAACTTGTAATGATGTGAAAACTCCAATGGAGGCTTGTGTGCACCTGAGTAAGTTCAGTACTTGTGAGCTAGTTGATGCAACCGAATACAGAAGCATCATAGGAAGTTTGAGATACTTGACTCACACCCGCCCTGACATTACCTTTGCTGTTAGGGTTGTAAGCCGATACATGGAGAATCTAGTGACCGATCACATGACTGTTGTAAGACACATACTATGGTATGTAAAAGGGACACAAGATCTCGGTTGCTTCTATGGAAGAACTGAAGAAGGAATGCGTCTGTGTAGATACAACAATAGTGATTTGGGTGGCGATGTGGATGACAGGAAAAGCACAACTGGCGTCATCCTCTACCTTGGATCTAACCCGGTGAGTTGGTTTTCACAGAAACAAAAGATAGTTGATGTGTCTTCCTGTGAAGCTGAATATGTAGCAGTAGTTGTTGCTTCTTGTCAGGTTGTGTGGCTCAAAAGATTGCTTGAAAACCTGACCGGAACAGAAGGTGAAGTTGTGTTACTGAATGTTGATAATCAGTCAGCGATAGCTCTGAGCAAAAACCCAGTTCATCATGAGAGAAGTAAGAACATTAACATTAAGTATCACTATGTCCGTGAGTGTGTTGAAACCGGGGAAATTGAAATTCAGCATGTGCGTACTGGGGATCAACTTGGTAACATTCTGACCAAGCCACTTGGAAGAATGAAATTTCTGGAGCTAAGGGACAGAATCGGCATGCGCACGATGGGACAGATACATCAAGTTTAAGGAGGTAAATGTAAGTGTTTCACCTGTTGTATCTGTTCGACAGTCAATTTAGTTCTACAGTTTTTTATTCAGTTTACATAAGTGTAGTCATGTGTTGATTTGGTCAGTGTGTGACTGCCCGCCAGAAGCATGCTGTGTTCACGCTGCGGCCGTAGTTTTAGTCGTGGATTAGCTTATGCATCGGCACGATCCATGCTTGTGGGATGGCACGCACAGAAATTGGATCGTGGCGTTGTTTCCGTTCAGATTTGTTAGCTACTAAATAAAAGGAAGAAATAAAAGACGCGAGGCGGTTATGTGTCGCAAAAACTCATCTCTCTCTGTGACTGTGTTTCCTCTATTTTTCATCTACCTTCAGTGCGTGTAGGTTCTTTAGAAAAAATTCAGATCAAGAGAGAGAGCAGATCACAGCCTCAAAACTAACAACGGTGAGGATGCGGCTGATCCGTTTCCATGGGGGTGAGGCGTCCTCGGGTGGTAAGACGACGTCGGCTCTGTAGCAAGCTACGCACGCGGCTGCTACGTCCCCGTCATGATCATATGGGTGGCGAGTGCAAGTCAGCGCTCATCGTCGGGAGTGGTGGGTGGCCTGTTTGTGCAGGTTGCTGCCAGATCTGAAGATCACCATCTGCTCATCCCTCAACGATATCCACCTTGCCAGATCTAGAATGTACCCAACGTTGTCCATCATATCTGCTGAGGGTCGGGCCGCTGGAGGTGGGGCTCAGACTAGGAGAGATCTTGTAAGGTTCCGGCCACGACGACAACACATGAGAGTATCACCTCCCTCTTCATAGGCGTCGTTGAGGTACCTTCCCCCTCTCACTTTTTCCATCCTCGGCTAAAATCCATGTTCTCCCTTCACTGAGTGAGAAGGGGTGTGCATAAGCATTCTGGAGCGGTTGGCGGTTGTGTGATGGCAATGTGGTTGAAGGGGTCTCCATTTGTGTTGCGTCTTGTCTGGTCTAATGTTTTTCTACCACTTATTTAGGGTGTTTGTCACTTGGTTTGTGTCTGCATTCCTACTGACTGGTCGATGCCCTATTCATTGCAGGGGATGAGATAAACTTCCTCTCCCCTGGTTACAACAATACAACATGGCCGACATGAACACAATGTCAATTCCTACGGGACTAATCTGCATTCTCGTCTTTGGATATGTATTTTCTTCATTTGTTTGCCTCTCCAACGACCTCACTCTCTAGAAGCTTCTTCTCGTCGTGATCGGATCTGTGGCCTCGACAGTGGTGCACTCAAGGTGAGATAGGTACACCGAGGTGCTTGTGGTTGGATGCCTCCCATTTGTTTCCATCTTAACTTGATGTCGAGTGTCTTCATCGGCTAATGGTGTGGCACCCTCTTGGGAAATGGCAAGGAATGGTGTTGTTTTGCCTAGCACACGGGCAATGGAGATGGCATGACCTCCCTTGACGTCTAGTCTCAAGTGAGATGGCCTCACTTGAATTTTAAAAAAAAGTAAATTGTTCTGTTTTGGAAGAGCCAGGGAAGAACAAGATGCCTATAAACAACAATTTGGTTGTGAGATGGGGTCTCTACCATTTAGTTATTTAGGTGTTCCTATTCATCATCGCAAACTATCCAATAAGGAATGGAAGTGCATAGAAGTTAAATTTGAAAAATGACTAAGTTGCTGGAAGGGCAAGCTTATGACATACAGAGGTAGGCTTGTGCTAATTAATTCAGTACTGACAAGCTTACCTATGTTATTGTTGTCATTCTTCGAAGTACCGATTGGGGTACGGAAAAGACTAGACTTTTATAGATCCCGATTCTTCTGGCAAAGTGATGAGAGTAAGAAGAAATATAGACTCGTTAAATGGGATATAATTTGTAGACCCAAAGATCAAGAGGGGTTAGGGATAGAAACCTTCAAATTAAAAATAGATGTTTGTTGAGAAAATGGTTGTACAGACTATCGATGTAGAAGGAAGGCGTGTGAGTACAAATTTTACTTAATAAGTACTTACGTTCCAAGACTCTGGCTCAAGTTACCGTGAAACCGACAGATTCACCGTTCTGGAAAGGCTTAATGAGAGTAAAAGAAAGCTTTTTTCATTGGGTGAAGTTTCATATTGGGAATGGTAACTCAACCAGGTGTTGGGAGGATACGTGGTTAGGGGAGACGCCTCTGGCCATCCAATATCCAACATTATACAATATTGTGCAACGAAAGGAAGCATATGTTGCTATGATATTACAGTCAATCCCTCTAAATATTCAATTCAGGAGATCTCTGGTTGGGGGCAGATGGAATGCGTGGATCCATTTAGTACTGAGGTTGATGGAAGTTCAACTTTCTGACCAACCAGATAATATCCAATGGAAGCTAACTACGAGCGGTAACTTCTCTATCAAATCAATGTAGTTAGACCTGATTAATGCTGGGCCAATACCAACCTCTCCACACTTCTGGAAAATAAAAGTCCCTCTTAAGATTAAGATCTTTATGTGGTTTGTTCACAAAGGAGTGATTTTGATGAAACATAATCTGGTTAAACGAAGATGGGTGGGTTGTTCTAGATGTTGTTTTTGTAACCAGAATGAGACTATTAAACACATCTTTCTCGAATGTCCATTGGCTAGAATTTTATGGTGAACTATTCATATAGACTTTAATATTAACCCTCCAACTAGTATGGACACGTTATTTGAGACATGGCTAAATGGAGTGGACGTAAACTCAGTGAGACACATCATATAGGAATATGCGCAATGCTTTGAGCTATATGGAACTGTAGGAATAATATGATTTTTAATAGGAAGAAATTCAACAACTTTTTGCATTTTATCTACACACCTACAACTTGGATCCGTACGTGGTCGTTACTCACGCGTACGGAGTCCAGGGAGCTTTTGGTTACTAGGTGCAACTGGTGGGAGATGGCAGCTCGGGCTATCTTCAACCAATTTGGATGGTGGCACACTAATAGGATACGTGTTTAGTCATCATAGCCTGTTATTCTATGGCCAAATGTGCCATGTATTTTCCTTTTGGTTCAAGTTTTGTTTTGAGATTTTAGTGGATCTTACACTCTTGTGGACCTCTTTAAGTTAATAAAATGGCTGCATGCATCATCATGATGCAGAGGCCGTGGGTGATTCTCCTTTTCGAAAAAAGTGAGATGGCCTCATTCTTTGCTCCATTTTTCTGATTGCGGTTAATTTCTCGGATGAATCTAAGTTGTACTTCATTTTATGCCAACTGATTGCTAGTTACTATCTCCTTTCCGGTTTATAAGACTTGCATGTATCTCTAGATTGACAATTAAACTAACGTAATACAAGTTATATATCACAAAAATACATCATTAAAAACTTAAATCGTATACTTTCTAATGATATAACTTTTAGACTATACAACTCATTATATGTTGGTCAAATTATAGATCTAGGGATATGTGCAAGCCTTATAAACTGGAAAGGAGATAGTATAATATAGTGTCTTGGGCCTAATCTTCAGTGCCTTGTGTCTTGTTATTTCTCTGCGCTGCATTGTGTTGAATGGTGTAAGAGTGTTGTTAATTTAATGTCAGGTCCAAACCTTCTTTCAACAGGAAAGGGTCTACACGTGTTCAATTCACATGTTCTTAAAATTTCCCGTTAAGCCTAGAGATTTACCCTTGTTGCACGTCGGGAATGTTTCTATTAGTGCATCTAGTGCCCCTTAGTGATTTTGGTGTATTGAAGACTTATAGGTTAAGGAACTAATGTGTTTGTGAGTGTACACAGGCTCTATAAGTCGATGAGGAGTTTGATATATTCGGAGATTATCGACCCCTAAAAATGTATGTCTTCAACGGAAGACTTTGGTGAAGACTTTGCTAAAGACTTTGATATTCCCTGAAGACTTTGAAAATGAAGAAGTTGGTGTCACCTTGAAGATATGAACGAGGACCATGAAGCGTGAAGACTTTTTTTTCGTAGTTTCATTTCCTTTCTTTGAGTCATAGGAAACACCATACTGTTAAAGGGGGGCGAGGTAATACTAAGGGAAATTTCAAACTGATGCTCAACTCCAAAATCCTCAAGCTATCCAATCCTTTGAGTGAAGCATTTGGAAATATCTTGTAGCTCAGTCAAGCTCTTTAGTGACAAAGATCAAGTTCTTCTGGTCCCTGATGAAATTGATCTGACTGAGGAGTTAGGATTTCGCTAGTGCGAATTGCCTACAAGTGAGGAGCATGATATGTCTGAGGACTTTCATAGTTCGAAAATCCGACCGTCGCTGTTCTTAGCACCAGCTGTCCCCAATCACAAATATCCACATAACGGTCATATCATTAGGGGCATTTATGTCTTATCATGTCATGTTTCACCCTGGCTATAAATAGCCACCCCCACAATCACTAGTTGGTTGGCTGTTCCGAGAGAGAACTGACCCTTGTCATTTGAGAGCAACCCATCCTCCGAGTACTTTGAGAGAAAAACATCAGTGAGGAAAAACCCACAACCAAACCACCAAACCCAAAGTGACTGAGCATCACTGAAGAAATTCCTGTGTGGAACCGATGCTTGTTACCTTTGAGGACTGTGCATCCTCCAGACGGTCAGGCGTCATGGTCTAGTGCATCCTGCAGACAATTGGGGATCACGAAGTGACCTTGGTCTAGAGCATCCAACAGTCAATTGTGGATCACCGGGTGACCAGTTTGTGAGGGTTTTGGAAGTCTACCCTCAAGACTTACCACGAGTGTTGGGCGAGGACTGTGTGACCTTAGCTCAAGGAGAATACGGTAAGGACTGTGTGTCCTGGGACTGTGTGTCCTCTGGTTTAAATACCAGGCCACTCCAAACCAGACGTACGACTGTCACAACAGTTGTAACTGGGTCATCAAACCATTGTCTTCATTGAGCTACCTGGTTCTATTTCCTCAACCCCTCGATTCCTCGTATACTTGTTGATGAAATTGATCATTACTGTTTGAAGAATTTGACTGAAGACTTTCACAATTTCCTCACCTCAAATTCTTCAAGTTACCTTGTTCCTCACCTGCTTATCCTGTATCACGCTACTTGTAATTTGTGCATGTTTCATTTCCTCATGATGACTATGTTGTTGCTTTGTTCCTCATGCACCTGAGTACTTATTCCGCTGCTAGTTATTCATCACATTTCAAATTCCTCAAAGTTGAAATTCCTCAAGTTATGAATTTGTAAAAATCGCCTATTCACCCCCTCTAGTCGATATAACGCACTTTCAATTGGTATCAGAGCGGGTACTCCCTCGCTCTGTGTGATTTTGGTTTAACCACCTAGAGTTCTAGTTATGTCGACTGCAGGTATGATCAAGGTTTCCGCGGGTTGTCCTACCTTCGATGGGACGGTCTACCCCTACTGGAAGAACAAGATGCGCATGCATCTTGAAGCTATTGACAATGATCACTGGTACGTTGTGGAAAATGGTGTACCCTCTGTCACTGCTGCTGATGTGAAGAGATTCAAGCAACTCGACTCTCAAGCGAAGAATATCATTTGTGGCCATCTGAGCAAAGGTTAGTATGGCAGAGTGAGTGCTTTGGAGACTGCTAAGCTTATCTGGGACAGGCTGTCCAAAGTTAACGAAGGTGTTTCCACTCAACATGACTCTCGTGTTGATGTTCTTCGCAATCTCTTCAACCGCTTCAAGAGACTCGACAATGAAAATGTTCAGCAAACCTTTGGCCGTCTCACCGATATCTCCAATGAGCTTCAAGCATTGGGTGCCACCGATATCACTGACCATGAAGTGGTGAAGAAATTGCTAAGATATCTTGACTCCTCATTTGATACTCTGGCCTTGATGATTCAAGAACGTGGAGACTACAAGTCACTTGATCCTGCTGATATACTTGAGAGACTCAATACTCATGAATTCCAACAAGCTGAGAAGAAAGACCTCTACGGGCCAAGCTATGGAAGATCTCGTGCTCTGAAGGCAAAAGCAATTTCCTCATCCGAAGGCGAAGATTCTGACAGCAGCCTTGGTGATCCTGAAGAGCTAAGTCAGGAGCTAGCAATGCTCGTGAGAAAATTCCAGAAGTTCTCAAGGAGAGGTGGATTTGGAAAGTCATCAAAAAGAGATTTGAGGAAATCAGATTCCTCAGAAGACTACAAGAAAAGAACTTGTCATCATTGCAAGAAGCCTGGTCACTTTATCTCTGACTGTCCTCTCTGGGAAAAAGATTCAAAGAAGAAGAAGAAATACAAGGATGATAATTCTGATGACTCTAAGAAAAAGAATAAATATTCAAAGTCCTCATCTGCAAAGTCCTCATCTTCAAAGTCCTCAAAGCACAAGAAGAATGGTCCCAGAAAGGCTCGAGCGTTCATTGGCAAGGAAATGGATTCCGAGGAAGAATCTGAAGAAGATGAAGAATCCGAGGAGGAATCAGAGGTGCTGTAAGTCTTGCTCTCGCCATTGCTTTCGTCAGCAAGTCCATCTTCAATGATGAAGAAAATGACTACTCCAACAACTCTGACATCAGCAATGATGATTATGCTCCCGCCTATTGCTTCATGGCAAAAGGCTCAAAGGTATACAAACATCATTCCTCTTCTGAATCAAGTGAACATGAATCTAATGAATATGTGAAACCTAGCTATGCTAAACTTGTTAAACTTGCCACTAAGCAACAAAGTGCACTTGAAAAGCTTTAGAAAATGCTAGACAAAAGTGATGATCTGTTGAATGATGAAATGGATCGGACTCAAACTCTGTCTGACGATCTCAAAAGTCTTCAGACAAAGTATGATAACCTTCAGAGTCATGATAACGACCTCTTAGCGGATCATGAGAAGCTTCCGTATGAATTTCTTCAAAGAAAGAAAGATCTTGAGAAACTGAGGGTGTCACATGAGGATCTCCAAAGGGAAAACGATTCCTTACTGGCTCAACAGATCATTACCGCTCAGGAAGAATTTGTTCCACCTTGTTTGAAATGCATCAAACGTGAAACTGCTAATTCTTCACCTGAATGTTCAAATGCTTCTACTGCTGCAAATTCTTCAACTATTCCAGTGATCTCAAATTCCTCATCTGAGGATACCACAAGTATCACTGACGACAATGCAGGGTTGAAGGAATTGTATGTGACAGGCATGTACAAAAGTCTCAAAGGGCATCAAACCCTTTGCGATGTCCTCAAAAAGCAAATTCTGAATAGGAACCCTAGGAAAGAGGGTGTTTCCTTTGTGAGGAAACTCAACGCTGATGGATCTTACTGGACACCTGAGCAGTATCCCAAAACCTCATGGGTTGCTGCAAAAGGACCTCCTGTAGATCCATCCACTTTATTTGGCTTTACTTGTGAAACTTCATATTCCTCTAATGAGTCACTTGAATCCAACTACAAATTCTTCAAAAATCATAAAGGTGAAGTATTTGCTAGATTTGTTGGAACTAACTGCAGGAATGGTTCTCCTATGAAGAAAATTTGGGTTCCCAAGAGCTACCTACAAAATCTTCAAGTGAATGTCCTCAAGACACCACTCATGAAGAATAGGAACCCCAGATCAACTTCCTCATATGGACCAAAGTCTTCACTTGGACCAAATTCCTCAAATGGTCAAAAACATCATTCTCGTGCTAATGCATCTGTTTCGCAGGGATAATCTAAGAGTTCTGAATATGTGCATTATTATTCAAATCAATATGTTCATAAGTCCTCGAAGAATTTCTCTGCTTATTCATATGAGTACTCTATCCCTTGCCCCGTGAAACGAAGCGCACTTGCTTCAATGCCTCCCTTCTCATATGGTGCTCGCAGAATGATGAACTCTTTGCCACCCCTCCAGATATGGGTGGTGAAGAAATTGAACTAATTTCTTATGTAGGGTCAGGTCTCTAGATGAACTTGAACTTCTGATGAATTTGCTAGAGACCTGAGGAAATGCTTGAAAGGACGCAAGCTAACCATGTAGAAATGAATTCCTCATTTCTCACGTCCTCAAACTACTTGCTTACTAACTTGTGTGATGAAATCCTATCTGATGAAATTGATGTCATATTCTTCACTCTAAAGCATATGAGTTCGTAAGTCGTACTAATTCATCTGCAGGATGAACCTCCAAAAGGTACTGAGTGGGTTCTCGATAGTGGATGCACAAACCACATGACTGGTGACAAGAATCTACTGATGAATTTGCCACTCGCTCCATCTCATCTGAAGCATATAGCTACGCAGACAAAGGAAAAATCAAGGTATTGGGTCTAGGTAAGGTTGCAATCTCAAAGGACTGGACCATGGATAAGGTGATGCTTGTCGAATCCCTTGGGTTCAACCTTATGTCTGTCTCAATGCTTTGTGATCTTGATATGATTGTCGTATTTGAAAAATATCATTGTGTTGTCATCATGGAATCTGTCAATTCCAAAGTCTTCGAAGGCTTTAGGAGAGGATACTTGTATATTGTTGATTTCTCTACAGGTCCTCAGCCTGCCACATGCCTACTTGCAAAGTCCTCAGAAGGCTGGTTGTGGCATCGCCGACTTGGACATGCTGGTATGAGGAACTTGCATACGCTTGTGAAGAAAAAGCACGTCATTGGCATTGAAGGTGTCAAATTCCTCAAGAACCACCTATGTGGTGCATGTGAGTCTGGAAAGATGACAAGATCCAAGCATCCCTCAAAGACAATCATGACCACGACTCGACCCTTTGAATTGCTTCACATGGATCTCTTTGACCCCACTCATTACTCTACACTAACAAATTCTTCAAGTTTGTATGTCTTTGTCATTGTTGATGATTACTCTCGTTACACTTGGGTGCATATTATTCTGTACAAGTCTGAAGTGCAGGATGTCTTCAGACGATGTGCTTCTAGGGCCTCCACCAACTTTGGCGTCAAGATCAAGCATATCAGGAGTGATAATGGGACTGAGTTCAAGAACACCAATCTTGATGAATATCTTGATGAACTTGGTATTTCTCATGAGTTATCTGCCCCTTATACTCCTCAGTAAAACGGCGTCGTGGAGCGCAAGAACAGGACTCTTGTTGAGATGGCTCGCACCATGCTCTATGAATACAAGACTCCTCGTTGCTTCTGGCCTAAGGCAATTGATACTGCATGCCACATCATCAACAGGGTATATCTTCACAAATTCTTCAAGAAGACTTCATATGAACTTATGACTGGCAAGAAACCCAATGTAAGTTATCTCAAAGTCTTCGGTGCAAAATGCTGGATTAGAGATCCTCACCATAGTTCAAAATTTGCACTAAAAGCACATGAAGGTTTTATGCTTGGTTGCGGAAAAGACTCGCACACCTACAGAGTCTTCAACACCTACCACCACAAGGTTGTTGAAACTGTAGATGTGCGGTTCGATGAAACTGGTGGCTCGCAAAGAGAGCACCTGCCTTCTGTGCTAGATGAACAGTCTCCTGAGGAATCCATTAAGCTGAAGGCTACTGAAGACATCATACCCACTGAGGAAGTCATTCCAACGAATGAAGACATTCATGCTGATACACCTGAAGAAAACGGTGTTGACGAAAATCCTCGGCCTCGTCAACCTGCTCACCCAAGAGTTGCAAATGAAGTGCAGATTGACAAAATCATCGATGACATCAATGCACCAGGTCCCCTCACTCGCTCAAAAGCTTCACATTTGACTAACTTTTGTGGGCACTTTGCCTCTGTCTCTATCATAGAGCCCACCAAAGTTGATGAAGCATTTAAGGATCCTAAGTGGATTCAAGCTATGCAAGAGGAATTGCATCAATTCAAGCTCAACAGCATGTGGGAACTTGTCAAGCGGCCAGATCCTCGCAAGCATAACATCATAGGTACCAAGTGGATCTACCGCAACAAGCAAGATCAAAATGGCCTTGTGGTGAGGAATAAGGCTCATCTTGTAGCTCAAGGCTACACACAGGTTGAGGGAATTGACTTTGATGAAACTTTTGCACCTGTTGCTAGACTTGAAGCCATTCGCATATTGCCTGCTTATGCTAACCATCATGATATCATCTTATATCAAATGGATGTGAAAAGTGCATTCCTCAATGGTATGCTTGAGGAAGAAGTATATGTTGCTCAACCCCCAGGTTTTGAAGACCCTAAGCATCCTGACAAAGTCTTCAGACACAACAAGGCCCTCTATGGCCTCAAGCAGGCCCCTCGGGCGTGGTACGACACTCTGAAGGGATTCCTCATGAAGAAAGGCTTCAAACCCGGTTCACTTGACCCAACTCTTTTCACAAAATCCTATGACAATGAACTGTTCATATGCCAAATATACGTAGACGATATTATCTTTGGCTATACTGACAAACGTTACAGTTATGAATTTGCCTATATGATGAGTGAAGAATATCAAATGTCTATGATGGGGGAGTTGAAATTCTTCTTACGTCTTCAAATTCGTCAGCAGGACAACGACATCTTCATATCTCAAGAGAAATACCTCAAGGATGTTCTGAGGAAATTTGACATGCAAGATTGCAAAGGCGTCAAAAATCCAATGCCTTCAAAAGGCCACCTCTGCACTAACGAAAATGGTAAAGATTTCGATCAAAAGGTATATCGCTCCATGATTGGCTCATTATTGTATCTATGTGCATCTAGGCTTGATATTATGCTGAGTGTTTGCATGTGTGCCCGATTTCAAGCAACACTGAAGGAATCACACCATAAGGCTGTGAAACATATTCTTCGATAGTTAGCTCACACACCAACGCTTGGATTATGGTATCCCAAGGGCTCAAATCTTCACCTCGTCGGATACTCTGATGCTGACTAAGCTGGAGATTGTGTGGATTGCAAGTCAACCTCAGGCACATGTCATTTCCTCAGACGATCCTTAGTCTGTTGGTCCTCGAAGAAGCAGAATTGCGTGTCACTATCTACTGCTGAAGCTGAGTACATTGCTGCTGGTTCATGTTGCGCTCAATTGTTGTGGATGAAGCAAACCCTCAAGGACTACGACATCAAGTTGAAGAATGTGCCTCTCTACTGCGACAACGAGAGTGCCATCAAGATTGCTTACAACCCAGTTCAGCATTCCAATACTAAGCTCATCCAGATTCGTCATCACTTTCTTTGAGATCATGTACTCAAGGGCAACATCGCCATCGTCCACATCCCTACTGAAGAACAACTGGCCGATATCTTCACAAGGCCCTTGGATGAAAAGAGATTTTGCAAGTTGCAGTGTGAGCTAAGTATCTTAGAATCTTCGAATGTTCTTTGAAAAAGGACACACATCCTAACACTTATGCAAAATTGATGACTTAGATGTGCAACACACGAAGTAACGTTTTTCTTCAATCAATGAAGAATAACCCTCTAAGTGTGAAGAAATTAATGAAGAATTTGATTCTCAGAACCCTACGGCAATTGTACGCGGTCTCTGAAATCATCATTCTTATACGGTGGGTCACGCCACCAACCAAAGTTGAAATTCTTCAAAATTGAGTTTTTCGTCATTTTTCAAATTCTTCAAATTTTCAAATTCCTCAAGTTTGCAAATTCCTCAAGTTTTCAAATTCTTCAAACTTTGAAACTCATGCTCTTCATTGACTATATACATATATATTTGAGTTTTAATGTCCTCAACATCATTCACTTATTCCTAACTCTTCAAGTTGATTTTCATCTAAGTGAATGTGATCGGACCCCTTTCCCCTCTATGCTAAACTCAACCCAGTCCATTCACAAATTCTTCATATGCGTTCTACTTTGGAACTCGTTCAAAGTCTTCACTTTGTCCTTAACAGCTGAAGAATTTGCGAACAGCAACTTTGAAATTTTCACTATCAAAATTTTCGGTGTTTCCCACTCAAACGGTTCCGACTCCCACGACTGGATAACCCACGATCCCCCACTATTGCCACTTCTAAGTACGTGGGTGACAGATGTCGCAAGGAGAGCACGGGTCAGGGGAAATCCTGTCCAAAATCTTCGGATGTACTGGTTTTCACTTCCACTATATATACCCCTCCCCTTTCACTATGCTCAGTTACTCACTTCCTCTCTCTCCCGAGATACAACCTAGCGCCGCCGCTAAAGTCATCGACGCCGGTGTGGAAGAGCTTCACTGCCCCGACCTCGTTGTCATCGTACTCGCATCGGCCGCAGAAGCCTTCATCCCGCCACCGCTGTAGCTGTCTCCCTCTGTCGAGCTAGGGCGTGGGAGATCTAGACTGACGAACTTCCTCAATCTCATCTCATAGTTCGTCGTGTTCTTCATCAGGGTAAATAAAAATTATTTTAACTGCCCTTATTTGATCTTTAAACTTTCCTAAATTTTCAGAAAGGTGTTTATTCCTCAAGAATCTCATTCTAAAGCACCTTACATGTTCATACACTTGATGATTTTCTCTAAGTTATGTTTTTCTTCAAGATTCCTCAATTGTGTGAATCCTCAAATTTGTAGAACTCTGGAACCTAAGACAAAGAACACTTAGTGAAATTCCTCAAGACACCTATGGTCAAATTCCTCACACCTATTTTTATTGAAAAATTTCTGAGAATGCATATGACCTCTTAAATTCCTCGCACCTATACTCTGTTCATAGGTACAAACCTGTTCGCTGATGAATCACTAG
The DNA here is from genome assembly GCA_022496015.1 of Hordeum marinum. NCBI lineage: Eukaryota > Viridiplantae > Streptophyta > Magnoliopsida > Poales > Poaceae > Hordeum > Hordeum marinum. The sequence continues at coordinate 454,619,649 of CM039678.1, forward strand.
GTTCTCATCAACTTAACTCATTTGCAGCGTTTCTTGAGGAAAAACTATGCACTTCTTCAAAATCCTCAGCTGAAGAAAATGGCTGATGGGAAGAAACCACAGAAAGGTGGAAAGAAGCCTGATGTGCACACTGCTTTTGAGATCCTAGATGACTTGTATGAGGAATACTGCACACCTGATGAGGAAACTTATGGAAAAGAGACGACTAAGCGGAGAAATATTCGTCTGTAGAAAATTGAGAGGAGATGGGCAAGGGAATGGAAGGAATATCGTTATGTGACTACAAAATACATGATGAAATTCGCTGTGAAACCTCCATGCAGCAGGCCTCCCTTGGCAAAAAATCAAATTGCCGATCCCACTAGTCTTAAGACTAGTGAAGACTTTCCTCACATATGGGAGAAACAGCAAGCCAAGCTGGCAAGAAAAGCCAAAGAGGCTATGAAGAAATTCAATGAAGGCTCTGCGGCTGTTGCCTCTGCCGTAGCCTCTGCAAGTGCTCCGAAGAAACCAATGATGAAGAAATCTGCGGTGAAGTCAAATTCTTCAACCGCAAAGTCATCACAGCAGATTCCTCAAGCCCAAAGGCCTCAGCTTTCAAAGGCCTCAGCTGCTGGTATTGTTGCTGCTCAGTCTTCTGCTACTGCTGCAAAGTCCTCAACTCCTGTGCACCTTGCATCATGTCACAGGACGGATGAATTCTCAAAATCTTCAAAGATCTCTGCAGGCTCCTCTGCTAAAGCAAAGTCTTCAACAAGCCCAACTGTGTTGAAACTGAAGAAAACAACTGGACGAGGTCAAAGACCAAGTCCTCACACAAGCAAGGTTGTGGTAATTGTACCCTCAGGGTCTGATAATGATGATGAAGCTGATGATGAAGAATTAGAAGAGATCATTAGACAGTTGGCAAAAGGCTGCAATAGCCAAAGGCAGCTCTATTCCTCTCATGCTAGATCCCAAGATGATCCTCAACTTCATTGACATATGGCATGAGGATCCAAGCAGCCCACTTTCCTCACTCAACCTGCCTCTTGGTGTGGACCATGTCCTCACACACTTTATTGCTGAGGAAAAATGGAAACGAGATCAAGCTCAGTGAGCTAAGAGGAACAAGGCTCGGAAAGAAAAATTTCTGAGGGATAACATGATGAATTTGACCTCAAAGCAACTCATCACTGTTCAGTCTAAAATTCGCTCCCTCTCAGAGGAACAAGAAAAATATGATGCTGAATGGAAAGGCACCAAGGTGAGATTCGTCAAGGCTTCTCAAGCCGCTGTTAAGGACCACAACACAAGGGTTGCAACTCGATCGCAACCACTAATTCCTCAGCCTATTGATGAAAATGCTCCTGCGGTTTAAGACACTCAGCACACTGATGAAAATGCTCCTCCACCTAAAGAAACTGCCAGAGCTGCTGAAGAAAATCAGACCGCTAATGACCATGCTAGGATAACCTCCATTGTTGTGCTTGAAGAAACTGACAGGCCAGCTGAAGCTTTTGCTGAGCCTGATGAAACTGAACCCACCAGGACGAGTGCATCAGTTGTACCTGAAGAAACTAAGGCTGCTAAGGAAAAGACACTAAAGAGAAAAGCATCGGCTGCAGATTCCTCAGTGTGAAGAGGTTGAAGACTTTGAAAAGTTCTTCAACTAAACCCATTGATGCTACTCCAATCTCCTCAGCGCCTGCCTATGAGATTGTTCCATTCGGGATTGACTATGTCATCCCAGATGAAGAAGATGAAGATCATTCTGCTGCTTTGACACAACAGATTGATGAAGAAATTGAAGTTGAAGAAAATGCTTCAACTCCTCAGGTATCATCGCCCCAGCCTCAGTTCACTGCTGAAGAGGCTAGATTTAAAGAAATTGATGAGGATGTAGACATTAGAAATACAACTCCTTTCATCAATGATGAATATTGGGAAATAGCTCACCCAAATTCACCAATGACTACTCCTCTGTCACAGATTCCTCAGTCCCCTGCCCAGACTGAGGAAATTCGTGACGATTCTGATGACTTGGATGCTCAAGTCACTGAAGATATTCCAGCTGCAACAGCTGATGACTTTGCTGCTACACTAGCCAGTGAGGAAACATCTCTACAAATTCCGAGCGTGAAGAAATTCCTCCCATGCCAAAGGAAATCAAGGGCCGCTTCAAGCCAAATCTTCAGCCGAAGCCCAGAATGCCTTTCAAAGGCTCAGCGCGCCCCAAATTCCCCAGAAGAAATTTCTTCAGTGAGCGCATGTTCTTCAATGGCCCCAATCCGTATGACTCAGCAAGGGTCGGACGAAGCAGATTCTGGACTGCCACTCAGATGAACTTCTATGCATCAGTCATATTTGAAAAGAAGAAAGTCTTCGAGCACCATCAAATTCCTCATGCTGACATGGAAACACTTCGATCATTTATGCCGGTGCTCCAAGTTCTTCACGATGCAGGAATTCTTCCCTTCTGTGTAGACATCTGTGACTGGAATGAAGAACTCATTCATCAGTTCTATGCCACACTGCACATTAGTGGTAATGCTTCAGACATCAACTCCTGGGTTTTGGACTGGATGACAGGATCAACTCACTTCACTGCTCAAGCATCTGAATTGCTTCAGACTGTCCCAGTGCCAATACCTTCAAATGAAGCTCGTAGACTGTTTGATGAACCTACTTTTCCAAACCAACTAATGCAAGGGCTGATGAAGCCATTGGCTCTTGGAAAGCCTCAACGAAAAAACTTCCTTGTGAAGGATTTTTTGCCCAGGATAGTCTATCATATTTTCACGAATACTCTATGTCCTCAGAAGGGTCACAACTCTAAATAAGAGGAAGTGGAGGGAGTCATGAAGAATATGCTATTCAACATCATTCATGGGATTCCCATCAACTTCCACGATTTCTTCATGTGGACATTGGCTAGTGCTGCTTTAGCCCCATTTGAACAGAAGCCTTATGCACCTTGGATCATGAAATTCATCAGGGCAAAGTCCTCAGTTCCCTTCAAGGCTGATTTTCGGAATCATTTTGGCTTCCTGCCTCCGACCAAAGTCATCAAGAGCACAATTGACTCAGTGGAAGGAAAAGGCAAGGCTGTCATTGATGAAGGCACTCGTCCATTGGATGGACAGTTTCGCAAAGCTGCTTCCTTCTCCACCAATGATGACACTACAACTCAGGACTCAAAAGCAAAGGCCTCAGCTCAAAAACCTCAAGAGTCTTCCCCACGAGTGATGACTGATCGCGAGCTTCTAATAAGTCTTCATCAGAAAGTCGATCGCAATCACAAGTGGGTGAAGCGTCAACTTGGTTACATTTTATAAAACATGACTGTGATGCAGAAATCTATGAAGAGGAATCACTACTATGCACATGAAACCCTCAAGCGCACTTGGGCTATATTGTCTCACCTCACGACTCCTGAAGAACTGAAGGAGCTGGACATTGAGGAACATCTTGACTGGGCTCGTCCACCACAGAAGAAATTCAAGAAGGTTCAAGTTCCTCTGATGGTCACAAGTTCATATTCTTCATCAAGTGAGAGAGATGAAGATGAAGACATCGACGACACTGCGACGGGCCCTGCATCGACAAACGACACCGAGAACGCTGGCGCTCCTTCCTCACCAACACGATGAAATTCTTCAAGGGGCATTAGTCCTCACTTTTTCATCCCTTTTGGTCTTCGATGACAAAGGGGGGGGGGATTTGAGTTAGTCTTCAAGCGGGTCTCTATATATAGGCTTATTTTTGTTTAAGTTACAACTCTCGCACTTCTGAAGTTTTTGTTGGTTGAGTTGTAAACTTAAGTCCGGTGGTGGTCTGACACTTTTGAACTGCTTTCCGCATGCCTATTTCCTCAAGTACCTTAATGCATGCATGCTAAATTTTGTCAGCCACCATTTTTCATCATGCATTTCAAATTCTTCATATCATATGTTAAATGCGTGTTTGAATTATAAGATATAGAGGGAGTTCTCCATGTTTTTAATCTGCTATGTGCATTTTCAGTCCAAAGAAAATTGCTCAAATATACACATCTTCAAGGGGAGTTCTTCTATATATTGCAATCAAATTCCTCAAACTCAGTATTTACGCTTCATAGTATTATCCCCGTTGAAAACTTAACCTATTTGTCATCAATCATCAAAAAGGGGGAGATTGTTAGTGAATCTAGTGCCCCTTAGTGATTTTGGTGTATTGAAGACTTATAGGTTAAGGAACTAATGTGTTTGTGAGTGTACACATGATCTATAAGTCGATGCGGAGTTTGCTATATTCGGAGATTATCGACCCCTAAATATGTATGTCTTCAACTGAAGTCTTTGGTGAAGACTTTGGTGAAGACTTTGATATTCCCCGAAGACTTTGAAAATGAAGAAGTTGGTGTGACCTTGAATATATGAACGAGGACTATGAAGCGTGAAGACTTTTGTTTTCATAGTTTCATTTCCTTTCTTTGAGTCATAGGAAACACCGTACTATTAAAGGGGGCCGAGGTAATTCTAAGGGAAATTTCCAAATGATCCTCAACTCCAAAATCCTCAAGCTATCCAATCCTTCGAGTGAAGCCTTTGGAAATATCTTGCAGCTCAGTCAAGCTCTTCAGTGACAAAGACGAAGTTCTTCTGGTCCCTGATGAAATTGATCTGACTGAGGAGTTAGGATTTCGCCAGTGCGAATTGCCTACAAGTGAGGAACATGATATGTCTGAGGACTTTCATAGTTCGAAAATCCAACCGTTGCTGTGCTTAGCACCAACTGTCCCCAATCACAAATTTCCACATAACTGTCATATCATTGGGTTCATTTATGTCTTATCATGTCAGGTTGCACCCTGGCTATAAATAGCCACCCCCACAACCACCAGTTGGTTGGCTTCTCCGAGAGAGAACTGACACTTGTCATTTGAGAGCAACCCATCCTCCGAGGACTTTGAGAGAAAATCATCAGTGAGGAAAAACCCACAACCAAACCACCAAACCTAAAGTGATTGAGCATCACTGAAGAAATTCCTGTGTGGAACCGACGCTTGTTACCTTTGAGGACTGTGCATCCTCCAGATGGTTAGGCGTCATGGTCTAGTGCATCCTGCAGTCAATTGGGGATCACAAAGTGACCTTGGTCTAGAGCATCAAGCAGTCAATTGTGGATCGTCGGGTGACCAGTTTGTGAGGGTTTTGGAAGTCTACCCTGAAGACTTACCACGAGTGTTGGGCGAGGACTGTGTGACCTTAGCTCAAGGAGAATACGGTAAGGACTGTGTGTCCTCTGGTTTAAATACGAGGCCGCTCCAAACCAGACGTACGACTACCATAGCAGTTGGAACTGGGTCATCAAACAATTGTCTTCATCGAGCTTACTGGTTCTATTTCCTCAACCCCTCTATCCCTCGTATACTTGTTGATGAAATTGATCATTACTATTTGAAGAATTTGACTGAAGACTTTCACAATTTCCTCACCTCAAATTCTTCAAGTTACCTTGTTCCTCACCTACTTATCCTGTATCACGCTACTTGTAATCTGTGCATGTTTCATTTCATCATGATGACTATGTTGTTGCTATGTTCCTCATGCACCTGAGTACTTGTTCCGCTGCTAGTTATTCATCACATTTCAAATTCCTTAAAGTTGAAATTCCTCAAGTGATGAATTTATAAAAATCGCCTATTCACCCCCCTCTAGTCGATATAATGCACTTTCAGTTTCACTCCCAGCTCACTATTTTCTATGTTTTTCTGGTGTTCATATTTTTTCATGAGTTTAGCGTTTTAAATTACAACTCCTTTTTTCTCTCCAATTCTCGATAGCAAGGATCGGTGGAAATACCCTCCTATATTTGACTAGTGGAACGCCCGTGCATTGCTATGGGCTATAGTACATATAAATAAGTAAAACATATGAATAAGGTCATCTCTTTCTCTCTATCCCTCCCTCTCTCTCCCTCCACTTGTTCCTAACTCACTTAGTGACGGTGCCTATATAAGCTGCGAGTTATGTGCCCTGTATAAGTTGATTTCAGTTCTCTATATGGACAATTTTTGTTATTAAAACACAACTCGTATGTTTAACAACTTAAGTTTGGCAAGTAAGCAGTAAGAAAGGTTGGCGTTGCCTTGGTCTATTATTAATTGGCCATGATGGAATAAATATCATGTTTATCTTTCAATATCTCTTAGGTATGATGATTTATTTTAAAATACTGCTTCGAAAGTAGTTCCTTGCATTTATATTACAATTAATTAGTATTATTATTATATATTTCAAATCTTACACAATGATATCCTCCGTGTTGAACTATGATAGCCAGCATCTTCTAACCTATCTAGATACATAAGTTCAAAGAAGCATTTTAGAGACCATGTCATCGTCTCATCGACCAAAGCAACAACTATCATACCAAAAATATACATGCCAAGTTATTTACATTGCACCTCAAAATCAACATAGAAAATCAGAACCCACATACATGTTTGAAGAAGGAAAATCAGAACCCAATAGTTCCGTCTTAATTACCATAAACTAATTATAAGTAATGTTGTAAAAAAATCTAATTAGAAGTAAGACATGTGAGACTTATCAGGATTCTATAAATGACTTTAACGTGTTGACGATTTAAATATCGCACATGCACCATATTTCTTGGGAAAAGGTTAACCTAGTCCATATCAAATAAATACAAAATTTGTTTTCCATGTATCTTCTACGTTTCATTAATAGAGAGTTCAATTAAAGTACTACAATGCCGAGAAGCAAAATGAGAAAAAAACTATAGGGAAGCCTACTACATGCATGTTAGTGAACCCAAATTAATGTATCATCTGAAGGAAATTAGTTAATTTTTTTCTTTAACAGAGAATCAAACTGTATATACATTTAAAAACTACATTCCTAAACTTCTTTTGTCCTTCAACTGTTGTAGAAGTAAATATAACTGAGCACATGTATATTGTTTCGGGATTAGATTAACCATTATCCTAAAAGGTGTTGGAAATATGCCCTAGAGGCAATAATAAATTAGTTATTATTATATTTCCTTGTTCATGATAATCGTTTATTATCCATGATATAATTGTATTGATTGGAAACTAAATACATGTGTGGGTATATAGACAACACTATGTCCCTAGTATGCCTCTAGTAGACTAGCTCATTGATCAAAGATGGTCAAGGTTTCCTAGCCATGGACATGAGATGTCATTTGATAATGGGGTCACATCATTAGGAGAATTATGTGATGGACAAGACCCAATCTATAAACGTAGCATATGATCGTGTCAGTTTATTGCTATAGTTTTCTACATGTCAAGTATCTGTTCCTATGACCACGAGATCATGCAAATCACTAACACTGGAGGAGCACCTTGTCTGTATCAAACGTCACAACATAACAGGATGACTATAAAGGTGCTCTACAGGTATCTCTGAGGGTGTCTATTGGGTTGGCATGGATCAAGACTAGGATTTGTTACTCCATGTGACGGAGAGGTATCTCAGGGCCCACTCAGTAATACAACATCACAATAAGCCTTGCAAGTAATGTGACTAAGTGTTAGCCATGGGATCTTGTATTATGGAACGAGTAAAGAGACTTGCCGGTAACGAGATTGAACTAGGTATAGAGATACCGACGATCGAATCTCGGGCAAGTAACATATAGAAAAACAAAGTGAACCGCATACGGGATTAACTAAATCCTTGACATAGAGGTTCAACCGATAAAGATCTTCATAGAATATATAGGAGCAAATATGGGCTTCCAGGTCCCGCTATTGGTTATTGACCGTAGAGGTGTCTCGGTCATGTCTGCATAGTTCTCAAACCCGTAGGGTCTACACACTTAACGTTTGGTGCGCTATATGTATAGTTGAGTTATTATGTTGGTGACCGAAAGTTGTTTAGAGTCCCGGATGAGATCCTGGACATGATGAGGAGCTCTGGAATAGTCCGGAGGTAAATATTGATATATGAGATAATAGTGTTTGGTCTTCGGAAGGGTTCCGGAATTAACAGGAAGAGTTTCGGATGTTTCCCGAAATGTTCGGGGTACAAGAACACTTTATTTGGGCCAAGGGGTAAAGCCCATGAGGCTTTAGGAAGGTGCAAAAGATGTTTTGCAAAGGCCCTGGCGTCTGGGGCCAGACACCGAGGACCTTGGCGTCTGGCCCTGGAGTCCGAGGAGGACTCTTCCCTTGCGTGCAAACCGACCTTGAGGAGGATTTTTCTCCAAGTTTCGACCCTAGGGCTCAGCATATAAATAAAGGGGGGGGGCTAGCACCTGGAACACATCAAGACACCCTAAGCCATGTGTCGGCAACCCAGTTCCTCTAATTTATCCTTCGTCATAGTTTCCGTAGTTCTTGCCGAAGCCCTACGGAGATTGTTCTTCACCAACACCGTCACCACGACATCATGCTGCCGGAACTCATCTACTACTTCGCCACTCTTGCTGGATCAAGAAGGCAAGGACGTCATCAAGCTGTACGTGTGATGAACGTAGAGGTGTCGTCTGTTTGGAGCTAGATCAGAAAGACCGTGATCAAGATCGCCAGACGGATCATGATGGGATCACGGGACGGATCGTGATTGGATCATGAGATGGATCATGATGGGATCACGGGATGCTCGGCAATTTGGATCGCGAAGATGTTTGACTAGATCAACCGCGTTTATTAACGCTTCCGCTTAGCGATCTACAAGGTTATGTAGATCCACTCTCCCTTTCGTAGATGCTCATCACCATAGATAGATCTTGCGTGTGCGTAGGAATTTTTTTGTTTCCCATCAACACTCCCCAATAGTGGTATTAGAGCTAGGTCTATGTGTAGATGAGATCTCGAGTAGAACACAAAGGAGTTTGTGTGCGTTGATGCTGAGAATGCTTCCTCCCTTGGTCGTGTTTTGGTTCAGCGGTATTGTGGGATGAAGCGGCCCGGACCAACCTTACTCGTACGCTTACGGGCATCCGGTTCCCTCGACTGATGTGTAACTTCGTTGCACAAAGATGGCTGGCGGGTGTCTGTTTCTCCTACTTTAGTTGGATCGGATTCGAGAAAGGCGGTCCTTGAGAAGGTAAAAAAGCAACTTATGTATCACCGTTGTGGTTTTGCGTAGGTGAGAATTGTTCTTGTTAGATACCCGTAGCAGCCACGTAAAACTTGCAACAACAATTAGAGGACGTCTAACTTGTTTTTGTAGGGTATGTTGTGATGTGATATGGGCAATCACATGATGAGATATATGTGATGTATGAGATGATCATGTATTGTATAGAATATCAGGACTTGCATGTCGATGAGTACGGTAACCGGAAGGAGCCATAGGGTTGTCTTTAATTATTGTATGACCTACGTGTCAATCATTAAGCGCTATGTAATTCTTTACTTTATCGCTAAACGGTAGCAATCTTAGTAGAAGCATGGTGGACGCGACAACCCCGATGGCGACGCATTGATGGAGATCATGGTGTCATGCTGGTAACGATGGAGATCACGCCGGTGCTTTCAAGATGGAGATCAAAAGCACAAGTTGATGGCCATATCATGTCACGTATGATTTGCATGTGATGTTAATCCTTTTATACACCTTGTTTTGCTTAGGACGACGGTAGCATTATAAGGTGATCCCTCACTTAAATTTCAAGATAAATTGTGTTCTTCCCAAGTGTGCACCATTGTGAAAGTTCGTCGTGTCAAGACACCACGTGATGATCGGGTGCGATAGACTCTACGTTCACATACAGCAGGTGCAAGCCAGTGTTGCACATGCGGAACACTCGGGTTAAACTTGACGAGCCTACCATGTACAGACATGGCCTCGGAACACAAGAGACCGAAAGGTCGAGCATGAGTCATATAGTAGATATGATCAACATGATGATGTTCACCATTGAACCACCTCAACTCACGTGATGGTTGGACTTGAGTTGGTGAATTTGGATCATGTATCACTCGAATGACCGGAGGTATGTCAATTATAGTGGGAGTTCTTAAGTAATATGATTAACTGAACTCATTATCATGAACATAGTCAGTAGTGTCTTTGCAAATTATGTTGTAAATTACTAGCACACGGTGTAGCTCCCTTGAATTTTTATATGTTCATAGAGAAATAGAGTTGAAAGATGATGGTAGCAATATTGCGGACTGGGTCCGTGATCTGAGGATTGTCCACATTGTTGCACAGAAAGCTTATGTCCTTAGTGCACCGCTCGGTGTGCCACCCCCTCTAGCGTCGTCTGTAGATGTTGTGAACATCTGATAGACACGTTCCGATTACTACTTGATAGTTCAGTGCGTCATGCATTACGGCTTAGAATTGAGGCTCCAAAATGTTTTGAACGTCACCGAACATATGAGATGTTTTAAGAGCTGAAATTGGGATCTCAGGCTCGTGCCCGTGTTGTGAGATATGAGATCTCCATCAAGATTCTTTGCCTGCAAGATGAAGGAGAATAGCTCAATCGTTGAGCATGTGCTCAGATTGTCTGGGTGTGACAATCGTTTGAATCGAATGGGAGTTGATCTTCCAGATAAGACAGTGATTGATATAGTTCTCCAAGTCACTATCACTAAGCTACTAGAACTTCGTGATGAACTATAATTATGCCAAGGATGGAAATGATGATCCCTGAGCTATTCGCGATGTTTGACACCGTGAAGGTAGATATCAAGAAGGAGCATCAAGTGTTGATGGTTAGTAAAACCACTAGTTTCGAAAAGGGAAAGGGCAAGGAGGGAAACTTCATGGATGGCAAGTCAGTTGCTGCTCTAGTGAAGAAACCCGAAGTTAAACCCAAACCCGAGACTAAGTGCTTCTATTATGAGGAGAGCGGTCGCTGAAGTGGAACAACACTAGATACTTGATAGTTAAGAAGGCTGGCAACGTCGATAGAAGTATATTTGATATATGTGTTATTGATGTGTACCTTGCTAGTACTCCTAGTAGCACCTATGTATTGGATACCGGTTCGATTGCTAAATGCTAGTAACTTGAAATAAAAGCTACGGAATAAACGGAGACTAGCTAAGGATGAGGTGACGATGTGTGTTGGAAATGTCTCCAAGGTTGATGTGATCAACATCGCATGCTCTCTTTACCTTCGGGATTAGTGATGAACCTAAAATAAATGTTATTTGGTGTTTGCGTTAAGAATGAACATGATTAGATCGTGTTTATTGCAACACGGTTATTTATTTAAGTTAGAGAATAATGGTTATTCTGTTTACATGAATAATACCTTCAATGGTCATGCACCTAATGAGAATGGTTTTTTGAATCTTGATCGTAGTAATACACATGTTCATAACATTGATGCAAAAAGATACAAAGTTAATAATGATAGTACCACATACTTGTGGCACTGCCGTTAAATGTCATATTGGTATAAATCGTATGAAGAAACTCCATGTTGATGGATCTTTGGACTCACTCGATTTCGAATCGGTTGAGACATGCGGACCAGGCCTCATGGGAAAGATGACTAAAGACCCCGTTTTCAGTATGATGGAGCGGGCTAGTAACTTATTGGAAATGATACATGTTGATGTATGCGGTCCAATGAGTATTGTAGCATGTAGTGAATATCATTATTTTCTTACCTTCACTGATGATTTGAGTACATATGAGTATATCTACTTAATGAAACAGAAGTCTAAAACGTTTGAGAAGTTCAAACAAATTCGGAGTGAAGTTTAAGATCATTGTGACAAGAAGATAAAAATGTCTACGATATGATCGTGGAGGTGAATATCCGAGTTACGAGTTTGGCATACAACTTTAGACAATGTGAAAGTTGTTTCACAACTCACGCCACCTGGAACACCATAGTGTGATGGTGTGTCCGAACACTGTAGTCGTGCTCTATTGGATATGGTACAAACTATGATGTCTCTTATCATTTTGCCACTATTGATTTGGGGTTATGCATTAGAGACAACTACATTCACTTTGAATAGGGCACCATCTAAATCCATTGAGATGACACCATATGGTTTGGCAGAAACCTAAGCTATCATTTCTCAGAGTTTGGGAATGCGACACTTAAGTGTGATAAGCTCGAACCCAAAGCAGAAAAGTGCATCTTCATAGAATACCCTAAGAACAGTTGGGTATACCTTCCTTCTCAGATCCGAGTGCAAAGTGTTTGTTTCTAAAAACGGTTCCTTTCTCGAGAAAGAGTTTCTCTCAAACGAATTGAGTGGGAGGAAGATAGAACTTGATGAGGTTGATGAACCTTTGTTTCAACCAGAGAGTAGCGGCGCACAGAAAGATGTTCTTGTGGAGCCTACGTCTGTTGAAGAGGAAGTTAATGATGATGATCATGAAGCTTCAGATCAAGTTACTATCGAACCTCGTAGGTCGACAAGTATGCGTACTGCTCCTGAGTGGTACGACAACCCTGTCTTAGAAGTCATGTTGTTGGACAATGATGAACCTACGAACTATGGAAAAGCGATGATGGGCCCGGATTCCGACAAATGGCTGGAGGCAATGAAATCCAAGAAAGGATCCATGTATGAAAACCAAGTATAGACTTTGGTAGACTTTCCCGTTGGACAGCAGGTCGTTGAGTACAAATGGACATTTAAGATGAAGATAGACACTGATGGTAAATGTCACCATTCATAAAGCTCGACTTGTCGCAAAGAAGTTTCCGACAAGTTCAAGGAGTTGAATGCGATGAGACTTTCTTGCTCGTAGTGATGCTAAAGTCTGTTGGAATTATGTTAGCAGTTGCTGCGTTTTTCAATTATGAAATCTGGCAGATGGATGTCAAAATATCGTTTTTTTTCCTTGAGGAAAGGTTGTATGAGATACAACTAGAAGGTTTCGTCATTCCTAAGGATGCTAAAAGGTGTGCAAGCTCTAGTGATCCTTCTATTGACTGGAGCAAGCATCTCGGAGTTGGAATATACGCTTTGATGAGGTGATCAAAGTTTTTGAGTCTATACAAAATTCATGAGAAACTTGTATTTACAATAAAGTGAGTGGGAGCACTAGAATTTCTGATAAGCATATGTGGATGACATATTGTTGATTGGAAATGATGTAGAATTTCTAGAAAGCATAGGTTGTTTGAAAATAGTTTTTCAAAGGAAGACCTGGATAAAGCTACTTGATTGTTGGGCATCGAGATCTATAGTGATAGATCAAGATGCCTGATGAGACTTTCAATGAGTACATACCTTGACAAGATTTTGAAAGAGTTCAAAATGGATCAGTCAAAGAAAGAGTTCTTGCCTGATTTATAAGGTGTGAAGTTGAGTGAGACTCAAAGCTCGTCCACGACAGAAGAAAGAGAAAGGAGGAAGGTCGTCCCCTATGCCTTAGCCATAGGATCTATATTATGCCATGTGGTGTACCGCACCTGGTGTGTGCCTTGCCATGAGTCCGTCAAGGGGTACAAAAGTGATCCAGGAGTGGATGACTGGACAACAGTCAAAATTATCCTTAGTAACTAGAGGACTAAGGAGATCTTTCTCGATTATGGAGGTGATAAAGAGTTTGTCGTAAAGAGTTACATCGATGCAAGCTTTAACACCAATGCGTATGACTCTTAGTAGCAATCCGGATATGTATAGTGAAGCAGCCATTTGGAATAGTTCCAAGTGCAGTGTGGTAACAATATTTATAGTATGACATAGAGATTTGCAAAGTACACACAAATTTGAATATCGCAGACCCGTTGACTAAAAGATCTCTCTCACATGCAAAGCATGATCGAGCCCTAGAACTCATTGGGTGTTAGATTCATAACAACGCGAATCACATGGTGATGTGAACTAGATTATTGACTCTAGTGCAAGTGAGAGACTATTGGAAATATGCCCTAGAGGCAATAATAAATTAGTTATTATTATGTTTCCTTGTTCGTGATAATCGTTTATTGTCCATGCTATAATTGTATTGATTGGAAACTAAATACATGCGTGGGTGGGTATATAGACAACACTGTGTCCCTAGTATGCCTCTAGTAGACTAGCTCGTTGATCAAAGATGGTCAAGGTTTCCTAGCCGTGGACATGAGATGTCATTTGATAACGGGGTCACATCATTAGGAGAATGATGTGATGGACAAGACCCAATCTATAAACGTAGCATATGATCGTGTCAGTTTATTGCTATAGTTTTCTACATGTCAAGTATATGTTCCTATGACCATGAGATCATGCAACTCACTAACATCGGAGGAGTACCTTGTGTGTATCAAATGTCGCAACGTAATAGGGTGACTATAAAGGTGCTCTACAGGTATCTCTGAGGGTGTCTGTTGGGTTGGCATGGACAAGACTGGGATTTGTTACTCCATGTGACGGAAAGGTATCTCAGGGCCCACTCGGTAATACAACATCACAATAAGCCTTGCAAGCAATGTGACTAAGTGTTAGCCACGGGATCTTGTATTACGGAACGAGTACAGAGACTTGCCGGTAACGAGATTGAACTAGGTATAGAGATACCGACGATCGAATCTCGGGCAAGTAACATACCAAAGAACAAAGGGAACAACATACATGCTTAACTGAATCCTTGACATAGAGGTTCAACCGATAAAGATCTTCGTAGAATATGTAGGAGCCAATATGGGCTTCCAGGTCCCGCTATTGGTTATTGACCGTAGAGGTGTCTCGGTCATGTCTGCATAGTTCTCGAACCCGCAGGGTCTACACACTTAACGTTTGGTGACGATATATGTATAGTTGAGTTCTTATGTTGGTGACCGAAAGTTGTTCGGAGTCGCAGATGAGATCCCGGACATGACGAGGAGCTCTGGAATATTCCGGAGGTAAAGATTGATATAAGGGATAATAGTGTTTGGTCTCCGGAAGGGTTCCGGAATTCATCGGAAGAGTTTCAGATGTTTCCCGAAATGTTTGGGGTACAAGAACACTTTATTTGGGCCAAGGGGTAAAGCCCATGAGGCTTTAGGAAGGTGTAAAAGGTGTTTTGCGAAGGCGAGGGGCCAGACGCCAGGGACCCTGGCGTCTGGGGCCAGACGCCGAGGACCTTGGCGTCTAGTCCTGGAGTCCGAGGAGGACAACTGCCTTGCGTGCAAACCGACATTGAGGAGGATTTTTCTCCAAGTTTCGACCCCAGGGCTCAGCATATAAATAAAGGGGCGGGGATAGCACCTGGAACACATCAAGAAACCCAAAAGCCGTGTGTCGACAACCCCATCCCTTAGTTTATCCTCCGTCATAGTTTCCGTAGTGCTTGCCGAAGCCCTGCGGAGATTGTTCTTCACCAACACCGTCACCACATCGTCGTGCTGCCGGAACTCATCTACTACTTCGCCCCTCTTGCTAGATCAAGAAGGCGAGGACGTCATCAAGCTGTACGTGTGTTGAACGCGGAGGTGCCGTCTGTTCGGCGCTAGATCGGAAAGACCGTGATCAAGATCTAGAGACGAATCATGATGGGATCGCGGGACGGATCGTGATTGGATCGCAAGATGGATCACGATAGGATCGCGGGACGCTCGGCGATTTAGAATGCAGAGACGTTTGAATACATCGACCGCGTTTATTAACGCTTCTGCTTAGTGATCTACAAGGGTATGTAGATCCACTCTCCTTCTCGTAGATGCTCATCACCATAGATAGATCTTGCGTGTGCGTACAAAATATTTTGTTTCCCATGCAACGTTCCCAACAACTATCATACCAAAAATATACATGCCAAGTTATTTACATTGCACCTCAAAATCTACATAGAAAATCAGAACCCACATGCATGTTTGAAGAAGGAAAATCAGAACCCAATAGTTCCGTGTTAATTACCATAAAATAATTAGAATTACTGTTGTAAAAAAGCTAATTAGAAGTAAGACATGTGAGACTTATCAGGATTCTATAAATGACTTTGGCGCGTTGACAATTTCAATATTGCACATGCACCATATTTCTTGGGAAAAGGTTAATCTAGTCCATATCAAATAAATACAAACTTTGTTTTCCATGTATCTTCTACGTTTCATTAATAGAGAGTTCAATTAAAGTACTACAATGCTGAGAAGCAAAATGAGAAAAAAAAACTACAGGGAAGCCTACAGAATCAAACTGTATATGCATTTAACAACGACATTCCTAAACTTCTTTTGTCCTTCAACTATTGTAAAAGTAAATATAACTGAGCACATGTATATTGTTACGGGATTAGATTAACCATTATCCTAAAACGGTCTCACCAAGGAAGTAATATGAACAGAAGATCAGTAAGTAGTAGTGGGCGTTAAGCCGTTAATTTTACCTAAGTGAGCTATAGTATGTCATATGTACAGAAAATTGTGTTCTATAGGGAAAACGTAGAGCAATAGACATTAAGCAATGCAGCATAATGGTATGCCTTGCCTTTTTTAGAATGATATACCTTGTCTTCATCTGTTCCTTTTATGGGAATACCTTGCCTTCATCCGTTCACACAATGCTATTGTTATGCATAGCACAAACTTTTGGTTACAGTCACACTAAGAATTTGAAATTGAGCACGTGTAATATTTAGCAGACCAAATGTGCATGCATAATTGGGAAGGTAGAAAACTCTGGAGAATTATTAGTATTAACCCACCAGATTGTCAATCTGCAGTAAATATATTATACAGACACAACACAAATTCGACCAACTCTCTACTGCGAACTGCATGTCAAACAAATTAATAATTAAAGCTTAACAGCAAAATGCAAAGCCATATTAGCCTTCATGGACAAGCACATAACGGTGGTGCAAGTTTGATTCACATTGGCTTATCGGATGTACTCATCAGATTGCCATCTAAGGGTACGCGTGGCCTGCTGGGAACATTGAAAACGGAAGTGAAGTGCGCGGTAAAAGAATAGTCCCGTGGGACATATGTTTCGTTGCATTGTCTTGCGTGATGGATTGATATTTCTCTCCGAATTGTAGTAGAAAGATTGCATGGTGCAGATATTGAACTTATATTTCTCTCGGTATCTTGAGTTGTAAACAGATCATTTAGAACAATGGCTGATATTATGCCATAAAGAACTCACATTTTGTGTTGTCCCTCAGGATATAGTACATACCTTTGTCTGTTGGATGCACCATTCTAAGTTCAAAACAAATGACATGTTAGATTCCTTACAAATTCTATTAGAAAGCAAAGTCCATTATGCATTAAAAATCATTCTATGATGTCCGTATAAAATATGTAATGTATGGGAAAACAAATTTTTTTACCGGGGAGGGGAGCCCATCCAATTCCCTACTGGATTATTCTGGTTATTCTATCATTCTTTTCTAGAAAACCATACACATGGTAAGCTACTCTATTTGCCCTGATGTCGTGGACTATATGTGTAGTTTAATTTAGTTTCTAAATGGAACTGAAGGGCGATTTATATTTTCCATAAAAAATAAAATAAAATTTGGTGACTTTAGACCAACATAAAGGTATATCTTAATTTAGGTTTCAGTTCAAAGGTGTTGATGCGCCAATTTCTCATTTTGACATATGAAACTGAAAACAAATTAACAAATCAGATAGCCTTGTGGAACATTGATCTTACCGGCACAAAGCAAAGTAAAAAATGTAGTTTTATACCCTAGCTATGTACATCTTCTCTAAAAGTAATAATAAAAGGCTACCATGTTCAGCCAAGAAAAAAAATCCCATGTCAGGATAATCTTCCAGTACAAAGCTTGGTGCATTTCCTTTAAAGACACTGAAAACCGACCACTCTTATGAGCATCAGTCAGTAATTGAAAGATAAGTACTGACTTGAATCATAATTTGGTTTGCTATAAACTATAAACTATACACCAAAAGATGTAGACATGAAAGCATCAGTCAGTAATCATATGCAGAGTTATAACGGGAGAGGTATAAAGTAGCAACAACAGTCAGTTAGAGTACAATCATTTATAGGGTGATGACCATTCACAAAAGACATAAAGAACTGATAATTAATTACAATGTTCATCTGCAATATACCTTAAATTGTTTTGAGTTTCATCCAAGAAATCCAACAGAAGCTTTTTGGTAAAAACGTTTGCACTATATTCCATTGTTGCATCATTATTTGAGGGAAATCCAGGCATCTCCTATAACAATATCGTTTAACACTCACACTTTTTGATTCAGAATAATTTAAGGGGGGGGGTATATGATTAAGATGTAGCTAGTTTCTTGGCTCAGTTTGCTTTGTAATCTGAAGAAAAGAATGATTAGAAAATCAATTGATCTTCAAACTAAAATCCAAGAGGTTGATTTTGGCTTATAAGGTGGTTGTGCATTTTGAACTAACCCAGAGTCCCAGACAAAATATCATTTCGCTAGCATTGAAGAACGTTAGGAGAGAATCACCAAATCTACAAAACATAGTCAACAAAGAAGGAGAGGGAGCAGCAAAATTGATATGGATACTCACCCTACATAGAAAAGCAACCCACTGCAGCAGGGTCTTAACTAGAGAAGGAGACGGCGTGCTTTGTCCACGCCCCAATATAGCGCCTTCTCTACCACGCCGATGTTTCGATGGGCGCCCGCATCTAGCTGCCGCTCAGCATCAGGCTATCGCCGCCCTAACCGTTAGGGATCGCACCCATCTTAATTATTTGTAGTGACTGCGACCCATCCTCGACCTCCCCTCTCTAAGCATCCACGCGGCGACCTGCTGTAGGACGTGCCAGCGGTGATGGACTGGCGTGAATCTGGAATCGTCGTGGCGGTGCTAGTCAAGGCGAAGACCGACGGGGATAGGCCGGGCGAGACAATGGGTGGTTGGGACGGGGACATGTGCGAGTTAGAGACATCAAGACGAGGGGACCCTAGATTTATGGTGATCAACATGAGGTGTGGCTATTGGTGCTGTCGAAGGACGAAGGGAGTGGAGGAGGCGGCCCAAGGACGAAGCGATTGATTTGATTGATAGAGAAGATTATGGGAGGATACATGAAGGTTCCCTTTTTAAGTGAGACAAGGGACGAAACAAACAACGAGACGAATGAATGACGTACCGACTAACCATCACCTTCGCAGTCTGCTCCTTCAGGAATAAAGATGTGATTGAACAATTTATGGTAAGATTAAATAATTCCGAATTGATCTTTAAAAATTCATTAGAAAATAATCTTGATTGATTATTTCACATAAATACATTACTAAATATATGATGATTGAATGAGGAAAAAAACATACGAAGATAGAAGGGGGGTGAAAAAACCCTGAAACGGAATGTTAATTAATGTAATTTAGTGATGTATGAAAATATTAATAAATGTGATTGAGCAACACATGGTAAGGTTAATTAATTCAGATTTGATCTTTAAATATTCATTAGATATTAATCTTGATTTTTTACATAAATATATTACTAAATATGGTTGATGGGAGGAGGGATAAAAAACCGGACGAAAATAAACCGGACAAAAATAAATCCGGAACGAAAGCTACTAACTCCCCAATTAGAAATAGAGATGATCTGTTGCCCTGCTAATGCAGATTATTCTTTTGTAGGAGAAGTCTTTCTTATCGATATCGAGACGTAGGTGATGAGTTCATCCATGTTAAAACCCTGCTACTCCGATCCAATCTTTAGTTGGCATTGTGTGAGCATGTGTGCTTCAATGTTGTAATCGGTGTTTCTAAAAAAGAAAGTGAGAGGTCCGCACCGAGCTACAAAGTTACGTCCCAAGGGTTGGCCAGAAAATGAAATATAAAAAGATTATTGACGAAACTGCAAAAGCTGGAGGGGAGGAAACGTTTCGCTGCCCAATCCCACTAACTAGGTAACGTCTTTTCGAAAAATGCTGGTACACACAGCTTTTGCTTTAAAAAATGAGCAGCTTTGGTGGATTGGATACCACCCTAGGCATATAAGCCTCGATGTTTTTAGCTCCTCCGGTCTCCAGGCTAGCGCAACCGCCTGTATCGTCCTACACATACACAGCCTACCTTGCCTACGTGATCCCATGATTTGATTCGTTACTAGTAGGATCCCGGCCGTGTGCTCCACGTACCCTGGCTTTGTTTCTTTTCCTTCAAATCCATGGTCCTTGAGTGATATAAAGAGGAGAGAGGGAGGGAGAAGAGGCCAATAAATGCTCTTTCCTCTCTCTTGGCAACTTTCTTTTCCTCATCTTTTGCTTTTGTCTTTGATCCCCATGTCGCCCACACGCTTTCTTCTCGCTCAAGCCTCTTTGGCTCTTTGCCAAGATCACTGAGAATCTATCTCGTCTCAAAAGTAGAATAATGGAATTGTGGAGCATCCCCGGACAAGGAAAATGTTGAGATCAACCGCTCAAAGCTTGGTCCTTACAAGATTTCTTTTCTACACATAGGCGGCAATAGCAAATTGCTATTGGACAATTCTGCCCTTGATTAAGGTTAATTAGAGCATATCCAGGGACGAACTTGATAAATTTGACCCTTTATACGTTTGCGGGCATGTCTAGACGCGTCTGCGGACAACATCGGACGGCCCTTCATATGCGCTGCCGCACATCCACACACCTCAACTGTGAAACTTTAAATACATGCGATTCATATATACACATTGATCATATGATATAAATTGTCTGAAATGAACTAGCGGTATATGCGAAATGTTGAACATGGCATATGCAAAGTTAATTGGATAAGAGAAACAAAAACATACCGAGTCTTGTTGTGTCATTTCGTTGAACAGGTCGTGGGCAGCCCGGGCGGTGCCGCTGCCCGTGCTTGCCTGTGCCTGAACCAGCTGTGACAACTGATAGACGTCCACCGTCGGCATCTGCGTGGACGAAAAGCCCTCCAGAATGCCCTGACTAGTCGTCGATTCCTCCTCTAGACCAACCGGGTCCGACGGTGCCATCCTTGTCGACAACAAGATGGATGAGGTGCGGGTCCTGGGCGTCGAGGGGGACAACGTCTCTTCCATCTTCGCATCCGCTCCCTGTGACACTAACACGCTTCTCTCTCTCGTTGCCTTCATCGTCAGTCCCTTCAGGCAACATTCTCGGGCTTGCAGGACGAAGCCGAGGACGGGACGCTGATTGAGGAGGCGGACACAACCTCAGTCGCGACGATCGGGAACGGGATGGACGACATCTCAGGCGACGGGTCGGTGCCGACGGTGAGGATGGGGGCAAGGATGACGGACGATGAGGGCTTAGACGCGGGATATGTAGGGGAGAGGCGAAAGGAGGGGGCGGGGAAGGATTTGATGAATTGGTGCAATGTGTGGTGGGCTAGGTCAAGTGGCGGAGCCAGCGAATTGTCAAAGCCTGGACACACTGTAAACTAGAGTTTTTCGTGCAAACCAAGCCTAGCACATATGGTTACGTTTCTTATGATGTAACTAACCCATCACGGTTCAGGTTCAAATTTGTCATTAGTGGGTGCATTTTTTTTATTTATTTCAACCCTTCCAATGATGTGTACTCAGTGTGAGGAGATGTCCCATCAACTACGAATATGTATGTGGTGATTTCGACAATTTTAATATCTTGTGCTGACTTGGTATGACAGAGGTGTTCATAGGTATAGAGTATGCATGCGTGCGTGCGTGCATGCCTTCATGGGTTGATTGTATATGTATGTATGTGGGCATTGACGTTTCTACTGTGTTAAAAAACTAAAGTACTTCATTTTTCATTTACCAAGAACAACACTGTTTCAATTCTCTCAACATGCACACATGTCACCTTATCATTTCACTAATTATTTCTATCAAGTCTCAATACAAATATGAAATGCTATTTATAGTCCCTCCAAACATTCACACATCCCAAGTCATCACACATGCCAACTCATCAATCACACTAATTATATTTCTTTCAACATACATGAAAAATACTACTTATATTCTGTATATATTTACAAGTATATAACAATCAAATACAATATATATATGTCTAACTTTAATTATAATATAAATATATATTTACAAGTACATAAAAATCAAATACATATAATTTATCTATAGTAATTATTATATAAATTTTACTAATATACTCCCTCCGTCCCAAATTAAGTGACTCAACTTTGTACTACCTTTGTACTAAAATTAAGACAAAATTGAGTCACTTATTTTGGAAGGAAGGGAGTATATTGCAACCAATACCTGCTGTAGGCTCGTGGCACCATCTAGCTTAAACAAATACCATGTACAATATACAAACTTATTATTTGTTTATGCGGGTAAAACTTTTTTTGACGGCCAAAACTACCTGGTTGTTTCGACACTCGTGGTCTAAATCAGATGTGCAACCTGCAAAGGAGTCGTCTCCAGCAACAAAACAGTTTTTTTAGGGTTCTACCCGTTTCTGCCTAAAGAGCTGGCATCTCGTGGTCCAAAGAGCAAAT
This sequence comes from Hordeum marinum, assembly GCA_022496015.1. Classification (NCBI taxonomy): domain Eukaryota; kingdom Viridiplantae; phylum Streptophyta; class Magnoliopsida; order Poales; family Poaceae; genus Hordeum; species Hordeum marinum. Next base: position 454,641,954 of record CM039678.1, read on the forward strand.
GAATGGGTCTGCTACTGGGTGCAGCCGTGCAGGTAGCTAAGAGTAAGGCCTAACTGGCCCATTTAAAGTAAACGCTTCGTTTTTCCTGCACTGATCATCGTTTTTGATGGTTCCAACGACTTTGATCACACTGGAAGCTCACCAGAGTTGATGTAAGTGCCAGCGATGAGCCCGGCACGTGTCCGGGGTGCCCCTACAGTAAAATCGCCCCTGGGTAGGTCTGTCGGGCCTGACCTGACGGGTATGTCCATGCCTTTCAACATTTACTCCATAATTGAATTGGATATATGAAGTGTCAGTCAGCGTGTGCGTTTGTCACCCGTTTGAAACATTCGTTTAGTTTAGTTTTTTGTCACCGGTCACTAACCAAACTGTAACGTGTCTAAGGCGTCCGGCTGTAAATATTCTTATAATTGGTTATTTATTTCATTGTAGGCACACACTCTTTCTGACCTTGAATGGATCAACATCGGTGCATGCCAACGCGCGCAGACATGCATCGGTTCCTGGGCATGCCTGCTGGGTGGGGACACAGCAACCACGGAGGAGCGCAAGGGTCGTGTAACCCGCCACACCAGCGGACGCCGTGCATCCCGCGGCCTTGCCTGCTCGTTTCTTGTCCCAAATCAAAAAGGTCGTGCGGGTAGAGAGGAGACGCCCGCAACTGTTTTTCACCCACCAGCCAGGTCAGCCTCACAGGTGGACACGTACGTCCAATCAAAATCAAGGGTAATTGTTAAATAAAATAAAAATTTACACAATGTGTGTCCTGCACGCGAAATAAGGCCTTGGTCTTGAAGGTCCGCGTCATCAGGACAATCATTTCTGCACAGACGACCATCGAGATGCCGTCAAAGTACCACAGGGCAAAGGGAAGGTGGGCGTGCCGATGGCTAATTTAGTCTTAAGGTGAGAGTCCTCCTCATCCAACTCCGAGAACTCCCACATCCATTCCTAGAAGAACTTTCTCTTAGCGCGGTCCACTTTCACTAGTAGAAAAAAGCTCATTTGTCCCGATTCATAAGGCCCATTTGTCTCAGTTCTGAAACCGGGACTAAAGGATCGGGACTAAAACCCACGACCTTTAGTCTCGGTTCGCTTACAAACCGGGACAGAAGGGGCTCCACGTGGCCGCTCAGCCGAGCCCAGGCACGAGGGCCTTTGGTCCCGGTTGGTAACACCAACCGGGACCAAAAAGCCTCCACGCGTCAACAGCTCAGGAGCTGTTTTTTTTTTAAAAGGGAGGTTTTTGAGGGTTTTGGAGGGTTTAGGGGTTTCATATATTTTGTTAGATAGCTAATAGAGAGAAGTGATCTCTATTATCTCCGTGCTTGGTCACGACGCTACGTACTATACTTATAGATAGAACATATAACACAATTTAATCATCATTTTCGTCAATGAGACATCATATAACAAGTTGGTCACTATCATAATCACAACTCCTCCTCCTCCTCATCCTTATCAACTCTAACACATTGTAGCACATAATAACACATTATACCTAGGACCTATGCTCGTAGGACCTACTCTATCATCTCTTAGGTACAATATCATAAAACAAGATAGACACTGACTCTCCATTATGGAGAACGGAGATCATCCTGTCTCTCATTCTTGGCCTACGCACAATGTTGCTTTCAAATAGCAACATATTGACCATAATGTGCAGGAGTTTGATAATAGCTATTGTAATTCTCAAGATGACTAAGAAATGCGGTAAGATGATCTTTCTCCTTATAAGTTAATTCTGCTTCATCATTGTAGTAGTAGGTTCTGTCTACCATCTTTCGTACATTTTTTGAAGAATGAAAATAAGCTGTCAATGCAAAAAAGTTAACAACTATTTTTAAATAAACAATATGAATTACTTAATAAATATGGTTGAGAAACTCACATAATGGTAGAACTGGAGGCGTCTACAATATTACCTTCAATTTCATCTTCCGAACGAATATCGAAGGTGATAAGCATACTAGGCTCAAATGCATAAGCCTTGCATAGTGCTTGCCAATTTTTGCATTCAAAATAGCAATAGGTGTCTACATGGTGCAATTTTACCGCAAAAGTAAAACCATGCTCGGTCCTCAAGTGAACTATCTTTACCTCCATATCTTTTTTAGTATTGAAACCAATCTTATCCAAGACAGCAATTCTTGCATGACAGGGGATACGCTAGTAGAATAGTAAAAAATTAAAATTAATTATAAGTTGAAGCAAAAGAGGCAGAAGTCATGCTTAATTACGAAAAAAGACTTGTCATTCTGACTTACTGTATCCACTTCGAAGGTCTCAACCAGCATGATGTTGAAGCGCCTACCATCAACTAGGAAAGTCTTGTCACACAGACCGCGCTCGTCTTCGCAGTATTCATACATACCGAATTCACTTTCGTCGTCAGACATTTCCTATGTTCATAGTTGAAACATTTCGTCGTCAAACATTTTCTATGTTTGTCGTCAGATATTGCGACAGTCGGTGATGGTGGCTCCTCCATTCGTCCCAGAGTGCATTACATCAAAATGTCTAGCACACTGGAACGAAGGAGAAGTGACCCCCACGACAAAACAGTCGGGATTCTTCCTCTCATATATATATATATATATATATATATATATATATATATATATGGTGGACACTCTCCCTCACTTAAAGACACACAAGGAGCCGAAACAGACCTAAAGTCAACCCGTTTCATATATCGAGCAATGACATAGAAAAAATTCCCTATGTTTTACCGAAATGACATGCAAATCATAAATATATTTATAATGAACTCGAATATAATATCACTAATACATCATCCCGAATAAGCCAGTTCAAGAATTACGACACGTTTTGGATCCTAATGCGTGTGTGACTTTCGTTTCGTCGAGGCTTTCCTTAAGTAACTCTCATATCTCATGGTGTGTTGGTGCACTCTCTTTCACACTGATATGGTGGTGTATATATGTTGGTGGGCACTCTCTCACAATAATAGTTCGACCGTTGGTGATGGATGCCCCGCCTCTTCTCTTCTTGCGCATTATACGACGAGTATATCGCAAAGAAGAGAAGAAAGACGAGGCGCCCCCCACGACTACAGTCGGGATTCCTCCATCAAGAACACACATGAAAGTCACACAAGGAGCAACGACAGACCGAAAGTCACACATGCATTATACCTATATAATAGCACAAATACATTAATGTTTATAATGAACTAGAATATAATATCACTAATACATCATCCCGAATAATCCAATTAATGCATCATCAAATATTAACTAACACATCTCGAATATTATCATATAAGATCACTAATACAGATGAATATCCTAGAATCCAAAGTGGAAGACGATGAACTCGGTTCACTAGCGGTCTCTGAGTCGCCGGCGGTGGACACCCAAAGATAAGGAACCATCACGGGAGATCCCTAAAAGATCTGCCAGGTATTGTCGAACCGGGCGTCCAACGCCGCCATGTAGCGACGGACGTGCTCGTCCTCCTCCCTGACACGGCGACGTACCACCTCCGCGGGTGCCCTCTCCTTCCGCACCGAAAGTGGCCCGCATGACCGCCACCACAGAAGGTCCGGGTCGACGACGAGACCTGGATTCCTCACCAACCTCCGAGCCCGGGAAGGTAGCACCTCCCAGTGCCAGCCCGGCGGAGCCCAGTCCCGGACATGGCGCCTATCAAGCAGGCTCTCGTGGACTACTTGAGGACAAGGATGCGGGTCGGGCATCGTCGACAAATTCCTATGAGAACGTTTTCTTGTCGTTTAATCACTAATTTTTCATAAAACCCAATTTTTTTCATTATTAACATACTAATCTAACATAAACATTCATCATAAACATACGAATCTAACATAAATATTCATCATAAACATACTAATCTAACATAAACACTCATCATAAAAAAATTCTGTAATCTAACATACACATACTAATCTAACATAAACATTCATCATATAAAAAAATCAACATATATTTTATAAAAAATTGCAAGGAGCCGGGGCGGCGATGGCTCACAGCGGGGGCGGCGACGGGGCGGTGACGGGGGAGTGGCGGGGGTGAGGCAGCGGGGGAGGCAACGGGGGAGGGGCGGCGACGGGAGCGGGGCGACGACGGGGGCGGTGGGGGAGGCGCGGCGACGGGGACAGCGGGGGCGGCGATGAGGGCGGGGCGGCGACGTGGGCGATGGGGGAGGAGGCGACAAGGGAGAGGCAGCGACGGGGGCGGCAGGGGTGGTGACGAGGGTAGGACGGCGACAGGGGAGGCGACGGGGACGGGACGGCGATGAGGAGGGGGATGACGACGGCGGGGGCGGCAACGGGGACGGGGACGACGACGACGGGCTCGGGGCGGCAAGCGACGACGACGATGACGGGGGAGAGACGGCGAAGTGGCGATGAAACCCAAGAAATTTCCTAAGTGCTACTTATATAGAAGAAGCATTGGTCCCGGTTCACCAACCGGGACCAAAGCCCTATTTTCAGCAGCCCAAAGGGCGGGAAACAGGGACCTATGGTCCCGGAACCGGGACCAATGCCCTCTTTTCAGCAGCCCAAAGGGGGGCATTGGTCCTGGTTGGTGCCACCAACCGGGACCACTGGTCCCTTTTCGTCGGCCCGCGGGGAAGCAGCACATGTTTAGTCCCACCTCGCTAGTCGAGGGGAGACAACACCTGTTTATAAGCCCCGATGCGCGTGACCTGTCAAGCTTCTCTCATAGTGAAAATAGATGCCCTTATACACGAAATTTGACCTAAATTCAAAATGCTAGTTAGGTGCCTAACTAGCACCTTGAATTTAGGTTGAATTTCAGTGTAAGTGCATCTATTTTCACTTTTGCTATTTTTATGTTAGTTCTTTGTTATTTTTCCTTCTATTTAATATTATTTTGTTTTAACATTATATTCAATTTGGTAATTTTTAGGTTTTATATAATTTTAGTTTCAAAAATATTAGAGGTTTATAATTTTAGTTATTGATTTTTTTTGAGCTAAATATCCCTGAAATTGAAAAGCACTACAAATGAACTTTGAAAAGGCATTTCATTTTCTTGAACTTATTTGAACTCCAGGCTTTTTGTGTGTTCAAAATGCACCATTCAAAGCCACATCATCAATTTTTAACCCTTCCCTACATCATTTGGTATTTTTCATGCAGTTATTGATTTTTTTGAGCTAAATGACCCTGAAATTGGAAAGCACTACAAATGAACTCTGAAAAGGTTAAAATTTGGCATGGTATCATCATTTCACCCACATAGCATGTGCCAAAAAGTTGAGAGGGTTACGACAAAAGCTAGATGCACTTCGTGTACAAAACGGACAATCTCTTTCGAAGTATCAAGGTTCAGGACGAAAACTCATCGGCTACAAAAGACATTTCATTTTCTTGAACTTATTTGAACTCCAGGCTTTTTGTGTATTCAAAATGCACCATTCAAAGCCACATCATCAATTTTCAACCCTTTCTGACTTCATTTGGTATTTTTCATGCAGTTATTTATTTTTTGAGCTAAATGACCCTGAAATTAAAAAACACTACAAATGAACTCTGAAAATGTTGAAACTTGGCATGGTATCATCATTTCACCCACATAGCAGGTGCTAAAAAGTTGAGAGGGTTATGACAAAATCTGGATGCACTTCGTGTACAAAACGGACAATCTCTTTCGAAGTATCAGGGTTCCCGACGGAAACTCATCGGTTACAAAAGACATTTCATTTTCTTGAACTTATTTGAACTCCAGGTTTTTTATGTGTTCAAAATGCACCATTCAAAGCCACATCATCAATTTTCAACCCTTTCTGACTTCATTTGGTATTTTTCATGCACTTATTGATTTTTTTTGAGCTAAATGACCCTGAAATTGAAAAGCACTACAAATGAACTCTGAAAAGGTTAAAAGTTGACATAGTATCATCATTTCACCCACATAGCATGTGCTAAAAAGTTGAGAGGATTACGGCAAAAGTTGGATGCACTTCGTGTACAAAACGAATAGTCTCTTTCGAAGTATTAGGGTTCCGGACTGAAACTCATCGGTTACAAAATACATTTCATTTTCTTGAACTTATTTGAACTCCGGGCTTTTTGTATATTCAAAATTATGCAGGCCCTTAATATACTCAAAGGTGCGTCGGTCACCGTACATCCATTGTCGGTTCATCTGCGTGCGTTATATAATAAAGTGTATTAAAAACCATTACAACATATCATGATTAGAGAAGTGACCAAATTAATAAAAATTCATCATCGCATTAAAGCCAAAGTACAATAATGACCAAAATAAATACGTACAGTTTATACATAGTTGTCATTATTGAACAACATATAGCTCTCTAGAGCATCTAATTAAAACATACAGCGAAACTACGTAAAAAATTTAAATGGAACAACAAATGCAATCATAACCGCCAGTAAGGTACCAATTGATCCAACGGCATAATGATACCAAGCCTCAGTATGAAGGACATATTTTCTAATATTTCTAAGCTTCAAGCGCATTGCATCCATCTTGGTCTTGTGATCGTCGACGAAATCGGCAACATGCAACTCCAATCCCATCTTGTCATCTTCAGTTCTTTTCAATTTTTCTTTCGAATGAACGATTTCTTTTTCAGCTTCTGTTAACTTCTCGAGCAGAATTGCATAGTCGGTTGGAATTTCTGGTTCAACTACTTTCTATAGATAAAAACGTCTACGTCAAGTTGGTGGCATAATTAATTGTCATAGACATTAGATATGTGAAATAGTTATATAAAAGATAATATACCACATCTGAATCATAGACTGGACGAGGGCCGACGTGGACGGATACCATAACCATGGCACTATATAATAACAAACAATAATAAAAGTAAGAAAATCATACGACTAAGTATATTTTCTTTTAGCAAGAAGATAAGATCAAGAGGCTAACCAAGCGTGGGCGATCGACGGCGGTTTCAGGATGGGGACGGGACAGGACGGACCGCCAAACCTAGAGAAATCTTGACGAAAATGGAGTTTGGACAAGGAGCTTCGAGAGGAGAAAACTTAAGTTTGGCTTGGGCATTTCATCAAACACCTCATGTGCATAGGAGGTGAGCTAGAGCACCACAAAGCTCTCCCCTCGCCGGCCTGAAAAACAGAGCAATGTGGATTGCTATGCTCGCTGGCGAGAGGGGTATATATGGGCATCTCATTGGTCCCGGTTCGTGGCTGGAACCGGGACTAAAGGGGACTAGGAGCGAGGCACATTGGTCCCGGTTCGTGTCTGGAACCGGACCAAAGGTTCTAGACGAACCGGGACCAATGCCCCACGTGGCCCGCCCGCCCCCTGGCCTCGTGAACCGGGACCGTTGCCTCCATTGGTCCCGGTTCGTGACTGAACCGGGACTAATGGGCTGGACCGACCCGAACCAATGCCCTGTTTTCTACTAGTGTTCCCTCCCTTCGGGGAAAGGTTCGCGAGTAGAAGCCACACTCACTAAGGCCAACTCCAGCGCATGACCCCATTCGATCCGGTCCTGTTCGTTTGGGGCAAAACGGAAAAAACCCATGGTCCAGCGCGCGCCGGTCCGAACGCATCTTGTCTGTTTTGTGTCCGTCCTGTCCCATTTCCGGCGCAAACACGCGACCGGTTTGGGTCCTGACGGACAGCGAGTGGACGCGTTCGAGCCTTCCTCTCGTCCATGTTGGGGATGCATGGCAGGCGGCCACCTACCTCTCATCATCCAAATTTACTACGCACGCCCGGTAGGCCCCATCTGTCATCCACACGGACGGGCGGTCGGCGTCCTTCTTAAATGGGGAAGCCGTGGACCGGCACAATCCATGCGCCCACTCCACTCCTTCCGCCTCCTCGGGACCAACAACCAAACCCTAGCCCCTTCCTCCCTCGAGCTCTTCTGCCGCCGGCAGAAATGGGGTGGTGGAGCACCGACCGTAAGGGGAAGGGGGTGCACGACCATGAGGTTGGGTCATCGTCTGGCCGCCACGCCGTCCTTCTCCTCCGCCACGGCCTACTCCGGCCCCCTTCACCATTACCCCTACGGGCGTCCCGGCGCGCTCCCGTAAGTACATCCATGCGGATGTCTGCTGCCGCTATTGGGAGATAGGGACGCTGCTCCCCTGGAGTGACATGCACTTGCTGAACAACTAGCACTTGTCTGCCTATCGGGTGCCGATCCCGCCGGTGCTTTTGAGCGGTCGTGCCCTCCGCGATGAGATCTAGCGCCGCCGACGCCGCCTCCCCGACAACCTCTACTACGACCGAGGTACACCTTCGATTCGCCCCTATGGGACACATGGTTCTGCGATGAGCACGACGTGCGGCGCGCGTCATACTTTGCCGGGGACACCAACAGCCAGCGGCAGGTACGTGCAAAGCGCCAGACGTGCCCTCTGAGCCCTCCCTAGGTGCGCGGGCGTACACGGGTGCGTCACCTGACGCCGACCCCGTCGTCATCGCCCTCTTCATCGCCATCACCATCTCCTCGCATGACCGAAGAGGAGGAGGCCCGGCTTGTCCAGCGTGTCATGGAAGATTCCATGAACACGCACGATGAGCGCCAGTGGGAGGGGCTGGAGGAGATGATGGCCCTCTCTATGGCCAGTGACGTGGCCATCCCGGAGCTGAAGATGGCCGACGCCGTGGAGGTGAAGGAGAAGGTGCACGAGGAGCCACTGTCTACGTTCCACCCAAACCTGGTGGGCCAGCGTTGGAGGTGGTCGTGCACGGCCACGGAGATGGCCCAGGGAGTAGGGGCCGAGCCGTGGTACCCCACGCCGCTGCGGTCACCGAAGCGCGAGCCATCGCCACGGGAGGAGGTGGTCACTAGTAGAAAACGAACCTTTTTTCTATAGCATTAGTCCCGGCTAGGTTTTGAACCGGCACTAATGAGACCATTAGTCTCGGTTCGGGACGGGCAACATTAGTCCCGGTTCGTGCCACGAACCGGCACTAAAGGGGTTGAGGCTTTAGTCCCGGTTGGTGTCTCCAACCGGGACTAAAGGTTAGACATTTAGTCCCGGTTGGAGACACCAACCCGGACTAAAGGGGCTCTAAAAGTTTCTGTTTTAAATTGCGTATATCTTTTAGGATATTTGATCTTTTTGAGTGATTCTTTTTGCATTAGACTCAAAATTTTGTCTAGTTTCTGTTTGTGCCATTAGTTTCCAAATTTGAATGGTTTAAATATGAATTTGTTCAGATTTGCTTCAAACCCTAGATTGTGAATAACTTGAGTTTAAAAATAGTTCGTCCAATTTCAAGGAGATGGTCCAATTGTACACGAAGTGCATCCAGTTTTTGTTGTAACCCTCTCAACTTTTTAGCACAAGCTATTTGGGAGAAATGATTATACCATGCCAAGTTTCAACCATTTCAGAGTTCATTTATAGTGCTTTTCAATTTCAGGGTCATTTAGCCCCAAAAAATATTGAATACATGAAAATTAGCAAATGAAGTTAGAAAGAGTTGAACTTTTAGGATGTGGCTTTGATGGTGCATATTGAATGCACATAAAGTTTGGAGTTGAAATAAGTTAAAAAAATGAAATGCCTTTCTAATAGATGAGTTTTCGTCCGAAACCTTGATACTTCGAAGGAGATGGTCCAGTTTGTACACAAAGTGCATTCAGTTTTTACCGTAACCCTCTTAACTTTTTAGCACAAGCTATGTGGGTGAAATGATGATACTATGCCAAGTTTCAACCTTTTCAGAGTTCATTTGTAGGACTTTTCAATTTCAGGGTCATGTAGATCAAAAAAATCATTAAATGAATGAAAAATAGCAAATAAAGTTAGAAAGACTTGAACTTTGAGGACGTGGCTTTGAATGGTGCATATTGAATGCACAAAAAGTCTGGAGTTGAAATAAGTTAAAAAAATTAAATGCCTTTGTAACAGATGGGTTTTCGTCCGAAACCTTGATACTTTGAAGGAGATGGTCCAGTTTGTACATGAAGTGCATCCAGTTTTTGCCGTACCCTTCTTAACTTTTTAGCAGAAGCTATATGGGTGAAATGATGATACCGTTCCAAGTTTCAACCTTTTCAGAGTTCATTTGTAGGGGTTTTCAATTTCAGAGTCATGTAGCTCAAAAAAATCATTAAACGTATGAAAAATAGCAAATGAAGTTAGAAAGGCTTGAACTTTGAGGATGTGGCTTTGAATAGTGCATATTAAATGCACAAAAAGTCTGGAGTTGAAATAAGTTTAAAAAATAAAATGCCTTTGTAACAGATAGGTTTTCGTCCAAAATCTTGATACTTCGAAGGAGATGGAATGAGTGTAATTGAAAACCCGTTTTCTACTAGTGGTTGCAGGCGCCGCGAGCGCCGCCAACCTTCCAGGGGCCGCCAGCCCATCTCTAGACGGTGCCGCCGTACGCCGACCTCACTGGCGACGATGACACGACGACAACACATGAAGATGGCGACGACCATGGGCAGCAGCGCACGGCGGCACATTTTTTCTGTTTTTGTAATTATGTTAATTAAGGACTGTGGACCGTGGGGCTGTTGAACAACATTTATTACTATATACTTATTAATTTTTGCGTTTTATTTATATTTTTTTGGATTTTTTTATTTTATAAAATGACCTGTCCGTCCCGGACTGATTTGGGGTGTGGCCACGCGTTGGGGGCACCGACCCGGCCACGGACCCCATGCGGACATGGGCAGCCCCATTACCTCTCCAAATGGACAGAATCCAGTCCAAACGGACGTCCGAATGGGGTCACGCGCGGTAGTTGGCCTAACATTGTGTTGGGGGAAGAGAGGGTGGCTGCCGGTGCAGGGTTCCGATGAGTGGTGAGTGTGCCGACAACATGGACGTGGGGAGAACGTGAATGTGGTGACGTCGGCAAAGGAGGGCGATGGGAGTTTATACTCGCGAATGGGCGCATTCTAACATGAGTGAGGGCGGATTTACCATGTTCGAGTGTGAAATGCAGCGACGACGGATTACTTTAAACATGGTCTCTTTTATAGCGCCAAATTTGACACTTATGCCTAGAATAACATGGGTGTCATTTCTTCACTAACTCTACATGTGAGTAGAAGTGTAGAACACTCAACTGTGTACTTTGCGTTTTTTTCTTTCAAAATTAGCTGTTTTTTTTTCAAATTATATATTTGATTTTACTATTCATAATGGGGATGGATGAACCATGTTCCAAAATCACGTGCATAATTCATTCCAATTTTGTGGAAGACCAACCATATATGGCTGTAGAGTTCATTTATGTACGTTGGACCAGATAAGCATTTTCCACCAATAGACTAAGAAATCGTAGGTTGTGATGTAGTGATTCTGTTCCCACGCTCCTACCTCTATGCATACATGCATGCTGGATAAATGAAGACAAGTCCACGGACCAGGGTTATGGCATATTACTTGGTTAGAGCATCTACACTCACGATTTGCTAATCTGGATCCTCAAACGTTCACGGACGTGACCGGACGTATCCGTGAACGCGGACCTATCAGTTTTTATATCTTCTTCATATCGAGTTTATCATATTTGCCCCTAGATCTATACAAAGCATGCAAAAGAAACTCCTACGTATTACGCTAGTTTTCGTCGTCGAAGATATCCATGACGTCACTGCCGAGCAGTGGGTAGACGGACGCATTGGCGGCTTCGGCTCCTCCTCCTCCTCCTCCTTGAGCACATCCAGTTAGGCGAGCATCTCCGCCTCCTTCACAGCCCGCTCTCCCTTCATCTCTTGCCAACGACATCGTTTGGCCTCCGCATCCGACTCTGAACGGATGGAGTTGAGGATGGCCTGCTACTCCGCCCGCAGATCCGCATCCGCGGTGTCCCCTACATCCTCCTCCCCCTCCTCCTCCTCTTCCTCCTCCTCTCCTCCAACTCCTCCTTCAGATCCACTACATCTGAAGGCAGCCCCGGGATTCCCGCCTTACCTCGGACCTGCAGTCGGCGCTCCGACGTTAGAAAGTGGTGACGGGGAGGGGGTGGGGGGGCATGGCTAAATAGTCGGGCTAGGGACGAGGGTGGCGGACGGGAGAAGGAAACAATGGATGGGTAGGGTTTCGTTGCTCGTGGTCGGCTTAAATAGTTGGGCTAGGTAGTACGTGTCCCGCTGGAGCGGTGCCACGGGGCTACATCGGTTCGACGAAGGAGACGAGCTTCGGACCGTCGGGTTTCCGAGCGAGTCTGCGTGGGACCCCATCGCCAGGGCAATGTGGCGGACGTGCCCGGACATGTAGACCCGACAGCTACATCCCCTCCGTGTAGACCCGACACGTCCATTCCCCCCCCTCCAGGTGCCGGCGGTGACGCCGTCCATGAGGGGGGCCACACCCCGGAGACGCGTGCCGCCTCTTCGGACATGCCACAACACCACCCCGCATATATGAGGGGCCGGTGCGATGCTCCGGTGGCATTGCTACCCCCTCAAGGCCCCCGTCCCGCCTAACCCTGGAGCGGTTGACCACGAGATCTAACGCTTTGACTTTTCACGGACGGGCTTTGACTAGTGGACCTCTCCACCCGGTTGTGTCAGGTCAGCCCAGAGGGACACCTCGGAGCAACATCCGGGCAAAACCCACAGCTACATCCCGTCCGTGTAGACCCGACGCGTCCGTTTCCCCCCCTCCAGGTGCCGACGGTGGCGCCGTCCGTGAGGGGGGCCACACCCCGGACACGCGTGCCGCCTCTTCGGACATGCCATAATACCATCCCGTATGTATGAGGGGCCGGTGCGACGCTCCGGTGGCATTGCTACCCCCCCAGGGCCCTCGTCCCGCCTAACCCTCGAGCGGTTGACCACGAGATCTAACGCTTTGACTTTCCACGGACGGGCTTTGACCAGTGGACCTCTCCACCCGGTTTTGTCAGGTCAGCCCAAAGGGACACCTGGGAGCAACATCCGGGCAAAACCCATAGCTACATCCCCTCCGTGTAGACCCGATGCGTCCATTTCCTCCCCTCCAGCTGCCAGCGGCGGCGCCGTCCGTGAGGGGGGCCACACCCCGGAGACGCGTGCCGCCTCTTCGGACATGCCACAACACCACCCCGCATGTATGAGGGGCCGGTGCGACGCTCCGGTGGCATTGCTACACCCCAGGGCCCCCGTCTCGCCTAACCCTGGAGCGGTTGACAACGAGATCTAACGCTTTGACTTTCCACGGACGGGCTTTGACCAGTGGACCTCTCCACCCAGTTGTGTCAGGTCAGCCTAGAGGGACACCTGGGAGCAACATCCGGGCAAAACCCACAGCTACATCCCTTCCATGTAGACCCGAGGCGTCCGTTTCCCCCCCTCCAGTTGCCGGCGGCGGCGCCGTCCGTGAGGGGGGCCACACCCCGGAGATGCGTGCCGCCTCTTCGGACATGCCATAACACCACCCCATATGTATGAGGGGCCGGTGCGACGCTCTGGTGGCATTGCTACCCCCTAGGGCCCCCGTCCCGCCTAACCCTGGAGCGGTTGACCACGAGATCTAACGCTTTGACTTTCCACGGACGGGCTTTGACCAGTGGACCTCTCCACCCGGTTTTGTCACGTCAGCCCAGAGGGACACCTGGGAGCAACATCCGGGCAAAACCCACAGCTACATCCCCTCCGTGTAGACCCGACGCGTCCATTACCCCCGCTCCAGGTGCCGGTGGCGGCACCGTCCGTGAGGGGGGCCACACCCCGGAGACGCGTGCCGCCTCTTCAGACATGCCACAACACCACCCCGCATGTATGAGGGGCCGATGCGATGCTCCGGTGGCATTGCTACCCCCCAGGGCCCCCGTCCCGCCTAACCCTGGAGCGGTTGACCACGAGATCTAACGCTTTGACTTTCCACGGACAGGCTTTGACCAGTGGACCTCTCCACCCGGTTGTGTCAGGTCAGCCCAGAGGGACACCTGGGAGCAACATCCGGGCAAAACCCACAGCTACATCCCCTTCGTGTAGGCCCGACGCATCTCCAGGGTGTGCCCCCCTCACGGACGGCGCCGCCGCAGGCACACGGCGGCAGCGACGCCCGTGAGGGGGGCACTCCCTAGAGCCGCGTGTCGGGTGCCTGCGCCTGCCACCATGCTTCCACAACCCTAGGAGGGCCCACCGCAACACCTGGCGGTATTGCTACCCCCCAGGTACCCCGTCCCGTCTAACCCTGACATAAACGATCGCCGGGTCTAGCCCTTTGGCTTTCGCTGTACGTAGTTTGACCAGTGGACCTTTTCACCTAGTTGTCATAGCCCAGCCATAGCTACACCCCCCAACACAGTCGCGGCACAACCCACCCCAAGATTCCCTCCGCGTCGTCCCGATGTGGCCGTTTCCCCCCGCCGGGCCACGGCAGCCGCGACGCCTGTGAGGGGGGGGGGGCACACCCCGGAGCCGCGTGCCGGGTGCCTGCACCTGCCACCACGTTTCCACAACCGTAGGAGGGCCCACCGCAACACCTGGCGGCATTGCTACCCCCCGCCCCCACAGGTACCCCGTCCCGTCTAACTTCTTCGTGACACGACGGAAGCAAGGCCCGTGTGTGGGGCAATCGATATATGTTTTCTATACATTTAAGTTAATGAAATTAGTTTTGGAAAAAATAAAAAATAAAAAGAGAAAATAAATAAAATATTAAAGTATTATTAGAAATATATGCCTACGGCAAAGCCGTCGGCATAGCTACGGCCACGGCCCTGGATCGATGACGTGGCGTAGGGATTCGTGGACTAGGCCTATGCCGACGATAAGGCCGTCGGCATAGATATGCCACCCCATGGAACCTATGAGCGACGCGGATCGATGACGTGGCGGCGCCGCGGATCAATGACGTCAGCATAGCTATGCCGACGGCCACCGTTAGACCGTCGGCGTAGCCTGACGCCGTCAAACGGCCGTCGCCGCGGGTAGACAGGCCCACGAGATATGCCGACGGCCTTCCCTGTGCCGCCGCCCGTCGTAGGCATATTTATTTGGACGCCGACGAGTGATGCCGTCGGCATAGATTGATATACGCCGACGGCTTTAACTGGGCCGTCGGGATATGCCCATCGATGCCGACGGGGGCGTCGGCGTGGCAATTTTTCTGGTAGTGTATTCTTCCACGGCTATTTTAAGCTTGTATAGATCCTGTTGCGCGAACTGTGAATACGGGTATGCTAGGGTTGCTATTAAGGCGAGCAAACTAATCATTTGATTCTTAAGATCTCATCAGCAGGCGAGGGTTCCACCTGTCGCGCTAAAAACGAACAATTCAATTTTGAAGGGAACGAATCATCACGTCGCAGGCGAAGCTACATGGAGTTCTTACTACATTTTGCAGAAGACGACCGGAAGCAGCAGCAGCAGCAGCAAGAATATTAAAAATAAAGCCGTTCTTCGCTGCCATCCCTTGCATCAATGCCGCCGAGAGGCCGCAGAACGTTGAAAAGCCACATACAACTGCGCCCCGGTGCAGTGAGACCGACTATACCTTGGGACCCTCCTCTCTCTGTTCATCTCCATCTCCCTTTCTCTCTCTTGTTCAGAGACCAGCGCGTTGTGGATGGTGTGCGGGCAGGGCAGACTGGCCATGGAAGAAACCAGCATGGGAGCAGAAGGGGGTCGGCATTGACAAGGTAAAAGTGCCCATCTGTTTCTCTCAACAAGGGAAGCGACGGGACCGAGAAATTGATACTAGCACTTTCGAGGGAGCGTTTTTTCTCATCATGGTATTTTCCCCTTCCGCTGTAGTGCTAGCAGCAAATAATCATGACTTGTACTGTTTGGTCATGGTGAAAGAATCTAGTGACTGGTCTTGTGGGTGAGGATTTTGAGTTCCTGGGGGTCCATGAACCGTATATGAATAGAGAAAAAAATCAGGATTTCTCTTTTAGAAAATCCTGAAATTTTGGGGTAGCAAACCTGGCCGACCATTCTACTCCTGTGTGAAATTTCGTGAAAAATGACATCTGTGGTATTTTCAGTTAAAGAGTCAAAAGCTTCCGTTGTATAAATAAACTGTTTGAATAAGTGACCGTAGGTTGGACTCTATTTTCTTCGTTAAGGATACCATAGACATTATGCTATTTCTTCGGTAAACTTTGCGCATGAGTAGGACGATCGACCATGTTTGGTACCCAAAACACCAGGCTTTTTTTCAAATTTCCTGGTATTGTTTAATTTTAATATTCATATAGGGTTCACGGGCACCCAAGAGCTCCTATGTATTTACCCTGGTCTTGAAGGAAACAAACAAATGAGCAAGTAGAGTTGTAGATAACGCAGTGAAAAGACTTTCTTTTTATGCAGTCCTAGAAAAAAGACCAATTAGACAGAGGAAAGATGTATCATTCCAATTTTATCGAATGTCCTCGAAGGGACGAGACAACTTGTATCGCTCCAATTTTATTGGATGTTCGCGAAGGATGGGCAACAAGTAATATACATGCATGGGGTTTTGTTGTGTTTGTAGATATAGATACAACAAATTTATGTCTCTCCCAAAAAATTAATAAACTATTTTTTCGCAAAAAATATTTGTTTCCAAGGAACTGGGAGAATTAGCAAAATCCTAAAAAATACAACCGAAAGTATCCGAAAAATTGGAAAATTAAACATGATGCCTAATAACTTAACAATAAATAGTCTAAGTGAGCTCACTAAATTAGTAAGTATATTTGCCATATTTTCTAAAGACAATCATCAATATTCGTGTGCTATTTTGCATTATTTCGGGACATTTTTGAATTATTACAATAACGATGGGACACAAAATGAACCTTTTCGTACAATGAAAGTTAGGTAAAGTCCTCAAAGGTGAACACTACTAGAGTTTCTTAGCCCCGCTAGTTGGTAGTTAAATGAAAGTCCCCGTCAAAACATAACTAGAATATTGATAAAGTTGAGGCACTTACTTTGGGACGGATGAACTATGAGGAATGATTAATGTTTTATCATATTTGTCCATGACAACATCTTTTTCTCAATTTTTGAATAGTTACAACTCACTATCCAATTTTCCTATACATGTAACTTTTCCACGTTAACAAACCATGCATATATGCCACATCATCAACTTCCCATCTTGTGCTACCTATTTTCAATGCATGTGACCCTTCCACATCAAGAAATCATGCAGTCTGTCACGTCATCAGACTTCCATCTCACCATAATTAGTCCTCATAATTATTCACGTCATCAACCTATTTATCCACATAATCACTCTACCTATTTATAACAGTATTCCCACGACAACACGTGGGTTATCTTTTACTATAGCATAACTAAATATGTAAGCCCTATTCATATTTTTTTCTTAACATGCAAACATGCCAACTTAAAAGGATAACAACCTTTAATATGCATGGTTGCATGTGAAATGCTTTTGGTGATTTTTATACTACTTATATTCAGAAATTAATTTCTATAAATACAGTGATTAATAATAAATCATATATAAATTTAATTAGTTTCAATTCTTATATATTAATTCAAATATTCATGCTCCATACAACCAGGTTTTATTGAAATATATTGCAATCAGCAGTACATGGCCGGGGTCCCATCTAGTTTTCAAGAAAGTATGAGAATAATGAGCTAACATATATTTATGTTGAGGTCCGAACTCAGTTGGCTTTTGTTTGCCATCATATAGTTTTCCCTTGTTCTTCCAGCTTCTCTACCTCGTATGCTAGCTTAATTTGCCTCTGGGACCGTAGTACGTCAAGAATATGCACATGCAAGTTGGGCCGGGGAGGCTTTATTTTCTTCAGAAAGAATGAGCTATACAACGTTGATCTAGAGCAGTACAAGATATGCTGGGCTTGCTGCAGGCAGTCGACCATAAGAAAGAAACTGCTCAGAGCTAACAAACAAAGAGTTATCATGGACCATTTCATGTATGACGCTTAAAACTGTATGTTGGCATTGGCTGCGTCATATGACTGACAAGTAAACAGGTCTTCACTGTGTGAATATACAGTTAATCTAGTACGATTTTTTTTCTATGAAACCATCATTTGAACAGCATATATTCTACCGAGAGATCATCATTACCAAATAGACCAATATTACAACTTGGACTAATGCTACTAGCTAATAGACCATTACTAGCATAACCACCAACAAAATATTATGATTAATTTATTGATCAATAATAATTGACTGAAGCGATAGTAGATAATATCTACTGCCCAAAAAATTATCTTGAACCTGGAAAAAGTAGCCGAACTAAAGGCTAAGAAAAGAACTAAAGCTTAAGGGTAAGAGGCAAGAGAAAAAGAGCAGACTTTAAGCGCCTCTTTTGTTACTTTGATCATTGCATCTGTAATCAGCGGCGGGCAAAGATTAAAGAAACTGTACTAGGACAAAGGCATAGTTCACCAGATATAGGCCATTAATTAGGTTTGTGCAATGATGCTATCTTTGGCTCTTCTCTCTAACTTTCTCATGTTAATCCATGCAAATTGGACATGGACATGGATAGGTATACAGTTCCATATCTCGTGATTCTTAACTAGCTGAAAGCACACTGCATTTGCCCTTGGGGCAAAGCTAGCATCATGAGCTTCACACACATCCTTGAAAGGGTTATCTCCCGGCCGGGGATTAGGGCCGGGAGGGTGCTCAAAGAGATAAAGCCTAGTACTGTCTTTATGCAAAAGATGAGAGAACATTAAAGCAAAACTAGCTATGAGATTCTCATGGATTGGGATCCACCAGGGTGCTGCATGCATGCACGGAAGAGATGGAGCATATACACAGCTTGTACAGTATCTAGCTAACTATTCCCTTTTGTTTTCTCCTTTAAGGCCTCTTTAGATTGCATAATTATAGTAGGATATCAATCCTATGGATTTTTTTAACATATGGAAGCCATTTGGATCATAGATTAACATGAGCTCAAATTAATTTTTCTTTGAAAAGTTTGGTGCACTTTAATTAGGGCCTCTTTGGACCGGAGGAAGAAAATGTAGGAACATGAGCACGTCAGACTGAGATGTGCCTTTGGATAGTGCATAGGAAACAAACACAAGAACCATTGCAGGGGCAAAATACTTTGGTCAAATTATGCCAAGAGAGTAGCGGCTTTGTAATTTTTTGGCCTCTTGGTTTAACTGTTTATTTAATGGATAAGGCAAATCTTCTTTTGCCTCTGTTTCAATAAAAAAAACTAGATTACTGCTGAGAGAGGGTATAGACTATAGAGAGATAGAGTGAAAGTGCATTGAACTTCTGAGGAAAAATTAAATTGAAGCTCATGTCGAGATTCGTCTGGAATACGGGGCATAGGAAAGGATTCAATGGGAGTTTGGTAACATGAACCCTATGATCCTAAGGGTTTTCATAGGAAAATCCATTGGATTCAAATCCTCTGAAAATCCTACAATCCAAAGAGACCACCCACTCTATCTCTCTCTAGCCTCTTTCATCAACTCTCTAAAACTTTTGCTTTTGTTTTTTATGCACCAACCAAAGACACATATTGCATAATTCCTGCGTTCTTAAATCATGTAGGATTTTACGGTACATGACATCCCAATTCTACGTTTTTCATATCACTACGTTTTTAAATTCCTGTAGTCCAAAGAGGACATATGTCTGCATTTCACCATGTATATCCACTTGTTTTTAGAAAATAGTAAACCTACATGACCCGGCCTATGCATGCAGCCCGAACATCATATATATGCATACATGACAGTTACTTCAGTCTTGCAACATAACAAAATTTCAAAAGCTCACACAGGATACCAAAAACATAAGGGATGGAGAAAATGTATGCTTGGAATGTTATGATATGCTGAATCCTACAAGCAATAAAAATGCATGAATTGCTGTGAAGAAGCATTTCAGTGCTCTTTACAGAAAAGAACATGAATACTGAGATCATGTGTTACTTAATTAGAGAAAGACACAAGATGGTAGACCTCATGTTTGATTTCCTCCAAAACTTGTATGAATAATTCATAACATCTGAAATTCCTCTGGTAAAGTCCTATGATATCCAAAATGAAGGAATAATGTTTTTCCTTTGGATTACAAAAATAATTTTGATACAAGATCGTAATACAAGACATCCAGTGCAGAACCATATACATTTTGCTAGGTGAACTGTCCTAAATTATTCTTTGGAGGATGTACACCAGCAGTAGTCCTAGCTACAGGCAGAGTATGTCACGAACAACGGATCAGAAGGTCTCAACTCTACAAGTGCTATGGAATTGTGTACCAGATACAACAATTCACTACAGGAAATGCATTGAAAGCCGAGTACCGAGTATACTCGGCTAAGGCCCATAATGTTTCATTTTGAGTGTTAGTTTTCAAAAGAAATACATATTTTTTCTCCTGCTGGTGCTAGATTTTGCCAAGTCATGGTTTGAAAATAAAGAAATAAAGAGTTATGTCCATTTCCTATGTTACTACATAAAGATTTCCTTAGATATCTTAGATTCTTCCTTTTCTTGAGTACTTCTATCTACACAAGACATCATCAAGTGAATGCATGATAATCAGGGATGAACATGCACACATGTTTTTCAAGATATATCTTTGACACAAAATCGATATCGCCAGCAATACCAGAGTTAATTGTATCAAATTTACATATGGTTGAATGAACTTGTAGACTTGTAGTGAAATATAAATCTTGGAAAATGCATGGACGGAGCGGATACTACTTTTGCAGCTATTTTCTCTTGAGGAAATTAACACAAATAGTTTAACATGCATATAATTTCATCCAACAAGATGGTCTGCATGAATTAGAAATATCAGGAAGCTGGAATTATCCCACGTTGGAAATGGGGATTAAGCTAGCAGTGGGAAACACAAAAGTATGCTTGTCAATTCACAACACCACCGTAAAAACTTCTTTATCTAAGAAAAAAAAACCTTATAGATAACTATTTACAACTTCCAATCATCTCAAAAGCATGATCACAAACATGCAAGACACCAATATACCACGGCTAGCTAGTGCTAAAAACGTCAGATGAAATTTTGAACACGAAATATGTGAAGACTTGATTAGTAGTAGTAATAAGATCACAGTGTGCCACCGGCCATTGCATGCATGCATGCATGCATGATAACTTCCTTGAGATTTTGAATTAATATTAATATTTTGATAATGTGTATCATCATATACCAAATCAAAGTCTACACATACAATGAAGCTCTAGCTAGGGTATGCTATACCCAAACAATTAGAAATTCACTCACCTCTCTCATAAGTCATAACCATACATGCACCGATCGATCCCTTGATTAATCCAGCTGCAAATGTATAATCCATCTTTCCTTGACAATTAAAACGCACCCTTCACGGTTCGCACTATCAACTATATACGCCTGCCTGCAAGCTTCATGTATACAGATAGTACGTAGTACTGCTAGTAATAGCTTGCGCTCTCCCACACCTCAGCTCACATGCATATATACTTACCAAGTGGCAGTAGGCCGTAGCCCTAGAGATGGACCGGCTCGATCGGTTAATTGGCCTTCCAATGGCGACGGTCGCTGCCGGCGCCGTTGGTGGTGGCGGTGGCAGCGGTGGTGTTAACGGTGTGGTCAACCTCGGAGGATGGGTCGCGGTCGTCTTCGTCGAGGTCGAAGCAGTCGATGCCGCAAGGCGCGTGGCCGCGGCCGAAGGCGCGGATGTGATCCTTGAGGGAGCGCTTGTGCTTGAAGTCGGAGCCGCAGGCGCAGTACCAGAGCTTGCCGCAGTTCTTCTCGTGGGTGCGCCAGTCGCCGCGCACGGCGAAGGCCTTGCCGCACTTGCGGCACATGAAGGGCTTGATCCCGTGCTTGCGCTTGTAGTGGGTCTGCAGGGTGCGGAAGTCCTTGAGCGGGCGGGCGCGCGGGTGGTCGACGTTGTTCCGGCAGCCCGACGCGCAGCAGTAGCACGGCAGGCGGAGCATCGCGGTCGGCTGCGTTCCCCGGAGCGACTCAGGGCCCTTCCGGTACTGCGACCCGTGGCCCCACATGTGCATCTGCAAGCGCAAGCATCCATGGCGACTGGTAGATCAGACGTGAGACAGACAGACAGAGTTGTAATGGCTTACACATGCATGCATGGACAAATTGGACACGGAGTGGTGCTTGCAGCTGGCGCAGGCCGCAGAGTGTTCGTTGCGTGTGTACGGCTGCTCGATCGGAGCTATCGAACGGCATTGCCGCTGCATGCACTGTGGCTAGTCAGGAGGGAGAGAGCTACGAAGGTGCAAGACGAAGTGATGGCTCTCCATCCTCACGTGCTTGAGGCAACGGGGGATGGGGGGATAATTTAAGTTGCAGAAGGGACCATCTCGCTCTCATGCCTAGGCATCTAGTAGCTGCATAGATGCATCAATTAGGGAGGGAGAGAGCAAAAGGGATGTTGAGGAGCAATGGACTGTGTGAGACTGAAGGGCACTGCTCGTGGTGGGGTTTGTTTCAGAGGAGAGAGAGAGGAGGAGGAGGGGTCTTTGGCCGGCCGGCCGGCCGGCGTTGGCTTGAGACGCACACCGATCTGTGTAACCTTGAAGGAACTGATCAGGGAAAGATAAAGATGCCTTTCTGCTAGATCTTTCTTTCTGCTAGATCTCTCTCTCTTTTCTTTCTCTGCGCGTCCAGCCCGCTGCGAATTGAAAAGGCACAATAAGCGCAAACTCCAAGATCGGTCAGTCCTAGTACTGGCCAGTAGCCAGCATAGGAGCTCAGAGTTCTCCATGTCAATGGCCGTCCCAGAGCCATTACTGCATGCCCTCTCTCTTCTGCCCCCTCCCGGTTCGGTCAAATCAACAAGATACGGCAGAGAGAGAAGAGAGAAAGAGAGAGATAGGTGGTACAAGAAGCAGCGGCACTTCCTCCTAGATCCACCGCCACTGCACCTTGCACAGGACAAAGGAAGCCAGAGATGCATGCACTGCTCCAATTCACGCAGGAAAAACAACAAGTTCACTACACAAACATGCAAAATCAAGAAAACTCCCCTCTCAAGACCAGAACAGACAGGATCAGAACCAAATATTGAAATCCGATGCATGCACAAGGCAATTCGAAGATGGATCGATGGATGGATCACCTCACCTGCATGTTGTTGTATCTGTTGAAGGTCTTGTAGCAGACGGGGCAGGAGAACTGCGTGGGCCCAATGAGGATCTGGGATGGGGTGGGGATCCAGTACTGCCCCTTCGTGAGCCTCCCTATCCCCAGGGACGCGCACCCCACCCCCAGCGCCATCGTGCTGCCGTCCTCCTCTTCCCCTTCCCCTTCCTCCTGCCCTTCTTCCTGCTGTTGCTGGCTTCTCTCCTCAGCAGCCACTCCTCCGGCCGCTGCTACGTCTTGGTGGTGGTCGCCGCTGCCGGCTGCTGCATCGGAGAGGCTGGGGCTGGGCAGGCCGATATGCAGGGCAACGGTGACCTCCCCGGCTGCCTGATCGGCAGCTTCTGCCTGGCTACTGCAGGAGGCGGTGGTGACGACCTTGTGATCTTCTTGATCATGGTGTTGATGGGGGTGGTGCTGGGTTGAGGACGAAGGCGTGAGGCTGAGGAGGGGGAGGGCTTCCCTGATGGGAGGGGAGGAGGGAGGTGGGTGGTGGAGGTAGGAGGTGTAGCTGGGGAAGGGGGAGGAGGAAGACGCCGCTGCGTTGGAGTAGCGGAGGCTGTAGTCCCTCAAGAAATTGGTGTAGGGATCCCCCATGGGTGGATCGACTGGTGGTACGGTGGAGCTGGAGATAGGAGAGACAGGGTGTGGATGGGAAATGGCAGCTAATATAAATAGAGAGAGAGAGGAGCTTCGGTATGGATCACCAAGAGAAGAAGAGAGAGAGAGAACGGGTGATGAGAGAGACGGAGATAAAGGTGTTGTGTGTGCGTGTAGTAGCCCTAAAGATGCAAATGAGGCTGTAGAGGGAGAAAGGGAAGTTCACTAGAGAGAGAGAGTGACGGGGGAGGGAGGGAGATGAGGATCACCTGGCTGACAGCATAGAGAGAGGGGAAAAGTTTTGATGGTGCGTATGAACAAAAGCAAAAGGTTCCGGGAGGGGAAGAAGAGGAGTGTGGATACTACTCATTCTGGTGCTGCATGCTATAGGATGTCTCTAGTCAGTAAATGGTGATTCATTCATAAATAAACCTTGGGACTTGGAAGCAGGAATTCTCTCCTCCCCTTTTATTATTCCCATGCAAGTAGTATGGGAACAAAATATCCCCTGCAATACTTTGATTGACCAGACGAAAATTTATGTCACCCAGCAGTAGTATGCCAGCGAGAAAATCAGTGATGGTACATCGAAACAGTTACCCTATGACTGATCAGGCCTCTTTCGTTTATGTACAATTTTTGTAGGATTTTAAAGGATAGGATTTCTATAGAAAAATCTCTGTTAGATCCATTTGTTTTGTAGAAATGGATTACGATGGGTTGAATTGCTTCGTGCCCTTCACATTTAAAGAAACAAAACATTAGCTTGGAACTTCAGACTATGTGATTGCTTTTATTAATAAAGGGATTGCATGCATCACACTGATGCAAAGACAAGAGGTAATTCTTTTTTTCTAAAAAGAAATTCTATAGGAACTGAAATACACATGTCAATATTTCTCTTCAGACATTCAAGTAAAAGACAAAACAAATGCGAGATCAGATGTACTATCTTAAATCTCATAAAAACTTGAACAAACAAATTTCACAATGATTGAACTAACGCATATGTATGTACCATGTAGAAAACAAACCCAAGCAGAGAGATACTAGATCAGAGAGAAGAAGAGGCTAGCTTAGATGACGCCAAGGCAAGCTTCCACTGCATACGTTTCGTGCTAGCGACATGCATGCCGTGCCCCCACCTAGAGAGAGAAAGGGTTAGAGAGAGAGAGAGAGAGAGAGATGGAGTAGTACCAACAAACAACACTGTTCTGCCATGGCCATGGGTGCCAACTAATCATATACGAATTGCTTGTGTATTGCAAAGAAACAATCAAACCGGAGAAACTGTATGCCTATAGCTAGATAGGACGCTGTAGCTTTTGCTTTGTGTAGTGGAATACTAAAGCATTGCCTTTTCTCTGTCTGTAGCTTTTCCATGTTAAGTCATAGATTGCCTTGATGATTACACAATAAGTGTGTGGCTGCATGTTGGTTTGATGCTTGTATCTTTGTATGCTTAGTAAGGAGTTCTGTTTTTTAGCTATAAATTTCTGCAGTTCTTTCGGCCAGGAGGCAGTTCTCCTTGACAGGGGAGCTACACTTGTTTAACGGCCTGGAACAAAGCACACTACTTATATTCTAACGAATCTATTTATAAAATTTATTTTGTGTTACTTCAACAATTTTATTATCAGGGGATCATATTTATTTATCTCTCGAAACCAAATAGTATGACTACACCTGGACATACGTCGGGCCGGGCCGGGTTTCGGGCCAGGCTTGTAAAAGTCCGGCGTTTTTTTCTCAAGCCCGAGACCGGACCGAAGCCCGAAAGCCCGGCCCGAATGCTGTTTTCATTGTTTGCACATGTAAGTCCGGCCCGAAGCCTGCGTCGGCCCAAAATTCTTAGAAATAAAAGCCCGAGCCAGGTCCGAACTATCTTTCTGGCTGGAAAATAAAGCCCGAGCCTGACCCGAATGCCAAGCCCGAAGCCCAGTTTTTTCGGGCCGGGTTGTCCATGCTCGGGTTTAAGTATGAGTATGGCATGGCGATGGTTTTTGACACATGGCAACTTAATTAAAAAAAATTAAAATAGAAAAAGCAATAATTTTCACTTTATGACAAACTTATGTCTTAAAAACCGAAATTTATTCCCAAATTCTATGATAAGTCAATTTTTTCTAAAGGACCAAGGAAAATATCATATGCCAAAAATAATTTTATAAAAGGAAAAGTCGAGAGTATTCCAAGTATATATGTTTTTTATGCATGATATCTAACATCTAATTTGTATCAAAATTTTTATTTAAATTTATGAATACATTTTGTTGACTTTTTTGTTTTTCCTTGTAAATTGATTACTTTCCCGACATTTTCTAAGTTTCCAGGAAAGAGGGTAAACAACCCTTACCTCTCCGTCGATTGATTAAGTTTCTAGATTGTTGCTTTTTGTGCTTATTAGAATATTATGTCTCTCAAGCATCAACCCATCATAGATTATAGTTATCTGACTACGTTCAGGGTCAACCGAAATTTCTAATTTCAAAATGTTCAATGATAAGTTGTTTGTTTAGGAGGCAAACTTGGAACTAACTACCTTATTTGAAACTGTTATGATAGGTACCAAAGAAACAAATTTACCTCTTAGTCTAGACATAATTAAGCATGGCGGAATCACTATTTTCTTAGTGATTTCTTAACATGAGGAATGCAGTCTGTCCTTCGATTATTTGCACTTTTGCTAAAATAAATTAATATGCAGTATTGCGCACCAACTTCATGGAACCCATCATGTTTCTTGCATTGGTTACACACTATTTTATCTAGATGTGTTGGTTTTCGTATGTTGTGATCCAAATTCATATATAAATATAAAGGCCAACTTCTGAAAAGCAGAGCGGAGTGAAGGCCCGTCGCCGGTAGTCCTGTACTGGAGCGTATAAGTTGATCAGTGTAAATCACTGGCATTTGTAAGCTCTCCCAACATAGTGAAGATTTGCTGGCTTGCTCTCATAGTTTTTCCCCTTTGTGTTGGAGGAGTTTTCCACGTTCAATACTTGTGTACCCTTTGCGTTGATTTCATTCATCGTCATTTCGATTGCGTGTCATATCTCTACCAAGTGGCATCGGAGCCCTGTTTCTGTCTAGGGTTTCGACGACATGGCATCCACGAAGTTTGATCTTCCGTTGTTGGATTATGACACATGGTTTTCTGTTGCAAGTGAAGATGCGGGCAGTGCTGGTGCATCCTGATCTGGATGAGGTGCTTGATGGTTCTGGTGGCAAAGGACAGAAGACATGGACGAATGAACAGAAGCAGAAAGACCGTAAGGCTATGTCTACGATTCAGTAGGTCGAGAGGGGGGGCGGGTGTGATTAGACCACTTGACCAAATAAAAACCTAACTTTTTCCCAATTTTAATTGTTGGTAGATTTTAGCAATTGAAGCAAGTCAAGTACACCCTACACATGCATGTCTACGAGTATTGCAGCGGAAAGTAAAGACAAGCATATGTAAGAGGATAGGGATAAGAAGATCAAACGCAATTTGGAGACACAAAGATTTTCCCCATGGTTCTGATAGGTCGTGCTATCGTACATCCACATTTATTGAGACTTCAACCCATGGAGGGTAACAGTCACGAGAGTCCCCGGAGGGCTCCACCCACGAAGGGTGCATGAAGTAGCAACTTTGCCTATTACATGATGGCCTACGTCCACGGAGGACTAGCCTTACTCGGGGTAGATCTTTACGAAGTAGGCGATCTCCTTGCCCTTACAAACTTCTTGGTTCAACTCCACAATCACGAAGAAGGAGGCTACCAAGCGACACCTAACCAATTTAGGAGGCACCACCCTTAAAAGGTAATAAATGTGGTAGTATGATGAACTCCTTGCTCTTGTGCTTCAAAAGATAGTATCCTCAACACTCAATCACTCTCTCACAGGTTTGACATGGGTAGAAGAGATTGATTGGGTAGAAAGCAACTTGGGGAGGCTAGAAATCAAGATCCATATGGTTGGAGTGGATGATCTTGATCTCAACACAAGGGTAGGTGGCTCTCTCTCAGAAATTGGATATGGCAAGTGGGTGTGTGTTCTCAGTGCTTCTCTTTCGAGTGGGATGTGGTGGAGGGGTATATATAGGCATCTCAAAAAATCCAGCTGTTACAACATTATTGCCTAACTCGGTGAAACCGGAGTAAAAACTGGGTTGCACCAACTAGTGCAAAATGTGGCAACTTTGGCCTTTTTGATGCGACCGATATATAAATCTCGGTGATACCGATATGGGTGACCTAGGCAGTTAACAAATCTCGGTGTCACCGATTCCTTAAACTTGGTTGGACCGATTTTAAGAAATTGGTTAACAAAGAGTTGGTCACTGGTTTTCGGTTGCACCGAATGAAAACTTTGTAGGGTTTGGATGAGTTTCTGTCTAGGGTAAAACTTGATGGATTCGAATGGGAAATATTGGTGTCACCGAATTTTGACTTTTGGCTTTGGACAGAACATTTTTGTGGGAAAGTGGGTGAGTATTTTTGGTGTCTACCTCTAAGCACTTGAGCAACCAGATCATCATAATTCATCACCCCCTTTAATAGTATTGGCTTTCCTATGGACTTAAAAGTGATTTCTCACAAAATGTAAAATGTAGAGTCCTCAATCTTGAAGCATGGCCAATCCTATTCCTTCCTTTCCTTGGGGAGATTCTACACATAGACCTTTATACAACCCATCATTAAACTTTTACCAGAGATACACTTGGCGGAAACATTAGTCCAATGAAATATATGTTGTTATTAATTACCAAAACCACCTAGGGAGAAGTTGTGCTTTCAATCCACCCTTTTTGGTAATTGATGACGACATATAGATCAAAGGTTTGATAAAATATATAATCAATGAATAGCATCATCGCTTTGAGAAGTATGTGATAAGCAAGAGCTCCCCCTAAATTTGTGCATTATTTTAAATTTGCATTTGAATGCAAATGCACAATTGATTAGGAACATAGATCACTCTTCCATGTCACATACAACTTGGTGGTGCGAAAACATTAATATGAGTGAATTACACAATCACATTACAGAAAAACATTAAGTGAATGATTATCATATAGACATCTCAAGGATATGAAAGTAGTAGCATCGCACAAAAGTATGATCAAACACCGACAAAGTTTTCAACCAAACGATAAAACCAATTGTGTTTAAAACTATAGAGAAGAACCAAAATGCAACACACTCTCTCTCAAATCCCTATGATCTATAACCTCTACCCTTTGGCAAAAAGTTACAAAGAGTTCAAAGCTATAAAGTTAATCGTCGCTCTGGCCATGGTCTCTTCCATGAGACGATGGAGCTGCTCCTGTAGCAGTCAAAGCAGTCAAGAGAAGAGCATCCAAAAAAGCTTCAGCTGAAGTCCTTTGAGGTGGTGGAGTAGACACTGGAGGTGCAGGAGGAACTATTGGAGCTGTGGCAGGTGCTGATGAAGTAGGGCTCGTCTCTGAGCTGACACAGTAGGAGTCTTGGACTGAGTCTTGAACTGAGTGCTAGTCCTCAAAGGTGGACTATCATCATCATCATCATCACCATCATCATCATGATCATTAGTGGAATGAGGGATATGCACTGCATCCACTTCCTTCTTGAGTTTATCCAGAGTCTTCGTCAGCCCATCCACCTTATTGTTCAACGTAGTGAACTTATCTTCCACAACCCTCTCAAGGCTTTCCTGATTAAGCAAGATGTCCTTGATATCCTTATGCATACCCTGGATGGTGCTAATGAGAAGATCCATCTGCTCACTCTTAGTCCTTGGAACCTAAGCACTAGTGGATCTAGCTGCTTCAGCCTCTGCCTATGCAGTAAATGAAGTGGGATGACTGGGATCCATCACCACAACATTATCCTCAAAGTCTGACTGGAGTGTCATATGCGGATGATCAAGTGCTTATACATTATTCTCTAGCTTAGAGTTGATGAGCATATGAATGTATGGTGCATATCCACAAGATATTTTCTGGTCAGCAGCTGTCCTCTTGACTGTCTCAACTATCAAGTCCATCACTATGAATCTGGTGTGGTTGTGTATGTGTTGCATCATATTGATGGAATACCCCCTAATAATGTTGTCATCTCCAGACTTAGGCATCAAAGAATACCTTAAGATTGTGTCGGTGGTGGGTACTCCAACTTGTAGATGATAGACAGAGCGAAGTGTGAACACACATGAGTGGCAGAGATAGCTTTGCACAAAGTTGCCATTGAGTTGTGACTCATCTTGGCTTCAACATAGACATCCAAGTCACCTTCCTCAACCTGTGGGTCTCCGAAGATGATATCCCACTCCTCCATGGTAGACTGTTATCTGACTCCTTCAGTCATCCATATGATGCGGCCATCTGGATAAAAATGAGCAGTGGAGTAGAACCGCATGACCATCTCATCATTCGATGCCATGAACTCTCTCCCAACAAAGTTCTCTATATCAATGCATCTTAAATTATCTTGCACACTGGGAAAGTAGTCCTCATTTTCCTTGATATAGGCCCAGTTAACATACCTCATATCACTGACTTCTGGGCTCTTGTCCAAAAGGAGAGTCTCATAGAAATCCCGTTGTTCCTTGGTGTAGAATTTGTCATCTACAACAGTCTTCCCCTGGAGGCATAGGGGTCATTAGCTCTCTATTTCCTCTTCCTTGAATCTCTCCTCTTCTTCATATCTTTAGCAATGGGACGATCATCATTGTGTTCAGGCATGTGTGGCCTTAGTTTCCTCAAAATTGACATGTTGTCTTCCTCATCATCTCTCTAAGTAGATCCTTTGTTCTTTGCAGCTGCTGGAATGTCTCTGGTTGTTCTCTTGGGTTTGGGAGCTGCTGGCTTCTTGGGTGCAGACTGCTTGCTCTTTGATGGAGCTTGCTTGGGCATAGCATCTGCAAGCAGCTTCTTCTTCTTGGAAGGAGGAGCATTTGCAGATGGCTCTTCCTCCACTTCCTCTTCCTTAGCCTCTGCTTGGTCCTCATACATGGAAGTGGGCCTTCCAATGACATGTACAATTCTCTTCCCGGCTCTCTTCTTTTCACCTGCCTTCTTTGGCATAGAGCTCTTTGGAGGCTCAACAGATAGTGAAGTGTTTTCCTTGGCACCCTTAGGTGCTCTAATTGCTTCAGAGTTAGTATACTCTTTCCTGACAAGCATCTTAACAGAAGTGGCCGCTGTAGAAGATTTCTTGGCAGCTCTCTCTTTCTTTTCTTGTTGCTTCTTGTCTAGCACCTCCTCTGGCACAATATCTGAGTCCTCCTCACCTGAGTTCAGCTTTCTTCTTCCCTGGTGGCAGCCTTGGGCAGCCCATGAGAACGTGGGGTATCTGGATCTTCTGAAGAAGAAGAACTGGCATCTGGGCTTGTGCCTGAGCTCATGTCCACTTCTCTATCCCTAAAGTCATTCTGGCTATCATCATATACTGACATGCTGATCTAGTGAATAGAGTATAGAAGAGCAGAGGGGTTGAGCATCACAAAAATTCAGAAAGTTTTCTCAAAATTTGAACTCAGAGTCTTAAGTTTAATCTTCACCAAAAAGGATTTCGGTTCCACTGAGTCAAAAACATCGGAGCCACCAAGACACATAGCCTCCTTAACAGAAACTTGGCAACCACTTCGGTTTCATCGAAAATGGCTACTCGGTTTCACTGAGAATATTCTCAGTAGCCCTAAAACCAAAATCGTAGAACCAATTTTTCTGACTTGGTGACATCGAGATTCGGTTTGCGGACGGTTAAACCTAAAAATTCATTGTTCTCCATTTTAAAAGAATGTTTCGTGGATGGAACTAGTGCACATGGTGGGAAGAAGATGGGAATTGATCTATTTCACAAGAGTTGGAAGGGGAGTGCAAGGATCCTAGGCGTTACCCTAACTTGGCGATGACCTCCTACGACGGCGACAACGGTTGCGGTTGGAGTCGACAGCGAGGAACTCCAGTGGTGCATATGCATGGGAGCAAGGGTGAAGTCCAAAAACGTTGAGCAGCATCTAGGGTTTGCAGGGACCACGGGATTTGAATTAGTATTTTCAAAAACCAGTTCCGCTCAGTATATATACCCATAGCTGTCGGTGACACCGGTTCAAAAATATCGGTGCCACCGAGTTCCTCTACTGTGAGTTGAAAGGG
Organism: Hordeum marinum; assembly: GCA_022496015.1. Lineage (NCBI taxonomy): Eukaryota > Viridiplantae > Streptophyta > Magnoliopsida > Poales > Poaceae > Hordeum > Hordeum marinum. The sequence goes on from CM039678.1 coordinate 454,673,707, forward strand.
AAACTCGGTGAAGCCGAGATTATGGAATCGGTGTTACCAAGATTGATAAAACCAGATCAACCCTAGGCTTCAGTGGAGCCTCTATTTTGAGGTTGATTACACTGAGATTGCAATGGGGAGGTTTTGGAAGTCAGCTCTTAACTAAACAGAACTCTGAGTGCTCCTCACACAAAGGGTTCGAGAAGTGCTTGCTCAAATTTTTGTGATAAAGCATGAATAGAATTTGAGACAAGAAGGCATTGATAGCTAGAGGGAGTTACTTAGACATTCTTGTATATCCAATTGGACAAAGAAAAAATGAAAGCCAAATTAACAACAACTGGATATCCTCGAATGAGAAAAGATAGGCATACCAACATGCTCACACAATAAGATGTCAAATGAAATATGGCAAACATGCAAAACCACTCTAGTATCTGCCAAGCACTTTGGCGATGAGGGAGTCATCTATATACGAGTATATTGACTTAGGAGCCAAGTAAGAATACTTGATCATAGGTCATACTCATAGTTTAAGCACAAGTGGGTTACCACTTTTATATAAAGCATTTAATGTGTTCACATATGTAAGAGATGCTTTAACTCAAGTCTTAGAGTAAATCTCCCCCTTGATGTGACAATCCCCCTAAGAGGGATAAACTAACCTTGGGTTTGTCCTAAAATACTTCATGTGGGTGATGTAGTTGTGGAGGATCATAGTTGATGAAAATCATCTTTAGTTGGGAGCAATCCTTGTTGTTTCTTACTCTTCTCACCTACATGGGTTAGTTCCAAACAAGAGATAAATACAAGGATATCTACGAACATGCAGTGCAATGCATATATGATGATGTCCATGGATTCATTAATTACCTTGTCCCTTGCTTACCTTTGAGGGAATGTGTGACTCCTTGAACTATTGCATAAGGTTGATGTTGATTGCAAATATTCCTTGCCAAAAATGAATGTGAGTGAATTTTTTTGGCGGAGTCACCCCTCAAGAATTTCTATAGTTCTTATCTAGGACCCACATCTACTTGATGGGGATCCTTGGATTTGAAGAATCACTAGATGATGTAGAGGTAGCAGTAGCCTTGGGAACCCACTTGAACCTGGCTTGGGATTCATCTTCATATGAGTCAAACTCTCCTTGGATCTTGTCCTTGCCCTTGAGCTTGTGGTCTTGTGGTGGAAGGTCATCTTGAGCTTTTGTTCCTTTGGGAAGATTATATTCATACTTCTCCTTTTGGGCAACAAACTTTGGCTTGAGGTATTGACCTTCTTACCATTCAACTCCATTGGCGTTGAAGTAGCCAATGCCATGGTTCTTCCGGTATCCTTCATGCTTGCGTACAATTTCCCCGAATTTCTTACATCCGGCAAGACTTTTGTCGACACCTTTTTTCTATAGTCCCTTTCAATAGATCATTTTATTGCTCAAGTATAACTTGGATAGCAGAATCATTAGTGGAATCAATAGAACTACTAGAAGCAATATCATTGCATTTATCATTTTTATTGCTACTAACTGAGGAACCTTTCTTGCCTTTGTTACTAGTTTGTTTAGTCTTAACTTGTGGAATGAATGTAGACAATAGTAGTCGTTTGGCTAGATAAGAGGAAGTATTCTTTCAAAGATCGTCATTGATAGCTTTAAGAAATTCATGTTCTTGCTCCAAATTGAGCTTCTCAAAGCGTAGGTTCTCATGAGTTCTTACAAGCTCTCTATGATCTTATTGAGTATATTCATGGGCTAACTTAAGAGTGTTTAATTCTTTAGTTAGTCGCTCTATTTCCTTATTCTTAATCACATGGCTTATATTGACTAACGTGACTACTAGCAAGTTCATTTTGACTAATATGACTAGTTTTGTCAAATAGCAAGTCATCATCTCCAAGAAAGTCATCCTCATCACTATTGAAGTCAATGTATTCGGGGTGTGATGCCTTAGGGCCTTTATCCATGAAGGAACTTCCACTCCCTTTATTTGGAAAATCAAATATGTCATAGGAGTTTGAGGAAACGGGTGCAAGTCCGGCAACACCTTCATATTGACTATAGTCAGAGCAGGAGTGATAGCTTCTCTCAGAGTGGTTGTCGGATTCGAAACCGGAAACCCATTCACCAACATGAGCTTGATGTATTCTTCTTGTGTAGATCTTGGTGTACTTCTCCTTGTTCTCCGAGTCTTTACTTCTCTAGGAGGGTCTTCGTTCATAACGATCATCTCTACTCCTTCTTTGTCTTCGAGGTGACTCATCTCTTGAACTCTTTCTTCTAGGTGACTCTTCCCTTCTTTTGTGTGTGTGCGTGTGGGTGGGGGGGTGGGGGGTGGGGGGCGTGCACTCATTGGAATAGTGTTCGGGCCTTCCACAATTGTAACAATTCCAGTCACGACAAGATGAACGCTTCTATACATATCTTGAGTTCAAGCTTGTTTCTCTGCATATACTCTTGTAGAACTTGTTGAATTTCTTGACCATGAGGCTTAACACTTCATTGGTGACAAGGTTGTCACTTGATGTAGCGGGACTGTCACTTGAAGCTTTGTAAGAACTGCTTGACTTGTTGTGAAGTTCTTCCTTGTCTTTGAGTGATATCTCATGAGCAACAATCCTTCCGATGACTTCTGTGGGCTTGAGGTCTTTGTAGTTTGGCATCATTTGGATCAATGTGCACATGGTGTCGTACTTCCCATCCAAGTCTCTAAGTGTCTTCTTGATGATGAATTTGTTGGTCATCTCTTCGCTTGCTAAGCTGGCAATCTCATTTGTGATGAGAGCAAACCTAGAGTACATTTCAGTGAATCCTTCACCATCCTTCATCTTGAACTTATCAAGTGGACTTTGAAGCACATCCAAGTTAGATTCCCTGACGATTCGGTACCTTCATGCATATCAACCAAAGTATCCCAAATTTCTTTTGCATTCTCAAGACGGCTAATCTTGCTGAATTCTTCGGGGCATAGGCAATTGAATAGAATGTGACATTCTTAAGCATTGTATTGCAACACCTTCAATTCTTCCACGGTCGCTTCACAATCCGGTTCCTTTCCATCACCAAAGAATTCACCTTGCAAGTCAACACGAACAACAGCCTATATGACGAGGTTATGACCAATAATATGCATTTTCAATTTATTCTTCCAACTAGCAAAGTTTGTACCATCAAAATATTGACCTGTACGGTGATAATTCCCCTCACTAGACGCCATACTCTTGTAGGTGGTGAGACCAATGCATTGGAGACCAAGGCTCTGATACCACTTGTAGGATCTAAAGTAGGTATAGAGCGGGGGGGGGGGTCATTTGACTACTTGATCAAATAAAAACCTAACATTTTCCCAATTTTAATTGTTCGCACATTTTAGCAATTAAAGCAAGTCAAGTACACCCTACACATGCATGTCTTCGAGTATTGTAGCAAAAAGTAAAGACAAGCAAGAGGATAGGGATAAGAAGATCAAACACAATTTGGATACACAAAGATTTTTCCCGTGGTTCTGATAGGTGGTGCTCTCGTACATCCACGTTTATGGAGACTTAAACCAACGGAGGGTAACAGTCGCGAGAGTCCATGGGGGGATCCACCCACGAAGGGTCCGTGAAGTAGCAACCTTGTCTATTCCTTGATGGCTTATGTCCATGGAGGACTAGCCTTAGTCGGGGTAGATCTTCAGGAAGTAGGCGATCTCCTTGCCCTTACAAACTTCTTGGTTCAACTCCACAATCATGAAGAAGGAGGCTCCCGAGCAACACCTAACCAATCTAGGAGGCACCACCCTCCAAAAGGTAATGGATGTGGTAGTATGATGAACTCCTTGCTCTTGTTCTTGAAAAGATAGTCTCCTCAACAACCAATCACTCTCTCACAGGTTTTTCATGGGTATAAGAGATTTATTGGGTGGAAAGCAACTTGGGGAGGATACAAATCAAGATCATTATAGTTAGAGTGGATGATCTTGATCTCAACACAAGGGTAGGTGGCTCTCTCTCAGAAAATTACAAATGGCAAGTGTGTGTGTGTGTGTGTGTGTGTGTTCTGAGTGCTTCTCTTTCGAGTGGGATATGGTGGAGGGGGTATATATATGCACATCCAAAAATCCAAATGTTACAACATTATTGCCCAACTCGGTTAAACTGGAGTAAAAACTCAGTTGCACCGACTAGTGTAAAATGTGGAACTTTGGCCTTTTCGGTGAGACCGATATATAAATCTCGGTGGTGCCGATACGGGTGACCTAGGCAGTTACCAAATCTCGGTGTCATCGATTCCTTAAACTCGATAGGACCGATTTAAAGAAATTGGTTAACAGAGAGCTGGTCACTAGTTTTCGGTTGCACCGACTGAAAATTTGGTAGTACCAAGATGCTAAGGTTTGCCTGGGTTTCTTTCTAGGGTAAAACTCGGTGGATCCGAATGCGAAATATTGGTGTCACCAAATTTTGACTTAGAAGGGTTTTGTGATAAAGTGGGTGAGTATTTTTAATGGCTACCTTTAAGCACTTGAGCAACCAAAGCATCATAATTCCTCATCCCCTTTTAATAATATTGGCTTTCCTATGGACTCATAAGTGATTTCTCACAAAATGTAAAATGTAGAATCCTCAATCTTGAAGCATGGCCAATCCTATTCCCTCCTTTCCATGGGGAGGTTCTTCACATAAACCTTCATCCAACCCATCATTGAACTTTTTCCAGAGATACACTTGGTGGAAACATTAGTCCAATGAAATATATGTTGTTCTTAATTACCAAAACCACCTAGGGAGAAGTTGTGCTTTGAATGTAACAATATATTGCAAGAAGTCATGGAGGACAAAACCAAATCAGCCCTCTAACTAAAACTGGACTTCATTTGCATGTCCAAGGATCTAACAAGTAAGATGCACATGAAGATGAATCTATTCATGCACAAGCTGCAACAAGGTGCTTTGGTGCCAAATCACAAATAGATCTTCAAGGAGATCATTTATGACTTGCAGTCGGTGGAGGTAAAAATATGATGATGAAGATTTAGCTCTTTTATTTTTATGCAAATTCTGTGATAACCTATTATATTGACATGATGAACTAACTATTGCGAAAGTATACGAGGCCCTTTAACATAAGGAAAAGATGGAGGATATGATAGATTCTGAGGAATCGTCTTCCGGAGGAGAGATTTGCAGGTACGCAGAAGTTCTCAACAGAAAAGAACTACAACAATAGAGATAAAATCAGGAATAGTAGATATCATTCAAAGTCCAGAGAAAAGGAAAAATTCCGCATGTGTCGTAAGGAACATGTTCATCCCATCGAAGAGTGTTAGAAGTTAGAAAATAAGGAGCAAATTAAAGGCACGTGGAAGCCTGAAAAAAAATACAATTGTGATGGTATGTTCAAGGTTACTTCTCATAATAAGTCCAATCAGATTATGCCCTTGTTCTTTTTGTTGGCTGTGTTTCTTATCATGATGAATGTATACTTGATTCTTCCTATTCGTTTCATATATATTGTAGCAAAGATTTGTTCAGTACTTATGAGTTTGTGTAGCATGGAGATGTTGTATGTATGGGAGATCAACCCATGAGAGATTGTGTCCATTGGTTTTGTTCACATCAATATGCATGATCGAATGGTAGACACGTTAACAGATGGGCGACACATACCAAGCATGGCAAGAAAACTAATCTTGTTGAGCACTCTTGACATCTAAGGCTACAAGAACGCTGGTTCATTTGGAGTTTTAAAGGTATAGACCGATTCCCTTGTTCATATGATAGGTGATATGAAGTGTGGCAAGTTATATTGTCTTAGAGGAAGCACTATTAATGGTACTGGTGCTACCGTTACTTCTGATAAATCTAGTAAAACTAATATTTGGCATATGAGCCTCGGGCAAAGTTGACGAAGAGAGAACTTCTGGATGGATGCAACGTGGGTGAGTTGGAGTTATATGAACACTGCATCTTTGGTAAGAAGCACAAGAGGGTAAAGTTCAATGTTTCTGTCATACCACATAAGGTATATTGGATTATGTACATGCTGATCTGTGGGGACCTTCCCATAAACTCTTTCTAGTTGGTGCTTGTTATATGATTATTACGATAGATGATTACTCCAGAAAAGTGTGGCCTTTCCTGAAAAATAAATATAATGTTTTTGATGAATTTGAGGACTGGAAAGTTATGATAGAAAGGCAAACCGAGAGGAAGGTAAAAATACAATGTATTGACAATGGTATGGAATTGTGTTCAAAAGCTTTTAACCATGACTACAGAAACTTCGGCATCATCAAGGCACGACACCATACGTACATTGAATGGTGTGGTTGAGAGCATGAACAAAACCATCATCTCTAGGGATCATTGCATGTTGTTCAATGCTCACATGGGCAAACCTGTTTTAGTTGAAGCATCCTCCATCGCCTACTACCTGATCAACATGTCACTATATGCTCCACTTAATAAGAAAATTCCCATTGAGGTATGGTCTGGCACATGATACGTCTCCAACATATCTATAATTTTTGATTCTTCCATGATATTATATTATAAATCTAGGATACCTTATATGAAATTATATGCTATTTTATATCATTTTTGGGAACTAACCTATAAACCCAGTGCTTGGTGCCAGTTGCTATTTCCCCCTATTTTTGGTTATTGAGGAAATCATACCAAACAAAGTCCAAATGCTATCAAACTTTTTGACGATGTTTTCCTGGACAAAAGAGACCCACAAAGCTTCGGGAGGAGTTAGGAAGCAAGGTGAGGAGACAACCAGTCAACAAGGCGCGCCCAGTGGGGTAGGAATGCCCCAATGCCTTATCGGCCCCTCATGACTCCGTCAGACCTAATTCCACCTCCATAAATTCTCTAAAATCGGGAAACCAACAGAAAGACACTTTAAACACTTTTTTGCCACCCAAGCCTGTGTTTCGACACGAGGCCATCTGGAGACCTTTTCCGGTACTCTGTCATAGGGGGAATTAACCATGGAGGCCATCTACATCAACCTTGCTTCCTCCATGATGATGCATGAGTACTCCATCACATACCTATGGATCCATAACTAGTACCTAGTTGGTTTCTTCTCTCTCTGTGATTGTCAATACCATGTTCAACGTGATTCTCGCAGTGATCTATCTAGTGTAATCTTCTTTTGCGGTGTGTTTGTTGGGATCCGTTGAATTATTGGTTTATGATCAGATTATTCATTGAAAGTAATTGATTCTTTTCTGAATTCTATGATGCATGATTGTTATTTCTTTGTATTTGTCTCCGACCTATCGGTTTGGTTTGGCCAACTAGATTAATTTATGTTCAATGAGAGTAGTGCCTCGTAATGGGTTCAATCTTGCGATGTTTTATATCCCAGTGAAAGAAGGGGACAAGACATGTATTTTTATTGTTGCCATTAAGGATAAAAAAGGGTCTAAACAAATTTCTTGTATTTTTTTGTTTAGATCATGTCACCTTGCTCCAAGTATACTCTGTTTGTTATGAACTTAATACCATAGATGCAGGCATGAGTCGGTCGAATGGTGGAGTAATATTAGTAGATGCAGACTCATTTCAGTCGACTTGTTTATGGATGTGATGCCTATATACATTATCATTGCCGTGAATAGCTTGTCATAACCATGCGCAATTCTGTCAATTGTCCAATAGTAATTTGTTTACTCACTGTATGCTATTTTCAAGAGATAAGCATCTAGCAAAAACTATGCCCCCAGGTCTACTTAAACATAAATACAAAAACCTTAAAAATATTTTCCTGTATTTTTTAATTTTATTTTATATTCCTTTCAATTATTTATATCTATCAAGCTTGAATCTTTGCAAGTAACGGGTTCAAGCGGCTTAACAACCCTCTTGCCCGCATTGGGTGCAAGTGTTTGGTTTTGTGTGTGCAGTTACTGCCGAAGGGAATTTGCTTGGTTCTCCTATTGGTTCGATAACCTTGGTTCTCATTTAGGGAAATACTTGTCTCTATTATGTCACATCTCCTCTCCTCTTCAGGGAAAATCCCAATGCAGCTCACAAGTAGCAAGAAGAAGTTGTGGCGCCGTTGCCAGGGAGACATCATCAAACTCCCGTCATGTCCCTACACATAAATTATCTTTCACTTGTTCTAATTTTTATTTGCTATTATATTTTTCTATATATAAAAATCAAAATTATAAAATATTTCTATTTGCTTGCTTTCCTAGTTATCTAGTTTGATTGTTAGCTTGCTTTGCTTGAAGTTGCTATCATGTCTATGTTTGAAAATGTTACTGTTGAGTGCGCTAGAAAAGGTTGTGCTAGTGAATATAATGAGGAAAAACCTAAGTATTTTGATTCTAATCATGATCCCCCAAAATATCAAGTTCCTCAAGTTGAATGCCCTCCATTCTCGGAAACTAAAATCTATCATGTGGGGGCACGGTAATGTTATTGGAAAGGATGTCATTCAAGAATTTTTCGAATGTACGAGAGTCATACCACTTGTTAACGGGTCTATTCTTGATAAAAGAAATTGGTATGTGTATGCCATTTATATGCTTGTAGTCAAATGAGAAAGAAAACTTTTGACCTACACCCCTTCTTAGATTTTTTTCCTAAGTCTCCCCAGCATACATCATCCGAAAGCCAAGAAAATTGTGACTATCATCCTTATGCATGAATTTATTATTTAGCCAGAGAATCTAGGGAAATATTTGCTTATTATAAAATAGATTATGAACAACCTCCAATAGAGGAAACCCTTCATGATAAAGATACAATGCATAGGTTAGAATCTAAGGATTATCATGGCTATGGTGAGAATTTGGGGAGGAGAGTTACTCATGAGGTCTTGATAAAATCTTTGTACCATAGTGCTTGTGACAAATTTGAGTTGATTACTAAAGGAATTAATGAAGGGTATAATGAGGAATCTTTGAAAAGTATGTCTAGAGAACCTATTGAAGATCAAATCCATGTGCTATATGAGGACCTTTGGGGTGATGATTCCATCAAATCCATATGCATGTTAAAATTACCAACCTTAGTCCCTTTAAAATTTTAGTTCACCCACTAGACAAGTGGACCATGATAATAGGTAATTGTTAATAAATGGTTTTGACGATTTAATTCTAAAATATTCAAAGGATGACAACACTGGATACTATGCATTATGCCTAGCTAGGGGCATAAAACAATAGCGCTAGTTGGCAGGCAACCCAATAGTTATCTTTAATTTTTTGTTTTAATTTTTTGATTTAGTATGTTGACATGATTATTTCTACTGTGATTATTGTGTTTTTATGTTTAAATTAGTGTTTGTGCCAAGTAAAGCCTTTGGGATGATTTGGAAGATAGTAGATATGGTGCAAAAATAGAAACTTTTATGTCCAGTGCAGAATTTCTCTGATTTTATTTGGATGTTTTTATGTACTGAATTTTTTACACCATATTGGTATGAAAATTTTCTAGGATTTCCTAAATTTTCAGAATTTTCGGAGTTACATAGGTATGGTTTTAGTACAGATCATTACTGACTGTTCTGTTTATGACATAATCTGTTTTTGCTTGCATAGTTTGCTTGTTTTGATGATGCTATGGATTGTATTAGGGTTTAGGGGTATAAGCCATGGAGAAGTTGGAATAAATTAACTATGTGAAATCTTGAAATATTAATAAATTTATAAAAGTACCTAAAGTATTTGATATGTTTTATTATACTAATGGATCTCACGAGGTTTTGTTGAGTTTTGCGTCCAAAAGTTTTCAAGTTTTGGGTGAGACAACGGTGGGTTAAAGGTAAGCTTGGGGATGCCTCGGAAGGCATCCCCTATTTAATGTCCAATCTGTCAGTATGCCACTTGGAGCTATATTTTTATTCATCACATGATATGTGTTTTGCTTGGAGCGTCATGTGGTATGTTTTGCTTTACTTCCAGTTTGCCGCAATCATTGTTTGTTGGACAGAACTATTTGAGAGAGACACACAGTCTTCATAACTTGTTAGAATAGTCTATGTGCTTCATTTATATCTTTTGAGCTAGGCAGTTGCTCTAGTGCTCCACTTATATATTTTTAGAGCACGACGACGTTCAAATTTTGTAGTAATAATTGAACTTTCATGCTTCACTTAATTTTTTTTGTGAGTGTATAAGAAATAGGAATGGTAATGGGCACATGTTATAAGACTAGTCCAAAAAGCATAGGTATTCATGGGGGATATAATAAAAAATTACATGTAGCTCTGTAAAGAAGAAACATGAGTTGATTATATTGATGTAGTAATATGAAAGCACATGAGTACATGATTTTTGGTTAGTAGAAATAACGGTAATTAAAGCTTTTTATTTTTTATTCATCTAAGTATTAACTATGGCATGGTGATGATGTGTGAGCATTTTTATGTCTGAAATGAAATCCTGTCATGCTGTTCGAATCGGGGGCGCGACATGGTTAACTCCTACCAAAATGCGGTAGGACTTTGTTTCAAGAGAGATAATAATGCTTTAAAATAAGTATATGAGTTCTTTATAACTAATGTGAATCCATGGATATATGCACTCTGACATTTCCATAATTTGCTAGCCTCTTCGGTACCGTGCATTGGCCATTCTCACCTCGAGAGTCGATGCAACCTTGGTCGATGCATTGAAACCCCGTGAGCTTTATCACACATAAGCCTCATTATATCTTCCTCAAAAATGCCACCATACCTACCTATCATGTCATTTCCATATCCATTCCGAGATGTATTGCCATGCAACTTCCGCCGTTGTGTCACATAACTTGTGTGGTTATCATCATATTGCTTTGCTTGATCATATAGTTAAAATAGCATTTGTGGCAAAGCCACCATTCACCATTGTCTACATGTTATGCTAGCTCATCGCACATCCTAGTACACTACCAGAGGCATTCATATAGAGTCATATTGTTTCATGTTGAGTTGTAAGTGAATAAAAGTGTGATGATCATCATTATTAGAGCAATGTCCTAGTGAGGAAATGATGATGGACTCTATGATTCCCCCACAAGTTGGGATGAGACTCTGGACGAAAGAAAAGAAACGGGGGAGGCCATAAAATGAGAAAAGCCCACCATGATAAAAATGAGAGTAAACAAAGAAGGGGTAGTGTTACTATCGATTTACCACACATGTGCCTCAAAGTGGCACCATGTTATTTATATAGAGAGTCTCCTTAGTTATCATTTTCATATGCTATTGGGAATTTTACATTATGAGCTTGACTTGTATATTCCGATTACAGGCTTCCACAGATTCTCGAGGTCTTCATGTGGATGCACACCTACTTAGCTTCCGTTGAGCTTTCATAGACTTATAGCCCTAGTCCATATGTTGCATGGCAATCCTTACTCCTCTGAAATCGATTGATGGACATATCCATGTCCCGTTGATACACCTAGTTGATGTGAGACTTTCTTTCCACTTTGACTCCTTCTAATATCTACCACCATACTCTATTCCACCCATATGCTATATCCATGATTCACGTTCATGTATTGTGTGAAGTTCAAAATGTTGAAGCGCGTTAAAAGAACGATCCAATTGCCTGATTTGACACCGTGGTACTCATGGTTTGTTCTTATGTGTCGAAGACAGGGTCATGCCATGCTTGATATGTTAAAATGAGTAGGGAGTAACATTCTTTAAGGATCGTGTATTTTGAAAAGTAATGATTATGCTATTTATGTTCATGGATATTATTATGTTGATATCAATTAGTTCATCATTTCTTTGTGATCATATCTAAAATAGATTACATGTTGGGTAGCATATCGCATAAAAAATGCGGCTTTTATCCTTTGCCTACTCGAGGATGAGCATCAATTAAGCTTGTTTATGTTGATACGTCTCCAACGTATCGATAATTTTGATTGTTCCATGCTATTATATTATCAATCTAGGATACTTTATGTGAAATTATATGAATTCATTTTTGGGAACTAACCTATTAACCCAGTGGCAGATGCTATTTTTTTTACCTATTTTTAGTTTTGTAGGAAATCAGTACCAAATCAAGTCGAAATGCCACATAACTTTTTTTCATTTTTCCTGGACAAAATAGACCCTAGAAACTTCATGAGGAGTCAGGAAGCGAGAAAACAGACGACAAGGCAACAGAGTGCGCCTAGGGTGGTAGGCGCGCTCTGATGCCTTGAGGGTCCCTCATGGCTTTGTATAACCTAATTCCACCTTCATAAATTCTCTAAAATCAGGAAACCAACAGAGAGCCATCAGAAAAACTTTTTCTGCCGCTGAAAGCCTTTGTTCCGACGGGAGGCCATTTGGAGATCTTTTCCTGTTCTCTATTAGAGGGGGAATTGACCATGCGTGCCATCTACATCAACCTTGCCGCCACCCTAATGATGCATGAGTAGTCCACCACAAATATACGGGTCCATAGCTAGTACCTAAATGACTTCTTCTCTCTCTTTGATCTTCAATACAACGTTCACCATGATTCTCACGCTGACCTATTCGATGTAATCTTGTTTTGCGATGTGTTTGTTGGGATCTGATGAATTGTGGGTTTATGATCAGATTATTCATTGTAAGTAATCGAGATCCGAATTCTATTATGCATGATTGTTTTAGCTTCATATTTCTCTCTGATCTATCGGTTTGGTTTGGCTAACTAGATTGATTTATCTTCAGTGGGAGTGGTGCATTGTAATGGGTTCAATCTTGCGGTGCTCTATATCCCACTGACAAAAGGGACAACACACATATTTGTATTGTTCCATTAAGGATAGATGAAGGGATATGAAAATATTGCTTGTCTTAGTTTGTCTCGTGTCACCTTGCTCCAAGCATTACTCTGTTTGTTATGAACTTAATACGATAGATGCAGGCAAGAGCCGATTGATTGGTGGAGTAACAGTAGTAGATGCATAATCGTTTTGGTCTACTTGTATGGACGTGATGCCTATATACATGATCATTATCATGAAAACATGTCATAACTATGTGCAATGCTATCAATTGCCCAACAGTAATTTATTTACCCATCGTATGCTATTTTCAAGAGAGAAGCATCTAGGTAAAACTATGCCCCCTGGTCTACTTAAACATAAATACAAAAACCCTGAAAATACTTTTCTGAAATATATTTACTTTTATTTTATTTTCCTTTACATGATTTATCTCTATCAATATTTAATCCTTGCAATTAACAAGTTCAAGGGGCTTGACAACCCTCTTGCGCGTCCTGGGTGCAAGTATTTGGTTTTGTGTGTGTAGGTGCTGTCGAAGGGAGTTTGCTTGGTTCTCTTATTGGTTTGATATCCTTAGTTCTCACTAAGGGAAATACCTTATCTCTACTATGAGGAATCTCATATCCTCTTTGGGGAAAATTCCAACATAGCTCACAAGTAGCAGTACACCTACTGATTATTCAGAGTTGAGAGTTTTTGGTGGGACTACATAGGCACACGTCGATAATCGAAAGCTAGAGCCTAGATCTGTTAAGTGTGTGTTCATTGCTTATGGTTCACGAGTAAAAGTATATAGGTTATGGAATCCTAAAACTAAAAAGGTTTCATGAGCGTTAGTTGTTTTTATTGAAGTTGTTATGTATCATGACATCTTGTCTACAGAGTTTCATCTGATACTTTTGATGAAGTGGCACCAGGAGTTACTTTGCATGTGGAGCACCTTGATGCAGATATAAATGTAATTGTAGATAATGATGATTTTATCCAACGCTTAGGTTAATGATAATGTTGATGATGCTCCAGATACGCATGTTCATGATGATGTTGTTGTGCAACACTGACCCTTATTTTGCATCAACAAATTCAGTATTTAGTAGATGGAACGTGAAAGAGAACCATTAACAAACCTAAATGCCTAATTGAAGAGTGTGACATTGTTCATTATGCTTTCAGTTGTGCAGAATAGGTTGTGAACAATCATGACCTGTCCACATACACTAAAGTCGTTGTTTCTAGTGACCACAAGAAGTGGATTTCTGCTACATAGGAAGAGATGCAATCCCTTGAGAAAAATGGCACATGGGATGTTGTGTGATTGCCTAAATGAAACCATACCATTCACTGAAAATGGATCTTCAAGAAAAAGTAAGGGTTGAACCCGAGTGAGTTCATGAGGTTTAAGGCAAGGTTAATGGCCAAGGGCTTCCATGAGATACCACATATTGATATAATGATGTGTTATCTCCAGTTGTGAAGTATCCTTCCATTCATTTTCTTTTTTAATATTGCCATGGAGAACTAGAGGAGCAGATTTACATCGGTGAATTAGAATGTTTCATAATGCTAGGTAAGGAGAATTTTCTTTGCCAATTAAAGAGGTACCTATAAGGTTTGAAACTATCTCTAAAATAGTAGTATAATAGGCTTGATTCATTTTATGATAACACATGGATTTAAGATGTCTGAATATGATAGTTGCGATTTTATTAAATTCATTGATGGATCACCTATATACTCTCTGTTATGTGTTTATGACATGTTGATTTATTCTAGTGGAAAGAAAGAGATCATTACTAAGTCACAATTAAGTACTGAGTTTGATAAGAAGGATATTAGTTCTGCTAAGAGACTTCTAGGTATGGAGATTACGAGGGGCAAAAATTCTAGTATGTTATTTCTTAGTTATCAAAGTTACATTAAGAAACTTCTTCATTGTTTTAAGATGGATGATGCTAAGTAGGTAAGCGCTCCCTTTGCTGCTCATTTTATATAACCATATTCTCAATTTCCTAGTACATATGAATATTTTGAGTACATGTCAAGAGTTCCATCTTCTAGTGTCGTCAATTCTCTAATATATGCCATGGTGTGTCCTCGGCCTGATATGCCATTTGCAACGAGCTTCTTAATAGATACATGGCTAACCCTGGTAAAGAAGATTGGAAGGTTGTTTAGCAGATTTTTAGGTACCTTCATGTCTCTTCCAATACTTGTTTGAAATTCAGCATGACTTGTGAGGGACTACTTGGCTATGTCGATTCAGATTTTGCTTCTAGTGATTCGGAATAGAGGAGACCCCTTACAGGTTATTTGTTCACTATTGGTGGTTGTGTGTAAGTTGGAGGGCAATGTTGTAACAAGTAGTTGCCCACTATACCAATAAAGTAGAATACATGGTTATTCCAGAAGCATGTAATGAATTATTTTTTGTTGAAAGGTTTATAGGCTAGGCTTTGTGGAGATAATTCTTGCATTACTGCATTTTATATCTTCCAGAGTGCCAAATAGCTTACTAAGGATCAGATGTCCCATGAGAGGACAACGCAGATTGATGTCAAATACCATTATGTTTGAGGCACTGTTTATCAAGGTAAACCAAAAGTATGCAAGATTAATACTCATGATAATCTTGATCATATGTTGACAAAGCCAGTTCCTGTTGCAAAGTCTTAGTTTTTGCTCACACTTTGTTGGTATAGCTCATTAGCCCTAGTGCTTGTTTGGTGCCGAGAGTGCTTTCTCTGTTTTTCAGGGAAAAGGTTCACGTTCATGCTACAAGATGTAATTATTTGCAAGGTGGATTATGTTATGTTGTGAACCAAATTCTTGTATAAGTATAATGGTTAACTTCTAATGAGCGGAGTGGAGCGGAGGTTTTATAGGTCGATTATGCATCATGAATTCTTATTGATACATATACTATTCTTGTCCAATATTACTCATTATGATATAATTCTTATGCCTTTTCTCTCTGAATATGCAAGGTACATCACAAAGAGGAAAATCACTAGAAACTGGAATTCTGGACCTGAAAACCGAGGAAATGGTAGAAAATTCACTCGATTTCAAATGACCTGAAATTTCACGGAGATTTTTATGGAATATATAAGAATTATTAGGCCACAAATACACCAGAGGCGCCAATCTACTAGGCATGAGCCAACATGGCGCGACCACCCCCTAACTGTGCCATGTTGCGTCGTGGTGGCCCAGTAGGCCTCTCGACCCCCCTCTTCTCCTATATGGTGTGTTTTGAACTAGAAAAAACATAAGAATACCTTCGGGGTGAAGCACGGTCGTCTTTAGGCGGAAAACTGGACAGAGGACCTTTTGCTTTCCGTGAGAGAGATTCTGCCGGGGGAATTCCTCTATGGGTTGGGGAGATCGAAGCCATCATCATCACCAACACTTCCTCCTTCATGGGAGGACCAATCTTAATCAGCAGCTTCACCAGCACCATCTCATCTGCAACCCTCGTTCCTCTCTCGTATTCAATCTTTGTCTCAAAACCTCAGATTGGTACCTGTGGGTTACTAGTTGTGTTGATTACATCTCGTAGTTGATATTATGTTCTGATCCTTGATCACCATTATTATACCTCTCATCTTGAACATGTTGATGAGGTGTGAGTAGTTTATATTGTTCCTAAGAACATGGGAGAAGTCTTGTTATAAGTAATCATGTGAAGTTGGTATTAGTTTGATATTTTGATGATGTGTATGTTGTTGCTTCTCTTAGTGGTGTCATGTGAAGGTCGACTACACGATATTTCACCATGTTATGGGCCTAAGGGAAGGTATTTTGGAGTAACAAGTAGATGATGGTTGCGAGAGTGACAGAACTTAAACCCCAGTTTATGTGTTGCTTGATAAGGGGCTGATTTGGATCCATGTGTTTCATGCTATTGTTAGATTTAACTTAATTCTTCTTTCTTAGTTGCAGATGCTTGCGAGAGGGGGTAATTATAAGTGGTTTTCTTGTTCAAGTAAGAACAACACCTTAGCACTGATCCACCTACATATCAAATTATGAAAGTAACGAACACGAATCGACTCAACATGATGAACATGACTAGACAGTAATTCCCTTGTGTCCTCGGCAGCATTTCTTTTATATAAGAGTACTTTATGACCGGTCCTTTTATATAAAAGGATTGGGCTACTTTGCTACGCACTTGCTACTATTGTTACTTCTCACTTGTTACGAAGTATCTTGCTACAAAACTATCTATCACTGTTACTTACAACACTTGCACAGAATACCTTGCTGAAAACCGCTTGTCATTTACTTTTTCTTCTTACTTATCGAAAAGACTATGATTGATCCCATATACTTGTGGGTCATCAAGGTTCATCGCCAAGAGGCTTCGGCTGGAGAGAAGCACAGCGAAGTCTGACTGCGGATATATGTAAGTATAGATTTAGGGTCTATGGATAATTACTGCTCTAGGTTACCGTTGTTACATATACATCTTGTAAGCCGCCACACAAGGTAATTTGATCAGTTCTAATCTCCAAAGTTTGTAATCTCTCCCGACATAGTGAACATTTGTTGGTTGACGCACGTGGTTTTCCCCCCTTCATG
Source organism: Hordeum marinum (assembly GCA_022496015.1). NCBI lineage: Eukaryota > Viridiplantae > Streptophyta > Magnoliopsida > Poales > Poaceae > Hordeum > Hordeum marinum. Next base: position 454,690,978 of record CM039678.1, read on the forward strand.
TTGGAGAGATTTTCACGTAAAATCTTTGTGTCCCCTTGATTTCATTCTTTGTCGTTTTGATGGGGTGTTGTATCTATGATGAGTTCAAAATGTATGATCATTTTAATTGTTATTTTGTGCCTACACAATAGGCTTTGTGGAATTTTACTGCGTTCACGTGTTGATTTTTGTCGGTTTTTATCACAAAACGCCCTTTCGAATAAATTAAGCTCTTTTGAAGGATTCCGAGGAAATAATGGTGACATCATGTTATTCAATGAGATACTCCCTCCCTTCCTTTATATAAGGTGTATTTGTTTTTGCAGAAGTCAAATGAGGCCATGTTTGACCGAGTTTTTAGAAAAATATATCGAGATCCACGATACAAAATTTAGATCATTTGATTCATCATGAAAAGTAGTTTCATATTTTACCTATTTGGTATTGTAGGTGTTGTTATTTTATTGTATAATCTTGGTCAAACATTCAAATGGTTGACTTGCACGGAAAACAATACACCCTATATTTTGGAACAGAGGGAGTAATTAACTACCATAAAAAGAACAAAGCAAAGGGATATAGAAGGAGGTCTTGCGGCTGGTCCAGAGCACAAGTTTTCCTAGCATACGAGCGCACACGCTCGTATGCGCGGTCGTATGGCGTTCCACCGCTGCCCCCTCATCCACTACTTCTACCTTGTGAAGTCATATCGGGGATCAAAAGATAAGAGCCTCGAGAAACACATCTAGAAGTGATAACCCTAGTTTCGGAAAGGGAAATTGACCCAAGGACTTCACTGTTGTAACACTGCATGACGGATCCATAATCATCATCATCATCGTCATCCCCATCCATTTATCATACAATAGTTGGACTGGATTCAATATTGTGTTACTTGTGTGGGATCTCCATGTTCATCATAATATGTCTCACACTAGTGCAGCCACGTGCTATACTAACGGTTTTAAACTATTAACTTGCCTGTGTGGGTGATAAGGGGGCCTATCCCACCCGACACAAATAAATCATCAGCGATGCCTCCGTCCGCTCACACACGCTAGGCAAAAATAAAGCATGTGTGATTGAGAGGGTGATACGTCTCCAACATATCTAATTTTTTGATTGTCCCGTGCTATAATATTATCATTCTAGGATACCTTTTGGGAATTTATTTTCCAATTCATATTATTTTTTAGCACTAACCTATTAACCCAGTGCCAAGTGCTAGTTGTTATTTTCTACATATATTTTGGCTTTTTAGGTTTACAGTACCAAACAGAGTCCAAATACCATGAAACTTTTTGATGATTTTTTTGGGACCAAAAGAAGATCTGGAAGTTTTGGGAGAAGGCCCGGGAGCACACGAGGTCCCCACAAGCCAAAATGGTGCGCCTAGGGGGACACCTTGTTAGCTTGTGGCCCCTTCTGGCTCTCCCGACATCGTACTATGGCTTATAAATTCTCATATATTCCAAAATCCCTAGGGAGACTCCTGAAACACTTTTGCCGCCGCCACAAGTCTCGGTTCCACCGTGTGCCCATCTGGAACCCTGTTCTGGTGCCTTGCTGGAGGGGGGATCGATCATGGAGGGCCTCTACATCAACCTTGCTGCTCCCATGGTGATGTGTGAGTGACATGTCTCCAACATTTCTGTAATTTTTATTGTTCCGTGCTACTATATTATCATTGTAGATACTCTTTGGGTGTCTATTTACCAATTAATATTATTTTTGAGCAATAACCTATTAACCCACTACCCAGTGCCAGTTGGTGTTTTCTGCATGTTTTTGGCTTTTCAGGTTTACAGAACCAAACGAAGTCCAAATGCCCTGAAACTTTAATTTGAGTTTTCTAGACCGAAAGAAGACATGGAATCTTCGGGAGGAGATGAGAGGCCTCACGAGGGAGGCATGAGCCAACATGGCGCGCCCAGGGCATGGGCCGCGCCTTGTTGCCTCGTGCCCCCTTGAGCGCCTCTTGGTGCCCCTTTCTGGGCTATAAATTCTCATTAACCCCCAATACCCTAGAGAGACTCCCAAAACACTTTTCTGCCGCCACAAGTCTCTGTTCTGCCATGTGCCCATCTGGAGCCCTGTTTCGGTGCCCTGCCGGAGGGGGGATCGATTGATAACGGAGGGTCTCTACATCAACCTTGCTACTCCCATGGTGATGTGTGAGTAGTTCCCGCAAACCTATGGTTCCAGAGTTAGTACGTAGATGTCTCTCACTCTCTATCCCCCCTCTCTCGATATTCAATACAATGATCATCACATCTTTGCTTTGATCTATCCGTTGTAATCCGATTGTGCGATGCATTTGTTGGGATCCAATGAATTATGGGCTTATGTTCAGATTATTCATGAAAAATATTTGAGTCTTCTCTAAAATCTATTATGATTCTTATGTGAATGATCATCATATATTCTTAAATATTTCTGGTCTATTGGTTTTCTTTGGCGAAGTAGATTGATCTATCGTCACTGAGAGGGGTGCGTTGTAGTGGGTTCAATCTAACGGGTTTCTATATCCCAGTGACAGAAGGGGACAAGATACATCTTTGTATTCTTTCCGCTAAGGATAAAACGACGAGGTTAGTTCATATTAATTGAATTCTGTTTGTCTACATTGTGTCATTGTTCGCCAATCATTACCTTTTTTTACTTAGTACTCTATATGCATGTTGGATAGCGGTCGATGGGTGGAGTAATAGCAATAGGTGTAGGCAGGATTTGTCCTATTTGCTTATGGAAGTGATTCCTATATACACATGATCATTGTCGTGAATATGACTTAACTATGTGCTTTTATACCCATTGCCCAACAGTAGTTTGTCTACCCACCGTATGCTTACTTACATGAGAGATGCCACTAGGGAAAACTATGTCCCCCCGGGTCTATTCACTCGCAAGGTTACAAATGCTACAATACCTTGCTTCCATTTATTCACTTTCTATTTATTTTGCAATTTATAATTATCTACTACCAACCACACTACTTACAAGCTTGCAAATAACGAGTCTAGGGGGATTGACAAACCTCTTGGCCGCGTTGGGTGCAAGTGTTTGCTCTTTTGTGTGTAGTCGCTGAAGACGGGGGTTAGTTGTTACTCCTATTGGTTAGATAAACCTTGGTTCTCTACTGAGGAAATACTTACCTATATTATGCTGGATCACCTGTTCCTCTTCACGGAAAAGCTAATGCATATCACAAGTATGAGTGAGTAGTTCACCACAGACCTACGGATCCGTAGTTAGTACCTACATGGCTATATCTCTCTCTATATCCTTCAATGCAAAGTTCATCACATCTTCATGATGATCTATTAGATGTAATCACTTTTTGTGGTGCGTTTGTTGGGATTCGATGAACTGTCTGTTTATGTTCAGATTGTTCATGAGATTATGTTGAGTTCCTTGTTGGTCCTTTTATATATATGCATGATTATATGATAGCATCATAATTCTCTTCGATATCTTGATATAGTTTAGCCAACTAGATTGCTTTATCTTCAGCGGGAGGGGTGCGTTGTAGTGGGTTCAATCTTGCGATGCTCAATCCCAGCCACAGAAAGGGACATGACATGTATTTGTATTCCTACCACTAAGGATAGAATGATGGGGTTCATTCATATTAATTGTATTTACTTTGTCTACATCATGTCGTTGTTCTCCAAGCACTAATCCGTTTTACTTAATACTCCCTCCATTTTTATTTACTCTGCATATTAGAGTTGACTGAAGTCAAACTTCGTAAAGTTTGACCAAGTTTATAGAAAAGAATATAAATAGTTATCGTAAAAAATCTGTATGATGTGAAAGTACATTTAATAAAGAATCTAATGGTATTGACCTGTTACTGTATATGTTAATATTTTTTCCTATAAACTTGGTCAAAATTTATAAAGCTTGACTTTAACCAAAGCTAATATGCAGAGTAAATAAAAACTGAGTGAGTATTCTAGATGCATGCTGGATAGCAGTTGATTGGTGGAGTAATAGTAGTAGATGCATGCCAGAGTCGCTCCTTGCATATAGACGTGATGCCTATATGTAATGATCATTGCCATGAATAAATATTGCATAACTATGTGCTTTTTTATCAATTGCCCAACAATAATTTGTTTACCCATTGTATGCCTTCTACACGAGAGACGTCTCTAGGGAAAACTATGGCCCTCAGGTCTATTCACATATATATTTACAATAATTCTCAACACCTTGCTGACATATATTTGTTACCTTTTTATTTTGCAATTGACAATTGTCAACTATCATCTACACTACCCATTTACTTGCAAATAATGAGTTCAAGGGGATTGACAACCCTCTTGCCCGTGTTCAGTGCGAGTGTCTGCTCTTTTGCGTGTAGGCGCTGAAGACAGAAAGTTGTGTGATCCTTCTATTGGTTCTATAACCTTGGTTCTCACTAATAGAAATACTTATATATACCGTGCTGTATCACCCCCTCCTCTCCGAGGGAAAACCCAACGCAGATCGTAAGTATGAGGAAGGATTTCTGGCGCCGTTGCCAAGTAGTATCATCAACTTAATATCAAGTACCTCCGTAGAAATTACCATTCACTTGTTATACTTTTTTATTTTTTGTTATATTTTTCTTGCTATAAAAAATAAAAAATAAAAAAATATTTATCTTTGCTAGTTTACTTGTTTCGTTTGCTTGAAGTTGCTATCATGTGTGAATTTGACAAATTCATTGTTGGAAGTGCTAGTGAATATAGTGCTAGTGACTTGGATGAGGAAAGACCAAATTTATTGATTCCACTCGTGATCCTACTAAAAGTCAAGTTCCTCATAATGATATTCACAAGGTTCTAAAATACAAAATCTATCACGTGGGTAGTGGGAACATTATTGGAAAACATGTTATTCAAGAATTTTTTGAGTACTCGGTAGCTTCCCCTCTTATTTAAGGATGCATACTCAATGAAACAAATTGTTATGTGGATGCTATACCATGTGTATATTTAAGTTAGAAAGAAAGTTTGTACATCTTCATCCTATGCTTCAGAAGATATTTTTGGGACTTCCTAGCATACATGATCCTGCGATTGAGAGAAATGCTATTAATATCCTTATCCATGAATTTGATTATATAGTGCGGGAAGCCAGAGATATTTTTCCTTTCTATGGAATAAAATCTGAACATCCTCCCATAGAAGTGATCCTTCGTAATAAATATGCTATGCGTAGGCTAGAATCTAATAACTATCAAGGTTTTAGTGAGATTATGAGGAGGAAGGTTCCTCCTGAAGAATTAATGAATGATTTATGACTTAAAACTTGTGAAAATTTTGAACGGAATTCTAAAGGAATTAATGAAGGTTTTAGTAACGGTTGGCATGAATATACCATTTTGGAACCTATTAATTATGAAATTCATGTCCTATATATATGATGCCCCTATGATGATGATGATGCTAGTAATGATGTCAAAAATATTAAGAACCTCTTTGAACCTTTGGGCTCACCAATGAGATTTGACAAAGGTTATGTATTAAGTGATATTTTGGAAATGCTAGTGCTAAAGGACATGAAAGGGTCCAACACTTGATAATATGCATTATGCCTAGTTAGGGGCGTAAAACAATAGCGATAGTTGCAAGGCAACCCAATAGTTATCTTATTTTTCTTGTTCTACTTTATGTTTGTGTGAGATAACATGACTATTGATACTGTAATGATTGTACTTTTATGTTTAAATTAGTGTTTGTGCCAAGTAAAGCCTTTGGGATGACTTGAATGAGAAGTTTAATTGATACGGTGCAAAAAACAGGAATTTGGAGTCCAGTGCAGAATTTCTCTGATTTCACTGACACATATTTTTTTATCTTAATTTCTTACATAGTATTTCTATACAAATTCCTCAGGCTGTCCTAATTTTTCAGAATTTTTGGAGATACAGAAATATGGTGTCTTTGCGGATCACTACAAACTGTTCTCTTTTAGATAGATCCTGTTTTTGCTTGCATAGTTTGCTTATTTTGATGATGCTATGGATTGTATAGGGGGGGGGGTATAATCCATGGATAATTTAGAATACAGTACCTTATGAAATAGTAAAATATGAATCAATTTATAATAGTACCTAATGTTTATGGTTCACCTATCCTACTAACGGATCTCATGAGTTTTCTGTTGAGTTTTGTGTCCTGAAGTTTTCAAGTTTTGGGTGTTATCACGATGGTTGAAGGAATAAGGAGAGGCAAGAAATTAAGCTTGGGGATCCCCATGGCACACCAAGTCAAATTCTAGGAAGACTCAAGCGTCTAAGCTTGGGCATGCCCCGGAAGGCATCCCCTCTTTCATCTCAATCCATATGTATGCCACTTGGAGCTATATTTTTATTCATCACACGACATGAGTTTTGTTTGGAGTGTCATTTGCTTTAGTTTGTTTCTATTTTAGTATTTCCACAATCATTGCTTTATGGACTCACCAACTTGAGAGAGACTGATAACCCACAAGTGTAGGGGGTCTTTTGTAGCCTTTTTCGATAAGTAAAAGTGTCAAACCCAACGAGGATGTAAAGGTAGAATTATTATTCTCTCAAGTTCAATCAACCACCGATACAACTCTAGGCACGGTAACGCTTACTTTAACTAGAACAAGTATGAACCTACTTTGCGACAAAGAAACTAGAAGTACTTAGTAAGTGTAAAGATAGTTTTGCAAGTTAATAAAGATAATGGAAATAAAATTTAGGTGTTGTTTTAATAAAAGAACAATAAAAGTAAATATTTTAGTGCAAAGATTTTTGTGTAACGCAAGAGAAAGATTTGTCCCTAGGCAATCGATACCTAGACCGGTATCATTGTTGCAATTTTATATGAGGGAGAGGGATACTCTAACATACTTTCCATACTTGGATCATATGCACGTATGTTCGAATTCTAGCAAGAATCCACAACTACTAGAAATCCATTAAGGTAAACCAGACCATAGCATTACCATATCAAGTCCCCTTTATCCCATACGTAAACAATCTCCCTACTTGGGTGTAAGTTTCTGTCACTCTCGCAGATGACCCACAAGTATACGGATTGATACGTCTCCGTCGTATCTATCATTTTTGATTTTTTCATGCTAATATTCTACAACTTTCATATACTTTTGGCAACCTTTTATACTATTTTTCAGACTCACATATTGATCCAATGCCCAGTGCCAGTTCCTGTTTGTTGCATGTTTTTTGTTTCTCAGAAAATCCATATCAAACGACGTCCAAACGAGATAAAAACTTACGGATTTTTTTGGAATATATGTGAATTTTGGGAAAAAGAATCAACGCGAGATGATGCCCGAGGTGACCACAAGCCAGGGGGTGCGACCTACCCCCCTAGCCGCGCCCTGGGCCCTTGTGGTCACCCCATGTGGAGGTTGGTGCCCTTCTTTTGCCGCCAGAAAGCTAATATCCAGATAAAAATCCCTTCAAAATTTCAGCCCGATTAGAGTTACGGATCTAAGGATATTTAAGAAACGGTGAAAGGCCAGAATCTGGAAGCGCAGAAACAGAAGGAAATAGAGAGAGAGAGAGAGATCCAATCTTGGAGGGGCTCTCGCCCCTCTGCCGCCATGGAGGCCATGGACCAGAGGGGAAACCCTTCTCCCATCTAGGGGGAATGTCAATGAAGAAGAAGACAAAGGGGGGCTCTCCCCCTCTCTCTCGGTGGCGCCGGAACACCGCCGGGGCCATCATCGTGACGGCGATCTACTCCAAAAACTCCGTCATCTTCACCAACACCTCCATCACCTTCCCCCATATATCTATAGCGGTCCACTCTCCCGTAACTTGTTGTACCCTCTATTTGAACATGATGCTTTATGCTTCATATTATTATCCAATGATGTGTTGCCATCCTATTATGTCTGAGTAGATTTTTTTTGTCCTATGGGTTGATTGGTGATCATGATTGGTTTGAGTTGCATGTTTTATTATTGGTGCTGTCCTATGATGCTCTCCGTATCGCGCAAGCATGGGGGATCCTCGCTATAGGGTGTTGCAATGTGTTCATGATTTGCCTATGGTGGGTTGTTTGAGTGACAGAAGCATAAACCCGAGTAGGTGGGTTGTTGCATATGGGAGTAAAGTGGACTTGATACCTTATAATGCTATGGTTGGATTTTACCTTAATGATCTTTAGTAGTTGCGGATGCTTGCTAGAGTTCCAATCATAAGTACATATGATCCAAGTGGATAAAGTATGTTAGCTTATGCCTCTCCTATTGGGGAACGTCGCATGGGAAACAAAATTTTTCCTACGTTCACGCAGGACCTATCCATGGTGGTGAGCATCTACAGGAGGGAGAGTGGATCTACATACCCTTGTAGATCGCTAATCGGGAAGCGTTAAGAAACGCGGTTGGTATAGTCGAACGTCTTCACGATCCAAATCGCCGAGCGTCCCGTGATCTCATCATGATCCGTCTCGCGATGCAATCATGATCCGTCCCACGAACTGACCATGATCCGTCCCGCAAACTCATCACGATCCGTCTCGCGATCTTGATCACGACCCTTCCGATCTAGTGCCGAACGGACGACACCTCCACGTTCAGCACACGTACAACTTGATGATGATCTCCGCATTCTTGATCCCGCAAGAGGGAGCGGAGAGGTAGAAGAGTTCTCTGGCAGCATGACAGCGCTCCGGCGATGGTGGTGGAGCTATTCCGGTAGGGCTTCGCCTAAGCACTACAAAAATCTGATCTAGAGGAGAAACTATGCACTGGAGGAACGGGCAGCACGTGGCTGGAAATTCTGTGCCAAAATCCTAAAATCCTCTAATATATATAGGAGGAGAGGAGGAGGAGGCTTGTCTTCCAAAGAGGCAGCCCTTGGGTCGGCCGAACTAAGGAGGATTGGAGGATTCCTCCTCCAATCCTAGTAGGACTAGGACTCCTCCTTATTTTTGCCTTTTTTGCCTTTTCCACCTTTTTTCTCTTTGGGATTTTCTTCCCAGACGCATGGGCCTTGTGTGGGACTTCCACCAGACCACAAAAGGCTGGTATTTACTCTCCCACAGCCCATGAAGCCTCTTGGGTCGAAATACCCCTCCCGGTGGTCTCCTGGTACACTACCGGCACTCCCGATACATTACCGATTAGCCCGAAACTTCTCCGGCGACCAAAATGGGACTTCCTATATATCAATATTTACCTCCAGACCATTACAGAGCTCCTCGTGACGTCCAAGATCTCATCAGGGACTCCGAACAACCTTCGGTCACCACCATACATAACTGTATACTACCGAAACGTCACCAAACCTTAAGTGTGCAGACCTTGCCGGTTCGAGAACTATGTAGACATGACCGAGACACCTCTACGGCAATGACCAATAGCAGGACCTGGATGTCCAGATTGGTTCCTACATATTCTACGAAGACCTTTATCGGTCGAACCTCTATGTCAAGGATTCATTTAATCCCGTATGATGTTCCCTTTGTTCTTCGGTATGTTACTTGCCCGAGATTCGATCGTTGGTATCTCCATACCTAGTTCAACCTCGTTACCGGCAAGTCTCTTTACTCGTTCCGTAATACAAGATCCCATGACTAAAATTTAGTCACATTGCTTGCAAGGCTTATTGTGATGTTGTATTACCGAGTGGGCCTTGAGATACCTCTCCGTCACACGGAGTAACAAATCCCAGTCTTGATCCATGCCAACCCAACAGACACCCTCGGAGATACCTGTAGAGTACCTTTATAGTCACCCAGTTATGTTGCGATGTTTGATACACACAAGGGACTCCTCCGGTGTCAGTGAGTTTCATGATCTCATGGTCATAGGAACAGATACTTGACATGCAGAAAACAATAGCATTAAACTAACACGATCATATGCTACGTTTGTAGTTTGGGTCTTGTCCATCCCATAATTCTCCTAATGGTGTGATCCCGTTATCAAATGACATCACATGTCAATGGCTAGGAAACCTAAACCATCTTTGATCAACGAGCTAGTCTATTAGAGGCATACTAGGGACATGGTTTTGTCTATGTATCCACACATCCATCTAAGTCTCCGATCAATACAATTATATCATGGATAATAAACGATTATCATGAACAAAGAAATATGATAATAACTAATTTATTATTGCCTCTAGGGCATATTTCCAACAGTCTCCCACTTGCACTAGAGTCAATAATCTAGTTCACATCACCATGTGATTCACATTTTTATGAATCTAACACCCAATGAGTTCTGGGGCTCGATCATGCTTTGCATGTGAGAGAGGTCTTATAGTGAATGGGTCTGCGACATTCAGATCCATGTGTAATTTGCAAATTTCTATGTCAAACCTTAAACACTGCTACCACACTCCACTTGGTACTATTCCAAATGGCTGCTCCACTATACGTATCGAGATTGCTACTACGAGTCACCCGGATTGGTGTTAAAGCTTGCATCGACGTGACTCTTTACGATGAACTCTTTATCACCTCCATAATCGAGAAACATCTCCTTAGTCTTTTAGTTACTAAGGATAATCTTGACCGCTGTCCACTGCTCCATTCCAGGATCACCTTGAAACCTTCCGGCCATACTTATGGCAAGGCTGACACCGGGTCTTGTGCACAGCATTGCATACATGATAGAGCCTATGGCTGAAGCATAGGGGATGACACTCATCTTTTCTCTATCTTCTGCAGTCACTGGGCATTGAGTCTTACTCAACTTCATACCTTACAAATCAGGCGAGAACTCTTTCTCTGACTGATCCATTTTGAACTCTTTCAAAATCTTGTCAAGGTATGCACTCATTGAAAGTCTCATCAAGTATCTTGATCTATCTCTATAGATCTTGATGCTCAACAATTAGGTAGCTTTATCCAGGTCTTCCTTTGAAAAACTCTTTTCATACAACCCTTTATGCTTTCGAGAAATTCTATATCATTTGTGATCAACAATATGTCAACCACATATGCTTATCAGAAAATCTACAGTGCTCCCACTCACTTTATTGCGAATACAAGTTTCTCGTAAACTTTGTATAGACTCAAAAACTTTAATCACCTCATCAAAGTGTATATTCCAACTCCGAGATGCTTGCTTCAGTTCATAGAAGGATCACTGAAGCTTGCACACCTTTTAGCATCCTTAAGACTGACAAAACCTTGTGGTTGTATCACATACAACCTTTCCTCAAGGAAGGAAACGATGTTTTTGCATCCATGTGCCAGATTTCGTAATTGAAAAATGTAGCAACTGCTCACATAATTCTAACAGACTTTAGCATCGCTATGAGTGAGAAAGTCTCATCGCAGTCAACTCCTTGAATTTGCCGGAAACTTCTTTGTGACAAGTTGAGCTTTATAAATGGCGACATTCACCGTCAGTGTCTGTCTTCATTTTAAAGATCCATTTGTACTCAATGACCTGCCGTCCAACGAGCAAGTCTACCAAAGTCTATACTTGGTTTTCATATACGGATCCTTTCTCGGATTTCATGGCCTCTAACCATTTATTGGAGTCCAGGCCCATCATCGCTTCTCCACAGCTCGTAGGTTCATTGTTGTCCAACAACATGACCTCCAAGACAGGGTTGTCGTACCGCTCAGGAGCAGTACACAACCTTGTCGACCTATGAGGTTCGATAGTAACTTGATTCGAAGCTTCATGATCATCATCATTTACTTCCTCTTCAACTGACGTTGGTTCCATAGAAACATCTTTCTGCGGTACGCTACTCTCTGGTTGAAACAAAGGTTCAACAACCTCATGAAGTTCTATCTTCCTCCCACTCAATTCTTTCGAGAGAAACTTTTTCTCGAGAAAGGACCCGTTTTAGCAACAAACACTTTATGCTTGGATCTGAGATAGAAGGTTCACCCAACTGTTCTTAGGGTATTCTACGAAGATGCATTTGTTCGCTTTGGGTTCGAGCTCATTAGGTTAAAACATTTTCTACACAAGCATCGCAGCCCCAAACATCAAGAAATGACATCTTAGGTTTCTATCAAACCATAATTCACATGGTGTCATCTCAACAGATTTAGATGGTGCCCTATTTAAAGTGAATGTAGTTGTCTCTAATGCACAACCGCAAAATTATAGTAGCAAAACGAGAAGAGACATCATAACATGCACCATATCCAATAGAGCACGACTATGACGTTCAGACATACCATCACACTATGGTGTTCCAGGTGGCGTGTGTTGTCAAACAACTTTCACATTGTCTAAAGTTGTATGCCAAACTCGTAACTCAGATATTCACCTCCACGATCATATCGCAGATATTTTTATCTTCTTGTCACGATGATCTTAAACTTCACTCTGAATTTGCTTGAACTTTTCAAACGATTCAGACTTGTGTTTCATTAAGTAAACATACACTATATCTAGTCAAATCATTAGTGAAGGTAAGAAAATAACGATATCCACCGCACGCCACAAGACTCATTGGATTGCATACATCAACATGTATCATTTCCAATAAATCACTTGCCCGCTCCGTCAAACCAAAAAACGAGGTCCTTAGTCATCTTTGACCAAGAGGCATGGTTCACATGTCTCAACCGATTCGAAATCGAATGAGTCCAAAGATCCATCAACATGGAGTTTCTTGATGCGTTTTATACCAATATGACATTTAGCGGCAGTGCCACAAGTATGTGGTACTATCATTATTAACTTTGCATTATTGGCATCAATGTTATGAACATGTGTATTACTATGATCAAGATTCAACAAACCATTCTCACTGGGTGCATGACCATTGAAGGTATTCTTCATGTAAACAGAATAACCATTATTCACTAACTTAAATGAATAACCGTGTTGCAATAAACACGATCTAATCACGTTCATGCTCAACGCAAAACACCAAATAACATTTATTTAGGTTTGTCACTAATCCCGAAGGTAGAGAGAGCGTGCGATGTCGATCACATAAACCTTGGAAACACTTTCAACACACATCGTCACCTCACCCTTAGCTAGTTCTCCGTTTATTCCATAGCTTTTATTTCGAGTTACTAACATTTAGCAACCGAACCGGTATCCAATACCCAGGTGCTACTAGGAGTACTAGCAAGGTACACATCAATAACACGTATATCAAATATACTTCTGTTGACGTTGCCAGCCTTCTTATGTACCAAGTATCTAGGGTTGTTCCGCTTCAGCGATCGTTCTCCTCATAATCGAAGCACTTAGTCTCGGGTTTGAGTTCAACTTTGGGTTGCTTCACTGGAGCAGCAACTGACTTGCCATACATGAAGTTTCCCTCCTTGCCCTTGCCCTTCTCGAAACTAGTGGTTTTACTAACCATCAACACTTGATGCTCCTTCTTGATTTCTACCTTCGCGGTGTCAAACATCGCGAACAGCTCAGGGATCATTATTTCTATACCTAACATTTTATAGTTCATCACCAAGTTCTAGTAGCTTAGTGATAGTGACTTGGAGAACTATATCAATCACTATCTTATCTAGAAGATCAACTCCCACTCGATTCAACCGATTGTAGCACCCAGAAAATCTGAGCACATGCTCAACGATTGAGCTATTCTCCTTCATTTTGCAGGTAAAGAATCTTGTTGGAGATCTCATATCTCGCAACATGGGCATGAGCCTAAGATCCTAATTATAGCTCTTAGAACATCTCATATGTTCTATGACGTTCAAAACGTTTCGGAGCATCAATTCTAAGCCGTAATGGATGATGCACTAAACTATCAAGTAGTCATCAGAACGTGCCTGTCAGATGTTCACAACATCTACAAAGGACGCTAGAGGGGTTGGCGCACCGAGCGGTGCATTAAGGACATAAGCCTTCTGTGCAACAATGAGGACAATCCTCAGATCACGGACCCAGTCCGCAATATTGCTACCAACATCTTTCAACTCTATTTCTCTAGGAACATATAAAAATTCAAGGGAGCTACAACGCGAGCAAGTAATCTACAACATAGTTTGCACAGACACTATTGACTATGTTCATGATAATGAGTTCAATTAATCATATTACTTAAGAACTCCCACTCAAATTGACATCCCTCCGGTCATTCGAGTGATACATGATCCAAATTCACCAACTCAAGTCCGATCATCACGTGAGTTGAGGTGGTTTCAATGGTGAATATCATCATGTTGATCATATCTACTATATGACTCATGTTCGACCTTTCAGTCTCTTGTGTTCCGAGGCCATGTCTGTACATGCTAGGCTCGTGAAGTTTAACCTGAGTGTTCTGCATGTGCAACACTGGCTTGCACCCGTTGTATGTTAACATAGAGTCTATCACACCCGATCATCACGTGGTGTCTCGACATGAAGAACTTTCACAACGGTGCACACTCAGGAGAACACAATTTATCTTGAAATTAAGTGAGGGATCACCTTATAATGCTACCGTCATCCTAAGAAAAACAAGGTGCACAAAAGGATTAACATCACATGCAAATCATAAGTGACATGATATGGCCATGAACTTGTGCTTTTGATCTCCATCATGAAAGCACCGGCATGATCTCCATCGTCACCGGCATGACACCATGATCTCCATCATCTTGATCTCCATCAACATGTCGCCATAGGGGTGGTCGCGCCCACCATGCTTCTACTACTATTGCTACCATTTAGCGATAAAGTAAAGCATTACATTGCGCTTAATGTTTGACACGCAGGTCATACAATAATTAAAGACAACCCTATGGCTCCTGCCGGTTGGCGTACTCATCGACATGCAAGTCGTGATATTCTATACAACACATGATCATCTCATACATCACATATATCACATCATGTAATTGGCCATATCACATCACAACATACCCTGCAAAAACCAGTTAGATGTCCTCTAATTGTTGTTGCATGTTTTACGTGGTTCCTACGGGTATCTAGCAAGAACAATACTCACCTACGCATAAACCACAACGGTGATACACTAGTTGCTTTTCAACCTTCTCAAGGACCGCCTTTGTCGAATCCGATCCAACTAAAGTGAGAGAAACTAGCACCCGCAAGCCATCTATGCAACAAGTTGAGTTTGAGGGATCCGGTCTCTCATAAGCGTACAAGTAATGTTGGTCCGGGCCGCTTCATCTCACAATACCGCTGAACCAAAACACGACCAAGGGAGGAAGCAATCTAGGCATTAATGCCCACAAACTCTTTGTGTTCTACTCGAGATCTCATCTACACATAGACCTAGCTCATGATGCCACTATTGGGGAACGTCACATGGGAAACAAAAATTTTCCTACGTTCACGCAAGACCTATCCTTGGTGATGAGCATCTATGAGAGGGAGATTGGATCTACATACCCTTGTAGATCGCTAAGCGGGAAGCGTTAAGAAACGCGGTTGGTGTAGTTGAACGTCTTCGTGATCCAAATTGCCGAGCGTCCCGCGATCTCATCATGATTCGTCCTGCGATCCAATCACGATCCGTCCCACGAACTCATCACGATCCATCCCGCGAACTCATCACGATCCGTCTCGTGATCTTGATCATGGCCCTTCCGATCTAGCGCCGAACAGACGACACCTCCGCGTTCAGCACACGTACAGCTTGAAGATGATCTCCGCCTTCTTGGTCCACCAAGAGGCAGCGGAGAGGTAGAAGAGTTCTCCAGCAGCGTGACGGCGCTCCGGCGATGGTGGTGGAGCTATTTCGGCAGGGCTTCGCTTAAGCACTGGAGAAATCCGATCTAGAGGAGAAACTATGCACTGGAGGAACGGGCATCACGTGGCTGAAAATTCTGTGCCAAAACCCTAAAATCCTCTAGTATATATAGGAGGAGAGGAGGAGGAGGCTTGGCTTCCAAAGAGCTAACCCTTGGGTCGGCCGAACCAAGGAGGATTGGAGGATTCCTCCTCCAATCCTAGTAGGACTAGGACTCCTCCTTATTTTTGCTTTTTTGCCTTTTTCCACCTTTTTCTCTTTGGGCTTTTCTTCCCAGATGCATGGGCCTTTTGTGGGACTTCCACTAGCCCACAAAAGGCTGGTATTTACTCTCCCACAGCCCATGAATCCTCTTGGGTCGAAATATCCCTCCCGGTGGTCTCCCGATACACTCCCGTCACTCCCGGTACATTACCGATTAGCCTGAAACTTTTCCGGCAACCAAAATGGGACTTCCTATATATCAATATTTACCTCCGGACCATTCTGGAGGTCCTCGTGACGTCCGGGATCTCATCCGGGACTCTGAACAACCTTCGGTCACCACCATACATAAATCTATACTACCGAAACGTCGCCAAACCTTAAGTGTGCAGACCCTGCCGGTTCGAGAACTAGGACATGATCGAGACACCTCTATGGTCAATAACCAATAGCGGGACCTGGATGTCGATATTGGTTCCTACATATTCTACGAAGATCTTTATCGGTCGAACCTCTATGTCAAGGATTCATTTAATCCCGTATGATGTTCCCTTTGTTCTTCGGTATGTTACTTGCCCGAGATTCGATCGTCGGTATCTCCATACCTAGTTCAACCTCGTTACCGGCAAGTCTCTTTACTCGTTCTGTAATACAGGATCCTGTGACTAACATTTCGTCACATTGCTTGCAAGGCTTATTGTGATGTTGTATTACCGAGTGGGCCTTGAGATACGTCTCCGTCACACGGAGTAACAAATCCCAGTCTTGATCCATGCCAACCCAACAGACACCCTCGGAGATACCTGTAGAGTAACTTTATAGTCACCCATTTATGTTACGAAGTTTGATAAACACAAGGCACTCCTCCGGTGTCAGTGAGTTTCATGATCTCATGGTCATAGTAACAAATACTTGACATGCAGAAAACAATAGCATTAAATTGACACGATCATATGCTACGTTTGTAGTTTGGGTCTTGTCCATCCCATCATTCTCATGATGATGTGATCCCGTTATCAAATTACATCACATATCAATGGCTAGGAAACCTTAACCATCTTTGATCAATGAGCTAGTCTATTAGAGGCATACTAGGGACATGGTTTTGTCTATGTATCCATACATGCATCTAAGTCTCTGATCAATACAATTATAGCATGGATAATAAACGATTACCATGAACAAAGAAATATGATAATAACTAATTTGTTATTGCCTCTAGGGCATATTTCCAACATCTCCCTCATATAAAATTGCAATAATGATCACCGGTCTAGTTAACGATTGCCTGTGGACAATTGCGCAATTCCTACCACCACTTTTCCATACTTGTTAAACTAACTTAATTTTTACTTTATCTTATAAGCTCCTAGTTTTTATTTATGTGCTCTTTATTATCTTCCAAGCCTATCCCGTTACACCTAAAAAGTACTTCTAGTTTCATACTTGTTCTAGGTAAAGCGAACGTTAAGCGTGCGTAGAGTTGTATCGGTGGTCGGTAGAACTTAAGGGAATTTTTGTTCTACCTTTATCTCCTCGTTGGGTTCGACACTCTTACTTATTGAGAAAAGCTACAATTGATCCCCTATATTTGTGGGTTATCAAGACCTTTTTCTGGCGCCGTTGCTGGGGAGGAATAGCGTGGGGTGAATATTCTTGTGTGTGCTTGCTTGGTTTATTACTAAGTGTTTTTTATTTTTCTGTTATTAACATAGTTTCTATCTTTAGATATGGGTAGGAAATGCAAAATACCAAAAGAATAGATGTACTTGCTGCTCCAAAAGTTGTGGAACCACTAGTGTTCTGTACCACCGAAGAATATTACTTGGGTCATCTTTGATCCACTTCTGCTCGTGCTGAAAACCCAACTAGCTTAGTTGAGGGAAAGTCATTAAATAAGCATGCTCATTGTGTGCGACACAACATATTTCAAAAAGGGAAACTCTTGTGGGATCAAATTAATACTTTGTGTTGTTATGCTTGGCACTTGTGTGAATTGCATGATTTTACTTGTTGTTCTAAAGAAGCTAAAAAATATCTTCCCTGCCAATGTGTGTTTAATGATAATGAAATATTATCCTGTTATGCCAAGGAGGCCTATTGCTATAATTATGTTGAACAAATTTAAGAATTTGTTGCTTTTAAGGGTGCTTGTGAAATTGCTTCTTTCATTGAAAAGTATGATGCTACTATTTACAAATCTGAAAATTCTGCCATACTTAAATATTGCTATGAAAACTATGATTCTAATGCTCATGTTAAAGAGTTTATTGAAAGAATGACCACTACCTTGGAAGAGATTAATATTTTGCAGGAATCTATGGAAGAGGAAGTTGCTGAAATTGTGAGCTCATTAGATGAAAAAGATGAGGAGGAGAACGAAGAACAAAAGGAGGAAGAGCGGATTAGCTACCCGTGGCCACCTTTTAATGATAGTAACTCTTCAACTCATACATTGTTTAATCACCCTTCGCACATACCGAAGGATGAATGCTATGATCCCTTGGATTCTTTTGAAATATCCCTTTTTGATGAACTTTATGCTTGCTATTCTTGTGGCCATGATGCCAATATGAATTATGCTTATGAAGATGAAATTTCTATAGTTCCTTATGTTAAGAATGAAATTGTTGCTATTGTACCCACGCATGATAGTCCTATTATCTTTTTGAATTTTACCAACTACATTCTATCGGAGAAGTTTGTGCTTATTAAGGATTATATTGATGGGTTGTTTTCTACTATTGCACATGATAATTTTGATAAATATAATATGCATGTGCTTTATGCTCCTACTTGCAATTATTATTAGAGAGGAACTACATCTCCGCCTCTCTATGTTTACATTATGATAAAATTGCAAGAAACTATTTATACTATGCATTGGCCTTTACTTTGTGTGCATGAATTGTTCTTTTATGACATGCCGATGCATAGGAAGAGAGTTAGACTTCGTTGTTGCATGATTTATATCACTTTGTGCTCACTACTAAATTACAAATCATTGTTAATTAAAATTGGCTTTGATATACCTTGGGATCCGGGCGGATCCATTACTTGAGCACTATATGCCTAGTTCAATGGCTTTAAGAAAGCGATGGTTGGGAGACAACCCAGAAGTTTTAGAGAGTCATTTTATTCTGTTGTGTGCTTTTATATAGTTAAAAAAACAAAAAATAAAGTGGGGAACTTAAAACTTTCTCATAAAGAAAAGTGAAAGTGATAAAATACAAGCAACGTTGAAGTGGGGGCTAGACTTGAACATTCTTCATGCCGATGGAAACTTTGTGAATATTGATTACAGAAACTTTTCAACAAAAATAATTATCACCTTGTACCAATCCATTTTATTATAAAAATAATGTGCCAAGAATTACCTTTTGGATGTTTAAATTGCTTGTTTGATATGTGTTGTATAAAAACAGAAAATATTGCAGCACTGTTTGAATTTCTATATTTTACTGGAGCTTGAAAAAATTCTGAAATTTGTATACAATACTGTTATACATATTCTTGACCACGACCTATTTTTTCAGAATTTTTAGAGTTACATAAGTATGATGAATGTTCATATTACTACAGACTGTCCTGTTTTTGACAGATTCTATTTTTGATGCATTGTTTTGCTCGTTTTGATGAAACTATCGATTTTATCAGTGGTATTAGCGATGGAAAAGCTATATTACAGTAGCTACAATACAAAACAAAAAATGAATTGCTTGGCAATAGTACTTAAAGTTGTGATTTGCTTTATTATACTAATATATCTCACGAGGGTTTTGTTAAGTTTTGTGTGATTGAAGTTTTCATGTTTTGGGTGAGATCACGATGGATAAAGGACTAAGGAGTGGAAAGAGACTAAGCTTAGGGATGTCGGAGGCACTCCAAGGTAATATTCAAGGACTCCCAAGAAACTAAGCTTGGGGGTGCCCCAGAAGGCATCCCCTCTTTCTTCTAACAACCATCGGTAATTTTACTTGGAGCTATATTTTTATTCGTCACATGATATGTGTAAATCTTGGAGCGACGTGTGCTTTTTATTTTTGTTTTAATAATGCACCATGCTGGTATGATATAGTCCTTGATCGATTTATAGAATGCTTCATGCAGTTCACTTATATCTTTTGAGTATGGCTTTATAGAATGCTTCATGTGCTTCACTTATATCATTTGAAGTTTGTATTGCTTGTTTCTCTACACATAGAAAACCGCCATTTGTAGAATGCTCTTTTGCTTCACTTATATTTGTGAGAGCATGGGCATATGTTTTGTAGAAAGAATTAAACTCTCATGCTTTATTTATATCTATTTAGAGAGTTAACAGGAGTTGGTCATTCACATGGTTAGTCATAAAATCCTACATAAAACTTGTAGATCACTGAATATGATGTGTTTGATTCCTTACAATAGTTTTGCGATATAAATATGATGATTTGTTTATTGATTTTCAGCCTTTGTGTGAGGGTCGGGAGCGCGCGATGGTTAACTCGTACCAACCTCTCCCCTAGGAGCATGCGTCTAATACTTTGCTTCGATGACTAATAGACTTTTGCAATAAGTATGTAAGTTCTTTATGACTAATGTGAGTCCATGGATTATACGCACTCCCACCCTTCCACCTTTGCTAGCCTTTCTTGTACCGTGCAACTTTTGCCGGTGCATTACACACACGATATATCCTTCCTCAAAACAACCACCATACCTACCTATTATGGCATTTCCATAGCCAATCCGAGATATATTGCCATGCAACTTGCCCTGTTCCGTTTATTATGACACGCACCATCATTGTCATATTGCTTTGCATGATCGTAAGATAGCTAGCATGCTGTTTTCATGGCTTGTCCGTTTCTTGATGTCATTTCTTTGCTACATCATTGCACATCCCCGGTGCACTACCGTAGGCATTCATATAGAGTCATATTTTGTTCTAGTACCGAGTTGTAATTCTTGAGTTTTAAGTAAATAAAAGTGTGATGATCATCATAATTAGAGCATCGTCCCATTTGAGGAAAGGATGATGGAAGCTATGATTCCCTCACAAGTTGGGATGAGTCTCTGGACTTTAAAAAAAAGAGAGGCCAAAGAAGACCAAATAAAAAAAAGATGCCAAAGAAGCCCACCAAAAAAATAAAAAAAATAAAAAAGGGAGAGAAAAGAGGGAAGGGACAATGCTACTATCCTTTTTCCACACTTGTGCTTCGAAGTAGCACCATGATCTTCGTGATAGAAAGTCTCCTATTTTGTCACTTTCATATACCAGTGGGAATTTTTCATTATATAACTTGACTTGTATATTCCAATGATGTGCTTCCTCAAATTGCCCTAGGTCTTCATGAGCAAGCAAGTCGGATGCACACCCACTTAGTTTCGTTTTGAGCTTTCATACACTTATAGCTCTAGTGCATCCGTTGCATGGCAATCCCTACTCACTCACATTAGTAACTATTAATGGGCATCTCCATATCCCGTTGATATGCCTAGTTGATGTGAGACTATCTTCTCTTTTTTCTTCACAACCTCCACAATATTATATTCCACATATAGTGCTATATACATGGCTCACGCTCATGTATTGCGTGAGAGTCGAAAAAGTTTGAGAACATAAAAGGTGTGAAACAATTGCTTGACTTATCATCGGGGTTGTGCATGATATAAATACTTTGTGTGGGGAAGATGGAGCATAGCCAGACTATATGATATTTTAGGGATAACTTTCTTTTGCCATTATATTTTGAAGAGATACAATTGCTTTATTAGTATGCTTGAAGTATTATTGTCTTAATGTCAAATTATAGACTATTGCTTTGAATCACTCGTGTCTTAATATTCATGCCATGATTAGATTATATGAACAAGATTATGCTAGGTAGCATTCAACATAAAAAATTATCTTTTTTATCATTTACCTACTCGAGGGCGAGCATGAATTAATCTTGGGATGCTGAAACGTCTCCGTCGTATCTATAATTCTTTATTTTTTAATGCCAATATTCTACAACTTTCATATACTTTTGGCAACTTTTTATACTATTTTTGGGACTAACATATTAATCCAGTGCCCAGTGCTAGTTCCTACTTGTTGCATGTTTTTTGTTTCTCGGAAAATCCATATCAAACGAAGTCCAAACGCGATAAAAACTTATGGAGATTTTTTTGGAAAAAGAATCAACGCGAGACGATGCCCGAGGTGACCACAAGCCAGGGGCACGACCTACCCCCTTGCCGTGCCCTAAGCCCTTGTGGTCACCCCGTAAGACGGTTTGTGCCCTTCTTTCACCGAAAGAAAGCTAATATCCGGGTAAAAATCCCCTCAAAATTTCTGCCCGATCGGAGTTGCACATCTCTGAATATTTAAGAAACGGTGAAAGGCCAGAATCTAGGAGTGCAGAAATAGAAGGAAACAGAGAGAGAGAGAGAGAGAGAGATCCAATCTCGGAGGGGCTCTCACCCCTCTGCCGCAACGGAGGCCATGGGCCAGAGGGGAAACCCTTCTCCCATCTAGGGGGAAGGTCAAGGAAGAAGAAGAGGGAGGGGGATCTCTCCCCTTCTCTCCCGGTGGTGTCGGAACGCCACCGGGGCCATCATCGTGACGGCGATCTACTCTAACAACTCCGTCATCTTCACCAACACCTCCATCACCTTCCCCCATCTATCTACAGCGGTCCACTCTCATGCAACCTGCAGTACCCTCTACTTGAACATGGTGCTTTATGCTTCATATTATCATCCAATGATGTGTTGCCATCCTATGATGTCTTAGTAGATTTTTGTTGTCCTGTGGGTTGATTGATGATCATGATTGGTTTGAGTTGCATGTTTTATTATTGGTAATGTCCTATGATGCTCTCCGTGTCACGCAAGCGTGAGGAATCCTCTCTGTAGGGTGTTGCAATGTGTTCATGGTTTGCCTATGGTGGGTTGTTTGAGTGACAGAAGCATAAACCCGAGTAGGTGGGTTGTTGCATATGGGAGTAAAGAGGACTTGATACCTTATAATGCTATGGTTGGGTTTTACCTTAATGATCTTTAGTAGTTGCGAAAGCTTGCTAGAGTTCCAATCCTAAGTGCATATGATCCTAGTAGAGAAAGTATGTTAGCTTATGCCTCTCCCTCATATAAAATTGCAATAATGATCACCACTCTAGTTATTGGTTGCCTGTGGACAATTCCGCAACTCCTACCACCACTTTTCCACACTCGTTAAACCACCTTTATTGTTACTTTAGCAGACCCTACTTTTTATTTACGTGCTCTTTATTATCTTGCAAGCCTATCTTGTAACACCTACAAAGTACTTCTAGTTTCATACTATTTCGAGGTAAAGTGAACTTTAAGCATGCATAGAGTTGTATCGATGGTCGATAGAACTTGAGGGAGTATTTATTCTACCTTTAGCTCCCCTTTGGGTTTGACACTCTTACTTGTCGACAAAGGCTATAATTGATCCCCTATACTTGTGGGTTATAAGGGATCAATTGTAGTCCTTTTGATAAGTAAGAGTGTCAAACCCAAGGAGGAGCAGAAGGAAATGACAAGCGGTTTTCAGCAAGGTAATCTCTGCAAGCACTGAAATTGTAGGTAACAGATAGTTTCATATCAATGTAATTTGTAACGAGCAAGTAACGGTAACGGTAAACAAGGTGCAGCAAGGTAGCCCAATCCTTTTGAGGCAAAGGACAGTCTAGAACAGTCACGAGTAATAGGAAAATTGTTCTTTAGGGTACACCGGAATTTCGTCTAGTCACTTTTATCATGTTGGTGTGATTCATGTTCATACTTTGATAATTTGATATGTGGGTGGAGCGGTTCTAAGGTGTTGTTCTTACTTGAAGTAACAACCTACTTATGATTAACCCCCTCGCAAGCATCTGCAACTAAGATAAAAGTATTAAGAAAAAGTCTAACCATAGCATTAAACATGTGGATCCAAATCAGCCCCTTACGAAGTAGCACATAAACTAGGGTTTAAGCTTCTGTCACTCTAGCAACCCATCAACTAATAACTACTCCACAATGCATTCCCTTAGGCACATGAATGGTGAAGTGTCATGTAGTCGACATTCACATGACAAAACTAAGGGAATCACAACATACATATCATAAAAATATCGAACACATATCAAATTCACATGATTACTCGCAACATGACTTCTCCCGTATCCTCAAGAACAAAGGTAACTAATCACGAATAATAAACATGCTCAATATCAGAGGAGTATCAAATAGCATAATGGATCCTAACATATAATCTTCCACCAAATAAATCATATAGTAATCAACTACGTACGGTAATCAACACTACTAGTCACCCACCGATACCAATCTGAGGTTCCCGTACATAGATTGAGCACAAGAGATGAACTAGGGTTTGAGAGGAGATGGTGATGTTGACGATGTTGATGAAGATTGTCCTCCCAAAGATGAGAGGGGTGTTAGTGATGACGATAGATTTGATTTCCCCCTCCCGGAGGGAAGTTCCCCCCGGAGGAATCGCTCCATCGGAGGTCAAAAGTGCTCCTGCCCAAGTTCCGCCTCGAGGCGGCAGTGCTTTGTCCCGAAAGTCCTCCTGTAATTTTTTCTAGGTCAAGAGTGACCATATACCATAAGATGGGCACCGGAAGCGGTCCAGGCTGGGCACAACCCATCAGGGCGCGTCTAGGGGGCCTGTCGCGCCCTGGTGGGTTGTGCCCACCTGGGGTCCCTCCTCTGGTAGTTTTTAGCTCTAGTAATTTTTATTAAATACAAAAATAATCTCCATAAATTTCCATCTTCATTGGATTTTTGCAGAATATGTATCTCTACCATGCTTTTCATGGGTCTAGAATTCCAGCTGCCCGTATTCTCCCTCTTTGTGTAAGCCTTGCATATTATGAGAGAAAGCGCATTATAATCACTCTCCAAAGCATTATTATTCAACAAAATAAAGTAAAAAACAATAGGAAATCATGATGCAAAATGGACGTATCACTCGCCACCCACTATAAGTGAATCATAGACATATTGCAACACCCTCCAGCGTGAATCTTTCACGTGTGCGCCTCATGTGAAGCATCTTTGGACGACACCAATATAGAACATACAAATAAAACCAATTACGATCATCAATCATCCCATAGGACAAAAGAAATCTACTCAAACATCATGGGATAGCCACACATCACTGCATAATAATATATAACATTAAGCACCATGTTCAAGTAGTGATTATAATGGGGAGAAGAGGTTTTACCCAACTGCATAGAGGAGGAGAGAATTGGTGGTTACGGCGGCAAAGTTTTTGGTGTAGATCGCCGTCACGATGGATTCCCCGGCAGCACCCCGACGCCACCGGGAGAGAGTGGGAGAGAGCCCCCCTCCTTCATCTTCTTCCTTGGTCTTCTCCCTAGGTGGGAGGAGAGTTTTCCCTCTAGTCCATGGCCTCCATGGCTCCTGACGTGGCTTAAGACTGCATTGGTATTTTCCAAAAGAGGAAGGGATGATGCAGCACAATGACGGTAAGTATTTCCCTCTGTTAAGAAACCAAGGTATCAATCCATAGAGGAAGATCATGCACCCATGTTAGCAACACCTTCACACAAATAACAAATACTTGCAGCCCGACGCGAAAGATGTCAAGCTCTATACGGTAAAAAGATAGATTAGGTGATGATAGTTTTGGCAAATAGATCTCGCGAGAACACAAAATAAAATAGGTAAAAAATACATCAAGGTATTTTTGGATTTTCTTGGATTAATAGATCTGAAAACAAAAAGGAAAAATAGTAGATCGGAACGCAATATGTTGGAAAAGTAGACTCGGGGGCTATAGGTTTCGGTAGTGGCTTCTCTCATGAGTATAGCGCACGATGGGTGAGCAAATTACTGTTGGGCAATTGATAGAAGATCAAATAATCACGACAATATCCAGGCAATGCTAATTACATGGGCATCACGTCCAAGATAAGTAGACCGAAATGATTCTGTATATACTTCTATTACTCCACACATCGACTACTATCCAGCATGCATCTAGTGTATTAAGTTCATGGGAAAACGTAGTAATGCAGTAAGAACGGTGACATGATGTGGACATGATCTATTCATGTAGGAATATACCCCATCTTGTTATCCTTAATGGAAATGATACAAGCGTGCCTTGCTGCCCTTTCTGTCACTCAGAAAGAACACCGCAAGATCGAACCCATGATAAAGCACCTCTTCCCATGGCAAGAAAAATTGATCTAGTTGGCCTAACTAAACCAAAGATTCGAAGAAGAAATATGAGTCCATAAGTAATCATGCAAATAAGATATCAAAGAAGACTCAAATCATATTCATGGATAGAAACTAATCGTGAACTCAAAATTCATCGGATCTCAACAAACACACCGCAAAAGTCATTACATCAAGTAGATCTCCAAGAGACAATTGTATTGAGAATGATAGAGAGAGAGGAAGACATCTAGATATGCATACGAACCTGTAGGTCTATGGTGGACTACTCACACATCATCACAGAGGCACCTATGATGAAGGTGAACCCTTTGTGATGGTGTTAGATTGGGTCTCGAGGTTCTGGAAATTGCGGAGGCTGGAATTGTGTTTCATCGACTATCCTAGGGTTTTCCGAATATTTCTTAATTTATAGGCTCGATAGTCAAAGGAGGGGGTTAACGAGGTGTCCACCACCCACCAGGCCGCGCAAGGGGACTCTGGCCCGCCCTGGTGGGTAGTGCGCACCCTGGGCCCCCTCTCTGGTAGTTCTTTGGCCCATCTTGGGTCTTCTCGTCCACAAAAATTCTCGAAAAATTTCTAGGACGTTTGGTCTCCATTTGGTATTGATTTTCTACGAAGTGAAAAACAAGCAAAAACAACAACTGGCACATTGGCACTATGTCAATAGGTTAGTCCCAAAAAATGATATAAAATTGTTATAAAATGATTGTAAAAAATCGGAGATTGATAATATAACAACATGGAACAATCAAAAATTACAGATATGTTGGAGACGTATCAACATCCCCAAGTTTAATTCCTACCCATCCTCGAGTAGGTAAATGATAAAAACAGAATTTTTGATGTGGAATGTTGCCTAACATGTTCATCACATATTCCTTTATTTTAGCATGGACATTTGGACTTTTTAGATGGTTCGAACCAATAGTCTAGTTTTGACATGAAAACTTTAATACTCAACCATATCAACTAGCATCCATGTCTTTCAAAATGTTAACACTAATGCAAGTTATCCCTAGCCCATCATGCTCAATCATTGATCCATTCATAATACGCACTCAAATATTAGCTACACTTAATGCTCAAGTACGATCATAGTGCCTCCTAGTTGGTGCTTCATACGAGAAGAGGGAGACTCAAATTGAAAATAAATAGATAGGCCTTTCGCAGAGGGAAGTAGGGATTTGTAGAGGTGCGAGAGCTCAAGATTTTAAGTTGATGGAGAAAAATATTTTGGGTGGCATGCCTTTCCTGTCAACAAAAATGACTGAGATATTTCAATATATTTCCATGTTGGATACATCATAAGTGGTTCCCAAACACAAAGTAAAGTTTATTCCTTTTTCCACCATACTTTCACGTTCCATGACTAGCCGAATCCATAGTTTCCTTCCATACCAAAACTTGCCAAGAATTTATTATTTGACAACATAAAGGAAAAAAACCTTTCTTTTCATTTCGGGACTAGGCATACCTATTACCGCTATACTCTCATGCAATGACAAGTCAATAAACACTCATCTTGAGAATACCACATCTAGCATGGAAAAATATCGGCCACCCCCTACCGTTTCATGAGCGGTACGAGCACACAAAAAGGAAAATTAATTTTGAAAATTAGATATGGTACATACAAATTCGCTTGGAACAACATGGAAATACCATATATAGATAGGTATGGTGGACTCATATGGAAAAAATGGGTTTAGGGATTTTGGATGCACAAGTAGTATTTCTACTTAGTACAAGTGAAGGCTAGCAAATAGATTGAGAAGCATCCAATCAAGAAACGAAAAATCACATAAGCAAGCATTAAGCATAACTAACACTAAATAATGCAACACAAGTAGGATGCAATTTCGTAGCACAACTATTGAGTTTCGTGCTTGCATAGCGAATAAGAAACCTTAACTTCAATATTCTCACTAAGCATAGTTACTCACTAACATAACTCACATATTACTATCATCATGTCTCAAAACTATTACAAAGAATCAATTTTAATTTGTCGAATGATCTTCATGAAAGTTTTTGTTACATCCCTCTTGAATATCTATCATTTTGGGACTAGTTTCATATATTGCAATCGCTTTTGACAAGCTCCCATGGATATAAGTGAAGAACATGAGCATACAAGTTTCATCTCTCAAAATAATATACGTGAAGCATGAGATGATTTCTTCAAAATTACAAACTCACAAATTAATATAAGTGAAGCATTTCTTCAAACATGTAAAAACATGAAGTGCTAAAAAGATATAAGTGAAGCACTAGAGCAATTCCTTTGCTCAATAGATTTAAGTGAAGCATAATGAGTAATTCTAATAAATCATAGCATAATTATGGATCTCTCAAATTGGTGTGTGAAGCAAGGATAAAAAGCAAATAAATAAAAGATACAAGACGCTCCAAACAAAACTCATGATGTGCGACAAATAAAAATATAGTTCCTAGTAAAATACTGATGGTTGTTAGAAGAAAGAGGGGATACCACTCGGGCATCCCCAAGCTTAGTTGCTTGTTACTCTTTGGATAATATCATAGGCGTGTGGTAGCATCCCCAATATTAGGCTCTAGTTACTCCTTATTCCTTCATCAATCATGATCTCACCTAAAACTTGAAAAGTTCAATCACACGAAACTTGAGAAAATTCTCGTGAGATCCGTTAGTATAATAAAGAAAATTACCACTTCAAGTACAGTAGTAAACCCATTCATATTTTATTATTTCATTGTATATACTTTATACTAACTTTCCCATGACTTATACCCCCTATACAAGCCATAGATTGATCAAAACAAGCACACAATGAAAAGAAAATATAATCTGTTTGAGACAGAAGAGTTTGTAGTAATCTGTACTCTACACATACTTATGTAACTCTATTTTTTGAAAAATTCATAAAACGTAAATATTTTTTATAGAAATATTGTGTTAAAATTTCATCTCATTACCAGGTTTTTTTAAAAAATTAAATCCGTGCACTAGAGACAAAGTTTGTGTTTAAGATTCAGCATTGTTTCTACTCATCTTATGAATCATCCTAAAGGCTTTACTTGGAATAAACACTAATTAAAATAGAAAAACACAATCATAACAGAGGCATAATTGTTCAAACACTCAAAAACATAAAGGAAAAGATAAAAATAATTTATTCATTGGGTTTCCTCCCAACATTCTCTCTCTTTATAGCCATTAAGATAGGTTTGAGATTTTATTGATGCTCACATGAAAGATAGTAGTTGAAACACAAACAGAGCATCATGTAGCATAAGACTAATACATTTAAGTCTAACATACTTCCTATGAATAGGAATTTTATTAGCAAAAAAATAGCAAGACAAGAAATATCTACCATATGCATGGAAGAAGAAAGAAACAACGACAATCTCGACATCTAGAGAGGTAATTTAGTAACATAAATATTTCTATAACCATATTCCCCTCTCTCATAATAAGTACGTGTAGGATCATATTAAAATTCTACAATATAACTATCACACAAAATATTCTCTTCATGATACACATGCATAAAAGTCTTACAATCTTCCAAGGTAGCGGGATTTATAATAACTAAAGTCATCACGTCTCCAAACCCACTATTATCAAGAAAAATCATAAGATTGAATAGTTTCCAAATATGTGGGATTCTTTTTACCTAAAGTTGACGCTCTTACGAACCCACTTTTGATACTATTGCAAACATTATTATCAATAACATATTCAACATGAGGATTAAATAAAAATTTAAGATTGTAAGAAGCATTATCACCCCAATCATGATCATTGCAATAAGAAGTGGACATTACAAAATTGTCATCCCCAAGCTTGTAGTTTTGCATATCATTAACGTAATTTACATTAATAGAATTTACATTAATATCATTGCAATCATGCTTTTCAATCAAGAAGCTACCATGAATCACCTTATAAATTATTTCTTTCAACACTTCATTAAAGTTTCCAGATTCACGATTTTGAAACAAAACTTAGAGCGACAATCAAGTGCACTCAACTCACTAGCAATTGGTTCATCATAATTTGGCCTTGTGAAAAGATTAGAAAGTGTATTAGGATCCATATCAATATATTTTTAGCAAGCAAATAGAAGGCACGTGGCAACACAAGCAAAGATAGCAAACAAGAAAAAAGGCAAACGAAAAAGAGGGCGACTAAACCGACAAATTTGTGAAGTGGGGGATAGGAATATGAGAGGCAAAAGGAAAATACTGTAAATTGCGAGGAGATGAGATTTGTGATTAGGAACCTGGTAGATGACATTGCTTCCTCCCCGGCAATGGCACCAGAAATTCCTTTGACGCGGCTTGAGACTATGTTGGTATTTCCCCAAAGAGGAAGGGCTGATGAGGCACGTCGACGGTAAGTATTTCCCTCGATTATGAAACCAAGGTATCAATCCATAGAGGAAGATCGCGCACCCATGTAAGGAACACTTTCACACTAATAACAAATACTTGCAACCCAATGCGAAAGAGAGGTTGTCAAGCTCTCTACAGTAAAAAGATAGATTAGGTGATGATAGTTTTGGCAAATAGATCTCGCGAGAACACAAAATAAAATAGGTAAAAAAAAACTGCAGCCAGGTATTTTAGGATTTTTTTGGATTAATAGATCTGAAAAAAGGCAAAATGGTAGATCGGAATGCAATATTTTGGAAAAGTAGACCTGGGGGACCGTAGGTTTTACTAGTGGCTTCTCTCATGAGTATAACACATGGTGGGTGAACAAATTACTGTTGCGCAATTGATAGAAGATCAAATAATCATGACAATATCCATGAAATGATCATTATATGGGCATCACATCCAACATAAGTAGACCGAAACGATTCTGCATCTACTTCTACTACTCCACGCATCAACTGTTATCCAGCATGCATCTAGTGTATTAAGTTCATGGGAAAATGGAGTAATGCAATAGGAATGGTGACATGATGTAGACAAGATCTATTCATGTAGGAATAGACCCCATCTGGTTATCCTTAAAGGCAATGATACATGTGTTCCTTGCTGCCCCTTCTGTCAATGGGAAAGAACACCGCAAGATCGAACCCATCACAAAGCACCTCTTCCCATGACAAGAAAAATCGATCTAGTTGGCCTAAATAAACCAAAGATTATAAGAAGAAATACGAGGATATAAGTAATCATGCAAATAAGGGACCGTTGTATTGAGAATCATATTCATGGATAGAAACTGATCATGAACTCAAAATTCATCGGATCCCAACAAACACACCGCAAAAGTCATTACATCAAATAGTTCTCCAAGAGACCATTGTATTGAGAATCATAGCGAGATACAGGAAGCCATCTAGATACTGCCTATGGACCCGTAGGTCTATGGTGGACTGCTCACACATCCTCAGAGAGGCAACTATGATGAAGATGAACCCCTTTGCAATAGTGTTTGATTGGATCTTGAGGTTTTGGAAGTTGCGGCGACTGGAATTGTGTTTCATCGACTCCCCTAGGGTTTTCTGAATATTTTTGAATTTATAGGCTCGATAGTCAGTGGAGGGGGTTCTCGTGGTGTCCACCATCCACCAGGCCGCGCCAAGGGCCTCTAGCGCACCCTGGTGGGTGGTGGGCACCTTGGGCCCCCTCTCTGGTAGTTTTTTGGCCCATCTCGGGTCTTTTGGTCCACAAAAATTCTCAAAAAATTTCCAGGATGTTGGGGCTCCGTTCGGTATTGATTTTCTATGCAGTAAAAAACAAGCAAGAAGAACAACTAGCACTTTGGCACTATGTCAATAGGTTAGTCCCGGAAAATGATATAAAATAGTTATGAAATGATTGTAAAACATCGAAGATTGATAATATAACATCATGGAACAATAAAAAGTTATCGATATGTTGGAGACATATCAATATCCCCGAGCTTAATTTCTACTCGTCCTCGAGTAGGTAAATGATAAAAACAGAATTTTTGATGTGGAATGTTGCCTAACATGTTCATCACATATTCTTTTCTTTGTAGCATGGACATTTGGACTTTCTAGATGGTTCAAACCAATATTATAGTTTTGACATGAAAACTTTAATACTCAAGCATATGAACAAGCAACCATTGTGTTTCAAAATGTCACCACAAAAGCAAATTATCCCTAGCCCATCATGCTCAATCATTGATCCATTCATAATACACACTCAAATATTAGCTACACTTAATACTCAAGTACGATCATAGTGCGTCCTAGTTGGTGCTTTATAAGAGAAGATGGAGACTCAAATTGGAAATAAAAATTTCATGAAGTAAATAGATAGGCCCTTCATAGAGGTAAGTAGGGACTTCTAGAGGTGCCAGATCTCAAGATTTTAAGTTGATAGAGAAAAGTATTTTGGGTGGCATGCCTTTCCTGTCAACGAAAACAACTGAGAGATTTCAATATCTTTCCATGCTAGATATATCATAAGCGGTCCCCAAACAGAAAATAAAGTTTATTCCTTTTTCCACCATACTTTCACGTTCCATGGCTATTCGAATCCACGGTTGCCTTCCATAGCAACACTTTACAAGGAATATATTATTTGACAACTTAACGGAAAAATTCTTTCTTTTCATTTTGGGACTGTGCATCCCTATTACCTCCATGCTCCCTTACAATGACAAGACAATAAACACTCATCTTGAGAATAACACATCTAGCATGGAAACATATCGATCACCCCCTACCGTTTCATGAGCGGTACGAGAACACAAAAAGGAAAATTTGTTTTGAAAATTAGAGATGGCACACACAAATTTGCTTGGAACAGCATGGAAATACCGCATATAGGTAGGTATGGAGGACTCATATGGAAAAAATGGGTTTAAGGATTTCGGATGCACAAGTAGTATTTGCACTTAGTAGAAGTGAAGGCTAGCAAAATGGATTGAGAAGCATCCAGCCAAGAAAGAAATAATCATATAAGTGAGCATTAAGCATAACTAACATCGAATAATGCAACACAAGTAGGATGCAATTTTGTAGCACAACTATTGACTTTCGTGCTTGCATAGCGAATAACAAACCTTAAAATCAATATTCTTACTAAGCATAGTTACTCACTAAGATAACTCACATATTACTATCGTCATGTCTCAAAACTATTACAAAGAATCAAGTTTAATTGGTAGAATGATGTTCATGAAAGTTTTTGTTATATCCCACTTGAATATCTATCACTTTGGGACTAGTTTCATATATTGCAATTGCTTTTGTCAAGCTCCCATGGATATAAGTGAAGAACATGAGCATACAAGTTTCATCTCTCAAAATAATATAAGTGAAGCATGAGAGGATTTCTTCAAAATTACTAACTCTAAAATTAATATAAGTGAAGCATGAGAGCATTTCTTCAAGCATGTAAAAGCACGCCTTGCTAAAAAGATATATGTGAAGCACTAGAGCAATTCCTTTGCTCAATAGATTTAAGTGAAGCATAAAGAGTAATTCTAATAAATCATAGCATAAGTTTGGCTCTGTCAAATTGTTGTGTGTAGAAAGGATAAAAAGAAAATATTTAAAAGATACAAGACACTTGTCGTGGGAACGAACACCTATGGGATCCTGGGATCTCTTTCAGTTCGGTAGGGGGACGAGCTTGCACCAAGAGCCGGTCTGGTAATCAGCACGCAGGGAGTTTTTATCTAGGTTCAGGCCGCACGGATGCGTAAAACCCTACTCCTTCTTGGTTGCATTGATCGTGTTTTTAGGGTTCCAGCTATAGGAGCACTGGGAGCAGCCGCTACGCGCATGCGCAAGAAGATTGGTCAAAAGATCTAAAGATCAAAAATCCTCCCTTGTAACGCCCTGTGCTTCCTTTTATACTTAAGGGGATCCCAACGGTGGCGTACAGTGTGCACACGAGATGCACAGTGCTATCGTACCTAACTCGGATGGAGTAGGACAAGGGCATTTAATGCATCGTCAGCCGCCTCAGTCCGTCAGCAGGACGGGACGGGGGCCCGTCCCATTGGCGCCGCTTAGCTCCCTACAACGTCGACGCTGCAACATGCGTCTAGGTAAATCGACACATGGCATGTGTGCTGGCAGTGCTTGCCGGGGCCTTGCCTTGCCGGGACCTTGCCTTGCCGGGGGCCTTGCAGCGTCGACCGATAACCTTGAGTCTTCTGTGTTGGTTTTTGGTAAGCCTTTGCTGGGCCTTGCCGCCGGGGCGGCTACTACTGCTCGTGCACGAGTACAAAAAACTCTAGTGCACCGACATGAGCCCCCGGGCCTGGGCCATACACGTCGCGAGGCGTTGTTAGGCTAGGCCCAACCAGTGCACGAGCACACGTGGGAGGGCCTTGAAGTTGTGATCATTGCGGTTGCTGTGCTTCCCCATGATTCCCATTGAATGCGGGTAGTGGTATACGTGCATGGCACGGCCGTCGAGTTTTCAATTACCGTGTCAGGTCTTTTCCACCACCCACATCGCATGCATTGCGGGGAGCTAGCAACTAGCGCCCGTGATTTAAAGTCCTTGAGAAAAAGCAATAACTGTGGCGCCATGGATTGGGGCGATGGGGCGGTTGCTGTTCAGCCCATGATCGAGGGCGCCGCTATTGGAGGAGGTGGGCGGCGTCCTTTGCAGTGGGGGAGAGCCAGCCCCCGCGCTTCCTCCTATAAATTGGGAATAGCGGGGGCGGAGTGATGACCCACAAGTATAGGGGATCTATCGTAGTCCTTTTGATAAGTAAGAGTGTCGAACCCAACAAGGAGCAAAAGGTAATGACAAGCGGTTCTCAGTAAGGTATTCTCTACAAGTACTAAAATTATCGGTAACAGATAGTTTTGTGATAAGATAATTCATAACAGGTAGCAAGTAACAATTGTAACAAAGGTGCAGCAAGGTGGCCCAATCCTTTTTATAGCAAAGTACAAGCCTGGACAAACTCTTCTATAAAGCAAAGCGCTCTCGAGGACACATGGGAATTTATGTCGAGTTAGTTTTCATCATGCTCACTTGATTCGCGTTAGATACTTTGATAATTTGATTGTGGGTGGACCGGTGCTTGGGTGCTGTCCTTACTTGGAAAACCCTCCGACTTATGATTAACCCCTCCCACAAGAATCCGTAACTATGAAAGAAGAATTATGATAAATCTAACCATAGCATGCAACATGTGGATCCAAATCAGCCCCTTATGAATCAACACATAAACTAGTGTTTAAGCTTCTGTCACTCTAGCAACCCATCATCTACTTATTACTTCCCAATACCTTCATCTAGGCCCAAACAATGGTGATGTGTTATGTAGTCGACGTTCACATAACACCACTAGAGGAGAGACAACATACATCTCATCAAAATATCGAACGAATACCAAATTCACATGATTACTTATAACAAGACTTGTCCCATGTCCTCAAGAACAAACGTAACTACTCACAAAACATATTCATGTTCATAATCAGAGGAATATACGTGATGATCAAGGATCTGAATATGTAATCTTCCACCAAGTAAAGCAACTAGCATCAATTACAAGGAGTAATCAACACTACTAGCAACCCATAGGTACCAATCTGAGGTTTTGAGACAAAGATCGGATACAAGAGATGAACTAGAGTTTGGAGAGGAGATGGTGCTGATGAAGTTCTTGATGGAGATTGACCCCCTCTCGATGAGAGGATCATTGGTGATGACGAGGGCTTCGATTTTGCCTTCCCGGAGGGAACTTTTACTGGTAGGATCGCCCTGTTGGTGCTCTAGATTGGTTCTGCCCAAGTTCCGCCTCGAGACGGCGGCGCTTCATCCCAAAAGGTCTCCTCTGATTTTTTCATCGACGAAACCCACCATATAGCAGAAGATGGGCACCGGAGGGCTGCCGTTTGGGCCACAAGCTCGCTAGCCGCGGCCAAAGGGGCGCGACCCGCAGGCTTGTGGCTCCCTGGTCGGCCTCCTGGTGTATTTCTTTTGCCCAGTATTTTTTATTATTCCAAAGTAATTGTCCGTAGATTGTCAGGACTTTTGGAGTTACGCAAAATAGGTATCTCAGATTTGCTCCTTTTCCAGTCCAGAACTCCAGCTGCCGACATTCTCCCTCTTCATGTAAACCTTGTAAAACAAGAGAGAAAAGGCATAAGCATTGTACCAAAATGTGTAATAACAGCCCATAATGATATAAATATCAATTTAAAATTATGATGCAAAAAGGACGTATCAACTCCCCCAAGCTTAGACCTCGCTTGTCCTCAAGCGAAAGCCGAAATCGATAAATATGCCCACATGTTTAGAGATAGAGGTGTCGATAAAAATAAAATATGGACATGAAGGCATCATGATCATCTTTAGAACAACAATATATTGACATATAATTTCTTATGCTAAAGTAACAATTCATTCACAATGGCAAAGTATGAATCAAGAACTCTATTGAGAACTGACAAACTATGATCTCGGCCATTGAAGCAATTCCAATTTATCATAATGTGGGAAAGATTAAATATAAGAGCTTGTAAAGCAAACCCACATACTCAATCATCTTTTAGTCTTTCACAATTTCTAACACTCACGAGGTACCTATGAGTTCAAAGTTTCAATCGGACACAAAGAAAGATAGGGGCTTATAGTGTTGCCTCCCAACTATTTACTTGAAGGGTAACGTCAACAGTAATAATTCAGGCTCACCCACTTCCGAGTGGA
This sequence comes from Hordeum marinum, assembly GCA_022496015.1. NCBI lineage: Eukaryota > Viridiplantae > Streptophyta > Magnoliopsida > Poales > Poaceae > Hordeum > Hordeum marinum. The sequence continues at coordinate 454,727,696 of CM039678.1, forward strand.
TATATGTGCCTAGATTATTCCCCAACATGTGGCACTTGGCAGAAGATAAAGGCAAAAATAACGAAGGTGATTAAGATCACCACAACTATTGCATAAAGGTAGGTACTAGAAAATAAAAGTAATAGATAGGCCCTTCGTAGAGGGAAGCAGATGTTGTCATGCGCTTTTATAATTGGATGCACAATCTCTTAATGCAAAAGAACGTCACTTTATATTGCCCCTTGTGATAGACAACTTTATTATGAAGCCCGTCGCTTTTTTGTCTTCCCTATCACAAGTTCGTATAAAGTTTATTTTCCTCACACTAATAGATCACACATATTTAGAGAGCAATTTTTATTGCTTGCACCGATGACAACTTACTTGAAGGATCTTATTCTATCCTTAGGCAGGTATGGTGGACTCTTATGGCAAAACTAGGTTTAGGGTGATTGGATGCACAGGTAGTATCTCTACTTGGTGCAGAAGTTTTGGCTGATATGAGGTGGAAACAAGTGACACATGTTGAGGGATCTATTACAATAACTTCTATTCGGAAATAAGCAAACATAACCATTATGTTGTCTTCATTGTCCAACATGAACTTCTTAGCATATAATATTTTGATGAGTGCTCACAATAATAAAAGATGTCCGACATAATGTATTTATATGTGAACCTCTCTTTCTTTATTACTTCCTTTCTATTGTCCCAATGACCAACAACTATGTTTGTCAACCCACAACAGGTTTCAATGGACATACTTCTTATATGTGAAGTCATCACTCCCCATAAGATTGTCATATGTACTCTTTGCTTTTATTCTATATTTCTTTCTACTTTATCTTTCTCAAGACCAAGATCAAGCCAAACAAGCAAAGCCCTCAATTCAAAACCACCTTTTGTTATATAACTCATGAACCTGCTTACAAAGGAGGAAACATAAAGGGAAGACTCAAAACTAGATCACACGAAAACCTTATTCTACTAGATCAAGATAACCAAAATGATTGAACTAAAAAATATGAAAATAAAAACTAAAACAAAAGATGCGATGGTGATACGATACCGGGGTGCTTTCCCCAAGCTTGGAACAAGCCAAGGGGAGTGCCCATACCCATGTGTTTAGTTGTCTGGCTTCGGAGGTGATGATGTGGGTGTTGTTGATGGGGCTAGAAGTCTTTCTAGTTTCCTCCTAAGCATAAAATTTTGTTGCCTCTAATCATCCACTTCCTACTCAATCTTCAATATCCTTTGACATAATTCTTCCTTGCTCTCCTGTAGGAAACGAGAAGGGATAAATAGAACCTTGGGTTTTCACCTTGTGTTTGGGAGGCTTGATATCCGAACTCCACGTGCATATCTCCTAGCTGAAGTAGGGAGGCCTCTTCTTTATCCGAGCTTTCTTCCTCGTACTTGCCTTCTTGTTCCTCCTCTGAGAACAATCCATAGGGGTCCAAGTCTCCATAGAGCTTGGGATTGGCAAGATAATGCGATATGAAGCTCTCCCCATCAGAATCTTGGAACGACATATTGCTCTAAATTTGCTGCAGACATAGCTCAAAAGAGAAAACGGGAGGTATTGTCATGATACGAGAGTCAAAACCCTCGGGAGATTATATAATGAATTTTATCGACCCGAAGGAGTATGCCACGAGAAAAACGGAGTCTAGGTGGTGCACGAGGTGGCCACAAGCCCAAGGGGCACGGCGAGGGGGGTGTCCGCGCCGAGCAGGCTTGTCGCCTCCTCGTGCACTATTCGGACTACTTTAAATTTTCTTAATTTTTTAAATATTCCAAAACGTATAAAAATTGCCATTGAAATTTTTTTGGAGTCTTTTTGCTTACCGTACCACATACCTATTCCTTTTCGGAGTCTGAAACGTTCTGTTAAGTCTCCCTAATGTACTCCTCCGGAGTTATGGTATTGATTATATTGGTTTCAAGATTTATGGGAGTACCTGAGATATAATGTTTGATTCTTTGACCGTTCACCACCTTTGTGTTTGTGCCCTCGATGTTGTGAATCTTGATGGCACCGGAATGGTATACCTCTTCGATGACGTAAGGCCCTTCCCATTTCGAGAGAAGTTTTCCTCCAAAAACTCTTAAATGAGAATTGTATAGAAAGACATGATCACCTACATTAAATTGACACTTTTGTTTCCTTATATCATGCCATCTCTTAACCTTTTCTTTAAACAACTTAGCATTCTCATAGGCTTGGGTTCTCCATTCATCAAGTGAGCTAATGTCAAATAACCTATTCTCATCAGCAAGTTTGAAATCATAATTGAGCTCCTTGATTTCCCAATAAGCCTTATGTTCTAGCTCTAGAGGTAAGTGACATGCTTTACCATAAACTATCTTATACGGAGACATACCAATAGGATTTTTGTAAGTAGTTCTATAAGCCCACAATGCATCATTGAGCCTCTTAGACCAATTATTCCTAGATCTATTAACAGTCTTTTGCAAAATCAATTTAATCTCTCTATTGCTCAATTCTACTTGACCACTAGACTGAGGATGATAAGGAGATGCAACTCTATGATTAACATCATATTTAGCGAGTAATTTATGGAAATCACCATGAATAAAATGTGAACCACCATCAGTTATCAAATATCTAGGGACTCCAAATCTAGGGAAAATAACTTCTTTAAGCATTTTAATAGTAGTGTTATGATCAACGCTACTAGTTGGAATAGCTTCTACCCACTTAGTAACATAATCAACAACAACTAGAATATGAGTATACCCGTTAGATTGTGGAAAAGGCCCCATTTAATCAAAGCCCTAAACATCAAATGGTTCGATAAGAGGAGAATAATTCATAGGCATTTCCTGACGTCTACCAATATTACCAATTCTTTGGCATTCATCACAAGCTAAGACAAAATTACGAGCATCCTTGAAGAGAGTAGGCCAATAAAACGCAGACTATAATACCTTGTGTGAGGTTCTATCTCCAGCGTGATGTCCTCCGTAGGCTTCGGAGTGACACTTGCATAAGATCTATTCTTGGTCATGCTTAGGTACAAAACGTCTAATAATACCATCTACTCCTTCTTTATAAAGATGTGGGTCATCCCAAAAGTAATGCCTTAAATCATAGAAGAACGTTTTTCCTTTGTTGGCATGTGAAACTAGGAGGTATAAATTTAGGAATAATGTGATTGGCGTAATCAGCATACCAAGGAGCATTACGTGAAGTATTCACGATAGCTAATTGTTCATCAAGAAAGCTATCATCAATAGGTAGTGGGTCATCAAGAACATTTTCTAACCAAGACAAGTTATCTACCACAGGGTTATCAGCACCCTTTTTATCAATGATACACAAATAATATTCTGGTAGTAGAAGGACCCACCTAATAAGTCTATGTTTAGCATCTTTCTTCTCCGTAAGGTATTTAATAGCAGCATGATCGGTGTGAACAGTTACTTTGGAATCAACAATATAAGGTCTAAACTAATTACAAGTAAACACAACTCCTAAAAATTCCTTTTCAGTAGTAGCATAGTTTCTTTGAGCACTGTCTAGAGTTTTACCAGCATAATGGGTAACATTTGATTTCTTATCGACTCTTTGTCCTAGAACAACACCAACAACATAATCACTAGCATCACACATAATTTCAAAAGGTAGGTTCCAGTTGGGTGGTTCAACAACCGGTGCGGTAATCAAGGCATTCTTAAGAATTTCAAATGCTTCTATGCAATCATCATCAAAAACAAACGAAACATATTTTTGCAAAAGGTTTGTGAGAGGCCTAGAAATCTTAGAGAAATCTTTGATAAACCTCCTATTGAAACCAGCATGACCAAGGAAACTTCTTATACCTCTGATATCCGTAGGGCACGACAATTTTTTAATAGGATCAAATTTAGCTTTATCAACTTCAATACCTCTTTCGGAGATCTTGTGCCCCAATACAATACCTTCATTAACCATAAAGAGGCACTTTTCCCAATTCAAGACATGATTAGTTTCATCACATCTCTGCAAAACTCGATCAAGGTTGCTCAAACAATCATCAAATGAAGTTCCGTAAACGGAAAAATCATCCATGACAACCTAAAAAATCTTTTCACAAAAGTCAGAGAATATAGCCATCATACATCTTTGAAAGGTAGCAGGTGCATTGCATAAACCAAAAGGCATACGTCTATAAGCAAAGGTACCGAAAGGGCAAGTAAAAGTGGTTTTTTCTTGATCCTGGCTTGATACAGGTATTTGAGAGAAACCAGAGTAACCATCTAGGAAGGAAAAATGACTATGTTTGCATAATCTTTCTAGCATTTGATCAATAAAAGGTAAAGGGTAATGATCTTTCTTAGTAGCTTTATTTAATTTGCTAAAATAAATTACCATTCTATAACCTGTAACAATTCTTTGCGGGATCAATTCATTTTTATCATTAGGAACAACGGCAATACCTCCCTTCTTAGGGACACAATGGACAGGACTAACCCATCTACTATCAGCAACAGGATAAATTATACCTGCCTCCAGAAGCTTTAGTAATTCTTTTCTTACCACTTCTTTCATCTTAGGGTTCAATCGTCGTTGGTGATCAATAACTGGTTTGGCATCAGGCTCCATATTAATTTTATGTTGGCATAGAGTGGGACTAATGCCCTTAATATCATCAAGAGTATAACCAATAGCAGCATGGTGCTTCCTTAGAGTTTTCAATAATCTCTTTTCTTCATGCTCTGAAAGGTTAGCACTAATAATAACATGATATATCTCCTTTTCATCAAGATAAGCATATTTCAACGTATCGGGTAATTGCTTGAGCTCAAACACAGGATCACCCTTGGGTGGAGGAGGATCCCCAACTATTTCAACAAGTAATGACGAGGATATGTACTTGGGGTAGGGTCCTAGGCCTGACATACATACCCTACCTAAGGACACTGCCTCGGAGCACTTAAAGATCACAGGAAAGATTCTGACTGGATTCCCCATGGCGCTCAAGTCACTAGACAAGCAATCCACTTTGAGGCTTCTTCCTCCACTCGACATTCGCCTGTCACTCGGAAGACCTCACTTCCAGTCAGCGCTAGAAGTCCAGAAGCCACCCCCAGGAGGCCAGCAGGCCGACGTTAGGCAAGTCATCATTAGTAGCAATTATGATGTACGTTACGAGTAATGCTAGTATTTATACCCACGATCGGACCCTTGGATGCCTGGTAATTATGAGGGTAGCGAACTCTATATAAGCCACCCCTCCACTCTGGCACAAGGGTTCGCAACCTTTGTAATCCCTATTCTCCACACGACAAAGCTCTAGCGCACTGAGACGTAGGGCTATTACCTCCATGAGAGGGCCCTGAACTCATACATCCGTGTGTACATCCTCACCGTAGCTAGGACTCTGCCATCTCCTTTCGTACCCCTACCTTCTATTGTCACGCTTGTTCCCACAACAATTGGCGCCCACCATGGGGCAGGCGTCGAAGCGACTTCCGGCAAGGTTGCGTTCTTCTCCCTTCGACATGTCTTCTGATGGTGTTTTTGCTCTAGGCCACCAGATCCGTTTCGGAGCACTCACCTTCATCGCCGACGATTCAGCATGGCTACAAGAACCGCCTCTTGACGTTGAGGTGCTCCTAGTTTGCTGGGCTGCGCACTTCCATGCGAATCCCTGCGGCATGCTTCTGCGGCAGCCGTCAACTCCCCCCGCTGATCGTCGTCGCAAGTGATCCGGTCGCTCACGACTCCAGCGCTAGGCCAGGCATGCAGCGGCTCGCCAAACTTCTCCGCAGGTTGTAGCGATCGAGCCCGTCGAGTCCCTTCATGGCGTGTTCGAGTCAGACTCTGACCAGTCTGACGTTCCTTCCGAATGTGAGAGCTATGATCCTGCAGCGGAGGTCCTTATGGCAGGCTCCCATCGAAGCCCATCACCGGGCTTCGGCCACGGCAAGCGGGACGCTGGCAGACCGTCGAGTGAACAGCCGCGTCACGATGGTGAAGTCGTTCATACTCCCATCGTTGGTACGACCGCCGAGGCCTAGGCCTTGGAGGACACACGTATTCGGCTGGAAGAGCTTTAGAGAGAACTCGATGAGCATGCTCGCCAGCGCCCCCCAGTTTCCAGTCGATGTCAGTGACAACTATTTCGGACTAGATCTCACAAAAATGTTGAGGTATATCGTACTCCTGTGTTAAATGTTGCAGCTCCTGCTAGGATAGTAGATTCCATTCAGCCGTCACGGTCCGAGGCTGGTAGGGGGTTGATGCAGATCAGAGCATTGCTAGATGCAGCGCATCGTTAGAATTCTGTTGTTTCGCAGTCGTTCAACATGATACATAGTAACTCATCGAGGCAGAGACTGTTCAGTCGGCGCATAGCCCTGGATCGCCCTTGCGCCGAAGGGGCGGAGGTTTTCGTGAAGATCAAGTCACTAATCAGTTTCACTGTGACGACCACCATCGAGTGCCCACTCCTCCGCAGGGTGGTCCGCACGTGCCCCGGCACCAGGACGAAAGGCGCTCGTTCGGTGACGAGCAAAATGCAGGGTTTGATGCTCGTGATCTCCTCACTCAGAGGCGGATTGACAGAGGTAGAGCCGAGAGAGATGGACAAGACAGAGATTTTCCGAGTGGCAGCACAACTGTTATTTCTGGCCCCGAGTGCTTTAGCAGGGCCATACGTTCTGTAGAGATTCCCCCAACTTCAGGTTGGCGGCTGGGATCGAGAAGTTTTCCGGCGAGTCAAAGCCAGAGGCTTGGTTGGACGATTACCGAGTGGCAGATCAGGTTGGTGGTGGCAATGATAATGTCACAATGAAACATTTGTCCTTAATGTTGGATGGTTCGGCTTGTGCATGGCTGAATCGCTTAGCTCCATCCAGCATATATTATATGGCTTAGAACTGGGACTTCAAAGACGTTTTGAACGTCATGGAGCATATGCGACGTTCCAGGAGTTGAAGTTTATCTTTCAGAAGAATGCCTGGATTGAGAGGTATGAGACCTCCGATAAGTTCTAAGCTTGCAAAATGGAGGAGAACGGGTCTATCAGTGAACATATACTCAAAATGTCTGGGTATTCGACTTGTCTGGCGGAGTTGGGAATGCCCCTTCCACCAGAGGCGATCACTGACAGAGTTTTTCAAGCACTGCCACCTAGCTACAAGAGCTTTGTGAAGAACTATAACATGCACGGGATGAACAAGTCTCTCGCCGAGCTATTTGCGATGTAGAAAGTCGTTGAGTCTGAAATCCAGAAAGAACATCAACTGTTGATGGTCAATAAAACCACTAGTTTCAAGAAGAATGGCAACGGCAAGAAGGGTAAATCCAAGAAGGATGGCAAAGTAGTTGCTCCTCCTGTAAGGAAACCCAAGGCTGGACCTAAGCCAGAAACTGAGTGCTTTCATTGCAAGGGAGCCGGTCACTGGAAGCGGAACTGCCCCAAGTACCTGGCTGACAAGAAGGCGGCCAACAACAAACAAGGTATATATGATATACATGTTATTGATGTGTACCTTACTAGCTCTTGTTGTAGTGCCTGGGTATTTGATACATGTTCGGTTGCTCACATCCGCAGCTCAAAACAGGAACTACGAAGGATGGAGAAGGATGAAGTGACGATGTGCATGGGAAATTGTCCAAGGTTGATGTGATCGCCGTCGGCATGCTCTCTATTTGATTACCATCGGGATTAGTGATGAACTTGAATAATTGTTATTTAGTTCCTGCGTTAAGCATGAACATTATATCTGGATCTTGTTTATTGTGAGATGGTTAGTCATTTAAATCAGAGAATAATGGTTGTTCTATTTATATGAGTGATATCTTTTGTGGTCATGCACCCAATGTGAGGGGTTTATTCACATTGAATCTTGATAGTGATGATACACATGTTCATAATATTGATGTCAAAAGATGTAGAGTCAATAATGATAGTACCACTTTCCTATGGCACTGCCGTTTGGGTCATATTGGTGTAAAACGCATGAGGAAGCTCCATGCTGATGGACTTTTGGAGTCACTTGATTTTGAATCACTTGACACATGTGAACCATGCCTCATGGGCAAGATGACTAAAATGCCGTTCTCTGGAACAATGGAATGGGCAAGTGGCTTGTTGGAAATCATACATACTGATGTGTGCGGTCCAACGAATGTTGCAATGCGCGGTGGATATCGTTATTTTCTCACCTTCACTGATGACTTAAGTAGATATGGGTATATTTACTTAATGAAACACAAATCTAAAACGTTTGAAAAGTTCAAGCAATTTCAGAGTAAAGTTGAGAATCATCGTAACAAGAAGATCAAATTCCTACGATCCGATCGAGGAGGTGAATATCTGAGTTATGATTTTGGCAGTCACTTAAGACAGTGTGGAATTGTTTTACAATTGACACCGCCTAGAACGCCACAGTGTAATGGTGTGTCCAAACGTCGTAATCGAACCTTATTAGATATGGTGTGTTCTATGATGTCTCTTGCCAATTTGCCACTATCATTTTGGGGTTATGCATTAGAGACAACTGCATTCACTTTAAATAGGGCACTATCAAAATCCGTTGAGACGACAACATATGAACTATGGTTTGGCAACAGGCAAAAGTTGTCGTTTCTTATAGTTTGGGGATGTGATGCTTATGTCAAAAAGTTTCAGCCTGAAAAGCTAGAACCCAAGGCGGAGATATGTGTCTTCATAGGATACCCGAAAGAGACATTTGGGTATACCTTCTATCTCAGATCCGAAGGCAAAGTGTTTGTCGCTAAGAACGGAACATTTCTTTAGAAAGAGTTTCTCTCGAAAGAACTGAGTGGGAGGAAAATAGAGCTTGATGATGTTACTGAACCTTTACTTCAACCAGAGAGTAGCGCAGTGCAAAAAGATGTTTCTTTGGAGCCTACGATAGTTGAAGAGGAAGTTAATGATGATGATCATGAAGCTTCGGATCAAGTTACTATTGAACCTCGTAGGTCGACAAGGGCACGTACTGCTCCTGAGTGGTATGGCAACCCTGTCTTGGAGGTCGTGTTGTTGGACAACAATGAACCTACGAGCTATGGAGGAGCGATGATGGGCCCGGATTCCGAGAAATGGTTAGAGGCCATGAAATCCGAGATGGGATCCATGTATGAAAACAAAGTATGGACTTTGGAAGTATTACCTGAAGGGCGAAAGGCCATTCAGAACAAATGGATCTTTAAGAAGAAGACGAACACGGACGGTAATGTCACCGTCTATAAAGCTCAACTTGTGGCATAGGGTTTTTCACAAGTTCAAGGAGTTGACTACGATGAGACCTTCTCACCCGTAGCGATGCTTAAGTTTGTCAGAATCATGTTAGCAATAGCTTCTTATTTCGACTATGAAATTTGGCAGATGGATGTCAAAACAGCGTTCCTCAACGGTTTCCTTGAGGAAGAGTTGTATATGATGCAACAAGAAGGTTTTGTCGATCCAGAGAATGCTGACAAAGTTTGCAAACTCCAGCGATCCATTTATGGACTGGTGCAAGCAACTCGGAGTTGGAATAAGCTCTTTGATGAGATGATCAAAGCATTTGGTTTTATACAAGTTTATGGAGAAGCCTGTATTTACAAGAAAGTGAGTGGGAGCTCTATAGCGTTTCTAATATTATACATATTGCTGATTGGAAACAATGTAGAAATGCTGGACATCATGAAGGAATATTTGAACAAGAGTTTTTCAATGAAGGACCTAGGAGAAGCTGCTTTCATATTAGGCATTAATATCTATAGAGATAGATTGAGACGCTTGATAGCACTTTCACAAAGCACATACCTTGATAATGTTTTGAAGAAGTTCAAAATGGATCAGTCCAAGAAGGGGTTCTTGCTTGTGTTACAAGGTGTGAAGTTGAGTAAGACTCAATGCCTAGTGACTACAGAAGATAGAGAGAAGATGAGTGTCACCCCCTATGCTTCAGCCATAGGCTCTATCATGTATGCAATGCTGTGCACAAGACCCGATTTCAGCCTTGCCATAAGTATGGCCGGAAGGTTTCAAAGTGATCCTGGAATGAAGCACTGGACGACGATCAAGAATATCCTTATGTACCTGGAAAGGACTAAGGAAATGTTTCTCGTTTATGGAGGTGCTCAAGAGCTCATCGTAAAGGGTTACGTAGATGCAAGCTTTGACACTGATCCGGATGACTCTAAGTCACAAGCCGGATACGTATTTATTCTCAATGGGGGAGTGGTAAGCTGGTGCAGTTCCAAGCAAAGCGTGGTAGTCGATTCTACATGTGAAGCGGAGTACATCGTACCCTTGGAGGCGGCGAAGGAAGGTGTTTGGATGAATCAGTTCATGACAAATCTTGGAGTAGTGCCCAGTGCACTGAATCCAATGACTGTGTTCTGTGACAACACTGGTGCTATTGCTTTGGCAAAGGAACCAAGGTTTCACAAGAGGACCAGACACATAAAGGGATGCGTCAATTCCATCTGCGATTACATCGAGGAGAAGGACATAAATATTTGCAAAGTGCACACGGATCTGAATGTTGCAGACTCGTTGACTAAACCTCTTCCAAGGGCTAAACATGATCAACACCAGAACTGCACGGGTGTTCGATTCATTACAATGTAAATCGCATAGTGATGTGAACTAGATTATTGACTCTAGTGCAAGTGGGAGACTGTTGGAAATATGCCCTACAGGCAATAAATAAAGTGTTTATTATTATATTTCCTTGTTCATGATAAATGTTTATTGTAAATGCTATAATTGTATTGCTTGGAAACACATTGCATAAGTGGACAAATAGACAACACTTTGTCCCTAGTATGCCTCTAGTGAACTAGCTCGTTGATCAAAGATGGTCAAGGTTTCCTAGCCATTGAAATGAGATGTCATTTGATAATGGGATCACATCATTCGGAGGATGATGGGATGGACGAGTCCCAAACTATAAACATATCATATGATCGTGTCAGTTTATTGCTACAGTTTTCTGCATGTCAAGTATATGTTTCTACGACCATGAGATCATGAAACTCACGGACACGGGAGGAGTGCCATGTATCAAATGTCACAACGTAACTGGGTGACTAGAAAGGTGCTCAACAGGTATCTAGAGGGTGTCTGTTAGGTTGGCATGGATCAACTCTGGGATTTGTTACTCCGTATGACGGAGATGTATCTCAGGGCCCACTCGGTAATACAACATCACAACAAGCCTTGCAAGCAATGTGACTAAGTGTTAGTCACGGGATCTTGTATTACAGAAACGAGTAAAGAGACTTGCCGGTAATGAGGTTGACCTAGGTATGGAGATACCGATGATCGAATCTTGCAAGTAACATACCGAAGAACAAAGGGAACATCATACGGGATTAATTGAATCCTTGACATAGAGGTCCGACCGATAAAGATCTTCATAGAATATGTAGGAATCAATATGGGCATCCAGGTCCTGCTATTGGTTATTGATCGTAGAGGTGTCTCGATCATGCCTACATAGTTCTCGAACCCGGAGGGTCTGCACACTTAAGGTTTGGTGACGTTTCGGTAGTATAGAGTTATGCATGGTGGGGACTGAATGTTGTTTGGAGTCCCGGATGAGGAGCTCCGGAATGGTTCAGAGGTAAAGATTGATATATAGGAAGTCCTGTTTTGGTCACCAGAAAGGTTTCGGGCTCATCGGTAGTGTACCGGGAGTGCCGGGAGGGTACCGGGGACCATCGGGAGGAGTATTTCGACCCAAGAGGCTACTTGGGCTGTGGGAGGATGAATACCAGCCCTTAGTGGGCTGTCCGTAGTCCCACAGAAGTCCAATGTGGCTGGGAAGAAAGTCCAAAGTGGAAAAGGTGGAAAAAGGCAAAAAGGTGGAAATAAGGAAGGAGTCCTAATCGTATTAGGAGTGGAGCAGGAGGACTCCTCCTCTCCACTTCAGCCGAAGCCACCAAGGGCTGTACCTTGCGCCAAGACTCCTCCTCTCCTTCTCCTATATATACTAGAGGTTTTAGGGTTTTGGCACATAGATTTTCAACCATGTGCAACCCTCTCCTCTAGTCCGTAGTTTCTCCTCTAGATCGGTTTCAGTAGTGCTTAGGCGAAGCCCTACTGGAATTACCCCACCACCATCGCCGCAACGCCGTCGCGCTGCCAGAGAACTCGCCTACCTCTCCGCTCCTTCTTAGTGGATGAGGAAGGCAGAGATCGTCATCAAGCCGTATGTGTGCTGAACGCGGAGGTGTCGTCCGCTCGGTGCTATATCGGGACGGATCGTGATTGGATCGCTGGACGCTCGGCGATTTGGATCGCGAAGACGTTTGACTACATCAACCGCATTTCTTAACGCTTCCCGTTTAGCGATCTACAAGGGTATGTAGATCCACTCTCCCTCCCGTAGATGCTCATCAACATAGATAGATCTTGCGTGTGCGTAGGAAAATTTTTGTTTCCCATGCAACGTTGCCCAACAGTTTTAAATCTGATACAATTCCACATAGCATACCGAGGCAAATAAAGTTTTTCTCAAAGTCCAAGTTTTTCAAGCACCCGACAGGCTTGCTTGCTCGACAAATGTGTCCAAGCCGATCCCGTCTGTGATCCTCGTGGCTGCGTCAATGAAGGTCTTCATGAAATCTTCAAACTGAAGCTTCTTTGTGTGCATCACTCGGAGCTCCTTCAACTTGTCCTCCCTTGCCTCTTTGCAATGGACTCTCACGAGGGAGAGCGCCACATCGGCTCCACAGCGAGCAGCAGATTTCTTCTAGGCCTGCACTCGACTAGGAAGATCGTTAAGGCGTGCCATCATGGATGTAAGGTCAAGATGCAGGGTATCTTCAGGCCACAGTTCCTTGTCGATCTTCTCCATCACAGCTTTCAGTCAGAGGACATATCCTTGGACACCCTGGAGTCTGATGTTGAGTCGGAACATATTCATGGCCACTACATCCTCAACAGGTGACTTGGTGGCATCCAAATTGGGCTCAATCTCTTCAGTTTCTTTTTCAAAGTCCTGGCAGAATTCTGGTTGGAAGAAGGAATGGGAAGAGGATTAATGAGATTCAGCCGTCAAAGAATTTATGAAGTTCAGTCAACATAGATACTCACCGTCGAGCATGATGTACATCTTTCTCGCGAACTCCCCCAAGTGCTTCTCCAAGCCATTGCTCCTCTTGGTTAGCTGCTCGGTTTTCTTGATGAGCTCCACCCGCTCCTGCTTCACCTTAGAGTTTTCCACCTCCATCTTCTTGGTGGAGGCCAGCTTCTGATCAGCAGCTTCAGTCTTCTCCTTTTCCACCTGTTGGTCATCAGCAAGAGCTTTGTCCTTGTCCTCTAGCGCCTTCTTCATGGTATCTCAAGAAATAGCATTGTTGAGTCACGCTTAGAGTCGACAATTTTCACTACGTACATCTGTTCGAGTGAAAGCACTTGGTTCAAAGCATGGAAAGTGAGGATAAGAATGCATTGTGTCGACAGAAGTTACCTCCCAGAGTTTACAGTTCAGTCCGCGCTCGCTCCAAACTTCTGTTGGAAACCTCCAAGTCCACTCGCAGCTGGTTGCTTTCCTCCTCGAGGTCTTTGCACTGTGCACTGAGTTCACAAGCTCTCTGAAATCAACAAAGAAAAGAAAATTCAGTCGACAAGAAACACCTACACTCCCGAGTGCAGAAGGTCAAAAACAGTCGACTCGGTGGCGCACCCCGCCCCACCCCACTACCCTGAAGTAGCGTCATATCATGGTTGATGGAATGATATCCATGAAACCTGCGTTCAGGAGATAAAGAATTCAAGCAAAAGTCCACCCGACATGTCGAGTGGCTCGTGTACTCCGCGTACCTTAAAGAACCCAGAGATCAAGATGGTTCCCATTAGAGCCCCGCTAATGCAAGCACTCAATGATGGTCTCGGGGACTACACCCAGTGGGTGCACTCAGAGTGCCCCCACTGGAACTGTTAACAGTCCATCCGTCGAGTGTCCCATCAACCCCACTCCACACCTTTGAAGCAGCATTATATCATGGTTGATGAAATGATTTCCATGAAACCTACAAGGTGGCTTCGGCATGCGATGGCTAATAAAAACAAGTACACTCAAGATGTCGAGTGGTAACCGTACTCCGCGTGCGACAAAAGACCTGAGTTCAAGTTTTTAAGACTACTGCTCATCATCTATGATCAACAGTAGCCTCGGGGACTACACCCAGTGGGTGCACTCAGCGTGCCTCCACTGGTTCCTAAAACATTCGACAAGGTCTTCCTTGCTTGAGCATTCGACGGTCTTTATCAGACCCCCACCAGTGCAAGCACTCGACAACGGTCTCGGGGAGTACACCTAGTGGGTGCACTCAGTGTGCCCCCACTGGCTCTGTTAACTCTCGATCTGTTGAGTGGCAGAGAAATAAAAAAACATGTGCAAGCATATGAATTTCGTCTCTTCTAAAGTCCCCTGCTGGTGCAAGAACTCGACAACGGCCTCGGGGACTACACCCAGTGGGTGCACTCAGCGTGCCCCCACTGGAACATCTATCACTCGATCTATCGAGTGACACGTTGCCCCACCTCGTACCCTTGGAGTAGCGTCATATCATGGTTGATAGAATGATGTCCATGAAACCTACAAGGTAGCTTCGGAATGGTGTGATCAAGGGTAAACATATTCTGCATACGACAAACTCTAAGACCCCTGCCGATGCAAGCACTCGACAGCGGTCTCGGGGACTACACCCACTGGGTGCACTCAGCGTGTCCCCACTGGACATAAATCTACTCGATTAAGACCTGATCTATTCAAGTGTAGAACTTAAATATCATGCAAGTGGAAAACACCCACTCGGTGTACAATCAAAGAAGGCAGGAATTCAATCGGAAATGTACTTACAATCAAACTTACTCAGACATTGGTGCGAAGCGCTGTGCTCGCATCTCCGGTCTAATCTTCCGGAACACGGTGTAGAGGAAAAGCAGTCACCGGTGGCATCGACGTCGTGGCTCGGGCAGTCGAGGTAGTATTAATGGGTCCAGTTAGAGTCGACATCACGATAGTTGAAACAGCTGGTGGAGCACTCGATAGAGGCACCTCAGGATCGGCTATGACCCGTGTCGAGTCGCTTATCCCCTGGGAGGACCCAACAGTCGACCATCGAGGCGTCTATACTGACGGGGTTCTTCGTGTGCGTATGCGCAGGATGCTTAAGATCTCACCTTCACCTCCCGTACCGCGAGGCTGTTCCTCATCATCTTCCAGTTGAATGATTTCTGCAAATATCAATCAGCAATGTTAACTTTTGCAATCGACAAATGTCATTGGAGAAGCAGAACTAGGTAAAGGTTTGTTTACCTCTATGGGAAGTGGCCGCGTCAGCAGTATCTACATTCATTGGCTCCTCTGCGTCCCGTGGAGGCGACGTCACTGAGGCAGCGGCTCTGGTAGATCAAACGACACTCTGTCAACAAGAATTCAAAGTCACAATCAACAGTGAGAGTTGAAAGTAAAAACTTACGTGGAGATGACAGGCACAACCATCTTCATGCAGGGTAGAGCTTTGCGAGGTTTTACTGCGTTGGGCTTGGGTTGCTTTGCCGATCGTTCACTCGACTTGACGGTCGAGGGCCGGCTCCGCTTCGAGTTCTTTTCACTCAGAGCCGGAGCCTTGTCCGCGGAGGTTGTAGGGTCTTGACGGGACTTGGAGTGGCGTTCGGTGCGTGGAGGAGACTCGACTTCCTCCTCGTTCTCACCCGAGTCCTCATATTCGTTTTCACTGTCATAAGAGCCGTCAACTTCCATGCTACCACCCTCGCTCTCCCCACCATCTTGAGGCTGGTTCCCGTTGGGCACGGGCGAGTACATGTGTGTCCACTTCCTGCATGGCTCAAACAATGAAGTTAGTCAGAAAAATTAATCAACCACTCGACCGCATAGTGTGTTAGTCGACAAGGTGTAATTTACCAGATTCTTCGGCGGATTCTCAGCTAAGTAAGGTTGGATCCTCTTGGCTCCCAAGGGATTGTCACAAGCTCCGGTGATACTATGAAGCCATTGCTCGACAGTTGCTTGCGAAAATTCTTCTAGATGCGTCCGGGTCGAGTCTCTAGGGCCGGCATAATGCCACATAGTGTGGTCCCTGGCTTGGACCGGCTGGATCCATCGACTGAGGAATGCCTCTAGGAGATCCATACCGGTCACTCTGCCACGGACAAGTTTCAGTATGGCGTCCACCAAGATTCCCACTTGGACTTTTTCTCCTTCTGACACCTTTAGGGACCTGGGGATGGCAGGACGATCGGTTGTGAAAGGGGAAAGGCCAGTTGACATATTGGGAGAAGCTATATCTTTGCAATAAAACCATGTCGACTGCCAGCCTCTAATGGATTCAGTAAAGGTCATGGAAGGAAAAGAACTACGAGCTCTCTTTTGGATTCCTAGACCCCCACATAGCTGCATTACATGAGTCTTTCCATCCTCAGGGAGGGCCTTCTTTACAGTCTGAGATCTAACGGTGAAAATGTGCTTGAACAGTCCCTAGTGAAAAGAGCGGCCCAGGAAGCACTCAGACAAGGTGATGAAAGCAGACAAGTAGGAGTTGGCATTCATCGGGAAGTGGTGGAGCTAAGCTCCGAAGAAGTTCAAAAACCCTCTAAAGAACGGATGAGGAGGCATGGAAAAATCTCTTTTGACGTGGGAGAGGAGAAGAACCCTCTCTCCTTCGCACGGCTCTGGCTCGCGCTCCCCCTCCAGCAGCCTCCACGCGCTGTCCGCCATGAGCCCATCGATGACAAGGTTGCCGACGTCTGCACGGGTGACTACCGAGGAGAGAAAGTCCCCCTAGATCCACCCCGGTGGCATGGTGAACCGAGCGGTCGAGGGCTTCTTGGCCTTGCCCTTTGCAGCTCCCTTCTTGGCACGCTCCAACTTATCCATGGTTCCCTTCGTCATCGCGGCGGCAGAGCTCGTCGGAGCAGATCAGAGTGGAGCGCTGGAGAGAAGGGAGGCGGAGGAAGAGAGGAAATTTGGGGAAAGGTACTGTGCAATCCACGGCGCTTCAGGATTTATACCCCGCCGAGTGCCTCATTGACGGGTCGGACCACGAGATCCCCGTAGATCCCAACCACAAACGACGCCTTGTACGTGGCAAAATGAGAGGCACGGGAATCGAGGCGTCATGCCCCCACTCACTCTGATCGTGGCATCATCATCGCAGACACGCACGCTTCCCAAATTTTCGTATCCCGCAAGATCCGGGCCTGACAGACTGACCCGTCACCTCCCAAGATTCTTTTAGATCACTCGGAACAAATTTGACATTGAACATTCACTCGGGCACTTTCAATACTGAATCGATCCAGGAGATCGACGAAGAGTTCAGTCGACGTAAGTTTCGTTGAAGCCCCGAATATCATTCGGAAGATTTGGTGCCTTGTTCTGAACTAGCACCGATGCCCCCTTTCACCACTCGAACCATGATCCATTCTGGGGCTAATGACGAGGATATGTACCTGGGGTAGGGCCCTAGGACTGACATACATACCCTACCTAAGGACACTGGCTCTGAGGACTTAAAGATCACAGGAAAGGTTCCTACTGGATTCCCCATGGCGCTCAAGTCACTCGACAAGCAATACACTCGGAGGCTTGTTCCTCCACTCAACAGTCCCCTGTCACTCGGAAGACCTCAATTCTAGTCGATGCCAGAAGACCAGAAGCCACCCCCAGGAGGCCATTAGGCAGGCGTTAGGCCAGTCGTCATTAGTAGCAATTATGATGTACGTTAGCAGTAACGCTAGTCTTTATACCCACGAACGGACCCTTGGATGCCTGGTAATTATGAGGGGCAACAAACTCTATATAAGACACCCCTCCCCACTGGCACAAGGGTTCGCAACCTTTGTAATCCCTATTCTCCACACGAAAAAGTTCAAGAGCACCGAGACGTAGGGTTGTTACCTCCACGAGAGGGGCCTGAACTCATACATCCGTGTGTACATCCTCGCCGTATCTAGGACTCTGCCCTCTCCTTTCGTACCCCTACCTTCTACTATCAGGCTTGTTCCCATGATAGGTAAGTTATGCTTCAAAATAGGCTACTGCTGAAATAAATTTTTATCTATTTCATTCCTCTCATTCATATGCATATCATTTTCATGGTCTAGGAAATAGTTTTCCAATGGATCAGTAGGAGGCACAACAATAGAAGTGAGACCAATAATTTCATCTTTACTAGGCAATTCCTTGTCATGGGGTTGTCTACGAAATTTAGAGAAATTAAACTCATGGGACACATCCCCAAAGCTCACAATAACTACTTCCTTTTCACAATCAATGTTAGCATTAATAGTATTCAAGAAGGGTCTGCCAAATATAATGGGACAAAAATCATCTTGTGGGGAACCAAGAACAAGAAAATATGTAGGATACTTTATTTTCCCGCACAAGACCTCAACATATCTAACAATCCCTATCGGTGCAATAGTGTCTCTATTAGCGAGCTTAATAGTAACATCAATATCCTCTAGTTCAATCGGTGCAATATCATGCATGATTTCTTTGTATAATGAATGAGGAATTGCACTTACGCTAGCACCAGTATCACATAATCCATGATAACAATGATCTCCTATTTTAGCAGAAACAACAGGCATGCCAACAACTGGTCTATGTTTATGCTTAGTATCAGGTCTAGCAATTCTAGCAGCTTCATCATAGAAATGAATAGCATGCCCTTCAATATTATCAACCAAGAGATCTTTAACCATAGCAATACTAGGATCAACTCTAATTTTTTCAGGGGGTGTAGGTGTCCTAATACAACTCTTATGAACCACAGTTGAAGCTTTAGCATGTTCCTTGATCCTAACAGGGAAAGGTGGTTTCCGAATGTAAGCAGTAGGGATAACAAGATCAACATTATAAGTAATAATTTTCTCTTCAACTTTAATGGGTTCCAGTACTTTCACTTCAATGGGACGATGATATTTAAACCACTTCTCCTTAGGGAGATGAACATGAGTAGCAAAAGATTCACGGAAAGAAGCTACTATCTTAGAGTCAAGTCCATATTTAGTGCTAAATTCACGAAAAGCATTGGTGTCTACGAAGGATTTAACACAGTCAAACTTAAGGTTCATACCTAAATCCTTACCTTTGTCGAATTCCCAATCTTCAGAGTTGCATTTAATTCGTTCCCATAAATTCTATTTGAATTCAATATCTTTCTTCATAAAATAACCAGCACAAGAAGTATCGAGCATGGATTGATCATTACGAGAAAGTCGAGCATAAAAATTCTGAATAATAATTTCTCTCGAGAGATCTTGATTGGGGCATGAATATGACATTGACCTAAGCCTCCCCCAACCTTGAGAGATTCTTTCTCCTTCACGAGGCCAAAAATTATAAATTTAAGTCCGATCACGATGAACTGGATGCATAGGATAGAACTTCTAATGAAATTCCATTTTTAACCGATTGTAGCTCCATGATCCAATATCATCGTATAGTCTATACCATGTCAATGCCTTCTCCTTCAAAGATAAAGGAAAGACCTTCTTCTTCGCATGATCCTCAGGTAGACCTGCAAACCTCATCCACATAGATTATATGCAAATTAGGATGTAGTGTTCCATCTCTTGCATAAGGATTAGCTAGCAGTTTCTCTACCATATCCGAAATAAATTCATAGTAAATATTTTCAGTAAGTTCAGTAGGTTGAGGGACAACTCTTTCTGTTTCTGGTTGAGGTGAAGATGCCCGAAACAAGCCCCTCCAAGTATTACTTTCCATAGTAACAAGTGACAGTAAATTTCAGCACACTATATAAATTTTTCCTTACCAAGTTCCACTCACCAAAGGCGCTTCACTTCCCCGGCAACAGGGCCAGAAAAGAGTCTTGATGACCCACAAGTATAGGGGATCTATCGTAGTCCTTTCGATAAGTAAGAGTGTCGAACCCAACAAGGAGCAGAAGGAAATGCCAAGTGGTTCTCGGTAAGGTATTCTCTGCAAGTAGTGAAATTATCGGTAACAGATAGTTTTGTGATAAGATAATTCGTAACGGGTAGCAAGTAACAATTGTAACAAAGGTGCAGCAAGGTGGCCTAATCCTTTTTATAGCAAAGGACAAGCCTGGACAAACTCTTATATAAATCAAAGCGCTCCCACGGACACATGGGAATTTATGACAAGTTAGTTTTCATCATGCTCACTTGATTCGTGTTCGCTACTTTGATAATTTGATATGTGGGTGGACCGGTGCTTGGGTGCTGTACTTACTTGGACAAGCATCCCACTTATGATTAACCCCTCCCACAAGCATCCGCAACTACGAAAGAAGAATTAAGATAAATCTAACCATAGCATGAAACATGTGGATCCAAATCAGCCCCTTATGAAGCAATGCATAAACTAGGGTTTAAGCTTCTGTCACTCTAGAAACCCATCATCTACTTATTACTTCCCAATGCCTTCCTCTAGGCCCAAACAGTGGTGAAGTGTTATGTATTCAACGTTCACATAACACCACTAGAGGAGATACAACATATACCTCATCAAAATATAGAACGAATACCAAATTCACATGATTACTTATAACAAGACTTATCCCATGTCCTCAGGAATAAACGTAACTACTCACAAAACATATTCATGTTCATAATCAGAGGAGTATAAGTGATGATCAAGGATCTGAACATATAATCTTCCACCAAGTAAACCAACTAGCATTACCTACAAGGAGTAATCAACACTACTAGCAACCCATAGGTACCAATCTGAGGTTTTGAGACAAAGATCGTATACAAGAGATGAACTAGGGTTTGGAGAGGAGATGGTGCTGATGAAGATGTTGATGGAGATTGACCCCCTCTCAATGAGAGGATCGTTGGTGATGCCGAGGGATTCGATTTCCCCCCCGGAGGATCGTTGGTATCACGGAGCCCATCCATCCTTCTTCCGCCTTTCGAGTGCAGAACTCCATAGTCCGCCTCCCCCCTCGTCTTCTCAATGTTCGAGTAGTGCCCGTCGGGATCATGCTGCCGCTTCAACCGTAGAGACGGAGGGAGGCCCGAGTTCACGTGGTGGAGGAGGTGAGAGGGGCCGTGGTCACCGCGGAGGCCGAGGTAGGGGGAGGCGCAGCGCTGCTCCACCCCTCCTCCGATGCCAGTCATCTCCATCAAAGAGACCCATGCCGAGGGGACGGTGCTGGATTTCGTCCTCGAACTGGGCAGTCCCCTCCGGAGCCATCTACGCCACCCATGCCTCTTCGCCAGGGCGATGGAGGATGACCAGCCGCCCTTCCTGTGCCTGTGGGGGGCAGGGTGTTGTAATGGCGCGACGTGGGTGGACGTTGAGTACCCAGGTCGTCGCATCACCTCAGGCATGGTTGGAAGACCTTCGCCCATGCCCACAATCTCCAGGAAGGGCACGTCCTTCATTTTAAAATGACGGAGGCCAATATGCTCTCCATCCAGATTTATGGGAGCTTCGGCATCCGCCTCAGCTGCTGCGAAGAGAGCGCGAGTAGCGGCAAGAGCCTATCCTCCCACGAGAGTGACGGGGAGGACAGCGGCGAAGACATTAGCGATGAGCCTGGTCTTCGGCGGTCAAGTCAAAGCCCAAAGATTCGAGCTCGGACTGACCTCTGGACGCACCATCATCGCCAGCCTCACACCTCTCCCCCTCCTGGCAAGATGGTTTTGCCGGGGGTCCTTGTCTCGGGAGCCGCCTCCTCTTCGAGCTGGGCTCTCCGGTGGGCCCACAGATGTCGGCTTCCCGGCTCTATCTCCCTGCTGGCCCTCTCCTCGATGCAATTCTGGCCCAGGAGGGTCCAGGTCCTTGCTTGCCTATCTGGTAGCCCTGCTCGTCCATGCAGTGCTGGTCCAGAGGGGTCGGGCTGGGCTTCTGCCGGGGGCCTCTTGCCGTCTTTTTCTTCTTGTAATGTGCTTGCCCTTTCCATATTTTCTTCTTGTAATCTCCCCCTAGGGGAGAAAGTCAAATAAATATGTACTTAGGAAAAGCGATATCTTATGTAAATTTCACCCCATTTTGAATGAACGCGTGTTATCTTCCTTGTTAAACTGTTTCCGTGTATGGAATTTTCCCTACATATTTTCCAGAACAATCTCAAGCGCTCTAAGGAACGGGTCCTTAGCAGCCTGCTGTCAGTGCTACTGCCGGCAAGATACCTTGGCGTCCTTGGTGCGGCCGTTCAAGGCATCAGCCTTACTCTAAAACAGAATAAGGGCGTGAGCGCTATCACTTGGATCGTTGAGCGGACTCGAAACGAAACAAGGAGCGCGGGCGAAGCCACTTAAGCCGTTGAGTGGTCCCGAACGTAGTGAGGGCGCATACGATCGCGGCAAGGTTCTCGTCCGTGCAAGTTTTCCATACATAAGTCGAAATTGCTCAAGGAAAATAATCTTTACGGCAAATATTGACATGGGGTTTTCGCAACTTATGTTTTTGTTGCCTTTCTCCTTCCAGCAAGTTTTTTTGGGGCGTTGCTCATAGGTATCCATACGATCATTCCCCCCCCCCTCGGCAAAGCTGCACGCGAGGGATCCTTCTGTCCTTTGAGAAAAGGAAAGAAGAGAAAATATGGATATGGAACCTTGGCGGTCCGTTAGCCCTTCCCGAGACTTATCTTTATTCAAATAAACATGCACATAAGTAAACATGAGAATCGAACAGTATTGTGGAACACTTATCTTTATTCAACTATGCACAGGGCTTGAGCCTGGCTTTGTATCATGGATTAAATGCTTCAGCGGCAAGACTTGTACAAAAGGTGGTTGCCGGGACTGGCCCGGCAACCGCACCTCATGGGTAGAACTTTCGAAGATGTTCGATATTCCAGGAGTTACTCACCGGAATGTCATCCTCAGTCTCCAGGCAGACTGCGTCGGGCCTGGTGAGTCGTACTACCCGATAAGGGCCTTCCCAGTTTGGTGTCAACTTGTTGGAATTCTTGGCGGACTAAACTCGCCGAAGAACAAGGTCGCCTTCCTCAAGACTTTTGGCATGAACTTTGCGGATATGGTAGCGGCGCAAAGCTTGCTGCTAGCGTCCAGCTCTCACAGCAGCCTGAAGACGGTCCTCCTCAAGGACCGTCGCATCGTCTTGCCGCAACTGCTCTTTCTCAAGCTCATCATAAGCGAGCACTCAAGGTGACCCGTATATGAGTTCCGTGGGGAGAACTGCCTCTGCCCCATAGACAAGGGAGAAGGGTATCTGGCTGGTAGCTCGATTTGGTGTCGTCCTAATTGACCAAAGAACCACCAGCAACTCATCAATCTAGTGCCTTCCACACTTGTGTAGCTTGTCGAAAGTTCTTGTCTTGAGGTCTTGCAACACTTCACCGTTACCCTTTCCGCTTGGCCATTGCTCCTTGGGTGGGTAACAGAGGCAAACAGATCTTGCCACCAAGGTCTTGGACGTACTGCATGAAGGTGCGGCTCATCAACTATGTGCCGTTGTCAATGATGATCCTGTTGGGAACACCAAAGCAGCAAACTAGTCCCTTAAAGAACTTGACGGCTGACTGTGCTGTCACCTTCCTCACTTCTTCCACTTCTGGCCACTTTGTGAGATTGTCGATTGCGACGTACAAGTACTCAAAGCCCCGGGCAGCACGGGGGAAAGGGCCTAGGATGTCGAGCCCCCAGACCGAGAATGGCCATGAGACAGGGATTGTTCTTAGGGCTTGGGCTGGTTGATGTAGTTTCTTCGAATGAAACTAGCATGCTTCACACTTGGTTACTAATGTCGTTGCACCCTGGAGGGTAGTGGGCCAAAAGAAGCCTTGCCGAAATGCTTTCCCGGCAAGGGCTCTTGACCCTATGTGGGAGCCACATATGCCTCCATGTATCTATGCCAACAGCTCCAGTCCATCCTCCCAAGAAATGCACTTGAGTTTCACGCCATTCGGTTTCTTTCTGTACAATACGTTGTCTATGAACGGGTACATACTAGACCGGTAGGCCACGTTCCCTGCTTCCTATTGTTCCTCAGGGAGTTCTCCTGTCTGAAGGAAACAGATGATGTGTTGTGCCCATGCTGGAGCCCGGGGCTCGACAACAAGGACTAAAGGCATGTCCTCTGTCAGTGACGCGTTTGTCTCAATGGCAAGGGCCTGAGGCTCTGCCACAGCCTGCTGCTCCCTGGCAAGCCTGGCGGGAGCACGTGCTTCTATGGTAAGATCCAGAGGCTCCGCTGGAGCACGGCGCTCACCGGCAAGCCTGACGTTGTCCTTGGCAACCTCCTCAACGGCGGCTCCTGGGAGCTCTACCGGGAAATGCTTGCCGGAATTTAACTTTCTTCTCTTGTCATGTCCAGTTGATGGTGTCATGGAGGGTTGAGTTAGTTGGAGAACAAAAGTTCCTGGTTCCACAGGTAACTTAAGGGCAACACACTTTGACAGGCCATCGGCAACGCTGTTCTCTGCACGTGGAACGTGCTCCATTTGCAGGCCGTCAAAATGTTCTTCCAACTTCCTCACTTCATCTACATAAGCTTCCATCAATGGAATCTGATAATATTTGTTCAATTGCTTGACAACAAGCTGAGAATCGCCCCTGACAATAAGTTTTTTGATCCCAAGGTCTGTCGCGATCCTGAGATTGGCAAGCATCCCTTCGTACTCAGCAGTGTTGTTTGTTGATCTCTCCCAGAGAAAGTGCATCTAGACCACATATATGAGGTGCTCTCCGGTGGTTGCGACAAGGAGCACTCCAGAACCGGCGCCTTGTAGCGAAAAAGCTCCGTCAAAATACACGATCCATTCTTGATCAATTTCCTTGCCGGGGAGAGTTGATTCTGGAATCTCTTCCTCAGGCGTTGGGATCCACTCTACAATGAACTCCGCCAAGGCCCAGCTTTGAATGGTCGAAGTGCTTTCAAACTTAAGACCAAAGCTTGATAGTTCCAAAGCCCGCTCCATAATCCTGCCGATAACTTCTGGGTTCAGCAATATCCGCTGTAGAGGAAAGCAAGTGACAACGGTCATCTCATGTGCTTGGAAGTAGTGGATCGGCTTCCTCGAGGCCATAAGGAGGCCGAAGAGCATTTTTTGCATGCTAGAATACCTTGATCTAGCCCCCTGCAACAAGGAGCTAACAAAATAGACTGGTCGCTGTACCACTTTCTTCTTCTTGACTATCTCTTTCAACCGTGCATATCCTTCTTTGTCGGCACCAGACCCTGCCGGAAACTGTCCTGGCTCATCGCTCAACGGTCCTACCATTGTTGCCGCTTCTTCGTCAACTTCTTTGCCAGCCACGAGTCCATCACTCACCACTTGATTTGTTGCCGCCAGATACAATAGCAACGGCTCTTGTGGTTTTGGCGCGACAAGGACTGGCACAGAGTAAAGGTACTTCTTCAAATCTTGCAGCGCCGCCTCCACTTCCAGAGTCCATTTCATTGGACCTAACTTCTTCAAGATTTTGAAGAAGGGCAGGGCGCGCTCAGCAGATTTTGAGATGAACCTGTTGGGGAACGTCGCAAGGGAAACAAAAAATTTCCTATGCTCACGCAAGACCTATCCATCGTGATGAGAATCTATGAGAGGGAGAGTGGATCTACATAGCCTTGTAGATCACTAAGCGGGAAGCTTTAAGAAACACGGTTGGTGTAGTCGAACGTCTTCGCGATGCAAATCACCGAGTGTCCCGCGATCCAATCACGATCCGTCCCGATCAAGCACCGAACGGACGACACCTCCGCGTTCAGCACACATACAGCTTGATGATAATCTCCGCCTTCTTGATACAGCAAGAGTGAGCGGAGAGGTAGAAGAGTTCTCCGACAGTGTGATGGCGCCGCGACGATGGTGGTGGAGCAATTCCGACAGGGCTTCGCCTAAGCACTGCAGAAAACTGATCTAGAGGAGAAACTGTGCACTAGAGGAACGGCTAGCACGTGGCTGAAAATCAAGTGCAAAAACTCTAAAACCTCTAGTATATATAAGAGGAAGAGAGGAGGAGGCTTGGCCCAAGGGCCAAGCCATCTAGGCTTCGGCCGAACCAAGAGGAGAGGAGGATTCCTCCTCCAATCCTAGTAGGACTAGGACTCCTCCTTATTTTGGCCTTTTTGCCTTTTTCCACCTTTTTCTCTTTGGGCTTTTCTTCCCAGCCGAATGGGCCTTGTGTGGGACTTCCACCAGCCCACTAAGGGCCGGTATTCACTCTCCCACAGCCCATGTAGCCTCTTGGGTCGAAATACCCCTCCCGATGGTCTCCCGGTACACTACTGACACTCCCGGTACACTACCGATGAGCCCGAAACCTTTCCGGTGACCAAAATAGGACTTCCTATATATCAATATTTACGTCTGGACCATTCTGGAGCTCCTCGTGATGTCCGGGATCTCATCCGGGACTCCGAACAACCTTTGGTCACCACCATGCATAACTCTATACTACCGAAACGTCACCAAACCTTAAGTGTGCAGACCCTGCGGGTTCGAGAACTATGTAGACATGACCGACACACCTCTACGGTCAATAACCAATAGCGGGACCTGGATGCCCATATTGGTTCCTACATATTCTACGAAGATCTTTATCGGTTGAACCTCTATGCCAAGGATTTAGTTAATCCCGTATGATGTTCCCTTTGTTCTTCCGTATGTTACTTGCCCGACATTCGATCGTCAATTTCTCCATACCTAGTTCAACCTCATTACCGGCAAGTCTCTTTACTCGTTCCGTAATACAAGATCCCATGACTAACACTTAGTCACATTGCTTGCAAGGCTTATTGTGATGTTGTATTACTGAGTGGGCCCTGAGATACCTCTCCGTCACACGGAGTAACAAATCCCAGTCTTGATCCATGCCAACCCAACAGACACCCTCCGAGATACCTGTAGAGCACCTTTATAGTCACCCAGTTATGTTGCAACGTTTGATACAAACAAGGCACTCTTCCGATTTCCATGAGTTGCATGATCTCATGGTCATAGAAACATATACTTGACATGCAGAAAACAATAGCAACAAACTGACACGATCATATGCTACGTTTGTAGTTTGGTTCTTGTCCATCACATCATTGTCCTAATGATGTGATCCCGTCGTCAAATGACATCACATGTCAATGGCTAGGAAACCTTGACCATCTTTGACCAACAAGCTAGTTCACTACAAGCATACTAGGGACAAAGTGTTGTCTATTTACCCACACATGTAATGTGTTTCCAATGAATACAATTATAGCATGGATAATAAACAATTATCATGAACAAGGAAATATAATAATAAAAACTTTATTTATTGCCTCTAGGGAAAATTTCCAACATAACCTACTCAGAGCAGCAACACAGTCGACAAGGCGTCGCACGTCCTTGACTCGTCTTGGTGCCTCAATTTGCTCAATCGCTTTGATCTTGTCGGGATTTGCTTTGATTCCCCGTTGAGATATAAAATATCCAAGGAGCTTGCTGGACGGAACGCCGAACACACAGTTCTTGGGGTTGAGCTTCATATTGATCTTGCGCAGGTTGGCAAATGTTTCTTCTAAGTCTAATGTGAGCGTAACCTTGTCCTTGGTTTTGACCATTATGTCGTCCATATAAGCCTCCATATTTCTATGTCTTTGGGGCTCAAAACCTATCTGGACTGCTCAACCCGAAAGGCATACGCAAAAAGCAGTACATACCCATGAGGTGATAAACGTGGTCTTCTCTTCTTCTTCCTTGGCCATAAAAATCTGATGATAACCGGAATAGGCATCAAGGAAAGACAGCAGATCGCAACCGGCGTTGGAGTCCACAATCTGGTTGATGCGCGCCAAGGGAAAAAGATCCTTGGGGCAGGCTTTGTTGATGTTTGTAAAATCAACGCACAACCTCCATTTACCGTTTGCCTTGCGCACTACAACCGGGTTGGCCAACCACGTCGGCTGGAGAACTCTTCTAATCAAGCCAGCTGCCTCTAGTTTCTTGATCTCCTTGGCAATAAATTGTTGCCGCTCCAAAGCTTGCTTCAGGACCTTCTGCTTGACGAGCCGCGCGTGTGGGCAGACGACAAGGTGGTACTCAATCACCTTTTTGGGAACACCGAGGATATGAGATGATTGCCATGCAAACACATCGACATTTGCCCGCAGGAAGGAAACAAGCGCGCTTTCCTATTTATCGTCAAGAGTGGAACTTATGGTGAAAGTTCCCCCCATGTCGTCCTCCTTGCCAGGCACCCTCTTGGTCTCTGGCGGAGCAGCCTTGGACTTCTTGATCTAGCCGGTGGATCTCTCTAGCACATCATCAACGGGAGCGCAGCACCCCGAGGAGGCGCGCTTGCCGGAATGCGCGCCAGAGGCCTTGCCGGTCTTCTTCCCCCTAGGGGCTTCAGCGGTAGGAGCAAGTGCCTTGGTGGCAGGTGTTGCGACTATGCCCCGATAGAGTTGGTCGGCGCATATAAGCCTCTTTTCTTGTCGGAGTGGATGGTAATGACGATCATTGGTCTAGGCATCTTCAGCACATTGTGAGCGAAGTGGGTGGCCGCCATAAACTTGGCCAGTGCCGGTCGACCAAGGATGCCGTTGTATGGCAACAATATCTCGGCGACGTCAAAGACGATCTTCTCCGTTCTGAACTTGATATCACTGCCGAA
Organism: Hordeum marinum; assembly: GCA_022496015.1. Lineage (NCBI taxonomy): Eukaryota > Viridiplantae > Streptophyta > Magnoliopsida > Poales > Poaceae > Hordeum > Hordeum marinum. Next base: position 454,756,240 of record CM039678.1, read on the forward strand.
CATCACCGGTAACATGATCTTGCCCCTAGGCTGAGTTCTTCCTCAGTTGACCCTTGGGAAGGCGCTTGTTGGCTCGAGATCTTCATCAGGAATTTGCAGCTTTTGGATGACACTGGGCAATATAAGGTTCAGGCTGGCCCCACTCACAACTAACATCTTCGTCACCTTGAGGTTGCGGATTGTTGGCGAGACGAACAATGGCAAGCACCCTACCGCAGTTACGCGGTCCGGGTGGTCCTCGGTGTCAAAGATGATAGGAGTGTTGGACCATTTCAGAGGTCTCTGTGCGCCGATAGAGGGCTCTGACATTAACCTCGTGTGCCCACTGTTTAAGTCGGCGGTGGGAGGAGTGCGACGAGGCCCCTCCTTTTATGCACATCATCTCTGTAGCCTTCTGAAACTCATTCCCACTCGATTCACGGTTGTCTTCAGCATCATCATCCTCTTCTTGTTTGTCGCGGCCGCGGGCGTGCCGGTCCTTCTGTTGCTTGGGCTTGCCGCGGTTACCTCCTTGGCCAACACACTTCTTACTAGACCCCTCAGCACCATCCTGATCCTTCTCCTTGTCTCGCCTCTCATATTTGGCTCTCAGCTTCTCGGCAAGCTCCTCGACTTGCCGACAGTCTTGGAGGTCTTGACCTTTGTTGCAATGGATCTTACAATACTGCTTGCCGGAGTCTTCTGGCTTGCCGGCAGCTGCCAGGGCATGGTAGGAGGCGCACCCGACAACATCGTTGCCGGGGTCATCAACCTTGCTCTTCTTGGCTGCGCCGGGGTTGTCGGATGTCTCAACGGCAAGCACGGTCTTGCCCATGCATTTCTTGTTCCATCGCTGGCCCTTGTTTGCCAGGACAGCAGTATCCTCATCTTCAGAGTCGACTTTTGCGCCGGCGTCTTCCCCGGGGAGTCTTCTCCCTTCTTCAGCCAGAGCGCATTTGTCTGCCAAAGCATAAAGCTCGACGACGTCCCTAGCCCCGATCATTGCCAGCTCTTCCCGTATTTTGCGGTTGTGCACGTTCTGATGGAACGTGGTGATAACAGCGGCAGGGTAACATCTGGGATGTTGTGGTGAACGCGGCTGCACCTCTAGATGTACTTGCGCAGAGTTTCGCCTTCCTTCTAGGGATGATGTGTAGATCGCTCTCCTGGCCAGGAGCTTGATGACCTCCGGTGAAGGCTCCAACGAACTCGTGAAATAGGTCCGCCCAGGAAGCGATGGACCTCTCCGAAAATTGCATCAGCCATGACCTGATGTTGGGCTTAAGCACCAACGGGAAGTAGTTGGCCAATATCTTGTCGTGGCAGCCCCGGCAGCCTACACCGCAATGGTGTAGACGCTCATGAACTCTGACGGATGGGACTTACCGTCATACTTCTTCGGGACTTCTGGTTTCAACATGCGGGAGTTGGGCCACTGGACTTGCCGCAGCTCATGGGTAAATGCTGGACAGTCCACCTCGTAAGGTAGGCTCACAGGGTACCTCAGAGCGGACCTTTCTATAATGGGCCCCACGCGCCTGTCTGACTGGAGGCGCCCTTCCCTCCGCCGCTCGATCGCGGTTCGGGCATCCTCCTTGCCACGTTCCCGAAGAACATGACACTGATCACGGCGCATCCATAGGTCAGACGACACTGTTGAGTAACCATCGTAGGCGTCAGTCCTCCGGGTCAGTGACCGGCGGTGCTATCGCGGAGGAGAGTGCGCCGAGGTCGCGCCGACTCCGGGCACTTCATCATTGGTCTGAGTCGGCCCTATTTGCCGAAGCTCATCTGCGAGGCTGAGGAGACTCTGAATGGTGTCTCTCCATTCGTCGAGCTTCTCCGCAGCAAGAGGGAAGTTCAGGAGTAGCTGCGCTTGCGCCATTGCTTCCTCCGCCATGGATGGTAGCAAACGGCGAGATGAACACGAGGTGCTCTGAAACCGTGTTAGAAGGAGCACCCTCGCGGTCCTGCATCGGCATGCCACTCCCGCTTGCATGCTGGCGAGCATGGTGGTCCCGCACATCTTGGGAATGATGCGTAGGAGCTTTTTCGTGGGGACGTTGAGAACTGCGGGCGTCGTGGCGCAGCTCTCCACGCACGTCGTGACGAGGTCATGGTGTAGGCGCCTGCATGGGTGCCCTGGAAGATACTCTTCCGCCCCTGGAGTTCATCGCACCACCTGCAGGCGGTACTCCTCTGTCTAAGACCCAGGGGCATGGGGGGTCCCACCCTCGCCATGGGCGTCTCCGCGGCGAGCATCGTTGCTTGCTTGGCCTTGGTCGCCGGAGCATTGCGGATGTTCCGAACCTTTGCCTCCTCCTCCTCCACCCGCGTCTATGCCGTCCCCTGTCCATGCGGATATAGGGACGGCGGACGTGGATGGGCCAACTACTATCAGGCCCTTCTTCTTGGGGGCCATGGTGATGATGAAGCTAGGGCGCAGATCACCAGAACGGGTTCACACCACTCACACACCCCTAACTAGCGCGCCAAAGATGTCATGGGAATGAACACCTATGGGATCCTGGGATCCCTTTCGGTTTGGCAGGGGGACGAGCTCGCACAAAGAGCCGATCTGGTAATCAACGCGTGGGGAGTTTTGACCCAGGTTTGGGCCACACGGATGCATAAAACCTTACTCCCACTTGGTTGTATTGATCGTGTTTTAGGGTTCCAGCTCCATGAGCGCTACGAGCAGCCACTACGCGTGTCAGCTAGAAGATTGGTGAAAAGATCTCAAGATCAAAAGTCCTCCCTAGTAACGCCCAGGGCCTCCTTTTATACATAAGGGGATCCCAACAGTGGCGTACAGTGTGCACACGGGATGCGCAGTGCTATCGTACCTAACTCTGACGGAGTAGGACAAGGGCATTTAATGCACTGTCAGGCACCTTGGTCCGTCAGCGGGAAGGGATGGGGACCCGTCCCATCGTGGCCGCTTAGCTCCCTCCAACGTCGACGCTGCGACACACATCCAGGCAAGACACCTGGCCTGTGCGCTGGTGGTGCTTGCCGGGGCCTTGCCTTGCCGGGGGCCTTGCTTCGCCTGGAGGCTCTATAGCCCTCCCGGCAAGGTCTTGCCAGTAACCTTGAGTCTTCTGTGCTAGTGTTTGGTAAGCCTTTGCTGGGCCTTGCCGCCGAGGCGGCTACTACTGCCCGTGCACGAGTAAAGGGGCACTAGATGGCCCAAAAAACTCTAGTACACCGACAATGCTCCAACCAAAACTCATGAAATGTGATGAATAAGAATATAATTTCAAGTAAAATACCGATGGTTATTAGAAGAAAGAGAGGATGCCACTCGGGGCATCCCCAATCTTAGTTGGTTCTTACTCTTTGGATAATATCTTGGGCGTGCGGTAGTATCCCCAAGCTTAGGCTCTTCTTACTCCTTATTCCTTCATCAATTGTGATCTCACCTAAAACTTGAAAACTTGAATCACATGAAACTTGACAAAATTCTCATGAGATCCGCTAGTATACAAAAGGAAATTACCACTTCAAGTACAGTAGTAAACCCATTCATATTTTATTATTTCATTATATATATTGTATTCTAACTTTCCCATGACTTATACCCCCCAATACAAGCCATAGATTCATCAAAACAAGCACACAATGAAAAGAAAACATAATTTGGTTCAGACTGAAGAGTCTGTAGTAATCAAGATTCACGATGTTTCCATGGGCATGAACAAAGTTCAAGGATAGCCCCCACTTCAACGATGCTCGTCTTTCTCAGTTTCACTTCTCTTTTGAAAAACGTTTTAAATTGCCCACTTTATTTTTTTATTTTTAATTATTTTTAAATCACACAACAGAAATAAATGACTCTCTACAACTTTCGTGTCTCCCTGGCAGCGCTTTCTTTAAAGCCATTAAGCTAGGCATATAGTGCTCAACTAATTGATCCACCCGGATCCCAATGTATATCAAAGCCAATTTTAATTAACAATGATTTATAATTAAATAGTGAGCAAAAATTGATACATATCCTGTGACAACAAAGTCTAACTCTCTTCCTATGCATTGTCTTTTCATATAAGAACAATTCATGCACATCAAGTAAAGGCCAATACCTAGCATAATTAGTTTCTTGCAATTTTATCGTCTTGGAAACATCAAGAGGTGAAGATTCAGTTCCTCTCATAATAATTGCAACTAGGAGCAGCAACCACATGCATATCATATTCATTAAAATCATCATGTGTAGTGGTAAAACCCAATCCATCAATATAATTCTTAATAAGTGCAAACTTCTCCGATATAGGACTATCATGTGTGGGTGCAATAGCAAAAATTTCATGCTTAACATAAGGAAATATACAATGTCGATATTCATAAGCATAATTCATATTGGCATCATGGCCACAAGCATAGGAAGCATCAAGTTCATCAAAAATGGATATTGCAATGGATCCAAGGGATCATAGCTATCATCATAGCATTCATCCTTCGGTATGTTTGAAGGGAAATTAAACAATGTATGAGTTGAAGAGTTAATCTTATTATAAAGTGGGCACAAGTAGCTAATCCTATCTTCCTCCTTTTGTTCTTCGCTCTCCTCCTCATCTTCTTCATCTAATGAGCTCACAGTTTCGACAATTTGCTCTTCCATAGATTCCTGCAAACTTTTAGTCTCTTCCAAGGCAGCAGACATTCTCTCAACAAATTCGATAATATCAACATTTTCTTCATAATTCCCATAGAAATATTAAGTATGGCAAGATTTTCAGATTTGCAAGGAACATCGTCATAATTTGAAGCAAAGAAGCAATTTCATAAGCACCTTTAAAAGCAACAAATTCTTCTATTCGTTCTACATAATAGTAATCATATATACCATTAGCATAAGAAACTAAGGATTCATTATTATTAAATAAACATTGAAAGGGGAGGTGTGGAGCCTCTTTCTTATAGCAGCAAGTATAATCACATTTCAAGCATGCATCCCAAGCGAACCAACGCAATATTGTAATTTGATCCCATAAGTGTTTCCCTTTTTGACAAAAGAAATAATCCCTAAAGTACTCATGTTTATCCAATGTGTCTCCCATTATAAAGTTCATCGGGGATTTCTCAGGATTATCAAAGGAGTCATTAACGTGTTTCACATAACGAGCATCGAGGGTTTTATGAGGTTCCCCATCTCCATCAGTAGCAAATACCACTAATTTTTTTGGTGTTTCGTGTTCCATATCCATAACTAAAGATATAAAACAACTAATAACCTAAAATAAAATAACTAATAAAAGAAAATAAAATTTACTTAGTGATAAAGCAAACAAGCACACACGAGAATATCAACCACTATGCTATTGCTCCCCGGCAACGGCGCTAGAAAAAGGTCTTGATAGCCCACAAGTGTAGGGGATCATTTGTAACCTTTTCCATATGCAAGAGTTTCAAAACCAACAATGAGCTAAAGGTAGAATTAATATTCTCTCAAGTTCTATCGACCATCGATACAACTCTACGCACCCTAACACTTACTTTAACTAGAACAAGTATGAAACTACTTTGCGGGAAAGAAACTAGAAGTACTTAGTAGGTGTAAAGATAGTTTTGCAATAGAATAAAGAACATGGAAATAAAAGTTAGGTGTTGTATTAATAACAGAACAATAAAAGTAAATATTTAAGTATAAAGTTTTTTGTGTAACACAAGAGAAAGATTTATCCCTCGGCAATCGATAACTAGACTGGTATCAGTGTTGCAATTTTATACGAGGGAGAGGCATACGCTAACATAATTTCTGTACTTGGATCATATGCACTTTTGTTGGAAATCTAGAAAGCATCCGCAACTACTAGAAATTCATTAAGGTAAACACAACCATAGCATTAACATATAAGTACCATTTATCCCATACGTAAACAATCCCCTTACTCGGGTGTAAGTTTCTTTCACTCTTGCCACCCACTATAAGAGAATCATAAACATATTATAACTCTCTCTAGCATGAATATTTCACGTGTGCGACTCATGGACAGAAACTTAGGACAGCGCCAATATAGAACATACAACTCAAACCAATCACGATCATCAATCAACCCATAGGACAAACGATATCTACTCAAACATCATAGGATAGCCACACATCACTCATATAGCATTAAACACCATGGTCAAGTAGAGATTATAGAAGGGAGTATAGGCTTTCGCCACTAGATAGAGGGGAAGAGAGTTGGTGGTGACACCGTCGAAGTTTTTGGTGTAGATCGCCGTCACGATGGATGCCCCGGCGATGCTCCGATGCCACCAGGAGAGAGAGGGCTAGAGAGACCCCTCCTTCTTCTTCCTTGGCCTCCTCCGTAGGTGGGAGGTTTCCCCTATAGTCCATGGCCTCCATGGCTCCCGGAGGGCAGGATCCCCTCCAAGATTGGATCTCTCTCTCTCTCTCTCTCTTTGTATCTCTCTCTCTCTATTTCTCTTTTGTTTTCACGACTTTTTTAGACCCCTTCGCTGTTCCTTAAATACCCGGAGATCCATAGCTCTGATCGGTTAAATATTTTTGAGGATTTTTATCGCAAAAATATCTTTCTTGCGGCAGAAGGAGAGCCTCAACCGACGTAAGGTCTGGCCACAAGCCATCATGGTGTGCCACCCCCTGGTGGCGTGCCTTGTTAGCTTGTGGGCCCCTCAGGAATCATCTTGTGTTGATTACGACTACCAAAATTCACATATATTCCGAAAGAAATCTCCATAATTTCTTAACACGTTTGTACTTTGTTTTATATGGAATTTTAGCAAAACAAAAGACACACACAAAATAGGACCTGGCACTGGGTCAATAGGTTAGTGCTAAAGAATAATATAAATTGGTAAATAATTAATCAAAGAGTATCCTAGAATGATAATATAATAGCTTGGAACAATGAAAAATTATAGGTACGTTGGAGACGTATCTGAGACATATGATCACCATAATTGATTAAAATAGTCTTTGTGCTTCACTTATATCTTTTGAGCTAAGTAGTTGCTCTAGTACTTCACTTATATCTTTTAGAGCATGGTGGCGTATAGATTTTATAGAAATAATTGCACTGTCGTTCTTCACTGAAATTTGTTTGAGAGTTAATAATAGTGACGGTAATTTTCTTGGGTTATAAGACTAGTACAAAATAATAGGTATTAATTGAGTGCATAATCTAAACCTTTATGTAGCACATAAAAGAGAAATTGTGAGTTAATGATATTGATGTGGTAATATGAAAGGGTATGAGCGCGTAGTTGTTGGTTAGTAAAAATATCAATATTTAAAGGATGTTAATTATCTGTTGATCTAAATATTGGTTATGGTATGGTGATGATGTGTGGGCATTCTTGTTCCTCATTGAAATCATAGTGTTGTTTAGGTCGTAGTTGCGTGATGGTTAGCTCCTACCAAACTCCTCCCTAGGGCCATGCGAGTAGTACCTTTCTTGAGAGAGGTAATAAAACATAGCAATAAGTATGTGAGTTCTTTATGACTAATGTGAATCCACAGATGGACGCACTGTCACCACCTCATATTTGCTAGCCTCTTTAGTACCGTGCATTGCCCATTCTCACCTCAAAGATCGGTGCAACCATTGTTGGTGCATCCAAACCCCGTGACATGATCCGCTCTATTGCACATCAGCCACCTTATATTTTCCTGAAAACAACCACCATATCTACCTATCTTGGCATTTCCATAGACATTCTGATATATATTGCCATGCAACTTCCACCATTACATCATATTACTACTACACTCCTTGTGATATTGCTTTGCATGATATGTAGCTGACATAGTCTTTGTGGCAACTCCACCATTCATCATTATCATCCATGTTACCCTAGATCATTGCACATCCTGGTACCCTACGGGAGGCATTCATATAGAGTCATATTTTTTAGTATTTTTTCATATCGAATTGTAAGTAAATAAAAGTGTGATGATCATCATTACTAGGGCACTGTCTCGGTGAGGAAAGGGTGATGGAGACAATTATTCCCGCACAAGTCGGGATGAGACTTTGAAGGAAAAACATTAAGAAGAAAAAATAAAAGAAAGAAAAAAGAGGAAGAAGAAAGAAGAGGAAAAAATAAAAAATAAATGAGAGAAAAAAGAGAAGGGACAGTGCTACTACTTTTTTTTCCACACGTGTGATTCAAAGTAGCACCATGTTTTTCATATAGAGAGTCTCATGTTTTCTCACTTTCATATGCAAGTGAGAATTTTTCATTATAGAACATGGCACGTATGTTCGGATGATGGGCTTCCTGAAATGCCTGAGATATTCATGAGCAAGCAAGTTGGATGCACACCCACTTAGCTTTAGTTGAGCTTTCATATAGCTCAAGTGCACCCATTGCATGGCAATCCCTACTCCTTACTTTGATATCTATTCAAGGGCATATCCATAGCCCGTTGATACACCTAGTTGATGCGAGACTTTCTTCTCCACTTCTACCTCTTTAAAACCTACCACCATATTCTATTCCACCGATATACTGTATCCATGGTTCACGCTCATGTATTGCGTGAGTAATAAAAATTTGAAGCACGTTAAAAAGTATGATCCAATTGCCTGGCTTAACATCGTGGTTCTTGACATTTGTATTTATGTGGTGAAGACGGAGCCATGCCATGCTAATATGAGAAAATGAAGGGGGGGGGGGTAAACATTCTTTAAGGATCGTATATTTTGAACATTGATGATTACATTACTTTTGTTTATGGATATTACTATGTTGATATTTATTAATTCATCATTTCTCAATGATCATACCTGCAATATATTACATGTTGGGTAGCATGTAACATCAAATATTCTGTTGTTATCATTACCTACTCGAGGACGAGCATGAATTAAGCTTGGGGATGCTGATACGTCTCCAACGTATCTATAATTTTTGATTGTTCCATGCTATAATATTATAAATTTTGGATACTTTTTGGGCATTTATTTGTTGATTCATATTATTTTTTAGCATCAACCTATTAACCCACTGCCAAGTGCCATTTGTTGTTTTCTGCATGTCTTTGGCTTTTCAGGTTTACACTACCAAACGGAGTCTAAATACGATGAAACTTCTTTATGATTTTTTCTGGATGAGCAAAAGACCTAGAAGCTTCACGAGAAGGCTGGGAGCCGCATGCGGGACCCACAAGACAACAGGGCGCGCCGAGGGGGTGGTCATGCCATGTTAGCTTGTGGCCCTCCCGGCTCTCTTGTATCCTCGTACTCTGGCTTATAAATTCTCATATATTCCAGAAACCCTAGGGAGCCTCCCAAAAAACATTTTTCGCTGCCGCAAGTCTCCATTCTGCCGTGTGCCCATCTGGAGCCCTATTCCGTTTCCCGACCGGAGGGGGATTGATGTGTGAGTAGTTCACCATACACCTATGGGTCTATAGTTAGTACCTAGATGGATATCTCTGTCCCTATGTTCTTCAATACAAAGTTCATAATATCTTCACAATGATCTATTCAATTAATCACTTTTTGTGGTGCATTTGTTGGCATCCAATGAACTATCGGTTTATGTTCAGATTGTCCATGAGATTATATTGAGTTCCTTGCTGGTCCTTATATATATGCATGATTATATGATAGTTTCGTAATTCTCTTCGATCTCTTGATATAGTTTAGCCAACTAGATTGATTTATCTTTAGTGGAAGAGGTGCATTGTAGTGGGTTCAATCTTGCGGTGCTCAATCCCAGTGACAGATAGGGACATGACACATATTTGTATTGCTGTCACTAAGGATAAAACGATGGGGTTTATTCATATTAGTTGGATTTACTTTGTCTACATCATTCATTATTCTCCAAGCATTACTCTGTTTTACTTAATACTCTAGATGCATGTTGGATAGTGATCGATGGGTGGAGTAATAGTAGTATATGCAGGCAGGAGTCGATCTACTTGCTTACAGACGTCATGCCCATATGTAATGATCATTTCCATGAATGAATATTGCATAAATATGCACTTTTATATCAATTTCCCAACAGTAATTTGTTACCCATCGTATGCCTTCTACACGAGAGATGCCTTTAGGGAAAACAATGGCCCCCTGGTCTATTCACATACAGATTTACAAAAGCTTTCAATATGTTGCTGCCATTTATTTGTTTTCTTTTTATTTTGCAATCTACAATTATCAACTATCATCTATAGTACTCATTTTCTTGCAAGTAATGAGTTCAAGGGGATTGACAACCTTCTTGCCCACGTTGGGTACTAGTGTCTGCTCTTTTGTGTGTAGGCACTGGTGACAGAAAGTTGTGTGATACTCCTATTGATTCGATAACCTTTGTTCTCACTAATGGAAATACTTATCTATACTATGTTGCATCATCCCCTCCTCTTTGGGGAAAAACCGAAGGTAATCACAAGTATCAGAGGGCCATCATAAACAAACATATTGCAGAAGTCGTGTGAGATATGCTTAGCATCCCACATAGGCAATCCCAAAGATATTTTTCCATTCGTATTGTATGCCAGACACAATTTTTTACTTAACATCGTATGTGACAGGGGTGTCCATCACACACGATAGTTATAATTCTATCGATTACATTATTCAATACATCAGTCATCAAGCCTAGAAGAAACTATTTGGAATAGAGCTGTCCATCACACACACTTCTTGTGTGGAAACATTTGTGATAGGGTGGATTAACGCACACAGTTGTCGACCATAAGTCATGTGTGATAGTTCACTGATCCAACACGCCAATTTACTAGAAACCGTTTGGGTTTGTTGATGTCATCACCCATGGTGTTTTCCTAGAAACCGTCTCCACTAGGAACCCCAGTAACCAACCTATTTGCTCTATTATTTATTATCTATTTAGTAATCATATTAAAATTTCATATCAAGCACGCAATATATCAGAGTACAACATCATATAGGCATATACTGCCTAGCTAACCAATTGCACAACAAGACAGAGTTTCCAATGCAACATCTAAATCATTTTGGAAGTAGCATCATACATGGTAAATAGACATATGAGTCTCGTCTAGAAAACTATTGAAGCGGAAGGTGAATATTGAGCCTTCAATGATGTTGAAGGTCCTCACAACTTTAGGCCGATTCATGTGGATGATTGCCCTCCCATCCTTCGTCCTCTCGAGGAAGACTTCAAGATTATTCCATGGGTGTTGTATGAATTCCTTCCTCGCCTCTTGACCATGTAGGTGGTTTGAGACATAATATGTGTTTTGCTTGGATCGTCATTATATTTTCTTATTCTTTGTTAGATGTTATTTATAATCTTGTTTTCCAATAAAAAGTTCCAAGAATTGCCTCAAGATGCCTCCATTTTAGGTTTTATTATTAATTTAAAACTCACACGGATTGACGTTGTTTTCACTAGAATTAACGTGGTGTTGTTTTTGTGCAGAAAATAAAAGTTTGAGAATCACGTGAAACTTTTTTATGTTTTTCTAAGGAAAATAAGAAATAACGGAGCGAAGAACCACCATAGGAGAGACACTTCTGGGACACAAGGTAGAGGGCGTGCCCAACCCCTAGGAGCACACTGTTGTGTGGTGGGGCCCACGTGGCTCCGGTTGGCATGATTCCAACGCTAAAAATCCGATATATACCAAAACCTTCAGAAATAAATAGAGAACTTCCGCTCCGCTGCCGCAACTCTTTGTATTACCAAGCATTTATAACTTTTCTTGCTGTTTGCCACTTGTTACCTTACTGTTTTTATAATTCCAGATTACCAAAATTTATATCTACTATCCATATTGCACTTGTGTCACTATCTCGTCGCTGAACTAGTGCACCTATCTAATTACCATTGTATTGGGTATGTTGGGGACATAAGAGATTTCTTGTATTTGATTGCAGGGTTGTTTGAGAGACACCATCTTCATCCTATGCCTCCCATGGATTTATAAACCTTAGGTCATCCAATTGAGCGGAAATTTCTACTATCCTACAAAACTCTGTGGTTGGAGGCCGAATAGAGTGTAGAACAATAAATTTGAGTAGTACACATCATTCTATTCATTGTGCATACAAATATGTTATTGTTTTTCGAGGGCATCAACATTTTGGCTCTAGAGCTGAGGTAAGCACCGACATGCTGAGTAAACACCTCGTAGTCTTTGTTGAACTCATCGTCAGTGCCCTTGAGAAAAGATCACGAGTTATCATTTATAGCAGCCAACCGCGTGGCGGGATCTTGCGCAAGGCGTCGATGGTGGCCTTAACGGCAAGGCTCCTCCAAGATATGGGGGTCGACATGCATTGCAACTATCGCTACCTCATGCACATGCAACCGCGATTGCTTCTCCGTTGCGAAATCCTCCTTGAGATCCTAGCTATGCTGTGTGCACCATGGCATTTCTACGACGATTATTTGGTGGATGGGGCTGTGATTTGGGTGGAAGGTGTTGCACGGAAAGTCGGGTCATGTGGGATGGATTAGGAGGGCATGAGTGAGAGGGGGTATGGGGGAGGTGTGGCTTACCTCACTAGATGGACGAGGCCGAGCAACAAGAAGGAGCATTGCCAGCGAGGAGGTGGTGCTGCAAGCTAGCAGTGAAGGTTTGAACTAGGAAACGAAGGAGAAAACAATGGAATTTGGATTATGGTTTTATATATGGAGTGAGGGAGGTAGCTATCTTCGTGGTAGCCAAAAAAATTCGTTCACTTCAGCAAAAAACTAGTGCGGAAAGTTTCATCGGACACGGTCCCTTATTCAAAACTATGTGTGATATCTAAACATCAAAAATGAATCATGTAGTTTACTCCGTGTATGATGAGCTTGAACGTGCAAAATTTGGTCTCCAAGATTCCGACGTAAGATTGGACACTATATTGCACACGGTTCATGCCAACAAATTGCATGTGATGTACTTGAATTTCATTTTCATTTGGAAGACAAAATGAGGATATGGCGGCAAAGTTTGGTAGGATTTCCTTGGTTAAAATGTTCATCCACACAATCACATAATTTAAATTCAATTGCTAATTTGGGTACTACACAAAAGAGCCTGCACTTATTTAATCAAGCAATTGAACGAAGTTCGTTGACCTAGACATTACTTTAAAAGAAAACCAGCACTCGAAATAAAGATTAATGTTCCGTGTGACGCTCGTCGATCTCCGCTACATCCTCCATGACAAGCTCGTGCTCAACGACCTCTGAGGGAAGGGGCTCCATGGCATCCATCGCAACATACTCCGCAAGCATCTTGCAGTCCGCGTACTTCATCTCTTTGGAAAAGGCCGCGAGAGCCAGGTGTGGGCAGCCACGGTTTGGGTGTTGACGACCTCCATCTTGGCTAGGGAGACCGCCGACGAACAGATGACTGCCCGACCAGTCTCACTTATTTCCAACTCTTTGGAAGTAGATTTCCTACCTGTGTCAGAGAAGGCCGCTAATACATGTCTTGTGACCGACATGAGCTGGGCATGGGCAGCCTCGACATGGTCGTGGGCAACTGCCATCAAGGCTACATTGACCGCAAAGGAATGGAAAGCTTCTATGCCGTTCTTGCCATTTGCTATTCCGATGGTGGATGTTGTTGGCGCCATTTCAGCTGGAGCACCTACCATTTCGGCGGCTACAGCCGCCATGTGGGAGATTGCGGTTGTGCTCAAGGATGTTGTGAGTGCGTTCATGACTGATGCGGCCACGCTTGGGCCAGAGTGGGTCACTGAAGTTGCCTTCACGATGCGGATCCACGTCCCCATATTTCACTAACGATGTTTGAACAGTACATTGGTTTTGGGGATTGTTGCCGATGAAGCTTCTAGCATAAGCCATATATGAGGATTGGCCCAAAATATTTTATACCACAACACACACGTTTCATGATCATGAATTGTTTGTGTTGTACTTGATTTTCATATTGTTTTAGAATGAAAAATGAGTTTACATTCGCATTTCAAGGCTGTTTGGATTGCAATAACATTTATCTGGAATGAACATGCAACTATAGGAGTGTGTGTTAAAATATGGAATTATTCAAGGTTTTTAGGCTATTTTAAACATTTAAGGAGTTTTTCAGACATTTAATGTGCATATTTCAACATGATTGCAGTTAAGCACATGCTAGAGTGCACCTTAATGGATTGAAAAATCATATATGTGTCACTGGATGCATGTTTTGGTCCCATGCAAAAAATGAGAATGAATTTCAAACCTCTAGGTGTTTTGGCTCGGCCATAGACATTGAGAATCTGTGTTTTCAAAATCCAGTAAATCCAAGTCATGTCAGAAAGTCATGAAACTTGGCATGGCGTCATGTCTCATGTATGGTGTGGTAAAAAAATTGCCCAATTTGATTCAAGTTTTGTCACAAACCTCTGACAAACTGAAGATTCTCACAAGGAGCCATGTTGTTTTGATAGGGAACTTTCACCTTTTGTGGGCAAAACAACATCCGATGTCTCTAATCGCCTTAGATTTTTTCTAGAGGAACCATAGAGCAACATGACTGTCATGCTAAAATATGGAAGATACTAACCGCCCCCTCGCAGCATGAGTGGTACGGGCACACAAAATAGATATTTATTTTTGAAGGTTTTAGAGATGGCACATGCAAATTTCCTTGGAATTGCAGTGAAATATCATATATAGGTAGGTATGGTGGACTCTCATGGAATAAACTTGGCTCAAGGTTTTTGGATGCACAAGTAGTATCTCTACTTAGTACGAAGTTTTGGCTAGCAAAAGGTTCTAAACAAGCACCACATGTTAGAGGATCCATAAAAATATAATTTTTATGCAAATATACCCAAACATAACCATTACATTGTATTACTTGTCCAAATTCAACTATTTTATCAAGGTTGAAAATAATTAATGGTTATTCACAATCATTAAATATGTCCAAGATAATATATTTGTGTGTGAAAGTTGTCTTTCTTATACTAACCATTCATGAATTGCTTGTATTAACAATACTATGATTGTCAAACTTAAATAGATTTTACTTTCTAAACCTAATCTGAACCTATTACTAAGAATACAACACATTGATAATTTCATATTTATGATATTTCATCCATTCACAATTTACTCTTAGGAAAAAAGTGAAGCACATGAGTAAACATCAAACTACTCTCAAAAGATATAATTCAGGAACAATGAGTACTCAAACAGTCAAGTAGCTATGTCAGGACTCTCTCTCAATAAAGATTTTCATATCTTAGAATTCAATTCAAATAGAAAACAAAACAAAAGGCATTCCGAGAATAGCACATAGCATGTGAACGAATAAAAACTTAGGATCAACATAGGCTAACCGATATTTGTTGACGAAGAGAGGTGGGATGCGTAGAATTCCCAAGGTTATATGCTGGAGACTTCTTGTAATATTGACTTGGGGAGCCTTGGGCATCCCCAAGATTGAGCTCTTTTTTCTCGTTAATTCCTCTCATATCACGGTTTCACCTGGGTCTCAAAAACTTCATCCACACACCACTTGAAAAGAACTCGGGAGAGTGCACATAATAATAAATCAACACTTTATGTCCTGCCAACACTAGTAGAATGTCGATCTATAGTACCGGTCGGGATGGGCCTTTAGTACCGGTTCCCCAACCGGTACTAAAGGGTTAGGACTAAAGGGTCCAGACCTTTAGTACCGGTTGGCCCACGGACCGGTACTAAAGGCCTCCATGTGGCTGCCTGCGTGGGCTGGTGGTGGAGGACCTTTAGTACCGGTTGGTGATACCAACCGGTACTAAGTGTTCTGTTTTTTTAGCTTTTAATTAGGTTTTAGTTTTCCTATCTATTTATTGTGTTTTCCATTCATTTCAAGTTTATTTTACGGTGCTACATACTACGAACATTACACAAGTTGATGCATACATATATATATATATGTAATATAATATACAATATCTCATACACAGTATATATACAAATGGAATTACACATCCATATATATTCTGAACCTATAAATTAAGGCCCAAAACCCGGCCGGGACTAGCTAGCTAGTGCTCCGGATGAAATCTCAGCTTTCTACTACTGATTTGCTGTCATTATTGAGGCGACGGTAAGTAATAGTGCTCTTTGTTTACAACAATGACATGTCGAAGAAGAAATGCCATAAATTCATCTCGAAGTGCTACAAAGCGTTTCTCGGGTGAGAGCTTCGACATCATCTGCCAAACCTGGAATTGTCTTTCACGTGCTCCTCTGTGACGTATACGGCCTTCGGTCTGGATGCGAATGTTCTCGTAGAGGAAGTATCCACATAAATTTGTCCCCTGTGGCTGCTTCGCGCACTTTGCAAAACAATATAATTCAATAAGATAATTAATAATCAATCATGATAATGGTATTGAAACTAGAATTAAAGAGATGCATGGACCTGGTAGTAATACTTAATTGCCTGCATCTTTTTCCACTTCAGCTTTAGTTTCCATTGACAACCGTGATGGTTTTTTTCTATCATCTTTTTCCAAACACTACGCGGCAAATAAAAGGAACGAAAGAGTTATTATAATTACTTTTGATATCAGGAAATAATGAAAGAAAGCGAGGTCAATAAAGATTGAATTACCGTTCCATCATAAAATACAAGTCCACGTATGATTGTTCTAGTGTATCTAGTGAGTCGTACACTTGACCAAGTCCATAAGCGAGGATAATATTTAGGAGGATATAGTGGTCTCTGAGTAGAAGTTTATATAATTAAGCAGACATGCATATAACTCATCAACTACACTTGATAGCGAGCTAGTAAGCAAAAATAGAATTTGTAGTATACAAGAGAGTAAACACTCACCCCATGTTGTAAGGAAATATTATCGTAGATTTGGTATTCATTAGTGCCTCTAGAAAATTTTCCAAGATATCTTCTATGTCCTTGGCATAATGTTTTACCACATGACCATGAACGGTATTTGGGTCGATGAACCCAATGTCATCGATTCCCTCTTGTTTCAATTCCCACATCTTCAATCTGCATAATAGTGTAGAAAAGAACATATATAGTGAGGATAAGCCAATGAACGATATCTTAGCTAGAGACTTAAATTATTAAAGATATAAATCACTTACAAACAATAGCATCTGATCAGAGTTTTGTTGATAGAGTTCATGTGGTATAACTGGAAAAGTTCTGAGAATTCAAGACATATGTCACATCCATTGACGTAATGCTCTTTCCTTACTTTGACCATGACCGCCGTCTCCCCTCGCTTTCCTTCATGCAGGTACCAATCATGCAACCGTCGCATCGTAGTTGGTAGTTCCTTGTACTGCTCGGGTGTGACAAGTGGTTTTTCGACGGCATATTACATTGCGTACTCATCTGCACCGTACCCGCGGATTTCCTCGGGTGCCAAGGATTTGGCCAAGAGTGAGACCTGCAGCCTCTACTTCTTCGAGGTCGATTGGGTTGCCTTGCACATTGACTGCTTGGATCGGTTGCTTGCTTGGATTGGTACTCACCTTCAGCAGAGAGATCGATTGCTTGGATTGTTCTCTGAGCTGTGGAACTATTTTCCCACTAGTAGTACCATATGTTGTTGATGACGTACTTCCCGACTTCTTCCTTGGGATGGGCCGACTTCTCTGCTCACTTGCCTTCTGAATCTATCGCTCATAGTCTGTCGGCATACGCTCCACATATGCCGGGGGTTGATCAATAAAGTGTTCCATAAAGTGTTCTTGGACTTCCTTGGGTATTATCTCCTTTGGCGACAGGGTCTTCTTCGCAAAAAAGGCTTTCACTTGGCGATCGTTTTCAAATTTGGTTTCCTTTGGTGTCATGTCGTAAGGCAGCTTCCTTTTGGCCGGAGGCTCAGGTTTCTTCTTTGCTTTCTTCAGAAGAGGACTGCTGATAGCCTTCCTCTTTTGGGAGCCTTGCTGGCGGGACCGCTGCCGGGGTAGAGTCGGCTCATGCGGCAGAGATCGATATCGACGATATGGACTCGCGTCGTGCTCCGTCCCGAGGTTGGGTGGACTCACGTTGGGATGCATATCGAAGTGGGATGCCTCTCGAGGTGGGGAGGACTGCTGGCGAGGTGGGCAGGACTGCTGGCGCTGCGATGCGTTGGTTGGGATCCCTCACGCTGGACATCGATACTCGGAGGAGCCGGTGGCCTTAGCGCCGAGTGTGGAAAGACGATGCAGTCCTTACTGCATAGAATGAGACCACGGCCGGATTCTTCCAGTGTGGACTCCCCCTCACCTCTAGGGATGTCAAGCTGTAGTTCATCACATCCTGGCTCTATTGCGTCCACCGCGACATGAGCATACCCAGCTGGAACCAGATTGAAATGCGAGAGAACATCAGGTGTATTTGGTAAAGCATAGCCTGTCGCGACCCGCACGGGTATGTTCTTCATTTTTTGGATTAGCTCACAAGATGTCTTCTTGGTGATATCATCCATAGGGGTGTGACCCAGCGGTGCCCCCATGGAACCCATGCTGCTTTTCGGCAGTGTAGAGGGGACGGGTTCCGATGGCTCCTGCCGCGGAGTTGCCCTTTGCTGGGTCAGTACATGTATCTGCAGCAGCTGCTGCTCGTACTTCTGTTCCAACTATGAAAGTCGGTCTGCTTCCACCTTCTTTTTTCTCGAACGTCTTTTATAACTTTCCTTCCATTTTGCAAACCCCTCATAACACGGAACAACGCCCACGCCTCGTGTTCGTCCTCCATGTTCAGGATTCCTAAGGGCGCGTGTAAGCTCGTCGTTCTCTCTATCGGGGTGAAACCATCCTTCTTGGGCAGCTTTTATTGCTTCAATCAACTCATCTGATGCATGCTTCAGACTAGCCAGTGCAATAATCTTCCCTGTTGTTGGGTCCAACTTTCCACCATGCGCAAAAAACCAATTCCTGCACCTCCGGGGCCAGTTGATGGTTACTTGAGTGATCCCTTCAGCATGCATCTTATTCTCTAATGCATCCCACTTAGGAATGGCTGACTTGTATCCACCTATTCCTAGTTTATGGTGATACTTTTTTCTCCGCATTTATATTATTCTTTGCCGACTTCTCCATAGCAGCTTCCGATGTCTTGTACTCGATAAATGCGTCATAGTGATTCCTTACCTTCTCGTATATTCCTCTGAATTCGGGTGCCTTCTTGCCTCTAGCATTGTACTCGGTCCATAATCTTTTCTTCCAAGTCTGGAATGCACCAGCCATCTTATGGAGAGCAAACTCCTTGACTTTATCCCTTTGGCGCTCCGAGAGAGAATCTGGTAGGATGAAATGCTCCATGAAATCTCGCCAAACTGCATCTTTAATTCTTTAATCGACATAATTCACTCCTGGTTTTGGTTTGTTTAGCTGAATCCATTATTGCATTGTGATCGGGACTCCGTCCCTAACAACCACTCTGCATTGACGCACAAATTTCTTGGCATTGGCTTCAGGGTGAGTCGGTGCGCCCTCATGTTTGAAAGCATCAAGATTGAGCTTTACATTGCCGTCCAATATTTTGGCACCGCCTCATACCTTTCTAGTAGATTTGCACGATCTGGAGGTCTGATAATTAAAAGAAGAAAGATTTTTTAATAATATATATACAAATCAATTAATACACATGTAATGATCACTAAAGACTAATATGTGTATATACCTCGCCGGACATTGTTAGTTGTTCCGGATTTGGGAACATAAGTTGTTCTTTCTCGGCCTCACATCCATCACCGTAATCGTTCAGATATTGTCAGCCATCATCATCATGTGATTCACCCAGAAGGTCCGCTGGGTTTTCGGAGGAGCGTATCATGTCGAAGATGTCCTCTTCATGAGCTCTACTGGTATTGTCCATAGCTTAATAACTAATCCATAATAATATAGATAAAACAAATTAGTACTCAAATTAGCATGCATTCAAGAAGCAAAATAACTGATAGTTAATTAATAATGCATCATCGAATACATATATAGTAGTACTTACAAAAGATCCCATCTCATAATCTCGGATAATTGTTAATACATCGGCTAACACATCGATCTAGCTAATACATCATAATAATACATATATAGTAGCTAATATATCGATCTAGCTAGAACCCTAGCGCCTAACGGATATCGGGGCGGGCGATGGACACCCAAAGAGAAGGAACCATCATAGGAACATAGTTCCAGTGAGATCCCTGAAGAATCTGCCAGGTATTGTCGGACCTGGCCTCCAAAGCTAACATGTAGCGACGGACGTGCTCGTTCTCCTTGCTGACATGGTACTGTACAACCTCCGCGGGGGACTCAAGCCTCTGAATCGTTCGTGGCCCATGCGGTCTCCACCACAGAACCTCCGAGTCGACAACAGGCTAGCTCCTCACCAAGCTGCACCGCCCGGAAGGCAGCACCTCCCAGTACCAGCCCAGCGGAGCCCAGTCCCGGACAGGGCCCCGCGGCTCAAGCAAGTGACCTCCTCCGCCGACTCGACGACGAGAATGCGGGATCGACAACATCGACGTCGATAAAAACACTTAATTATGAAAACAAATTAAATAAAACTTAGGAAAATTAACACTTAGCATCTAACAAATTAACTAACACTTAACAAATTAAATAACACTTAGCATCTAACAAAATTAACACATACCCTAATAACCTAAGAACCTAACTAACTAACTAACTAACTAAATTAAACTAACCTGATAACTTAACTAACTAACTAACTAACTAACTAACTAACTAAACTAACCTATATAACTAAAATAACCTAAGAACCTAACTAACTAACTAACTAAACTAACCTAACTAATTAACTAACAAACTAATTAACCTAAACTAACCTAAATTAACCTAAGAACCTAATAAACCAACCTAAACTAACCTAATAAACTAACCTAAACTAACCTTATAAACTAACCTAAATTAACCTAAACTAACCTAAGAACCTAACTAATTAACCTAAACTAACCTAAACTAACCTAAGAACCTAACTAATTAACCTGAACTAATCTAAACTAACCTAAGAACCTAATAAACTAACCTAAACTAACCTAAACTAACCTAAACTAACCTAATAAACTAACCTAAACTAACCTAATAAACTAACCTAAACTAACCTAAAAAACGAACCTAAACTAACCTAAGAACCTAACTAATTGACCTAAACTAACCTAAGAACATATCAAATTAACCTAAACTAACCTAAACTAACATAAGAACCTAACTAATTAACTAACTAAAAAGCAGGAAAAAAGGTGGGGGCGGTCGGGCACTTACCGGAGGTAGAGTTGGGTGGGGGCTGCCGGGGCGGCGCGTGGCGGCGGGGCAGCGGGGTCAGGGCGGCGCTCGGCGTCGGGGCGGCGCGCAGCGGCGATGGCAGATTTCGCTAGCTTGGCGGCGCAAATAAGCTTCTCCCGGTGCGTGGCTCGGCCCGGGACGAGGCCTCCACTATTTATACGTGGAGGACCATTAGTACCGGTGTGTGGTTCGCACCGGTACTAAAGACCATTTAGTATCGGTGCGAGCCACGCATCGGTACTAAAGGTCCACCCCAAAAAATGCGTGGGGCGGTGGACCTTTAGTACCGGTGCGTGGGTCGCACCGGTACTAAAGGTTTTTTAATTTGTTATTAATTATTATTTTCAGAAAAACCCCTAAACTTTAGAAAATCATAGAAAAAAATCTATGACTCCAATGGAAATAAATAATATATGAAAAAATATATGAAAAATATAAAGAATCTATTTATGGCATTTCATGCATGTTTGAACGACTTAAACTGTTGTATAAGACAATTTTATTAAATGGCATTTGAAATGTCATATCTCGAGTTTGAAAAGCAGTACAAATGAACTATGAAAAGGTTGTAACTTGGCCTGACATCATAATTTCACCCACATAGCAACTTCTAACGAGTTGAGTGGGTTACGGCAAAAACTGGATGCACTTCGTGCACAAATTGGACTATCTCTTTCGAGGTATGAGGGTTTCGGACGAAAACTCATCTATTACAATGGGATTTCATTTTTAATAACTTATTTTAACTCCATACTTTTTTTGTGTTCAGTATGAACCATTCAAAGGCATATCATTAATTTTCAACCCTTTGTGACTTCATTTGATATTTTTCATGCATTTAATGATTAATTTTGAGCTGAATGACCCTGAATTTGAAAAGCGATACAAATGAACTCTGAAAAGGATGTAACTTGGCATGACATAATAATTTCACCCACATAGAAACTTCTAAATAGTTGAGAGGGTTACGGCAAAAACTGGACGCACTTCGTGTACAAATTGGACAATCTCTTTCGAAGTATGAGGGTTTCGGACAAAAACTCATCTATTACAAAGGGATTTCATTTCTAATAACTTATTTTAACTTCATACTATTTGTGTGTTCAATATGCACCATTAAAAGGCACATCATCAATTTTCAACCTTTTCTCACTTCATTTGATATTTTTCATGCATCTAATGATTTATTTTGAGCCAAATGACCCTGAATTTGATAAGCAGTACAAATGAACTCTAAAAAGGTTGTAACTTTCCAAGGCATCATAATTTCACCCACATAGGAACTTCTAAAGAGTTCAGAGGGTTACGGCAAAAACTGGATGTACTTCGTGTACAAATTGGACTATCTCTTTCGAAGTATGAGGGTTTCCGACGAAAACTCATCTATTACAAAAGGGATTTCATTTTTTATAACTTATTTTAACTCCATACTTTTTTTGTGTTCAATATGCACCATTCAAAGGCATATCATCAATTTTAAACCCCTTCTGACATCATTTGATATTTTTCATGCATTTAATGATTTATTTTCAGCTAAATGACCCTGAATTTGAAAAACAGTACAAATCAGCTCCGAAAAGGTTGTAACTTGGCATGACATCATAATTTCACCCAGATAGCATCTTCTAGAGAGTTGAGAGGGTTACGGAAAAAAACTGGATGCACTTGGTGTATAAATTGGACTATCTGTTTTGAAGTATGAGGGTATTGGACGAAAACTCATCTATTACAAAGGGATTTCATGTTGAATAACTTATTTTAACTCCATACTTTTCATGTGTTCAATATGAACCATTCAAAGGCATATCATCAATTTTCAACCCGTTCTGACTTAATTTGATATTTTTCATGCATTTAATGATTAATTTTGAGCTGAATGACCCTGAATTTGAAAAGCGATACAAATGAACTCTGAAAAGGATGTAACTTGGCATGACATAATAATTTCACCCACATAGCAACTTCTAAAGAGTTGAGAGGGTTACGGCAAAAACTGGATGCACTTCGTGTACAAATTGGACTATCTCTTTCGAAGTATGAGGGTTTCGGACAAAAACTCATCTATTACAACGAGATTTCATTTCTAATAACTTATTTTAACTCCATACTTTTTTGTGTTCAATATGAACCATTCAAAGGCATATCATCAATTTTCAACCCTATCTGACTTCATTTGATATTTTTCATGCATTTAATGATTAATTTTGAGCTGAATGACCCTGAATTTGAAAAGCGATACAAATGAACTCTGAAAAGGTTTTAACTTGGCATGACATAATAATTTCACCAACATAGAAACTTCTAAATAGTTGAGAGGGTTACGGCAAAAACTAGACGCACTTCGTGTACAAATTGGACAATCTCTTTCGAAGTATGAGGGTTTCGGACAAAAACTCATCTATTACAAAGGGATTTCATTTCTAATAACTTATTTTAACTTCATACTGTTTGTGTGTTCAATATGCACCATTAAAAGGCACATCATCAATTTTCAACCTTTTGTCACTTCATTTGATATTTTTCATGCATCTAATTACTTTATTTTGAGCCAAATGATCCTGAATTTGAAAAGCAGTACAAATGAACTCTAAAAAGGTTGTAACTTTCCATGGCATCATAACTTCACCCACATAGCAACTTCTAAAGAGTTCAGAGGGTTACGGCAAAAACTGGATGCACTTCGTGTACAAATTGGAGTATCTCTTTCGAAGTATGAGGGTTTCCGACGAAAACTCATCTATTACAAAAGGGATTTCATTTTTTATAACTTATTTTAACTCCATACTTTTTTTGTGTTCAATATGGACCATTCAAAGGCATATCATCAATTTTCAACCCTTTGTGACTTCATTTAATATGTTTCATGCATTTAATGATTAATTTTGAGCTGAATGACCCTGAATTTGAGAAGCGATACAAATGAACTCTGAAAAGGTTTAACTTGGCATGACATAATAATTTCACCCACATGGAAACTTCTAAAGAGTTGAGAGGTTTACGGCAAAAACTGGATGCACTTTGTGTACAAATTGGACAATCTCTTTCGAAGTATGAGGTTTTCAGACAAAAACTCATCTATTACAAAGGGATTTCTTTTCTAGTTACTTATTTTAACTTCATACTTTTTGTGTATTCAATATGCACCATTAAAAGGCACATCGTCAATTTTCAACCCTTTCTGACTTCATTTGATATTTTTCATGCATCTAATGATTTATTTTGAGCTAAATGACCCTGAATTTGAAAAGCAGTACAAATGAACTCTGAAAAGGTTGTAACTTGCCATGACATCATAATTTCACCCACGTAGCAACTTCTAACGAGTTGAGAGGGTTACGGCAAAAACCGGATGCACTTGGTCTACAAATTGGACTATCTCTTTCGAAGTGTGAGGGTTTCGGACGAAAACTCATCTATTACAAAAGGGATTTCATTTTTTATAACTTATTTTAACTCCATACTTTTTGTTTGTTCAATATGCACCATTCAAAGGCACATCATCAATTTTGAACCCTTTCTGACTTCATTTGATATTTTCATGCATTTAATGATTTATTTTGAGCTAAATGACCCTGAATTTGAAAAGAAGTACAAATGAACTCTAAAAAGGTTGTAACTTGGCATGACATCATAATTTCACCCACATAGCAACTTATAAAGATTTGAGAGCGTTACGGCAAAAACAGGTTGCACTTCATGTACAAACTGTTACAAAGATACCATGCTAGAAAATGCATGCATGTCCTTCACATAGAAAGTGATGATGGGGAAGCCGGTCAGATCCAAGAGTGGGATCTCGCGGTGTAAGACTTTTTCTATGTGTTTGTCCCTTGCTTCTGATTACACCGTAACCATGGACAATCTTCATCATTTAACAGGATGATTGGGTCAGTCTTCACTCTGAAGGGAGGGATTTGATGAAACTTTTCATAATCTTATAACATGTCTGTCTTGTACTCCACTCCCATAATGTTTATTTCCCCTAAAAGAACTATGTGGCGCGTTGGCTCATCGTATGATGTATTCGCTTCCTTATCTTTTTTTCTTCTCGGTTTGCTAAACATGTCCTTCACATAGAAAACCTAAGCCACATCATTGGCTAGGATGAATGAGTCGTCTGTGTACCCAAGATTGTTGAGATCCGCTGTGGTCATTCCATACTACGGGTGTACCTGTACCCCGCCTCCAGTATATTGACCCATTTGCACCGAAACAAAGGGACCTTAAGATCAGGTCCATAGTCATGTTCCCATATCTCCTCTCACTATAGGAATCAGCTACTTTGCTGTCAGCCATCCCGGATGGCAAAGGCATGCATGCAGATGGCGAAGGCTTTGCCGTCCGCCAGCAGATGGCGAACAGTCCAGCTGAATAAGCCATGGTAAAGGGAGCTTTGCCCTCTGCCGGCAGACGACAAAGATCCTTAGGTCTTTGTCGTCCGCCAGTGGACACCAAAGACCGTGGACGGCACACGTGGAATCTTACGGCCATTAAGGGGTTAACGCCGTGCTTTGTCGTCCGCTGGCAGACGACAAAGACCTAAGGTTCTTTGCCATCTACCAGCGAACGGCAAAATACCTAAGGTTCTTTGTCGTCTGCTAGCGGACGGCAAAGCACATGTTTCTTTGCCGGCTTAGGTGGTTTCTTTGTCGTCCGCTGGCAGACGGCAAAGAACCTTAGGTCTTTGCCGTCT
The DNA here is from genome assembly GCA_022496015.1 of Hordeum marinum. Classification (NCBI taxonomy): domain Eukaryota; kingdom Viridiplantae; phylum Streptophyta; class Magnoliopsida; order Poales; family Poaceae; genus Hordeum; species Hordeum marinum. The sequence goes on from CM039678.1 coordinate 454,782,095, forward strand.
GCCAGCGGACGACAAAGAAACCACCTAAGCCAGCCTAGTGCTACCCCAGTTTGTACATGTAGCTGCCACGTGGCAGCTTTGCCATGTGCGAGCTGACGGCAAAGACCTTTGCCGTCTACCAGCAGACGGCAAAGTTGATATATAGCCCTTGTTTTTCTATTTTTCTTAAATTCATTTAATTTGATAGAATTTCACATATATATATACACATTTCAAAATAATTTCAACAAGCAAACAAACCATAAGTTTCCAACAACATATCCAACATACAAGTTTCCAACAACATATCCAACATACAATGGTTTCCAACAACATATCCATACATACATATCCAAAAAAAGTTTCCAACAAGTTTCCATAAACAAAAAGGAAGCACAAGTAGAAGAGTAGACTCCATCAATGCAAGCTTCCTCATCTATAGCAAATCTGCAAATTAGGAAAGATGAAAGTTAGAAGAAGAAGAAGACTAGCTAGAAGAAAAAGAAGAAAAAGAAGAAGAACCAGAAGAAGAAGAAGAATTTATCTTCTCTTTCTTTTTCTCCTCTCCTTTTCTTTATCTTCTTGTTCTTCTGACTAAGGTGGTAAAAATGCTATTTTTTAGCTAAGGTAGGTAAGAATGGTAAGTGTGTAGGTCTTTTTAGAGCTAAGATAGGTAAATAGGTCATTTTGGAGCTAACCTAGGTAGTTATGCCATTTTTAGCTAATTAACCATATTTATTCATTTTGGAGGACAAAATGGTAAGTGTAGGTCATTTTAGAGCTATCCTAGTTAAAATCGGTCATTTTGGAGCTAGGTAAGGTTATTTTGTTATTTTGGAGGAAAATAAACTAATTACATGATAGTTTGGAGCTAAACCAAGGTTATTATAACATTTTTTACCTAAGTAAGCTAATTATGCCATAAATGAAATAGGTAAGCTAAGTATAGATTATTATTTAGCTATCCAAGGTAGTTATGACATTTTCTAGCTAACTAAGCATATCAAGTCATTTTGGGGAAAAATGCTAAGTATAGGTCATTTTATAGCTATCCTAGGTAGAATATATCATTTTGGGGGTAAGTAAGGTTATTATGTCATTTTTGAGGAAAATAAGCTAAGTATAGGTCATTTTGGAGCTGAACCAAGGTTATTATGCCATTTTTTACCTAAATGAGCTAATTATGTCATAAATGAACTAGCTAAGCTAACTATAGATCATTATTGAGCTATCCTAGGTAGTTATGCCATTTTGTACCTAAGTGAGCTAATTATGCCATAAAGGAACTAACTAAGCTAGCTATACATCATTATTGACCTATCCTAGGTAGTTATGCCATTTTCTAGCTAACTAAGCATATCAAGCCATTTTGGAGGAAAAATGCTAAGTATAGGTCATTTTATAGCTATCCTAGGTAGAATATATCATTTTGGAGGTAAGTAAGGTTATTATGTCATTTTTCAGGAAAATAAGTTAAGTATAGGTCATTTTGGAGCTAAGTAGGTCATTTCTTCAGCTAAGTATGCATTTGTTATGAAAAAAACTTGGGAAATAAGTTAAGGACCTGTCGGGTTTGCGCCAGGGTGAGACGTAGAAGGACCGGTCAGGGTTGCGGCAGACGTAGAAGGATCGATCAATCCTTGTCGGGAGGCACACTGCACCAAAGATCATTTGGAATGTCTCCTTAGCATGATGCAACTCAAATGTGAATACTAGTAACTAATGACCATTCAAATGAAACTCACCGTGGGTGCTATAGAAATATGGGGCATCGACGGAGGGGTCTGACCATTGTTCTGGCACACGGTCTACACATTTTATTTTCACGAGTCATTCATATTAGTTAGTGATGAAACGAACATTACGTGCATGCTTTGGATAATATGCAGGAGAAACCTACCACGAGGAGCTCGTATAGGGCCTAGTGAGACGCGTTGTTCCGGTTCCTCTCCTCCTCCAACAGACTAGCCGTCCTCTCCTCCATGTCCCTCTCCCTCAGTGTCGCCTGCTTGTTTGCCTCTGCCAGAAGCTCCTGGGACCTAGCCTCAATGGCGAGCTCCATTGGCCATGGACGAGGCCTTATCTCAGGATCACAGCTCGTTTGGCGCTTCTTGATCTCTAGGAGAGTTCTAGGACAACGTATCAGTCCATCCCCAATGGCCATCGAGCCATGGGGCCTCCCACCACCAGATATCATCACGAGCTCTGGATCAAAAGGATTCTGGCTCGGGTTGAAGTCCTCCCCTTTCCTCGCCATCCCCTCATCTCTGTGCCTCACGAGCTTGTTATGGGAGGAGATGTTGCTGAAGCTCTCTCGATGATCGAGGTCATCCTTAGAGAATGCCTTGGCCTTCTTGTATGAGGCTGTATGGGCCATGGCATAGAGGTCGAACAGAGGTGGCACCTCCTTCTTCTTTTCTCGCACCTAAAAGAGAGGAACAAAATATTGGTTAAGGGCTCAAGCTAGCATGAAGAATGAAATTGCATGAATCATGAAGCAAACCACATACCCAGTTATCCCCGTACTCAAACATGTTGGAGCTCCCTTGATGGTGTGGCACACCTCTAATTTCGGCACGCTTATTGACGGGGATATACCCCATGGTATGACCCGGCCTGGCGACTCACAGGGGACCCGACCGAAGACATGACATCTTATTTATGACCCAGCAAGCGGGTCACAGGATGACCAAGCCCAAGACCTGGCAGGTGAGCCGGCGCCAGGCGGCTCACAAGAGAAGGCCCATAGGAGAAGGACCACAAGAGAGAAGGATTCCCTTAAAGGAAATAAGACCCGGAGTAGGATTCGTGAGAGACTAGTCCTAATCCTACTCCTAGTAGGACTCTATTTCTAAACCTACCCTCTCCACTTATATAAGGAGGGGTAGAGCACCCCTAGAGGGACAAGTTCTGAAGAGACACAAGTTTACAAGTTTAGACAACACAAGAGATTAAGAGGCACAAGAGATTAGAGGTAGCAATTAGCACCCCTGTAACCGAGATATCTTCATCATAATCAATACCAGACAAGTAGGACATAGGCTTTTACCTCCATCGGAGGGGCCGAACCTGGGTAAAACTCCGTGTCTTCTCGATTCTGATCAACCCCTTCAAACCGCCACGTAGTTGCGTCTCGTCCCGAACCTAAGTCCGTTCACCCGGACATCTGTCGTGACAAATCTACGACAGTTGGCGCCCACCATGGGGCCACGCACTATGGTTTGTGTTTTTGAAGGGATATCTTTAGGGATCAAGAAATTCATGATTAGTCGGATGAAGAAGAGCCTGGATCAATCAAAAAGGATCACCCGGCATGATACAACTTTAGGCGAAACTAAAAAAATTATTGTTTGATTGCGCCGCCTCCAAGAAGCAACCACAGCCTCAGCTGCCGCCTCAAAGCTGGTGGCCATCGTCAAGCCGCCATCCCCATGGCTTTTGCTCCTGCTCCACCCTCACCTGCTGCTGTGTTGCTCAGCCGCCGGCCACCCCTGCGACTCCGTCTCTACTCCGCCCTATGCGCCAGCTTCGAGCCGCCGCCGCGCCTCTGCTTCTGCCGCGGATCAATGCTTCCAAGACGCCCTGGCCGAGCTACCACTGCATCCTCGCCTTGAATCATCGCGCCCTGAGCCGGCTCGCGGCCATGGCCTCTCTTCACCAGCTATGCAGTGGCAGGCTCTGCCCCTCCCCATTCCGCCTCGCCTTGCTCCAGTATGCTAATTATTTGTGGGGAAAGAGAAAAAGGCCCAGCTAAAAAAAGAGGAGGAGGAAGGCCACGTGGGTACTGAGACTAAAGGTGTCATCTATCCTAGTTGTTTTATCAGTACACTTTAAATTGTGTTGAGAACAACTACTTTGTCCTATGATATTTTTTGTATGCAGGACAATTACTCAGTACAAAAGTAGCGTCATATTGTGAGTACGGAGTTGCCGCCCGTATTGGTGCAGGCTACATCAACATGCTGCCAATGACCCGCGCGTCCGTGCCGGTTTATAAACGCCACTGACGACTCTCCGTCCGCGCCGGCTTACAACTCCACCGGCGACTCTTCGTCCACGCCAGTTTACAGCGCCACCGGCGACGCTCCATCTGTGTCGGTTTACAACACCGTGCCGTGGCTGTCTCTCGCGACTGAGCCGGTCTACAATGCAGCGACCGTCTCTCGCGACAGCACCGGCTTACAACACCGTGGCCGTGTCTTGTCACCTGCGCCGGCTTGCAGATGAAGATTCTCAAGCCGCCTCTTCAAGTCAACTTGAGGCTCGAGGGCTACAGACATGGCAAGACACATTTGGTCGTTTTCAATGAGAAGCCCGGGTCTTTGCAAGATGAAATTTTCCGGCTCAGAAATTTGAGTTGAAGTGGTTTGTTCGCCGTCAAAACTGCTGATCTATCATCCGGCTTTATGCCCTATCAAGCGTTGTTGCAGGGAGGCTTCTTGCCTTCGGGTATAGCTTACATCTCCCCTGAATAGTCTGCTTTTACGCTGTTGCAAGGAGGCTTCTTGCCTTCGGGTATAGCTTACATCTCCCTTGCATAGCCGGCGTTATGCCCAATTAAGCACTGTTGCAAAGAGGCTTCTTGCCTTCAGGTATAGCTTACATCTCCTTTGCATAGCCAGTTGTTATTAAACTGTTGCAAGGAGGCTTCTTGCCTTCGGGTATAGCTTACATCTCCCTTGCACAGTTGGCTTTATGCCTAGTTTGGTTACATTAAGCGCTGTTGTTGATGGAGGCTTCTTACCTTTGGTATAGCTTACATGACCCAAAGACAATAGCGTGTGCACCAGATTCTAGTTTCTTATCAACTGTAGCCATCGAAGGGGGCTTCTTACCGACGGGTATCGCTTATCTCACCCTAATGGCCGGCTTTATGCCACTTCCAGTTACTTATTAACCGCGGTTGTCGAAGGGGGCTTCTTACTAACGGGTTCGCTTATCTCACCCTAACAACCAGCGTTTTACGGCAAAACTCAGTTGCTTATCAACTGTAGCTGTTGAAGGAGGCTTCTTGCCTTCGGGTATAGCTTACATCTCCCTTCAAACAGCCGGCTTTATGCCGTTTCAGGCTAATCATTAGCCGCGGTTGTCGATGTAGGCTTCTTGCCTTAGGGTATAGTTTACATCTCCCATCGACAGCCGGCGTCCGCGCATACAATATTCAAACGTTAACAGGAGGCTTCTTCCCTTTAGGTACATCTTACATTGCCCTGCAAACAACCGGCTTTACGCCGCTTCTGGCTCATTATTAGCCGCGGTTGTCGATGGAGGCTTCTTACCTTTAGGTATAGCTTACATTACCCTACGACAACCGGTTCTCAACAAAGTTCATCTTACAAGAGCCGGAGTCATACTACTCCGGTTGACAAGTTTCAAAGTGCTCGGTCGGCTCTAAATTACTGGAGAAGGCGTGACATCTTCAAAGACAAGCACCGGCTCTGAAAGTTCAAGATGGATTTATACAAAGGGGGGATCAATCAATAAAGAGCCGGTAAAACAAAAACACGAAGAGACAGAAATATATACATCCGGAGCTGCATTCAAGAAAGGCAGAATTATCCTCAAAGCTATTACAAAGGTGCTCTCAAATGGGAGCTAAAAGGTGGAGCCATGGATTATCAAGGGGGCTTCCCACCTCCAGATAAAATGCCGGCTTATCAAGCTGGGTCAGAGCAATATTATGAGAAAAGGAGCAATGTTGTGAAAGGTATAAACATCTCCATGTTGAGCTTCTTCAAGCCGCCCTTACAACAATGCAGAATATATCCTGTCTTGTTTATTTTTTGCAGGTACTATCTCTTAAAAGATGAGCCGCCGTTAAGTGTTTTGCAAGAGCAAATGGATCTTTTAATAGCCAATATGGCTGGATCTTCATGGTTTATCATAACCAGTAATAAATGATTGGAGTTTTTCAAACCAGCTCGGAGAAATTATTATTTTGCAAAGAGCCGCCCTGTCAGATATAATGCCGTATCATCTAATTGGCCAGTTCTCGGATTTCTTTAATTATGCTCTATAGTAATCTACAACACTCATGGATTTCTCAAACCTATATTTGCCGGGTTGCACCGCAACCACGAGGAGGAATTTCATGTCAAAGACAAAAGAATTATTCCAGTATATTCATTCTGGGTTATATTACGACCACGGCCAAAGACAAAAGAATTTTGAATTATCCCATGTCGCTGCAAGCATGCACCACGGCACTTGGGGGCTAATGCAAGCCGGTTTTCAAACCATTACATTGTCAGCAAGACCATATTATCTCAAGGAGATGAGCCGGCCTTTCTATATTTTTCTAAAGTCCCAGCCCAGTAATTCTTACTAACCCGACACTTGGGGGCTACAGTATTTAGCTATTCCAACAGATTAAGAGATTCAAATTGAAGACCCGGCGCATCACATTCTGATGAGCCGGCCCTTGGGGGCTACACCCTCCGAAGCGTTCTGATGAGCCGGCCCTTGGAAGCTACACCCGCCGAAGCTTTCTGATGAGCCGGCCCTTGGGGGCTACACCCGCCGAAACATTATAAGATATAAGCCAATTACAAGTCCCAGGTTGCTGCAGGCAGGAAAACCCGGCACTTGGGGGCTACACAGTCCAAAATGTTATTTGCAAAGCACCAAGTTATCATGGATAATCTCGGAGCTTGGGGGCTACAGGTAATATGGACATATCAAAAACTTTGAGGAGAATTTTCAAGATATTAAATATGGAATTCAGTTGTTAGACCCGGCGTCACCAACACTTATGACCTGGTGTTATCAAAAGATCATAACCCGCCAGAGTTTATATAAGCCGCCCTGCTTCACAACATTAGAAGTCTGGTTATACATCAGATGGATTTTCATCCCAATATTTATCAAGTCAGCAGGATTCTAGTTATTTAACCCGGAGTCATCAACGATAATGACTCGGCATCATCAATGATTATGACCTGGCGGAGATGACCCGCCAAGAGTATTGGAAGCCGACTCAATGGCATATAGGTGTTCTATTCTCAATATTTTTCAAAAGACATTGACAAGCAAGATGATTATCAAGACGACTCATTCATATGGAGAAAAGACCCGGATTTCTGAGAAGCCATTTTATAAGCTGGCCAAAGGAGCAAGCCGGACACTTAACATTTTTGTTACTCTTATTTCAGGAGCTTACCATGAAAAAATCAAGCTAACCTGGGGGCTAATGACGGGGATATACCCCATGGTATGACCCGGCCTGGCGTCTCACAAGAGACCTGGCCGAAGACATGACATCTTATTTATGACCCGGCAAGCGGGTCACAGGATGACCAAGCCCAAGACCCAGCGGGTGAGCCGGCGCCAGGCGGCGCACAAGAGAAGTCCCATAGGAGAAGGCCCACAAGAGAGAAGGATTCCCTTAAAGGAAATAATACCCGGAGTAGGATTCGCGAGAGACTAGTCTTAATCCTACTCCTAGTAGGACTCTATTTGTAAACCTACCCTCTCCACTTATATAAGGAGGTGTAGAGCACCCCTAGAGGGACAAGTCTACAAGTTTAGACAACACAAGAGATTAAGAGGCACAAGAGATTAGAGGTAGCAATTAGCACCCTTGTAACCGAGAGATCTTCATCATCATCAATACCAGACAAGCAGGACGTAGGCTTTTACCTCCATCGGAGGGGCCGAACCTGGGTAAAACTCTGTGTCTTCTCGATTCCGATCAACCCCTTCAAGCCGCCACGTAGTTGCGTCTTCCCCCAAACCTAAGTCCGTTTACCCGGACATCTGCCGTGACAAATCCACGACACTTATCCTAGGCCTTGTTGTTTTCGGCAAGCCATTCGGGAGAGCACCACTCATCCACCAATGCCTCCCAACAGTCCATCCTATCCGCACACCATCTCGGGGGCACCTAAGTTAGACAAGAGAAATTACAGCGCTACGCCTATGAATCAAATCAAGGAAACTAAGTACAAGGCCTTAAGAATAGATAATTACCTTCATTAACTTCTTCTTGGCCATCTTAATGTTAGTCGAGGCATAGTAGTCTCGAATAGCCTACACCCGAGCCTCATGCCGTATGTTCTGAAGTAGGCGCTTGCACCCGGCTTCGAGAACAACAATGCTTTCGCCTCGTCTTCCTCAAGACACCTGTAGAAGGTCTGCAACCAAAACAAGACAACACCGATTAGTACAATCACTAGGTGATGCTGATTTTTAATTCTGTTAAGGAGAAATTACCCAAAAGCGATGATTCACAATGTTAGCCACCGTCTCGCACAAGACACCGTCGACCATCTCCTCCGGCGGGTAACCGGAACGTCACCCCGTGGAACCTCACCCTCATCAGGCAACTGGACCTTCCCCGAGAAGTGGTGCCAGAGAAGCACACCAAGGACCTGGTTGGGCCTACAGACACCACGCTCATGTTTCCAACCCCTGAAGTATGACAAGGCCAACGCATTAGCTATTAATTTGAAGAAACATGAAGGCAAAAGGTTAAAAAAGAGTAAATGCATTTTAGAGCCATTACTTGCGCGATGGAAACCTGCTGACAAAGCTCAATGTGCTGCTGGAGAGGACATTTCGAAGAATCCAACATTTCATAAAAGGCCTTTGCAGATTCCTCCATCTCATCGTCCGAATCCCGAGCATCATCAACGTCTTGCACCATGTCTTCGATCCCGGTACCATGCTCGTCGGTGGAACAACAAACGACCTCAGCTCTCACACGTTGGGCAGTCTCACCATGAAATGTCCAGACCATATAATTAGGCATAAAACCCCACTTCTGTAGGTGTTTGATAATTTCAAACTCTGACTTCTTAAAGTTGTCGCAATCGACACAAGGGTTTTCCTATTTTGTTATAAAAACGTCATATTGTGTGTTGATCGGCTGAATTTCAATGCGCAGTTGTTTGATACCTCCCTGTGCATTTGACGAGCTCCCCTGTTGCGTTTGTTGATGAGCACAAATGACATCTTCTCCCCCGGCACCCTTAAATTTGTTGCTCTGTTCCGGTCTTCTTGCCGATGAAACTTGCTAGCTATAGGTGTCTGCAATCATCAGTATGCGTGACCAATATGCGCCTTCCATTCAAAAGGGTTACATCTATAAATATACATTCATTAGCATATTTATAACCATGATTCTTTCGTATTGTCCAACATTACCCATGGACAGCTCGAGTATGTGTAGTTTGGGTTCGTTTTCCCATATGCTCTGCTCCGGATCCGATGCAGAATTTCGTCAGTGCCTCCCTGTTGTTCTCCGGGTACACATCGTCTCTGATTATTGTCGAGACGTGTATAAGGAGAACAGCGGGGAGGTGCTGCCAAAATTGTGCGTCGAATCCGGAGCAGAGCATGGCAAAACGAACCCAATCTACACATACTCGGGTGGGATTAGGACCTATATTTACCTACTAGCGTCTAGGTTGCATCAACGTAATGAAATTGACAAACTCTATTAACTGATGAATATGGTTTGCTGAATTATGTATAAATTTTTTGTGTGTCCAGTAGCTAGGCAAGATGAGTGATCGTGGGTGGATGTACACCAGTCACACTAGTCAGAAAGACATGACCCGTGAATGGATAATAAAAACCAAGGAGTTTGTGAGAGTCGCATTTGCAAATGGACAGAAAACAACCATGTGACCTAGCTCACAATTTACAAAACTATGACCTCCTCGGCCTCACGAAGGCCGAAGAGCACCTTTTTGGTCAACAGGATGCAGAATAGGTGTCGGGGGTCGGGGTCAATGGCATCGGGAGATCGTGGCATCAGGGGTCAGTGGAGTCGGGGGTCGGTGGCATTGGTGGTCAAGGGTCGATGGTGTTGGTGGTCGGGGGTCGATGGTGCGGTGGTCGGGGGGCGATGGCATCGGGGGTTTGGGGTCGGGGGTCCGGGGGGGTCGGGGGTCCGGGGCGTCGGGGGTCGAGGGTCGCTGATCAAGGGTCAGTGGAGTCGGGTCGGTGGCGTTGGTGATCGGGGGTCGATGGCCTCGGTTGTCGGGGGTCGGGGGTGTCGGTGATCGGGGGGCGACGGCGTCGGTGGTTGGGGTCGAGGGTCGGTGGTGTCCTTCTCTCTTCTTCTTTTTCTTTCTTCTCTCTTCTTCTTCTTCTTCTTCTTCGGTTCTCTCTTCTCCTTCTCTTCTCCTCAGCCGTCTGATCTTCTTCTCCGGCTTCTTCGTCCGTCTTTCTTCTTCTAGTCGGCTCGGTCTTCGGTGCCCGAGGCTGCGATCGGCCTCGGAGTCTTCTCTGCTTCTTATCGCTTCGGCTTCTCTTCTTCTACCTCTCTGCGTTCTTCTTCTTCTTCTTCTTCTTCTTTTTTTCTTCTTCTTCTCCTCCTCTGTCTCTTCTTCTTTCTCTTCTTCTTCTTTAACCTAAACTAACCTAAAACCTAAATTAACTACCTAACTAAACCTAAAACTAAACTAAACCGAAACTAAACCTAAAACTAAACGAAACTAAATCCTAATTAAAAAAATCTAGCATGAAACCAAAAACCTTAAAAAAGGAGAGGGGAGAAGAATAAGTACCTTCGAGGCGGCAGGGCCAGGGCGGCCGGCGGTAAGGGCGGCAGGCGGCAGGGGCGGGGGGCGGCCAGCGGCAGGGGCGGGAACAGACGGCGGTAGGGGCGGGGGCGGCCGTCGGCCGGCTGCAAGGGCGGCCGATGGCACGGGGGGGGGGGGGGCTCGGGCACGAGGGAGTAGGGGGTGCGGGGAGGGGAGAGAGAGGGGTGGGGCGCGCTGACAGGTATACTAAGGCTCTTTGCCGTCTGCTAGCAGACGACAAAGAGCCTTAGTTCGTGGGGTGGGGCGAGGGGAAACAGATGTTAGACGGCCACTCTCTTTGCCATCCGCTAGCGAACAGGAAAGCCTCTTTAGAAGCGATACCAGAAGGTAAGAAGCCGCCCTCCGCCGCGGCTAATCGTGTTAGCCGGAGATTTGGCATAAAGCCGGCCGATAAGGCATTAGAAGCGATACCCGAAGGTAAGAGGCCGACCTCCGCCGCGGCTAAGTCTGTTAGCCAGAAATTTGGCATAAAGCTGGCCGATAAGGCATTAAAATCGATACCCGAAGGTAAGAAGCCGCCCTCCGCCGCGGCTAATCATGTTAGCCAGAAATTTGGCATAAAGCCGGCCTATAAGGCATTAGAAGCGATACCCGAAGGTAAGAAGCCGCCCTCCGCCGCGGCTAATCCTGTTAGCCTGGAATTTGGCATAAAGCCGGCCGATAAGGCATTCGAAGCGACACCTGAAGGTAAGAAGCCGCCCTCCGCCGCGGCTAATCGTGTTTGACGGAAATTTGGCATAAAGCTGGCCGATAAGGCATTAGAAACGATACCCGAAGGTAAGAAGCCGCCCTCCGCCGCGACTAATCGCGTTAGCTGGAAATTTGGCATAAAGCCGGCCGATAAGGCATTAGAAGCGATACCCGAAGGTAAGAATCCGCCCTCAGCAGTCGGAGTTGATATATCAACTGGAATGTTTATGAACTCTTGTTGTAAGTCGCCATCTCGTAAGCCGCCATCTTGTATGAAAAACGGCAGAAGCTCCCAGTGATGATCCAATTAAGCCGCCCTCAGCGGTTCGTTCTCTTGGGCACCTTTTAATCTTCCGCCAAAGATGTAGTAGCCTCCAGGATCGGGTTAATTTTTGCCATGACCCGGGGATCTCGTTGAAAACAACCAAATGAGTCTTGTTATGTCTATAGCCCCCGAGTCTTAAGTTGACTTGAAGAGGCGTCTTGAGAATCTCCACTGAAAGTTGAGGTTGGCCATGGCGGGTTATAGATAATCCCGTATGAATTGTTTCAATGATCCGGTCGATGGTTCGTTCTGGCTGGTTGTTGAAGTTAACCAAACTGTAATGGCGGCGACTTGTGTGCCTGTCTGTTGGGCGGCTCCTATCGACGAGCACTGCACCGATATGTTGATGTAGATCAAACTATGGTTGGTGTCTTGTGCGCGTTCGTTGGGCGGCTCGTACTAGTGTATGCAGCCACTGGCATGTTGATGTAGATGTCAAAGTCAGCTGCGACATGATCGCGAGAGACGGCCACGACACTGTAAGCCGGCGCAGTCGCGAGAGATGGCCATGGCATTGCGAGTCGGGCGGTCGGTGAGGTGCGGCGTTATTGGTGAAGACAATATCGCGAATGCGGCGGCTTACCGCGTCCATTGGGCGGCTCATAATTCCGGGTTAGCACGAGTGGTACCGGTGTGTTGATGTAGACGTAGAAACCAGCCGTGGCATTGTAAGCCGGCGCGGATGGCGAGAGATGGCCACGGCATTGTAAGACGGAGCGGTGACGAGAGACGGCCACGGCGTTGTAAGCCGGTTCGGCCACGAGAGACGACCATGGCATTGTAGGCCAGCACGGACATGCGAGTCGCCGGTGGTGTTGTAAGCGCGGACGGGAGAATCAGCCATGGGCATTGCAAGCTGGCGCAAACGGGTGACTCGGCCACGGGTATTGTAAGCTGGTGCGGATAGATGACTCAGCCGCGGACGTTGCGAGCCGGCGCGGCCGCGAGAGATAGCTATGGCGCTGTAAGCCGGTACGGACGCCGGTGCCAAACGACGCTGGTGCGCCTCCATCTCCGCGATATGATGCCATTTTGGTAATGAATAATTTTTCCTGTGTAAAATAATTACAAAGACAGAGTAATTTTGCTCAGATGAAAAATATACAAAAAATCGATAGGATAAATATCACCTGTTTTTTTTATTTGTCGGATGCATACGGAACCTAGTCTTATGACCGCTTAGATGTACGCATAACAATAGCACCCATGTGGTCATGGTTTTACCTTGACACCTTATTTTTAGTCACCCAACTAGCCGCGGCTTTCTTTTTCCTACCGGAAGAAGTAGCCAGAGCGGAGACGGGTGACGGCCGAGGTGGAGCCAACGAGGCGTGGCAGAACCGGAGGGCCTAGCGTGAGGCGGCGGCTCGCAGGAGCAGTGGCGCGGAGTGGGTTGCAGGCACATACATGTGGCCCGGGGCAGCTCGTAGGAGCGGACGCGCGGCGTGGGGCGGCTTGCATGCATGGCAGCGCAACGTGGGGCAGAGCCATAGCGGAGGGCCGGCTAGGCAAGCGGGCAACACGGCGAGGCCGGCTCGAGAGCGAGCTACTGCGGCAGCGGAGGCGTGGTCGGCTCAAGGCCGATGCGGATGCACGCGATGAGGCGAAGGCAGAGGCGAGGCCGGCTTGGCGCGAGTGGACCATGGCCACAGTGGTGAGGTGAAGCAGGGCCGGCCAGGCATAGGCGGCAAAGGCGGAGCGGCGAAGGCAAGCTCGCACAATGCGGACAGCAAGCCAGCGGGCGGCTGGAGCAGAACTATGGCGGACGCAGGCCAGCCTCGCCGAGCCAGCCACGGCGCGACGGGGGCGAAGCTGAGGCGGCCATGGTGTAGTGACTCGACGGTTCGGACGCGAGTCTGCGGAGTCCGATGGAGGTAAAAGCCTACGTCCTGCTTGTCTGGTATTGATAATGAAGGAGATCTCTCGGTTACAAGGGTGTTGTTTGCTACCTCTAATCCCGAGAGCCTCTAAGTTGTCTAAACTTGTGAACTTGTGTCCCCCTCCCTTGGGGCGCCTTACCCCTCCTTATATAAGTGGAGAGGGTAGGTTTACAAATAGAGTCCTACTAGGAGTAGGATTAGGACTAGTCTATCTAGAATCCTATTCCGGATCTTGTAACCTTCAGCAGGGAGTCTTTCTCTCTTTGAGCCTTCTCTTGTGAGCCACCTGGTGCCGGCTTATACGTCGAGTCTTGGGCTTGGTCATCCTATGATCCGCCTGTCGGGTCATTAATAAAATGTCATGTCCTTTCCGGGTCTCTTGTGAGTCGCCAGGCCGGGTCATACCGCGGGGTATATCCCCGACATAGTAGAACCTCCTCAAAGCTATTCTTCGATCAGTCTATTGAGCTACTCCTATAAGTGTCACAAACAACCCTAGAGTTCATACTAGAATAACTGCTACGATACACATCAATCAACCCTAATGTCACCTACATACTCCAAAACATATATCAAGTGAATCAGTAGAACACCCCATTGTCCCCACGAGTATCCATATGCAAGACATACATCAAGTGATCTCAAATCCAATATTCAATCTGACATAAGAAAATCTCGAAGGGAAAGATTCAATTCATCACATCAAGATAGCAAGGGACAATAACCATATGATACAACTATATTAACAAAGACCGTGATACATCAAGATCGTGACATCTCATGAACACGAGAGAGAGAGAGAGAGAGAGAGAGAGAGATCATAGCCACTGGTACATACCCTCAGCCCCAAGGGTGAAATACTCCCTCCTCGTCATGGACACCGCTGGGATGATGAACATGGCCTGTGATGATGATTTCCCCTGATGGATTTGGGCACCTGCTGGGCCTTTCGATGGTTCTTCACTCCAGTATTTCTTATATGGTCCAAAACAATCGTCAAAAAGTTTTGGGCGATTCCGGGAACTTCTATTTTCTGCAGAAAAACCAACACCAGGGTATTTTTTTCCAAAAATAGCATCATGCCGTGTTAGTTCTAATTAAATCATATAATGTGCATCAAAACCATATAAAAGTATTGTGAATGTAGGTAAACATGGCATGAATACTTCATAAATTATCGATACGTTGTAGACGTATCACCAATTGGCGCCGAAGGGGGTGATGGAATTGTCCTTGTGGAAGTCCGTGTCCTCGAGGCGGCTAGTGTTCTTGTTTGTGTGGTCAAGTGCGTCATAACGCATAACCAAGTCATGCACGACGCCTTGTCCTGCCCGAAACGTAACTCGGGTCGGCATTGCTATCGGCCCCATGGTGGGTGCCAATTGTTGTGGTATTTCTACAGTAGATTCTAGGGGGTGGCTTAAGTCGTGATTTGGAGCCAACGGGTGGTGGCGGCGTTCGGACAAACGGGTGAAGGTGTGAGGCACATGACGTAGGCTTACCCATGTTCAGGGCCCTCCGATGGAGGTAAGGCTCGGGCCTAGTCCTGCTAGAGTGACTATAGATGATCACAGTATAGGGTGCTCCCTAAGCTGTTCGCGAGGAGAAAGTAGGAGATGTCGCTACCTCATGTGTATGTGTGTGAGTGGGGAAAGAGTCAACCCCCTCTCATTGGGCCTAGGGGTTGCCATTATAGTGTAGCCAGTCTATTACAATACGGGGGACAGAACGGATGCGCACCCTGGCTACCAGACTCTCAGGCCAGCGGTGCGGTCCGCCGGCTGTCGAGTCTTGTCAAGCAAAGGGCATGCTGGTTGCGCGTCACTGTGGCCCGCATGCGCCGTCGTCATGGAGTAGGTAGGTGCATCCTGCTACAGGGCCAGACCCCTCGCCAAAGGTCTATGGTACCACCCGCGGCCATGTAGCCTTACTCCAGTCAGGGATCATGTAGCCACGCTTGCTCTATCAACGGGGCCTGTAGCCACACGGGCCTCGTTGTGGGGGTAATGTATTGTCGTCGTATGCTGGTATGGGAGGATGGGACGGGCACTGACCCACCAGCTGTCGCAACTGCCAGCTTGTCGAGCCAGTCGCTGCACAATCAGCCGTCGATCGAGAGGCCGGCCATGAGGGCAGCCGACCTCGCAGCTCAGGGGGCCACGGACCCCAAATGTGTGGAATTTGATCTCCCCTGCTTTGGTATACCCAGGGGTCCCCATCACCTATCAAGCCTGACCATGTCCGTGCTACCCATTATTACGTTGCCCTAGTCAAGGCTACCATGTGCCAAAAAGTCAACATGGCACAGCAGCATGAAGTTGTGGATGTGGTTGTCAGTAGCATGGTGGTGGCCCACATGTTCTTAGCCAACTTCGATGCCGAAGACGACTATTTATGTAATTCAGTTGTAGACTTACATATTTTATCTATCTAAATTTGGTGTGTGTTCGACATTTTAAATTAATTTCATCATTGAAGTAACCCATCACACATGACTAATTTTTGAAGAACTGTTTGTGATAGTACAAACCATAACACACAATTAAGGCAGCGAACAATGTCCTTGTTGTCGCACACGATGAACTGACCTGAAATGGTTGGTAGCCCCCCTCCTGCCCCAAAGTCCTTCTGCGTTCGATTAGATATTTAAAACCGTGTGTTGTACAACACACACAATTGACTCAACGGTGGTATGATTTCAATCGCACCCATGATTCACACAGGTAAACCATGTATGCAGTACATCACACACGTACCTTTTTCGTACATACGGTTTGAATTCCATATTGTGTGTGATATTTTCATTGGACATGGTTTGACGATAGCGTGTGCAATACGAACTAATATCACTCATCTACACTACATAGACTCGAGTACATTTTCTCCAAAAAGAAGGATGACCCCCGAGCTCTACATCAGGGAGATGCATGCAGTCAGTCATTTTTTTAATTATTCATCAAGACCTGACAAAGTAATACATCAACCAGTGTGAAGGCACCATCTCGGTTATATTTGTCGTTATACCTATTTACTTCATGAAGGATACAGATTGTCTGAGCCACATACCCAAACCTCACACCAAAGTCGAACATCTAAAACCGGAGGCCTCAGCCACTAGTAGAAAACAGGGCATTGGTTCGGGTCGGACCAGCCCATTAGTCCTGTTTCAATCATGAACCGGGACCAATGGGGGCAACGGTCCTGGTTCGTGAGGCCAGGGGGCCGTGCGGGCCACATGGGGCATTGGTCCCGGTTCGTCTGGAACCTTTGTTCCCGGTTCCAGACACGAACCGGGACCAACGTGCCTCGCTCCTGGCCCACAACCATTGGCCCCGATTTGTGGTTGGATCCAGGACCAAACGGGGTTCTTTAGTCCCGGTTCCAGCCACGAACTGGGACCAATGAAATGCCTATATATACCCCCTCGCCAGCGAGAAGAGCACTCCACACTGCTCTATTTTTTTGGCCGGCGAGGGGAGAGCTTTGTGGTGCTCTAGCTCACCTCCTATGCACATGAGGTGTTTGATGAAATGCCTAGGCCAAACTTAAGCTTTCTCCTCTCGAAGCTCCTTGTCCAAACTCCATTTTTGTCAAGATTTGTCTTGGTTTGGCAGTCCGTCCTGTCCCGTCCCCGTCCTGAAACCGCCATCGATCGCCCGCGCATGGTGGGCCTCGTGATCTTATCTTCTTGCTAAAATAAAATATACTTACTCATATGATTTTCTTACTTTTATTATTGTTCACTTCTCTATTCATGATATGTTGTATAGGTTTTTAATACACTTTATTATATAATGCACGCGGATGAACCGGCAATGGATGTACGGTGACCTACGCACCTCCGAGTATATTAAGGCCCTGCATAATTTTCTCGAAGCGACTGAGGCAAACAAGCAGAATGGTTTTATGCCTTGTCCATGTACTGTCTGTGAGAATACGAAGTCTTTCTCCAACTCTAAAACCCTTCACTTCCGCCTGCTTCAGAAGGGTTTTATGCCACACTATAATGTTTGGACCAAGCACGGAGAAAGAGGGGTTATCATGGAAGACAACGAAGAAGAAGAGGATGACGACAACTACCCTCCCCCTGAATACGGTGATGCTGCAATGGGGGAATCAGAAGATCAAGAGGAACTAGATGATGTGCCCGATGCTGATCTTCGCCGGGTCATTGTTGATGCACAGAGAGAATGCAAAAGTGAAAGGGAGAAGTTGAATTTCGATCGCGTGTTAGAGGATCACAAAAAAGGGATGTACCCAAATTGCAAAGATGACAACAAAAAGCTCGGTACCACACTGGAATTGCTGCAATGGAAAGCAAGCAATGGTGTATCTGACAAGGGATTTAGTTCGCTACTGAAAATAATGAAGAAGAAGCTTCCAAAGGATAACGAATTGCCCGACAGTACATATGCATCAAAGAAGGTTGTATGCCCTCTAAGATTGGAGGTGCAGAAGATACATGCATGCCCTAATGATTGCATCCTCTACCGCGGTGAGTACGAGGAACAGAACGCATGCCCGGTATGTGGTGCATTGCGGTATAAGATCAGAAGAGATGACTCTGGTGATGTTGAGGGCCAGCGCACCGGGAAGAGGGTTCCTGCCAAGGTGATGTGGTATGCTCCTATAATACCACAGTTGAAACGTCTGTTCAGAAACAAAAATCATGCTGAGTTGATGCAATGGCACAAGAAAGACCGTAAGAAAGACGGGAAGTTGAGAGCGCCCCCTGACGGGTCACAGTGGAGAAAGATCGAGAGAAAGGGGAGCGACTTTACAGGTGACCCGAGGAACGTATGGTTTGGTTTAAGTGCAGATGGCGTTAATCCTTTTGGGGAGCAGAGCAGCCAGCATAGCACATGGCATGTGACTCTATGTATGTATAACCTTCCTCCTTGGTTGTGCATGAAGCGGAAGTTCATTATGATGCTAGTGCTCATCCAAGGCCCTAAGCAACCCGGCAATGACGTTGATGTGTACCTAAGGCCATTAGTTGATGAAATTTTACAGCTATGGAATGGAAGAGGTGTACGTGTGTGGGATGAGAACGAACAGGAGGAATTTGACCTACATGCATTGCTGTTTCTAACCATCAATGATCGGCCTGCTCTCAGTAACCTTTTCGGACAGACAAACAAGGGATACCACACATGCACACACTGTTTAGATGACACCGACGGTATATATTTGGACAAATGCAGGAAGAATGTGTACTTGGGGCATCGTCAATTTCTTCCGACCAACCATCAATGTCGAAAGAAAGGAAAGCATTTCAAAGGTGAGGCAGAACACCGGAAGAAGCCCGCCCTTCGTACTGGTGATCACATACTTGATATGGTCAATGATTTACAAGTAATATTTGGAAAGGGTCCTGGCGGACTATGTGTTCTAAATGACGCTGACAAACGCACACCCATGTGGAAGAAGAAATCTATATTTGGGACCTACCCTATTGGAAAGACCTAGAGGTCCGCTCTGCAATCGACGTGATGCACGTGACGAAGAATCTTTGCGTGAGCCCTGCTAGGCTTCTTAGGAGTGTATGGAAAGTAAAAAGATACACCAGAGGCATGGGAGGAACAGCAATGTGTGCATGAAAAAGACGGCATGCATCCAAAGCAGTATGAAGGTCCTGCCAGCTACGCTCTTACCAAAGAATAGAAGGAAATCTTCTTTGAATGCCTGCTCAGTATGAAGGTCCCGTCTGGCTTCTCATAGAATATAAAGGGAATAGTAAATATGGCAGAGAAAAAGTTCCAGAACCTAAAGTCTCATGACTGCCACGTGATTATGACGCAACTGCTACCAGTTGCATTGAGGGGGCTTAAACCGGAAAACGTTCGATTAGCCATTGTGAAGCTATGTTCATTCCTCAATGCAATCTCTCAGAAGGTGATCGATCCAGAAATCCAGCCAAGGTTAAGGAATGATTTGGTGCAATGTCTTGTTAGTTTCGAGCTGGTGTTCCCACCGTCCTTCTTCAATATCATGACGCACGTCCTAGTTCATCTAATCGACAAGATTGTTGTTCTGGGCCCTGTATTTCTACACAATATGTTCCCCTTTGAGAGGTTCATGGGAGTCTTAAAGAAATATGTTCGTAACCACGCTAGGCCAGAAGCAAGCATCTCCATGGGCCATCAAACAGAGGATGTCATTGGGTTTTGTGTTGACTTCATTCCTGACCTTAAGAAGATTGGTCTCCCTCAATCGTGGTATGAGGGGAGACTAACTGGAAAAGGCACGCTAGGAGCGGACTCAATAATATGTAGGGATGGGCATTCTTGGTCTCAAGCACACTACACAGTTCTATAGAATTCCACCTTCGTGACCCCGTATGTCGATGAACACAAGAATATTCTACGCTCCAAACACCCGGAGCAGTGTGATGACTGGATTACATATGAACACATCAGGACTTTCGGTAGTTGGTTGCAAACACGTTTCATGGGTGGCAACACTATTTCTGGTGAGCTATACTCGTTGGCCAAGGGACCATGTTCAACTGTATTGACTTACAAAGGGTACGAGATAAATGGGAATACATTTTACACGATCGCACAAGATGAAAAGAGCACCAACCAAAACAGCGGTGTCTGCATTGATCATCAACCAAAAGGGGAAATGACACATATTATGGTTACATAGTGGACATATGGGAACTTGACTATGGACATGATTTCATTGTCCCTTTGTTTCAGTGCAAATGGGTCAATCTGTCAAGAGGCGGGGTACACGAAGACCCACAGTACGGAATGGCAACAGTGGATCTGAACAATCTTGGGTACAAAGACGAACCATTCATCCTAGGCAATGATGTGGCGCAGATTTTCTATGTGAAGGACATGTCTACCATACCGAGAAAAAGAAAAGATAAGGAAGCGAATACATCATACAATGAGTCAAAGCGCCACATAGTTTTTTCAGGAAAAAGAGACATCGCGGGATTGGAGGGCAAGACAGAAATGTCTGAAGATTATGAAAAGTTTCATGAAATTCCTCCCTTCAAAGTCAAGGCTGACCCAACCACCCTGTTAAACGATGAAGATTATCCATGGTTATGGCGTAATAAGCAACGGACACAAGCGAAGAAAAAGTGAAGACTTTCTCTCCGCAACTATATCATTGCAGTGACATGTGAAGAAATGAAATTCCTTTTGTAACACATGAGTTTTCGTCTGAAACCCTAATACTTCGAAAGAGATTTTCCGTTTTGTACACGAAGTGCATCCAGTTTTTGCCGTAACCCACTCAACTTTTTACGATATGCTATGTGGGTGAAATGATGATACCATGCCAACTTTGAACCTTTTCAGAGTTCATTTGAAGGGCTTTTCAATTTCAGGGTCATTTAGCTCAAAAAAATCAGTATGTGCATGAAAAATACCAAATGAAGTCATAAAGGGTTGAAAATTGATGATGTGGCTTTGAATGGTGCATTTTGAACACACAGAAAGTATGGAGTTCAAATAAGTTCAAAAAAATGAAATCCTTTTGTAACAGATGAGTTTTTGTCCGAAACCGTGATACTTCGAAAGAGATTGTCCATTTTGTACACGAAGTGGATCCAGTTTTTGCCGTAACCATCTCAACTTTTTAGCACATGCTATGTGGGTGAAATGATGATACCATGGCAACTTTCAACCTTTTCAGAGTTCATTTGAAGTGCTTCTCAATTTCATGGTTATTTCGCTCAAAAAAATCAGTATGTGCATGAAAAATACCAAATGAAGTCAGAAAGGGTTGAAAATTGATGATGTGGCTTTGAATTGTGCATTTTGAACACACAAAAAGTATGGAGTTCAAATAAGTTCAAAAAAAATGAAATCCCTTTGTAACAGATGAATTTCGTCTAAAACCGTGATACTTCGAAAGAGATTGTCCATTTTGTACACGAAGTGCATCCAGTTTTTGCCGTAACCATATCAACTTTTTAGCACATGCTATGTGGGGGAAATGACGATGCCATGCCAACTTTCAACCTTTTCAGAGTTCATTTGAAGTGCTTTTCAATTTCAGGGTTATTTAGCTCAAAAAATCAGTATGTGCATGAAAAATACCAAATGAAGTCTGAATGGGTTGAAAATTGATGATGTGGCTTTGAATAGTGCATTTTGAACATACGAAAGGTATGGAGTTCAAATAAGTTAAAAAAATGAAATCCATTTGTAACACATGAGTTTTCGTCCGAAACTGTGATACTTCGAAAGAGATTGTCCATTTTGTACACGAAGTGCGTCCAGTTTTTGTCGTAACCATCTCAATGTGTTAGCACATGCTATGTGGGTCAAATAATGATACCATGGCAAATTTCAATCTTTGTAGAGTTCATTTGAAGTGCTTTTCAATTTCAGGGTTATTTAGCTCAAAAAAAAATCAGTAAGTGCATGAAAAATACCAAATGAAGTCGGAAAGGGTTGAAAATTGATGATGTGGCTTTGAATGGTGCATTTTGAACACACAAAAGGTATGGACTTCAAATAAGTTAAAAAAATGAAATCCCTTTAGATAACATTAAAAAATAACAAAAATGAACATAGATGCGCTTATGTAAGTAAAATTCGACCGGAAATCAGACTGAAATTCAGTTTGTTTCAGGTCAAATTTTCCCACATAAGGGCATCTATTTTCAATTTGAGAGGAACTCAATAAGGCAGGGAGGGATGGGCTTAAAAACCGGTGCGAGCGCCCCTCGCTTGGCGAGGTGGGACTAAACTCCCACCACAGCGAGGACCAATCATTTAGTCCCGGTCGGTGGCTACAACCAGGACCAATGCAACAATTTCGTCATGGTTGGTGGCACCAACCCGGACCAATGCCCACCTTTAGTCCCGGTTGGTGGCACCAACCCAGACCAATGCCCACCTTTAGTCCCGGTTGGTGTCACCAACCAGGACCAAAGGTCTCTGCTTCCCGCCCTTTCGGCTGCCGTAAAGAGACCTTTGGTCCCGGTTTGTGGCACCAACCGGGACTAAAGGTGGGCATTTGTCCCGGTTGGTGCCACCAACCTAGACCAATGGTGTGTGTATATATGCATCACTCGTGAAAATTTTCATTTTCATCTCGCAGTTCCCCCCGACGATGCCAACCTCCTCGACTCTGCCAGGCCGCCCCGACGCCGTCGTCGTCGCCCGTGCCCCTACACTGCCCCCTGAGCCCACGCCCACGCCGTCGCCGTTCGTCGTCCGCCGCCGTCGCCCGTGCCCCTGCCCTTCCCCGAGCCCACGCCGAAGCCGTCCGCCGCCCCCGAGCATGCCCCTGCGCCTCGGCCGCCCCACCGTCGCTGTCGTTGCCGGCTCCCTCGTGTGCCGCCCCCGCCGTCGCCCTCGCTAGACGATGTCGTCCCTGTCGTCGCCCCGGCCATGCCCCTGCCCTAGCCCGCCCCCACCGTCGCCGTCGCCCTCGCCGCCCCCGCCATCGCCCTCGCCGGCCGCCGCCGTTGTGAGCCGCCGTCGTCGCCTCTTGTATTTTTTCATGTATATGTTGTATATGTTTTTTTCATGTATATTTATATATGTTCATGTATATGTGTCATGTGGGTATATGTCCATGTATATATATGCTCATGTATATGTTTTTTTCATGTATATGTATATATGTTCATGTATATGTGTGTATATGTTCATGTAAAAAGTCTTCATTTTTTTTCATATGTACGAAAATGTAGAGTGAAAACAAAAACAAACATATAAGAAAAAACAAAGTAAAAAATGAAGAAGAAAAAGAAAACCGCCCGGCCCGGCCACCACCGCATTTTCAGAAAGCTTTTCCACCGAGTCCACGTCGCACCGAGCACCCACGGCGAAGCAAGTATTTTTTTGAAGGTAGTTTTTTTGTTAAATGAAAATGTTGTCATCGGCTCTATCATCACGTTCGCATCGGCTCTATCTATCAACAAGGCCACGGGAGCACCCCGGACCCCTATCATCACGTTGACCTCGGCTCCCCGAGAACTTTCCAACATATGTGGAATGTATGTCGTTGTTGATATACCCCCTCCCCGATAACTTCGACATGAGAGGGGATGTCAGAAATGCATGAGAGAGAGGCGGTCCGCTCACCCGACCAACTATCGAGGCCACCCAAACCCTATAAGAAAGAGCGTCGTTGTCGATCTACCCCCTCCTCGATAACTTCGACATGAGGGGGGACGTCGGACATGCATGAGTGAGAGAGGCAGTCTGCTCGCCCGACCAACTATAGAGGCCATCCAAACCCTAGAATAAAGAGCGTCGTTGTCAATCTACCCCCTCCCGATAACTTCAACACGAGAGGGGACGTCGGACATGCATGAGAGAGAGGTGGTCTGCTCGCCCGACCAACTATCGAGGCCACCCAAACCCTAGAAGAAAGAGTGTCATTGTCTGTAACATCCCAAAATTTCATTTTGGAATGTTATGAAATGTAGCTATGCATCTATGATCATCATTTCTTGAATACATGTAATAGTTGAAATGCCTTCTCTGAATTTCTGAAACCCCTTTCTACTTTCAATGTGTTGCTTTCACCTATTTGTAAATCTTGGTAAAATGTTCAAATAAGAGAGGAGGAATATGACACTCCACACCAGGACCTAATTGGTGATTTATTTGAACAATAAAAACCAGGGGTTGTTTTGAAAATATTTGCAAAAAAGATTTAAAAGCAAATAGGCCATTTCTGAAAATAATATTTTTTTCATAGTGTTCAAATGACAGAATAAAAATTTTCAATAAATGGCATTTATTATTCTGTTAATTTTGATATATAATACTCCTATATTTAGAAAGGTTTTGAATGTTTTTAAAGACGTTTTACTGCTCTGGTTATTAAAAAGAGTAACGGTTTTTGTAATTAAACGGGCCGGCCCACGGGCATTTTATTAGCGAATTGATTTCCAGTCGGTCGACCGACGCACAGTAACCACTCTCCCTCTCTCTGACACCGGGTCCCACCCCGACCGACCGTTCGCCCCGCGCGGTGGCCCTCTTCCTCGCGCGCGCGTCGCCGTCGCCGAGATTCCCTCGCCCCGGATCTCCCTCCTCTCTCCTCCCCGCACCCACCTGAGCACCCAATAAGTAGCCCCTGCCACTCCTCTCTCCATCCCCCCCCCGAACTTCTCTCTCTCCCTCGCCAGAACGCCCGCTCGAGCTCGCCGGAGCTCTGCTCCGACCGGACCTTCCCCGAGCTCCTGGCCGTCGACTCCCTCGCCCTCAGCTCCGTCCGACGCCACCACTCGACTCCGGACGATCGTCGCCGTCGTCTGGACCTCTCCAACGACCTCCTCGACCATCGGAACGACCTCCCCGATGTCTTCGCCGCTTCGGACACGCCGGAGATCCCCTCGCCGGCGACCTCATCCACTGTGAGCCCTCCCATCCATCCGATCCAGATCCGACGGCCACGATTAGAAGATTTATTTCCCAAACCGTTTTTCTTTTACGTTCGGTCGACCGCTCGAATCACCCGCACACGCATGCTAGCATCCAATAGGATCTTGCCATGTAGCCCTGGCCGACCGTTAGTTAGTTTTCCTTTCGGTTTTGTTTTTCAGAAAACAAATTGCATTCTAAATTTCTGTTAGATATATCTTTTAATCTGTTTAATGTTTTGAGTTGATTCTTTTTGCAATAGCTCACATTTTTCATGTAGTTTCATCTTGTACTTTTAAATTTTAAATGTGAACTATAAAATTTGAATTTAATCAAATTTGCTCAAATCATTCAAATCTGAATAACTAGAGTTTGAAAATAGATTTCGATATGAATCTTTTTGCTACTGCTTGGTATTAGTTAGGACTAGAAAATTGCTTAGTTTGAGGATTTTTAGAATGATTTTGATTAGTGTTTTAGCTATAAACATAATCTGCCTAGTATTATAGTATAGTTTTATTTACTTAGTTTTAGTTAGTTTCAATTAGATTTAGTTTTAATTTGATTTAGTAGGTTCTGTTGCTTGAACATTTAGTGTTTTACTTACTGTTAATAAAAATATAAAATTGTTTAGTTTATTTCTTTGTTAATATAGGAATCACAACTTCTTTTGAAATAGGTTTAATTTGATTAAAACAATTAGTTAGTAATAGATTTCTTTGAACAAAGTTTTGTATAATTAAATTCTGTTTTCTAAGACAAGTTTATTGGTAAATTCTTTTCTGTTAAGAACATGTTTTGTTAATAAATAATATGTTTTGTTTTGCTCTTTTGTTAGTAAAACTATAGTTGTTTCATATAGTGTTTATCAAAACTTTTAAAAACTTTACTAAAGTTTTCCCAACAAACTTTAAGGAATTCAATTCTGTTATTAATAAAATATTTTATTGTTTTCTTGCTGTCAACTATTGTTTTGGTTAATACAAATGGTTTCATTATGTTAGTAGTGTTTCAACAATCATTTTTTTAGAAAACAAAACTTTGTGTGTTTTTCTTGCTTGTGATTATGCATTGTTTGTCTTGATTGTTTACTATTTCCTTGCTGACTTTGTGAGTTACATTATTTTGTTGTATTCTTATTGAGTGCTATTGGTTGCTTCGTTAGATTATCCGGAGTGCGAAGCTTGTTACCTAGAGTCACTCACGTACGAAGATCATCAATCAGGCAAGTCACTTTGATCATCTTTACCCATGTTTTTATTTCATTAGTTCTTCAATCACCCCAATTGCATGCAAGATAGGTTAGTTGGAAACTTGGTTACATTGTAGTAGTATCATGTGGTAGGAACCCCCTCTCAACCCTTGACACATTGGCCCCGGGAAACGTTGTTTTACTTTTTGCTATGCTATTAGTAGACGGGGTTGGTTGTGTGATTCATGAGAGTTGAGAGAGTTAATAATTTCAAGACCTACATAATGATCAAGATTTCAAGACTCTGAGTTTTCAACATACCTCTGGGTGGATGATGGTTGAACGGCACCCTGGAGAAACCAGTGGATTTGCCTAGGTGATGCTGGAGATGGCCAGTATTCATGCAGAAAGATCCACCCAGGCACAAAGAGATGGATGGGTGCTTCAAGACCCAAGGCTTACCTGCACAGCCACAAGTCATTATGGGCTCTGGCTTGGTTGCATATCGTGGTGACCCTGGACAGGCGGTGCTACGAGATGTAGAAGAACGGTAGGAAAGGATGGGCACCGACAGAGTCGCAGGGAAACCCTTTGGAAGACCATGTTTTGGTCATCCGTTTCTCAAACACCCTGAAGTGCAAGAAATCAAACGGAGGCGACCAAATCTTGTGGGGAACATGTGCAAAACTCTGCAGAGTACTCAAACCTAATCGATTAGCCGTGTCCATGGTCATGGACGACTTGAGCCAAAGGAACTGAAACCTCCGGAACTCTCAACACAATTAATATGATGATGTGGGTATTAATGACTTGGGTATGAGAATTGGTTGGTGGAACCATTTCATTAATCAACCAACTTAGTAATAATTTTTGCTTACCCCTCTCTTGATGTAGGAAAAATTGGCTTTACGCAAAAACTTACCACCCCACCTGCCATATAAGCATGTAGATTAGATGATTATCTTTTCACCCCTCTCTTGTGACTTTGCCGGCATATTCCATATGCTGACCTACACGGCTGCAACGTATCATGTTGCGGAGTACTTTTCTGACCAGGAGTGAGGACACGTTCTATGTTCGGTGAGATGCCCTTGGAGTCAGATGGACTCATCTACCTTCGACGCTTCCGCAAGATTTAGACCTTCTCATGAGTTGGCCTTCAGCCACTTTATTGTAATCTTTATTGTAATAAAGGAATCGATATGAGATTTCGATTAATATAATGCTGTGTGATTTCCCTTTGATATATACGTTGATGTACCGTGTGTGTACCAGCATGATCTGGGGATGGTACGGAAACACCGGAGATTCGACCTTTCAGGTCGGGTCACTACAGAAATGGTATCAGAGCACACGCTGACCGTAGGACGTAACCTCTAGGATTGGAAAGCCTTAGGATTGTTTCTCCTTGTCTTTAAAATTCTTATACTCTCATATATTCGTTTCTGACTCCTCTCCGATTATTTCAAAATTTATAGATGGCCACCTTCATCCCAGTGTTGATCACGGAGTTTTGCCAGCCTGACGCAACGATGCCCTTTGGTAAGGAGCTGATGAGGATCGTCAAGGATGTAAGGATTGCTTTGCCGAGCATCACCGAGATTCCTATCATGTCCTTTCCCCAAGATGGACGCTACAGGATCGAGGTGCACATCCCAGGGAAGACCTTTGGGAATCGGAAGGAACCCATCGACTTCAAGTTTGTGGCACCCAGCTGGATACTTGGAAGAGACATGGCCATTCATCGTGCCCTTGGACGTATTCAGGAGGAATACAGAGGTGGAACCATTTCACCAGGACTCAGCGTGGTTTGTCGCAGAGATGCCAATGGAAACATCATAACCCCTCCCACTGTAGACACCACCATTTCTTATATCCAGACCCTGGAGACTCACATCAGGACTCTGGAGCCTCGAGTTCATGCTGATACGAAGACAATCAAGAATCTGGTGAACCGCGAGATTGACCTCAAAGCTGACTTATGGGAAGCCGAGTACGAGCATGAGTATGAGGTGAAGGATTTCTTAGAGAGGATCGACAAGCTGAACACTCGCATCGCCACTCTGGAGGAACAGATGGACATGGGTGAAAATCTTCATCCCGAGGGAGACATGGCTCCTTTCATCAGCGACGATGATGACTATGAGGAGAGCACCACTGAAGGAGGCTCAGCCACCATGTACTTCTGAGGAAAACTTTAGTTATGCCCTCCATGTATCTTTTATTTTCAACGTTAAGAGCGTAGGTCGATGTGTAGTTTGATTTAGACTTGTATTCCCGATGTTTGACATTGATTAAATAAATGAATGAGTGTTTGGTGTGATATGTTTGTTGCATTGCATATGGGTAGTGAATTTCTCCTTTTAGACCCTTGTTCTATTCTAATTCTCACCCCTCTGAAAACAGCAAGATGCCTCCATGACGTGAGTCCGACTTCACCTTTCCGCCGGAACTCACCCAACTTCTTCAGCAGCAGAATGCACTGATGCAGTTATTGATCCAGAATCAGACCAACAACCAGACCAACAACAACCACCACCATCCACCCCGGGCTGACAATCTCACCCGTTTTCTGAGGTTGAACCCTCCAATTTTCTCCAGCAGCACTGAGCCCATTGTGGCAGATGACTGGCTCCGTAAGATGGAGAGAGAACTCGTCACCGCTGGATGTACTGATGCTGAGAAAGTGCGCTTTGCCGCACATCAACTCGAAGGACCAGCAGCTTCGTGGTGGGAGAACTACACCACCACATATCCTATTGCTGATATAACTTGGGAACAGTTCAAGCAAGCTTTCCGCACCGCACATGTGTCAGCTGGAGCCATGAGTCTGAAGAAGCGCGAGTTTCGCAACTTGCACCACGGAAATCGCTCTGTGGCCCAGTACGTGGATGACTTCAGCACATTGGCTCGTTATGCACCAGGAGACGTGGCCGATGATGCGGCCAAACAAGAGAAGTTTCTGGAAGGACTCAACGATGAGTTGAGCATGCAGCTGGTAGTGGCTACCTTCAACAACTACCAAGAGCTGGTGGACAAGGCCCTCATCTTGGAGGGTAAACAACAGCAAATTGAGAATCGCAAGAGGAAGTACACTCAGGGGAAGTTCAACTCTGGAGCTCATCAGAAGCCCCAATACTCCCCGTACTCCGGAAATACCGGATCAGGGACTGGTAAGTTTGGAAGGCACACTCATGCGGTGCACAACCATGGAGGCCACAACCATGGAGGAAATGGGAATGCCCGTCCCAACCATGGCAATTTCAAGACTGACAATGGGAATGGGAACAACAACCAGCACCGTCACGTTCCTACTCAGAAGGATCTGAGCCACATCACTTGTTTCAAGTGTAAGAAGACAGGGCACTATGCTACTGAGTGTCCCCAGAGCAAGCAGGGAAATGGAAACGGCAATTCCGCAGCCAAGAAGCCAAATCCGTTTCCTCGTGCCCAGGTGAACCACCTCGACGTGGAAGAAGTCTATGATCAACCCGAGACTGTGGTTGGTAAGTTTTTATTGCATTCACGTCCAGTTACAGTACTTTTTGATTCCGGTGCAACTCATTCATTCATATCAAGGGTAGTTGTGGATAAATATGGTTTGCCCACCAAAACCCTTAGTCAGCCCATTAAGGTCAGTTCCCAGGAGGTATGATGATGGCAGGAATAGGATGCCATGCCCTGAAACTCAATATAGGAAACCATGTTTTTCCCACCGACCTCATCGTCTTAGAATCCCAGGGATTGGATGTAATCCTAGGCATGGATTGGATGACCAAGTATGAAGGAAATCTTGATTGTCCCAGCAAGTCTATTTCACTCACCACCCCGGAGAACAAGAGGATTAAGTATGTATCCTGACGCACCCAGATGAGTGCTCGATTAAATTCCCTCACAGGAGTTGTTCAGGAGGAAGTACCTGTGGTAAAAGACTTTCCGGATGTATTCCCGGAAGAATTACCAGGCATGCCACCATATAGGGAGATTGAGTTCCTAATAGAGCTACAACCAGGGACAACCCCAATTTCCAAGAGACCCTATCGGATGCCCGCAAATGATTTAGTGGAAATCAAGAAGCAGATTAAGGAGCTATTGGACAAGGGATATATTCGCCCAAGTTCTTTACCTTGTGGAGCCCCAGTTCTTTTGGTGGAGAAGAAGGATAAAACCTTGAGAATGGTAGTCGATTATCGTGCCTTGAACGAGGTGACTATCAAGAACAAGTACCCTCTGCCGATGATTAATGATTTGTTTGATCAACTAGTAGGCGCCAAAGTATTCTCCAAGATCGATCTTCGATCAGGGTATCACCAACTGAAGATTCCTGAACAGGATATACCCAAAACAGCTTTCACCACAAGGTATGGCTTGTATGAGTATACTGTCATGTCCTTTGGTTTGACTAATGCTCCTGCCTACTTCATGAATTTGATGAACAAAGTGTTTATGGAATATTTGGACAAGTTTGTCGTAGTGTTCATCGATGACATTTTGATATTCTCCAAGAACGAGGAACAACACAAGGAACATTTGCGTTTAGTTCTGGAGAAGCTAAGAGAGCATCAGTTATATGCCAAGTTCAGCAAATGTGAATTTTGGTTGACGGAAGTCGGATTCCTTGGACATGTTATTTCCGGAGAAGTAATAGCCGTTGACCCCGCTAAGGTTGAAGCCGTCACCGAGTGGAAATCACCCACCTCAGTTAAGGAGATCCGTAGTTTTCTCGGACTAGCCGGACATTACCGGAGATTTATTGAGAATTTCTCAAGGATTGCCAAGCCCATGACGGAGTTGTTGAAGAAAGAGTCTAAGTATATTTGGACTAAGGAATGTGAAGCCAGTTTCCAGGAGTTGAAGAAACGTTTGGTCATAGCCCAGTGTTGATTTTGCCCAATATTCAGAAGGACTTCCAGGTTTATTGTGATGCTTCACGTCAAGGACTTGGAGGAGTACTCATGCAAGATGGAAAGGTTGTAGCTTATGCATCCATACAACTATGACCTCATGAGTTGAATTATGCCACCCATGATTTGGAACTAGCAGCCGTAGTGCACACACTCAAGACCTGGAGACATTTCCTTATCGGAGATAGTTGTGATGTTTACACCGACCATAAGAGCCTGAAATATATCTTCACGCAGAAAGAGTTGAACCTCAGACAGAGGAGATGGTTAGAGTTAATCAAGGACTATGACATGAGATTACACTACCATCCAAGTAAGGCAAATGTGGTAGCAGATGCCTTGAGTCAGAAAACTTATGTAAACACACTCACAGCGGGGGGATTACCCCAAGAGTTAGCCGATGATCTCAGATAGCTCAGGCTAGAGATAGTTCCAAGCGGATATGTTGCCGCACTGGAGATCCAGTCCACCTTGACCGAAAGAATTCGAGAAGCCCAGAAATCGGACAAGGAGATAGCTGAGATTAAGCAGAGAATGAAAGATGGTAAAGCTAAAGGTTTTCGTGAGGATGAGCAAGGAACTCTGTGGTTTGAGAACCGCATCTTTGTGCCCAATGACCCAGAGCTCAGGAAGTTGATACTTCAAGAAGCCCATGATTCCCCTTACTCGATACACCCAGGCAACACCAAGATGTACCTAGATTTGAAAGAAAGTTATTGGTGGACAGGTATGAAGAAGGATATTGCGGAACATGTTGCAATATGTGATGTTTGTCAGCGAGTAAAGTCGGAACATCAGAAACCAGCAGGGTTACTCCAACCTTTGCCGATACCCGAGTGGAAATGGGAAAAGCTTGGTATGGATTTCATCACAGGACTACACAGGACCCGTTCAGGTTATGGTTCCATCTGGGTAGTGGTAGACCGCTTGACCAAGGTGGCTCATTTCATTCCAGTGAAACCACCTATACCAGTGCTAAGCTAGCCAAGATATATATGACCAGGATCGTATGTCTGCATGGAGTTCCGAGGAGTATCGTGTCAGATAGAGGAAAACAATTTACCTCAAAGTTTTGGCATCAGTTACATGAAACTTTGGGTACAAGGGTGGAGTTCAGTACAGCTTTTCATCCGCAGACCGATGGACAGACTGAGAGAGTCAACCAGATTCTGGAAGACATGTTGAGAGCTTGTGCGCTAGATGATGGATCTAGTTGGGATGACAATTTACCTTACGCAGAATTCTCGTACAACAACAGTTATCAGACCAGTCTAAAGATGGCCCCTTTCAAAGCTTTATATGGAAGGAGGTGCAGAACGCCACTGACGTGGGATGGTGTTGGAGACCGACAACTTTTTGGTCCCGACCTTATCCGAGATTCTGAAGAGAAAGTCAAGCTGATTCGTGACAGACTCAAGATAGCTCAATCTCGACAGAAGAGTTATGCTGACAGCAAACGTAAAGAAGTGACGTATGAAGTGGGAGACCGAGCATATCTTCGTGTGTCCCCGCTTCGAGGAATCAAAAGGTTTGGTGTTAAAGGAAAGTTAGCACCCAGATTCATAGGCCCCTACAAAATTCTTGAACGTAGAGGCGAAGTTGCATACAAGCTGGAATTGCCGGAAGGATTATCCGGAGTTCATGATGTGTTCCATGTGTCCCAGCTGAAGAAATGTCATGCTGAGATGACTGATATTCCCTTGAGAGACACAGTGCCCTAGAGGCCATACAACTTGACAATGATCTGACCTACGAGGAGAAGCCTGTCAGAATCCTCGAGACTGCCAACAGAGTTACCCGCAGTAGGATCATCAAGTTCTGTAAGGTTTTGTGGAGTCACCACACCGAGGAAGAAGCCACCTGGGAACGCGAAGAAGATCTTCGTAGAGACCATCCGCACCTATTTTCTAGCCAACCCGAATCTCGAGGGCGAGATTCATCTTAAGGTGGGTAGGTTTGTAACATCCCAAAATATCAATTTGGAATGTTATGAAATGTAGCTATGCATCTATCATCATCATTTCTTGAATACATGTAATAGTTGAAATGCCTTCTCTGATTTTCCGAAACCCCTTTCTACTTTCAATGTGTTGCTTTCACCTATTTGTAAATCTTGGTAAAATTTTCAAATAAGAGAGGAGGAATATGACACTCCACACCAGGACCTAATTGGTGATTTATTTGAACAATAAAAACCAGGGGTTGTTTTGAAAATATTTGCAAAAAAGATTTAAAAGCAAATAGGCCATTTCTGAAAATAATATTTTTCTCAAAGTGTTCAAATGACAGAATAAAAATGTTCAATAAATGGCATTTATTATTCTGTTAATTTTGATATATAATACTCCTATATTTAGAAAGGTTTTCAATGTTTTTAAAGACGTTTTACTGCTCTCGTTATTAAAAAGAGTAACGGTTTTTGTAATTAAACGGGCCGGCCCACGGGCATTTATTAGCGAATTGATTTCCAGCCGGTCGACCGACGCGCAGTAACCACTCTCCCTCTCTCTGACACCGGGTCCCACCCCGACCGACCGTTCGCCCCGCGCGGTCGCCCTCTTCCTCGCGCGCGCGCCTCCGTCGCCGAGATTCCCTCGCCCCGGATCTCCCTCCTCTCTCCTCCCCGCACCCACCCGAGCACCCTATAAGTAGCCCCTGCCACTCCTCTCTCCATTCCCCCCCCCCCCCGAACTCCTCTCTCTCCCTCGCCAGAACGCCCGCTCGAGCTCGCCGGAGCTCTGCTCCGACCGGACCTTCCCCGAGCTCCTGGCCATCGACTCCCTCGCCCTCAGCTCCGTCCGACGCCACCACTCGACTCCGGACGATCGCCGCCGTCGTCTGGACCTCTCTAATGACCTCCTCGACCATCAGAGCGACCTCCTAGACGCTTTCGCCGCTTCGGACTCGCCGGAGATCCCCTCGCCGGCGACCCCAGCCACTGTGAGCCCTCCCATCCATCCGATCAAGATCCGACGGCCACGATTAGAAGATTTATTTCCCGAACCGTTTTTCTTTTCTGTTCGGTCGACCACTCGAATCACCCTCACACACATGCTAGCATCCAATAGGATCTTGCCATGTAGCCCTAGCCGACCGTTAGTTAGTTTTCCTTTCGGTTTTGTTTTTCAGAAAACAGATTGCATTCTAAATTTGTTTTAGCTATATCTTTTAATCCGTTTAATGTTTTGAGTTGATTCTTTTTTCAATAGCTCACATTTTTCATGTAGTTTCATCTTGTAATTTTAAATTTTAAATTTGAACTATAAAATTTGAATTTAATCAAATTTTCTCAAATCATTCAAATCTGAATAAGTAGAGTTTGAAAATAGATTTTGATATGAATCTTTTTGCTACTGCTTGGTATTAGTTAGGACTAGAAGATTGCTTAGTTTGAGGATTTTTAGAATGATTTTGATTAGTGTTTTAGCTATAAACAGAATCTGCCTAGTATTATAGTATAGTTTTATTTACTTAGTTTTAGTTAGTTTCAATTAGATTTAGTTTTAATTTGATTTAGTAGGTTCTGTTGCTTGAACATTTAGTGTTTTACTTACTGTTAATAAAAATATAAAATTGTTTAGTTTATTTCTTTGTTAATATAGGAATCACAACTTCTTTTCAAATAGGTTTAATTTGATTAAAACAATTAGTTAGTAATAGATTTCTTTGAACAAAGTTTTATATAATTAAATTCTGTTTTCTAAGAAAATTTTATTGGTAAATTCTTTTCTGTTAAGAACATGTTTTGTTAATAAATAACAAGTTTTGTTTTGCTCTTTTGTTAGTAAAACTATAGTTGTTTCATATAGTGTTTATCAAAACTTTTAAAAACTTTACTAAAGTTTTCCCAACAAACTTTAAGGAACTCAATTCTGTTATTAATAAAATATTTTATTGTTTTCTTGCTGTCAACTATTGTTTTGGTTAATACAAATGGTTTCATTATGTTAGTAGTGTTTTAACAATCATTTTTTTTAGAAAACAAAACTTTGTGTGTTTTTCTTGCTTGTGATTATGCATTGTTTGTCTTGATTGTTTACTATTTCCTTGCTGACTTTGTGAGTTACATTAATTTGTTGTATTCTTATTGAGTGCTATTGGTTGCTTCGTTAGATTATCCGGAGTGCGAAGCTTGTTACCTAGAGTCACTCACGTACGAAGATCATCAATCAGGCAAGTCACTTTGATCATCTTTACCCATGTTTTTATTGCATTAGTTCTTCCATCACCCCAATTGCATGCAAGAGAGGTTAGTTGGAAACTTGGTTACATTGTAGTAGTATCATGTGGTAGGAACCCCCTCTCAACCCTTGACACATTGGCCCCCGGAAACGTTGTTTTACTTTTTGCTATGCTATTAGTAGACGGGGTTGGTTGTGTGATTCATGAGAGTTGAGAGAGTTAATAATTTCAAGACCTACATAATGATCAAGATTTCAAGACTCCGAGTTTTCAACATACCTCTGGGTGGATGATGGTTGAACGGCACCCTGGAGAAACCAGTGGATTTGCCTAGGTGATGCTGGAGATGGCCAGTATTCATGCAGAAAGATCCACCCAGGCACAAAGAGATGGATGGGTGCTTCAAGACCCAAGGCTTACCTGCACAGCCACAAGTCATTATGAGCTCTGGCTTGGTTGGATATCGTGGTGACCCTGGACAGGCGGTGCTACGAGATGTAGAAGAACGGTAGGAAAGGATGGGCACCGACAGAGTCGCAGGGAAACCCTTTGGAAGACCATGTTTTGGTCATCTGTTTCTCAAACACCCTGAAGTGCGAGAAATCAAACAGAGGCGACCAAATCTTGTGGGGAACGTGTGCAAAACTCTGCAGAGTACTCAAACCTAATCGATTAACCGTGTCCATGGTCATGGACGACTTGAGCCAAAGGAACTGAAACCTCCGGAACTCTCAACACAATTAATATGATGATGTGGGTATTAATGACTTGGGTATGAGAATTGGTTGGTGGAACCATTTCATTAATCAACCAACTTAGTAATAATTTTTGCTTACCCCTCTCTTGATGTAGGAAAAATTGGCTTTATGCAAAAACTTACCACCCCACCTGCCATATAAGCATGTAGATTAGATGATTATCTTTTCACCCCTCTCTTGTGACTTTGCTGGCATATTCCATATGCTGACCTACACGGCTGCAATGTATCATGTTGCAGAGTACTTTTCTGACCAGGAGTGAGGACACGTTCTACGCTCGGTGAGATGCCCTTGGAGTCAGATGGACTCATCTACCTTCGACGCTTCCGCAAGATTTAGACAATCTCATGAGTTGGCCTTCAGCCACTTTATTGTAATATTTATTGTAATAAAGGACTCAATATGAGATTTTGATTAATATAATGCTGTGTGATTTCCCTTTGATATATACATCGATGTACCGTGTGTGTACCAGCATGATCTTGGGATGGTACGGAAACACCGGAGATTCGACCTTTCAGGTCTGGTCACTACATTGTCGATCTACCCCGTCCCTACCCGACCAACTAGCAATATTTGGAAGGCTCTTGATGAACTTCATACCAAAAATCTAATTAATTATCCTACCAGGGACTCCGTTACAAAACAATTTTGGAGAGCTTAATACCATTATGCGCGTGTTACTTCCGGCTAATGATGAAGCCTTGGTTTTGTTGAATCCTTTGACACTAGACAACATGACATATATAAGGGTAGATGAGATCAGGAAAAATATGGACCATTTTCTGCACATTCAGGATGGCGCTATTTTGTTAATTAAATCCCTTAAAGGTTAATAGAATCCCTTGTTTGACATTCATGAGAGAGGCGGTCCGGACGTCAGACATTCATGTTTGTATATAATTGCCATGTTGTAATATTTGCAAAAACTATGGATCCAAGAGACGAAGAACAAGAACAGTTGTGGGGGACATAATCCACGGCGGACGTGATATCTTGTCATTTCTCAACGCCACCGATGGTCTGGAAGGAGAGGATTATGACGGCTCCGGTGATCGAACAATGGAGGAGGAAGGACATGATCATGATGGCTCCGGTGACCGAATGCCGGAGGAAGAAGGAGACCATGATGACTGCTCCGGTGACCGATCGGAGGAGGGAACTGTTGCAAAGTCCGGCAAGGTATATATATTAATTAAGTCTTGGCTTCGGTGACTAGCTAATTGATGCATTAATTATTTTGGTATGTACATATATTAATTAACTCTTCTTTCTTCTTTTATAGCCCTCCGGATCGAGCCAAACTTCGGTAACGAGACGAGGCCCGAAGAAGAGGTTGCACAAGGATGAAAAGTTCACGATCACAGCACTCGCGAACGATGGCCATCAGATTGAACCCAAGCGGACCAAGAACGCATTTTCTGCTCAGTGCGGAGCTATTGTTAGGGACAACATCCCGATCAGCATCAAGGAATAGAATAAGCCTAAGGACGGCGCCCCTGAAGGTGATTATGTCACCGATAGACAGAAAGATGATCTTTGGACCGCGCTGAAGGCAAATTTCACCCTACTGCTAGAGGAGGATCCGAATAAGCCAGTTATAGAGCCACTGGTCAAGGTGTGTGCTCTTAAAAAGATGGAAGATCTATTCAGGAGGTGGAAGAATGAGTTGAAATCAAAGTTTGTCGACAAAGGGAAGACTCCAGAATTGACTGACCAATTTGAGAAGATAAGAGATTACTGGCGTGCATTTGTGGACTACAAGACATCGGACAAGAGTAAGTAAATGTCAGAGACAAACAAGGTCAATGTTGCAAAGAAGCAGTATCACCATCACACGGGGTCAGGTGGCTACCTCAAAGGCCGGCCATTGTGGGACAAAGCTAAGAATAGTCTGATTGCTAAAAACATCGTACCACAAACATATAACTGGCCATACCGTTCAAGGACTTGGTTCTTCGGGGTTGGGGGAACTTTGGACGCTGAAACAGGGAAGTGCCGTTGGACGGAAGAGCAACTTGCAATACCCATGAACAAGCTTCAGAAGTATATCACCGCAGCGCAGGAAGGGACGTTCATTCCCGACAGAGAGAAGGGCGAGCTAACGGAGGCCCTAGGGAATGTTGAGCACCCTGGATGAACACGAGGCACACCAGGCTTCATTCCATGGAAGGTTGGGTTTCCCGACGCAGGCGGTTACAGAAGCCGGGAGAGAAAGAGGAAAGCGGAGCTGAGCGAAATTCAGAAGCTCAATGCAAGACTACAAAAGCTAGAGGAAGCTGAGAGCCAGCGAGCTGCCGGCCAACCATCTCAGCGACACGAAACTACCCCAGAAGATACCCCGCCATCTCAGCGAAGAAGCAGCGTCGCTTCCATGGAGCCTGTTCAGCCTGACTTCACGTCTCCTAGCTACCCCGTGGATACTATCACGGAGGCTCAACATTGCGAGATTATGACGAAATGCCAAACCTCACTTTCAAGGCGGCTGTCGGCTCTGTTGTACCTCCTCAACCCAACGGAACTTTTCACTGCCGTCTGATTCCACATGACTATGCCATTGTGATGGTGGATGAAGTAATGAAGGAATTTGAGGATCTCGAGCTTGACCACTTGTACAGTTGAAGGAGAGAATAAGTCGGGTCGTGCCTTGAAGAGTACATGTCTATGGCAGAAGGAGTACATCAAGCTTCCAAACTGGATGCCTCTGCCTCCTCCTTCTCCTTAGGCGAATTAGGGCACTCCAGCTCCTCCTCCTCCTCCTCCTCCTCCTTTGGCAAGTGATCAGGGCACACCGCCTCCTTCTCCGGCTCCTCCGACGCGTGAGGGCACTCCGCCTCCTCCTTCGCCTACTCCGGTACGTCGGAGCAGTACGCCTCCTCCTCAGCCTTGTCGGCAACGGCGGAAGACAGACGCCGCTGCTCCGGCTCCTCCGGCACCTAGTAAGCAACGACGGAAGGGAGCCGCCACCGCTCCGGCGGCTAGCAGTACAAGCATAGGCAGGAGGGGATACAGATACAGTCCATCTCTCAAGCCTCTGGAAAAGTTACCATATGAGACGACCGAGTCTAAAAACGAGGAGATATGTCAGGCCGAATTGAGGGCCCATTTTATAAAGAAAACTCCACCTCCGAAGGAGAAGATAGATTCGGTGAAACTGATGTGCACTATCGATGCCCTGAAGCGACCACCACCGCCTCGGCCGGATTCCAACTTTGACCGCTGTATTAGAAAGACATATCAAGATGCGTGCCGGTCAGGAAGTACTTCCAGTAATGCAAGGTTAGCAAAACGAAGAAGTGGGAAAAAATTCCCTAGCTCGGTGAATGGGCAAACCAGTCGTGCCCCCCGCTCAAGGTGTCTAGCGATATCGTCGCTAATCATCCGAGGATGGTGCCCGGTACCAAACCTGGTGATTACCTGAGCGATGATGTACAGTTTAAGCCGTTGGAGGTGGACGAATTCCGTTACCGGCACGGGCGGCCTCTCATCAAACCTGGTCCTCCTCCTTTAACAACGATGATGCGAAAATTCCATGAATGGTACATGAAAACCTGCCGCGAGTCTGTGATGGATTCTTTGATACCGTCAGTTAAAGAGGAGCACGACCTCGCTGGAATGGAACTGTTGAATATTGAATTTGAGGAGATATTCTGGTTATACAATCAAAAGGCCCTCGACAAAACAATCGTGACTTGCTACTGTCTGTAAGTACTAATTCTGTAATTAAGTGTCTCTATGTATATAGCTCAGTTCTTTTATTGCATGTATATATAATTATCCTCACTACTATATTATGCAGATTGAGGATCGTCGAATGCAGAAAAGCACAAATCTATGACATTGGGTTCATTAACCCAAATTTCATACATGAGTATAATTTTCAAAAGTATCCCACACAAACCAAGGACAACTTGCTACAATCGTTGCTTAAAAATCAAAACAAAGAGACAATACTCTTTCCTTACAACTTCAAGTGAGTGTTACTGTCTTGTGCATATTTGGTTTTCCTTATTACTCGAGGTTTATAATAATGTAATTGATGAGTTATGCATGCGTGCGCAGTTTCCACTTTATTCTGCTAGAGATTCAGCTTGAGTGGGGAGTAGTAACCGTCTTAGACTCGAAACAAAAAGATTCCCAGGAATATGCGGACATGACCGAAATTCTTCAGAAGTAAGTTCAATCGATCATTATGGCATCATATCGGCAACTTTGTTCATTTCCTGATATTAAGTAATTATTTTCTTTGTCTGGCAGGGTTTGGAAAGAGTTCACAACAATTGTTCCGGCACTGCCGGAGGAGCTGCAATTTACACACCCGAAAGTAAGTACTACTAGCCAGTTTCACGCATCCCCCATTGATTCTAGTTTCATCA
Source organism: Hordeum marinum (assembly GCA_022496015.1). Lineage (NCBI taxonomy): Eukaryota > Viridiplantae > Streptophyta > Magnoliopsida > Poales > Poaceae > Hordeum > Hordeum marinum. Next base: position 454,822,285 of record CM039678.1, read on the forward strand.
ATACCATTTATCATGCTTGATTATTAGTTTGATTGAACTCTATTTCTCGTAAAGTGCTTTTGGCAGGAAACCGGGAATAATTTTAGTGGATACTAAGTTTGCGAGTTCATCTACAACGCGACGACCCCTAAGCGAGGCTACTCTGAAAAATAATTTCAAGTGCGTAGGCAATAATATTCATAATTTTATTTTATTACCATATATATGTATTGACCCCCTTCTTCAAATTAGATGTGGCAGATGCGGGATGAACTCCTACCACATGATCGCATACGAGCAATTCAAGAAGAATTGGCGGGATTCTTTCTTGACCACGTCATAAATAAAGCCGGAGAATACCATCTGGAAGTTGACATTAGATGTTAGAATTGTAAGAGATCTTATATTGTATGTATGTAGCTAGTAGCGTCGGATATATATATGAAAACTTGTTATACGACCAATCTCTCGGAGAAAGAGATGTCAATCACTTCTATCTTTATATATTCATGACGATCTTCTGTACTTAATGGTTTCTTCATTTGCTTACTAGCTAGAGTGTCGAGTTCTCTCTATAGTAGCTAGCGTCGACCAAGCACGAAGAATGAGAGGACACTTCTCTCTATTAATTAGCTAGCTAAAACAATATAAAACCCCTAAATTAACCGTCCAAAACCCCCTAAACCCTCCTCCCTTTAAAAAACCCAACAACTGCTAGATGCTGACGCGTGGATGCCTTTTGGTTCCGGTTGGTGTTACCAACCGGGACTAAAGGTCCTCCTGCCTGGGCTCCCAGCACCGGCCACGTGGAGCCCCTTCTGTCCCGATTGATAAGCGAACCGAGACTAAAGGTTTTGGGCTTTAGTCCCGACCCTTTAGTCCCGATTCTAAAACCGAAACAAATGAGCCTTACCAATCGAAATAAATGAGTCTTTTTCTACTAATGATCAAATTGTATTGTCGGATCTGAAAAACACACCAGTCTGATGCACTTTCAATGGTCACCGCACACGCACCCTGCAAACCAAACCGTCTTTCACCTATTCATCTTTAATGCAGATATTGATGCATCGAGCCTGACAAGCCCAACTGCTATCAACGCCACTATGACAGACTCGAGTACATTTTCATGAGAGAATTTGCTTGATCCAAATAGATGCATGCATGCATGCATGATCGATGACTACAAATGATCTAGGGAAGGTAGCGCCTGATTCGAAATTTAGCCATGCCACCGTGAACTAGCCGACAAAAGCTCTGAACATAGTGGCAAACAAGTCATGCAAAAGGGGACATCGAAGTCCACCGTGTCATGAGTATGCCTCGTCGGAGCACCAACATGTAGGCCCGCATGTGTCGAGGATGACTCTCAGTCAATACGTACCTATTGCACATGGCACTTGTGATTACTTAATTAACCACATGTTAAGTTAATCTGATTCAGAACATCTATAGGAATCCCTTTGTTAGTCTGAGTCAAAGCTTGTCAAGAGGGTTGACAAAATCTATCTCATCTGTACTTTTTGTTTCTGAGGACGGCACAATCTTTTTATTGATCTCTCAGCCTCTTCTTGATCAAGTGGGACGATGAACCCTGATGGCTACAGCAAGATAGAAATTGCCGAGAGGATGTGTGCACTTCTTTAGAATTCTTAATTGTCTTTCATATATTGTTACTACGAGCAAGAGGTATATTATTTGGAGATTACAGAGATACAGTTAGGATTTAAGTTGGTTGTGAGCGACTCCTATACATACTCTCTCCTCGTTCCCTCGGGCTGCGGGTCGTTCGGGCAAACCCTAGCCGCCGCCGCACCCAACCCCCCCTTCACCTGGTTTCTCCGTCGTCGTCAGAGCGGCGAGCGAAGCACGTTCGGCGGACGGCGGTGGCAGGCTCGCCTCCTTCTTTCACGAGGAGGCATTCGGCTCGCACACATCGATGCCCTTGGTTGCCATGCGGGGCAGTGGAGTCCTGACGTTGGGGCGGCGGCCCTAGGGATTTCTTGGCAGAGTTGTGCCTTCACGGCTGCGCTGGCAGCGTGGATGCCAGCCATGGCATCCGGTGGCAGCGGATCTGGAGCTCTCTTGCCCAGACTCTTTTGCTGCGGGTGATGGTGGCTCTAGCGCCAGCCTGACGGCTTCCAATGAAATGGTTGGGGAAGACCGGAGGTGCGGAATCGTGGTGAGCCTAGGCACGACCTTGCCGATGGCCGGGCGGGCTCTCTCCGACGGCCTGGTGGACTGGGCGTGGCGGCGCGATGCCGAGACCAGGGATCCAACCCGGGCTTTATCTCTGTGATGTCTCACGCAGCGGCCGTGGTGATGGCGTGTTGTGGGGCACGTTGGAGGTGGTGGCGCACTGTGGGCGCAGTGGAGGTGGTGCTACGGTGCGGCTTGGATCTGGGCAGGGGTGCATTGCCATGTTCTTGATTTGGTCCATGTGGTGGTGGTGGAGGCTATGCTATGAGATGCGCTCTCCTCCCTCTGTGGTGACCGGCTACTTTGAGAAGCTTCGGACTTTGGGATTTTTGGTATGAGGTTGGGAGAAACCCCAGCTTCGTGAGTCCGAGGGTGACAACGACTATGCTCGCAGGTGCCGTTCACTCTTTGGAGGCGTTGTCTTGACCCTGATCCAACACCCTCCCTCGTGCTCGAGGGAAACCCTTGGTCCGACATCCAGACCAGGCGATGGCGGCATTACGGCGTCGTTCCCTCCTTGGAGGCACCGTCTTGTATCTCGAGGAGTCTTGATGGTGCAGCTCAAGTTGATGGCGGCAATTGCTCTAGGCATGGGCCTCCGAGGTGCAAGGTACATCGTCACCGGTGCTCTCTCGACGAGGCCCGCTCTTGGTCTGCCCAAGCCCTGCCTTCCACTTGCTGACTTCCGCTTGGCGCAAATGGGTGTGGGTGCGTTGGTTTGTGTTGTCCTCGGATGTTGGTCGTGTTGTAGAGGTCTTCGACGTCGGTTGTGGCTGGGCTTGGTAGCTCTATGATTTGCCACATTGCCATTGGCATGGGTTAATCTAGGTGTTGCATCTATCATAGTATAGATGGGTTGTGTGGCTTCTAATCTTTGTGATTTTCATTCTAATGGCCAAAAGGCGTTGTATTCGACTTCTTTGCTGCTTCTTCTCTAATGCAATCATACGCATGCGTATGCGTATTCTAGAAAATAAGAAGTTGGTTGTGTGCTCGAGAGGCTGGGAGAGCAACTCTTCCATCATGTTTCGTTTCCCATTAACTTACAATGAGTTGAAATGCTCAACTTTTTGAAGTCACGTGACGATTACTCGTACGTTTACAAGGACCATCGTGGTAAGCTGCCAAGGATTAATAATACATCGACCTTGTCGCTAGCGAAACTGTTGACTACCGAAAAAAAAATCATTTACATGTGCATTGTATGTAGCAGTAGCACTACACCTCCGTCCAGGTTCTAGGACCTAGTGATCCATATTGGAGGCTCATCCATATATATGTCTAATCATACATAGGAGTTGAACAAATCTGTGCGGAAGAAGTATCAATGATGACGAAAGTTTGGATTGCTCGTGTAAGTAACCCGCTAAAATACAGAATATACTAGCAGGTTACAGTTTGAACTCCCAAATATACCTAGAGCTCGTTCGTCGGACCACCAACCTTTAGCTTCTTTAGCTAGCAACTAATTTAAAACTTATTATGCAGTCAAATTTGATTAATTTTTTAAATGCGTCAACGATGACCTAGTCGAATGCAACGTACAAACAAAGAAACCTCCTCCAACGCATATACATATGCATCTATTCCTATTGGTTTTGTTGTACTCCGGTATATATATACATATGCATGAAGAGAACTTCGTTCAGGGAGAGCATCAGCATAGAAAGGGTCCTTCGACAAGGAGGTTCTTCTCCGTTGAAACAGCCTGACGACGTACCAGCTCAACCATCAAGGCGTTTTGTTAGTTGGCTTACCGGCAATCATTGACCCTGATTCAAAACAAGTGAACTTGAGTGCACTATACTAGGAGCTACTCCAAACACCTATGGTTCTATTTGGTTCTGCGGAGAATGGACCGTCGGTCGTTTTCAGAAGATCCTGAAGGGAAGGACTGCGTCTTCAATGGTGATTCATTCATGGTCAAACCGAAGTTACCATCAGCATTCAGCAAGTGTTTAATCTTCTATAGGGTCCCTTTCATTTCTCAAGTAAGTTGATGGAGACCAAGTGGAGTACTACCGCATAGAGTTCTAGGATCGAACCAGAAGGCTATGAAAATCGGATCTGCGAAGGGACAGCAACTACACACAATCAATTCCTCCGATTCAAATGAACAGTGGAAAAGGGTGGACCTGCCTCCAGTCACAGGCTACCGTCCGAAGACATCCAGCTGCTACACTCCGTAAGCAAGCAAGCCCACCATACTTAGCATGGGCCCCCATCGATCGGAGCCTAGCTAACCAAGGCCCAGCTATTCATGCACGGTGGGCCCATACGTCCATTCGTTCGTTCGTCCGTCCGTCCGTCCATGCACACATGCAAGATGCAAGAAAGCAGTGTAGCCCTCTGAGCCCGAGCTGGTCCAAGCGGGCGGGCTAGAGATCAAGAATTGGCTAGGTTTGAGGAAGAGCATCCGTCGTGTGGCAGATATCTTCGGTCCCCTTGCCTTCGGCTGTCATCTTGACATCGTAAGTGAGGGGACCTCTTATCGTTAATATTTTTATTTTGTTACCCGTGTCGCAGTGTCTAGTCCTGGTTGTGATATTTTTTGTGTATGATCTATTTGGCGGCGGCGTGAAGGGAAGTTTGTGCCCTTACCATTATGATTGTTCAGGTTTGAAGAGGTTATATCGGTGTGTCTTATTGCTTTTGTTAGTTTTATTCTTTGTAGAGTATGAATCTTTTCTGGACACTATGATGAAGATCTTTTGATTTGACGGTTTGCATTTATAGGGGATAATCCCCTGGCCCAAGTATGTTCATCGCTTACGCTTCACAGCTTCACATTTTCTGGATGGGCGACTCAAGGTGCTTTCAGAACCTTTATTGATAATCAAGTTCGCGTGAGTAAACAATCGAAAGCACCTTTGCTCTAGTCCAATTGTATTTTTTTTATTAAAGTCTTAGAAGTGTTTTCCTCTTGCAAGGACTAAAACCATGAACATGTTTCTAAGAGGTTTCATTGTAATTTTTAGTTGTAGGAGTCCCTATGTACTTTCTTAAATTTTTAATTGAAAGTATTGATCATCTAATAATTACTAATATAAATGCAGAGTATATATGGTCGACTCATCTAGGGGTTTTAGTGATTATTCGGGTATGAGAGCAACACCCAAAGAAACTATCAGGCGTAACCCCCTCGCGTCGCTCCCGCGAGCGACCGAGGGGGCGAACTCCAGCCACCGCCCCTAGTCCGCCGCATCCAGCACCCTCCCTCACCGCCGCCGGCGTGCGCCGTCGGGGATACCCTTGTCCTCGCATGATGCCGGGCGGCACGGAACGACGGCTTCAGCGATGCGCCGTCTTGTGGATCCAGGGCACGGCGGATCCCGGCGGCTGCACTTGGCGGCGCAGGTAGATTGGTTGGCCGTGGCGTGTTGGTCGGCTAGACGGGGATAGAAGATGGAGGTGGGGCTGGGCGTGGCCGGTGGCGATGGCGGCGGCGGCGTCCAGCCCGGATCCGGTCTTTGCGGTGGTGATGGCTACGGCTGGCCGGATCCGACCATGGTGGTGGCGGGGTCCCTTCCGTCGGGGATGACAGGCCAGGTGGTGGATCCTTGTGGCGGCGTCAGTGGCGACGGATCTTGGGATCCCATGACTAGGGTTGCCATAGGATGCACGTGGCGGCCGGAGCTTCCTCCGGCGTCTACGGCGCTTGATGCGGGATCGCGACAGCGGTTGTCGTTGTATGGGTGACGACAACGGCCGGCGCGACGGTGGGTGCTCCCTGTAGCGCCTGGAATCGGGGCGGCGGCCCCTCTTCATCAATGGCGGTGGACTCCGGGGACTTCAGGGCGACTTGGAGTGCGGATCTCTAGACGGTGACGGCTTTCTGAGGCTGGTGGCGGTATGGGATGTCCCCTCCATCAATAGATCGGGTCGATGCAGCTCGGCAGGTGACACATGAGCTTTTCTCGGAGTTGTCGGGCGATACTTGTCATCGGCAGGTGAAGCCACCAGTGGATGTGCTACCGGCGGATGCTATGCACGGCGTCTTATGTGGAGACGTCAGGTCATGCCTGTTACCGGCAGGTGATGCACGGCGGCTCTGGCGGAGGTGTCAGGTTGAGCCTGTTCTTGTTGGATCGAAGGTGGTGCGACAGTAGCGGGAGGCAGGCGGTATGAGACGTCTTTGTCTTTCGTTGTCTCCTCCAGAGGTATCCATCTATTGAGGTGTCGGTAGATGGATAACGGCGGATGGTACAGACAACTTCAACGATGAGCTTATGCACTCTGGTGGAAACGCAAGATCACTGATCGGGTTATGTGTCGCGCGCCTGCGTCGTGTCCTTGCTGAAGGTGGTGCATTGAAGCTTTGCTTTGGGATGAGAATCCAAAGTTCATCCTTGTGGTGGACTCGGCATCATCAGCGCACGTGCGGCGATTCCTTCTTGAAGGGGTAGCTTAGGAGTTGTGTATTTTTCGTTTTTGTTGTGTCTTGTATCATAGGGTTAGTGGTTATCTGGGAGAGTTACTATCGCGGGGTATATGGCCTCAGGGTTTGTTTTCCGTTTTATTTCTGGGTCGAAGGTGTTCGGCTGCTGGATATTGCTCTATTAATAATATATGGCTGCATGCATCATGTTGATGCAGAGGCCGGGGTCATCCTCCTTTTCGAAAAAAATCTGTTATTATTACATGCTTATCAGAGAAAAGAAAATTATGCTAGAAATTACCACAAAAAATAGAAAGCTATGACCGTTGAATCTACATATATAATCCACATTATTTAAATCTCAGCCAAAAAATCACGTTAATGCACCGCACGCCTGCTCCCACCCTATGCGGCTTACACCTCGACTCCGAAATCTTATCTAATTTATAGGCTGACCAAAAAAGGGAGTTATCCTAGAAATTACCATAAAATTTAGAAAGATCTGGCCGGGTTCTTTTTTGCGGGTAAGAAAGATCTGGCCTGAATCTAATGTACTTTCCCGTTTCTAAATATAAGTATTTTTAGAGATTACAATGTGAACTACATACGATATAAAATGAATAAATCTACATTTTAAAATATGTCGATATATATCTGTATATAGTTCATATTTGAAATCTTTAAAAGACCTTATATTTAGGAAGAGAGGAAGTAGCACCAACATTGATTAAATCTCACTCGGTAAATTTCATTAACGCTGGTAATAAGGGGAAATAATATAGATTAGTAGTAACATACATAGGGTTATTAGTCCATGTTATTACCTCTCTATATAACATATGTCATCCGCTCTCAGACGGAAATCTGCGCCACATTGAGTTAGCTCTCCTCTTTAGACGTGACGTGCGCCACTCCGGCACCGGCGGCCACTCCTCCCGCCGGTTGCCGCTCCAAAGCCGGCGGCCACCCCACCCCCACTGCCCCTGCGCGCACTTCGCCATGGCGGAGTGGGTGGCCCTCTCGGGATCCGGGGGCTCCAATTCCAGATCCCCTCCACCCTGCCCGCCCCTGCGCTCGTTGCTAGTGTTGGTCGTGGGCTTGACGCTCGGCCCCCTGCAGTCTGGTGGCCCGTCGGTGCCCGCGCCTGGTGACGCGCCGTGGCGGACTAAGCGAGGACGTCGGGACCAGGATCGCCCGGCCCGCCCGCGCGCGGATGGCAGGTGCACGCTCCCCTTCTCCAGACCGCCTCCCAACTCGAGGATGCCGGCGCGCTTCTTCGGCTGCTGCTACAACTATGGTGAGGACGACCACATTTCCCGCGAGTGCACTAACCCCACCAAGTGTGTGCGCTATGACGGCGTGGGGCACAGCTCCAGGGACTGCCCGCTACGGCGGAGCTCCTCTGTGTCGGGGGGCATCTCGCCCCGGCCCCCTCCTCCTCGTCGGCAGTGCGTCTCCTCCCCGCCCCTCCCCGCCCCCGTCATGTCCTTCGTTGGGCGCGTCTCTCCCCCCTCCTCCCCCGGGCCATCCACCGTCGGGCGCCGTCCGGGTCGGCCGCTCCTGGAGCAAGGTGGTGACGGAGGCATCCAGCGAGGGCTCGGTGGATGGATCGGCGTTCGATGTTCCCTTCGCTGGGCTCCCTCCGCGGGTGGAGGTCGTGCGGCAGCCGCTGGCGCAGCATGTGGAGGAGTCGTCCTGCTGCTACCTGGAGTGCTCCGAGGAGACCGTGCGGCTGGAGGCGGAGCTCGCACGCGCTGTCGTGGTCACCATCATCGGCAATCGCTCTGCTGTGGATCTCGCCAGTGCGGCCGCCGCTCTACATGTGGAGTTCGACATTGGGCCGGCGTCCATGTCCATCCGCGCCTTCTACCCGGAAGACTTCCTCGTCCTGTGTGACTCCATCCTCCTTCGGCATCGCATGGCAGATCGCGGCCGGGTGGACGGCCCTGGGTTCTCGCTCACGCTCCGTCCATGGCTACGGCAGGCGCAGGCCACGGCGGTGAACCTGCCCTTCCATTTGCCGCTAGACCTCATTAGAGTGCCCGCCAACACGTGGACGCGACGCATGGCGGATGTCATCCTCGAGGGTTGCGGGTTCGTCGTGGATGTGGCAGAGGCGACGGCTAGCCGCAATGACATGTCCCACTTCCGCGTTTGGCTCCGTACGGTGGACATCTGCCGCATCCCCACCCGCAAGTACCTCTTCGTGGAGGAGCCACCGCTGCCTTCCACGGCACCGGCGAGGTGCGCGTCGAGGGTTTCTTTGCGGGCTAGGGCCAGTACGCTGCGGTAACCCATCCAGATCCGCCGCGTGTCTGACGCACCTTCGTCCTAGTTGCCTCTGCAGCCTCCTTCGTCGCCTAGGCCGCCGCCGCCGCCGCCACCGTCTCCTTCCCCGCCGTCCAACGCGGATCGTAGCCCTGAAGCTCGCGGCTTGCCAGGCCGCTGGATGGAGGGGGAAGACGCCCCTACGGCTGGACGCGCTGGCACGGAAGAGGTGGCGACATCCTACCATTGTCGGCGTGCGCATTGTGTTGACGGCGAAGTTGACGTCACTCCCCGTGGGGCTGGCTCCTTGTGCACGCCAGTCAGCGTTGACCTGGGTCCCGTCGACGCCATGCGTGCTTTGACCACGGTGGATTCCTCGGGCTGGTCGGGGGTGCCGCAGCGGCTCGCAGGCTTCGGGTCTGCCTCGGGGAGCGGTTCTGCGGATGAGACAGGCATCGACGACAGCTCGTGCTCCCCGCAGGGCGCTGACCTTGTTCCCGACCAACCGGCAGAGGTGGGCAGCATTATTGCCGCACTACGTGGCAGTTCGGCAGGGGCGCGTACGCGATCCCATGATTCATCCACCGTCTGGTCGGCCTCCTGGTCCGTCCAGAGCACGTGCTCGGGGGGGGGGGGGGTTGCACCTCTCTATCGACCTGGGCCCGGCCTTCGAGGCCTCAGTCTTCCCGCAACATGCGCACTGTCCCTCCAGCGCGGGCCCGCTAGCTCTTTCACCAATTCGTGATCATGCAGACCTGGCCCGCCCGGCTACACCCCCATGCGACAGCCCACTCTCGCCATGCAGCAGGGCTACGTCGCCACCCGCCTTGGCTGCCCCCAACCGTGCCAACGCTAGCATGTCGTCTACCCCACCTGCAGTGCTTCAGTAGGTGCTCTCGCAGATCCATGAGCACGTACGCTCTCCTTTGCTACCACTGCCCGACGTGCACCGTGGATGGCGCAAGCGGCCAATCATGCCAGAGGAGCATTGTCGCCGCAGCGCAAGGTTGCAAAAGAACGCTCAAGGATTGCCAGCGTCGTACATCGAACGCGCGTAGCGGGTATTGATGTCTAAGATGGGTATCCATGAGATTGAAGATGAAGCGCCGGTGGGCTGCCTACAAAAATACGCACAACTTTTCCAAAGCCCGCTACCCCCCACATCGCATAGATGCGCTGGCATGGCTCTTCTCTCTGGATATTCCATCTGAGAAGACCTCGCTGTCCCTAGAGTTCTAGGTGGCCGGCATGGTGGATTGTAGGCATTGCTATGGATAATACAAATCACAATATCATTGTGTGGAACGTTTGTGGGCTTAATAATACAGCTAGAGGGGCTGCCATGCGGAGTTTGATTGATGATGCGTCGGCATCGGTCGTGTGCCTTCTGGAGTCCAAGCTGGAGGTGGTTGATCAGCATGTGGTTACATCGTTGTTGGGATTAAAATTTGATGCGTTCGTGGCTCTCCCCGTGTGCGTCACGGTAGGCGGGATCATTGTAGCATGGGACTCCATGGTGCTGACGGTGCCCGCTTTTCGGACTAATCAGTTCTTCGTCACGGTCGAGATGGCCTTTGGAGAGGGCAATCAGTGGACCCTAACAACGGTCTATGGACCGATCGATGATGCGCTTAAAGCCCAGTTCCTAGATGAGCTTCGTGTGATTAGATTGGCATGCATGGGGCCGTGGGCAGTTGCGGGGGATTTTAATCTCATCGTCGAGGCGGCCGACAAGAGCAACAACCTGATCAACAGGTGCATGTTGGGATGATTTCGTCGCTTCCTGAATGACTTGGAGCTCAAGGAAGCGTGCCTCATTGGGCGGAGATATACGTGGAGCAATGAGAGAAGACAACCCATGCTTGAGAAGATCGATCGCCGGCCATCCAGAGCACCTTTTGCAGGCCTTGTCCTCCTCCATCTCGGACCACTGCCCATTGCTCATGTCAACCAACGTCTCCTTCCACCGCAAATCCCGCTTTCACTTCTAGAGCTACTGGCCATCTATTCCCGTCTTTCATGAGGTGGTGGCGGCTAGCTGGAACTCCCTCCCTCTGAAGGCTACTGCCAAGGCGCTGACCAAATGGAGTCAATCTAGGATCGGTAATATCAAAGAGCAGATACTGCTTGTGAATGAGCTCATCTTGTGCTTCGGCCAGGCGATGGATGCATGGCCGTTGTCGGGCAGGGAGACTTGGCTACGCCGTCAGCTCAAGAAGAAGGTGCTCGGCCTAGCGTCCCTGCAGAGGACGATTGCCCGGCAGAAGTCTTGCATCTCGTGGCTAAAGGCGGGCGACGCTAGTGAGGCGTTCTTCAAGATCTTTGCGAGCCATCGACGGAGGAGAAATCATGTTTTCAGACTGAAGACCGATGTCTCAGAGGCATCCATGCGGGAGAGCATGTGTGCGCTGGCGGGCGGATTCTACGCAGACCTGCTTGGTGTCCCAGTTCACCGGCAGCACATGCTGAGCCTGCCAGCGCTCAAACTTTTGGAGGTCGACACCAGAGCGCTCGAGGCCCCACTAATAGAAACCCTAATCTGGAACACGATCAAGGGGATGCAGCCAGATAAGACCCCTGGGCCCGATGGGTTCACGACGAGGTTCTACTAGTCCTGTTGGGCCATCATCAAAGAGGCGATGATGAAGGCGGTGCAGGCCTTCGACGGTGCGGATGGCAGAGGGATGGACAGGTTGAATGAGGCGTTCATCATGCTGCTGCCAAAGATGGAAGGGCGTTGGACATCAAAGACTTCAGGCCCATCAGCCTCATACACAGCTTCGCGAAAATCATCGCCAAGGCCATGTCGGCGAAGCTCATGCCGCTGATCCCTAAGCTAGTGGACCAAAACCAGAGCGTGTTCATAGCTGGTAGATCAATTCTGGATAACTTCATGCTGGTCCAGCAATCAGTCGCAAGCGGGCGCTGGCCATCATCTTCAAAATTGATATTGCTAAAGCCTTCGACGGCGTCTCATGGCAATTCCTCCTAGAGGTGCTTGCCCATCGTGGCTTCGGCCCTCGATGGAGACGGCGGATCTCCACGCTTCTCTCGACGGCAAGTACTCAGGTCCTCGTCAACGGCTCAGCCAGCGAAAGCTTCTGGCATGGCAAGGGGCTACGCCAAGGGGATCCCGTCTCCCCCCTGCTTTTCACCATTGTGATGGATGTCCTCACGGCCATGTTCAGGAAGGCGGAGGAGGCGGGCATCTTTACCCTGCTCCACGCATGCGGCATTCATCACCGCCTCTTGTTATACGTCGACGATGCCATCCTCCTCAGCCCGCTGGCCGCCGAGATCGATGTGGCTAAGCAGATCCTCGAGTGCTTTGGTGAGGCCAGGGGGCTGCGATGCAACTTCACGAAAAGCTCGATCTCCATGATCCGCTGTCATTAGGAGGACATACAAGAGATCGTTGCGGTGGCTGGCTGCAGCGTCAAAGCACTGTCGATCACCTACCTAGGCCTCCCCTATCCCTACGGGCCCTTACTCGTCCTGAGCTCCAACCACTCATCGACCGGATCGCAGGGCAGATGCCGACCTGGAAGGCGGCCCTACTACGTCGGGCTGGCAGGCTGACCTTGGTGAACTGTAGACTGTCAGCAATGCCAATCTTCCACATTATGGCACTCGATCTACCACCATGGTTCTTCAAGTGCATTGACAAGCTAAGAAGGGGCTTCTTCTGGCGAGGGGTAGAGGATGCCAAGGGGGGATGCTGACTGGTGGCATGGCAGGTCGTCTGCTCTCCCAAACCGTACGGGGGGTTGGGTGTGCTCAACTTGCGGCTGCTCAATCAGGCCCTACGCCTGCGCTGGCTATGGGTAAAGAAGACGGTACTAGACAAACCCTGGAACGGCTTAGACGTCGCCGTCTCGGATGAGGCCGCGGGCCTGGGCAGTGCGGCGCTGCGATGCGCCATAGGGGACGGGCGTAGAATCAGCTTCTGGCTAGACCCGTGGCTGGATGGCCGCTCCCTGGCCCAGAGGGCAACCAACCCGCTCGCGTTTGTTAGGCTGGCGGGTAAGAGGCTGACTGTGGCTGAAGCTTTGCATGGCCACACATGGGTGGACGCGATACGTGGCTCTCCAACTGTGTCGGCCATCGCTGAGTTCCTCGAGGTATGGGAGGAGGTGCAGGCAGTCACCCTCTCCGACTCGCCTGATGCTTTCTCCTGGTGCCTCGGCGCGGCCGGTCGATACTCCTCCCGAGACACATACGCCGCTTTCTTCCTCGGTAGGGGGTGCGCACCTTGTGCCGACGAGGTCTGGCGATCATGGGCACCTCTTGAGGTAAAAATCTTCGCCTGGCTCACGGTGCGGGCTAGGTTATGGACGGCCGACAGGCTTGCGCGGTGAAATCTACCACACACACTAGTCTGCCAGCTTTGCTGCCAGCAAGATGAGGACACTACGAACATGCTCCTGGGCTGCCCCTACACGCGTGAGGTATGGTATAGCATGCTACTTCCTCTAGGACTAGATTGATTCACACCGGATGGCATGAAGTGCCTAGCAGATTGGCGGCCACTGATGGCGGAGGCGGTGACGGTGAGGCAAAGGAGGCAAACGAATACCACCGTCATAGCCACGCTTCGGTTCATCTGGCTCGAGCGTAATAGTCGTGTTTTCGAACGCAAGGTGTCCCCACCGAACTCCACATGTGGACTCATGCTAGGGTAGAGGGCGGCCATCCATTTCAGATTCACTAGATGCTAGAGAGGGCCTGGTCGCTGGGCCTCGATAGCGGCTTTGACAGTGTAATTTACTTTGTATTGGGACTCCCTCTTTCCTTAATTAAAAAGACATGCAATGCTCCTGCATGTTCTTGAAAAAAAAAACATATGTGTAGTGTCATGCAAGCCTTTATTTATTTAGATGTAGACTTATTTTGTCTCAGTGTGTGTTATATTATGGTAATATACTATGTTACCACAAACCTCTTGTCGTTAACTATTTGTCCCATGAGAAGTTTTTCTTATAATGCCTTGTGTTACTATCTAAACTACTCCCGCCATCGCCAGCCTAATGCACCGCACACCTACTCCTGTCATGTACGGCTCGCACCTAGACTCCGCGGAAATCCTATCTGAGCTCCAACTCGACCGTAGAACGTGTTTGAAAAAAAAACTCGACCGTCGAAAAAAAGGAAAGCTGTGATTAGCTAAATTTTTATTTTACGTGAATGCAGCCCACGCCAGCTCCCATCCTGTAGGGCATGTGCCTTGACGGCTAATTTCCATAACACTGCAAGATGCAAAGGATGCATTCGTATGGGAAAAAAAACATGATAGATCCCATGTAGCCGTCATGAGGGTGGAGCATGCACAGCACACCCCAGATAGCTCGGGCATGCATATATGCACGGTTTGCTCGATCTTGAATGCCAAAAAGTTCTAATATCTTAGCTAGCGGATGGGTTGGTGAGTGCCACGATTCACCTATACTATCCAGTTGTGATATTTGAATAACGCAAATATAAAACCTAAGCTTAAAATCAGTCAATTTGTACTATAAATAGTTTAGTATACCAGTTTGCAGCATAATAAATACAGCGAACGGGCTTGAAGCTAGTATAAAAAAACTAAATAACTTACAAATACTGCTACTCAGGTATTACACTATTGTTAAAACAACTATAATATCCTATTGTATTTTATTTTATTAAAACAAGGCAAAAGACTCGTCATTTCATTGATTAAGGGAGAAAGTTTTAGACAGGAGCTGTCAAGCGGCAAATAAAAGGACTACTCTCGCGACATTATAACACCCAAATGTTTCGCTCCAGCCAAAACGCAAAGTAACACCTCCGTTTGATTTTGTTGATGATGACCATGAAAGGGGCCACCGAGTTGTGGAAGACCCTAGCATTGCGTTCCGATGAAACCTCTCAGGAGATGAGCATAATGAGGGAGGCAAGCGCTTTCGCCGAGCCAAGACGGATCTGGAGGTTACCGTTCCACCATTTTCTGGCCAAAGTCCTCTTCACACAAATAGACGTGGTGATGTGATGCATGTCGAGCCATGGGAGGACGTCATTCAAAATTCGCATGGTGTAGCGGCACTAGAAAAGGAGATGAGCCGCGGTTTCTTGGGTTTGCTTGCAAAGACGACATAGACCATAAGTGGGCCGACCACGGCGGGTCAAGCGGCCCGAAGTCCAAATTCTATCTTGAAGAACAAGAAATAAGCAGGATTTGCGCCGACCATACCCACCGCAAACGACCACCGAATGTCTGTCATCGTCACCACTGGACTCGCTCCAACGCAGCTCCGACTTCAAAGCAACCCAACAACCACGGAAGAGCACCTCGGGCGTGCCGGGAAGAACCGACTACCGAAGACCACGCCGCAACCCATGCTCCTCTCAACGCCATTGAACTGAGCTTTAAAGGTCAGAGAAAATATATTTTGGCTTTTGAAGAATCACAAGACTACTTGTTGAGTGGTGACAATTAAATTAATCCATATAGCCAAGCAAAAAACTTGCACTGAGGGGGCGCCCATACCCCACACACTGAATGAATACGGTTCTAGGTGGTGAGGCCTTCAAATTGGGCCTTGTAAGCCGAGGATACAGAATAAACCCCATCTATGGTGAACTTCCATATAATCGAGTCTTCAATGTCGTCATCGAGGGTCGGCGTCATTAGTTTGTCCCAAAGGTCAGCAAACTGTTGGATGTGTTCAAGGGAGAGGTCATTTGAGCTGTCAATATTCGCAATCCATTGGTTATTAACCATAGCTTGTTGAAGTGGGGCATTTTTCTTGCGAGAGAGATCATATAGACCGGGAGTGATGTCACGAGGGCACAATCCTCCTAGCCAAGATGAACTCCAGAACCTCGTTGTCCTTCCATTTCGCACGGTGATAGTAGTGGCAGCTATAAAGAAATGGTGGTCGTATTCCATGCACGACACTTCCATGCCAATCCATGGCTTGCTCTTATCTTTTGCACTCAAAGCGTAACCATCGAAGTCTCGGGGCCATGGCGAGCAGCCCCAAGCCGTCCTTGTTCTTTGGTTTGCAAATGAGGTCCCATTTTACCTTGCATTTCCCTCCAGAAATCTTATTCGTGCCCGCCCGAAGATATGCACGGAGGATACTGTAAATTTTCTGAAGGACCTCCACCAGAATGTCAAGAGGAGTGAGATGATATATTGCGATGGCCGTTAGGACAACCTTGACAAGCACATTTAAACCTACATTATCCACATGTCTTCTTTGCCAATGGGAGCTTGCCCGTGATCTTATCTTCAAGATGCTGAAAAATTATTCTCTTAAGACGTTTAAGAGACATAGGAAGGCCAAGATAACCGGACCGCAGGAAAATCCTGAAGAATGTTGTCCAGATTGATACAATCACATCGAATAGAGGCAACATAAATTTTAGCATAGTTATTGATAAGACAGGCCACATCTCCAAGTGAAGCCAAAGTGGCATCCAGGAATTGTACATCCACCATAATTGGTTTGACAAATATGGCAGCAGCGTTGGCGTAAAGTGAAGCTCGAACTTTGGAGTTGTAACACATAGCGGATGGAGATGCCCTTGGGTAGTGGCCTTGCTGAGGAGAAGATGGAGTGGATAGATGGCGAGGACGAAAAAAGGGGGACAATGGGTCACCCTGTGGAAGGCCACATCTATGCTTAAGTGGGCCTCCCAACACCCAATTGATCAACACTCTCGAGATGGCGGTAGACAGTAGATCCGCAACACAATCCTGAAATATGTCCGGGAAGCGAAGGTGTTGGAGAAGATCCATCAAAAAGTCCTAATGCATAGAGTGAAATGCCTTCTTGATATCAAGCTTGAATAGAAGAGTCGGTTTTTTTTCTGATGCAATTTTCTGGAAAGTTTCTGACATACATGAAGCTGTCGTGGATGCTTCTCTTTTTTATGAACGCACTCTGGGCGTTCAAGAAAAGGTCATGCATGTGGGGGGCATCTGGGTAGACATCATCTTGTCAATTAACTTCGCAATAGCGTGAATGAGGCTAACTAGGCGAAAGTTCGAGATAGATTCCGCCCCATCCTTCTTTGGAATTAGTGCAATGTTCAACGAGTTGAGCCAATGGAAATTATCAGAGTGCAAGTTGAAGAAGTGGTTAACCATGAGCATGATATCACCTTTTATGATTTCCCAACATTCCTTGAAGAAGGCCCTAGAAAAGCCATCGGGGCCCGACACTTAGTCATTGGGAAGATTAAAAAATTGTCTTTTTCACATCTTCCTCCATGAAGGCTCCTCCAAGGTACGTGAGATCGCACTCAGGTACAGGATATATTGCCCAGTTGAAACCACTGTGGTGCGGGAGACCGTGTTTGGTGACCTTCGCGAAATGATCTTGAGTGATGGACTTCTTACGGTCATGTGCAGTAACCCATCTAGTGTTGTGCTTGAGGCGATGTATGAAGTTCTTCCTTCTTCTATGATTGAACCGAAGGTCGAAAAAACGGGTGTTGGCGTCTCCATCTTTTAGAATGGCAATTCATGAGTTCTATTGCTTCTGTGCACGCTCCATAATGGCCAAGGACACCACCTTCCATTTGGGGCATTTCTGTAGATCTCTCTCATCAATGCTGAGGCGCCGGAGTTCCTAAGCAACATCCAGTTGAAGGATCGCTTCTAGAGCCATGTGCATTTCCCCCTTTGAGTGTGCAAATATCATCTTGTTCCGTATCCTTAATTTTTGTCTAGTTTCTTTTAACTTGTGAAAAAGGATGTGGTAAAGATCAGTGTGGTTAATATCCTTATTCCAAGGTTCCTACACTACCTCTTTAAACACATGTGTTTTGATCCAAAAGTTTTCAAAGCAGAATCAGTTAGATCTCTTCAGACCGTTGTCATTTGCGAGGAGGACGAGGCAGTGCTCGGACAGTGATGACGTGAGTTTGTGGAGAAGGTGAGTGCCAAAATCGAGGTCCCAATCCTCATAAAAAAGAAAGAGTCGAGCTGGCTTAAGGTTGGGTTTCTCCGTTCACTACTCCAAGTGAATTTTCTGTTTGCAAATATTCAGTGCATTACGAAAATGGACAATGCGGATCCGTTGGGCGTTTCCTCTATTCTTGTCTCTGACACCGTATATTTGGTTAAAATCATTATTGATGAGACAGTTTGAGCCATGAGGAGGTTTCTCGTCAACCAACTCCTGGAAGAAAGCATCCTTCAAGTTGCTTCTAGTTGGTCCATAGACCGTTGTTAGCTTAAAGGTTCCATTGGATGCATTGAGCATGACGTTGCAGGAGAGGAAGAAGGATCTGATGCAAACATACTTCACAACCACGCTATCTTCATCCATAGAAGCAAGATGCCACCCCGTGTACCATTAGCCGGGCGTTGGGAAAAATTCGTCAATCCTTGACCTCTTAGGTATGAAGCGATGAAAGGGTCGATGAGCTCTATTTTGATCTTCTGTAGGCAGACCAAGTGACATGAAGTAGCGATGATTGTTTCTTGAATTATTGCTTGACGGTCGGGAAATTTACGCCTTGGACATTCTAGCTTGGGATATTAAGGTTTTGATCTATCACGGGAAACTAGAATTACATCAAAAGTGAGGTAGCTATTGGTAGAAACAAAGTAAACATGAACTTGACATTCA
The DNA here is from genome assembly GCA_022496015.1 of Hordeum marinum. Lineage (NCBI taxonomy): Eukaryota > Viridiplantae > Streptophyta > Magnoliopsida > Poales > Poaceae > Hordeum > Hordeum marinum. The sequence continues at coordinate 454,840,714 of CM039678.1, forward strand.
ACATTCACCTCACACATGTTGAAGCAAGAGAACCTTAGAGAGCTAATAGAATAACCTCGCGTGGGCAACAGATAGCAGACGCCGACGTCTAAGCATGCAAACAAATGTACACACACATAGCTAGAGGGGTTGTAGCTATCATGGAAACTAGAGCACATCTTCTATAGGGGATACAAACGCTCTAGTCACTCCGCCGTGTCAGACGTGTCCCTTGTCGCTACATGCAGCTCCGGTCCTGCATCACCACCTTGTGCCACCAGGGCATCCTCAAAGGTTTGCACCAAATCGCAATTGAGGTTGCACAACGACCGGAGAGCCGCCACCGTGATGTTAGGGAGCTATCCTTGGAACATAGCCACAAATTTGTCAATGACTTTCTCTATGACTTGCTGGCCTTTATCCACACTGCAGATGCGCGGGCATAGCAGCTTCTTCCCCATTGATATATTTGTCCTCTTGGATTGGAGATGCAGGCTTGAGTGAGGGAGATTGAAGCCTACCAACCCAGCCAGCGTCTTTCTTCTCCTTGTTGGTGGTCTTGGACATGGGGAGGGTGAGCTTGGTGTGGAGAGCAAGGGTGGCTCGTAGGCCACAAACAGGGTGGGGCGGGCCGGTGTCCTCATAACCCACAAGTACAGGGGATCACAACAGTTTTCGAGGGTAGATTATTCAACCCAAATTTATTGGTTCGACACAAGGGGAGCCAAAGAATATTCTCGAGTATTAGCAGCTGAGTTGTCAATTCAACCACACCTGAAAGACTTAATATCTGCAACAAAGTATTTAGTAGCAAAGTAGTATGGAAGTAACGGTAACGATGGCAAAAGTGACAGTAGCAGTTTTGTAGTGATTGTAACAGTAGCATCGGAAAAGTAACTTAGCAAAGATCAATATGTGAAAAGCTCGTAGGCAATGGATCAGTGATGGATAATTATGTCGGATGGCATTCATCATGCAACAGTTATAACATAGGGTGACACAGAACTATCTCCAATTCATCAATGTAATGTAGGCATGTATTCCATATATAGTCATACGTGCTTATGGAAAAGAACTTGAATCACATCTTTTGTCCTACCCTCCCATGGCAGAGGGGTCCTAATGGAAACTAAGGGATATTAAGGCATCCTTTTAATAGAGAACCGGACCAAAGCATTAGCACTTAGTCAATACATCAACTCCTCAAACTATGGTAATCACCTGAAAGAATCTCAGTTATTGTCACCCTGAGGGATGCAGATCATAACTCGTAATAGGTGTCTACAACTTGCAAGATATGATCAACAACACATATATATTCATGAAAATAATAGGTTCAGATTTGAAATTATGGCACTCGGGCCCTCGTGACAAGCATTAAGCATAGCAAAGCCATAGAAACATCAATCTCGGAACATAGTGGATACTAGGGATCAAACCCTAACAAAACAAACTCGATTACATGATAAATCTCATCCAACCCATCACCGTCCAACAAGTCTACGGTGGAATTACTCACTAACGGTGGAGAGCATCATGGAATTGGTTATGAAGTATGGTTGGTGATGATGATGGCGTCGATTTCCCCTCTCCGGAGCCCAAAACGGACTCCAGATCTGGCCTCCCGTGGAAGAACAGGAGGTGGCGGCGGCTCCGTATCGTGAAACGCGATGAACTCTTCTTCTTGATTTTTTTCTCCATGAATAGGAATATATAGAGTTGGAATTGAGGTCGTCGGAGCCCTAGGGGGGCCACAAGCCTGCTTGGCGCGGTCAGGGGGTGGCCGCGTCCTGTGGGTATGTGACATGTGGGTGGCCCCTCTCTAGTTGATTCTTTCGCCAGTATTTTTTATTAATTCCAAAAATAATCTCCGTAAATTTTCAGGTCAATCCGAGAACTTTTATTTCTGCACAAAAATAACACCAAGGCAGTTCTACTGAAACAGCATCAGTCCGAGTTAGTTCCATTCAAATCATGCAAATTAGAGTCTAAAACAAGGGCAAAAGAGTTTTGAAAAGTGGATACGATGGAGACGTATCATGTCCCCGCACTGCCAGCAATCAGGCTATCCGCTACGACAAAGACTGGGGTGACCGTCTTAGCTTTGAAGGAATTAGATGGAGCAGTATCTCCGATGTCTTGTGCTGCGAGAGAGGACGGGATGATCTCGATGACGTCTTGGGTCATGGTATGGGGAGGTGTTGACGTTTGTAGAGCCGAAGCAGGGCACATAGCTGCATGTCGCTGCTTGGCCCCGAAATAGGGAGCGATCCACCGCAGCCATGAACCCTCATCATGCACGGAGGTGAGTTGAATCACGTTGCAGGGGGTCGATCGTGGCGAGGAAGGGGGCGAGCGCCATGAGTGTCTTTGTTGACCGGGCTATCAGCCCCTCCAGAGCGCCCAGGACGTGCCAGGGAGTCCACAGGGTAGTGGCGGTCGGGCCTACCAGAGGCTGGGATGATGGCAACGTCTGGGAGGTGGTGGATGAGTAGTCTATTGATGGAGCATGCGTCAGGGGCTCGTGGCGGTAGCAACGCCCCTTGCAACCATGGTCGTCCCGATGGTCTTATCTGTCGTCTCATCGCCCCTCACCATCACTGAAGTCCGGGGCACGAGACCTGCTACTGAAGAAGAGATCTCTCTAGGAGGAAGGACGTTTGTCGCATCCACACCGTCCACGATCGTGGTCGCTGTCTCGTCTGTCCCGGTCATGGTTGTGATCTGGTCCCGGTCACGGGCGTGGTCGTGGTACCTACCAGCCACCTTCACTTGGTCCTGCATCCTCGACTCGTCATCGATAACCCTGTAGCAAAAGGTGAACGGGTGCGAGGAACGAGGCCGCTAGGGGATGTTGACGTTGGCGTCAGGGGCGAAATCCTCAACCAGGTTGAGGTGAACCAGGACGTGCCGCTTGAGACCACGCCGGCCAACATCAGCGCTTGGCCATTGTTGTAGCCAATCGGTTGGTTGTCGGTGATCTTCAGCCGAAGAACCTCGAGGATGGCGAAGGGTTTCGCTGACCATGCCCATAGGTTAAGGGAGGAGGAGTCTTCTCTCTTGACTATGGCGACATCGAACTAGTGGAGGAATGTATCGGGACCAAGGAATTGCGTTGCCACCTCATTGCACCATGCGTTGAGTGGTAGATTTTTGTTGCTCACAAGAATGTGCATGGTAGCACGTCTCCAGCAGATCAGTGCTTGCCTCCGGCCTCCCCCTGGTGGTGTGAAAGTCCAACCCGCCGTAGCTGCAGCGACCCGACGACACGGTGACAATGTCGCGGTGGTGCTGATGGGAGAAGACGACGAAGAAATCTCCAAGTAGTGCAACACAACCTTGATGTAGTTGCGGTCGATGAAAAACTGGTTGGCGATGGCGCTCCTGACTTTTGTGAGGGAGTCCGGAACTAAGGGGTCCTCGGGCCGCCAGCCTATCTCTACAGGCTTCACTCATGGGCCACTTTGGGTAGTCGATGACTTATGTAGGGAAGATTCCACAAGACCTGGTAATCAAGACAATGACTCCTCTCCACCGACGTAGCCGACTAGGACTCTTGTTATCCTAGGCCTCCGGTGTGTTACATAAGTCGAGGCCAGGCTAGACATTAGACATGTCATCATAGATTCACAATCATAACTCTTAGGGTTTAGACCACAACATACGATCATGAGGTAGATCAACTCTATACTCGATACACCATCATCAATACAAACAAAGCAATGTGTAGGGTATTACCTCCATCAAGAGGGCCCGAACCTGGGTAAACATCGTCTCTCTTGTCTCATCTTACCCATCGATCCAAGACCCACGGTTTGGGACCCCCTACCAAATATCTGCCGATTTTGATACCGACATTGGTGGTTTCATTGAGAGTTCCGCTATAGGATCGGCAGAAGGATCAATGGCTCGTCTGTAGATTAGCAAAAGTTTTTTCTGGACATCAAATTTGTGTTCCTTGTTCCTGTTTCCTCAAGCATTGAGTTGAAGATTGCTTTGCTGGAATTGTATCTACAACAACCCTGCAAGATTTCGTCACGTTCTCATGGATGAATCTCCAGCAATCTTCGATATACCGGAGCCCTACGAATATGGACGAGAATCTGGATGAGTTTAGGGCGAGGTGTCCAGTACCTATCTTGGACATCTGTTGGAATATCACAACGTTCATCGGCTGCGGAATTCCTATATCGATCACCCCTCAAAACTTTAGCTCGGCTCTACTGTCCAAACTTCGGGAAACATCCGATGAGTACAACAAATTTTGTATCTATTTTCTGTGCGGAAACAAATCCGAACCGAGTTCATCTTTTTCATGAACGAGTTGTTGGACATCCTTTTTGAAGGAAATTTTCTCATCATCTCGGTCATCCGACCAAGAATTTTGCATCGTGAGGGCCTAATAATCATCAAGAGAACCTCTTCATCCGCGGGTTGTATGGGTTGGATGATAACCCACAAGTATAGGGGATCTATCATAGTCCTTTCGATAAGTAAGACTGTCGAAACCAATGAGGAGCAGAAGGAAATGACGAGCGGTTTCTAGTAAGGTATTCTCTGCAAGCAATGAAATTAATGGTAACAAATAGTTTTGTGATAAGATAATTTGTAACGAGTAACAAGTAACAAGTGTAGCAAAGGTGCAGCAAGGTATCCCAATCCTTTTTGTAACAAAGGACAGGCCTGGACAAACTCGTATATAAAGAAAAGCGCTCCCGAGGACACATGGGAATTTCTTTCAAGCTAGTTTTCATCATGCTCATTTGATTCGCGTTTGTTACTTTGATAATTTGATATGTGGGTGAACCGGTGCTTGGGTGTTGCCCTTACTTGGACAAACCTCCCACTTATGATTAACCCCTATCGCAAGCATCAACAATTACGAAAGAAGAATTAAGGTAAACCTAACCATAGCATGAAACATATGGATCCAAATCATCCCCTTACGAAGCAACGCATAAACTAGGGTTTAAGCTTCTGTCACTCTAGCAACCCATCATCTACTTATTACTTCCCAATGCCTTCCCCTAGGCCCAAATAATGGTGAAGTGTTATGTAGTCGACGTTCACATAACACCACTAGAGGAGAGACAACATACATCTCATCAAAATATCGAACGAATACCAAATTCACATGATTACTTTATAACAAGACTTATCCCATGTCCTCAGGTACAAACGTAACTACTCACAAAATATGTTCATGTTCGTAATCAGAGGAATATTAATTATCACAAAGGATCAGAACATATGATCTTCCACCAAGTAAACGAACTAGCATCAACTACAAGGAGTAATCAACACTACTAGCATCCCGCGGGTACCAATCTGAGGTTTGAGACAAAGATCAGATACAAGAGATGAACTAGGGTTTGGAGAGGAGATGGTGCTGGTAAGATGTTTAAGGAGATTGACCCCCCTTTTGATGAGAGGATCGTTGCTGATGACGATGGCTTCAATTTCCCCCTTCGGTAGGGATGTTTCCCCAGCAAAACAGCCCTGCCAGACTCTAGATTGGTTTTGCCCAAGTTCCACCTCGAGACGGTGGCACTTCGTCCCGAAAGACCTCTCTTGTTTTTTCTAGGTCAAAACCCAACATATAGGAGAAGATGGGCATCGGGGGCCAGTGAGGTGGGCCACATGCCTACTAGGCGCAACCAGGGGGTGGCCGCGCCTGGCAGGCTTGTCACCTCCTGGTGGCCCCCCTCTGATATTGTTGGGGAACGTTGCATGGGAAAAAAAATCCTACACACATGCAAGATCTATCCATGGTGATGATCATCTACGAGAGGGAGAGTGGATCTACATACCCTTGTAGATCGCGAAGCGGGAAGCGTTAAGAAACGCGGTTGATGTAGTCGAACGTCTTCGCGATCCAAATCGCCGAGCATCCCGCGATCTTATCACAATCTATCCCGCGATCCAATCACGATCCGTCCCGTGAACTTATCATGATCCGTCCCGCGATCTCATCACGATCCATCTCGCAATCTTGATCACGGTCCTGCCGATCTAGCGCCGAACGGACGACACCTCCGCGTTCAGCACACGTACAGCTCGATGACGATCTCCGCCTTCTTGATCCAGCAAGAGGGAGCAGAGAGGTAGACGAGTTCTCTGGCAGCATGATGGCGCCACGGCGATGGTGGTGGAGCAATTCCGGCAGGGCTTCTCCTAAGCACTGCAGAAAACCGATCTAGAGGAGAAACTATGCACTAGAGGAACGGGTAGCAAGTGGCTAAAAATCTTGTCCCAAAACCCTAAAACCCTCTAGTATTTATAGGAGGAGAGGAGGAGGAGGCTTGGCTCTCAAGGAGCCAGCCCTTGGGACGGCCGAACCAGGAGGGAGGAGTCCTCCTCCTCCACTCCTAGTAGGATTAGGACTCCTTCCTAATTTAGCCCTTTTGCCTTTTTTGACCTTTTTCCTTTTGGGCTTTTTCTTCCCAGACGCATGGGACCTTTGTGGGACTTCCTCCAGCCCACTAAGGGCTGGTATTCATCCTCCCACAGCCCATGTAGCCTCTTGGGTCGAAATACCCCTCCCGATGGTCTCCCGGTACACTACCGGCACTCCCGGTACACTACCGATGAGCCTGAAACTTTTCCGGCAACCAAAATAGGACTTCCTATATATCAATCTTTACCTCCGGACCATACCGGAGCTCCTCGTGGCATCCGAGATCTCATCCGAGACTCTGAACAATCTTAGGTCACCACCATACATAACTCTATACTACTGAAACGTCACCAAACCTTAAGTGTGCAGACCCTACGGGTTCGAGAACTATGTAGACATGACCGAGACACCTCTACGGTCAATAACCAATAGCGGGACCTGGATGTCCATATTGGTTCCTACATATTCTACGAAGATCTTTATCGGTCGAACCTCTATGTCAAGGATTCAGTTAATCCCATATGATGTTCCCTTTGTTCTTTGGTATGTTACTTGCCCGAGATTCAATCGTCGGTATCTCCATACCTAGTTCAACCTCGTTACCGGCAAATCTCTTTACACATTCCGTAATACAAGATCCCTTGACTAACACTTAGTCACATTGCTTGCAAGGCTTATTGTGATGTTGTATTACCGAGTGGGCCTTGAGATACCTCTCCGTCACATGGAGTAACAAATCCCAGTCTTGATCCATGCCAACCCAACAGACACCCTCAGAGATACCTGTAGAGCACCTTTATAGTCACCCAGTTATGTTGCGACGTTTGATACGCACAAGGTACTCCTCCAGTGTCCGTGAGTTGCATGATCTCATGGTCATAGAAACATATACTTGACATGTAGAAAACAGTAGCAATAAACTGACACGATCATATGCTACGTTTGTAGTTTGGGTCTTGTCCATCACATCATTCTCCTAATGATGTGATCCCATTTATCAAATGACATCACATGTCAATGGCTAGGAAACCTTGACCATCTTTGATCAACGAGCTAGTTCACTAGAGGTATACTAGGGACAAAGTGTTGTCTATTTACCCACACATGTAATGTGTTTCCAATCAATAAAATTATAGCATGGATAATAAACAATTATCATGAACAAGGAAATATAATAATAAACACTTTATTTATTGCCTCTAGGGCATATTTCCAATACACATCTGTTTTGCCTAGTATTTTTTATATATTCCAAAATAATTCTCCATAAATTTTCAGGACTTTTGTAGTTTGTGCAGAATAGGTATCTCAGATTTGCTCCTTTCCTAGTCCAGAATTCCAGCTATCAGCATTCTCCCTCTTCATGTAAACCTTGTAAAATAAGAGAGAAAAGGCATAAGGATTGTACCATAATGTGTAATAACAGCCCATAATGCAATAAATATCAATATAAAAGCATGATGCAAAATGGACGTATCAGCTCCCCCAAGCTTAGACCTCGCTTTCCCTTAAGCGAAAGCCAAGATCGATAAATATGTCCACATGTTTAGATATAGAGGTGTCGATAAAATAAAATACAGACATGAGGGCACCATGAACATCTTTAGAACAACAATACTTATTGTGTAAGATCTCTGATGCTAGAGTAACAATTCATTCCCAAGATAAAGTATGAACCAAGAACTCAATTGACAACCAACAAACTATGATCTTAGTCATTGAAGCAATTGGCAGTTTATTATAACATCGGAAAGAGTCAATATAAGAGCTTGTAAAGCAAATCCACATACTCAATCATCATCTAGTCTTTCACAATTGCTAACACTCACGTGGTACTGATACGTCTTCATTGTATCTATAATTTTTGATTGTTTGATGCCAATATTCTACAACTGTCATATACTTTTCGCAACTTTTTATACTATTTTTGGGACTAACATATTGATCCTGTGCCCAGTGCCAGTTCCTGTTTGTTGCATGTTTTTTGTTTCACAGAAAATCCATATCAAACGAAGTCCAAACGGGATAAAAATTTACGGAGATTTTTTTTGGAATATATGTGAATTTTGGGAAGTGGAATCAACAAAAGGAGGTGCCCAAGGGGCCCACAAGCCACTAGGGCGCGCCTTGAGGGCTTGTGGCCACCCCTTAGCTCGGTTGGAGCTGTCCTTTGTCTAAAAGAAAGCTAATTTATGGATAAATATCCACTAAAATTTCAGCCCAATCGGAGTTACAGATCTCCAGGACTATAACAAACAGTGAAAGGCCAGAATATGTGAGCGCATAAACAAAAGAAAACAGACAGAGATCCAATCTCGGAGGGGCTCTCGCCCCTCCGCCGCCATGAAGGCCATGGACCAGAGGGTAAACCCTTCTCCCATCTAGGGGTAAGGTCAAGGAAGAATAAGAAGGAGTGGGCTCTTTCCCGGTGGCACCGGAACGCCGCCAGGGCCATCATCATGACGGCGATCTACTCCAACAACTCTGTCATCTTCACCAACACCTCCATCACCATCCCCCATCTATCTACAGAGATCCACTCTCCTGCAACCCGATGTACCCTCTACTTGAACATGGTTCTTTATGCTTCATATTATTATCCAATGATGTGTTGCCATCCTATGATGTCTGAGTAGATCTATTTTGTCCTATTGGTTGATTGATGATCATGATTGGTTTGAGTTGCATGTTTTATTATTGGTGCTTTCCTATGGTGCTCTCTGTGTCGTGCAAGTGTGAGGGATCCTCGCTGTAGGGTGTTGCAATGTGTTCATGATTTTCCTATGGTGGGTTGCTTGAGTGACAGAAGCATAAACCCAAGTAGGTGGGTTGTTGCATATGGGAGTAAAGAGAACTTGATACCTTATAATGCTATGGTTGGATTTTACCTTAATGACCTTTAGTAGTTGCGGATGCTTCCTAGAGTTCCAATCACAAGTGCATATGATCCAAGTAGAGAAATTATGTCAGCTTATGCCTCTCCCGCATATAAAATTGCAATAATGATTACCGGTCTAGTTATGAATTGCCTAGGGACAATTCCACAACTCCTACCACCACTTTTCCACACTCGTTAACTAACTTAGTTGTTTCTTTATCTTAGAAGCCCCTAGTTTTTATTTCCGTGCTCTTTATTATCTTGCAAACCTATCCTATCACGCCTACAAAGTACTTCTAGTTTCATACTTGTTCTAGGTAAAGCGAACGTTAAGCGTGCATAGAGTTGTACCGGTGGTCGATAGAACTTGAGGGAATATTTGTTCTACCTTTAGATCCTCATTGGGTTCAACACTCTTACTTATTGAAAGAGGCTACAACTGATCTCCTATACTTGTGGGTTATCAAGACCTTTTTCTGGCGCCGTTGCCGGGGAGCAATAGCGTGGGGTGAATATTCTCGTGTGTGCTTGTTTGATTTATCACTAAGTAGATTTTATTTGCTATTATAAGTTCTTCTCTATCTTTAGTTATGGATATGGAACACGAAATACCAAAAAAATTAGGTGTACTTGCTACTCATGGAGATGGGGAACCTCCTAAAACCCTCGATGCTCGTTATGTGGAAAATATTATGCACTACTTTGATAATCTTGAGAAAACCCCATTCAACTTGATAATGGGATATACGTTGGATCAACGTGAATACTTTAGGGATTATCACTTATCTTAGAAAGGAAACACTTATGGGATCAAGTTAGAATACTGGGATGGTTTACTTGGGATGCATGCTCGAGATGTGACTTTACTTGTTGCTCTAATATAGAAGCTCGGTACCTTCCCTTTCAATGCAAATTTAATGATAACAAAACCTTAGCTTCATATGCTAAAGGTATTTATGATTACTATGATGTGGAACGAATAGAAGAATTTGTTGCTTTTAAAGGTGCTTATGAAATTGCTTCTTTGCTTGAAAAGTATGATGATGATGTTCCTTACGAATCTAATTTTTTTTCCATACTTAAATACTGCTATGAGAATTATGATTGCAATGCAGATATTATTGAATTATGGAAAGAATGACTGCTGCTTTGGAAGAGACTAATATCTTACAGGAAACTATGGAAGAAGAAATTGTTGAAACTGTGAGCTCATTAGATGAAAAAGATGAGGAGGAGAGTGAAGAACAAAAGGAGGAAGAGCAGATTAGCTACCCGTGCCCACCTTCTAATGAGGGTAACTCTTCAACTCATACATTGTTTAATTTCCCTTCGTTCTTATCGAAGGATGAATACTATGATAATTGCTATGATCCCTTGGATTCGTTTGAAATATCCCTTTTTGATGAACTTGATGTTTGCTATTCTTGTGGCCATGATGCCAATATGAATGATGCTGATGGAGATGAACTTGCTATAGTTCCTTATGTTAAGAATGAAATCGCTGCTATTGCACCCACGCACGATAGTCCTATTATGTTTTTGAATTCTCCCAACTACACTATATCGGAGAAGTTTGCACTTATTAAGGATTATATAGGTGGGTTGCCTTTTACTATTACACATGATGATTTTGATAGATATAATATGCATGTGCTTACTCCTCCTACTTGTTGGGAGACGTAGTAGTAAATAAAAAATTCCTACGTACTCACCAAGATCTATCTATGGAGAAGCCAGCAACGAGTAAGGGGAGAGTGCATCTTCATACCTTTGAAGATCGCTAAGCGAAAGCGTTACAAGAACACGGTTGGTGGAGTCGTACTCGTAGCGATTCAGATCACGGTGGACTCCGATCTTAGCGCCGAACAACAGCGCCTCCGCGTTCAACACACGTGCAGCCCGGTGACGTCTCCTACGCCTTGATCCAGCAAGGAGGAAGGAGGGGTTGAGGGAGAGCTCCGGCAGCACGACGGCGTGGTGACAGTGGAGCTGCGTGGTCTCCGGTAGGGCTTTCCCAAGCACTACAGAGAAAGAGGAGATGGAGGAGTAGGGCTGCGACGTGGGAGAAAGAGATGCATGTCTCAAACAGCCCCAAGGGCACCCCTATATAGAGGAGAAGGAGGAGGGAGGGATGTGCCCTACGATTCCCACCCTAGGTGCTAGCGGCAGCCCAAGATGGGACTTGGGCGGCGGCTAAGGGAGGGAGAGGTGGTGCGGCAGCCCTAGCAGCCCTAGGGTGGGCCTAGGTACCATCTAGGCCTAGGGTTTGCCCCCCTCTCTCCTTGCTGCGCCTTGGGCCAGGTCGGAGGGGCGCACTAGCCCACCTAGGGGATGGTTCCCTCCACCCTCGGCCCATGCAGCCCTCCGGGGCTCGTGTCCCCTCCCGATGGACCCCCGGAACCCTTCCGGTGGTCCCGGTATGTTACCGGTGACGCCCGAAACATTTCCGGTAATCAAAACCTCACTTCCTATATATGAATCTTTGTCTCCGGACCATTCCGGAACTCCTCATGATGTACGGGATCTCATCCGGGAATCCGAACAACCTTCGGTAACCACATCCACTATTTCCCTATAACCCTAGCGTCATCGAACCTTAAGTGTGTAGACCCTACGGGTTCGGGAGACACGTAGACATGACCGAGACACCTCTCTGGTCAATAACCAACAGCGGGATCTGGATACCCATGTTGGCTCCCACATGCTCCACGATGATCTCATCGGATGAACCACGATGTCGGGGATTCAATCAACCCCGTATGCAATTCCCTTTGTCTACCAGTATGATACTTGCCCGAGATTTGATCGTCGGTATCCCTATACCTTATTCAATCTCGTTACTGGCAAGTCTCTTTACTCGTTCTGTAACACATCATCACGTGGCTAACTCCTTAGTCACATTGAGCTCATTATGATGATGTCTTACCGAGTGGGCCCAGAGATACCTCTCCTTCATACGGAGTGACAAATCCCAGTCTCGATTCGTGCCAACCCAACAGACACTTTTGAAGATACCTGTAGTGTACCTTTATAGCCACCCAGTTACGTTGTGACGTTTGGCACACCCAAAGCATTCCTACGGTATCCGGGAGTTGCACAATCTCATGGTCTAAGGAAATGATAGTTGATATTGGAAAAGCTTTAGCAGACGAACTACACGATCTTGTGCTATGCATAGGATTGGGTCTTATCCATCACATCATTCTCCTAATGATGGGATCCCGTTATCAACAACATCCAATGTCCATGGTCATGAATCCGTGACCATCTATTGATCAATGAGCCAGCCAACTAGAGGCTCACTAGGGACATGTTGTGGTCTATGTATTCACACATGCATTACGGTTTCGGGTTAACACAATTATAGCATGAACAATAGACAATTACCATGAACAAGGAAATACAATAATAACCATTTTATTATTGCCTCTAGGGCATATTTCCAACAGTCTCCCACTTGCACTAGAGTCAATAATCTGGTTACATTGTGATGAATCGAACACCCACAGCATTCTGTTGTTGATCATGTTTTGCTCGTGAGGGAGGTTTAGTCAACGGATCTGCGGCATTCAGATCCGTATGCACTTTACAAATATCTATATCTCCCTCCTGAATGTAATCATGGATGGAGTTGAAGTGGCGCTTGATGTGTCTTGTCTTCTTGTGAAACCTGGACTCCTTCGCAAGGGCAATAGCTCCAATGTTGTCATAGAATAGATTCATCGGGCCTGACGCACTTGGAATCACTCCTAGGTCGGTGATGAACTCCTTCATCTAGACTCCTTCCTTTGCTGCTTCCAAAGCAGCTATGTACTCCGCTTCACATATAGATGTCGCCATGACGCTTTGGTTGCTGCTGCACCAGTTGACCGCCCCTCCGTTCAAAATATACACGTATCCGGTTTGCGACTTGGAGTCGTCCGGATCTTTGTCGAAGCTAGCATCGACGTAACCCTTTACGACGAACTCTTCGGCACCTCCATATACGAGAAACATGTCCTTTGTCCTTTTCAGGTACTTCAGAATATTCTTGACCGTTGTCCAGTGTTCCGCTCCGGGATCACTGTGGTACCTCCCTACCAAACTTATGGCAAGGTTCACATTAGGTCTGGTACACAACATGGCATACATAATAGAGCCTATGGCTGAAGCATAGGGGATGACACTCATCTCTTCTCTATCCTTTGCCGTAGTCGGGCATTGAGTCGTACTCAATCTCACAACCTGTAACACAGCCAAGAACCCCTTCTTGGACTGATCCATATTGAACTTCTTCAATATCTTTTCAAGGTATGTGATTTGTGAAATACCTATGAGGCGTTTCGATATATCTCTATAGATCTTAATACCTAATATGTAAGCAGCTTCTCCAAGGTCCTTCATTGAAAAACATTTATCCAAGCAGGCCTTTACACTTTCCCAAAGCTCTATATCATTTCCCAACAATATATGTCATCCACATATAATATGAGAAATGCTACAGAGCTCCCACTCACTTTCTTGTAAATACAGGGTTTTCCATAAACCTGTATAAATCCAAACACTTTAATCACCTCATTAAAGTGAATGTTCCAACTCCGAGATGCTTGCACCAGCCCATAAATGGAGCGCTGGAGCTTGCATACCTTGTTAGCATCTTTAGGATCGACAAAGCCTTCCGGCTGCATCATATATAGTTCTTCCTTAAGGAAGCCATTAAGGAATGCCGTTTTGACGTCCATTTGCCAGATCTCATAATCATAAAAATGCGGCAATTGCTAACATGATTCAGACAGACTTCAGGATCGCTACGGGTGAGAAAGTCTCATCGTAGTCAACTCCTTGAACTTGTCGATAACCCTTAGTGAAAAGTCGAGCCTTATAGACGGTCACATTACCATCTGGGTCATTCTTCTTCATAAAGATCCATTTATTTTCAATGGCTCACTTATCATCAGGCAAGTCCACCAAAGTCCATACTTTGTTCTCATACATGGATCCCATCTCGGATTTCATGGCTTCAAGCCATTTGTTGGAATCCGGGGCCGCCATCGTTTCTTCGTAGTTCGAAGGTTCACCGTTGTCCAACAACATGATCTCCAGGACAGGGTTGCCGTACCACTCTGGAGTGGAACGTGTCCTAGTGGACCTTCGACATTCAACAGTAACTTGATCTGAAGTTTCATGATCATCATCATTAACTTCCTCTCCAGCCGGTGTAGGCTCCACAGAAACAACTTCCTGTGCTGCGCTAATCTCCGGTTTGAGTGGAGGTACAATTACCTCATCAAGTTCTATTTTCCTCCCACTTACTTCTTTCGAGAGAAACTCTTTCTCGAGAAAGGATCCGTTCTTGGAAACAAAGACTTTGCCTTCGGATCTGAGGTAGAAGGTATACCCAATAGTCTCTTTGGGATATCCTATGAAGACGCACTTTTCCGCTTTGGATTCGAGCTTCTCAGGTTGAAGTTTCTTCACATAAGCATCACATCCCCCAACTTTTAGAAACAACAGCTTAGGTTTCTTTCCAAACCATAATTCATACGGTGTCATCTCAACGGACTTTGACGATGCCCTATTTAAAGTGAATGCGGCAGTCTCTAATGCATATCCCCAAAATGATAGCGGTAAGTCGGTAAGAGACGTCATAGATCGCACCATATCCAATAGAGTGCGATTATGACGTTCAGACACACCATTTCGCTGAGGTGTGCTAGGCAGCGCGAGTTGTGAAATAATTCCACATTTCCTTAGGTGCGTGCCAAACTCGTGACTTAAATATTCTCCGCCACGATCAGATCGTAGGCACTTTATTTTCCTGTCACGTTGATTCTCTACCTCACTCTGAAATTCCTTGAACCTTTCAAAGGTTCCAGACTTGTGTTTCATTATGTAGACATACCCATATCTGCTCAAGTCAACAGTGAGGGTGAGAACATAACGGTAGCCACCCCGAGCCTCGACGCTCATTGGAATGCATACATCGGTATGTATTATTTCCAAAAAGTCAGTTGCTCGCTCCATTGTTACAAAGAATGGAGTCTTGGTCATCTTGCCCATGAGGCATGGTTCGCACGTGCCAAATGATTTGAAATCAAGAGACTCCAAAAGTCCATCAGCATGGAGCTTCTTCATGCGTTTGACACCAATATGACCAAGGCGACAGTGCCACATGTAAGTGGGACTATCGTCATCAACCTTACACTTTTTGGTACTCACACTATGAACATGTCTAACATCATGTTCGAGATTCATCAAAAATAAACCATTAACCAGCAGAGCATGACCATAAAACATTTCTCTCATATAAATAGAACAACCATTATTCTCAGATTTAAATGAGTAGCCATCTCGCATCAAGCGAGATCCATATACAATGTCCATGCTCAAAGCTAGTACTAAATAACAATTATTGAGGTTTAAAACTAATCCCGAAGGTATATGTAGAGGTAGCGTGCCGACGGCAATCACATCGACCTTGGAACCATTCCCGACACGCATCGCCACCTCGTCCTTTGCCAGCCTCCGCTTATTCCGCAGCTCCTGCTTGGAGTTACAAATGTGAGCAACTTCACCGGTATCAAATACCCAGGATCTACTATGATCGTTGGTTAGGTACACATCAATAACAAGTATATCACATATACCTTTAACGTTGCTGGCCTTCTTATCCGCTAAGTACTTGGGGTAGTTCCGCTTCCAGTGACCGGTACCCTTGCAATAAAAGCACTCAGTCTCAGGCTTGGGTCCATTCTTGTTCTTCTTCCCGGCAACTTGCTTACCGGACGCGGCAACAACTTTGTCGTCCTTCTTGAAGTTCTTCTTACCCTTGCCTTTCTTGAAACTAGTGGTCTTGTTCACCATTAACACTTGATGCTCCTTTTTGATCTCGACCTCCGCTGATTTCAGCATCGAGTACAACTCAGGAATGGACTCCTTCATACCCTGCATGTTGTAGTTCATCACAAAGCTCTTGTAGCTAGGTGGAAGCGACTAGAGGATTCTATCAATGACCGAGTCATCCGGGAGATTAACTCCCAGCTGAGTCAAGCGGTTGTGCAACCCAGATATTTTGAGTATGTGCTCACTGATAGAACTATTCTCCTCCATCTTACAGCTGAAGAACTTGTCGAAGACGTCATATCTCTCGACCCGGGCATGAGCTTGGAAAACCAGTTTCAGCTCCTGGAACATCTCATATGATCCGTGTTGCTCAAAATGCTTTTGGATCCCCGGTTCTAAACTGTAAAGCATGCCGCACTGAACCAGGGAGTATTCATCACAACGTGACTGCCAAGGGTTCGTAACGTCTTAGTCCGCTGGGAAAATGGGTGGCTTACCTAGCGGTGCATCAAGGACATACAATCTCTTGGAAGCTATGAGGATAATACTCAAGCTATGGACCTAGTCCACATAGTTGCTTCCATCATCTTTCAGCTTGGTTTTCTCTAGGAACGCGTTAAAGTTGAGGGTGACATTAGCGTTGGCCATTGGATCTACAATATAGATTGTAAAGACAATTTTAGACTAAGTTCATGATAATTAAGTTCTCATAATCAAATTATTTAATAACTCCCACTTAGATGGACATCTCTCTAGTCATCCAAGTGATACATGATCCATGTCAACTAGCCCGTGTCCGATCATCACGTGAGACGGACTAGTCATCCATGGTGAACATCTCCATGTTGATCGCATCTACTATACGACTCATGTTCGACCTTTCGGTCTTCCGTGTTCCAAGGCCATATTTGTACATGCTAGGCTCATCAAGTCAACCTAAGTGTTTCGCGTGTGTAAATCTGGCTTACACCCGTTGTATGCGAACGTTAGAACCTATCCCACCCGATCATCACGTGGTTCTTCGGAACAACGATCATTAGCAAAGGTGCACAGTTAGGGTGAACACCTTTCTTGAAATTTTATTGAGAGATCATCTTATTTACTACCGTCTTTCTAAGCAAATAAGATGTAAACATGATAAACATCACATGCAATCAATATAGTGACATGATATGGCCAATATCATCTTGCTCTTTGATCTCCATCTTCGGGGCACCATGATCATCACTGTCACCGGCACGACACCATGATCTCCATCAGTGTGTCTTCATGAAGTTGTCTTGCCAACTATTACTTCTACTACTATGGCTAACGTTTAGCAATAAAGTAAAGTAATTACATGGCGTTTATGATTGACACGCAGGTCATACAATAAAATAAGACAACTCCTATGGCTCGTGCCGGTTGTCATACTCATCGACATGCAAGTCATGAATCCTATTACAAGAACATGATCAATCTCATACATCACAATGCATCACATCACATCCTTTGGCCATATCACATCACAAGGCATATGCTGCAAAAACAAGTTAGACGTCCTCTAATTTATAGTTGCAAGTTTTTACGTGGCTGCTATAGGTTTCTAGCAAGAATGTTTCTTACCTATGCCAAAACCACAACGTGATATGCCAATTGATATTTACCCTTCATAAGGACCCTTTTCATCGAATCCAATCCGACTAAGGTGGGAGAGATAGACACCCGCTATCCACCTTATGCAACAAGTGCATGTCAGGCGATGGAACCGGTCTCACGTAAGCGTACGTGTAAAGTTGGTCCGGGCCGCTTCATCCCACAATACCGCCGAATCAATATAAGACTAGTAGTGGTAAGAAAATTAACAAGATCGACGCCCACAACAACTTTGTGTTCTACTCGTGCATAGATTCTACCCATAAACCTGGCTCATGATGCCACTGTTGGGAGACGTACTAGTAAATCGAAAAAATTCCTACGTATTCACCAAGATCTATCTATGGAGAAGCTAGCAACGAGTAAGGGCAGAGTGCATATTCATACCTTTGAAGATCTCTCAGCGAAAGCGTCACAAGAACGTGGTTGGTGGAGTCATACTCGTAGCGATTCCGATCACGGTGGACTTCGATCTTAGCGCCGAACAACGGCGCCTCTGCGTTCAACACACGTGCAGCCCGATGATGTCTCCTATGCCTTGATCCAGCAAGGAGGAAGGAGAGGTTGAGGGAGAGCTCCGGAAGCACGACGGCATGGTGACGGTGGAGCTGCATGGTCTCCGACAGGGCTTTGCCAAGCACTATGGAGAACGAGGAGATGGAGGAGTAGGGCTGCGTCGTGGGAGAAAGAGATGTGTGTCTCAAACAGCCCCAAGAGCACCACTATATAGGAGGAGGAGGGAGGGCTGCGCCCTAGGTTTCCCAACCTAGGGGCCGGCAGCAGCCCTATATGGGAGTTGGGCGGCGGCCAAGGGAGGGAGAGGTGGTGCGGCAGCCCTAGCAGCCCTAGGGTGGGCCTAGGGCCCATCTAGGCCTAGGGTTTGCCCCCCGTATCTCCTTGTTGTTCCTTGGGACAGGTGGGAGGGGCGCACCAGCCCACCTAGGGGCTGGTTCCCTCCATATTTGGCCCATGCAGCCCTCCGGGGCCCGGGGCCCCTCCCGATGGACCCCCGGAACCTTTCCGGTGGTCCCGGTACGTTACCGGTGACGCCCAAAACATTTTCGGTAATCAAAACCTCACTTCCTATATATCAATCTTTGTCTCCGGACCATTCCGGAACGCCTCGTGATGTTCGGGATCTCATTCGGGACTCCACACAACCTTCGGTAACCACGTACACTATTTCCCTATAAACCTAGCGTCATCGAACCTGAAGTGTGTAGACCCTACGGGTTCGGGAGACACGTAGACATGACCGAGACGCCTCTCTGGTCAATAATCAACATTAGGATCTGGATACCCATGTTGGCTCCCACATGCTCCACGATGATCTCATCGGATGAACCACGATGTCGGGGATTCAATCAATCCCGTATGGAATTCCCTTTGTCTACCGGTATGATACTTTCACGAGATTCGATCTTCGGTATCCCTATACCTTGTTCAATCTCGTTACTGGCAAGTCTCTTTACTCATTCCATAACACATCAACCCATGGCTAACTCCTTAGTCACATTGAGCTCATTATGATGATTTCTTACCGAGTGGGCCCAGAGATACCTCTCCGTCATACGGAGTGACAAATCCTAGTCTCGATTCGTGCCAACCCAATAGACACTTTCGGAGGTACCTGTAGTGTACCTTTATAGCCACCCAGTTACGTTGTGACGTTTTGCACAACCAAAGCATTCCTACAGTATCTGGGAGTTGCACAATCTCATGGTCTAAGGAAATGATACTTGACATTGGAAAAGCTTTAGCAGACGAACTACACGATCTTTTGCTATGCTTAAGATTGGGTCTTGTCCATCACATCATTCTCCTTATGATGTGATACTGTTATCAACAACATCCAATGTCCATGGTCATGAAACCATGACCATCTATTGATCAACGAGCTAGCCAACTAGAGGCTCACTAGGGACATGTTGTGGTCCATGTATTCACACATGCATTACGATTTCCGTTTAACACAATTATAGCATGAACAATAGACAATTATCATGAACAAGGAAATACAATAATAACTATTTTATTATTGCCTCTAGGGCATATTTCCAACACTAGTTGCAAGTATTATGAGAGAGGAACCACATCTCTACCTCTCTATGTTTCCAATATGATAAAATTGCAAGACATTGCTTATGCTATGTATTGGCCTTTACTTTGTGAGCATGAATTGTTCTTTTATGACATGCCGATGCATAGGAAGAGAGCTAGACTTTGTTGTTGCATGATATATGTTACGTTGTGCTCAATGTTAAATTACAAATCATTGTTAATTAAAATTGGCTTTGATATACCTTCGGATCCGGGTGGATCCATTACTTGAGCACTTTATGCCTAGCTTAATGGCTTTAAAAAAAGCGCTGCCAGGAAGACAACCCAGAAGTTTTAGAGAGTCATTTTATTCTGTTGTGTGCTTTTATATAGTTTAAAAACAAAACAAAAAGATAAAGATGGGTACGTAAAACTTTTTCAAGAAAAAAGAGAAGTGAAAGTAAGAAGGATGAGCACAGTTCAAGTGGGGGAGCTCCTTGAACTTTGTTCATGCCCATGGAAACTCTGAAAATCTTGATTACAGAAAATTTTCAACAAAAATATTTATCCCCTTGTATAAATCCATTGTATTATAAAAATAATGTGCCAAGAATTACCTTTAGGATGTTTAAATTGCTTGTTTGATATGTGTTGTGTAAAAAACAGAAACTTTTGCTGCAGTGTTTGAATTTCAGTATTTTACTACTGCATTTAAAAATTATGAAATTTTGACACAACACTGTTATAAAAATTCTTAACCACGTCCTAATTATTCTGAATTTTTAGACTTACAGAAGTATGGTGAATGTTCATATTACTACAGACTGTCCTGTTGTTGACAGATTCTGTTTTTTGATGCATTGTTTTGATCGTTTTGATGAAACTATCGATTGTATCTGTGGTATAAGCCATGGAAAAGTTATATTAGAGTAGATACAATGCAAAAAAATATGAATTGGTTGGAAACAGTACTTAAAGTGGTAATTTGCTTTATTAATATATTAACGGATCTCACGAGGATTTTGTTAAGTTTTGTGTGATTGAAGTTTTCATGTTTTGGGTGAGATCACGATGGATGAACGAATAAGGAGTGGAAAGGGACTAAGCTTGGGGATGCCCGAGGCACCCCAAGGTAATATTTAAGGACTCCCAAGAAACTAAGCTTGGGGATGCCCCAGAAGGCATCCCCTCTTTCTTCTAACAACCATCGGTAATTTTACTTGGAGCTATATTTTTATTCGTCACATGATATACGTAAATCTTGGAGCGTCATGTGCTTTTTTTATTTTTATTTTAATAATGCACCATGCTGGTATGAGATAGTACTTGGTCGATTTATAGAATGCTTCATGCACCTCACTTATATCTTTTGAGTATGGCTTTATAAAATGCTTCATGTTCTTCACTTATATCATTTGAAGTTTGGGTTGCCTGTTTCTCTACACATAGAAAAACGCCATTTGTAGAATGCTCTTTTGCTTCACTTATATTTTTTAAAGCGTGGCCATATCTTTTGTAGAAATAATTAAACTCTCATGCTTCACTTATATCTATTTAGAGAGTTAACAAGAGTTGGTCATTCACATGGTTAGTCATAAAATCCTACATAAAACTTGTAGATCACTGAATATGATATGTTTGATTCCTTGCAATAGTTTTGCGTGATGGTAATATGAGAGTCATGCTAGTGAGGAATTGTGAATTGGAGAAATACTTGTGTTAAGGTTTGTGATGCCCGTAGCATGCACGTGTGGTGAACCGTTATGTAACAAAGTCAGAGCATGCTTTGTTTAATGATTGTCAACCATTGTGTGAGGGTCGGGAGCGTGTGATGGTTAACTCCTACCAACCTCTCCCCTAGGAGCATGCGTCTAATTCTTTGTTTGATAACTAATAGACTTTTACAATAGGTATGTGAGTTCTTTATGACTAATGTTGAGTCCATGGATTATACGCACTCTCACCCTTCCACCTTTGCCAGCCTCTATAGTACAGCGCAACTTTTGCCGGTGCATCAAACCCACCTTCCTCAAAATTACCACCATATATTTTCCTCAAAACAACCACCATACCTACCTATTATGACATTTCCATAGCCATTTCGAGATATATTGCCATGCAACTTCCACCATTCCGTTTAGTTTGACATGCACCATCATTTTCATATTGCTTTGCATGATCGTGAGATAGCTTGCATGATGTTTTCATGGCTTGTCCTTTTTTTGATGTCATTAGCTAGGCTAGATCGTTGCACACCCCAGTATCCTACCGGAGGCATTCATATAGAGTCATATTTTTTTCTAGGTATCATGTTTTAAGTAAATAAAAGTGTGATGATTTTCATTATTAGAGCATTGTCCCGTGTGAGAAAAGGATGATGGAAGCTATGATTCCCTTACAAGTTGGGAGGAGTCTCCGGACTTTACAAAAAAATAAAAGAGGCCAGTGAAGCCCAAATAAAAAAAGAGGCCAAAGATGCCCACCAAAAAATAAAAAAAGAGAAAAAAGAAAAAATGATGAGAGAAAGAGAGAAGGCACAATGCTACTATCTTTTTCCACCCTTGTGCTTCAAAGTAGCACCATGATCTTCATGATAGAGAGTCTCCTATTTTTCACTTTCATATAGCTAGTGGAATTTTCATCATTTGCATGACCACTTAGTTTTATTTTTGAGCTTTCATACACTTATAGCTCTAGTGCATCCGTTGCATGGCATCTCCATAGTCCATTGATACGCCTGGTTGATGTGAGACTATCTTCTCCTTTTTCTTCATAACCTCCACCATATTCTATTCCACATATAGTGCTATATCCATGGCTCACACTCATGTATTGCATGAGCGTTGAAAATGTTTGAGAACATAAAAGTGTGAAACAATTGCTTCACTTGTTCATCAGTGTTGTGCATGATTTAGATACTTTGTGTGGGGAAGATGGAGCATAGCGAGACCATATGATTTTGTAGGGATAACTTTCTAAGGCCATGCTATTTCTAAAGGACATGATTGCCTTGTTGGTGTGCTCGAAGTATTGCTGTTTTTATGTCAATATGGACTATTGCTTTGAATCACTTGTGTCTTAATATTCATGCCATGATTAGATTATATGATCAAGATTATGCTAGGTAGCATTCCACATCAAAAATTATCTTTCTTATCATTTATCTACTCGAGGACAAGCAGGAATTAAGCTTGGGGATGCTGATACGTCTCCATTGTATCTACAATTTTTGATTGTTTCATGCCAATATTCTACAACTTTCATATACTTTTGGCAACTTTTTATACTATTTTTGGGACTAACAGATTGATCCAGTGCCCAGTGTCAGTTCCTGTTTGTTGCATGTTTTTTGTTTCACAGAAAATCCATACCAACCGAAGTTCAAACGTGATCAAAACTTATGGAGATTTTTTTGGAATATATGTGAATTTTGGGAAGTGGAATCAACAAAAGGCGGTGCCCGAGGGGCCCACAAGCCACTAGGGCGTGCCCTGGGGGGTAGGGCGCGCCCTAAGGGCTAGTGGACACCCCTTAGGTCGGTTGGAGCTGTACTTTGGCTGAAAGAAAGGTAATTTACGGTTAAAGATCTCCTCCAAATTTCATCCCAATTGGAGTTATGGATATTCGGGAATATAAGAGACGGTGAAAGGCAAGAATATGGGAGCGCAGAAACAGAAGAAAACATAGAGAGATCGAATCTCGAAGGGGCTCTCGCCCCTCTGCCGCCATGGATGCCATGGAATATAGGTTAAACCCTTATCCCATCTAGGGGGAAGGTCAAGGAATAAGAAGAAGGAGGGGGCTCTCTCCCCCTCTCTCCCGGTGGCACTGGAACGCCGCCGGGGCCATCATCGTGACGGTGATCTACTCCAACAACTTCGTCATCTTCACCAAAACCTCCATCACCTTCCCCCATCTATATACAGTGGTCCACTCTCCCACAACCCTCTGTACCCTCTACTTGAACATGGTTCTTTATGCTTCATATTATTATCCAATGATGTGTTGCCATCCTGTGATGTCTGGGTAGATCTATTTTGTCCTATTGGTTGATTGATGATCATGATTGGTTTGAGTTGCATGTTTTATTATTGGTGTTGTCCTATGGTTCTCTCCGTGTCACGCAAGCAAAAGGGATCCTCGTTGTAGGGTGTTGCAATGTGTTCATGATTTGCCTATGGTGGGTTGCTTGATTGACAGAAGCATACACCCGACTAGGTGGGTTGTTGCATATGGGAGTAAAGAGGACTTGATACCTTATAATGCTATGGTTGGATTGTACCTTAATGATCTTTAGTAGTTGCAGATGCTTGCTCGAGTTCCAATCATAAGTGCATATGATCCAAGTAGAGAAAGTATGTTAGCTTATGCCTCTTCCTCATATAAAATTGCAATAATGATTACCGGTCTAGTTATCAATTGCCTAGGGACAATTCCGCAACTCCTACCACCAGTTTTCCACACTCGTTAAACTAACTTAGTTGTTTCTTTATCTTAGCAGCCCCTAGTTTTTATTTCCATGCTCTTTATTATCTTACGACTATCCTATCACACCTACAAAGTACTTCTAGTTTCATACGTATTGTAGGTAAAGTGAACGTTAAGAGTGCATAGAGTTGTATCGGTGGTCGATAGAACTTGAGGGAATATTTCTTCTACCTTTAGCTCCTCATTGGGTTCGACACTCTTACTTATCGAAAGAGGCTACAACTGATCCCCTATACTTGTGGGTTATTAGGTACCCACGAGATCAAAGCTTCAATCAGACACAGAGAAAGATAGGGGCTTATAGTTTTGCCTCCCAACTATTCACCTCAAGGGTCAAGTCAACAATAATAACTCATGATCACCCACATTCGAGTGGATATATGCGTCTAGATCATTCCCCAAAACATAATGCTTGCCAAGAGAGAGGAAATATAGGAAGTGGTGAGGATCACCATGACTCTTGCATAAAGGTAAGTACTACAAAAGTAGATGTAACAAATAGGCCCTTCGTAGAGGGAAGCAGAGGTTGTCATGCGCTTTTTGTTTTTAGATGCGCAAACCATTAGTGCAGAGGAATGCCGCGTTGTATGGCCCTTTTTGATAGCAACCTTTATTATGCAGTCGGTCGCTTTTATTTCTTTACTATCACAAGTTCGTACAATACTTATTTCCCTTATAATAAAAGATCACACATATTTAGGAGCAATTTTTATTGCCTTTGGTACTGATGACAACTTACTTGAAGGATCTTATTCAAGCCATAGGTAGGTATGGTGGACTCTCATGGCAAAACTTGGTTCAGGTGTTTGGATGCACAAGTAGTATCTCTACTTGGTGCGGAAGTGTTGGCTAATATGAGGTGGAAGCAAGCACTACATGTTGAAGGATTTTGTAAATTCTATCCGGAGGCAAGCAAACATAACCCATTATGTTGTCTTCCTTGTCCAACATCAACTTCTTGGCATGTAATATTTTAATGAGTGGTCACAATCATAAAACATGTCCAAGATAATGTATTTATATGTGAATCTCTCTTTCTTTATAAATTCCTTTCCAATTTAACCAATGACCAATTACTATGTTTGTTAACTCCCAACAAATTTCAATCGACATACTTTTTATATGTGAAGTCATAACTCCCCATAAGATAGTTATGCATACTCTTTGCTTTTATTCTATTATTCCTTATTCATTACTCTCAAGAGCATAGTAATCTAGCAAAGCCCTCTCATCAAAACTACTTTTTATTATATAATTCTCGGACTTGCTTACATAAGGGGAGCAAAAGCAAAAACTAAAAGGTAGATCGTACTAAAACTTTAATTCTACTAGATCAAAACAAAATAAAAAAGGATTGAACAAGAAAAACAAGAAAAACAAAAAGGAAGAAAGGTGTGATGGTGATACGATACCGGAGAGCCTCCCCCAAGCTTGGCCCAAGCCATGGGGAGTGCCCATACCCATGTGCTCAGGTGTCCTTCTTCGGAGTTGATGGTGGTGGAGTTTTTGATGAGGATGGAAATTTGTCCTCCATCTTCCAAGGAATTGGCTCACCATCATAAAAAGATGAACGAGTCTCCGGAATCCTCAAATCTGCAGCCAAACTCATTCTCTTAAATCTGTATTCATCCTCACAATTTTGGTTTTGCAGATCATAGATCTGGGCTTGGAGATGTTCAATTTTCTCGTAAAGCTTGAAGATGTGCTTCCCGATGTCCTTGGTGTCCAGCTTGTGTTTATGGGTAAACTCCGAGATCATTATATGATTGGCATTGAGTCCATGTTCCACCATCCCTTGGCACTTGAAGACTTGTTGCTCCATTGCTTCGAGCCTTGTTTCCATGCTTTCGGTCTTCTTTGGCCCCTCAACGTCATGGATGTGCAGCACCCCCTCACGCATCTCAATGGTTTGAGGGTGTTGCAGCACCTCTGCAAGAAAAGGGTTGATGACCTTCTTGAAAAACTTGTCCTTCGGAGCACCATGGGACGCCATGATGATCTAAATCTGCTGCAGAAACAGCTCAAAACGAAAACAGGAGGTATTGTTGTGATACGAAAGTGGAAACCTTCGGGAGATTATATAATGAATTTTTGCTGACCCGAAGGGGTGTTCCACAAGAAAAAAGAGTCCCGGGGGCGCACAGGGTTGTGACAAGCCCCCTAGGTGCGGCCACGGGGGTGCCCATGCCTAGCAGGCTTGTCGCCTCCCCGTGCATCCTTCAGACTACTTTTTATTTTCCTAAATTTTTAAATATTCCAAAACTGAGTAAAATTTCTATTTGGAAAGTTTTGGAGTCGGTTTACTTACCGTACCATGTACCTATTCCTTTTCGGAGTCTAAAATGTTCTGGTAGGTCTCCCTAATATGCTCTTCTGGAGTTATGGTATTGATAACATTGGTCTCAACATTAATGGGAGTACCTGAATTATAATGTTTGATTCTTTACCCGTTTACCACCTTCGGATTTGTGCCTTCGGCGTTGTTGATCTTGATGGCACCGGAACAATATACTTCCTCGACGTTATAAGGCCCTTCCCATTTGGAGAGAAGCTTTCCTACAAAAAATCTTAAACGAGAATTGTATAGCAAGACATGGTCACCTACATTAAGTTCACGCTTTTTTATCCTTTTATCATGCCATCTCTTAACTTTTTCTTTAAACAACATGGCGTTCTCATAGTCCTGGGTTCACCATTCATCTAGTGAGCTAATGTCAAATAACCTCTTCTCACCAGCAAGTTTGAAATCATAATTGAGCTCTTTGATTTCCCAATAAGCTTTGTGCTCTAGCTCTAGAGGTAAGTGACATGCTTTACCATAAACCATTTTATATGGAAACATACCCATAGGATTCTTGTAAGTAGTTCTATAAGCCCATAATGCATCGTCAAGTTTCTTAGACCAATTTTTCCTAGATCTATTAACCGTCTTTTGCAAGATCAATTTAATTTCTCTATTGCTTAATTCTACTTGACCACTAGACTCAGGATGATAAGGGGATGCAATTCTATGGTTAACATCATACTTAGCAAGCAATTTACGGAAAGCACCATGAATAAAATGTGAACCACCATCAGTCATTAAATATCTTGGGACTCCAAATCTAGGGAAAATAACTTCTTTAAGCATCTTAATAGAGGTGTTATGATCAGCACTACTAGTTGGAATAGCTTCTACCCACTTAGTAACATAATAAATAGCAACTAAAATATGAGTATACCCGTTGGACATTGGAAAAGGCCCCATATAATCAAAACCCCAAACATCAAATGGTTCAATAACAAGAGAGTAATTAATAGGCATTTCCCGACATTTACTAATATTGCCAATTCTTTGACATTCATCACATGACAAGACAAACTTACGAGCATCCTTGAAGAGAGTAGGCCAATAAAAACCAGATTGTAATACCTTATGTGGAGTTCTATCTCCAGTGTGGTGTCCTCTATAGGCCTCGGAATGACACTTTGTAGGATTTGTTCATGTTCATGCTCAGGTATAGAACGCCTAATAATACCATCTACTCCTTCTTTATTAAGGTGTGGGTCATCCTAGAAGTAATGTCTTAAATCATAGAAGAACTTTTTCTTTTGTTGGTACGTGAAACTAGGCGGTATAAATTTAGCGATAGTGTAATTAGCATAATCAGCATACCAAGCAACATTATGCGAAGTATTTATGACAGTTAATTGTTCATCAGGAAAGCTATCATCAATAGGTAGTGTGTCATCAAGAACATTCTCTAACTTAGACAAGCTATCTGCTACGGGGTTATCAGCACCCTTTCTATCAACAATATGCAAATCAAATTTTTGTAGCAGAAGAACCCATCTGATAAGTCTATGTTTAGCATCCTTATTTTCCATAAGATATTTAATAGCAGCATGATCAGTGTGAATAGTTACTTTAGAATCAACAATATAAGGTCTAAACTTATCACAAGCAAACACAACTGCTAAAAATTATTTTCAATGGTAGCATAGTTTCTTTGAGCACTGTCTAGAGTTTTTCTAGCATAATGAATAACATTTAATTTCTTATCAACTCTTTGTCCAAGGACATCACCAATGGCATAATTACTAGCATCACACATAATTTCAAAGCACATGTTCCAATTAGGTGGTTGAACAACAGGTTCAAAAAATCAAAGCATTCTTAAGAATTACGAAAGCTTCTACACAATCTTCATAAAAAACGAATGGAACATCTTTTTGCAAAAGATTAGTGAGAGGCCTAGAGATCTTAGAGAAATCTTTAATAAATCTCCTATAGAAACCAACATGACCAAGTAAACCTCTTATACCTCTGATATCTGTAGGACACGACATTTTTTCAATAGCATCAACTTTAGCCTTGTCAACTTCAATACCTCTTTCGGAAATTTTATGTCCCAAGACAATTCCTTCATTCACCATAAAGTGTCACTTATCCCAATTCAATACAAGATTAGTTTCTTCACATCTCTGCAAAACTTGATCAAGGTTGCTCAAACAAGCATATAAAGAAGTTCCGTAAACTGAAAAAACATCCATGAAAACCTCAACAATCCTTTCACAAAAAACAGAGAATGTAGCAGTCATACATCTTTGAAAGGTAGCAGGTGCATTGCATAAACCAAAAGGCATACATCTATAAGCAAAGGTATGAAAAGGGCAGGTAAAGGTGGTCTTCTCTTGGTCCTCTTTTGACACAGGTATTTGAGAGAAACCAGAATAACCATCTAGAAAGCAGAAATGTGTGTGTTTGGATAATCTTTCTAGTATTTGATCAATAAAAGGCAGAGGGTAATGATCTTTCCTAGTAGCTTTATTCAATTTGCTAAAATCAATTACCATTCTATATCCTGTAACAATTCTCTGCGGGGTCAATTCATTTTTATAGTTAGGAACTACGGTAATACCTCCTTTCTTAGGGACAGAATGAACGAGACTAACCCATCTACTATCAGCAATAGGGTAAATGATACCTTCTCCAGAAGATTTAATATTTCATTTCTTACTACTTCCTTCATTTTAGGATTCAACCGTCGTTGGTGATCAATGACTGGCTTAGCATCAGGCTCCATTTTAATTTTGTGCTGACATAGAGTGAGACTAATGCCATTAAGATCATCAAGAGTATATCCAATAGCACCATGGTGCTTCCTTAGAGTTTTCAATAATCTCTGTTCTTCATGCTCTGAAAGGTTCGCACTAATAATAACAAGATATATCTTCTTTTCATCAAGATAAGCATATTTCAGAGTATCTGGTAATTGCTTAAGCTCAAACACGGGATTACCCTTGGGTGGAGGAGGATCCCCAACTATATTAACGGGCAAGTTGTGTTTCAGAATCAGATGCTGATCAAAGAAAACCTTATCTATTTCATTCCTTTCATTCATATGCATTTCATTTTCATGGTCTAGCAAATATTGCTCTAAACCATCAGTAGGAGGAATAGCAATAGAAGCAAGACCAATAATTTCATCCTTACTAGGCAATTCTTTATCATGGAGTTGTCTACAAAATTTAGAGAAATTAAACTCATGATTCGTATCCCCAAAACTTAAGGTAACTGTTTCCTTATCAGAATCTATCCTGGCATAAACGGTATTCAAGAAGGGTCTACCAAGGACAAAAATCATCTTGTGGGGAGACAAGGACAAGAAAATCAGTAGGATATTTTATTTTCCCACACAAGACTTCAACATCTCTAATAATCCCAACTGGTGATATAGTGTCTCTATTAGCAAGCTTAATTGTAATATCAATTTCCTCTAACTCAGCTGGTGCAATATCATTCGTAATCTCTTTATATAAGGAAAAGGGAATCGCACTCACACTAGCACCCATATCACATAAGCCATGATAACAATGATGTCCTATTTTGACAGAAATGACATGCATGCCAACAATGGGTCTTTGTTTATCTTTAGCATCAGGTTTAGCAATTCTAGCGGCCTCATCACCAAATTAAATAGCATGCCCATCAATATTATCAACCAAGAGATCCTTAACCATAGCAATACTAGGTTCAACTTCAATTTTCTCAGGGGGTGTAGGTGTTCTAGCACAGCTCTTACGAACCACAGTTGAAGCTTTAACATGTTACTTTATTCTAATAGGGAAAGGTGGTCTTTCAATGTAAGCAGTGGGAACAACATGGTCAACATTATAAGTAATAGTTATCTCTTCAAATTTAAAAGGTTCAACTACTTTCACTTCAATGGGAGGATGATATTTAAACCACTTCTCCTTAGGGAGGTCAACATGAGAAGCAAAAGATTCACAAAAAGAAGCTACTATCTCAGAGTCAAGTCAATATTTAGTGCTAAATTCACGAAAAGCATCGGTGTCTACGAAAGATTTAACACAAACAAACTTATGGTTCATACCTGACTCCTTAGCTTCGTCAAGTTCCCAATCTTCAGAGTTGCGTTTATTCTTTCAAATAAATCCCATTTTAAATCAATATCTTTCTTCATATAGGAACCAACATAACAAGAAGTATCGAGCATGGACTAATCATTACAAGAAAGCGAGCATTAAAATTCTGAATAATAATTTCTCTTGACAGATCATGATTAGGACATGAATATAACATTCACTTAAGCCTCCCCCAAGCTTGAGTGATTATTTCTCCTTCACGGGGCCAAAAATTATAAATATAATTCTGATCACATTGAACTAGATGCATTGGGTAGAACTTCTGCTGAAATTCCATTTTCAATCGGTTGTAGCTCCATGATCCAATATCATCACATAGCCTATACCATGTCAATGCCTTCTCCTTCAAAAATAAAGGAAATACCTTCTTAACACGATCCTTGGGCAGACCTGCAAGCTTAAATAATCCATGAACTTCATCCACATAGATTAGACGTAAATCAGGATGTAGTGTTCCATCTCTTGCATAAG
The DNA here is from genome assembly GCA_022496015.1 of Hordeum marinum. Classification (NCBI taxonomy): domain Eukaryota; kingdom Viridiplantae; phylum Streptophyta; class Magnoliopsida; order Poales; family Poaceae; genus Hordeum; species Hordeum marinum. Next base: position 454,871,853 of record CM039678.1, read on the forward strand.
GATTAGCCAGTAGTTTCTCTATCATACCCAAAGGAATTTCATAATAAATATTTTCAGTAGGTTCAGTAGGTTGAGGGACATCTCTTTGTGTTTCTGGTCGAGGTGAAGATACCTCGAACAAGCCCCTTAAAGGATTACTTTCCATAGTAACAAGTAAGAGTAAATTTCATCGCACTATATAATTTTTTCCTTACCAGATTCCACTTACCAAAGGCGCTTCACTCCCCGGAAATGGCGCTAGAAAAGAGTCTTGATGAACCACAAGTATAGGGGATCTACCGTAGGCCCTTCGATAAGTAAGAGTGTCGAACCCAATGAGGAGCAGAAGGAAATGACGAGCGGTTTCCAGTATGGTATTCTCTGGAAGCAATGAAATTATCTGTAACAAATAGTTTTGTGATGAGATAATTTGTAACCAGTAACAAGTCACAAGTGTAGCAAAGGTGGAGCAAGGTAGCCAATCCTTTTTGTAGAAAAGGACGGGCCTGAACAAATTCGTATATAAAGCAAAGCGCTCCCGAGGACACATGGGAATTTCTGTCAAGCTAGTTTTCATCATGCTCATTTGATTCGCGTTCGTTACTTTGATAATTTGATATGTGGGTGGACAGGTGCTTGGGTGCTGCCCTTACTTGGAAAAACCTCCCACTTATGATTAACCCCTATCGCAAGCATCCACAACTACGAAAGAAGAATTAAGGTAAACCTAAACATAGTATGAAACATATGGATCCAAATCAGCCCCTTACAAAGCAACACATAAACCAGGGTTTAAGCTTCTGTCACTCTAGCAACCCATCATCCACTTATTACTTCCCAATGCCTTCCCCTAGGCCCAAATAATGGTGAAGTGTTATGTAGCATGGGAAACAAAAAAATTCCTATGCACACGCAGATCTATCCATGGTGATGAGCATCTATGAGAGGGAGAGTGGATCTACGTACCCTTGTAGATCGCTAAGCGGGAAGCGTTAAGAAACGCGGTTGGTGTTGTCGAACGTCTTTGCAATCCAAATCACCGAGCATCCCGTGATCCAATCATGATCCGTCCCGCGATCCAATCACAATCCGTCCTGCGAACTTGATCACGATCCGTCCCACGAACTTGATCACGGTCATTCCGATCTAGTGCCAAACGAACGACACCTCCACGTTCAGCACACGTACGGCTTGATGACGATCTCCGCCGTCTTGATCTATCAATAAGGAGCGGACAGGAAGAAGAGTTCTCCGGCAGCGTGACGGCGCTCCGGCGATGGTGGTGGAGCTATTCCAGTAGGGCTTCGCCTAAGCACTGCAGAAATCCAATCTAGAGGAGAAACTATGCACTAGAGTAACGGGCAACACGTGGCTAAAAATTCTGTGCAAAAACCCTAAAACCCACCAGTATACATAGGAGGAAGGGAGGAGAGGCTTGGCGCAAGGGCCAAGCCTCCTTTGGTTTGGCCGAAGTGGGGAGGAGAGGAGGACTCCTCCAATCCTAGTAGGACTAGGATTCCTCCTTTTTGGCCTTTTTTCCACCTTTTTCCCTTTGGGCTTTTCTTCCCAGTCGCATGGGCCTTGTGTGGGACTTCCACCAGACCAGAAAAGGCTGGTAATTATTCTCCCACATCCCATGAAGCCTCTTGGGTCGAAATACCCCTCCCGGTGGTCTCCCGGTACACTACCGGCACTCTCGGTACATTACCGATTAGCCCGAATCTTTTTCGGCAACCAAAACAGGACTTCCTATATATCAATCTTTACCTCCGGACCATTCCGGAGCTCCTCATGACGTCCGGGATCTCATCCGGGACTCTGAACAACCTTTGATCACCACCATACATAACTATATACTACAGAAACGTCACCGAACCTTAAGTGTGCAGACCCTGCGGGTTCGAGAACTATGTAGACATGACCGAGACACCTCTACGGTCAATAAACAATAGCGGGACCTGGATGCCCATATTGGTTCCTACATATTCTACGAAGATATTTATTGGTCGAACCTCTATGTCAAGGATTCAGTTAATCCCATATGATATTCCCTTTGTTCTTTGATATGTTACTTGCCCGAGATTCGGTCGTCGGTATCTCCATACCTAGTTCAACCTCATTACCGGCAAGTCTCTTTACTCGTTCCATAATAAAAGATCCCATGACTAACACTTAGTCACATTGCTTGCATGGCTTATTGTGATGTTGTATTACCGAGTGGTCCCTGAGATACCTCTCCGTCACACGGAGTAACAAATCCCAGTCTTGATCCATGCCAACTCAATAGACACCCTCGGAGACACCTGTAGAGCACCTTTATAGTCACCCAGTTACGTTGCAACGTTTGATAAACACAAGGCACTCCTCCGATGTCCGTGAGTTGCATGTTCTCATGGTCATAGGAACATATACTTGACATGCAGAAAACAGTAGCAATAAACTGACACGATCATATGCTACGTTTGTAGTTTGGGTCTTGTCCATCACATCATTCTACTAATGATGTGATCCCGTTATCAAATGACATCACATGTCAATGGCTAGGAAACCTTGACCATCTTTGATTAACAAGCTAGTTCACTAGAGGCATATTAGGGACCAAGTGTTGTCTATTTACCCACACATGTAATGTGTTTCCAATCAATACAATTATATCATGGATAATAAACGATTATCATGAACAATGAAATATAATAATAAACTCTTTATTTATTGCCTCTAGGGCATATTTCCAACAGTCTCCCACTTGCACTAGAGTCAATAATCTAGTTCACATCACTATGTGATTTACATTGTAATGAATCGAACACCCATGGAGTTCTAGTGTTGATCATGTTTAGCCCTTGGAAGAGGTTTAGTCAACGGGTCTGCAACATTCAGAGCTGTGTGCACTTTCCAAATATTTATGTCCTTCTCCTCGATGTAATTGCGGATGGAGTTGAAGCGTCACTTTATGTGTCTGGTCCTCTTGTGAAACCTTGGTTACTTGGCCAGAGCAATGGCACCAGTGTTGTCAGAGAACAGGTTCATTGGATTCAGTGCATTGGGCACTACTCCAAGATCTGTCATGAACTGCTTCATCCAGACACCTTCCTTTGCTGCCTCTGAGGCTGCGATGTACTCCGCTTCGCATGTAGAATCGGCTACCATGCTTTGCTTGGAACTTCACCAGCTTACCGCTTCCCCGTTGAGAATAAATACATATCCGGTTTGCGACTTAGAGTCATACGGATGAGTGTCAAAGCTTGCATCGACATAACCCTTTATGAGGAGCTCTTCATCACCTCCATAAACGATAAACATATCCTTAGTCCTGTTTAGGTACTTAAGGACATTCTTGACCGCTGCCCAATGTTCCATTCCAGGATCACTTAGAAACCTTCTGGCCATACTTATGGCAGGGCTGCATCGGGTCTTGTGCACAGCATTGCATACATGATAGAGCCTATGGTTGAAGCATAGGGGATGACATTCATCTTTTCTCTATCTTCTGCAGTCACTGAGCATTGAGTCTTACTCAACTTCACACCTTGTAACACAGGCAAGAACCCCTTCTTGGACTAATCCATTCTGAACTTCTTTAAAAATTAATCAAGGTATGTGCTCTGTGAAAGTGCTATTAAGCGTCTCGATCTATCTTTATAGATCTTAATGCCTAATATGAAAGCAGCTTCTCCTAGGTCCTTCATTGGAAAAATCTTGTTCAAATATTCCTTCACGCTTTCTAGCATTTCTATATTGTTTCCAATCAGCAATATGTCATCCACACATAATACTAGAAACGCTATAGAGCTCCCACTCACTTTCTTGTAAATACAAGCTTCTCCATAAACTTGTATAAACTCAAACGCTTTGATCACCTCATCAAAGCGCTTATTCCAACTCCGAGATGCTTGCACCAGCCCATAAATGGATCGCTGGAGTTTGCAAACTTTGTCAGCATTCTCTGGATCGACAAAACCTTCTGGTTGCATCATATCAAACTCTTCCTCAAGGAAACCATTAAGGAACGCCGTTTTGACATCCATCTGCCAAATTTCATAATCAAAATAAGCAGCTATTACCAACATGATTCTGACAGACTTAAGCATCGCTACGGGTGAGAATGTCTCATCGTAGTCAACTCCTTGAACTTGTGAAAAACCCTTTGCCACAAGTCGAGCTTTATAGACGGTGACATTACCGTCCGCGTCTGTCTTCTTCTTAAAGATCCATTTATTCCGAATGGCCTTTCGCCCTTCAGGTGATACTTCCAAAGTCCATACTTTGTTTTCATACATGGATCCCATCTCGGATTTCATGGTCTCTAACCATTTCTCGGAATCTGAGCCCATCACTACTCCTCCATAGCTCGTAGGTTCATTGTAGTCCAACAACATGACATCCGTCCAACAACATGACATCCAAGACAGGGTTGTCGTACCACTCAGGAGTAGTACGCACCCTTGTCGACCTACGAGGTTCAATAGTAGCTTGATCTGAAGCTTCATGATCATTATCATTAACTTCCTCTTCTACCGTCGTAGGTTCCAGAGAAACATCTTTCTACGCTGTGCTACTTTCTGGTTGAAGTAAAGGTTCAATAACCTCATCAAGCTCTATTTTCCTCCCACTCAATTCTTTCGAGAGAAACTCTTTCTCAAGAAATGTTCCATTCTTAGTGACAAACACTTTGCCTTCGGATCTGAGATAGAAGGTATACCCGACTGTCTCTTTCGGGTATCCTATAAAGACGCATTTCTCCGCTTTGGGTTCCAACTTTTCAGTCTGAAGCTTTTTGACATAAGCATCACATCCCCAAACTTTAAAAAGCGACAACTTTGGCCTCTTGCCAAACCACAGTTCATATGGCGTCGTCTCAACGGATTTCGATGGTGTCCTATTTAAAGTGAATGCAGCTGTCTCTAATGCATAACCCCAAAATGATACTGGCAAATCAGCAAGAGACGTCATAGAACGCACCATATCTAATAGGGTTCGATTACGATGTTCGGACACACCATTACGCTGTGGTGTTCCCGGCGGTGTCAACTGTGAAACAATTCCACACTGTCTTAAGTGACTGCCAAACTCATAACTCAGATATTCACCTCCTCGATCACATCGCAGGAATGTAATCTTCTTGTTATGATGATTCTCAACTTCACTCTGAAATTGCTTAAACTTTTCAAACGTTTCAGACTTGTGTTTCATTAAGTAAATATACCCATATCTACTTAAGTCATCAGTGAAGGTGAGAAAATAACGATATCCACCACGCGCTGTAACATTCATTGGACCGCACACATCAGTATGTATGATTTCCAATAAGTCACTCGCCTGTTCCATTGTTCCAGAGAATGGCGTTTTAGTCATCTTGCCCATGAGGAATGGTTCACATGTGTCAAGTGATTCAAAATCAAGTGACTCCAAAAGTTCATCAGCATGGAGCTTCCTCATGCGCTTTACACCAATATGACCTAAACGATAGTGCCACAAGAAAGTGGTGCTATCATTATCAACTCTACATCTTTTGGCATCAATGTTATGAACATGTGTGTCATTACTATCAAGATTCAATATGAATAAACCCCTCACATCGGGTGCATGACCATAAAAGATATTACTCATATAAATAGAACAACCTTTATTCTCTGATTTAGATGAGTAACCGTCTCGCAATAAACAAAACAAGATCCAGATATAATGTTCATGCTTAACGCAGGCACTAAATAACAATTATTCAGGTTCATCACTAATCCCGATGGTAACTGAAGAGAGAGCGTGCCGACAGCGATCACATCAACCTTGGAACCATTTCCCATGTGCATCCTCACTTCATCCTTTGCCAGCCTTCGTCTATTCCGTAGGTCCTGCTTTGAGTTGCAAATATGAGCAACCGAACCGGTATCAAATACCCAGGCACTACAACGAGAGCTAGTAAGGTACACATCAATAACATGTATATCATATATACCTTGTTTGTCGTTGGCCGCCATCTTGTCAGCCAGGTACTTGGGGCAGTTCCGCTTTCAGTGACCACTTCCCTTGCAATGAAAGCACTCAGTTTCTGGCTTAGGTCCACGCTTAGGCTTCTTTACAGGAGTAGCAACTGCTTTGCCATCCTTCTTGGTTTTGCCCTTCTTGCCTTTTCCATTGCCATTTTTCTTGAAACTAGTGGTTTTATTGACCATCAACACTTGATGTTCTTTCTAGATTTCAGACTCAGAGACTTTTAGCATCGCAAATAGCTCGGCGACTGACTTGTTCATCCCGTGCATGTTATAGTTCATCACAAAGCTCTTGTAACTAGGTGGCAGTGATTGAAGAACTCTGTCAGTGATCGCCTCTGGCGGAAGGGCAATTCCCAACTCCTCTAGACGAGTTGAATACCCAGACATTCTGAGTATATGTTCATTGATAGACCCGTTCTCCTCCATCTTGCAAGCATAGAACTTATCGGAGGTTCATACCTCTCGATCCAGGCATTCTTCTGAAAGATAAACTTCAACTCTTGGAACATCTCATATGCTCCATGACGTTCAAAATGTCTTTGAAGTCCCGGTTCTAAGCCATACAATATTGCACACTGAACTATTGAGCAATCTCCAGTACGTGCCTCCCAAGCATTCTTAACGTCTTCGAAGGTCATGTCTTCTGGTTTGTCACCAAGCGGTGCATCAAGGACATATGATTTCTAGGAAGCCGTGAGGATAATCCTCAGATTACAGGCCCAGTTAACAAAGTTACTTCCATCATCTTTTAACTTAGCTTTCTCTAGGAACACATTAAAATTCAGGGGTGCTACTGCGCGAGCCATTGATCTACAACATAAATATGCAAAGGTTACTTAGACTATTGTTCAAGATAATGAGTTTAGTTAATCATATTACAAAAGCTCCCACTCAAATTGACATCCCTTAGGTCATCTGAGTGTCACATGATCCAAATTCACCAACTCAAGTCCGATCATCACGTTAGTTGAGGTGGCTTCAATAGTGAACATCATTATGTTGATCATATCTACTATATGACTCATGTTCGACCTTTCAGTCTCTTGTGTTCTGAGGCCATGTCTGTACATGCTAGGCTCGTCAAGTTTAACCCGAGTGTTCTGCACGTGCAACACTGGCTTGCACCCGTTGTATGTGAACGTAGAGTCTATCACACCCGATCATCACGTGGTGTCTCGACACGACGAACTTTCGCAACGGTGCACACTCGGGGAGAACACAATTCATCCTGAAATTTAAGTGAGGGATCACCTTACAATGCTACCGTCGTACTAAGCAAAACAAGGTGCATAAAAAGATTAACATCAGATACAAATCATAAGTGACATGATATGGCCATGAACTTGTGCTTTTGATTTCCATCTAGAAAGCACCGACATGATCTCCATCGTCACCGGCAAGACACCATGATCTCCATCATCTTGATCTCCATCAACGTGTCACCATCGGGGTTGTCTTGCCCAACATGCTTCTACTACTATTGCTACCGTTTAGTGATAAAGTAAAGCATTACATAGCGCTTAATGATTGACACGCAGGTCATACAATAATTAAACACAACCCTATGGCTCCTGCCGGTTGCCGTACTCATCGACATGCAAGTCATGATAATCTATTCATCACATGATCATCTCATACATCGCATATATCACATCATGTAATTGCCCATATCACATCAAAACATACCCTACAAAAACAAGTTAGACGTCCTCTAATTGTTGTTGCATGTTTTATATGAGTGCTACAGGTATCTAGCAAGAACAATTCTCATCTACGCAAAAACCACAACGGTGATACAGTAGTTGCTTTTCAACCTTCTCAAGGACCGCCTTTGTCGAATCCGATCCAACTAAAGTGAGAGAAACTGGCACCCGCAAGCCATCTATGCAACAAGTTGAAGTTCAGGGAACCGCTCTCTCGTAAGCGTACAACTAATGTTGGTCCGGGCCGCTTCATCTCACAATACCGCTGAACCAAAACACAACCAAGGGAGGAAGCAATCTAAGCATCAACGCCCACAAACTCTTTGTGTTATACTCGAGATCTCATCTACACATAGACCTAGCTCATGATGCCACTCTTGGGGAACGTTGCATGGGAAACAAAAAAATTCCTACGCACACGCAGATCTATCCATGGTGATGAGCACCTACGAGAGGGAGAGTGGATCTACGTACCCTTGTAGATCGCTAAGCGGGAAGCGTTAAGAAACGCGGTTGGTGTAGTCGAACGTCTTTGCGATCCAAATCGCCGAGCATCTCGCAATCCAATCACGATATGTCCTGTGATCTAATCACGATTTGTCCCGCGAACTTGATCATGATCCATCCCGCGAACTTGATCACGGTCCTTCCGATCTAGCGCCGAACGAACGACACCTCCGTGTTCAGCACACGTACGGCTTGATGACAATCTCTGCCGTCTTGATCCAGCAAGAGGGAGTGGAGAGGAAGAAGAGTTCTCCGGAAGCATGACGGCGCTCCGGCGATGGTGGTGGAGCTATTCCAGCAGGGCTTCGCCTAAGCACTGCAGAAATCCGATCTAGAGGAGAAACTATGCACTAGAGAAACGGGCAGCACGTGGCTAAAAATGCTATGCAAAAACCCTAAAACCCACCAGTATATATAGGAGGAAGGGAGGAGAGGCTTGGTGCAAGGTCCAAGCCTCCTTTGGTTCGGCCGAAGTGGGGAGGAGATGAGGACTCCTCCTCCAATCCTAGTAGGACTAGGATTCCTCCTTTTTGGCCTTTTTCCACCTTTTTTCCTTTGGGGTTTTCTTCCCATCGACATGGGCCTTGTGTGGGACTTCCACCAGGCCACAAAAGGTTGGTAATTATTCTCCCACATCCCATGAAGCCTCTTGGGTCGAAATACCCCTCCCGGTGGTCTCCGGTACACTACCGGCACTCCCGGTACATTACCGATTAGCCCGAAACTTTTTCGGCGACGAAAACAGGACTTCCTATATATCAATATTTACCTCCGGACCATTCCAGAGCTCCTTGTGACGTCCGGGATCCCATCCGGGACTCCGAACAACCTTCGGTCACCACCATACATAACTCTATACTACCGAAACGTCACCGAACCTTAAGTGTGCAGACCCCACGGGTTCGAGAACTATGTAGACATGACCGAGGCACCTCTACGGTCAATAACCAATAGCGGGACCTAGATGCCCATATTGATTCCTACATATTCTATGAAGATCTTTATCGGTCGAACCTCTATGTCAAGGATTCAGTTAATCCCGTATGATGTTCCCTTTGTTCTTCAGTATGTTACTTGCCCGAGAATCGATCGTCGGTATCTCCATACCTAGTTCAACCTCGTTACCGGCAAGTCTCTTTACTCGTTCCGTAATACAAGATCCTGTGACTAACTCTTAGTCACATTGATTGCAAGGCTTATTGTGATGTTGTATTACGGAGTGGGACCTGAGATACCTCTCCGTCACACGGAGTAACAAATCCCAGTCTTGATCCATGCCAACTCAACAGACACCCTCGGAGATCAAGGAAAAAAATAGCACGCTATACAAAATAGCGGCACTCCTGAAAATATGCTATTTGCGTGTTATAGCATGCTATAGCGTGCTATTAGCGAGACTTTTTACATATATCAATTTAGCGAGATGATTTTCAATATGATATCGCGTGCTATTAGCGGTGCTATAGCGTGCTATTTTTTTCACTGTCGAAGATACCTGTAGAGCACCTTTATAGTCACCTAGTTACGTTGCGACGTTTGATACACACAAGGCACTCCTCCGATGTCCGTGAGTTGCATGATCTCATGGTCATAGGAACATATACTTGACATGTAGAAAACAGTAGCAATAAACTGACACCATCATATGCTACGTTTATAGTTTGGGTCTTGTCCATCACATCATTCTACTAATGATGTGATCCCGTTATCAAATGACATCACATGTCAATGGCTAGTAAACCTTGACCATATTTGATTAACGAGCAAGTTCACTAGAGGCATACTAGGGACCAAGTGTTGTCTATTTATCCACACATGTAATGTGTTTCCAATCAATACAATTATAGCATGGATAATAAACGATTATCATGAACAAGGAAATATAATAATAAACTCTTTATTTATTGCCTCTAGGGCATATTTTCAATAGACGTTCACATAACATCACTAGAGGAGAGACAACATACATCTCATCAAAATATAGAACGAATATCAAATTCACATGATTACTTACAACAAGACTTATCCGATGTCCTTGGGAACAAACGTAACTACTCACAAAACATGTTCATGCTCATAATCATAGGAGTATTAATTATCATAAAGGATCCGAACATATGATCTTCCACCAACTAAACCAACTAGCATCAACTACAAGGAGTAATCAACACTACTAGGAACCCACAGGTACCAATCTGAGGTTTGAGACAAAGATCAGATACAAGAGATGAACTAGGGTTTGGAGAGGCGATGGTGATGGTGAATATGTTTATGGAGATTGACCCCCTCTCGATGAGAGGATCATGGGTGATGACGATGGGTTCGATTTCCCCCTCCGGGACGGAAGTCTCCCCGGCAGAATAGCCCTGCCGGAGCTCTAGATTAGTTCTGCCCAAGTTCCGCCTCGAGAAGGCGGCGCTTCATCCCGAAAGCTCTCTCCTGATTTTTTCCAGGTCAAAACCCAACATATAGGAGAACATGGGCGTCGGGGGCCAGCCAGGTGGGCCACAAGCCTGCTAGGTGCGGCCAGGGGGGTGGCCGCGCCTGGCAGGCTTGTCACCTCCTGGTGGCCCCCCTCTGTTATCTATTTCGCCCAGTATTTTTTATATATTCCAAAATAATTGTACTTAAATTTTCAGGACTTTTGGAGTTGTGCAGAATAGGTATCTCAGATATGCTCCTTTCCAAGTCCAGAATTCCAGCTGCCGGCATTCTCCCTCTTCATGGAAACGTTGTAAAACAAGAGAGAAAAGGCATAAGGATTGTACTGTAATGTATAATAACACCCCATAATGCAATAAATATCAATATAAAAGGATGATGCAAAATGGACGTATCATCGGGCGCTCCATTGCTTCATCAAACCAGCATTGGCCGCTTCAGAAATTCCGACCTGCGTCGGCATTGCCGCGTCGTTGCTTTTTCAAGCCTACGTCCACCACGCCGTCCTGCTTCGACACGTTGGCTGGCATGGGGGCTCTAGCGTCACCTTACCAACATGCTCCGTCACCTCGGCTATACCGGGGACTTCGACATCTCCTCATCAACCTGTTTTGGGGACTTCGGCGTCACCGGCCGACCAACTTCGTCATCTTAGCTGGATTGGGGGATTCGCCTCGCCACATCGACTGTGCTGCATCACTATTTCAATAATCCGAGCTCTTCGTTCGGTCACCTCAGGATGGGCTTGGCGGCTGGGAGCTCGGCCCAGGCCATCAACACCGAGCACATTAACCAGCTAAGTCGCTTTCATGCTCAACTTTTTCCAGATTTTATTTCTATGTGTATCAACCAAGCATTATATTCGTGTTAAACAAAAAAGTTGTTTTTTAAAAACTTATCTTGTTAAAAGCGTTGTTTGTTGAAAATGCTTTCTTTACCCATGTTAACTAGGGGATCTTAAATTTATATCAGCCGTTTTCTACTACTCCTTTTTTCGATACGGGTGTTTGGTCAATAGTCGGCTAGCCTGGTTTCTCTCTAAACCCGCTCGAGTTTAGGTCACTAAACTGGCTTGATAATCACTCCGCCTTCGGGATAGGAGGTTGAAGTTGAAGGCTAACCCGCTTGAAGTCTAGAGATCAAATGTATCATGTTAAAGCACGACTAGATCACATATTAATTTTAAGACCAATTTTCGGATTGGCACCAAGAAATTTGATTTAGCTCGGACGTAAAGTTTTTTTTAAAGTTCTATGGTTTTCCAAGCTTATGAACCTTTAACCTATTTTTATGTTTTTCTTTCAGGAGGTAGGACATCCTCTTGTTCGAGGTGTTCTGTGTGATGGTTCTTCTCAGAAAATATTTTCCGACCCATAGTTCGGCATATTCCCAGCCAAGCTACAGCTCGGTGTTGTCAAAACAAACTCAATGGATGAACTAGTTCCCGAGGAGATACAACCTTAGGGTCGGCCATGTTTCCCAACCCAAGTCTCGGGGGCTACTACATTCATTGATTCAATACAGTAAATTTGAAAGTGCAATACAGTTTCCGAGGAGATTATGATCCTCAGGTTGGTCGGCCGCACCCAACCGGAGTCTTGGGGGCTACTTCACATCGCATTTTAATTCCTAAAATATGATGTCGAGTAAGGAATTGATCCTGAGGCCTATTTTGCGAATTGACCTGAGTCTGAGGGGCTATTGGGTTTAGTTGTTTTATTTTATTCTTCAGGTGAATCTCGGGTTTTAGACCGACACGCACCTTGAGGGCTACTAGAAATACATGTCGACAGAGAATAAATTGCACCAATCAAAAATATCAACAAAAAATCAGACCACCGTCGGGGTGGTGCACCACCTCGGAAGCAGTCCAGCATAAACTTGGGTGCAAGTGGCTGGCTCCATAGAGGGCATTTCTGGCACTAAGCTCGGCTGAATTCCTTTAATTTTTTAAATACCGAGGTAATCTATGACACCTCGGACGCTGATCATCATTGGAGCTCAGATATAGTCCAGTGTTGGAGCTCTGATGCAAGAGGACACCGCCACATGGGAAACACTTCAAACTCGAATTGTCGCGTAAATATAATGAGGCATTAATAAAGGATGATAACTTAAAGGGGCTCCTCGGATGCCCGACTTATGAACTCTCTGGACTCACCTCGACGATCTTCAAGGTCAGTGATGGGAAGATTTATTGAACCAATTTTCAAGACTGAAAGCCGAAGACGAAGAACTGTTCGGAACAACCGAGGAATGTCCCTAACTTGAAGATCGGTTCAGGGGGGCTAATGAGGGAGTCTGAGACTAAGGGGTCCTCGGGCCGCCAGCCTATCTCTACGGGCCGAATTCATGGGCCACTTCGGGCAGCCAATGACATATACAAGGAAGATTCCACGGGACTTGGTGATCAAGACAAGGACTCCTCTCCACCGATGTAGCCGACTAGGACTCTTGTTATTCTAGGCCTCCGGTGTGTTATATAAGGTGAGGCCAGGCTAGACATTAGACACATCATCGTAGATTCACAATCATAACTCTTAGGGTTTAGACCACAACATACGATTTCGAGGTAGACCAACTCTGTACTCGATACACCATCATCAATACAAACAAAGTAGGACGTAGGGTATTACCTCCATCAAGAGGGACCGAACCTAGGTAAACATCGTCTCCCTTGTCTCTTGTTACCCATCGATCAAGGACCCACAGTTCAGGAACCCCTACCCGAGATCTATCGGTTTTGACATCAACACTCTGCGACGTTGATGCGTGAGCGGCTCCCTTCGAGCCACACCAATGCACCCAGGGAGGAGAGGGTGACGGCGTTGTCCTCCATGGACGGGGTGAAGGAGATGACCACATGGCCCTACTCTAGGCGCAACGATGGGTCCCCAACGCGCGATATCGTGGCTGGCGGCGAGGCTTAGGACGAAGAAGATGCCCGGATGACGCCGGGGGGGCTTGGCGATGTGGGTGATGAGCCACAAGTGTAGGGTGTCAATCGTAGTCCTTTCGATAAGTAAGAGTGTCGAACCCAACGAGGAGTAGAAGGTAATGATAAGCGATTTTCAGCAAGGTAGTTTCCGCAAGCACTAAAATTGTAGGTAATAAATAATTTGATAGCAAGATAATTGGTAACGAACAAGTAACAGTAATGGTAAATAAAATGCAGCAAGGTAGCCCGATCCTTTTGTGGCAAAGGACAGGCCAAAACGGTCTCTTATAATAATCAAAGTGTTCTTGAGGGTACATGGGAATTTCATCTAGTCACTTTCATCATATTGGTTTGATTCGTATTCGCTACTTGGATAATTTGATGTGTGGGTGGACCGGTGCTTGGGTGTTGTTCTTACTTGAACAAACCTCCCACTTATGATTAACCCCCTCACAATCATCCGCAACTATGAGAAAAGTATTAAGATAACATCTAAACATAGCATTAAACATGTGGATCCAAATCAGCCCCTTACGAAGTATCGTGTAAACTAGGGCTTAAGCTTCTGTCACTCTAGCAACCCATCATCTAATAACTACTCCAAAATTCATTCCCTTACACCCAATGATTGTGAAGTGTCATGTAGTCGACGTTCATATGACATCACTAAGGAAATCACAACAAACATATCATCAAAATATCGAATACAGATCAAATTCACATGATTACTTGCAACATGACCTCCCGTGATCTCAAGAACAAAGTTAAATACTTAGAAATAATATGCATGCTCAAGATCAGAGGGGTATTGAATAGCATAATGGATCTGAACATATAATCATCCATCAAATAAACCATATAGTAATCAACTACACAAGGTAATCAACACTACTAATCACCCATGTGTACCAATCTAAGGTTCCGGTACAAAGATTGAACACAAGAGATGAACCAGGGTTTGAGAGGAGATGGTGTTGTTGAAGATGTTGATGAAGAATAGCGTCCCAAAGATGAGAGGGTTGTTGGTGATGACTATGGCTTCGATTTCCCCCTCTGAGAGGGATGTTCCCCCGGCGGAATCGTTCCGCCGGAGGGCAAAAGTGCTCCTGCCCAAGTGTCGCCTCGAGACGGCAGTGTTCCGTCCTGAAAGTCCTCTCCTAATTTTTCTAGGTCAAAACACTTTATATACAAGAAGATGGACTCCGGAGGTGGGCCGTGCTGGGCACAACCCGCCAGGCGCGCTTGGGGGGCCTAGCGTGCCCTGGTGTCTTGTGCTCACCAGGGTTGGCCCCTCTGGTAGTTATTTGCTACAATATTCATTATATATTCCATCAAAAACTCCTAAAGTTTCAACTCATTTGAAGATGTGCAGAATAGGTATCTCTGGTATGTTTTTTTAGGTCCAGAATTACAGTTGTCGGTATTCTCCCTCTTAGTGCAAACCTTGCAAATTATGAGAGAAAGGGCATTAGAATTACCCCATAGAGCATTATTATCATAAAAATATTGTAAATAATAGTAGGAAATCATGATGTAAAATGGACGTATCAGTGGGCGACGCAACTGGTGAGGTGAGCCATTGCGGGAGTTCAAGGGCGAGGAGACGAGCTAGGTTTTCAGTAACGGGCGTGGTGACCACTTTGCTTGCACGCCGGACACCTAAACGGATTTCGGCAGTCGATCTTGTAGTGGCGACATCCAAGCGATAGTGGCAGGTGCGGAAGTGCTGCTAGACGAAACTTCTCCCTGTTGGAGGAGAATATGAAGCAGAGGCCCTTCTCTGCCTTGAATGCTGGTAGCTGGGCAGCACTCGCCACCTGTATAATGCCTTGTCGAGATGCCAACCATCCTCAGAGAAGGCGTCGGAAGATGCGGTATGCTCAGGGCTCTAGCGACGCCAGGTACACACCGCATGCCCTCGGGTCTTGAAGGCGCCTGTAGGAGTAGTCTTGAGGCATGGCTGGTACACGCCTTGAATGGGGAAAGGTGGAGTTGAATCCAGCACTACCGCATTCAAGGCAAAGCAAACCGAGCACGAGTCAGCGACAGAGGAATCTAAGGTAGCAAGCAGCCGCGGCGACGAATCCAATAGTGGCGAATCTAGATCTAATAGGCACTCGTCCAGCAGGGACGAACGCGGGTCGGCAGGAGCGCCTCCAGGCACGAGGAGAAGCCCAACGGGAGGAGCGGAGAGGACAGGGTTTGTCTTGGGGACTGGTTTGAAGCGCGGCTTCAGCAGCAGCGATGGCTGTAGGGGCCGGAGTAGCGCGTAGCAGGAGCGTGGCGTTGGCATCGCGAGCTCCTGTTTCTTTCAAAAAACAATATCCTTTATAGGGAATTCTATTAAATGAATCTTTGCATCGAGGCCATATAACTCATACTGAGTATAAACCCCACCTCACAACAAGATGCACACAACTTAACTAGTTCAAAGAAAAGAAGAAATATAATAAACATGGCTTGGTTTGACATAAAAAAGGACCACCTACTATGCTGGAGGCAAGATTTGTAGACTAAACCGCCATCGATACACATAAACATCGTCTTGGTTCCGGTAGTTTGCTCCAACTGTATTACACACGACTGTAAGTAGTCCACTGTCCTTCGACCACTGATGACTAGACCATGCATGGAGTCATTGCTTAGATCAATGTGTATACCCTACAAAAGAGAAGAAGTCTTTTTCTATTCAAAAACATCATTATTACTGGATATTCGAAGAGTCTAATATAAGGTCAGTCCCCCTCACTACCATATGAAAATAAATATTTTTATTAATACCCTGGAAATTAGTTGCCAAATATATTTTTTGAGGGAAAAGAGAGAGCTTTACATCATTTATACTACATGTCACACTGCCCATCATAAAAAAACTGCCATTTGTTCTAGCATAAGCAGCAAGTTTATGAGCAGCCATATTGCTCTCTCTTTCAATCTTTGATACTCTCCAGGAAGGAAAGTTCTTCAGCAAGTCTAAGGAATCGTTGTAAGTAGCCCACCATCTTGGTCGGGTCATAGAGTTTGCGTTGAGTGCCTCAGCAATAGCCGCGCAGTCTGTCTGGAACATCGTCGGACTGGTATATACCTTTTCCAAAGTTTGCATACCTAAGAGCATCGTCTTCCCTTCGGCCTCTTCAGCATCACTGCACTCAGGACGGGTCCATCCTGCAGTAAACAAAACCTTGTCATCGCTGTTTCTTGCAATGACTCCAACCGTTGCCAAACCCAACTCAACAATAAAAGAAGCATCAGAATTTACCTTCACAGAGCCAACAAGGGGCCTAGTCCAGCTTTTGTAAGCATGGACACCCGGTTCAGGTTTCGCTATACTAGTTATAGCCACGGGACTTTTAACCTTCAGGTCATCCACAATGGTAATGCCGCCATTGAGACAGTCCCAGTAATTTGATATGAATATGACCGATTCAGCAATGGAGGCTTTACCTTTATGATGCACGATGTCTTCGCGTAAATACCAGGATCTCCATAACATTAACAAGATCTTATCTCTGGAGATGTTGTCACATTGACTAAGCAATATCAGCAGCCAATCAGGTCCGGATCGAGTGAAACAATCCTCTTTCGGCAGAGTCCAGACCTCCCTCATGGCTTCTCTGAGAGCTCTAGATTTAGTACATTGCACAACAACATGGTGTGCACCCTCAGGCTCCGTGACACAAATATTGCAAATACTATCATTTTCCGAAGTCCTCTTCAATTTGTTTTCTTTTGTTGGTAGAGAATCAGTAGCGGCTCTCCAACAAAAATTCTGACTTTGTGGGGGATATGTGCTTTCCATATGAGGTTCCAAAGAGACTCTCTTCCCTTGCCATGGCTATGTGATGTTTCTTCCCAGCCTGCACCATTTTTCAGGTTCAGCCCCAATTTGTAAGTGCTTCTTACCGTAAAGCATCCATTCTTCTCATGATTCGAAGCCAGCAAATCATCAATGAGCCTTGAAGGTATTCTAATTTTGCAAATCTCAAGAGCATCAAAATCATGGAACAAACTATGAACAAAGGCCTATTCCACTCATTTGTGTTTGGTAAGATCAATTGGTTCACCCAACGAATTCTACTTATGTTCTTAAGGGACAGGACCGACATCCCTTCTTCACGAGGTATCCAATTATCTCTAAGAATCTGGATACTTTTCCCATTTCCCACTCTCCATAGCATGCCCTTTTTTAACAACTCAAGTCCATGTTCAATCCCACGCCAAACGGGTGATGCATGCAATGGTAAGACCGTGTCTAGAAGATTACCCTTCGGGTAATATTAGACTTCAGAACTTTTGCACACATATTGTCCGTCTTTTGAATAAGTCTCCATGCTTTCTTCGCTAACAAAGCTGTCACATTGTGAGATGGATATAACTAGAGGTCACTCAAACTATGTCCCAAACAGCTCGAGCAAACTTGCACCAAAAAGATATATTTGAGAGCCTCGTCACACAAGGTTGTCCCTTGTCAAAATGACCATTCTAATGCATATATTAGATTAAGTTTGGATTTTTTTTGACCCTAATACCAGTGCACCCTCTATGTAGAGCATTCAGTTTGCTTCAAGATTTGTGCTATCGTTATATGGAAGTTTCTCTTTTTTGTTTCGAGAACATTTGAGCTTGAAACTTTGCGGAGCAACTATACAGAAGTGTCACTCATTGTATAAAATATTTCCGATTTGTTGATGAAACATAAATTTGTCAATTTTTAAATTCAAATGATTTCTATCATTTCTAAAATCAAAAATGCAAAAACTTTCTGCACATGATTGTACTTGTGTGTTGTTGATATGCTAAGTTTCGAGTTAAAATGTTCTTTCATTTTGGAGAAACACAAACGAGAATTTTTCATGTATGAACTTTGATACAAGAATAGACGATGAGGATAGAGAGTACACTGGTGGCGGAGTACAAACAAGCTTTCTCTAGAGAAAATATATTACTTCTTGTACATTTAGGCGTTTTCAAGTCTTTGAAACACATGTCGTGCACTATTATGACTTCCTTTCGTGAAGATATTCCACTTAATAAATATGGTCAAACACACTATTTAACAATTTGTCACCAACGCTGTTTCAAAATTGGTCTCTGCTAAGGTCACACATGATGATAAAATGGCATATTTTAACAATTAATCCTCATAGACACAAGTATAAACAAGTCCAATTTACCCCGCAAGTCTAATAAGGTTGGATACCCGAACTTGTTAATTACCTCTTTGTCCTTGGCTAGCTCACAGCAGATGTATTCTCATGTCAGAAGTAGTCTTATTTTTATTTTAGTTTTAGTTGGAACATGTAGACTTATTTAATTGGACAAAAAAGTCGCACCAAATGCACATTGCGAAAACAACCATGATAAGTGCAAGTCCAACCGACATCTGAATTTACTCCTCAGATCCTCATATAGAGTTCATGAGTGGCATTAAGATACGCCTGAACATTTGCATAGAAGGGCTAAGGCATAAGAGCGCGAAGTTGTGTAGGACGTGCTACATGGAGCCCGTTATTTTCAAAAAATCTATAGTGATATTTCTAAGTTTCAAAAAACTACAACAAAAATGATCCTGTGGGAACTTATACTTATTCGCGACTGATCTGTAAATATTTGTTCAAAAATATTATGATTTGCAAGCTACAAAAAAATCCCAGCCCAACAACAGAAAAAAACTTTGCCCATTTTCATTCAACTTTTTTCTTTATTTTCTATGCCTCATATGAAAGTATATTGTTATGGATTTCTTTCAAACGTGTTATACATGCATTTCTGCATGCACAAATGTTTTCAAAAAATATTTGCAGTGGAAAATGGCATTTTTAAAACGGCCTCCATGTAGCCCTTCTTACATGGTCATTTTCGTGAGGCATTATTACTTATAGCATCACAATATTGGACATGTGTTGGGGTGATCTTACCTGCCCCCGGATCTGCCCATGCTGATAATTTGTTGGGAGTTGCATTAGAGTGTGCATCTATGGATGCATCTTAATTTAATTCGCATATGTAAATCGAGTGGGTCGTGTGCACTAGTGTGTTTTTTGGCAAAACTGTGTGCACTAGCTGACGCAGAGTTTCTTTCAAAAAAAAAAAAAAAGAGCTGACGGCGAGTTGTCCACAACCTCCGTTTTCCAGAGAGAGAGAGGTTGGCAGATCGGCAGCAGGGTATAACTGTGTGCACTGTGAAGGCAGGGTATTACTGCTACGTACTCGACGAGAGCTTTGCTTGCGAGCGACAGCAATGGCAGGCATGCAGGATATGCGTAGCTAGCGCCCAACCGATCGACAGGTACTGAAAGGTGTAATGGAACGAAGGCAGATCATGAACAGTAGTGAGCTTAAATGCGGCCGCAACACTGTACTGTAGGCTGTAGGAGGTATAATTACATATGCTCCTCTCGATCCTGTTCCGCCACCTCCCCCAAGCTATAGCATTCATGGGCTCGATCGGTCGATCGGGACTGTTCTGTTTGCCCCCTACCTCATGTCGTGCGCGTGTGTTCAGTGTTCATGCATGCCTTCCGTGCGTCTCTCTCTCTCTCTCTCTCTCACTCATGAGAATCTGATAGGTGGGTGCTTGGAATCCAGAGTTAAGCCAGTACGTGTATCTGTCGATCTGTCAGTACGACGATGGGGTATATGCAAGTCGTGCTTTTAATTTTTTTCTCGGATGCAAAATGGATGCTTTATTTGTCTTTGCTCCTACAAAACCACCATGTATACTGCATATTGGTCCGATAAGATTTACTTGATATATTACATGTATACAGTGTGTGACCCCTCAACACTGACAAACAACGACAACAACAATGACAGAGTCTTTCAGTTCCCAGTAAGTTAAGGTAAGCTAGAGTTTAAACCTAGAAGGTACTGAAATAAGTCGTGATCGATTCTGGTACGTGGATAGGTAAATTCCATGCATTTTGTTCACGGCTAAATCTTTGATCATATTTTAGTCCTTCATATCTCTCTTTACAAACTTCTCTCATGTCAAGTTGGTCTATCCCTATCTCTCTTGACGTCTATTCAGCCAGACATCATCAGATGGCTCACATCTTCATCGGTATCAGCATCCTTCTGCAATATTGATCTCAAATGTTTAAGGGTGTTCTTCTGAGGCATCACCTTCTCATCAAGGCTCACTTCCGTCTCCTCCTCGTGCCTAGTAATACTGAAACCGCATCTCATGTATTTAGTTACGGTTCTATTAAAAACCTTTCAATTTTTAAGGTTGCAGAAAGGACAGAGGCGGGGCTGGAGGCGCGCGGGTGGCTCAAGAGCATCCCTTCAGTGGGAGCTCGGGGACGCGCAGATAGCTCGGGGGCTACCGGAGGCGAATGGAGATGTTTGACTCGATGGCGGACGTGTCTGGAGGGTGGTGGTAGCGAGGGAAGCCCTTCTATCTGGATCTAATAAGGATCCAGATCGAGGGAGGAGGCTAGGGTTTTGGGATTGGGGTTATGGAACCCTAATTTGGAGAGGAGGGGCTAGCAAAAATGGTAAGGGAGTTATATATATAGCAAGGGGTGGGAAGGCTAATTGGGTTGTGTTGAAATGGAACATTGGGCCATTAAGATAAGAAGGAAAGCCCATCTCAATTTTATTTAGCAAAGCCCTTTAATATTTAAATGGTTAATATGCACCTAATATTCAACCATTCGAGCATCAAACAAACTCCGATTCAAACAAAGTTTGACATGTGGCCTCAATATACTGTAACATAACACCATGCAAGCCTCTGACTGTTTTGAGAAAATTTAATTCCCGTTTAGAGAATAGTTTTAAAAGGTTGTGAACTGGCCATGTGCAAATGTCTGTTTGGTCTCCGAGTAGAAGGCCAAAGGAACATGTGTACTATTCACCTTTTAAGAGAACAACAGAATAAATAAGGATTTGGCTTTAATAAAAAAACACCCGAATAATCCGGTATGAAGGCCGATGCATTGCGAATCATGTCATGATAATGCCATAAAACAAAATAATAATCAATTTTCTAATTTGAGGCAAACCCTAGCTTAGTTGTTACATACCCATGGCAAACATGTTGTATTATTCCACAACATTTTTTATTGAACTTAATGTTGCAAAACTTCAAAAATCATGGAAAAATTTATTGACAATTATATTTTTAACCATGAAAAAATATTTTGTTCACTTTTTATATAGCTCATTTGTATTTTTGCTTATCTTTTGTTCACTTTCTATAAAATAAAGTATCATGGCATTTCTTGCTTGCATATAAGAAAAAAAAGTGAATTTTCTATTTGTGACATGGAAAATTTATAAAAAATTGTTGTTTCAAACATGGTATTTTTATAATTTTTCACAATGTACACATGCATTTTATTTAACTTTTCACATGGTAATTTTTATATATTCATGAAAAATCTCTAGACATTTCCCTCTTTACAATGAACAATGTACGTAATTAGCCATCATTTCCATAGCATAAAATGGCTAACTTTTTTCATGTGTCCATTACAAATTACAAAAGGTTGCCATGTTATATAAGATACTACTTCCATTACCTCATGCAATACCACTTCATATGTTTTATGTCTAACTTTGACTACTAATTTTACCAACTAAAAGTGAGTTATATGCCATAAAATTTATTTCATTGGATGCACACATAAAAGAACTTTCTGATGATATATTTTTTACGACATTTAGTTCATATTTTGTTGAGCAAATTTGTATGACAAAGTTTGACATGAAAAAAAATTCACTAAATTAGGGCATCGTTGTTTGTTGTAGGTAGCATGTCCTTTTTATTAATTAGACCATGGAAAAAATATTAATTAGACCATGCTAGTTTATTTACCTTTAGCATGGCAAAATTATTCTTTAGGCGATGGTAATTTTTATTAATAATATCATGGAAACTGTTTAATATTTTTTCCAAAAAATATATAGAAAATTTATGAGAATTTGTAATGGTCACACGACAATGTTATGAATTACAACTGTGGCATGTGTCTATGGCAAATTAATAAATCTGTCATCCTTTTTCAAACAATAAATCCCCAAACTTTGCCATACCTTTTTCAAAAGAACAAAAAATCTGTTCCCCCATTACAAAAATCAAGAGTTGAATTATTTTTGAAAGAACAATATTCCTAATTTTTCCATGTGCTATTTTATTACAGTTGCCATGACAATTTTACTAATTAGATCATGATTCTTTGTTATTTAGACCCTGGTAATTTTATTGTTTCTACCGTCGAAATTTTATTGTTTAGACCATGGCAATTATTGGACTATGGTAGTTTCAATTTAGATACAAATTATATTCTTTAGATCATGATAATTTTACTAATTAGATCATGGCAAATTTTCTTGTCTTATTTTTGTATACATATAGTAATTGTGGTCATGTCGTAGTTTACCGTTTTATAGAAGGACGGATCATGGCATCTTTTAGGGGTTAGGTATAGTACACTTAAAGACAATATGTTCTAGTTTTATTGACTAGAAATGATAACTTTGTTTTGGCGTGTGGGTGTACATATAAATTTGACGTTCAACTTTACCATGTTACCATAGACCATGTTTTATTGCGCAATACGATGGCAATTTCCAGTGAATGTTTTTTTCTGTACCATACCATTGCAATTTATTTATATAAAACACGGAAAATGTATTTTTTTTCTATATTCTGGTGTCACAAATTATCTATTTCTTTGTTTATGGCAATTTTTGCGCAAGTGAATTGTGATTGGGCAGTAGGCTAGCAAAAGACCATGTATGCAGTGGGTTCAGGGTTTTTTTGTACCGAAAAAAAAAAGGGATGTTTGTTCTAGCGAACAAACGGAACCGTTCGATGGATTGCTGCTTCCTAGTCGAACTAATCATTCGTTGCAGGCATCCGCATATCTGACGATTGTTGGATATTAGGGTCCTGAAAAAAAGTTATCACGATCCTAGTATACCATATTCGCTCACCAAGTCCTCTAAGCCATGCGAGCTAAATATAATTAATCATTTTCTTAAGAAACAAAAAATTCTATACACAATTAATGGCAGGTCCCTTTCCTTGAGGAATACAGCGTTGGATTTGTGCGACACTGCAGCTGGTGCAGCAGCAATATTTCTGGAACAGCCTTTGCCTACATTACGCCACCACCAGAGTTCAAGTACTATCAAGCATGCATTGCTAACTTTGTTGCTTTTCTCTTTTCGAATACGGAGTATATCATTACGGCTGTTCCTAACGGACATCCAGTTACTTGGTGACTGTCACCCAGTAACCACTTTCGAACTTCAATATTTATCACATATGATAAGATAGAAGAAATATCCATCCCATGAATATTCTGCATTTTAACTTTCTGAATTAGTATCTTTAATTTTCCTTGTTCTTTTTATAAATGAAGACATCACGGTGTGAGGCCTGGTGTCATATGTGGGGTGTGAAAATTGTGGAAATTTTCACACGCGCACAACAAAAAGACCTCTGATATAGCCGAAATCAGAGCTCAAAAAGATCAATACTTTTCAGCTATTAGCTCGATGGTGACCAATAACCCCATAGGCCATAGCAGGGAATGGCTTCTCGCATCTGTCGTACGTGTCATGATCATCATAATTCAGTACCATTGTCTCTGTAATCACAGCTGCCTGATGCCATCGCTACAGCGAACAACCACACCACATATTATGACACTCCCCATTGCATATGTTACATGATTACACATATGATGGATCACATGCATGCATGGGTATGTACGGTGCAATGAATAAATAGTTTTCATTCTAGTTAATGGAGATGAAGCAAGCAACCCAAGCGCCACACATACACAACGCTAATTTGTGATCCGACAGTGACCACCAAAGCAAAATGTGCATATCGGTGATTACCAAGAGAGTCTGGATATAGATGCTTTAGGACATTTTCAATGCTGACCCTTAAATTCTATCCCGCATCCGTTTATAGACAAGAGGAAACCAATCCGTAAACACGGGTGCGGGAGCCAGCCGTCCAACGCTACTTGCATGCATTTCAAACAAAATTTAAACAAACCAAATGTAATCCATGCAAACTGTCTGATTTTTATATAAATCGAAGCACATTCATTACAATGCAAACATTTTGCATTAAAAAAGAAGAGCGGATGGACCTAACCTGTCCTAGGTGACGTCTGTCATCCACTTTCTTTCTATTCTGCATTGGCGACCAAGTCCTCCATCTGCGGTCTTCATGAGCGTTGGCGGGGGTTTAAGACCCGTGAAGGGCAGGTGCGGTCTCCGTCAAGGAAGATTAGGACATGGGAGACAGACCGGCCCACTTGGGACATAGTGTCATGCCGCCTTCCATGTCCTACTCATCCTTGGAGGAGTCTGCGACCTGTCCGTCGTCGGTGCCGGTGGATGTGAGGTCGATGATGGACGTGGACGTTACGTCACTGTCCACCTGCCACATGCGTCCCCAAAGTTGGATGACGGCGCTCTCGTCCTCCTTCGGTTGCGTTGCCAGCGTGTGTATTGTTGCGTCCGGCTGCATCACCTCTGCATTGCGAGTGGCGCGTAGAGGACACACAGTCTCATAGAGCGCCCGCTGCTCTGCAACAGATTTTGGGTTCACCGCATTCATGGCAGCCACGACCTCTCCCCTTCCGCGCTCGCAGTAGATTTATCCCTCCGTCGGGCTGTGATGCTCGAGGAGGAACAAGTTGTAATGGTGCTCCTCCTGCGCATGCTGGAACACCGACATAGGAGCCGACGCAAGTTGTTCCTCCTCTGCCATGGTGTCGTCAAAGTGCGATTGTGCCTGCTCCATGATCAAGCCAAGAAGCACATGCACAAGGTTCGAGATAGTGTCGTCGTCCAATCCAGTCTCCATTATAGGGTTGAGGGAGTCCGGGACTAAGAGGTCCTCGGGCCGTCGACTCATCTCTCATGGGCCCGCTTGGTGGGCAGCTCTATGGCTATTGCGGGAAGGCCGGACTGAGAGGCGACCCTGTGTTCAAGAAGGAAAGCTCCGAAGACTTGGCGTGTCTTCCAAGTCTTGAAGATAAGATCGACGTATCTATCCCGAGTTTGAAGCTGGTCATGTGTAACCCTAGATACCCCTGGTGTATATATATAAACTAGGGGGTTTCATTCATAGAGGCAAGTTGACCCATCTAGGGTTTTAGCTCATTGGATCTCGAGGTAGATCAACTCTGTAATCCTCATTCACAACAATACAGTCAAGTAGGACGTAGGGTTTTACCTCCTCAAGAGGGCCCGAACCTGGGTAAACATCGTCTCCTTCATCCCCTGTTACCCATCGATCCTAGATCCACAGCTCGGGACCCCCTTCCCGAGATCCGCCGGTTTTGACACCGACATTGGTGCTTTCATTGAGACCTTCGCTGTGAGATTGCTGGAGGGTCAATGGCTCGCCTAATCATCAGTGATCAAGTCTACAACGGGGACACCTACGTCTCTGGGCAGATTTTCACGTTCAGCGGCATTATGGTGCATGCGGAACCGACTGGCCATCATGGCCAGATCGGAAGCTTCACCCCCAGTCAAGAGATCAGGTTTGGGGATCTAGAATTCTCCGCCGACTCCCGGGGCGATCTGTTCCCTACTGGGCTCTCGGTCTCGTCCGACGAGCTCGGAAGTCCCAAAGCTTTAACTTCGGGTCCCCTGCTCGGCCCCGCACTCGGGTCCATCTCCGCCAAAGACCCGACCTTATGCTCGGATCCGGTTATAGTGCCCGAGCACTAGGGTTCGGATCTTGCCGAATATACACCCTGCATGGGTACTCCGGAGGTCAGCTCCGAAAGCCCTCGCAAGATTGATCTGGTCAGCCTCTCGCTATTAAACGAGGCGCTTGACCGAATCCAGTCAATGAAAATCGTGGACGACCTAACCTCGACCTATGTTCAGATTGGTCTGAAGGCGGGTCACGAGGAATTTCACGACCCACCCACCACCCACTTGGTAGCCACTGTCGAAGACTTAACCGATATGTTGGACTACTCCTCCGATGGGGCAGAGGATGTGGTTGAAGAGATCGGCGCCCCGACCCCTGTCAATACTGGTTAGTGGAAAACCACCTCCACCTACGAAGTCTATATGGTGGACACCCCCGATGACAAGGACGACCACACCCCTAAGAAGAACGGCGACAAATCCGGTGAGGAGCTGTCAAAACGCCTGAAATAGTGCAAGCGATCCCAGGCGAATAACGGAAGGGGAGCCATCATAGGCATCGGGGAAAATGACACATCGGAAGACCTCGACGAACTCAAAGCCACCAAGCAACCACAGGAGGACCCGAAGAAGCCCGTGGATCAGCGTGACCCCGAGGACCCCAACGATTCCGAGGACAACAACTACCTCCCCCCCTAGTTGATGAGGAGGACAACATCGAAGACGAAGACTTCACCGTTCCCGAAGACCCACGAGATCAGAAATGGTTCAGGCGCCAGCTCATAGCCACCGCCCAAAGCCTAAAAGAAAAGAAACAGTAGCTCAGAGCTGAACAGGATACCCTCAACTATAGATGAACACAAGTTCTGGCAGCCGAAGAAGGGTACGACACTGAGCGGCCGGATCAAAACAAAATTTACCCATGCTCGCGTGTCCTGTCACAATTCTATGATGAGGCCTTTGAGCCCGTATGTCCCAGGCATACACAGTATGACCAACTGGACTGCCCCCTCGAGGACGGGATAGACCGGCTATAGAGGCCGAGTACATACCTGTGTTACCCCGCAAGAGAGGAAAGGAACTAGTGTAGTCTAAGGATTGACATGACTTACGACAGGACCTAGACTACAGAGTTGGTCACAGTAGATCCATCTACGGATCTACAAGGTACTCCCTCGCTAGGCGGTATGAACACCAACCTTGGCTTAGCTGCAGCAATAGAGATCGGGAGCCATTTTGGGCCCAAACAACAGCCGATTTTTGGCATAACGTAGCCCGGGTCAGAGGGGTTGCTCACCCACTGTGCTTCACAAATGAGGTTATGCAGTGTCAATTCCCCGACGGGTTTAAACTCGTAAATATAGAACAATATGATGGAACAATAGACCCCGCTGTGTGGATTGAAGACTTCGTTCTCCACAGTCATATGGCCAGGGGAGATGATCGCCATGCCATCAAGTACTTACCGCTAAAGCTTAAAGGACAAACTCGGCACTGGTTAAACAGTCTCCTCGAAAACTCGATTGGGAGCTGGGAAGAGCTCGAGGATGCCTTCCGATCTAATTTCTAGAGCACTTATGTCCGGCCCCCGGACTTCTCAGACTTGAGCAACGTCATCCAAAAAGATGGTGAATCAGCCAGGCAATTTTGGAATCGGTCCTGACTAAGAAGAACCAGATCGTTGATTGTCCGAACGTCTAGGCAATAGCCTCTTTCAGACATAACATCTAGGAAGAATGGCTAGCTCGTTAGCTCGGCCAAGAGAGGCTGAGAACAATGTCCGCCCTTACTTTACTCATGACCCGCTTTTGCGTGAGCGAGGCAATTGGCTAGCTCATCGCGGCCACAACCCCGAAGACCCTGGCACTTCCGAAGTTCGGGATGGAAATGGGAAACCACAACGCAACAAGAACAAATGCCGCCACAAAAACGTGACTCTGAGGACACGGTCGTAAATGCCGATTTCCGCAGCTCAAAATCCTGACAACGAAAGAAACCCTCTAAAGGAAATAGAGATGGACCTACCGCACTGGACAAAATCATGAAAAAGGCCCTGCCAGATCCACGGCACCCAAGACAAGCCCACCACCCACAACAACCGTAACTATTGGGTTTTTAGGCAAGCAGGCAAACTTGCAACCGAGGAGCAAGGCAAGGGCCCACGCAGCAAGGATGATGAAGAGCCTCACATTCCGAACAATGGAGGACATAAGCAATTCCCTCCTGAGGTAAAAATTGTGAACATGATATACGTCACACATATACCAAAAAAGAAGAGGAAGCGCGCCCTTCGGGAGGTCTACGCCGTAGAGCCCATAGCCCCAAAATTCAACCAAGGGTCGGCTTGCCCAATCACCTTCGACCGTAGGGATGATCCGACCAGTATCCTTCATGGAGGTTCGACGACCCTTGTCTTAGACCCCATCATCGATGGGTACCACCTCACTAGAGTCCTCATGGAAGGCGGAAGTATCCTTAACTTGATTTACTCAGACACGGTGAAAAAGCTGGGCATAGACCCGTCAAGGATCAAACTCAACAACAGTACCTTTAAAGGAGTAATCCCAGGTGTCGAGGCCTGCTGCTCCGGCATGATAACTTTGGAAGCAGTGTTCGGCTCGCAAGATAACTTCTGCGGCAAAGACTTAATCTTCGACATTGTCCCTTTTCGCAACGGCTATCACGCACTGCTCGGCTGTATAGTGTTCTCTCGCTTTAACGCTTTTCCTCATTACGCATATGTGAAGCTCAAGATGCCCGGCCCCAAGGGGGTCATCACTGTCAACGACAATACAGAGTGCTCCCTCCCAACTGAGGAACACACTACGGCCTTGGCAGCTGAATGCCAAACGACAACGAAACACCGAGGCCCCCAATCAGCCATCAAGGCATGAGAGGCGATCAAGCGAGCTTGAGATCAACCTGATCTCCCGGAGCCATCCCCTGCTCAACACAAATAGGGATATGCTCCCCATAGCACGGCCAGGCTACCCGTAAGGTATGTTCCTAGAAGGCACAATTTTGCGCTCAAAATACCATGGGCAGCTATGGGGACCCACTACCAAAGACCAGTTGTTCAACTCAACCGAACTACAATTAAAATGTGTCTTCGGACAAAAAGCAGGTACCATCAAGGACCTCCCAAGCCTAAAATCTTACCCATATTGCGGCGACAGTAATCACCTTTAAAGGAGCAACCCCCTCGAAACCAAGGGAGCAGATGCGTAGCAGGGAATATGGAGGACATCAAGCCATCCATCAAAGACCCTGTGCAAACCTCTCCTTTGTAAAGTTTTTCTTTAAAGCAAAAATACCTGTAACAATTGCCTTGGCATTATGAATTATAAGAATTCAACACAAATAAAGATTATCCTTCACGGCCCTTTTGCAGTATTTTACGTCACGTAAACTATTTCCCACTCATTGGCATCAAAGGCAAAACTCTTCGGTACATGTTAGATGCAACCGGCTAATAGACCGGGGGCTTAACTATAAATCTCGCCCCAAGCATCACCGCTTCACTATTTTTGTGTGTTCGGCGTCTCGGATATTGCGTTATATGAATCGGTTCCGAATTATGTCTTGGGTCAATGGTTGGGTTGCCCGGCTCCTGTGTTTTCCCTCTTACGTTCCACTAGTTAGGCTAAAAGGGTAAAGGAAGAACCACTGCGATTGTATTTATAGCTCTCCTGGCTAATTACCTCAGTGGAGAAAGCCAAAAACTGACTATCATAATAAGCGAGAACCGGTCTGCGATCCTAGCTTAAGTGTCAAACTAAGAATCGATGGAGGTTATTCCATGTTATACGAGGGGTTTGTACCTTCACAAACCATGTGATAATGGTTTCAAACCTCTGTTAATCCAACTATCACATAGTACTGGGGGCTAGTCACGAGCCCCCACAGTTAAGCTCCTATGGCTAAGTGAAAGCACTAAAGCCACATAGTCTGATTGCCTCATTCCCCTCACACAATACCGCCTTTGGGCACCAATATATCGTCTAAGGGTCACAGCGCGGAGGTCGAAACACCTCTTGTAGTATCTACATGGGGGCTGAAGCCGACGACTGGCAACTTTCAGTTCAAACATCCACACATGAGTCAAAATAATAAAAAGTATGATACATTGGGCACATGCATTGTAAAGTGAAATAGTCATGCAACACATGACAGTGCACTCACTCACAAATTACATCTTTGGAGCATTGGGCCTCTATCGCCCGAGCACCATCCATCACTGCGGGGAATTAATGCTCAGGGTGCCTATGCTCCTTCCCAGGAGGTGGGGGTGCGGTAGCCATCTCAAATGGCTTCACCCTTGGCTAATGCATCATGATCCTTGTAAAGGCCATCTGAGCTCCCTCAATGCATACAAAGCGCTTTAGGACTTCAACCAGGCGCAGTGTCGCATAGCTTCTGCACCAAGCCAAAATAGCTACTCGGCAGTGGATTTGCAGGCCACAGCCGGATGCAGAGGTCCTTCCTAGCTGGCTCTGCCATCCTATGCAAATCCATTAGCTGTTTCATTTGATAGCTGGGGAGGGGACGAGGCTCAGGGGTCTGAAATTGCGCCCAGAACAGTCTCGGTTTAACATCCCCATCTCGAGTCGCAAAGTGCCTAGCCGCGTCCGCTGCACTCCTCGGGGGATCCATAAAGGCGCCTGAGGAATGCCACACCTGTGTGAGCCAAGAAAACCTATTACCATCAAAGGCACATTGCTGTATGCACGACTTACCATCCGTGATCACCCTGACTTGGCGAAGTTCTTCTTCGAAGAACCGCTTATCTACCCGTTCCTCTTTGAGTTCGGAGGACAACAAGGAGAGCTCGGCTGCTTGGTCCTTGGTCTTTTTCTCAAGGGCCTCACACTTAGTGCTTGCATCCTCGAGCTCCTGCTACGCGTCGGCCAAGCTTCATGGTTGTCACTAACGATCTTTATCGACGAAAGTTCGGCAGCCGCTCGTTCGACAACCGTCTTCTGCTTGGTAGCCTCCTGCTTGTCCTTCTTCAACTCAGCCTTGATTTTTTCAACCTCTGCCTCTACGTCTGTAGACATAATGGGAAACTAGATCATAGGAATAAAAGCCCGAAATCCTCAGTAATTGAGGAAAACAAGAGTCCAAGTAGTATAATCCAAAGTTACCTTGCACTTCGTCAAACCGTTTGTTCAGACGGTCAAGCTCCTCATCGGAGCTCTTGAGCCTTCGGTTCAGATCGGCCAGTTCCACAGCATTGGTGTCCACCGCTGAAGACGAGGCCCACAAAACAACTTATGTGAAACATACTCCCGAGCTGTCGGTTTTAGAACCTCCGCTAAAATCGTCTCTGAAATTGATAGATTTTTGGGGCCACGAATTGTTTTCACATTCATTCGTGATTCTAAGTTATTTGACCCCCGGGCAAGTTTTTCAAACTCCTCCATGGCTCGGGGGATACTATACATATAAGGAATGCATAACCTTACAAATAAATTTCTCCTTGTGAGAAGAATATTACATGGCTTACCTTGAAGCCCGTCAGGAGACCGTTGAAGGCCTCCTTTAGTCTGCTATCAAAAAACCGATGCCTTGCAAAACCGCACCCATAAGGGTGCGGTGATCTTCGGCTATGGAGGAGCTAGACAAAGCCTCCTCAATCAAGGCTGGCCACCCGGTTGTGGTCCACTCCATCACGGGCGGCACCAGTGGTGGCACTTCTGCTCTACCTTCTTGGGAAGGCAGGGTTGTTGACGTCAGAGGCATAGATGTCTCCGGAGCCGTCTTCGGAGGGAGCTCGGACGAATCATGCCCTCCTCTTTGCTCATCGGGAGGGTTTAATTTCGACCTACTGGTCTTCAATGGCCGAGGTATGAATCTCGGCCATAACCTCATAGCCCCCAGTGTTCGCCCCGGGAGGGGTCTAGCGGGATAACACCTCCACAACCTCCTCAATGGCCTGAGGAGGAGTGGTGCATGACGCGGTCCCGCTCTTCGCTAGCTCGGTGGGTGAACAATCCCCCTCAAAGACTGGATCGGCTTGGAGATCACATGCTCGACTACAATATTGAGGGGGTTCATCCGGTAAATAACAAAACTCGGTATGAATATACTAGAAGGTGTTCAGACTAAGTACCTCTAGGCTGGGGGCTTGACCCTTGGGTTCCTTTGGGGAACCCTTTCGAAAGCCTCACACTCCTCAACGGAATCCAGGCTATCATCGGGCATGACCACTTCGGTCCTGCAGGGCCTCTTCGGGGCGGGAGGAGGCAGATCCTCCTGAGCGTCGTACGACGCCACCCTCTTCCTTGTTTGGGGGGAGTCAATCTCCCCCCCCCCCCCGCCCTCTATGCGCTCTTCCGCGTGAGCGGAAGAGGCCTAGGTCTCCCCAGACTTAGTATTCGGAGGACCTCTTGGGCGAAGGCCCTCAAGGGTCTCTTTCCTCTTGCCTTTCTTCTTCTTCTCCTTCTTCTCCGACACCGAGTATGGCGACACAACCAACATCGCTGTCAATAGGGTCGACCTGGGCTCTTCGGGTAGGGCGGCCGGACCACTAATCCTCACGGCCTTGTCCAGCCAGCTCTGTGAAGACAAGGAAGAAGGAGTTAAGTTCCTTAGTGAAAGGAAGTGCTCGGGAATAAAAGTAGAAGATTTTCCGTACCATTGTAGGAGGGGTTTCGGCGTCTAGGCCGATGTCTTCCTCCTCAGCCGGCCACTCCTTCTGGGGCTTGAACAACACCTTCCATAACTTCTCGTGGGTTGTGTGATAAAATTGGCTCGGGTGGCAGGGTGGTCGAGCTTGTAGGACCACAATGGAGTGTCCTGGTGCTTACAAGGGAGGAGGCGGCGGTGGAGCATGATCTGGACCACGTTGGCCAGCTCGATTTTTGCCTCTACCATCTGCGAGATGCGCTTCTACGGCGATTTCACCTCCACGACCGATCACCAGTCGAGGCCTTTCTTGACCCACGAGGTTAGCCTTGCGGGGGGGGGGGGGGTCGGATCTGAACTCAGAGCGTGCCGACCAGTTTGCACCTCGTGGTTCAGTGATGTAGAACCATTCTTTCTCCCTTTTATGGGACGCCATAATACCAAGGGCCCTTTACTACCACACAGGCCTTGTCACTTCCCAAAATGATCGTGCCGTTATACGCGCACGGGATTACCCAGATGATTAATCGTATCCCATGAAAGACGGAGCACGATCTTCACACTAGTGAGACGTGCCAATGGAAAAGCATACTCGAACCGCAATCAAGTTTTCATAACTGGCTGAATGGTCATAGCATGTCGCGGCCTTTCATTAAAAAAGGGTTGCCAGACGAGGTACTGTTCACACTCCAGCGTTTAGCCTTCTAGGCTAAGCAACGCATGTTGTTCCGAAAACAGGGTGTCATCAGCAACCAAGCCAAAACCATCCGAAGATAAGGAGGAGGAAAAAAAATCACGTCATGTGTAATCCCAAATACCCCTGGTGTATATATAAACCAGGGGGTCTCATTAGTAGAGGAAAGTTGACTCATCTAGGGTTTAGCTCGGCTCTCGAGGTAGATTAACTCTGTAACCCTCATTCACATCAATACAATCAAGTAGGACGTAGGGTTTTACCTCCTCAAGAAGACCCGAACCTGGTAAACATCGTCTCCTTCGTCCCTTGTTACCCGTCGATTCTACATCCAGAGCTCGGCACCCCCTACCCGACATCCGCTGATTTTGACACCGACAAGGGCCATCATCGCAGACCTCGGGCGAGCTAGGCGGCATGACGTGCTCGATTCGCCATGCGTGGCGGATCTGCTAGACAGATGCAAGGGTGGCCATCTCGTGCTTCTTCTCAAATGACAGGCTCTCCCACAAAGCGCTAGACCTTGCGGTCATGACAGATGTGGTGCAAAGGAGGAGGATATGGAGCGGGTGTGGTGTGGTGTGGAGTTAGCCGGGTGTGGGTGCCTTTAAATAGCAAATTCAGAGGCCACGCATACAAGTTCGTCAATGTGTGATGTCAGAGGTTGTTCCTCGGCCATCGAGTCTGCTTAGTGTCAGCATACGGATGGATGAACATTGAACGGGCATGGTAGATATATGTCCCATCCACCGAGTAAGCGCCTCTCTGGATAGAACAGACGCAAATGTCATGGACGAGGTGCAGGGGGCGCTCTCGACCGGTGCACCGCTTCAATGCTGGAGCGAGTGAGAGTCGCATACACTCTGGGTTGGCGTCAATGTGAAGCATCCGCTCTATAATGGCATGAATGTGGATAGCTCCTAATTGGCGAGAACGCTTACGAGCATGGAAGAAGAGTTTTCCGTGGGACCAAATTAGTCAAGAACGGCATTGGCAATGGTCTGGACACCCGCAAAGCCCCTTAATTTTGTCTTTAATTTGTGAAAAAAGCACATCCGGCCTGGCCTATGGAACAATGCAAGTCCTTATTGGATGACAGAGCATGTCCGGGTCGCATGGTCCATATGATTGTGGCTGGTTTGAGAATCGAGCGCTTACATTCAATCATTCTAGATAACGATTGCATCCCGCATATACGTGGCTAAGATGAGGTCATTGTCTTACTTAGCTAAGGCTGATCCCGGTCTTGGCATTGAAAGATGCACATAACCATAACCACAACCATAAAGAAGATTATTGTGTGACAATGCATGGTTTGAGCGAAAATACGCATGAGCTCCTGGGTACTCCACAATTCTATATGAATATTAAATTGAAAAATACCGGAAAATTTCATTAAAAAAACTGAAATTATGGGATATCAACCATGGGTGCCCATACTACTTTGGTGTTTAGTTTCTTTAAGAAATGACGTACGTGGTATTCGTTGTGAAGAAAAAGTTCTTTAAGAAAAGGCATATGTGGTATCCATTGCGAAAAAAATATAGTGCGACCTACGATCCTCCAAACAGTTTTCTCTATACATAAGATTTTTTTTTACGTTTCACCTGATAATACCGTGGATGTCATTTCGTCACTAAACTTCACACAAGGGTAGATTGAACACCCAAGTTTGATATCCTAAAATTCCAGATTTTCGAATTTCTTGGTGTTTTTGAATTTAATATTCATATAGGAGGGTTGAGCACCGGAGAGCTCCAAATCCTCATCCATAGTTCGGGCCAATGTTTCATATCATGACTACAAAGCTGTCATGTAGATCAAACCCAATAACTAATCGACTTTTCGGTTCTTTTCTATAGTGTTGCTCGATCCCCATTCATCAATACAAGGGCGTATACGTCGATAGTTTGAAGGTGCACCGGCACATCTAATCATTTTTGGCCTATCAAGCAAGCAAGCAAGCTAGGCAATGCAGTGAATTGACAGGGAGATCCGAAGCATACGGGAACGGGGAGAGATGGACACATGCCCTATTTGGATCCATGGGTTAGAGTTTGAACTGGTTAGATTGTAGAGAACTAAGCCTAAAAGATCCAAACAGGAGGGTTAGAGTTGGTTAGATGCATCTAACCCACCCAAAAGAACTAACCCGGTGGAGAGGTGCTTATTTGGGTTAGACTCAGTGGGGCCCACAACTTTTTTATTCCTAGCCACAAACGGATCCTGCCCATGACTCCTCGCTCGATCCCGCTCGTCTCTCTCCTGACTCCCTTGCCTCCTCTCGCTCCTGTAGCCGCCGCCCCCATCCCCCCCGCTGCCGCCCCATCCCGCCCGCCGCCGCCAGCCCACATCCCGCCGGTCGCCGCCGCCCCCCGCCCCCATCTGCCACAGCCCTCCCCGCCGGCCGCCCCAGCTGTCCCTGGCGAACCGCCTCCTCACCCCCCGTCCCTCCTGGCGCCGCCCTCATCCCGTCGCTCCTCCGCCTCACCCCGTCGGCTGCCGCCCCCTGCTCCACTCTCATCGCCCGTGCGCCCATCTTGTCCCATCCAGCTGCTCCACTCCTGTCCGACCCATCCCTCAGGCCGTCGCCCCACTCTGTCAACCGCCGCCCCTCCACAGCATCCCGCCAGCCAGCTGCACCTCTCGGTCCCATCGTTCCATCTGCCACCCGCCGCTTCGTTCGCCGGCTAAAGCCCTCTGGTAATTTTTGTTCGCCTCCATATAGTCCAAGTTGCATATTTTTTGTGGATGGAACAACATAAATTTAGTTGTAATTTGTGAATGAAACTTGCATATAAACTTGCACGTAAATTCTATATATTGTGTATGAAAGTTGTGTATTTTTTGTCTTTCGTAGCGATGGACGGAGACGGCTTTAAGGTGTGGGGTTCGCAGCCGTCGGCAAGCGGCCCAGCTACCCAGGCCGGTCTCGACCTCAACTCTCAAGCTCCGGTGTCGGAGGGGTTCCCGGGGCTTGGGCTGTATGGAGCTTTCCTCCGGAGTGACAGCGGCGAGCTCCTCTCTGGGCACGGCAGCGGCTCTGGGCTCCCTCCATATCACTCACCGCGTGCCGGAGTAGGAGACAGATGGGAGAATCCGTCGCCACCCTTGGGCCGGAAACTGAACTTCGGTGGTTCCTCATCGGTGGCAGCCGGTCACAGAGGAGGAAACAGTGGCGTGTTCCTCGGTGGGTCGTCGACGGGGGTAGGCGGGGGCGGTCGGCAGCGTGCCAACTCGGCGGCCGCGGCACCCGACCGCCTTAACCATCGTACCAGTCGTGGCCGCCAGCGCATGCCGCCTTCGCGGCACCGCGTAGTGCCGTCCGTGGGCATGCATTCGGCTACGGCGTTCCCTTCGACAATGATGATGAAGAATTGGAGGACGATGTCGAAGAGTTAGCAAGCTTCGGAGGTCCCCCGGTGAGCCAAAGGAATCGAGCCCAATGGAATGATGTTAATAGTGCTAGCTTGTTAGAATTGTGCATTGAGCAACGTACAGCAGGAACGTATAATGGTACACTGATGACTGCTGAAGGGTACCAAGCCGTTGTCGATGGCTTACTTGCTAGAAGGGGGTTGGTATACTCACGTTTGTAGGTCAAGAATCAGATAGTTGTACTCAAGAACACCTACTCTTTCTGGTGATACATGCAACTGCATAAGAGTAAACCAGATATAACCATTGATGCTGACTCTAAGTTCTAGAGAACACACACAGAGGTATACATTTCATCAATGCTAGTTTTACTTGAATTCTGAAGTGTGCTCTCATATGTTAACTAGTTTTGCTTTTCCACTTTCATGCAGAAAAAACCATACCTAAGGAAGTTGTAGTGGGGTCCTCCAGCAAATGAGGAGTTGCTTGAACAATTGTTCAGTGGTTACACTATGGACGGAAGCATTGCCTTTGTGCCTGGAGATGATTACGGTCAGAATCAAGGGCAAGATTTAGGGGCATCAGAGGAAGAGGAGTTTCAAGGAACACCTACAAGTGCAAGAAACCAAAAGAGCCAGAGATGCAAGAGGTCATCAAGCACGTCAAGCACTCTGACAAGTCCAATGAAGAAGAGTAAGAGCCCAATGGTTAAGATTGTGAAGGACATAGCTACTACCTTCAAGGAGTCTGTCACAGCCAACACTAATCAAATGCAGAAACGTGCAAATGAGAAGGCTGCATTTTTTGTGAAGAGGTGTCAAGAGCTGGCATTTGAGTGTGGCATTGAGCAAACAGTTGACTCCGTCTATGCTATGTCCAAGATGTTTAAAACGGAGTACCAATGGAAGTTCTTTTGTGGCCTATTAACTCATGAGCTTAGGTTGGGTTACTTCAAGAAATGGTGCAGGGACAACAATTTGGAGTAGTTGTTTTGTGGCCCAATAATTGCTTGGAAATGTGCGAGTTAAAATGTTGAACCCATTGTGTGTTTGTTATGAACCTATTATGTGACCCACTATTATCTGTGTTATGTTATAAACCTATTATGTGTGTTCAACCTATTGTGTGTGTTCAACCTATTATGTTATGTTATGTTATGAACCTATTATGTGCGTACATTATTGTGAGTTTTATGCTATGTGTTGACAATTTGGTACATGTGTTGAAGCAGGAAGAAGATCATGCCGCCATGGTTGAGGAAGAAGAATATGGTGGAGGCAACACAAGTGAGGACGAGATCATATCCATGTGCCGCAACAATTTGGAGCAGTCCGAGAATTTAATCTTGCAATTGGTTCCTATATTGGGTATGTACTCTGATAACTACTTTGTGAAACTACCTAGGAGGGTCAGTGGAGATTCTGGATTGGATTGGGTGAAGGACACACTAGCTCGGGATACCCAATGCTATAACATGTTTAGGGTTGAGAGAGCTTTGTTTAACAGGCTGCATAATACTTTGATGCAACCATATGGCTTGAAGTCAACTACAAAAATGACATCTGTAGAGGCTTTGGCTATGTTTTTATAGATTGTTGGAGCACCACAGTCAGTTAGACAGGCAGAGAATCGTTTTAGGAGGTCTATGAAGACAGTAAGTAGGACATTTAACAGAGTTTTGACATGCCTCCTTAGGTTAGCACATGACATAATTGTATCCAAGGATCCAACATTTTTAGAGGTGCACCCAAACTTAGAAAATCCATCATTCTGGCCACACTTCAATGACTGCGTCGGAGCTATAGATGGGACACATGTGAATGTTGTGGTGGATAAGAGTAAGAGGATTCCATACTTGACCAGGCACAATGAAACCAGTCAGAACGTGCTTGATGTTTGTGATTTCGACATGAGATTTACATTTGTGATGTCAGGATGGCCTGGTTCAGCACATGACATGAGAGTTTTGAAAGATGCCATAACTACGCATCATCACAAATTTCCACATCCACCACCAGGTTTGCTAGTTGAACCGTCTTGCAACATTTTTTTCCTATTACACTTGTTCATCTTAGTATCATTGTGTGCCTTTCACATTCTGTAGGGAAGTATTATGTGGTCGATGTGGGGTACCAAACCGGCCAGGCTACCTTTTACCATACAGATGTACAAGGTACCATGTGCAGCAATGGCAAAATGGCCCGCCGCCGCAAGGTTTCAAAGAAACTTTCAACCATGCACATGCCAAAGTTAGAAATGTCGTTGAGCGATCATTTGGAGTCTTGAAGATGAAATTTAAGATTTTATTGAACATGCCAATATTTCCAGAGGACAAGCAAAGTAGAATTATTGTTGCTTGTATGGCTCTTCATAATTTCATTCGTGAGAGCATAATTGCGGATAGGGAATTTGATGCTTCTGATGCAGATGAAACTTATAACCCAATGCCTAGTTCTTCTGCATCCGCATGGTCAGAAGACGAACCTCTTATTGAAGATGTCAACATAAATGCCTTCCGTGACGAGTTAGCTCATGCTTTGTTTCATGGAGTGTAATATGTTTTAAATTCTGATTAACGACTTGTACGTTTAAGTGGGACATCTCGTTTGTATGGACAAAATAACTTTTATCATATTTTGTATGCTTTATAATAAAGATTGTTCGTTTATGCCGGTTGTGAGCGAGAGAAGGCCACACAAGGACCGGCCACACCAAATCCGACAGGATGTAGAGTCCAAAATAGCCAAATGATTGAAAAAGAACATTTATTGTCAATCTAACCCTATGATCCAAACACCTCTTTGGTTAGAGTTAGTTCAGGGTTAGTTTAAAATTAGAATCTAACTTTAACCTCTAACCGAGTTAGAGTATCCAAACAGGTGGATCTTGATGGCTTCAAGTTGGCGTTGGACAACTACGGGCAAGTGGTCCTCCCAGTCCCATACAAAAAGAATCTTACGACCAACTCCGCTGTTGCAGTGGCCCATGAACAATTGGACACCCATACTTTTCTTCCATCTGCTCCACTGATTAATCAGTAACCCCTCTGTACTGCCCACACACTTTGGACGCAGATACTACAAGCTAGCTAAATTATCCACATTGTTTCTAGATCAGTTGATGCCTTCTCCCCCCTAAGATAATCCAGTGCTTCTTAAAGGCCTTACGCTGTCATTTTCTCCGGCATCGGAGAGTTTTCTCTGTGGTATTGGCAGTGTGGTTTCAGTAATTTGAGCATCCATAAAGTCCAACCTTCCTGAAATAATAGTCTTCAGTTAGTCGTTCGGCCTGCAAATTGGCAGGGAATGAATCAATCACCGTCGTATTCTGAACCGCTGCGTGCCAAGATGAATGTATGCCCGTGCTGTGGTGGTGTCCTGAGTCACATGCATGTCCCCAGAAGTGGATCATCCATCGATCTCCCATGGCCATGGATATACATGGTCAATAATTAAAATCCAGGAAAATGCCATCGTCTGCACTGTCGCTGAGGCTGTTCTCGATCCGAGCCTCGGATATTATATTTTCTCCGCATGCCTCATGATCCCAGAAACGGCTTGCCTATCGAGTTACCTTTTCCAACCGGACCTATCGAGTTACCTACACCTCTAGCTATCTCAGCTAGCCTCCTCCCCACCTCTCTTTCTCCGGTCGCCGTCACGCAGGGCTAGCTCTCTATCACTCATTCGCTTGGACCAGCGTGGCGAAGACCGCCATGGATACGTCCAGGGAGGTCACTGTGAGCGCACAGGGAGGGAGGCTGCCGCCGGGCGCGCGCGTGTCGTCGGCTCGTCGCGGAGCGCATGCATGCTGCACGCAGAGCACTTACTCGACGGATGGAGGACGGACGGCGCGACAGAATGATGCGCTCCGGCCGCCTGCCCCGGATCTCGCCAGGCCGGCACTGTACGTACGTTGCCCGGCCGGCCTCGGTGGCTCGATCGCAGGACATTGTTCTCTGAGCCCATCGCTGCTGCATGCATCCGCTGCGGTGTGCGGGGTCGCCGGCTGGGCTGCGCGCGCGCATGCATCCACCCGCTACGACTGTGGGCGAACAGGGTGTGTGCTTGATTGATTACGTCGTCCCAGCTGGGTCGACGGCGTGAACGCCGCGAGAGGGGGTGTCTAGCCAGCGTGCGAGCTGCCGAGCGATCGCCATGATGGACGGGGAATAGTGCTGGATTAAATTCCTAGTAGCATGCATGCATGTGCATGTGCTTGTAGTACGTAGCATTTACGTGCATGGATCCCATCGATGCATATGTATCCTGCCGCATGCCACTCACAGACACACTGGTCGATCACTGCAAAAGCTGCCAAGTTAAGTTGATGTCTGGGATCGACTAATATAACATGTGTGCCATTTCAGATGTTTTTTTACAAGAGCCATTTCAGATAGTTGTAGCTTTTATTTTTGAGAAAAGATAATTGTAGCTTCGTTTTAAAGAAATGATCACTCGTGGTGCTCACGTGGGCCAGCCCATTAGTGCACACGAAGGGGGTTGCCATGTCGGTCGACGGGTTTTCTTTTTTTGCGTTAGAACCTTCCATTCGTCTTTTTCTTTCTATTTCACACATTTTTCTTATCCGTTTTCTTTGTTTTATACATTTTTATTTTCCCATTTATTTTGTATTG
Organism: Hordeum marinum; assembly: GCA_022496015.1. NCBI lineage: Eukaryota > Viridiplantae > Streptophyta > Magnoliopsida > Poales > Poaceae > Hordeum > Hordeum marinum. Next base: position 454,913,395 of record CM039678.1, read on the forward strand.
TTTCTTCTTCTTACTTTACTTCTCATTAGTTAAACTTTCTAAAAACATTGAACTTTTTAACAATTTATCACCATTCTCTAAATTAGGGAACATTTAATCAAATTCAAGAAAGTTTTATCAAATTAAATAATTTCCTACACAAATATTTTAATTAAAAACATTTTCTGAATCAAGAACATATTTGAATTCATGAACTTTTCTCATGTTCATGAACTATTCTTGAATTATTGAAAAAATTTAATTGGTTTACATTTTTCGAATTAACAAACAAAATTAAATACATGAAAAAAATCATGAATTTTTTTGAAGTTACGGACGTTTTCCATATTCATGAAAATTTAAATTCATCAATAAATTTCGAATTTCAGGACTCTTTCCAAAATTTTCAATATTTTTCTAATTAATAAAAAATAAATCCATAAGGAAACACTTGTGAACAGTTTTCGAATGAACGAATGTTTTGCAAATATATGAGCATATTTTTGACTGATTTTTTTTAGTTTAAGAATTATTTACGAATTTGTCAACATTTTTCTTAGCAAACACTTATAAATCCCTGAGCAATTTTTCAATCTTGTGAACATTTCTTAAATCTCTAATTGTTTTCGAACCTGTGAACACTTTCTGAATGCGTGAACTTTTTCCATTTGCACAACAAAATTTTAAATGTTTGAAAATAAATAACCAGGGAACTTTTTTTATACATTAGAAAGATATCGAAAGGGAAAATCCACAGATCCAACCTACACAACCTAGAAATTGGGTTTTCTTGGTGGGTCCACCTTAGATAGGTGCAGATGTGGGCGATGCCGGGAGCTCCTATTAGACGTGTTTTGCGTCGAACAGCCATGCGACGCACACGGAACCCCGCAACTCGGTCGGCTCAATAGTGGGTGTTGTAGCGCCTGTTTGCTGTATAATAGCGCAGCAAAAATGAAAAAAGAAGCATGCAATACTGGGTTTTCAACTTTGGACCTCCATCTTAATACAAGAGCAGGTAACCAGTGGAGTTAACGAACATTCATGTAAAAAGGGGAGCGTGAAGGTATAAGAACTAATTTCAAACCAGAATCCGGACAGGTTTTTGGATTTTCTCGAACTTTATTTGGAAATTGTGATAATTTATTGAAGAACTCCGATGAGTTTTAAGATTCATAAAAAAACGGGAACATTTTTTGACAGAAATACTTTGAAGTTCCTGAACATTTGTTGAATTTTGAGAACACAAATTTGATAATGGAAACAACTATTCAAAAGTGCAGGCATTTTTTTAAGTTCCAGACATTTTCTAAAAACTCAAACACTTATTGAATTTTGAGAACGAAATTTGATTATTGGAACTCTTTTTGTATTGTTGAATATTTTTCAAAACTCTTGAACATTTTTTGAAAACACAAACAATATATGAATTCGTGAGACAGTTTTTAATATTCTGAGCACTTTTTGATAATGGGAACACTTTATGAATTGTTCAACAATTTTTGAGAAGCAGGAAGTTTTTTTGAAATTCCCGAACATTTTTTGAAAATAAGAACATCATTTGAACAAAGGGACAGTTTTTAATATTCAGAACATTTTTGTAACCATAAACATTTTTCGCATTATGAGATTTTTTTTTAAATGGGAACAACTTTTTAAGTCACACCATATTTTGAATTTTTAGGACAAAAGTTGAAATGGAGATAAAAACTGAAAATCCCAACAAAATTGAAACACGAAAGTTTTTTGAATACGTGACAAATAGTCAAAACAAGAACATTTTTTGAGTTTGTGATCAAGTTTTCAATACAAGAACAAAAACATACCAAACAATTTCCGAAAGACGGGAACATTTCTTGAAATTCCTGAACAAATTTTAAAAAATGAAACAATTTTCGAATTTATGAACTGCTTCTGAAAAAACACGAAGATTTTTTTATAAAATTTCAGACTTTTCTATAAGCACAAACATTTTTAAATTTCCCGAACAATTTTCAAAAGATGAACCCGTTTAATAAATAAAAAGAAACATGAAACACAAAAAAGAATTGAGAAAGAAACTTTTTTGAAACGCATGATTTTTTTTAAACTCCCGAACAAAATTTTGAAACTCCCAAACAAATTTTAATACCTGAACTGTTTTTGGAAATATGAACATTTTTTTAAACTTCCAAACAAATTTGAATACGGAATTGTTTTTCTGAAAATTTGCGAACAATGTTTTAGAATGGGAACAATTTCCGTGAACTGGAATATTTTTTGGAAATGTGAACATTTTTTGAAACTCGCAAAAAATATGAATACCTAAACATTTTTTGGAAATATGAACATTCTTTAATCTCACATATAAACTTTAAAACCCCAACATTTTTTTAGAAAATTGCGAACATTTTTTAAAACACAGGAACATTTAAAAAAAAATAAGTAACAAAATTTAAATGAAAATGAAATCTAAAAAAACAGAAAAAGGACAAAAAAACCAAAAAACGGAACTGCCTGCAGAGGGAGGTCGGCCGGCGCAGTTGATCGCGCGGCTATGCGTTTGCCCGACTATTTGCTAGAAAGCGTGTCAAATAGGGTTTTCCGACGATGCGTGCAGCTTGTGTTGCTATGATAGAGAGAAGTCCGTCGCACTCGGAGGTGCTAAAAATACGAGCAAATTACTACAAGATTAAATCCAAATAAGCAGTAAATAAATCATGACGGTAATATCATATACTACACTAATCATGCAGACTAACATAGTAAACGAGAAGATCGAATCTACGGCAAAAACTAGACACATAAATTCTAGCATGATCTCAAATAGAGAGGACAAGATTGCATAGTGTGCAGTGGGAGTAGAATCGCCAGCGTTGATGTTGTCATTCATGTCGTTCAAGAAGAGGTTGCCAAGGTCGGGGAAGAAGTCGTCGTCGAGGAAGTCGTCGCTACCAGTAGTCGCGCGAGTGCGCTTCCCAAAAAACTGATCAACCCTCTCCCGTATAGGATCATGAGAGGCGGGGTTCCAGAGGCCTGCTATCCCTGCTCGCGGTGCACGCCGGAAGGAGGGATGGAGAAGACTTAGATGGTGACGCAATGATCTGAAACTGTGGGAAACCATATGTTGTGGCGGCGGCTAGGGTTGGCATGGACCGCACATATATATGTGTGGCAGGAGATATGGACTTGACCCACGTCCCAGTCGGTTACAACCCAAGATCCGACGTCTCAGATTATGGTGCATGTGTTACGGACTCTCCGCCTGACCGTAAAAATAAGCGCGTAGGTATGATCTCGGCTCGGGTCAATCCCGTAACTCACAACGCGTCGTGACGAGGCGTGGCGTGGCGACACAAGCAATGAGGAGGAGTGCGCGAGGGCCTCTTCTCTTCTCATTCTCTTACAAGTGCTAGAAGACCTCACTTTATAAAGAGGTGTAGCTCTCTCTCCACTACCGGGGTGGGACTAAACTTTAGTTTCACTCACGGCACACACATAGCCAACTCATATGGGCCATGAGAATTTCAGATTTTCAGATGGGCTTTGGACCAATGGTCCAATAGCACAAATGCAACAACCCCCCACAAAGTCTCATTGGCACATCTCATCTCTTAGTCCCAAAACATTGTTTATATACCGACGCTTAATGGAGACTGTTAATTTGAACTTTCAAAGCACAATATGCTCCCTTGGTGGTTTCGATAATTCATGACAACATACATTGTCTCTTGGACTTATACTTTTATCTAGTTTCTTTTAGATAATAGTCCATGGAGAGTTGGGTTGGCAAAGAGATTGTGAAATACCCCAAGATACAAAGAAATAGGTTGGCAAAGATTCAAGCAAGAGGACTCTACATTTTATATTTTTGAGAAATCACTTTGAGTCCATAGGAAAGCCAATACTATTAAAAGGGGGTAAGGTTTTGTTGGTGAACAAAATGCTCATATGTGCACAAGTGATAGTCACCAAAGACACCCACAAACTCTCCCACTAAAGTCTATCCAAAGCCAAACCCTCAAAATCGGTGCAACCAACATTATACATTCGGTGCCAACGATTCCAAACCCTAGACAGACTCAGCCAAACCCTAGCCACTTCGGTGCAACCGATTCCATATCGGTGCCACCGAGTTCAGGCTACCAACTTTGTGCTACGCAAGTTCACAGTTTCAGTCCCTCCGAGATTGTTGAATCGACGTCATCGAGATTGAGCATTCTGACCGTTGGTCACCTTATCGGTGCAACCGAGATTCCTATATCGGTCTCACCGAGATTCAAAAGTTGCCACCTTTTGGTCACTTCGGTACCACCGAGATTAACACATCGGTGTCACCGAGTCTGACTTATTGTGCATAACGGTTGGATTTTTGGGGATGCCTATATATAACCCTCCACCACCACCAACTCGAAAGAGAAGCATTTAGAACCATTCCATACCTATCCTATTAGTTTTCTGAGAGAGAACCACCTACCCTTGTGTTGAGGTCAAGATCTTCCACTCCAACCAGATGGATCTTGATTTCTAGCCTCCCCAAGTTGCTTTCCACCAATCCCATCTCTTCTACCAAGCCATATCTGTGAGAGAGTGATTGTGTATTGAGGAGTCTATCATCTTGAAGCACAAAATCAAGGAGTTCATCGCATTACCGAGCCTATTACCTTTTTGAGGGTGGTGCCTCCTAGATTGGTTAGGTGTCGCTTGGGAGCTTCCTACTTCGTGTTGTGGAGTGAACCAAGAAGTTTATAAGGGCAAGTAGATCGCTTACTTCGTGAACATCTACCCCGAGTAAGGCTATTCCTCCGTGGACGTAGGTCGTCATGGTATAGTCAATGTTGCTTTTTCGTGGAACCCTCCATGGGTAGATCCCTCCGTGGACTCTCGCGACCGTTACCCTCCGTGGGTTGAAGACTCCATGAACGTGGATGTACGATAGCACCACATATCGGAACCATGGGAAAAATCCTTGCGTCCTCCAATTGTGTTTCATCTCCATATCTCAACTCTTTATTTCATGTGCAATGTCTTTACTTTCCGCTGCTATATTTATTGACATGCATGTGTAGGGCATATAGATGTGCTAAAACTGTTAAAATCTACCAACCAATTAACTTGGGAAAAGGTTAGGTTTTAATTTTCTGCTAGTAGTCTATTCATCCCCGTCTAGACACTCTTCTAGTGATCCCTCAATTGGTATCAGAGCTTTGGTCTCCATTGCTTCAGTTTAATCACCGAGGAGGAAGATGGATGTGTCTAGTGTAGAGAGTTTGTATTGTAGAGTACCCATTCTTGATGGAGAGTACTATAGTCAATGGAAGAATGCCATGATTGATCTATTTGATAAACTCCATTTGAGAAAATATATTGAAAACCCCTATGTGCTCCCTATTGATGAATTGCATCCCACACACGAAGAGGAAATTAACATGCTTGGTAACCTAAGAACTGTCAATCTTATTGTTAGAGGTCTACCAAGATTCGTGCTTTCTCAATTGAAGAACTTTGCATGTGCCTATACCTTGTGGACTGATTTGGAGAAACGATATCCAAATATGTCATTAGGAAATCTTGATGAAATTCTTCAGAAAACTGTTGCTTTTCACAAAATGAAGCCTAGTGATCCAAACTTTGATAAATGCCTATTTGAGCTCCGTGATCTTATGAGTGCTAAAGGAGATGTCACCACTATCAACAACATTATCTTTGAAGCCATTCGCATTCATAAACTTGAACATTGTCATGATCACAATTCTAACGAATCTCTTGTTCTTTATGACGAGGATTTCCCACTTGATGATGACAATGTGGAACATGACTACCTTGGAGAAGATGAGTTGTTTGACATCGAGCATGAAAATATCATGAAGAATCTATGTCTAATGGCAAACTTCAAGGATTATATGTCCGGAGGAAAAGAGTGGATTCTTGACAGTGGATGTATGGATCACATGACTGGTGATAAAGACATGTTCCAAGAGATCACGCCTAATCAAGGTCCTAGAAGGTATGTGACCTTTGGAGACAACTCTAAGGGTAAGCTACTTGGCCTTGGTAAGGTGGCCATATTTCATGATAGCTCAATTCAAACGTGATGCTTGTTGAATCCCTTGGCTACAATCTCCTTTCCGTATCTAGACTAGCAGACTTCGGTTTCAATGTGCTATTTACTAAAGTAGATTGCCAAGTGTTTTGATTTCATAATAATAAAATTGTCTTCACGGGTATTCGTAGAGGTGATCTATACATTGTTGATTTCACTAAAAAGGCCTAACCTCATACTTGTTTAATTGCAAAAACTTCTAAAGGTTGGCTATGGCATAGAAGGCTTGGACATGTAGGCATGCACAATCTAGATAAGCTAATCAAGGGCGATCACATTCTTGGTGTTAAAGATGTTATCTTTGACAAAGATAGACTTTGTAGTGCTTGTCAAGTTGGAAAGCAAGTAGGCGGAAGTCATCCCGTTAAGAATATCATGACTACTAGGAGACCACTCGAGTTACTTCACATGGATGTTTTTGGTCCCAATGCTTACAAGAGTCTCGGTGGAAATTCCTATGGTGTAGTCATAGTTGATGATTTTTCCAGATTTACGTGAGTATTCTTTCTTGATGATAAGTCACAGGTTCAAAAGATCTTCAAGAACTTCGCAAAGCGCAAAATTAGTTTGAAGTGAAGATCAAGAAGGTTCGAAGCAATGACGGATCGGAGTTCAAGAACACCCATGTGGATACCTTTCTTGATGAAGAAGGTGTCTCACATGGGTTCTCGGCTACGTACACGCCTCAATAAAATGGAGTTGTTAAGAGTAAGAACCGAACACTTATTGAGATGGCTAGAATGATGCTTGACGAATACAAGACGCCAAGACACTTTTTGGTAGAAGCCGTGGAAACAACATGTCATGCCACAAACCGACTTTAGTTGCACAAGCTTCTCGGTAAAACGGCATACGAGATACTCACCAGTAACAAACCCCAAGTTGGATACTTTAGGGTATTCGGCTCCAAGTGCTACATTCTTGACAAGCATCGTTGTAATAAATTTGCTCCAAAATCTCATGAAGGATTCTACTTTGTTACGGATCAAATTCTCACACTTACCGTGTCTACAACAACTTCACTCGAAAAGTTGAAGAGATGGTAGATGTGAAGTTTGATGAAACTAATGGTTCGCAAGTGGAACAATTGCCAAATGATGTAGGTGATAAGGACCCTTCGGAAGCTATCCTAGATTTATCCATCGGCAAGATTCATCCCATGAAGGTGAAGGAAAGTACTTCATCAACTCAAGTGGAAGCCCCTACTTCACGACAAGGTGAACCACAACATGACATGGAGGCATCCACAAGCGGTACATGGCAAGATGATGAAGAGGAGGAAGTACATCATGAAGATCCACCACAACCTCCTTCACCGCCACCTCAAGGAGACGATCACGTTGACAACAATGAAGACGAAGGAGATGATGATGAATAAGAAGCTCCACCATCCAACAATTGGAAGCTGACCCGAGTTCGAGCACAAGTGACCAAGAACCATCCCCTAAACCAAATATTTGGTGACATCCAAACCAGGAGAATCACTCGCTCTAAAACTCATCTAGCTAACTTTTGTGAGAATTATTCATTCATATCTAGCATTGAGCCTTTGAAGGTAGAACAAGCCCTTGAAGACGCGGATTGGGTGAATGCTATGCATGAAGAACTTCACATCTTCAAAAGGAATGAAGTGTGGACACTCGTGGAGAAGCCCGGGGATGAGCACAACATCATCAGAACCAAATGGGTGTTTCAGAACAAGCAACATGAAGACGGTCAAGTCATACGCAACAAGGCACGTCTGGTGGCCCAAGGATATACTCAACTCGAAGGTATGGACTACGGTGAGACTTATGCCCCTGTTGCTAGACTAGAAGCTATACGAATTCTTCTTGCCTATGCTAATCACCATGATATCACACTTTATCAAATGGACATTAAAAGTGCCTTTTTAAATGATGAAATTGAAGAAGAGGTTTATGTTAAGCAACCACCTGGTTTTGTGAATCCTAAGAAACCCAATCATGTTTACAAGCTTCGTAAAGCCCTTTATGGTCTTAAGCAAGCCCCTCGTGCTTGGTACAAATGCTTAACGAAGTTTCTCATTGAAAAATGTTTTGAAATTAGAAAAATTGATGCAACCTTGTTAACTAAGAGAGTTAATGGAGAATTATTTGTGTGCCAAATCTATGTGGATGATATGATCTTTGGTTCTACTAACCCTCAATTTAGTTTAAGATTTGGAAGGTTGATGTCCGAGAAGTATGAGATGTCCATGATGTGTGAGCTGAAATTCTTTCTTGGATTGCAAATCAAGCAATCAAGAGAAGGAACTTTCATCTCTCAAACTAAGTATACCAAGGACTTGATCAAGAAGTTCAACATGAAGGAGTGCAAAGGTATGAAAACTCCCATGCCAACTAGTGGACATGTTGATCTTACCAAGGAAGATGAACCGGTAGATCAAAATTTTTATCGATCTATGATTGGTTCATTCCTAATGTGCATCTCGTCCCAATATTATGCTTAGTGTTGCATGTGTGATAGATATCAGGCTGCACCTAAGGAGTGTCATCTTTTGGCCGTGAAACTTATTGTGAGATAGTTGATACAAACACCAAACTTTGGCATTTGGTATCCCAAGGGTTCTTCTTTTAACCTTGTTGGCTATTCCGATTCGGACTATGCTAGTGACAAGGTTGATAGAAAATCCACCTCGGGTACTTGTCAATTTTTAGGTAGATCTCTTGTGTCTTGGTCCTCCAAGAAACAAAACTCGGTATCTCTATCTACTGCCGAAGCTGAGTATATTGCTGCTGGATCTTGTTGTGCACAGTTACTATGGATGACACAAACGCTTAAGGATTATGGAATCCATGTTAAAAATGTTCCATTGCTTTGTGGAAATGAAAGCGCTATTAAGATTGGTCATAATCATGTGCAACATTCTTGAACTAAGCATATTCAAGTTCGACATCATTTCATCCGCGATCATGTTGCCAAAGGAGATATTAATCTTAAGCATGTTCGCACTAACAAGCAATTGGCCGATATCTTTATTAAGCCACATGATGAGAAAATTTTTTGTCACTTGAGGAGTGAGTTGAACATCATTGATGCTTCAAACTTGAGCTAGACTCACTCGGATGCTTGCAAGGGCGTGAGCCTCCTTGATACTTCCATGATATTGCTAACGTGTTATCTTGTACCATGGAATTCTATGCTCCTTGCATTGCATCTAACCGTTTGTAGGTACTTGGGAGAACTTCATTCCACGAGATTGCAACCAACTCCAATTATAAGCAATCTTGTCTTGACCAAGTATCCACAACCCCTCTTGATGATGGAAGGAAGAAGACAACAAAAACATATCCATGACATATACTTGATCATTATTGCAAAATCTCAGTTGATATCATGTCAAATGGATATACCTATTGTTCTTCCCTGCATGACTAACCCTTGTAGGTAACAAGTGTACTAGAACAAGAAAGATTGCTCCCAACTCAATATGTTCTTAATCAACCTCGAGCATCCTCAACAAGTTCACCTACAAGCGACGTCATCAACTTCACTCAAAGGTATGCTCTCATATCCTTGAAAAGGCTTTACTCCAAGTCATGAGCTAAAGCAACTCTAGTGATATGAAGACATTAAAATGCTTAATCGAAAAATGGTAACCCCATTTTGAGGTTAACGTAGAGTATTACCTATGATCAAGCATTCTTGTTTGGCTCCTAAGTCAATATACTCTAATATAGGTGACCTAGTCACCGCTCATCACTAGTTAAGAATATCATGTGGTTTGTTCTCTATTTGCATGATATCTAGTAACCACTCAAATCTTTTCTAGATGATGCCCTTCACTTTTCTCTTGAAAATATTTTGTTCTCTTTCAAAACAGAAGCTTGGTCTCTTATTCTTTTCTTTCTGTTTTTAGCCTTGGAGCCGCCGACTCAGATATCTCGGTTCTACCGAAATTGCACACAAGCTGCACTACAAAATCTCGGTACCACCAATCTATCTGCCTTGGAGTCACCGATTTGTTTTTCTTATCTTATCTGTCCTTCTTCCGTTACTTCAATGATCCCTCTTAAAAAAATAGGGGGAGAATAACAAGCAAAACTTAGGGGGTGAATACATTCAATGATACCCTCAGTTCTTTTCTATGAACCTTACTTTCTATGACCCTTGTTCTCAAGGATCCTTTCCTTGTCAATGATCCCTGTACGTACTCCTAAATTTGACCTTTTTGGAAATTAATGCCAAAGGGGGAGAATACCAAAGCTTCATGCTAAAGGGAGAGCTACATGCTTATGCAAAGGGGGAGATATGATTTAGGGGGAGAGGAGAATATCAAAGTTCACACTCATATAAACAATGGGAGAATACCAAAGTAAGGGGGAGAAAATTCTAAGCTCGATAATATTCTTGCTTATTTTATTTGACTGTTCACTTTAGACTTTTCTCACCCTATCCAATCCCAATATCTACATGCTGAGATTCAGGGGGAGAGGATGAATTACTACTTTCATATCTAAGGGGAGAAAGCTCTAAACGATTAATGCCAAAGGGGGAGACATACCAGTTATTGAGGAATACTATCTTCCATATGTTCTCCATTCTTGGTATCTTTTAATTCTAGTGCTTTTGATTGGTAGAATACTCTTGTCTTTCCTAACATTGTTTTCTCAAGTGTATTTCTATTGCTAAAACGCTCAAGAACTCAAGGTAAGTATATGCATCATATCCTTGATCAAGATGATCTCTTGCTTCTTGCACATATTGTTTGCAAGAGTGAAGTCTTGAATAAGGATATGACTCATTCATATACATTTGATGCATATAGCCAAGATACACATGACTTATCTTATCCGTTCTACTACATGTGTGTCCATGCATTCCAAAGCAACTATCCTTTAAAGGGATTGCACACATTTAGGGGGAGAAAATCTAAATCATGTGTCTCTCAAAGTGTTCATTATATTCACGCATATGTTAATTTGAACCTTTGATTGTATGTTTTCATTAATTACCAAAAAGGGGGAGATTTAAAGCACAACATGCTCCCTTGGTGGTTTTGATAATTCATGACAACATACATTGTCTCTTGGACTAATACTTTTATCTAGTGTGTTTCAGATAATAGTCCGTGGAGAGTTGGGTTGGCAAAGAGATTGTGGAATACTCCAAGATACAAAGAAATAGGTTGGCAAAGCTTCAAGAAAGAGTACTCTACATTTTATATTTGTGAGAAATCACTTTGAGTCCATAGGAAAGCCAATACTATTAAAAGGGGGTAAGGTTTTGTTGGTGAAAAAAATGCTCATACATGCACAAGTGATAGTCACCAAAGTCTGTCCAAAGCCAAACACTCAAAATCGGTGCAACCAACATTATACATTCGGTGCCACCGATTCCAAACCCTAGACAGACTCAGCCAAACCCTAGCCACTTCGGTGCAACCGATTCCATACCGGTGTGTGACAACCCAAGTGTTGTCCCTACCTTTTATGACATAGTAACCTATGTGAACCTTGTTGCCATGCGTTCTATGAAATGAGTTTGCTCTTTTGCCGTACCATTGTTTCATGCATCATGCATCCTGCATATCATCATCATGTCATGCATATGGTTTTTGTGGGGTGCTACCTTGTGAACTTGTTGAGTGGTGAGTAGCTCTTGTGTGGTTTGTGGAGGTGTGTGCAAGAATGGGCATCATCTCCTTCTCCCTCTCTTATTTTTTCAAACAAACAATTCTATACTCTTTTATTCCCATTACCTTTCTTCAAGAGAAATAATTTTCTTTATAATTCTGTTAAAAATGGTCATGAGGTAGCCAGTATTATTTTGAGCCTATGTGTGTTGTGCTTTTGGTGTTTTGAGCTTTATGATTTTGGGGTTGTAAATAACAGGGTGCTATTTTCATAATAGTATTAAAAATACTTGCATTAAAAAAATCCACTTGTTAATTTATTTAAATAGTTCACATTTTGTTTTGTGCAAGTGTATTTTTGCTTGATCAGAAAAAACTTTTCTTTTCTCTGGTTTTTTTCTTGTTTTCTGCCAATTATATAAAATAGGTGTTGTGGCTTTTATTTTCGTGAGTGGGAGAGGGTTCTTAGCATGGGCCTTGCCTAGGCCCAGCAGCGCGCGCGCGCAGCCCAGCCCGCGCCTGACGGAGACCTGTCCGTTGTCTCCTTCCTCCGTCAGGATTCAGAGAGAGTGAGCGAGCCGCCGGTCTTCTTCCTCTTCTTCGCCGCCGCATGACTTTCTTCGGGTTATCTCGAGGTGTTGGAATTCCTTTGGAGTTGCCTAGGATGATCACGAGATCCGTGGTCAAGGCAATTCCTGTGGAGTGTGGTTAATTTATGATGGACTAGTTGGAGCACCCCTACAGGGTTAAAACTTTCGGAAAGCCGTGCACGCGGTTATGTGGCAACTTGGATATTTGTTTAACACCCGGTTATAGTTAAATTGAAGTAAACTCTAATAAAATGCACCAACTGTGTGAGTAACCGTGATCGTCCCTGCTCGTGAACATGAACCAAGAAAGAACATGGTGGGGTTATGATTGACGTAAGTAAGTGTTCGGGATCTCTTAGAGGTCATTCTAAATTCGATCGTTTATCAAAGACCACATATTTACTTTCATGTTTCGTAAGATTAGCCACCATAAATGCTTCGTGCTGCTGCAAACTAAACACATACCCCTTCCCAACCTATGAGCTTTAATAGTCTCGGTACCCGGGCGCGAGATTGCTGACTCCTCGTGGCTCACAGATTACTACAACAATCCAGGTGCAGGTACAGATGAGGTCGTGCCAGATGATATGACGCAGCTCCAGTTGGAGTATGATGAGGAGCGTGGCAGGATGTACGTGACTTATCCAGACGAGTAGAGGACCATGGTCGTGATCTTCAGGGCTAGCAAGCTAGTGTCATTGCATCTTCTTTTTTATCATTTGTTTTCGTCTGTAGCCGGACCCTGTCTTGGATTGATGCTTGAACTCTTTGATGTGGAATTGTAATTTAGCATGTGGCGAGTGTAAGCAAACTCATATACTCATCTCTTCCTAAATGTATGATGTAATGATGTTGTACTTGCGAACGACGAGATGCGCCTCTATCCCTATTGAGGCCCCCGTGACTTAATATAGATAGACACGCATCTTGGGCGTGACATGGTGCCACTGAGTTCAGGCTACCAACTTTCTGTTAAGCAAGTTCACAGTTTCGGTCCCTCTGAGATTGTTTAATCGGCGTCACCGAGATTGAGAATTCTGACCGCTGGTCACCTTATCGGTGCAACCGAGATTCCTATACCGGTCTCACCAAGATTCAAAAGTTGCCACCTTTTGGTCACTTCGGTACCATCGAGATTAACACATCGTTGTCACCGAGTCTGACTTATTGTGTGTAATGGTTCGATTTTTGGGGATGCCTATATATACCCCTCCACCACCACCTACTCAAAAGAGAAGCACTCAGAACCATTCCATACCTATCCTATCAGTTTTCTGAGAGAGAACAACCTACCCTTTTGTTGAGGTCAAGATCTTCCACTCCAACCATATGGATCTTTATTTCTAGCCTCCCCAAGTTGCTTTCCACCAATCCCATCTCTTCTACCAAACCATATCTGTGAGAGAGTGATTGTGTATTGAGGAGTCTATCATCTTGAAGCACAAAATCAAGGAGTTCATCGCATTACTGAGCCTATTACCTTTTTGAGGGTGGTGCCTCCTAGATTGGTTAGGTGTCGCTTGGGAGCCTCCTACTTCGTGTTGTGGAGTGAACCAAGAAGTTTGTAAGGGCAAGGAGATCTCCTACTTTGTGAAGATCTACCCCGAGTAAGGCTAGTCCTCTGTGGACGTAGGCCGTCATGGTATAGTCAAGGTTGCTTCTTCGTGGAACCCTCTATGGGTAGAGCCCTTCGTGGACTCTCGTGACCGTTACCCTCCATGGGTTGATGACTCCATGAACGTGGATGTATGATTGCACTACCTATCGGAACCACGGGAAAAATCCTTGCATCTCCAATTGCATTTGATCTCCATATCTCAACTCTTTATTTCATGTGCAATGTCTTTACTTTTAGCTGCTATATTTGTGCACATGCATGTGTAGGGCATATAGACTTGCTAGCCTTGCTAAAATTGTTAAATCTGCCAACCAATTAACTTGGGAAAAGGTTAGGTTTTAATTTTCTGCTAGTAGTCTATTCAGCCCCGTCTAGACACTCTTCTAGTGATCCCTCAAACTTTCATTTAGGATTTAATGCTCGACTAGAACACAACTTGAATAGTGAAGTATGCCTTGAACTACAAGCTTTCTGTGGGACTAGCTTCACACGAATCCTGGACCGATACTGGGCTACCACAAGGCTTCCTCACGGGTGGAGCGTATACGTCATACTGCAGGGCCTTTCGCGAATTCATTAGAGAACACCCAATTCTCATAGACTGCGACGTTTAATAGTCAAATTCATATAGGTGTGTTCCTTAGGAGATGCTCTGCAGGACAACATCCCTGCTTACTCAAATAAGCCACTCGGAACACATTAATATAAGTATCAACCTAGCATGTAGATTATGAGAATATTGCATCTTCACGGAGTGGGATAGCAAATATAGGGATACTCTCCTTCCAGCTGTCCAACAGCTTGTCTCTCACTTCTACTTCATGGGATCTCCGATCACATAGAGTGAGCTACCACTATGGACAACTCATACGGTGGGTCTCAAACCCATCTCCAACGATAAATTTTTATCACATTATGTGATAAACCCTTTGTGAAGGGATCTGCCAAGTTTTTAGACGTTTGGATATAATCCAATGCAATAACTCTGGAGTTCTTCAATTTTCTGACATATTTCAATCTCCTCTTTACATGCCTTGAGGACTTCATATTATCCTTAGAATTTTTCTCTATACGATCACAGTTTCATTATCATAGTTCATCAGGATAGCAGATATTGGTTTTTCAAGCACGGGTAAGTCCGCCAAGAGCCAACGAAGCCACTGTGCTTCAACAATGGCCGTGTCTAATGCTGTGAGTTCTGCTTCCATAGTTGACCTTGTTAAGATGGTCTGCTTGTAAGACTTCCAGGAAAGAGCACCACCACCAAGTGTAAAAACATAACCACTTGTGGCCTTAATCTCATCAGCATCAGATATCCAGTTTGAGTCACTATAACCCTCCAGTACACTTGGGTACCCGGTGTAGTGAATCCCATAGCTCGTAGTGCCTTTCAAATAGCACATAACTCTCTCAAGCGCATGCCAATGATCATCTCCCGGGTTTGACACAAACCCACTTAGTTTTCTCACAACAAACGAGATGTCAGGCCTCATGGCACTCGCCAAATACATGAGCGAGACAATATCTGAGAATACCTCAGTTGATCTCTAGCAATCCGTCGATTCTTTCGAAGCAACACACTAGCATCACTATACCCAAAACGACTCAAGACCTTTTTCCACATAGTGAGATTTAAGGAGTGTAATCCCACCATTCTCATCTCTCAGCAGCTTGATGTTCAGTATAACATCAGCTACTCCTAGATCATTCATCTCAAACAACGAGATAAGAAATCCTTAACCTCCTTGATTAAGTCAAGGTTGGTTCTAAAGATCAGTATGTCATCGACATGCAAACAGAGAATAACTCCTTCGCCCCACCATGGAGATAGTACACACACTGGCCAGCTTCGTTCACAACAAAGCATGTAGGAGTTAATGTTCTTTCTAACTTCTCATGCCAGTGCTTAGGATCTTGTCTAAGGCCATATAAAGACTTCAAAAGCTTGCACACCTTTCCTTCCTGATCAGGTACTACGAAACCATCTGGATGATCCATGTAAATTTCCTCATCCAACTCTCCATTGAGGAAAGCCGTCTTAACGTCCATTTTATGAAGAAGAAGACCATGTGAGGTAGCTAATGATAGTAGAACCCCAATAGTGGTCAGTTTAGCCACATGTGAGTAAGTGTCAAAGAAGTCTTCACCTTCTTTCTGGGAATAACCCTTAGCCACAAGCCATGCCTTGTGTTGGAAATATGCCGTATTGGCAATAAATAAAGTGTTTATTATTATATTTCCTTGTTCATGATAATTGTTTATTATCCATGCTATAATTGTATTGATTGGAAACACATTGCATGTGTGGATGAATAGACAACACTCTATCCCTAGTATGCCTCTAGTGAACTAGCTTGTTGATCAAATATGGTCAAGGTTTCCTAGCCATTGACATGTGATATCATTTGATAATGGGTCACATGATTAGGAGAATGATGGGATGGATGAGACCCAAACTATAAATGAAGCATATGATCGTGTCAGTTTATTGCTACAGATTTCTGCATGTCAAGTATAAGTTCCTATGACCATGAGATCATGCAAATCACGGACACCGGAGGAATGCCTTGTGTGTATCAAACGTCGCAACGTAACTGGGTGAATATAAAGTTACTCTACAGGTATCTTCGAGGGTGTCCGTTGAGTTGGCATGGATCAACACTGGGATTTGCTACTCCGTGTGACGGAGAGGTATCTCAGGGCCCACTCGGTAATACAACATCACAATGAGCCTTGCAAGCAATGTGACTAAGTGTTAGTCACGGGATCTTGTATTACAAAATGAGTAAAGAGACTTGCCGGTAACGAGGTTGAACTAGGTATGGAGATACCGACGATCGAATCTCGGGCAAGTAACATACCGAAGAAAAAAGGGAACGTTATACGGGATTGACTGAATCCTTGACATAGAGGTTCGACCGATAAAGATCTTCGTAGAATATGTAGGAACCAATATGGGCATCCAGGTCCCGCTTTTGGTTATTGACCATAGAGGTGTCTCGGTCATGTCTACATAGTTCTCGAACCTGCAGGGTCTGCACACTTAAGGTTTGGTGACGTTTCGGTAGTATAGAGTTATGTATGGTGGTGGCCGAAGGTTGTTCGAAGTCCTGGATGAGATCCCGTACGTCACGAGGAGCTCCGGAATGGTCCGGAGGTAAAGATTGATATATGGGATAATAGTGTTTGGTCTCCGGAAGGGTTCCGGAATTCATCGGAAATAGTTTCAGATGTTTGCCGAAATGTTCGGGGTACATGAACACTTTATTTGGGCCAAGGGGTAAAGCCCATGAGGCTTTAGGAAGGTGCAAAAGCTGTTTTGCGGAGGCCAAGGGCCACACGCCAGGGACCCTGGCGTCTGGGCTAGACGCCGAGGACCTTGGTGTCTGGTCCTGGAGTCCGAGGAGGACTCTTGCCTTGCGGGCAAACCGACCTTGAGGAGGAGTTTTCTCCAAGTTTGGACCCCAGGGTTCAGCATATAAATAGAGGGGCGAGGCTAGAACTTGGGACACATCAACAAACCCTAAGCCACGTGCCGCCTCTCCTCTAGTTCGTAGTTTCTCCTCTAGATCGGTTTCAGCAGCGAAGCCCTGCTAGAATTGCTCCCCCACCATCGTTGCAATGACGTTGCGCTACCGGAGAACTCGTCTACTTCTCCACTCCCTCTTGCTGGATCAAGAAGGCAGAGATTGTCATCAAGCTGTACGTGTGCTGAACGCGGAGGTGCTGTCCGTTCGGCACTAGATCGGGACGGATCGTGATTGGATCGCGGGACACTCGGCGATTTGGATCGCGAAGACGTTCGACTACATCAACCGCATTTCTTAACGCTTCCCGCTTAACGATTTACAAGGGTACATAGATCCACTCTCCCTATCATAATGCTCATCACCATGGATAGATCTTGCGTGTGCGTAGGAATTTTTTTGTTTCCCATGCAACATTCCCCAACAGTGGCATCATGAGCTAGGTCTATGTGTAGATGATATCTCGAGTAGAACACAAAGAGTTTGTGGGAGTTGATGCTTAGATTTCTTCCTCCCTTGGTCGTGTTTTGGTTCAGTGGTATTGTGGGATGAAGCGGCCCGGACCAACCTTACTCGTACGCTTACGAGAGACCGGTTCCATCGACTGACGTGTAACTTCGTTGCACAAAGATGGCTGGTTGGTGTCTGTTTCTCCTACTTTAGTTGGATCGGATTCGACTAAGGCGGTCCTTGATAAGGTTGAAAAGCAACTTATGTATCACCATTGTGGTTTATGCGTAGGTGATAATTGTTCTTGCTAGATACCCATAGCAGCCACGTAAAACATGCAACAAGAATTAGAGGACGTCTAACTTGTTTTTGCAGGGTATGTTGTGATGTGATATGGCCAATTACATGAGATATATGTGATGTATGATATGGTCATGTGTTATATAGAATATCATGACTTGCATGTCGATGAGTACGGCAACCAGCAGGATCCATAGGGTTGTCTTTAATTACTGTATGACCTGCGTGTCAATCATTAAGCGCTATGTAATGCTTTACTTTATCGCTAAACAATAGCAATAGTAGTAGAAGCATGGTGGGAACGACAACCCCGATGGCGACATGTTGATGGAGTTCAAGATGATGGAGATCATGGTGTCATGCCGGTGACGATGGAGATCATGCCGGTGCTTTCAAGATGGCGATCAAAAGCACAAGTTCATGGCCATATCATGTCACTTATGATTTGCATGTGATGTTAATCCTTTTATGCACCTTGTTTTGCTTAGTATGACGGTAGCATTATAAGGTGATCCATCACTTAAATTTCAAGATGTATTGTGTTCTCCCAGAGTGTGCACCATTGCGAAAGTTCGTCGTGTCGAGACACCATGTGATGATCGGGTGTGATAGACTCTACGTTCACATAAAACGGGTGCAAGCCAGTGTTGCATGTGCAGAACACTCGGGTTAAACTTGACGAGCCTAGCATTTATAGACATGGCTTCAGAACACAAGAGACCGAAAGGTCGAACATGAGTCATATAGTAGATATGATCAACATGATGATGTTCACCATTGAAACCACCTCAACTCACATGATGATCGGACTTGAGTTGGTGAATTTGGATCATGTGACACTTAGATGACCTGAGGGATGTCAATTTTAGTGGGAGCTTTAGTAATTTGATTAACTAAACTCATTATCTTGAATAATAGTCTAAGTAACCTTTGCATATTTATGTTGTAGATCAATGGCTCGCGTAGTAGCACCCCTGAATTTTAATGCGTTCCTAGAGAAAGCTAAGTTGAAAGATGATGGAAGTAACTTTGTTGACTTGGCCCGTAATCTGAGGATTATCCTCACGGCTTCCCAAAAATCATATGTCCTTGATGCACCGCTTGGTGACCAACCCGAAGACATGTCATCCGAAGACGTTAAGAATGCTTGGGAGGCACGTTCTGGAGATTACTCAACAGTTCAGTGTGCAATATTGTATGGCTTAGAACTGGGACTTCAAAGACGTTTTGAACGTCATGGAGCATATGAGATGTTCCAGGAGTTGAAGTTTATCTTTCAGAAGAATTCCCGGATCGAGAGGTATGAGACCTCCGATAAGTTCTATGCTTGCAAAATGGAGGAGAACGGGTCTATCAGTGAACATATACTCAGAATATCTGGGTATTCAAATCGTCTGGCGGAGTTGGGAATTTCCCTTCCGCCAGAGGCGATCACTGACAGAGTTCTTCAATCACTGTCACCTAGCTACAGGAGCTTTGTGATGAACTATAACATGCACAGGATGAACAAGTTAGTCGCTGAGCTGTTTGCGATGCTGAAATTCGCTGAGTCTGAAATCCAGAAAGAACATCAAATGTTGATGGTCAATAAAACCACTAGTTTCAAGAAGAATGGCAAGGGCAAGGGCAAGAAGGGTAAATCCAAGAAGGATGGCAAAGCAGTTGCTCCTCCTGTAAAGAAACCCAAGGCTAGACCCAAGCCAGAAACTGAGTGCTTTCATTGCAAGGGAACTGGTCATTATAAGCGGAACTGCCCCAAGTACCTGGCTGACAAGAAGGCGGCCAACAACAAACAAGGTATATATGATATACATGTTATTCATGTGTACCTTACTAGCTCTTGTTGTAGTGCCTAGGTATTTGATACCGGTTCGGTTGCTCACATTTGCAACTCAAAGCAGGACCTATGGAATAGACGGAGGCTGGCTAAGGACGAAGTGAGGATGCACTGGGAAATGGTTCCAAGGTTGATGTGATCACCGTCAGCACGCTCTCTCTTCAATTACCATCGGGATTAGTGATGAACCTGAATAATTGTTATTTAGTGCCCGCGTTAAGCATGAACATTATATCTGGATCTTGTTTATTGCGAGACGCTTACTCATTTAAATTAGAGAATAATGGTTGTTCTATTTATATGAGTAATATCTTTTATGGTCATGCACCCAATGTGAGGGGTTTATTCATATTGAATCTTGATAGTGATGATACACTTGTTCATAACATTGATGCCAAAAGGTGTAGAGTTGATAATGATAGTACCACTTTCTTGTGGCACTGCCGTTTGGGTCATATTGGTGTAAAACGCTTGAGGAAGCTCCATGCTGATGGACTTTTGGAGTCACTTGATTTTGAATCACTTGACACATGTGAACCATGCCTCATGGGCAAGATGACTAAAATGCCGTTCTCTAGAACAATGGAACGGGCAAGTGACTTATTGGAAATCATACATACTGATGTATGCGGTCCAATGAATGTTGGAGCGCACGGTGGATATCGTTATTTTGTCACCTTCACTGATGACTTAAGTAGATATGGGTATATTTACTTAATGAAACATAAGTCTGAAACATTTGAAAAGTTCAAGCAATATCAGAGTGAAGTTGAGAATCATCGTAACAAGAAGATCAAATTCCTACGATCTGACCGAGGAGGTGAATATCTCAGTTATGAGTTTGGCAGTCACTTAAGACAGTGTGGAATTGTTTCACAGTTGACACCGCCTGGAACACCATAGCGTAATGGTGTGTCCAAATGTTGTAATCGAACCTTATTAGATATGGTGCGTTCTATGATGTCTCTTGCCTATTTGCCACTATCATTTTGGGGTTATGCATTAGAGATAGCTGCATTCACTTTAAATAGGGCACCATCGAAATCCGTCGAGACAACGCCATATGAACTATGGTTTGTCAAGATGCCAAAGTTGTCGTTTCTTAAAGTTTGGGGATGTGATGCTTATGTCAAAAAGCTTCAGCCTCAAAAGCTGGAACCCAAAGTGGAGAAATGCGTCTTCATAGGATACCCAAAAGAGACAGTTGGGTATACTTTCCATCTCAAATCCGAAGGCAAAGTGTTTGTCGCTAAAAACGGAACATTTCTTGAGAAAGAGTTTCTCTCGAAAGAATTGAGTGGGAGGAAAATAGAGCTTGATGAGGTTATTGAACCTTTACTTCAACCAGAGAGTAGCGCAGTGCAGAAAGATGTTTCTATGGAGCCTACAACAGTTGAAGAGGAAGTTAATGATGATGATCATGAAGCTTCAGATCAAGTCACTATTGAACCTCGTAGGTCGACAACGGCGCGTACTGCTCCTAAGTGGTACGACAACTCTGTCTTAGAGGTCATGTTGTTGGACAACAATGAACCTACGAGCTATGGAGGAGCGATGATGGGCCCAGATTCCGAGAAATGGTTAGAGGCCATGAAATCCGAGATGGGATCCATGTATGAAAACAAAATATGGACTTTGGAAGTATTACCTGAAGGGCGAAAGGCCATTCAGAACAAATGTATCTTTAAGAAGAAGACGAACGCGGACGGTAATGTCACCGTCTATAAAGCTCGACTTGTCGTAAAGGGTTTTTCACAAGTTCAAGGAGTTGACTATGATGAGACCTTCTCACCCGTAGCGATGCTTAAGTCCGTCAGAATCATGTTAGCAATAGCTGCATATTTCGACTATGAAATTTGGGAGATGGATGTCAAAACAGCGTTCCTCAACGGTTTCCTTGAGGAAGAGTTGTATATGATGCAACCGAAAGGTTTTGTCGATCCAGAGAATGCTGACAAAGTTTGCAAACTCCAGCGATCCATTTATGGACTGGTGCAAGCATCTCGGAGTTGGAAAAAGTGTTTTGATGAGGTGATAAAGGAGTTTGGGTTTATACAAGTTTATGGAGAAGCTTGTATTTACAAGAAAGTGAGTGGGAGCTCTATAGTGTCTCTAGTATTATATGTAGATGACATATTGCTGATTGGAAACAATATAGAAATGCTGGAAAGCGTGAAGAAATATTTGAACAAGAGTTTTTCAATGAAGGACGTAGGAGAAGCTGCTTTCATATTAGGTATTAAGATCTATAGAGATAGATCGAGACGCTTAATAGCACTTTCACAGAGCACATACCTTGATAAAGTTTTTAAGAAGTTCAAAATGGATCAATCCAAGAAGGGGTTCTTGCCTGTGTTGCAAGGTGTGAAGTTGAGTAAGACTCAATGCCCAGTGACTGCAGAAGATAGAGAGAAGATGAGTGTCATCCCCTATGCTTTAGCCATAGGCTCTATCATGTATGCAATGCTGTGCACAAGACCCGATGTGAGCCTTGCCATAAGTATGGCCGGAAGGTTTCAAAGTGATCCTAGAATGGAGCACTGTACGGCGGTCAAGAATATCTGTAAGTACCTGAAAAGGACTAAGGAAATGTTTCTCGTTTATGGAGGAGATGAAGAGCTCGTCATAAAGGGTTACATCGATGCAAGTTTTGACACTGATCTGAATGACTCTAAGTCGCAAACCGGATACATATTTATTCTCAATGGGGGAGCGGTAAGCTGGTGCAGTTCCAAGCAAAGCGTGGTAGCCAATTCTACATGCGAGCAGAGTACATCGCAGCCTCGAAGGCAGCGAAGGAAGGTGTCTAGATGAAGCAGTTCATGACAGATCTTGGAGTAGTGCCCAGTGCACTGAATCCAATGACTCTGTTCTGTGACAACACTGGTGCCATTGCTCTGGCCAAGGAACCAAGGTTTCACAAGAGGACCAAACACATAAAGTGACGCTTCAATTCCATTTGCGATTACATCAAGGAGAAGGATATAAATATTTGGAAAGTGCACACGGATCTGAATGTTGCAGACCCGTTTACTAAACCTCTTCCAAGGGCTAAACATGATCAACACCAGAATTGCATGGGTTTTCGATTCATTACAATGTAAATCACATCATGATGTGAACTAGATTATTGACTCTGGTGCAAGTGGGAGACTGTTGGAAATATGCCCTAGAGGCAATAAATAAAGTGTTTATTATGATATTTCCTTGTTCATGATAATTGTTTATTATCCATTGTATAATTGTATTGATTGGAAACACATTGCATGTGTGGATGACTAGACAACACTCTGTCCCTAGTATGCCTCTAGGGAACTAGTTCGCTGATCAAAGATGGTCAAGGTTTCCTAGCCATTGACATGTGATGTCATTTGATAACGGGATCACATCATTAGGAGAATGATGGGATGGACGAGACCCAACCTATAAACGTAGCATATGATCGTGTCAGTTTATTGCTACAGTTTTCTGCATGTCAAGTATAAGTTCCTATAACCATGAGATCATGCAACTCACGGACACCGGAGGAATGCCTTGTGTGTATCAAACGTCACAACGTAACTGGGTGACTATAAAGGTACTCTACAGGTATCTCCGAGGGTGTCTGTTGAGTTTGCATGGATCAACACTGGGATTTGTTACTCCCTGTGACGGAGAGGTATCTCAGGGCCCACTCGGTAATACAACATCACAATGAGCCTTGCAAACAATGTGACTAAGTGTTAGTCACGGGATCTTGTATTACGGAACGAGTAAAGAGACTTGCCGGTAACGAGGTTGAACTAGGTATGGAGATACCGACGATCGAATCTCGGGCAAGTAACATACCGAAGAACAAAGGGAACGTTATACGGGATTGACTGAATCCTTGACATAGAGGTTTGACCAATAAAGATCTTCGTAGAATATGTAGGAACCAATATGGGCATCTAGGTCCCGCTATTGGTTATTGAAAATAGAGGTGTCTCGGTCATGTCTACATAGTTCTCGAACCCGCAGGGTCTGCACACTTAAGGTTTGGTGACGTTTCGGTAGTATAGAGTTATGTATGGTGGTGACCGAAGGTTGTTCGAAGTCCCGGATGAGATCCCGAACGTCACGAGGAGCTTCAGAATGGTCCGAAGGTAAAGATTGATATATGGGATAATAGTGTTTGGTCTCCGGAAGGGTTCCGGAATTCACCGGAAATAGTTTCGGATGTTTCCCTAAATGTTCGGGGTACAGGAACACTTTATTTGGGACAAGGGGTAAAGCCCATGAGGCTTTAGGAAGGTGGAAAAGCTGTTTTGTGGAGGCCAGGGGCAAGATGCCAGGGACCCTGGCGTCTGGGGCCAGACGTCGAGGACCTTGGCATCTGGTCCTAGAGTCCGAGGAGGACTCTTGCCTTGCGGGCAAACCGACCTTGAGGAGGATTTTTCTCCAAGTTTCGACCCTAGGGCTCAGCATATAAATAGAGGGGCGAGGCTAGCACTTGGGACACATCAAGAAACCCTAAGCCATGTGCTGCCTCTCCTCTAGATCGTTTTCAGCAGCGAAGCCCTGCTCGAATTGCTCCACCACCATTGCCACAACGCCGTCGAGCTGCCGGATAACTCGTCTACCTCTCCATTCCCTCTTGCTGAATCAAGAAGGTGGAGATCATCATCAAGCTGTACGTGTGCTGAACATGGAGGTGTCGTCCGTTCGGCGCTAGATCGGGATGGATCATGATTGGATCGCGGGACGCTCGGCGATTTGGATCGTGAAGACGTTGGACTACATCAACCGCGTTTCTTAACGCTTCCCACTTAGCGATCTACAAGGGTACGTAGATCCACTCTCCCTCTTGTAGATGCTCATCACCATGGATAGATCTTGCATGTGCGCAGGAAATTATTTGTTTCCCATGCAACGTTCCCCAACACCTTGTACTTTCAATTGTACCATCAGGTGTAAGCTTTTTCTTGAACACTCACTTACATTCCATGGGTTTGCACCCGTATGGACGATCACTGACTTCTCAGGTTCCATTAGCTTAGATAGAATCCATCTTGCTACGGACAACTTCCTTCCAGTGTGTCAGCATCAAAAGATGCATAGGCTTCTGAAAGAGTCCTGGGTGTGTCATCCACGAGGTACACAATGAAATCTTCACCGAAGGACTTTGCAGTCCTTCGCCTCTTACTCCTTATAGGATTTCCATTTTCATCCTCCTCAGGATTCTCTCAATGTGTTCCATCGCAATGGTGGGTTCAGGAATTACAGAAAATTCATGAGTAGATAGAGTAGGTATCTCCTAATTTGATGAGCTAGGCATATCCGTCATAAGAAATATGTCCTCAAAGAAAGTCGCATCATTCAACTCCATAATCGTACCAACATGCATGTCGGGTACCTCATATTTTATTATAAATAATCTATAGCCAATGCTATGAAAAGCATAACCAAGAAGAAAACAATCCACGGTTTTTGGTCCAAGCTTGTGCTTCTTCGGAATTGGTATATTGACTTTTGCCAAAAAGCCCAAGTCCATAGATAAGAGAGTTTCAGCCTTTTCCTTTCCTATTCCTCAAACGGAGTAATGTTTTTATGCTTTATGAGAACTCGCTTTAGGACATGACATGCAGTCATTAGCGCCTACCCCCACCTTGCCTTGGAGAGACCCGATGTGTCTAACATGGTGAAGAGTATTTTTCCAATATATTTGATTCGTTTTGTGCGGAACATGGTATAATCCATGATAGGATGCCTCCCTATTGACCTCAGTCAAATGGGGTAGCCGTAAGAAAGAACCGTACAGTTCTCTGCTTCAGCTTTATAGTTTTTGAAGAAGTTTAAAGCCTCATCTTTTGATTTTAGAAGATACACATAACAATATCTGGTGGAGTCACCAATCAAAATCATGAAATATTTATTTCCACCTTTGTTAACACGCAATTCATCTAACAAAGATCTGAATGTATAAGCTCTAGTGGCACCAAGTCTCTCGCCTACAGTCTTATGACACTTGCGAGGTTGCTTAGCTTGCACACACACTTGGCACCTGAAGCCCTTGACAGTATTGAATTTCAGAATTAAACTCATATTAGCTAGCCGTGTCATGCAAGCAAAGTTAATATGACAATGTCGCAAATGCCAAATATTAGACTCATCATCGTGGCAAACATTATTAATAATTTTGGTGCAAATATCTGACAAAAACAAGCGCAACAAGCCTCCACACTCATAGCCTTTTCCAACAAATTGTCCATACTTAGAAATTACAACTTTATTGGACTCGAAAACCAACTTAAAATCGTCTCGACACAAATGGGAACCGCTGACGAGATCTTTATTGATGGAGGGCACATGATGAACGTTCTTCAGGCACACGATCTTCCCCAAAGTAAACTTTAGATCGACCATACACACACCTTGAACAATGGCATGTGACCATTACCCATTAGTATGGGGGAAGTCCCTATGACCCGATAAGAAGAAAACATGGAAGCATCAGCACAAACATGTACATTGGCACTAGTGTCAATTAACCAATCTGGAGTATGAAATACTGAAAGGATGGTAGGAAAAACACCGTACCCAGATTCTTTCATCTCAGAATCACCCATGACAACATTAGTGGACTTGCCGCTCTTCTCATGTTTGCGCTCCTCATAGCGGTTAGGACATCTCGGAGCCTAGTGATTAGGATTACCGCAGACATGGCATAGTCCCTTCCCCTTATTATGAGAATTCTTCTTGAAGTTTGTAGATTGTGATGGCTTGTTCTTTGCAACAAACTTTCCTTTGCCATGAGATTTGTTCTTGTTGTTTTGGGGCTTGTTGAGATGGAAGTTCTTCTTTTGTACCACATGAGAACTACAAGCCCCCTCAACAGTTCGAGCACGTGTGTCTTTTGCTCCCGCCTTCTCTTCAACATCAAGAGTTCCAATGAGATCCGAAACGGAAAACTCTTGTCTCTTGTGTTTCAGAGAAGTAGTAGAATTGTTCCACAAAGGTGGAAGCTTGGAAATGATGCCTCCGGACACAAACTTGTCTGGCAACACACACCGGAATTACTCAAGCTCCTTCACGAGAGACTGTATCTCATGAGCTTGTTGAACAATAAAGCGCTCATCAGTCATCTTGTAGTCATAGAATTGCTCCATGATGCACAACCTGCTGCTAGTGTCCGAGGCCCCAAAATTGGCCTCGAGCGCAGCCCACATGTCCTTGCCATTCTGAAACAACATATACGAATCCACAGTGGAGTCATTAAGAACACTCAGAAGGGCGCCCTTGAAGAGGGTATCGATCTTCTCAAAAGCTTCCTGCTGAGCAGGATTAAGATCACCCTCGAGCTTACCCATGGTGGCATCATAGCAGTACATGGTCTGAAACCAGTTGACTTCTCTCGTGCACCATCTCTTATATTGCACCCCCTTGAAGGTGGGCGGCTTCAGATGCGCAACAAAACCACTTGGAGTAAATTTCCTATAATCAGGTTTTTGGATTGTTGAAAATATGAGCAAATTACTACAAGATTTAATCCAAATAAGAAGTAAATAAGTCACGACAGAAATAGTATATACTACACTAATCACACATACTAATATAGTAAACAAGAAGATCGAATCTATGGCAAAAACTAGACACATAAATTCTAGCATGATCACAAACAGAGAGCACAAGATTCCACACGGTGCAACAGGAGTAGAACCGCCAGCATTGATGTTGTCGTTCATGTCGTTGAGGAAGAGGTTGCCAAGGTCGGGGAAGAAGTCGTCGTCGAGGAAGTCATCGTTGCCAGCAGTCGCGTGAGTGCACTCCCAAAAAACCTGATTGCCCCTCTCCCGTACAGGATCATGAGACGCAGGGTTCCGGAGGCATGCTGTCCTTTCCCGTGATGCATGCCGGAAGGAGCAATGTAGAAGACTTGGATGGTGGCACAATGATCTGGAACTGTGCGAAACCATATGTTGTGGCGACGGCTAGGGTTGGTAGGGACCTCACGTATATTGACGGGGTTATTACCCCTGGGTAGGCCAAAGCACTGGGGTCCTCCACTTTGTGTTTTGAAGAAAAACCACGTGGACGGATCAACATGCGCTACCGGAGGACGGCCGGCCCACGCTGCCACCGGCTGGCGCCACGGACGGCTGGTCCAGGAGTCGGCTCGACCCCCGGCCGGCTGGCCACGACTGGCTACCTCTAGGCCGCCGCCTCCGTTGATCCTGGGATGGACAAGCGATGTCCCGCCCTCTGCGTGCCGGTACAACGACGTGTCTTGACCGCCACGACGGGCGGCCCTGTGGCCACAGTGGCCACTGACGCACCGAAGCGCATGGCTATAGTCCAGCCGTCTGGGCCACTAACCTTGGTGAGCGTGACCGGTCGAGGGAACAGTGCCGGCACGCCCTCGCCCACTCGATTACCTGCCTTGGCGTGGCTAGAGTATCGCCGGCCATACCGGAGACCACGGCCGGCTGGCGATAGACGACGCCTCCCGGGCGACCTTTGCCGTGCCAGGTGAGCAAGAGCCAATAGCAGAGCCAGGTGGCGGGCCCTAGCGGGAGACAGGACCGCTCAGCCGATGGACCCCACAGACGATGAGACGGCGCGAAGGGTGGGACCCCCTGGCCAGCCAGAGAGACTGCCAGCCGGGTCCCCCCGCCCCTATACTTTAGATATATTATAGAGCCGGGGGGTTGGCCTATAAAACCCCCCGAGCCCCCCATGCAACGGGGATGGACGATCGCCCTCGCACACCCACAGAACTCTCAAACCACCTCTAGTAGTGGAGGAAGACGAGCCGACAACTCCTTCTCCTCTGAACACAGCTCCAGGGGCACCCTTGTACACATACTCATCCATCCAACTAAACCAAGCAGGACTAGGGGTGTTACCTACCTCGGAGGGCCCCGAACCTGGGTACATCATGTGTCATCACCACTTGTGCCCAATCTCGCACCTGGAGCCCATCGGCGTCCTCCGGCCCCAACCACCTACGATAAGCCATCCTATGGCATCTGTCGTGAGAAAAGGATGACAGTTGGCGCCCATCGTGGGGCCGTACGTAGCACTGGCTGGATTCATGCTCTAGGCGGGACCCCTCGCCATTCCCTGCCGTTGCCGCATGTCCAAGCGAAACCGCGGGCTCGTGGGGCTTGCTCCGGCAAACCCTGTGGGCGACTCCATCGACCTCACGATTGATATCAATGTGCTCACCGAGCGCTTCGGCAGGCTCAGCCTTGCCAAGGTTCCGGCCATGGATGAGTACCCTGGGTAGGTGCTTGTCTGTGCCGATCCTCCCACGGCCGGGGGAGCACTCGCTGCGACCGAGTCCAGCGGCTCCCACTGTCGCGTGGGGGTGTTGGCCATCGTCTCCTCCACCTCCTCCGAACGCGCGCGGACCGCGGCCAACACCGCCGCGGCCTGCGTCGGCACCTCCGATCCGCTCGGTGCGGACCTCCGGGGCCTGAGTACCCCTATCGCCATGACTGGAAACCTCGACGCCATCGCGACGGACCTCGAGGCGGCTCGTCGCGTCCTATTCGAGGACGCCACTGCCCTCGCGGCCACGTGGCACCGCATGGAGGCTGCCCAACGGGAACATGCTTCCACCTACGGTCTCACCCTGGCTGGCACCGGGCCCAGCCGACGTGGGGCCGTGCGTGACCGCGGCCGTGTGGTCGCCGAAATCCTTGGTAGTAAGATGCCCGTCTACGACACCCTCGCAACCAACTTGCGGGCCCTCAAGGTGGCCTACACGGATTTGGCCACCTTGGAGGGTGAAGAGCGTGCCGCTCACGAGCGCCACATCAAGGAGCTCATCGACACCGCCGACGCGCAGCAGCGCCTGCTCGATTCGGGCGGCACCGCCACCGGAGGCCCCCGGCTCGAGCGCGAGGGCACAAGGACTGCTGGCCGTCAGCCGTCTCAGCACTCCATCTCCCCTCGCATCTTCAGCCGCTGGACCAGGACAAACAACCCCCGGCACACTCAGATGCCGGGGAGCGAGCAACCGGTTGTTAGCAGCCGGTGCACCAATGACCTGCTTCGCAGCGGTTGCCACCAAGAAGCACCGGCATCTGGCAGCCGGCACAGCCACGGGCACACTTGTGGGAACAGACGGTTCCGCTCGTCATCCGCCCCGAGCTCTCAGCCCGGATCGGGCCGCGTGTCCCCTCTAGCGAGAACGACGCCCGCAACCGTATCGACTACCTCACGCAGTCTGCCCTCCTCGAGGAGGAGGGCTCGATTGGTCTGGCCTGTTTCGGCCCTCAGATCCGCAAAGAGCCGTTCCCGACAGGCTTCATGCTCCCCCGAGACACACTGAAGTACAATGGGGCTGCCAAGCCCGAGGACTGGCTGATCGACTACACCACCAC
This sequence comes from Hordeum marinum, assembly GCA_022496015.1. Classification (NCBI taxonomy): domain Eukaryota; kingdom Viridiplantae; phylum Streptophyta; class Magnoliopsida; order Poales; family Poaceae; genus Hordeum; species Hordeum marinum. The sequence goes on from CM039678.1 coordinate 454,943,723, forward strand.
GGTCAGCATCGCCAGGGGGAACAAGCGCGTAGACGTTCGCTATGCCCCCCTCATGTTGATCGGCTCGGCCCGCACCTGGCTCAACAGCCTGATGGCCGACAGCATCAACACTTGGACATACTTCGAGGAGGCCTTCGTCCGCAACTTCACCGGCACCTAAAAGCGGCCCGGCCACCCCCGCGAACTCGCCATGTGCGTTCAGGGGTCGGACGAATCCCTCCACGACTACCTCGCTCGGTGGACCGAGCTTCGCAACTCCTGTGAGGGGGTGCACGAGGTAAAAGCCATGCAGTACTTCATTAAAGGCTGCCGAGACGACACCCCGCTCAAGCACAAGCTTTTGTGTTCCGAGATGGCCATGCTTGCCGAGCTCATTACCAAGGCGGACAAGTACGCCACGGCCGATTCGGCCATATGGGTCAAGACGAACCCGCCGGACAAGGCGACAACGACACCGGCAACATCCTGGACAGCTGCCAACAACCGGCAGCCACAAAACAACAAGCGCAAGAATGACCAGCTGGATCCCCGCTATGGGAGCCGGCATGTCAATACCATCGAGGAGCAGGATCCGGTTGCCCCACCTTCCAGCCAGCGCCAGTGCACTGGCAAGGCTGCCTGGCAGCCGAAGCTTACCTTCGAGCAAATGCTCGACCTCCCCTGTAAGAACCACTCAGGGGCCAAACCCTCTACGCACATGCTCTTGCAGTGCAGCTTCTCACAGCTATTGGCCCGGGGGGCCGGCCCTCCGGCTCCTCCCGTGCCACCAGCTCGTGCGCTGGCCCCAGCCCAAGCTGTCGCCCCGGCGCCAGCTCTAGCTCCGGCCCAGAATGACGGTCGTTTGATCGACTAGTTCCCCAACCAAGACGGTTGTTACGTCGTCTTCACTACTGAAGAGACGGGCAAACATGCTCAACGGCAGCTCCGTCGTGAGGTGAACGCCACCATGTCGGCAACTCCCCAGTTCGTGCACTGGTCGGAGAAGCCGGTCACTTGGAGTCAGGCCGATCACCCTTGTATGATGTCGAATCCCGGTAGCTATGCCTTGGTCCTTGACCCCACCATCGCCACCAAGGAACGAACTTGCCGCTTCTCGCGGGTGCTGATAGATGGTGGCGACAGCATCAACATCCTCTACCTCGACACGATGCACAAGTTGGGACTGAAGATAGAAGACCTGTAGGCGAGCCAGACGGTCTTCCACGACATCGTGCCTGGGAAGTTCTGCTCCCGTGTCGGCAAGATCACGCTCGACGTCCTCTTCGGCGGACCCGACCACTTCCGCCGCGAGCTGGTGCTGTATGAGGTCATGAACCTCGCAAGTCCCTACCACGCGCTGTTGGTCCGGCCGGCCCTTGTTAGCTTCATGGCGGTCCCCCATTACGCCTACCTCAAGCTCAAGATGCCAGGCCACAAGGGAATCATCACCATCTCGGGTGACTACAAGATGTCGCTCGAGTGCGCTCGAGACGGCAGCCGGTTGGCTGAGGCCCTGGAAATAGCCGACGAGAAATGGCAACTCGACCGGCTCGTGGACCTTGCTGCCAGTCAACCGGCCATGCTGGCTCCTCCCTCGCAATCTGTCAGCGAGGCCTCCTTCCAGTCGTCAAAAGACACCAAGCAAATCCCGCTCGACCCGGCCAACTCGGCTCAGTGCGTCACCATCGGCTCCCGCCTCAACAACAAATAGGAAGGCGAGCTCGTCGACTTCCTCCATGAGAATCGGGACATCTTTGCATGGTCCCCCAAGGAGATGTCGGGTGTTCCGAGGAAGTTCGCCAAGCACAAACTACACATCCGGCCGGACGTCAAGTCGGTCAAGCAACCTCTACGCCATTTCTCTAAGGAGATGCGGTGTACTATAGTTGAAGAGATCGCCCGGCTGCTCGCAGCCGGGTTCATCATGGAAGTATTCCATCTGAACTGGCTGGCCAACCCAGTCCTGGTGCTGAAGAAGAACAAGACCTGGCGCATGTGCATCGACTACACTAGCCTAAACAAGGCATGTCCCAAGGACACATTCACTCGGCTGCGGATCGATCAAGTCATCGACTCCACGGTCGGCTGTGATTTGCTGTCCTTCCTAGATGCCTAGTCGGGCTACCACCACATCAAGGTGGACCCGGAAGACCGTCTCAAGACCTCCTTCATCACGCCCTTTGGGGCCTACTACTACATCACCATCTCCTTCAGCCTAAAGAACGCAGGCACCACCTTCCAGCGGTGCATGCAGAAGTGCCTCCTGCCTTAGATAGGCAGGAACGTCCACATCTACGTCGACAATATCGTTGTCAAAACCAAGAAGCACTTCAGCCTCCTCGACGACCTCCGGGAGACCTTCGCGAACCTGCGCGAGTACAAGATCAAGCTCAACCCGGAGAAGTGTGTCTTCGGCGTCCTAGCAGGCCAACTCCTGGGTTTCTTCATGTCCGCTCGCGGCATCGAAGCTAACCCTGAGAAGATCAGCGCGATCGAGCTGATGCCCAAGCCGACCCGGCTCCGCGACGTCCAAAAGTTCATCGGCTACCTTGCCTCGCTCAGCCAGTTCATCAGCCGGTTGGGGGAGAAGGCATTGCCCCTCTATGGGCTCCTTGGCAAGACGACTCTAATCGAGCCAGGTCAAACCAAGAAGCCGGGCGTGTCCGACTGGACCGACGAGGCGGACAAGGCTTCCCGCGGCCTCAAAAGGCTCTCACCCATGCACCCATCCTGGCCGTGCCGACTGAGAAGGAGCCCTTGCTCGCCTACATCACGGCGACCACACGCATCATCAGCGTCGTTATGGTGGTCGAACGGCAGGCGGAGGGCAAATCCCTGTCGGTCCAGCGGCCCGTCTACTACCTCAGTGAGGTCCTCTCCGCGTCAAAGCAGAACTACCCCCACTACCAGAAGATGTGCTACAACATATACTTCCCCGCAAAGAAGGTCAAGCAATACTTCCAGGAACATACCATCACCGTGGTAAGCACGGCCCCGCTTGGCGAGATCATGAGCGGCTGGGACTCCACTAGCCGGATCACCAAATGGGTCATTGCCCTCGCCGATCACGAGATCCAGTACGAGCCACAAACCGCCATTAAGTTGCAGGCGTTGGTTGACTTCCTCGTCGACTGGGCGGAGACGGAGTTCGTGCCGCCTCCCCCAGACTCCACGCATTGGCACCTCCCAGTCTCGGAGCACCTCTTGCATCAACTGTAGGGTCCTCCGGGCCCGGCCGCCGCTGCCGCCCGGGCTTGCTGCGACGCCAGCCGCCGGGGGTGGGTTGACGACAACAAGGGTCCGGGAGTTGCTTCCGTCGGCCCTCCGCCCAGCGCTGTCACCGCCTCCACTTCCTGTCACTCCGGCGTGACGATCGCGACGGACGGCACCTCCACCTTCATGTCCGCCACCTCTAGCGCCGCCTCTAGGGCCACCGGGGCCTCCGGCACCTCGACCCGGGCCGGCTCGTCCGCAGGCGGGGTCACCTCCGGCACCTTGGGCTGGGCCGCCTTGGGAGTCGGCCCCGTCATTGCCACCCTCACTTCGGCCGCCTCCTGCGCGGACGGAGGTGCCGACGGATCCATGGCCGCCCCTCGCGGCTCGCTCGACGGAGGCCTCGACATGTGGGTCGATTCCGCCGCCAAGTCCGCCGCCTGCGGGGGATCCACCGACCTCCTCCACCTCCGGCTGCTCGAGGTCCCTCCTCGCATCCTGGACTTAGAGGCTCGCAACTCCGCGAGCCTCCTCTTCTCCTCCCGCTGGGTGGTCGCATGCTCACGGGCCTGCCGGCTGGCGGCATCCGTCGGATCCCTCGCCGGCTCCTCCTCATGGAGCTCAATGGGGTCACTACAGCGCCCAAGGACTGGTTGTTAACCGGCTCACAACCCGAAAGGAAAACTTATGCGAGAAAAATACTTACCCAATGACGAGGGGCAAGGCCCGCTTGGCATGCGACGGCGGCTTCCGCGCGGCCACCTTCACCCGTGTCAAGACTGGCGGCGGGGCCGCCGCTCCCCCTGAGCCAACCTCTTCGTCCGGCCGGCTACTCCGGCCGCCGGGGCTTGAGCTGGACGCTCCTCGCTCCTCCGACCCTGGCGTGTTGAGGGAGGAGGCTCGTTCAGAACCATTAAGTCATCATCACCGTCATCGTCGTCGTCCGTCCAGTCCATGATCGTAGGGGCAAGAGGGAACTCACCCGGTCCACTAGGCTCCCCGACCGTGCGGGACCCTCCGAATCCGCTGGGGGCGCCAGCTCGCGGGTCTCCCGGCTCGTCGACTCATCCCGAGGAGTCCACCCCTCCTCCGGGGCCTCCCGTCTCGTAGTCTTTGGAGTCAGAGTTCTCACGCTCCGCCTCGAAGATTTGAGGTTGCGGGCCGTCCGGCGTATTCTATCACACCAGCAGCTGCGCTCAGCACGTCAAAGTAAGTTCTCCAGCCAGCTGCCGGCTGGGAAGTATCAAACGAGGGAAAAACCGCCTCGACGAAAGACTTACCAGGGGGGCCGGTTGATGCGGTCGTATGGCTCCATGCCGAAGGACCACGATGCGGGCTTCAGCTTGAACGTCATAAGGGCGTTCACCCGCTTCGCCACTTGAGCCGGCGTCAGTTCGACGGTGGAGAGCCGGCAGGGGTCGCGCCGGCCGAACATTTCGCAGATCCGGTGCGGACTTAGCTGGAGGGGCAACACCCGGCGCGAGATGAAAGCTATCACCAGGTCGGCGGCAACCAGCCCCTCGGAGCTCATCGGCTACGTGAGCCGGCCGAGCTCCTCCAGGGCCACGTCGCGCGGAGCAGTCCCCAGCCAATTCACCTGGATGGACTGCATGTCGACAAACGGCGGCAGCCGGATGTAGTCCGTTTTCGGGTCGGCGTTCTTCACATAGAAGAACGTCCGGTGCTACCCCTTGGCGGAGTCGATGAGAGAAAGAGGTGGGAAGCGCGCGACGCCGTGGCAGCACACCACCGTGCCTGCGCAGGCATCGCTTTTCAATGGCTTAAGATAAAAGAGAGTATTGAAGAAATCGATAAAGGGGAGAATGCCGAGATAACCCTCGCACAGCGTCACGAACGTGGCGAGGTACAAGATGGCATAGGGACCAAGATGATGCGGCTGGAGATCGAAAGTGTCAAGAAGTGGGTGGAAGAAAAGGCTCACCGGGAGCCCGAAGCCAGGGGAGAAATGCTAGAGGAATACGACGTGTTCCCCCGGCTGTGGCGCCGGCGCCACCTCGTCGCCCAGCACGCGTGCGATCACCCGCTCCTCCGGCGGCAGCATGCGCGCGCGACGGAGCTCGATGATATCCTCCTTGACCACGATGGAGCCAGCCCAGCTCCCATTGCATCCATCGGCCATCGCGGCGGCGATGCGGCGTGCAGGCACGGTTGCGGTTTCGGGCGCGGTGTCGCACGAGGAAGGCAAGGAAGCAAGGAACACGGGCAGCAAGGGGGTGAGCGAGATGCGGGTATCTCCGCCCATGCCCTTCCTCTCCTTTTATAGGGGAGGCCACGACCGGGGGATGTGGGATTAACTGTGCCCACTCCCCCGGAATCTCTGCGTGCGTGGGTGGCCGCGGGCCATAACGGCCACTTCGAGGCGCAGAGGATCCCAGCCTGCGCCCCGAGGCCTACTGGGCTATGTCCGGGGCCTAGCGGGCTAGGCACAGGCCGACGTCCCATCTCCCCCACGTGCGCGGGGCCCGCCGCATCATTACACACCGCGTGGCGCGCGGCGGGCCGGCACACGTCCCGGGGTGACGCACCGGTGCCCGAGGCATTGGGACCAACGGCCGACCCAGTTGCCTCTTCGGCTTCGTATCGGAGGCAGGCATCATTGGGGGGAAGCCGCCGGCTCCCCTCCGTTTGCCGGACGCAGGACCCCACCGGCTTCAGGGACTACTGACAGTGTTATTACCCTTGGGTAGGCCAAAGCACTGGGGTCCTCCCCTTTGTGTTTCGAGGAAAAACCACGCGGCCGGCTCGACATGCCCGGCTGGAGGACGGCCGGCCCGCATTGCCACCGGCTGGCACCACGCACGGCTGGTCGAGGAGTCGGCTCGACTCCGCTCGGCTAGGCGCAGCCGGCTGCCTCTGGGCCGCGTCCTCCGTTGACCCTGGGACAGACAAGCGATGTCCCGTCCCTCTGCGCGCCGATACAATGACGTGACTTGACCGCCACGACGGGCGGCCCTGTGGCCACAGTGGCGGCTGATGCACCGAAGCGCATGGCTACAGTCTGGCCGTCCGGTCCGCTGACCTCAGCAAGCGCGACCGGGCAAGGGAACAGTGCCGGCATGCCTCGGCATGGCTACAGTACCGCCGGCCGTACCGGAGACCACGGCCGGCTGGCGCGAGACGACGCCTCCCGGGCGACCCGTGTCGTGGCAGGTGAGTGAGAGCCAATCGCAGAGCCGGCTGGCGGGCCCCAACGGGAGATGGGACCGCTCAGCCGGTGGACCCCATAGACGATGAGACGACGCGAAGGGTGGGACTCCCTGGCCATCCGGTGAGACTGCCAGCCGGGTCCCCCCACCCCTGTACTTTAGATATATTATAGAGCCGGAGGGTTGGCCTATAAAACTCACCGAGCCCCGCATGCAACGGGGACGGATGATCGCCCTCGGACACCCACAGAACTCTCAAACCCCCTCTAGTAGTGGAGGAAGACGAGCCGGGTGCTCCTTCTTCCTCCTCTGGACACGGCTCTAGGAGTACCCTTGTACACATACTCATCCATCCAACTAAACCAAGCAGGACTAGGGGTGTTACCTCCCTCGGAGGGCCCCAAACCTGGGTACATCGTGTGTCATCACCGCTTGTGCCCAATCTCGCACCCGGAGCCCGTCGGCGTCCTCTGGCCCCAACCACCTACGATAAGCCACCCTATGGCATCTGTCGTGAGAAAACGACGACATATATATGTGCGGCTGGAGACGTGCACTGAATCCACGTCCGTGTCGGTTACAACCCACGATCCGACGTCTCAGATAGTGGCATGTCTGTTACAGACTCTCCGTTCCTAACCATTAAAAATAAACGCGTAGGTATGTGCTCGGCTCGGCTCAATCTCGCAACCCACGGCGCGTCGTGACGAGGTGTGGCGCGGCGAGGCAAACACGGAGGAGGAGTGCGTGAGGGCCTCTGCTCTTCCCATTCTCTTACAATTGTTAGAAGAGCTCACCTTATAAAGAGGTGTATCTCTCTCTCCACTATCGGGGTCGGACTAAACTTTAGTGCCACTCACATCGCACACACAACCAACTCATATGAGACATGAAAATTTCATATTTTCAAATGGGCTTTGGGCCAATGGTCCAATAGCACATATCCAATAGGAGTCACATGGCGCGCCCGTGTAGACTAGACCATGTACTGAGCTTGTAGTTAATCGGTAATGTAGCAAGCAGGTTTTTGGTAGCATTGTTTGTTTTTATTCGATTTAAAAATGTAAGATGTAAGAGTTTTTTGAAAATAATAAACATTTTCCAAAATTTGAGAACGTTGTTGGAAAAAACGCAAATTTTACAAAAATACACCTTTTAAATGCAACCATGTTTGAAACATGATTGTTTCTTAAAAAACGAACATTTTTTAAAAACAAGTTATTTTTTTAATTTCAAAAGAAATTAATAATTTACAATTTTTATTTAGAATTTATTTTATTTTGTAGAATATTTTTTGAAATTCTACTTTTTTGTAAATCTCGTACATCTAAAAAAGACAAAAAACAAAGAAGCTAAGAAACTTGTAAAAGAAAACAGGAAAAAAGGAAAACCAAAAAAGAGCGGAAGGAACCTTCTAGATGGTCCTGAAACCCGAAACAACTTGGATAGGAACATTCTTCATGCCTCTTCGTCATGCATGCGTGTGAGTCACCAACTCCTATGATGAAGTCTATTTTGATTGACTATCTTAGCTCCATTGGGTTATGTATTAACTTTCGAAAGTCCATCTAATCCCCATGAATATTGGTGGCGATCGCGCACAATCGCTGGCTATTTTCTTTGGGTGCTCAGTTGGAATCATGCCTTTCACATACATTGGTTTGTCTGTTCGCACCACTAGGCCCACACAGATTTATCTTATGCCCGTGATCCATAGCATTGAACGAAAACTTTCCTCTCTCTCTCATATGTCCTCGGGCGGCAAGCTAACACTTGGAAACTCCCTCATCACATCAATGTTATTTACGCGATGTGTTCTATCAAGGTGAATCCTAAAATCATCGAGCACCTACACAACTGGAGGAGATAGTATCTTTGGGATAACAACACAGACAATGGGGTCAAATATAATTTTCTCGCTGCCTAGGACATGGTATGTCGGCTGAAGAACAAGGGTTGTTTCGGAGTGATCAACATAAAAATTTAAAACACCGCCCTTCAGCTTAAACAACTATACAAGTTCTATAACCAACATGACAACCCCTCGGTACCACGATCTAGGACTATTATTATACGAATAAGGTTCCCTATGCGTCCAACTTCACTGGTTCATTCTAGTGGTGTGATACCATAACACTGAGGGACGTGTTGAGAGGGATCACCAAGATCTCCATTGGAGATGGCTCCTCGGTGTTATTATGGAATGATTGTTGGACTAATGGCATCTTGTGTGAACTCATCCTGTGCTTTCTCATTTTTGTGTGATTTGCATGTTTCTGTCAAATCGGCCTAACTACCATTGATCTTGATGTGATTTTTTAGCTACCACTCTTGTCTCAACCCAGAGAAGAGGTGAGAGAGATTCAGGTTGCGTCGGCTGGAATCACTCCGATAGCTAACAATACTGACGCTGATAGCTAACAATACTGACGCTTGGGTGTGCGTTTGGGGCCAACAATTTTTTTGCAAAAGTATTATGCTTTCAAGTTCAAGGATGATCCGCTTGATGAGGCTTTTATATGGATTTGGAAATCTAACAGCCCTATCAAAAATATTACGCTTTTGATTGATCAACCCAACATGAGAAATATTCTCAGGCGATACACTTAAACATTGCCGACAATAGTTATGCTTGTTTGCTATGATCTAGACCTCGTGAAGAAACTAATTAGCATCTCTTCTTATGGTACCCCTTCAACATTCGTTGTTGGTTGGCTTTGGGGATTGTTTGGCCCTCTTCATTAATAGACTACAACTGATTCAGAATGCTAAAGGAAACTGGCACCGACCATTGTTCATGGATGTGTTCATCATGTGTCTCTGGAGCATTTGGAAGAATAATAATAATAAACTTCTTAGGAGTATTCAACCCTCCTTTGAATCCTGGAGAGCTAGATTCAAGGACTGTTTCATCCTTTTCCAACACAGAAGCAGCAAAGACACATTCCACACATTCCTTCCATCACCTCCCTGGTGGACTCAGTTTGAGCCTTCATTTTCTAGCTTGTTTCACATAGGGTCATTGCCCCATGGTTGGGGAGCCTAAAACAACCTATGTAATTATGTAACCTTTGAGCAGCAAGTAATCTGGATCGGAGGGAGTAAGAAATTGAACTTATTGTTTCTTTACTTATTTTTGTGTTTTATTTTCTGTTTTCCCTTTTAAAAAGTTTCCCTAATGTTAATGTTTGAATTTTTCAATAATCGTTCATAAATTCAAAAAATTGTGAAGAGTCAAAAATTGCATGGAATTTCAAAAAATATTTTCATTTATAGAATATGTGGACAAATTCAAAAAAAGTTGGTAGCAATTTTAAAAAAATTCATGAAATTTTTATATTATTTTTGTGTAATTTACAAGAAAAACCTTTATGACATATAAAAGGAGTGTGCTAATGGGTGACTGTTCCGAATTTAGGGAAAATGTTGAATGCTCCTCCTCCACTCCACGTGCACTCCTGCTTTCTTTTAATTCCATTCAACCTGCACTCCTCATTCCTTTCAAAAGTGACGAGGCCAACCTAGATTTATTAAAATATTCAAAATATTTTGTAGGTCAAACCACTGGTCTAATTTCCAATCCATTTTGGCCATTAAATATGTCATAACGAGGTCTTAGAAACTAGATTACATGTTTTTTCGTAAAATTATTGTGCCTAGGCTATGTAAGTTACCACATTCGTAGTACATAAGTTACAATGGTGTTTGTAGTGAAATTACCAAAGGCATAAAAAATGATTCCTCTAACCTTCTCGCCACATGCATAAGTGTGCATGAGCTAGAGGACAAAAGTTGATATCATCCTAGATTCTCCCCATTTCAAAAATTCAAAATGTTTTGTATATCAGAAGTCTAGTTCGATTCAAAAGCATTTTTCACCATTAAATTTGCCTCGACGAGAGCTTCAAAACTAGATTCCATGTTGCTACATTTCGATAATTTTTTTGGCTCAAAAGTTATCACGTCTGTTCTAAATAAATGCACACATGTGGTAACCAAGTTACCACATTTGTTACATAAAAGTTACCTAGTATGTTCCAACAACTTTTTTTCCTGGGTTAAAGTTACCACATGATTTGTATGTAAGCTATCAGGTATGAGGTGTGTATATTACCATGTTATTTATACATAAGTTATCATGGGCATGGTTTCAACAATTTTTTACGTGTCAATGCTATCGTTGTGTTTGCATGTAAGTTATCATGTCTGAGCCACATATGTAACTGGGAGCGTATGTATTGTGGACGACGGCCTCGATGGACTTTATCCTGTCTGTTTCACACCGTAGCATGATCCTCACCTGACAATTTGTTGTCCCCCTAATTTATTTTGTTCTCATAGGTTGTAGGGCTCATAGGCGTAGATGGTTGGAATAACTGCTACATGCAAAGGGGTATACATTGTGCGTGAGAAGGAGCAGCAGGGTAGGCATTCAAAAAGTGACTTCACCTGATGATGCAGGTTGACTTGTGGTGGGCTAGTTTGCAACAACTTTTGGCATACATGACTAAAGACACACTTCCATTGTTCCATGCTGCATAGTGCACATGTTCTAGTTACACTTTGTCTTTAATCTTAAAGGCATGGTTAGCAAATTACTTCTTGGATCACTAATCAAATCTAATGAGTTAGTTCATTTGGCTGAAGAAAAACGGATGGATAAAATCTAAAAACAACTCAAAGACTCTAAATTACAAGGAAACTGTTAATTACATTTTATGGGCTTCATAGAAATTTCCTAACTTCAGTTCTCCAAAATCACCATCCATCCAAGAGATTTACCTGAAGTATATGAAAAACGTACTCTTAAATAACCATGAACAAATGTAGTGATGATATCCAGAAATGCAATATATGACAATAAAATTCATAATCTTTCATTTTTAGGAGGATAAGATCTCATGAAAAATTGGAACATGGTGTCGAACTAATGGGGCATATTAGTTCGGATAGTTAATCCCAATCTAATGGCTTAGTTCATTTGGCCATGTAAAAACATATGGTAAAAATAAAAAGAACAAGAAGATTGTCAAATGATTTTTTATGACAGAGTATAATTTAAAATGATTTGTGACAAGAATAACATTGGGTGTTATTGAATATTAAAAATATTTATATAATGGGCAGAACACTAATAAATTTTCCTAACAACATGTATGAGACTAATTCTTGTTTAATGGTTTTATAGAAAATGTTAGAATGCAACTTTGAGTAGCTCATGAAAATATTTAAATCCTACTTTCATTAAATCACACTAACTAAACACTATTGCTAATAAGAGTGCATCATTCTACACCAGTGCAGCGATGTCCTATACAAACGGTTTTTAACCCCTTTCCACGACAGAGTTTTAAACCATCGCCTTGCCTGTGTGTAATAAGAGGGTTTCATCCCATACGACACAAAAAAATCGTCGACGATAGTGACCAATGATTGCAAACGCTCTCCTAAATTTAATCGTGTACGATGCAGAAACATATCGCACACACTATATTTTGGTCAAAGTGTGGGATAGAGGACCAATCACACATGGCTATCACAAGTCAAATGCATCTAATTGCTCATTGAAACCATTTACAAAATATTACCTAAGCCACATGGGCAATCACAGAAATTGTGAGTGATATCTGAATCATCGCACATGAGTCTTGTATGGCAAGCGTCTGCCATGCATGATATTATTGCACACATTTCCTGAATGATTAACCAGTGGGATTGCGTTTTGCGTCGGGTATGGTTTCCTCTAAGCTCATGTGTGGTAAATGTGCTACAAACCGTTTGCGATTTGATGTGTATCACAAACGGTTCAATTTAGATGTCATGTGCTTTTGTGGTAAATCATTGGCAGTCACGCTATGAGTGACGTGTGCTTTCCATTCTGAATCTCACGCTCAGTTTCTTTAATCGTCTTCGCCTAATGACCTCGTTACGAAAAAATATCATATCTGAAACGTTCTGAAAAAATGCAAATTTGCAACGATATGCAATTGAATAAATAGTGTCCATAATAGAAACACACATCAAAATACGCTATAGTAAGCAATTGCAAAAATGATAGCTAAATTTCACAGATAGTAGCTATATAATCACATTATACAATACCTCATCACATGGAAAAAATGCATCCATGCATATACATTTAGCTGTTAACTCTAACCGAATGCATACTTGTTCAAGGAAAATGAACGCTGAATTCTTCATAATGTTGATCAGCCTTGATATAGTGTTCCAGGAAGAAGTTGCTGATAAATCCTCTAACAGCCAACAATTAAGCTACGGGCAGTTGGTCCGGGGTTATTCAAAGATCATCTGCATGATTTTTAGATCAGAATGTGTCATACGTGTGGAGAAGAAGATAGTAATTAAGAAATAGACTTACTTGTACTATTTTTGTCAGCATCTCTACAACAATGAGAAGATATGCATATGGAGATCATATGTATGCAAACATAGTATCCACAAAGGTTGGTCCCTTATTGTAGAGGACACTGATTTTTGATAAAATTAGTCATGTATTTTCCCTACTAGGAACAACCTAACCGGTGTAAGATATTTCTTTCTTTTAGTTTGGAGAGAAATAGAAAGATGTTTACTTAGAAACTTGAACATCTTACTAGCATTTTTAGAAAATAACAGATTTTGGTGTCTTATCGGCAAAAACGATCTCTGTTGGTGGTCGAACTATACCCCTCCTAAATTTATGTACCTTGAGAATACATTACAAATGAAGATAAAATTTCACATCCTCAATTCTTGAACCAGATATGAATAGAAAATATGAACATCAAAGGATTTAATACCTCTTTATGAATTCTTGAAGATGGTTTAGATCCTGAGGCTTTTTCGACTATCTGAGAGAATCTAGATAGTAAACTGTGTTGCGCTTTGGAATAATGAACATCTAGATCTAGTGATGGCTACAGTTTAAGAAAACCATGAACGTACAAACTATGCCAAAAATTGAAAGACGATCAATGTATGCATGGTTTATATTTAACTCACCCTTCATGATATGGCCACATGAACAATTTTGCTAAATGTAACATATTCAAGGTATTGGAGACATGTTCAATGGCATCCTTACGCCCATCATTGTCATGTAATAAAGTATTGTTTGCTAAATCAGGATCGATAAAATATGCATGCTCCCTTATTGATCACTGCCCATCAATCCTCTAAGAGAAATACAATACACTTGTCTTTTTTTCGTTTACAACCTTATATGGACAATTTTATCAGAGCTTGTGAAGTACTTACAACATCAAGCATTTAACAAGAGTGCCACCGAGCATATCAAAGTTGAAGAAGAGATAAAAGTCCTCAAATTACGCAAAGATGGTACCTGACATGTGATGGAAATACTTACCGGAGTATTGTACTTCCAAAACGGTATTACCTTCTGATATTTTCTCCATGCAATATTTATGTAACTTTCGACAATCGGAACTGCACTCATCAAAATATTCGCCAAGAAGAAATGGTTAGCCATGTTTGTACTTCTGTGCTTCATGTGCATCTGCATTTTTTTCTTAGAAAGTGGCATGTCAATTTCTTCATCGGATGTGACATGGTTCTGGTTGAAGAGTCTTTGTAGTAGGATGCTCTCATTCTCATCCCTTCTCTGTTTCTGCATGTGTAATAGCAAATTGCAAAATTGATGAGGAAGCTAAATATAACCGCAATAGTCTTTGTAGTATAGGATGCATAGGGATAGTGTTGGAATGACATCAAATTAATACTAACAGGTATGCACATAAAAAATTTTTACAACATAGAACTAGTGGTGTCAATTAAAATAGCACTATCATTGGTTCAATCCAGAATATTATAACATAGAATTGATGACATCAATTAAAATGGCGCTCACAAACATAGAACCATGAAAGTGTCATAATCACATCCAGAATTAGATAGCACATGCTAAGTGGCTGAATAACATTTAATATAGCAAATGATTTCTAACAACAAGTGTGAGGCTAACCTTCTGTGCACATCCAAGAAACTTCCTCCCGCTGTCTGATACGTCTCCGTCGTATCTATAATTTTTGATTATTTCATGTCAATATTCTACAACTTTCATACACTTTTGGCAAACTTTTATACTATTTTTGGGACTAACATATTGATCCAGTGCCCAGTGCTAGTTTCTGTTTGTTGCATGTTTTTTGTTTCGCATAAAAGCCATATCAACGAAGTCCAAACGCAATAAAAACTTACGGAGACTTTTTTGCAATAGATGTGATTTTTGGGAAAAAGAATCAACGCAAGAAGATGCCCGAGGAGGTCACAAGCCTGCTCGGCGCGGCCCACACCTCTGGCCGCGCCCTGAGGGCTTGTGGCCACCCCTTAGGTCGGTTGAAGGTGTCCTTTGGCCCCAAGAAATATATTTTTATAAGGAAAATCCCCTCAAAGTTTCATCCTGATCGGAGTTACGGATCTCTGGATATTTAAGAAAAGGTGAAAGGCCAGAATCTGGGAGCGCAGAAACAGAAGGAAACAGAGAGAGAGATCAAATCTCGGAGGGGATCTCGCCCCTCCGCCGCCATGGAGGCCATGGACCAGAGTGTAAACTCTTCTCCCATCTATGGGGAAGTTCAAGGAAGAAGAAGAAGGAGAGGGTCTCTCTCCCCCTCTCTCCTGGTGGCACTAGAACATCGTTGGGACCATCATCGTGACAGCGATCTACTCCAACAATTCCGTCATCTTCACCAACACCTCCATCACCTTCCCCCACCTATCTAGAGCGGTCCACTCTCCCGCAACCTGCTATACCCTCTACTTGAACATGGTGCGTTATGCTTCATATTATTATCCAATGATGTGTTGGCATCTTATGATGTGTGAGTAGATTTTGTTGTCCTATTGGTTGATTGATGATCATGATTGGTTTGAGTTGCATGTTTTATTATTGGTCCTATCCTATGGTTCTCTCCGTGTTGCGCAAGTGTGAGGGATCCTAGTTGTAGGGTGTTGCAATGTGTTCATGATTTGCCTATGGTGGGTTGCTTGAGTGACAGAAGCATAAATCCGAGTAGGTGGGTTGCTGCATATGGGAGTAAAGAGGACTTGATACCTTATAATGCTATGGTTGGGTTTTAGTTGCGGATGCTTTCTAGAGTTCCAATCATAAGTGCATATGATTCAAGTAGAGAAAGCATGTTAGCTTATGCCTCTCCCTCATATAAAATTGCAATAATGATTACCGGTCTAGTTATCGATTGCCTAGGGACAATTCCACAACTCCTACCACCACTTTTCCACACTCGTTTAAATAACTTAGTTGTTTCTTTATCTTAGCAGCCCCTAGTTTTTATTTACGTGCTCTTTATTATCTTGCAAACCTATCCTATCACACCTACAAAGTACTTCTAGTTTCATACTTGTTCTAGGTAAAGCAAACGTTAAGCGTGTGTAGAGTTGTATTGGTGGTCGATAGAACTTGAGGGAATATTTGTTCTACCTTTAGCTCCTCATTGGGTTTGACACTCTTACATATTGAAAGAGGCTAAACCTGATCCCCTATACTTGTGGGTTATCAAGACCTTTTTCTGGTGCCGTTGCCGGGGAGCAATAGCATGGGGTGAATATTCTCGTGTGTGCTTGTTTGCTTTGTCACTAAGTAGATTTTATTTTTTGTTCTAAGTTGTTCTCTATCTTTAGTTATGGACATGGAACACGAAATACCAACAAAAATTAGGTGTACTTGCTACTCATGGAGATGGGGAACCTCCTAAAACCCTCGATGCTCGTTATGTGGAAAATATTATGCACTACTTTGATAATCCTAAGAAAACCCCAATTCAACTTGATAATGGGATACACGTTGAATCAACATGAATACTTTAGGGATTATTTCTTACCTCAAAAAGGGAAACACTTATGGGATCAAATTAGAATACTGGGATGGTTTGCTTAGGATGCATGCTCGAGATGTGACTTTACTTGTTGCTCTAATATAGAAGCTCGACACCTTCCCTTTCAATGCAAATTTAATGATAATGAAACCTTAGCTTCATATGCTAAAGGTATTTATGATTACTATGATGTGGAAAGAATAGACAAATTTGTTGTTTTTAAAGGTGCTTATGAAATTGCTTCTTTGCTTGAAGAGTATGATGATGATGTTCCTTACGAATCTAATTTTTTTGCCATACTTAAATATTGCTATGAGAAGTATGATTGCAATGCTGATATTATTGAATTTATTGAAAGAATGACCACTGCTTTGGAAGAGATTAATATCTTGCAGGAAACTATGGAAGAAGAAATTGTTGAAACCGTGTGCTCATTAGCTGAAAAAGATGAGCACGAGAGTGAAGAACAAAAGGAGGAAGAGCGGATTAGCTACCCGTGCCCACCTTCTAATGAGAGTAACTCTTCAACTCATACATTGTTTAATTTCCCTTCGTTCCTATTGAAGGATGAATGCTATGATAACTGCTATGATCCCTTGGATTCGTTTTAAATATGCCTTTTTGATGAACTCGATGCTTTCTATGCTTGTGGCCATGATGCCAATATGAATGATGCTTATGGAGATGAACTTGCTATAGTTCCCACGCATGATAGTCCTGTTATCTTTTTGAATTCTCCCAACTACACTATATCGGAGAAGTTTGCACTTATTAAGGATTATATAGATGGGTTGCCTTTTACTATTAGACATGATGATTTCGATAGATATAATATGCATGTGCTTTTTGCTCCTTCTTGCAATTATTATGAGAGAGGAACTACATTGCCACCTCTGTATGTTTCCAATTTTATAAAATTGCAAGAAACTTCTTATGCTATGTATTGGCCTTTACTTTGTGTGCATGAATTGTTCTTTTATGACATGCCGATGCATCGGAAGAGAGTTAGACTTCGTCATTGCATGATATATATTACTTTGTGCTCAATAATAAATTGCAAATCATTGTTAATTAAAATTGGCTTTGATATACCTTGGGATCGGGGTGGATCCATTGCTTGAGCACTTTATGCCTAGCTTAATGGCTTTATAGAAAGCGTTGCCAGGGAGACAACCCGGAAGTTTTAGAGAGTCATTTAATTCTCTTGTGTGCTTTTATATAGTTTAAAAACAAAAAAATAAAGAGGGGAACCTAAAACTTTTTCAAAAAGAAAAGTGAAAGTGAGAGAGACGAGCATTGTGAAAGTGGGAGCTAGCCTTGAACTTTGTTCATGCCCATGGAAACCTTGTGAATCTTAATTACAGAAACTTTTCAACAAAAATAATTATCCCCTTGTATAAATTCATTTTATTATAAAAATAACGTGCCAAGATTTGCCTTTAGGATGATTAGATTGATTCTTTGGTGTGTGTATTGCAAAAATAGAAACTTTGGTTGTACTGCGTGAATTTATGTTTTTTACTGGAATGTCAAAAGTTTCTGAATTTTTTACACAGTAATGCTATAAAAATGTTTTATTTCTTAATAATTTTTAAGAATTTTTAGAATTACATAAGTATGGTGAATGTCCAGATTACTACAGACTGTCCTGTTTAAGACATATTCTGTTTTGATGCATTGTTTTGCTCATTTTGATGAAACTATCAATTGTATCGGTGGTATAAGCCATGGAAAAATTATAATACAATAGATAAAATGAAAAATAAAATATGAATTATTTGACACAGTACATACAGTTGTGATTTGCTTTATTATACTAACATATCTCATGAGGGTTTTGTTAAGTTTTGCGTGATTGAAGTTTTCAAGGTTTGGGTGAGATCACGATGGATGAAGGAATAAGGAGTCGAAAGAGACTAAGCTTGGGGATGACCGAGTTACCCCAAGGTAATATTCAAGGAATCCCAACAAACTAATCTTGGGGATGCCTGAGAAGGCATCCCCTCGTTCTTCTAACAACCATTGGTAATTTTACTTGGAGCTATATTTTTATTCGTCACATGATATGCGTAAATCTTGGAGCGTCGTGTGCTTTTTATTTTTATTTTAATAATGCACCATGCTGTTATGAGAAATTCCTTGGTTGATTTATAGAAGGCTCTTTGCACCTCACTTATATCTTTTGAGCATGGCTTTGTAGAATGGTTCATGTGCTTCACTTATATCATTTGAAGTTTGGATTGCCTGTTTCTCTATCCGAAGAAAACCTCCATTTGTAGAATGCTCTTTTGCTTCACTTATATATGCTAGAGCGTGGGCATATCTTTTCTAGAAAGAATTAAAACTCCCATGCTTCACTTATATCTAATTAGCGAGTTAACAGGAGTTGGTCATTCACATGGTTAGTCATAAAATCCTACATAAAACTTGTAGATCACTGAATATGATATGTTTGATTCCTTGCAATAGTTTTGCGATATGAATATGGTAATATCAGAGTCATGCTAGTGAGTAGTTGTGAATTGGAGAAATACATGTCTTGAAGTTTGTGATTCCCGCAGCATGCACGTATGGTGAACCGTTATGTAACGAAGTCGGAGCATGATTTGTTTAATGATTGTCAACCTTTGTGTGAAGGTTGGGAGCGTGCGATTGTTAATTCCTACCAACCTCTTCCCTAGGAGCATGCGTCTAATGCTTTCTTTGATAACTAATAGACTTTTGCAATAAGTATGTGAGTTCCTTATGACTAATGTTGAGTCCATAGATTATACGCACTCTCACCCTTCCACCTTTGCTAGCCTCTATAATACCGCACAACTTTCGCCGGTGCATCAAACCCACCTTCCTCAAAATAGCCACCATACACCTTCCTAAAAACAGCCACTGTACCTACCTAGTATGGAATTTCCATATCATTCCGAGATATATTGCCATGCAACTTCCACCGTTCCGTTTAGTATGACATGCACCATCATTTTCATGTTGCTTTGCATGATTGTAAGACAACTTGCATGATGTTTTCATGGCTTGTCCGTTTTTTGATGTCATTTGCTAGGCTAGATAGTTGCACATCCCGGTATCCTACCAGAAGCATTCATATAGAGTCATATTTTTTTTCTAGGTATCGAGTTGTAAGTAAATAAAAGTGTGATGATTTTCATTATTAGAGCATTGTCCCGTGTGAGAAAATGATGATGGAAGCTATGATTCCCTCACAAGTTGGGAGGAGTCTATGGACTTTGCAAGAAACTAAAAGAGGCCAGTGGAGCCCAAATAAAAAAAAGAGGCCAAAGATGCCCACCAAAAAATAAAAAAGAAAAAAAAAATAAAAAAAATAAAAAAGGAGAGAAAGAGAGAAGGGACAATTGCTACTATCTTTTTCCACACTTGTGCTTCAAAGTAGCACCATAATCTTCATGATAGAGAGTCTCCTATTTTGTCACTTTCATATAGCTAGTGGAATTTTCATCATTTGCGCGACCACTAGTTTTCTTTTTGAGATTTCATACACTTATAGGTCTAGTGCACCCGTTGCATGGCAATCCCTACTCACTCACACTGATATCTGTTGATGGGCATCTCCATAGCCCATTGATACGCTAGTTAATGTGAGACTATCTTCTCTTTTTTCCTCATCACCTCCACCATATTCTATTCCACCTATAGTGCTATATCCATGGCTCACGCTCTTGTATCGGGTGAGAGTTGAAAAGGTTTGAGAACATAAAAGTGTGAAACAATTGCTTGACTTGTTCATCGGCGTTGTGCATGATTTAGATACTTTGTGTGGGAAAGATGGAGCATCGCCAGACCATATGATTTTGTAGGGATAACTTTCTAAGGCCATGTTATTTCGAAAGGACATGATTGCCTTGTTGGTATGCTCGAAGTATTATTGTTTTTATGTCAATATAGACTATTGCTTTAATCACTCATATCTTAATATTCATGCCATGATTAGATTATATGATCAAGATTATGCTAGGTAGCATTCCACATCAAAAATTATCTTTTTATCATTTACCTACTCGAGGACGAGCAGGAATTATGCTTGGGGATGCTGATACGTCTCTGTCATATCTATAATGTTTGATTGTTTCATGCCAATGTTCTACAACTTTCGTATACTTTTGGCAACTTTTTATACTATTTTTGGGACTAACCCATTGATCTAGTGCCCAGTGCCAGTTCCTGTTTGTTGCATGTTTTTTGTTTCGCAGAAAATCCATATCAAATGAAGTCCCAACGCGATAAAAACTTACAAAGATTTTTTTGTAATATATGTGATTTTTGGGGAAAATAATCAATGCGAGACGATGCCCGAGGAGGTCACAAACCTGCTAGGCGCGACCCACACCCCTGGCCACGCATTGAGGTCTTGTAGCCACCCCTTAGGTCGGTTGGAGGTGTCCTTTTCCGGTAGGAAAGATATGTTTATAAGGAAAATACCCTCAAAATTTCATCCCTATCGGAGTTATGGATCTCTGGATATTTAAGAAACGGTGAAAGGCCAGAATCTGGGAATGCAGAAACAGAAGGAAACAGAGAGGGGGTCCAATCTCGGAGGGGCTATCGCCCCTCCACCGCCATGAAGGCCATGGAGCAGAGGGGAAACCCTTATCCCATCTAGGGGGAAGTTCAAGGAAGAAGAAGAAGGAGGGGTGCTCTCCCCCTCTCTCCCGGTGGCACCGGAACGCTACCGGGGCCATCATCGTGACGGCAATCTACTCCAACAACTCCGTCATCTTCACCAACACCTCCATCACCTTCCCCCATCTATCTACAATGGTCCACTCTCCTGCAACCCGCTATACCCTCTACTTGAACATGGTGCTTTATGCTGCATATTATTATCCAATGATGTGTTGCCATCCTATGATGTCTGAGTAGATTTTTTTGTCCTATTGGTTGATTGATGATCATGATTGGTTTGAGTTGCATGTTTTATTATTGGTGTTGTCCTATGGTGCTCTCTGTGTCATGCAAGCGTGAGGGATCCTTGCTGTAGGGTGTTGCAATGTGTTCATGATTTGCCTATGGTGGGTTGCTTGAGTGATAGAAGCATAAACCCGAGTAGGTGGGTTATTGCATATGGGAGTTAAGAGGACTTGATACCTTACAATGGTATGGTTGGGTTTTACCTTAAGATCTTTAGTAGTCGCAGATGCTTGCTAGAGTTCCAATCATAAGTGCATATGATCCAAGTAGACAAAGTATGTTAGCTTATGCCTCTCCCTCATATAAAATTGCAATAATGATTACCAGGTAGTTATCAATTGCCTAGGGACAATTCCGCAACTCCTACCACCAATTTTCCACACTCGTTAAACTAACTTAGTTGTTTCTTTATCTTAGCAGCCCTAGTTTTTATTTACGTGCTCTTTATTATCTTGCAAACCTATCCTATCACACCTACAAAGTACTTCTAGTTTCATATTTGTTCTAGGTAAAGCGAATGTTAAGCATGCGTAGAGTTGTATCAGTGGTCGATAGAACTTGAGAGAATATTTGTTCTACCTTTAGCTCCTCATTGTTCAACACTCTTACTTTTCTAAAGAGGCTACAATTTATCCCCTGTACTTGTGGGTTATCACTGTCCACATGCTTAGAAGCAACTAACTTCACACATGGGGATTGACGTTGACAACGAGCAGGCAAATCTTTAGCTACCCTGCCCCATTCCTTGGAAGTCGTGATCCTAGGGAGCTACAAGAGAAAGGAATGGATCAAATTCTCCGGTGCATGAAAAATCCCCAATTCCAAACCATAACCCTAACCCTAGGTGAGAGTGAGCGGAGAGGGAAATACCTGGCTGGTCAAAGTTCGTCGTCGGAGGAAATATGTGGAATAAAAATTGTGTCTCCCAATCCACGGTATAACAGCCAAGAAACTACTTGTGGGTTACAAGGTCAGGGTATAAGGGACCTACTGATACTACTGGGCTTGGTCAAGCATAAAGTAAAATCCTATAGGGGTTCCTAGTTGAATATCAACTACAATGCATGAAAACATAGGTTATGATCAAAGCTTCCACTTGCCTGTATTGACGATTCTTCAATCTCACAATCCTTGATCAACACATTTTGCTCTCCATAACAATCTATCACAAGTAAAGAGCATTCATGAACAACCTTACAATACAATCAAGCAACGTTAAGTGTTGCATATGATGTTAGTGTCATTGTGTTGTGCGATCATGTGTCAAGGCTTAACTCACAAGAGTCTGGATAAGAACATAGTGGTTGTCCTTTGGAATACATGACACATAAAGGTTCACATGCAAATTTCAATTAAAGTTTCATCATATAAGGAGTATGTTATGCCAAATGGGTGGTTCTCAGATCCAGCCAAGAGATCATTGCAACAGAGTCATGATCTATGAATCCATGCTCAAGTTTGAATGAACATTAAAACTTGTTGTCCCTTCATGAGTTTGGGTACACTAAGATCTGAAAATGAAAACCTGGTCTGGCTTTCCAAGTCAATTTAGATTTGAACTAGGGTTGAACCTATTTGAATTCTTGAAAATAGTTTACAATTTAATTTGGTTCCAGTGGATTCAATTTGAATTACAAACATTCATGATTTTTTTAGGTTGGTTCGACTTAGTTCAATGTCATCTTATTAGTCATAAAGTCAAATAAAAATCCCATACTAATTAAAGTTTACTCTTAGTTAAGTTTCAAGCTAAAGTCAATTACAAATCCAACATAGTTACTATAGTTGTTTTATTTGATTTAGTTTAACAAAAGTCAAATGTAAACTCCAATCTAATTATGAGGGTTCAAATGGTTTTAAATTGGTTTGGGTTTGAACTAACTAATTTGAGTTCGTCTTTCCCTAATCTTCAAGTATTAAATCCAACATAATCTACTAGGTTTAATTTAATTTAACAAACTTTATTTGAATTCAAATCCATCTCAAATTAAACTTAGGTTTCAATTTAATTTCAAACTAGGTTTGAATGAAATTAAAATGTGATTTCAATTACCTAAAGTCAAATATTAATCCAAAATATAATTTAGTAAAGTTTTATTTATGTTTCTGAACAATTTGTTTATTAATTATTTATTAAACAACTATTTATTTCAAATTAAACACAATTAGGTTTAAATTCAATTTGAATAATGCCTATTCTGTAATATATTCAAATTACATTTTAAAATTATTTGAATTTGAACTAGAGTATGCTGAAAGGAAGGTACATTTAATTAGATTCAATTTGCAAAGAGAATCAATTAATTTGGATTTATAAAATGAAATTATGTCTAAAAGTGTGTTATATCAACTAGAGGGGGGGTGAATAGGTGATTTTAACAAATTCATCACAGAGGAATTTCAACTTGAGGAATTTGAAATGTGACGAATAACTAATAGCGGAATAAGTACTGAAGAGCATGAGAAACATAGCAGTAGCATAGTCATCATGATGAAATAAAGAATGCATAGATTATAGGTAGCGTCATACAGGATAAGCAGGTGAGTAACAAGGTAATTTGAAAATTTTGAGGTGAGGAAATTGAGAAAGTCATTAGTTAAATTCTTCAAACAGTAACGATGAATTTCATCAACAAGTATATGAGGAAATGTAAGGGTTGAGGAAGTTGAACAAGCTAGCGTGATGAAGATAATGGTTTGAAGACCCAATTCCAACTGCTGTGACAATTGTATGTCTAGTTTGGAGCGGCCTGGTATTTAAACCAGAGGACACACTTTCCCAGGACACACAACCCTTACCGTATTCTCCTTGAGCTAAGGACACACAGTCCTCGCCCAACACTCGTGGTAAGTCTTTAGGGTAGACTTCCAAAACCCTCACAAACTGGTCACCCGGCGATCCACAATTGACTATTGGATGCTCTAGACAAAGGTCACTCTGTGATCCCCAATTAACTGCAGGATGCACTAGATAATGACACCTAACTGTCTGGAAGATACATAGTATTCAAAGGTAACACACGTCAGTTCCACACAAGAACAATCTCTTCAGTGATGCTGAATCACTTTGTGTTTGGTAATTTGGATTTGGGTTTTTCCTCACTGATGATTTTCTCTCAAAGTCCTCGAAGGATGGGTTGCTCTCAAATGACAAGTGTTAGTTCTCTCTTGGAGTAGCCAACCAACTAGTGGTTGTGATGGGTGTCTATTTATAGCCAGGGTGCAACATTGACATGATAAGACGTAAATGCCCCCAATGATATGACCGTTATGTGGATAAGATGATTGGGGACAGCTGCCACTAAGAACGACAATGGTAAAAATTTCGAATTATGAAACTCCTTAGGCTTATCATATTCCTCACTTGTAGGCAATTTGCACTGGCGAAATCCTAACTCCTCAGTAAGACCAATTTCATCAAAGACAAGAAGAACTTCACCTCCATCACTGAAGAACTTGATTGGACTTTAAGAGATTTCCAAAGGCTTCACTCGAAGGATTGCATAGGTTGAGGCTTTTGAGTTGAGCATCAGTTGGAAATTTTCCTTAGTATTACCTCGGCCCCCTTCAATAGTACGGTGTTTCCTATGACTCGAACAAAGGAAATAAAACCACAAAAACAAAAGTCTTCATGCTTCATAGTCCTCATTCATATCATCAAGGTCACACCAACTTCTTCATTTTCAAAGTCTTCACCAAAGTCTTCACTTGAAGACATTCGTTTTTAGGGGTCGATAATCTCCGAATATATCACACTCCTCATTAACGTATAGAGCATGTGTACACTTACAAACGCATCAGTCTCTTAACCTATAAGTCTTGAATACACCAAAATCACTAAGGGGCACTAGATGCACTTACAATCTCCCCCTTTTTGGTGATTGATGAAAAATAGGTTAAGTTTTCAACGGGGATAAAAATATGAAGTGGAAGTATTGAGTTTGAGGAATTTGATTGCAAGATATAGAACTCCCCCTGAAGATGTGCATATTTGAGGAATTTTCTTTGGACTGCAAATGCACATGGCAGGTTAAAGACATGGAGAACTCCCCCTATACCTTGTAATTCATACACGCATTTAACATATGATATGAAGAATTTGAAAGGCATGATGAAAATGGTGTCTGAAGAAATTCAATATGCATGCATTAAGGTACTTGAGGAAATAAGCATGCGGAAGGCAGTTCAAAAGAGTCAGACCACCGTCGGACTTAAGTTTACAACTCAACCAACAAAAGCATCAAAAGAGCGAGAGTTGTAACTTAGACCAAAAAAACCATATATAGAGACCCGCTTGAAGACTAACTCAAATTTTCTCCCCCTTTGTCATCAAAGACCAAAAGGGACGAAAAAGTGAGGACTAACGCCCCTGAAGAATTTCATCTTGATGGTGATGGAGGAGAGCCAGCGTTGTCTTGGTCGTTTGTCAATGCAAGGCCCGCAGCAGTGTCGTAAATTTCCTTAGCTTCATCCGCCTCGTGCGATGAAGAATATGAGCTTGTAACCAGCTGAGGAACTTGAGCTTACTTGAATTTCTTTTGAGGAGGACGATCCTAGTCAAGGTTCTTCTCAAGGTTCATCTGCTTGAGTTCTTCAGGAGTCTTGAGGTGAGACAGAATGGTCCAAGTGCGATTGCAGACTTCACGACGATAGTATTGGTTCTTCCTCACAGTGTTGTGCATGATAGTCATGTCTTGAATAAGCGAACCAAACTGATGTTTTACCCACTTGTGATTGCGATCAACCTTCTGATGAAGACTTAGGAGAAGTTCTCGATCGGTCATCACACGAGGGGCAGCTTCTTGAAGATTTTGCGCTGAGGCTTTTCCGGCAGAGTCTTAGATAGCAGTGTCATCATTGGTGGAGTAAGATGTAGCTTTGTGAAACTGGTCATCCAATGGACGAGTATTGTTGGGGATATATACCCAGGGTGAGAGCTGCCGAGGTGGAGCCGAGTCATGCGGTTGGCAGCTTACGATAACTCCAGGAGGAAACATAACCAGTGGGCCGGAGGGCCCAGAGCCAGAAGGCCGGATGTAACTTGGTGGACTTGAGCCGTCGGGAGTGACTTGTTAGATAAGGAATTTTTAGTTAGAGGTGAGGTCGGTTGTCAAGTTTAACCCGACCAGGACTCTTGTAAGCCCATGGCCTTGACCCGTGTATATAAGGGCGGCTTACCTGGCGGCTTAGACCACGACACAATTGATCGAGAGCTACGTCAAGCGAACTCGCTCCCTTGTAATCGATACACAATCAATATAACACAAACCAGGACATAGGCTTTTACCTCTTTCCGAGGGGCCGAACCTGGGTAAACCCTTGTCTCTCGATTCCGATCAACCCCTTCGAGTTCATCGCCTTAGCGATGGTTGTCGGTGTCAAAACCGGCGGATCTCGTGTAGGGGGTCCCAAACTGTGAGATTAGAATCAATGGTAACATGAGACGAAGGGGACATAGATTTACCTAGGTTCGGGCCCTCCTATGGAGGCAATACCCTACGTCCTGCTTGGTTGTATTGATGATATGTGGGGTACAGAGTTGATCTACCTCGAGATCGAATAGCTAACCCTAGATGAGTTGTTCTGTCCCTATACCCTAAAACCCTCCGGCTTATGTAGACTTGAGGATGCCTAGGGTTTACACATGGTCAGTTACATGTCGAAGAGATAAACATGCATATTTTCTACATCAAACATGGAGCGCAAGCCGTGCTTTCCGAAGCTTCCATCTTGGAGACTGGGCCTTCAAATCCTCTAGTGTTCAGTAAATAGCCCATATAGTCCGACCCATAAGAATAGGCCGGTTCCCCGAGGACCCCTTAATCTAGGACTCGCTCAGTAGCCCCCAAACTTGCCTCCAACGCCAAGGGTCTTTAGCTCCAATTGCTTCATGAACAAAGTCTTCGGCTTGTGAGGTAAGTTCCTTCCGCCGAACAGAATTCAACCTCTGATGACAAATAGCTTCTGAATAGCAGCGCGTCTGAATACTATGAAATAAGTTGGCTTTGAAGTCCAAACGTCAGGGAAGAAAAGATAATGTTCCCTGATAACATTCCCTAACGACCTCTCCGACGAAAGGTCGCGGCCCCCCCCGACCGCTAGGCCAGTAATAGGGACTCGATGCGCGGTTCGAGGCCATTCCATCAGCACGATCTATCAACACGTAGATCGTGCTTCATTTCACACGGCATATGTTTAATCATGCATGCACAACTGTGCACGTGTCTCGGGAAGTGAAGGGATCCACGATGTGGCATAGGGGGCTCAAACAATAAACCTCATAAAAGGGAAAGAAAACCCCCATGACTATTCATGCTCTCCCTCTGCTTCCGCTACCTCATATTCTTCGGAGCCTCCGACGCCCAGATCCAAATCTTCCGCCTCCCCTTCCGAGCTCACCAATGGCGGGCTACGGCTCTAACGGCAAGTGGGAGGCCTCCATGGTGACCGAGAAGGATATCCAGGACCTCAAGAAAGACAGATACCTCCCCGCAGACATCCCTCACCGTGCAGCAAAGGAGGGCCAAGTGATCCGCACCCCCAAGCCAGGAAAAAGGGTGGTGTTCATCCCCCACTTCATCAGGGGTTGAGCTTTCCCCTCCACCCCTTTGTTAGGGGGTTGATGTTCTTCTACGGCCTCGACTTCCACGACATCCAGCCGAAATCCATCATGCACATCTCGATGTTCATCCTTGTTTGCGAGACCTTCCTGCGCATCGAGCCACACTTCAGGCTCTGGTTATAGGTGTTCAACATCAAGCCCAAGTGTGTCGGTGGCAAGCATGCAGACTGCGGCAGGGCCATCATCGACAAGCTCACCCACATGAGGTGGCCGTCGGGCACCCTTATTGACACCATCAAGGGATGGCAGAAGGAGTGGTTCTATGTCACCGAACCACAAGAAGAAGGTCAGCATCCATCCTCCGCATTCAGATCTGGTCCCCTGACCAGAATGGCTTCATGGCTTGAAAAGGGCCTCGTCTGGGGACCGGGCAAGGAGGTGAGCAACCTGTAGAAGCGCACCCACTCCATGGTCGAGGAGGGAACCAACTTGACCGATGCAGTCCAGGAGATGTTCCGAAGATGCATCCTCCCATGCCAGCGCCGGGACACTCCCTTGTGGGCTCGTGATCTCGATGGCGAGCTCACAGTCCAGAATATCTTCCGCACTATGCAGGAGAAGTTGTGGAAGGCGCTCTTCAAATCACAGAAGAGCTGGCCATCCGAGGAGGACTAGGGTCTGCATGCTACCAAGCCCGAATCTGAGGTACGGTATATCCTAGCTTGGTCGGCTCCATTACATAAGGAAATCTCATAACCCCTTACCCAATCTGCCTTTGCAGAGATGGCTAAAAAAAGCCATCAACAATAACAGACCGGCTCCTCAGCCCAAAGACAAGAGGACCGGGTTGTTAGCAAAAATGCTGATGGTAAAGCCTTATGAGGCTCCCATGAAAAAAGAGAAGTAGAAGAAACCAGGCCAGCCCGGTATCCGCATCAGGGATCAGCCTCACGCCGCATCCGAGGGGACGCCTGCCTCCTCGAATCAGGAGGAGGCTGAGGAGGAGGAAGAGGAAGATGAGTAGGAAGAGGAGGATGACAAGGTCGAGGGCGAGGGGTAGGTAATTCCCCTCATGCCAGGAAGAGAGTGGCGTCTTCGGACGCTCCGGAGAAGGTCCCTCCTCCTATAGTGCGTAAGCGGTTGGACTGTAGCCACGCGCTGTAGTGCGTAAGCGGCCACGGTAGCCACAGGGCCGCCCGTCGTGCTGGTCACGTCGCTTCGTCGTACCCGCGCGTAGAGCGACGCGACGGGGCATGTCTGTCCCAATGTCAACGGAAGAGCCGGCCCGTGGACAGCCGGCCACGCCCAGCCGGCCGAGGGTCTAGCCGGCTCCTTGACCAGCCGGCTGGGGTGCCAGCCAGCACTGGCTCGCGTCGGACGTCCTCCAGTCGGCCACGGCCAGCCAACCGCGTAGTTTTTCTTCAAAGCAAAAATGGAAGACCCCGTTGCGTTGGACTACCTAGGGGTAATAACCCCGTCGGTAGTCCCCGAAGCTGGCGGGGGCCCGCGTCTGGCAGACGCTGGGGAGCCGGCGACTTCCCCTCAGCGCCACACGTCTCCGGCTCGAAGGCGAAGGGGCCATCGGGTTGGCCGTTGGACCCAACGCCTCGGGTACCGACGCGCCGCCCCAGGACCCGCGCCGGCACGTGGCACGCCATGCAGCGTGTAATGATGCGGTGTGTCCCGCGCTCGCGAGGAGACCGGACGTCGCCTGGGCATAGCCTTGTAGGCCTCGGGGCGCAGGGCAGGATCCTCTACGCCCCGAAGTGGCCGTTATGGCTCGGGGCCACCCATGCGCACGGAGTTTCCGAGGGGAGATGGCACAATCAATCCCACATCCCCTAGTCGTGGCCTCCCCTATAAAACGAGAGGAAGGGCAGGAGGCGGAGGTACCCGAGCCCACACCCGCGCCCACATGCGCCACCGCCGCCGCGATGGCCGATGGACGCGGTGGCAGCTAGGCTAGCTCCTTCGTGGTCGAGGCGGACATCGCCGAGCTGTGCCGCGCGCGCATGCTGACGCCGGTAGAGCGGGTGGCCACACGCGTGCCGGGTGACGAGATAGCGCCGACGCCACAGCTAGGGGAACACGTCGTGTTCCTCTGGCACTTCTCCCAGGGCTTCGGGCTCTCGGTGAGTATCTTCTTCCGTCTTCTCCTCGATACCTTTGACCTCCAGCCGCACAAGCTTGGCCCGAATTCGATTATGTACCTCTCCGCCTTCGTGATGTTGTGAGAGGGGTACCTCGATATCCTTCCTTTCATCGACCTTTTCAATGCTCTCTTCTACCTCAAACCTCTGAAAAGCGATGCTTGCAGGGGCACGGTGGTGTGCTGCCGTGGTGTTTCTCGCTTTCCTCCTCTTTCCCTTATCGACTCCATCAAGGGGTGGCACTGGACGTTCTTCTACGTGAATAATGTGTTGGAAATATGCCCTAGAGGCAATAATAGATTAGTTATTATCATATTTCCTTGTTCGTGATAATCGTTTATTATCCATGCTATAATTGTATTGATCGGAAACTCAGATACATGTGTGGATACATAGACAACACCATGTCCCTAGTATGCCTCTAGTAGACTAGCTCGTTGATCAAAGGATGGTTAAGGTTTCCTAGCCATGGACATGAGATGTCATTTGATAACGGGATCACATCATTAGGAGAATGATGTGATGGATAAGACCCAAACTACAAACATAGCATATGATCGTTTCAGTTTATTGCTACTGTTTTCTGCATGTCAAGTATATGTTCCTATGACCATGAGATCATGCAACTCACGGATATCGGAGGAGTGCCTTGTGTGTATCAAACGTCGCAACGTAACTGGGTGACTATAAAGGTGCTCTACAGGTATCTCCGATGGTGTTTGTTGAGTTGGCATGGATCGAGACTGGGATTTGTTACTCCGTGTAACGGAGAGGTATCTCGGGGCCCACTCGGTAATGCAACATCACAATAAGCCTTGCAAGAAATGTGACTAATTGTTAGTTGCGGGATCTTGTATTACGGAACGAGTAAAGAGACTTGCCGGTAACGAGGTTGAACTAGGTATGGAGATACCGACGATCGAATCTCGGGCAAGTAACATACCGAAGAACAAAGGGAACGATATACGGGATTAACTGAATCCTTGACATAGAGGTTCGACCGATAAAGATCTTCGTAGAATATGTAGGAACCAATGTGGATGTCCAGGTCCCGCCATTGGTTATTGACCGTAGAGGTGTCTCGGTCATGTCTACATAGTTCTCGAACCCGCAGGGTCTGCACACTTAAGGTTCGGTGACGTTTCGGTAGTGTAGAGTTATGTATGGTGGTGACCGAAGGTTGTTCGGAGTCCCGGATGAGATCCCGGACGTCACGAGGAGCTCCGGAATGGTCCGGAGGTAAAGATTCATATATAGGAAGTCCCAGTTTGGTTTCCGGAAAAGTTTCGGGCTCATCGGTAGTGTACCGGGAGTATCGGTATTGTACCGGGAGTGCCGGTAGTGTACCGGAGGACCTCCGGGAGGGGTATTTCGACCCCAAGAGGTCCATGGGCTGTGGGAGAATAATAACCAGCCCTTAGTGGGCTGGGAAAACAGCCACAAAGGCCCATGGCGCAGGAGAGAAAGTCCTAAAGCAAAAAGTGGAAAATCAGCCAATAGGAGGCAATCCTACTCCAACTAGGATTGGAGGTGAAGTAGGATTGCTCCCACCTCCTATTTCGGCCGACCCAAAGGCCTTGGCTGCCTCTCCTCTCCTCTCCTCCTATATATACTAGTGGATTGGGTGGTTTTTGGACAGAATTTCCGGCCACGTGCTACCCGTTTCACCGGTGCACAGTTTCTCCTCTAGATCGGTTTTCCGCAGCGCTTAGGCGAAGCCCTGCCGGAATCACTCCACCACCATCACCGGAGCGCCGCCACACTGCCGGTGAACTCTCTCTCCTCTCCACCTCCTCTTGCTGGATCAAGATGGTGGAGATCGTCATCAAGCTGCATGTGTGCTGAACGCGGAGGTGCCGTCCGTTCGGCGCTAGATCGGAAGGACCGTGATCGAGATCGCGAGACGGTTCGTGATGAGATCGCGGAACGGATCGTGATGAGTTCGTAGGACAGATCGTGATCAAGATCGTGAGACGGATCGTGATGAGATCGCGGGACGGATCGTGATGAGTTCACGGGACGGATCGTGATTGGATCGCGGGACGGATCGTGATGAGATCGCGGGACGCTCGGCGATTTGGATCGCGAAGATGTTCGACTACACCAACCGCGTTTCTTAACGCTTCCCGCTTAGCGATCTACAAGGGTATGTAGATCCACTCTCCCTCTCGTAGATGCTCATCACCATGGATAGGTTTGCATGTGCGTAGGAAAATTTTTGTTTCCCATGCGACGTTTCCCAACAGTGGCATCATGAGCTAGGTTGATGGTTCGATGAGATCTCGAGTAGAACACAAAAGGTTTGTGGGCTTTGATCCTTAGATTGCTTCCTCCCTTGGTCGTATTTTGGTTCAGCAGGATTGTGAGATGAAGCGGCCCGGACCAACATTACTCGTACGCTTACGAGAGACCGGTTCCCTCGACGCAACTTGTTGCCTAGATGGCTTGCGGGTGACAGTTTCTCTCACTTTAGTTGGATCAGATTCGACAAAGGCGGTCCTTGAGAAGGTTGAAAAGAAAACTAGTGTATCACCGTTGTGGTTTATGCGTAGGTGAGAATCGTTCTTGCTAGATACCCATAGCAGCCACGTAAAATATGCAACAACAATTAGAGGACGTCTAACTTGTTTTTGCAGGGTATGTTGTGATGTGATATGGCCAATTACATGATGAGATATATGTGATGTATGAGATGATCATGTGATGTATAGATTATCACGACTTGCATGTCGATGAGTACGGCAACCGGCAGGAGCCATAGGGTTGTCTTTAATTATTGTATGACCTGCGTGTCAATCATTAAGCGCTATGTAATGCTTTACTTTATCGCTACGGTAGCAATAGTAGTAGAAGCATGCAGGGTGTGACAACCCCAATGGCAACACATTGATGGAGATCAAGATGATGGAGATCATGGTGTTGTGCCGGTGACGATGGAGATCATGCCGGTGTTTCGAACATGGAGATCTTAAACACAAGTTCATGGCCATATCATGTCACTTATGAATTGCATGAGATATTAATCCTTTTATGCACCTTGTTTTGCTTAGTACGGCGGTAGCATTATAAGATGATGCCTCACTTGAATTTCAAGATGAACTGTGTTCTCCCCGAGTGTGCACCGTTGCGAAAGTTCGTCGTGGTTGAGACACCACGTGATGATCGGGTGTGATAGACTCTACGTTCACATACAAGGGGTGCAAGCAAGATTTGCACGCGCAGAACACTTGGGTTAAACTTGACGAGCCTAGCATGTACAGACATGGCCTCGGAACACGAGAGACCGAAAGGTCGAACATGAGTCATATAGTAGATATGATCAACATAATGATGTTCACCATTGCAGCCACCTCAACTCACGTGATGATCGGACTTGAGTTGGTGAATTTGGATCATGTATCACTCGAATGATCGGAGGGATGTCAATTTGAGTGGGAGTTCATAAGTAATATGATTAATTGAACTCATTATCATGAACACAGTCAAAGTGTCTTTGCAAATTATGTTGTAGATTACTAGCTCACGCTCTAGCTCCCTTGTATTTTTATATGTTCCTAGAGAAATAGAATTGAAAGATGTTGGTAGCAAAATTGCGGACTGGATCCATGATCTGAGGATTGTCCTCATTGCTGCACAGAAGGCTTATGTCCTTAATGCACCGCTTGGTGCGCCACCCCCTCTAGCGTCGTCTATAGATGTTGTGAACATCTAACAGGCACGTTTCGATGACTACTTGATAGTTTAGTGCGTCATGCATTATGGCTTAGAATTGAGGCTCCAAAACGTTTTGAACGTCACGGAACATGTGAGATGTTCTAGGAGCAGAGATTGTGATCTCAGGCTCGTGCCTTTGTTGCGAGATATGAGATCTCCAACAAGATTCTTTGCTTGTAAGATGAAGGAGAATAGCTCAATCGTTGAGCATGTACTCAGATTGTCTGGGCACTACAATCGCTTGAATCAAGTGGGAGTTGATCTTCCAGATAAGATAGTGATTGATATAGTTCTCCAAGTCACTGTCACTAAAGCTACTAGAACTTAGTGATGAACTATAATACGCCAGGGATAGAAGTATTGATCCCTGAGCTGTTCGCGATGTTTGACACCGCGAAGGTAGAAATCGAGAAGGAGCATCAAGTGTTGATGGTTAATCAAACCACTAGTTTCGAAAAGGGCAAGAGCAAGGAGGGAAACTTCATGGATAGCAAGTTAGTTGCTGCTCCAGTGAAGCAACCCAAAGTTGAACTCAAACCCGAGACTAAGTGCTTCTATTATGAGGTGAGAGGTCGCTGAAGCGGAACAACCCTAGATACTTGGTAGATAAGAAGGCTGGCAACATCGACAGAAGTATATTTGATATACGAGTTATTGATGTGTACCTTGCTAGTACTCCTAGTAGCACCTGAGTATTGGATACCGGTTCGGTTGCTAAATGTTAGTAACTCGAAATAAAAGCTACGGAATAAACGGAGAACTAGCTAAGGGTGAGGTGACGATGTGTGTTGGAAATGTTTCCAAGGTTGATGTGATCAACATCGCACGCTCTCTCTACCTTCAGGATTAGTAACGAACCTAAATAAATGTTATTTGGTGTTTTGCGTTGAGCATGAACATGATTAGATCATGTTTGTTGCAATACGATTATTCATTTAAGTCAGAGAATAATAGTTATTCTGGTTACATGAATAATACCTTCAATGGTCATGCACCAAGTGAGAATGGTTTGTTGAAATCTTGATCGTAGTAGTACACATGTTCATAACATTGATGTCAAAAGATACAAAGTTAATAATGATAGTACCACATACTTGTGGCACTGCCGCTAAATGTCATATTGGTATAAAGCGCATGTAGAAACTCCATGCTGATGGATATTTGGACTCATCGATTTCGAATCGGTTGAGACATGCGAACCATGCCTCTTGGGCAAGATGACTAAAGGACCCCGTTGGATGGAGCAGGCAAGTGATTCATTGGAAATGATACATGTTGATGTATGCAATCTAGTGAGTCTTGTAGCGTGCAGTGGATATCGTTATTTTCTTACCTTCACTGATGATTTGAGTAGATATAGTGTATATTTACTTAATGAAACACAAGTCTGAATCGTTTGAAAGGTTCAAGCAAATTCAGAGTGAAGTTTAAAGATCATCGTGACAAGAAGATAAAAATGACCGCGATATGATCGTGGAGGTGAATATCTGAGTTACGAGTTTGGCATACAACTTAAGACAACGTGAAATTTGTTTCACAACTAACGCCACCTGGAACACCATGCTGTGATGGTGTGTCCGAACATCATAGTCATGCTCTATTGATATAGTGCATACTGTGATGTCTCTTATCATTTTACTACTATAATTTTTGGGGTTATGCATTAGAGACAACTACATTCACTTTAAATAGGGCATCATCTAAATCCGTTGAGATGACACCGTGTGAATTATGGTTTGATAGAAACCTAAGCTGTCATTTCTTAATGTTTGGGGCTGCGATGCTTGTGTGGAAAATGTTTCACATAATAAGCTAGAACCCAAAGCGGACAAATGTATCTTCATAGAATACCCTAAGAACAGATGGGTATGCCTTCTATCTCAGATCCGAGTGCAAAGTGTTTGTTGCTAGAACTGGGTCCTTTCTCGAGAAAAAGTTTCTCTCAAAAGAATTGAGTGGGAGGAAGATAGAACTTGATGAGGTTGTTAAACCTTTGTTCAACCAGAGAGTAGCGCAGCGCAGAAAGATGTTTCTGTGAAGCCTACGTTAGTTGAAGAGGAAGTTAATGATGATGATCATGAAGCTTCAGGATCAAGTTACTATCGAACTCCGTAGGTCGACAAGGATGTGTACTGCTCCTGAGCGGTACGACAACTCTGTCTTGGAGGTCATGTTGTTGGACAACGATGAACCTACGAGCTATGGATAAGCGATGATGGGCCCGGATTCCGACAAATGGTTGGAGGCCATGAAATCCGAGATAGGATCCATGTATTAAAACCAGGTGTAGACTTTGGTAGACTTGCTCGTTGGACGGCAGGTCGTTGAGTACAAATGGATCTTTAAAATGAAGACAGACACTGATGGCGAATGTCACTATTTGTAAAGCTCGACTTGTTGCAAAGATGTTTGTGACAAGTTCAAGGAGTTGACTACGATGAGACTTTCTCACTCGTAGCGATGCTAAAAGTCTGTTGGAATTGTGTTAGCAGTTGCTGTGTTTTCAATTATGAAATCTGGCAGATGGATGTCAAAACATCGTTTCCTTAATGGTTTACTTGAGGAAAGGTTGTATGTAATACAACCAGAAGGTTTTGTCAGGCCTAAGGATGCTAAAAGGTGTGCAAGCTTCGGTGATCCTTCCATGGACTGAAGCAAGCATCTCGGAGTTGGAATATACGCTTTGATGAGGTGATCAAAGTTTTGATGTTTATACAAAGTTTATGAGAAACTTGTATTTGCAATAAAGTGAGTGGGAGCACTATAGAATTTCTGATAAGTATATGTGGATGACATATTGTTGTTCAGAAATAATGTAGAGTTTCTGGAAAGCATAAAACGGTTATTTGGAAAGTGATTTTCAAAGGAAGACCTAGATAAAGCTACCTAATTGTTGAGCATCAAAATCTATAGAGATAGATCAAGATGCTTGATGAGACTTTCAATGAGTGCATACCTTCACAAGATTTTGAAAGAGTTCAAAATGGATCAGCCAGAGAAATAGTTCTCGTCTGATTTGTAAGGTGTGAAGTTGAGTGAGACTCAAAGCTCGACAATGGCAGAAGAAAGAGAAAGGACGAACGTCGTCCCCTATGCCTTAGCCATAGGCTCTATATTATGCCATGCTGTGTACCGCACCTATGTGTGCCTTGCCATGAGTCTGTCAAGGGGTACAAGAGTGGTCCAGGAGTGGATCACTGGACAGCGGTCGGAATTATCCTTAGTAACCAGAGGACTAAGGAAATGTTTCTTGATTATGGAGGTGATAAAGAGTTCGTCGTAAATAGTTACGTCGATGCAAGCTTTAACACCTATCCGGATGACTAGTAGTAGCAATCTGGATACGTATAGTGGAGCAGCCATTTGGAAATAGTACCAAGTGGAGTGTGGTAGCAGTGTTTACGGTTTGACATAGAGATTTGCAAAGTACGCACGGATCTGAATATCGCAGACCCGTTGACTATAAGACCTCTCTCACATGCAAAGCATGATCGAGCCCCAAAACTCATTGGGTGTTAGATTCATAACAATGCGAATCACATGGTGATGTGAACTAGATTATTGACTCTAGTGCAAGTGGGAGACTGTTGGAAATATGCCCTAGAGGCAATAATAGATTAGTTATTATCATATTTCCTTGTTCGTGATAATCGTTTATTATCCATGCTATAATTGTATTGATCGGAAACTCAGATACATGTGTGGATACATAGACAACACCATGTCCCTAGTATGCCTCTAGTAGACTAGCTCGTTGATCAAAGGATGGTTAAGGTTTCCTAGCCATGGACATGAGATGTCATTTGATAACGGGATCACATCATTAGGAGAATGATGTGATGGATAAGACCCAAACTACAAACATAGCATATGATCGTTTCAGTTTATTGCTACTGTTTTCTGCATGTCAAGTATATGTTCCTATGACCATGAGATCATGCAACTCACGGATATCGGAGGAGTGCCTTGTGTGTATCAAACGTCGCAACGTAACTGGGTGACTATAAAGGTGCTCTACAGGTATCTCCGATGGTGTTTGTTGAGTTGGCATGGATCGAGACTGGGATTTGTTACTCCATGTAACGGAGAGGTATCTCGGGGCCCACTCGGTAATGCAACATCACAATAAGCCTTGCAAGCAATGTGACTAATTGTTAGTTGCGGGATCTTGTATTACGGAACGAGTAAAGAGACTTGCCGGTAACGAGGTTGAACTAGGTATGGAGATACCGACGATCGAATCTCGGGCAAGTAACATACCGAAGAACAAAGGGAACGATATACGGGATTAACTGAATCCTTGACATAGAGGTTCGACCGATAAAGATCTTCGTAGAATATGTAGGAACCAATGTGGACGTCCAGGTCCCGCCATTGGTTATTGACCGTAGAGGTGTCTCGGTCATGTCTACATAGTTCTCGAACCCGCAGGGTCTGCACACTTAAGGTTCGGTGACGTTTCGGTAGTGTAGAGTTATGTATGGTGGTGACCGAAGGTTGTTCGGAGTCCCCAATGAGATCCCGGACGGCACGAGGAGCTCCGGAATGGTCCGGAGGTAAAGATTCATATATAGGAAGTCCCAGTTTGGTTTCTGGAAAAGTTTCGGGCTCATCGGTAGTGTACCGGGAGTATCGGTATTGTACCGGGAGTGCCGGTAGTGTACCGGAGGACCTCCGGGAGGGGTATTTCGACCCCAAGAGGTCCATGGGCTGTGGGAGAATAATAACCAGCCCTTAGTGGGCTGGGAAAACAGCCACAAAGGCCCATGGCGCAGGAGAGAAAGTCCTAAAGCAAAAAGTGGAAAATCAGCCAATAGGAGGCAATCCTACTCCAACTAGGATTGGAGGTGAAGTAGGATTGCTCCCACCTCCTATTTCGGCCGACCCAAAGGCCTTGGCTGCCTCTCCTCTCCTCTCCTCCTATATATACTAGTGGATTGGGTGGTTTTTGGACAGAATTTCCGGCCACGTGCTACCCGTTTCACCGGTGCACAGTTTCTCCTCTAGATCGGTTTTCCGCAGCGCTTAGGCGAAGCCCTGCCGGAATCACTCCACCACCATCACCGGAGCGCCGTCACGCTGCCGGTGAACTCTCTCTCCTCTCCACCTCCTCTTGCTGGATCAAGATGGTGGAGATCGTCATCAAGCTGCATGTGTGCTGAACGCGGAGGTGCCGTCCGTTCGGCGCTAGATCGGAAGGACCGTGATCGAGATCGCGAGACGGTTCGTGATGAGATCGCGGAACGGATCGTGATGAGTTCGTAGGACAGATCGTGATCAAGATCGTGAGACGGATCGTGATGAGATCGCGGGACGGATCGTGATGAGTTCACGGGACGGATCGTGATTGGATCGCGGGACGGATCGTGATGAGATCGCGGGACGCTCGGCGATTTGGATCGCGAAGATGTTCGACTACACCAACCGCGTTTCTTAACGCTTCCCGCTTAGCGATCTACAAGGGTACGTAGATCCACTCTCCCTCTCGTAGATGCTCATCACCATGGATAGGTTTGCGTGTGCGTAGGAAATTTTTTGTTTCCCATGCGACGTTTCCCAACAGAATGTCGACCCGAGGATGGATTACATCCGACTGCCGCCGTTTGAGGACAGATAGTCCTCCCAGCAGAACTGGCTGGGGTCTGCCCCGCGTGGCGTGGCCTTGGACGAGCTTGCCTGGCTCACGCAACTGAAGAGCTTCGAGGGGGTGGTCGCCGCCGACCTGGTGGTGGCCTTTATCTCGCGCCCGGTGTCGCCCCTCCAGATGAGGCCACACCGGATTTGCGACATGTCCGGCCGACACGACCCCTACCGGTTGTCCACCATCGAGCTGACGCCGGCACAGGTGGCGAAGCGGGTGAACGCCCTCACGACATTCAAGCTGAAGCCCACCTCGTGGTCCTTCAGCATGGATCCATACGACCGCATCAATTGGCCTCCCTTGGTAAGTTTTTCGTCAAGGCGACTCTTTTTCTCTTGTTATTCCCTAGGTGGCAGCCGGCTGGAGAACTTACTTTGATGTGCTGACCACAGCTGCTGGTGCGACAGAACAGGCTGGACGGCCCGCATCCATAGATCTTCGCGGTGGAGCTTGAGAACTCCGACTCTAAAGACTACTAGACGGGAGGCCCCCCGGAGGAAGGAGTGGACTCCTCGGGAGGAGCCGATGAGCCGGCGGACCCGTGAGCCGGACTCCCGGTGGAGCCGGAGGATCCGGCGCTGTCGGGGAGCCCAGTGGAGCGTGTGAGTTTCCTCATGCCCCCTCGATCAAGGATTGGACAGATGACGACGACGATGATGATGCCTTGATGATTCTAAACGAGCCTCCTCCTTCAACGTGCCAGGGCTAGAGGAGCGAGGAGCGGCCGGCTCAAGCCCCGGCGGTCGGAGCGGCCGTCCGGGGGAAGAGGCCGGCTCAGGGGGGGCGGTGGCCCCACCGCCTGGCCCGAAGTGGGTGAAGGTGGCAGCACGGAAGCCGCCGCCACATGCCAAGCGGGCCTTTCCCCTTGTCATCGGGTAAGTTTTTATTTTCCGTAAGTTTTTTGCTTTCGCCTCGCGAGCCGGTCAATGACCGGTCCTTGGGCGTTGCAGTGACCCCATCGAGCTCCACGAGGGGGAACCAGCGGGGGAGCCAATGGATGCCGCTAGCCGGAGGAGAAGAAGAGGCTCACAGAGCTGCGAGCCTCCAGGTCCGGGATGCGA
Source organism: Hordeum marinum (assembly GCA_022496015.1). Lineage (NCBI taxonomy): Eukaryota > Viridiplantae > Streptophyta > Magnoliopsida > Poales > Poaceae > Hordeum > Hordeum marinum. The sequence goes on from CM039678.1 coordinate 454,984,005, forward strand.
GGAGGGGCCGCGCACTCCGAGACCTCGAGCAGCCGGCGGTAGAGAGGGTCGGCAGAGCCTCCGCGGGCTCGGACTCGGCAGCAGAGTCAACCCGCATGTCGAGGCCTCCGTCGAGTGAGCCGTGAGGGGTGGCTATGGAGCCGCCAGTGCCTCCGCCCGCGCAAGAGACGGCCTAGGCGAGGGAGGTGACGACGGAGACGGCTCCCGAGGCGACCCGGCCTAAGGTGCCAGAGGTGACCCTGCTTGCGGCCGAGCCATCCCGGGTCGACGTGTCAAAGGTCCCGGCGGCCTCGGAGGCGGCGGCCATGGAGGTGGAGGTGCCTTCCGGCGCGACCGATGCGCCGGAGCGGCAGGAGGAGGAGGAGGCGACGGCGACGGGCGGGGGGAGGGGGGCTAGCGGGGAGGGACTCCCGCACCCTTGCCCTTGTCGACCCGCCCTGGCGGCTGGCTCCGTGGCGAGCCCGGGCGGCAGTGGCGGCCGGGCCAAGAGGCCCGTGCGATCGATGCAGGAGGTGCTTCGGGACTTGGAACCTTTGGCGAGCGTGCCGATCCTGCCAGCTCCCCAGGCGGGTGGCCTGGTCCCCTCTTTCGAGGACTTGGGGAGTGTCTTGGACCGGTGACAGTAGGAGCTATCCCGGTTCGCGGAGGCGGCCGTCGCCGCCCTACAACGTGCGTAGGTAAGCCGACTGTACTTTCTTAGACTTTTCAGTGGGGGTGGGCGAGCGCACCCACTGGGTGCAGCCCCTGAGATGCGGGCCGGCTGGCCGGCTGACAGGCAGCCAGGACGGATCTCTTTCGAGTGTGCCTTGACCTTTGCCCTTTTTTGTGGCAGGGAGGAACCTCCCTGTGGCAGAAGCTGTTCGCGGAGGCGGTCGCCATCCATGACCGTGGCAAACATGGCTTCTACTGCCTGGAAGAGGAGTTCGCCCGCGTGCGAGGTCAGTGCAGTTGCACTTCATAGGATGGGCACGTAGCCCTCGGGAGATGGCTGATACCGGTTGTAGTTTTGCAGGTGAGCTAGCCACCCTTCAGGAGGAGAAAACCGGGCTTGCCTCAGAGCAGGACCGGCTAGCACGAGACGCCTAGGCGGCCGCGTAGGAGACGGACCGGCTGGCCACGCTGTTAGTTGACGGGGAATCGGCCCGGGACCGGCTCAAGGCCGAGGCGGCAAAGGAGGCGGTGGCCCAGGAGACGACCATTAAGGAGGCGGCTGACGCCGCCTTGAGGGCTGCCGCCCTCTAGGGCGAGGTGACCCGGCTCGAGAGGATGCTCAAGGAGGTCAGGGGTTCTCTCGCCGCATTGGAAACGGCTCGGGAGTCGGAGCGCAAGGCGGCGCTCCACTTTGCCATTGGGGTGGACGATGCGATCGAAGGTAGGTGCCAATCTTTCTCTTCCCCAACTGGTTGCTGTTCCCTTTGCCGTTTCTCGTTATTTCATCTTGCCTTTCTTTCCTTCTCTTCTTCTTCCTTGTAGGGCATTTCCCAGAAACTCATTGCCGCGCTGCGCGCGCCGTTGGGGAGCACCTGGAATACCTTCGGGAGTGCGGTCGCTCCATCGAGGAGCATGCCGTGTGGTACATGGACGAGATCGGGCTTGCCGTCGAGATGCGGATGACCCATCTCGAGCACAGCGTGGAGCGGCTCAAGACCGCCGGCAAGGAGGTCATCGTCGCGCCATGGCCAGGCCGCGGGGGAGCTCCGACGCACCGCGTGGCTCAGTGGCTGGAGCACGTCGTCCCCCGCCTCGAAGCCTGGAAGGCGTCGGCTGCTAGAGCCGTGGCGCAGATGGCGCTCCGGTTCGTCACGTCTTGGTACCGTGGCGTGGACCTGGGCCGGCTGGCGACCATGCAGGACGGATGGAGGCTACCAAGCCGGACGGGTGGAGGTTGTCGAGCCGGACGGGAGGCTGTCGGGCCGGACGGGTGGAGGCTGCCAAGCTGGAAGGATGGAGGCTGCCTAGCCGGACGGATGGAGACTGCTGAGCCGCAAGGATGGATGCTGCCGAGCCAAACGAGTGTAGGCTGCCGAGCCGGACGGGTGGAGGCTGCCGAGCCGGACGGATGGAGGCTGCCAAGCTGGACGGGAGGCTGCCAAGCTGAACGGGAGGCTGCCAAGCCGGGCGGATGGAGGCTGCCAAGCCGGACGAGTGGAGGCTGCCGAGGCAGACAAATGGAGGCTGCCGAGCCGGACAAGTGGAGGCTGCCGAGCCGGATGGGAGGCTGCCGAGCTGGACAGGTGGAGGCTGCCGAGCCGGATGGATGGAGGCTGCCGAGCCGGATGGGTGAAGGCTGCCGAGCCGGACAGCTACAGTGTCGTCAGCTATAGTGTTGTCAGCTCACTTCTTCATTTGTCTTGTTGGGCTTGGCATACCGGGGGTGGATCCCCTGATGTTTTAAAAAGTTGAGTCGTCTCCTTGAGCCTACCCAGGGGTAATCCCCCCGACAGTAGCCTTCGAGCCTTTGGGCGACTTAGAGAGTCGGGCGGAGGGTTTATGTCGGTGGAGTTGTTGTTGCAGAAGTTGTCGGTGACGGTTGATCGCGGGTTGGGGAAGACGCGGCTTGCTTCTAGCAGGGGGCGCTAGCGCACCCGCTGGGTGTAGCCACCGAGCCTCCGGCCGACTCGATGAGTCGGGCGGAGGGTCTTTGTTGCTACTGAAGTAGACGGTGGCGTCGAGGATGCCGGGCATGGACGCGGAGTCCGCCGGCTAGCAGTTTCCAGCGAGGGCACGCCAGCGCACCCGCTGGGTGTAGCCTCGGAGCCTCCGGGCGACTCAACGAGTCGGGCGGGGGATCTTTGTCGTTGCTGAAGTAGACGGTGGAGTCGAGGATGCCGGGCATGGACGCGGAGTCCGCCGGCTAAGGGCGCGAGGCGCTGCCGAAGGCGGACACGGGGTTCACTGGTTGTTGGGCGAGGAGCCCTGCCGAGGAACCGGTCTGCAGTTGAGACGAAGAGTGGGCCGCGGAATGAAGCGTATAGTACTCGGACTCTGGGAGCATACTCGACCGAGTAGATACTCATACATGAAACGACCGGGTCGCCCAAGTCGTTTTCTCCCTGGATGCTTTTCGTGTGTGGTGACCTCCAGCGTTTGCTCTCGCTAGTCGGACAGCCGCGGTGCGGTCTGTAGCTGAGACAAAGAGTGGGCCATTGGTCCCATGCATGCTACTAATCCGTCCCGTGGGAACGAACGTATTGGGCCAAGTGGCCAGCCCCGGGCCAAGAATAGCTGGCGCCGGGGCAAACAGTAAGGCATCAGAATGAACGCGGAGATGGCCCCGAGGGCCACTCGAGGTTGTTTGTTTTGTGTGTACGGTGCAAGGGTATGCGTGTGGAGATCTCACGTTGCTTTGGCTCCGGCGAGGCAGTTTAGTCGATGTCGGGCAACGTGGTTTGTAGCCGACGTGGTGCTATTGACGCGTGTGAGGCGCTACCGGGCGCTGACTTGGGGTCCGCCGGCTGATGGGCACGAGGCACTGCCGGGTGCGGACGCGGGGTCCGCCGGCTGTTGAGCGTGAGGCGCTGTCGGGCATGGACTTGGGGTCCATCGGCTATCGAGCGTGAGGCGCTGCCAGGCGCGGACACAGGGTCTGCCGGCTATCGAGCGCGAGGCGCTGTCGGGCGCGGATGCGGGGTCTGCTGCCAATCGAGCGCGAGGCGCTATCTGGCGCAGACGCGGGGTCCGTCGACTGGTGTGGGCGAGGTGCTGCCGAGGGCGGACGCGGGGTTCGCTGGCTGGTGTGTGCGAGGCACTACCGAGGGCGAACGCGAGGTCTGCCGGCTGGTGTGCACAAGGCGCTGCCGAGGGCGGACGTGGGGTCCGTCGGCTTGTGTGCGCGAGGCGCTGCGGAGGGAGGGCGCAGGGTCCACCGTCTGAAGAGCATGGGGTGCTGCAGAGGGCGGACGCGGGGTCCGCTAGCTGATGAGTGCAAGGGCACTGCCGAAGGCAGATGCGGGGTCTGCCAGTTGTTGAGCATGGGGTGCCGTCGAGGGCGGAGGCGAGGTCCGCCTGCTGTTGTGTGTGAGGCACTACCGACGACAAACGCAGGGTCTACTGGCTGAAGGGCGCGAGGCACCACGGTGGGCGGATGCGGGGTCCTCCTGCAGATGTGCACGAGGCGATGCTGAGGGCGGACGCGGGGTCCGCTGGCTGGTGTGTGCGAGACGTTGCCGAGGGCGGACGTGGGTCCACCGGCTGAAGTGCATGAGGCGCTGCCTAGGGCGGACGTGGGGTCTGCCGGCTGTTGTGCGCGAGACGCTGCCGAGGGCAGACGCGGGGTCCGCCGGCTGAAGTGCGCGAGGCGCTACCGAGGGCGGACGCGCGGTCTGCCAGCTGTTGAGCGCAAGGCGCTGGTTGGAGTAGCCTCCGAGCCTCCGAGCGAGGAGGTTCATTGATTTTCGGGTACGCGAGACGGTTCTTGTTGGAGATAGCCGGCATGGCTTGGCGCTTACGGAGCGTGCCGAAGCACTCACTGAGTGTGGCCTTCGAGTCTCCGGGTGCTCGAAGGGGACCTGACAAACGTTTTCTTCTCTGCCTTCATCTTCTCTCTTTCTTTTTTTTGCACAGACGGCTTCACCTTTTGCATTTTTCTTTACTTTTCCCACTTTCTAGCCAGCGTCCCCCATTCCGCCCTCACGTGGGCAGCCGGCCTCCGGTAGGTGGGCGACGGGAGGCGACCTGGAGGGCGGGGAGACAGCGGCCAGGTGATGGGAGGCGAGTCAGAGGGCGGCGAGACGGCGGCCGGGTGACGAGAGGAGAGCCGGAGCTGGAGCCGGCACGGAGTTGGGAGCTCGAAGGTGCCGCATGGACGAGGCGGGGAGCCGGTGCGGGCGCCGACCGTAGTAGGTGGGCGGGAGCGCCCATGCGAGAGAGGAGCAGGCGCGGTTGGAGGCTAGCCGGGAGGCCGCCGGCCGAAGAGGGGGCGCAGTTGGAGGGCATCCAGGCGGCGTGGGGAGCCGGCAGCGGGCCCGGGCGCGCTGAGGCGGCAAGAATGGTGGAGCCGGCAGGCAGCCAGGTTGTGGCGGCGAGGGAGTGGCCGCATGGACGAGACGGGGCGCCGACACGGGCATGGGCGCGCACGAGGGCGACTGCAGCAGGCGGGCGGGAGCGGCCATGCGCGAGAGGAGCAGGCGTGGTTGGAGGCCAGCCGGGAGGCCGCCGATCGGAGAGGGGGCATAGCCAGAGGGTGGCCGGGCAGCACGGGGAGCTGGTCGCGGGGCCAGCCGGGTGGGCGAAGCCCGACCTGCAGAGCCTGATGGAGATGACGAGGCTGTCCCCGGGACGGATGACGGCGACATTGAAGACCCACCAGTCGGCGCAGGGCAGCCATGGGGCAACCCCGGTGGCGCGGGTGGATGAGCATGAAGTGACGGACAAGTCGTCTTGTGGAGGCGCAGACCGGAGCGGCGACGAGGGCCGAGGAGGGCCGCGTGGTGCGGGGCCGAGCTGTCGTGGAGGTGGCGTGCTCATTGGTGACGGGCGGAGCAGCGAGGTGGAGTGCACAGGCGCCGGGAGTGAAGACGCGGGAGTGGCGATGTGGGCCTCCGGGCGCGGACGAGCGGCCGTGGAGGTGCCAGCTGGTGGCCGGGCCACCGTTGTGCACCCTCGGGTGTCTCAACGTTGTGCATGGATGGAGAGGGACAGCAAACCCGCGCGCGGTGGTGTGGCCGAGATGTGGCCGTAGCCGACGGTCAGGGAGACGGCAGAGGACGGAGCCTTGCGTGCGAGGGCGACTAGGCCGAGCACGGGCAGAGGAACGCAGGAGACATGACGGGTGAGATGGCGCCGACGTGCCGTCCCGTGCGGTCGGCGACGCGTTTGTGTGAACAAGAGGTGGGTGAGGCCGACGGAGGGGAGGCGCGGTCCCGTGTGGCCGTCCCGGGGGCGTATTGAAGTGAAGGTCCCGGAAAGATAGTGGTGACGCTGTGGCGGTGAGACGAGACCGGCAGCGAGGATGCGGCGTCGCGCGCATAAGTCTCGGGGTTGAGTTGGAGTCGAGCCCCTGGAAAGATAGCGGTGATGCCGCGGCGGCATCAATGAGACCGTCAACAAGGACGCAACATCGCATGCATTCGTCCCGGGGCGAGTTGGAGTCGAGCCCTCAAAAAGATAGCGGCGACGCCGCGGCGGTGATGACGAGAGTGGCAGCGAGGACGTGGCGTCGCACACATTCTCCCTAGGGGCGAGTTGGAGTCGAGCCCCCAAAAAGATATCGGCGACGCTGCGGTGGTGATGACGAGACTGGCAGCGAGGACGTGGCGTCGCACGCATTCACCCTGGGGGCGAGTTGGAGTCGAGCCCCCAGAAAGATAGCGGCGACGCCACGGCGGTGATGACAAGACCGACAACGAGGACGCGGCGTCACACGCATTCGCCCCAGGGGCAAGTTGGAGTCGAGCCCCTAGAAAGATAGTGGCGACGCCACGGCGGTGATGACGAGACCGGAAGCGAGGATGCGGCATCGCACGCATTCGCCCCGGGGGCTAGTTGGAGTCGAGCCCCCAGAAAGATAGCGGCGATGCCGCGGCGGTGATGACGGGACCGGCAGCGAGGACGCGGCGTCGCATGCATTCGCCCCGGGGGCAAGTTGGATTCGAGCCCCCGGAAAGATAGCGGCGACGCCGCGGCGGTGATGACGAGACCGACAGCAAGGACATGGCATCGCACGCATTCGCCCCGGGGGCGAGTTGGAGTCGAGCCCCCAGAAAGACAGCAGCGATGCCACGCCGGTGATGGCGAGACCGGCAGCGAGGACACGGCGTCGCACGCATTTGCCCCAGCGGCGAGTTGGAGTCGAGCCCCCGGATGGATAGCGGCGACGCCGCGGTGGTGATGACGAGACCGACAGCGAGGACATGGCAGCGCATGCATTCGCCCCGGGGGCAAGTTGGAGTCGAGCCCCCGAAAAGATAGCAGTGACGCTGCGACGGTGATGACGAGACCGGCAGCGAGGATGCGGCATCGCATGCATTCTCCCCGGGGGCGAGTTGGAGTCGAGCCCCCGGAAAGATAGCGGCGATGCCGTGGTGGTGATGATGAAGAGGGTCCCGCCCGGACCGCGGTTCCAACAGCAGCGGGCCCTACGGTGGGCGCCAACTGTCGTCGTTTTCTCACGACAGATGCAGTGGGGTGGCTTATCATAGGTGGTTAGGGCCGGAGGACGCCGACGGGCTCCGGGTGCGAGATTGGGCACAAGCGGTGGTGACACACGATGTACCTAGGTTCAGGGCCCTCTGGGGAGGTAATATCCCTAGTCCTGCTTGGTTTTGTTGGATGGATAGATATGAGTACAATGGTGCTCCTGGAGTTGTGTCTAGAGGAGGAAGAAAGGGCAGCCGGTTCCTCTTCCTCCACTGCTAGAAGGGTGTGTGTGGGGATGATCGTTCGTGCATGGATGTGTCTATCAGTGATTATTCGTCCTCGTTTCATGGGGGGCTCAGGGGGTTTTATAGGCCACCCCCCGCTCTTACAATTTGCTTTAAGTACCAAAGTGGGGGGACCCGGCTAGCAGTCTCTCCGGCTGGCCAGAGGGTCCTGCCGCTCGCGTCGTCTCATCGTTGGCGAGGCCGCCGGCCGAGCAGTCCCATCTCCTGTTGGGGCCCGCCAGCCGGCTCTGCGATTGGCCCTTGCCCACCTGCCATGGCACGGGCCGCCCGGGGGGCGTCGTCTAGCGCCAGCCGGTCGAAGTCTCCGGTACGGCCGGTGGCACTATAGCCACGCCGGGGCAGGTAATCGAGTGGCGAGGGCATGTCGACACCATTCCCCCGCCCGGTCGCACTCACCAAGGTCAGCGGCCGGGACGGTTGGACTGTAGCCATGCGCTGTAGTGCGTAAGCGGCCACTGTAGCCACAGGGCCACCCATTGTGCTGGTCATGTCGCGTCGTTGTACCCGCGCGCAAAGGGACGTGACGGGGAATGTCCGTCCCAAGGTCAATGCAAGAGCCGGCCCGTGGGCAGCCGGCCGCGCCGAACCGACCGAGGATTCAGCTGGTTCCTTGACAAGCCGGCCGGGGCGCCAGCCGGCACTGGCTCGTGCCGGACGTCCTCCAGCTGGCCACGGCCAGCTGGCCACGTAGTGTTTCTTCGAAGCGAAAGGGGAAGACCCCGTTGCTTTGGCCTACCTAGGGGTAATAGCGCCGTCAGACGTTATCGGGGTTGTTCTGGTCCTCCGGCCCTTCCAGACCCTCTAACGGGTGTTCAGGGATATCGGGATTGCCATGGTCAGCGGGGGTATTACCGTCCCTGTTGCTGATAATAGTTTTCCTTGCCTTTTTGCCTTTGGACTGCTTGTGCGGTTTCCGGCCCCTTGATGGTGCGTCGCTCGTGTCGCCATCGTTATTAGGTGTATTGTCGCCGTTAGTGGCAGGAGTATCTACCATGTTAACATCATATGTGGAAGTGGCGGCTCACCTCCCGGTGTTAACGAGGGTGGGACCACGGTCTTCTTCATCCATGTATTCTTCCTCCTCGGAGGCATAGTCTAGCATGTCGGTTGAATCTTCGACAGTGGCTATCAAGTGGGTGGTGGGTGGGTCAAAAAAATTGTCCTGACCCGCACCGTAATCGAACTGAGTATAGATCGGGGTTGGATCATCAGTGATCTTTGTCGACGAGATACGATCTAGGGCCTCATCAACTGTTGAGGGCCCGATCAGATCCAGTTGTTCGGAACTTGCAGAGTTCACCTCCAAGGCGTCCAAACATGGGGAGTGTTCTGCCAGAACACGTGTCCGGTCATCTGGTTCAATGGCCAGACCGAGATAAGAGTTTGGCCCATCTCCATGGGTGACCCCATCGGCATGTCCGAAGAAGGGGCTAGAGGTTAAAGCCTTAGAGTCCATGGGTGCTACAGGCGAAGCTGCGATCCCGGTTAACGACAAGTCACCCCGAGAGTCTACGGAGAATTCTAAGTTCCCGAATCCGACCTCTTGATTAGGGGCGAAGCTCTCAACACGGCCTAGATGGCCAGTGGGATCAGCATGCAGCACAACGCTGCCGAAGGCAAAGATCTGTCCAGGGACCTCTTCGTTGATGAAAAGGCGAGACATCGATTCTATCCGGATGACAGAGGAACTCTCAATGAAAGCACCAATGTCTGTGTCAAAACCGGTGGATCTCGGGTAGGGTGTCCCAAACTGTGAGATTAGAATCAATGGTAACAAGAGACGAAGGGACACAGATTTACCCAGGTTCGGGCCCTCCTATGAAGGTAATACCCTACGTCCTGCCTGGTTGTATTAATGATATGGGGGGTTACAGAGTTGATCTACCTCGAGATCGAATAGCTAACCATAGATGAGTTGTTCTATCCCTATACCCTAAAATCCTCCGGCTTATATAGACCCGAGGATGTCTAGGGTTTACACATGGTCGGTTACATGCCAAAGAGATAAACATGCCTATTTGCGACATCAAACGTGGAGCGCAAGCCATGCTTCCCGAAGCTTCCATCTTGGAGACTGGGCCTTCAAATCCTCAAGTGTTCGGTAAATAGCCCATATAGTCCGGCCCATCAGAATAGGCCGGATCCCCAAGGACCCCTTAATCCAGGACTCCCTCAATCGCCTCGAACCTCAGTCTGTTGACCCGGACATCTATCATGAAAAATCCATGACAGTTGTTGCCCACCGTGGGGCTTGCGCTAGGTGGTGTAAGGTCCTCGAAGGGATCTCTCCAAGGGATCGAGGGATATGCTGTTGGCAGGATGACCAAGAGTCGCCGCGGCAAACTCTACATCGATGACGCCAGCTGGGATCTTGAGGCCGACTCAGTCAAGTACGGGCACCGGGTCCCCTTCGGCGGAGTTCACGTCTTCATCGGCAAGATCGGCGGATCAGAATCAGGCCTCGGCATCTCCACCAACCTCGCCGAGCTGGCCCAGTGCGTGCAACCCGCCCATGTTAACCCGACAGTAAGCATGTCTTTGTCGGCTTTACCCAAGGCAGGGAGCTTGAAGGTTCCATGTCAGGGGAAGGAACTCCCATTTGCTTAGAGGATGGATCCTCGAGCGGAGAGATGAAATCAATCTATCAGCTTCACAACGGCGAGCTTGGGGGCTATGTGGAGCATTACCCTGAGTTGGAGTATCATGAGCCGGAGGAGTATGAGCCTCCAAACCATGCCAACGTTTTCATGGCGGGGTTAGCACCAGCTCATAATAGCACAACTGTTGGTGCTGCCGGATCTGGAGCGGACAGGCCACCGACTGAAGTTCTTCTCGATCTGATGGACGAGCTCACAGCCCTGATGGAAATAGAGGTAACTGTTGAAAACCAAAAAACCCATAAAGAAGAGTTCACAAGGTTGAAAGACCAGATGGCAGGAGTCTCATAGGAGATCAATGCGGTGAAGGCTCTGATGGATGTCGATTCAGAGCACCTTAGGGCAGAGGCTTTTCGCTTAGAGCTAGAACAATAGTCTACGGTGGTGGTTCACCGGATGAGGCACCAGTCTCATTCCCTGGATCAATATGAAGCCAGAAATCTTTTTAGTATGCCAAGGACGGTATGGAATATGCCTTTGGCCATAACCCGGACAGCGGAAGTACCTTGAAGCCGGGCGGCGGCTCAGCGTGAGCAGCCAGACCCGCCCCGTCGCAACCAGACCCCACTACAGCCTTTTCCGACCCCACCGGGTCATTATTCTAACACCCGACGAAGAACATTGTGACAGCGGCGACCATGCTTGGTACAATCCCTATCCCCGATGAGCAACCTTTTGTAGAGAAAGTGCAGAACGCTATTGGGTACTTGCAGACGGCGGTGGCCCAACAGGAGAAATATACTTACAGCCGGAGTCGCATGCATTCTACCCCCATCCCGAGTTATAGCTACAGCCGACGTTATGAGTCTCCGGTGGTTTCTAGTAGTGATAGACATCGAAACCCGCAGACGAACGAGCATCCGGCTCGTGATGCTCGGGAGTTGGTGGATCAGGCAAGAGCCTAGCAAGAGGTGGCGGCTCTGACAGCTGCGACGGCTTATCAGGAACCCACAGTGGCGCCCTCCATCTCAGTAGGATCCGGCTTAACTTCGAGGGCTATAGGAGTGTCATGCTTAGCGCCGGCTTTGCGAAACAAGCGCCTGTGAAAAGACTTCAAAGGTCCTCGCAAGGTGCCCAACTATACTGCTGACCTGCCTCCAGATGCTTGGATTGAAAGTTATGAGTTAGCCATGGAGATGTTGGATGTTAGTGTGTGCCAAGTATTTCATCATGATGTTGGAGGGGCTGGCTTGTACATAGTTGAAAGGGTTGCCACCCAACACCATTAACACCTGGGCTGAGTTAAAAGTGAGGTTCATCAAAAACTTTCAGGGAATGTGCAAGCAGCCCATGACGATTGTGTATTTGGAGCATTACATTCAGTGTGAGGATGAGTCGGCTCATCATTGGATCCAGCGGGTCTCGACCATCATCCATTCTTCTGATAATATAACGGCCTCTCAAGCAGTCCTAATCCTGGAGAAAAATTGCCACTTCATGCCTTTGAAACAAAATCTTGGTCGGATCAACCGCACATGTCAAGACATGGGGGAACTCATGACGGCTCTTACCAAGTATGCAGACTCTGACAACATGAAGGACCCCAGATCCGATCATGAGAAATCAGCCAAGGACAAGAAAAAAACAATGGCAAGGGTCGGTCACAAAACGGGGTATGAACCAATAGTAATGGCAATGGAAGAAATCAGAAAACCAGGACGGCGGGTCAGAGTTAGTGGCCAAGGCCAACACTGGGAATAACTGCGGCAAAGGTAATGGCAAGCCACTGTTTAAATGCAAGACTCCCAATTTGGAGACAATGCTGAATGATCCTTGCCCAAAACACAGCCATCCGTATCAGCCATCAACTCATGCTTGGAAGGATTGTTGGATCATGCGAGAGTATCAAAATTACGGTGGTAACCAGCATCCAGGCGGTGGGTCCGAACCATCTGGCGGGTCAGTGTAGGATCAAAAGTAGGTCTAGAGGGGGGGTGATTAGACTACTTGACCAAATAAAAGCTTTGCCTTTTTCCCAATTTTAATTCTTGGCAATTTTTAGCATTCATAGAATATCAAGTAACACCCTACACATGCATGTCTAAGAGTATAGCAGCGGAAAATAAAGACATTGCACATATAAGTAAAGAGAGGGTTAGGAATACAAACACAAGTGATGACACGATGATTTTTCCCGTGGTTCCGATAGGTGGTGCTATCGTACTTCCACGTTCATTGAGTCTTCAACCCATGGCGGGTAACTCTCGTGAGAGTCCATGGAGGGCTCTACCCATGGAGGGTTCCACGAAGAAGCAACCTTGACTATTCCATGCGGCTTCCGTCCTTGAAGGACTAACCTCACTATGGGTAGATCCTCACGAAGTAGGCGATCTCCTTGCCCTTACAAACTTCTTGGTTCACTCCACAACACGAAGTAGGAGGATTCCAAGCGACACCTAACCAATCTAGGAGGCACCACCCTCCAAAAGTTAATAGGCTCGGTAACAACGATGAACTCCTTGCTCTTGTGCTTCAAGATGATAGACTCCTCAACACACAATCTCTCTCATAGATTTGGCTGGGTAGAAGAGATGGGACTGGTGGAAAGCAACTTGGGGAGGCTAGAAATCAAGATCCTTCTGGTTTGAGTGGAAGATCTTGGCTTCAACACAAGGGTAGGTGGTTCTCTCTCAGAAAACTAAGTAGGATAGGTATGGAGTAGTTCTGAGTGCTTCTCTTTCGAGTGGGTGGTGGTGAAGGGGCATATATAGGCATCCCCAAAAATCCAACCGTTACAGACAATAAGTCAGACTCAGTGACACCAAAGTGTAAAACTCGGTGGTACCGAAGTGACAAAAAGTGGCAACTTTTGAATCTCAGATGGACCGATATATAACTCTCGGTTGCACCGACAAGGTGACCAACGCTCAAATTTACCAAACTCGGTGATGCAAATTCACCATTCTCGGTTGGATCGAAAATGAGAACTTGCGTAACAGGAAGTTGGCAACCCAACTCAGTGGCACCGAGTGGAGTGTCGGCTGCACCGAAGTGTTAGGGTTTGGCAGAGTTTGTGTAGGGTTTGGAACTCGGTGGCACCAGGATGGGAAAGTTGGTTGCACCGATTTGGCATGTTTGGCTTAGGATAGACTTTGGTGGGAGAGTATGTGGATATTTTGGTGACTGTCACTTGTGCACATTTGAGCATACTATTCACCATCAAAACTTTACCCCCTTTTGATAGTATTGTCTTTCCTATACGCACAAAGTGATTTCTCACAAATGTAAAGTGTAGAGTCCTCTTGCTTGAAGCTTCGCGAACCTATTTCCTTGAATCTTGGGGTAATTCCACAATCCTTTAGCCATTCCTATCATTGAACTTTTCCTGAAATATACTTGGTCAAGATATTAGTTCAATGACCTATATGTTGTTATTAATTACCAAAACCATCAAGGGAGCAAATGTGCTTGCAATCTCCCCCTTTTTGGTAATTGATGACAACATATAGATCAAAGCTTCGATGAAGATATAATCATGGAATATAGTCGTTGCTTTGAGAAGTATGTGATAAGCAAGAACTGCCCCTAAATTTGTGCAATATTTTAGATTTGCGTTTGAATGCAAATGCACAATCGATGAGGTACATGGGTCACTTCTCACATGTCACATACCACTTGGTGGTGTGTGAGAGTAATTGGAATGAATATCATAGCACAACACAATCAACCAAAGATGAATGATCATCACATAAGCATTTAAGATGATAGGAAATAGTAGCATGACACATTAAAGCGTACGATCAAACATCATCGAACGTGTATCACAAGCAAGACAAAAGAGTATCATGGCAACGAAAAGAAATTGTTTTGAAAAGGCAACAAACACCAAATGCTCTCTCTCTCGAAGCCAAATGATCTGTATACACTTCTCCCCCTTTGGCAACAAGTTACCAAAAAGTTCAAAGGTATCTACCGAAGCGTTATCAGGCTGATATCCTCCGGTTGTCTATGAAGGAGTCGAGAGCACGACATCAGCAAAGATCTATGCTGATGTCGTTGAAGGAGCTGGAGTAGACACTGGTGGAACAGGAGCTGATGGAGCAGGAGTTGTGCTGACAGTAGCAGGAGATGATGAAGAGGGCTTGACTCTAGAGCAGGCACTGTAGTTGATCTAGCCTGAGTGAAGAACCGGGTTCCCGGCCTGAGAGGTGATCCTTCCTCATCAACATCATCATCATCATCAGAAGAGGTAGAAGAGACCCGGGGAATGTGTACGGAGTCAACTTCCTTCTGGAGCTCTATCACTGTCTTGGACAACTTGTCCACCTTGCCACCAAGCACCTTGATACTCGTCTCGAAGATCCTCACAAGGCTGTTCTGGTTCTCCAGAATCGCTTTGATATCCTTCTACATGCCTTGGACGGTTGTGATCATAAGATCCATTTGCTTGTTCCTGGAACTGGGGGCTTGAGCACTAGCGGCTCGAACAACTTCTGCCTCTGCTTGTGATGTAGCTGATGTGGGATGATCTGGGTTCATCACCACAAAGTTATCCTCGAACTCTAGCTTTAGGGGCAGCTATGGGCGATCAAGAGCAAAAATGTTCTTCTTTAACAGTGAGTTGATAAGCAACTGTATGTAGGGTGCATAGCAACATGAGCACTTCTTGTCAGCAACAACCCTATTGATTGTCTAAACAATCAGATCCATGACTCTAATCCTGGTGCTCGTGTCCAGGTGGATCAGCATATTAATGGAATAGCCTCGGATCATCTTGTCATCTCCAGAATTGGGCATCAAGGTATGCCTGAGTATAGTGTTAATAGTCCGGAGTCCTGCTTGCAGATAGTAGATGGATCCTAGCTTATGTGATTGCACCTTGTCAGCGGGGATAGGAATATACATGTCTTTCATGGCATTCTGACTTGCCTTGGGTTCAGAGTATACATCCAAATCTCCTTCCCGAGCTTATGGAACTTCCAGTAGAGCATCCCAATCCTCAACAGTGGATTCATATATAGCACCTTCAGTCATCCATACCATTCTATCATCTCCATAGAAATGAGGAGTGGAGTAGAATTGCATGATCAGCTCATCGTTCCATGCTGTAAGTTCTCTGCCAATGAACTTATCCAGACCAATACAATGGAAGTTGTCTTGGACACTTGGGAAGTTATCCACATTATCTTTGATGAACTTCCAATCGACATACCTCATGTCGCTAACAGCTGAGCTCTTGTCAAGCAGAACGGTCTCATAGAAATACTATTGCTCTCTGGTATAGAACCTGTAGTCAACAATTGTCTTTCTCCACTGAGCATAAGGATCTATGTGTCGGGACCCCGATTCTAAGCCATAAGAATCCAGCCTATAACACATCACATCACTTTGCGGTCTCACGCACGGTTATCTCCACGGCTGCCACCTTACCTGGGCTGGGACCGTTTGCGTCTTTTTACTCACGAATGTGAATGTGTCGCTAGCATTCAAATGTCAAAGAACCCGGGCCGACATGACTAGTCATAGAACCAAAGTGGCATATCCGTACAGGGACGGGCATACGTAACCCAGCAATGCAGGTGTCGATCTCTAGCGTGTGTAGACTAGTCATAGCAGGCTACAAGGACTCCATTACACTGCGAGACATTTCCACGAAGGGACAGACACAGCAGCAAAGAAGGATACATGCCGGTCAATCAATGTTTCCGGAGCAGTAGCAAGCTACCAAGGCTCGGTGGAAGCACAAAGCGGCAGTTCCTCGTAAAGAGTACTACTAAAGGCACAAAACTAGGTGTCGGAACCCATACATATCGTTGCACGTCACACGTATGCACGACATGCCCGATATGCATAGATACAACTATGGCATCACAACATTTAATTAAAAGGCTCGGAAGAGCCAATACAATAAGATGTTACAAACAAGGGTCTCAAGACCCAACATTCAGAGCATTCAAACAAGCAAGCGGAAGTTAAACATGTCTGGGTACAGACATCTACAAAAGTGGCTGGAGGAGCCTGAAAAGCTACAACGACCCTACCAAAGGAACCAGACCTCTGTGTGGGATTCCCAAGCTAATCCGGTCAACATCGAAATTCATGTCATAAATACCACTAATGAGCTCTGCAAAAACATAATTTAAGCAAATGTGAGTACAAGGGTACTCAGCAAGACTTACAGCAGAACTAACTACACATGCATCGGTATCAATGAAGGGGGTTGTGGAGTTTATTGCAGCAAGCCAGTTGTGACTCTTGGCTAACCTATACTATGACTACAAGTAGTATCTTTGAGGTGGGATAACGCACATGAGTCCACATGTTCTCCAATCAATACACCGCTATGGATCCACTTCCGTCTCCCTATGAGAAGGCCATCCATAGCACTCACGCTTATCTTGCGCATTTTAGAGTATCCACTTCACTTTTCTATGAACCACATAAGCAATCCAAGTAGTCCATATCCGAGGATGCGGCTATTCGAACAGATTATTTCACCCTGCAGCGGTATACTTATTCACACACGCTCTCGCCACTTATCACCATATGCACGTCATGCATCTCGGCAACCTTTAAGCAGAAGCATTGGCGTGGGCGTCGGCCATGACCGTCAACCACACAAGACCCTAGTCCAGGTTTATCACCTATTTGAGACTGAACCCACATGGAAGTCTAGCCGAAGTTTCCTCTAAGGCCTCAAACGATGTGCGCAGGGTTCCCAAGGCAACCGTTCGGGTGCCACTTGGTGCACCGTGCCACTGTGCATCTACGACATCACAGCCCACCCCGTCGGGCAGCGCAATGCACGGCCACCATCATGTTTCCTACAAAAACCACAAACTAGTTGCAACTCCTGGACAGAGGTCTAGGCGATTAATAAGCCGAGAGGGATCGAGTTACCAGAGCCCAATGTGTGGTAGTAACTGTCTTGGATCACAAACACAGAACTCAGTTCTTAAGGTCGGTCCCAATGAGACAACCCGTCATGTACTCCTACATGACCTCTCATCGCTACCTTTACCAAATCATGTTCACACACTTAGCTCTCACATAGTAGGACATGAATACTGCCATTCCGATCCATCACCTAGATGTATCAGACCCGACACGACATGACTCTAAGCATAGCAGGCACAATAGGTAAATAAGCATGGACGAGTAAGCACAACAAGGCTCAAGCAGTTGCTACTCATGCTAAGTGGTTTCAACTATTTACGTTGGCAAAGATAGGTCTTGCAAAGGAATGGGTTCAACTATCGATAATAGGTAACAATTGAATTATTGTTGTCCTATGCAATAAAAGAGAGCAGGAGCGAGAGAGTGGGTTCATATTAGTATGCTCAAGGGGGTTTGCTTGCATGGCAGTCCTGAAGATATCATTTCTCTTCATCAGTGTCAACGTTCACATCGTCGGAACCATCGTCTACCAAGAAGGAGAAATCACCGGCAAACACAACGGAACAACATTCAATGCAATGCATGATGTGACAAGTTAGGATACTGAGTTACCCTAGAGGAATAATCAGCCAGGTTAATTGAAATGGAATTCAAACAAGTTTGAATTCCAACTCCAAATGATATTTCATATACTGCCCTAATCATAAAATGTCCTACTTGGTGATGTTAACTTGTTCAAACATGCATGACCATGGCGTAAACAGATTCATTGGATTTTTCTGATCATTTTTCATATATAAATTAATTTCATCTGATTTACAGATTATTTTCTATGAATTTTAGAAATTTTAAACATTTTTTGAAATAAGTAAATCATTTAGTATTTATTTTAATTGCAGAAATACTTTACTGCATCAGCATTACGTCAGGGTGACATGACAGGTCATAGGGCCTCCCAGGGTCAAACCTGACTGGCAGGACCCACATGTCAGTGACACAGGGCTATCTCCATAGGCTGACTGGTGGGCCCAGTCGACTGCTGACTCAGCAGTTAACAAGGGACCCAGTCAATCACTGACCGGTGGGTCCGGTCAACTGCCACGTCGGCCGGGCCGGGGTTAGTCGCCGGCGACGAGCCGAGATGGCGGGGGTCACCGGAAATCCTCCTCCAGCGACCATTTGGGCGGCGGAAGGCATCTACGGGCAGTTGGGGCTCGTGAGCATCCATCTGAGGCAACGGGAGGACGTGCGGATGCCGGACACGCGGATGCTACGGCAACCTTGGCGGTGGTCGGAGTTCGGTAACGGCAGGGATGGCGGCTAGGGGACGGAACAAGCAACAGGGCGAGGGGAAGAGGAACCGGGGCTCACAGCAGGCTCGAGGAGGTGGTCGACGAGCTTGGGTGGGCTCCTGTGGTGGCGAATCCGCGACGGCATCCGCCAGCCAAAGGTTGGGGAAGATGGAGGCGTGAGGGCGTTGTTATGCCCCCGGCGAAGCATGGCTTGGCAAGGAGAGGCAGGGAGATGCGGCGGTTCTGGTGGGCTCACTCGCTGGGCTAGAGGTGGCCAGAGGCCGCGGGGATAGCGAGGGCGACGGCGAGCTCCGCTCAGGCCCGAGCGGGAGGGAGCAGAGGGAGAGGTGGAGAATGAGCTCGGGGAAGGAAGAGGTCGGCTTGATCTAGACGCTCCCTAGAGTCTATACCTCCACCCAGGCAGGAGGTGGCCGGCGCGCGGCGACCACGTTCCTCGCGTCCTTCTGGTCGGAGGTGGAAGAAGACCGGTTCGCCCCTACTGGGCTGGGCCGGCTTCTTCCCTGGCCCAGGTGGGTTCCCTCTTTTAAGAATTTCTGTTTTCTATTTTCTAGCATTTGTTTCTTTTTCATTTGGGCACAAATACATAGGCCAAAAATCCTGGAACTTTTAGGAAGTATTGTTTGAATATTTCAAACCTCAAAAAGTTTCAACAATTTGAAGCAACTAAATTCTTATAGTGCTTTTGTAGATATTTTTTAGTGGGGTTTTGGGTCTTTTAAAATATCCAAGTTGAGTTCAAAATTCAAATGCTCCTCTAATATATTGTTTCTGATATTTGTCAGAAATATGGAACATTTTTGTGGCCATTTTGGATTCATTGGGAAATCACACATGATTGAATTTTCTTTAGTGACGTGAGGTGCTAGGGTTTATAATCCTCCCCATTTCATGTTAATGAAAATAAACATGATGCTCACCCTAACTAAACACAATCAAAGGGGACAACTTGGGGCTATGACAACTCACCCCCACTAAACAAGAATCTCGTCCTATGATTCAGGCATAGGGTAAGAGGACAAGAGGGGACACAAACTACCACAACCTTCTTGGTGCACGTGCCCTCCTCGCAGATGTTGATTCATTGCACTATGCTAGTCTTGACATCTTTGCCTTTGGGATCTTCATCCAACAGAAAGACAACAGGGAAAAGAGAACTCTACAAGATTCGATCTTCTCGGAGATCGAGCAACTCATGATCAACTTGTAGAATGAGAGTGATAACATCTCTCGAGCTGAGACACCAAACACACATGGAGAATGATGGAATGAGATAGATGATGGAGGTTCAATTGGTAGGCAACAATTCCACACTAAAACAGATGGTGAAAAGGTTTGAAAGTAGCGAGGAGTTAGTTGCCCTTCATACCATAACGGGCACCTCAGGGAAGGTGACTCGTAAGATTATCCCTTAAGTGGCAAAAATAATTACTTTTGATACAGAGATCATTGAAACTCTTCACACCAGCCTAAGGCAATTCACAACGATCATTTGACGGAATTCGAAAGAATGGCATACTCAGATCGGAATGGAAACTAGAGTTATAAAACAACTCGGCAATGGAAGGAACATTCCAATTAATACCGAGGGTATAACCCAGTGTCTGAGCGTGCTCCCAACAACTTGAGCAACTCCATATTCAACAAGGTTTTACCAACATATGAACCAAGGATCCTGGCAACACCTCACACTACCATGATGAATAATGATGGAGGATGCAAATGCAAAGGAAGACAACACTTTCTTAGATTTCACCTGGGCTAGGCCAAGGGAGCGAAATCTAGACGATCGACCGAGAGACATTTAGCACTCCGCTTCTAATGTTCTCCTTGATGTACTAGTGTAACCCTAAACGTAGGTCAGGTTTGCTATCTAGAACATCAAATAAAGGTCAGACTTCGGGCTCTCAAAGGGTCCATGAGAAATAACTTCTGAATAAGTCATGCGAAAACCTCATGGGGAAGTGGCTAAGGTTGCTGATATAAGATATTATAATAACAGGTCTTTCGGCCTAGGTGCATTAGCCACAACATCACTTTGCCGGTTTCAGCGAGACCAATATTATAATTCTTGGAAACGTTCCAACCATACATTTACCTGAGACTCAGATCTGGTTTGTGCCGGGATATTCCAGACTCAGCATGTCTGAAGTGGAAAGTTTGCAACACAAATTGAAAAGATGATGTTGCGAGATTCTCGGGAAATGAACTGCTGAAGCCAACTCCAAAACATGAGCCGGTTTGCAAGACAAAGGTGAACACGATGTCCAGGGCAAGCATGACCACATGGTGTTACAACAAAACACTACCGAGTTCGGGTTAGGAACCATCATTACGGATAACAAAGTCGGGTGCAAGTCCGTCTGGTACCTTCAGGAGTAGCACTCAACTTCTTTTCCTTGAACAAGTCAATCAGGGGCTTGATGTGCTAGGGAGTACATATGGAATGGAGGGGGCCAACCTATCAAACCATAGCATACTTTGCACATGCATGACTAACTTGGGATGATTCCAAAGGAAGCAAAATGAACTTTCTTGAATTCATGGCGACAACTTGCATCAACTGCCTGTGAGCTGAGAGGAAGTCACTTCTTACACCTAGCATATACTTCACTAACAGAACGTGAAGACATGCCTACAAAGTTTCCAACACTAGCCTCATGTTCATCATGAATCATGGAAAAGATGAAAAGGTTGTCAAAGGGCTTAACCACAATTCATCGAGATATCCATATAGATGGAATTCCACAACTTATGAGAACAAGGTTATAGCATTGGTCAGACCGAAAGATATAACGGTGTATGCTCGAGGATACATCCACGAGTAAAACAACACTAGAGAAATCTTTGGTTCTGATTTTGATTTGACGATAGCCCATACGCAAGTCAATGGTTGTACAAGATGATAGGTGCATCATTTGGTCACAAGGATCAATCGATGAAGATATCATCTTTCTTCTACACAAGAAAGCACAAAACACAAGATATCCCTTCAACATGAGCTAAGTTAGATCAAGATTCTATCTTCCAACTCTCCAAGTTGTTGTTTAGCTTAACCAACTAGTTCAGGGTTATCCAACAAAGAGTCTTGGAGAAGGGGAGATTTAGACAAAAACCATCGTGATCACGAACTCAACATAATGGTCAAGGAACACCTTGGTAATACTCTGAGAAAATATTCAGAAATCATGATCCACCGATATGTTATCAAGCTCGAGAACAATCTTGCTTTTCAGGGCAAGACGATATGATCAACAGAGCGAAGGATTGACACAATCCTAACTCATTGATCGAAAAGTGCACCATGAACGATGGACTAGGTAGCACGATCAATCTTAGTATGATGATTCAAAGACCATCATACCATAAGTGAGATTTCTCTCCATTAACTACCCAGCAACAAGGTTGCCAGGAGTATTGATTATGTACATCACGATTCACTTGTCGGTGTTCTGGTTACAGAAACACAGAGGCCGAGGAATGAATGATGATGGCGGGAAGTACCACTACATCAAGATTTCATAAGAGGGAGTGCAGTTCTCATGATATTCCTGACATGAAGAGGGTAATACCTCAAGGTAGAACAGAGCAAAAGCTGGATTGGCATTTTGGTCTACGGAATACAACCGCTTTGACCCAATCCTATAAATGGATGAGGTACGGGAGTTTGCTTCTCCTAGTCATTCTAGAATAGAACGGCTTGACAGACCACAAGAATAGTCGACATCAATAACACAATGCATGACATCTCTTGACTATCCATTGATAGATAAAGGTCAGAATACAATTGAAGGAGGGCAACTCAAGAGCACCTGATTTTTCCTGAGTTGTAGATGCATGGATTGAATATATCAAACGGAGTTGAACATGTCTCTTCCAGATAATCCATGCAGAAATGAAAGAATTGGCAAATTCACAACTATGAAATGGAGGACTCATCATGAGCACTCTTGTTGTGATATTATGTTCACAAAGAACTTCTGCCATAACTGATTCATGGTATTGGAAGAATGATATAGCACAAACCTTGAGAACTATAACAAGGTTACTAATATCCTAAAGGAACAAGCAAATACTATCAACAGGAATGAGCAGAATGATCCTTGGGTTCAAGAACCCAGATACAGAATACCTATTGACTAAATAGCATCACAACATGCTTTTGATAATGATGGCCAGAATTATCACACTCGTAACAAAAGACATAACTAGACTATTGGGTGGTTCACTAAAACAACATGGTTTCCTAAAACACTTTCATCAAACACGTCGAGGTAATATAGTACCTCAACTCAAAAATTAGTGTGCTTTGTCTGGCCCGAAAGACATTGACTCAAGATGAAAGATTTTTGCAATTGCATCAGATAATTTAGAAACCTTGGATAACTCGGACAGCATAACGGCTGTACAGGCATGAAATATGAGGCAACCTGCACAAGAAAACTGACAACATGACAATGAATTCATATGGAGACACTTATCCAGGAAGACAACAACTTTCCTATAAGTCTCTAGCATAGTAACTCGTCCTCCTAATAGATAGATGAGAAAGCCTCGTTCTTAATCCCCATAGAAAAGAAGAGGATGACTCAGAATTAGATTGACACAAGGAAAGGAGTAAAAAGAGCCTTACGTTCCCTTCCACAATCAATTCCCTTAAATAACTAAAGAAATTCTAGACTCAACATCGACCAGTTTGGCTTGGTAATCCTACAGGAAGTCAAGATCTGATACCAAAGCTGTCGGGACCCCGATCCTAAGCCATAAGAATCCAGCCTGTAACACATCACGGTTATCCCCAGGGCTGCCACCTTACCTGGGCCAGGACCGTTTGCGTCTTTTGACTCACGTATGTGAATGTGTCGCTAGCATTCAAATGTCAAAGAACCCGGGACGACATGACTAGTCATAGAACCAAAGTGGCACATCCGTACAAGGACAAGCATACGTAACCCAACAATGCAGGTGTCGATCTCTAGCGTGTGTAGACGAGTCATAGCAAGCTACAAGGACAACATTACGCCATGGGACATGAATGTCATCACTACACGTAGACTACTCATAGCAGGCCGCAGGGACTCCATTACACTACAAAACATTTCCTCGAAGGGACAAACAGAGCAGCAAAGAAGGATACATGTCGGTCAATCAATGTGTCCAGAGCAGTAGCAAGCTACCAAGGCTCGGTGGAAGCAAAAAGAGTCAGTTCCTCATAAAAGTACTACTAAAGGCACACAACTAGTTGTCGGATCCCATACATACCGTTGCACATCACACGTACGCACAACACGCTCGATATGCATAGATACAACTATGGCATCACAACATAACCATACAACATTACAACATTTAATTAAAAGGCTCGGAAGAGCCAATACAATAAGATGTTACAAATAGGGGTCTCATGACCCAACATTCAGAGCACTCAAACAAACAAGCGAAAGTTAAACGTGTCTGGGTAAAGACATCTACAAAAGTGGCTGGAGGAGACTGAAAAGCTACAATGACCCTACCAAAGGAACTAGACCTCTGTCTGGGATTCCCAAGCTAATCCGTTCAACATCGAACTTCATGTCGTAAATACGACTAATGAGACTGACATCTCCTCTACAAAAACAAAATTTAAGCAAACATGAGTACAAGGGTACTCAGCAAGACTTACAGCAGAACTAACTACACATGCATCGGTATCAATGATGGGGGTTGTGGAATTTATTGCAGCAAGCCAGCTGTGACTCTTGGCTAACCTATACTACGACTACAATTAGTATCTTTGAGGTGGGATAATGCACACGAGTCCACATATTCTCCAATCAATACACCACTATGGATCCACTTCTGTCTCCCTATGAGAAGGCCATCCATAGGACTCACGCTTATCTTGCGCATTTTAGAGTATCCACTTCACTTTTCTATGAACCACATAAGCAATCCAAGTAGTCCATATTCGAGGACACGACTATTTGAACAAATTATTTCACCCTGCAGGGGCATACTTCTTCACACACGCTCTCGCCACTTATCATCATATGCACATCATGCATCTCGGCAACCGTCAAGGGGAAGTACTGGCGTGGGCGACGGCCATGACTGTCAACTACACAAGACCCTAGTCCAGGTTTATCGCCTATTTGAGACTGAACCCGCACGGAAGTCCAGCCAAGTTTCCGCTACGGCCTCAAACGATGTGCACAGGGTTCCCAAGCCCACCATTCGGGTGCCATTTGGTACACCATGCCACTATGCATCTACCGCATAACAGCCCACCCCGTCGGGCAGCGCTATGCACGGCCGCCATCAGTTTTCCTACAAAAACCAGAAACTAGTTGCAACTCCTGGATAGAGGTCTAGGCGATTAATAAGCCGAGAGGGATCGAGTTACCGGAGCCCAATGTGTGGTAGTAACTGTCTTGGATCACAAACACAGAACTCAGTTCTTAAGGTCGATCCCAATGAGACAACCTATCATGTACTCCTACATGACCTCTCATCGCTACCTTTACCAAATCGTGTTCACACACTTAGCTCTCACACTGTAGGACATGAATACTGCCATTCCGATCCATCTCCCAGATGTATCAGACCCAACACGACACGACTCTAAGCATAGCAGGCACAGTAGGTAAACAAGCATGGACGTGTAAGCACAACAAGGCTCAAGCAGTTGCTACTCATAATAAGTGGTTTCAACTATTTACTGTGGCAAAGACAGGTCATGCAAAGGAATGGGTTCAACTACCGAGAATAGGTAACAATTGAATCGTTGTTGTCCTAATGCAATAAAAGAGACCAGGAGCGAGAGAGTGGGTTCATATCAGTATGCTCAAGGGGGTTTGCTTGCCTCACAGTCCTGAAGATATCATTTCTCTTCATCAGTGTCAACGTTCACATCGTCGGAACCATCGTCTACCGAGAGGGAGCAATCACCGGCAAACACAAAGGAACAACATTCAATGATATGCATGATGTGACAAATTAGGATACTGAATTAACCTAGATGAATAATCAGCCAGGTTAATTGAAGTGGAATTCAAACAAGTTTGAATTCCAACTCCAAATGATATTTCATATACTGCCCTAATCATAAAATGTCCTACTTGGTGATGTTAACTTGTTCAAACATGCATGATCATGGCATAAACAGATTCATTGGATATTTCTTATGATTTTTCATATATAAATTATTTTCATCTGATTTACATATTATTTTCTATGAATTTTAGAAGTTTTAAAAAATTTCTGAAATAAATAAATCATTTAGTATTTATTTTAATTGCAGAAATACTTTACTTCATCAGCATTACGGCAGGGTGACGTCACGGGTCAACAGGGCTGGCCAGGGTCAAACCTGAGTGGCAGGACCCACATGTCAATGACACAGGGCCATCTCCACAAGCTGACTCGTGGGCCGAGTCAACTGCTGACTCAGCAGTCAATAGGGGACCCAGTCAGTCACTGACTGGTGGGTCCGGTCAACTGCCACGTCGGCCGGGCCGGGGTTAGTCACTGGCGACGAGCCGAGACGGCGGGGGTCACTGGAAATCCTCCTCCGACGACCATTTGGGCGGTGGAAGGCATCTACGGGCAGATGGGGTTCATGCGCATCCATCTGAGGCAACGGGAGGACGTGCGAATGACGGAGGCGATCGCCACGGTAACTTTGGCAGCGGCCGAAGTTCGGCAACGACGGGGATGGCGGCTAGGGGACGGAACAGGCAACGGGGCGAGGGGAAGAGGAACCAGGGCTCATAGCAGGCTTGAGGAGGTGGTCGACAAGCTCGGGGGGCTCCTGCGGCGGCGAATCGGCGACGGCATCTGCCGGCCGAAGGTTGGGGAAGATGGCGGCGTCAGGGCGTTGCGGTTCCCCCGGCGAAGCATGGCTCGGCGAGGAGAGCCAGGGGGATGCGGCGGTTCTGGTGGGCTCACTCACTGGGCTAGAGGTGGCCAGAGGCCGCGGGGATAGCGAGGGCGACGGCAAGCTCCACTTGGGCCCGAGGGGGAGGAAGCAGAGGGAGAGGGGGAGAATGAGCTCGGGGAAGGAAGAGGTCGGCTCGATCTAGATGATCCCTGGAGTCTATCCCTACACCCAGGCAGGCACACAGGAAGGAGGTGGCCGGCGCGCGGCGACCACGTGCCCGGCGTCCTTCTGCTCGGAGGGGGAAGAAGACCGGTTTGCCCCTGCTGGGCTGGGCTGGCTTCTTCCCTGGCCTAGGTGGGTTCCCTCTTTTAAAAATTTATGTTTTCTATTTTTCTGACATTTGTTTCTTTTTCATTTGGGCACAAATACTTAGGCCAAAAATCCTGGAACTTTTAGGAAGTATTGTTTGAATATTTCAAACCTCCTCAAAAAGTTTCAGCAATTTGAAGCAACTAAATTCTTATAGTGCTTTAGTAGATATTTTTAGTGGGTTTTTGGGTCTTTTAAAATCCATGTTGAGTTCAAAATTCAAATGCTCCTCTGATATATTGTTTCCAATATTTATCAGAAATATGGAACATTTTTTGGCCATTTTGGGTTCATTGGGAAATCACACATGATTGACTTTGCTTTAGTGAGGTGAGGTGCTAGGGTTTATAATCCTCCCCATTTCATGTTAATGAAAATAAACATGATGCTCACCCTAACTAAACACAATCAAAGGGGACAACTTGGGGCTGTGACACTATGGCTCTCCAGGCTCTCAAGTCTGAGTCTTTCCTTTTCTTCATGTCCTCGGCAACTAAGTGGTTGGCATCATGCACTAGAAGGTGTGGTCTGAGCTTCAGCAAGGTAGTCAAGTCCTCATCATCTTCCACTCTGGAGGCAGTCCCTTTGTTCTTGCCCTTGAGCTTGGTGTCTTGTGGTGGAAGGTCATCTTGAGTGTTTGTCCCCTTGGGAAGAGTATTTTCATACTTCTCCTTTTGAGGAACAAACTTGGGATTGGGATATTGTCCTTCTTCCCATTCAACTCCATTAGCGTTGAAGTAGCCAACACCACGATTCTTTCGGTATCCTTCGTTCTTGCATACAATCTCATCAAATTGTTTTGTACCCTTCAAGACTCTTATAGATACCTTTCTCTATAATTCCTTTCAATAAAGCATTTTCTTGCTCAAGTGTAACTTGGCTAAGAGAATCATCATTAGTGGAATCAATAGAACTACTAGGAGGACCATCATTGGGTTTAGCATGTTTATTGTTGCTACTAGATGAAGAACCTTTCTTTCCTTTGTTACTAGTTTGCTTAGATTTGACTTGTGGCATGAATGTAGATAAGATGAAGTCTTCTTTCGGAGATCGTCATTGATAGCTTTAAGAAATCCATCTTCTTGCTCCAAATTGAGCTTCTCGAAGCGTAGCTTCTCATGAGTTCTTACGAGCTCTCTATGATCTTCAAGAGTAGATTCATGAGCTAACTAAGAGTGTTGAGTTCTTTAGTTAGTTCTTCTATTTTCATCTTATCATCATCAATTGACTTATCTTGACTAGCATGAGAAATATCAAGTTCATTATGATTAAGATTACTAGTTTTATCACATAGCAAGTCATGATCGTAAAGAAAATCATCTTCATCACTATCGAAATCAAGATATTCGGGGTGTGATACATTGGGGCCTTTAGCCATGAAGCAACTTCCACTTCCTTCAATTGGTGAATCAAATAGATCATAGGAGTTGGTTGTCACTAGTGCAATTCCGGCAACACCATCATCTTGACTATAGTCGGAGTTGGAGTGATAGCTTCTCTCGGAGTGCTTGTCGGTGTCGGAGCCGGAAACCCATTCACCAACATGAGCTTGATGCTTCCTTGTTGAGTAGCTCTTGGTGTACTTGTCCTTCTTCTCCGAGTCCCTACTTCTGCTTAAGGGTCTTCGTTCATAACGATCATCTCTACTCCTTATCACTCTTCGAGGTGATTCATCTCTTGAGCTTCGTCTTCTTGGTGATTCTTATCATCGTTTGTAGGCAGCTGAGCACTCATTGGAGTAGTGTCCGGGTTTCCCACAATTGTAGTAGTTTCAATCACGACTTGATGAACGCTTCTCTTTATATCGGGAGTTGGAGCTGCGATCCTTGCTTCTATTCTTGTAGAACTTGTTGAATTTCTTGACCATGAGGCTTATCTCTTCATTTGTGACAATGTTGTTGCTTGAGGTAGCGGGAGCATCACTTGTGGCTTTGTAAGCACCTCCAGACTTGTGATGAAGGTCTTCCTTGTCTTTGAGCGTCATCTCATGAGCAACAATTCTACCAATTACTTCCGTTGGTTTGAGATCTTTGTAGTTGGGCATCATTTGGATCAATGTGCACATGGTGTCATATCTCTCATCCAAAGCTCGAAGTATCTTCTTGATGATGAACTTGTCAGTCATTTCTTCGCTTCCTAAGCCGGCAATCTCATTTGTGATGAGAGCTAGCCTAGAGTACATTTCAGCGACTCCTTCACCATCCTTCATCTTGAACTTGTCAAGTTGACCTTGAAGAACATCTAACTTGGATTCTCTCACGGACCCAGTACCTTCGTGCATATCAACCAAAGTATCCCAAATCTCTTTTTTGTGTTCAAGACGGCTGATATTGTTGAATTCTTAACGACATGGGCAGTTGAAGAGTATGTCACATGCTTGAGCATTGAGTTGCAACATCTTCAATTCATCCACAGATGCTTCACGATCTGGTTCCATTCCGTCCACAAAGAATTCACCTTGCAAGCCAACACGAACAACGGCCCAAACGGAGGTATTATGACCAAGCAAATGCATTTTCATTTCATGCTTCCAACTAGAAAAATTAGTGTCATCAAAGTACGGACCTCTACGGTGATAATTTCCCTCACTAGATGCCATACTTCTCCTTGGTTGTGAACCAATGCAATGGAGACCAAAGCTCTGATACCACTTGTAGGATCGAAAGTAGGTCTAGAGAGGGGTGATTAGACTACTTGACCAAACAAAAGTTTTGCCTTTTTCCCAATTTTAATTCTTGGCAAGTTTTAGCATTCATAGCATATCAAGTAACACCCTACACATGCATGTCTAGGAGTATAGAAGCGGAAAATAAAGACATTGCACATATAAGTAAAGAGAGGGTTAGGAATGCAAATACAAGTGATGACACGATGATTTTTCCCGTGGTTCCGAAAGGTGGCGCTATCGTCTGACTACATCCCATGGATTCTTCAACCCATGAAGGGTAACATTCGCAAGAGTCCACGGAGGGCTCTACCCACGGAGGGTTCCACGAAGAAGAAACCTTGACTATTCCATGCGGCTTCCGTCTTCGAAGGACTAGCCTCACTATGGGTAGATCTTCACGAAGTAGGCGATCTCCTTGACCTTAGAAACTTCTTGGTTCACTCCACAACACCAAGTAGGAGGCTACCAAGCGACACCTAATCAATCTAGGAGGCAGCACCCTCCAAAAGGTAATAGGCTCAGTAATGACGATGAACTCCTTTGCTCTTGTGCTTCAAGATGATAGGCTCCTCAACACACAATCTCTCTCACAGAGATTTTGCTTGGTAGAAGAGATGGGACTAGAGGAAAGCAACTCGGGGAGGCTAGAAATCAAGATCCATATGGTTGGAGTGGAAGATCTTGACCTCAACACAAGGGTAGGTGGTTCTCTCTCAGAAAACTGAGTAGGATAGGTACGGAATACTTCTGAGTGCTTCTCTTTCGAGTTGGTGGTGGTGAAGGGGTATATATAGGCATCCCCAAAAATCCAACCATTACACACAATAATTCAGACTCGGTGACACCGAAGTGTAAAACTCGATGGTATCGAAGTGACCAAAAGTGGGAACTTTTGAATCTCGGAGGGACCGATATGTAACTCTCGGTTGCACCGACAAGGTGACCAACGGCCAGATTGACCAAACTCGGTGACACCAATTCACCATTCTCAGTTGAACCGAAAATGAGAACTTGCGTAACAGGAAGCTGGCAACCCAACTCGGTGGCACCGAGTGTAGTGTCGGCTGCACCGAAGTGTTAGGGTTTGGCTCAGTCTATCTAGGGTTTGGAACTCGGTGGCACCGGGATGGGAAAGTTGGTTGCACCGATTTGGCATGTTTGGCTTAGGACAAACTTTGGTGGGAGAGTATGTGGATGTTTTGGTGGCTATCACTTGTGCACGTTTGAGCATATTGTTTACCATCAAAACTTTACCCCCTTTTAATAGTATTGGATTTCCTATAGACTCAAAGTGATTTCTCACAAACGTAAAATGTAGAGTCCTCTTGCTTGAAGTTTGGCCAACCTATTTCCTTGAATATTGGGGTAATTCCACAATCCTTTAGCCATTCCCATCATTGAACTTTTCCTGAAATATACTTGGTGAAGATATTAGTTCAATGACCTATATGTTGTTATTAATTACCAAAACCACCAAGGGAGAAAATGTGCTTGCAATCTCCCCCTTTTTGGAGTAATCCTGAATAGCTTAACTCTGGATAGTACCACGTCTTTACAACCAGTCTTGACAAGCAAGAACGGAAGTTACGCAAGTAGGCGGTTAACGTAGCTATGCCGACTCTCCCATAATATTTAAAGTAGTCTGAGTATGACATAACTTGGACCAGGGAGGATCACCCGCCACGTGTGGATAGCCTAGGGAAATTGGCTCTGGTGGTCGCCCCCCAAGTGGGAGGATATGTGTTCACCAAAGTTCTTATGGATGAAGGCAGAAGCATAAACATTCTACATTATGACACTTTCCACCGGATGAATTTTCTTGACAAAGACCTCAAGCCTTCTTCAACGGTTTTTCATGGCACGGTGCGTGGGAAGTCAGCGTATCCAGTGGGAAATTGGAGGTCGCCTTTGGTGATGAATTCAATTATAGGATGGAGTCTCTGTGGTTTGAAGTGGTCAAGATTAAGAGCTCGTATCACACTCTGTTCTGACGACGGGCCTATTCCAAATTCATGGCTAGGCCTTGCTACGTTTACCTACACCTCAAGATGCCCGGGTTAAACGGGACGATCACGGTACATGAAGACTGGAAGACGGTTGCTGAGTGTGAGGAAGGGGATGCAGCCCGTGTAGAATCAAGTTGTGTAGAGGCGGAGCTCAAGTTTTACAAATAGAATGTCGACCCGGCGGACATGACCCCGTTAAAAAAGCCTAACACAGAATCTGAGCCGCCGCTTAAGTTTATGGCAGATGATACCAAGTTGGTGGACTTCGTGCTTGGAGACTCGTCGCAGCAGTTCACTATTGGGGCTAATACGGATCCCAGATAGGAAAGCGCACTCATCGAGTTCATCCGTGAGAATTGGGACATCTTTGCATGGAAGTCTTCTGACATGCCGGGTGTACCGAGAGAACTCGCTGAGCACCACCTTAATGTGGATCCTAAGTTTAAGCTAGTCAAGCAGTTCCTACGTCGATTCAATGAGGAGAGGCAGAAAGCAATTGGTGAAGAGGTGGCCCGGATCTTGGCAGTAGGGTTCATCGTTAAAGTTTTTCACCCGGAGTGGCTCGCTAACCTGATACTGGTGATCAAGAAGAACGGGACATGCCGTATGTGCATGGATTACATGGATCTTAACAAGGCATGTCCGGTTGACCCATTTTCTCTCCCCATATTGATCAAATCATTGACGCAACAACGGGTTGTGAGAGTCTGTGTTTCTTGGATGCTTATTCAAGTTATCACCAGATCAAGATGGGAGTTAAAGACCAAGAGAAGACGGCTTTTATTACGCCTTTTGGTCCTTTCTGTTACGTGTCTATGTCTTTTGGGCTTAAGAGTGCTGAGGCGACTTACCAAAGTTGTGTGTAGAACTATCTTCATGGTCAGATTGGGCTCAATGTTCATGCTTATGTGGATGATATTGTAGTCAAGTCAAGGAAGAAGGAGACTCTGCTAGATGATCTGAAAGAAACCTTTGACAATTTTCGGGTCTACAAGATGATGCTTAACCCGGCAAAGTGTGTCTTCGGGGTACCTGTAGGCAAGCTCTTGGGGTTTTAGTCTCAGTGCGTGGCATTGAAGCTAACCAGACAAAATAAAGGCTATTACTTCCTTGTCTAAACCAGCGTGTGTCAATGATGTTCAGCGCCTGGGGGTCGTATTGCTGCTCTAAGCCGGTTCATAAGCCGCCTCGGCAAGAAAGTGATTCCTCTATACCAGCTGATGAAAAAGATAGATGACTTCGTATGGAGCAAGGCTGTGGATGAGGCGCTTGAGGCGCTCAAGAAGCAGTTGGCTAAGCCGCCGGTTTTTGCTGCTCCGGCTGAGAAAGAGCCATTGCTCTTGTACGTGGCGGCAATAACAGGGCAGTCAGCGCTGCGATTGTTGTGGAACATAAGGAGGCAGGGAATGAGTATCCTGTCCAGCGACTGGTTTATTATGTCAGGGAGGTCTTGATAGAGTCCAAGCAAATATATCCGCGTTGGAAGAAGCTGATATATGGGGTGTTCATGGCAAACCACATGTTGAAGCATTATTCCCTTGGACATCAGATAATAGTGGTTAGCTCTGCTCCACTGGGAGATATTATCCAAAATAGAGGAGCCACTGGCAGGATTGCTAAGTGGGCACTTGAGCTTGGACCCCCTCAATTTGAAATATGTGCCTCGCACGGCTATCAAGTCCCAAGCCTTGGTGGACTTCATAAATGGTTGGACAGAAAGTCAGTCGCCTAAGGAGAAGCTAGACAACACATACTGGACGATTCACTTTGACGGATCCAGGCAATTGGCGGGGGCTGGGGTTGTATTAACTTCCCCACGAGGTGACAAATTTTGTTATGTCTTAAGGCTTATGTTTCCTTATACTAACAATGCAGCAGAATATGAGGCTTTGCTTCATCGGGTCCAGGTGGCCAAGGCGATGAACTTGAGCCGGGTCAGATGTCTTGGCGACTCAGACCTAGTGGCTCATCAAGTCTCTAGCACATGGGACTCAAGGGACCCTCGTATGGCGGCTTATCG
Source organism: Hordeum marinum (assembly GCA_022496015.1). Classification (NCBI taxonomy): domain Eukaryota; kingdom Viridiplantae; phylum Streptophyta; class Magnoliopsida; order Poales; family Poaceae; genus Hordeum; species Hordeum marinum. The sequence goes on from CM039678.1 coordinate 455,017,112, forward strand.
CCAGGCGGTTGACGTTGTTGCTGGTCACTTCAAGGGTTATCAGGTGGATCATATTGATAGGCGCAAGAACGAGGCGGTTGATGCATTATCCAGGCTTGTGTCTCAGTGTAATTCCAGTGCCGCCTAATGTGTTCTTGGACGTATTGCATCACCCGTCAGTCAATTTACGGTCGGAGGAAATCTTGGCAATACCTAGTCCGGAGGGGTAATTGGTGGCGGCTCTCCTTGCGATCCCTGATTGGACACTGCCTTACCAAGCATACATAACCCATGGCGAGTTTCCCCAAGATGAGACCCTGGCGCGACAGATCACTAGGCGGTCTAAGTCTATGACATCAAGGACGGCGAGTTGCATCGGCGCAGTGTAACCAGCGTTTGTCAGCGCTATGTGTCTACTAATGAGGGCCGTGAAATCTTACAAGAAATCCATGCTGGTGATTGTGGTCATCACGCCAGGTCAAAGTCATTGGTGGCCAAGGCTTTCCGCCACAGTTTTTACTCGTTAACGACTCATAAAGATGCAGAGGACTTAGTCAGTAAGTGTGGCGGGTGTCAGAAATTTGGACGCCGTGCTCACGTGTCGGCTCAAGAACTACGGATAATTCCAATCACCTAGTCATTCGCAGTCTGGGGGCTTGATATGGTAGGACCTTTCAAAAGGTCCAAGTATAAGAAGACCCACCTCTTGGTGGCAGTTGACAAGTTTATTAAGTGGGTTGAGGCTGGGCCGGTCAGTAAATGTGATGCTGCAACAACGGTCCAGTTCATCAGAAAGCTAATCTTTCATTTTGGTTATCCACATAGTATCATCACTGATAATGGCACAAATCTGTCCAAGGCGGCTATGAAGGATTTCTGTGATGAGGAGCATATATGCCTTGATGTGTCTTCGGTAGCTCACCCCCAGTCTAATGGTCAAGTTGAGCATGCTAACGAGGAAATTTTGAGAGGTATTAAACCCTGGCTTATGGTTCCTTTGGAGCACACGCTGGTTTGTTGAGTGGAGGAGTTGTCGTATGTTCTTTGGAGCATAAGAACTACCCCTATCAGGTCTACATGCTTTACGCCTTGCTTCATAGTTTATGGTACAGAGGTTGTTCTCCCCAGTGATATTCGTCATGACTCGCCCAGAGTGGCGGCTCATGTGGAAATTGAAAATGAGGCGGCACATTAGGATGCTTTGGATGCCTTGGATGAAGAGCCGGATCTTGCAACAACTCGTTCAGCTATTTATCAGCAAGATTTGTGCCACTATCATAGCCGCAGGGTCAAGACCCGAACGCTCCAAGAGGGTGACTTAGTACTCCATTTGATTCAGGACCAGTCAGATATGCACAAGTTATCACCTCCCCGGGAAGGATCGTTTGTGATGAGGAGAAATCTCAACAATGGATCTTATTACCTCATAGATATACGAGAGAGGGACAAGTCTCACACTTTTGGTGAAGAGACAAAGAGGTCGTGGAATATTGCTCACCTTCGGTCATACTAAACTTAAGCCGCCAGACGGCTCTCATCAATGTACATATCTCTGTCATTGTACAAACCATCTTTTATGATATAATAAAGTGGGCATCCCCATGATTAGGGGCCTCTGCGGTGTTCCTCACATTGAGTGTCATACAAAGGAGTTAATCCTTCATCAGGTCACTTGGGGGCTTTTAAAGCCCCCACTGGCCAGGCTTTCTATGCCATAAGGAGTCGATCATTAATCCAGTACTATAAGGAGGGTTTTTAAACCCTCTTGGCCAGGTTTAAACTAGAAAAGGAGTTGATCCTTTAAATTGGTCACTTGGGGGGGCCTTTCGGCCCTATGGGTTAAGCTTATTACCTCCTCTTGACCCGTCTTTCCGCCATCTTCGAGTTATACCTGCCTGTTTGCAACTTGCTACCCCACCATGTGACCCGCCGAACTCTTGACAGTTAATCTTGATAAGAGACCCTGAACTTTTTTCAAAGTTAATCTCGCACAAAGACAGTAAACTTGTCAAGGTTTAAACGACGGCTTTTGTGACAATAGAGCCGGCTTACAGTGAGCAAGGACAAACTCGTCTTGTCTACCATATCCCCTCCGCTATGTGGCATGTTCGTACTCTTAGCAATGTCAATCTTTTAAAGACCCCAAACTTGCTATGGTTTAAATGACAGATTTATGTCACGTGAGGCCTGGTTTGCAAGTTCTTAGGCTTTCCGCCTCGCTTCTTTGGAAACAAAAAGGTTTTTATAAAAAAAGAGGAGCACAAGAGTTGTCTTATCCTGTCGTGCCTTTAAAGCTGGCTTATAGGATGAGGCGTCCAATTGTTTGTTCTGGCAGGTACTTTCATGGAAAGGTTCTAAGACTTGGGAAATTTCCGGCTTGGCTCATGGAGTATAAGCCGCCTGGCGAGTCAAAACAGCTAAAGTGCTCCGATGTTAACAGTTGAGTTGATTGAGTCGCCCCCAGAGCTTTCAAGCACAAGCATCAAAAGTGCAGGAACATGCAGTCAAAGAGTTTTCTACAAATATTACAAGGCCATTCAACAGCCCCAAGCATTCAAGACTTCAAGTTTTTTCAACGAGATTTAACCCGGTGGCGTAACCGAGCTGGGTTACATGATGCAGATTTCTCTGTTTAACACACCGCCAGATCATCCCATGCCGGGTCTTCGGTGTCCTTGATCTGAAGATTGTCCACATCCCAATTGTAGTTGGGCAAAGCTTCAAACATTGCTTCATCGTGCATGATTGGAGATGGTCAAGCGTGAAGAGGTGCTTACGACATTGAGTAATCACGTTCTTTGCTTCAAAAGTGGGTCCTTTGATCCGCCTGTTGTCTTTAGAGTAGCCGCCTGGTACACTGACAGGTCAGCTTCTGTAGCCAGCCGACTTGCAAGAACCCAGGATGCTTTATGGCAGTGGGAGTAGTCTGCTTCTATGGAATCCGAGCCGTCATCCTTCAATTCGGGAAAGTCGTTCATCATTTCATCCGGATTGAGCGCTTCGGCGTAAGCTAGTGACCGGCTTAAAGTGGCCATGGCACCCACACAAGGTGGCTGATCTCTTTAGTTCCTCCACTTGCATAGGAATGGTGGAAAGGTTCTCGATCACTCCCTTCATGAATTTCGGAACACCCTTTGCAGACATGACGGCCTTGATAGTGATTAGAAACCCATCGTATAACTGTTCCGTTAAGGTGTATATGGCCTTGAGCACTATCAGGCTATTGCTAGACACCTAGCGGCTTCGCTCGCCTACAATCAAGGAAGAAGTTTTATGAGTCGCCGGGCAGGATTTTCAACAAAGTTGGATATGGAATACTTACCAAAGACAGCCCCAGCCATGCGAGAGATGTGGCCCTTCAAAGTGTTCAGCTCTTTAGTGGTTGTTTTAAGATGTCCCTCTGCTTCTTCAATGTGTTTGATTAGGGTGGCTTGGCTGGACTCAACAGTCTATTTGAAGGTCTCGAATTCTGTTTTGTCTTTTCGAGCTCAATCGCGCAGACCCGCCATTTTTCTTTCGTCTCTGCTCGGCCACTTTGTTGTGCAACCAGGTTCTTCTTAAGGTCGGCTACGACTGCTTCAGCGCTGACCAAGGATTCCTGCACAAAGAAGGATTATCAAATTTTAAGCCGCTGGTCCGTCTCATACAGTTTACATCAGAATTTGGTGCAAAATTCAAAGTCTCAAGCAGATTGCAAGCAATTTACTTGACACTTGGGGGCTAATGTATCTCAGTTTTTCTCTTAAGTTATACTTAGGTAATGACCCGACCATTGGGGAGCTACATTTAGCTCTTAAGTTATACTTAAGTGCCGACTCATTACTTAGGTAATGACCCGACCCTTGGGGGCTACATTTGGCTCTTAAGTTATACTTCAGTGCCAGCTCATTGCTTAGGTAATGACCCGGCCCTTGGGGGCTATGTTTGCCTCTTAAGTCATACTTAAGTGCCGGATCGTTACTTAGGTAATGACCCGACCCTTGGGGGCTACATAGCAGTTCTATGAAAGTTCGCTAAATGATTGGAAGACCCATCTCATCCTTCGAAAAATCAATCAGGTCTTGGGGGTTGCATAAGTATATATGTACAAAGAGGCAAGATAAGGTCAGTACCTCATATTTTTTCTTCATTGTGGCGCTTAGGCTAGCCTCCATGTCCCAACTGGCAAACAGGTGACTCAAGTAGCCACTGTGCAGTTCATCAACGGTGAGCTTATCGAGATTTGAAAGGCCAGATGGATTTTCTCTTCCTTCAAGGGAGCTTCCTCGTCTTCTTTGACATGTTTTGATAATGCGTGTGAGGGAGCTGGAGGTTCATAAGCCGTCCTGGTGATAACAACTTCTTCATGAGAAGCCTTGTGTTCAGCTGATGGCCGGGGGCTGGGCGGCTTAGGAGCAGAATCCAGGCGAGCTTCAGGAGTTTCAATATCCATAGCAGCCGGCTTATCATGTGAAGGAATTTCTTCAGGAGCATCTTTGGTGGCTTCAGAAAGCTCAGTATGAGACTCGAGGATGTTGGGTGTGGGAAGCTCTGGGTCTTGAACATCAGGAGTGGCAGATGACCTGGCCCCTTTCCTCCGTTTAGCTTGAGCCATGTGGGTAAAGGCAATTTTGGATATGTCATGATAAAGTAGGACATATTGAATGCTTTTCGGAGTATAGAAACACATACCCTGGATTAATAATAAATGGAGGCAGCTTCAAGGCGGTTGAATCGCGAGAAGAAGGAGGTGAATCCTAGAAAAGTTAGCATTGATAAACACATACCCTAGACAGAGTAAGCTCATGGCAAAGAGGTACCTCGGTGTGCTGTTTTCGAGAAGCCGACTCATTGGTTAAGCCAGATTAAAGATCTCCAGAGCCGGTGCTCCGGGTCTGACATCTGCTATCATCCTGATGTTTCTTCAAAAGAAAGTTACGACTCAAGTAAGCAAAAGGACGAGGATTCTTTACCTTTCATACAGCTCACTTTGTTTTCTTTATTGGTGAAAGGTCTGAGTCAGAAGAGACAATGATTACCTCAGGAATATTGGCATGGATGGTTTCAGCTTCTTCCTGTGAGTGATCATTATCAATAAGTTGCATGAACAGAAGGCCAAGGGAGTCAAATTCTACCTCCGAACCGTCTAATTCAAATAGCTCTTCAGTTGACAGTTTCCGTTTGCGGGACTGCGCCTTAGCTTTTGAGGCCTTAGGGACCTTGATTTTCCTTTTTGAGGACAACAATTTTTCCAAAAGGAAGAGCCGGCCCGCAAGAGATAAAGCAGATCAACAAGAAGGGTTATTAATATGTGGAGTTAGAAGAATGTATGAAGATTAAAATGAAAAGACTTACATCCCGAGCCGGGTTAAGAGCATAGAAGGGGCTCAAGCTAGTCTAGTTGTAGGCGGCTAATGTTTCCCCTAGTAGAGACTTGACAATGGTGTTGAGGTCCTGATCTGTTAACGAAGTCTGATTGCAGCGTTGAGGGTCATCCACGTTACTAGAATACTGGCACATCAAGGCATTCTGGTGACTTAGCAGCAGAATCCTCCAGGAGATCCAGCAGCGGGTTAGATCAACACATGTCAGCTCATTCTCTAACAACGCCCTGACTTCCAAAAAGGTGGTGGTATATTGAGCACGTTCGGCGGCTGACATCCGATCTGGAAGCCGGTAAGGACGATAACCTGGCAGTGGATTCTCTCCCTCTGGTGAAGTGTCTTGGCAATAGAAACAAGTCTTGTGCCACTCTTTTGGATGACTCGGCAAGATTGTCGTTGGAAAGAGTATGTCCCTCCGCCTCTGAAGGGTTACAGCTCCGAGCTCAAGACTTAACCCGTCTGCCATTTCAGTTTGGCGGTTGACATAAAAGTAGTCTTTGAATAAATCAATAGATGGTTCTTCTTGGAGGTAAGCTTCACAGAAGGTTTGGAATTGACACATATTGGTGACAGAGTTTGGACCAATATCTTGAGGGTGCAAGTTGAAAGCGTGTAAGACATCCCGGAATTTTTTTATCCGGGTGGAGAGAAACCCCGAAGGAGATGGTACATGAAGACGATGACCTCCCCATCTCTGGGCTTAGGGGTGGTTTCGCTGCCTGGAACCCGCCAATGGATAATGTCCTGAGCCGTCAGGACTCCCATGGTGACGAACTCATTGAGATTTTCCTTGGTCACTCCGGACCGTACCCAGTTGCAAGTAGACGGAGTCCTCAACATGGCAACAGCGTAGGTACCTGCGGAAAGGCATGAATGTTTGGCGGCTCAAAATAGATTTTCACTAAGGTGGCTATAGTGAAAAAAGGTAGCTGTATTTGCCGGGTCAATAAAATTATGAGCCACCGAAGTGGCTTGCGAGGAAACACAGCGAGCGAGCATACTATTGGCGGGTCAAGTTATCTATGCAGGTCGGAAAGTTGCTAAGTGTTGATAAACCGTTTCCACAACTACAGCCATGGATGTAGGATCTACGCAAAGGAAAATAAAAAATATTCTAGCCCTAAAAATCCTAGCTGAAGAACAGATGACCAATACTTGAATTATTACGGGGCTGCACATTTACAAACCAGCGTAAGTGCGGAGCAAGCAGCCGCGTGATTTCAGTGATACTATGAAGGTTTGAAGATGTTTTTAACTGATGGATAAAGAATGCTTCCACGAGGAATGATGAACTAAACGGACTCCATGGATGCGAGAAAACCCTAGCGCATATCTGATGGGGAACAACGTTCAGACATGGAGAGTGCGGTGAACGCGCGGGAGCTCTAGTTTGTCTCAGGTTGATGCAGCAGATAGTGTTGGTGAATATGGCGAAGATCGGGCGGTGCAGCTGGTTCCGGCAGCGCAGGTGTTCAGAGGAAGAAGAAGAAGATGGTGGCGAGGGAAAAAATGAAAGTGATAATCCCCGTGTCGATTTATAAGGGCATGATGGTCTTTCAATAGTCTGGTGCGGGAATCGATAGAGCACGTTCATGATTATACTAAGAAGATGCCTCGATTTTCGGTCTGGTCATATTAATGACGAAAGAACCTCTCTGACGTCAGAGGAATCTTTTTTCATTTTGCCAAATGACGTCATGGCGGGTCATGACAGCTTGTCAGATGCAAGGATTGCCTATTTTTGGCGGATTATGAAGACTTCAAGAGAAGGCAAGACTCGCTAACCAGAAGACTTGAAGATTGACATGAAATGGTTCAAATCAATATGGGGCCTAATGTTGGGGATATATACCCAAGGTGAGACCCGCCCAGGTGGAGCCGGGTCATACGGCTAGCGGCTTACGGTAACTCCAAGAGGAAACATAACCAGTCGGTCGGAGGGCCCAGAGCCAGAAGACCGGATGTAACCCGGTGGACCTGAGCCGCCGGGAGTGACTTGTTAGATAAGGCATGTTTAGTTAGAGGTGAGGTCGGTTGTTAAGTTTAAACCGACCCGGACTATTGCAAGCCCAGGGCCCTGACCCGTGTATATAAGGGCGACGTAGACCACGAAACAATTGATCGAGAGCTAGGTCAAGTGAACTCTCTCCCTTGTAAACGATAGACAATTAATATAACACAAAGCATGACGTAGGCTTTTACCTCTTTCTGAGGGGCCAAACCTGGGTAAACCCATGTCTCTCGATTCCGATCTGCCCCTTCGAGTTCACCACCTTAGCGATGGCCTCGAACCTAAGTCCGTTAACCCAGACATCTGCCATGACAAATCCACGACAAGTACCTTCATCAGTGACAGCTTTGCCTTTTCCCTCAAGTGAAGAAAATGTGTTCTTGAGGACTTTGATCGGCAGTAGAAAACTGAACTGATTCTAAAAATCAGCCTTGAATGGAACTGAAGACCTTAATCTGATGAATTTCATGATCCAGGGAGCCTAAGGCTTCAATTCAAATGGGGCTCAAGCAACATTGGCCGAAGTCCTCGTGAACAAATCATGGTAGTTGATGGGAATCCCATGAATCATGTTTAATAGCATATTCTTCATGAGTCCCTCCACTTCTTCTTCTTTAGAGTTGTGTCCCTTGTGAGGAGTGAGGGTTTTGGTCAGAATGCGATAGATGGTCTTGGGAACATAGAGCAATTCCTGCACTAGGAAGGTGGTCCTTTGAGGTTTTCTCGGAGCCAAAGGCTTCATCAGCACTTGCATCATGTGATTTGGTAGTTCAGGTTCATCAAATAAGAATCTTGCACCTTTTGACATAATTGGTATTGGCATAGCTCGAAGCAATTCAGAGGCTGGGGCAGCGTAGTGAGTGGATCCAGTCATCCAGTCTAGAACCCATGAATTGACATCAGAAGCATCACCTCTGATGTGCAAGGTGGCATAGAATTGAAGAATTAGCTCTTCATTCCAATCACATATGTCCATGCAGAATGGAAGAATTCTAGCATCACGAAGAACTACAAGCACTAGTGTGAAGCATGGGATAGTTTCCATATCCTTGTAAGGAATTTGCTAATGCTCGAAGGCTTTATCTTTATCAAGCATCACTGATGCATAGCAATTCTTTTTGAAATATGCCCTAGAGGCAATAATAAATTGGTTATTATCATATTTCCTTGTTCATGATAATCGTTTATTATCCATGCTATAATTGTATTGATCGGAAACTCAGATACATGTGTGGATACATAGACAACACCATGTCCCTAGTATGCCTCTAATAGACTAGCTCGTTGATCAGAGATGGTCAAGGTTTCCTAGCCATGGACATGATATGTCATTTGATAACGGGATCTCATCATTAGGAGAATGATGTGATGGACAAGACCCAAACTATAAACGTAGCATATGATCGTGTCAGTTTATTGCTACGGTTTTCTGCATGTCAAGTATATGTTCCTATGACCATGAGACATGCAACTCATTGACACCGGAGGAGTACCTTGTGTGTATCAAACGTCGCAATCTAACTGGGTGACAATAAAGGTGCTCTACAGGTATCTTTGAGGGTGTCTGTTGGGTTGGCATAGATCAACACTGGGAGTTGTTACTCCGTGTGCCGGAGAGGTATCTCAGGGCCCACTAGGTAATACAACATCCCAATAAGCCTTGCAAGCAATGTGACCAATTGTTAGACGTGGGATATTGTGTTACAGAACGAGTAAAGAAACTAGCCGGCAATGATATTGAACTAGGTATGGAGACATCGACGATCGAATCTCGGGCAAGTAACATACCGAAGAACAAACGAAACATCATACGGGATTAACTAAATCCTTGACATAGAGGTTCGACCGATAAATATATTTGTAAAATATATAGGAATCAATATGGGCATCCAGGTCCCACTATTGGTTATTGACCGTAGAGTTGTCTCGGTCATGTCTACATAGTTCTCGAACCCGCAGGGTCTGTAGATTTAAGGTTCGGTGACTTTTCGGTAGTCTAGAGTTATGTATGGTGGTTACCGAAGGTTATTTGGAGTCCCGGATGAGATCCCGAATGTCACGTGGAGCTCCGGAATTGTCCGGAAGTAAATATTGATATATAGGAAGTCCTGGTTTGTTTACCGGAAAAGTTTTGGGCTCATCGATAGTGTATTGGGAGTGCCGGGAGGGTACCAGGGGACCATCTGGAGGGGTATTTCGACCCAAGAGGCTATATTTGCTGTGGGAGAAGGAATACTAACCCTTAGCAGGCTGTGCGAAGACCCACAAAAGGCCCGTGCAGCTAGGGAAGAAAACCCAAGGTGGAAATAAGGCCAAACTGGGAAAAAGGAAGGAGTCCTAATCCTACTAGGAGTGGAGGAGGAGGACTTCTCCCTCCCACTTCGGCCCAAGCCTCATCCTCCCCTCCTACTATATATACTAGAGGTTTGAGGGTTTTTTGGACACAGAAAAACAGCCACGTGCTGCCCTCTCCTCTAAAACGTAGTTTCTCCTCTAGATTGGTTTTAGCGGTGCTTAGGCAAAGCCCTTCTAGAATAGCTCCACCACCATCACCGCAATGCCGTCGCACTGCTGGAGAACTCTTCTACTTCTCCGCTCCGCCATGCTGGATCAAGAAGGGGGATATCATCATCGAGTTGTACATGTGCTGAACGCGGAGGTGTTGTCTGTTCGGCACTAGATCGGAAGGACCGTGATCAAGATCGCGAGACAATTCGTGATTGGATCACAGGAAGGATCGTGATGGAATTGGGGGACATATCATGATTGGATCACGATACGGATCATGATGGGATCGCGTGACGCTCGGCGATTTGGATCACGAAGACGTTTGACTACATCAACCGCGTTTCTTAATGCTTCCCGCTTAGCGATCTACAAGGGTATGTAGATCCACTCTCCCTCAGGTAGATGCTCATCACCATGGATAGATCTTATGTGTGCGTAGGAATATTTCTATTTCCCATGCAACGTTTCCCAACAGTGGTATTAGAGCCAGGTTTATGTGTAGATGAGATATCGAGTAGAACACAAAGAGTTTGTGGGCGTTGATGCTTAGATTGCTTCCTCCCTTGGTCGTGTTTTGGTTCAGCGGTATTGTGGGATGAAGCGGCCTGGACCAACCTTACTCGTACGCTTACGAGAGACCGGTTCCATCGACTGACGTTTAACTTCGTTGCACAAAGATGGCTAGTGGGTGTCTGTTTCTCCTACTTTAGTTGGATCGGATTCGACAAAGCCGATCCTTGAGAAGGTTGAAAAGCAATTTATGTAACACCGTTGTGGTTTGGCGTAGGTGAGAATTGTTCTTGCTAGATATCCATAGCAGCCATGTAAAACTTGCAAAAACAATTAGAGGGCATCTAACTTGTTTTTGCAGGGTATGTTGTGATGTGATATGGCCAATTACATGATGAGATATATGTGATGTATGTGATGATCATGTGTTGTATAGAATATCACGACTTGCATGTCGATGAGTATAGCAACCGGCAGGAGCCATAGGGTTGTCTTTAATTATTGTATGACCTGCGTGTCAATTATTAAGCGATATGTAATGCTTTCCTTTATCACTAAACGGTAGCTATAGTAGTATGAGCATGGTGGGTGCGACAACCCCGATGGCGACACAATGATGGATATCATGATGATGGAGATCATGGTGTTATGCCAGTGACGATGGAGATCATGCCGTTGCTTTCAAGATGGAGATCAAAAGCACAAGTTCATGGTCATATCATGTCACTTATGATTTGCATGTGATGTTAATCCTTTTATGCACCTTGTTTTGCTTAGGACGACGGTAGCATTATAAGGTGATCCCTAACTTAAATTTCAAGGTAAAATTGTGTTCTCCCCAAGTGTGCATCATTACAAAAGTTCGTTGTGTTGAGACACCATGTGATGCTCGGGTGTGATAGACTCTATGTTCACATACAACGGGACCAAGCTAGTGTTGCATGTGCCTAGCATGTACAGACATGGCCTCGGAACACAAGAGATCGAAAGGTCAAACATGAGTAATATAGTAGATATGCTCAACATGATGATGTTCACCATTGAAACCACCTCAACTCACGTCATGATCAGACTTGAGTTGGTGAATTTGGATCATGTATCACTCGAATGACCGGAGGGATGTCAGTTTGAACTCATTATCATGAACATAGTCAGTAGTGTCTTTGCAAATTATGTTGTAGATTACTACCTCACGCTATAGCTCCCTTGTATCTTTATATGTTCCTAGAGAAATAGAGTTGAAAGATGATGGTAGCAATATTGCGGACTAGGCCCATGATCTGAGGATTGTCCTAATTGCTGCACAGAAGGCTTATGGCCTTAATGCATCGCTCGGTGCGCCACCCCCCTCTAGCATCATATGTAGATGTTGTGAACATCTGACAGGCACGTTTCGATTACTACTTGATAGTTCAGTGAGTCATGCATTACGGCTTAGAATTGAGCCTTCAATATGTTTTGAACGTCACAGAACATATCAGATGTTCTGAGAGCTGAAATTGGGATGTCAGGCGTGTGCCCATGTTGTGAGATATGAGATCTCCAACAAGATTCTTTGCCTGCAAGACGAAGGAGAATAGCTCAATCATTGAGCATGTGCTCAGATTGTCCGGGTGCTACAATCGCTTGAATCGAGTGGGAGTTGATCTTCCAGATAGGAGAGTGATTGATATGGTTCTCCAAGTCACTATCACTAGGCTACTAGAACTTCGTGATGAACTATAATTATGCGAGGGATGGAAAGAATGATCCCTGAGCTGTTCGCGATGTTTGACACCATGAAGGTAGAAATCAAGAAAGAGCATCAAGTGTTGATGGTTAGTAAAACCACTAGTTTCGACAAGGGCAAGGGCAAGGAGGGAAACTTCATGGATGGCAAGTCAGTTGCTGCTTCAGTGAAGCAACCCAAAGATGAACCCAAACCCGAGACTAAGTGCTTCTATTATGAGGAGAGCGGTCATTGAAGCGGAAAAACTCTAGATACTTGGTAGATAAGAAGGCTGGCAAAGTCGACAGAAGTATATTTGATATACGTGTTATTAATGTGTACCTTGCTAGTATTCCTAGTAGCACCTGCGTATTGGATACCAGTTCGGTTACTAAATTTTAGTAACTCGAAAAAAAGCTACGGAATAAACGGAGAGTAGCTAAGGCTGAGGTGACGATGTGTGTTGGAAATGTTTCCAAGGTTGATGTGATCAACATCGCACGCTCTCTCTGCCTTCGGGATTAGTAATGAACCTAAATAAATGTTATTTGGTGTTTTGCGTTGAGCATGAACGTGATTAGATTATGTTTATTGCAATACAATTATTCATTTAAGTTAGAGAATAATGGTTATTCTGTTTACATGAATAATACCTTCAATGGTCATGCACCCAATGAGGATGGTTTATTGAATCTTGATTGTAGTAATACACATGTTCATAACACTGATGCCAAAAGATACAAAGTTAATAATGATCGTACCACATACCTGTGGCACTGCCGCTAAATGCAATATTGGTATAAATCGCATGAAGAAACTCCATGTTGATGGATCTTTGGACTCATTCGATTTGGAATCAGTTGAGACATGCGGACCATGCCCCTTGGGCAAGATAACTGAAACCCCGTTTTCCGGCTTGATGGAACGGACAAGTGACCTATTAGAAATGATACACGTTGATGTATACGGTCCAATGAGTGTCGTAGCTTGCGGTGGATATTGTTATTTTCTTACCTTCACTGATGATTTGAATACATATAGTGTATATTTACTTAATGAAACACATGTCTGAATCGTTTGAAAAGTTGAAGCAGAATCAGAGTGAAGTTTGAGATCATCGTGACGAAAAGATAAAATGTCTACGATATGATCGTGGAGGTGAATATCCGAGTTACGATTTGGGCATACAACTTCAGACAATGTGAAAGTTGTTTCACAACTCACGCCACCTGGAACACCATAGTGTGATGGTGTGTCCGAACGTCGTAGTCGTGCTCTATTGGATGTGGTGCAAATTATGATGTCTCTTAGCTTTTTACCACTATCGTTTTGGGTTATGCATTAGGGACAACTACATTCACTTTAAATAGGGCATCATCTAAATCCGTTGAGATGACACCATATGGTTTGGTAGAAACCTAAGCTGTCATTTCTTAATGTTTGGGGCTGCAACGCTTATGTGAAAAGAGTTTTCACCTAAAGAGCTCGAACCCAAAGCGGACTAATGCATCTTCATAGAATACCCTAAGAACATTTGGGTATACCCTCTATCTCAGATCCAAGTACAAACTGTTTGTTGCTAAAACTGGGTCCTTTCTCGAGAAAGAGTTTCTCTCGAAAGAATTGAGTGGGAGGAAGATAGAACTTGATGAGGTTGTTAAACCTTTGCTTAACCAAAGAGTAGCACAGTGCAGAAAGATGTTTCTGTGGAGCCTATGTCAGTTGAAGAGGAAGTTAATGATGATGACCATGAAGCTTCGGATCAAGTTACTATTGAACCTTGTAGGTCGACAAGGACGCATACTGCACTTGAGCGGTATGACAACCCTGTCTTCGAGGTCATGTTGTTGGACGACGATGAACCTACAAGCTATGGAGAAGCGATGATCGGCCCGGATTCCGACAAATGGTTAGAGGCCATGAAATCCAAGAAAGGATCCATGTATGAAAACCAAGTATATACTTTGGTAGACTTGCTTGTTGGACGACAGGTCGTTGAGTACAAATGGACCTTTAAAGATGAAGACAGACGCTGATGGTAAATGTCACCATTTATAAAGCTTGACTTGTCGCAAAGAAGTTTCTGACAAGTTCAAGGAGTTGACTCTAATGAGACTTTCTCACTCGTAGCGATGCTAAAGTCTGTTGGAATTATGTTAGCAGTTGCTGCATTTTTCAATTATGAAATCTAGCAGATGGATGTCAAAACATCGTTTGCTTAATAGTTTACTTGAGAAAAGGTTGTATGTGATACAACCAGAAGGTTTTGTTGGTCCTAATGATGCTAAAAGGCGTGCAAGCTCCAGTAATCCTTCTATGGTTTGGAGCAAGCATCTCGGAGTTGGAATATACGCTTTGATAAGGTGATCAAAGTTTTTGAGTCTATACGAAGTTTATGAGAAACTTGTATTTACAATAAAGTGAGTGGGAGCACTATAGAGTTTCTAATAAGCATATGTGGATGAGATATTGTTGATCGAAAATGATGTAGAATTTCTGGAAAGCATAAAGGGTTGTTTGAAAAGAGTTTTTCAAAGGAAGACCTGGATAAAGCTACTTAATTGTTGGGCATCGAGATCTATAGAGATAGATCAACACGTCTCATAATACTTTGATTGAGTACATACCTTGGCAAGATTTTGAAAGAGTTCAAAATGGATCAGTCAAAGAAAGAATCATTGCCTGATTTGTAAGGTGTGAAGTTGAGTGAGACTCAAAGCTCGACCATGGCAGAAGAAAGAGAAAGGACGAACATTGTCCCTTATGCCTTAGTCATAGGCTCTGTATAGTATGCCATGATGTGTACCGCACTTGTGTGTGCCTTTCCATGAGTCCGTCAAGGGGTACAAAAGTGATCCAGGAATGGATCACTCGACAGCGGTCAAGATTATCCTTAGTAACTAAAGGACTAAGGAAATGTTTCTCGATTATGGAGGTGATAAAGAGTTTGTTGTAGAGAGTTACGTCGATGCAAGCTTTAACACCAATCCGGATGACTCTTAGTAGCAATCCGGATACGTATAGTGGAGCAACTATTTTGGAATAGCTCCAAGTGGAGTGTGGTAGCAGTGTCTACAGTATGACATAGAGATTTACAAAGTACACACGGATCTGAATGTCGCATACCCGTTGACTAAAAGACCTCTCTCACATGCAAAGCATGATCTAGCCCCAGAACTCATTGGGTGTTAGATTCATAACAATGCGAATCACACGGTGATACGAACTAGATTATTGACTCTAGTGCAAGTGGGAGACTATTGGAAATATGCCCCAGAGGCAATTATAAATTGGTTATTATCATATTTCCTTGTTCGTGATAATCGTTTATTATCCATGCTATAATTATATTGATCGGAAACTCAGATACATGTGTGGATACATGGACAACACCATGTCCCTAGTATGCCTCTAATAGACTAGCTCGTTGATCAAAGATGTCAAGGTTTCCTAGCCATGGACATGAGATGTCATTTGATAAGGAGAACCCATCATTAGGAGAACGATGTGATGGACAAGACCCAAACTATAAACGTAGCATATGATCGTGTCAATTTATTGCTATGGTTTTCTACATGTCAAGTATCTATTCCTATGACCATGAGATCATGCAACTGACTAACACCGGAGGTGTACCTTGTGTGTATTAAACGTCGCAAAGTAACTGGGTGACTATAAAGGTGCTCTACAGGTATCTCCGAGGGTGTCTGTTGGGTTGGCATGGATCAACACTGGGATTTGTTACTCCGTGTGATGGAGAGGTATCTCAGGGCCCACTCAGTAATATAAAATCACAATAAGCCTTGCGAGCAATGTGACTAAGTGTTAGACATGGGATCTTGTGTTACGGAACGAGTAAATAGACTTGCCGCAACAAGATTGAGCTAGGTATGGAGGTACCGACGATCGAATCTCGAGCAAGTAACATATCGAAGAACAAAGGGAACATCATATGGGATTAACTGAATCCTTGACATAGAGGTTCGACTGATAAAGATATTCATAGAATATGTAGGAATTAATATGGCCATCTAGGTCCCGCGATTGGTTATTGACCGTAGAGGTGTCTCGGTCATGTCTACATAGTTCTTGAACCCGCAGGGTCTGCACACTTAAGGTTTGGTGACGTTTCAATAGTATAGAGTTATGTATGGTGGTGAACGAATAGTTGTTCGGAGTCCCGGATGAGATCTCGGATGTCATGACGAGCTCCAAAATGGTTCGGAGGTAAAAATTGATATATAGGAAGTCCTGTTTTGGTCACCGGAAAAGTTCCAGGCTCATCGGTAGTTTACCAGGAGTGTCGGGAGGGTACCGAGGGACCATCGGGAGGGGTATTTCGACCCAAGAGGCAACATGGGCTGTGGGAGAAGGAATACCAACCCTTAGTGGGCTGGCCTAAGTACCACAGAATGCCCATGCGGCTAGGGAAGAAAACCCAAGGTGGAAAGAAGGCCAAAGTGGGAAAAAGGAAGGAGTCCTAATCCTACTAGGAGTGGAGGAGGAGGACTCCTCCCTCCCATTTTGGCTGAAGAAAAGGGCTGGCCCCTTGGGGGACAAGCCTCCTCCTCCTCTCCTCGTATATATACTAGAGGTTTGAGGGTTTTTTGGACACGGAAAAACAGCCACGTGCTGCCCTCTCCTCTAGATCGTAGTTTCTCCTCTAGATTGGTTTCAGTGGTGCTTAGGCGAAGCCCTACTGGAATAGCTCCACCACCATCGCCGCAACACTGTCACGCTATCGGACAGCTCTTCTACTTCCCCGCTCCCTCTTTCTGGATCAAGAAGGCGGAGATCGTCATTGAGCTGTACGTGTGTTGAACGCGGAGGTGTCGTCCATTCGACACTAGATCGGAAGGACCGTGATCAAGATCGCGAGATGGTTCGTGATTGGATCATAGGATGAATCATGATGGAATTGCGGGACGGATCATGATTGGACCGCGAGACGGATCGTGATGGGATCACGGGACGCTCGGAGATTTGGATCGCGAAGACGTTCGACCGCATCAACCGTGTTTCTTAACGCTTCCCGCTTAGCGATCTACAAGGGTATGTAGATCCACTCTCCCTCTCATAGATGCTCATCACCATTGCTAGATCTTGCGTGTGCATAGGAAATTTTTTGTTTCCCATGCAACGTTTACCAATAGTGGTATCAGAGCCAGGTTTATGTGTAGATGAGATCTCGAGTAGAACACAAAGAGTTTGTGGGCGTTAATGCTTTGATTGCTTCCTCCCTTGGTCATGTTTTGGTTCAGCGGTATTGTGGGATGAAGTGGCCCGGACCAACCTTAATCGTACGTTTACGAGAGACAGGTTCCATCAACTAAGGTTTAACTTTGTTGCACAAAGATGGGTGGCGCGTGTCTGTTTCTCCTACTTTAGTTGGATCAGATTTGACAAGGTGGTCCTTGAGAAGGTTGAAAAGCAATTCCTTTAGCTAATGCAGCTGGAATATCCTCAGGGATTGAAGTGATAGGTGCAGCCAAGTCATTAGATCCTATATGAATTTCTTCAGTCTAGGCTGGAGACTGAGGAATTTGGGTGAGAGGAGTGGTCATTAGAGAATTTGGGTGTGCAGCTTCCCAATATTCATCATTGATAAGAGGAGTTGTGTTTCCAATGTCCGTGTCCTCATCAATTTCTTCAACGCCGGCCTCTTCAGCAGTCAACTGAGGCTGGGGCAATGATAGTAGAGGGGTTGAAGGATTTGCTTCCACTTCAATTCTTCATCAATCTGCTCTGAGGAAGCAGCACACTGATCCTTTTCTTCTTGTTCATCATTTGGGATGACATAGTCAACACCAAATGGTACTAACTCATAGGCTAGCACGGAGGTGATAGGAGTTGCATCAATTGGATCAGTTGAAGAACTGGGCAGTGTCTTCAACTTCTTCACTGCTGAGGAATCTGAAGTTGATGCTTTTCTCTTTTGTGCAGCCTTCTTCTCCGCAGCCTTTGTCTTCTTCACTTTTTATGTAGAAGGAAGGTTGATGTTCTTCACCCTTGAAGATTTTGCAGCTTTAGCACAAGGTGAAGGAGGAGCAATTTCTTCAGGCACGACTGATGCAGTCATCCTAGTGGTCTCAATTTCATCAGGTGCAGCAAAAGCTTCAGCTGGCCTAGCAATTTCTTCATGCGCAACAGTGGAGGTTGCCCTGATAGGTTCTTCAACAGCCTGAATTTCTTCAGCCGCGCTTGTAGTTTCTTCAGCAGGCTGAGGAGATTCTTCAGCCCGAGGAATTTTTGGTTGCGATTGAGCTGCAACCCTCTTGTTGTGTTCATTGATGGCTCTTGTAGTCACTTTGACAAAACGTACCTTGGCACCTTGCCAATCAGCAAAGTATCGACTGAATTCATCACCGAGTCCTTTAATATCAGATTGCATAGTTACAAGTTGCTCTAGAGAAAGCTTCAGAACATTGTTCTTCAAGAAATGTCCGTTCTTGTACTGAGCCTTCTTCATGTGTCGAGCCTTCTCATACTTCCATTTTTCTTCAGCTATGAAGGCAATGAGGACATGGCTTGGACCAGGAGGCAGATTCAAATCATCAATCGGTGTGTTTGGGTCCTGGTGCTAAATGTCAATGAAGTTGAGCACAGTCTTTGGGTTCATCATCAAAGGAATTTGAGTGCCCTTAGCTTGAGCCACTCTTTCTTGCTTGTTCTTATGATTGCCTCAAGTTCCTCATCATCAGCTTCATCATCTGAAGAATCTGATGGAACCTGGAACACAACTTTATTTGGTTAAGGACTTGGTCGAGCTCCTCGTCTAGCAGTAGCTTTCACATTCAGCAGAGAAGGTCAGGTTGAGGAATGTGCTCAAGATGATGAACTTGCAGAGGCCCCTGAAGCAATTGAGAAGCCAGTAGTCCTCTAACATGTTGCAAGATGTACATGTGTTAAGGACTTTGTCGCAGCAGCTGATGATTGTGCAGCTACTGAAGGCATTGCAGTGGCCTTTGAAGAACTTGCTTGAGGATTGTGCAATGAGGACTTTGAAGTTGAGGATTTTGGTTTCACTGCAGACTTCTTCACAATTGATTTCTTCCGAGTAGCAGTAGTAGAGGCTCCGGCTGAGGTAGTAGCAGCAGAGTCCTCATTGAATTGCTTCACGACTACTTTAGCAGTTCTCTGAAGTTTTCGTTGATGCTGAGCCCATTTAGCTGGAAAGTCTTCACCATGAGCAACGCTAGTGGTATCAACTTCTTGATCATCAGCAGGATGAGCCCATCTGCAAGGAGGTTTGAGTGCGAATTTATTCATGTACTTGGGCATGATATAACAATAGTCTCTCCACTCCTTCATCCACCTTCGTTCAATCCTCTGAATTCTGATTTTCCTCTGCTCCTTTGTTTCATTCCCATGAATGGATTCTTCAGGAGTACAGTAACCATCATATAAATCCTCAGGTACTTCAAAGGTAGTGTTTTGTTCAGCCTTCTTTCCACTCTTCTGAGGTCTTTTACCATCTGCCATTTTCTTCACTTGATGACTTTCAACTCTTGATGATATTGAAGATGTATACAGTTATTCCTCAAGGAACACTACAAATGAGTTAAGTTGATGAGAACCTAGTGATTCATCAACATACATTTTGTACCTATGCACAGAGTATTGGTGCGAGGAATTTGAAGAGGTCATATGCATTCTCAGAATTTTTTTCAAAATACATCAAGTTGAGGATTTTGACCATAGGTGTCTTGAGGAACTTCACTAAGTGTTCCTATCTTAGGCTCCAGAGTTGTGCAGATTTTTGGATCCACACAATTGAGGAATCTTGAAGAAAATCATAACTTAGGAAAAAACATCAAGGGAATGACACATGTGAGGTGCTTAAGAAGTTGACTCTAGAATAATAAACACCTTTGAGGATTTTGTGGAAAACATGAAGATCAAACAAGGGTAGTAAAATTAGATTTTATTTACCCTGATGAAGAACACGATGAACAGAGAGATAAAATCTAAGGAGTTCATCTGTCGAGGTCTCCCACTCACTAGCTTGGCAAAGGGAGACAGCTACAACGACGGCGGGGTGAAGACTTCCGTGGTTGATGCGAGTACGACGACGGCGAGGTCAAGGTAGTGAAACTCTTCCTCTCCGGCGGTGATGAATTTAGCAACGGCGTAACTCGAGCATATTGAAGGGAAGGGGGTATTTATAGTAGCATTAAAACCAACCGGTCCAAAGATTTTGGACCAGATTGCCCCTGACCCTTTTTATCCGCCGAAATAATGGGGGATGATGGGTTATCCGGTCATGCGAATCAGAACGGTTTGAGCGGGAAGCGCCAAAATTTTGAAAGGGAAAATTTTAAATTTTCGTTCGCAAATTCTTCAGCTGTCAAGGACACGGTGAAGACTCTGAACAAGTTTCAAAGTACAACGCATATGAAGAATTTCTGAACAGACTGAGTTGAGTTTAGCATAGAGGGGGAAAGGGTTTGATCACATTCACTTAGATGAAAATCAACTTGAAGAATTAGCAATAAGTGAATGCTGTTGAGGACATTGAAAACTTAAATATATAGGGATTGACTATTCGTCACCCTGGGTGAGAAATAGTTATCCTTCACCCCCTCTATTTTCACATCAATTCACCATAATTTTACGTTCCGTAAATTTTATCGTATTCCATACGGATTGTAAGAAAATATATAGTCACCATAAAAATATTTATGTCATGTAAATTTAAAAACATAAAAGCATAGTGTAAAATATACATAAAATGTGATTTTTCTGGTCTTATGACTTATATTTTTATTTTTATGTCAAACTTTACGTAATGAATCAATATAAATGTAACTATTTGAATTTGAAATGTAATTTATTTATGAAACAATCGTAATATTACTTCGGGTGAAGAATAATTTATTCTAGACCCTTGGTAATGAATAGATTTTATATATATATTGATATATATATATAAGGTGGCACTATTCTGATCCAAGGATCAGAATAGTTATTATGATCACGATCAGCCATATAAGTACGCGACCGAGACGTTCCTAAACTTGGAACCCGTAGCGAAACGAAAGAAAGAACCACACACAAAAAACTGAAACCCCACGTTCCCCACTCTCCCCCATCCCCATCCGCTGCCATCCCCGCCAATGCACGCCTCTCCCCTCCCCCAATGGTCGATGAGCCTCTGCCTCCTCCCCACTGCCGGCGTGCCTCCCCCATCTCCCCACGGCTTTCCTCCCCTCCTTCCACCGCGGCGGTGGCCTTCCTCCATCCTCAACCACCGCCGCGACCTGGGCACCGAACCATTGGATCCCGTCGCCATGGACCACGATGTGCCTCCCGCTTCCTTCTGGCGTGCCGCCGCCTCCTCTGGTGCGCCGCGCACAACCCCTCCCCGAGGGCCTCACCTATGCCACCATGGTTCCCCGCCCCTCCACCAGTCGTTGCCGTGGTTGCCCCTGCCGCCATGCAAAACACTTGTCGGACAATGCCTGGGGCGTGCCACCATCACTCCCATCTCTGGCGACCCATCCTGCATCATGACATGTAGCAGTTCAACCCTCGGGTGCGGACGGCTGGTCCCTGCATCATCACATGTGCACTGCCACAGAGCCCCACACCACCCCGTCAATAGGTCCCATCACCGCCACCAACTGCCACATTTACTGCCGCGGTCCAGATCCACCTCCACTGTGGCCGGATCAACCACTCCAGCTGGCCTCACCCTCCCAGGTCATGTTCTCCGCCACAACCTTCATCCACCTGCCATCATGGCCTTCCCCCACCTACCATCATGGACTTCTCAATCCCCAACGTTGGGACACAGAGCTTCCTCAACCTGCCGTCAAGACCTTCCTCCACCTATCGTCATGGCCTTCTTCCACCTTCATTTTTTCTTGATTTCTATGTATCAACTTTTCTTCACTTCTGCAATTGTTCCACTGTCCTCCAAGAAGTTCAATTTTAGAAAACTGAGTAGTTCAATGTATATAAAAAAACTCAGGTTTTCTCGTTATTAGAGAATAAAACCAAGAAGTTCAATTGAAAAAAGCAGAGCAATTTAATATTTAGTTTAAAAATTGGATTTTTCCAGTTAGTAAAGAATAAAATCAATAAGTTCAATTTGAAATAACGAAGAAGTTCGACCTTTCTAACAAATCTCCAATTTACACATTTCTAAAAAAATACAAAAAAGAAGTTCAAATAAAATAGTTAGAGCGGTTGGATATATATATAAAACTCTGAATTTTTCATTACTAAAGCGAAACAGAGAGAAGTTCAAATTCATAACTACCAGAAGTTGAAGTACTCCAAAATGTGTGTATTTTCATATGAGAAAATAGAATAAAAAGTTAAAGTATAAAGAATTTCGTTGCTAGAAGTTCAGGTGCTCGACACAGGAAAGTACAAAAGTTCTTGTGAGAGAGGTAATCAACACGATATATGATTTGCGCAACTCCGATGAACGGGTGAGAAATTACGAACACAAAATACGTGGCTGAAGTTCAAACTGAAAACAATAGGAAGTTCAACTATTACACGGAATGTGTTTCAGATGAGAATAAAACGAATAACAAACTAAAAGCCTAAAAGATTTATTGCAAGAAGTTCACGTGCTCCTCCCGGTGAAGTTCGAGATCTTTAGTGCGAGTATGCTAAACGACAAATGGGTGAGAAATTACAAACAAAAATACACGATAGAAGTTCAACATGGAAACAGTTGGAAGTTCAACTACTACGCTAAATGAATTTTAGATGGAAATCTTTTAAACCGTCGCGAGTATGAGAAAAATGATCAAGACGGAAAAATTGTGTGTTTACAGCAACTTTCCATCGGTATATCACTTGCTCAATTTCGATGACTGGATGGAGAGCTACGAGAAAAAAACACGTGAAGAAACAGAGTGAAGTTCAGGTTGATGTGTCGATGAAGTTCAAGTTCTTCACGCGGTGCATTTTCGAAGACCCTATTTCGCGATAAAAGGAAGAACACATCATCTCACCATTTTCGAAATTACGCGAAAACAGGTAAGAATTAGAGAAAACCATCTACATAAAAAAGTTGTGCATTTTTCGTAGCTTTTCAACGTTATATTATTTTCCCCATTCCGATAAAAAATTTAGAAATTACGGCCAAAACACTTTTGCAGCCATTTTCGAAATTGACTCAAAACCGTAAAGAATTGAAAAAAATAATCTACATATAGAAGTTTCGCATTTCTTCAAGCTTTTCAACGCCATATCAGTTGCCTCATTCCAACGAAACATTGAGAAAATAATGCACATGGTATAGATTCGGCCATTTTCTAAATTACTTTTGAACCGTTCATAGTTAGGACAAAAAAATTATATGGAAAGATGCACATTTTCATAAGCTTTTCAATGCCATATCATATGCATCGATAGGACTAGCCGTTTTGAAACTAACCCTGAAATACAAACTCGGCTGTTCGGTTTAAGAAATTCCGCCATTTTTGAAATTCCGCTTTAACCGTAGGGAATTTGGTAAAATGTTCAACATATGAAATGAGTGTATTTGCAACAGCTATCAAACGCCATCTCATTTGACTCATTCCAATGAACGATTTAGTAATAGCATCAAAAATACAATTCATGTTTTTTGTATGAAGAAAAACGGTTTTTAATACTCCTCTTAAAATGTGTACATTTTGTCAAAAATTCAACCAAAGTTGTTATACTGGTGTCCATAGATTTCAAACGGTATATTGCAAGACCCATTTGGGAACTTTCCCAGAAGTTCAACCTAACACTCGGGGAAGTTTAGGTCGAACAACTCAAGCAGTAAAATTGCAGCAGAAGCAAGTTCATCACATCCCCAAGAGCAAATCCGCCAACGAGCGAGATTCCTATTTAAAATGATCATTTAGTTTCTAAAACCGTTCTCCGATTACACTTATATCACATAGAACAAGACTGGCCAGAAAAATTTGCGTGGGAAGACACGCGCTAATTTTTCTGGTCAGTCGTGTTCTCTATGATGTAAGTGTAATCTTGGAATGGTTTTTAGCAACTAAATGCCCGTTTTAAATAGGAATCTTGCTTGTTGGCAGATTTTCTCTCGTTGATGTAATGAACTTGCTTCTGCTGCAATTTTACTGCCTGAGTTGTTCGACCTGAACTTCCCCAAGTGCTAGATTGAACTTCCGGCAAAGTGCCCAAATGGGTCCTGCAATATACCGTTTCAAAGCTATGGACACTGGTATAACAGCCTTGGTTGAGTTTTTGGCAAAATGTACATGGTTTAAGAGCAGTTTTGAAAACCGTTTTTCTTCACACACAAAAATGTGAATCGTATTTTTGACGCTATTTCTAAACCGTTCATTAGAATGAGGAAAATGAGATGGCGTTGGATAGCTTCTGCAAATCCGCTCATTTCACTTGTTGAACGTATTTCTAAATTCCCTACGGTAAAAGAGGAATTTCAAAAATGGCGGAATTTCTGAAACCGAACAGCCAGGGTCGTATTTTGGGGTTAGTTTGAAAACGGCTAGTCCTATCGACACATATGATATGGCATTGGAAATTTTAGGAAAATTCGCATATTTCAATATAAAATTTTTGTGCTAACTATGAACGCTTCAAAACTAATTTAAAAAATGGCTGAATCTGTACCAAGTGTGTATTTTCACGTTATTTTCTCAATGGTTCGTCGGAATGAGGCAAATGATATTGCGTTGGCAAGATGAAGGAAATGAGAAACTTCTATATGTGGGTTGTTTTTGCCAATTCTTTACGATTTTAAGACAATTTTGAAAATGGCTGAAATCGTATTTTGGCCATAATTTCTAGAAACTTTATCGAAATGGGGCAAATAATATACCGTTCAAAACCTACGAAAAATGTGCAACTCTTTTATGTAGATGGTTTTCTCTAATTCCTAGCTGTTTTCACGCATTTCGAAAATGGCTAGATGACGCGTTCTTCCTTTTATCGCGAAACAGGGTCTTTGAAAATGCACCACGTGAAGAACTTGAACTTCATCGGGGTCTACCTGAACTTCACTCTGTTTCTTCACGTAATGTTTTTTTCTCGTGGCTCTCCGTCCACTCACCAAAAATGAGCAAGTGATATACCGATGGAAAGCTTCTGTAAACACGGAACTTTTCCGTCTTGATCATTTTTTCATACACGCGACAGTTTAAAATATTTCCATCTAAAATTCATTTAGCATAGTAGTTGAAATTCCTGCTCTTTCCACGTTGAACTTATGTCACCTATTTTGTTTGTAATTTCTCACCCATTTGTCTTTTAGCATACTCGCACTAGAGATCTCGAACTCAACCGGGAGTAGCACGTGAACTTCTTGCAGCAAATCTTTTAGGCTACTAGTTTTTTATTTGTTTTATTCTCATTTGAAATGCATTCTGTGTAGTAGTTGAACTTCCCGGTGTTTTCACTTTGAACTTCTACCACGTATATTTGTTCGTAATTTCTCACCCGTTCATCGGAGTTGCACAAATGGTATACCATGCCGAGCACCTAAACTTCTTGCAAATAAATTTTTATACTTTAACTTTCTATTTTCTATTTTATTTTATGAAAACACACACCATGCAGTACGTGAACTTCTGGCAGTTATGAATTTGAACTTCTCTATTTCGCATTAGTAATGAAAAATCAGAGTTTTTTACAGACATCGAACCGCTCTACCTTTTTTATTTGAACTTAATTGTGTATCTTTAGTATCATGGAAAATCTAAGATTTTTATAAACATCAAGCAACAAATTGTTAAACTTTCCCACACTTAGCACCTGAACTTCCAATGGCAGTGTACAACCCCCTTTTACCGAATCCGCCCACTGAAGCATCAACACATAGGCTGAAGTTATACCGAAACCATGCAGGTTCAGCTTCACCTTAGTTTCTGACCAAACCATCGCCTTGTACAACACTGATGAGGCTGCCACGAGCTCCTACACCACCTCAGTTACTACCGTCCATGGAGATGCAGACTTGAGCTTCCTCACCAACTACGCCACCGACAGCCGCGGTTGGATCCCGGAGCCGTGTGTAGGAGCGCTTGTTGCTAGAGGAGGCGAAGGCGCTGGGAGGGGGTGGGATGGCCTCACGCCGAAGGAGACGGGGGGCGCTAGGAGGAGGCGATGTGGCCTCGCACCAGAGGAGGCGTGGGCAGCGGCATGTTGGAGGAGAAGGGGGCAGCCTCGCACCGAAGGACGCGGGGAGAGGCAGCATGCCGGAGGAGATGGGGGCGGGGGCACGCCGGAGTAGAAGTGGGGCGGTGGCGTACCGGAGGAGATGGGGGCGGCAGCCCGCTGGAGGATGCTAGGGGCGATGGCGTGCCGGCGGACACAGGGAAGGCGGCGCGCAAGAGGAGACGGGGGCGGGGGAAGGGGCACGTCGGAGGAGAAGTGGGGTGGTGGTGTGGCGGAGGAAACGGGTGCGGTAGCCCGCCGGAGGATGCTTGGGGCAGTGGCGCGCCGGCGGACACGGGGGAAGCAGTGGTGGGATCGGGAAGAAGGTCGTGGGGCTATGGGAGTGGGTTGGTTGGATGCTTTTCTTTAAGTTTGGGAGCATCTAATTGGCCCTATATAGGGCCACTGTGATCCAAATAACTATTCTAATCCTGGGATTAGAATAGGTAATGAATAACATTAGTTTCAAAGTTGAAGAATTTATAAATTTGAAGAATTTTTAAAATGACGAAAAGCTCAACTTTGAAGAATTTCAACTATGTTTGGTGGCATGACCCACCGTATAAGAATGGTGATTTCAGACAGCGCGTACAATTGTCGTAGGGTTCTAAGAATCAAATTCTTCATTAATTTCTTCACACTTAGAGGGTTGTTCTTCATTGATTGAAGAAAAACGTTACATCGTGTGTTGCACATCTAAGTCGTCAATTTTGCATAAGTGTTAGGATGTGTGTCTTTTGAAAGAACATTCGAAGATTCTAAATTATTTAGCTCACACCGCAACTTGCAAAATCTCTTTTCATGCAAGGGATTAGTTATATCAGCCAGCTGTTCTTCAGTGGGAATGTGGTCGATGGAGATGTCACCCTTGAGTACATGATCTCGAAGAAAATGATGATGAATCTGGATGTGCTTGGTCTTGGAGTGTTGAACTGGGTTGTACATAATCTTGATAGTGCTCTCGTTGTCGCAATAGAGAGGCACATTCTTCACCTTGATGCCATAGTCCTTGAGGTTTTGCTTCATCCACAGCAACTGAGCACAACATGAACCAACAACAATGTACTCAGCTTGAGCAGTAGATAGTGACACGCAGTTCTGCTTCTTCGAGGAACAACAGACTAAGGATCATCCGAGGAAATGACATGTGCCAGAGGTTGACTTGGGATCAACACGATCTCCAGCATAGTCAACATCGTATCTGACGAGGTGAAGA
This sequence comes from Hordeum marinum, assembly GCA_022496015.1. Lineage (NCBI taxonomy): Eukaryota > Viridiplantae > Streptophyta > Magnoliopsida > Poales > Poaceae > Hordeum > Hordeum marinum. The sequence continues at coordinate 455,044,552 of CM039678.1, forward strand.
TTTGAGCCCTTGGGATACCATAATCCAATCATTGGTGTGTGAGCTAAGTATCGAAGAATATGTTTCACAGCCTTATGGTGTTATTCCTTCGGTGTTGCTTGGAATCGGGCATACATGCAAACACTTAGCATAATATCTAGCCTAGATGCACATAGATACAATAAAGAGCCAAATCATGGAGTGATATACCTTCTGATCGAAATCTTTACCATTTTCGTCTGTGCAAAGTTGGTCTTTTGAAGGCATTGGAGCTTTGGCACCTTTGCAGTCTTGCATGTTGAATTTCCTCGGAACATCCTTGAGGTATTTCTCTTAAGAGATGAAGATTCCATTGTGTTGTTGACGAATTTGAAGACCTAAGAAGAATTTAAACTCTCCCATCATAGACATTTGATATTCTTCACCCATCATATAGGCAAATTCATCAATGTAACATTTGTCAGTCCAGCCAAAGATAATATTGTCTACGTATATTTGGCACATGAATAATTCATTTCATAGGTTTTAGTGAAAAGGGTTGGTTTGAGTGAGCCGGGTTTGAAGCCTCTCTTCATGAGGAATTCCAGCAGAGTGTCGTACCATGCCCGAGGGGCCTGCTTGAGGCCATAGAGGGCCTTGTTGAGTATGAAGACTTTGTCAGGATGCTTAGGGTCTTCAAAACCCGGGGGTTGAGCAACATATACTTCTTCCTCAAGCTTACCATTGAGGAATGCACTTTTCACATCCATTTGATATAAGATGATATCATGATGGTTAGCATAAGCAAGCAATATGTGAATAGCTTCAAGTCTAGCAACAGGTGCAAAAGTTTCATCAAAGTCAATTCCTTCAACCTGTGTATAGCCTTGAGTTACAAGATGTGCCTTATTCCTTACCACAATGTCATTTCCATCTTTCTTGTTGCGGTAGATCCACTTGGTACCTATGACGTTGTGCTTGCGAGGCTCTGGTCGCTTGAGAAGTTCCCACACATTGTTCAACTTGAATTGATGCAATTCCTCTTGCATTGCTTGAATCCACTCAGGCTCCTTGAATGCTTCATCAACTTTGGTGGGCTCTATTATAGAAACAAAAGCAAAGTTCCCACAAAAGTTAGTCAAATGTGAAGCTCTTGAGAGAGTGAGGGGAACTGGTGCATTGATGTCATCGATGATCTTGTCAATCTGCACTTCATTTGCAACTCTTGGATGAGCAGGTTGACGTGGCTGAGGATTTTCTTTAGGTGTATCAGCATGAATGTCTTCATTGGTTGGATTGACTTCCTTAGTAGGTTGAGGTTGTTCAGTGGGTATGACATCTTTAGTAGCCTTCAACTTCATGGATTCTTCAGGAGACTTTTCATCTAGCACAGGAGGCAGGTGCTCTCTTTGCGAGCCATTAGTTTCATCGGATCACACATCTACAATTTCAACAACCTTCTGGTGGTAGGTGTTGAAGACTCTGTAGGTGTGTGAGTCCTTTCCGTAACCAAGCATAAAACCTTCATGTGCTTTTGGTGCAAATTTAGAACTGTGGTGAGGATCTCCAATCCAGCATTTTGCACCAAAGATTTTGAGATAACTTACATTGGGTTTCTAGCTAGTCATGAGCTCATAAGAAGTCTTCTTGAAGAATTTGTGAAGATATACCTTGTTGATAATGTGGCAAGCTATATCAATTGCCTCAGGCCAGAAGCGACGAGGAGTCTTGTATTCATCAAGCATGGTGCGAGCCATCTCAACAAGAGTCCTGTTCTTGCGCTCCATGACGCCATTTTACTGAGGAGTATATGGGGCAGGTAGCTCATTGGTAATGCCGATTTCATCAAGATATTCATAAAGATTGGTATTCTTGAACTCAGTCCCATTATCACTCCTGATATGCTTGATCTTGACGCCGAAGTTTGTTGTTGCCCTTGACGAAAATTGTCTGAAGACATCTTGCATTTCATTCTTGTACAAAATAGTGTGCACCCAAATGTAACGAGAGTAATCATCAACAATGAAAAAGCCATACAAACTTGAAGAATTTGTTAGTGTGGAATAATGAGTGGGACCAAAGACATCCATGTGAAGTAATTCAAAAGGTTGAGTAGTTGTCATGATTGTCTTCGAGGGATGCTTGGATCTAGTCATCTTCCCAAACTCACAAGCACCACAGAGGTGGTCCTTGAAGAACTTGACACCTTCAGTGCCAATGACATGGTTTTTCCTCACGAGTGTGTGCAAGTTCCTCATACCAGTGTGTCCAAGTCATCTATGCCACAACCAGCCTTCTGAGGACTTTGCAAGTAGGCACGTGGCAGGCTGAGGACCTATAGAGAAATCAACAATATGGAAGTCTCCTCTCCAAACACCTTCAAAGACTTTGGAATGGTCAGATTCCATGACGACAACACAACGATATTTTTCAAAGACGGCAACCATATCAAGATCACAAAGCATTGAGACAGACATGAGGTTGAACCCGAGGGATTCGAGAAGCATCACCTTATCCATGTGTCGGTCCTTTGAGATTGCAACCTTACCTAGACCCAATACCTTGCTTTTTTCCTTTGTTAGTGTATGTGATATGCGTCAGATGAGATGGGGCAAGTGGCATATTCATCAGTAGATTCTTGTCACCAGTCATGTGGTTGGTGCATCCACTGTCAAGGACCCACTCAATAGCTTTTGGAGTTTCATCCTGCAGATGAATTAGTACAATTACAAACTCATATGCTTCAGAGTGAAGAATATGACATCAAATTCATCAGGCAGAATTTCATCACACAACATAGTAAGTATAGGAGTGTGAGGACGTGAAAATGAGGAATTCATTTCTGCATTGATTAGCTTGTCTCCTTTCAAGCATTACCTTGGGTCTCCAGCAAATTCATCAGATTTTCAAATTTGCCTAAGACCTGACCCTGCATTGGAAATTAGTTCAATTTCTTCACCACCCACATCTGGAGGGGTGGCAAAGAGTTTATCATTCTGCGAGCTCCATATGATAAAGGAGGCACTAAAGCTAGTGCACTTCGTTTCACAGGACGAGGGTTAGAGTACTCATATGAATAAGCAGAGAAATTCTTCGAGTACTTATGAACATAATGATTTGAAGAATAATGCACATATTTAGAACTCTTAGATTTTCCCTGCAAAACAGGTGCATTAGCACGAGAATGATACTTTTTACCATTTGAGGAATTTGTTCTAAGTGAAGACTTTGGTCCATATGAGGATTTTGATATGGGGTTCCTTTTCTTCATGGGTGGTGTCGTGAGGACATTCACTTGAAGATTTTGCAATCAGCTCTTAGGAACCCAGATTTTCTTCATAGGTGAACCGTTCCTGTAGCTAGTTCTAACAAATATGGAAATACTTCACCTTTCTGATTTTTGAAGAATTTGTAGATGGAGCCAAGTGACTCATTAGAGGAACATGAAATTTCACAGGTAAACCCAGATAAAGTGGATGGATCTACAGGAGGTCCTTTTGCAGCAACCCTTGAGGTTTTGGGGTACTGCTTAGGTGTCCAGTAGGATCCATCAACATTGAGTTTCCTCTCAAATGCAATACCTTCTTTTGTAGGGTTCATGTTCAGGATCTGATTTTTGAGCACATCGCAAAGGGTTTGATGCCCTTTCAGACTTTTGTACATGCCTGTCACATACAATTCTTTCAACCCTGCATTTTCGACAGTGATACTTGTGGTCTCATATGAGGAATTTGTGACCATGGGGATAGTTGAGGAATTTGCAGCAATAGAAGCATTTGAAGATTCAGGAGAAGAATTAGCAGTTCCACGTTCGATGCGTTTCAAACAAGGTGGAACAAAATCTTCCTGAGAGGTACTGATCTCTTGAGCCGGTAAGGTATCGTTTTGCCTTTGGAGATCCTCATGAGACACTCTTAGTTACTCAAGATCTTGCTTTCTTTGAAGATATTCATAAGAAATCTTCTCATGATTGACTAAAAGATCATTATGATGACTCTAAAGGTTATCATACTTTAACTGAAGACTTTTGAGATCACCAGTTAGAGTTTTATTCGATCCACTTCCTCATTCAACCAATCATCGCTTTTTTCTAACAGATTCTGAAGCTTTTCAAGTGCCCTTTGTTTCTTAGTGGCAATATTAGCAAGTTTTGAATAGCTAGGTTTCACAAATTCATCAGATTCACCCTCACTTGATTCAGAGGAGGAGTGATGCTTGTGTACCTTGGAACCTTTAGCCATGAAGCAATAGGTGGGAGCATATTCATCATTGCTGATGTCAGAGTCATTGGAGTAGTCATTTTCTTCATCATTGAAGATGGACTTTGCTGACGAAAGTAGTGGCGAGAGCAAGGCTAGCAACACCAGATTCTGATTCCGTTTCATATTATTCCTCTTCTTCATATTCTTCACATTCTTCTTCAAAATCCATTTCCTTGCCAATGAAAACCCGAGCCTTTCTCGAACCATTCTTCTTGTGTGTTCAAGACTTTGTAGATGAGGACTTTGAAGATTTCTTCTTTTTCTTCGAGTCATCTTAACTTTCATCCTTGTATTTCTTCTTCTTCGATTATCTTTTACAGAGAGGACAGTCAGAGATAAAGTGACCAGATTTCTTGTAGTTGTGACACGCTCGCTTCTTGTAGTCGCTTGAGGAATCGGATTTCCTCAAACCACTTTTTGATGACTTTCCAAATTGGCCTCTCCTTGAGAACTTCTATAATTTCCTCATGAGCATTGCCAGCTCCTGACTCAGTTCTTCAGGATCACCAAGGCTAATATCAGAATCTTCGCCTTCGGATGAGGAAATTGCTTTTGCCTTCAAAGCATGAGATCTTCCATAGCTTGGCCCGTAGAGGTCTCTCTTCTCAGCTTGCTAGAATTCATGAGTATTGAGTCTCTCAAGTATATCAGCAGGATCAAGTGACTTGTAGTCTCCACGCTCTTGAATCATGAAAGCCAGTGTATCGAATGAGGAATCAAGAGATCTCAGCAGTTTCGGTACCACCTCATGGTCGGTGATGTCAGTGGCACCCAGTGCTTGAAGCTTGTTAGAGATATTAGTGAGATGATCAAAAGTTTGTTGAACATTTTCATTGTCGAGTCTTTTGATGTGGTTGAAGAGATTGCGAAGAACATCAACACGGGAGTCACGTTGAGTGGAAACACCTTTGTTAAATTTGGACAGCCTATCCTAGATAAGCTTAGCAGACTCCAAAGCACCCATTGCCATACTGAGCTTTGCTTAGATGGCCATAGATGATATTCTTTGCTTCTGAATCAAGTTGCTTCAATCTCTTCACATCAGCAGCGTTGATTGTGAGAGTGACAGAGGGAACACCATTTTCCACAACGTACCAGACATCATTGTCAATTGCCTCAAGATGCATGCGCATCTTGTTCTTCCAGTAGGGATAGTCCGACCCATCAAAGGTAGGACAACCTACGTAAACCTTGATCATACCTGCAGTCGACATAACTAGAATTCCAGGTGGTTAAACCAAAATCACACACAACAAGGGAGTACCTTGCTCTGATACCAATTGAAAATGCGTTATATCGACTATAGGGGGGTGGATAGGTGATTTTTACAAACTCATCACAAAGGAATTTCAACTTGAGGAATTTGAAATGCGATGAATAACTAGCAGTGGAATAAGTACTCAAGTGCATGAGAAACATAGCAGTAGCATAGTCATCATGATGAAATAAAGCATGCACAGATTACACGTAGAGTGATACAGGATAAGCAGTTGAGTAACAAGGTAACTTGAAGAATTTTAGGTGAGGAAATTGAGAAAGTCTTCAGTCAAATTCTTCAAACAGTAACGATCAATTTCATCAATAAGTATATGAGGAAATGTAAGGGTTGAGAAAGTAGAACCAGGTAGCTTGATGAAGACAATGGTTTGATGACCCAGTTCCAACTATTGTGACAGTCATACGTCTGGTTTGGAGCGGCCTAGTATTTAAACCAGAGGACACACAATCCCAGGACACACAGTCCTTACCGTATTCTCCTTGAGCTAAGGACACACAATTCTCTCCCAACACTCGTGGTAAGTCTTCAGGGTAGACTTCCAAAACACTCACAAACTCTTCACCTGGCCATCCACAATTGACTGCTGGATGCTCTAGACCGAGGTCACTCCGTGATCCCCAATTGACTGCACGATGCACTAGACCATGACGCCTAACCGTCTCGAAGATACACAATATTCAAAGGTAACAAGCGTTAGTTCCACACAGGAACAATCTCTTCAGTGATGCTCAATCACTTTGGGTTTGGTGGTTTGGATTTGGGTTTTTCCTCACTGATGATTTTATCTCAAAGTCCTCAGAGGATGGGTTGCCCTCAAATGACAAGTGTCAGTTCTCTCTCGGAGCAGCCAACCAACTAGTGGTTGTGGGTGTGGCTATTTATAGCCAGGGTGCAACCTGACATAATAAGACGTAAATGCCCCCAATGATATGACCGTTATGTGGATAAGACGATTGGGGACAGCTGTCGCTAAGCACAACAACGGTCGGAATTTCGAACTATGGAAGTCCTTAGGCTTATCATATTCCTCACTTGTAGGCAATTCGCACTGCCGAAATCCTAACTCCTTAGTCAGTCCAATTTCATCAAAGACCAGAAGAACTTTGTCTCTGGCACTGAAGAACTTGACTGAACTTTAAGAGATTTCCAAAGGCTTCACTCGAAGGATTGGATAGGTTGAGGCTTTTGAGTTGAGCATCAGTTGGAAATTTTCCTTAGTATTACCTCGGCCCCCTTTAACAGTATGGTGTTTCCTATGACTCAAAGAAAGGAAATGAAACCACGAAAACAAAAGTCGTCACGCTTCATAGACCTCGTTCATATCTTCAAGGTCACACCAACTTCTTCATTTTTAAAGTGTTCAGGGAATACCAAAGCCTTCAGCAAAGTCTTCACCAAAGTCTGTAGTTGAAGACATTCATTTTTAGGGGTCGATAATATCCGAATATATCAAACTCCTCATCGACTTATATAGCATGTGTACACTTATAAACACATCAGTCTCTTAACCTATAAGTCTTCAATACACCAAAATCACTTAGGGGCACTAGATGCACTTACAATGTCCTATTCAAATTCAAATTCATTATGTTTGAATTTGAAATTTAAGTTATTCAAACATGAAATTTTTCTGGACAAAATGAAAGTGGATTTCATAAGGGTTATTTTGCAAAAAGTTTCCCCTAATTTGGAGTTGTAGATAATTATTTATGAAGGTTTTAAATCCAGGGTTTTTCTGTAAAATTTACATTCTAGTTCAGTTAACATAAACTACCGAATGGACACAGGGCTAAGTGGCGTGCTCTGATTGGCTGTGGGGCATGCATTAGGGTGCTACGCAGCGGTCGGACGGACACTAGTAGAAAATGCTTCACTTTTAAAACTTGTAATCGTGGTTATGCACGTGGGATCGAACGACAAAGGGGAGAGAGAGCTCACCGGTGGTGCTAACTCGCCGGAGACAATCGCCAGAGAGGGTGAGGAAGAGAGAGGAATACGCGATGAGTCGGGCAAGGGCGACAAGATGCGAGGGGCTCATTGGCGGCTTTGAAATCCCTCGTCGAAATCTGTGCAAGTGGCGGCGGTGCGAGCTCGAGCTCTGGTAGCCTGGGGGCGGATTCGACGCAGAGGCGAGGGAAATGGACAGGGGGGGTTCAGGGCTCTTAGGGGACCAGGAGGCGCAGGGGTGGCCGGATGCATGTGCCACGTGGGGGGGCTACCGATGGTTGCGGGGTCAGGGGGCGACGTGGGCGCAAGGTCAGGGATGACCCTGATAGGCGGGGTCCGCGCCTGGAGAGAGAGGTTTGAGCGGTGTTGGACCGACGCGGACACGTAGAATGGGTCGGTTAGGGGTTAGTTGGACTCGACCGTGATAGTTTAGGTTTCCTTCTTCTATCTCTTTCTGTTTTTCTATTTTTTCCTTTTTTGGTTTTCTTTTTTATTCAAGTTTTACTTTGAATTTGATTTTTTTGTGAAAAACAAACTTGTCGTAAATTAACATGTGAATATTTGTGAAGATGTAGACATTTTGTTTGGGAAAATCTGTCAACTAAACTATAAACTTAAATTTCCTATTTGAATTTGAATTTGGTTCCAAAACTAAATCTATTTCAAATCAAATTTTGAAAATGAGCAAAAGGTCTAGGTCACTGTTTGGTCTTCTGGAATTCTAATTCCTCCCAAACCAAATGCAAGTCATAGTTGACTTATTTCCCATTGTTTTGATTTGATCTTGGAAAGTGATTTCCAAATCAAAATCAATCCAAATAATTTAGGGAAATAAAGGCTAAAGAGTAGTAATACATGGACAAAGATATTCTAAAAATCTCAAGACCAAAAAATAAAGAAAATTGTGTTCGTTTCGGCAGGGTTTACCGGTCGGCACGAGAATCAACAAGACAAATAAAAGCCAAAATCGTCAAAAGTATATGGATCACGTGGCTCTAAGACGACACATACATATATTTGTGTTAGATAAATAAAGGTAAGTGATCAACCCAGTAATAAGGCTAAAGGACGAGCATCCTACACCTTGAACCTCGTGCATGGCTGTCCGGTTAGTGACAAAGGTGCCACATCATACTTGTGCACTAGGTATATATACTTAAACATCACATCACCCTTTCATAGATTAATCTGGGGTACATGCAGACGGGGATGGTCTTTGTCCCCTCCCTCACACGGTTTTCAACTTTGCAACCATAGGCCTGGACGGTCTAACACTTTGACCGACAGCTAGAGGGGTTTGACCGAGGTGAATTCCTCCATGCATGTGACACTGTAGGTCATTCTGACATGCCAGACCAAGTTTGAGCGCATGCGTTCACATGATCCACTCCCGCTCGCATGAAGTGGGGGACCTACACCCTACATTATGAACTTTCCCGCCGCACTGTCCGGCTTGTGACGAAGGTGCAAGATCAAAGTTTCCTTGCTTACCGAAAAGGATAGTGCTGATGCAATGACCTATTCTCGAAGAAAATCTAGGGGGTAGACGTTTCTCGGCATACCAAAAAAGAGATTCATCAAATAACATCAAGGTTGGTAACGAGTTGTCTTTTTGCATGTGATCATAATATGGCCATACAAGGGGGATTGAGTAGCACAATGTAATACCCCCACAACCTTAAAGTGGCAAAATGGTGGTAATTAATTTTAGTGAGTGAGTGAGTGAGAGAGAGAGAGAGAGATCATGAGATTGGAATCTAGAAAGGGCTATGAAACTACCTGAAAACCCTGCCGAAACTAAATTTTGACTAGTGACTACAAGTAAAAGGCTACAGATTTGGAACACCTGAAAACCCTGCCGAAACTAAATTTTGACTACTGACTACAAGTAAAAGGCTACAGATTTGGAACACCTGAAAACCAGATATCTATAAATCTCAAGATAAAAAAAATTGTGTTAGTTCCGGCCGGTGGGGTTTATCGGCCGGCAGGAGAATCAACAAGACAAATAAAAGCCAAAATCGTCAAAACGACATATACTTGTGTTAGTTAAATATAAAGATAAGCGCTCAACCCAGGAAGAAAAGTAAAGGACGATCTCGTGGCTTGCTCTGTGTCTTCTCTCGAGCCTTGACAGAGAAACTATCGGGATCGCAAAAAGAAGAAAAGAACACAGAGGACTAGGTGGATTCAAAAATCGAAATACTGAGAAAAGAAATCATGCCACGCAGGAGGTAAGTCATTAGAGCAAGGTTAATAGTATAGCCAGCTGCTGGCTATAAGCCGTTGTCATGTCATATATAGCTCTCTTATAGCCAACATGTACAATAAATAGTTAAAAAGTGTACTACTTTCTTATTATGTGGCCCACCTTTCACTCTCACAAAAGTGTCTAGGAGCACGTGCTAGAGCTGTCTCTTCACGAAGAGCCCGCTTACCTTCTCTTTCCTCTTTTCTTTCCTCCAACTAAACAAAAATATACTATTTTATTTCTTATAGCCCGCTGACTCAGCTCTATTGTATTTGCTCTTAGGCGACGCATGCGTTGGCCTTGTCAACGCCCGTGGCGGTGACCTTGGCGTTGGTGCAGACAGCCATGGTCTTGTTGTTCTTGCCTGAGTACTCGATCTTGACATCGGACATTGTGACGCCTTCGCAAGGCTTCTTGTCGGAGCAGAGCAGGCTGACGGCCTCCGGAGTGGAGGAGGTGCCGGTGATGTTTTTGAAGCTAACGTCCTTGACGGTGACCCTGGAGGAATCGCCCTTGGAGGTGCAAAGTTTGTTAGGGCAGTACTTCTGGTCGATGATGATGGGGTAGCCCGAGTCGTCCATCTTGATGTTCTCATAGCTGATCTTGGACGCGATGAGGGGGGACTTGGCGTCCTCGTACGACTTGATGCGGAGGCCATTGGTGGATCCCTTGAGCACGCAGTTCTTGACGTGGATGTCGGTCACGTCCTTCTCGTCCTTGTACCTCCCAAGGCTACCAATACTTATGCCGTGGCCTGGGCCGCAGGTCACGCCGCTGATGTTGACTTGTTTGGAGCCGGGGCCGATGGAGATGCAATCGTCGCCAACACCGATGATGGTGTCGATGATGTTGACATTGGACGAGTCACCCATGTGGATGCCGTCAGTGTTAGGGCTGTCCCCGGGCGCGCTCACCTTCACGTTCTTGATGGTCACGCCCTTGCACTCGTAGATGTTCATGTGGAAGAACTTGGAATTGATGATAGAGATGCCTTCGATGAGCGCGTCGTCACAGAAGTCCAGCACCAACGACTGCTTGCATGCACCACGTACGTACATAAGAATAGCATTTCTTGCTATGATATTAAAAAAAATGTACGCACGGATTTATAATTAATTATTACTGTATGTTATGCACGCGTATGTACGTTTGGCAAGATCTTGCAGTTGTAGTTCTTTTGGCAGCTGTTCTTGGTCCAGACGGCCTTGCCCTGACCGTCGATCGCCCCTTTGCCGGTGATGACGAGGTTCTTGATGCGCATGATCTCGATCCAGTTAGACTTGAACTTGGACAGGTCGTTGGAAGCTAGCAGGTTGCCTTCCAGCTTGATGGTGACGCCGTCGCCCTTGCATGGTCCCGTGAAATTCAGAGCTCCAGTCAGGAAATCACCCTTGGGGATGACGATCGTCTGCTTCCCGGTGCCCCCGCACGCCGAAGCCCATGCCTCCTCCACCTCCTGCATGCATGCAATACAAACCCACCACATTATCAATCGATCAGCGTGCCAAACCCATCATCATTCATCATCCATTCTCCTTCAAGTATACGTACCTTGGTGCAGTCCGTCTTGCCGTCGGGTTTCGCGCCGAGCTTGGTGATGTCGTACTCCCCGCCCGGACCGGACGCCGCCGGACCATCTGCGCTCTCCTTCTTCTCCTCCTTGCCTTTGGCGTACGCCGCGCTCACCACCACCATGAGCAAAAGGATTCTCATAGCAACGTTCCTGAACGCCATTTTGGCTGTGTGGAATCCTCCTCGACTCTTGATCCTTAAGGCCAGGAGCTTCAGCGCCCAACCTTATATACACATCGGTTCAGGGGGGACAGGTGTTCGGCTTAATTATTAGCTATGCTCATGGCATACTCATTTGCTATTTTTAGGTTGTGGTTGCCGGTTAAAACGGGTTGCTGTCATTTTTGGATCACTCTTACTATACTTGGATTATAAGTTGCTCGTGTTTTAAAAATTCAGCCCCAACTCCATCTCGCTTATTCTCTCAAAAAGAGCTCTATCTCCAACAACTCCCAAATACATCATTTTAAATAGTGTGTTAGAGCATTGAAAAATGAAAAATAAAAAGGTGAAGAAAAAACAAACTCATGCCTATTGACCAGGTGCTTCGTCTATGAAAGACGAACGCACTACAAAGACTCCAGTGGCACATAATGTATTTTTTTTGTTTCAGCACTGGTGAAGTTCTATAGCTTTTCATCCTGGTCGTGGAATAACTCCAAGAAACAAGGCAAGGTTCTTATTCGTAGAAATGGTATAATTGGGATCAGTGTGTATTATAGCAAAACTCACATTAATTATCTAATACTTTGGGCATTGAGTAAACTTCGTTGACACCCCTTGAATCATCGGTTTTACTCCTTTTTTATCTCGCAAGATCTTCCTCGCATGCTTAAACCTTGATGAACTGTATACCAGGAATTTTTATATGAAAATAAATAGAATTCAAATCTTTTCTTGTGGCAATGGGTGGCTCCTTTAACCAACTATCTTTTTTCAGTAGGCTGGGAACTTTTGACGAGAAAATTAATCTTGACAAAAGTTACTTTAATACAATGGAGCAAATATGTGATTTGAATATACTGGAAGAAAAAATCACCTATTTTTCAGAGATTAGCAAACCTTTTTGGCTGGTTGTAGTCAAGATGGCTGAAGGTACTCCGATTGCTGTACTAGGCACATCTTATGTTTCAATTGGTATCTATAATTTCAGATTGCTAGCTAACGCAACTAACTTGGAAAATTCCAGAAAGCTAGCTAATGAATCTAACATGGAAAATATTGTACCATGTCATATTATGAATGTAATCTTGGCTGTCTTCTGTTCACGTCCTTTTCTAACACCGACAACAAAGTATCTTTTCTTTTTAGCGATTTACCGCGACAGTTTATTTATTTTCGCGAATACGCAAAGCTTGCCTATATTTTTATTGATAGAAGAAGTAGAACGGATACAATGGTAAAACACATTACATGAATGCACAGGCGTGAACATGTTGCCTGGAGCAGAGAGACAAGTGATGCTCGGCCCGTCCAGTGGATACATCGCAGCTAAACCTACCAAACCCGAGCCCAGAGCGACGATGCCAAACCAACATGAACTCCAACATCGCTCGAGCCGAAACCAGGGACACCACGAGCGAGCAAGATAGTGCCTTCAAGAAGGAAAACGACGCCGAGACTCCGTTACTTTCCGGCCCGGGAGACCAGGACCTCGGGGTTCCCCTGAGCTCGAAGAGAGGCACAACTGAAGGCCTTGGCAGCGCCTCCAAGGAGGAAACGACACCCGCGGGCGTTGTCACAGCCAGCACCGGCGAGCCGAGCAACACTAGTGCAGAAAAGGCCATTAGTCCCGGTTGGGAAGGGGCTTTAGTCCCGGTTCGCCAACCGGGGCTAATGTGTAGAGACTAAAGGCTACTTTAGTCATGGTTTGCTACAAACCGGGATTAAACACCGGCCATGTGGTCTGCAGCGCGCCAGGGCATGGGGACCATTAGTCCCGATTGGTAACACCAACCAGGACTAAAGATTTAGGGGTTTGGTGGTTTACGGGTTTAGGTTTTATTGTTTATTTTTCCTTTTCATTTCGTGTTTTCCATTTAATTATTTTTCATTTTAAACATATTTTATGTTATTACATACTGTAGACGTTATGCATATATGAGAGAATTTCTCGTAGAACCAATCATATATATATATATATATAGATACATGCATGTATATATGTATGTATGTATGTATGTATGTATGTATCATAGAACTTTTAGTACGACATGGATACAAACATATTTACAATTTGATGTATACAATTTCTCCTACAATTTGCAGATCATCACATGCAAGCATTAGGTTAATGGTATTCTCCGTCGGGAGATATGACCCGCTCAAGAAAAATCCCGCCATTTCCTCTTGAATTGCTCGTATGCGGTCCTTTGGTAGGAGCTTATCCCGCATCTCTTGCATCTTTAAAGAAGGAGACAATATAAATATATGTTAATTGTGTGTGTATATATTAGATTACGATAAAAATATGTGAATGATGTTTATGTACCCACATATCTCTTGTAGTTTTGGTATAAAATGAATATTCTCGTAAATGTAGTATGCATTTAAATTAGTCCATTGTTCCTGCCTCATGCACTTTATGAGAATAGAGTTCAATTAGATAATAATCAAGCATGATAATGGTAGTGAAACTATAATTAAAGAGATGCGTGGACGTAGCTAGTACTACTTAAATACCTTGGACTTTCGCCATTTCAGCTCCGATTTCCATTCACCTGTAATCTCTTTGATGAACTTTTTCTAAACCCTGCCCGACAAAAAAAATGAATAAAAGAGTTAGTAATTACTTGATATCACGAAACGAACTAAAGAGTCCGACATAGTGCGTTAATGATTGAAATTACCCGTCGAGCATCGAAACAGGCTTCTGTCTTCTTCAGGGTCTTTACATAGTGAGTCCAGTACTTCAACAGTTTCATCGCCATCTCTAATGATTAGGAGGATCTAGTGGAAGCTGCAGACACGATTTGTATAAGAGGGCATGCATAACTCATCAACTATACACTTAACATCGAGTATATATATAAGCAAAAAGAGAATTTGTAGTACAAGACAATAGCACTCACCTAAAGTTGTAAGGTAAAAATATTTCTGGTTTGGTATTTAAGGCCTTCAAAAACCTTAGCAATATTTTCTATGTGTCTTTAGAGTAACTAGTTAACACTTGGTCATTAACGGTATTTGGGCCAATGAACCCAATGCCATAGACTCCATCTCTTTTCAATTCATAAATCTTCATTCTGCATGATACCACACAAAAAAACATAGTGAGGATAATTACAGGTAATGAACAAGCTGAGCTAGAGACTTAAATTACAGAAACAAATCACTTACACACAATATCCATTGACGAGAGATTTGTCGAGTGCTTTTTGATTGAATGACTGAAAAAATTCTTCATTTTCAATCCACAAATCTTTTTCGTGGATGTAATGCTCTCGCTCGACTTTCACCATGAGGCACTGTCGCCCGCGCTTTACTTGTTTCAGGTACCATTCATGCAACTTGTGCATTTGCGTGCCTAGAAGCTTCTCCTCGTCAGGACTGACCAGAGGGTTCCCGGGGACATATTTCCATGCTAGTTCATTCGGATCCATCAGTGGGAATTCCTCGATCCCTAGGAGTAGTTCAACATTGATACCGATCACTCTAGCCTTCTCTCTATCAGCGTCGGTTATTACCACCTTATCGGTACTCACCATGAGCGGGCTCATCGATTGCACTGCATGTTCTCCGAGCTGGGGAACCGTTTTTCCGCATTTACTACTACAGCTCGACTTCTATTTTTTTGTTTATGATAGGACTTGCTAATAGAGCGTTCATATTCTGTTAGCGGCCTTTTCTCTGCCGGTTTAGCTCAATCCACAAAGTGTTGTACGACTTTATCAGGTATTTTCTCCTTTGGCGGCGGGGGCGGTTTCGGTCCAAAATGGGCCTGCAATTCGATAGCCACTTGTGCATCGGTTTCCTCGTCAGTCTTCTCATAAGATAACTTATTTTTGACAAGAGGCTCGGGTTTATTCTTTTGTGCTCTCTTCCGCTTTGGAGTCGGCGGAGATCGATATCGCGAACTCGCGCTAAGCTCCATCTCGGGGTGTGATGGATTCGGCTGACACTGCGGAGATTGATTTGGCAGACTCGCCGTGCGCTCCGTCTCGAGGTGGGTTGGAGTCTGCTAACACTGTGGACTTGGAGGAGGATTTGGTGGCCTTGGAACCGAGTTCGGAAACATGATGCATTCCGTTTTGCATACAATGATACTACGTATGGCTTGTCCCAGTGTCTGCTCCCCTTGTCCTCCAAGGTAGTCAAGATCTAGTGATTCATATCCCGATAGAACTTCATCCACCCCGACATGAGCATAGCCAGGTGGAATCGGATTGTCATGGAGGAGTGATTCAAGTGCATTCGGTAAAGCAAAGCCGTGCGCCAACTTCATGGATATGTTCTTTAGTCTCATGTGTAGGTCACAAATTGTCGACTCTAGGATATCATCCATGGGGTAGCGAGCCAGCAGTGCATCATTGTCCGGGACCCCGTGAAAGCCACGCTGCTTTTTGGCATAGATGATGGAATGATACCATCCAATGCTAGATTTGGTTGCACCTTCTGCTGAGACGCGCCTTGTTGGCTAAGTTTGTTGATTTGCTCCTGCTGCAGCATGTATTTGCATTCCAAGTCCGCGTTCTTTGATTCTACCAGTTGAATCCGGTCTATTTCATGCTTCTTCTTTCTCTCACGGCTTCTGTAACTATTGTTCCAACCCACAAATCCCAGAAGCCATGGAACAAGGCCTTTGCCTCATGTTCGTCCCGTCTGTTTAGGATTCTTAAGGATGCGTGTAAGCTCGTCGCTCTCTCTCTCTCTCTCTCGGGCTGGAACACACCTTTCAAGCTTCTTCTATTGCTTTAAGTAAATCGACTGTGGCTTCTTTAGGATTTGCATGTTCAATAACCTCCCCTCTCTTTGGGTCCAACTTTCCCCCATGTGCATAAAACCAAGTCCTGCATCTATTGGGCCAAGTCTCTGTTTGTGGAGTGACCCCTACAACCTTCATGTTTCCCTCTGATTCATCCCACTTAGGCAACCCAGACTTGTAGCCACCTAGACCCATGTTTTTTGTCGGCATTTATCTTGTTTACTCTGGACCGTTCCTTAGCTGCTTCTGATTCCTTGAACTCCACAAATCCGTCCTAGTCATCTTTTAACTTCACTAGTTATCAAGTGAATTCTGGAGTCTTCTTTCCTTCTTTCACGTAATTGTTCCATAATATTTTCTTCCAAGTCTGGAATTGTGTGGCCATCTTCTTAAGATCACACTTCTTGACTTTCTCCCATTGGAGATCAGTGAGACCCTCTGGTAGGGTGAAATGTTTCATGAGTGTCTCCCAAAGCAAATTTTTTGCTCTTTCGTTAACAAAATGAACTCCGGGATCTTTTGGATGATTCCATTCTTGAACAGTGATCAGGATTTGGTCCCTAACGATAACTCCACATTGACATATAAATTTGTTCGCACTCTTTTTAGGATCAATCGGTTCGCCATCTCCTTTGATTTGATCGATGTTGTTATGCCAACTTGCAACTTTTTTGTCGAGCCTCGTTTAACCCTTGTAGAAGATTTGCTCGATCCGGAGGGCTAAAAGAAGAACGATTCGTTAATATATACAAATCAGTCAATACATCTGATGATCACTAGAGGGCAAATTAATACCTCGCTAGACATTTTAAATGGAGAAAAAATTATTCGCCACCATTGTCAGTTGGTTCCCTTTCGTCTCTTGGTTATTCTTACTCAATTTGCTCACCGGATGAGTTAAGGTATTGTGAGTCATCATCTACTTCTTCATTCTCTTTGTTTCCGAAATGTATCATGTCATACAGGACATTCTCTTGATGATCACTGTCTCTCTCTCTACCATCCATAGCTTTACTAATCCAGAACAAATATAAAACAATTAATGCATTCAATAAGCAAAACCGGAGATATGCAAATCAATACAAGCCAATGCAACAATATGACCATATAATATCACTAATACATCAACGAATAGTATCACTAATACATATGGAATATTATTATATAATATCACTAATACATCATCAAATATTATCACTAGTACATCTCGAATATTATTATATAATATCACTCATACAGATCCAGTTGACGTCTCGCGGCGTAGGTGGTGGACACCCAAAGAGAAGGAACCATGACAGGATCATACCTCGTGTGAGATCCCTGAAGAACCGGCCAGCTATTGGAGAACCTGGCGTCCAACGCAGCCATGTAGCGTTGGACGTGCTCGTCCTCCTCCCTGACACGGTGATGTACCCCCTTCGCGAGGGTCGGCTCCCTCTGCACCGATAGTGGTCCACGCGACCGTCACCAAAGAACCTCCTGGTCGACGACGGGACTCTGATTCCTCACCAAGCTACCCGCCACGAAAAGGAGCACCTCCTAGTACCAGCCTGACGGAGCCCAGTCCTGGACATGGGGCCCCTCCAGCAGGTTGTTGCCACCGAGTCGACAACGACGATGCTGGCCATGCATCACCGACTCGACGCCTATGCTATGAAAAAATTAACAAAATACGAGGAGCCTAATCATCATCGATCAATCGTCACCTAACTAATCATCATCATCATCTATCATAATCATCATCTAATTAACAATCATCATTATCTGAAAATCATCATCTATATGGCTAATATAAAATAGTTAATGCCTAATAAGAAGTCTCATTTACTAAAACATATTATTTACTCCTCACCGACGATTGTTGGAGATTTCTCCAGCTATCGTCGGGGACTCCTCCGGCGATCGTCCAAGACTCCTCACCAACGATCATCGGGGACTCCTTCGACAATCGTCGGGGACTCCACACTGGAGATCATCGCGAACTCCTCCGCCAATCGTCCGGGACACCTCGCCGGCGATCGTCGGGGACTCCTCCGGCAATCGTCCGGGTCTCCTCACTGGTGATTGTCGGGGACTCCGCCGGCGATCAGGGACTCCTATATAAAAAATACAAAGTGGCATCCGGGTCTCACCGGCGGGCGGGGGCGAGGCAGTGCCGGGGCAAAGAAGACCCACAAGAGACGTTGGGGACGGTCCTAGGGGCAGCGGCGAGGACAGGCTCGGGCGGCGAGGACGTGGGCATGGGCGGCAACGACGACAGTGACGAGGACGGGCTCGGGGTGGCGGAAAGGATGGCGACGACGAGGAGGACGTGCTCGGGGGTGGAGGCGAGCTTTGGCAGCCTGGCGACGTCGGGGCAGGGCGTCGGTGTCGGGAAAATGGGACAGGTTGGGGGAGAATTTTGTAATTATCGCCTTATATTCAAACACCTTTAGTCCCGGTTGGTGGCTCCCATTCGGGAGCCACTAGAGCCACTAACTGGGACTAAATGTCTCCTTTTCAGCGGGCCAAATTCCGTGCGGGAAGGGCCTTTAGTCCCGGTTGGTAGATCCAACCGAGACTAAAGGTCTATTTTCTCTCTTTTTGTTTTGTTTTTCTAATTTCTGTTTTTAGATTTGGAATAAATGTTAGAATATTTATAGTTCTATAATGAATATATTTTGCTTTAGGTCAAAACAGTTACAAACTTTCTGATAGTGCCCGTAGTTTTCAAATTTAAATAGTTTAAATTTGAATTATTTTGAAATTTGTGTGAATAACTAGTTTGTGAATAACTTTAGTTTAAAAATAGATTTTTGAGTGATTGTTCTTCCTATTGTTTAATATTAGTATGTTTTATCATTATGTTAAATTTGGGAATTTGGAGGATAATTTAAATAGGTGTTTTAATTAAAAGTAAATTCTCTTTAACTCTTTTAGTTTTATACGTTCATTTGTTTTAATGAAAATTACCCAAATGAACTCCAGACTTTTTGTGCATTCAATATGCACCATTCTAAGCCACATCTTCAAATTTCAACCCTTCTAGCTTCATTTGCTAGGTTTCATGCATTTAATGATTTTTTAGCTAAATGGCCCTGGAATTCAAAAAGTACTACAAATGAACTCTGAAAAGGTAGAAACTTTATATGGTGTCATCATTTCACTCACATCGCATGTGCTAAAAAGTTGAGAGGGTTACGGCAAAAACCGGATGCACTTCGTGTCTAAACTGGACCATCTCCTTCGAAGTATGAGGGTTTCTAATGAAAACTCATCCATTACAAAGTCAGTTCATTTTTTAAACTCATTTCAATTCCAGACTTTTTGTGCATTCAATATGCACCATTCTAAGCCACAACTTCATATTTCAACCCTTTCTAGCTTCGTTTGCTATCTTTCATGCTTTTAATGACTTTTTGAGCTAAATGACCCTGAAATTAAAATGCACTACAAATGAACTCTGAAAAGGTAAAAACTTGGCATGGTATCATCCTTTAACCCACATAGCATGTGCTAAAAAGTTGAGAGGGTTACAACAAAAACTGGATGCACTTCGTGTACAAACTGGACCATCTCCCTTTGATGTATGAGGTTTCACACGAAAACTCATTTGTTACAAAGGCATTTCATTTTTAAACTTATTTCAACTCCAAACTTTTTGTCCATTCAATATGCACCATTCAAAGCCACATCTTCAAATTTCAACTCTTTCTAACTTCATTTGATATTTTTCATGCATTTAATTATTCTTTTTAAGCTAATGATTTTTCATACCTTCATTTCATGCTATTTTTTGATCTCTCTTTCTAACTCTTTCTAAACTTATAAATGACCCTAAAATTAAAAAGCAATACAAATGAACTTTGAAAAGGTTGAATCTTGGCATGGTATCATCATTTTGACCACATGGCATGTGCTAAAAGGTTGAGAGGGTTAAAGCAAATACTGGATGCACATTGTGTACAAAACTGGGTCATCTCTTCTACTCGCTATAGAAGAAAAGTGATGACGGTGAAGCCAATCACATCCCAGAGTGGGATGTTGGGGTATAGAACTTTTTCTTTGCGTGTGTCCCTTGCTTATTACGTCGTAACCTTGGACAATCTTCATTCGTAATAGGATGCTTGGGTCAGTTTTCACTGTGAAGGAAGGAATTTCATCAAATTTTTCATAATCTTTTCACATGTGTGTCTTGTCCTCCACTCCCATGATGTTTCTTTTCCCTGAAAGAACTATGTGGTGTTTTGGCTCATCATATGATATATCCACTTTCTTACCATTTTTGTTTCTCAGCTTGGTAGACATGTCCTTCACATAGAAAACTTGTGCCACATAATTGGCTAGGATGAATGGTTCCTCTGTGTACCAAAGATTGTTTAGAT
This sequence comes from Hordeum marinum, assembly GCA_022496015.1. NCBI lineage: Eukaryota > Viridiplantae > Streptophyta > Magnoliopsida > Poales > Poaceae > Hordeum > Hordeum marinum. The sequence goes on from CM039678.1 coordinate 455,065,109, forward strand.
CCATTGTTGCCATTCCATACGACAGGTCTACCATTACCCCTCCTCTAGTCAGATTGACCCATTTGCACCGGAACAAATGGACCTTCAAATCACCTCCATAGTCAAGTTCCCATATGTCCTTTATGTAACCATAATATGTGTCCTTTTCGCTATTGGTGTTTGTTGCACCGTCAAAGCAGACACCACTGTTTTGGTTGGTGCTCTTCCATTTATCTCTTACCATTGAAAAATGTCTATGTCAACTTGATGGGCATAATTTTCATAAACACGAAATGAAATAAAATAATTATAAAATATAATCACTACTGGAATCAGCAAATTTGCCGTCAGCTAGTTCTTTGCCTTTAGCTGGTGGACGGCAAAGAAGCTCTTTGATCCGTTTCCAGAAAATGGACGGCAAACAACTAGCTGACGGCAAAGAAGCTCTTTGCCATCAGCCACTTCTTTGCCGTCTGCTAGCTGACGGCAAAGGAGGTTTGCCATCAGCTATCGGACGACAAAGAAGGAGGTGGGCCCACTGATGAGCCGCTTACAACTTAACCTAACGGCCCCCTCTTTGTCGTCTGCTAGATGACGGCAAACCTCCTTTGCCGTCTGCTAGCTGACGGCAAAGAAGTGACATAACTAATGGCAGCACCCCACCCGGCCTCTCTCTCTGTTTCTCTCCCTCTCCTCCCCGCAGCCCACCGCACGCACATCGTCGCCCCATCGCCCCACCACCCCGCCGCCCCACCGGCCCATCGTCTCGGCGCCCGCGCCGCCACGCCCGGGCCCCCCTGCGCCCCACCGCCCTAGAGCCCTGTCGCCCCGTCGCCACCGCCGCCTGTCGCCCGCGCCCACCGCCTCACCGGCCCATCGCCCCGGTCGGTGCCCTACGCCCCCCTGCGCCCCTCCGCCCCTACGACCCGCCGCTCCCAGGCTTTAGAGGGGCCCTGTCCCCGCCGCCCGGCCGCCACCGCCGCCCCAGCGCTCCCCCGGCCCTCCCCTGCGCTCCCCTGCCCTCCCCGACACTCCCCCGCCCCTCCTCGATGCTCCCCCAACCCTCCCCGATGCCCCCTGCCCCGCCCCCCTCTGGTGAGCTCTTCCCCTCTCCTCTTTTTTTTGTTTTATTGATTTTAGTTTAGGTTTAGATTATTAGGTTAGTGTTAATTAGGTTAGTGTTAGTTTAGGTTAGTGTTAGTTAGGTTAGTGTTAGTTTAGGTTTATTAGGTTAGTGTTAATTAGGTTAGTGTTAGTTTAGGTTTATTAGGTTAGTGTAAAAAGAAGAAGAAGAAGAAGAAGAAGAAGATGAGGAGAAGAGGAGAAGAAGAAGAAGAAGGAGAAGGAGAAGAAGAAGAAGAAGAAGAAGAAGAAGAAGAAGAGAAGAGCCCCCAATCCCCAACGACACTAACACCCAACCTCCGATGCCACCGAGACTCTCGACCCCTGACGCCACCGACCCCCAACCCCCAACGCCACCGACCGTCGACGCCCCGGACCCCCGACCCCCGACCCCATCGCCCCCCGACCACCGACAACACCAACCCCCGACCACCAATGACACCGACCCCCGACTCCCGATACCACCGACCCCCGACCGCCAACACCACCGACCCCCGACCGCCGACGCCACTGACGCCTGATGCCACTGTCTCCCGATGCCACTGACCCCCTGACACCCGACACCTATTCTTCCTCCTGTTGACCAAAAAGGTGCTCTTCGGCCTTTGTGAGGCCGAGGAGGTCATAGTTTTGTAAATTATGAGCTAGGTCACATATTTTCCTATTTTGTTATGAAAAACATCATATTTTGTGTGATCAGGTGAACTTCAATGTGTAGTTATTCGACGACCTCCCCATGCATTTGACGAGCTCCCCTGCTGCGTTCGTTGGTGAGCACAAATGACATCTTCTCCCCCGGCACCCTTAAAAAAATTGCTCTGTTCCGGTCTTCATGCCGATGAAACTTGCTAGCTATATGTGTCTTCAATCATCAGTAGCGTGACCATTATGTGTCTCCATTCAAAAGGGTTACATCTATAAATATGCATTCATTAGCATATTTATAATCGTGATTCTTTCGAATTGTCCAACGTTATCCATGGACAGCCCGAGTATTTGTAGATTGGATTCGTTTTACCATATGATCTGCTCCGGATCCGATGCAGAATTTCATCAGTGCCTCCCTGTTGTTCTCCGGGTACACAGCCTCTCTGCTTATTGCCGAGACGTGTATCAGGAGAACAGCGGGGAGGTGCTGCCGAAATTGTGCGTCGGATCCGGAGCAGAGCGTGGGAAAATGAACACAATCTACACATACTCGGGTGGGATTAGGACCTATCTTTACCTACTAGCGTCTAGGTTGCATTGACGTAATAAAACTGACAAACTCTGTTAACTGATGAATATGGTTTGCTGAATTATGTATATATTTTTTGTGTGTCCAGTAGCTAGGCAATATGAGTGATCGTGGGTGGATGTACACTGGTCACACTAGTCAGAAATAGATGATCCATAAATGGATGAAAAAAACCAAGGGGTTTGTGAGAGTCGCATTTGCAAATCGACAGAAAACAACTTGGTGCCCTTGTGTGGAATGCGAAAAATATCATAAGAGGTCAGAGTCGAAAATGATCAAACACCTACAGAAGTGGGGTTTTATGCCTAATTATATGGTCTGGACATTTCATGGTGAGTCTGCCCAACATGCCAGAGCTAAGGTGATTCATTGTCGCACCGATGAGCATGGTACCGGGGTCGAAGACATGGTGCAAGACTTTGATGATGCTCGGGATCCAAACGATGAGATGGATGAATCTGCAAAGGCCTTCTATGAAATGTTGGAGTCTTCAAAACGTCATCTCCACGAGCACACTGAGCTTTGTCAGCAGGATGCCATCGCGCAAGTAATGGCTCTGAAGGCTCAGTTCAACCTGGCAGAGAATGCTACGACGCGATGATGACGATATTTGTACGCTTTCTACCCAAAGGCCATGTATTGCCAGCAAACCTGTACCAGTCGGACAAAATCCTACGTGCGCTTAAGATGCCCTATGAGAAGATAGATGCCTGTGAAAATGGATGTGCCTTGTTTAGGCTTGAGTATGTGGCCTTGAACTATTGCCCCATTTGCAATTCTTCCAGGTATGTTGTGGGTAGACAACAGTATGGGTGAGAAGATTCAGACCAAAATACCCATTAATGTTCTTCGGTATCTACCAATCATACCAAGACTTCAACATCTTTTCATGGTCGAAGAGACGACCAGACAAATGATGTGGCATAAATTGGGCAAAATAACAGAACTAGATGCAGATGGGAATCCGATGTTGGGACACACTTCAAACGCTTTTGCGTGGAAGCACTTCGATGCATTACATAAGGATAAAGTGGCAGATCCAAGGCATCCTCGAGTTGCCATCAGCATGGATGGGTTCAATGTGTATGGTATGACGGCAGCACAATACAGTTGTTGGCCTGTATTTGTCATCGAATAGTATGAGCTTTTGTCAAAGCATGGAGGCAGCTATCCCGGTTTCATCTCTTGGTTCAAGCAAACGGTAATTTCCATTAGACGATTTCATTTCTTCGTCTAGTTTGCGGCTAATGCAACAATCCTTTTGTATTGAACTAGTAGGCTAATGCAGAGTCTATGGACTCCGAATTGAGACAAGTCGCTAATGGTTTTGACTATAAGGTCTATTCATTTGACAAATACGACATCAACGGGTATCGCTTTCGTACTTTTGGCAAAGAGCTATCTATGGCGACCGAAAGTCTACAAATTGTTGTGTCTCCGCTGTCGGCGAAGGAGGGGTCGAGTATTATGGAAGAGTTGAAGCAATTTAGAAACTTACATTCTTTGGTGAAAACCCACCAAACGTCGTAGTCTTCAAATGTTATTGGTTACAGCCGAAGGAGACTAGAAGGACTCATGAACATATAGGGCTAGTCGAAATCAAACAAAGCACCCATTTAGATGTTCCCGATGTCTATATTACGGCTCAACAGGAGACCCAAGTTTTCTATCTACCGTGGGCCTACCAAACGGATCCAAATCTGAATGGTTGGGATGTTGTTTATGATGTGCCGCCACATTTTAGACCACCTCCCTTCAATGAAGATGATTATGAACCTCACATTAACCAGACACATATGAAGGACAATTCTTCCAAGAAACACATGTTTCCAAAAAACGTGTCAGGAACCGCTCTACTTCACCCCAGAACATTGAGGTAGACAGCGTTAGTGAATCCGACTTCACCCCTGAGCCGGAACAAGAAGAGACGGAAGAAGAAGAGGTTACTGCTGCCGATGACCTATCAATGCTTGACCGATTACATAAAGGAGGCCTTCCACATGTTGATGCATTTATTGATGATGGTGATGAGCACGTCATTACTGATAGTGATGATGATTGTGCATTTATTGATCCGGAAGCATATAAAGACGCTGAAGATTAATATTAGTAATGTCAAGTATTCAATTATTATTATGTACATATATATTATTAATTAGTTCATGTTATTAGGTATTCAATTTTTTTATGTTGAACTAATTTTGTTCACTCATTGTCATTGCACGTGTTGACAGATGGTGGGCGCGGGTCGAGAGCGCTCTGAGCCTCCTTCCTCGGCGTGTACTGGGAGGGGTGATATTATTCCACCCCAGCAACTCCGGAGAGCGCTGGTACACTGTATGCAGACACCGGCGGGTGCTTCTTGTTCGACCGGGAGAGGTCGGCGGAAGACGAAGAGAGGTGCTAGAGGTAGGAAGGCTGTTGTGCCTTCCTTGCCGCCACCCCCTGCTGATTCTCCCGACCACAGGAGTGCTCCGTCTCAGGTGGACTCATCTTACTTGGACCTGTCTCGGACTCCGATTGCCGAGCCTCGGTCCGACAAGCCTCGGGTCACCGAGCCTTCGTCCCAGGAGACTCCAGTCCCAGAGTCTTCGTCCCAGGAGACTCCGGTCCCAGAGTCTTCGTCCCACGTGACTCTGGAGGCTAGTAGACATGCTGATGGTGGCGAGGACAACTTTTCTGAGGATAGCTATAGCAAGGGCGAGCTGGTTGAGGAGGGCAAGAAGGTCTAACAGTGTGGTGGTACAAAGCTCCCACCCATGCCGGCGACCCACGATCAGAGGTGGTTGATTGTGCCTAATGCGGAGAAGTAAGTACATTTACTCTTTTTTAACCTTTTGCCTTCATGTTTCTTCAAATTAATATCTAATGTGTTGGCCTTGTCATACTGTAGGGGTTGGAAACACGACACTGGTGTCCGCAGGCCCAACCAGGTCCTTGGTGTGCTTCTCCGGCACCACTTCCCGAGGAAGGTCTAGTTGCCCGGTGAGGGTGAGGTTCCACAGGTAGCACTGACCTGGGAGCTGTACGTGCCTGCCCCGGCCCCGCTGGAGGAGAGGGTTGACGGAGTCTTGTGCAAGATGGTGGCCGACATTGTGATCTGGCGGTTTTGGGTAATTTCTCCTTTACAGAATTAAAAATCAACAACACCTAGTGATTGTACTAATCAGTGTTGTCTTGTTTGATTGTAGACCTTCTACAGTTGTCTTGAGGAACACGAGGTAGACGCGGCTATTGTTCTGGTAGCCGAGTGCAAGCGTCTACTTCAGAACTTACGGCACGAGGCTCGGGTGCAGGCTATTCGAGACTACTATGCCTCGACTAACATTAAAAGGGCCAAGAAGAAGTGTCGCAAAACAATTCTGAGTAAGGAGAAGTACATGAAGGTAATTACCTATTCTTAAGGCCTTGTGCTTAGTTTCCTTGATTTGATTCGTAGGCGTAGTGCTAAAATTTCTCTTGTCTAACTTAGGTGCCCTCGAGATGGTGTGCGGATAGGATGGACTGTTGGGAGGCCTTGGTGGATGAGTGGTGCTCTCCCAAATGGCTAGCGACCACAACAAGGCCAAGGATAAGCATGCCCAAATGAAAGGTGTGCCACACCATCAAGGGAGCTCCAACCTGTTTGAGTTCAGGGATCACTAGGTATGTGGTTTGCTTCATGATTCATGCAATTTCATTCTTCATGCTAGCTTGAGCCCTTAACTAATATTTTGTTCCTCTCTTTTAGGCGCGACACAACACTAGTAGAAAACACACCTTTCGTCCCAAGCATTAGTCCCGGTCTGGTTACGAGCCGGTACTAAAGACGGTATTAGTCCCGGTCCGTGCCGGCTCCAACGGCTAGGAGCAGGGCAACCTTTAGTATCGGCTCGTGAGCAATCTTTAGTACCGGTTCGTGTCACGAGCCGGTACTAAAAGGGTGTGGCAGGCTTTTGGTCAGACTTGGGCCACGCGTGCACCTTTAGTAATGGCTAGTGACACCAACCGGTACTAAAGGGCAACCTTCCGGCTAGTGTCACCAGCCGGTACTAAAGACTTCCACGCAGCAGGTGTCAAATGTTTAGTCCCACCTCGCTAGTCGAGGCGAGACCGCACCTGTTTATCAGCCCCGATGTGCTTGACATGTCGAGCTCCGCTCATAGTGAAAATAGATGCCCTTACACTGAAAGTCAACCTAAATTCAAAGTGTTAGTTAGGTGCCTAACTAGCACTTTGAATTTAGGCTGAATTTCATGTATAAGGGCATCTATTTTCACTTTTGATATTTTTATGTTATTTCTTTACTATTTTTCCTGCTATTTAATATTACTTCGTTTTAACATTATATTCAATTTGGTAATTTTTAGGTTACTTTAAATGGTTGTTTAAATCAAAAAGAGATTTTGTTATTTTAGTTTGCTATAAAAGTTTCACACAAAAAATTCCTTTTGCTAATATCAAATGAAGTCAGAAATGGTTGAAAATTGATGATGTGCCTTTGAATGGTACATATTGAACACACAAAAAGTATGCAGTTAAAATAAGTTACTAAAAATGAAATCCTTTTGTAATAGATGAGTTTTCGTCTGAAACCCTCATACTTCGAAAGAGATTGTCCAATTTGTACACGAAGTGCATCCGGTTTTTTTTGTAACCCTCTCAACTCTTTAGAACTTGCTATGTGGGTGAAATAGTGATGTCATGCCAAGTTACAAACTTTTCAGAGTTCATTTGTACTGCTTTTCAAATTCAGGGTTATTTAGCTCAAAATAAATCATCGAATGCATGAAAAATATCAAATGAAGTCAGAAATGGTTGAAAATTGATGATGTGCCTTTGAATGGTGCATATTTAACACACAAAAAGTATGGAGTTAAAATAAGTTATTAAAAATGAAATCCCTTGGTAATAGATGAGTTTTTGTCCAAAACCCTCATACTTCGAAAGAGATTGTCCAATTTGTACACGAAGTGCATTCAGTTTTTGCCGTAACCCTCTCAACTCTTTAGAAGTTGATATGTGGGTGAAATTATGATGTCATGCCAAGTTACAACCTTTTCAGAGTTCATTTGTACTGCTTTTCAAATTCAGGGTCATTTAGCTCAAAATAAATCATTAAATGCATGAAAAATATCAAATGAAGTCAGAAATGGTTGAAAATTGATGATGTGCCTTTGAATGGTGCATATTGAACACACAAAAAGTATGGAGTTAAAATAAGTTATTAAAAATGAAATCCCTTTTGTAATAGATGAGTTTTCATGCGAAACCCTCATACTTCGAAAGAGATTGTCCAATTTGTACACGAAGTGCATCCAGTTTTTGTTGTAACCCTCTCAACACTTTAGAAGTTGTTATGTGGGTGAAATTATGATGTCATGCCAAGTTACAACCTTTTCAGAGTTCATTTGCACTGCTTTTCAAATTCAGGGTTATTTAGCTCAAAATAAATCATCGAATGCATGAAAAATATCAAATGAAGTCAGAAATGGTTGAAAATTGATGATGTGCCTTTGAATGGTGCATATTGAACACACAAAAAGTATGGAGTTAAAATAAGTTATTAAAAATGAAATCCCTTTGTAATAGATGAGTTTTCGTCCCAAACCCTCATACTTCGAAAGAGATTGTCCAATTTGTACACGAAGTGCATCCAGTTTTTGTCGTAACCCTCTCAACTCTTTACAAGTTTCTATGTGGGTGAAATTATGATGTCATGCCAAGTTACAACCTTTTCAGAGTTCATTTGTACCGCTTTTCAAATTTAGGGTCATTTAGCTCCAAATAAATCATCGAATGCATGAAAAATATCAAATGAAGTCAGAAATGGTTAAAAATTGATGATGTGCCTTTGAATGGTGCATATTGAACACACAAAAAGTATGGAGTTAAAAAGTTATTAAAAATGAAATCCCTTTTGTAATAGATGAGTTTTCATCCGAAACCCTCATAACATAAATGAAATCCCTTTTGTAATAGATGAGTTTTCGTCCGATTTATGGATTTAAATATATTAATTATGCCATATTAAATGAATAAATGGCAAAATATGAATAAAATAATATTATTACTTAATTTATTTTCATTGAAATTAAATATTATTATTAATCATTTATTGTTGTTTATTTTAATAATTGTTTGGAGTTCAAAAATTAAATCGTGTGACATCAAGACCTAAGGGTTAATAGGATTGATAGCTTATTATTGTCAGGAAAACAACAAGTGCAGACTTGGAAACTAGGGATGATAGAACTTGAAAGTTAAGCGTGCTGGGGCTGGAGTAGTGAGAGGATGGGTGACCGGGCGGGAAGTTAGATGATTTGGAATGAGTGCTGATTAGAGATTAGAGATTAAATTCTGAAGCAGTGAGGATCAGGAATGTTTCCAGTATGTAGCACCGTAAAATAAATTTGAAATGAATGGAAAACACAATAAATAGAGAGGAAAACTAAAACCTAATTAAAATCTAAAACAAAAAAAAACAGAACATCTAGTACCGGTTGGTATCACCAAGCGGTACTAAAGGTCCTCCACCACCAGCCCACGCAGGCAACCACGTGGTGGACCTTTAGTACCGGTCTGTGGTCCAATCGGTACTAAAGGTATGGACCTTTAGTCCCGACCCTTTAGGAACCGGTACTAAAGGCACATACCGACCGGGACTACTGATCGACATTCTACTAGTGCAACAAGAAGGAGGTGCCACTGTTGTTAGACCTCTATGCCATGGCCCATACTGCCTCGTACAAGAAGGCCAAGGCATTCTCTAAGGATGACCTCGGTCATCCAAAGAGCTTCAGCAACATCTCCTCCCACAACAAGCTCGTGAGGTACAGAGATGAGGGGAACGCGAGGAAAGGGGAGGACTTCAACCTCAGCCAGAGTCCTTTTGATCCAGAGCTCGTGATGATATCTGATGGCGGAGGCCCCATGGCTCGATAGCTGTTGGAGATATAACCCCATGATGAGACCCGCCCTGAGGGCTTCGGGACATACCTGGCGGCTCGCACACCGGCCCAAGAGTGAGCCGTGGGGACTTAAGGGCCCAAGAAGTTTAACGGCTGACAGGATGGGCCGGCAGGTGGCCCGGATGAAGAAGACCCGGGCGTATAACGCGCCCGGAGACAACTTAGTCAGGAAAGGCAAGAGAACATAGAGGTAGAATCGGACATGTAACGAGAGTCGGTTACACCTTGTATGATACGTGGTCTTGACCTCCTATATAAAGGCAACACCTAGGGCAACTTAGGGATCAGGTTATCGAGAACTAGTTCAAGCAATAGCTCCCTTGTAATCGATACATCAAGCAATACAAGCACCAGCAGGACGTAGGCTATTACCTCAACTCGAGGGGCCGAACCTGGGTAAACTCGTGTCCTTCATCCCAACCAACCCCTTTGAGTCCATCACATTAGAAATGGCCTCGAACTCAAGTCTGTTCACCCGGACATTTGCCGTGATAAAACCACGACAGTTGGCGCCCATTGTGGGGCCTGCGCTCGGTGGTGTTGAGTTCTCAAAGGGCTCTCTCCCAGGGCTCGAGGGATATGTGGTCGGAAGGATGAGCAAGAGTCGCCGTGGCGGGCTCTACATCGACGACGCCGGCTGGGGGCTTGATGCCGACTCTGTGGAGTATGGATTCCGCATTCCTTTCGGCAGGATTCACATTTTCATCAGAAGGACCGACCGGTCTACACCCGGGCCGGATGCCTGCACCAACGTCATCGAGCCGGCTTGACGCGCGCAACCCGCCCGTAATGTGCAGCCCGCCCGTGTTAATCGGGGCTGGAGGCACGTCTTCATAGGCTTTACTCAAGGGTTGGATCTGGAAGCTTCCGGGTCACAAGAAACTCTCGTCTGTTAAGAAGACGAGTCTTTGAGTGGAGAGACAGAGTCAATTTACCAGCTTCGCAACGGCGGGCTCAGGTGCTACGATGAGCTTTGCCCTAAGTCAGATCATTCTGAGTTGAACGCTTTTGGGCCGCCGGATCATGCTGCCGTGTTCATGGCGGGGTCAGCCCCATGCACAAGCAGTACAGCTGCAAGAGCGGCAACCTCAGGCGCTGACCCGCCACCGCCGGCTCAAGTTCTTATGGATTTGATGAACGAGCTTACGACCCTGATGGCCACTCAAGTTACACCAGATAATCAGGCTGCCTGAAACTTAGATATTGTGAGGCTCAAGGACCGGATGACGGAGGAGCAGCAGAGGATAGCTGAGCTGAAAGTCCAGATGGAGGAAGAGGCCGAACATATTAAGACGGATGCCTTCCGCCTTGGGCTGGAACAGCAATCGGCTGCTGCGGTACACCGGAGGAGGCATCAATCTCACTTGCCAGAACACTATGAGGCTAGGAACCTTTTCAACACGCCAGGAACGGGACGAGCAGCGGATGCACCTGGAAGCTGCCCGGTGGCTCGACCGACGTCTCACCTTGCCCGACGAAACCAGGCCTCACCGGTGGTCTTCCCAACACCGGCGGGTCATTATTCTAACCGAGCTGAGAATATGGTGGCTGCGGCTACCGGATTGAAACAATTCCTATCCCGGATGAAGTACCTTTTGCGGAAGAGGTACGAAATTCCATTGTATACCTTCAGACGGCGATGGCCCAGCAGGAGAAGTATACTCACAGCCGGAGCCGCGTTCATTCAACCCCTCTCCCCAGCCGGAGCTTTAGCCGGCGCTATAAGTTGCTAGCGGTTTCCAGTAGTGATCAGCGGAGAGGACCTCCAGGGGACGATCGGGCGGCTCTAGATGCGCAGGCGCTCATGAACCGGGCGAGAAACCAGCAAGAGGCAGCAGCTTTCGCTACAACGACTCACCAAGAGCCCGCGCCCTCGATATCAGTAGGAGCGAGAGTAACTACCAGGGCTGCGGGAGTGCCATGTCTATTGTCGGCTCTATGAAGTGAATGTCTGCCAAAGGATTTCAAAGGACCTCGCAAGGTTCCAAATTACACTGCCGATTTGCCTCCGGAGGCCTGGGTAGAAAGTTATGAACTGGCTATGGAGATGCTAGATGTCAGTGAGGCGGTGTGCACTAAGTATGTTATCATGATGCTTGAAGGTCCGGCTCGCACATGGTTATAGGGGTTACCTCCCAATACCATCAATCCGTGGGCCGAGTTAAGGGCAAGGTTCATCAAAAAAATTCAAGGGACTTGCAAACAACCTATGACCATCGTGGATCTTGATCACTGCGTCCAGCAGGAGGGTGAGTCGACTCATCATTGGGCCCGGTAGGTGTCAACCATCATCCATTCATCTGAGCAAATCACGGCAGCCCAGGCCATGCTCATCTTAGAGAAGAACTGCCATTTTGTTGTGCTGAAGCAGAAACTTGGCCGGTTCAAGCATACGTGTCAGGATATGGGAGAGATCATGACGGCTCTCACAAAGTACGCCATCTCTGATAACACGAAGGACCCAGGCTCTGACGAGGAGAAGGTTGGTCAGGGTAAAAAGAATAATCAAGGAAAAGGTGTGGTTAACAATGGTAACCAGAATAAGCGGAAAAACCCCGATGGTGGATTAGAACTGGTAGCCAATGCAAGTGCCGGCCAGAATCCTCCTAAGGGCAATGGGAAGTTCAGACCACCTTTTAATAAGAATAGGACTCCCTTCAATTTGGAGGAGGCTCTTAAGAAGCCCTGTCCAGAACACAGCCAGCCCGGCAAACCTGCGTTGCACGCATGGGGTGATTGCCACATTATGCAGAAGTTAAGGAATTACTACACGCAACCCAACAACCATGGTGGTGGTCTGCCCGGCGGCTCAAGACTGGGCGGGTCAGGAGCCGGATTTGGATCCGGCAGCTCAGGATCCGGTCATCATGGTTAACGTAATCATGGAGGGCATCTGCAGCACTCTAGTAACAACAACCAGCAACAACATAACCAATTTGGGTATCAAAGTAATGCGAAACAACTTAGCTCAGGTCAGTATCATGTTTCCATGACCTGCTTTAACAAGCGAGATCAGAAATTACGCAAGCGAACGGTCCATGCGGCTGCGCCGGCTCTGCCGCAGTACTTAAAGTGGTCTGAATATAACATAACATGGAGCCGGGAGGATCACCCGCCGCGTGTTGATGACCCGAGGTGGCTGGCTTTGGTTGTTGCCACTCAAGTGGGAGGATATATGGTAAATAAGGAGCTTATGGATGGAGGCAGCAGTATCAACATCCTCTATTATGAAACCTTCCGGCGGATGAAGCTGCTTGACAAGGATCTTAAGCCCTCATACACCGTTTTTCATGGTGTGGTGTCAGGCAAGTCGGCTTATCTGGTGGGCAGGATTTCTTTGGAAGTTGCCTTTGGTGACGAATATAACCACAGAGTGGAGCGATTGTTGTTTGAAGTGGTCAAGATCAAGAGCCCTTACCATGCGTTGTTTGGGCAGCCGGCTTATGCTAAGTTCATGGCTAGGCCCTGCTATGTCTACTTACAGCTCAAGATGCTCAGGTTAAAAGGTACAATTACCGTTCATGGTAATCGGAATACGGCTATTGAGTGCGAGGAAGGAGACGCGGCTTATGCATAATCTAGTTGTGCTCAAGAGGAGCTCAAGTTTTATAAGGAGAATGTTGACCTGGAGGATATGACGCCGCTAAAAAGCCCACAACGAAGGTTGAGCCACCCCTTAAGTTTTCGGCGGATGATACCAAGGCAATAGACTTCACTCCGGACGACTCATCCAAACAATTCATCATTGGGGCTCACATGGATCCCAGATAGGAAAGCGCGCCTCATCGAATTCATCCGTGAGAATTGAGACATCTTTGCATGGAAACCTTCTGACATGCCGGGTGTTCCGAGAGAGTTCGCTGAGCACAATCTGAATGTGGATCCTAAGTTTAAACCTATCAAGCAGTTTCTACGGCGGTTCAATGAGGAAAGACGCAAGGCCATAGGAGAAGAGGTCTCCCGGCTCATAGCGGCTGGTTTCATCGTTGAGGTCTTTCACCCGGAGTGGCTTGCTAACCCAGTGTTGGTGCTAAAAAAGAACAGCATGTGGAGGATGTGTGTGGATTATACAGACCTTAACAAGGCTTGTCCGTCTGATCCCTTTGCTCTCCCTCGTATTGATTAGATCATTGATGCTACAGCGGGTTGCGAAAGCCTGTGCTTCCTGGATGCTTATTCAGGATATCATCAGATCAAGATGGGAGTTAAGGACCAAGACAAGATGGCTTTCATTACGCCTTTTGGAGCCTTCTGTTATGTGTCTATGCCTTTCGGGCTCAAGAGGGCCTAGCCGACTTATCAGCGCTATGTGCAGAATTGCCTTCACAGTCAGATTGGGCGCAATGTTCATGCTTACGTGGATGATACTGTGATCAAATCAAGGAAGAAGGAGACCCTTTTGGATGACTTAAGGGAAACTTTTGACAATCTCCAGATCTACAAGATGATGCTTAACCCGACCAAGTGTGCTTTTGGTGTCCCGGCTGGCAAGCTCTTGGGATTTCTGGTTTCTGAGCATGGCATTGAGGCTAACCCAGATAAAATCAAAGCTATCAACTCCGTGGGAGAGTCGACATGTGTTAACGATGTCCAGTGCTTGGCGGGGTGAATCGCTGCATTGAGCCAGTTCATAAGCCGTCTCGGTGAGAAAGCCATTCCCCTATATCAGATGATGAAAAAGACAAATAATTTTGTCTGGAGTATGGCGGTGGGTGAAGCATTGGAGGCACTCAAGAAACAACTCACTGAGTCACCGGTATTGGCTGCTCCGGCTGAGAAAGAACCTTTGCTCTTGTATGTAGCGGCTAACAACCGGGCAGTCAGCCGCAATTGTGGTTGAGCGCAAAGAAGCCGGGAAGGAGTATCCGGTTCAAAGGCCGGTTTATTATATCAGTGAGGTCCTGACTGAATCCAAGAAGAGATATCCACATTGGCAGAAGCTAGTGTATGGAGTGTTCATGGCCAATCGCAAGTTAAAGCACTATTTCCTAGGGCACCAGATCACCGTGGTCAATTCTGCTCCGTTGGGGGATATAGTCCAGAACAGAGAAGCTACTGGTAGGATTGCTAAGTGGGCATTGGAGCTGGGACCTCTCAATCTGAAATATGTGCCTCGTACGACCATCAAGTCCCAAGCCCTTGTGGATTTTATAAATGATTGGACAGAGTGTCAAGCTCCCGAGGAAAACCCGGATGACACATAATGGACTATACATTTTTGATGGATCCAAGCAACTGGAAGGATCAGGAGCAGGAGTTGTTTTGACATCTCCCAAAGGTGATAAATTTTGTTATGTGCTCCGGCTGATGTTCCCTTGCACCAACAATGCAGCTGAATATGAGGCTCTGCTTCATGGTCTCAGAGCAGCCAAGGAGATGAATTTTAGCTGGAGCTGGGTAAGGTGTTTGGGCGACTCAGATCTTGTGGCTCAGCAAGTTTCAGGCACGTGGGATTCCAGGAACCCGTGGATGGCGGCTTATAGACAGGCGGTGGATGTCATTGCTAGTCACTTCAAAGGTGATCAGGTAGATCACATTGATCGTCGCAGGAATGAGGCAGCTGATGCCTTATCACGGTTAGGCTCTCAACAAAAGCCGGTGCGGCCCAATGTCTTTTTGGATGTTTTATATCACCCAACTATCAAATTGCTTTCAGAAGAAGATTTGGCTGTCACTGACCTGGAGGGACAATTGGTGGCGGCTCTACAAGCTATTCCGGATTGGACTCTGCCTTACCTGGCCTATTTGACTCAGGGCGAATTACCTAATGATGAAAATCTAGCCAGACAAATCACCCGACAGTCTAAGTCGATGGCAATAGTTAATGGTGAGTTACACAAGTGCAGCGTTACCGGGGTTTTTCAGCATTGTGTCTCACCAGAGGAAGGTCAAGAAATTTTGAATGAAATTCACGCTGGAGATTGCGGACATCATGCCGGCTCCAAATCTTTGGTATCTAAGGCGTTTCGTCATGGTTTCTTCTGGCTGACGGCTCACAAAGACGCAGAGGATCTGGCCCGCAAGTGTGACGGTTGTAAAAAATTCGGCCGGCGTGCTCATATTCCGGCTCAAGAGTTGCGGATGATACCAATTACTTGGCCGTTTGCAGTCTGGGGGCTAGATATGGTAGGACATTTCAAGAGATCCAAAGATAAGAAAACACACCTCTTGGTGGCGGTTGATAAGTTCACCAAATGGGTAAAGGCTGAGCCGATCAACAAGTGTGATGCGGCTATGGCGGTTCAATTTGTCAAAAAACTGATCTAACATTTTGGTTACCCCCACAGCGTCATCACTAACAATGGCTCAAATTTATCCAAGGGGGCTATGAAAAAATTCTGCGACGAAGAGCACATCCGGCTTGATGTTTCAGCAATTGCTCATCCACAGTCCAACGGTCAGGCGGAGCGTGCCAATCAAGAAATCTTGACCGGTATCAAGCCACGACTCATGGTTCATTTACAACGAACACCCGGTTGTTGGGTAGAAGAGATACCCTCTTTCTTATGGAGTATCAAAACCAACAGATCCACGGGATATACACCTTTCTTCATGGTTTACGGTGCCAAGGCCGTGTTGCCAAGTGACATCCGAGATGACTCGCCATGAGTGGCGGCTTACGATGAGACAAACAATGAGACGGCACATCAGGATGCGTTGGATGCCTTGGAGGAGGAACGAGAGCTGGCGGCTACCCATTCGGCGATTTATCAACAAGACCTACGCCGCTATCATAGCCGCAGGGTTAAGACCCAAACGTTTCAAGAGGTCAACTTAGTTCTATGGCTGATTCAAGATCAGATAGATATGCATAAATTATCTCCCCCATGGTAAGGGCCTTTTGTGGTCAACCGAAATCTCAAAAACGGGTCATATTACCTCATTGACATCCGGGACGACTCAAATACTTCGGGTCAGGAGACCCGCCAGCCGTGGAACATAGCGCATCTGCGTCCTTATTACACCTAAGGTTGTTGAGAATCGTCACTGTACATTATCATTGTACATATCATATTTATATATAAGCAAAATAGCATCCCTGTAAGCCGGGGCCTCTGCCACATCGCACGTCTTCATCGATGCAAATACATTGGTTGTCGAAGGGGGCTTCTTACCTTCGGGTATCGCTTATCTCACCCTAACAATAGGCTTTATGCCATTCCAGTTGACATGTCAGCTGCGGCTGTCGAAGGGGGCTTCTTACCTTCGGGTATCGCTTATCTCACCCTAACAGCCGGCTTTATGCCATTTCCAGTTAACATGTTAACTGCGGTTGTCGAAGGGGGCTTCTTACCGACGAGTTCGCTTATCTCACCCTAACAACCGACTTTATGCCATTTCCAGTTGACATGTCAGCTGCGGATGTCGAAGGGGGCTTCTTACCTTTGGGTATCGCTTATCTCACCCTAACAACCGGCGTTCGCGCCAAAATTGTTGACAAATCAACATTGGTTGTCGAAGGGGGCTTCTTACCTTCGGGTATCGCTTGTCACACCCTAACAGACGGCTTTATGCCATTCCAGTTAACATGTTAGCCGCGCTTCTCACAGGGGGCTTCCCACCTCCGGGTGTAGCTTATCTATCCCTAACGACCGGCGTTCGCGCCAGAAATGTTGACCAGTCAACATAACGATATAGAGAGCTTCCTGCCCTACGGATGAAGCTTATCAAACCTTTCGGCTGGCTCTAAAGCCAAGCGAATAATTCTGTCACACACGTTGGGAAGACACAGCATCTTCGGGTTATGCTTTTAAGCCGCCCTCCTAACGGTGTAAAGGTACATTTATACATACATGAAACTAAACTACGAAGAGCCGGTAAGGCATACAATGAGAAGGACAAGGAAGATGGCACATGTCTATTTTAAGCCGGACTTTCATACGTGCACGATGGCACAAGTTCAACAAAGGCAAAAGTGCTACTATCCTATTATAGATGCTCTATGAGGAGCTCAAAATATCATCAAGTTTTTTACATCGCCCCCGGCGGGTCATGGAGAGTCGGCTATTACAATTTTTCTAACAAAGCAATCAGCTGGCTGGCGGGTCATCCTGCTCCGGCTCGTCAGCTGCCTTGATCTGGAGATTATCCAAGTCCCAATTGCAGTCGGTTAAAGTCACAAAAGTTCCTTCTTCAAAGAAGGGGGGCGGGTCAAGATCAGAAGCAAAGAGAGTCTTACTGCGAGCGGGTGTCAAGTCTTGGGACTCAAAGAGCGGACTACAGATCCTCTTTTGATCAGCACTGTAAGCCGCCTGGTAAGTCACCAAGTTGACCTCTTCTACTAAGACGGAGGCTAGGACTTTGGAATCTTTTATGCACCGAGCATAGTTAGCGTAGGTAAACTCAGAACCGTCATCCTTCTTGGAGGGAAACCCATCCATCATCTCAGCTGGAGTAAGCTCTAGAGCGAAAGCCAATGCCCGGCTTATGACCGCAATCACCCCCTGGCGGGCGGCTGATTTCTTCAGCTCTACAATCTGTTTGGGCATCGTTGACAGGAGCTCCAAGACATTCTTGAGAGTCGAAGAATGTTCTCTTTATATTGCACAACCTTGATTGTGCATACCGCCCCGCAGTACAGCTATTCTGTCAATGTGTATATAGCCTTCAAGTTGGTGGCTCCTAGGACCTGCATGAGATGGAGGCCTCGTTATGAGTCGCCAGCACAAATCCAAAAATCCGGATCAAGCCAATCTATTAAAAACTTACCAAAGAGGGCAGCTGTCATCTTGGTGATGTGACGCTTCAAAGACTGCAGCTCGTCAGATACGATCATGAGTCCCTGATCGACATCATCCGCCCATTTAGTCAATGTAGCTTTTTCAGCCTCGGCAGATTCCTTGAAGGTGGTGAAGTCAGCTTTGATCTTAGCTAGCTCTTCGACAAGGAGCCGGCAGGACTCGTCAGCTTCATTCTGGGCGGCTTGCTGAGTAGCTAAGTTCGCTTTTAAGCCGATCAATTCTGACCCAGCTTCGATTAAAGCTTCCTGGGAAGTATCAAAATATGGAGTACATAAGCAAGTCTCAAATATATTGCAAGCAATATGCATGACACTTGGGGGATAATGTTTATTTTCAAGACAGTTCTAAGTCAACTTCGACAAGTTTGACCCAGACTTGGGGGCTACATATTGGTTTTCTAAGAAGGTTCAACATGTAAGTCCCGGCTCAACTTTGGAAAAGATTAAGCCGACCCTTGGGGGATACAGTTGGCTTTCGTAACTATATTCTAGGAAGTCCCGGCTCAACTTTGGAACAGATAAAGCCGACCCTTGGAGGCTACAGTTGGCTCTGGTAATTATCTTCTAGGAAGTACCGGTTCACAATTATCAATTATTGAGCCGGCCCTTGGGGGCTAACAACAATGATTTCAGATCACGGCTAAATGAATTAAAGCCTACACATTACATATGTGTACTTCTGCTAAAGATGGAAGAGCCGGATTATTATCAATCAATATTAACCCAGCTCTTGGGGGCTACATAAGGGTATACAGAGGAAAACGGAATACCTCAGATCATCTCTCCATTAAGTTAACTAGTTTGAGATCCAAATCCCGGCTTTTAGATAGCCGGTCCATATATCCAGCATGAAGTTCGTCAGCTATCATTTTTTCTAAGGCAGGGAGCTCAAATTCTAGTTTCCTCGAAGCTTCAACTATTTCACTATGCTTGGTTAGCACGTGAGGTGGAGGAGAGTGCAAGCCAGCGCCAGTAATCACGATGTCTGGGGCAGCAGCGTCATCAGCAGCCTTGGCAGAGCTCGACGGCTTGGAAAGGTCCCTTTGCGGGCTCGCAAGGATAATGTCATTAGCTGCCGGCTCTGCAGAAGTCGCTGGGGGGTCCAGCTTGGCAAGCTCCGGTTCTTGAGCAGCTAGGCAGGGGAGGACTTGTTGGTTTCCCTCCGCTTAGCTTGTTCCCTAGAAAAGACATGGAGGCCAGAATTCAAGGGTTACAACCGCCGAGGAACCGGGTCTAAAGGCTACAAAATGCTTACAGCGGGTTAATCTTCGGAGGTGGAAGAGCGGTGGCCGTAGAGTCGCCGGATGAAGGTGATCCCTGAGAGATAGTTTAGATGGTATAAGTGTTGGAAATATGCCCTAGAGGCAATAATAAATTAGTTATTATCATATTTCCTTGTTCATGATAATCGTTTATTATCCATGCTATAATTTTATTGATCGGAGACTTAGATGCATGTGTGGATACATAGACAAAACCATGTCCCTAGTATGCCTCTAATAGACTAGCTCGTTGATCAAAGATGGTCAAGATTTCCTAGCCATTGACATGAGATGTCATTTGATAATGGGATCACATCATTAGGAGAATGATGGGATGGACAAGACCCAAACTACACACATAGCATATGATCGTGTCAGTTTAATGCTACTGTTTTCTGCATGTCAAGTATCTGTTCCTATGACCATGAGATCATGCAACTCACTGACACCAAAGGAGTTCCTTGTGTGTATCAAATGACGCAACGTAACTGGGTGACTATAAAGGTACTCTACAGGTATCTTCGAGGGTGTTTGTTGGGTTGGCATGGATCAAGACTGGGATTTGTTACTCTGTGTGACGGAGAGGTATCTCAGGGCCCACTCGGTAATACAACATCACAACAAGCCTTGCAAGCAATGTGACTAAGTGTTAGTCACGGTATATTGTATTACGGAACGAGTAAAGAGACTTGCCGGTAACAAGGTTGAACTAGGTATGGAGATACCGACGATCGAATCTCGGGCAAGTAAACATACCGAAGAACAAAGGGAACATCATACGGGATTAACTGAACCCTTGACATAGAGGTTCGACCGATAAAGATCTTCGTAGAATATGTAGGAACCAATATGGGCATCCAGGTCCCGCTATTGGTTATTGACCATAGAGGTGTCTCGGTCATGTCTACATAGTTATCGAACCCGTAGGGTCTGCACACTTAAGGTTCGGTGACATTTTGGTAGTATAGAGTTATGTATAGTGATGACCGAAGGTTGTTAGGAGTCCTGGATGAGATCTAGGACATCACGAGGAGCTCCGGAATGGTCCGGAGGTAAAGATTGGTATATAGGAAGTCCCATTTTGGTCGCCAGAAAAGTTTCGGGCTAATCGGTAATGTACCGGGAGTGCCGGTAGTGTACCGGGAGACCACCGGGAGGGGTATTTCTACCTAAGAGGCTTCATGGGCTGTGGGAGAGTAAATACCAGACTTTTTTGGGCTGGTGTACGTCCCACACAAGTCCCATGTGGCTGGGAGAAAAAGCCCAAACGGAAAAAGTTGGAAAAAGACCCAAAAAAAGGAGGAATCCTAGTCCTATTAGGATTGGAGGAGGAGTCCTCCTCTCCTCCCCAATTTGGCCGACCCAAGGGCTAGATTTTTGGCAGCCAAACCTCCTCCTCCTCTCCTCCTATATATAATAGAGGACTTTAGGGTTTTGGCACAGAATTTTCAGCCACGTGCTACCCGTTCCTCTAGTGCATAGTTTCTCCTCTAGATCGGTTTTCTGTAGTGCTTAGGCGAAGCCCTCCCGGAATAGCTCCACCACCATCGCCGCAGCACCGTCACGCTGCCGGAGAACTCTTCTACCTCTCTGCTCCCTCTTTCTGGATCAAGAAGGCGGAGATCGTCATCAAGATGTATGTGTGCTTAACGCGGAGGTGTCGTCCGTTCGGCGCTAGATCGGAAGGACCGTGACGAGATCGTGGGACGGATCATGATGAGATCGCGGGACGGATCATGGTGAGTTCACGGGACGGATCATGATTGGATAGCGGGACGGATCGTGATGAGATCGCGGGATGCTCGGCGATTTGGATCGCGAAGACGTTCGACTACACCAACCGCGTTTCTTAACGCTTCCCGCTTAGCGATCTACAAGGGTATGTAGATCCACTATCCCTCTCGTAGATGCTCATCACCATGGATAGATCTTGCGTGTGCGTAGGAAATTTTTGTTTCCCATGCAACGTTCCCCAACAGTGGTATCAGAGCTAGGTCTATGTGTATATGAGATCTCGAGTAGAACACAAAAGGTTTGTGGGCGTTGATGCTTAGATTGCTTCCTCCCTTGGTCGGATTTCGGTTCAGCCGTATTGTGAGATGAAGCAGCCCGGATAAACATAACTCGTACGCTTACGAGCGACCGGTTCCCTCGACCGCAACTTGTTGCATAGATGGCTTGCGGGTGCCATTTTCTCTCACTTTAGTTGGATCGGATTCAACAAAGGCGGTCCTTGAGAAGGTTGAAAAGCAACTTGTGTATCACCGTTGTGGTTTTTGCGTAGATGAGAATTGTTCTTGCTAGATACCCATAGCAGCCACGTAAAACATGCAACAACAATTAGAGGACGTCTAACTTGTTTTTGCAAGGTATGTTGTGATGTGATATGGCCAATTACATGATGTGATATATGTGTTGTATGAGATGATCATGTGATGTATTGATAATCACGACTTGCATGTCGATGAGTACAGCAACCGGCAGGAGCCATAGGGTTGTCTTTAATTATTGTATGACCTACGTGTCAATCATTAAGCACTATGTAATGCTTTACTTTATCGCTAAACGGTAGCAATAGTAGTAGAAGCATGGTGGGCACGACAACCCCAATGGCGACACGTTGATGGAGATTAAGATGATGGAGATCATGGTGTCATGTCGGTGACGATGGAGATCATGACGGTGCTTTCATGATGGAGATCAAAAGCATAAGTTCATGGCCATATCATGTCACTTATGATTTGCATGTGATGTTAATCCTATTATGCACCTTGTTTTTCTTAGGACGGCGGTAGCATTATAAGGTGATCCCTCACTTAATTTCAAGATAAATTGTGTTCTCCCCAAGTGTGCACCGTTGTGAAAGTTCTTCATGTCGAGACACCACGTGATGATCGGGCGTGATAGACTCTACGTTCACATACAACGGGTGCAAGCCAGTGTTGCACATGCAGAACACTCGGGTTAAACTTGATGAGCCTACCATGTACAGACATGGCCTCGGAACACAAGAGACCGAAAGGTCGAACATGAGTCATATAGTAGACATGATCAACATGATGATGTTCACCATTGTAACCACCTCAACTCACGTGATGATCGTACTTGAGTTGGTGAATTTGGATCATGTATCACTCGAATGACCGGAGGGATGTCAATTTGAGTGGGAGTTCTTAAGTAATATGATTAATTGAACTAATTATCATGAACATAGTCAGTAGTGTCTTTGCAAATTATGTTGTAGATTACTTGCTCGCATTGTAGCTCCCTTGAATTTTTATATGTTCCTAGATAAATAGAGTTGAAAGATGATGGTAACAATATTGCGGACTGGCTCCGAGATCTGAGGATTGTGCTCGTTGCTGCACAGAAGGCTTATGTCCTTAATGAACCGCTCGGTGCGCCAACCTCTCTAGCATCGTCTGTAGATGTTCTGATGACTACTTGATAGTTTATTGCGTCATGCATTACGGCTTAGAATTGAGGCTCCGAAACGTTTTGAACGTCATGGAACATATGAGATGTTCTAAGAGCTGAAATTAGGATCTCAGGCTCGTGCCCGTGTTGCGAGATATGAGATCTCCAACAAGATTCTTTGCCTGTAATATGAAAGAGAATAGCTCAATCGTTGAGCATGTGCTCAGATTGTCTAGGTGCTACAATCGCTTGAATCGAGTGGGAGTTGATCTTCCAGATAAGATAGTGATTGATATAGTTCTCCAAGTCACTGTCACTAAGCTACTAGAACTTGGTGATGAACTATAAAATGCGAGGGATAGAAATAATGATCCCTGAGCTATTCGCGATGTTTGACACCGCGAAGGTAGAAATCAAGAAGGAGCGTCAAGTGTTGATGGTTAGTCAAACCTCTAGTTTCGAGAAGGGCAAGAGCAAGGAGGGAAACTTCATGGATAGCAAGTCAGTTGCTGCTCCAGTGAAGCAACCCAAAGTTGAACTCAAACCCGAGACTAAGTGCTTCGATTATGAGGAGAGCGTTCCCTGAAGCGGAACAACCCTAGATACTTGGTAGATAAGAAGGCTGACAACATCAAGAAAAATATATTTGATATACGTGTTATCGATCTGTACCTTGCTAGTACTCCTAGTAGCACCTGGGTATTGGATACCGGTTCGGTTGCTAAATGTTAGTAACTCGAAATAAAAGCTACGGAATAAGCAGAGAACTAGCTAAGGGTGAGGTGACGATGTGTGTTGGAAGTGTTTCCAAGGTTGATGTGATCGACATCGCACGCTCTCTCTACCTTCGAGATTAGTAACAAACCTAAATATGTGTTATTTGGTGGTTTGCGTTGAGCATGAACGTGATTAGATCGTGTTTATTGCAACACGATTATTCATTTAAGTTAGAGAATAATGGTTATTCTGTTTACATGAATAATACCTTCAATGGTCATGCACCCAGTGAGAATGGTTTGTTGAATCTTGATTGTAGTAATACACATGTTCATAGCGTTGATGCCAAAAGATGCAAAGTTAATAATGATAGTACCACATACTTGTGGCACTGCCGCTAAATGTCATATTGGTATACAACGCATGAAGAAACTCCATGACGATGGATCTTTGGACTCTCCCGATTTCGAATCGGTTGAGACATGCGAACCATGCCTCTTTGTCAAAGATGACTAAGGACTCTGTTTTCTGGTTTGACGGAGCGGGCAAGTGATTTATTGGAAATGATACACGTTGATGTATGCATTCCAATGAGTCTTGTAGCGTGCGATAGATATCGTTATTTTCTTACCTTCACTGATGATTTGGGTAGATATAGTGTATGTTTACTTAATGAAACACAAGTCTAAATCTTTTGAAAAGTTCAAGCAAATTCAGAGGGAAGTTTAATATCATCGTGACAAGAAGATCAAAATATCTGCGATATGATCGTGGAGGTGAATATCTGAGTTGCGATTTTGGCATACAACTTTAGACAATGTGAAAGTTGTTTCACAACACACGCCACCTGGAACACCATAGTGTGATGGTATGTCTGAACGTCATAGTCGTGCTCTATTGGATATGGTGCATGTTATGATGTCTGTTATCGTTTTGCTACTATAATTTTGGGGTTGTGCATTAGAGACAAGTACATTCACTTTAAATAGGGCACCATCCAAATCCGTTGAGATCAGACCGTGTGAATTATGGTTTGATAGAAACCTAAGCTGTCATTTCTTGATGTTTGGGGCTGCGACGCTTGTGTGGAAAATATTTTCACCTGATGAGCTCGAACCCAAAGCGGACAAATGCATCTTCGTAGAATACCCTAAGAACAGTTGGGTGAACCTTGTATCTCAGATCCAAGCATAAAGTGTTTGTTGCTAAAACGGGTCCTTTCCCTAGAAAAGTTTCTCTCGAAAGAATTGAGTGGGAGGAAGATAGAACTTGATGAGGTTATTGAACCTTTGTTTCAACCAGAGAGTAGCGCAGCACAGAAAGATGTTTCTGTGGAACATACGTCAGTTGAAGATGAAGTAAATGATGATGATCACGAAGCTTCAGATCAAGTTACTATCGAACCTCGTAGGTCGACAAGGATGTGTACTGCTCCTGAGCAGTACGACAACCCTGTCTTGGAGGTCATGTTGTTGGACAACAATGAACCTACGAGCTGTGAAGAAGCGATGATGGGCCCGGACTCCGACAAATGGTTAGAGGCGATGAAATCCGAGAAATGATCCATATATGAAAACCAAGTATAGACTTTGGTAGACTTGCTCGTTGGACGGCAAGTCGTTGAGTACAAATGAATCTTTAAAATTTAGGCAGACGCTGATGGTGAATGTCACCATTTATAAAGCTCGACTTGTCGCAAAGAAGTTTCCGGCAAGTTCAAGGAGTTGACTGCGATGAGACTTTCTCTCGTAGCGATGTTAAAGTCTCTTAGAATTATTTTAGTAGTTGCTGCATTTTTCAATTATGAAATCTGGAAGATGGATGCCAAAACATCGTTTCCTTTCTTGAGGAAAGGTTGTATGTGATACAACCAGAAGGTTTTGTCAGTCCTAAGGATGCTAAAAGGTGTGCAAGCTTCAGTGATCCTTCTATGAATTGAAGCAAGCATCTCGGAGTTGGAATATACACTTTGATGAGGTGATTAAAGTTTTTGAGTCTATACAAAGTTTACGAGAAACTTGTATTTACAATAAAGTAAGTGGGAGCACTATAGAGTTTCTGATAAGCATATGTGGTTGACATATTGTTGATCGGAAATGATATAGAATTTCTGGAAAGCATAAAGGGTTGTTTGAAAAGAGTTTTTCAAAGGAAGACCTGGATAAAGCTACCTAATTGTCGAGCATCAAGATCTATAGAGATAGATCAAGATACTTGATGAGACTTTCAATGAGTACATACCTTGACAAGATTTTGAAAGAGTTCAAAATGGATCAGTCAGAGAAAGAGTTCTCGCCTGATTTGTAAGGTATAAAGTTGAGTAAGACTCAATGCCCAGTGACTGCAGAAGATAGAGAAAAGATGTGTGTCATCCCCTATGCTTCAGCCATAGGCTCTATCATGTATGCAATGCTGTGCACAAGACCCGATGTCAGCCTTTCCATAAGTATGGTCGGAAAGTTTCAAAGTGATCCTGGAATGGAGCACTGGACAACGGTCAAGATTATCCTTAGTAACTAAAAGACTAAGGAGATGTTTCTCGATTATGGAGGTGCTAAAGAGTTCGTCGTAAAGAGTCACGTCGATGCAAGCTTTAACACCAATCCAGATGACTCGTAGTAGCAAGTTGGATACGTATAGTGGAGCAGCCATTTGGAATAGTACCAAGTGGAGTGAGGTAGCAGTGTTTACGGTTTGACATAGAAATTTGCGAAGTACACACGGATCTGAATGTTGCAGACCCGTTGAGTATAAGACCTCTCTCACATGCAAAGCATGATCGAGCGCCAGAACTCATTGGGTGTTAGATTCATAACAATGCAAATCACATGGTGATGTGAACTAGATTATTGACTCTAGTGCAAGTGGGAGACTGTTCGAAATATGCCCTAGAGGCAATAATAAATTAGTTATTATCATATTTCCTTGTTCATGATAATCATTTATCATCCATGCTATAATTATATAGATCGGAGACTTAGATGCATGTGTGGATACATAGACAAAAGCATGTCCCTAGTATGCCTCTAATAGACTAGCTCGTTGATCAAAGATGGTTAAGGTTTCCTAGCCATTTACATGAGATGTCATTTGATAATGGGATCACATCATTAGGAGAATGATGGGATGGACAAGACCCAAACTACACCCATAGCATATGATCGTGTCAGTTTAATGCTACTGTTTTCTGCATGTCAAGTATCTGTTCCTATGACCATGAGATCATGCACCTCACTGACACCGGAGGAGTGCCTTGTGTGTATCAAACGTCGCAACGTAACTGAGTGACTATAAAGGTACTCTACAGGTATCTCCGAGGGTGTCTGTTGGGTTGGCATGGATCAAGACTGGGATTTGTTACTCCGCGTGACGGAGAGGTATCTTAGGGCCCACTCGGTAATACAACATCACAACAAGCCTTGCAAGCAATGTGACTAAGTGTTAGTCACGGGATCTTGTATTACGGAACGAGTAAAGAGACTTGTCGGTAATGAGGTTGAACTAGGTATGGAGATACCGACGATCGAATCTCAGGCAAGTAAACATACCGAAGAACAAAGGGAACATCATACGGGATTAACTGAATCCTTGACATAGAGGTTCGACCGATAAAGATCTTCGTAGAATATGTAGGAACCAATATGGGCATCCAGGTCCCGCTATGGGTTATTGACCATAGAGGTGTCTCGGTCATGTCTACATAGTTCTCGAACCCGCAGGGTCTGCACACTTAAGGTTCGGTGACGTTTTGGTAGTATAGAGTTAGGTATGGTGGTGAGCTAGGGTTGTTCAGAGTCCCGGATGAGATCCTGGACATCACGAGGAGCTCCGTAATGGTCTGGAGGTAAAGCTTGATATATAGGAAGTCCCATTTTGGTCGCCGGAAAAGTATCGGGCTAATCGGTAATGTACCGGGAGTGCCGGTAGTGTACCGGGAGACCACGGGGAGGGGTATTTCGACACAAGAGGCTTCATGGGCTGTGGGAGAGTAAATACCAGCCTTTTGTGGGCTTCTGGAAGTCCCACACAAGGCCCATGCGGCTGGGAGAAAATGCCCAAAGGGAAAAAGGTGGAAAAAGACCCAAAAAAAGGAGGAATCCTAGTCCTACTAGGATTGGAGGAGGAGTCCTCCTCTCCTCCCCACTTTGGCCGACCCAAGGGCTGGATTTTTGGCAGCCAAACCTCCTCCTCCTCTACTCCTATATATACTAGAGGACTTTAGGGTTTTGGCACAGAATTTTCAGCCACGTGCTACCCATTCCTCTAGTGCATAGTTTCGCCTCTAGATCGGTTTTCTGCAGTGCTTAGGCGAAGCCCTACCGGAATAGCTCCACCACTATCGCCTCAGCGCCGTCACGCTACCGGAGAACTCTTCTACCTCTCCGCTCCCTCTTGCTGGATCAACAAGGTGGAGATCGTCATCAAGCTGTATGTGTGTTGAACGCGGAGGTGTCGTCCGTTCGGCGCCAGATCGGAAGGACCGTGACGAGATCGTGGGACGGATCGTGATGAGATCGCAGGACGGATCGTGATGAGTTCGTGGGACGGATCGTGATTGGATCGCTGGACGGATCGTGATGAGATCGCGGGACGTTCGGCGATTTGGATCGTGAATACATTCGACTACACCAACCGTGTTTCTTAACGCTTCCCGCTTAGCAATCTACAATGGTATGTAGATCCACTCTCCCTTTCGTAGATGCTCATCACCATGATAGATCTTGCATGTGCGTAGGAAATTTGTTTCCCATGCAACGTTCCCTAACAATAAGGCAGTGTTGAGAGTATAAAGGAAAAGCTAATAAAATCAAACAGAGATACATACCTCTGCGGGGCGTTCCTTCGGAGCCGGGGAGTTAGGCAACCCAGACACGAGATTAGTAGAGACGGCGCTCCGCGTCTGATGGCGGTTGACTTGCTGTTGCTTTTTCAAAAGAAATTGGGGATCCAAATGAGCAAGAGGATGAGAAAGGGAAACTTTTCGAACAACCCGCCGTATCTTTTGGGGTACAAACATTCTGACTCAGATGAAATATAAGTTACCTCACGAACGTTGACGCGGCTTGTCTCTACCTCGTCATGTGAATAAGTTGTTATCAGTAAGGTGAATAATGAGGTTACTAAAATAATCAAACCATACCTCTGAGCCGGATGATTCTGGCAGGTCAAACCATTCCTCCTGCGTGGTGGTCTTCTTTGTCTTCTTGGCCGGGGCCTTCTTCTTGCTTTTCTTCAGAGGAGGAACATACTTCTTCTTCCAGAAACCAGAATCAGCCTGAAAAGGTAAGCCGTTAATAGCAATGGATTGAAAGTCATAATTACACAAAAAGAAGAGATGATGAAGAGTTGCCTTACGTCTGGGGCCGGATTAACGGCGCTGAAAGGCGCCAACCCAATAGCACTACAAGCTCCTGATGTCTCATGAACAAGACTTTGTATGACAGTGGTAATATCGTCTTCGGTTAAAGTTGTCCAGCTGAAGTATAGGGAACCATCAAACGTGCCAGGGTATTCGCACATGAGGCGGCTTCTCAGGCTCAAAGGCATAATTCTCCAGGAGATCCAGCAGCGGATCAAGTCCAAACCCATCAATCCATTGGCCATGAGGGCTTTAATCTTGGCGTGAGCCGGCTCGTGCCTTGCACGTTCAGCAGTTGATAGCCGGCCAGGAAGCTCCGAAGTTGTCTTGAGCCGGGAGGGGCGATAACCCGGTAGCGGATGCTCATCCTCCGGGGAGGTATCCTTACAGTAGAACCAAGTCTTATTCCAATCCTTTGGATGACTCGGCAATTGTACAGCCGGAAAGGTAATGTCCCGGCGCCTCTGAATGGACATTCCACCAAGTTCTAAGCTGAGGTCGGCCTTTACTTCAGTTTACTGGTTCGCATAAAAGAACTCTCAAAAGAGACCTACAGATGGCTGAGTCTGCAGATAGACCTTGTTGAGCACTTGGAAGTTGTAGATGTTTGAGACAGAATTGGGGGCAAGGTCTTGAGGATGCACGTTATAGAAAAGAAGGATGTCCCAGAAGAATTTTGAGCCGGGGGGTACGAATCCACGTTCAATATGATCCGAAAAAACAACTACCTTGCCCTCCTAAGGAATGGGCCTCAGTTCATTACCCGGAACCCGCCAATGGATGACCTCTTTGGCAGGAAGGGTGCCCACATGTACAAAATCCATCAGAAACTCTTTGGTAATGCATGAACCGACCTAGTTGCAAGAGCTAGATGCGCGAGACATGGCGGCAGTTTTTAACTATACAAAGTAACCATATACGGCGAGTCAACAAAAAGGTGAATAAAAATGGACGGCTTAAAGGCTTAAGACCTTAAAAGATGAGATACTAAGATCCGGCTGATAAGAGCCGGAACAGCATGGCGGGTTAACATCACGAAAGGACAGAGTGAAATTTGGCTAAGTGCTGAAAACAGGTTTCGCAAAGTATTTCTACGGTTGGGGATCTATAAAACAAAAATAAATATCTTTATTTCCAGACCTAGCGATGAACTGGTGAAAGTAAAGAAAATCTGAAAACAACGGGCGGAGCCATGGTGAATCTAAATAGCATCAGTATCGGTCTCCTATCTAGCAGCACCATGGGGGCACGATATGGTCGAGGGCTCATGGATTAAGCATGACTGGCATTGATGGAGCCCGAGTTCTAAAGCTGCGACGATAGAGCTCCATGAAAACCCTACCGGAACGTATCGCAGATCTAAGGAGAGAAGGACTCATCGGCGACGGTGCGATGAAAGCAGAAGGAACTCTAGATCGTGTCAGGTTGATGCAGCAGCCCTGTCGATGGTGAGGAGGAAAAGGCGCCGGAGCTGGAAGAGCTGGAAACGGAAGCGTCAGAGGAAGGGGATGACGGAGCGAGCGGGAGAAAGCGAATGCTGCCTCGGGCGGTCCTATTTAATAGGGAAAGCGCCGAAAGGGCAAGAAAATCTAGGCGTCGGACATCATTTGACCAAGGCGGACGCATCTATTTTCAGGATGTTCATTTAATAAAAAAGATTTGTTGCATGCGTCAGAGGGTCTTTTTTGCAGATCTGACATGACGTCATGGCGGGTCACTTCCGGGCGGCTCGCCGAGGAGTAAAAAGAAAGGCTGAAGTGAGCAAGCTCAAATCAACCTGGGGCCTAATGTTGGGGATATAACCCCACGGTGAGACCCGCCCTGAGGGCTCCGGGTCATACCTGGCGGCTCGCACACCGGCCCAAGAGTGAGCCGTGGGGACTTAAGGTCCCAAGAAGTTTAGCGGCTGACAGGATGGGCCGACAGGTGGCCCAGATGAAGAAGACCCGGGCGTATAACCCGCCCGGAGACAACTTAGTCAGGAAAGGCAAGAGAAGATAGAGGTAGACTCGGACATGTAATGAGATTCCGTTACAACTTGTATGATCCATGGTCTTGACCTCCTATATAAAGGAAAGACCCGGGGCGACTTAGGGATTAGGTTATCGAGAACTAGGTCAAGCAATAGCTCCCTTGTAATCGATACATCAAGCAATACAAGCACCAGCAGGACGTAGGCTATTACCTCAACTCGAGGGGCCGAACCCGGGTAAACTCGTGTCCTTCGTCCCAACCAACCCCTTTGAGTCCATCACGTTAGCAATGGCCTCGAACTCAAGTCCTTTCACCCGAACATCTGCTGTGATAAAACCAGGACAATAGCCATTGGGGATGGACTGATACGTTGTGCTAGAACTCTCTCGGAGATCAAGAAGCGCCAGACGAGCTCCGATCCTGAGATAAGGCCTCGTCCATGGCTAATGGAGCTCACCATCGAGGCTAGGGCCCAGGAGCTTCTGGCGGAGGAAAACAGGTAGGCAACATAGAGGGAGAGGGACATGGAGGAGAGGACGGCTAGGTTGTTGTAGGAGGAGAGGAACCCGAACAACGCTTCTCACCGGGCCCTATAGGAGCTCCTCGTGGTAAGTTTCTCCTGCATATTAGCCAAATCATGCACGTAATGTTTGTTTCATCACTAACTAATATGACTGACTCGTGAAAACAAAATGTGCAGACCGTGTGCCAAAACAATGGTCAGACCCCTCCGTCGATGCCCCACATTGGTATAGCACCCATGATGAGTTTCATTTGAATGGTCATTAGTTACTAGTATCACATTTGAGTTGCATCATGCTAACGAGACATTGCAAATGATCTTTGGTGCAGCGTGCCTCCCGACAAGCATCGAACGATCCTTCTGCGTCTACCGCAACCCCGACCGGTCCTTCTCCGTCTCACACTGGCGCAAACCTGACCGGTCCTTCACTTCCGTGATGATGGTAAGTTTTCCCAAGTGTTTTGCTTAAAAAATGCATACTTAGCTTAAGAAATGACCTATTTAGCTCCAAAATGACCTATACTTAGCTTCTTTAGTTCATTTATGACGTACTAAGCATACTTAGGTAAAAAATGGCATGATAACCTTGGTTTAGCTCCAAAATAACATAGACTTAGCTTATTTTCCTCCAAAATGACAAAATAACCTTACCTACCTCCAAAATGACCGATTATAACTAGGATAGCTCTGAAATGACCTACACTTGCCATTTTGTCCTCCAAAATGAATAAATATGATTAGTTAGCTCAAAAATGGCATAACTACCTAGGTTAGCTCAAAAATGACCTATACTTAGCTTCTTCAGTTCATTTATGACATACTTAGCATACTTAGGTAATAGATGGCATGACAACCTTGGTTTAGCTCCAAACTGATATAGGCATAGCTTATTTTCCTCGAAAATGACATAATAACCTTACGAAGCTCCAAAATGACCTATTTACCTAGCTTACCTCTAAAATGACCTACACTTAGCATTTTTACCTAGCTTAGCTAAAATATGGCATTTTTACCTACCTTAGTTAGAACAAGAAGAAGATAAAGAAGAGGAGAGGAGAAAAAGAAAGAGAAGAAAAATTCTTCTTCTTCTTCTTCCAGCTAGTCTTCTTCTTCTAGTCTTCTTATTCTTCTTCTTCTTCTTCTAGCTAGTCTTCTTCTAGTATTCTTCTTCTTCTTCTTCTAACTTTCTTCTTTCCCAATTTGCAGATTTGCTTTCGATGAGGAAGCTTGCGTTGATGGAGTCTACTCTTATTCTTGTGCTTCCTTTTTGTTTTGATTTTGTACGATGAACTTTGTTTTTGGATATGTTGTTGGAAACTTGTTGGATATGTTGTTGGAAACTTGTTGTTGGATATGTTGTTGGAAACTTGTTGTTGGATATGTGTTGGTATGCTTGTTGATAGTATTTTCAAATGTGTATATATATCAATGAAATTCTGTGAAATTGAATGAATTTAAGAAAAAACGGGGGCTATACAGGCTCTTTGTCGTCCGCCAGTAGACAGCAAAGCTGCCACGTGGCAGCTACCTGTGCAACCTAGGGTGGCACTAGGCTGGCCTATGTGGTTGCTTTGCCGTCCGCTGGCAGACGGCAAAGAACTTTGCATCTTTACCATCGGCCAGCAGACGATAAAGCACGCTAGTGCTTTGTCCTCTGCTGGCTGACGGCAAAGATGCAAAGTTCTTTGCCGTCTGCCAGCGGACGGCAAAGGACTTTGTTAACCCCTTAACGGACATAAGTTGCCACGTGTGTCGTCCATGCCTTTTGCTGTCTGCTGGCATATGGCAAAGATGCAAAAGTCTTTGCCCTCAGCCAGCAGACGGCAAAGTGGCCTTTACCAGAGCTTGTTCAGCCGGATGTGGTGTCGTCTCCTAGCTGACAGCAAAGACCTTTGTCGTCCGGCATGCATGTCTTTGCCATCAGCCATGGCAGACGGCAAAGTTGGTGATTCCTGTAGTAAATATACCACATTCGAATCATAAACTGGACGAGGGACGATGAGGACGGACATCAAAACCATAGAGTCATAGTCCATGTGCTATGCTTGCTGTTCTACTCCCCAAAAGGATAAATTCCATCTGCACTTAAACCAAAACATAAGTTCCTTGGGTCTTCTGCAAAGCCCGACCACTTTATCTCATTTTTTCTCCAATGTGACCCATCAGCGAGTACTCTCAACTTCCCGTCTTTATTACGGTCTTCTTTGTGCCATCGCAACAACTTGGCATCCTCTTTTTTTGGAACAAACATTTCAACTGTGGTATTATCGGAGCATACCACTTCACCTTGGCAGGAATCCTCTTCTTGGGGTGCGCGCCCTCAACATCATCACCAGGGTTATCGTGACTGATCTTATATCGCAATGCATCGCATACCGGGCATGCATTCAAATTCTCGTACTCCTCACTGCGGTAGGGGATGCAGTAATTAGGGCATGCATGTATCTTCTGCACCTCTCATCCTAAAGGGCAGAAAACCTTCTTTGCTTCGTATGTACTATAGGGCAATTCGTTGTCCTTTGGAAGCTCCTTCTTCATTATTTCTAGCAACTTTTGAAATCCCTTCTCACATATGCCATTCTCTGCCTTCCATTGCAGCAATTCCAGTGTGGTATCGAGCTTTGTTTTGTCATCTTCGCAATTTGGGTATAACGCTTTTTTGTGCTCCTCTAACATGCACCGCAACTTCAACTTCTCCTTTTCACTTTTGCAGTTTCTCTTTGCATCAGCAATGGCCCGACCGAGATCATTAGCGGGCCCATCGGATGCCTCAGCTTCTTCTTCTTCATTCTCTTCCCCCATTGTAGTATCATCATATTTATGGAACCCAGGATAGTTGTCATCATCCTCTTATTTTTCATTCTGTTCCATTAGAACTCCTCTTTCTCCGTGCTTGGTCCATCAGTTATAGTCGGACATGAAACCGGACGTAAATAGGTGGATGTGAATGTGTTTTGATCTAGAGTAAGTCTTATCATTCTTACGCACACCACATGGAGAACACATAAAACCATCCCCCTTGTTTGCCTCAGCCGCACGCAAAAAACTATGCACGCCATTATTAAACTGTGGAGATCGTCGGTCTTTGTACATCCATTGCCGGTTCATCTTCATTACACAACACCGAAAAGACTAAATTAATACAAGGTCATACATAAAGTTCATACACACTTATTCTCATAAAACAACATATAACTATCTAGATAAAACATTTAAATGCAATAACAAATGCGATCAAAATCGTAATTAAGGTAACAATTGATCCAACAACATAATGATACCAAGCTTCTTTATTAATGGTATATTTTCTAATCTTTCTAATCTTCAGGCGCATTGCATCCATCTCGATCTTGTGATCATTGACGACATAGGCAACGTACAACTCCAATTTCATCTTCTCTTCTAAAACTCTTTTCAATTTTCCTTTCAAATCCTTGTTTTCTTTTTGAACTAAATTTAACTTCTCGACAATAAGGTCGGTTGGAATTTTCGGTTCAACTACCTCCTAGATAAAAATATCTATGTCAACTTGATGGGCATAATTTTCATTAACACAAAATGCAACAAATAGTTATAAAAGAGAATATACCACATCCGAATCGTAAACCGGTCGAGGGCTGACGAGAGACAGATATCGAAACCATGGAACTATATATAACAAATAATCATACAAGTAAGAAAATTATGCAAGTAACTATCTAAATCATACAAATATGATTTTTTATATAAAAAGGATAAGAACAAGAAGAGGCTCACCAAGATCGTGCCGACAACAAGATGATACGGGTGATCGACGATGGGTAGGACGGGGACGGGAAGGCACTAAGTAAACCACGCCTACACATATGCAAACTAATAAGTTAATTTGAGCTCAAATTGCATATAAATAAAACAAACTCCCACGTAATTACACCCAAACTAAAACCCACAAATCACTATACTTATAAAGCATTGCACGAGCTGATCTAGCAATGAGAGATGAAAGGACAAAGTTGGTAACCTTTGTGAACACTTGGATGGATTGGGGTGCCTCAATTCTTGACAAATCTTGGCAAAAATGGAGGGATGAGCTCGAGAAGAGGAATAGAAAACAAAGAATATAGAGGATGAGCTTGGGCTGGAAGAAGCATCTATATATAGGGATACAATTAGTCCCAGTTGGTTATACCAACCGGGACTAGAGGTCCATCTCTAGTCCCGGTTGGTGTTACAAACCGGGACTAAAGGGGCTCACAGCGGCCACAGCCCGCAACCTTGCCACTAGCCCTTTAGTCTCGATTGGCAACACCAACCAGGACTATAGGGTCCTCATGAACCGGGGTTAATGCCTAGCCTCGTGAACCGAGACTAGTGATAGCATTAGTCCCGGTCCAGAAGCCAATCGAGACTAATGCTTCGGTCCAAAGGCATGTTTTCTACTAGCGAGGATCTCTCCCTAGCCTCAAGCTGAGCTATCCCATAGTCGCTGAATCTGGGATCGTAGATGGGGAGGTGAACGCTGGTCGGAACCACCGAGTCCCAAAGAGTTGGCGGGGATACACCTGCCGACGGAGGGTGGCACCACTTCCGAGTCCACGAGCATTGGTTCTAGCAAAAGGGGGGGCTTTGAAGCATACAGGGTAGGGTGGGTGACGGGGTGAACCACACGGGGGGCTTGACTTGATGGTGTCTAGCAATGTCGGCCAGCAAGGACTGCAGGGATGTAGATCTGAGCTGCTTTGGCCTTAACTGTCAGGTCGTCGGCGAGCCAGGTGAGCTGTAAGGGGCACAACTACCCACTCGCCAAGGTCGGAGCTTCCCGGTGGAGGACGCGAGCAGCGAATGACACTAGAGACACACGGGCTTGAGGTCGCCAGAGCCGGAACAATGCTAGCAAGAACCGCCATGAGGGCCCCGAGTTAGCCACTACCATGGACGCATCGCCACCTCCACGCAAGAGCTGTCACCGTGGCTCGGGGTGGGGGAGGGAGGGCCCTCGAATACGAGGGGGCGCCTGCACGGGAGCCAGCCAACGAACGCCCCGCAACCGGCCGCAGACCACAAATCCCACCATGGCCGGCAAATACTAGCAGAAGTGGAGCGAGGCCGCCAGAGGTGAAGAAGCTACAGGAGGGTGCCTGTGGCAACGACCAGGAATACCGGAATCGCGGCCGACCGGCTGGTTCGAGCATCAGCTAGTTGGGGCGGCCCAAGAATCGCCACGAGAGAGTCCTCGGGTCATGGGCGGAGGTGGTGGAGGCGCATGAGGAGGGGGGAGTACGCGGCGACAGGGGAAGACGGGGGGAGGAGGTCCGTGGCTGGTCAGAGATGCTGAGGTTAGGCCGTTGGTGTGGCTGGCACTGCAGTCGCTGGACTAGCAGGGCACCGCCGCAGCGAGAAGGTGTGGCATGGGGTCGGGGGTGAGTGCGTGAGGGGCCAGATCCGCCCCGCCACCACCTTCCTGGGGCCCGGCACGCCTTTCCCGGCCGGCCCTTTGATAGGAGGGGGAGGCCTTAACCGTTTTTCTCCATCTCCACAGTATATTTTTGGGTTAATTATCCTTTTGCCCTCACTAGTGCCTCTGTGATCATTTTTTCCCTCAGTTGTGAATCGTGCTCAGTTTTGCCCCTAGTCTGTCCACACAGACTTGTTCCATGAACACTATCGTCTCCATCAGGTCAATGTTTTGATCGGCCCTTATAGGTGGGACCAGGCGGTAGAGACATGCTACACGATCAGACCATTGCTCTCGTGGCTTGTGGGACCCAGCAAAGAGCCGTTGAGCAGAGAGCCATTGCGGGTGTGCGATATAGCGGCAGCGCGCATCCCCGGACCTCGCAGCCGTGAGCAACAAATCAGCTAGGCTGGGGGGCTGGGCGCGGGTGACAGAGAGAGTGGCGGTCACCATTCTTGGTAGCTAGGAGGTGGGCGTGGGCGATAGAGAGAGCGGCGGTGACCATTGGCGACAGAAAGAGCGGGCGACAGAGAGAGCGGCGGTGACCACTGGCTATAGAGAGCGAGGCGGTGGGAAGATTACTGTGTAGGGGATGATGGCGTTGAGATCCCCTTCGGATCCAACCTCGATGTCTTCTTCAAGCTCCGGCGCCACCTCGTGGATCCAAAGCCCGGCGTGCATGTAGATGTCGATCTTCGTCTGTCCATGGCGTTGGGCATGCGTTAATTGGAGGGTTTCTCGCACACTGAAGAACCACAATCGCACGTTCTACATGTGCAGCAAGAATGGGGTAAGAATCGGGGCAATTATACCATTTTTGTGGTCGGGATCCTTGAGCAATATGGTTCATCTATTTGGCGTTCATGCAGGTGAAATGTTTCTTCCTTTGGGTCGATGCTCTGGCCAAGACTCTGTTGAATGAACTACAAGAAGAGCACGAAGAATGGTTGCCCATCCTACCACGAACGACAGTGGCCGCAGCACGACCTCCGGAAGAAGAGACGGAGGGTGGAGCACGCAATGATAGAGAGCTAGCTATTGAGCTTAGGAGGTTGAACAAGAAGGTTAGGAAGCTCGGAGATCAAGCACAAATACCCATTTGCAGTTACTTTTGGTCATTTGTAGGTATGGTAATCGCACTGGGTGTAATGTTGAAATTATATTTAAAGGCATGAATTATGAAGGAATTTGTAAGCTTGAAATTGTATGATAAATTCACCTTCTTTAAATGTTGGTCAAAGTTGTTTAAATGTTGTAAAAAGGGAGAAGAAATGACGAACATTTAAATGTGTTCAAAAAAGGGAGAAGAAATGAGAAATTCAGAAACTTTGATCAATGAAATGCAGCTCTCTACTCTGCCTTTCTATAAAAAAAGGTTTCTCTCTGGGCCAAATTCAGAGCCGAGAGCCAAGTGCCTGCTAGACTAATGGGCCAACTGCATCCAATTAGGCCCATTCGGGGTGGGCAAATGAGATCTCTTGCGTGTTTTTCTATTTTCTGTTCTGATTTAGTTTAGGCACTAAATCATTTTATTTAATTCTGAAACTTTTTGTGTAAGCTAATTAAATTATTCCAGAGCCAAAAAAATTAAGTTCATAATTTTTTGGAGCTGTTAAATATTTAATACCAATTTAATTACTCCAATTCAAATACATCGTGATTTAAATCAAATACAAAATGTCATGGAAAATGTGCCTCAGATCTGGTTGAGGTTTACACCTGGTGCCAAAATTAATGAACATTATTGAAGGGCATTACATTGAGAGAGAAAATAATTTGTCTAAAAAAATGAAAGGTGGAAAATGAACAAAAAATTGGTGCAGCTAGGACTCGAACCCAGGACTGTGTGGGTTTGTGGTGTTTAGGGCTGCGCTGGTAACCGCTAGGGTAGATGGAAAGACTTTGACATGGATAGGGAAGGAAACTATACATAGTGAGACCGTGACTTGGTTTAGGGTTTAAATACACATGTTTGTACTGAATGTTTGCACACTCATGAGAGTGGTTTTTCCTTGTTTTGTACTTAAGTTTTGGAGGGTGGGAACAGCATGTTTGCACCGCCACATGATTCTGGTTAGAGTAGCATTTGATTTAAGGTTTAAAGGGAACAAACGTACCCATAAATACGCATGTTAGTTCATGACTTGGTTTAGGGAAGAAATGATATCTTTGGGCATGGACATTTTTGAACACACATAATAACTTAGATAGATAAGATGCAACCCACCATACCCTTACATAGATGGGTACCCTACATATATATAGATATAAGTCCATGAACACGACGCAACACGCACAACATAGAAAAGCAACACTCCGAGCTCCTACCCCTTTTTGAATATCTTCTTCAACTTGTAGTTGGTCGCGCCCCTTCACCACCTTCGCCGCGTCCCTTCACCACCGTCTTCAACTTCAGTGCTCCTCCTCCTCATCCCCATTGTAGGGAAGAGAGTGCATCTGGTTTTCGGTGGGTAAGATGCACTCATAGTTGGTGAAGATGTTGTACACCGTGAAGAAGATGGACACGCAGCCGCACCAATACACTTTGTCGAGGAGCTCGCATGCGTCAAACAGGTTGCCGAATCTGACGGTGAGCAGTAGGAGGGTGCCGACACGGTCACGAACCTCGTTGAGGGTGAACATCCTAGGCGAACCCTGTGGGAGATGGGCATAGCCAGTTCTAAGGAAGGAGCGGGCGAGCTCGACGGACCCCCTCTGCCTGGAAGTGGCCCACACACGGAGCTCGCTCTCCACGAGCATGTCTGGTAGGTAGCGCAGCTCCGGCATGATAGGCGGACGAAGGAAGGTCGACCATTGTACTGCATCTTCACTTGGTGCTTGGGCTCGGAGAGGATGGAGGGCTTGGGTGTTTCAAGTTGGAGAGAATGGATTTGGCCTAGGTGGTGCGTGGGAGACAAAGAGAGCACCCTATAAATAGGCGTGTGAGTGGGCGAGAGGAAGAGAGAAGGGTTGTGAACGGTGCGTGTGTGAATCCGGGCGCGTGCGTGTGTATCAGTTAAGTTTTGGCACCGAAACGATGGGGCGCGGGCATGTGTATACGGGGCGTGGGCGTGTGCATCTAAATCATTGCATATCTGAATCACTACCTAATCTGACTCAATGCGTGCATGGCCACGTCACTCGGCTCCCGCACATGCAAGCCCACATCTGCCTCCCGCGCATGCATGCCTAAGTCACCGCGCTTCCCATGCATGTAGGCCTAGACAGCGAGAAAGGCTGAGACAGGCATTAACAACGCTCACAGGCCCAGACAGCGAGACGACCCAACGGTCCACCTAGCGCGCCCACTATGCGTGTTAAGAAAAAAATCGCTCAACCAATCAGATTGCATCTTGCAGATTGCCTCCTCCTCCCCGCAGATTCCTTCTAGAAGGGGTAGATCGACGACCCTTGTTCGGCGCTAGGGTTAGATGGACGGTCCTTGTTCGGCACTATGGTTAACGGGGTTTGGGAGTGCTTTGGAGCATTCGAAGATAGGTTTGACCAGATTTCAAATGAGCATAATAAATTAAATAAAAATCAGAAAAATCAGAAAAGAGAAAAAAATCGCTCAACCAATCAGATTGCATCTTGCAGATTGCCTCCTCCTCCCTGCAGATTCCTTCTAGAAGGGGTAGATCGACGACCCTTGTTCGGCGCTAGGGTTAGATGGACGGTCCTTGTTCGGCACTATGGTTAACGGGGTTTGGGAGTGCTTTGGAGCATTCGAAGATAGGTTTGACCAGATTTCAAATGAGCATAATGAATTAAATAAAAATCAGAAAAATGAAAAACCTGCATACATAGTCTTCTTATTCATATACTAACGATTTAAGTTCATAAATAAGGTCTACATATATTTAAACGAAAAGTTCATGTGTCTCGGTGATATCTCAAGTATCTCAAACTCTCTTGTATGAAGCGAAGAGAAGTGTTTTGGGGAAATGAAAATTTCAAAAACCTCACCACAACATCATTTTGGAGTGACTAAGAAGGATCCAGGGTTAGTTTTTCATTTTGATGTTTTAGACTTGTTTAAATATTGGTCAAAGTTAGGTTTCACCGGAATTCAAATGGGCATAATAAATTCAAAAAAATCAGAAAAATAAAAAACCAGCACACATAGTCTTCTTATGTTATATACTAGCTATTTAAGTAGATAAACAAGGTCTACCAACATTCAAATGAAAAATTCTGACGCATGGAGTGAAGAGAAGTGGTTTGGGGTTTGGAACATGAAATTTTCAAAAACCTCACCATAATTTGATTTTGGAGTGACTAAGAACGATCCAAGGTTATTTCTTCATTTTGATCTTTTAGACTTGTTTAAATATTGGTCAAAGTTAGGTTTGACCAGAATTCAAATGAGCAAAAAAAATAAAAAAAATAAAAACCAGCACACATTGTTTGTATATATAGAATATATGTGTAGGAAAGTTATTTGGCTGATTTAGACAAGGTCAAAAAAAACCATGGTTAGAAATGAGGCCGTTTACCCTACCTTTGGAGCTCTTTTTAGCACATTTCCCATGAATGTGAGTTTACCCTACCAAAGTTTTGAAAGAACTGCAACATCAAATAGCTTGTCAAATTTTAAGTTCTAACATCGGTCAAACATCATTCAAACATAGTTCTAACATAGGACCAACACCATTCAACAGAAATACAAACATAGTTCTAACATAGGTCCAGCATAGCTCATAATGTTTCATAATTATTCATAAATAGCTTTCGGGGTTCTGTTTGATCCTTGAGCTTCTTGCCATCACTTTGCTCGTCGTGCACCTTGTGCTAATTGTGCTCATTGCTTCTTCTCTTCTCCTCTTGGCTGTCGGTACCTTGCACGTCTTCTTCAAACCTACCGTGGAGCTATACAAAACATAAAGGGTAATGAGATCATGTCAAGTGATAAATGTACAATAGTATTTGCAAGATTTGCATAACTAGCATAACTCACAACGACAGAAGGTTGGTCGCCATTTGGAGACTCACTTGGATCACAATTTGGAACCTCACTTGGATCACCATTTGGGTCCTCACTTGAATCATCATTTGGAGGATATTCTGGATCATTGTCAAAATCATGCGGCTGTTGACCATCATCATTTGGAACCTCATAAAAATCCTCATCTGATGCAACCGGTTGTTGACCATCATTTTCATCATCTGTTGCGGCAACCGCTTCCTGCCCAACATTTTCATCGAAGCCTTCCTCGAAACACTCTCCAAATGTTAAATCTACTGTGTTATCACAATACTTACCGAAATGACCAGACCCACCACATCTTGTGCACTTACGCCTCCTCGCTCCAAGTCCAGCTCCTTCGGTGTGAGGTCTGATTCGACTCTTCGTTGGTATACCTGCTGCTCTCTTCAGAACTGGAGCGCAAAGCTTGAATCCAGGGTCCACTATGTCCCATTGTTGTTTTCTCTCCATAGCAGGAAATGCATATGCATATGTGGCTTTGAAACTTGCAATAGAGTAGCAATCATGCACATACTGTTGTATGTTCCCTGCTGGACCTGAGAGAGAAGTGATGAAAACAAAGAATGAATGCATGGCAACCGAGTTATCTGCCATTGCCTACAACTACAAGTTCTAGATTCTAAATCCACTAGATATCTCCATTCCCTCTTTTGTTTATCAAAATATGATATCTTTCTTGTAGTACCCGAGAAAAGAGTCATGTTCATTCCAAGTCTGTTGTTTTCTGCTTCAATTCATTCATCACGACAGGGATGATAATGTGGCCCATGAATTTTACATCGGCTATTCCTGCATGATAATGAAATTTGCATGTATTCTATACTTATCATGTCAAGCAAATACACCACATAATGACCCTTTAGTTTCTGGGTCGTTGAGTTGAAAGACTCTGCTAGATTATTGTGCACATAGTCAACTTTGCTCAGTTCACTGAATTGGCTTCTGGCCCATAACTTGGAGTGGTGTGTTTCCAAGTATTCCTTCACTTTTGGATTCGTGTATAACTGCCTCAAGTGGTAGTTGTGCTTCTTCACACTGCAAATCAAAGACGCTGGCCAAAAATTGTCGATATACACCTTTCCTTTGTATTTCTTCACAAAATTTGTAGCAAGGCGATGCATGCATTCTCTATGCTATACTCTAGGGAACACATTGTCCGCGGCCACTTCTAAACCATTGCAGGCATCTGTATGAATTACCAACCCATTGGATGTGCAATAACCCTACACAGATTATGCAAAAACCAAGTCCAGCTCTTCTCGGACTCTGTCTCCAGCACACCGTGCGCAACTGGAAATATGAAACTGTGTGCATCAACAACACAAGCTGCAACTAACTGTCCTTTAAACCTCCCCGTGAGAAAAGTAGCATCAATAGCCAAATACGGCCTGCAGCCTACCAAAAATCCCCGACGACAAGCCTCAAAGCAGACAAAAACCCTCCTAAAGCATTCCTTGGTCTTTTTGACTCCCCTGAATGTGTACTCCATGGTGTGGTGGTCAATATCTACAATACTACCTGGGTTAGTTCTCTCCACTTCACCTTGGAATGAATACAACAATTCAAAACTTTCCTGCCAGTTACCATAAATAGAATCCATAGCATGTTGTTTACCATTGAACAACCTCATGTATGGTAACTCTATCTTGAACTTGTCTTTGATGTTCTCCTGTAATTGCTTTGTACCCACTTGTTGGTTTTCCTTCACCCACTTCTTTACTTCTTCCGCCACCCCTCTTGACTTGGCTCTACTGATTGTATCCCTACTAAGGGTTGATTCCTGGCATGTGTGGTCAAAAGGGTTCACTTTGACCTTAACATTCGTACTATTTCGCATTTTAGATGCGAGCATCCTTCATGGACAACCCTCAGTCGGACAGTGCACTCTGTAATGTACTTGATCGCTCTTGTCAACTTTGAAAGTATGTTCTCCCTTGATGCAGTATGTCAAAAGTGTTGGAAATATGCCCTAGAGGCAATAAATAAAGTTATTATTATTATATTTCCTTGTTCATGATAATTTTTTATTATTCATGCTATAATTGTATTGATTGGAAACACATTGCATGTGTGGATATATAGACAACAGTTTGTCCCTAGTGTGCCTCTAGTAAACTAGCTCGTTGATCAAAGCTGGTCATGGTTTCCTAGCCATTGACATGAGATGTCATTTGATAACGGGATCACATCATTAGGAGAATGATGGGATGGACAAGACCCAAACTATAAACGTAGCATATGACCGTGTAAGTTTATTGCTACAGTTTTCTGCATGTCAAGTATATGTTCCTATGACCATGAGATCATGCAACTCACGGACACCGGAGGAGTGCATTTTGTGTATCAAACGTCGCAACGTAACTGAGTGACTATAACGGTGCTCTACAGGTATCTCCGAGGGTGTCTGCTGGGTTGGCATGGATCAACACTGGGACTTGTTACTCCGTGTGACGGAGAGGCATCTTAGCGCCCACTCAGTAATAAAACATCACAATAAGCCTTGCAAGCAATGTGACTAAGTGTTATCCATGGGATCTTGTGTTACGTAACGAGTAAAGAGACTTTCCCGCAACGAGATTGAACTAGGTATGGAGATACTAACGATCGAATCTCGGGCAAGTAACATACCAAAGAACAAAGGGAACATCATACGGGATTAACTAAATCCTTGACATAGAGGTTCGACCGATAAAGATCTTCATAGAATATATAGGAATAAATATGGGCATCTAGGTCGCGCTATTGTTTATTGACCATAGAGGTGTCTCGGTCATGTCTAGATAGTTCTCGAACCCATAGGGTCTGCACACTTAAGGTTCGGTGACGTTTCAGTAGTATAGAGTTATGCATGGTGGTGACCGAAGGTTGTTTGGAGTCCCGGATGAGATCCCGGACATCACGAGGAGCTCCAGAATGGTCCGGAGGTAAAGATTGATATATAGGAAGTCCTGTTGTGGTCACTGGAAAAGTTTTGGGCTCATCGGTAGTGTACCGGGAGTGCTAGGAGGGTACCGGGGGACCATCGGGAGGGGTATTTCGACCCAAGAGACTACATGGTCTGTGGGAGAAGGAATACCAGCCCTTAGTGGGCTGGCCCAAGGCCCACAGGAATCCCAT
Organism: Hordeum marinum; assembly: GCA_022496015.1. NCBI lineage: Eukaryota > Viridiplantae > Streptophyta > Magnoliopsida > Poales > Poaceae > Hordeum > Hordeum marinum. The sequence continues at coordinate 455,109,927 of CM039678.1, forward strand.
GCGGCTGGGGAAGGAAACCTAAGGGTGAAAGGAAGGCAAAAGTGGGAAAGGAGGAGTCCTCGTCCTAATAGGATTGGAGGAGGACTCCTCCTCCCCACCTTCGGCCAAAGAAAAGGGCTAGCCCCTCGAGGTCCAAGCCTCCTCCTCCCCTCCTCCTATATATACTAGAGGTATGAGGGTTTTTTGGACAAAGAAATACAGCCACATGCTACCTCTCCTCTAGATCGCAGTTTCTCCTCTAGATCGGTTTTAAGCGGTGCTTAGGCGAAGCCCTGCTGGAATAACTCCACCACCACCGCCGCAACGCCATCGCGCTACCGCAGAACTCGTCTACCTCTCCGCTCGATCTTGATGGATCAAGAAGGTGGAGATCGTCATCAAGACGTACGTGTGCTGAACGCGGAGGTGTCATCCGTTCGGCGCTAGATCGGGACAGATCGTGATTGGATCGCAAGACGCTCGGCGATTTGGATCGCGAAGACTTTCGACTACATCAATCGCGTTTCTTAACTCTTCCCGCTTAGTGATCTACAAGGGTATGTAGATCCACTCTCCCCTCTCGTAGATGTTCATCTCCTAGATTGATCTTTGTGAAGCGTAGGAATTTTTTTGTTTCCCATGCAACGTTCCCCAAAAGTGGCATCATGAGCTAGGTCTATGTGTAGATGAGATCTCGAGTAGAACACAAAGAGTTTTGTGGGCGTTGATGCTTAGATTTCATCCTCCCTTGGTCATGTTTTTGTTCAGCGGTATTGTGGGATGAAGCGGCCCAGACCAACCTTACTCGTATGCTTACGAGAGACCGGCTCCATCGACTGACGTGTAACTTCGTCCTTGAGAAGGTTGAAAAGCAATTTAATTATCACCATTGTGGTTTTGCGTAGGTGAGAATTGTTCTTGCTAGATACCCGTAGCAGCCACGTAAAACATGCAACAACAATTACATGACGTCTAACTTGTTTTCGCAGGGTATGTTTGTATGGGAAACAAAAAATTTCCTACACGCACAAGATCTATCCATGGTGATGAGCATCTATGAGAGGGAGAGTGGATCTACATACCCTTGTAGATCGCTAAGCGGGAAGCGTTAAGAAACGCGGTTGGTGTAGTCAAACGTCTTCGCGATCCAAATCGCCGAGCGTCCTGCGATCTCATCACGATCCGCCCCGCGATCCAATCACGATCCATCCCACGAACTCATCACGATCCGTCCCGTGATCTCATCATGATCCGTCTCGCGATCTTGATCACGGTCCTTCCAATCTAGCGCCGAACAGATGACACCTCCGCGTTTAGCACACGTACAGCTTGATGACGATCTCCACCTTCTTGATCTAGCAAGAGGGACCGGAGAGGTAGACGAGTTCTCCGGCAGCATGACGGCGCCGTGGTGATGGTGGTGGAGCAATTCCGGCAGGGCTTCGCCTAAGCACTGCAAAAATCGATCTAGAGGAGAAACTATGCACTAGAGGAACGGGTAGCACGTGGCTGAAAATCTTGTGCCAAAACCCTAAAACCCTCTAGTATATATATAGGAGGAGAGGAGGAGGAGTCTTGGCTCCCAAGGAGCCAGCCCATGGGTCGGTCGAACCAGGAGGGAGGAGTCCTCCTCCTCCACTCCTAGTAGGATTAGGACTCCTTCCTAATTTAGCCCTTTTGCCTTTTTCCACCTTTTTCCTTTTGGGATTTTTCTTCCCAGCCGCATGGGCCCTTTGTGGGACTTCCTCCAGCCCACTAAGGTCTGGTATTCATCCTCCCACAGCCCATGTAGCCTCTTGGGTCGAAATACCCCTCCCGATGGTCTCCCGGTACACTACCAATAAGCCCAAAACTTTTTCGGCGACCAAAATAGGACTTCCTATATATCAATATTTACCTCCGGACCATTCCGGATCTCCTCGCGACGTTCGGGATCTCATCCGGGACTCCGAACAACCTTCGGTCACCATCATGCATAAATCTATACTACCGAAACGTCACCAAACCTCAAGTGTGCAGACCCTGCGGGTTCGAGAACTATGTAGACATGACCGAGACACCTCTACGGTCAATAACCAATAGCGGGACCTGGATGCCCATATTGGTTCCTAGATATTCTACAAATATCTTTATCGGTCGAACCTCTATGTCAAGGATTCAGTTAATCCCGTATGATGTCTTTGGTATGTTACTTGCCCGAGATTCGATCGGCGGTATCTCCATACCTAGTTCAACCTCGTTACCGGGAAGTCTCTTTACTCGTTCTGTAATACAAGATCCCATGACTAACACTTAGTCACATTGCTTGGAAGGCTTATTGTGATGTTGTATTACCGAGTGGGCCCTAAGATACCTCTCCGTCACACGGAGTAACAAATCCCAGTCTTGATCCATGCCAACCCAACAAACACCCTCGAAGATACCAGTAGAGCCCCTTTATAGTCACCCAGTTACGTTGCGACGTTTGATACACACAAGGTACACCTCCGGTGTCAGTGCGTTGCATGATCTCATGGTCATAGGAACATATACTTGACATGCAGAAAACAGTAGCAATAAACTGACACGATCATATGCTACGTTTGTAGTTTGGGTCTTGTCCATCACATCATTATCCTAATGATGTGATCCTGTTACCAAATGACATCTCATGTCCATGACTAGGAAACCATAGCCATCTTTGATCAACGAGCTAGTCTATTAGAGGCATACTAGGGACATGGTGTTGTCTATGTATCCACACATGTATCTGAGTTTCCGATCAACACAATTATAGCATGGATAATAAACGATTATCATGAACAAGGAAATATGATAATAACGAATTTATTATTGCCTCTAGGGCATATTTCCAACAATGTTGTGATGTGATATGGCCAATTACATGATGAGATATATGTGATGTATGAGTTGATCATGTGTTGTATAGAATATCACGACTTGCATGTTGATGATGACGGCAACCGGCAGGAGCCATAGGGTTGTCTTTAATTATTGTATGACCTACGTGTCAATCATTAAGCGCTATGTAATACTTTACTTTATCTCTAAATGGTAGCTATAGTAGTATGAGCATGGTGGGCGCAACAACCCCGATGGGGACACAATGATGGAGATCATGATGATGGAGATCATGGTGTTGTGCCGGTGACGATGGAGATCATGGTGTTGTGCCGGTGACGATGGAGATCATGTCGGTTCTTTCAAGATGGAGATCAAAAGCACAAGTTCATGGCCATATCATGTCACTTATGATTTGCATGTGATGTTAATCCTTTTATGCACCTTGTTTTGCTTAGGACGACGGTAGCATTATAAGGTGATCCCTCACTTAAATTTCAAGGTAAAATTGTGTTCTCCCTATGTGTGCACCGTTGCGAAAGTTCGTCGTGTCGAGACACCACGTGATGATCGGGTGTGATAGACTCTATGTTCACAGACAACGGGTGCAAGCTAGTGTTGCACATGCAGAACACTTGGGTTAAACTAGACGAGCCTAGCATGTACAAACATTGCCTCGGAACACAAGAGACCGAAAGGTCGAACATGAGTCATATAGTAGATATGATCAACATGATGGTGTTCACCATTGAAACCACCTCAACTCACGTGATGATCGGACTTGAGTTGGTGAATTTGGATCATGTATCACTCAGATGACCTGAGGGATCTCAATTTGAGTGGGAGCTTTAGTAATTTGATTAACTAAACTCATTATCTTGAACAATAGTCTTAGTAACCTTTGCTTACTTATGTTGAAGATCAATGGCTCGCATAGTAGCACCCCTGAATTTTAATGCGTTCGTAGAGAAAGCTAAGTTGAAAGATGATGGAAGTAACTTTGTGGACTGGGCCCATAATCTGAGGATTATTCTCATGGCTTCCCAGAAGGCATATGTCCTTGATGCACCGCTTGGTAACCAACCCGCAGACATGTCATCCGAAGACGTTACGAACGCTTGGGAGGCACGTTCTGGAGATTACTCAATAGTTCAGTGTGCAATATTGTATGGCATAGAACCGGGACTTCAAAGACGTTTTAAACGTCATGGAGCAAATGAGATGTTCCAGGAGTTGGAGTTTATATTTAAGAAGAATGCCCAGATCGAGGGGTATGAGACCTCCCATAAGTTCTACACTTTCAAAATGGAGAAGAACGGGTCTATCAGTGAACATATACTCAAAATGTCTGGGTATTCGACTCGTCTGGCAGAGTTAGGGATCCCGCTTCCACCGGAGGCATTCACTGATAGAGTTCTTCAATCATTGACACCAAGTACAAGAGCTTCGTTCTGAACTCTAACACGCACAGGATGAACAAGTCAGTCGCCGAGCTATTTGCGATGCTAGAAGTCGCTGAGTCTGAAATCTAGAAAGAACATCAAGTGTTGATGGTCAATAAAACCACTAGTTTCAAGAAGAATGGCAAGGGAAAGAAGGGTAACTCCAAGAAGTGTGGCAAAGAAGTTGCTCCTCCCATGAAGAAACCCAAGGCTGGACCCAAGCCAGAAACTGAGTGCTTTCATTGCAAGGGAACTGGTCACAGGAAGCGGGACTGCCCCAAGTATCTGGCTGACAAGAAGGCGGCCAACAACAAACAAGGTATATATGATATACATGTTATTGATGTGTACCTTACTAGCTCTCGTTGTAGTGCCTGGGTATTTGATACCGGTTCGGTTGCTCACATTTGCAACTCAAAATAGGAACTACGGAATAGACGAAGGTTGACAAAGGATGAAGTGAGGATGCACGTGGGAAATGGTTCCAAGGTTGATGTGATCGCCGTCGGCACGCTCTCTCTTCGATTACCATTTGGGATTAGTGATGAACCTGAATAATTGTTAATTAGTGTCTACGTTAAGCATGAACATTATATCTGGATCTTGTTTATTGCAAGATGGTTACTCATTTAAATCAGAGAATAATGGTTCTTCTATTTATATGAGTAATATCTTTTATGGTCATGCACTCAATGTGAGGGGTTTATTCATATTGAATCTTGATAGTGATGATACACATGTTCATAACATTGATGCCACAAGATGTAGAGTTGATAGTGATAGTACCACTTTCTTGTGGCACTGCCGTTTAGGTCATATTGGTGTAGAACGCGTGAAGAAGCTCCATGCCGATGGACTTTTGAAGTAACTTGATTTTGAATCACTTGGCACATGTGAACCATGCCTCATGGGCAAGATGACTAAAACGTCGTTCTCTAGAACAATGGAACGGGCAAGTGACTTGTTCGAAATCGTACATATTGATGTGTGCGGTCCAATGAATGTTGCGGCGCGCGGTGGATATCGTTATTTTGTCACCTTCACTGATGACTTAAGTAGATATGGGTATATTTACTTAATGAAACACAAGTCTGAAACGTTTGAAAAGTTCAAGCAATTTCAGAGTGAAGTTGAGAATCATCGTAACAAGAAGATTAAATTGCTGAGATCTGATTCAGGAGGAGAATATCTGAGTTATGAGTTTGGCAGTCAATTAAGACGGTGTGGAATTGTTTCACAACTGACACCGCCTGGAACACCATAGTGTAATGGTGTGTTCGAATGTCGTAATCAAACCTGATTAGATATGGTGCGTTCTATGATGTCTCTTTCCGATTTTCCACTATCGTTTTGGGGTTATGCATTAGAGACAGCTGCATTCACTTTAAATAGGGCACCATCGAAATCCGTTGAGACGACGCCATATGAAATGTGGTTTGGCAAGAAGCCAAAGTTGTCATTTCTTAGAGTTTGGGGATGTGATGCTTATGTCAAAAAGCTTCAGCCTGAAAAGCTGGAACCCAAAGCGGAGAAATGCGCCTTCATAGGATACCCAAAAGAGCAACTTGGGTATGCCTTCTATCTCAGATCCGAAGGCAAAGTGTTTGTCGCTAAGAACGAAACATTTCTTGAGAAAGAATTTCTCTCGGAAGAATTGAGTGGGAGGAAAATAGAGCTTGATGAGCTTATTGAACCTTTACTTCAACCATAGAGTAGTGCAGCACAGAAAGATGTTTCTATGGAGCCTACGACAGTTGAAGAGGAAGTTAATGATGATGATCATGAAGCTTCGGATCAAGTTACTATTGAACCTCATAGGTTGACAAGGGTGCATACTGCTCCTGAGTGGTACGACAACCCTGTCTTGGAGGTCATGTTGTTGGACAACAATGAACCTACGAGCTATGGAGGAGCGGTGATGGGCCCAGATTCCGAGAAATGGTTAGAGGCCATGAAATCCGAGATGGGATCCATGTATGAAAACAAAGTATAGACTTTGGAAGTATTAACTGAAGGGAGAAAGGCCATTTAGAACAAATGGATCTTTAAGAAGAATACGGACGCGGACGATAATATCACCGTCTATAAAGCTTGACTTGTGGCAATAATGGGTTTTTCATAAGTTCAAGGAGTTTACTATGATGAGACCTTCTCACCCATAGCGATGCTTAAGTCCGTTAGAATCATGTTAGCAATAGCTACATATTTTGACTATGAAATTTGGCAGATGGATGTGAAAACAGCATTCCTCAATGGTTACCTTGAGGAAGAGTTGTATATGATGCAACCAGAAGGTTTTGTCGATCTAGAGAATGCTGACAAAGTTTGCAAACTCCAGCGATCCATTTATGGGCTGGTGCAAGCATCTCGGAGTTGGAATAAGCGCTTTTTTGTAAGCAGCACTACTGCCAGTTGCGGCTGCTACCACCTTTTCAGCCCCTCCCTCTCTCCCCCACTTTGCCCTCTCTCCCCTACTTTCCCCTCTCCACTCTCCACCATTGTTGCTCTTCTTCTCTCTTCCTCCTACCTTTCTAATTCTCTCCTCATTAATGTCCCCCTCCATCATAACTCTCCTCCATAAATGGCCTCTCTCACATTATCTCTCTTTCTCCTACCCCTCTTCCTCTCCCCCCATTAATGTCCCCCTCCAACATAACTCCCTCTCCATTAGTTAGCTAGCTAGATTCACCTCTCCTCCCCAAGAACTAGATCTAGCTAGCTATTTAGCCATCCACACGTCTTGATCGGTCTCTCTCATCATCTAATTAACGGCGTGCTCTCTCGATCGGTATCGCTCTCGGGAGATATATAGGTGAGTAAAAAGTTGTTCATTTCAAGAATGGGAATATGTGTGTGAATGCGAATATGTGTGTTTGGGATATATGGAGAGATTTGTGTGAGTGACATGCCCTCGAGTTGCTTATGTTTTGCCAAGATGTCGATTTATTTCCGTTTTGGTGAATTTCGAGCAAACTTAGTATGTCCTATTTTTAGGCAAGGTCATGCCAAAATTTTATATGACTTTTAAGCATGCATGCATTATTTATTTTATAACCCTTTTGCTTGTTATACCATGCAGTCGGTCATGAAGGTGAGTGGATGGAAGGTGGAGTAGTACATGCAATCCGCGGTGATGGACATGTACACAAATAATCGGACTAGGATTAGATGCCCGTGTGCAAGATGCAAGGAAGGAGTCCTTTTGGACCCTTTTGATCGTGGCACTTTGAAGGCGCACCTGCTGAAGAGTGGTTTCATGGATGACTATACTCAGTGGATAAGTGAAGAAGCTGATGAGGAGGAGGACGTCCACATGGGAGGGAATAACGACATGGGGCTCGACGAAGAGATGACCGATCGACACGACGATGGCGTCGGGGAAGAGTCTGGAAATGACAACATCGGAGAAGATTTCGGACACGACAAAGAAGAGTCCGGACATGGCGGAGAAGAGGTCACGCCGTAGTCTTCGATGCTACTAAGTGCAGTCATGCAGGACCCTCATGTTCGAGACCTCCTTCACAAGAGTACGACTAGCGAGAGAGCTGCTTCTAGAGAGGAGGCCAAGCTGGCGCAATTTGAAGTAGACTCAAAGACTCCATTGTATGAAGGTTGTGATCCTTAGGTGACCAGCTTGAGTTTCACGCTCGAACTTCTAAAGACGAAGGCCAAAAACAAATGGACAGACAAAAGCCTTGATGAGCATTTGAAGAATCTACATAATAAAGTTCTTCCCGCGAGGAACCTGTGTCCTACTACTGTCGAGGAGGCCAAGAAAATCTTTTGCCCTTTTGATTTGCCGCACATTAGGTACCACATATGCATCAACGATTGCATCATTTATCGGGGGGAGCATGCGGAAAAAACCAGTTGTCCACTGTGCAATGCTTCTCGATACAAGAAGGTAGGAAAGAAAGCTCCTCAGAAAGTTGTATGGTACTTTCCAATCACTCCTCGTCTATAGCGGTATTTCGTTGATCCTAAGGAAGCAAAGCTCATGCGCTGGCACGCGGAGAGGAAGAAGCCCGACGATGGAGATGATCCGTAGCTGAGACACCTCGTAGGTGGTAGCCAGTGGAGAGCATTCAACGCCGTATATGGATTTGCTGCAGAAGATCCAAGGAACATCATGCTTGGTGTGAGTACCAATGGAATGACTCCGTTTGGAAACCAGAACACCAACCACAGCACATGGCCCGTGTTTGATGGATGTACAACCTCCCCCATGGAAGTGCATGAAGACAAAGTACGTACACATGAGCATGCTGATTCAAGGGCTGAAACAACCGGGAAATAGTATTAACCTGTATATGGGGCTTCTGCAAGAGGATCTAGACATATTATAGAAAACACCGGCATGGACATGGGACGCCAGCAAAGGAGAGTATTTCCATATGAGAGTCGCGCTGATGACGACGGTGCACGACTATCTCGGTTACGGGTACACCTCAGGCCAGGTGTGCCACAGATACTGCGGATGCATGAGGTGCATGGATGATACAACGTCTCAGCAGCTTACGTCAACGAAAGATGGCGGGTCCGGGAAAATTGTGTACATGGGGCATCGTAGATGGCTCAAGAAGGATGACCCGTGGAGAAAGCATGGAGATCTATTCAATGGTTTGGATGAGCTTCAAGTACCTCCACGTAAGAGGAGCGGCGCAGAAATCGACAAGCAATTGAGAAACTGGGAACAATGCCCCGTGCCGGGAAAGATCAAAAAGGCGTCGGAGCCACTGCTGAAGGTATGGAAAACAAGGTCTGTTTTCTGGGACTTGGAGTACTGGCCCAATGACGACATGCCTCATTGCCTTGATCAAATGCATATCACAAAGAATGTCCTTGAGAGCTTGCTTGGCACACTGATGAACATGCCGAAGAAGACCAATGATGGGACGAAGGCAAGGAAAGACTTGGAAGATTTGAAGATCAGGAAAGATCACCACCGTAAAAAGTCAACGGAGGAGACGGAGACAGAGACGGAGGAGGGGGAAAGGGGCAGAAAATTCAACAAGAAGGAGAATTATTGCCCTCCTTCTTGCTTCACCTTAAGTGCTAAGGAGATCGATCAATTCATCAAGCGCCTTATGGGAATCAAAGTTAGTTCCGGTTACTGTGGGAAGATAAGCAGATTTCTAGACCCCAAGAAGAAAAGGTTCAGTGGGATGAAGTCTCATGACTATCACGTGATGATGACGCAGATACTCCCGGTTGCCATTAGAGGGATAATGGAGAAGCATTCCCGTGACACACTTACTGGTCTCTGCAACTTCTTGGACGTTATCTCCCAAAAGCCATAAGTGTGAAGCAGCTCCGAAGGCTACAAGAAGAGATCGTTGTCATACTATGTGAGCTTGAGATGTACTTCCCGCCCACATTCTTTGACGTCATGGTGCATCTGTGTGTCCACATTATGGACGACATCATCGACCTCGGGCCGACATTCCTTCACAACATGATGCCGTTCGAGAGGATGAATGGGGTCATCAAAGGATTCGTTCGTAACATGTCCCGTCCCGAAGGGAGCATCATCCAGGGGTATCTAACGCATGAGTGTGTCTCCTTTTGCGAGAATTATATAGGCGTCGGAGACCCTGCTGTTGGTTTGCCCGTCAAGAAGCACGATGGGAAGCTCGAAGGAGATGGTCATAACAACGGCCGAAGGGAATTGCACGTGGACTACTCGGATCGGCGGAACGACTTTGACATGGCTAACTTAGTAGTGCTACAACACCTAGATGTGGTAGTTGATTATGTGGCACGGCACAAAGAAAGCATCACAAAGAAGTACCGTGATAAGGGGATGCTCAAGATGGATGACGAAATTACTATAGAGGACAACACCACTTTCTTGTGTTGGTTCAAAGAGCAAGTTCTTGAAAATCCCCCAGAGGAGGGCAGTTCGAACAGATTGCTAATACACGCCTTAGCACATGGCCCCGTACCCAAGCTCGCGACCTATCAGTCCTACGATATCAATGGGTACACGTTCTACACAGAGGCCAAAGACATGGACAGTGATTACCATAACTCCGGGGTCACAATTCAATGTGTGACCAACGCCAACGGCAGAATGGAAGATTCTACGGAAGGGTCGAAGAGATCTGGGAGCTTGACTATGCTCGAATGCATGATGCGATGATGTTCCGTGTCAGACGGGCCAAGGACGTCGTAAGAGAAAACAAGTATTTCACCACCATGTATATACCCGACGCAAAGAGCACTACCGTGAACGTTAACGTCATTGCCAAAAATGAGACATGGGTACACGCTAAGCACGTGACAAAGTTCTTCATAACCGACCCAGCCAATCCCAGCCGTGTTGTCGTGAGGAGATCCAAAAGGAGCATCATCGGAATGGATGGAGTTGTCAACGAGGAAGGCTACGACCAATATGGCAACCCAATGACGGAAGATGACGATGACGATGAAGCATACGTGAAAAGAAGAATGAATACTACATTACCTAAGAAAGATCGTACTCCATGGCTCCAGAAAAGTCACAAGGAGGGGCTCAATTACTCGGCAACAAACAAGAAAGGGAAGAAGCTCATTGTGAAACATCATCGACGCAGCTGATCAGAAACCATCATTTATATATATGTATCTATTTTGTGTATGCACTTAAGTAACCATTATCGGTCAACTGATATGTTACCACCATATGCATGGTTCCGATGATAATATCCGCGCAGTGTGCGAGAGGGTGACGCCGTCGTCGGGGGAAAAACAAAAAAAATCAAAAACAAAAACAAAAGGGAGAAAGCAATAGAAAAGAAAATAAAATTAAACAGAAAAGAAAAGGAAAAATAATTAAAAAAATAAAATTGGAATATTTAGCAGTAGCGCTGGTTTAGGAACAAGCGCTATAGCTACCTTAGCTATAGCGCTGGTTCCTAAACCAGTGCCACTGCTATTTGGGGTTAACCCCCACGCGAGCTCCCCCGTAGCAGTAGTGCTGGTTTAGGAACCAGCGCTATAGCTAAGGTAGCTATAGCACTGGTTCCTAAACCAGCGCTACTGCTATTTGGGGTTAACCCCCACGCGGGCTTCCCCCGTCTCTCCTTCCCACCTCTCGCTCTCGCTCTCGCTCTCCCCCCCCATAGGTAGCGCGCTCTCCTCCCGATCCCCCCTCTACCACTGCCGTCACCGGCCGATTCTGGCCAGCTCCGACGCCTTCCCGCGTCGCAGCTCCCAACTATAAGTGGCGGAGGGGAGGCGGAAGAAGAAGCCAACCCAACCAAGCGTTCAAGCAGAGCAGACGACCAGCCGGACGGGGGGACGACGAAGCAATCCAACCATCAAGCCAGGCTCGTCAGCACGCAGCACCGCCACCCTTCACCGCAAGGTTCATTTCCTACTCGACCTAACCCCCCTCAATCCCATCTCCTTACGGTCAGCCGCGGCGGCGGCGATTTCTTTAGGTCTGCCACAACCAATCGATCCCCTCCCCTCCCCGCTATAGCTAGGCTAGGGCTTTCTTGTGGGCGGGGATCGATTCCGGCAGTGATTTGGCAAAGCTGCTCTCTTCGGCCCTTGTTCAATTTCGACTATCTCTTTGGATTCGACATCGCATCTCGTCCTACGCCGGCGGACGATCTGTTAGGGTTTCTTTATTACAATCTCTTGGGATGAACGACCAACAACACGCATGTAGCATTAGTATGTTTCTTGTTTGGCACCTTAATTTATAGGCTATTATGTTATTGTTAGCGCTCTTGTTCATGGCATCTGACGATCCTTGCACAGATAGATAGATACATACAAAACTCGCTTCTAGACTGTTGCCACGGCCCACCCACGGCTTGGGAGTTTCAGTAAAGCACATAGTTTATTTGTTGCTGTTAGTAAATTGCTTGGTCATTGACACGGTGTCCGCATCACAGCTGCAAAAATCTCTACCGGCGTAGGATACAAAGATAAGACTGCTGGCAAGTGGTTGTGCCATTTATTCTTGTTTACTTGTCTTGGACACAAATGTATATCGTTGTCGAAAGATTGTGATGTGATGTGCTGGTCGAATGTCAAAAAAATATCCGAGTGGCCTATGTTTTTCTAGAATGTTGATTCATTTCCATTCCAGCAAATTTCAGGCGCTCCATATGTCCAGTTTTAGCAAAGGTCATGCCAAAAATTTCAGGCGCAACTTGTGCTAGAAACTAAGACATATGGAGTACCCGGGATTTGCCGGAAGGGGAATGAATTAACATTCCGACCAAATATATATATATGACCCTTTTTCTCTTCATTATATCTTTTATTTACCACTGTTGAATAGGAAACATGTCTACTGACGCCGAAGCCGAGGGTTCTGCTCGCCTCGTAGTAGACCCCCACGAGGCAGCAGATCACTATTTCGATTACCTGGACGAACACCAGATGGGGTTGCATCGTGGCGGCAGTGACACCAACCCTGACACCAACACCGACACCGGCACTGGCACCGGCACCGACACCACCCCCGAGACAGGCAACGATGCTGTCGTACCCGATGAAGCACCAAAGAAGAAGAGGTCATGAAAACCAAACGAGCTCGGCATCGGACAAATTGTGGTCATGGAGATGCACCCAAGAAGTTAGAGCCAATGGCACTAGACGAAGCGCGCTCGTGCTGGGGCAATCAACTAGGATGCATCCTTAGGGAAACCACGAACATCAATGACATTCTGTTGAAGAAGATACCACATATGGAGCACAAGCTCCTAAAGAAGTTGCACAATAGGTTCTTGTTCCCCGGCCGGGATGAAAGCACATTTAAAGACCCGTGGGATGACGTCGCCATGACAAAGATAAATGCCAAGGCGATGGTGACGTTCACCAATGACTTGTCCTCCTAGAAAGTTCGGGTGAAAAAAGCGATTGCGAAGAATGAACCATGGTCCAAGATTCATGCTGATAATCCGTCAATAAGGGAAGAGGACTTTGAAAAATTCAAGGAGAATTGCGGTAAAGAAGAAGTCAAGGCAAAGTCGGAGAAAATGAAGCCGCTCCAGGCCAGGAACACGCCTCCCCACCACCTCGTAAGTTGTGGTTATGAGGGGAAGAGGCACGTATGGGCCAAGGAGGACGCCGAACGTGAAAGTCACGGAATCCCAGACCCCTTGGTGGAGTTCACCGACCCGCTGGAGCATGACTGGATCAGGGCCCGGTACAAGTGGGACAAAGTCAACAAGATCTTTTACACGGACCCGAACACGAGGGAGTTCATGAGATTTCTGGTAATTGCTATATTAACACATTATCATATTAGCTTCCAATCAGTTCGACTACAAGTTTTGTCACATTAGTAAACCATCCATGTACCTTTTGCAGAAAGAGCAGCACCAAAAGGCCGAACGCGACGAGTCGTCACAATCATCGGCGAGGCCCAAGTGGGACACCCCATTCAACTGGTCCCTGAACATATTGAAAAAGGTCCTGGTGGACAAGCCGCTGTCCTATGGACGTGTGCACGGCGTCGGAGATGGCGCCTCATGGAAGATGTGCTATCATGAGGAGCCATAGGAAAGAAGGAAGAGACGGTCGATCGTCACTTAGCAGACCATCGACGAGAAGATCGCGATTGCGGTCAATAAGACCAAAGTTGAGACCAAAGAAGAGTTGCGCAGGGTCATCAATGCAGCGGTCACTGACGCGGTGGTCAGCTTGATTCTGGCACTTTTTGATTTCATGAAGAACTATCCAAATGCATGGCCTGAGGACTTTCCCCTTCCCAGCTTTGTCGGGAGCAATTCGGCGAACACCACAACACTGGCACCTGCTCAAGCAACCACAAAAGGTCCCGCTCCTATTCATAGCAGCCCGACCTCCGTCTCTTGCATGCTTGGCGGACTTTCATCGCTGGCTGAGATCGATGCCCTCATGGTAATTACGTGTCATACCCTTTTCACCAGCATGTCTACAGTCTTCCATTTTAGTTGCCTTTCAGATGTTTGACGTCGCAGACATGTCTTCTTCATAGGCCGACAATACCCCGTGCACCCTACTATACGACATCAAGGGCCAGAAGGTGGTCGTGGGAAAGGCAATCATCGTGAAGCCGAAGGACCGCATGTTTCATAACCGAGAGATGCTCGATGGCGTCTTCAAGGTTAACATGGCCAGTGTCTTAGCGGGCTTCAAGGATTTTCCTCCTCTAGTACCAGCCGATGACGACGAGACCCCCCCCTCCCCTGAGGATTGGCGCATGCAAGAGCTGGTTCTTGCCTTGGCCGAAGTATCTTCTTTGTCTCGAGGCGCCTAGTATCATGCCAACGCCACCTTCTCCAGAAGGTATGAACACCACCCCACCTACCACATTACCAGCACCTGTCGTGGCGGGTGGTAGCGGACGATGCAAGGGAGAGCCTCCATTAGTGCCAGATCATGTCGCCCCCGCTATCGAAGAAGCAAATGTTGATGACATGGAGGAGGAGGATGATGAACCAGACAAGTATTTCAATACCGCCTACGATGATGGAAGGTTGATGGCTCAGGACGACAAAGACTCACGCTATGAGCATGGAGATGATGACTTGATGCTGCCTGATTTGCCGGAGCCGGAACATCCTAAGGCGGAATGCAAAAAGTCTCTCTTCAAGCAATCCTCGCAGGATACGCCTCCAGATGCCACCTCTACCTAGCAACCCCCCGAGGCCCGTCCAATGTTTAGACCAAAGACACTTGGGGGGTAGGGAATGTATGTTGGGCTCACTACCGCTGCCACCCACGAAGAAGTCAAGGAGGAGACCGGAAAAGAAAGTCCCTAAAGGCGCCAGAGCTGCTTTAAGTAGCCAGCCGCCTCTGAAGCCCCGAGTGGTAGACAGAATACCTGTCAAAGGTAAGAATCATTTCCATGTCGCCGGCGAGCCGATCCTACCCCCAAAGCGCTAGATAACGTACTAAACAATGATCTAAGGAGACTCCATGAAGATGTGATGGCCAGAGAAAAAAGCCTTCTGATCGCGGAAAAAACAGGATACCTGTTTTACGCGGCTCAGGTGCCGGGTGGGAAGTTGTACGTCGACACCTGGCCCGCGAATCAGTTCATCCTGCGATTCGACTACATCTACAACATGTTCCACATGACCAAGCTAGATTTCCAGTTCATCCGCATGTATGCGATGTATCTCAACTACTTCATCAGGATCGAGAACATACGATATATCTGCGTCGCGGACCCGTTCTATATGCATGAGAGCTACTTGGTAGTTTGCAAAGAGCACCATGACTATGCGAGCATGTACCTCGCTAGATTCATGATCACTAATAAGGACAATGAAGCGATTCTCCTGCCTTATCATCCCGCGTAAGTCATCCGCGCATATCCTTTCGTAAGTGTCGTTAATCATTCCTTTGCAAGCATGGAGGATAATTAGAGGTGTGTACTTCATTTGCGTAGCGGGGGTGGCGCCATGCTCATTGTTCTGTACCCGGAATACTCCCATGCTATATACTTGGACTCATCGAAGAACATCAAGAAAAAGGATTACACGCACGTAAAGAGAGTTCTCAATAGTGCCATGTTTACCTTCAGCATGTCTGGTGGATATATAAAGGTGAAAAGGAACAGGAAGTACGGGCTGGTTTTCCGCCATAAGACCGACTTCTGCTGCATCCAGGGCACACCAGTCGGGTTGATGGATTCTACCTCATGCATCACCTGCTCGAGTACAGAAGGGATAATCAATGCCTTCACATGTCACCTAGTACTGAAGATGCCGAGATTGTCAGCTGGGCCACAAGCATAGGACAGACACCAGATCATCGACTCCGAGCTGAGTTTTATCCCGTACAATGTGAACTTGCCCAAGTGATGATGAAGCAGGTCCTCAAACCAACAGGGATGTTCTACCATGGGCCAACAATGACGCGGGATAATGTCCGAGCACTGCTACTCGCTCAGCGTCTAGACCTTAAGCCTTTCACGAAGCTCGGGTGCCTCATACCTGACTATGAAGATTGGACCGCCGACATGGAGGACTTATCGCTCTTGCTAGTTAATTAGTTTGGGTATATATGAGGAACTTCATCACTTATGTTTACTATAATTTGCCTGCATTTTTCTAAGTATGCCTCTTTGTTTTCTTAAGTACATTATGTTGCATATTATCGTTCAATTGATCAACTATCGATGCAGGTACATAGATCAGAGATGGCAAAGGACTGGCACGTCGTGTTCATTGGGAGGGTTCCAGGAGTCTACGACCACTGGCCTCACACTCAGGCCCAGGTGTACAGGTACCCGGGTGCTAGCCACAGAGGGTTTGACAGCAGAGCTGAAGGGGAAAGTAGTTACTTGAGGTGGACACTTCGGCATGAGCGGGGGCGGGACCGCCGGTGCCTCAAGTACTACATAGTCGCGCTCTTGCTCATGTTGATCGCTCTTCTCCTCTACATCATGGTTTAGATAGAGATGATGAAAACTTGTGTTTGTGCCATGACCATGCATTTTCACTTATTCGAGACATGACATGATCACTCTTGTGTATCACTATTTTCGAGATGTGATGATATTTGTGTTGAATGATGATGATGGTATGACGAGAGTACTGTATGTCTCTGATATGATGATAATAGTGTATGTTTAGTATGATCTGATGAAACTACTATATAGATCCTCTATATAAATACATCACAAATATGTAGAGGGTGTAAATCTGTGAAAGCAAGAATACTAGCAGTAGCGCTGGAAATCATCTAATAGCAGCGCTGGATTAGCAGCAGCACTTCGTTCGTCCAAGTGCTACAGGCAGTTAGCAGTAGTGATGGCCTGGCAAGCGCTACTGTTAACAACACATAGTAGTAGCGCTTGCCAGGCCAGCGCTACTGCTAAAACTTAGTTGTAGCGCGATAGAAGTAGCGCTAGACCCATCGCTACGACTATGCATATTTCGAGCGCTACTATTAGGGTTTTACCTAGTAGTGGAAGCTGCTTTCATAATAGGCATTAGGATCTATAGAGATAGATCGAGACGCTTGATAGCACTTTCACAAAGCACATACCTTGATAAAGTTTTGAAGAATTTCAAAATGGATCAGTCCAAGAAGGGGTTCTTGCCTGTGTTACAAGGTGTGAAGTTGAGTAAGACTCAATGCCCAGTGACTGTAGAAGATAGAGAGAAGATGAGTGCCATCCCCTATGCTTCAGCCATAGGCTCTATCATGTATGCAATGTTGTGCACAAGACCCGATGTCAGCCTTGCCATAAGTATGGCCGGAAGGTTTCAAATTGATCTTGGAATGGAGCACTGGACAGCGATCAAGAATATCCTTAAGTACCTGAAAAGGACTAAGGAAATGTTTTTCATTTATGGAGGTGATCAAGAGCTCATCATAAAGGGTTATGTCGATGCAAGCTTTGACACTGATCCGGATGACTCGAAGTCGTAAACCAGATACGTATTTATTCTCAACAGGGGAGCAGTAAGCTGGTGCAGTTCCAAGCAAAGCGTGGTAACCGATTCTACATGCGAAGCGGAGTACATCGCAACCTCGGAGGCAATGAAGGAAGGTGTCTGGATGAAGTAGTTCATGACAGACCTTGGAATAGTGCCGAGTGCACTAAATCCAATTACTTTGTTCTGTGACAACACTGGTGCCATTGCTCTGGCTAAGGAACCAATGTTTCATAAGAGGACCAGACACATAAAGCACCGCTTCAATTCCATCCGCGATTACATCGAGGAAAAGGACATAAATATTTTCAAAGTGTACACGGATCTGAATGTTGCAGACCTTCTAACTAAACCTCTTCCAAGGGCTAAACATGATCAACACCAGAACTGCATGGGTGTTCGATTCATTACAATGTAAATCACATAGTGATGTGAACTAGATTACTGACTCTGTTGCAAGTGGGAGACTGTTGGAAATATGCCCTGGAGGCAATAAATAAAGTGTTTATTATTTTATTTCCTTGTTCACGATAATTGTTTATAATTCATGCTATAATTTTACTGATTGGAAACACATTGCATGTGTGGATATATAAACAACACTTTATCCATAGTGTGCCTCTAGTAAACTATCTCGTTGATCAAAGACGGTCAAGGTTTCCTAGCCATTGACATGAGATGTCATTTGATAACGGGATCACATCATTAGGAGAATGATGGGATGGACAAGACCCAAACTACAAACGTAGCATATGATTGTGTAAGTTTATTGCTATAGTTTTCTGCATGTCAAGTATATGTTCCTATGACCATGAGATCATGCAACTCACGGACACCGGAGGAGTGCCCTCTGTGTATCAAATGTCGCAACATAACTGGGTGACTATAAAGGTGCTCTACAGGTATCTCTGAGGGTGTCTGCTGGGTTGGCATGGATCAACACTTGGACTTGTTACTCCGTGTGACGGAGAGGTATCTCAGGGCCCACTCGGTAATACAACATCACAATAAGCCTTGCAAGCAATGTGACTAAGTGTTTGCCACGGGATCTTGTCTTACGAAATGAGTAAAGAGACTTGCCGGCAATGAGATTGAACTAGGTATGGAGATACCGATGATCGAATCTTGGGCAAGTAACATACCAAAGAACAAAGGGAACATCATACGGGATTAACTTATTCCTTGACATAGAGGTTCGACCGATAAAGATCTTCGTAGAATATGTAGGAATCAATATGGTCATCCAGGTCCCGCTATTGGTTATCGATCGTAGAGGTGTCTCGGTCATGTCTACATAGTTCTCGAACTCGCAGGGTCTGCACACTTAAGGTTCGGTGATGTTTTGGTAGTATAAAGTTATGTATGGTTGTGACCAAAGGTTGTTCGGAGTCCCGAATGAGATCTCGGACCACAAGGAGCTTCGGAATGGTCCGGAGGTAAAGATTGATATATAGGAAGTCCTGTTTTGGTCACCGGAAAAGTTTCGGGCTCATCGGTAGTGTACGGGAGTGCCGGGAGGGTACCGGGGGACCATCGGGAGGGGTATTTCGACCCAAGAGACTACATCGGCTGTGGGAGAAGGAATACCAGCCCTTAGTGGACTGGACAAAGGCCCACAGGAAGCCCATGCGGCTGGGGAAGGAAACCTAAGGGTGGAAGGAAGGAAAAGTGGTAAGGAGGAGTCCTAATCCTAATAGGATTGGAGGAGGACTCCTCCTCCCCACCTTCAGCTGAAGCAAATGGCTGGCCCCTCGAGGGCCAAGGCTCCTCCTCCCCTCCTGCTATATATACTAGAGGTTTGAGGGTTTTTTGGACCCAGAGAAACAACCACATGCTACCTCTCCTCTAGATCGCAGTTTCTCCTCTAGATCGATTTTCATTGGTGCTTAGGCGAAGCCCTGCTAGAATAACTCCATCACCACCGCCGCAACGGCGTTGCGCTGCTGGGGAACTCCTCTACCTCTCTGCTCCCTCTTGCTGTATCAAGAAGGTAGAGATTGTCATCAAGCCATACGTGTGCTAAACGCGCGGGTGCCGTTCGTTCGGCGCTAGATCGGGACGGATCATAATTGGATCGCAGGACGCTCGGCGATTTGGGTTGCGAAGACATTTGACTACATCAACTCTCCCCTCTCGTAGATGCTCATCTCCTAGATTGATCTTGGTGAAGCGTAGGAAATTTTTTGTTTCCCATGCAAAGTTCCCCAACAACAAGTGCATTTCTACACTTACTCATGGATGTAAAAACGGTACCTTCTTCCATATGAGGGTTCAAAGGGTCCCATCCACTAGCTGCAAGGTCTTCGTCCTCACCCACCGCATCATCATCCACACGGACATCCTTGTCAGCCTCATCTTGGTTTTCAGCCCGAGGTGCCCGTCATAAATTCCAAATAACATCAGAATATAGCTTCTCTTCATCAACCCCGGAATCGTAGGCATCAGGCTCCACTTCAAGGGGGGGCTACTACCACTGCCCACGCTTATCGAGCCACCACGTCGCCGTGCACTAACTGAACTGTTCTGGCTAGACCTGCCATTACGACGACTTGGTTCTGCCCGAGAAGGTGCACCCGCCATCCTAGGCCCAAATGCCTGCTCAAGCACATCAATTTGCAGCCTCACATGAAAATTCTCTTTCTCCTTATGCCTAGCAAACATGGTAGCCAGCTCTTCATCATTACTAGCTATCACCCATTTATTTTCCCCAACGTAGTATTCGTATTCCACTTCATCAAGCAACCCCCAAGGATATTGGCTGCAAATTACCTCCCCAAATTGTCTGAAACTCCAATTACAAGCCATTGTCAACAGATAATCGAAACCTCCTATGAATTTCTTCTTATTCTTTGCATTCAGCATGTACCGGTCCCTTCTAATGTGCACCAAGAAAGCAAACCGCAACTCCATCCTAACCGCCGAAAAATAGAGACGCAATCAACACACCAATAGCTAAACTAACTGGTCAAACCAACTCGAATTGACTGTTGAAATGCACAACTAAGCTCAATCTAAACAGGAGGCGTGACTTACCCCTCGGGAACCCAGTCGTGGACGCGGCGGATCTCCGACCCGATGCCTGCCTCGCCAAATACTCCAGGGTTGCCGACGCTCTCCATTTCGCCCTGGGATTCACCCTCATACTTCCTCTGTGTGCACCAGCCCCCCACCTATCAGTGCTCCGGCCAGGCGCACGGAAGGAGGCCCCACCGCGGGTCGAGCAGGTGGCGGGCATCCCACTCGTGGTGTCGCAGGAAGGTGGAGCAGGATGGCCATGGCCATGGCCGCGAGAGAGCAGCTAGTGGCGTCGCAGGTGGTGGCTGCGACGCAGGACGGCCGAGTGGTGGACAGGGACAGAGTGGCATCGAGTGGCCCGGTTAGAGCCCTAGGATTGATTTGGAGACATTATTGCGCGGTCCCACATGTAACCTCCGAACCCACATGTAAGCTCCAGACCCACGTCCACGCGGTCCCACGTGTAAGCTCCGAACCCACTACCACTAACGCCAATAGACGGAATGGATTCGAAACTGCCCGTTTGGCCTCGCCATAGTAGTGGTGCACAGTCTAGGGGCAAAACTGAGCACGATTCGCAACTGAGGGCAAAACTGAGAACAAAGACACAAATAAGGGCAAAACGATAATTAATCCTATATTTATCTGTGATGTTGCTGACCAATCAGCAACTTAAATGCCCTTTCTATAATGAGTTTGGATAAAGAGTAAGTAGATAATATAATTTTTGTAAACCATTCATGAGGCCTGCATGTGTAATATATTAAAGAGAGAAGATAGAAGGTTTACATGCCTTGAAGCAGTTCACTTAAAAAAAAACCTACAGGACCACTACAGATAAGAGTGGAAATTAAAAGGAACTGGACAATAAAACAGCCTGAAGCATCAAAACTACAGGAAAAAACCAACCCACTAAACACGACCTAAATCCCAACTGAAAAAAGACTACTGGACATACGAACAAACGCCCTGAACTTGCAACAGCCCACTACCCTTGTAGCGACCCGACCTGAAAGGTCGAATCTCCGGTGTTTCTGTACCATCCCAAGATCATGCTGGTACACACACGGTACATCAATATAAATATCAAAGGGAAATCACACAGCATAAATTATTCAAAATCTCATATCGAGTCCTTTATTACAATAATGATTACAATAAAGTGGCTGAAGGCCAACTCATGAGATATACTAAACCATAAACTTGCGGAAGCTCCAAAGGTAGATGAGTCCATCATGACTCCAAGGGCATCTCACCGAGCATAGAGCGTATCCTCACTCCTGGTCGGAAAAGTACTCTGCAACATGATACGTTGCAGCCATATAGGTCAGCATATTGAATATGCCGGCAAAGTCACAAGAAAGGGGGGGTAAAGTAATTCATCTAATCTATATGCAAATATGGCAGGTGGGGTAGTAAGTTTGTGCATAAAGCCAAATTTTTCCTACAACAAGAGAGGGCAAAGGCATAATTACTACAATGTTGGTTGATTAATGAGATGGTTCCACCAACCAATTCTCATACCCAAGTTGACATTAATAACCCACATCAATATAATTTATTGTGTTGAGAGTTCCAGATAGTTTCAGTTCCTTTGGCTCAAACTGTCCATGACCGTGGACACGGCTAATTGATTAGGTTTGGGTACTCTGCAGAGTTTTGCACACGTTCCCCACAAGATTTGGTCGCCTCCGTTGGACTTCTCGCACTTCATGGTGTTTGAGAAACGGATGACCAAACCATGGTCTTTTAAAGGGTTTCCCTGAGACTCTGTCGGTGCCCATCCTTTCCTACCGTTCTTCTACATCTCGTAGCACCGCCTGTCCAGGGTCACCACGATATCCAACCAAGCCAGAGCCCATAATGACTTGTGGTTGTGCAGGTAAGCCTTGGGTCTTGAAGCATCCATCCATCTCTTTGTGCCTGGGTGCACCTTTCCGCATGAATACTGGCACATCTCCAGCATCATCTAGGCTAACCACTGGTTTCTCCAGGGCACCGTTCAACCATCATCCACCTAGAGGTAAGTTGAAAACTTGAAGTCTTGAAG
This sequence comes from Hordeum marinum, assembly GCA_022496015.1. Lineage (NCBI taxonomy): Eukaryota > Viridiplantae > Streptophyta > Magnoliopsida > Poales > Poaceae > Hordeum > Hordeum marinum. Next base: position 455,132,630 of record CM039678.1, read on the forward strand.
ACTTGATCATCATGTAGGTCTTGAAATTATTAACTCACAACTCTCATGAATCACACAACCGACCCCGTCTACTAATAGCATAGCAAAATGTAAAACAACGTTTCCCGGGGCCAATGTGTCAAAGGGTTGAGGGGGGTACCTACCACATGATACTACAACAAGTAACCAAGTTTCCAATTTACCTACTTTGAATGCAATTGGGGTGATGAAAGAACTAATGCAATAAAACATAGGTATACATGGTCAAAGTGACTTGCCTTGGTGACGATCCTCGTACTCGAGTGACTCTAGATAACAAGCTTCGCACTCCGGATGATCTAACGAATCAAACAAGAGCACACCATAAGCATAAATACAAAACAATTCACACAATTCAGCAAGGTTAAACAAACAATACTAAAACATTCAATAGTATCAATCAAGAGAAAGAAATCAAAATAAAAAGTTTGACTCACAAAAATATTTAGTGTCAAAAACTTCTACTACTGCTACTTTAAGACAAACAACCAAGCAATAGCTAGTAGAAAAGAAATAGTAAAGAAAATAAATTTTAGTAAACAGAATCAAATTCACTAAAACTTTTGTGTAAAGAAACACTACTTAAAATCAAAATAACTAGAATGTTCCTATAACTTTGGAATAGGAAACCAAAACAATAATATTATTGACACTAATATTATTATCATCACATTACTTAATCGAATAGAATTACTAGAATTATTTATTAGAATTCTAACTTAATCATCTATCTAGTTTGTGAAAGTAAAACTAAATTGTTTTACCAAACTATACCAAATGAAAAAATATAAAGATTTCTATAACAACATGGTATAAAACTAAACAATCATTCTAAATTTTTGCAAGTAATGTTACCTAAATATTTGAAACCACAGAAACTCATGAAAACTATTAACAAAAGTTAAACTAATTCAGGTTCAAATTAAATTAAAATTAAGATAACTAAACTACAATAAGAACTAAACAGATTCTGTTTTTGTTAAAAACAGTAACTAAATTTATTCGAAAAATTACTCAAATCATGTAGAATGATAGGTTTAATTAATACCAAACAGTGGCAAAAATATTCATATAAAAATATATTTTTAAACTATAGTTATGCAGATTTTAGTAATTCGAACAAATTTGCTTAGATTCAAAATTTAAAGTTCAAATTTGAAAACTAAGCATACAGACATAATTACAACAATTTTGTGAACTAATGCAAAAAGAATCAACTAAAAACACTAAATAGTTTAAAAGATATGATAAAAACAAGATTTGAAAACATTCTGTTTTCTAAAACAGAATCAGAAAAAAGGGAAAATAAAACTCGTCGGACAGGGGCTACGTGGCGGGTCGTGGTTGGCCAAGAGGGTGTGTGTGCGGGCGTTTGCGGGCGGGCGACCGAAGCTTAACGCGTACCGGTTCGGGTTTTAAAATGATCTAATCCTACGCGTTGATCTACGATTGAACGGACAGAGGGGGAGAGGGGCTTACAGAAAGAGGGGTCGCCGGCGAGGGGGTTCGATTAATCTCTGCAGCGAGGGGGTTCGATTAATCTCTGCAACGGACAGAGGGGGACCAAAGCTTAGCGCGTACCGATTTTGGGATGTTACAGCCCTGCCTCGGAATTATTCGATCGATTAATCTCTGCAGCGGTGTGTGGATGTTATCAAACAACCTGTGATTTCTTTCTTTCCATATGCTCCACGCCATCAGAGGCACCAGCGAGTTCAAGGAAATCTTCCTGGTGCCGTGAGCTCTCAGTCTAGCATTCTGCCACTAGTCCCGGATAGAAACAGTAGCCTGAGAGGTGAACTCACATTCGTCATGATCGAAATGATGCTGCATCCCATGAAAAGATGATGTACCGTTTCTTGTGCAGAATTGCAGAAACAGCAAGAATCGTTATGCGGTAAGCCTCGCTTAGCGAGATGGTCTGCGGTCCAAACACACCCTCGAACGACCAACCAAAGAATATAATCTTAGTGAAGACATTTTAACAGAGAAAGCGATAGTGTTGTAAGTGTAAATTTATTGAACTAGAGCAATAAGAAATTCTATTACTTGGTTTCTACATTCCCTTTCCGATGTATTTTTATGAATTATGAACTTGGTATTGATGATACCTCACAAAGAAATTTGAAGATTCTCTAAAAATTCATTACATGGTTGGGCATGGTTGTCCAATAAATCATGTTCCATTTTCTCCACAAGTATACACCGTTTATTTTTGGTGACATTCCTTTTGCCAATTCTTCAGTCATTCACATTATTATTATTTTCCTTGTACTATATTCCGTGGTCCATATTGGACCCTATGCCCAATGTTCGTCTAAACCTGAGTACTCTCATTGTTTCTCAACTTACATGATAATATCGAGCCATATATGTTGGCCTTGTTCATATTCAAGCTCTTTGAGTGTATTTCCTTGGATCTTCGAATGCACGTTTGTCATGGTTCAGATTTGCGGGTATGATTGCTAGTAGGTGTGTTTGTTAAAATTAGTACGTGTTGAGATGTGCATTTGCAATTGTAAGCTTACTTTTTTTTAGAAAAAGAGGATGACCCTAGCCTCTGAATCTGGAAGATGCATGCGGTTATTTTATTGATTATTCTCGAAAACCTTAAAAAATAGGTCAACAATATGTCTGAATCCGTCATCTACAACATCTGCCGCTATTCCTATCAACGTGATGAAGGGGTGTAAGCAACTGCAAGCTTACTAGTCGTCTACGAAAGACGTTCCCGACGGCCGCACCACAACGACGTCTGTCGACACCCCTGGTCTGCAGCACAAGACGGTGCATAGCCGTAATCTAAGTGCCTGATGTATAATACATGCTCTCTGTAACAAATTATCATGTCATCAATGCATGGCTGATCAGTACGTTCATAAAGGAAACATGCTCTTCTTCTCATGCCACTAATTAACAAGCTCTTCTTCACATGTATTTCAAAAATGTTCAACATGTATTTGAAAATTATTCATCTTGTATGAAAATATTTTCATCATGTATTTAATAACATGCATCGTGTTTGTCACAAAAAAAGCACGTAGAGTATAATGTGTATTTTTAAAATATTCCTTGCATATTAAAAGATATTATACACATAACCAAATAAATTTAGCTTTTATTTTTAATAATGTTACTTGTGCATTTTATAAATGTTCAGGTACTTCACAAAACATTCATTGTATATTTAAAATGTCCAGCATGTTCTTTTTGTGAAAAGAAGCTCATGTACAACATAAAGTCTATATTTATCAATGGTGAGATATAAATGGCACCCTGGCGTAAATACACTACAACGAAAATCATTTCAACCTCGGCAAAGTGTACGCCGATTGCCGCACTCGGCTTAGGCCTTGTAAGCCGAGTGGCTTCACGGGTACTCGACCTATGTATAAGCCCATAAATCCGTGGCTCTCGGCAAAAATTATGTTACGAACCGACTAAACTGGACGGTGATTAGTGAACCGTCATTAGGACGTAATTAACGGTTATTAGTCTAAACGCCGTACGGACGCGTCCGTCCGTACAGGCACCTTTTGTACAGACGCCTTTTGTTTGCGTCCCAATCCTTGTATAAATATTGCCATCAATCAATGAAAGAGGTGATTTTGCACAAACACTTTCGTTTCTCATTCTTACACGTTATCAACACTTGCTTTACCAACACAGACAAGAGAAAGAGGCCGACAGAGACAAGAAGACAAGGCATCACGGGAGAAAGAAGAAAGAGGTGAGAACATGGCAGGAGACCTGTCATCCCTTGCCTTCGCCTTCGCTCGCTTCATCCAGCGGGAAAGCCATCGCCGTCGCTTTCCTCGCTCTCAGGAATACCATGCCGCACGTCGTCGTCATGGACTTGGCGTAAACAGTGGCCCTCGCCGCCGCTCTTTCGCCAGGAACAACCACCGTCGTGGAGATGCACGCCATGGCAACCGCCTCTTGCACCAGGCTGGACCTTCGGCTCCGGCCGCCGCCAACGAGACGGACCAGCAACTCCTCCAACCGCTTTCTTCATCCCTCCGATGGAGTGGCTGGTTGCAGGGCCATCGGCCCCGTTCCTCGGAGAAGAGGAGATGCTCCCATGGCAAGCCCCGCCACCACTCCCACCGTACTGCCTGCAGCACCTCCCGTGCCCGGCACATACGGGCGCACCGCCGCGGCTGCCGTCACCGACGCCGTCGGATGAACTTCCGGAACACTTCTTCCCTCCGGGATACGGCCCAATCCCGGAACTCCCGTCCCCAACTCCGGCTGCAGAAGAACTCCATGGCACCCCCACCGTCCCGGATCTGAACATGGAGGCCAAGATGGGAGAGGAAGAGATGGAGGGGCACGACTCCTCGTCGACACCGCCAGCATCACCCCTTCCTCCCACTCCTCCACCAGAAGCACGCCGCATCCTGCGGCAGTTTGCCGCAGCCATGGCCCATAACCGAGCCGCACTCCGGGGCGCATGGTCACCGGCGGCCCTCGGCCTCGCCGGCGCCCCCACGGAGAGCAGCGGCGGCTGGAACCAGGCGGCGCAGGCTGCACCAGAAGGAGTGGATGAACGCCATGGGGAGGGGAGAGGAGAGCAGGCGTGGAGAGGGGAGAGGAACCAAATCGAGTGAAGGGACTGGCGTGGTGAGGCTGCTGCACCAGATCTAGCAAGAGAAGGGGAAATGGGAGCGGCGGCGCTGTGGGAAACCCTCGCATGCGTGTTCTCAGGCTCCCTTATCCTCCCGTATGGTTGCATAGGCCACCAGCCACGTTTTTCTCTCTCTGCCAAAAAGGCCACCAGGCCACGTTTGCTCTCCACAAAGGCCTACAGGCCAAGAATCCACCACGTATAGACTGCCTAAATAAAGTAACAATTAGTATGTTGTGTTAGTATAATCACAGTATTACTATATTGTAGCAGCATGTTTTTTTATTTGGGTGTGATATCTCATGGTATTAAGAACCTCTGCTTATTATATTCACTCGGTATTGTATTGTACGTTTGAATAATTAGACTATATATTGTCTAAAAGAAAGTCTCAGACTATGTGTACATATTTTATATGATTGTCTTAGCATTTTCAACTAAAATCAGATTATGCTCGCCATTACTGTGAGATCTACACCGCAACGGTGACTATCTTTAAAGTGTCATATACATAAAATGAGGTCTACACATATAAGTATAAAGCATCAGCTATACTTGCAAATTTTGCTTCATCAAAGCATTTGTTGTTACTTATATTTTACTCTCATAGTAAAACTAAATTATGCATGAAAATACCATGCAGGAAATGGCTGGCGCCATGCATCGTGAATTTCATGAACTTGAACTAGATGGTAGTAACTATTTACCATGGGCTGTGGATGCAAAGATAGCCCTCGAAAGCCGTAAACTCGGTTTCACTATCACCACACCCGATGAAGGCGCCGGAGAAATCCCCACGGCAGCCAAATATACAGCTTTAAGTTTCTTAAGGCACCATCTCCATCCGGACTTAAAGTCGGAATATTTGATGGAAGAAGATTCACTAGTTTTGTGGAATTCCCTCAAGGATAGATATGACCAACAAAGAGCAGTTATGCTGCCAGAAGCACAAAGAGAATGGTCCCTCATAAGGTTCCAAGACTTCAAATCGGTGGCAGCATATAACTCTGCAGTTCACAAGGTTAACTCAAAACTAAGATTTTGCAATCAAGCAATTTCTGAAGAAGACCTTATTAAGAAGACCTTGTGCACTTTCCACCCCTCGATGAGAGTACTACAACAGCAGTACCGTCAACAAAAATATAAAAAGTATTCTGAGCTCATATACACTCTACTTCAGGCTGAGAAACATGATGAACTTCTCATGAAGAATCATCAAACACGCCCAACGGGCTCAATGCCACTCCCTGAAGCACATGCTAACACTCAGTTTACTAAAAAGTATGGGGGAAACAAAAAGAATTTCAAGAAATTCAATGGAAAGTGGGAAAAGAACAACAAGCAGAGAAGCTTTGGTCAATCTAAAGGTAAAGGTCACTTCAAGAAAAATGACCGAAACACCAACTCCGAGATTTGTCAAAGGTGTGGATGTACTAACCATCGTACTAGCAAATGTCGAACTCCCAAGCATCTAGCGGATTTATACATCAAATCCACTGGGAAAGGCAAACAAGTTCATGGGAAAGCCGAAGCTACTTCAACGCTTTACAACAAGAAGACAACCTTGAAGCTAGCACTTCTCAAAGCGCTCCTAAGGAAACAAGGCATAAGGATGAAGATCTTCTTGATATTGACAACCTGATGGTGGAATACACCCAAGACGCATATGGAGATCTCATATAATCTCCACATCACTCATTTGATGTTATCAGCTATTTTATTGTAATAATGGATGTTATAATTTGTATAACTCTAAGTAGAATAAAGTCCTACGGACCAATCGCATTATGTAGTTCAAACATAATATCATATTTATATTTGTAACTGTAATATGAATACTTTGTATTTGTATATGTATATTTATATGTGAGTAATATGAATAAAGTTTCCTAAAATATTCTCTTACTCTATATAGATTTTATGGGAAAATAATCCAATGGAAGAAGAATTATGTTTGGTGGACAGTTGTACCACTAACACGATTTTAAGGGAAATAAAATATTTCCAAACTCTAACTAAGAGAAAAGGGAATATTATGACAATCACCGGTCGCGATGCATCAATTATTGGTTCAGGACGAGCCACACTTGTTCTACCTATGGGTACTACGATTGTAATTGAGGATGCACTCTTGTATCCTGAATCTACATGCACCCTTATTAGTTTCAAAGACCTCAGATCAAATAATTTCCATCTGGAAACAATTTCTGAAAATAATTCTGAATATTTGCTTTTAACAAAAAGCAAATGGGTCTAAGAAACAAATTCTTGAAAAATCCCCTCACTTTCATCTGGATTATATTACAATTATATAAAACCCGTACCACATGTTGCGTACAAAATAATTTTTCAAGATCTTGATAAATTCAAGACTTGGCATGATCGCCTAGGTCATCCTGGTGTAGGGATGATGAGAAAAATTATTGACAATTCTATTGGTCACAGCCTTCCAACTAAAAATTTCCCCAAATCATCAGATTTTGTGTGCACCGCATGTGCAACTGGGAAATTAATTATAAGACCATCTTATCTTAAGGTAAAAAGTGAGTCACTTAACTTTCTTGAACGCATTCAAGGAGATATATGTGGTCCAATTCAACCACTATCAGGACCTTTTAGATATTTCATGGTGCTCATAGATGCATCTACCAGATGGTCACATATATGTCTACTGTCCACACGAAATCATGCTTTTGCCAAGCTAAGTGCTCAAATTATCAAATTAAGAGCAAATCATCCTGAAAATAGGATAAAAACAATTCGAATGGACAATGCTGCTGAATTTTCTTCACGTGCATTCAATGACTATTGCATGGCTATGGGCATTCATTTAGAACACTTTGTGCCTTACGTCCATACTCAAAATGGTTCGGCTGAATCTCTCATCAAAAGAGTAAAATTAGTTGCTCGACCACTATTACAGAATTGTAATTTACCAGCATCTTGTTGGGCACATGCGGTATTACACGCCGCAGATCTGATACAAATCAGACCAACTGCATATCATACAACCTCCCCACTACAACTAGTACGTGGCACTCAGCCAAGTATTTCCCATCTACGAAAATTCGGTTGTGCAGTATACGTACCGATATCACCACCGCAGCGTACAACAATGGGCCCCCACAGAAAACTAGGGATCTATGTGGGTTATAATTCTCCGTCAATTATTAAATATCTTGAACCCCTTACAGGGGACCTGTTTACTGCCCGCTACGCTGATTCAATTTTTGATGAGGACCATTTCCCGGCATTAGGGGGAGAATCAAACCACAAAGAATGCCAGGAAATAGATTGGAATGTAACAGGCATTCAGTCCTTAGATCCACGTACTAAAGAATCTGAAACTGAAGTTCAGAGGATCATAGATTTGCAACACATTGCAAATAATCTGCCTGATGCATTTACTGACCATAAAGGTGTCACTAAATCACATATTCCCGCAGTTAATGCACCAGAACGAGTGGAGGTACCAAATAAAACCACTCCAACCCCAAATGAGAGTAAGAGGGGGAGAAATCTGGTTAGCCGGAATATAGCTTCTCAAAAGCCTCCGCGGAAACAGAGGAAACCAAATCCTCTACCAGTAAATGCAATTCAACCTCAAGTTGAAGGACACCAACCAGATGCTCAACATCTTGAACCCAGCATAAATGCGCATAAAAACATAATAGCTGGGACATCGGAACACCATGACTTTATTGTTGTGGGAAATCACATAGAGCCTAAAGGTATAAAAGAAATTTCCATAAACTATATAGAATCAGGAGAATCATACAATAGAGAGACTACAATTGTCGACATATATTTTGCCTCTGAAATTGCTGAAACCCTTCAACTGGATCCAGAACCAAAGACCGTCAGGGAGTGCCTCAAGTGTCCTGATTGACCTAAATGGAAGGAAGCAATTGAGGCAGAACTGCACTCGCTCAACCAAAGAGAGGTATTGTCCTTAGTAATACCTACTCCTCAAAATGTCCTCCCTGTGGGAGAAAAATGGGTTTTTGTTCGAAAAAGGAACGAAAACAATGAGGTGGTGAGATACAAAGCAAGGCTTGTAGCACAAGGGTTCACGCAGAGACCCGACATCGATTACGATGATACATACTCTCCTGTTATGAGTGGAATAACGTTTCGATACTTAATATCCATGGCAGTACAAATGAGTTTATCTATGCAGTTGATGGATGTAGTGATAGCATACTTATATGGGTCACTCAAATCGGATATATATATGAAAGTCCCTGAAGGACTTAAAATGCCAAATCCAAAAGCAAATCGCAACGCATATTGTGTAAAATTACAAAAGTCACTATATGGCTTAAAACAGTCGGGTAGAATGTGGTATAACCGACTAAGTGAGTTCCTTATTCAGAGAGGCTACTCAAATAATGATGATTGCCCTTGTGTATTTATAAAGAAGTCCTCAAATGGATTTTGCATCATCTCAGTGTACGTTGATGACCTCAATATCATTGGAAGTACACCTGATATCGAAGAAGCACGCAATCATCCAATGGCGGAATTTGTGATGAAAGATTTGGGAAAAACCAAATTCTGCTTAGGCTTACAGCTTGAGCACCTTCCCTCGGGAATTTTAGTATACCAACCTGCCTATATTCAAAAGGTTTTGGAAAAATTTAATATGGATAAATCATATCCAACCAAAACACCCATGGTTGTCAGATCCCTTGATATGAATAAAGATCCTTTTAGACCTCGGGATAATGACGAAGAGATATTGGGACCTGAGTTCCCATATCTCAGTGCCATTGGTGCGCTAATGTACCTTGCAAATTGCACCAGGCCTGATATTGCATTTGCGGTAAATTTACTAGCTAGACATAGCGCTGCTCCAACAAAACGTCATTGGACGGGAATAAAGAATATCCTTAGATATTTACATGGCACAAAAGATCTTGGCTTATTCTATCAGAAAAACCAAGATATGACTATGGTAGGACATACTGACGCTGGCTATCTATCTGATCCTCACAATGCCAGGTCACAGACAGGTTTCGTATTCTTATATGGTGGAACTGCTTTTTCATGGAAGTCAACAAAACAGACTCTTGTAGCAACTTCCACTAATCATTCTGAAATCATTGCATTATTTGAAGCATCAAAAGAATGTGTATGGCTTCGCGGGATGATTAACCACATTCAAACTACATGTGGTGTTGGTTCATTAGGATCACCAACTATTATTTATGAAGATAATGCAGCTTGTGTTGCTCAAATGCAAATGGGTTATATAAAAAGTAATATCACAAAACACATTTCTCCTAAATTGTTCTATCCTCATGAATTACAGAAAAATGGAGAGATTGATATTTTGCAAACTAAATCATGTGACAATCTAGCAGATTTGTTCACAAAGTCTTTACCAAATTCAACGTTCCAGAAATACATTCATGGAATTGGTATGAGACGACTTCATGATTTGCAAAGTTCAGGGGGAGAAATCTCCTGAAAATATAACCCTTTAATTATCATCAGGTAATGAATATTGTACTCTTTTCCTTTATGAGTTTTTCCAACAGGTTTCTCATATAAGGTTTTTTAACGAGACAATTAAATACAAGCATTGATGCATGCCATATCATATTTCTCCTTATATTTTTTTCCTACTAGGTTTTAAAGGAGTTTTTCATGGCACATCTCATTGCACTCTTTTCATTATGAGTTTCTTTGAAACTTTCTCTCATAATGTTTTTAATGAGGCAATATCTTCATTAAGATCATATGCTATACTTTCTATTTTTCCTATGAAGGTTTTTAAAGGAAAGTGTCTAAAGCATATTTATTGTCCTCTAAACTCACTAATAATTTTCTCCTTCTTTGAAGGTTTTTCTCATATGAGTTATCAAGAGACCATAATCACTATATGTTGTATCATTTTCTCCTTATCATTTTCCCACTGGGTTTAAAGGAGTTTTAACAACATATCTATACATTTCTCCTCATATTTTTCCCACAGAGTTTTTGAGGGAGAATCTCAAGAATTGACTGATGAATATACAAGGAGCTTTCAATAATGGATTACTCAAGACGGCGTTGTACAAGGGGGAGTGTTACGAACCGACTAAACTGGATGGTGATTAGTGAACCGTCATTAGGACGTAATTAACAGTTATTAGTCTAAACGTCGTACGGACGCGTCCGTCCGTACAAGCACCTTTTGTACAGACGCCTTTTGTTTGCGTCCCAATCCTTGTATAAATATTGCCATCAATCAATGAAAGAGGTGATTTCCCACAAACACTTTCGTTTCTCATTCTTACAAATTACACTCTCCAAGAGGGAAGCTCTACGCGATCCCTGGGCTATGCCATGTAAGATCGATGTGGAGAGAAAAAAGTGGTTGATTGGGTAACGGCTTAATGACGATCAAACCATGACCAGGTAACACCTCCCTCTACTTTTCTTCCCGCGAAGCAAATCCCACATCCCCCTCCTCCGCCTTTCTCACACGCAACCTCCGTCGCCTTCACGTCTGCATCGCTCTCCAGCATCCATGCGGTGCCGCCTCTGCTGCTTGTACCGCACCTTCTCTTCTCCGTTCCTCTCCTAGCGATCTCCAGCAGTCCAGCCCTTCCCTGTTCCCTCCTCTTTTACCGTCTCTCTCATCCTCTCGAGAGGAGCACGGATCAGGTTCCACCAGTAAAAAACAAGCTATTAATTCCGGTTGGAAAGGGCCTTCAGTCCCGGTTTCCTAACCGGGACTAAAGTATAGAGACTAAAGGGTCTAAGGCTTTAGTCCCGGTTGGCTATAAACCGGTACTAAACCCTGGCTACGTGGGCGGTAGAGCGCGCCAGGGCATGGGGACCTTTGGTCCGGTTGGTGTCCCGGTTGGTAAAACCAATCGGGACTAAAGGTTAAGGCTTCATTGTTTGTTTTTTCTTTTAATTTTGTGTTTTCCATTTAATTTTTTCCTCTAATTCAACATGATCACTTGCATCCATCCACTTTAATCAATATATGTCATATAACTCATCATCATCTCACTCATCTAACAACTCATCATCATCATCTTAATCATAAAAGTTAAAATCTCACAAAAAAAAGATAAAATGACATAGTCCTCCCTCATTGGACCTAGTCTTCCCTCCTAGGTAAAATGACATAAAACAGAATAACACTTATGTCTCCATGATGAAGCAAAGAGATCCAACGATCTCCAACTTCTGGCTTGTGATCCTTCTTTATTTGTCCTCATTCTTCAATTTGAAGACGTTTTGGTGGTTTGCGCTCAGTAGAATATGCAAAAGAAAACTCGGGATGGAAGGGGATTTTAATTGTCATATTACCTTCGGGTTGCATCAACAGTGGCACAACTTCATATGACAGTTTCTGTTGAAGAACATAATATTAACCTAGTTAGAAATGTAACAAATACCATTTACGCAACAATACTAGTGTACTTAATTAGCAACTCTTACCAAGATATTTTAGCGAATGTCATCCGCCCTGAACCTATGCACTAGTGTCCTGTACAATGTATAATTTGGGTCAGTTCCCAAATTATAAGGAAAGATCTTCCTACCAACTAGGACACCAATAACAAAGTTGGTAAGATCTCCCTTCTCCTCCCAAGTTAGATGTGATCCATAAGTGTAGTGTGTCGTGTCGATTATGTTCTGTGTTTCACTCGAAGAAACGAAATAAGCTGTAAATTATAAATTAACAAATTTAGTACAGATGAACACCAAATATTTTTAAATATAAAATGCAAATTACTTGACAAATATTCATGGTTGACAAACTCACATGGAGGTAAAATAGGAAGCTTATCGACATCCACCCAAATGTCGATGTTTCCTTCAATATGATCTTCAGGACTAAGATCAAAGGTTATTTCCATATCCTTTTGAAATCCATATGCTCTGTAAAGAGCTTTCCAATTTGAGCATCCTAATTCTGTGTTATTAGGTGCATTCATTACTTTCACCAGAAATGTGTGACCATGTTTAGTCCTCATGTTGGATGTTCTCGTCTCGAAACACTCATGCTCTTCGAAGCCGAGCGTCTCCAAGAAATACCGTCTTGCATGACAGGGGATGAACTAGTCGAATTGTATAAAATAGAAATTACGCATTGAAGGAAAGAAATATAAGTCATGCTTAATTACGAAAAAACTATTGTCATCGTTGCGTACCGTAGAAATATCAAAGTCCTCGTAAAGCTTCATGGTGAAGAACCTGTCGTCTCGCAGCCCCGGCTGGTCACAAAGACCCTTATCTTCACTGCAAAATTCTCATGCTTGGATCCTATCATCGTCTGATGATGATGAAATTTCCTATGTTCATGGTTCAAGAATAACGACACACTTGGATCCTAATGCGTGTGTGACTTTCGCTCCGTCGAGGCTTTCCTTAAATAACTCCCATATCTTATGGTGTGTTGGTGCGCACTCTCTCACACTGATATGATGGTGTATATATGTTGGTGGACACTCTCTCACAGTAATAGTTCGACTGTCGGTGATGGACACCCCCCTCTTCTCTTCTTGCGCATTATACCGACGAATATATCGCAAAGAAGAGAAGAAGAGGAGGCGCCCCCACGACAACAGTCGGGATTCCTCCATCAAGAACACACATGAAAGTCACACAAAGAGCAACGACAAACCGAAAGTCACACATGCATTATACCGATAAAATATCACTAATACATTTATAATGAACTCGAATATAATATCACTAATATACATCATCTTGAATAACCCAGTTATTAATGCATAGTCAAATATTAACAAATAAATCTCGAATATTATTATATAAGATCACTAATACTGATCGAATACTATCAAATAATATAAGTCACTAGCGGTTCCTGAGTCGCGGGTGGTGGACACCCAAAGATAGGGAACAATCATAAGATCATAACTCGGATGAGATCCGTGAAGAATCTGCCAGGTATTGTTGAACCTGGCATCCAACGCCGCCATGTAGAGATGGACCACCTCCGCGGGGGCCCGCTCCCTCTGCACCGAAAGTGACCCACGTGACCGGCACCAAAGAAGCTTTGGGTCAACGACGAGACCCGGATTCCTCACCAAGCTCCGAGCCCCGGAAGTTAGCACCTGCCTATGCCAGCCCGGCGAAGCCTAGTCCCGGACATGACGCCTATCAAGAAGGCTCTTGCGGACCACTCGATGATGAGGATGCGGTCCGGGAATCGTCGATGTCAAGACAAATTCCTATGAGAACATTTTCTTATCGTTTAATCACTAATTTTTCCAAAACCCAAGAATTTTTCTCTAGTCTAACATACACATACTAATTTTTCCTAGGACTCCTAATTAACTAAAACATAAAAAGCATCATAAAAAAATAATCTAACAATATTAATCTACTTATCCATCTACGTACTACAATTTTCTTAACACATTGTTTAATGAAAAAATGTTGCATACCAACCACAAAAATTTGCACGTTTGCAGCACCGTCGGAGATGGACGGGCCATGCGACGGGGCTCCTACGCCAGAGATGGATGGGGCGGCAGCTCTCTGGCATCTTTAGTGGTGGCTTTAGGTGGGGCCTGGATGGGCTCGGGGAGGGGCGGCCATGCATGGCAGCAATGGCAGACGTGGAGGGGCGGCCATGCATGACCGCCGGCAATGGTGGATGGGGAGGGACGGGAATGCATGGTGGCGATGGCGGATGGGCAGGGGCTTCAGGAGGAGAGGGAGGAGAGGGGGGAGAGTGGCTAACAGCGGGCTCGATGGCGAGGTCGAGGCGACGACGAGGTCGAGGCGACGACGAGGTCGACCAGAGCGAGCAGGTCGAGGATGGCGATCTCTTGCGGGAGGCAGTGCGACGGTGAGGTCAAGGGAGAAGAGACACGCAGCAAGCACTGGCAGCATGTCGGCATCGGGGCGGAGGCGACATCGGGGCAGGGGCGGCATCGGGGCAGGGGTGGCGACAGGCAGAATGGGGGAGGTTGGGGAAGAAACAATAATGTCCTGGATATATAGAGGGACTCTTTATTCCCGGGTCGTGGCACCAACCGGGACTAAAGACCTTTAGTCCCGGTTGGTATCCCAAACCGGAACTAAAGGTCCTCCCGGATTTCGCGCGGGAAGGTCTTTTCGGACACCCAAATTCCACGCAGGAAGGGACCTTTATTGTTTTGTTTTGTTTTGTTTTGTTTTTCTAATTTCTGCATTTTCTCTTTTTTGTTTTGTTTTGTTTTTCTAATTTCTGTATTTATATTTGGAATAACTGTTAGAATATTTATAGTTTTTTAATGAATCTTTTTGCTTCAGGTCAAAACAATTACAAATTTTCTATTAGTGCCAGTAGTTTTCAAATTGAAATAGTTTAAATTTGAATTCATTTGAAATTTGTGTGAAACAATAATTTATGAATAACTTTAGTTTAAAAATAGATATTTGACTCATTGTTTTTCCTGTTGTTTAATATTACTATGTTTTATCATTGTGTTAAAGTTGGGAATTTTTAGGATAATTTAAATAGGTGTTTTAATCAAAATCAGAGTATGTTTAACTCTTTTAGATTTATACCTTCATCTGTTTTAATCAAAATCACCCAACTGAATTTAGAAAAGGTTGAAACTTGGCATGGTATCATCATTTCACCCACATAGCGCATGCTAAAAAGTTGAGAGTGTTACGGCAAAAACTGGATGCACTTTGTGTACAAAATGGACAATCTCTTTCGAAGTATCGGGGTTTCACACAAAAAATCGTCTTTTACCAAAGGATTTCCATTTTATAACGTATTTCAACTCCAGACTTTTTGTGCATTCAATATGAACCGGTAGAGGCCACATACTAAAATTTCAACCCTATCTAACTTCATTTGCTATTTTCATGCATTTAATGATTTATTTTGAGCTAAATGACCCTGAAATTAAAAAGCACCACAAACAAACTTTGAAAAGGTTGAAACTTCTCATTGTATCATCATTTCACCCACATAGCATGTGCTAAAAAGTTTAGAGGGTTACGGCAAAAACTGGATGCACTTCATGTACAAAATGTATAATATCTTTCGAAGTATCGTGATTTCGAATGAAAAATCGTCTATTACAAAAGGATTTCAACTTTTTCAACTTATTTAAACTCTAGACATTTCGTGCATTCAATATGAACTATTAGAACCCACATACTAAAATTTCAACCCCATCTCACTTCATTTGCTATTTTTCATGCATTTAATGATTTGTTTTGAGCTAAATGACCCTGAAATTAAAAAGCACCAAAAATGAACTCTAAAAAGGTTGAAACTTGGCATCGTATCACCATTTCACCCACATAGCATGTGCTAAAAATTTGAGAGCATTGCGGAAAAAGCTAGATGCACTTCGTGTATAAAATGGACATCTCTTTCGAAGTATCGGGGTTTCGAACGAAATCTCATCTGTTACAAAAGGATTTCAACATTTTTAACTTATTTCAACACCATAATTTTTGTGCATTCAATATGAACCATTAGAAGCCACATACTAAAATTTCAACCCTATCTAACTTCATTTGCTATTTTTCATGCATTTAATGATTTTTTTGACCTAAATGACCCTGAAATTAAAAAGCATCACAAATGAACTCTGAAAAGGTTGAAGCTAGGCATTGTATCATCATTTCACCCACATAGCATGTGCTAAAAAGTTTAGAGCGTTACGGAAAAAACTCGATGCACTTCGTGTACAAAATGGAAAATTTTATTTCGAAGTATTGTTGTTTCGAACGAAAACTCGTCTTACAAAAGGATTTCAACTTTTTTAACTTATTTCAACTCTAGATTTTTTGTGCATTCAATATGAACCATTAGAAGCCACATACTAAAATTTCAACCCTATCTAACTTCATTTGCTATTTTTTTCATCCATTTAATGATTTGTTTTGAGCTAAATAACCCTGAAATTAAAAAGCACCACAAATGAACTCTGAAAAGGTTGAAAGCTGGCATGGTATCACCATTTCACCCACATAGCATGTGCTAAAGAGTTGAGAGCGTTGCGGAAAAAACTGGATGCACTTCGTGTGCAAAATGGACAATCTCTTTCGAAGTATCAAGGTTTCGGACGAAATCTCGTCTGTTACAAAACGATTTCAACATTTTTAACTTATTTCAACTCCATACTTTTTGTGCATTAAATATGAACCATTAGAAGCCAAATACTAAAATTTGAACCATATTTAACTTCATTTTGCTATTTTTCATGCATTTAATGATTTGTTTTGAGCTAAATAACATTGAAATTAAAAAGCACCACAAATGAACTCTGAAAGGGTTGAAACTTTGCATTGTATTATAATTTCACCCACATAAATGGGCTAAAAAGTTTACAGAGTTACGACAAAAACTAGATGCACATTGTGTACAAAATGGACAATCTCTTTAGAAGTATCATATTTTCGGACGAAAACTCGTGTGTTACAAAAGGATTTCATCTTTTTTAACTTATTTCAAACCCAGACATTTGTGCATTCAATATGAACCAGTAGAAGCTGTTGGAAATATGCCCTAGAGGCAATAATAAAATGGTTATTATTGTATTTCCTTGTTCATGATAATTGTCTATTGTTCATGCTATAATTGTGTTAACCGGAAACCATAATACATGTGTGAATACATAGACCACAACATGTCCCTAGTGAGCCTCTAGTTGACTAGCTCGTTGATCAATAGATGGTCACGGTTTCATGGCCATGGACATTGGATGTCATTGATAACGGGATCACATCATTAGGAGAATGATGTGATGGACAAGACCCAATTCTAAGCATAGCACAAGATCGTGTAGTTCGTTTGCTAAAGCTTTTCAATGTCAAGTATCGTTTCCTTAGACCATGAGATTGTGCAACTCCCGGATACCGTAGGAATGCTTTGGGTGTGCCAAACGTCACAACGTAACTGGGTGGCTATAAAGGTGCACTACGGGTATCTCCGAAAGTATCTGTTGGGTTGGCATGAATCGAGACTGGGATTTGTCACTCCGTGTGACGGAGAGGTATCTCTGGGCCCACTCGGTAAGACATCATCATTATGAGCTCAATGTGACTAAGGAGTTAGTCACGGGATGATGTATTACGGAACGAGTAAAGAGACTTGCCGGTAACGAGATTGAACAAGGTATGGGGATACCGACGATCGAATCTCGGGCAAGTATCATACCGATAGACAAAGGGAATTGTATACGGGATTGATTGAATCCTTGACATCGTGGTTCATCCGATGAGATCATCGTGGAGTACGTGGGAGCCAACATGGGTATCCAGATCCCGCTGTTGGTTATTGACCGGAGAGGTGTCTCGGTCATGTCTACGTGTCTCCCGAACCCGTAGGGTCTACACACTTAAGGTTCGATGACGCTAGGGTTATAGGGAAAAGGTATACGTGATTACCGAAGGTTGTTCGGAGTCCCGGATGAGATCCCGGACGTCACGAGGAGCTCCGGAATGGTCCGAAGGTAAAGATTGATATATAGGAAGTCCAGTTTCGGTCACCAGAAAGTTTTCGGGCTCATCGGTATTGTATCGGGAGTGCCGGGAGGGTGCCGAAGGACCCCCGGGAGGGGTGTGACGACCAGAGGACTTCATGGGCTGTTAGATAAAGTGTGTCAGCCCTTATTGGGCTGGGAAATACTTTTGCTAAAGGCCCATGTGGCTGGAGATAAGGAGATAAGGCAAAAAGGATTTAAAAGGAGGAGATCCACCTCCCTTGTGGGAGGTGGACTCTCCCTTTAATTCGGCCGGCCATCTCCTCTTTGGAGTAGAGGCCAAGCCAGCCCTCCACGTCCCTCCTCCTATATATACTTGAGGTTTTGGATGTTTTGAGACAGGATTTGATCTCTCTCTCTCACGGCGAAGCCCTACCTCTCTTCTTCCTCCTCCGCAGCGCTTAGGCGAAGCCCTGTCGGAATACCTTGCTACTCCACCACCACCACGCCGTCGTGCTGCTGTTGGAGCCCTTCCCCAACCTCTCCTTCCTCCTTGATGGATCAAGGTGTTGGAGACGTCACCGGGCTGCACGTGTGTTGAACGCGGAGGTGCCGTCCGTTTGGCACTTGATCGGATCTACCGCGATCTGAATCGCTGCGAGTACGACTCCATCAACCGCGTTCTTGTAACGCTTCCGCTTAGCGATCTTCAAAGGTATGAAGATCCACTCTCCCCTTGCTCGTTGCTGGTTTCTCCATAGATGGATCTTGGTGAACGCGTAGGAAATTTTTTGATTTACTACTACGTCTCCCAACAGTGGCATCATGAGCTAGGTCTATGCGTAGAATCTATGCACGAGTAGAACACAAAGTAGTTGTGGGCGTCGATTTTGTTAATATGCTTGCCGTTACTAGTCTTATCTTGATTCGATGGTATTGTGGGATGAAGCGGCCCGGACCAACCTTACACGTACGCTTACGTGAGACCGGTTCCACCGCCTGACATGCACTAGTTGCATAAGGTGGCTAGCGGGTGTCTGTCTCTCCCACCTTAGTCGGATTGGATTCGATGAAAAGGGTCCTTATGAAGGGTAAATAGCAATTGGCATATCACGTTGTGGTTTTGACGTAGGTAAGAAACGTTCTTGCTAGAAACCTATAGCAACCACGTAAAAACTTGCAACTACAAATTAGAGGACGTCTAACTTGTTTTTGCAGCATATGCCGTGTGATGTGATATGGACAAAAGGATGTGATGTGATGCATTGTGATGTATGAGATTGATCATGTTCTTGTAATAGGGTTCACGACTTGCATGTCGATGACTATGACAACCGGCAGGAGCCATAGGAGTTGTCTTATATTATTGTATGACCTGCGTGTCAATCATAAACGCCATGTAATTACTTTACTTTATTGCTAAACGTTAGCTGTAGTAGTAGAAGTAATAGTTGGCGAGACAACTTCATGAAGACACAATGATGGAGATCATGATGATGGAGATCATGGTGTCGTGCCGGTGACAGTGATGATCATGGTGCCCCGAAGATGGAGATCGAAGGAGCAAGATGATATTGGCCATATCATGTCACTATATTGATTGCATGTGATGTTTATCATGTTTACATCTTATTTGCATAGAACGACGGTAGTAAATAAGATGATCTCTCAATAAAATTTCAAGAAAGGTGTTCACCCTAACTGTGCACCGTTGCTAAGGATCGTCGTTCCGAAGCACCACGTGATGATCGGGTGTGATAGGTTCTAACATTCGCATACAACGGGTGTAAGCCAGATTTACACATGCGAAACACTTAGGTTGACTTGATGAGCCTAGCATGTACAGACATGGCCTCGGAACACGGAAGACCGAAAGGTCGAACATGAGTCGTATAGAAGATACGATCAACATAGAGATGTTCACCATGGATGACTAGTCCGTCTCACGTGATGATCGGACACGGGCTAGTTGACATGGATCATGTATCACTTGGAAGACTAGAGAGATGTCTATCTAAGTGGGAGTTCATTAATAATTTGATTAAGTGAACTTAATTATCATGAACTTAGTCTAAAAATGTCCTTGCAAATTATGTCGTAGATAGCTCGCGCTGTAGCTCCACAGTTTTATTGATACAATCCTAGAGAAAAGTAAGTTGAAAGTTGATGGTAGCAATAATGCGGACAGGGTCCGTGATCTGAGGATTGTCCTCATTGCTGCACAGAAAGCTTATGTTTTTGATGTACCGCTAACTGCACCACTCCCTCAAGTGTTGTCTGTAGATGTTGTGAACATATGACAGGCACTTTTTGGTGACTACGTGATAGTTCAATGCGTCATGCATTGCGGCTTAGAATTGAGGCTCCAAAACGTTTTGAACGTCACGGAACATATGAGATGTTCTAGGAGCTGAGATTGTGATCTCAGGCTCGTGCCTATGTTGAGAGGTATGAGACCTCCAACAAGATTCTTTGTCTGCAAGATAAAGGAGAATAGCTTAATCGGTGAGCGCGTGCTCAGATTGTCTGGGTGCTACAATCACTTGAATCAAGTGGGAGTTAATCTTCCAGATGAGATAGTGATTAATGCAGTTCTCCAAGTCACTGCCACCAAGCTACTAGAGCTTCGTGATGAACTATAACATGCCAGGGATGGATAAGATGATCCCTGAGTTGTTCGTGATGTTTGACAACACGAAGGTAGAAACCAAGAAGGAGCATCAAGTGTTGATGGTTAAGTTAAACCACTAGTTTCAAAAGGGGCAAGGGCAAGAAGGGAAAAACTTCAGGAATGGCAAGCCAGTTGTTGCTCTAGTGAAGAAACTCAAGGTTGAGCTCGAACCCGAGACTAAGTGCTTCTGTTATGAGGAGAATGTTCGCTGAAGCGAAAAAACCCTAGATGATTGGTAGATAAGAAGGCTGGTAATGTCAATGGAAGTATATTTGATATACGTGTTAGTGATGTGTACCTTGCTGGTACTCCTAGTAGCACCTGGGTATTAGATACCGGTTCGGTTGCTAAGTGTTAGCAACTCGAAATAAAAGCTAGGAGTAAATGGAGACTAGCTAGGTGAAAGGTGACGATGTGTGTTGGAAGTATTTCCAAGATTGATGTGATCACCATCGCACGCTCTCTCTACCTTCAGGATTTGTGATAAACCTAAATAAATGTTATTTGGTGTTTGCATTGAGCATAAACGTGATTAGATCATGATTAGTGCGATACGGTTATTCATATAAGTTAGAGAATAATGGTTATTCTGTTTACATGGATAATGCCTTCAATGGTCATGCACCCACTCGAAATGGTTTATCGAATCATGATCGTAGTAGTACACATATTCATAACATTGGTACCAAAAGATACAAAGTTAATAATGATAGTACCACATGCTTGTGGCACTGCCACGTAATGTCATATTGGTATAAATCGCATGAAGAAACTCCATGATGATGGATGTTTTTTTGACTCACTCGATTTCGAATCGGTTGAGACATGCGAGCCATGCCTCTTGGGCAAGATGACTGAGACCCCGTCATCCAATATGATGGAGCGGGCAAGTGGCTTATTGGAATTAATACATGTTGATGTATGTGGTCCAATGAGTGTTGAAACACACAGTGGATATCGTTGTTTTTCTTTACCTTCACTGATGATTTGAGTAAATATGGGGATATTTACTTAATTAAACACGAGTCTGAAATGTTTGAAAGGTTCAAGGAGTTTCACAGTGAAGATAAAGATCATCGTGACAAGAAGATGAAATTTCTACGATATGATCGTGGAGGTGAATATCTAAGTTACGAGTTTGGTATGCAATTTTAGACAATGTGGAAATTGTTTCACAGCTCACGCCTCCTGGAACACCATAGTGTGATGGTGTGTTCGAACGTCGTAGTCGTGCTCTATTGGATATAGTGAGTACTATGATGTCTCTTATCGTTTTACCACTATCGTTATGGGGTTATGCATTAAAGACAAATCCATTCACTTTAACAAGGCACCATCTAAGTCTGTTGAGATGACACCGTGAGAATTATGGTTTGACAGAAGCCTAAGCTGTCATTTCTTAATGTTTGGGGCTGCGACGCTTATGTGAAAATGGGTTTTTCACCTAGCGAGCTCGAACTCAAAGCAGACAAATGCATCTTCATAGAATACCCTAATGAGACATTGGGTATACCTTCTATCTCAGATCCAAGCGCAAAAGGTGTTTGTTGCTAAGAACGGGTCCTTTTTGAGAAAGAGTTTCTCTCGAAAGAATTGAGTGGGAGGAAGATAGAACTTGATAAGGTTGTTGAACCTTTGTTTCAACCAGAGAATAGCGCAACACAGAAAGATGTTTCTGTAGAGCCTACTTAGTTGAAAAGGAAGTTAATGATGATGATCATGAAGCTTCGGATCAAGTCACTATCGAACCTCGTAGGTCGACAAGGACGCGTACTGCTCCTGAGTAGTACGACAACCCTGTCTTGGAAATCATGTTGTTGGACAACGATGAACCTACGAACTATGGAGAAGCGATGGTGGGCCCGGATTCCAACAAATGGCTAGGAGCCATGAAATCCGAGAAAGGATCCATGTATGAAAACCAAGTATGGACTTTGGTAGACTTGCCTGTTGAATGGCGGGTCATTGAGTACAAATGGACCTTTGAGATAAACATAGACGCTAATGGTGAAATGTCACCGTTTATAAAGCTCGACTTGTCGCAAAGAAGTTTCCGCCAAGTTCAAGGAGTTGACTGCAATGAGATTGTCTCATCTGTAGCGATGCTAAAAGTCTATTAAAATTTTGTTAGCAGTTGCTGCATTTTTCGATTATGAAATCTGGCAGATGGATGACAAAACAAGGTTTCCGTAATGGTTTCTGTGAGGAAGAGTTGTATGTGATACAACCAGAAGGTTTTGTCAATCCTAAGGATGCTAATAATATGCAAACTCCAGCGATCCTTCTATGGACTGGAGCAAGCATCTCGGAGTTGGAATATATGCTTTGATGAGGTGATCAAAGTGTTTAAGTTTATACAAAGTTTATGAGAAACTTGTATTTGCAAGAAAGTGAGTGGGAGCACTATGGAATTTCTTATAAGAATATGTAGTTGACATATTATTGATCGGAAATGATGTAGAATTTCTGGAAGAGCATGAAGGGTTGTTTGAAAAGTTTTGTTTTTCAAAGGAAGACCCAGATAAAGCTACTATTTTATTGAGCATCAAGATCTATAGGGATAGATCTATTCGCTTGATAAGTTTTTTCGACGAAGACATACCTTGACAAGTTTTTGAAGGAGTTCAAAATAGATGGGTCAAAGAAGGAGTTCTTGACTGTATTGTAAGGTGTGAAATTGAGTAAGACTCAATACCCGACCACGGCAGAAGATAAAGAAGAGATGAGTGTCATCTCCTATGCTTTAGCCATAGGCTCTATATAGTATGCCATGCTGTGTACCGCACCTGTGTGTGCCTTGCCATGAGTCTGTCAAGGGGTACAAGAGTAATCCAAGAGTGGATCACTAGACAGCGGTCAAAGTTAGCCTTAGTAACTTGAGAACTAAGGAAATATTTCTCGATTATGGAGGTGATAAAGAGTTCATCGTAAAGTGTTACGATGATGCAAGCTTTAAAACCAATCCGGATGACTCTTAGTAGAAATCCAGCTACGTATAGTGGAGCAGCCATTTGGAATAGCTCCAAGTGGAGCATGGGAGTAGTATCTACAAATATGACATGGAAAGTTTGTAAGGTACACACGGATCTGAATGTCGCAGACCCGTTGACTAAAACCTCTTTCACGAGCAGGACATGAACAAACCCCAGAACTTATTGGGTGTTAATCACATGATGATATGATCACATGGTGATGTAAGTGTTAATCACATGGTGATGTGAACTAGATTATTGACTCTAGTGCAAGTGGGAGACTGTTGGAAATATGCCCTAGAGGCAATAATAAAATGGTTATTATTGTATTTCCTTGTTCATGATAATTGTCTATTGTTCATGCTATAATTGTGTTAACCGGAAACCATAATACATGTGTGAATACATAGACCACAACATGTCCCTAGTGAGCCTCTAGTTGACTAGCTCGTTGATCAATAGATGGTCACGGTTTCATGGCCATGGACATTGGATGTCATTGATAACGGGATCACATCATTAGGAGAATGATGTGATGGACAAGACCCAATTCTAAGCATAGCACAAGATCGTGTAGTTCGTTTGCTAAAGCTTTTCAATGTCAAGTATCGTTTCCTTAGACCATGAGATTGTGCAACTCCCGGATACCGTAGGAATGCTTTGGGTGTGCCAAACGTCACAACGTAACTGGGTGGCTATAAAGGTGCACTACGGGTATCTCCGAAAGTATCTGTTGGGTTGGCATGAATCGAGACTGGGATTTGTCACTCCGTGTGACGGAGAGGTATCTCTGGGCCCACTCGGTAAGACATCATCATTATGAGCTCAATGTGACTAAGGAGTTAGTCACGGGATGATGTATTACGGAACGAGTAAAGAGACTTGCCGGTAACGAGATTGAACAAGGTATGGGGATACCGACGATCGAATCTCGGGCAAGTATCATACCGATAGACAAAGGGAATTGTATACGGGATTGATTGAATCCTTGACATCGTGGTTCATCCGATGAGATCATCGTGGAGTACGTGGGAGCCAACATGGGTATCCAGATCCCGCTGTTGGTTATTGACCGGAGAGGTGTCTCGGTCATGTCTACGTGTCTCCCGAACCCGTAGGGTCTACACACTTAAGGTTCGATGACGCTAGGGTTATAGGGAAAAGGTATACGTGATTACCGAAGGTTGTTCGGAGTCCCGGATGAGATCCCGGACGTCACGAGGAGCTCCGGAATGGTCCGGAGGTAAAGATTGATATATAGGAAGTCCAGTTTCGGTCACCGGAAAGTTTTCGGGCTCATCGGTATTGTACCGGGAGTGCCGGGAGGGTGCCGAAGGACCCCCGGGAGGGGTGTGACGACCAGAGGACTTCATGGGCTGTTAGATAAAGTGTGTCAGCCCTTATTGGGCTGGGAAATACTTTTGCTAAAGGCCCATGTGGCTGGAGATAAGGAGATAAGGCAAAAAGGATTTAAAAGGAGGAGATCCACCTCCCTTGTGGGAGGTGGACTCTCCCTTTAATTCGGCCGGCCATCTCCTCTTTGGAGTAGAGGCCAAGCCAGCCCTCCACGTCCCTCCTCCTATATATACTTGAGGTTTTGGATGTTTTGAGACAGGATTTGATCTCTCTCTCTCACGGCGAAGCCCTACCTCTCTTCTTCCTCCTCCGCAGCGCTTAGGCGAAGCCCTGTCGGAATACCTTGCTACTCCACCACCACCACGCCGTCGTGCTGCTGTTGGAGCCCTTCCCCAACCTCTCCTTCCTCCTTGCTGGATCAAGGTGTTGGAGACGTCACCGGGCTGCACGTGTGTTGAACGCGGAGGTGCCGTCCGTTTGGCACTTGATCGGATCTACCGCGATCTGAATCGCTGCGAGTACGACTCCATCAACCGCGTTCTTGTAACGCTTCCGCTTAGCGATCTTCAAAGGTATGAAGATCCACTCTCCCCTTGCTCGTTGCTGGTTTCTCCATAGATGGATCTTGGTAAACGCGTAGGAAAATTTTTGATTTACTACTACGTCTTCCAACAGAAGCCACATACTAAAATTTCAACCCTATCTAAATTCATTTGCTATTTTCATGCATTTAATGATTTGTTTTGAGCTAAATAAACCTCAAATTAAAAAGCACCACAAATGAACTCTGAAAAGGTTGAAACTTGTCATTGTATCATCATTTCACCCACATAGCATGTGCTAAAAATTTAGAGCGTTACGGTAAAAACTCGATGCACTTCGTGTACAAAATTGAAAATCTCTTTCGAAGTATTGTTGTTTCGGACGAAAACTCGTCTGTTACAAAAGGATTTCAACTTTTTTAACTTATTTCAACTCCAGATTTTTTGTGCATTCAATATGTACCATTACAAGCCACATAATAAAATTTCAACCCTATGTAACTTAATTTTCTATTTTTTCATGCATTGAGTGATTTGTTTTGAGCTAAATAACCCTGAAATTGAAAAGCACCACAAATGAACTCTGAAAAGGGTTAAACTTGGCATGGTATCACCATTTCACCCACATAGCATGTGCTAAAAAGTTGAGAGTGTTGCGGGAAAAACTAGATGCACTTCGTGTACAAAATGAACAATCTCTTTCGAAGTATCGGGGTTTCGGACGAAATCTCGTCTGTTACAAAACGATTTCAACATTTTTAACTTATTTCAACTCCGTACTTTTTGTGCATTCAGTATGAACCATTAGAAGCCACATACTAAAATTTCAACCATATCTAACTTCATTTGCTATTTTTCATGCATTTAACGATTTGTTTTGAGCTAGATAAACCTGAAATTAAAAAGCACCACAAATGAACTCTGAAAAGGTTGAAACTTGGCATTGTATCATAATTTCACCCACATAGCATGTGCTAAAAAGTTGAGAGCATTGCGGAAAAAACTAGATGCACTTCGTGTACAAAATGGCCAACCTCTTTCAAAGTATCGGGATTTCGGACGAAATCTCGTGTGTTACAAAACAATTTCAACATTTTTAACTTATTTCAACTCCATACTTTTTGTGCATTCAATATGAACCATTAGAAGCAACATACTAAAATTTCAACCGTATCTAACTTCATTTGTTATTTTTCATGCATTTAATGATTTGTTTTGAACTAAATGACCCTGAAATTAAAAAGCACCACAAATGAACTCTGAAAAGGTTGAAACTTGGCATTGTATCATCATTTCACCCACGTAGAATGTGCTAAAAAGTTTACAGCATTACGGCAAAAACTCGATGCACTTCGTGTACAAAATGGACAATCTCTTTCGAAGTATTGTGGTTTCGGACGAAAACTCGTCTGTTACAAAAGGATTTCAACTTTTTTAACTTATTTCAACTCCAGATTTTTTGTGCATTCAATATATACCATTAGAAGCCACATACTAAAATTTCAACCCAGTGTAACTTCATTTGATATTTTTTTCATGCATTGAATGATTTGTTTTGAGCTAAATAACTCTGAAATTGAAAAGCACCACAAATGAACTCTAGAAAGGTTGAAACTTGGCATTGTATCATCATTTCACCCACATTGTACGTGCTAAAAAGTTTATAGAATTACGGCAAAAACTAGATGCACATCGTGTACAAAATAAACAATATCTTTACAAGTATCATGGTTTCAGACGAAAACTCGTGTGTTACAAAAGGATTTCATCTTTTTTAACTTATTTCAAACCCAGACTTTCCTGCATTCAATATGAACCAGTAGAAGCCACATACTAAAATTTCAACCCTATCTAACTTCATTTGCTATTTTTCATGCATTTAATGATTTGTTTTGAGCTAAATGACCCTGAAATTAAAAAGCACCATAAATGAATTCTAAAAAGGTTGAAACTTGGCATGGTGTCACCATTTCACCCACATAGCATGTGCTAAAAAGTTGAGAGCGTTGCGGAAAAAACTGGATGCACTTCGTGTATAAAATGGACAATCTCTTTCGAAGTATTGGGATTTCGGACGAAATCTCGTCTGTTACAAAACAATTTCAACATTTTTAACTTATTTCAACTCCATACTTTTTGTGCATTCAATATGAACCATTAGAAGCAACATACTAAAATTTCAACCGTATCTAACTTCATTTGTTATTTTTCATGCATTTAATGATTTGTTTTGAGCTAAATGACCCTGAAATTAAAAAGCACCACAAATGAACTCTGAAAAGGTTGAAACTTGCCATTGTAACATCATTTCACCCACGTAGAATGTGCTAAAAAGTTTAGAGCATTACGGCAAAAACTCGATGCACTTCGTGTACAAAATGGACAATCTCTTTCGAAGTATTGAGGTTTCGGACGAAAACTCGTCTGTTACAAAAGGATTTCAACTTTTTTAACTTATTTCAACTCCAGATTTTTTGTGCATTCAATATGTACCATTAGAAGCCGCATACTAAAATTTCAACCCTATGTAACTTCATTTGCTATTTTTTCATGCATTGAATGATTTGTTTTGAGCTAAATAACTCTGAAATTGAAAAGCACCACAAATGAACTCTGGAAAGGTTGAAACTTGGCATTGTATCATCATTTCACCCACATTGTATGTGCTAAAAAGTTTATAGCATTACGGCAAAAACTAGATGCACATCGTGTACAAAATAAACAATATCTTTAGAAGTATCATGGTTTTGGACGAAAACTCGTGTGTTACAAAAGGATTTCATCTTTTTTAACTTATTTCAAACCCAGACTTTCCTGCATTCAATATGAACTAGTAGAAGCCACATACTAAAATTTCAACCCTATCTAACTTCATTTGCTATTTTTCATGCATTTAATGATTTGTTTTGAGCTAAATGACCCTGAAATTAAAAAGCACCATAAATGAATTCTAAAAAGGTTGAAACTTGGCATGGTGTCACCATTTCACCCACCCACATAGCATGTGCTAAAAAGTTGAGAGCGTTGCGGAAAAAACTGGATGCACTTCGTGTACAAAATGGACAATCTCTTTCGAAGTATCGGGATTTCGGACGAAATCTCGTCTGTTACAAAACAATTTCAACATTTTTAACTTATTTCAACTCCATACTTTTTGTGCATTCAATATGAACCATTAGAAGCAACATACTAAAATTTCAACCGTATCTAACTTCATTTGTTATTTTTCATGCATTTAATGATTTGTTTTGAGCTAAATGACCCTGAAATTAAAAAGCACCACAAATGAACTCTGAAAAGGTTGAAACTTGCCATTGTATCATCATTTCACCCACATAGAATGTACTAAAAAGTTAAGAGCATTACGGCAAAAACTCGATGCACTTCGTGTACAAAATGGACAATCTCTTTCGAAGTATTGTGGTTTCGGACGAAAACTCGTCTCTTACAAAAGGATTTCAACTTTTTTAACTTATTTCAACTCCAGATTTTTTGTGCATTCAATATTAACCATTAGAAGCCACATACTAAAATTTCAACCCTATCTAACTTCATTTGCTATTTTTCATGCATTTAATGATTTGTTTTGAGCTAAATGAGACTAAAATTAAAAAGCACCATAAATGAACTCTGAAAAGGTTGAAACTTGGCATTGTATCATAATTTCACCCACATAGAATGTGCTAAAAAGTTTAGAGAGTTACGACAAAAATTGTATGCACTTCGTGTACAAAATCGACAATCTCTTTCGAAGTATCATGGTTTCGGACGAAAACTCGTCTGTTACAAAAGAATTTCAACTTTTTTTAACTTATTTCAAACCGAGACTTTTGTGCATCGAATACGAACCTGTAGAAGCCACATACTAAAATTTCAACCCTATCTTACTTCATTTGCTATTTTTCATGCATTTAATGATTTGTTTTGAGTTAAATGACCTTGAAATTACAAAGCACCACAAATGAACTCTGAAAAGGTTGAAACTTGGCATTATATAATCGTTTCACCCACATAGCACATGCTAGAAAGTTTATAGCGTTACAGCAAAAATTGGATGTACTTCATGTACGAAATTGACAATCTCTTTCGTAGTATCATGGTTTCGGACGAAAACTCATCTGCTACAAAAGGATTTCAACTATTTTAACTTATTTTAACTCTGGACTTTTTGTGCATTTAATATGAACCATTAGAAGCCACATACTAAAATGTCAACCCTATCTAACTTCATTTGCTATTTTTCATGCATTTAATGATTTGTTTTGAGATAAATGACCCTGAAATTAAAAAACATCACAAATGAACTCTGAAAAGGTTGAAACTTGGCATTGTATCATAATTTTACCCACATAGCATGTGCTAAAATTTTAGAGAGTTATGGCAAAAACTAGATGCACATCGTGTACAAAATGGACAATCTCTTTCGAAGTATCATGGTTTCGGACGAAAACTCGTCTGTTACAAAAGGATTTCAACTTTTTAAACTTATTTCCATCCCAGACTTTTGTGCATTCAATATGAACCAGTAGAAGCCACATACTAAAATTTCAACCCTATCTTACTTCATTTGCTATTTTTAATGCACTTAATGACTTGTTTTGAGCTAAATGACCCTGAAATTAAAAAGCACGAGAAATGAACTCTGAAAAGGTTGAAACTTGGCATTTTGTCATCATTTCACCCACATAGCACGTGCTAAAAAATTTATGGCGTTACGGCAAAAACTAGATGCACTTCATGTACAAAATGGACAATCTCTTTCGTAGTATCGTGGTTTCGGACGAAAACTCGTCTGTTACAAAAGGATTTCAACTATTTTAACTTATTTCAACTCCAGACTTTTTGTGCGTTCAATATGAACCATTAGAAGCCACATACTAAAATTTCAACCCTATCTAACTTCATTTGTTATTTTCATGTATTTAATGATTTGTTTTGAGCTAAATGACGCTGAAATTAAAAAGCACCACAATTGAACTCTGAAAAGGTTGAAACTTGGCACTGTATCATCATTTCACCCACATAGCATGTGCTAAAAAGTTTAGAGAGTTATGGCAGAAACTGGATGCACTTTGTGTACAAAATGGACAATCTCCTTCGAAGTAGCGTGGTTTCGGACGAAAACTCGTCTGCTACAAAAGGATTCAACTTTTTTAACTTATTTCAACTCCAGATTTTTTGTGCATTCAATATGAACCATTAGAACTCACATACTAAAATTTCAACCCTATCTAATTTCATTTGCTATTTTTCGTGCATTTAGTGATTTGTTTTGAGCTAAATGACCCTGAAATTAAAAAGCACCACAAATGAACTCTGAAAAGGTTCAAACTTGGCATGGTATAACCATTTCACCCACATAGCATGTGCTAAAAAGTTGAGAGCATTGCAGCAAAAAATGAATGCACTTCGTGTACAACATGGAAAATCTCTTTCGAAGTATCGGGGTTTCGGACGAAAACTCATCTTTTACAAAAGGATTTCAACTTTTTTAACTTATTTCAACACCATACTTTGTGTGCATTCAGTATGAACCATTAGAAGCCACATACTAAAATTTCAGCCGTATCAAACTTAATTTGCTATTTTCATGCATTTAATGATTTTTTTGAGCTAAATGACCCTGAAATTAAAAAGCACCACAAATGAACTCTGAAAAGGCTGAAACTTGCTATGGTATCATCATTTCACCCAGATAGAATGTGCTAAAAAGTTGAGTGCATTACGGCAAAATTGGATGCACTTCATACACAAAATGGACAATCTCTTTCGAAGTATCGGGGTTTCGGACGAAAACTCGTCTGTTACAAAAGGATTTCAACTTTTTAAAATTATTTGAACTCCAGACTTCTATGCATTCAATATGAACCATTAGAAGCCACATACTAAAATTTCAACCCTATCTAACTTTATTTGCTATTTTTCAAGCATTTAATGATTTGTTTTGAGCTAAATGACCCTGAAATTAAAAAGCACCACAAATGAACTCTGAAAACGTTGAAACTTGGCATGGTACCATCATTTCACACATATAGCAAGTGGTAAAAAGTTGAGATGGTTACAACAAAAATTGGATGCACTTCGTGTACAAAATGAACCGTCCCGGCTACTCACTAGAAAAGAAAAGTGATGACGGTGCAGCCAGTCACATCCCAGAGTGGGATCTTGGGGTATAAAACTTTTTCTTTGCGTGTGTCCCTTGATTTTTGCGCTGTAACCATGGATAGTCTTCATCATTTAACATGATGCTTGGGTTAGTCTTCACTGCGAAGGGAGGAATTTCATCAAACTTTTCATAATCTCTTGACATGTCTGTCTTGTCCTCCACTCCCATGATGTTTCTTTTCCCAGAAAGAACTATGTGGAGCTTTGGCTCATCGTATAATGTATCTGCTTTCTTATCTTTCCTTTTTCTTGGTTTGGTAGACATGTCCTTCACATAGAAAACTTGCGCCACATCATTGGCTAGAACGAATGGTTCGTCGGTGTGCTGAAGATTGTTGAGGTCCACTATTGTCATTCCGTACTACGGGTCTACCATTACCCCTCCTAGAGTGAGATTTGCCCATTTGCATCAGAACAAAGTGACCTTCAAATCACCTCCATAGTCAAGTTCCCATATCTCCTCTATGTAACCATAATATGTGTCCTTTTCCTTGGTGTTTGCCGCATCATCAAAGCGAACACCACTCTTTTGGTTGGTGCTCTTTTTATCTTGCACGATCGTGTAAAATATATTCCCATTTATCTCGTACCTTGGAAAGTCAATATAGTCGAAGATGGTCTCTTAGCCAACAAGTACAAGTCATCTTCAACATTGTTGTCATTCATGAGATGTGTTCGCCACCAACCGCCGAAAGCCTCAATGTGTGTACATTGAATAGAGGGGTTAGACTTCTTCAGGTTCTTTGAGCGTATAATATACATGTATTCCTCGATATATGGGATGATCAAGGTAGAATTATATAGAACTATGTAGTGTGCTTGCGCCCAAGAATGTCCGTTCCTACATATTATTGATTTTTGTCCAAACATGACTTTTCCACGCAGTCTACCCTCATGTCGCGATTGAGGAACACCAATTGGCTTAATGCCAGGAATAAAGTCAACACAAAACTCAATAACCTCCTCTGTTTCACGACCCTTGGAAATGCTTCCTTATGGCCTAGCATGGTTACGAACATATTTCTTTAAGACTCCCATAAACCTCTCAAAGGAGAACATATTGTTTAGAAATACAGGACCCAGAATGGCAATCTCTTCGACTAGGTGAACTAGTACGTGCGTCATAATATTAAAGAACGATGGTGGGAACACCAACTCGAAACTGACAAGACATTGGACCAAATCATTATGTAAGCTTGGTAGGATTTAAGGATCGATTACCTTCTGAGAAATTGCATTGAGGAATGAACACAACTTCACAATGGCTAATCGAACATTTTCTGGTAGAAGCCCCCTCAACGCAACCGGAAGCAATTGCGTCATGATCACATGGCAGACATGAGACTTTAGGTTCTGGAATTTTTTCTCTGCCATATTTATTATTCACTTTATATTCGACGAGAAGCAAGATGGGACTTCATACTGAGAAGGCATTCAAAGAAGATTTCCTTCTCTGTTTTGGTAAGAGTGTAGCTGGCAGTACCTTTTTACTGCTTATGCATGGCGTCGTTTTCGTGCACACATTGCTGGTCCTCC
This sequence comes from Hordeum marinum, assembly GCA_022496015.1. Lineage (NCBI taxonomy): Eukaryota > Viridiplantae > Streptophyta > Magnoliopsida > Poales > Poaceae > Hordeum > Hordeum marinum. The sequence goes on from CM039678.1 coordinate 455,165,929, forward strand.
CGTACCTCCAGTGTATATTTTGTTTTCCCATACACGCCAAGGAATCCTAGCAGATTCGCGCAAAGATACTTTGTGACGTGCATCATGTCCATTGTGGAGCGGACCTCTAGGACTTTCCTATATTCTAGCTCCCAAAATATAGATTTCTTCTTCCACATGGGTGTGCATCCCTCAGCGTCAATCGTAACAGATTGTCCGCCAGGACCCTTTTCAAATATTATTTGTAAATCCTTGACCGTATCAAGTATGTCATCACCAGTACAGAGGACGGGCTTCTTCCAGTGATTTGCCTCACCTTTGAAATGCTTGCCTTTCTTTCTTAAGGCATGCTTGGCCGGAAGAAATCGACGATGTCCTAGGTACACATTCTTCTTGCATTTGTCCAAATATATACTTTGGTTATCATCTAAATAGTGTGTGCATGCATGGTATCCCTTGTTTGTTTGTCCTGAAAGGTTACTAAGAGTAGGCCAGTCATTGATGGTTACAAAGAGCAATGCTCGCAAGTCAAATTCATGTTATTTATGCTCATCCCACACACATACACCTTTTTTATTCCACTGTTGTAAAAGTTCATTACCTAATGGCCTTAGGTACACATCAATGTCGTTGTCGGGTTGCTTAGGGCCTTGGATGAGCACTGGCATCATAATGAACTTCCGATTCATGCACAACCAAGGAGGCAGGTTATAGATACATAGAGTCACATGCCATGTGCTATGCTTGCTGCTCTGTGTTTAGTTATTATCATATTTCCTTGTTCATGATAATCGTTTATTATCCATGCTACAATTGTGTTGATCGGAAACTCAGATACATGTGTGGATACATAGACAACACCATGTCCCTAGTATGCCTCTAATATACTAGCTCGTTGATCAAAGATGGCTATGGTTTCCTAGTCATGGACATGCGATGTCATTTAGTAATGGGATCACATCATTAGGAGAATGATGTGATGGACAAGACCCAAACTACAAACGTAGCATATGATCGTGTCAGTTTATTGCTACTGTTTTCTGCATGTCAAGTATATGTTCCTATGACCAAGAGATCATGCAACTCACTGACACCGGAGGAGTACCTTGTGTGTATCAAACGTCGCAACGTAACTAGGTGACTATAAATGTGCTCTACAGGTATCTCTGAGGGTGTCTATTGGGTTGGCATGGATCAAGACTGGGATTTGTTACTCCGTGTGACGGAGAGGTATCTCAGGGCCCACTCGGTAATACAACATCACAATAAGCCTTGCAAGCAATGTGACTAAGTGTTAGTCACGGGATCTTGTATTATGGAACGAGTAAAGAGACTTGCCGGTAACGAGGTTGAACTAGGTATGGAGATATCGACGATCAAATCTTGGGCAAGTAACATACCGAAGAACAAAGGGAACACCATACGGGATTAACTGAATCCTTGACATAGAGGTTCGACCGATAAAGATCTTCGTAGAATATGTAGGAACCAATATGGGCATCCAGGTCCCGCTATTGGTTATTGATCATAGAGGTGTCTCGGTCATGTCTACATAGTTCTCGAACCCGCAGGGTCTGCACACTTAAGGTTCGGTGACGTTTCGGTAGTATAGAGTTATGTATGGTGGTGACCGAAGGTTTTTCGGAGTCCCGGATGAGATCCCAGACGTCACGAGGATCTCCGGAATGGTCCGGAGGTAAAGATTGATATATAGGAAGTCCTATTTTGGTCGCCAGAAAAGTTTCGGGCTCATCGGTAGTGTACCGGGAGTGCCGGTAGTGTATCGGGAGACCATCGGGAGGGGTATTTCGACCCAAGAGGCTACATGGGCTGTGGGAGAGTGAATACCAGCCCTTAGTGGGATGGTGGAAGTCCCACACAAGGCCCATGTGGCAAGGGGAGAAAATCCAAAGAGAAAAGGTGGAAAAACGCAAAATAGGGAGGAATCATAGTCCTACTAGGATTGGAGGAGGAGTCCTCCTCTCCTCCTTGATTCGGCCGAACCAAGGGATGGCCCCTTGAGGTAAAAGCCTCCTCCTATCTTCCTCCTATATATACTAGAGGTTTTAGGTTTTTTGGCACAAGATTTTCAGCCACGTGCTACCCTATTCTCTAGTGCATAGTTTCTCCTCTAGATCGGTTTTCTATAGTGCTTAGGCGAAGCCCAGCCGGAATTACTCCACCACCATCGCCGCAGCACTGTCAGGCTGCCGGAGAACTCTTCTACCTCTCCGCTCCCTCTTGCTGGATCAAGAAGGCAGAGATCTTCATCAAGCTGTATGTGTGCTGAACGCGAAGGTGCCGCCCGTTCGGCGCTAGATCGGAAGGACCGTGATCAAGATCACGAGACGGATCATGATGAGATCACGGGACGGATCGTGATGAGTTCGCAGGATGTATCGTTATTGTATCACGGGACAGATCGTGATGAGATCATGGGACGCTCGGCGATTTGGATCGTGAAGACGTTCGACTACACCAACCACGTTACTTAACGCTTCCCGCTTAGCGATCTACAAGGGTATGTAGATCCACTCTCCCTCTCGTAGATGCTCATCACCATGGATAGATCTTGCGTGTGCGAAGGAATTTTTTTGTTTCCCATGCAACGTTCCCCAACAGTGGCATCATGATCTAGGTCTATGTGTAGATGAGATCTTGAGTAGAACACAAAGAGTTTGTGGGCGTTGATGCTTAGATTGCTTCCTCCCTTGGTCGTGTTTTGGTTCAGCGGTATTGTGAGATGAAGTGGCTCGGACCAACATTACTCGTACGCTTACAAGAGACCAGTTCCCTCAACCGCAATTTGTTGCATAGATGGCTTGCGGGTGCCAGTTTCTCTCACTTTAGTTGGATCGGATTCGACAAAGGCGGTCCTTGAGAAGGTTGAAAAGCAACTAGTGTATCACCGTTGTGGGTTTTGCTTAGATGATAATTGTTCTTGCTAGATACCCGTAGAAGCCACGTAAAACATGCAACAACAATTAGAGGACGTCTAACTTGTTTTTGCAGGGTATGTTGTTATGTGATATGGCCAATTACATGATGTGATATATGTGATGTATAAGATGATCATGTGTTGTATAGAATATCACGACTTGCATGTCGATGAGTACGACAACCAGCAGGAGCCATAGGGTGTCTTTAATTATTGTATGACCTGTGTGTCAACCATTAAGTGCTATGTAATGTTTTACTTTATCACTAAATGGTAGCAATAGTAGTACAAGCATGATGGGCGCGACAACCACGATGGCGACACGTTGATGGAGATCATGGTGTCGTGCCGGTGACGATGGAGATCATGCCGGTGCTTTCAAGATGGAGATCAAAAGCACAAGTTCATGGCCATATCATGTCACTTATGTTTGCATGTGATGTTAATCCTTTTATGCACCTTGTTTTGCTTAGGACGATGGTAGCATTATAAGGTGATCCCTCACTTAAATTTCAAGATGAATTATGTTCTCCCTGTGTGTGCACCGTTGCAAAAGTTCGTCGTGTTGAGACACCACGTGATGATCGGGTGTGATAGACTCTATGTTCACATACAACGGGTGCAAGCCAGTGTTGCACATGCAGAGCACTCGGGTTAAACTTGACGAGCCTAGCATGTAAAGACATGGCCTCGGAACACAAGAGACCGAAAGGTCGAACATGAGTCATATAGCAGATATGATCAACATGATGTTGTTCACCATTGAAACCACCTCAACTCACGTGAAGATCGGACTTGAGTTGGTGAATTTGGATCATGTATCACTTGAATGACCGAAGGGATGTCAATTTGAGTGGGAGTTCTTAAGTAATATGATTAATTGAACTCATTATCATGAACATAGTCAGTAGTGTCTTTGAAAAATTATGTTGTAGATTACTAGCTCACGCTATAGCTCCCTTGAATTTTTATATGTTCCTAGAGAAATAGAGTTGAAATATGATGGTAGCAATATTGCGGACTGGGTCCATGATCTGAGGATTGTCCTCATTGCTGCACAGAAGGCTTATGTCCTTAATGCACCGCTCGGTGCGCCAACCCCTCTAGCGTCGTTTGTAGATGTTGTGCACATCTGATAGGCACATTTGGATGACTACTTGATAGTTTAGTGCATCATGCATTACCGCTTAGAATTGAGGCTCCGAAACGTTTTGAACATCACGGAACATATGAGATGTTCTAAGAGCTGAAATTAGGATCTCAGGCTCGTGCCCGTGTTGCGAGATATGAGATCTCCAACAAGATTCTTTGCCTGCAAGATGAAAGAGAATAGCTCAATCGTTGAGCATGTGCTCAGATTGTCTGGGTGCTACAATCGCTTGAATCGAGTGGGAGTTGATCTTCCAGATAAGATAGTGATTGATATAGTTCTCCAAGTCACTATCACTAATCTACTAGAACTTGGTGATGAACTATAAAATGCCAGGGATAGAAATAATGATCCCTAAGCTATTCGCGATGTTTGACACCGTGAAGGTAGAAATCAAGAAGGAGCGTCAAGTGTTGATGGTTAGTCAAACCACTAGTTTCGAGAAGGGCAAGAGCAAGGAGGGAAACTTGATGGATAGCAAGTCAGTTGCTGCTCCAGTGAAGCAACCCAAAGTTGAACCCAAACCCGAGACTAAGTGCTTCGATTATGAGGAGAGTGGTCGCTAAAGCGGAACAACCCTGGATACTTGATAGATAAGTCGACAGAAGTATATTTGATATACGTGTTAATGACGTGTACCTTGCAAGTACTCCTAGTAGCACCTGGGTATTGGATACCGGTTTGGTTGCTAAATGTTAGTAACTCGAAATAAAAGCTACGGAATAAACGGAGAACTAGCTAAGGGTGAGGTGACGATGTGTGTTGGAAATGTTTCCAAGGTTGATGTGATCAACATCGCACGCTCTCTCTACCTTCGGGATTAGTGACAAACCTAAATAAATTTTATTTGGTGTTTTGCGTTCAGCATGAATGTGATTAGATCGTGTTATTGCAACATGGTTATTCATTTAAGTTAGAGAATAATGGTTATTCTGTTTACATGAATAATACCTTCAATGGTCATGCACCCAGTGAGAATGGTTTGTTGAATCTTGATCGTAGTAATACACATGTTCATAACATTGATGCCAAAAGATACAAAGTTAATAATGATAGTACCACATACTTGTGGCACTGCCACTAAATGTCATATTGGTATAAAACGCATTAAGAAACTCCATGCTGATGGATCTTTGGACTCATTCGATTTCGAATCGGTTGAGACATGCGAACCATGCCTCTTGGGCAAGATGACTAAGGACCCCATTTCTAGATGGATGGAGCGGGCAAGTGATTTATTGGAAATGATACATGTTGATGTATGCAATCCAATGAGTCTTGTAGCGTGCGGTGGATATCGTTATTTTCTTACCTTCACTGATGATTTGAGTAGATATAGTGTATATTTACTTAATGAACCACAAGTCTGAATCGTTTGAAAGGTTCAAGCAAATTCAGAGTGAAGTTTAAGATCATCGTGACAAGAAGATAAAAATGTCTGCGATATGATCGTGGAGGTGAATATCTGAGTTACGAGTTTGGCATACAACTTTAGACAATGTGAAAATTGTTTCACAACTCACGCCACCTGGAACACCATAGTGTGATGGTGTGTTCAAACGTCATAGTCGTGCTCTATTGGAAATGGTGCTTGCTACGATGTCTCTTATCGTTTTGCTACTAAAATTTGGGGTTATGCATTGGAGACAACTACATTCACTTTAGATAGGGCACCATCTAAATCCGTTGAGATGACACCATGTGAATTATGGTTTGATACAAACCTAAGCTGTCATTTCTTAATGTTTGGGGTTGCGACGCTTGTGTGGAAAATGTTTTCACCTAATGAGGTCAAACCCAAAGCGGACAAATACATATTCATAGAATACCCTAAGAACAGTTGGGTGAACCTTCTATCTCAGATCCAAGCATAAAATGTTTGTTGCTGAAATTGGGTCCTTTCTCGAGAAAAAGTTTCTCTCGAAATAATTGAGTGGGAGGAAGATAGAACTTGATGAGGTTGTTGAACCTTTGTTTCAACGAGAGAGTAGCGCAGCACAGGAAGTTGTTTCTATGAAGCCTACGTTAGTTGAAGAGGAAGTTAATGATGATGATCATGAAGCTTCGGATCAAGTTACTATCAAACCTTGTAGGTCGACAAGGACGTGTACTACTCCTGAGTGGTATGATAACCCTGTCTTAGAGGTCATGTTGTTGGACAACGATGAACCTATGAGCTATGGAGAAGCGATGATGGGCCCGGATTCCGACAAATGGTTAGAGGCTATGAAATCTGAGAAAGGATCCATGTATGAAAACCAAGTATAGACTTTGGTAGACTTGCTCATTGGATGGGAGGTCGTCGAGTACAAATGGACCTTTAAGATGAAGACATACGCTAATGGTAAATGTCACCATTTATAAAGCTTGACTTGTTGCAAAGAAGTTCACGACAAGTTCAATGAGTTCACTGCGATGAGACTTTCTCACTTGTAGCGATGCTAAAGTCTGTTGGAATTATGTTAGTAGTTGCTGCATTTTTCAATTATGAACTCTAGTAGCTGGACGTCAAAACATCGTTTCCTTAACGGTTTACTTGAGGAAAGGTTTTATGTGATACAACCAGAAGGTTTTGTCAGTCCTAAGGATGCTAAAAGGTGAGCAAGCTTCAGTGATCCTTCTATGGACTGAAGCAAGCATCTCAGAGTTGGAATATACACTTTGATAAGGTGGTCAAAGTTTTGTAGTTTATACAAAGTTTACGAGAAACTTGTATTTACAATAAAGTAAGTGGGAGCACTGTAGAATTTCTGATAAGTATATGTGGATGACATATTGTTGATCAGAAATAATGTAGAATTTTTGAAAAGCATAAACGGTTGTTTGAAAGGTGATTTTCAAAGGAAGACCTGGATAAAGCTATCTAATTGTTGAGCATCAAGATCTATAGAGATAGATCAAGATGTTTGATGAGACTTTCAATGAGTACATACCTTGACAAGATTTTGAAAGAGTTCAAAATGGATCAGTCAGAGAAAGAGTTCTCACCTGATTTGTAAGGTGTGAAGTTGAGTGAGACTCAAAGCTCGACCATGGCATAAGAAAGAGAAAGGACAAACGTCGTCCCCTATGACTTAGCCATATGCTCTGTATAGTATGCCATGCTGTGTACCACACCTGTGTCTGCCTTGCCATGAGTCCATCAAGGGGTATAAGAGTGATCGAGGAGTGGATCACTGGACAGCGGTCAAGATTATCCTTAGTAACTAATAGACTAAGGGGACGTTTCTCGATTACAGAGGTGATAAAGAGTTCGTCGTAAAGAGTTACGTCGATGAAAGCTTTAACACCAGTCCGGATGACTCGTAGTAGCAATCTGGATACGTATAGTGGAGCAGCCATTTGGAATAATACCAAGTGGAGTGTGGTAGCAGTGTTTACAGTTTGACATAGAGATTTGCAAAGTACACACAGATCTGAATGTCGCAGACCCATTGACTATAAGACCTCTCTCACATGCAAAGCATGCTCGAGCCCGAGAACTCATTGGGTGTTAGATTCATAACAATGCAAATCACATGGTGATGTGAACTAGATTATTGACTCTAGTGCAAGTGGGAGACTGTTGGAAATATGCCCTAGAGGCAATAATAAATTAGTTATTATCATATTTCCTTGTTCATGATAATCGTTTATTATCCATGCTACAATCGTGTTGATTGGAAACTCAGATACATGTGTGGATACATAGAGAACACCATGTCCCTAGTATGCCTCTAATGGACTAGCTCGTTGATCAAAGATGGCTATGGTTTCCTAGTCATGGACATGAGATGTTATTTGGTAACGTGATCACATCATTAGGAGAATGATGTGATGGACAAGACCCAAACGACAAACGTAGCATATGATCGTGTCAGTTTATTGCTACAGTTTTCTGCATGTCAAGTATATGTTCCTATGACCATGAGATCATGCAACTCATTGACACCGGAGGAGTACCTTGTGCGTATCAAACGTCGCAACATAACTGGCTGACAATAAAGGTGCTCTACAGGTATCTTCGAGGGTGTCTGTTGGGTTGGCATGGATCAAGACTGGGATTTGTTACTCCGTGTTACGGAGAGGTATCTCAGGGCCCACTCGGTAATACAAAATCACAATAAGCCTTGCAAGCAATGTGACTAAGTATTAGTCACGGGATCTTGTATTATGGAACGAGTAAAGAGACTTGCCGGTAACGAGGTTGAACTAGGTATGGAGATACCGACGATCGAATCTCGGGCAAGTAACATACCGAAGAACAAAGGGAACATCATACGGGATTAACTGAATCCTTGACACAGAGGTTCGACTGATAAAGATCTTCGTAGAATATCAAGGTCCCGGTATTGGTTATTGATCATAGAGCTGTCTCGGTCATGTCTACATAGTTCTCGAACCCGCAGGGTTTGCACACTTAAGGTTCGGTGACGTTTCGGTAGTATAGACTTATGTATGGTGGTGACCGAAGGTTGTTCGGTGTCTCGGATGAGATCCCAGACGTCACGAGGAGCTCCGGAATGGTTCATAGGTAAATATTGATATATAGGAAGTCCTATTTTGGTCGCCAGAAAAGTTTCGGGCTCATCGGTAGTGTACCGGGAGTGCCGGTAGTGTACCGGGAGACCATCAGGAGGGGTATTTCGACCCAAGAGGCTACATGGGCTGTGGGAGAGTGAATACCAGACCTTAGTGGGCTGGTGAAAGTCCCACACAAGGCCCATGCGGCTAGGAGAGAAAACCCAAAGAAAAAAGGTGGAAAAAAGGCAAAATAGGGAGGAATCCTAGTCCTACTAGGATTGGAGGAGGAGTCCTCCTCTCCTCCTTGATTCGGCTGAACCAAGGGCTGGCCCCTTGAGGGCCAAGGATCCTCCTCTCTTCCTCCTATATATACTAGAGGTTTTAGGGTTTTTGGCACAAGATTTTCAGCCACGTGCTACCCTATTCTCTAGTGCATAGTTTCTCCTTTAGATCGGTTTTCTGCAGTGCTTAGGCGAAGCCCTGCCGGAATTACTCCACCACCATCACTGCGGCACCGTCACGCTGCTGGAGAACTCTTCTACCTCTCTGCTCCCTCTTGCTGGATCGAAGGCGGAGGTCGTCATCAAGCTGTACGTGTGCTGAACGCGGAGGTGTCGTCCGTTCGGCGCTAGATCGGAAGGACCGTGATCAAGATCACGAGACGGATCATGATGAGATCGCAGGACGGATCGTGATGAGTTCGCAGGACGGATCGTGATTGGATCACGGGACGGATCGTGATGAGATCGCGGGACGCTCGGCGATTTGGATCGCGAAGATGTTCGACTACACCAACCACGTTTCTTAACGCTTCCCGCTTAGCGATCTACAAGGGTATGTAGATCCACTCTCCCTCTCGTAGATGCTCATCACCATGGATAGATCTTGCGTGTGCGTAGGAAATTTTTTGTTTCCCATGCAACGTTCCCCAACACTCGGCTCCCCGAATGGATTAATGCCATCTTCACTTAAACCAAACCATACGTTCCTTGGGTCATCTGCAAAGTTCGGCCACGCTCTCTCGATTTTTCTCCACTGCGACCCATCAGCGGGTACTCTCAACTTCTCGTATTTCTTACGGTCTTCTTTGTGCCATCGCAATGAGTTGGCATGATCTTTGTTTTGGAACAAATGTTTCAACCATGGTATTATAGGAGCATACCACATCACCTTGGCAGGAATCCTCTTCCCATGGCGCTCGCCCTGAACATCATCAACAAGGTCATCGCGACCGATCTTATATCACAATGCATTGCATACCGGACAAGCATCCAAATTCTCGTACTCACCGCGGTAGAGGATGCAGTCATTTGGGCATGCATGTATATTCTGCACCTCCAATCCTAGAGGGCAGACAATCTTCTTTGCTTCGTATGTACTGTCGGGCAATTCGTTGTCCTTTGGAAGCTTATTCTTCATTATTTTCAGCAACTTTTCAAATGCCTTGTCAGCTACACCATTCTCTGCATTCCATTGCAGCAATTCGAGTGTGGTACCAAGCTTTGTGTTGTCATCTCGCAATTTGGGTACAACGCTTTTTTGTGATCCTCTAACATGCGTTGCAACTTCAACTTCTCCTTTTCATTTTCGCATTTTCTCTTTGCATCAGCAATGGCCTAACCAAGATCATCAGCGGGCTCATCTAATGCCTCAGCTTCTTCTTCTTCATTGTCTTCCCCCATTGTACTACCATCATATTCAGGACACCCAGGATAGTTGTTGTCATCCTTTTCTTCTTCATTCTCTTCCATTAGAACCCCTCTTTCTCCGTGCTTGGTCCAACAATTATAGCCGGACGTGAAACCGGACGTAAACAGGTGGACGTGAATCTGTTTTGAGCTAGAGTAAGTCTTATCATTCTTACACACACCACATGGACAACACATAAAACCATCCATTTGTTTGCCTCGACCGCACACAAAAAACTCTACGCACCATTAATGAACTGTGGAGAGCGTCGGTCAATGTACATCCATTGCCGGTTCATCTTCATTACACAACAGCGAGAAGAGCAAATTAATACAAGTTCGTACATAAAGTTCATGCACACTTATTCTCATAAAACAACATAAAACTATCTAGCTAAAACATTTTAATGCAACAACAAAAGCGATCAAAATCACAACTAAGGTAAAAATTGATCCAACATGATAATGATATCAAGCCTCTTTATTAATGACATATTTTCTAATTTGTCTAATCATCAAGCGCATTGCATCCATCTTGATCTTGTGATCATCAACGACATCAGCAACGTACAACTCCCATTTCATCTTCTCTTCTTCAAATCTTTTCAAATTTTCTTTCAAATCCTCGTTTTCTTTTTCAACTAAATTTAACTTCTCGACAATAGGGTCGGTTGGCATTTCTGGTTCAACTACCTGCTAGATAAAAATATCTATGTCAACTTGATGGGCATAATTGTCATTACTACGAAATACAAGTAGTTATAAAAGAGAATATACCACATCTGAATCGTAAACCGGACGAGGCCCGACGGGCACGGATATCATAACCATGTCACTATATATAACAAAAATCACACAAATAAGAAAACTATGCAAGTAACTATCTAAATCATACAAATACGATTGTATTTATAAAAATGATAAGAACACGAGAAAAAGGCTCAACAAGGTGGTGCCGACGACGGGATGGTGCGATCGATCGACGATGGTTAGGACGGGGACGGAAAGGCACACTAAGTAAACCACACCTACACATATGCAAACTAAGGAGTTAATTTGAGCTCAAATTGCATATAAATCAAAAAACTACCACATAATCACACCCAAACTAAAACCCACAAATCACTACACTTATAAAGCATAGCATGAGCTGATCTAGCAATAAGAGATGAAAGGACAAAGTTGGTAACCTTTGTGGACACTTGGATGGATTGGGTGCCTCAAATCTTAACAAATCTTGGCAAAAATGGAGGGAGGAGCTCGAGCTAGGGGAAGAACAGAGAGGGTAATTCGACTGGAGAAAACAGAAAAATGGAGTCGGGTTGGACGAAGGGTTTATATAGGAAAAGTTGTAGTCTCGGTTGGTTATACAAACCAGGACTAAAAGGGCTAGTGGGGGCCTCAGGCTGCCACCAGCCTGCCACCACTTCTTTAGTCCTAGTTTGTGATACAAACCAGGACTATATGTCCCAAATGAACCGGGACTAACGGGGCCCGTACCCCCTGACAGCTCCTAGCCGTTGGAACCAGGACTAATGGACACATTAGTCTCGGTCCAAAGCAAAACCAAGACTAAAGGTTGAAACAGAAGGCCTATTTTCTACTAGTGTTCCGACGGTACCTAAGAGGAGCACACGAGGGCGTATGGCAGCCACGCATGACGACGGGTGGGTATGTCATCGAGGGTCAGCAGAGACGCTACACGGAGGAAGAAGATGGCGTGGGGGATGAAGCGGTGTATGGAGGAAGCAGGCGAGGATGGCTGTCGGCAACCACTTGAGGGGGTGGTGCTATGGAAGAATACGGCCTGGGCAAAGCCATACTCCTGCATCTCTTTCAACTGGTAAGATGCTCCCTTCTCTCTCAATCCTTCTGTCAATTGTTAGGTCCAAATTTTCATTATTGTACTTTAAACGCTTATGAATCTGACGAACAGTGGTAGGAAAGTGAGTCAATAATCCATAGAATCATTCCCTCAAACATATTAATGTGAAATTATTTATGGTTTATTAGCCTCTGCTAAAGCTAAAATAAAAAAGAAAAGGTTGTTCGGGGTAAGTGGTTTGATTGCTTGCTTGTGTAAAAAAACATGAGGCTGCATATGACTGTTGCCTTTCATGTGTGCTTGCAGCTTCTGTTGATGTGTTGCACCCTGGTAGTATGGTAGTATCCGTGTAGCCAAGTAGTGGAGATGGTTTAAGCAAGAGTCAATTACATCGGTGGTGTTAGAACTTGTCGCAAACGGTCACTTTAGTGCTAGAACTTATGGTGTAGATTGAAGTGGTGCAAAAACTTGGCTTGAACGTGCAAATACGATGTTAATTGCGTTTCGATACGACCACGACGCTGACGAGGCATGCCAGCATGGCGTGGGCCCTGCTGTCAGTGTGCTATTTTTCCGAAGACCACATCACTTTTTGTATTTCATGCAAAAGTACCTAACAGATGGGTCTCAACTTCTAGTAGTACAAATTTTAGTTGAGTAAGAACGATCTGCTGGGGCCTCAAACCTGTTTCGAATCTCGCATGCTATCACTTAAGGATAACATGCCTTATGTCCATTAGTTAAACAACATAAATTAATATTTTAATTCGAGAAAAGAGATGCAATTGCAGGGATCTAACCAGCAACCTGAGGTAAACAACCAGGTTCACCAGCCATTCCAAACCAAAACTGTACAATATGAATGAAGGATTGTCACTCTTTAATTCTACAACAGAATGTGCTCGTGGGCTAAAATGGACAAAAGTTATAACTAGCCATTCCAAACCAAAACAAGCCGGTTCACCATCCTTTCCAAACCAAAAGAATTTAACTATAAACAGTATAAGTATAGTTTTAAATGTGTATTCATTGGAGGAATCGCAGTCTGATGGCACACTACTGTCATATTTTTTCCATACTTCCTTTCAAATGTATAATTATTTTTAGAAGAACAAAAAAACTTTATTAAAAACACAAACACTTTTAAAACAATATAATATTTTGATAGCATGGACACTTTTATATGCTATACTCATTCCAAGGGGTGAATATTTTATTGAAAACATGATTTGTTTTGAACTTATACGAGAATTTATTTTTATAATTCATAATTTCTTTTTTGGATTTTTATGAATTTAATAGGTGAACATTTTATAAAAATATATGAAAATTCTACTAACGTAATTTACTTTATTTATATGTATATTACTTAAAATTGTAATTCAATTGTTTTATGAAATTTCAAAATAAAAACTAACAAGTTGAAAGTGGGCCGCAATAACTGTAATCTGTTTTTGCCTATGAGCGTGTTCTGCTATAGACATAATGGGTGATAGTTCTTTGTAAACATGAAGTTACAATTTTTGGGGTGGCATCCTAGCTCGCTTGTTGACCTAAGGTTGCATGTTCAAATTGCAGCGGCTACATACTCCTTTTTTATTCCTTTTCGTAATTAATGTTGTTTAATCAAACTTATACGAGAATTTATTTCTATAATTCATGTTTTTTTGGATTTTTATGAATTTAATAGGTGAACATTTTATGAAAATGTATGAAAATTATACTAATGAATTTACTTTATTTATATGTATATTACTTAAAATTGTAATTCAATTGTTTTATGAAATTTCAAAAAAAAAAAACTAACAAGTTGAAAGTGGGCCGCAATAACTGAAGTCTGTTTTTGCCTATGAGCGTGTTCTGCTATAGAAATAATGGGTGACTGTTCTTTGTAAACATGAAATTACAATTTTTGGGGTGGCATCCCAGCTCGCTTGTTGACCTAAGGTTGCATGTTCAAATTTCAGAGGCTACATACTCTTTTTTTATTCTTTTTCGTAATTTATGTTGTTTAATCAGAGATATATACAAAATTGTTCTTTATACCGTACTTAAACAATGACTTGGATGGGGTGTGGTTAGCTGCACACGTAGGGTACTATTAGAGGTTGCCGGGGCGAATGCCCACCGTGCCATTTTTAACGGGTTTTTTTTTGTGAAGAAGACAAAGCAAGGTAGTTTTTATTAGGGGCTTTTCTGTGGAAAAGAAAAAGAAGAAGTGATTTTCACAGAAAGAGCATTGTGTTGTCAGTGACAACAGGCTCCATGCCATGCTGACATGTCTCGTGAACATCGCTGCCGTATACAAACGTGATTAGCGCCGTATTTTCACGTCCAAGCCAAGTTTTTGCATCACTTCGATGTACACCACAAGTTTTAGCACTAAAGTGACCATATACACCAAGTTCTAGCACCGGTGGTGTAATTGAGTCTTTAAGCAACTGCTTCCCACTCCACAAAAATCTCTCTTTGGCAACCACCTCTCTCTCTCTCCCAGCGTGTGCGTGTGCGTTTTGTGTGTGTATGTGTGTTGATTTGCATTCAAATTTGCTGCAGGGTAGTTTCTGTTAGCATTAAGTTGCTTGCGATTCTGATGCTTCACCGAGTTCAGATGCCTAGGATTCTGATGAATGTACTGTAGCAAAGAATCATGCCGAGAATAACTATAAGTTAACAAAAGAAGGATTTCTATCAAAGGTATGTCGACGGTATGAGAAAATTAGCAGTACAACCTAGAGCAAAACTACGGATGATTTACATGATGTTTCTCCTCACGATTTTGCTTGTTTTGCATATATTAGTTTCTGTATATATTTGTTGCTCGAGTTTCATTTTACATTGTGCCAATGAGATGATAGTTATACCTTGCATGAGATCCATCATACACATTGTCGTTTCTTCACATTTTTTTAATCTACATTTCTTCAGTATATGATGTCAAATAGCCAATAACATTCGGTCATTCAGGGTAGCATCACTAATTCCCAACTGGACTTGGGGTGCCGGGGGGTCAAACTTTGTTTCTATCAATTGTTAGTGGATTGTCCTGCTTGTGAATCCAATCGATCGTACAGATTATGATGCTGCTAAGTTCATTTCATCTTGGGATTATTTACTCTTTTTTACTAATCCCCTTTCTGCCTCTCTGTCATGTTGAAGTCTGAATATTTTTCCCTATGTGTTATAGCGGCTGATGGTATACTATAATTGATGGTATTATGTCTGAACTCATGTGCTCATTGGTTACAAGGGTGTCTCATGAAGGTATTTTTTTGATCTGTACAGATTTGAGGTGATAGCATTGATAAATAGGTGAGCCAATAAGCCATGTTTCTTTTTTGTGACTCTAGCTATCAAAAAACATATAATTATTTCCGCCCTACATACTACTAGCTGCATCTTCATTATTTTACTAGATAATCTACACGTGCTTTGTTATTTCATAGCAGATATCGCAAAAGAGGATTTGATGTTCGTTAGTTGATTGTGTTACAAACGCGAAACATACGGTGGATCTATTTATTATTTGTGATTTGCGGGGCCTATAGAATCAGCGGAATCCAATACACACTTCAATTATCTGGAACTAGTTATCAACCCGTGCAAACACACGGGCTAGAGCATATAATACTTTTTTTGCGGAAAAGTGCATATAACCATTTAAAAAATGATTTTGTTATGAACTCACTGAGTAACATATAGTTTAAAAAGAAAATTAGTGCGGCTAGTTGTACCGATATGCTAATGTATGTTACTCAGGCTAACTATTGTTGAGTTACAACATCAAATACTAAATAATGCGAACAAATTGTTTTCTGTTTACGTATGGTACATAATATCTTGTTAGGTTCTCAATAATGTAGTACGCATTTATTGATGTCAATTTATAATAGAGATGAGAAGGTGTTTGTTTCAATCACCAAACCTTGTCAGAATCTGATTTTCTGAATAAGATCAGAATCATATTGGAAGAACACTTCCACATGGGAGCAAGCCTTATGATGACATGATGAGATGATTTGCCAAACCGGTGGGATTTAGTTTGACACCTGAATTGCTACATATGGTAACATTTTGAGGGTTACTATGGAACCAAATATGCAACCCCGGGCGACATGATTTAGTTTGGCTTATGAATCAAAATGCATAACATTTTAACTTTACTGTGAAATCTTAGTTGCAACACACCAGCTGACACACCAACTGTATAACCATTGAATCCATCAGCAAATGTAGAAAGACAGTTAGTAAATAGCTATATCTTCATGACGCCTCTAGCCACTCATGTTCTAATGTCATCTGCCATATCGAAAGGTAGCAAAATCAAAGACTGTATCCTTTGCTGTAGCAGGGATATTAGTTGGTCATCACTTCTTCGTAATGTGATGCATCCACACATAGAACACTGTATACACCTATCTAATTTGTTAGCATATGAATAGAAGGGTTATAACGTCCAAATTTACAGTGTTATAATGACACCAGGTGCTGAAAATTTACCACTCTGCATCATCTTGTAGCAATAGTCATACATAAATTTGGTCACATCATCTCTCATGTTCTTGTAGCATTGCCAAAAACTTGTTTTACCGCTTTGTCTTTAACCAGGCCTGCACAATGTATATTTACCTCGTGTGGTCACACCTGGCTAAAATTGGATATAGGTGGCTGTCGTCGGATGGTGCTGCCGTAGGCATGGTGGTTAATAAGGGCTCATGGAAGTAGGACTCCCCGCATTTCTCCATTTGCCATGTGGTGGGATATCCAGATACGTGAATTCTGCTCTGGGAGAGAAAATCAAATCCACCAGCAAAAAACTACGGAAAATAGAATTGATGAGAAATATAGATCATATGCATATCAAATTATTATCATAACTGTAAGGAAGAAAGTGTATCGTCTATTTCGACGGACAAAAAAGCAGCTCAGGTTGACGACATGGTCGACATTGTAGTAGGCATATATCGAGCCCCACCTTGTCGATAACAATTCCTTAGAACCTAAGTGAACGGTTGCTTCCATCCAATCTACCAGTATAAATGAACACGTGTGTAGGGCTTTCCGTTTGATCTTAAGTGCATGGTGGAAGACCAGATTGGCTAGCATGCTTGCAACCACGGACATGCAGTCTAGCTACATTTACGGGTGGATCCACAAATCAATTTTGATTAAGCAGATCAAGTTTGTACTAATGCCAAAACATTCATGTATGTGGACGAACATGAAACTAATTGAATGTGTCTTCTTTATAAAGATTGGAAGTTACACTACATAAGATGTATATAGAAAGATTGGTTCGTTAATTATGTTATTGAGGAACTACAATATGCATCACCCTTTGTTGATAGTTGCCATACCGTGTACTTGGAGGGTTAGGGGGCCAATTTTTATCTTGCTGGGCAAACAAATGCATTCACATAATATTCTGAGAACATATCGTATACTACCTAACCATGACAACATTTTGGAAAGAGCTCCAACTTTTGTTCTAGATAAAAGTGAGACTTCAGTCTACATGATTCATACATACACCAAGAGGACATGTTTGAACCTACAATTTAGTGAAACTCGTACATTTGTATATTAGGGGAATGCTCAAAAAACTTTGCTGCTACATAGCAGACAGTTTTTCTACATAGAAATATGCTAAAACTACACCATTTTTATATTCTGAATAATCAGGAGTGCAGATTATTTTATCCAAGCCTCACTATCTACTATTAGCTCATACTTTGAGATTAAAATATTTTATGTTTCTACACCATACAACACTGTAATCACGCACCCAGACGGGGGAAATCTCACCAGAAATACACACACGTGCAGTCGTATCAGATTGCTTCAAAAAGAATTATTAGATGAAATCATCGACGTTGCTAGGTGGATTAGTTCAGGAGCAAATGAATTTCCTTGTTAATTTTTTTGATCATAAACATAGAAGAACTTCATAGTGAGATGGTGGTGGTGCTCCCATCGAGCGAGCAAACCAGTCCTACCATGCCACACAACACGATGCATCAACGTCGCTCTATCTTCACTCTACCTTGCCACTACAAAAACAATGTCATGGATTGTGCTATCATGGCACATCTCCCCCACAAACATGCCCAACATACACTTAACAGTTTGTAGTGATTTTAATGTGGCATACTCACCTCTTTTATTAATCTGTAATTGTTGATGAAAAGAGTGAGACATATAGAACTGCTAGGAAAAGTAGTACACATGAAGTTTCTTGTATATGCTTTTATGGTGAAACTAATGTGCCACAACTGTACAGTTCATGTAATTTCTAAGCAAGACATAAAGCAAGAATAGATTTAAACCAAACTTTGTGATAAATTACTAGATCGTTTCACCTCTTACAGTCTTACCTAGATGCCGGTTGGCCTCATGCACATCAACTTGAGTCCGTTGTTTATCCTAGGCTTCATTGTTTTGTTGGTCTCCCTGTAATCAAATAGACATATCATTCACCTAACTCGTTGATGGCTGAACCAAGTGAGGAAAGACAACTCTGTAGGTGACAACTCACGGCTGTGGTGTACACCAACACATGCCCTGAGTTGAGGTAGAGCTCGTCGCAGGGGCCAATGGCAAGCACTCCTGCTGAGCTAGAACTCACGGCTGTAGACAATGGCAAGCATGCAAATTGCCATTATCTGTGGCCAGATTTATGAAGATTGATGACCTGTTTAAT
Organism: Hordeum marinum; assembly: GCA_022496015.1. NCBI lineage: Eukaryota > Viridiplantae > Streptophyta > Magnoliopsida > Poales > Poaceae > Hordeum > Hordeum marinum. The sequence continues at coordinate 455,184,712 of CM039678.1, forward strand.
GGGGAGGAGAAGAGACCTTGAGCACACCGGATCCATTCCCACGGTAGGTTTCGTTTCCATGGGGAAGAGACTTTAGGCCGGAGTAAGATGCCATGAACACATCGAATCCACGTCCATGATAGGGTAGAGGAAGAGACCAAGTAGATTTTGTTTCCACGGGGAAAGAAGAGTCCACGGGAAGAGATAGAGGTTGATGTTTTGATGATTTTATTTCAGTTTCCTTCCATGGGGAAGAGATAGTCCACGGGAAGAGGTACAGATTGAGGTTTGGATGAGATTTTTTTTCCAATAAAAAGATGGGATTAGAATCGTACATGTTTTATATGGTTGTTTTTAAATCTGAGACATGGCGTCATTATATGAATCGATCTAGACCGTAATAATTCGGTCCCACCAGATGAACGGCAGGTAATTTCTAATTAACAGGGTAATTTTTGGAGAGTCTCTAATTAGTATAAAATAAATAAATAAATAAATAAAAATTATAGAATTATAGAAGTCTCTACCTAATAATAAAGTACGGATAACTTCTGATCGTCCGTCATTAAATCTACCCCTGAAGTTGACACAAATTACCCACTATGCCATCTATAAGTTAGAAAAAAAATGATTCATTTTTTATCACAAGTCGCTCCGCCGGATTTTGGTTTATTAACACTGAACCGGCAAATGGTCAACTACCATGTCGGAGCTTGCTGGCTAGAGCGCCCCTGTTGTACTTGGGACACCTGGGTTTAAGTACACTCTTTCAACCATTTTTGTTTACCTTTTCTTCCATCAGGCTGATTCAAATCAAGAGATATGAATCGGGAGGAGAAAAGGAAATTGAGTTCCCATTTATCTTCTTTTCGGGTACTTCATCGTTATCTTTTCTGTTGGATAGGTTAGTTGTTTTAACCGTACTGAAATTCTAAAGACAAAATCACGACAATCTGTACACTGAACCTGGGATGGATGATTGTTTATTATAGTTTGGTGGTTTGAAAAGTGCAAAGGGAGAATATGTTCTGGTAGGTCTTAACCGATTGATGTTTTTCCCTTGTTGTTTACAATGCAATATAAATCTGGACATCACTTGATTAAATCCAGTTTAAGTATTATTTTCCATATACACCGCCACTACTTTTTGGATCTTAAGTATCATATATATCACATGACATGCTCCATTCAGTGGTTGATACAAAGCTTCTTATACTACATAACTTTTAGAGAACAAAACCAAAAGATCATTACATCACCAATTATGGATATGGATCCATCCTCCTGTGCTGGATGAACGGGTATAATAATGAGCAAGTATAGAGAAGATCAGTTGACGTTGTTTTCTTTGTAATTTATTCTACTATTTTCGAGTGATAAGCAATCTGTGATTTTTTACTTTATTACTCAGCTAACTAAAGTTTCAAACTTTGAGTTGTTCTTAGTTTGGAAATTATTATCTCTTACATTCTATAATGTATGTCTTCTTTATTTCCTTCAATCTTTGCAGAAAGGAAACTTATTCAACTGGAAATAGTGTGTAGTTTGAATTGTATGCACATCAAAATTTAGATGGTTGGCCCAAGCTTCTCCTCTCGGATCCTTGCTCTTGGGTATTTGAGTTTTGACCTTTGGACCACTCGTCCACACATCATAAAACTATTAGACGAACTCAGCTTTTGGAGATCGCCCACCTTTTGGAGGCTGTTAAACCTTGATCTCAACCACTGGTCGTGTTTCGGTGATGGAGCATTCACCTTTTAAGACCGACCCTCTCTGTTAATATGAAGCTTTAGCATATGAAACTACTATGCTTGCTCTGCTTCCTATGAAATCACTAAGCTTCCCTGCTTTATGAATGAACATTCTTCTGCTGCAGGTCACTATGTGTTCTTGTTTTAATCACTAAAATGTCACTATTGCTCATCTGATGCATGAGCCAACCAAATTACCATTCAAAAACATTAGTAGATAATACAACAAGTTTAGTGCGCACAATCACGCCACAGAGGTGCACCCGGGGCGCACCCCTGCCACTAGTAAGAAGTATGACGGCCGGCGGCCGCTAACTGCGGTGCAACGTGGAGCCTCTGTCAGCTGAGTATGAGCTGTGTCCTACTGAGGATTCCAGGTGTATTAAGCCATATGTGTCAGGGTTAATGCAGGCGTGTTTTTTTTTTTTTTTGACCAGGCAATGCAGACGTGTTAGTTGACCTTTTAGCTTTTATTTCGTCTTTGTGTGTGAGTTCTGGTTGGAAAGAAGATAATGCTTCTTATCAAACTCCTGTTAGTGGATAGATCAGACGTTGTAGGTTGACCGACCGGAATTTTGATCAGCCAACCAGCACTAGCGTCCACTTAATAAATAGGATAATAAACAAACTAAAATAAATGGGACAAGCACATATAATAAAAAGGATACAAAAGGAAGAGAAAAGGAAAATCAAAGACATACAAGTAAACTCCCTGCAAAAAATACATACATGTAATAAATGAAAATGTTTCAAGAAAAGAATAAAAGGAAAATGGGAAAAAGAGAGAAAGGTGAAGTGAAGAATAAGCGACAGCTATCTCAAGTAACACAGTACCCAAAGGTTTCCTAGAAGCACATGTACAAAACAGAGTTTATATCTCTCCTAGTGCCAAATATATGGCTCCCTCGCCTACGGAGAGATCGATCTGTGCTTTCTGAGTTAGTACGGAGGCCAGGGCGGAGTTTCCATGTAGAACACAGAGTCTATGGGTCTGGTTAGATGGAGTCCTGATAGGCAGCTCCTTCGTCATGGAGCAACCATTTTTTTCTTGATAAAAACACTAGGGTAAAATCCTACTATAACTGTTTTTCATTATAATGATGGGTAGTTACATATGGATATAAAAAGAATTGATGGTCGAAGTCGCATTCACAAATTATCAAGCCAAGATTGCATCCCATCCTTCAGGCTAGGTTTTACTTTTCTCATGATAGTGCCAAAGTGCTCTTGGAAACAGTGTGTGCAGTACTCCTGGCTTCTTGTCTTGTGATCAAGTATGATGTTGTTCCTATGTTTCCATATAGACCAACAACCAACAATCAAGCATTATTTAAATGGTTGGATATTTGTCATGATTCTGGCCTCCTCCAACATTTCATTGATTCACATGTTAGTATTCCACCCAATACCAATAGACATCCAGAGGTTCTGGCTCAAGTCACATGAAAATAATAAGTGAATGTCATCATCACATAGAACACATCTGCTAGCTTCAATATAGAAAAAAATTCCTGTTTAGCAGGTCTCTTGTGTTAAGCTTTTCAACAAGAAGCAGTCAGAAAAAGAATTTGTGCTCTCCCAAACAAGCAGATTTCAAAATCCATTGAAATTGCTTAGGAGCATTTGGTGGGTAGCCAATTAACTCCAGGTAGATTCTTCTGGTGGAGTATTTTGTAGTTGACCAATTGAAGTGCCATGTGTCTCTACAGATAGTGTTTATAGCAGCTAACAGGCTTCTTAGCTTTTGTTGTACAACAATGTTTGGCATTGGCGGGTGGAATATGTCGAACAGGTCCTCCGTTGCACTAGCTAGTGTAGCAGTAGTGGTGATATCTTTCTTTCTGGCATATGAGAATAGTTGAGGGAACATGTTTTCAAGAGTTTCATCCTTCCATTTCTTAGTCCATAATCTGGCGGTGGTGCCATCACCTATTTTGTAGTAGGTCATGCTTTTGAAATCATTCTGAATTGAACAACAGTCTTCCACCAGAATGATCCAACTTTTGTGGGTTATGTAGGGAGATCTCCATTATAGTACTAAGAGTTCCATAATAGCTGGACCCAAGGGGTCTCTAGCTTATTGAAAAATTTATACATTAATTTTGTCAAGAGGGCTTTGTTTTGTACTATGAGGTATAGTACTCCAAGTCCACCAACCTTTTTTTGGCAGACACAATGTATCCCATTTGACTAGACATTTGCCATGTTTGTTTATATTCTTGCCATACCATAGGAAGCACCTGCCTGATTTTTCAAAACGATCTAAAATGGTAAGTGGTACTCTGATGTTGCACATTGCAAAGCTGGGAAGAGCATTGATCACGACTTTTAGGTGGACCAAAATACCAGCAGACGACATCATATATGCAATACCAGATTGTCTAGTATCTAGCCTGGAGACCATGGGCATCAGATCATCAATTTTTAGTCTTGTAGAGCCCATTGGGAGACCAAGGTTTCTGAATGGCATACATTCTTTCTTACATCCCAAATTTTTTGCAAGTTACAATGTTCTTTCCTTAGTTATAATGATTGTTATAAGAAATGACTTACTGTAGTTCACCTTTAATCCAGTGAACTTAGTGAAGATCTAAAAAACGTGAACCAGATGATTAAGTTGATGTGGTTCTGTTGGCATAATGATTAGTTTGTCATCATCATATTGTATGATTGGATAGCCCATGGTCTCATGTATGTTGATAGGAGTGGACAAGTGGCCTTCATGCCATAATTTATTATTCGGTATTTGCAACACCTCAGCAACAATGGCCTATATTAATGATGAGAGGGGGACACCCTGTGTGACACCAACCTTGCATTTTATAACTTTGCCAAAAACTCCATTAAGAATTAAAGAGCCAGAGGCTATTGTAAGAATTTCCTTGATCCGCCTAATCCATTTTTCACCAAAACCTGGCAACATGAACAGAATGGCATTGTAGTCCACCTTGTGAAAGGCATTTTCGAAATCAGTTTTGAAAACGATGATTTTTCACTTGGACCTGTGGCACATATGAATATATTCTAAGTCCCAAGAAAGGCAGACCTGAATAGTATTGGTTCTAATAAAACCATATTGGTTTTTACTGATCGGAGGAATAATTATCTTTTGGACTCTGTTTGCTAGCATCGTGTCAGCAATGCTGACCTCATGCCTCCGAAATTCAATGCCTGAGAATCATGGCTTAGTCAGGCAGCTTTTTGTGGAATCCAACCAAACAACCCCTATATCTCTGTAAAATATCAGACGAATGTATGGTGCAACGGTGCATGTGGTCCTACCGGTGCACTAAACTCATGTTGCACATTTTAAAATATTCAAAAAATTCTGAAACATTTAGCACAGTCTCAGAACATAAATGTCGATCGCCTCAAAATTTTGAGTCAAAAATCGAAAAAAAATCGAAAAACAAAAATTACAAATTCAAAAGTGAATAGTACATAACACAAGTTGGGCTTTAGATTTGGCCCATTATCTGATTGATGTCAAATTTACCGGTTTTTTATCTTAGAAAATATTTGCAAAATTGATACGGAATTTTTTAGCTACATACTACATTAGTGTTGTGTAAATGCGTTAGATTTTTTTTAAATGTACTAGGGCATTCCATGCACGGGATACATTCCTGCCAAATCTATGACTCCCTCGCCTACCAAACCATTAGTTTGCGCTATCCTAGTTCGTAAGGAGGCCCGGGATGGAGTTTTCCTACCTTTTGCTTTGCTCGTGGGTTTTATGCATGGTTCTACTCTTGAAAAATAACCAACTGCTTTAACTTTTTCTTTTTGTTATACTTTTCTCTAATTTTAATAAGTTCCCATTTGTTTTTCTCATTTTATTTTTCTTTCCTTTTATTCTATTTTTTCTTTGATGCTCTATTTTTATGGTTTTTACCTTTTCTTTGTTGAACTTTTTCCTTTTTATTTTCTTCTTCATACATTTTTGGATATTTTACTTCTTTTTTTGTTGAAGTATTGAAATAAAAAATGTCAAGGCTTTAAAATGATGAACTATGCATGTGCATCTTCTGGACCATATTGCCATTGTTTTCTTATGTGATTGACCAATCTGAGAAAACTATCAATTTTTTGGAAGACAATGTAAAATATTATTTAGCTAAATGGCCTTAAATTATATTTTCCATTTGCATTGTCGATTAGTGTCATTGTCATTACATGCCTGGAAGGATCAAGACAGACTTAGAGTGGGCGGGGGCTGGTGAATAGGTACAACTTCAAATTTACTCCACTCACTAGCAAATTTAGGACATGTAAATTATAAATTGTGCCAGCCTAAATATGATAGGATGAGATAACAACATATACGATGCTTGCAAGTTCAATAGACCAAACAAAAAAAACAAGTAAATGAGGTAGAGTTAGGATTAACTGAAGACGGTGGAGAGGAAGATGTATCTTGATGGTTACTCCCATTGAGGGGAGCTAATTAATCACCGTTTGGGAGGTGGGAGAACCACCCATGCTCAACTAGCACCATGAAGGCTCAATTTCTTCTCCTTGATATAGAACCACAAAGTCGATTCCCATCCACTAGTGGTAAAACTTGACGCAACTATGTCCTGCAAATGCCCAAGGCTAGTTGAAGAACTCTCATAGATCTATAATCCTTCTTTAATATCATTTCCAACCAAGAATACAAGCGAGTGTTTCTATCGCACACAAAGTCTCACAAGTCTTGTGTGAATTTACTAGTTTGGTATTTAGAAGAATAAGGTGATGATGGTGCAAGAGAATTGTGGATAAAAATAAATCGGCTAAAAGTAAGATTGATAGCAAATAACATAGAATAAATGGCATTGTCCTTCAATGGAGAGCTTACGCATGTAGAGATTCAATTCATGGTGAATAACAAGTCTCGGGTGCAGAGGTAATGTGAATTTACCTAGTTATGTCATATCACTTTGCATTGTACATTCTAGAGGCATGTCTGAAAAGGCATTTCCCGCCTTAAGTGTTTTGGTATTAAGGACAATGCAATTTGCGGACTAACCTTGTGACTACTCTACTCGGGTATACTTTATATGGCATAAGATGTTTGGGCACTGCCTCCGGATGGAAAAGAGCGAAGACAACATTTCTGACCCGTTTAATATCTTTGGTCATAGGAAATCCGTACTATTAAGAGGTGCTCCACATTGGAAGATGCGATGGAATCAATCAAACAAATTCATAAGCACCCACCATTTAGCCTTCCATTTTGAGGAGAGATCCTCCTATCTAACCTATGTAGAGAAACAACCCTAGAGTGGTAGCGCAAGTAGTTGCGGTTGTACCAGTCCCTTGTGGAGTGGTCAACGCAGTCATTGCTTCCATGGTTGTAACACGTGCAGTTGCATTTGTATGGCTCCATGTACTACCAGCCCTTGAACTCGCTCAACCACCGCCTAAGGGGTGATTTTCCCTGGGTATGGCTAGCTGAAAGCACAACTTATCCCTAGGTAGTTTTGGTAATAATTAACAACATATAGTCCATTGAACTAATGAGCCTATCAAGTATATTTCAGGAAATTTCAATGAATGAGTTTGCTAAGGTAGTGAGATGGATCCACTAGATGGAATGAACACAAGTTGGCAAGAACTTCAAGACTCTACATTTTCTTTTATGTGATAAATCACAATTGAGTCCATAGGAAAAGCCAATACTATTAAAAGGGGATGAGGTATTCATAATGATCTGGTTGCTCAAGTGCTTAGAGATTTGCCACCAAAAGCCTTAACCAATCTCTCACAAAAATATTCTATCCAGAACCAAAATGCCAAAAACGGTGCAACCAAATTTTCCATATCGGCCCCACAGAGTTTGGCAAGACAGAACCTAGAGACAAAACCCTAGCATCTCGGTACCACCAATACATGATTCGTTATAGCTGAAAAGTGGTTGCCAACTCTCTGTAATCGAAGTGTTGAAACTTTGGAATTCCCGAGTTTTTTATTTTGGTGCCACCAAGTTTTGGATCTGCTCTAGGTCACCCGAATCAGTCTCACTAAGAACCCCAAAGTTGCAACCATTTGCACTAGTCGGTCTAGCCAAGTTTTTACTTCGGTTCCACCGAGTTAGGCAATAATGTTGTAACAATTGGATTTTTGGAGAAGGCTATTTATACCCCCTCCACCCCTCTCATTCGTATAGAGAGCACTAAGAACAAGTCAACAATTCCACCATTCATTGTGTGAGAGAGAACCACCTACTCATGTATTGAGATTAAGATATTCCACTATAAACATATGAATCTTGATTTCTAGCCTCCCCAAGTTTCTTTCCACCCAATAACCTTCTTCCACCAAGCCAAATCCTATGAGAGAGTGATTGAGTGTCGAGGAGACTATCTTTTGAAGCACAAGAGCAATGATTTCATCATCTGTACACCATCTATTACGTTTTGGAGAGTGGTGTCTCGTAGATATGTGAGGTGTCGCTTGGGAGACTTCGGATCATGTGGAGTTGAACCAAGATGTTTGTAAGGTCAAGGAGATCGCCTACTTCGTGAAGATCTACCCCGAGTGAAGCTAGTCCTTCGTGGATGTAAGCCATGGTGGAATAGGCAAGGTTTCTTCTTCATGGAACCTTCGTGGGTGGAGCCCTCCGTGGACTTGCGTAACTGTTACCTCCATGCGTTGAAGCCTCCAACGACATGAATGTACGATAGCACCACCTACTGGAACCATAGGAAAAATCTGTGTGTCCCCATTGCGTTTGATCTTCCTATCCCTATTTTTACTTTCCGCTGCTATACTCATAGATTTGCATGTGTAGGATGTGCTAGACTTGCTAGAATTGCTAAAACTTTCCAACCTATAAAATTTGGAAAAGGTTAGTTTTAAATTTCATCAAGTAGTCTAATCATCCCCCTCTAGACATACTTTGGATCCTACAAGTGGTATCGGAGCTTTGATCTCCATTGCATTGGTTTCACAAGCTTAGAGGGTGTGGCGTCTAGGTAGGGAAATTTCACCATAGAGGTCCATATTTTGATGGTACAAAATTTGCTAGTTGGAAACATAAAATGAAAATGCATATTCTTGGTCATAACCCTGCCATTTGGGTTGTTGTTCGTGTTGGATTGCAAGGTGAATTCTTTGGTGATGGAAAGAAACTGGATCGTGAAGCGTCAACAGGAGAATTAAAGATATTACAATACAATGCTCAAACATGCAACATTCAATTCAACTACTTATGCCCCGAAGAATTCAACAAGATAAGTTATCTTGAGAATGTAAATGAAATTTTGGATACTTTGGTTGACATGCACGAAGGAACTGAATACTCCAGGGAATCTAATTTGGATGTACTCTAGGCTTGCTCTCATCACAAATGATATTGCCGACTTAGGAAGTGAAGAGATGACCGACAAATTCATCATCAAGAAGATACTTAGAGACTTGGATGAAAAGTATGAACCGTGTGCACTTTGATCCAAATGATGTCGAACTACAAATATTTCAAGCCCACGTAAGTTATTGGAAGGATTGTTTCTCATGAAATGTCGCTCAAGGACAAAGAAGACCTTCACAATAAGTCATGTAGTGCATACAAAGCCACAAGTGACACTCCCGCAACTTCGAGTGACAACTTCGTTACAAATGAAGAGATAAGCCTAATGATCAAGAAATTCAACAAGTTCTACAATAATGGGGGCCAAGAAAGAAGCTCCAACTCAATATACAAAGATAAGCATTCTTCTAGTCGTGACCGGTATTGCTACAACTGTGGAAGACCTGGACACTTCTAAAATGAGTGCACGACTCCTTCCAAAAGGAGAGACGAGTCACAAAGAAGAAGAAGCTCAAGAGACGAGTCACCACAAAGATAGACAAGGATTAGAGAACATTGATATGAATGAAGACCCTCCCAAAGAAGCAAGGACTCAGAGTGAAAGGACAACTATACCAAGAGCTACACAAGAAGAAGACATCAAGCTCACATTGGCAAATGGGTTTCTAGCTCCGAATCTGACAACCAATCTGGGAGAAGTTACCACTCCAACTCCTACTATACTCAAGGTGAAGGTGTTGCCGGACTAGCACTCTTATCCTCCAACTCCCATGATTTTTTTGATTAACGAAATGTATCACCCCCCGAATACATTGACTTCAATGGTGATGAGGATGACTTGCTAGGAGATGATGATTTACTCTTTGATAAAACCAGTGATGTTAGTCAAAATGAACTTAATAATAATCATGCTACTCGGGATGAATCATTTGATGATGCTAAGAAGGAGATTGAGCATTTAACTAAAGAACTAAATACTCCTAAGTTGGCTCATGAATATACTCAAGAAGATCATAGAGAGCTTCTAAGAACTCATGAGAAGCTACGTTTCGAGAAGCTAATTTAGAGCAAGAGCATGAGTTTCTTGAAGCCATCAATGATGATCTTCGAAAGAAGAGTTCTTCTTATCTTGCTAGATGACTACTCTTTTCCACCTTTGTGCCTAAAGTGAAATCTAAGCAAACTAGGAACAAGAGTGAGAAAGGTTCTTCATCTAATAACAAAAACACTAATGCTTAATCCACTGATGTTGTTTATCGTACTTCTATTGATTCCACTAATGATCCTCTTAGCCAATTTACACTTGAGCAAGAAAACGATTTATTGAAAGGAATTACAGAAAAAGGTGCCTTCAAGAGTCTTGCTGAAACTAAGCAATTTGAGGATATTGTACGCAAGCAAGGATGGCACCAGAAGAATCAAGGTGTTCGTTTTGAACAGAAGTTCAATGACAATGGACTTGAATGTGAAGAAGATTAATAACCCAACACGAAGTTTGTTCCTCAACAAGAGAAGTTATGTCCTACTCTCTTCATGGGAACACAAGGTCAAGCTGATCTTCCACCACAAGACCACAAGCTAAAAGGGAAGGACAATCTTTAAGAGGAGATTGAGTCATTTGAAGAACCACCTCTAGCCATAGTCAAGTGGATCCCCAAGGCCATGATGTCTAATACATAACTTTATTCTTGTAGACTGTGTTGGGCCTCCAAGCGGAGAGTTTCGTACGACAGTAGAAATTTTCCCTCAAGTGGATGACCTAAGGTTTATCAATCCATGAGAGGTGTAGGATGAAGATGGTCTCTCTCAAACAACTCTGCAATCAAATACAGGGAATCTCTTGTGTCCCTAACACCCAATACAATTGTATTGCTATCTCTTGAAGAAAACACAATATTGTGGAAAATTCATCTATGACTTTAAGCCACCAATTGGTTTTTATCACGGTTATGCTGCTTACAAAATCTATCATCCCTATATGGCATGTCTTCACAAATTGTATTAACTCCACAAAAATTTACATGCTTATAGCAAACCTTTTTATCATGACTAGTGCAATAATCATTAGCATCATGGATATTCATAGAATTCATACCAATAGTATTTTTTAATCATGCTCATCATTCAACGATTTCACATTAAGCATTTTAATAAATTCTTCCTCTAACAATTGGGCACAGTTTTCCAAACCATCATTTTCATGAAAGACATTAAAAAGGCGAAGCAATTAAGGAAACCTAAATTCCATTTTTTGTGTAGTTTTCTTTTATGATCCCAAACTAGTGAAAAACGAGAAACTAAAAGATTTAATTGCAAGATCTAAAGATATACGTTCAAGAACTTACCTCCCTGGCAATGGCGCCAGAAAAGAGCTTGATGTCTACTACACAGCTTTATTCTTGTAGACTCTGTTGGGCCTCCAAGCGCGGAGTTTTGTAGGAGAATAGCATTTTTCCCTCAAGTGGATGGCCTAAACTTTATCAATCCATGAGAGATGTAGGATGAAGATGGTCTCTCTCAAACAGCCTTGCAATCAAATACAAGAAATCTCTTGTGTCCCCAACGCACCCAATACATTGGTAAACTGTATAGGTGCACTAGTTAGGCGAAGAGATGGTGATACAAGTGCAATATGGATAGTAGATATAGATTTTTGCAATGTGAAAATATAAAAACAGCAAGGTAGCAAGTGGAAAACAACGAGCAAAATGTTGTATAAATGCTTGGAAATAAGGCCTAGGGTTCATACTTTCACTAGTGTAATCTCTCAACAATGCTAACATAATAGAATCGTATCATCATTGCCCAACGTGCAACAAAGAATCACTCCAAGGCTCATAAGTAGCTAAAAACATAAGATGAAATTGTTGTAGGTAATAAAACCACCTCAAAGTTATCCTTTTAGATCAATCATTTGAGCTATTCCTATAAGTGTCACAAACAGCCCTAGAGTTCATACGAGAATAACACCTATGATACAAATCAATCAACTATAATGTCACCTAGATACTCCAATGTCACCTCAAGTATCCGTGGGTTAATTTTTCGACATGCATCAGACAATTTTAGAATATCATATTCAATCTAACACAAATAAGTTCAAAGAGTACCCCAAGATTTCTATCGGAGAAAGTAAGACAACAACGTGTATCAACCCATATGCATAGATTACACCATTGTCACCACGGGAATCCGCAAGCTGAGTACCAAAACATACATCAAGTGAATCAATAGAGCACCCCATTGTCACCACAGGTATCCACATGAAATACATACATCAAGTAATCTCAAATCAAATATCCAATCTGACATAACATAATCTCAAATGGAAAGATTCAATTAGTCACATCAAGATAGCAAGGAACAAACACCAATACATCTAGATCGTGACATCTCAAGAACACGATAGAGAGAGAGAGAGAGAGACAGAGAGAGAGATAACATAGCTACTGGTACATACCCTCAGCCCTGAGGGTGAACTACTCCATCCTCGTTATGGACACTGTCGGGATGATGATGATGTTGGAAATATGCCCTAGAGTAAATAATAATTTGGTTGTTATCATATTTCCTTGTTCATGATAATCGTTTATTATCCATGCTATAATTGTATTGGTTGGAAACTCAGATACATGGGTGGATACATAGACAACACCATGTCCCTAGTATGCCTCTAATAGACTAGATCGTTGATCAAAGATGGTTAAGGTTTCCTAGCCATGGACATGAGATGTCACTTGATAATGGGATCACGTCATTAGGAGAATGATGTGATGGACAAGACCCAAACTATAAATGTAGCATATGATTGTGTCAGTTTATTGCTACAGTTTTCTGCATGTCAAGTATCTGTTCCTATGACCATGAGATCATACAACTCACTGACACCGGAGGAGTACCTTGTGGGTATCAAACGTCGCAACATAACTGGGTGACTATAAATGTGCTCTACATGTATCTCCTAGGGTGTTTGTTGGGTTGGCATGGATCAAGACTGGGATTTGTTACTCCGTGTGACGGAGAGGTATCTCAGGGCCCACTCGGTAATACAACATCACAAGAAGCCTTGCAAGCAATGTGACTAAAGTGTTAGCTACGGGATCTTATATTACGTAATGAGTAAAGAGACTTGCCAGTAATGAGATTGAACTAGGTATGGAGATACCAACGATCGAATCTTGGGCAAGTAACATACTGAAGAACAAAGGGAACGACATACGGGATTAACTGAATCCTTGACATAGAGGTTCAACCGATAAAGATCTTCGTAGAATATGTAGGAACCAATATGGGCATCTAGGTCCCGCTATTGGTTATTGACCGTAGAGGTGTCTTGGTCATGTCTACATAGTTCTCGAACCCGCAGGGTATGCACACTTAAGGTTCGGTGACGTTTCGGTAGTATAGAGTTATGTATGGTGGTGACCGAAGGTTGTTTGTAGTCCCGAATGAGATCCCAGACGTCACGAGGAGCTTCAGAATGGTCTGGAGGTAAATGTTGATTTATAGGAAGTCCTGTTTTGGTCGCCGGAAAAGTTTCGGGCTCATCGGTAGTGTACCAGGAGTGCTGGTAGTGTACCGGGGGACCATCGGGAGAGGTATTTCGACCCAAGAGGCTTCATGGGCTGTGGGAGGACTAATACTAGCCATTAGTGGGCTTGCCAAAGTCCTACACAAGGCCCATGCGGCTGGGGAAGAAATTCCAAAGGAGAAAAGGTGGAAAAAGGCAAAAAGGTGGAAATATGGAAGGAGTCCTAATCCTACTAGGAGTGGAGGAGGAGGATTCCTCCTCTCCCACTTTGGCTGAAGCCTAGAGGGGCTGGCCCTTGCTCCAAGACTCCTCCTCTCCTCCTATATATACTAGAGGGTTTTAGGGTTTTGGCACAAGATTTTCAGCCACGTGCAACCCTACCCTCTAGTCCGTAGTTTCTTCTCTAGATTGGTTTTAGCGGTGCTAGGGCAAAGCCTTGCTGAGATTACTCCACCACCATCGCCGTAGCACCGTCACACTGCCGGAGAACTCGTCTACCTCTTCGCTCCCTCTTGCTGGATCAAGAATGCGGAGATCGTCATCGAGCTATACGTGTGCTGAACGCGCAGGTGCCATCCGTTCGGCGCTAGATCGAAAGGACCGTGATCAAGATCGCAAGAGGATCATGATGAGATCGTGGGATGGATCGTGATGAGTTCACGGGATGGATCAGGATGAGATCGTGGGATGCTCGTCGATTTGGATCGCGAAGACGTTCGACTACACCAACCGTGTTTCTTAACGCTTCCTGCTTAGCGATCTACAAGGGTATGTAGATCCACTCTCCCTCGAGTAGATGCTCATCACCATGGATAGATCTTGCGTGTGCGTAGGAAATTTTTTGTTTCCCATGCAACGTTCCCCAACAGTGGCACCTGAGCTAGTTCTATGTTTAGATGAGATCTGGAGTAGAACACAAAGAGTTTGTGGGCGTTGATGCTTAGATTGCTTCCTCCCTTGGTTGTGTTTTGGTTCAGAGGTATTGTGGGATGAAGCAGCCTAGACCAACCTTACTCGTATGCTTACGAGAGACCGGTTCCATCGACTGAAGTGTAACTTCGTTGCACAAAGATGGCTAGGGGTGTCTGTTTCTCCTACTTTAGTTGGATCGAATTCGACAAAGGCGGTCCTTGAGAAGGTTGAAAAGCAACTTATGTATCACCGTTGTGGTTTTGCGTAGGTGAGAATTGTTCTTGCTAGATACCCGTAGCAGCCACATAAAACTTGCAACAACAATTAGATGATGTCTAACTTGTTTTTGCAGGGTATGTTGTGATGTGATATGGCCAATTACATGATGAGATATATGTGATGTATGAGATGATCATGTGTTATATATAATATCACGACTTGCATGTCGATGAGTACGGCAACCCGCAGGAGCCATAGGGTTGTCCTTAATTGTTGTATGACCTACGTGTCAAACATTAAGCGCTATGTAATGCTTTACTTTATCGCTAAACAGTAGCAATAGTAGTAGAAGTATGGTGGGCGCGACAACCCCGATGGCGACATGTTGATGGAGATCATGGTGTCATGCCGATGACGATGGAGATCATGCCGGTGCTTTCAAGATGGAGATCAAAAGCACAAGTTCATGGCCATATCATGTCACGTATGATTTGCATGTGATGTTAATCCTTTTATGCACCTTGTTTTGCTTAGGACGACGGTAGCATTATAAGGTGATCCCTCAATTAAATTTCGAGATGAATTGTGTTCTTCCCGAGTGTGCACCGTTGCAAAAGTTCGTCGTGTCGAGACACCACGTGATGATCAGGTGTGATAGACTCTACATTCACATACAACGGGTGCAAGCCAGTTTTGCACAAGCAGAACACGGGTGAGACTTGACGAGCCTAGCATGTACAGACATGGCCTCGGAACACAAGAGACCGAAAGGTCAAACATGAGTCGTATAGTAGATATGATCAACATGATGATGTTCACCATTGAAACCACCTCAACTCACGTGATGATCGGACTTGAGTTGGTGAATTTGGATCATGTATCACTCGAATGAATGGAGGGATGTCAATTTGAGTGGGAGTTCTTAAGTAATATGATTAATTGAACTCGTTATCATGAACATGGTCAATAGTGTCTTTGGAAATTATGTTGTAGATTACTAGCTCACGTTGTAGTTCCCATGAATTTGTTTCCTAGAGAAATAGAGTTGAAAGATGACGGTAGAAATATTGCGGACCGGGTCCGGGATCTGAGGATTGTCCTCATTGCTACACAGAAGGCTTATTTTCTTAGTGCACCGCTTGGTGCGCCACCCCCTCTAGCATCGTGTGTAGATGTTGTGAACATCTGACAGACACGTTCCGATGACTACTTGATAGTTCTATGCGTCATGCATTATGGCTTAGAATTAAGGCTCCAAAACATTTTGAATGTCACAGAACATATGAGATGTTCTAAGAGCTGAAATTGAGATCTCAGGCTCGTGCCCGCGTTGTGAGATATGAGAGCTCCAACAAGATTCTTTGCCTGCAAGATGAAGGAGAATAGCTCAATCGTTGAGCATGTGCTCAGATTGTCTGGGTGCTACAATCACTTGAATTGAGTGGGAGTTTATCTTCCAAATAAGATAGTGATTGATATAGTTCTCTGGGTCACTATCACTAAGCTACTAGAACTTCACGATGAACTATAATTATGCCAGGGATGGAAATGATGATCTCTGAGCTGTTCGCGATGTTTGACACCGCGAAGGTAGAAATCAAGAAGGAGCATCAAGTGTTGATGGTTAGTAAAACCACTAGTTTCGAGAAGTGCAAGGGTAAGGAGGGAAACTTCATGGATGGCAAGACAGTTGCTGCTCCAGTGAAGCAACCCAAAGTTAAACCCATACCCGAGACTAAGTTCTTCTATTATGAGGAGAGCGGTTGCTGAAGCGGAACAACCCTAGATACTTAGTAGATAAGATGGCTGGCAACGTCGACAAAAGTATATTTGATATACGTGTTATTGATGTGTACCTTGCTAGTACTCCTAGTAGCATCTGGGTATTGGATACCAGTTCGGTTACTAAATGTTAATAACTCGAAATAAAAGCTACGGAATAAAAGGAGACTAGCTAAGGGTGAGGCGATGATGTGTGTTGGAAATGTTTCCAAGGTTGATGTGATCAACATCGCACGCTCTCTCTACCTTCGGGATTAGTGACAAACCTAAATAAATTTTATTTGGTGTTTGCGTTAAGCATGAACATGATTGGATCGTGTTTATTGCAACACGGTTATTTATTTAATTTAGAGAATAATGGTTATTCTGTTTACATGAATAATACCTTCAATGGTCATTGAATCTTGATCGTAGTAATACACATGTTCATAACATTGATTCCAAAAGATACAAAGTTAATAATGATAGTACCACATACTTGTGGCACTGCCGCTAAATGTCATATTGGTATAAATCACATGAAGAAACTCCATGTTGATGGATCTTTGGAATCATTCGGTTTCGAATCGGTTGGGACATGCGGACCATGCCTCTTGGGCAAGGTGGCTACAAACCCCGTTTTCAGTATGATGGAGCAGGCTAGTAACTTATTGGAAATGATACATATTGATGTATACGGTCCAACGAGTGTTGTAACGTGCGGTGGATATCGTTATTTTCTTACCTTCACTGATGATTTGAGTAGACATAGTGTATATTTACTTAATGAAACACAAGTCTGAATCATTTGAAAAGTTCAAGCAGAATCAGAGTGAAGTTTGAGATCGTCATGACGAGAAGATAAAATATCTACGATATGACCATGGAGGTGAATATCTGAAGTTACGAGTTTGGTGTACAACTTAAGACAAAGTGGAAGTTGTTTCACAAATCACGCCACCTGGAACACCATAGTGTGATGGTGTGTCCGAACGTCGTAGTCGTACTCTATTGGATATGGTGCGAACTATGATGTCTCTTATTGTTTTTCCACTATCGTTTTGGGGTTATGCATTAGAGACAACTACATTCACTTTAGATAGGGCACCATCTAAATCCGTTGAGATGACACCGTATGAATTATGGTTTGATACAAACCTAAGCTGTCATTTCTTAATGTTTGGGGCTGCGACGCTTGTGTGGAAAATGTTTTCACCTAATGAGGTCGAACCCAAAGCGGACAAATACATCTTCATAGAATACCCTAAGAACAGTTGGGTGAACCTTCTATCTCAGATCCAAGCATAAAGTGCTTGTTTCTAAAACGGGTCCTTTGTTGAGAAAGAGTTTCTCTCGAAAGAATTGAGTGGGGGGGGAGATAGAACTTGATAGGGTTGTTGAACATTTGTTTCAACAAGAGAGTAGCGCAGCGCAAGAAGATGTTTCTGTGAAACCTATGTTAGTTGAAGAGGAAGGTAATGATGATGATCATGAAGCTCCGGATCAAGTTACTATCGAATCTCATAGGTTGACAAGGACGCGTACTGCTCCTAAGTGGTACGACAACCCTGTCTTGGAGGTCATGTTGTTGGACAACAATGAACCTACGAGCTATGGAGAAGCGATGATGGGCCCAGATTCCGACAAATGGTTAGAGGACATGAAATCCGAGAAAGGATCCATGTATGAAAACCAAGTATAGACTTTGGTAGACTTGCTCATTGGACGGTAGGTCGTCGAGTACAAATGGACCTTTAAGATGAAGATAGACACTAATGGTAAATTTCACCATTTATAAAGCTCGATTTGTCACAAAGAAGTTTCCGACAAGTTCAAGGAGTTGACTGCGATGAGACTTTCTCACTCGTAGTGATGCTAAAGTCTGTTGGAATTATGTTAGCAGTTGCTGCATTTTTCAATTCTGAAATCTAGCAGATGGATGTCAAAACATCGTTTCCTTAACGGTTTACTTGAGGAAAGGTTGTATGTGATACAACCAGAAGGTTTTGTCAGTCCTAAGGATGCTAAAACGTGTGCAAGCTCCAGTGATCCTTCTATGGACTGGAGCAAGAATCTCAAAGTTGGAATGTATGCTTTGATGAGGTGATCAAAGTTTTTGAGTCTATACAAAGTTTATGAGAAACTTGTATTTACAATAAATTGAGTGGGAGCACTATAGAGTTTCTGATAAGCATATGTGGTTGACATATTGTTGATCGGAAATGATGTAGAATTTCTGGAAAGCATAAAGGGTTGTTTGAAAAGAGTTTTTCAAAGGAAGACCTGGATAAAGCTACCTAATTGTTGAGCATCAAGATCTATAGAGATCGATCAAGATTCTTGATGAGACTTTCAATGAGTACATACCTTGACAGGATTTTGAAAGAGTTCAAAATGGATCGGTCATAGAAAGAGTTCTTTCCTGATTTTTAAGGTGTGAAGTTGAGTAAGACTCAAAGCTCGACCACGGCAGAAGAAAGAGAAAGAACGAAGGTCGTCCCCTATGCTTTAGCCATAGCCTCTATATAGTATGCCTTGTTGTGTACCGCGCCTGTGTGTGTCTTGCCATGAGTTCGTCAAGGGGTACAAGAGTGACCAGGAGTGGATCACTGGACAGCGGTCAAGATTATCCTTAGTAACTAAAAGACTAAGGAAATGTTTCTCGATTGTGGGGTGATAAAGAGTTCGTCGTAAAGAGTTACATCGATGCGAGCTTTAATACCAATCCAGATGACTCTTAGTAGCAATCCAGATACGTATAGTGGAGCAGCCATTTGGAATAGCTCCAAGTGGAGTGCGGTATCAGTGTCTATAGTAAGACATAGAGATTTGCGAAGTACACACAGATCTGAATATCGCGAACCCGTTGACTAAAAGACCTATCTCACATGCAAAGCATGATCGAGCCCCAGAACTCATTGGGTGTTAGATTCATAACAATGCGAATCACATGGTGATGTGAACTAGATTATTGACTCTAGTGCAAGCGGGAGACTGTTGGAAATATGCCCTAGAGGTAATAATAATTTGATTATTATCATATTTCCTTATTCATGATAATCGTTTATTGTCCATGATATAATTGTATTGGTTGGAAACTCAGATACATGTGTGGATACATAGACAACACCATGTCCCTAGAATGCCTCGAATAGACTAGCTCGTTGATCAAAGATGGTTAAGGTTTCCTAGCCATAGACATGAGATGTCACTTGATAACGGGATCACGTCATTAGGAGAATGATGTGATGGACAAGACCCAAAGTATAAACGTAGCACATGATCGTGTCAGTTTATTGCTACAGTTTTCTGCATGTCAAGTATCTGTTCCTATGACCATGAGATCATACAACTCACTGACACCGGAGGAGTACCTTGTGGGTATCAAACGTCGCAACATAACTGGGTGACTATAAATGTGCTCTACATGTATCTCCTAGGGTGTTTGTTGGGTTGGCATGGATCAAGACTGGGATTTGTTACTCCGTGTGACGAAGAGGTATCTCAGGGCCCACTCGGTAATACAACATCACAATAAGCCTTGCAAGCAATGTGACTAAAGCGTTAGACACGGGATCATGTGTTACGTAATGAGTAAAGAGACTTGTAGGTAATGAGATTGAACTAGGTATGGATATACCGATGATCGCATCTCGGGCAAGTAACATACCGAAGAACAAAGGAAACGACATATGCGATTAACTGAATCCTTTACATAGAGGTTCAACCGATAAAGATCTTTGGAGAATATGTAGGAACCAATACGGGCATCCAGGTCCCGCTATTGGTTATTGACCATAGAGGTGTCTCGGTCATGTCTACATAGTTCTCAAACCCGCAGGGTCTGCACACTTAAGGTTCGGTGATGTTTCGGTAGTATAGAGTTATGTATGGTGGTGACTGAAGGTTGTTTGGAGTCCCATATGAGATCCCAGACATCACGAGGAGCTCCGGAATGGTCCGGAGGTAAAGATTGATATATAGGAAGTCCTGTTCTGGTCTCCGGAAAAGTTTCAGGCTCATCCGTAGTTTACCAGGAGTGCTGGTAGTGTACCGGGGGACCATCGGGAGAGGTATTTCGACATAAGAGGCTTCATGGGCTGTGGGAGGACTAATACCAGCCCTTAGTTGGCTGTCCAAAGTCCCACACAAGTCCCATGCGGCTGGGGAAGAAATTCCAAAGGAGAAAAGGTGGAAAAAGGCAAAAAGGTGGAAATAAGGAAGGAGTCCTATTCCTACTAGGAGTGGAGGAGGAGGATTCCTCCTCTCCCACTTCGGCCAAAGCCTAGAGGGGCTGGCCCTTGTTCCAAGCCTCCTCTTGCTCTCCTCCTATATATACTAAAGGCTTTTAGGGTTTTGGCACAAGATTTTTAGCCACGTGCAACCCTACCCTCTAATCTGTAGTTTCTCCTCTAGATCGGTTTCAGCTGTGCTTAGGCGAAGCCCTGCTGAGATTACTCCATCATCATCACCGCAGCGCCATCATGCTACCAGAGAACTCGTCTATCTCTCCACTCCCTCTTGCTGGATCAAGAAGGCGGACATTGTCATCGAGTTGTTCGTGTGCTAAACGCAAAGGTGCCGTCCGTTCGGCGCTAGATCGGAAGGACCGTGATCCAAATCGCGAGACGGATCGTGATGAGATCGCGGGACGGATCCTGATGAGTTCACGAGACGGATCGCGATTAGATCGTGGGATGCTCGGCGATTTGGATCACGAAGATGTTCGACTACACCAATCGCGTTTCTTAATGCTTCCCGCTTAGCGATCTACAACGGTATGTAGATCCACTCTCCCTCTCGTAGATGCTCATCACCATGGATAGATCTTGCATGTGCGTAGGAAATTTTTTGTTTCCCATGCAACGTTCCCCAACAGTAGATGGCCTTTGATGATGATTGCCCCCTCCGGTAGGGTGTCGGAAGAGGGCTCCAAATGATTTTTATTTGGTACAGAGGCTTGTGGCGGCGGAGCAGAAATTCTACGTTAACTTTTGGGGGTTTCTTGATTTATAGGAATTTTCAGCATTGGAGTCACGTCAACCAGAGCCACATGGGCCCCACAAGATAACAGGGAGCGCACAGGGGGTGGGCATGCCCTATTGGCTTGTGGCCCACAGGTGGACCCCCTCCGGTGTTTCTTCGCTCCGATATTCTCATATTGTCCAGAGAAAATCATGAAAAAGTTTAGAGTGATTCCGAGAACTTTTATTTTCTACATAAAAAACAACACCATGGTAAATCTACTGAAAAAAACCTTAGTCCGGGTTAATTCTAATTAAATTACATAAAGGGCATCAAAAGCATGTAAAATTATTGTAGACATGGGTAAATATGGCATGAATGCTTCATAAATTATCGATACATTGAATACGTGCCACACCACTACTAGATCTACTTCATCAAGTGCTAGTTCAACTCCAAGGATTCCAATCAAGTTGACGGGGGTCCTCGAGAAGAAGAACTAGAGAGTTCTTGAGGGTTGACTCCGCCAACAAACTTCACTCATATTCATATGTTGGCAAGGACTTTTGCAATCAACTCCAACTTATTCACTAGTTCAAGGAGTCGCAAAATTCCTTGTTGGTAAGTGATACGTCTCCAACGTATCTATAATTTTTGCTTGTTCCATGCTGTTATATTATCAATCTTGGATGTTTTACAATCATTTTATAGAAACTTTATATCCTTTTTGGAAACTAATCTATTGACATAGTGACAAAGTGCTAGTTGCTGATTTTGCTTGTTTTTTGCGTTGCAGAAAAACAGTACCAAACGGAGCCCAAACGCTACGGAGATTTTTGGAGATATTTTATGGACCAGAAGAGGCAAGATGGGCTAAAGGGCAACAAGAGAGGGGGCCCAGGGTGGCCGCCCTCCACCGGGGCATGCCAGAGGCCCCTGACGTGGTTTGGTGGAGGGTGCCCACCTCAGGACCCCCCTCAACCGACTATTCACCATATAAATTCTCAAATATTTAGAAAATCCTAGAGGAGTCGAAGAAACACAATCCCAGCCACCGCAAGTTCAGAACCTCAAGATCCAATCTAACATCGTCACGGAGGGGTTCATCTTCATCATAGGTTCCTCTTCGATGATGCGTTAGTAGTCCACCATAGAGCCACTGGTCCGTAGGCAGTAGCTAGATGGCTTCCTCTCTCTCTATGATTCTGAATACAATGGTCTCTTCGAGATCTATTTCATGTAATGACTTTTGCGGTGTGTTTGTTGGGATCCGATGATTTTCGAGTTCATGATCAGTTTCTATCCATGAATATGATTTGAGTCTTCTTTGATATCTTATTTTCATGATTACTTATAGCCTCGTTTTCTTATTCGAATATTTGGTTTAGTTAGGCCAACTAGATCGATTTTTCTTGCCATGGGAAGAGGTGTTTTGTGATGGGTTTGATCTTGCGGTGTTCTTTCCCATGACAGAAGGGGCAAAAACACACGCATGTATCGTTGCCATTAAGGGTAACAAGATGGGGTCTAGTCCTACATGAATAGTTCTTGTCTAAATCATGTCACCGTTCTTATTGCATCACTTTGTTTTCCATGAACTTAATACACTAGATCCATGTTTGATAGCGGTCGATGTGTGGAGTAATAGAAGTAGATGCAAAATCATTTCGGTCTACTTGTCTTGGACGTGATGCCTATCTAATGATCATTTCCTGGATATCGTCATGATTATTTGATCTTCTATCAATTTCCCAACAGTAATTTGTTAACCCACCGTGTGCTATACTCATGAGAGAAGCCACTAGTGAAACCTATGGCCCCGGGTCTATTTTTCCAACATATTGCTTTTTGACCTACTCTTTTTCCTTTTTGTTTTCAGATCTACATATCCCAAAACCCAAAAATACAATGTTGCACTTTTTTTCTTACTTAGTATATTTTGTGTTCTTGCGATATCTATTTGCCAAAACTATCACTACCTAATCTATCTTATTACCATAGAGAGCTTGACAAACTCTCTTTCAGGTCGGGTTGCAAGTATTTGTTATTTGTGTGTAGGTGTTGTTTACATGGGTGCGTGATCTTCCTCTATGGATTGATACCTTGGTTTCATAACTGAGGGAAATACTTACCGTCATTGTGTTGCATCATCCCTTACTCTTTGGGGAAATACCGATGTAGTCTCAAGCCACGTTAGTAATCAAGGGACAAGTTACTCAATGCATCAATGGACATGATACCATGAACACTTCACTCCATGTCCATAGATTTCCTTGTATATTTTTCCTTGTGTGGGACTAATCCATGTAGGTATGACGAGTATCAAAACAAACAGGATTGCTCCCAATTCTAGATGATCTTCATAAAAAAGGAGCATCCACTACTACAACATCTACATAAAGTCTTCAACGACAAAATCCAAGGTTAGTTCATCCCTCTTAGGGGGATCTCACATCTAGGGCGAGCTTGCTCTAAGACTTGAGCTAAGGTGTCTCTAAGGATTTGAACACATTAAATGCTTTATATAAAAGTGGTAACCCCACTTGTGCTTAAACGATGAGTATGACCTATGATCAAGTATTGTTGCTTGACTCCTAAGTCAGTATACTCATATAAAGATGACTTTGTCATCAACAATTGCATGGTAGATACTAGAGTGGTTTTGCATGTTTGACATATTTCATTTGACATCTTATTGTGTGAGCATGTTGGTATGCATGATTTTTCCATTCAAGGACATCCATTTTTAGTTCATTTGGGATTTTATTTTTTTGGCCAATAGGATGTAGAAGAAGCCTTAGTAGCCCCTCTAGCTACCGATTCTATCTTGTCTCACATTCGATTCATGCTTCATCACTATTTGGACCCTCCGAGTGAGGAGCACTGAGAGCCACCGATTTGACTAGGGATGACTTCCAAAACCTCCTAAGTGTTTTTGGTGTGACCAACTTCTACACACTCGAATCCACCGAAAACATTTAGGTTGATTAGGTTTTCCTATCTCGGTACTACCAATGTGAAAATCTCGGCGTTACCGAGTTCCTCTATAAACTGACAGTTATGATCTTCGAGCCACCTATATTTTCATCTCGGTCTCACCAACAGATAATGGGTATACATATTCTTGAGATGGACTTTGAAAATTTCTTCAAACCATCCACTCCCCCACCCCATTACTACCATCGCACCTATCTACGGACGCTTGCCTTCTTCTCCAGCGCGCCCTCACCATAGGATTCTCTCACCGTCAACCGCAATCAACCCCATCATTGTCGTCTTAGCGAGTTTTGCCGAGTTAGGGTAAATCCCAATCCCTTTTGTGTTCCTTTTTCCGATTCATACGCATTATGTCTAGACTTACTTCTTGCCACATTATCCAATGTTCCATACTCTCAAAATCCGATTAGAATAGGTTGAATGGAAAAAATTTAGGGTTTTGTCTTTGTCGTGGTTTTATCATGGCAGATGTCCTCATATGAGAACTTAAGTGTGAGGCCATCGCAACTAGCTAGGTGGCGACTCAAAGGGCTTGATCGGGAACGAGAGACGAGTTTACCCAGGTTCAGCCCCACCAGTGGAGGTAAAAGCCTATGTCCTGCTTCACGTGTATTGATGATGGTCTCCGTTACAAGGGTGGAGAATCGCTAACCTAGATCATGAGGGTTTCTTCTTACTTGATATTTCTACCTCAGGGGCTCTCCTTTATAGACAAGTCAGGGCCCCGAGGGTACAATGGAGTCTGGGTCGAAGTACAACCCGTGGCCTAAACTAATTCGTACCTACTCATCTTGTTTCTCAAGTAAAGGAAGATTCTTGTCTTCTCTCGTGAGCCAGCCCGCCACGCCACATCCCATGAGCTAGCCTTAACATAAGCCTCCTTCGGGGCCTTGTCTTGGTAGGAATCTCCCTCATGGGCTGCCTTGCAGTTGCCGGCTCATATATTGGGCGAGTCATACCCACGGGGTATATCCCCAACATTAGCCCCTAGTTTAATTTGGATTCATCCATGTTAAACTCCACAAACATTTCAGCTAGAAAAGACCAAACCAAGCTTCATCTGACATCAAGCTTCTATTCGGGTTAAATTTCCGCCGGGTTATCTTCCTTCATTTCAGACTTAGTGTTCTTCAATCAATATCCTCATGATGTCATTCTGCTGACCGTTGTCGCCCCCAAGCCATCATGGCGAATCTTTTTGAAACAAACGCCAAATCTGGCCTAGCACAAAAATCCAGGCGCCTTTTAGCCACAAATTTACTGTGATAGTTCCATTTTTGACGGCGTCGCTTTGGGTCCCATCTCATTATAAATAGGCTCGAACTCCACATATTCACTTTTTTACATTCTCTTATTCCTCTCGCCTCCAGCGTCCGACCGCGAGCTTGTCGGCGCCCTTCATGTGCAACGACTCCATCCTCGCGCCGTCTCCACCAGAGTTTCCTTGCATCGCATGCGGTCTTTCTTAGGATCCCAACACTCTATCATTTTCTTCATCTAGGGTTAGGTGAGTCCCTTTCTTCCTCATTAGGTTTTTGGTGTTCATTGGTAGTTCGTGGGAGTTCTTCGAAACTTGTCTAGATATCCAATCACAGATCTTAGGAACGCCCGTTGAGTTGTGAAACCAATGCGATTTCACCATCGTTCTCGCTTGACAATATTGTAGATCCAATATAGTTTCATTTTTCTTATTTTTTTGCTTTATTTAGATCTTTCTGTTCCTATGCCTATGCATAAAGTTGTCTTGCCAATGTGAAGAATTTTATCAAGTCCTTTTAGTACCTGTGTCATCCTCTTGCCGGCTTATGTAAATTCCGTCTCATTTCATCATTCATCATCTTGTTATTTGTTTGGCTTGTCTTGTTGTACGGGCTCATCCTTTGGCCGGCTTGTCTTTGTGCTACCCATCCGCCGGCTCATAAACGAAACACTAGTTCCTTTTTGCACCTTAAGTCATTGTCGTGTAATCAGAACTTTAAGCCACCTTATCAATATGCCTTGTCTTTGAACCGTACTACTATTGCCGGCTTGAAATGTACACCGTCTTATTTTCCCATCTCACTTGTAGCTAATTGATATGTCTCCATCGTATATATTATTTTTGATTGTTTCATGCCAATATTATACAACTTTCACATATTTGTGGCAAAATTTTATATGACTTATTGGACTAACATATTGATCTAGTGCCTAGTGCCAGTTCCTGTTTTTGTGTGTTTTTTGTTTTGCAAAAATTCCATATCAAACAAAGTCCAAATGTGATAAAAATTTATAGAGAATCATTTTACAATCTTTGTGAATTTTGGGAGGTGGAATCAACGCAAACAGGGGCCCACAGCCACCACAACACACCAGGGCGCGCCGAGGGCCCTAGCGCATGGTGATGGGTTGTGCTAACCTCGTACGTTGGTTGGAGATCTCCTTCGGGCCCAAGGAATCTATTTTTCAGATAAATATCCCCTCGAAATCTCGGCGCAATCGGAGTTACGGATCTCTAGGAATATGAGAAACTATTTTCAACCAGAAAACAACAACGGGAAATAGAAGCAAATAGAGAGGGAGATCCAATCTCGGAGGGGATCCCGCCCCTCCAACTCCATGGATGCCATGGACCAGAGGGGGAACTCTCCTCCCTTATAGAGGGAGGCCAAGGAAGAATAAGTAGGAGGGGGCTCTCTGTCCCTCTCTCCCGGTAGTGCCGGAATGTCGTCGGGGCAATCATCATGATGGCGATCTACACCAACAACTTTGCCGCCGTGAGCACCAACTCTCTTCCCCTCTATGCTACGGTGTAACGCCTATCTTCTCTGCTGTAATCTCCACTTCAACATGGTGCTCAACTCCATACATTATTTCCCAATGATATTTGTCTATCCTATGATGTTTGAGTAGATCTGTTTTGTCCTCTGGTTTAATTGTGGTAAGATGTTATGGATGTGAGTTCTATGTTGATATGGTGCTGTCCTATGGTGCCCTCCGTGTCGTGCAAACATGAGGGATCCCTCTATAGGGTGTTGCAATATCTCATGATTTCCCTATGGTGGGTTGCGTGAGTGACAGAAACATAAACCCGAGTAGGTGGGTTGTTTCGTATGGGAGTAAAGAGAACTTGATACTTAATGCTATGGTTGGGTTTTACCTTAATGAACTTTGGTAGTTGCGGATGCTTGATAGTTTTCCAATCATAAGTGCATATGATCCAAGTACAAAAAGTGTGTTAGCGTATGCCTCTCCCTCGTTGCATATAACAAGTATCTATCATATTATATTCAATTGCCTAGGGACAATCTTTCTCTCGCGTTACACAAAAAGCTTGCTACTAAACTATTTACTTTTATTCTTATTTTATTAAAACAACATCTAACTTTCATTTCCACATTCTTTATTATCTTGCAACGTACTTCTAGTTTTATTCCTGCAAAGTAGTTTCATACTTGTTCTAGGTAAACCAAGCATTAGCGTGCATAGAGTTGTATGGGTGGTCGATAGAACTTCAGGGAATATTTGTTCTACCTTTAACTCCCTGTTGGGTTCGACACTCTTGCTTATTGAAAAAGGCTACAAACGATCCCCTACACTTGTGGGTTATCAAGACCTTTTTCTAGCGCTATGCCGGGGAACAATAGCGTAGTGGTGAATATTCTCATGTGTGCTTGTTTGCTTTATCACTAAGTAGTTTTTATTTTGTGTTCTTGTTTTGTAGCGTTAGTTATTGGTAGGAAACGTAAAATACCAAAAAAATAGTTGCATCTGCTAAACCAATGGTTGAAGAACCACTCAAAATCTATCATACTACGGAAGCTTTCTATTTGGGTCATCTTTGATCCATTTGTGCTCGTGCTAAAAATCCAACTAGCTTAGTTGAGGGAAAAATCATTGAATGAGCATGCTCATTATGTGCGACACTGCTTATCTCAAAAGGGAAACTGTTGTGGTATCAAATTAATTCTTTGTGTTGCTATGCTTGGAATTTATGTGAAATACATGACTTTACTTGTTGTTCCGAAGAAACTAAAAAACACCTTCCCTACCAATGTGTGTTTAATGACAATGAAATACTATCTTCTTATGCCAATGAAGCCTATTGCTATTATGACGTTGAAACAAATTGAGAATTTTTTGCCTTTAAAGGTGCTTATGAAATTGCTTATTTGATTGAAAAGTATGATTGTACTCTTTATAAATCTGAAAATTTGCCATACTTAAATATTGCTATATGAAAACTATGCTTCTAATGCTTATGTTAAAGAATTTATTGAAAGAATGTCTGCTACCTTGGAAGAGACTAATATTTTGTAGGGACCTATGTAAGAAGAAATTGGTGGAACTGTGAGCTCATTAGATGAAAAAGATGAGGAGGAGAGCGAGAAGAACAAAAGGATGAAGAGAGGACTAGCTACCCGTGCCCCCCTTCTAATGAGAGTAACTCTTCAACTCATACATGAATGCTATGATAATTGCTATGATCATGTGGATTCTTTTGAAATATCCCTTTTTGATGAACTTGATGCTTGCTATGCATGTGGCCATGATGCCAATATGAATTATGCTTATGGATATGAATTTGTATAGTTCCAGATGTTAAGCATGCCATTTTTTTCTATTGCACCCACACATGATAGTCCTATTATCTTTCTGAATTCTCCCAACTACACCATATCAGAGAAGTTTGCTCTTATTAAGGATTATATTGATGGGTTGCATTTTGCTACTACACATGATGATTTTTATGAATATAATATGCATGTGGTTGCTTCTCCTACTTTCAATTACTATGAGAGAGGAACCAAACTTTCACTTCTCTATGTTTCCGATACTATAAAATTGCTTGAAACTGTTTATACTATGCATTGGCCTTTACTTAATGTGCGTGAATTGTTCTTATATGACATGCCGATGCATAAGAAGAGAGTTAGACTTCGTCATTGCATGATATATTTTCTTTGTGCTCACTACTAAATTACACATCATTGTTAATTAAAATTGGCTTCAATATACCTTGGGATCCTGGTGGATCCATTACTTGAGGACTTTATGCCTAGCTTAATGGCTTTAAAGAAAGCGTTGCCAGGGAGACAACCTGAAAGTTTTAGAGAGTCATTTTATTCTGTTGAGTGATTTTATAGAGTTTAAAAAAATATAGGGGAACCTAAAACTTCACAAAAAGAAAGGTGAAAGTGAGAGAGATGATGAGCAACGTTGAAGTGGGGGCTAGCTTTGAACTTTCTTCATGCCCATGGAAACTTTGTGAATCTTGAATCACAGAAACTTTTCAAACAAAAATATTATCCCCTTGTACAAATCCATTGTAATATACAAATAATGTGCCAAGGTTTGCCTTTAGGATGATTAGATTGCTTGTTGGTATGTGCGGTGAAAAAACAGAATCTTTATCGATAGTGCATGAATTTTATTTTTTACTGGAACATCGAAAGTTTCTGAAATTTTTACACAATAATTATATATGATGTTCTTATTTCTTACTAATGTTTCAGAATTTTCGAAGTTACAAAAGTATGGTCAAAGTTCAGATTACTACAGACTGTCCTGTTTAAGACAGATTCTATTTTTTTATGCATTGTTTTGCTTGGTTTGATGAAACTATCGATTTTATTTGTGGTATAAGACATGGAGAAGTTATAATACATAAAGGATAATGAAAATATAAAATATGACTAGGTTTGAAAAAGTACATAAAGTAGGAATTTGTTTTATTATACTAACGGATCTCACCATTCTTCTGTGAAGTTTTGTGTGGATGAAGTGGTCGAACATCGAGGAGGTCTCGACATGAGGAGAAGGAAGAGAGTTAATAGTTCAAGATTTGTGATGCTCAAGGCACCCCAAGTAAATATCCAAGGAGACTCAAGTATCTAAGCTTGGGGATGCCCCGAAAGACATCCCATCTTTCTTCAACAAGTATCAGCATGTTTTCGTTTCATTCATGTGATATGTGTAAATCTTGGAGCATCTATTGTGTTTAATTTTAACTTTTATTTTATGCACCATGATGGTATGATATAGTACATGGTTGATTTATATAATACTCATTTCACTTCATTTATATCTTTTGAGTATGGCTTTATAGAATGCTTCATGTGCTTCACTTATATCATTTGAAGTTTGGATTTCCTGTTTCTCTTCAAATAGAAAACCATTATTCATAGAATGCTCTTTTGCTTCACTTAATTTATTAGAGCATGATATTTTGTAAAAATAAATAAACTCTCTTTATTCACTTATATCTATTTAGAGAGTCAACAGGAATTGGTCATTCACATGGTTAGTCATAAAATCCTACATAAAACTTTGGGATCACTGAATAAGATATGTTTGATTCCTTGCAATAGTTTTGTGATATAGAGATGATAATATGTGGGAGGTACTAGTGGATGATCGTGTTTAGTAAGATATTGGTGTTAAAGTTTGTGATTCCGGAAGCATGCACGTATTGTCTCCCGTTATGCTAGGAAGTTGGAGCACAATTTATCCTTGATTGCCTATCTTTGTGTGAAGGTTGAGGGCGCGCGATGGTTAACTCCTACCAACCTCCCCCTACGGGCATGCATAGTAATACTTGTCTTCGAGGGCTAATAAACGTTTGCAATAAGTATATGAGTTCTATATGACTAATGTGAGTCCATGGATTATACACACTCTTACCTTTTCACAATTTGCTAGCCTCTACGGTACCATGCATTTCCCTTTATCACCTTGAGAGTCGGTGCAAACTTCGCTGGTGCACTCCAAACCCCATGGTATAACATGCTCTATCACATATAAGCCTTATTATATCTTCCTCAAAATAGCCACCATACATACCTATTATGGCATTTCCATAGCCATTCCGAGATATATTGCCATGCAACTTCCATGCTTCCGTTTTGATGACTTGACCATTCATTGTCATATTACTTTACATGATTGTAAGATAGCTAGCTTGATGTTTCCATGACTTTTCTGTTTTTTGATATCTTTGCTACACTAGATCATTGCACATCCTGGTACACTGCTAGAGCCATTCATATAGAGTCATAATTTTTTCTATTATCATTGTAATATTGAGTTGTAAGTAAATAGAAGTGTGATGATAATCATTATTCATTATTAGAGCATGTCCCAGTGAGTAAAGGGAGATGGAAACTATGTCCCCCACAAGTCGGGATAAGGCTCCGAACAAAGAAAAAAATAGAAAAGTAAAAAATGAGAGACAAAGAGAGAAGGGGCATGCTAATTCCACACTTGTGCTTCAAAGTAGCACCATGTTTTTCATATAGAGAGTCTCATATGTTGTCACTTTCATATACTAGTGGGAATTTTTTATTATAGAGTTAGATGCACACCCACTTAGTTTTCGTATTGAGCTTTCATACACTTATAGATCTTAGTGCATCCGTTGCACGTGGTATCCATAATCCTCACATTGATATCAATTGATGGGCATCTCCATAGCCCATTGGTTAGCCGCATAGATGTGAAAGTTTCTTACCTTTTTTTCTTCTCTATATTTACCCCTATAATCATATTCTATTCCACCCATAGTGTTATATCCATGGCTTACGCTCATGTATTGCGTGAGAGTTAAAAATGCTGAAGCGTGTTAAAAAGTATGAACCAATTGCTTGGCTGACACCGGGGTAGTACATGATTTATACTTTGTATTAAGAAGACAGAGCATGACAAGGCTATATGATTTTGTAGGGACATTGTTCTTTAGCCTTGATATTTTGAAAGACATGATTTTTTATTGGGATGCCTGAGTATTAAAGTCTTCATGTCAAAATTACACTATTGATTTGAATCACTTGTGTCTTAATATTCATACCATGATTAGATATATGATCAAGATTATGCTAGGTGGAATTCCACATCAAAAATTATCTTTTTTATCATTTACCTACTCGAGGACGAGTAGGAATTAAGCTTGGGGATGTTGATACGTTTCCGTCGTATCTATAATTTTTGATTATTTCATGCAAATATTATACAACTTTCACATATTTTTGGCAACATTTTATATGAATTATTGGACTAACATATTGATCCAATGCCTAGTGTTAGCTCCTATTTTTTGTGCTTTTTTTGTTTTGCAGAAATTTCATATCAAACAAAGTCCAAACGCGATAAAATTTACGGAGAATTATTTTGGAATATTTGTGACTTTTGGGAGGTGGAATCAACGCAAATGGGGGCACACAGTCACCACAAGACACCAGGGTGCGCCCAAGGGCCCTAGCGCGTAGTGATGGGTTGTGCCCACCTCGTAAGTCGGTTGGATCTCTCCTTAGGCCGCAAGAAAGCTAATTTTCGAAAAAAAATCCCCTCAAAATATCCACGCAATCGGAGTTATGGATCTCCGGGAAAATAAGAACTGATTTTTGGCTGGAAAATAGGAACGAGAAACAGAAGAGAACAGAGAGGGAGATGCAACCTCGGAGGGGCTCCTTCCCCTCCGCTGCCATGGAGGCCTTGGACTAGAGGGGGAACTCTCCTCCCATCCAGGTGGGAGGCCAAGGAATAAGAAGAAGGAGGGGGGGTTCTCTCTCCACTCTCTCCCGGTGGCGCCGGAATACCATCGGGCAATCATCGTGATGGCGATCTACACCAACAACTTCGCCACCGTCAACACCAACTCTCTACCCCTCTATGCAGCAGTGTAGCACCTCTCTTCCTCTCTGTAATATCTACTTAAACATGGTGCTTGGCTCCATATATTATTTCCCAATGATATTTGTCTATGCTATAATGTTTGAGTAGATCTCTTTTGTCCTATGGGTTAATTGTGGTATGATGTTATGGATGTAAGTTGTATGTTTATATGGTGTTGTCCTATGGTGCCCTCCATGTCGCGCAAACGTGAGCGATCATCTCCGCTGTAGGGTGTTGCAATATGTTCATGATTTGCATATGGTGGGTTGCATGAGTGACACAAGCATAAACCCGAGTAGGTGGGTTGTTGCGTATGGGAGTAAATATGACTTGATACTTAATGCTATGATTGGGTTTTACGTTAATGAACTTTGGTAGTTGCGGATGCTTGCTATAGTTTCAATCATAAGTGCATATGATCCAAGTACAGAAAGTGTGTTAGCGTATGCCTCTCCCTCATTGCATATAACAAGTATCTATCTTATTATATTCAATTGCCTAGGGACAATATGTCTATTGCGTTACGCAAAAAGCTTTCAACTAAACTAATTAATTTTATTGTTCTTTAAACAACACCTAACTTTTATTTCCATGCTCTTTATTATCTTGCAAAGTACTTCTAGTTTTATTCCCGCAAAGTAGTTTTATACTTGTTCTAGGTAAAGCAAGCATTAGCGTGTGTATAGTTGTATCGGTGGTCGATAGAAATTGAGGGAATATTTGTTCTACCTTTAGATCCTTGTTGGTTTTGACACTCTTACTTATTGGAAAAGGCTAAAAACGATCACCTACACTTGTGGGTTATCACTAATCTGCAAGACGCCATGGCCCACCAAGACCACCAAAGCCTGTGGCTGGGTTAGATCCCAAGAGCAAACGCTTACCCTGGAGAGACTTGTAACTCAAGGTCTTTTTCCAGCTCAAAACGTTATAACCTGGCGGGCACTCGAAGAAGATTATTCTCCTCGGTCTGGGAAAGGAGAGATTGCCATTTTTTCTGACCATCTGCACATGGGTTTCCGACCACCCGACTCGAAGTTCTTCACGGACCTTTTACACCTTTTCAACCTCAGGCCCTAGGATATTGGACCCAACTCTATTACCGATATTTGTCAATTTCAAGTATTATGCGAAGTATACCTCCATATCAAGCCAGCCGTGACCCTTTTTAGGGAATTTTTTTATATCAATCATCAAACTGAGGTGAAAACACATCCCTTGTGTGGAACTTGGCAGCAACTCCATTCAGAAGAGGAAGAAGAGCCCCTTCCCTGAATCGAAGCTGGCAAGTCATCCCAAGGGGTGGAACAAGTCTTGGTTTTATTGCAAATACACTGCCCTTACGAGACAGAAACCCTTGCCAGGTTATAGATTGGATCATCTTAGTGCCAACGTTGATTTCTCGGTTTGGCCAACTAAAGAAGAAAGAAAATTGCTAGCGCCTGTGCTTTTAAATCTAAGGGCCCTGATTGCTCATGGCCTCACTGGGATCGATCTGATCCGATGTTGGATAAGCTGGCATATCCAACCCGTTAGTGTAAGAGGTGACTTAATGTGCAATGACAGTAGCGAGTTGACATATGATCAACACTTCAGCAGAAGGAGCTATCTGACGGCGACATCAACAAGGCTACCAAAAAATTCTTTGGCGACTCGAAAGAGAAGTGTAGCATGACTGGATTGGGTCCATTCTGTTTGAAGAATTCGGTTCCTCCGATATGCATTTTGTGAACTTTGTTTCGTTTCTTGTAACCTTCGTTTTCCATCACACTTATTATCTAGCTTGTATTACTACAGGCCAACTCTGATTTTTGGAAAGCCGCATCCAAGATTCATGCTACTTCTTCAAGTCAAATGGATGGCCCAGCTCATGAGTCGTTTTTAGGATAGGAATCCAAGGTAGAACTTGACTTGCTTGACCATTTATTTATTGAACTTGCTGATGCACCCTCTCCACACGATAACATGGAAACAAGTCAAGCCGGCAACATTGATGTAATTACAATTTCCTCCAACTCCTTAGAAACATATATCCCGAAGAGGCCAAGACGAACTGTTAGGAAGGTTAAGTTTTCACACCCATATGCTTACTTAGACCCCAACTTTCTTTTGAAGAAAACTCAACATGTTATCCAGTCAAAGCGCAAGGCCCGAAGTACCTCGGACGACATAGCTCCCAACTTATCTCTTGATCCGGCCGCTCGTAGGCAACATGTCAAGGTGCCACATAGTGCAACTGCCTCTCGTCCACAAGATGACATGTTTAAGAAAACTCTTAGCTTTTCTAATTCACTTTTTGTGGAATCGCCACCTTCTTCTGGCGACTCAACAGTGACACAACTTCGCCAACTTTTACCATCAATCATGGGTAAGTTTTTGTTTTCACTTAAGTTCATTTTGCTTCGCCATTACATGTTATTGTCCTTAGTCCAATATTTTGTTCTTACAAGTTCAGAGCCTGAGCCTTTGCAAGAAAAAAGTGGGCGAGTCATCTTTTGCTGCAGCAGCTTGCATTTCTCCAAATTCTCCGCTAAATGAAGTGGCAACCTCAGTTGAACCTGCTGGACAAAATGACATGAGTTTGGGTACTGAAATAGCTGGTGAAGTGCAGACGGCTCATGTTGAAGAGCCAGTTGTTACTGAGGCGGCTACCGAGGATCCAGGCATATCAACCGAGTCGACCTTTCAAGCACCAAGGCCTCCTCATCCTTCAAGCCCAATGTTGAATGCAGATAATACCGCTCCCTCAACCAACATTGATGATACAGAGGTGGCCATTACAGGAGAAGCTTTGCAGGCTTCTGGGACTTCAAATGCTTTGGTTAAGCTTATATCAAAAAATGAGCCAAAAATGCCAGAAAAGGGAAAAGAAAAACTGGAGCTTTTGGAATTCTCTGCTTTTAACACTGATGGTGTTTTTAAACAATACCTGACCCAGTTATCTAATAGCCGGGAAATTGAGATGAATTTGGTCAGCACATTGAGGCAAAAATATGAGATAATACTTTACCTTTGTCTTGTTTATCATGTATACTGTTATAGCCACCAAGGGCCACCTTAGTATGAAAAGATGGTGAGATGCTCCTTCAGTGTAGTTTGAAAGAACCAATCGTATCCCCCAAGGGCCGGTTCATTATGATAGTAATGAGCCGGTACTTTGTATTACTTCGGAGATAAAAAATCCAATTGTAGCCCCGAAGGGCCAGCTTATCTCTTTGAGATAGCCGGGTATTACTTGTAACAGAATAGTTGCTATCTTGTATTTGTAATTTTAGAGCCTGTAGGGTAGGATTATATCTTTAAAATAGCTAGGACTTCCTGTTGTATAACATCGAAGTTTGTTACATTAGCCCACAAGTTCCATGTGGATTGCTTTGGAATGTTGTATCCCCTAAGGGTCGAGTTGTCTACCTTATGCAACTCGGGGCTTGTAAAACTAGCTTTGATGTTTTGTATATTTTATAGGAATTGCTTGAATATGTTGAATCTGTCGCAGCCGGTCTGCAAAGGCAACTTAGACAGGAGAAGAAACTCAAAGTTGACAGAGTGCTTTAGGCGACTCGCCTTCGAGACTCTGCACGCCAAGCAAATGATTCCTTGATCAAGCCAAGGCTGATTTTGATAAGGAAAGAGCCTCCCTCCTGAAGCGCGCCGAAGACATGGAAAACTAGCTAGGGCCTATGACTCAAGAGTTGCGGACCCTTAAAAGCAAATTACTGATATGATTGTTGCAATCTTTGGTATGATTATTGAACTTTCTGCTATTGAATTCCGGGTCATATGATTTGCCGACTTAACTCCCCTCTTGTCTTCTATGTGCATGACAAAAGAATGAAAATCTTGTCCAGATTCCAATTGTTAAGTTGAAGGCAATTTTTACCTATATAGAGCAGATGTTCACATAATCTATCTTTGCCATCATGGCAGTGAAAAATATTGATGAGCCTCCTAGGCGACTTAAATATATGCTTAATCAGCTATCTACAGTGCAACAATGGGTTGAAGAATTCAAGAGATCGGCGGCTCGTATCGGAGAAAATATGGCACTTGCTCCCGCAAAAGCATATGGACCTTGAAGCATCTGGTGGCGGGTTTCCATAGTTTAAAGTTGATGGCTCGGAGTTTACAGAGGAAGCTTTGTCAACTGTGTAAGGGAGACCCGTCCGCTCGCGACTCTTGTTGCCAATGAGCTAGATGTGACGAAATACCATTTTGCCTACTCAATGGAGAACATGCACATAGATCCACCAAATGACAAATCCTTTGAGCTTGTGCCCCCTTCCCGTCGTAAGCAATATTTTGCTGCTGATCTTGACTCATCTGTTATTGTTCCTGGCTACTCAAATTTATAACCTCTGACCAACATCCAAACCCAGCAAGATGAGCTGGC
This sequence comes from Hordeum marinum, assembly GCA_022496015.1. NCBI lineage: Eukaryota > Viridiplantae > Streptophyta > Magnoliopsida > Poales > Poaceae > Hordeum > Hordeum marinum. Next base: position 455,222,163 of record CM039678.1, read on the forward strand.
GTAGGAGGAGCGAGAAGCTATGGGTGAATATCAACACATGGAAGCTATGGGGTAGAATGTATAAGCCGGTCTTCAAGAGTGATCATGTGATATTTGTAAAAATACTTGTTATATTTTGTGGCTCCTAATGCGGGCCTGTAATAGGAGTAGCGATCTTTGATCTGTCTGCTATGTCATTGCATACATTACTTTTATCAACTCCGTCATATATTTTTGGCAACTTTCCAATGGAGTTGCCTTTGCACATCAACCTTTCATTTTATCCATTGAGCCTCCTTTTATCTCTGCATTATAAGCCGACAAGATAAGGTCATCTCTGGCTTTTGTAAACCGGGTTTGATAAATAACCAAAGTGAAACTACTAGACTTTGTATGATCCAGTGTCATAACCCATATGTCTGATGTTGACCTAGTAAAAAGAGGATAGAATATGTACCTGTGAATTAGGACACATGTATATATATAAAAAGAGAAACATATGTAATAGTAAAAAATATTAATAAGTCAGATGTTAAGGCTCATTATTGAGACTTTCTTTCGAGGCTCAAGTCTTGCATCAATGAAGCTGGTGTGATAGCCCATGGTTTATCCTTGCTCTTTGGAAGCCGGCTCTCTGGTGACACAAGTCGGTGTTTTAACCTAGATAAGCTCAGGGTCCATATGGATTGACTTATCAAGAGTACACGGGGTCCATGTTTGGAGTAGCATCTTGCAAACAACTAGGTTTAACCAAGTGCGTAACAGATTTTAAGACGGGACAAGAGGGATACTAATGTCTAACTCGTTGAGTCGGGAACCACCAAGTGACTTTATGTTCAATGAATAAAGACTCGTGCACAACTTTTCGAGATGAAGTGACAGAGAACCCGAGTTTCGGTGGTGCTGGCTTTATTATATTGAACACAAAAGGAGGTACATTGGTATGTACATTTATATGGAGCATGTGGCTCTAGGTTTAATAGTGCCGAAGATGAGCAATGTTCCATGGCCGGATGGTTTCCTCTCCAGCGGTGTATGATCCTTCACATATGTCAATTAGGTAATATGACCCATTATTGAGATTTTTACTGATGACAAAAGGCCCTTTCCAAGTTGGTTAAAGCCTCTGCATTCATGTTTGGTCTTGAATCAAACGGAGCACTAAGTGTCCTTCTTAGAAAAATCGGCTTCGGACTGTACGGTTGTGATAGCGACGCAAGTCTGAAAGCACATTTGCTCCCTTGCTGGTTTTGGTAATTAATAACAACATATATGTTACTGGACTCATGTTTTCACTAAGCATATTTCATGAAAATTCCAATGATGGGGTGGCTATAAATTGTGAGGAGATTCCCCAAGATGCAAAGAATGGATTGGCAAAGCTTCTAGCTAGAATAGTCTTTTTTACTTTGTGAGAAATCACTTTGAGTCCATAGGAAAGCCAATACTATCAAAAGGGTGTAAGGTATTGTTGGTGAACAAAAGTCTCCACGTGCACAAGTGCTAGCCACCAAAAACACCCTCAAGCTCTCCCACAAAATAATCTATCAAAACCTAACTTCACAAAATCGGTACCAACAAGTTTCCATCTAGCTCTACTGATTTTATACCCAAGACAGAACACTAGCCAAACCCTACCATTTAAGTACAACTGAGACTGCATGGATGCAACCGAGTTTAGGTGACCATGATTCGGTTGACTATTTTCATAGAATCGGAAATTCCAAGTTTATGCTTCGATCTCACTGAGTTTTGAGAACTGCCCTTGGCCACTGGTTTCGGTACCACCGAGATTCCTATATCGGTCTCACCGAGATTTAGAAAGTTGCCACATTTTGAACACATCGGTACAACCGAGTTTTGCTTTGGTTTCACCGAGTTGGTCAATAATGTTGTAACGGTTGGATTTTTGGAGATGCCTATATATACCCCTCCACCACATTCCACTCATAAGATAAGTACTCCGAACAGTTCCCCACTTCACATATCCAAATTTCTGAGAGAGAACCACCTACCCTTGTGTTGAGACCAAGATCATCCACTCCAAGCATATCCATTGTTCAAAAAGTCTTCCCATTTAGCTATTTGTCGTCTGATTCATCACTACTCATTGGATGACCAAGAAGATTATGCCTTATCTTCACCGTTTATATTTTGGGCCGACATATCACTCTTAAATGCGATTTATCGAGAATCTACTGATAAATTAGGCCTATTCCTAGCACTATGTTTGCAAAAAACTATTTTCATTTGTGTTATTGTCGACCTTGTTATGCGATATGTACTATTGCCCTATTTTTTGTCATTATACGAGGATTAAAGGGCTAGGAATCAAGGTAACACTTCTATCACATATATTTTTTGGTTTTGAATATATCATATTTCAGTGTTGGGAACCTAGGATTTGCAGAAAATGGCCGATTAACAGTCAACCGATAAAATCGATTAATCAGCCGATTTCCGATTAATCTCTTATCCTCAAGTGACCAAAACGCTAATGGTAAGCGATATCCTCAACATTAACCATATGGATCTCGATTTATAGCATCCCCAAGTTTGTTTCCACCCAATCAGTCTCTTCTACCAAGCCAAATCTGTGAGAGAGTGATTGAGTGTTATGGAGTCTATCATCTTGAAGCCAAGATCAAGGAGTTCGTCATCACTATCAAGCCTATTACCTTTTGGAGGGTGGTGTGTCCTAGATTGGTTAGGTGTTTCTTGGGAGCCTCGTACTTCGTGTTGTGGAGTTGAACTAGGAAGTTTGTACGGGCAAGGAGATCGCCTACTTCGTGAAGATCTACCCATAGTGAGTCTAGTACTTCATGGACGGAAGCCGTTATGGAATAGTCAAGGTTGCTACTTCGTGGACCCTTATGGGTGGAGCCATCTGTGGACTCTCGTGACCGTTACCCTCTGTGGGTTGAAGTCTCCATAAACGTGGATGTACGATAGCGCCACTTATCGAAACCACGGGAAAAATCTTCGTGTCTACAATTGTGTTTGATCTTCTAACCGTCATCTCTATTACATGTGCTTGTCTTTACTTTCCGCTGCTATACTCTTAGACATGCATGTGTAGGGTGTGCTTGATTTGCTATCCTTGCTAAAATCTGCCCAGAATTAAAACTGGGAAACGGTAGAATTTTTATTTGGTCAATTAGTCTAATCACCCCCCCTTGATGTCTACTACACAACTTGTTCTTGTAGAATCGTGTTGGGCCTCCAAGTGTAGAGTTTTGTAGGACAGTAGCAATTTTCCCTCAATTGGATTACCTACGGTTTATCAATCCATGGGAGGTGTAGGATGAAGATGGTCTCTCTCAAACAACCCTGCAATCAAATACAAGAAATCTCTTGTGTCCCCAACACACCCAATAAAATGGAAAATTGTATAGGTGCACTAGTTCGGCGAAGAGATGGTGATACAAGTATAGTAATGATAGTAGATATTGATTTTCGTAATCTGAAAATATAAAAATAGGAAGGTAGCAAGTACCAAAAGTCAACATAAACGGTATTGCAATGCTTGAAAAAAGGCCTATGGTCCGTACTTTCGCTAGTGCAGTCTCTCAACAATGTTAATATAATTGGATCACATAACCATCCCTCAACGTGCAACGAATAATCATTCCAAAGTTACTATCTAGTGGAGAGCATAAGAAGAAATTGTTTGTAGGGTATGAAGCCACCTTAAAGTTATCCTTTCTCATTGATCTATCTAAGAGTTCATACTAGAATAACCATATATGATACGCATCCACCAACTCTCATGTTACCTAGATACTCCAATGTCACCACAAGTATCCATGAGTTAATTATACGATACGCATCAAACAATTTCAGATTCATAATACTCAATCCAACACAAAGAACCTCAAATAATGACCCAAGATTTCTACCGGAGAATCTAGGACAAGAATGTGTCAACCCCTATGCATAGATTACGCCAACGTCATCTCGGGAATCTACAAGTAGAGTACCAAGACATAAATCAAGTGAATCAATAGAAGACCCCATTGTCACCACGGGTATCCACATGCAAGACATATATAAAGTTTTCTCAAATCCAATATTCAATCCAACATAACGAAATCTCAAAGGGAAAACTCAATTCATCACAACAAGATAGAGAGGGGAAAACACCATGTGATCCAACTATATTAACAAAGCCCGTGATACATCAAGATTGTGCCATCTCAAGAACAAGAGAGAGAGAGAGAGATTGACCACATAGATGCTGGTACAAACCATCAGCCCCGAGGGTGGACTACTCCCTCCTCATCATGGACTCCGCCGGGGTGATGAAGATGGCCACCGGAGATGATCTACCCTCTCCGACAGGGTATTGTTTTCTCTACATATTGGTTTTTCGTAGATATAGAGGCCTTGTGGCGGCAGAACAAGGAGTCTAGGGTTTTTTCTAATGGTTTCTATACATATAGGAATTTTTGGCGTTGATTTCATGCGAAGGTGGGCCACGAGGTGGGCACGCACCACCAGGTCACAAGTAGGGGGTCAGGCGCGCCCTGGTGGAGGGTGGCCACCTCGTGGCTCTTCTGGACCACCCACGAAGTGTCTAGCGCCTCTTTTGTTCCAAAAAATCGTCAAAAAGTTTCAGGCGATTCCGAGAACTTTCATTTTTCTCCACAAAAAACAACACCACGGTAGTTCTGCTGAAAACAGCTTCAGACCGGGTTAGTTCTAAATAAATCATATAAATTGCATGAAAACTGTTGGGGATATAACACCGTGGTGAGACCCGCCCATGTGGGGCCGGGTCGTACCTGGCAGCTCATAAGCCAGACCAAGGATGGGCCTCGAGACATAAGCCTAGAAGTATGGCGGTTCACCAAGATGGGCCAAGGCGAGTCCCAGACAAGGAAGGCAGGAAGACCCGAGCGGATAAGCCGCCCGGAGACGGCTTGCTCAGGAAGGCAAGATGACGTAGAGATAGAGTCGGACACATAGTAAGAGTCGGTATGAGACTTCTGTAACCCATGGTCTTGACCTCCTTTATAAGGGCGAGACCCGGGGCAACTTAGATAGAAACCAATCAATCGACAACTAGGTCAAGCGAATCCGCTCCCTTGTAATTGATACTCCAACCAATACAAACAAAAGCAGGACGTAGGCTTTTACCTCTTCCTGAGTGGCCGAACCTGGGTAAACTAGTGTCCTTCGTCCCAATCAACCCCTTTGAGTTCATCACCTTAGCGATGGCCTCGAATCTAAGTCCTCGGACATCTGCCGTGACAAAACCCCGACAAAAACCATATAAAGTATTGTAAACATAGGTGCATATGGCATGAATACTTCATAAATTATTGATACGTTGGATATGTATCAGCATCCCCAAGCTTAATTCCTACTCGTCCTCGAGTAGGTAAATGATAAAAGAAATAATTTATGAAGTGTGAATGCTACCATAGTGCATAAGTTTGATCAATGATAATTTCAACAACTTTTCCTATCATCATAACAACAACTATTTCTCATAAAACTCATCATGATAAAGTAGCAACCAGTTCACATGTTATGGTTCAAACAATGAATTCTCTTGAAACTTAACAACCTATGTTCTTAATCTACAAACAATTGCAATTCAACTTACTCTCAACAAAGTCTAAGTAAGAGCTCCACATACTCAATCATCATATAGTCTTCTATGATTGCTAGTACCCAGAGCATATTTTTAGAACAAATAGCATCCATCGAACACATAGAAAGATAGGGGGTTAATATTTCGCCTCCCAACTCGTTTAACATAGAGATAATTGTCACAATAATAAGTCATGATCAAATTTTTTGACTGGCCATATGTGCCTAGATCTTTCCCCACCACATGATACTTTCCAACTAATAGATTGAGGTTGGAATAAGAAGTTGACTCAACATGAAAAGTAAATATCATGAAAGTAAGTAGATTGTCCCTTCGTAGAGGGAAGCAGGGATTTGCATATGTGCGAGAGCTCATCGTTTAAAACAAAGATAAATACAATTTTGGGAGGTGCACCCTTCCTGTCAACGTTACAACCAAGAGTTATCAATATCTTCCATGTTAAACACATTACAGGCGGTTCCTAAGCGGTAAAAGTAAAGGTTTACTCCCCCTCCACCAACAAACACACTCCACGGCTAGCCGAATCCACGGGTACAGTCCATACCAACAACATTCCTAGGGGGAGTTTTGTTTAATTATTTGCATTTTATTTTTATTCCGGGACTGGGAATCCATATTACCACCCCTCTTGTGCAAGGACGAGTGAATAAACAAAAATCAAGAGAACTACCCGCTTTACATGGAAAATACTGACCGCCCCCTGTCGCTCCATGAGCAATCCAGGCATACAAAACAGATGTTTATTTGAAATTTGAGAGGTGGCACATGCAAATTTACTTGAAATGGCATTGAAATACCATATATAGGTAGATATAGTGGACTCTCATGGCAAGAAACTGGGTTAACGGGTTTGGATGCACAAGTCGTATCTGTAGTTAGTACGATTTTTTGGCTAGCAAAAGGTTCTAAACAAGCACCACATGTTGGAGGCTCTATAACAATATAACTTCTATGCAAATATACACAACCATAACTCATTACATTGTCTTCCTTGTCCAACTTCAACTAACTTTCTCAAGTTTGAAAATAATTAATGGGTATTCATAATCATAGAAGATGTCCAAGATAATATATTTGTATGTGAAATTTCTCTTCCTTATACTAATCATTCACGAATTGCTTGTATGATCAATATTGTGATTGTCAAACTTCAATAGATTTTACTTTATAAACTAGGTTGGAAGCTACTACTAAGCATAAAGCACATTTATAATTTCATATTTATAATATTTCATTGATTCACAATTTACTCATAGGATATAAGTGAAACACAAGAGTAAACATCAAACTACTCTCAAAAGATATAAGTGAACATCAATGAGTAGTCAAATAATAAAGTAGTTATGTGAGGATTATCTCTCAATAAAGATTTTCAGATCTAGTATTTTATTTAAAAAGCAAGCAAAATAAAAATAGCACTCCAATAATAGCACATGTCATGTGGACAAATAAAAATTTAGGCTCAACATAGGCGAACCGATAATTGTTCATGAGAGGTGGGATGCGTAGCATCCCCAAGCTTAGATGCTTCAGACTTCTTCGAATATTTAATTGGCATGCCTTGGGCATCCCCAAGCTTGATATTTTGTATCTTGTTCAATCTTCTCATGTCACAGTTTCACCTATTCTCAAAAACATCATCCACTCAAAACTCGAAAAGAACTCGTGAGATAGGTTAGTACACATAAAAACAACTCAACACTTCATGTACTACCCAGACAAGTTGCACAATAGTTTTCAAACATCATCTACTATTTACTATCGTTTCCACAATTTATATCTACCAATATAGGCTATGTAAACTATAGGATAAGTAGATAACAAAACTATGACAACAATCTGTCGAAACATAACAATCGGTAGAAATCTATTAAACCAGTGTACTTATGTAACTCAAAACATTATGAAAATTTAGGACATGCTAAATAATTTATATCACAGTACTGTGTAGAAATTTCAAGAACTTTCCACGTTCCAATAAAATATGAGAATTCAAACACTACAGCAAAAGGTTCTGTTTTTACACAGCACACATCTAAACATGCAATGGAGGCATCTTAAGGCAATTCTTGGAACTTTTTATTGAAAATAAAGATTATAAATAAAACCTAAAATACAAAAAAATTATAATGACGATCCAATAAAAGCACATATCATGTGATGAATAAAAATATAGCTAAGTAAGATGTACCGATAATGTTGGAGACGAAAGAGGGGATGCCTTCCGGGGCATCCCCAAGCTTAGACGCTTGAGTCTTCCTTTTATATTACCTTGGTGGTTCCTTGGGCATCCCCAATATTAGTTACTTGCTGCTCCTTATTCACCTCATATCACTATCCCACCCAAAACTTGAAAACATCAATCACACAAAACTTAACGAAACTTTGTGAGATGGGTTAGTATAGTAAAGATAGATCATTCACTTAGGTATTGTCAAGACAAGATTCATAATTTTTCACATAATACCTACTGTATTATACCATTCACATAATTTATATCACTTAATATATGATATGGAACACTAAAACAAGCAAACTATGCATGCAAAAACAGAAATCTGTCAAAAAACAAAACAGTTTGTGAATATTTGTAGTATTACCATACTTCATTGTCTCTAGAACTTCTGAAAAATTATAACAGCATGAATAATTTTTATATAAACATTATGTACACATTTAGGATCATTATCATGCTCCAGTAAGAAATGAAAATTCCTGTACTGGAGTCAAAATTATCTGTTTTGGTTCAGCATCAATTCTACTCATCTTGTGAGTTATCCCAAAGGCTTTACTTGGCACTTTATTGAAATAAAAGAAACAAAACATGACTAATATAGTAGCTTAATCATGTGAACACACAAAACATATATTAAAAGTGTGGGGTTGTCTCCCAACAAGAGCTTTTCTTTAAAGCCTTTTAGCTAGCCATGATGATTTCAATGATGCTCACATAAAAAGTAGTAACTGAAACATGCAAGAGAGCATCATGAATCTCATGAAAAGCACATTTAAGTCTAACCCACTTGCTATGCATAGGTATTTTGTGAGCGAAAAATTCATGGGAGCAAGAATCAACTAGCATAGGAAGGCAAAACAAGTGCAACTTCAAAAGTTTGAACACATAGGGAGGAAACTTGATATTACTGCAATTCCTAAAAGCATATGTTCTACCCTCATAATAATTTTCAGTAACATCATGAAGGAATTCAACAATATAACTATCACATACAGCATTATTTTTATCATTCACAAGCATAGAATTTTTATTACTACACACATAAGCAAATTTCTACTCATTAATAATAGTGGGAGCATCAAATGAGACTGGAATACTATAAACTGTTTCCACATTAAAAGTGTAATATTCAGTAAAAGGATATTCAAAATTATGACAATAATCATCGCTACTTTTTATAACATAAGTATCATCACAATGATCATCATAACTAGCAACTTTGTTCTCATCATAGTCAAGTGAAACCTCTTCCAAAATAGTGGAATCATTACTAAATAAAGTCATGACCTCTACAAATCCACTTTTATCATTATAATAAAATATAACACCCTCCAATTTAGTGGGATAATAATTATCTAAAGTTGACAGTCTTCCAAACCCACTTTCATAAATATTGAAATTATCATAAATAGGAGGCCTTCAATCATCAAAACAAATTTGATCATTCAAAGTAGGGGAACTAAAAAGATCATGTTCATTAAGCATAGCATCGCCAAGCTTGGGATAAACATTAATTGCAGCAAATAAATTCTCAAGCATGTCATTCTCGTCATACATAGCATCCCCAAGCTTGTGGCTTGACATATCATAAGCATAATCACTCTCATCATTAATAGTATGAATAGCACCAATAGTATAACAATTATTATCATCATAATTTATCATGGTGGTGCCAAAAATATTTTCAAGATTATAAGAAGTATCATTATCTCCCCAATCATTGTCATCAAAATAGGTAATAGGCATAACAAAATCATCATCAAGTGTATCATCTTCCACATTTATTTTTGATTCTTCATCGTGAGGCACAACAATAATAGGGGCAACATCATTTGGGAGAGATAAACTTTTAACTCTACTCTTTCTTCTTCTCTTCTTCTTCACCACATCATATGTGGGTTTAATTAATCCTTTCGAGCTTCTTATTGATGAGATTGGTTGAATAGGGAGCTCCTCCTCGTTACCTATTACATTATGATAGATGATAGGAGGGAAAGTGGAATTATTTACCCTTTCATTAGTATTAATTTTATATTATATTGGTTTTCCCATCTTTATATAGTTGGGAATATAAGCATTCTCATTGCAATTTACCATGCAAAACATATAGATATTCTTTAGATTAGTTTTAATGTCGTTAGTAAGAATGAATACTTCAAACCAACTATTTTTATTTGTCGATTCTTCACTCCCCCAAAATAGAGAAAGCTCATTATAAAGTTCAAGGGTGATCAAGTCATTACAATATTTGGCCATGATTTGATCATGAAAAAGTTGGCATTGGAACTTAAGATGACCAACTTTATTGCAAAGTTCACAAGTAATAGGACAAAGAGAACATAATTTTGTAGCAAATTAATCTATCACTTTGAGCAAAAAATTGTTTCTATCATTTTTATGCTTCTTACAAAATGTATCCTCCATATAAGGCACATCCTCACAAGCTTTATACACTCCACAAAAATTGGCATCCTTATAAGAAACATTTTTATCATGACTAGTGCAATCATCATTAGTATTTTGGATATTCACAGAATTCATACTAACAATATTTCTATCATGCTCATCAGTCAAGGAATTGTCATCAAGTATTTTCATGAATTCTTCCTCTACCAATTGAGCGAACTTTCCGAACCATCATTTTCACAAAAGACATTAAAAAGACAAAGAAATTGATGCAACCTAAACTCTATTTTTTGTAGTTTTATTTTATAAAACCAAACTAGTGAAAAACAAGAAAAAAACTATTTGATTGCAAGATCTATAGATATACCTTCAACCACGCACCTCCCTGGCAATGGATCCAGAAAAGAACTTGATGTCTACTACACAACTTGTTCTTGTAGACTCGTGTTGGGCCTCCAAGCGCAGAGTTTTGTAGGACAGTAGCAATTTTCCCTCAAGTGGATGACCTAAGGTTATCAATCCGTGGGAGCTTTAGGATGAAGATGGTCTCTCTCAAACAACCCTGCAATCAAATACAAGTAATCTCTTGTGTCCCCAACACACCCAATACAATGGAAAATTCTATAGGCGCACTACTTCGGCGAAGAGATTGTGATAAAAGTGTACTAATGATAGTAGATATTGATTTTTGTAATCTGAAAATATAAAAACAGCAAGGTAGCAAATAACAAAAGTGAGCACAAACGGTATTGGAATGCTTGAAAACAAGGCCAATGGTTCGTACTTTCGCTAGTGCAATCTCTCAACAATGCTAATATAATTGGATCACATAACCATTCCTCAACATGCAACAAATAATCACTCCAAAGTTCTTATCTAGCGGAGATCATAAGAAGAAATTGTTTGTAGGGTATGAAACCACCTTAAAGTTATCCTTTCCGATCAATCTATCTAAGAGTTCGTACTAGAATAACACCATATGATATGCATCCGCCAACTCTAATGTCACCTAGATACTCCAATCTCACCACAAGTATCCATGAGTTAATTATACAATATGCATCAAACAATTTAAGATTCATCTTACTCAATCCAATACAAAGAAGCTCAAACAGTGCCCCAAGATTTCTATCGGAGAAGCTAATACAAGAACATGTATCAACCCCTATGCATAGATTACCCCAATGTTACCTCAGGAATCCGCAAGTTGAGTACCAAGAGATAGATGAAGTGAATCAATAGAACACCCCATTGTCACCATGGGTATCCAGATGCAATACATATATCCAGTGTTCTCAATCCAATATTCAATCCAACATAACAAAATCTCAAAGGGAAAACTCAGATTATCACAACAAGATAGAGAGGGGAAACACTATGTGATTCAATTATATTAACAAAGCCCGTGATACATCAAGATTGTACCATCTCAAGAACACGAGATATAGAGATATAGAGAGATTAAACATGTAGCTACCGGTACAAACCGTCATCCCCGAGGGTGGACTACTCCCTCCTCATCATGGACTCCGCCGGATGATGAAGATGGCCACGGGAGATGATGTACTCTCTCCGGTAGGGTACTGTTTTCGCTGTAGATTGGTTTTTCATCGACACAAAGGACTTGTGGCAGCGGAACTAGGATTCTTGGGTTATTTCTAATGGTTATATATATAGGAATTGTTGGCATTGATTTCACGCGAAGGTGGGCCATGAGGTGGGCACGCTCCACCAGGGCATGGGTAGGGGGCCTGGCATGCCCTAGAGGAGGGTGGCCATGTCGTGGATCTTCTGGACCTCCCACGAAGAGTCTAGTGCCTATTTTGTTACAAAAAATCATCAAAAAGTTTCGGGCGATTCCGAGAACTTTCATTTTCTGCACACAAAAAACACCACGGGAATTCTGCTGAAAACATCGTCAGTCCGGGTTAGTTCTAAATAAATCATATAAAGTGCATCAAAACCATATAAAAGTATTGTAAACATAGGTGAATATGGCATGAATACTTCATAAATTATCGATACGTTGGAGACGCATCACCCCTCTAGACTTACTTTCGATCCTACAAGTGGTATCAAAGCTTTGGTCTTCATTGCATTGGTTTCACAACCTAGGAGAATATTGCGTCTAGCGAGGGAAATTATCACCGTAGAGTTCCTTAATTTGATGGTACAAAATTTGCTAGTTGGAAGCATAAGATGAAAATGCATATTATTGGTCATAACCCCACCGTGTGAGCTGTTGTTCGTGTTGGCTTGCAAGGTGAATTCTTTGGTGATGGAAAGTAACCGGATCATGAAGTGACCGCGGAAGAATTGAAGTCGTTGCAATACACTGCTCAAGCATGTGACATTCTTTTCATCTACCTATGCCCCGAAGAATCTACAAAATCAGCCATCTTGAGAATGCAAAGGAAATTTGGGATACTTTGGTTGATATGCACGAAGGTACCGATTCCGACAGAGAATCTAAGTTGGATATGCTTCAAATTCATCTTGACAAGTTCAATATGATGGATGGTGAAGGAGTCGCACATATGTACTCTAGGCTAGCTCTCATTACCAATGATATTGCCGGCTTAGGAAGTGAAGAAATGACCGACAAATTCATCATCAAGAAGATACTTAGAGTTTTGAATGGAAAGTACACTACTACAAAAACAGCTATAGCTAATATGGACATTAATGACGCACCATGTATGTGGCGCGCCACTGCTATATAGCACTGGCACATCAAAGATGGGCGCGCCATTAATGGCCATATTACTAATGGCGCACCTGGTGTGTGATGCGCCATTACTAGTTTTGTCCTGGCCCCACACCCCTCCCCAGACTTGGCAATGACGCTTCATGGGAAAATGCGTCATTACTAGTTTTAACTAGTAATGACGTGTGCGTCACTATTAAGTTTGTCTTGGCCCCATACCCCTTTCCAGACTTAGCAATGACGCACCAAGAAAAAATGCGCCATTACTAGTTTTAACTAGTAATGGTGCACTAGTAAGAGATGCGCCATTCCTATCTATACGTATGGCGCACCCGTACCAGTGCGCCGTTGCTATCACCCCTTATCCCCTCCCTCTCGTCACGTTCTCTCCCCTCCCCTTCCTCCTGACACACCCACCCACCTCCCTCGACTTCGATCTAGATCGGGAAGCCCCGGCCGCCCGCCTCTTCCTCTCCCTCCCGACCACGGCGAGCCCCCTTCCCCCTCCCTCACACCAGATCCAGGGCATGGAGCCGTGGTGAGCTCCTTCCCCAACCCTCCTCCCTGGATCCAGAGGAGAGCTGGTGACCACGTCCTCCAGGGAGGGCGTTGCTCCGGGGTGTGGAGGCCGCCGAGCTGCAGGAGGAGGAGCTCCCCGCCACCCCAAGGCCCCAGATCCACCTCGGTACAGCACGCAGACCCAAATCATCCTTCTCTCCTCTCTTCCCCCGGCTCTGCATCTCCGTCTCAGGCGTCTGAATCTTGGTTCGGGTGTGCAGAGTGGAAGGGGCGGTCGTTCCCGTTCAGCCGGGTCTGCAGCTTCTACCGCTGCCAGCCCGACCCGCAGCGGCCGGAGCAGATCCAGATCGTGTAAGCAACCACGTTCATTCATTCATTCAGAGAATGGCCATGTCCAAATCTTTTCCGTTTCTGTAGTCAGATTTGTGAGGTTTGCGATTGCAGGTATGGCCGGGACTGCGTGGAGCTGGCGACCAAGCCCGGCGAACTGGCGCTGGTAGGTTGCATTGCATCCTCAGCAAATGTTACTCGCATCTGAACTGATGTATGATGATGATGGTGATTAGTTCCTGATGAGTCCGGCACGGTTGCAGGTGGCCATCAGTGGAGTCACCTGGCTTCTGGAGCGATTCCCTAGCCTCGCCGACCGGCTCTGACTCGACCAGACCTGGGGATGACTGAAATGGATTGCAACTCTCTCATCTTGCCATGCCGTGCGTGCTCTTCGGTTCAGAAACAAAAGCCGCATGTCTCCTTCAGTTTGCACTGTCAATAACGGTCAGTGCACAGTCGGTGTTGTAACTTGTAAGTATAAAGCGTAGGCAGGTGATAAAGCAATTTCGTTTGACTTTTCACTCCAAGCTTAGATAAATCAACATAGTATGAAATATTACTCTTTGTAGGGCACTGTTTTAGGGATATAAGCTGAAAGCACTAAGAAGAAGCTGTGCAGATTAAGTGTACAAGTTTCTGCCAACTTCTATAAACTCAATGAAGAATGTTTCAGGAGTGTGACACCCACCAACAACTCTTGGAGATCACGTTTCAAGGAAGAATTTGTACTCCTGAGTCATAGGGCCAGAGACTCTAACAGGTCTTTTATTTCGTCTTTCGTAACCCCTCTAGCATAACATCTTTGTGTTGATAGAACCAATTTCTATTTTTCCTAGCCTCGTACCCTACCCAAAGTGGTGGGCCCGTGCATTTGCAGTAGGCCCGAGAAGAGAGGAGAGAAGGATGATTTGGATCTTAGGGTGCAACCAGCTCACGGAGCAGATGGGAAGAGTGCAGGAAACATACAAGATTTCTAAGTTTAGAAATAGAAGAGCTTACACTCTAGCATACCATTACAAGTGAACTTGGCACAATTACACATGTCCTGAACCTCATAGAATCTGACACTAGCAAGTCTTCATTGGCATGCAAGTACTACTTTTACATTGTCATGACAGGAACAATTAATTTGACATGTATCATTGGTACTGCTAAAACATTTCGTTCATGTTTCAACAAATTTGATGAAGACCACTTCATATGTATTTTGCATATATGAATTATCTCCTGTTGCTTTCTAAGATGTTAGTTCTTTCAGTTTTAGCCCTCCTATCTTTAATTCCTGGCTGTTGGACTACCTGCAGGACAACGAGTTCATCTGCGGCAGCTATCACTGTGAGCAGTCCATCCGCGACGCGCTCCGTAGCGTCTTCGCCGGGCACAACGAGATCCTCAATGTCTGGAAGTAAGTCGCCGGCCATCTGTTTCCCGATGAATTTTCTTTCTAGCTCAATGTGATCGGATCTGACTAGTACGTTCAGATTTGCTCTTGTTTTCTTTTCAAATAGTACTAGTAGTCTATATTCCAGCTATGCGACTACCTGTAGCCACTTGAACCGATGAGAATTCTTCAAGCCTACCTATAGCCACTTGAACAGATGTCTATCTCAGATCTGCTCATCTAAAAAATCCAAGTGGAGTAGTATACTGGTAGTATAGTATAATAATATTATCAAAAGGTAAATGCCCTGATTATTTAGCTCTGTCAGATAAATACTCGTCGAAAGTGGGCTCGTATCAAAATTCATTTCCATTATAATCTTACTCATACAATATTCACACCATGTAATTCTGGAAATATATGCTCATATCTAGTTCTGCATAAAAAATGACAGTATTGACATGTTATAAATAGTTTGTTTGTCTTTCTGTTTATTTTGTTACATTTTGCAGGGATAAATTGAAGAAAAAGAAGAAAATATTACTAGAAGATTAGTTTTAGGATTTTCTTTTATTTCCTTGCAATTTTCCTTTTATTGGATACTTGTAAAGACATTGTAATATTCTTACTATAATAAAAATTATGATTCTATTTCATTTTTTGTTTTTAAATTATTTTTTCTTATAGGTTGTTTTTTGTAAATTTGGAATTTTTTTTGGTTTTCCAAATACATTACTAGTGGCGTATTTTAGCCCTTATTAGTGGCGCACCTTCCTTTATTACTAGTGGCGCACCTATAAGGCTATTAGTGGCGCACCTAAGGGAATACCAGTGGACCACCTAAGGGTTAGTAGTGGCGCACCATGTGGTGTGCCACTGGTATTTGGAATACCAATGGCGCATCAAAGGTGCGTCATTACTAACAATTACTAATGGCGTGTTAATAGTGGCGCACCCATAGTGCGCCATTAATAGCAATTTGTGGTGCGACACTAATAGCCTTTTTTCTAGTAGTGGTATGACATCATGTGCACCTTAATCCAAATGATGTGAAACTACAAAGATCTGAAGCCTACAAAAGTGATTGGAAGAATTGTTGCTCATGAGATGTCACTCAAAGACAAGGAAGAACTTCACAACAAGTCTAGTGGTGCTTACAAAGCCACACATGATGTTCTCGCTACTTCAAGCAACAACCTTGTTACCAATGAAGAGATAAGCCTCATGGTCAAGAAATTCAACAAGTTCTACAAGAGTAGAGGCAACGAGAGAAACTCCAAATCAAGATATGAAGAAAGCATTCATCTAGTCGTGATCGAAATTGTTACAATTGTGGAAGGCCCGGACACTACTCCAATGAGTGCCCCCCCCCCCACACACACAAAAGAAAGGAAGAGTCACCTAGAAGAAAGAGCTCAAGTGATGAGTCACGTCGAAGAGAGAGGATGAGTAGAGATGATCATTATGAATGAAGACCCTCAAGGAGAAGTAGGGACTCAGAGAAGAAGTACAAGTACACCAAGATCTACTCAACAAGAAGGCATCAAGCTCATGTTGGTGAATGGGTTTCTGGCTCCAAATCCGACCACCACTCCGAGAGAAGCTATTACTCTGACTCCGACTATAGTCAATATGAAGGTGTTGCCGGACTTGCACTAGTTTCCTAAAACTCCTACGACATATTTGATTAACCAAATGAAGGGGGTGAAAATTTCTTCATGGCTAAATGCCCCAAGGTATCACACCCTGAGAATCTTGATTTCAATAGTGATGAGGATGACCTACTAGGCGATGATGACTTGCTATTTCACAAATCTAGTGATACTACTCATAATGAACTTGTTAGTAATCACTCTAGTCAAGATAAGTTGTGTGATGATGATAAGTTGTAAATAGAGCAACTAACTCAGAACTTAACACTCTTAAGTTAGCCCATGAGTCTACTCTACAAGATCATAGAGAGCTTGTAAGGACACATGAGAAGCTCCGAATCGAGAAGCTCAATTTGGAGCAAAAGCATGAATTCCTTAAAGCTATCAATGATGATCTTCGAAAGAAGACTTCCTATTATCTAGCCAAACGACTTCTGTTGTCTACACTCATTCCACAAGTTAAGGCTATGCAAACTAGTAACAAAGGCAAGAAAGGTTCTTCAACTAGTAGCAGCAGAAATGATAACCCAATGATATTGCTTCTAGTAGTTCTAGTGATCCCACTGATGACTCTCTCAGCCAAGTTACACTTGAGCAAGAAAATGATCTATAGAAAGGGATTATAAATAAAGGTATTTACAAAAGTCTTGCCGGGTGTAAGAAATTTAAAGAAATTGTACGCAAGCATGGAGGATACCGGAAGAACTATGGCATTGGCTACTTCAATGCAAAGGGGGTTGAATGGGAAGAATGTCCATACCCCAAGCCCAAGTTTGTTCCTCAAAGGGAGAAGTATGAACATACTCTTCCAAAGGGAACAAAATTTCAAGATGACCTTCCACCACAAGACCACGAGCTTAAGGGCAAGGAGAAGCTTCAAGAGGAGATTGACCCATATGAAGAGGAATCCTAAGCTTTGGTCAAATGGGATCCCAAGACTTATACATGCTCAACTTCTACAAGTGCCACTTCAACATCAAGGATTCCCATCACATTAAGGTGGGCCCCCAAGAAGAAGAACTAGATAATTTCTTGAGGGGTGACTTGGCCAATGATATTCACTCACATTCATTATTGGCAAGGACTAGTTGCAATCAAAATGAACATTATTGCAATAGTTTCAAGGATTCACACATCCCCTCAAAGGTAACCAAGGGACAAGGTAATTAATGAATCCATGGACATCATCATGCATGCTTTGCACTTCATGTCCATAGATATCATGTATTTGTCTCTTGTGTTTGGGACTAACCCATGTAAGAAACAAAAAGGATTTCTCCCAACTCAAGATGATCTTCATAAACTATGAGCATCCACTACTACATCACCCACATGAAGTCTTCTATGACAAAACCCAGGGTTAGTTTATCCCTCTTAAGGG
Organism: Hordeum marinum; assembly: GCA_022496015.1. NCBI lineage: Eukaryota > Viridiplantae > Streptophyta > Magnoliopsida > Poales > Poaceae > Hordeum > Hordeum marinum. The sequence goes on from CM039678.1 coordinate 455,240,377, forward strand.
GGATGTCACATCAAGGGGGAGATTTACTCTAAGACTTGACTCAAAGTATCTCTTAGAATGTGACAACATTAACAAGCGTTATGTAAAAGTGGTAACCCCACTTGTTCTTAAACGATGAGTATGACCTATGATCAAGTATTCTTACTTGGCTCCTATGTCAATATACTCACATATAGATGACTACATCATCGCCAAAGTGCTTGCTAGATGCTAGAATGTTTGTGCATGTTTGCCATGATTTCATTTGATATATTATTGTGTGAGCATGTTGGTCTGCATATCTTTACTCATCCGAGGATATCCAATTATAGTTGTATGGCATTTGTTTTTCTTTTCCAATTGGATATACAAGAATGCCTAGGACCCTCCTCTAGCTATCTATGCTTTCTCACCTAAAGTTATATTCATGCTACATCACAAAAACTTGAACAAGCACTTGATGAATCCTTTCTGTGAGGAGCACACGGAGTACCATTTCGTCAAGGCTGACCTCCAAAACCGTTCTAATGTGCAACTCGGTGTAAACAACTAGAAAAACTCGGTTCCACTGAATGCCTAGGGTTGACCTGTTTTTGCACCTCGGTACCACTAATACCATAATCTCGGTTGCACCGAGGTTCCTATCAACTGACAGCAAAGGAACTCGATGACACTGAAATTTTAGTATCGGTGACACAGACAGTGAAGTGTAATTCAGTTGGCGGACCCAACGTTTTGAAAATTCAATCTTCAAAAACCAAGTCCCCAACCCTAAGTTGCCGCACCAGGACCCCTTGGTTACCGCCTTTACCTCCCCGAGCACCTTCGCCATTGGGATTCACCCCGTCGATGGAAATCACCACCTCTATTGTCGTCGTAGTTGGACCACCGCCAAGTTAGGGTATGGCTATGATTTCCTCATGCATTCCATGTCCAATTCTAGCGCATTAGGAAGATTTTGGCTATATCCACAGTGTGAAATCGTTCTATCCCACAAAAACATCCATAGATTAGAAAACAAGGAAATTTTGGATTTGAACTGCCTCAATATGCATCTCGGTGACACCGAGTTGGAAGAATTGGTTCCACCGATTCAGTTTTTAGGGTTATTGAGAACCACTTCGGTGAGACCAAGTAGTTCTTTTCGATTACACCAAAAAGGCTGCTGACATGGCTTGGGAATGCGTCGATAGTTCCCCAAAGAGGAAGGGATGATGTAGCATAGCGACGGTAAGTATTTCCCTCAGTTTATGAAACCAAGGTATCAATTCGTAGAGGAAGATCACGCACCCACATAGACAACACCTGCATAAAACAACAAATACTTGCAATGCGATGCGAAATAGAGGTTGCCAAGCTCTCGATGGTAATACGATACATTAGGTAGTGACTGTTTTGGCAAATCGATCTCGCAAGAACATGAAATAAAATTGATAAAGAAAAAGTGCAGCAAGGTAGTTTTTGGTTTTTGGTTTTGTAGATCTGAAAACAAAAAGTGCAAATAGTCGATCAAAAGGCAATATGTTGGAAAAGTAGACACGAGGGTCGTAGGTTTCACTAGTGGCTCCTCTCATGAGTATAGCACACGGTGGGTGAACAAATTACTATTGGGAAATTGATAGAAGATCAAATAATCATGACGATATCCAGGCAATGATCATTATATATGCATCACATCCAAGACAAGTAGAGCTAAACGATTCTACATCTACTTCTGTTACTCCACACATCGACTGCTATCCAACATGCATCTAGTGTGTTAAGTTCATGAAGAAACGAAATAATGCAATAAGAACGGTGACATGATGTAGACAAGATCTATGAATGTAGGAATAGACCCCATCTTGTTATCCTTAATGGCAATGATACATGCGGGTCTTGCTGCCCCTTCTGTCACTAGGAAAGAACACCGCAAGATCAAAGCCATCACAAACCACCTCTTCCCATGTCAAGAAAAATTGATCTAGTTTTCCTAACTAAACAAAATATTCGAAGAAGAAATACGAGGCTATAAGTAATCATGCAAATAGAGATGAAAGAAGACTCAAATCATATTCAATTATTCATGGATAAAAACTGATCACGAACCCAAAATTCATTGGATCGCAACAAACACACCGCAAAAGTCATTTCATCAAGTGGATCTCCAAGAGACCATTGTATCGAGAAACATAGAGAGAGAGAGGAAGCCATCTAGCTACTGCCTACGGAACCATAGGTCTATGGTGCACTACTCATGCATCATCGGAGAGGCACCTATGATGAAGATGAACCCCTCCGTAATGGTGTCTAGATTAGATCTCGCAGTTCTAGAACTTGCGGCGGCTGGAATTGTGTTTTGTCGTCTCTCCCGAGGTGCCCATGACCCACTAGGCCGCGCCAAGGGCCTCTAGCGCGCCTTGGTAGGGCGTGGCCACCCTGGGCCCCCTCCTCTCGTGTTCTTTGGCCCATAGCCTTTCTTCTGGTCCACAAAAAATCAACAAAAATCCCCGCAGCGTTTTGACCTTGTTTGGTATTGATTTTCTGTGAAGTAAAAAACAAGCAAAAATAGCAACTGGCACTTTGGCACTAAGTTGGCAGGTTAGTCCCAATACTGATATAAAGTTGCTATAAAATGATTGAAAAACATCCAAGATTGATAATATAAGAACATGGAACAAGCAAAAAATTATAGATACTTTGGAGACTTATCGGCATCCCCAAGCTTAATTCCTACTCGTCCTCGAGTAGCTAAATGATAAAAATAGAACTTTTGATGTAGAATGTTGCCTAACATGTTCATCACATAATATTTTTCTTTATAGCATGGACATTTGGACTTTTCATATGGCTCAAAGCAATAGTCTAGTTTTGACATAAAAACTTTAATACTCAAGCATATCAACAAGCAACCATGTATTTCAAAATATCAACACTAAAGCAAGTTATCCCTATCCCATCATGCTTAATCATTGATCCATTCACAATACACACTCAAATATTAGCTACACCTAATGCTCAAGTACGATCGTAGTTCCCCCAAGTTGGTGCTTTATAAGAGAAGATGGAGACTCAAATTAAAAAATAAAAACTGCATAAAGTAAATAGATAGGCCCTTCGTAGAGGGAAGTAGGGATTTGTAGAGGTGCCAAAGCTCAATTGTTTAAATTGATAGAGAAAAAATACTTTGGGTGGCATGCCTTTCCTATCAACGAAACGATCGAAAGATCTCAATATCTTTCCACACTAGATGCATCATAGGTGGTTCCCAAATAGAAAATAAAGTTTATTTTTTTTCAACCATACTTTCACTTTCCATGGCTAGCCGAATCCATAGTTGCCTTCCATACCAACCCTTTCCAAGGAATTTATTATTTGACATAAAGTAAATTTCTTTTCTTTTTCATTTCATTTCGGTACTGGGAATCCCTATTACCGCCACACTCTCGTGCAATGGCAAGTGAATAAACACTCATCTTGAGAATAACACATCTAGCATGGAAAAATATCGGTCACCCCCTATCGTTTGATGAGCGGTACGAGCACACAACAAGAAAAATTTGTTTTGAAAATTTGAGATGGCACATACAAATTTTCTTGGAATGGCATGGAAATACCACATATAGGTAGGTATAGTGGACTCATATGGCAAAACTGGTTTATGGATTTTGGATGCACACGTAGTATTTCTACTTAGTACAAGTGAAGGCTAGCATGATATTGAGAAGAATCCAACTAAGAAATGAAAAATCACATTATGCATAACTAACACTAAATGATGCACCACAAGTAGGATATAATTTCGTAGCACAACTATTAACTTTCATGCTTGCATAGTGAATCACAAACCTTAACACCAATATTCTTATTAAGCATAATTACTCATCAACATAACTCATATATCACTATTGTCATGTCTCAAAACTTTTACAAAGAATCAAGTTTAATTTGTCCAATGATATACATGGATTTTTTATTTTATCCCTCTTGAATATCTATCACTTTGGGACTCTTTTCATATATTGCAATTGCTTTTAACAAGCTCACATGGATATAAGTGAAGAACATGAGCATACAAGTTTCATCTCTCAAAATAATATAAGTGAAGCATGAGAGGATTTCTTCAAAATTAACAACTCTCAAATTAATATAAGTGCAGCATGAGAGCATATTTTTCAAACATGTAAAAGCACGCCGTGCTCAAAACGATATAAGTGAAGCACTAGAGCAATTCCTTTGCTCAAAAGATTTAAGTGAAGCGTATAGAGCAATTATAAAAAGCCATAGCATATTTGGATATATAAAATAGGTTTGTCCAGCAAGGATACTAATGAAAATGCAAAAATAAAACAAGCAAAGATATAGGACGCTCCAAGCAAAAGTCATGATATGTGACGAATAAAAATATAGTTTCAAGTAGTATAGCGATGGTTGTTAAAAGAAAGAGGGGATGCCACTCGAGGCATCCCCAAGCTTAGTTGCCTTGTAATCTTAGGATATTATCTTGTGATGCCGTAGCATCCCCAATCTTTGACTCTTCTAACTCCTAATTCCTTCATCCATCGTGATCTCACTCAAAACTTGAAAACTTCAATCACACAAAACTTAACAAAATTCTCGTGAGATCCGTTAGTATAAAAACGTAAATTATCACTTTAGGTACTGTTGTAAACGATTCATATCTTATTATTGCATTACACCTACAGTATTATAACCTTACCTTGACTTATACCCCCAATACAAGCCATAGATTCATCAAAACAAGCGCACAATACAACTAAAACAGAATCTGTTTCAGATAGAACAGTCTGTAGTAATCTGTACTCTACCCATACTTATGGAAATCTAAAAATTATGAAAACTTAGGAAAACATAAATAATTTGTATAGAAATACTGTGTTAAATTTCATCTCAATATCACGTTCCAGTTAAAAATTAAAATTCGTGCACTGGGAACAAAGTTTTTGTTTCAGATTCAGCATTGTTTCTACTCATCTTATAGATCATCCTAAAGGCATCACTTGGGACAAACACTAAATAAAACATAAAAACACAATAATAACAGAATCATAATTGTGCCAACACTCACAAACAGAAGGAAATATATAAAAAATTGATTTATTCATTGGGTTGCCTCCTAACAAGGGCTACCGTTTATGCCCCTCGCTGGGCATAACACATAGATTCAGGTATTGTCATCCTTCCTTATTTATTTATACATGAATTTTCATTAAAGGATTTTGTGAATATAAATTTAAACACATTATCCATAGAAATTTTGGGATTATCAAGTTGTCCATCCATATATCCCTTTTGATTGCCGGCTACGATCCAAGAGTATTCTTGATTGACATGAGTAAAAGTTTGTTGGATCACATATAAAATGGGAACTTCCTTACTGAGATTCTCATCAAAAAATTGATCAAACATTTCCCAATCTTCTCTTACGATGTGATCAAATTAATTCATGATGACAAGGGTAGCTAACCTATTAGCTTTACAATCTTTTAAAACAGGTAACTCATAAAACAATCTTTGCAAGGTAGGATGTGTGTAGATAAATCAATTTTGAAGTTTACGAACTAATGCTGAGATAGCTTCCGCATATGTTTTAGTTCTTTTAAGTATAGGAGCATCATCTAGAGTCAAGTGTCCAACACAATTGAAAAATTCCTAGATAGTTCTTTTCCCTATAGCGTTCCCTTGCCCCAAAAAAAGTTTTAGAATCTGTATTACCAGAACGTCCAATTTTAGGAGTCGTGCCATCATCTGTTTCTACCATACCCAAATCACTCATGGTGATAGAAAAGCAAGAGATCCAACGAAAAAAGTGGCGAACAAGAGAGTAAATAAAATGACAAATTTGTGAAGTGGGGGGAGAGGAGAATGAGAGGCAAATGGAAAATTATTTACATTGCAAGGAGATGAGAGTTGTGATTAGGAACCTGGTAGATGAGATTGTTTCCTCCCCAGCAACGACACCAAAAATTCCTTGGATGTGGTTTGAGACTGCGTCGGTAGTTCCCCAAAGAGGAAGGGATGATGCAGCACAACGACGATAAGTATTTCCCTTAGTTTATGAAACCAAGGTATCAATCCATAGAGGAAGATCACGCACCCACATAGACAACACCTACACACAAACAACAAATACTTGCAACCCGACACGAAAGATAGGTTGTTAAGCTCTTCACGGTAATATGATAGATTACACTACAAGAAATATGCCAACTTGCGACCATCACTATTGGTCACTGAATGGTCACTGTTTTTCGTTTGTGACCTTTTTCTGACCAAAAACTGATGGTCAAAAGCTGACCGTCAAGAATGGAAATAAAGGACCTTTCTTCTGGAAAGATCGTAGATGTTTACAACCAAAAAAAGGTCATAAGCTCAACGACCAATTGTTTTGGTCGTTGGTTGTCTGCCTAGGCCACGTCGGATCCAACGTGGCAAGCTCACGTGGCAAAGCTGTGACCAATTGAATTGGTCGTTGATAAGAATCAGCCCGGTCCAATTCAGTGTTTTACATGGGCCGAGCCCAATAATTCAGCCTTTTTATATTTATTTTTTGCTATCAATTATAGTCGGTTACATGGGCCAAGCCCAACATTTCAGCCTTTTTAGTTTTGGGTCGTGGCCTTTTTGTGATCTATTTCTTTTTTGGGCCTCTATTTTTTAGAGTCCAATTTCTTTTTAATTTTCATCTTTTGTTACAACCAACATATTTTGGGCCATAGACTTTTCAAATCCCAGATAGAATTGGTTCAATACACATTCCAGCCACTTCTTGATTTGGCCCATGCCTATTTTATCAAATAATTTTTATATCATCGACATACAACCAACCCAGATTCAATGCCAACATATTTTCCAATTAGAATAGTATTCTAAGAATATGTACATAACTCCCAACATTTGAATTTTGTTAGCATGCAAATATACATCAAATTCTCAGCAAAATAAGCACCACACCCAAATTCCACGAAAATTCAGCATTACAAAGTCCTGAAGCAAATATACGAGTGTGCACGCATGCCTAGATCCTGCATGCCTTGCTTCTTCCAACTTTTTCATCATAGTGCTCGCGACGAAACTTGAATGAAGGCAATCATCTGAATGTTATAAAATAGAATGTTTAGAAACAAAACAAAAGAACATCTAACAACATCCTAAGTTGTACGTAGCCTGTACATAAATAAAAATAGAAGAACAAAAACAAGGCATAGTTATCAGTGATACTAGTGACGCAAACAATCTGTAAATAATTAGACCCTACCACTACAACCAAATTTTGTCCAGTGACAATATGCCATTGTTCAAGCTCCAAAACAAAGCCAGGAGGGGATAAACATCAAACCAGCCGACCAGGGACAAGTCCCAAGCCCAATGAGACACCCAGCAGCTTAGACGATAGCTATCAAGGAGAGCTTGCCACAGTAAGCTGTTGTTGTGAACACCATATGCATCAAGAGCCTCTAGTGAGGACAGCATAGAAGAAATAGCAGGGTAGCACCCCAACTGATTATCTGCTTCTGCAGAACACAGCACACACTTGCACCTATTACTTTTCAGCAAATAGGCCACAACACCCACAAGCACAGGGTGCTAGTATCATGTCAATAGCTACTACAAGTAACAACAGCAACAACAATTAATTACAGACAAATAGCACACCAATTAATTACAGAGAGCTCCAACAATAGTTGATGCTCATCTACAATATCTGGCAGCAAACAGCACAACCATACTAAGCCAAAACCATTGTAATCAACACATGGACATGAACTTAACATAGCCAGCAGTATAACCAGGAGCAACCAGCGAGATAACAACCATGAGTAGCATATCAGATAACCTAAATCATAGCACCACATCCCCACTAGCAGCAGAGTAGCAACATAGCCACGGCTATGTCATAGGAAGTAGCAGAAAGGAGGAGCAGGGGGAGATGGAGCTCACCAAGAGGAGTTGTAGCCAAAGCAGAGGAGCAGCCACACCATCACCATGGTGTGACCAAGAAGCATGACCAGCACCACCACAACACACCTGGGCTCGCCGGAGCACACCACAATGGCGCCAGCAAGCGCATGGGCATGGAGGCGACCACCCAAGGGCACCGCAGCACAAAGGCACCACCCAAGGGCACCCCCGCGTCACAGCACGCCCAACATCGCTGGAGAACCTTCATAGCCACCAAAGCACCACCAGAGGCGAGAACCATCACCAACACCAAAACCCTAGCGAGGGGGAACCGAAGCGGCCGACAATAGGAGGCAGGTAAAAATAGATCGACGTAGAGGCATACGGTGGCGTCCCCTCAACCAGCGGCTCCGGATCTGCGCCGCCTGCTGGTTGTTGGCGAAGGCGATGGTGGAATAGGCGGAGCAGGTGGGGGTGGCCAGAGGGAGAATGGTGGGGGCTGGGGAAGGACAGGGGAGGAGGGGGCGACGCCGGCGAGGTGAGAGAGCCGGCGTGTCGATTTGGATTATGGAGAAGGAGGCAGCAGCGCGATTTGGATTTGGATTGAGAAGGAAGGGGTGGTTGGGAAGGAAGGGATCTGGATCTGGTTCGAGGTCTCCGACGGTGGGGCTCTCCGGTGATCTTGGAAGAGGTAGCAGAGGGGGTGCGCGGGGGTGGTAGAGGGGCATGCGGGCGGCCATGGACGGCGGCGAGCTCCGCCGAACGGAGTTGGCGTGGGTGGCAGAGGGAAGGGAGCAGGCGAGCTCTCGCTCTCTCTCGATCTGGGGTTCGAGCTAGGGTTGGTGTGGGAAAGAAAGGAGGATGGGGGTGGATGGAAAATGACCACGAGGATAGAGCTAGGGTTGGTGTGGAAGGGCTGAGGACTACCGTTGGATCCGTGAGCATCCGACGGTGTTTAATGCATGATCTGCGTGAGACGTCCACGAACCAATCAGAATGTAGTACGACGTATGACCATCTAAATTGGTCATAGTTGACTAAAAATAATGTGTTAAAATCATGTCAGCGATTTTATGACCTGGGAAATAAAAAATATATATATATTTGCATAAGTTTGTATCTTGAAATAGTTTGTTCAAATGAGATCATATTTTGCACAAGTTTGCATCTTGGAATGAGAAACAATGTTTCCTAAGGATGTTTTCATTTTCTTTGCACGAAAATTTAATTTTCCATTTTTCGAGTGCTCAAAATGAATTTTTAGTGAAAGACCTATCATATATTTGTTGCAAAATTGGAACAAATATTTTTTATAAAATATTAGGCCATATTCAATGCACAATTAACAAAATGGTTGGGTGCCAAAAGCTTTCGATTCACCTCTAGTGAAAAACACAAAACTCTGCCGATTCATTTGGAAGCGGGTCAAATTTGAACTAGAGGTGCCTCATAGTTTGCTCATGATTTTTTCCAAAAATAATTTCTAGTTACATAAGTATCTATTTAATCAAAGATCCAACAAAATTTTGGCAAGATTCAACCCCTAGCTATGAACGGTCATGCCTGTCGTTTTGACCGCATTTTGAAATGGGCATAGCAAATAAAAAAAATGAAAAAATGCAAAACCTTCGCGTCGTGTCATCATACATGACCAAGTTACTAGGAAAAATAATAAACTTGTAATATGGTTATTATGTTAAAAAAGTGTTCTCAAAAATGACCTATCATGTGTGAAGATTCATGGCCTTCAAGCCAAATGATCAATCTCATGGCCACATTCATACCATAGTTTGTTCAAATGATCTCATATGTTGCAGAAGGGTGCATTTTGGAATGACAAACAATGTTGACAAAGGGAGTTTCCATTTTCTTTGCACACAAAAATAATTTTCCTTTTTTCGAGTGCCCAAAATGAGTTTTTTTGTGAAGGACCTACCAAATATTTGTTGCAAAATTGGAACAAATAATTTTTATAAAATATTAGGCCATATACAATACACAATTGAAAAAATGGTTGGGTGCCAAAAGATTCCGATCCACCTCTAGTTAAAAAGACAAAACTCTACCGATTCAGTTGAAAGCGGGTCAAATTTGAACTAGAGGTGCCTCATAGTTTGCTCATGTTTTTTTCCAAAAATCATTTCTAGTTACATAAGTATCTATTTAATCAGAAATACATGGTTTGGTGCCAATACGTCGAGGTTTGGATAGTGGTCGAGTGCCCCAACTCCAGAGCACGTAAACTCGCATGCCCGTCGCGTGGTCACCGTGTGACCGTGGTGTTGCCATGCATTCTGGCCAGCCTAGGCATGTCTAGTGGGTTCGGCACTCCCTAGGTAAGTGCTAGGAATAAAATGACAACAGAAGATTCTCACGAGGAGACCAAACTATGCTCAAACATGAAATAGCAGGCAAGTGTTTGATAAGCTGTACGGGAAATACACATGGACAATGGGCGTTAGTTTTTGCTGAGGATAATCATCTACTAAGAAGACTGTCTTAAAAAATTTTCAGCTCAAATGGAGGAGCCTAGGTGGTACTTGCTTTGCAAAGTACTACAATGGACAGAAATATGAATGTTGAAGCTGGGCTCAAGATAATGAATGGATTGAGCTAAAATTTGGTGAAGGATGGTTATTTGGGCATAGGAAAGCGCTATAGAAAACTGATATCATTTGGACATGCCAAAGTGGTACTTCCTTCACAATGCTTTTCTCTCGACAGAACCTTGGGAAAATAAGTGAGAGAAACTGGATAAATGAAATGATCTCAAATTTGGTGTAGGTAAGTTACATATGTATGGCCATGCCCTGGTAAATTTTTAGAAATAATTAAGCAATATATAATATAGTTGCTTCACAAAGCTTCTCTCTCGATAGAAACTTTGGAAATTTTCTAAGGAAGATTTACTAGGAAAATTGAGCTAAATATTATCATGTGGTAATTATTTGGGTATGGAAGAGTGCCCAAAAAGTTTAAGGGTAATAGGAGGGGTCTAGATAGCACTTGCTTTGCAATGTGCCAATCTGGCCATAAAATAGAAATTGAACCTGGGCTCACATAGTTAATTTGATTGACCTGCAATTTGGAGGAGGGTGAAAATGTGGGCATATGAAGCCACTGTATAAATTTCATGTCATTTGGATATATAAAAATGGTACTTCCTTCACAATGCTCTCAAGTGAACAGAAAATTGGGAAAAATATTGAGGGGAAGAGATTAAATTAAATGAGCTAAAATTTGGTGGAGGGAGGTTCTATGGGCATGGTCATGTCCTGGTAAATTTGCAGCAATTATAAAGCAATATAAAATTTATTTGCTTCACAAACTAAAAATATTACCAGAAACAAAGATTGGATGGTGAGATCTCATGGATTGTTAGATGGGGCTAATGTTTTTTGGAGAGCTATGATATGGGCACAAAGAAGATGTGGAAAAAATTCAACTCATTAGGATATGCATAGCTAGTACTTCCTTCGAAAAGCTTCTAGCTGAACAAAAACTTTGGAGATTTGCCAAGGAATATTTACTGGGCAAATGGAGCTGAATTTTGTCATGAGGCAATGATTTGGATAGGAAAGAGTGCCCAAATTTTTTGAGGGCAATCAATAATATATAAATATCACTTCCTTCCCAAAGTGCTATTATAAACAGAATAGGAAAATGAATATTGTTGAATTATTTTTGAACTAGGAAAGGAAGGTTTTTGACATATTTGACAAATATATAATCCAAAGAATTTATGAGAATTTTTTGGGAATTTTGGGAATAACAGAAATATAGGTTGCTTCACAACCTAGGGCAAAAATTGACTCATGGACATGACACATAGGCAAAACTGACAAGGTGGTGCCTAGTCATCGCAACCCACCACAATTTACAAGGTTATGACCATCTGTATTGGTCATGATCAGCTAGAAATAAGGTAGCGGACCAGTGCTGTCTGCTTTACGACCATTTCGTGTAAGGAAATTATGACCTTTCTGACCAAAATGGTCGTTATAGTTGAGGGTTTGGAGACCTCCGAACAGCTTACGACCAATTGGTCTCAAATGGTCGTAGATTTACGACCATTTCTTCCAGGGTCACTGACAGAAGGTCACAAGTTGACATATTTCTTGTAGTGTTAGAGAGTGATAGTTTTGGCAAATAGATCTCGCAAGGACACGAAATAAAATAGATAAACAAAAAGTGTAGCAAGCTATTTTTTGGTTTTAGGTTTTGTAGATCTGAAAACAAAAAGTGCAAATAGTCGATCAAAAGGCAATATGTTGGAAAAGTAGACCCACGGGCCGTAGGTCTCACTAGTGGCTTCTCTCATGAGTATAGCACACGGTGGGTGAAAAAATACTATTGGACAATTGATAGAAGATCAAATAATCATGACAATATCCAGGCAATGATCATTAAATAGGAATCACGTCCAAGACATGTAGACCGAAACAATTCGGCATCTACTTCTATTACTCCATACATCGACCGCTATCCAGCATGCATCTAGTGTATTAAGTTCATGGAGAAACGGAGTAATGCAATAAGAACGGTGACATGATGTAGACAACATCTATTCATGTAGGACTAGACCCCACCTTGTTATACTTAATGGCAACGATACATGCATGTCTTGCTGCCCCTTTTGTCACTGGGAAAGAACACTTCAAGATCAAACCCATCACAAAGCACCTCTTCCCATGGCAAGAAAAATCGATCTAGTTGGCATAACTAAACCAAATATTCGAAGAAGAAATACGAGGCTATAAGTAATCATGCAAATAATATATCAAAGAAGACTCAAAGAATATTCAAGTATTCATGGATAAAATCTGATCATGAACTCAAAATTCATCGAATCCCAACAAACACAGCGCAGAAGTCATTTCATCAAGTGGATCTCCAAGAGACCATTGTATTGAGAAACATAGAGAGAGAGGAAGCCATCTAGATACTGCCTATGGAACCGTAAGTCTATGGTGGACTACTCACGCATCATCAGAGAGGCACCTATGATGAATATGAACCCCTCCGTAATGGTGTCTAGATTGGATCTCGCAGTTCTAAAACTTGCGGTGGCTGGAATTGTGTTTCGTCGACTCTCCTAGGGTTTTTGGATTTTCAGGGAATTTATAGGCTCGATAGTTGGCGGATGGGGTGCCCGAGGTGCCCATGACCCACCAGGCCACGTCAGGGGCCTCTGGTGCGCCTTGGTAGGGCGTGTCCAGCCTGGGCCCCCTCCTCTTGTGTTCTTTGGCCCATAGCCTTTCTTATGGTCCACCAAAAATCCGCAAAAATCCCCGTAGTGTTTTGACCTTGTTTGGTATCGGAAGAACTCTTCATAGATGCGGTTCTCTCGACTTCTACATCGACAACCAGAGGAGATCAGCCCGAGAGGGACGATTAGTTCTATACCCTTGCACTTTTTTGTCAATTGTTGCCAAAGGGGGAGAAGTTACATAGATGAATAGGGCTTCGAGAGAGAGAGAGAGAGAGCTAATTTTTACCGCTCTCCAAAACTTTAAAGTCTTTTGGGTTTATCATTTGTGTTAAACTTGTTCGTGTTTGATCATGTACTTCATATGTGTTGCTACTACGTCCTATCTTTTGTGATGCTTATGAGATGATCATTCACTTCTTGCTTGATGTGTTGTGCTATGTTGTTCATTCATATTTTTCTCGCACACCACCAAGTTGTATGTGACTTGGAAGAGTGCCCCATGAACCTAATCGATTATGCATTTGCATTCAAACGCAAATTCAAAATAGTGCGCAAATTTAGGGGGAGCTCTTGCTTATAACATACTTCTCAAAGTGATGACTCTGTTCATTGATTATATCATAAGTTAAAGCATCGATCTATATGTTGTCATCAGTTACCAAGAAGGGGGTGATTGAAAGCACATTTTCTCCCATGGTGGTTTTGGTAATTAATAACAACATATATGGCATTGGACTCATGTTTTCACTAAGCATATTTCAGGAAAAGTCCAATGATGGGATGGCTATAAATTGTGAGGAGATACCCCAAGATGCAAGGAATGGATGGACAAAGCTTGAATCTAGAAGACTCTCCTTTTACTTTGTAAGAAATCACTTTGAGTCTATAGGAAAGCCAATGCTATCAAAAGGGGGGTAAGGGATTGTTGGTGAACAAATTGCTCCACGTGCACAAGTGCTAGCCACCAAAAACACCCACAAGCTCTCCCACAAAATACTCTGTCAAAATGCAACTTCACAAAATCGGTGCCAACAAGTTTCCATCCGGCTCTACCGATTTTATACCCAAGACAGGACCCTAGCCAAACCCTAGCATTTCGATACAACCGAGACTGCATCGGTGCAACCGAGTTTAGGTGACCATGATTCAGTTGATTGTTTTCATAGAATCATAAATTCCGAGTTTATGCTTCGGTCTCCCCGAGTTTTTGGAACTGCCCCCGGCCACTGGTTTCGGTACCATCGAGATTCCTATATTGGTCTCATCGAGATTCTGAAAGTTGCCAAATTTTGAATAGATCGGTACAACTGAGTTTTGCTTCGATTTCACCGAGTTGGTAAATAATGTTGTAACGGTTGGATTTTTGAAGATGCCTATATATACCCTTCCACCACATCCCACTCGTAAGAGAAGCACTCAGAATAGTTCTCCACTTCCCATAACAAAAATTCTGAGAGAGAACCACCTACCCTTGTGTTGAGATCAAGATTATCCACTCCAACCATATGGATCTTGATTTCTATACTCCCCAAGTTGCTTTCCACCCAATCAATCTCTTCTACCAAGCCAAATCTATGAGAGAGTGATTGAGTGTTGAGGCGTCTATCATCTTGAAGCACAAGAGCAAGGAGTTCATAATCACTATCAAGCCTATTACCTTTTGGAGGGTGGTGCCTCCTAGATTGGTTAAGTGTTGCTTGGGAGCCTCCTACTTCGTGTTGTGGAGTTGAACCAAGAAGTTTGTACGGTCAAGGAGATCGCCTACTTCGTGAAGATCTACCCATAGTGAGGCTAGTCCTTCGTGGACGGAAGCCGTTATGGAATAGTCAAGGTGCTACTTCGTGAACCCTTATGGGTGGAGCCCTCTGTGGACTCTCACGACCATTACCTTCCGTGGGTTGAAGACTTCATAAACGTGGATGTATGATAGCGCCACCTATCGGAACCACTGGAAAAATCTTTGTGTCTACAATTGTGTTTTATCTTCTAACCATCACCTCTATTACATGTGCTTGTCTTTACTTTCCACTGCTATACTATTAGACATGCATGTGTAGGGTGTGCTTGACTTGCTATCATTGCTAAAATCTGCCCATGATTAAATTGGGAAAAGGTAGAATTTTTATTTGGTCAAGTAGTCTAATCACCCCCCCTCTAGACTTACTTTCGATCCTACAAAGTCTTGCTGATATATAGTTGATTGAGCTGATGCTAGCTCACACTCTTCTTCTTAGGCATCCAATGAATCTTGAGGCACCTATTCATTATCTGCTTCCACATATGAGGTAACCCGAGGAGAGTCATGGCGAATATCGCTTGGCAACACTACTTCTGCTCGGTAGACCAGGAAAACCGGTGTATAACATGTGGATCTGTTTGTAGTAGTGCGTACGCTCCAAAGGACTACGGGGAGTTCCTCGACCCAACATCCCGGGGTTCGTTGTGTTGGAACCATAAGCCGAGCTTAACGCCTGTAATATCTCCTGGTTAGCTTGCTCAACTTGTCCATTAGAAACTGGATGTGCAACTGTAGGATCGAAAGTAGGTCTAGAGCGGGGGTGATTAGACTACTTGACCAAATAAAAGTTTTGCCTTTTTCCAATTTTAATTCTTGGCAAGTTTTAGCATTCATAGCATATCAAGTAACACCCTACACATGCATGTCTAAGAGTGTAGCAGCAGAAAATATAGACATTGCACATGTAAGTAAAGAGAGGGTTAGGAATGCAAACACAAGTGATGACACAATGATTTTTCCCGTGGTTATG
Organism: Hordeum marinum; assembly: GCA_022496015.1. Lineage (NCBI taxonomy): Eukaryota > Viridiplantae > Streptophyta > Magnoliopsida > Poales > Poaceae > Hordeum > Hordeum marinum. The sequence continues at coordinate 455,256,238 of CM039678.1, forward strand.
ATAGGTGGTGCTATCGTACATCCACGCACATGGAGTCTTCAACCCATGAAGGTTAACGGTCGCGGGAGTCCACGAAGGGCTCTACCCACGTAGGGTTCCACGAAGAAGCAACCTTGACTATTCCATGCAGCTTTCATCCACGAAGGACTAGCCTCACTATGGGTAGATCTTCACGAAGTAGGCGATCTCCTTGCCCTTACAAACTTCTTGGTTCACTCGACAACACGAAGTAGGAGGCTCCCAAGCAACACCTAACCAATCTAGGAGGCACCACCCTCCAAAAGGTAATAGGCTCTATAATGACAGTGAACTCCTTGCTCTTGTGCTTCAAGATGATAGACTCCTCAACACACAATCTCTCTCTCATAGGTTTGGCTTGGTAGAAGAGATGGGATTGGTGGAAAGCAACTTGGGGAGGCTAGAAATCAAGATCCATATGGTTGGAGTGGAAGATCTTGACTTTAACACAAGGGTAGGTGGTTCTCTCTCGGAAAACTAAGTAGGATAGGTATGGAATAGTTCTGAGTGCTTCTCTTTCGAGTGGTTGGTGGTGAAGGGGTATATATAGGCATCCCCAAAAGTCCAACCGTTACACACAATAAGTCAGACACGGTGACACCAAAGTGTAGAACTCGATGGTACCGAACTGACAAAAAGTGGCAACTTTTGAATCTCGGAGGGACCGATATGCAACTCTCGGTTGCACCGACAAGGTGACCAACAGTCAAATTTACCAGTCTCGATGATGCCAATTCAACATTCTCGGTCGGACCGAAAATGTGAATTTGCATAACAAAAAGTTGGCAACCCAACTCGGTGGCACCGAGTGCAGTGTCGGCTGCACCAAAGTGTTAGGGTTTGGCTGAGTCTGTCTAGGGTTTGGAACTCGGTGGCACCGGGATAGGAAGGTTGGTTGCACCGATTTGACGTGTTTGGCTTAGGACAGACTTTGGTGGGAGAGTATGTGGATGTTTTGGTGACTATCACTTGTGCACGTTTGAGCATATTGTTCACCATCAAAACTTTACCCCATTTTAATAGTATTGGCTTTCCTATAGACTCAAAGTGATCTCTCACAAATGTGAAATGTAGAGTCCTCTTGCTTGAAGCTTGGTCAACCTGTTTCCTTGAATCTTGGGGTAATTCCACAATCCTTTAGCCATTCCCATCATTGAACTTTTCCTAAAATATAATTGGTGAAAACATTAGTTTAATGACTTATATGTTGTTATTAATCACCAAAACCACCATGGGAGCAAATGTGCTTTCAGTCTCCCCCTTTTTTGTAATTGATGACAACATATAGATCAAAGCTTCGACAAAGATATAATCAATGAATATAATCATCGCTTTGAGGAGTATGTGATAAGCAAGAGCTCCCCCTAAATTTGTGCATTATTTTAAATTTGTGTTTGAATGCAAATGCGCAATCGATTAGGTATATGGGTCACTTCTCACATGTCACTTATCACTTGGTGGTGTGAGAGAGTAATTAGAATGAATATCATAGCACAACACAATCGACCAAAGATGAATGATCATTACATAAGCATTTAAGATGATAGGAAATAGTAGCATCACACATCGAAGTGTATGATCAAACATCATCAAGCGTGTATCACAAGCAAAATAATGCAAGATAAAAGAGTATCATGGCAACCAAAAGCAATTGTTTTGAAAAAGCAGAACACCAAATGCTCTCTCTCTCTCAAAGCCTAATGATCTATATAAACTTCTCCCCCTTTGGCAACAAGTTACCCAAAAGTTCAAAGGTATCTATCTAAGCGTTATTGGGTTGATCTCCTTCAGTTGTTGATGAAGGAGTCGAGAGCAAGGCGTCGGCAAAGATCTCTGCAGATGTCGTCGAAGGAGCTAGAGTACACACTGGTGGAACTGGAGATGATGGAGCAGGAGTTGTGCTGATAGTAGCAGGAGCTGATGAAGAGGGCCTCGAGTCTGGAGCAGGCACTATTGTTGTTCTAGTCTGAGTGAAGAACTGGGTGCCCGGCCTGAGAGGTGATCCTTCCTCCTCCTCATCATCATCAGAAGAAGAGGTAGAAGAAACCCAAGGAATGTGAACAAAGTCAACTTCCTTTTGGAGCTCTATCACTGTCTCTGTGACCTTGTCCACCTTGTCACCAAGCACTTTGATCCTCGACTCAAAGATCCTCACAAGGCTGTTCTGGTTCTCCAGAATCCCTTTGATATCCTTCTGCATGCCTTGGATGGCTGTGATCAGAAGATCCATTGGCTCATTCCTGGATCTAGGGGCTTGAGCACTAGCGGCTCGAACAGCTTCTGCCTCTGCTTGTGGTATAGCAGATGTGGGATGATCTAGGTTCATCATCACAACGATATCCTTGAACTCTGGCTGTAGGGGTAGATGTGGGAGATCATGAGCAAAAATGTGCTTCTCCAACTGAGAGTTGATAAGCAACTGGATGTAGGGTGCATAACAGCATGAGCGCTTCTGGTCAGCAGAAATCCTCTTGATTGTCTCAACAATCAAATCCATTACTCTAATCCTGGTGTTCCTGTCAAGGTGGATCAACATGTTGATGGAGTAGCCTCGGATCATCTTGTCATCTCCTGACTTGGGCATCAAGGTATGGCTGCGAATGGTGTTCATGGTCCGGAGTCCTGCTTGCAGATAATAGATGGATCCTAGCTTGTGTGATTGCACCTTGTCTACGGGGATAGGAGTATACATGTCTTCCATGGCATTGTGACTTGCCTTGGGTTCAGAGTAAACCTGGGCATTCGCCGGGCTGGGCCGGGCTTCTGGCTGGGCTTTGTAAAGCCCGAACTGAAATTCCCAGGCCCGAACCCGGCCCGGCCCGGCCAAAAACACCAACTTTCAGGCCCGAGCCTGGCCCGAACAGACTAAAATGGTGAACTTCGGGTCGGGCCGGGCCGGGCCTCCATGTAAAATGCCCTATTTCCCAAGCCCGAGCCCGGCCCGAACTACCAACCGGGCCTCGTTTCTGAGCCCAAACCCGGCCCGAACCTAAAGTCCAGCCCGGCCTGGCCCGGGTTTTTCGAGCCGGGCTCGGGCCGGGTCACCGGGCCGGGCTGCCCATGCCCACGTTTAGTTCAAAGTATACGTCCAAATCTCCTTCCTGAGCTTCTAGAACCTCCAGTAGAGCAGCCCATTCCTCAACAGTGGATTCATATCTAGCACCTTCTGTCATCCATACAATTCTACCATCTCCGTAGCAATGAGGAGTGGAGTGTAATTGTATGATCATCTCGTCATTCCATGCAGTAAGCTCTCTGCCAATGAACTTGTCCAGACCAATGCAATGGAAGTTTTCTTGGACACTTGGGAAGTAGTCCACATTATCTTTGATGAACTTCCAATCGACATACCTCATGTCGCTAACAGCTGGGCTCTTGTCAAGCAGAACAGTCTCATAGAAATCCTATTGCTCTCTGGTGTAAAACCTGTAGTCAACAACAGTCTTCTTCCTCTGAGCATAATGATCTATGGCTCTCCAGGCTCTCAATCCTGAGTCTTTCCTTTTCTTCATGTCCTCAGCAACTAAGTGGCTGGCATCATGCACCGGAAGATGTGGTATGAGCTTCATCAACGTAGTCAAGTCATCATCATCTTCCACTCTAGAGTTAGTCCCTTTGTTCTTCTCTGAAGCAGGAACGTCCCTAGTAGTCCTCTTGGACTTCTGTGTAGCAGCCTTCTTAGATGTAGGCTTGGTGCTCTTGGAGGTACCAGTCTTTGGCATAGCATCATCCATGAGCTTCTTGGCTTTCTTATTGGGAGGGACTATCTCAGCATGCTCTTCCTCCTCTTCCTTAGCAGCAGCACCAGCAGCCTCCTCTGGATCTTCAAACATAGAGGTAGGCCTGTCAATAACATGGACAATCCTTTTCCTGGACTTCTTCTCCCCTGCCTTCTTAGGCATAGCTTTGTTGGGGATCTCAACTGACATAGTGGCTCTTGCACTCTCATGTGCCTTGAAAGTTTTAGCAGGTGCATAGACATTGCTGACAACTCTTCGAGAAGAAGTAGCTTCAGTTGCTGACTTCTTGGCAGCCTTTTCTTGCTTCTTAGAAAGTATCTCCTCGGGAATAAAATCCGAATCTTCTTCATGAGAGTTGAGCTTCTTCCTGCTTCTGGTGGCAGCCTTGGTCAACCCATGAGAGTTGGGGAGGTGCTTGGATCTGAAAAGAACTGGCTTCTGGGCTTGTTCCAGAACTCATATCAACTCCCTGCTCTCCCAAATTCTAACTATCCTTTGATCTTGACATACTGACCTTGTGAACAGAGTATAGGAGAGAAGAAGAAGATGAGTCATCACAAAATGAGGCTGGTTTTTGAAATTTGAGCAATGAATTTTCAAGATTTTTGCATTCTGTCAAATAGATATCGGTGCAGCCAAAACATAATTTTTGGTGGGGCCAAGACTGACTGACTCATTAACCGAAACTTGGCAGCCTTTTCGGACAGACCAAAAAGAGCAACTCGGTTCCACCGAGTCAGTTCTCATCCACACAGAAAAGTATATCGGTGGGACTGATATTTCCGTTTCGGTTCCACCGAGATTTATCGGGCAGACGGCAAAACCCTAGTAAATTCATCTCTCGCAAGATTTTGGGGATTTGAGAGGATAGGAACATGTGCAAAGGGTGTATCAATGAATAACAAGGATCTAATGCGCAAGAATAAGACGTGGAGCGCAATAGAGATCAAATCCGTACCCTAACTTGGCACGGATCCTCTACGGCGGCAATGAGGGAGTGGATTTCGTCGGCGACGGCAATTCCCAGCGGCGGAGGAGCGCTGGGAGACAAGGGCGACGACCAAGGGTCTTCGAAACGGCAGCTTAGGGTTTTGGAGCGCGATGTTTGAAGATAGAATTTCAAAGCGTCAGGTTCCAGAGTTATATACCCACCACTGTTGGTGACACCGATTCTAAGTTTTCGGTGTCACCGAGTGCCTCAACTGTCAGCTGACAGGGACACTCAGTGTAACCGAGAAAATGGAATCGGTGGTACCGAGATTGAAAAACCAGATCAACCCTAGGCATTCGATGAGACCGAGATTTTGTGGTTGGTTCCACCGAGATGCACTTGGGAGGTTTTAATGGTCAGTCCTTGTCGATACGGAACTCCGAGTGCTCCACACACAGAGGGATCGAAAAGCACTTGTTCAAATTTTGTGATGCAACATGAATAGAGTATGAGGTGAGAAAGCATATATATCTAAAGAAGTGGTCCTAGGCATTCATGTATATCTAGTTGGAAAAAGATAAATCAAAAGCCAAATAGCAACAATTGGATATCCTCGAATGAGAAAATAAATGCAGACCAACATGCTCACACAATAAGATGTCAAATGAAATCATGGCAAACATGCACATATACTCTAGCATCTAACAAGCACTTGGGCGATGACGAAGTCATCTATATATGAGTATTTGACTTAGGATCCAAGTAAGAGTACTTGATCATAGGTCATACTCATCGTTTAAGCACAAGTGGGGCTACCACTTTTACATAAAGCATTCAATGTTTGTCACATACTAAGAGATTCTTTGACTCAAGTCTTAGAGTAAAGCCCCCTTGATGTGACATCTCCTCATAAGAGGGATAAACTAACCTTGGGTTTTGTCAATGAAGACTTCATGTTGGTGAGGTAGTGATGGATGCTCAAGGTTGATGAAGATCACCAAGAGTTGGGAGCATCCTTGTTGTTTCCTTACTCTTCTCACCTACATGGGTTAGTCCCAACACACAAGAGACAAATACAAGGATATCTATGGACATGGAGTGCAAAGCATATGTAATTATGTCCATTTATTTGTTGATTACCTTGTCCCTTGCTTACCTTTGAGGGAATGTGTGACTCCTTGATCTATTGCGTAAGGTTGATGTTGATTGCAAATAGATCTTGCCAATAATGACTGTGAGTGAATTTCATTGGTGGAGTCACCCCTCAAGAACTCTCAAGTTCTTCTTCTTGGGAATCCACATCAAGTTGATGGGGATCCTTGGTGTTGAAGTATCACTTGTAGAAGTTGAGCCTGTAGTAGCCTTGGGAACCCATTTCACCAAAGCTTGGGGTTCATCTTCATAAGAGTCAAAGTCCTCTTGGAGCTTGTTCTTGCCCTTGAGCTTGGTGTCTTGTGGTGGAAGGTCATCTTGAGTGGTTGTCCCCTTGGGAAGAGTATTTTTATACTTCTCCTTTTGAGGAACAAACTTGGGATTGGGATATTGACCTTCTTCCCATTCAACTCCATTAGCGTTGAAGTAGCCAACACCGCGATTCTTCTAGTATCCTCCGTGCTTTCGTACAATCTCATCAAATTGTTTGTACCCTTCAAGAATCTTGTAGATACCTTTCTCTGTAATTCCATTCAGTAAAGCATTTTCTTGCTCAAGTGTAACTTGACAAAGAGAATCATCATTAGTGGAATCAATAGAACTACTAGGAGCAACATCATTGGGTTTAGCATTTTTATTGTTGCTACTAGATGAAGAACCTTTCTTTCCTTTGTTACTAGTTTGCTTAGAGTTGACTTGTGGCATGAATGTAGACAATAGTAGTTGTTTGTCAATAGAAGATGAAGTCTTGTCTTTAAGAAATTCATGTTCTTGCTCCAAATTGAGCTTCTCGAAGCGTAGCTTCTCATGAGTTCTTACAAGCTCTCTATGATCTTCAAGAGTAATTTCATGAGATAACTTAAGAGTGTTGAGTTCTTTAGTTAGTTCTTATATTTTGATCTTATCATCGTCAATTGAATTATCTAGACTAGTAGGAGAAATATCAAGTTCATTATGATTAACATCACTAGTTTTATCACATAGCAAGTCATCATCGTAAAGCAAGTCATCTTCATCACTATCGAAATCAAGATATTCGGGGTGTGATACCTTGGGCCCTTTATCCATGAAGCAACTTCCACCTCCTTCATTTTGTGAATCAAATATATCATAGGAGTTGGTTGTCACTAGTGCAATTCCGGCAACACCATCATCTTGACTATAGTTGGAGTTGGAGTGATAGCTTCTCTCGGAGTGATTGCTGGAGTCGGAGCCTAAAACCCATTCACCAACATGAGCTTGATGCTTCCTTATTGAGTAGATCTTGGTGTGCTTGTCCTTCTTCTCCGAGTCCCTATTCTCCTTAAGGGTCTTCATTCATAACGATCATCTCTACTCCCTCTCTCTCTTCGAGATGATTCATATCTTGAGCTTCGTCTTCTTGGTGACTCTTCTCTTCGTTTGTAGGGAGCTGAGCACTCATTGGAGTAGTGTCCGGGCTTCCCACAATTCTAGCAGTTTCGATCACGACTTGACGAATGCTTCTCTTCATATCTTGAGATAGAGCTACAATCTTTGCTTCTATTCTTGTAGAACTTGTTGAATTTCTTGACCATGAGGCTTATCTCTTCATTTGTGACAACGTTGTCGCTTGAGGTAGCGGGAGCATCACTTGTGGCTTTGTAAGCACCGTTATACTTGTGATGAATGTCTTCCTTGTCTTTGAGTATCATCTCATGAGCAACAATTCTACAAATCACTTTCGTTGGTTTGAGATCTTTATAGTTGGGCATCATTTGGATCAATGTGCACACGGTGTCATATCTCTCATCCAAAGCTCGAAGTATCTTCTTGATGATGAACTTGTTAGTCATTTCTTCGCTTCCTAAGCCGGCAATCTCATTGGTGATGAGAGCTATCCTACAATACATTTCAGCGACTCCTTCACGATCCTTCATCTTGAACTTGTCAAGTTCACCTTGAAGAACATCTAACTTGGATTCTCTCACTGACTCAGTTCCTTTGGGCATATCAACCAAAGTATCCCAAATCTCTTTTGCGTGTTCAACGGACTGATTTTGTTGAATTCTTCAGGACATAGGCAGTTGAAGAGTATGTCACATGCTTGAGCATTGAGTTGTAACATCTTCAATTCATCGGCAGATGCTTCACGATCTAGTTCATTTCCATTCGCAAAGAATTCACCTTGCAAGCCAACACGAACAACATCCCAAACAGCAGGATTATGACCAAGCAAATGCATTTTCATTTTATGATTCCAACTAGAAAATTTTGTGCCCTCAAAGTATGGACCTATACGGTGATAATTTCCCTCACTAGATGCCATACTTCTCCTAGGTTGTGAAACCAATGCAATGGAGACCAAGAAGCTCTAATACCACTTGTAGGATCGAAAGTAGGTCTAGAGGGGGGGGGTGATTAGACTACTTAACCAATAATTTTTTTTCCTTTTCCCCAATTTTAATTCTTGGCAAGGTTTAGAATTCATAGCATATCAAGTAACACCCTACACATGCATGTCTAAGAGTGTAGCAGCGGAAAATAAAGACATTGCACATGTAAGTAAAGAGAGGGTTAGGAATGCAAACACAAGTGATGACACGACGATTTTTCACATGGTTCCGATAGGTGGTGCTATCGTACATCCACATTCATGGAGTCTTCAACCCACAGAGGGTAATGGTCATGAGAGTCCACGGAGGGCTCTACCCACGGATGGTTCCACGAAGAAGCAACCTTGACTATTCCATGCGGCTTTCGTCCATGAAGGACTAGCCTCACTATGGCTAGATCTTCACAAAGTAGGCGATCTCCTTGCCCTTAAAAACTTCTTGATTCACTCCACAACACGAAGTAGGAGGCTCCCAAGCGACACCTAATGAATCTAGGAGGCACCACCCTCCAAAAGGTAATAGGCTCGGTAATGACGATGAGCTCCTTGCTCTTGTGCTTCAAGATGATAGACTCCTAAACACACAATCTCTCTCTCTCACAGGTTTGGCTTGGTAGAAGATATGGGATTGGTGGAAATCAATTTGGGGAGGCTAGAAATCAAGATCCATATGGTTGGAGTGGAAGATCTTGACCTCAACACAAGGGTAGGTGGTTCTCTCTCAGAAAACTGAGTAGGATAGGTATGGAATAATTCTGAGTGCTTCTCTTTCGAGTGGGTGGCGGTGAGGGGGTATATATAGGCATCCCCAAAAATCCAACCATTACACAAAATAAGTCAGACTCGGTGACACCTAAGTGTAGAACTCGGTGGTACCGAAGTGACAAAAAGTGGCAACTTTCGAATCTCAGAGGAACCGATACACAACTCTCTGTTGCACCGACAAGGTGACGAACGGTCAGATTTACCAGTATCGGTGACGCCGATTCACCATTCTCGGTCGGACCGAAAATGTGAATCTGCATAATAGAAAGTTGGAAACCCAACTCGGTGGCACCGAGTGCAGTGTCGGCTGTACTGAAGTGTTAGGGTTTGGCTGAGTCTGTCTAGGGTTTCGAACTCGGTGGCACCAAGATAGGAAGGTTGGTTGCACCGATTTGACATGTTTGGCTTAGGACAAACTTTGATGGGAGAGTATGTGGATGTTTTGGTGACAATCACTTGTGCACGTTTGAGCATATTGTTCACCATCAAAACTTTACCCCCTTTCAATAGTATTGGCTTTCCTATAGACTCAGAGTGATGTATCACAAATTTGAAATGTAGAGTCCTCTTGCTTGAAGCTTGGCCAACCTATTTCCTTGAATCTTAGGGTAATTCCACAATCCTTTAGCCATTCCCATCATTGAACTTTTCCTGAAATATAGTTGGTGAAAACATTAGTTCAATGACTTATATGTTGTTATTAATTACCAAAACCACCAAGGGAGCAAATGTGCTCTCAGCAACCACGTCTAAGTCGAGTCGGATGTGCTCGCGCAGACAAAACTGCTCTGTCACCACCTTGGATAAATTTGAGTCGTTGTCGGTGATAATGCTATATGGATAACCAAAACGAAAGATCAACCTTTTCAAGAACTTGACTATTGTCTCAGCATCACAATTGCTGATAGGTTCTGCTTCAACCCACTTGGTAAATTTATCAACTGCAACCAGAAGGTGGGCCTTTTTGTTAGAACACGGCTTGAACGGGCCAAGCATGTCAAGCCCCCATGCTGCAAATGGCCAAGTTATCGGAATCATCCTGAACTCTTGAGCCGAATCATGAGCCTGACGAGCAAATTTTTGGCAACCGTCACACTTCGCATAATTTCTCCAGCATCCTCATAAGTTGTAAGCCAATAGAAACCGTGTCGAAAAGCCTTGGACACGAGGGACCATGAGACAACATGATGACCACATTCACTTGCGTGGATCTCATTAAGAATCTCTTGGCCTTCCGCAGGGGAAAGACATCGTTGAAACATGCCAGTGCTGCTTCGTCGGTGTAACTTGCCATTAACAATAGTCATAGACTTGGAACGCCTCATGATCTGCTGGGTAATGATTTCCTCATTTGGGAGTTCGCCACGAGTGATATAAGCCAAATATGGCACTGGCCAGTCAAAAATAGCAAGTAGAGCCGCCACCAACTGTGTATTCGGGTCAGGGATATCCAAGTCCTCTTCAGCTGGTAATTTGACGGAAGGATTACAAAGTACATCCAGGAACACATTGGGGGAAACCGGCTTATGTTGAGAACTAAGACGTGACAAAGCATTTGCCGCCTCATTAAGTAGATGATCAATATGATCAATCTGATATCCTTGAAAGTGCCCTGCAATGTCACTGACTACTTGTCTATAAGCCGCCATCAGGGGATCTTTTGAGTCCCACGTCCCTGAAACTTGCTCAGCCGCCAAATCTGAGTCGCCTAAGCATCTGGCCCAGCTAAGGTTCATTTCCTTAGACATTCGGAGCCCATCTAGAAGGGCCTCATATTCAGCTCCATTGTTAGTACAAGGTAACATGAGCAGTAAGGCATAACAAATTTGTCACCTCGCGGAGAAGATAAAATAACTCCAGCCCCCGATCCCTCTAACTGTCTGGAGTCATCAAGTATATTGTCTAGTTTGTTTTAGCTGGTCTGTCCTCGGGGACTTGTAATTATGTCCAGACATTGATGAAAACCACTAGCGCCTGGGATTTAATGGTTGTTCGGGGTACATACTTGACCTGAAGAGGACCAAGGTCAATCGCCCACTTAGTGATCCGACCAGTAGCCTCCCAATTCTATATGATCTCCCCAAGAGTAGATGAACTGACCAAAGTAATTGGATGCTACTAGAAATAATGCTTTAGCTTATGGCTAGCCATGAAGACGCCGAAGACTAACTTCTGCCAATGTGGGTACCGTTGTTTTGATAAGGTGAGAAGTTCGTTGACATAATAAACATGCCGCTATACGGGGTACTCTTTCCCTGCCTCCTTACGCTCGACAACAACTGCTACACTTACAACTTTATTATTCGCAACAATGAAGAGGAGCATTGGCTCTTTGTCAGTCGGGGCGGCTAAAACAGGCGGCTCGACCAGTTATTTCTTATGGGATTCCAAAGCTTCATTTTTGGCATCACTCCACATGAAGTTGTCTATCTTCTTTAACAACTAGTACAGTGGAATATCTTTTTCTGCAAGGCGTCTTACAAACCAGCTTAAGGCTGCTATGCGACCTGCGATGCGTTGAACATCATTGATGTTGGCCGGCTTGGCAAGTGAGGTCACCGCCTTGATTTTATCCGGGTTAGCTTCAATTCCATGCTCGGACACTAGGAATCCTAGTAACTTGCGTCCAGGAACACCAAAAACACACTTGGTCGGGTTAAGCTTCATCTTATATACGAGAGATTATCAAACGTTCCCTGAGATCATCCAAGAGAGTTTCCTTCTTGTGGTATTTGACCACAATATCATCAACAGAGGCATGAACATTGCGCCCAATTTATGTGTAAACAATTCTGAACGCAACGTTAATAAGTAGCCCCCGTGTTCTTAAGCCCAAAGTTCATGGAGGTGTAGCAAAATGCTCCAAAAGGGTTGATGAATGCCATCTTCTCTTGGTCTTCAACAACCATCTTAATCTGATGATAGCCAGAATAGGCATCCAGGAAGCATAAACGTTCACATCCAGCTGTAGAATCAATAATCTAGTCAATACGTGGGAGGGCAATGGGTCCTTGGGGCAAGCCTTGTTGAGGTCCGTGTAGTCAAGACACATACGCCAAGTGCCATTCTTTTTCAGAATGAGCAATGGATTCGCCAACCATTCTTGGTGAAACACTTCAATGATGAACCCGACAACTAGGAGCCGGGTCACCTCTTCTCCAATAGCCTTTCTTCTCTCCTCGTTAAAACAACGGAGGTATTGTCGCATAGGTTTCATTTCTGAATCCACGTCAAGGTGGTGCTCAGCGAGTTCCCTCGGTACTCCAGGCCTGTCAGAAGGTTTCCATGTCAAGATGTCCCAATTCTCAAGGATAAACTCGATGAGTGAGCTTTCCTATTTGGGATCCAAGCCAGTCCTAATAGTGAACTGTTGAGACGAGTCGCCAGGGGTGAATTCAATTTTCTAGTATCTTCGACCGGCTTAAATTTGCGCAAAGGCTCGGAGTCAGTGCTGGGCTTCTTGAGGGAGGTCATGTCGGTCGGGTCAACATTAGCCGTGTAGAACTTTAGCTTTTCCGCCGCACAAGCTGACTCAACATAAGCTGCACCCCCTTCCTCACATTCGTAATCTATCTTCCTGCTCCCGTCCACAGTGATAGTGCCGTTTGGCCCAGGCATCTTGAGTTTGAGGTAGACGTAGCAAGGCCGAGCCATAAAACGAGCATAAGTCGATCGTCCAAAGAGGAAATGGTAAGGGATCTTGATTTTGACTACGTTAAAGGTCAGGGACTCACATATGTAATTATATTCTAAACCAAAAGCAACATCGAGTTGGATCCGCCCAATTGGATATGCTGACTTTCCGAGGACGATGCCATGGAACACCGTGGTTGAAGGTTGCAACATACTCTCGGAGAGGTTCATTCGTCGGAAAGTACCGTCGTATAAGATGTTGCTGCTGCTACCCCTATCCATGAGGACCTTAGTGAGAGTATAACCACCCACCTGAGCCACTCGGCCCGTGAAAACCTGATCCTGAAAAAAAAGCTAGATGAGCCGTCATGTGACCTGCCAGGGCCGAGTTGACCTGAGTTCCCCCCATCATTGCCTCCTTAACGACTTTGGAATGCTTGATTGCGAAACTCCTGCATGATATAGCAATTTCCCCAGGAGTGGGAAGCCGGTTATCTGGTAAACTATGCTTGGGACACGGACCTTTAAGTGTCTCCTTATAATTTTGTGGCTTGTTCCCATTATAAGACCTACTAGAATTGTTATTTCGCCGCTGATTCTTGAAACCATTCTAAGATTTTTAGTTTCGGTTACGCATCAAGCCTAGTCCTTGATAAATGCGTAAGTATCAAAAAAGCTTGGTCTTTCAAAATAAATAAAAAATCTGAATCCATCTCCATGAGATTTTAAACCTAGATATTGACTTTGTACATCCACACCCCAACCAGTTAAGTTTAACTCACTCCATTATGCTTCATTTTGAGTCGGTGAAATTAACCCATAGTGACAAAAAAAAAAGTACAGTACAGAGGAAAGAAGCAAAATCTTTGGCGTGTCATGCTTTTTACTCCTACCATTCGATTAGAGATGACATCAATCAGATCTACAGCACTCGTATACATGAGGGAGGTACGAGCATGCCGCCGGCGACACCACCGGCGACGTTTTCGCACCGCGACTCTGTGGCGACGCCGCGCTTGACGTACCTCAGGTCGATGTCCCTGAGCTCCAGTCCATGGCACGGGCTCGCGCCGCTGCACGACAGCTTCACCGCGACCTGCGTCGCCGACACGCCCCTGATGTTCTTGAACTTGACGTCGCTTATCTTCACCACGGACGGCTGCTGCGACGGCATGAATAATTCCGTGAGGCTAAAACCGTAAGATCGCCTTTTTGGATTTGACAAGAAATTAACAGCTGTTGTTCTCACGGATTCATGGCGGCAGGAGCTGGAGCTGTAGGGGCAGTACTCCTGGTCGATGATGATGGGGTTGCGGACCTTCCTCATGACGATGTCTTCGAAGACGAGGCCGGACACGACCGAGCCCGGACGGAGCCCGCCGCGCCACGTCTTGATGCGTACGCCGTTGGCGGTGCCGGCGATGGTGCAGTTGGACACGCGCAGCCCGCGCACGTCCTCCTCGCCTGGGTGCCTCCCGAGGCTGCCCACGCTGATGCCGTGGCCGGGTCCGCAGGACACCCCGGACACGGTGATGTCGGCGCTCCCCGGGCCGACGGAGACGCAGTCGTCCCCCGTGGCGATGGCTGTGTCGGTGATGCGCACGTTGAAGGAGCCCTGGATGTGGACGCCGTCCGTGTTGGGGCTGTCCCGCGGCGCCCGGATGGTGACCCGATGGATGGACACGTCCTGGCTGCCGATGATGATCACGTGGAAGAACTTGCTGTCCAGCGACGTCACCCCCGTGATGGTCACGTTCCTGACGCGCCCGAGCTTTATCGACTGCCGGTGCCGTTGCCGGAGCAGAGTCCCAAGAAATGGTTAAGGAAAAGTTCTATCATAGTGTATCACGATGGCGGCCGAGCAGCTCAGTTGAGACAGCGAGAAACTAGCGCGGCTTACGACGGGGAGGGGCTTGCAGTTCGGATTCGTTGGGCACTCGTTGAGGTGCCACGACGATGCGCCGCGGCCGTCGAACGTGCCGCCGCCCGTGACGAGCAGCCCGTCGATGCCGGCGAAGTTGATCCACTCGTGGCTGCCCCGGAACGCGGCCAGGTCGTCGGGTGCGCGGAGGACGCCGGCGAGGTGCACCTCCATGTAGCCCTTGCACGGGCCACGGAAGACCACCGGCTGGAGCCGGTACTCGCCCTTGGGCACCACGACGGCGGGCCTCCCCGGCGACGCGCACGCCTTCATCCACGCCCTTATAAAAGCCTGCAGAGAAGGAAGCCCGTAACTTGCAAATTCCTTGTGGCACCAATGGTTAAACCGCGACAATCGATTACCTTTGAGTCATCCGTCTCTCCGTCGGCAATAGCGCCGAAGTCCATAACGTCGAACATCTGGCGTCCGGCATGAGCGACCTCCAGGCACCACCTAGCCGAGATCATGAAAAACAGAGCAACCAGGGGAAACGCCATGTCCGATCTCCTACGGAGAAACAAACTCATCACGCGATGAGCTCACAAGCAGAGCATGTATGTCTAGCCATTTTATAACCGTACGAGCTCGATCGCATCACATGCACGCAACTGTTGCAGGCGCAAAGGCACCTGGGCGTTCGGTTATGCTTGGCGCTCTCACTCCCATAACGCATTCTTGAAAGTGTATGATTGAGTAGTGTTGTTTGTTAGGCAATTACTGAAGAAAGAACTAAAGAATTGGTGCTGTTAGTTAGGCTGCTGCTCTTGCCATGAGCCCACGTTTCGTGGCTAGATTATCTCTGGCATCATTAACACCTGTCCACGACGAGTACCGGCAAACTTTGATGAAAACACAAGATCTCTAATCAAGTTTTTGAGAAAGAATGGATTTTATTGACTCAAAATGAAACATCAAGAGGATACAAACACAATGAGCGTACACCTGGCCTCTGCATAGATAGGATGTACATAGCCAACATTGAATTCACGCACACAAATAAAAAAATACGCTGGTAAATAGCAAAGTCATATAAAACCAAAGCTATGCCCAAGCGTGAAAAACAAAAAAATCCCCAAAGTGATCAACTCCGCAATCGTCAAACTACAGTTATAGTCATATCCATACCAACCATCTCATGACACCACAAGAACAACAAGGTTCTTCAACAGCAACGCCCTCAAGAACGGAGCGACGATCAAGCGCCGCTGTCACCGCATCCAACCACCGGAGGCTAGGTTTTAGGTTTTCACCTGAAGAACCAGTCCAAGCATGTCCGAACAATGCCTTCAACAAGGAAACAACGCAAAAACATCGCCAATGTCAGTTATAACCAACATTGGTCAAACCTAAGTTTTCATCCCCGAGCTCGTCAAAGTTAATCATGTGTTATCGCCACCATTTTCCGCGATCCCAACAGCTACATGCGCTGGCTAGAAGCAACCGCTGGTACTGCACAACCATATTCTTTGCGCCAAGCTGTCTGTAGATTGCATCACGTCATCAAAGACAACCATCGGATCTCGAGAAGGAAACTCTCATCAAGATCTTTTTGTGGCCACCACGATCAGCAGCAGGTCCACCATTGCATGCCACTGTAGCCGAATCAAATGGTTGCTGATCTGAGCAAGGGCTTGACATGGACGCCCATCACCGATCCTAAACTGGGCATGGGAAGTCACTGTCCATGTCCCCTGCCTCACGGGTGATGGTTGGATTAGAGAGTGGAACCAGCCCTTATCGGATCCCCATCTGGACCAGATCAGACCTGGGTACACGAAATCACAAGGCGTAGGTGGGAGGCTGGCGGGCTGGAGACTGCCGCCACCCTCCTTGCTAGGACTCCACTAGATCTGATCTCCTTCGGTGCCTGGCGGTTGACAGAGAACAACCAGCAGGCGTTGACTCACTTGGGGAGAAGTAGACGACCTCCGACAGAGCAAAGGAGAGAAGGCCCGCCGCCGCCGTACGTCGCATGAGGCTTTGCCCAGCGGCTCCGACCGGCGGCGGCGAGGGGTTAGGGAGGAGGCGGAGCCCTGAATCGCCTCCCGTGTCGCCTGGGAGGGCGACGCAAGGGGCGAGGAGTGTGTTCCCGGCTAGATATCTCTAGATCTCTAATCAAGTTATATTGATAGGCACATTCATCACGTCTTTACTGATGTAATGGATCGAATCTTGACTTTGGGGATGCAAATTGAAAAAATGGCTTATGGTTGGACTCATCAGCATCAGGATGAATGCATTGTTACTTTTTGAAAGCTTAGCCTATAAGCTACGAAATTTGCGGGGGAACACAGTTGCCAAGCCTTGTCTAATCGATTGATTGCCTCGCGATTCGTAAATTAGTTGAATCCTGCACGAGGACACAATAAGTTTTAAGTTTTCGTAGTAGAAACTTATGACTTTTTATCTGAAATTTGCCTTTTCTCGCTCGTTCTTATCCAGTTTCGTAGATAAATTTTGAAGACATTTTTTGTTTGTATAAGAGTTGAAATTTAATATATTTTTAAATTCATCAAAAAATATTCAAAATGAGTCTTATCTGAAAGCCCTTGTTGTGAGAAATGTGAGTAAGAAAACAAAAATTAATTTTGACTGTTCGTTCAATAGATATAATAGTTTGAAAATAGGAAAACAAAAATAAAAGCACGCGCAGTGCTCGGTGCCCCCATGCACTTGTGTGCCCTAAATTCGCACCCCTATGAGTCGCATACTTTTCATTTGTTTCAGAGTTTTACCATATGGTTATCAGATGCCACTTATAGCTACTGCCACGAGGCAAGTGGCATCGTGTTTTTTTCGGATCAAAGTTATTCTACTGCAAGGTTTGTTTCTTTATGAATAATGCATGGTCGTGTTCATCAATAATGCCACAACCCCCGGGGTTATCCTCCATTTTAGAAAAAAATAGCAGATGTCTAAGAGCAAGTACGAGGATGTCTGGTTGACGCCCCCTGCGCTGTCCTCCCATAGGGTGCCTTGAGCGATACCAACTCGTCTCGGCGCAACCCCCCTTCGTCCTATCCTCCCCCGTTAACTAAGGAATCCCCCTACCAAAGCCATGTCGCATCTGGCAGTGGATGGCAACGGCTCTCAACGTCACTTGTTCAGGGGGCTCGGGTGGTGGTCGATGGTGCGGCACTTCGTCGGCGCGGGTGAGGGGGTCCGGGATTAAGGGGTCCTTGGACTACCGGCCTATTCCTTATGGGCTGGACTCGTGGTCCACTCGTTGGAGGATTGTACTGACCGAATACCCCGTGACCAGGGGGAGGCCTTAGGAGCCGTGGCGTGCCCTTCAATCTTAAGAAGATAGAAGAGGCATGTTTATTCCATCGATAAGCAACCGACTCTGTGTAACCCTAGGGATCCCTGGTACCTATATAAGCCATAGGGTTTAGTTCGTAGAGGCAGAAGAACTCATATAGGGTTTTAGCTACTTGATCTCGAGGTAGATCGACTTTGTAATCTTCATACACATTAATATAGCCAAGCAGGACGTAGGGTTTTACCTCCATAGGAGGGCCCGAACCTAGGTAAACATCGTCTCCTTCGTCCCCTGTTACCCATCGATTCCAGATCCATAGCTCGGGATCCCTTAGCCGAGATCCACCGGTTTTGACACCGACATTGGTGCTTTCATTGAGAGTTCTGTTGCACAATCGCTAGAGGAATCGATGGCTCGCCTTGTCATCAACGATGAAGTCTGCAGCAAGGACGTTTTCGTTCCTGGTTAGATTTTCGCGTTCGACAACATCGTATCGCACACCGATCCGGCCAGCCATCGTGGACAGGTCGGAAGTTTCATCCCCGATCAAGAAGTCAGATTCGGGAACCTTGAGTTCATCGCTGACTCCCGGGGAGATCTCGTTCTAACGAAGCTCTCAGCTCTCATGGAGGAGCCTACAGGCCTCGACGCCTTAACGCTAGAGGCAGCACGTCCCATTGCCAAGGTGGCCTCTATCCCTGGGTCGGCCATAGTGCCCAACCCAGCGGATATGCCCCGATCTATCATGGCCAAATACAACCCGGGCACGTCGTCGAACGACCCTGGGACAACGGCGCACCAGATCGACCCCATGCACTCCAGCGACATGGACGCCGCCGACATTTCGTCATTAAACGAGTTACTTGGTCTGATTCAAAGCATGGGTGTGACCGACGGCCAAACCTCAATCTACGACCGGATCGGGTTTAGACCCGATGATAGGGAGATTCACACCACATCGATTACTTACTTAGTTGCCACCATCGAGTGTCCAGCCGAAGGCTTGTCCTCTCAACAACCGGAATTAAAAACAGTTTACATCCCGGTTTCCGACCGTCAGGATCTGTGCTACAATACGGATTCCGGAATCCCCATAGGAAATAGTTCGGGATCGGCCGCCGACCTAGCGCGCGACCTAGAACCCGCGCAGAAGGGTCATGTTGCTAATATGGACTCCAAACCCGCCATGTCGGATCCCACGATGATACGGGAGGCAAACGCCGTGATCCGGGACTCACATCCTAGCGAGAAACTAAAATTTTCCCCGCCTACCACCCAAGTCAAGCACTCCTCAAGAAGCGTAGGAGAGACCAAGTTATCGGGCTTATGGCAAGTTAAACAACAGCCAGGGGAATCAGTCCATCACTTTTGGCTAGACTCCTCCTTATTAAAGACACAGTACCATACTCTAGTGGCCGGGAGATAATTGAAACCTTCAAGCACAATTGCCACAATGAAGGAATACTTAATGCCCTAGCCCGTCGTCACATTCATCACTTCACTGGGCTATTGGACCTGGTACAAAAATATTGCGCCATGGAAAGCACCTGGCAAGCCGAACGTTTGTTTTCGGAGCCGGTCCCTACCGAACACCCTAGGGGATCTCGGAAAAAGAAAATACCTCCAAAATGGCTAGCCGAACATGAACCCATCGAGAAAAAGAATAGACCCCCTACAGGAGTCAGAACTGTCTTTGACAGACTGTTAGACAAGTCGTGCCCTATACACTTTGTGTTACTGAACACAAGCCCGACTCACAACCTTAGAGGTTGCGGGGTCGTCAGGTGTCAGTTCTGAATCCGTCATATCTCGTAGTTGTTGGAAATATGCCCTAGAGGCAATAATAAATTAGTTATTATCATATTTCCTTGTTCATGGTAATCGTTTATTATCCATGCTATAATTGTATTGATCGGAGACTTAAATGCATGTGTGGATACATAGACAAAACCATGTCCCTAGTATGCCTCTAATGGACTAGCTCGTTGATCAAAGGATGGTTAAGGTTTCCTAGCCATGGACATGAGATGTCATTTGATAACGGGATCACATCATTAGGAGAATGATGTGATGGATAAGACCCAAACTTCAAACATAGCATATGATCGTGTCAGTTTATTGCTACTGTTTTCTGCATGTCAAGTATATGTTCCTATGACCATGAGATCATGCAACTCATGGATATCGGAGGAGTGCCTTGTGTGTATTAAACGTCGCAACGTAACTGGGTGACTATAAAGGTGCTCTACAGGTATCTCCGATGGTGTCTGTTGAGTTGGCATGGATCGAGACTGGGATTTGTTACTCCGTGTCACGGAGAGGTATCTCGGGGCCCACTCGGTAATGCAACATCACAATAAGCCTTGCAAGCAATGTGACTAATTGTTAGTTGCGGGATCTTGTATTACGGAACGAGTAAAGAGACTTGCCGGTAACGAGGTTGAACTAGGTATGGAGATACCGACGATCGAATCTCGGGCAAGTAACATACCGAAGAACAAAGGGAACGTTATACGGGATTAACTGAATCCTTGACATAGAGGTTCGACCGATAAAGATCTTCGTAGAATATGTAGCAACCAATGTGGACGTCCAGGTCCCGCCATTGGTTATTGACCGTAGAGGTGTCTCGGTCATGTCTACATAGTTCTCGAACCCACAGGGTCTGCACACTTAAGGTTCGGTGACGTTTCGGTAGTGTAGAGTTATGTATGGTGGTGACCTAATTTTGTTCGGAGTCCCGGATGAGATCCCGGACGTCACGAGGAGCTCCAGAATGGTCCGGAGGTAAAGATTCATATATAGGAAGTCCCAGTTTGGTTTCCGGAAAAGTTTCGGGCTCATCGGTAGTGTACCGGGAGTGCCGGTAGTGTACCGGGAGACCTCCGGGAGGGGTACTTCGACCCCAAGAGGTCCATGGGCTGTGGGAGAGTATTAACCGTCCCTTAGTGGGCTAGGAAAACAGCCACAAAGGCCCATGGCACAGGAGAGAAAGTCCTAAAGCAAAAGGTGGAAAATCAGCCAATAGGAGGCAATCCTACTCCAACTAGGATTGGAGGTGAAGTAGGATTGCTTCCCACCTCCTATTTCGGCCGACCCAAAGGCCTTGGCTGCCTCTCCTATCCTCTCCTCCTATATATACTAGTGGATTGGGTGGTTTTTGGACAGAATTTCTGGCCACGTGCTACCCGTTTCACCGGTGCACAGTTTCTCCTCTAGATCGGTTTTCCACAGCGCTTAGGCGAAGCCCTGTCGAAATCACTCCACCACCATCACCGGAGCGCCGTTAGGCTGCCAGTGAACTCTCTCTCCTCTCCACCTCCTCTTGCTGGATCAAGACGGTGGAGATCGTCATCAAGCTGCACGTGTGCTGAACGCGGAGGTGCCGTCCATTCGGCGCTAGATCGGAAGGACCGTGATCGAGATCGCGAGACAGTTCGTGATGAGATCGCGGAACGGATCGTGATGAGTTCGCGGGACAGATCGTGATCAAGATCGTGAGACGGATCGTGATGAGATCGCGGGATGGATCGTGATGAGTTCACGGGACGGATCGTGATTGGATCGCAGGACGGATCGTGATGAGATCGCGGGACGCTCGGCGATTTGGATCGCGAAGATGTTCGACTACACCAACCGCGTTTCTTAACGCTTCCCGCTTAGCGATCTACAAGGGTATGTAGATCCACTCTCCCTCTCGTAGATGCTCATCACCATGGATAGGTTTGCATGTGCGTAGGAAATTTTTTGTTTCCCATGCGACGTTCCCCAACAGTGGCATCATGAGCTAGGTTGATGGTTCGATGAGATCCGGAGTAGAACACAAAAGGTTTGTGGGCGTTGATGCTTAGATTGCTTCCTCACTTGGTCGTATTTTGGTTCAGCAGGATACTGAGATGAAGTGGCCCGGACCAACATTACTCGTACGCTTACGAGAGACCGGTTCCCTCGACGCAACTTGTTGCCTAGATGGCTTGCGGGTGACAGTTTCTCTCACTTTAGTTGGATCGGATTCGACAAAGGTGGTCCTTGAGAAGGTTGAAAAGAAAACTAGTGTATCACCATTGTGGTTTATGTGTAGGTGAGAATTGTTCTTGCTAGATACCCGTAGCAGCCACGTAAAACATGCAACAACAATTAGAGGATGTCTAACTTGTTTTTGTAGGGTATGTTGTGATATGATATGGACAATTACATGATGTGATCTATGTGATGTATGAGATGATCATGTGATATATAGATTATCATGACTTGCATGTCGATGAATACGGCAACTGGCAGGAGCCATAGGGTTGTCTTTAATTATTGTATGACCTGCGTGTCAATCATTAAGCGCTATGTAATGCTTTACTTTATCGCTACGGTAGCAATTGTAGTAGAAGCATGCAGGGATTGACAACCCCGATGGCGACACGTTGATGGAGATCAAGATGATGGAGATCATGCCGGTGCTTTCAAGATGGAGATCAAACGCACAAGTTCATAGCCATATCATGTCACCTATGATTTGCATGTGATGTTAATCCCTTTATGCACCTTGTTTTGCTTAGGACGACAGTAACATTATTAGGTTATCCCTCACTTAAATTTCAAGATGAATTGTGTTCTCCCTGAGTGTGCATCGTTGCGAAAGTTCGTCGTTTCGAGACACCACGTGATGATCGGGTGTGATAGACTCTACATTCACATACAACAGGTGCAAGCCAATGTTGCAAATGCAGAACACTCGGGTTAAACTTGACGAGCCTAGCATGTACAGACATGGCCTCAGAACACAAGAGACCGAAAGGTCGAACATGAGTCATATAGTAGATATGATCAACATGATGATGTTCACCATTGAAACCACCTCAACTCACGTGATGATCGGACTTGAGTTGGTGAATTTGGATCATGTGACACTCAGATGACCTGAGATATGTCAATTTGAGTGGGATCTTTAGTAATTTGATTAACTAAAGTCATTATCTTGAACAATAGTCTAAGTAACCTTTGCATATTTATGTTGTAGATCAATGGCTCGCGCAGTAGCACCCCTAAATTTTAATGCGTTCCTAGAGAAAGCTAAGTTGAAAGATGATGGAAGTAACTTTGTTGACTGGGTCCATAATCTGAGGATTATCCTCACGGCTTCCCATAAGTAATATGTCCTTGATGCACCGCTTGGTGACCAACCAGAAGACATGTCATCCAAAGACGTTAAGAACGCTTGGGAGGCACGTTCTGGAGATTACTCAATAATTCAGTGTGCAATATTTTATGGCTTAGAACCGGGACTTCAAAGACATTTTGAACGTCATGGAGCATATGAGATGTTCCAGGAGTTGAAGTTTATCTTTTAGAAGAATGCCCAGATCGAGAGGTATGAGACCTCCGATAAGTTCTATGCTTGCAAGATGGAGGAGAACGGGTCTATCAGTGAACATATACTTAGAATGTCTAGGTATTCGACTCGTCTAGCGGAGTTGGGAATTGCCCTTCTGCCAGAGGCGATCACTGACAGAGTTACAAGAGCTTTGTGATGAACTACAACATGCACGGGATGAACAAGTCAGTTGCCGAGCTGTTTGCGATGCTAAAAGTCACTGAGTCTGAAGTCCAGAAAGAACATCAAGTGTTGATGGTCAATAAAACCACTAGTTTCAAGAAGAATGGGAAGGGCAAGGGCAAGAAGAGTAAAACCAATAAGGATGGCAAAGCAGTTGCTACTCCTGTAAAGAAGCCCAAGAATGGACCCAAGCCAGAAACTGAGTGCTTTCGTTGCAAGGGAACTGGTCACTGGAAGCGGAACTGCCCCAAGTACCTGGCTGACAAGAAGGCGGCCAATGACAAACAAGGTATATATGATATACATGTTATTCATGTGTACCTTACTAGCCCTCGTTGTAGTGCCTGGGTATTTGATACCGGTTCGGTCGCTCACATTTGCAACTCAAAACAGGAACTACGGAATAGACGAAGGCTGGCAAAGGATGAAGTGACGATGCGCGTGGGAAATGGTTCCAAGGTTGATGTGATCGCCGTCGGCACGCTCTCTCTTTGATTACCATCGGGATTAGTGATGAACCTGAATAATTGTTATTTAATGCCTATGTTAAGCATGAACATTATATCTGGATCTTGTTTATTGCAAGATGGTTTCTCATTTAAATCAGAGAGTAAAGGTTGTTCTATTTATATGAGTAATATCTTTTATGGTCATGCACCCAATGTGAGGGGTTTATTCATATTGAATCTTGATAGTGATGATACACATGTTCATAACATTGATGCTAAAAGATGTAGAGTTGATAATGATAGTACCACTTTCTTATGGCACTGCCGTTTAGGTCATATTGGTGTAAAACGCATGAGGAAGCTCCATGATGATGGAATTTTGGAGTTACTTGATTTTGAATCACTTGACACATGTGAACCATGCCTCGTGGGCAAGATGACTAAAACGTCGTTCTCTGGAACAATGGAACGGGCAAGTGACTTGTTGGAAATCATACATACCGATGTGTGTGGTCCAATGAATGTTACAACGCATGGTGGATATCGTTATTTTCTCACCTTCACTGATGACTTAAGTAGATATGGGTATATTTACTTAATGAAACACAAGTCTGAAACGTTTGAAAAGTTCAAGCAATTTCAGAGTGAAGTTGAGAATCATCGTTACAAGAAGATTAAATTCCTACGATCTGATCGAGGAGGTGAATATGTGAGTTATGAGTTTGGCAGTCACTTAAGACAGTTTGGAATTGTTTCATTGTTGACACCGCCTGGAACACCACAGCGTAATGGTGTGTCCGAACGTCGTAATTGAACCTTATTACATATGGTGCGTTCTATGATGTCTCTTGCTGATTTGCCACTATCGTTTTGGGGTTATGCATTAGAGACAGCTGCATTCACTTTAAATTGGTCACCATCGAAATCCGTTGAGATGACGCCATATGAACTATGGTTTGGCAAGAGGCTAAAGTTGTCGTTTCTTAAAGTTTGGGGATGTGATTCTTATGTCAAAAAGCTTCAGCGTGAAAAGCTAGAACCCAAAGCGGAGAAATTTGTCTTCATAGGATACCCGAAAGAGACAGTCGGGTATACCTTCTATCTCAGATCCGAAGGCAAAGTGTTTGTCTCTAAGAACGGGATATTTCTTGAGAAAGAGTTTCTCTCGAAACAATTGAGTGGGAGGAAAATAGAGCTTGATGAGGTTATTGAACCGTTACTTCAACCAGAGAGTAGCGCAGCGTAGAAAGATGTTTCTGTGGAGCCTACGACAGTTAAAGATTAAGTTAATGATGATGATCATGAAGCTTCAGATCAAGTTACTATTGAACCTCGTAGGTCGACAAGGGCGCGTACTGCTCCTGAGTGGTACGACAACCTTGTCTTGGAGGTCATGTTGTTGGATAACAATGAACCTATGAGCTATGAAGGAGCGGTGATGGGCCCGGATTCCGAGAAATGGTTAGAGGCCATGAAATCCGAGATGGGATCCATGTATGAAAACAAATTATGGACTTTGGAAGTATTACCTGAAGGGCGAAATGGCATCCAGAATAAATGGATCTTTAAGAAGAAGACGGACGCGGACGGTAATGTCATTGTCTATAAAGCTTGACTTGTGGAAAAGGGTTTTTTACAAGTTCAAGGAGTTTACTATGATGAGACCTTCTCACCCGTAGCGATGCTTAAGTCTGTTAGAATCATGTTGGTAATAGCTGCTTATTTCGACTATGAAATTTGGCAGAAGGATGTCAAAACAACGTTCCTCAACGGTTTCCTTGAGGAAGAGTTGTATATGATCCAACCAGAAGGTTTTGTCGATCCAGAAAATGTTGACAAAGTTTGCAAACTCCAGTGATCCATTTATGGAATGGTGCAAGCATCTCGGAGTTGGAATAAGCGCTTTGATGAGGTGATCAAAGCGTTTGGGTTTATACAAGTTTATGGCGAAGCTTGTATTTACAAGAAAGTGAGTGGGAGCTCTATAGCATTTTTATATTATATGTGGATGACATATTTCTGATTGGAAACAATATAGAAATGCTGGAAAGCGTGAAGGAATATTTGAACAAGAGTTTTTCAATGAAGGACCTAGGAGAAGTTGCTTTCATATTAGGCATTAAGATCTATAGAGATAGATCGAGACGCTTAATAACACTTTCACAGAGCACATACCTTGATAAATTTTTGAAGAAGTTCAAAATGGATCAGTCCAAGAAGGGGTTCTTGCCTGTGTTACAAGGTGTGAAGTTGAGTAAGACTCAATGCCAGTGATTGCAGAAGATAGATAAAAGATGAGTGTCATCCCCTATGCTTCAGCCATAGGCTCTATCATGTATGCAATGCTATGCACAAGACCCGATGTCAGCCTTGCCATAAGTATGGCCGGAAGGTTTCAAAGTGATCCTGGAATGGAGCACTGGGTGGCGGTCAAGAATATCCTTAAGTACCTGAAAAGGACTAAGGAAATGTTTCTCGTTTATGGAGGTGATGAAGAGCTCGTCGTAAAGGGTTAGGTTGATGCAAGCTTTGACACTGATCTAGATGACTCTAGGTCACAAAACGGATATGTATTTATTCTCAACGGGGGAGCGGTAAGCTGGTGCAGTTCCAAGCAAAGCGTGGTAGCCGATTCTACATGCGAAGCGGAGTACATCGCAGCCTCAGAGGCGGCAAAGGAAGGTGTCTAGATGAAGTAGTTCGTGATAGATCTTGGAGTAGTGCCCAGTGCACTGAATCCAATGACTCTGTTGTGTGACAACACTGGCGCCATTGCTCTGGCCAAGGAACCAAGGTTTCACAAGAGGACCAGACACATAAAGCGACGCTTCAACTCCATCCGCGATTACATCGAGGAGAAGGACATAAATATTTCCAAAGTGCACATGGACCTGAATGTTGCAGACCCGTTGACTAAACCTCTTCCATGGGCTAAACATGATCAACACCAGAACTGCATGGGTGTTCGATTCATTACAATGTAAATCACATAGTGATGTGAACTAGATTATTGACTCTAGTGCAAGTGGGAGACTATTGGAAATATGACCTAGAGGCGATAAATAAAGTGTCTATTATTATATTTCCTTGTTCATGATAATTGTTTATTGTCCATGCTATAATTGTATTGATTGGAAACACATTACATGTGTGGATAAATAGACAACACTTTGTCCCTAGTATGCCTCTAGTGAACTAGCTCGGTGCTCAAAGATTGTCAAGGTTTCCTAGCCATTTACATGTGATGTCATTTGATAACGGGATCACATCATTAGGAGAATGATGTGATGGACAAGATCCAAACTACAAACGTAGCATATGATCGTGTCAGTTTATTGCTACTGTTTTCTGCATGTCAAGTATATGTTCCTATGAACATGAGATCATGCAACTCACGGACACCGGAGGAGTGCCTTGTGTGTATTAAACATCGCAACATAACTGGGTGACTATAAAGGTGCTCTATAGGTACCTCCAAGGGTGTCTGTTGGGTTGGCATGGATCAAGACTAGGATTTGTTACTCTGTGTGATGGAGAGGTATCTCAGGGCCCACTCGGTAATACAACATCACAATAAGCCTTTCAAGCTCTTGGTTACGATACCGATTAGTCACAAGATCTTGTATTATGGAACGAGTAAAGATACTTGCCGGTAACGAGGTTGAACTAGGTATGGAGATACCGACGATCGAATCTCGGGCAAGTAACATATCGAAGAACAAAGGGAACATCATACGAGATTAACTGAATCCTTGACATAGAGGTTAGAACGATAAAGATCTTCGTAGAATATGTAGGAACCAATATGGGCATCTAGGTCCTGCTATTGGTTATTGACCGTATAGTTCTCTCGGTCATGTCTACATAGTTCTCGAACCCGCAGGGTCTGCACACTTAAGATTTGGTGACATTTCGGTAGTATAGAGTTATGCATGGTGGTGACCGAAGGTTGTTTGGAGTCCCAGATGTGATCTCGGACATCACGAGGAGCTCTGGAATGGTCCAGAGGTAAAGATTGATATATAGGAAGTCATGTTTTGGTCGCCGGAAAAGTTTCGGGCTAATCGGTAGTGTACTGGGAGTGCTGGTAGTGTACCGGGAGACCATCGGGAGGGGTATTTCGACCCAAGAAGTTACATGGGCTATGGGAGAATGAATACCAGCCCTTAGTGGGCTGGTGGAAGTCCCACACAAGGCCCATGCGGCTGGGAAAGAAAAGCCCAAGGAGAAAAGGTGGAAAAAGGCAAAAAAGGCAAAAAAGGAAGGAGTCCTAGTCCTATTAGGATTGGAGGAGGATTCCTCCTCCCCTATCCACTTCAGCCGAAGCCTCCTAGGGATGGCCCTTTGTCCAAGCCTCTTCCTCTCTTCCTCTTATATATACTAGAGGTTTTAGGGTTTTTGGCACAAGATTTCAGCCACGTGCAACCCTATCCTCTAGTTCATAGTTCTTCCTCTAGATCGATTTCAGCGGTGCTTAGGCGAAGCCCTGCTGAGATTACTCCACCACCATCGTCCCAGTGCCGTCACGCTGCCGGAGAACTCGTCTACCTAGCTCCCTCTTGCTGGATCAAGAAGGCGGAGATCATCATCAAGTTGTACGTGTGCTGAACGCGGATGTGTCGTCCGTTTGGTGCTTGATCGGGACGGATCGTGATTGGATCGCGGGACGCTCAGCGATTTGGATCGCGAAGACGTTCGACTACATCAACCGCGTTTCTTAACGCTTCTCGCTTAGCGATCTACAAGGGTACGTAGATCCACTCCCCCTCTCGTAGATGCTCATCACCTGTGACAGCCCAAGTGTTGTCCCTACCTTGTTGAGCATGTAATCTTAAGTGAACCTTGTTGTCATGAGTTAATGCATAAGTTTGCTACTTGTCATGCATTGTCTCATGCATTCATGCATCATATCATTCATCATCATGCATGCATATTGATTTGTGATGTGTTCTTGACTTGTTGCTTTTGTGAGTGTTGTTGTGGTTGTGTTTGAGTGGGCTTCATCTATTTTCCCCTCTTATTCGTTCTCAAAACAAACCCAACCTAATAACCTTATTCCATTGGCATTTTTTTATCAACAGAATTAACTTGCTAATTAAATTGTTTTAAAATGTTCAAGAGGTAGCCTATAGTATTTTAAGATTGTGTGTGTGGTTCTTTTGTTGTTTTGAGTTATGTATTTGGGGTATTTAAATAACAATGGGTTGTTGTTTTTTAAATTATTTAAATAAGTTGCTCTAAAAATCAACATGATATTTTTGTTTAAAAGGTCTTAATTTCGTGTTTGTAGAAGTGTGTTTGTTTTGACAAAAACCCTTTTGTATAATTCTGTGGGGTTTTTATAAGTGAGCTGTTTAAAAAAAATAGGAAGATCTTTTATTTTCCTGGGAGAGAGAGGGAGCTTGCCTCATGGGCCTCCTTTCGCCGTAGCGGCCTAGTAACAGTAGTTCCGCAGCCCGCAGCCCCCCCAGGTGATCGCGTTCGCCGTTCTCCTGTACGGCGCTCATCGGTAGAGGCCACGTCGGCGTCCATGCCGATTGACGGCCGACGGGAGCCCGAGCCGCCTATTTGTAGTGTCACCCGTGCCCTAGGGTTTCCCCTCTCTCGATTCTGCCCATCTTCTCCCCTCCTCGCCATCGGTAAGTCCCTCCAAGCTCCTCGCCGTCGCCCTGCCCGCCATGCTCTGGCCGAGCGTGAGCTCGAGCTCGGGGTACCATTCCCGCCTCGTCTCCTTCCTTCCCCTGCGTGTGGATCGAGCTCCAGAAGTGCCGCGTCTTCTTCCTCTAAGCTCACTTGTTTGCGAGCCCGGAGCCCCACCTCGCCGATGCGATCTTCTGCCCTGCGCGCGGACTCAAAGGCGTCAAAGTTGAGAGCTCCCCTGAGACGTCTCTAGTTCGACCCCTTCCTCCTATCCATGTCCTAGGTGAGATAGGTATATCCTACTCCCTGCTCTCCTCCCCCGTCGCGTTATCATGTCCCGATCGTTTTGAGCCGTGCATGACGCCATTGCGCTCCCATTGCTCTACCAAGTGCAGTGTTGTTCTCGAGTAGGTGAAGAGGTAGCGGGGTCTCATGAGCTCTGCCCAGCCCCCTCAGTAGGTGCTTCGTGCATGTTCCGGCCGCCCGTAGCCCCGTGTAGCCTCGCGCCGTGTCTGCAGCGAGCCATGGCTTTCGCCATGAGCAGGGAGCTCCACACTCCCCTGCATCATGTTGTGCTTGCCCGTGCTCCGCGTAGGAGATGGGAATGGAACCCCCACGCGTCCGCAGCTCCCGCCGGTGGTCCCGTCGCCGGAGGGCACCACTGGAGCCGCCGGTACCGTCATCTTCTTCTCTGTCGCAGGGAAGACAAAGCCGCCTGCTTCTCTGTCTATTTAGTGTATAGTTCCCTCTAGGTCAGTGGTCCGAGCATAGCGTAGTGGTAGCTAAACCAGGGGAAGACCGTGAGGGCGCGGGTTCGATTCCCCCCCCCCCCCCGCGCGGCTTTCGTTTGTTTTTGTGGTGTGGTGTGTAGATGGACGCGGGTGGGATCCCGTGTACCCACGGTCCGGATCTGGTGTGGCTATGGTGTAGAGTGTGTGTGTGCTAGTGGTGGCAGGATCCTCTGTGGTGGAAGGATCTGGTGTGCATGTGCTGTGTGTGTGTATGCTAGTGTGTCTGTTCTGATGTAGTGTGTGTGTGTGTGTGTGTGTGTGTGTTGAGTGTATGTGTATGACAAGTTGTGTTTTTTTGTTTTAGTGTTTAATTAGCTTATTTCCATTTATAGTAATTATTCCAAATCTGGACATGCACATTTTTGCACATGAGTATTTTAAGTAAGTTTTCACTTATATGGAGAGGATGATGTTTTGCTATGTAGTTTGCGTCATGATGCTTCATGTGACCATATGGGTATAATATATGAATTTGGGGTAGAAAGATCCAAGGAATCTAATGGTGCAATTAGACTTCACTCTTGAGCAAGTTGATAAAACTGTCATTTTCTGCTGTGAGGCTACTTTGTCATTTTTGCATGAATTAATCCATGCTTGCTTTGGGGCATGTGCCATCATGGAAGGGTTAGTGTTTTATGCCTATTATGCCATGGTATTTTTGTTTGACATGAGAATCACCCATATAAGTGGGAAACTTGCTGCAAAGTAACTAACTTAATGTTACTGTTTTCACCATACTAAATATTTCGAAGTCTGAGAATCTGTTGTTATTTTTATGCCATGAAGAGTGGTTGCTACCTTGTGATATGTTGTGAGTTAGCTCAAGCACAGTGCTAGCGATTTGAAGTACATGTTGTCCTCTAGCATCTTGGTAGTTTTCATTCCAAAAGGTGGTCCCTAACACCATTAGTTTCTGCTGTCAAAATGCTACCAGATTAACTTAGATTCTAGAAAACTGTTATTTTCACTAAGTCACAGATTTCTATTCCATCATGCCAACTTGTGAACTTCATACTTATTGATGTGTGCCTCCTTTCAAGGTTGTGTAGTTGGATAAGTTTATAATCATGTTATGTAGTTTCTGTCAATACCTTGTTTGTGGCTGTAGGATTCCTGTAGCTCAAGATATTGGCTGTGAAAGTTGCTATGTTGTTGTTTTGTGGCAGATTGTTTGTTTTATTGTTTTGTGACTTGTGAGAGCTATAGTCCATGGAATTGCTTGATATTTTGCTCTATTGTGGTTGGTTTTTCATTACCTAGCCAGTGTCTACCATGGAATGCCAAGGAATAGCCTAGGTCCTTCTTGTCTTGTATTTTTCCTTCGTATCTTGTCGTGAGCGTATCGTGAGAATTGTAACTCCGTTTCTTATGTTCTTCATATGTATTTTTATCGATTTTGCATGATGCATCCATATTTCCCATGTCAATTCATGTCTACACAACTTAACACAAGGTTCTGTACAGATTCATTAATAACCAATCCTTTGCATGTGAAACATGACTAGTTAGGATTGCCATGCTAAAGCTCTTCACCTAAGCATGCATCATTCTTGCTTGTGCATTGCACCATGGTTGTTTGTTTATTATTTTTGTTTCTTTTGGGTAGACGTGAACGTTGAACCTGAGTACGAAGAGCCAGGCGAGTATAACTACGAGGATCATGCTACTTGTTCTATTGAAGAACCAACAGGCAAGATGATCGTACCCGGATCCCGATACTATTTTCGCTTGCTAGTAGTCTCGCTCTTAACATTATAGTTGCGCTACCTACCACTTGATTGTAAGTCTCCTAAATTGCCATGATAGGCTCTAACTCTCCACATCCTAGCAAACCTTTGATTGGCTAAGTTACTGCTGCTCAGCCCCCTCTTATAGCGTTCTTAGTTGCAGGTTCAGGTTGTTCCATGTGATACATGGATTTGGATTATCACAATATTATCTGTTATCAAATTTAACACACATATATATCTTGGTATCGGTGGAAGGCTTGGCCTTTTCCTAGGTGTTTAGTTCCGCTGTTACCGCCATAGTTTCTTGTTACCGGTGTTATGCTTCCATACTTTGCGCTCCTAACATGCTCGGGGTTGTTATGGGGACCCCCTTGTTTATTCGGTTAAGATTAAAACTTGTTTGGCAAGTACCAACTTTGGTACTACATTTTCTTAACAACTTAATAAAATTTGCATAGGGCTTTGCAACCCCGTGGATAATTAATCAACCCTCGGGCCAGTGCTCCTCATGAGTGTTGGTCCAAACTAGAGCCGTGTGCGGGGCGAACCCGGGGCAACTCGGAAGATTTCTATCAGGATACTGTACGCTATGCTTATCCATCGTGTCTTGAGAACGAGATACGAGGCTCTTATCGGGTTCGTCGACACGTCGGGTGGTCTAGCTAGATTTGTTTTACCTTTATCGAGTGTCTTGCGTGAGGAGCTCTAACTTGCTTTGGGCTATCTCGAGGTGTTAGAATTCCTTTGGAGTTTCCTAGGATGATCACGAGATCTGTGGTCGAGGCTATTCCCGCGGAGTGTGGTTAATTTGTGATGGACTAGTTGGAGCACCCCTACAGGGTCAAATCTTTCGGAAAGCCGTGCCCGTGGTTACGTGGCAACTTGGATATTTGTTTAACACCCGGTTATATTTAACTTGAAGTAAACTCTAAATAAAATACACCAACTGTGTGAGTAACCGTGATCGTCTCTGCTCGTGAACATGATCCGAGAGAGAACACGGTGGGGTTATGATTGACGTAAGTAAGTGTTCAGGATCTCATAGAGGTCATTCTAGATTCGATCGTTTATCGTAAGCCACATATTTATCTTCATGTTATGTATGTTTAGCCACCATAAATGTTTAGTGCTGCTACAAACTAAACACATACCCCATCCCAACCTTTAAGCTTGAATAGTCTCTGTACCTGGGCACATGATTGCTGAGTCCTTATGGCTCACAGATTACTACAACAATCCAGGTACAGGTACAAACAAGTTCGTGCAGGATGATCTGACGGAGCTCCAGTGGGAGTATGACGGGAAAGGGGCAGGATGTACGTGACTTATCCGGATGAGTAGGGGTCCATGGTCGTGATCTTCGAGACTAGCGAGATAGTATCATTTACATCTGCTTTTATTGTTTGTTTTCTTCCGTAGTCGGACCCTGTCTTCATATTGATATTTGAAACTCTTGTGTGGAATTGTAATTTAGTATGTGGCGAGTGTAAGCCAACTCATATACTCATCTCTTCTGTAATGTATGATGTAATGATGCTATACTTGCGAACGGCAAGATGCACCTCTATCCCTTGCGCGGCCCCCGTGCCTTAATATGGATAGGCATGCATCTTGGGCATGACAAGTTGGTATCAGAGCCATATGACCATAGGAGCCTTTGCTTGATCGAACATTGCGGAGTTGAGTCTAGTTAAAACTATTTTGAGTCTAGTTATATCGGAGAGTAGGATTCTTTTTACTCCTCTTCTATGCTCTGGTGAGGTATTTGACTTAGGAATTTTGATTCTACTCCTCTTCTTGCTCAAAAAAAATTTAGGATCACGCGGGTATTTTGGAGTCTATATGATACCGATGTGACAGGGTTCTGTCTTGGTGCCTCCTGTCTGACTTGATTTCTTCCGAGGAGTCGAGCTCCAGGGAATGTTGGCACATCGTTATCTTTCTTCTTCCTTGATATCTCAGGACGGAGAGTGTTCGGAATTACTTCAATACTTGCCGTGGTGAGATAAGGTTGGAGTCACCCAATACTGGGGAGGCGTCCGGGGTACCACCATGGTTTAGTATCGTTGTGAGTTCGAGGATTCGAGCTAGATGAATTTGTGAAAGCCTCTGATTATGTGTTGAAGGATGGATACAGTTGGAGTGTAGGATTGCTAGTTCTGTGAGATATTTCCTCCTTGTATCCCCCACACCGGATTGCATAACCAAAAAGTTTTCGGAAGTTCTTAGGTGGGAAATCTTGTAGTTATCTAGGATCATCTTCTTCAGATGTATGTGGGCATATACATTTGTTCTGAGCAACATCGGCTCAACACTTTTGTGTTATTGCAAGTGGCTTCTAATCTATGATGATTTTATCATAAACCGAAGAAGCATTCTTACTAATTTTTTAGTAAGAAGGCTCTGATGTTATTTGTTCAATTTCTTTCAAGCATTTGATTCAACTATTGAATTCATCTTATCAAGGAGGTGCTGATGTGTTTGTCCATCTTCAGGATGGCTCCACCAAATCGCAACAATCCGGGTCGTGGTGAGGAGCAGGCTGATGTTCCACCATCCCCACCTCCACCGCCTTCTCCAGAAGCTTGGCAAGCTGGGATGGCCGCAACCAATGCAAACACTCAGATGTTGCTCAAGCTGTTGCAAGAAAGAGATCAGGGTCAGCAAGGCTTTCAAGGGAATTTTCAGAATCAACCTTAGTTTGCGACGCTCAATCAGTTCCTTGCCAACCAGCCCAAGTCTTTCACCTGTTGTGAACAGCCTTTTGATGTTGATGATTGGCTCCGTTATATGTGTAAGAATTTTGAGTGAAGCAATGTTAGGCCTGAGGACTTTATCAGATTTGCATCATTCCAGCTCAAGGGTCAAGCAGCTGATTAGTGGCAATAGTACAAGGATTCCAGGGCCGATCGTGTTATTACTTGGGACGATTTCCGTCGTGACTTCAGGGCCCATTACATTCCAACAAGCTTTGTCGAGGAGATGCGTGACAAGTTCAGGCACCTGAAGCAGGGAAGCAAGTCTGTCCATCAGTACAACATCGAGTTCTAGACTTTGGCCCGTTATGCTAAGCAAGATGTTCCAGATGACAAGGCGATGATCTATCAGTTTAGAGTTGGTCTCAAGGATGAGCTTCTGCCAAGCCTAGTTCTTCAAGAGCCTCGTGAGTTTGATCAGTTCTACAACATGGCTTTGAAGGTCGAGGCAACTCAGCTCAAGTTGGAGAACTCAAGAAAGCGTTCAAGGGATTCATATTCTTCTTATTCCAGCTCTCAGATGGTTCCTAAGCAGCAGAAGTATTGGGTGCCAAATCCTCCTCCATTTCATCCTCCTCAGCAGCAGAAGTAGTTCGGTGGTTGTGGTTCTTCCCACCCACCCAACCCAGGATTTTATCAGAGACCCCAGGCGTCCAAGGCAGTTCTTGTTCCTCCTCCAGGCAATGTTCGTCCGCTTTCTGAGGTGACTTGTCACAAGTGTGGCCAGAAGGGTCACTATGCAAACAAGTGCAACCAGCAGTGTCTTTCGCCTCCTCCTCGAGTAAGGCCTATAGGAAATGCTATGGTGAAGCATAATCCCAAGTCATCAAGGGTGAATATGGTGAATGCAGCAGAGGCAGAGGATTCTTCTCAAGTGATCATGGGTAATCTCTCAGTTAATTCTATTCCTGCAAAAGTTTTGTTTGATACTGGTGCATCGCATTGTTTCATGTCCCATTCATTCTTTGCAATGCATGAGTTTTCATGTCAAGATCTCCTTAGACCTATGTTATTGGTGTCTCCTGGGAAGTCAATGAATTCCAATTGCTTGGTTCCGGATGTTTCTATCAAGATGGGCAATTATTCTTTTCTGGCTTCTCCAATTGTTCTCGGCAATTCAGATATTGATCTCATCCTTGGCATGGACTTCCTAGATATGAATAAGGCTTATATTGATTGTAAAGCAAAAGAAGTCAAGCTGACTCATCCTTCAGAAGATGTGATTATTTTCGCGGCTCGCGATGACACAATCTGTCTCTTTGCTCTTAATGAGAAGGGTGAAATCTTGGCGATTTCTCAAATTCCGGTGGTTAATGAGTATGATGATGTCTTTCGAGAGGAATTGCCAGGAATGCCTCCGCACCAGCCAGTCGAGTTCGTGATTGATCTCGAGCCCGGAACTGAATCGGTTTGCAAGCGCCCTTATAAACTTGGCCTCGAAGAGCTGAAAGAGTTGAAGAAGCAGCTAGATGAACAAGAGCGTCTGGGTCTGATCAGACCAAGTTCTTCTCCATGGGGTTGTGGTGTTTTGTTTGTCAAGAAGAAAGATGGCACGGACCGGCTTTATGTCGACTACCGTCCATTGAACAAGAAAACAATCAGAAACAAGTACCCACTTCCCAACATCAATGAGTTGTTTGAACAACTGAAAGTTTCCAAGGTTTTCTCGAAGCTTGATCTTCACATGGGCTATCATCAAATTCGCATTCGCGAAGAATACATACGTAAGACCGCTTTCAAGACGAGTTTTGGCTCTTATGAGTACACCGTCATGTTGTTTGGTCTTGCAAATGCTCCTCCAACCTTCTCAAGAATGATGAACTTCATTTTCTCTCCTTTCAAAAATGAGTTCGTCTTGGTCTATTTGGATGATATCCTTGTGTTCTCGAAGACAGAAGAAGAGCATGCAGAGCATCTCTACCTTGTGCTTGACAAGTTAAGGGAGCATCGATTCTATGCCAAGTTTTCCAAGTGTGAGTTTTGGCTCAATGAAGTGGTGTACCTTGGGCATGTGATCTCTGCCGAGGGAATTAAAGTGCACCCTCAGAAAGTTGAGGCAATCTTGAAGTGGGAGCCTTCACAGAATGTGAAGCAGCTTCGGAGTTTCCTCGGACTTGCTAGTTATTGCAGAAGATTCGTGGAGAACTTCTCTCAAATTGCTAAGCCTCTGTCCAATCTCCTCCAGAAGAGTGTCAAGTATGTTTGGTCTCCTGAGTGTGATGTGGCGTTCAATACGCTCAAGCAGAGACTGACTTCAACTCTAGTTCTTGTTCCTCCTGAGCAGTCAAAGCCTTTCCAAGTATTCTATGATGCTTCTCTCCAAGTTCTTGGTGGTGTTCTCATGCAAGATAAGAAGATTGTTGCTTATACCTCGCGTCAGTTGAAGCCTGCCGAGAAGAACTACCCCACTCATGATCTCGAGTTGGCGGCAGTTGTGCATGCTCTAATGACTTGGAGGCATTTGTTGTTGGGTGGACCAGTTGAGGTGTACACCGATCACAAGAGCTTGAAGTACATTTTCACTCAACCCAATCTTAATCTTCGACGGTCTCGTTGGGTGTAAATGCTTGAGGACTTCAATCCAAGAATTGAGTATACTCCTGGAAAAGCAAATGTCATTGTAGACGCGCTCAGCCGTAAGGCGTACTGCAATAGTCTCATCTTGAAGCCTCTTCAACCCGAGCTTTGTGAGGCCTTCCGCAAGCGCAACCTTCAAATGATTCCGCAAGGATTTCTTGCCAATCTTCAAGTCTCTCCGAATCTGTAGGATTAGGTTCACCAAGCGTAGCTTCTTGACGCTATGGTGAAGAAAGTGAAGAAAGGTGTGGCCAAGGGCATTCCGAAGTATAAGTGCTTTTGAGTTGATGACAAAGACACCTTGTTCTTTGAGGACCGTCTGGTGGTTCCAAAAGGTGTTCTCAGAAAAGTTATCATGGATGAAGCACACAATTCTCTTCTATCCATTCATCCAGGTAGTTCCAAGATGTATCAGGATCTCAAGCAAACCTTCTGGTGGACTCGCATGAAACGTGAAATTGCTCAGTTCATGAACGAGTGTGATGTTTGTCGCAGAGTGAAGGCAGAGCATCAACGTCTAGCAGGTCTTCTTCAGCCTTTGCCTATCCTAGAGTGGAAATTCGATCATGTGGAGATGGATTTCATCACTGGGTTTACCAAGTCCAAGAGAGGCAATGATGCCATCTTTGTGGTTATCGACAAGCTGACCAAATTTGCTCATTTCCTTCCAGTCAAAGAATCTATCTTGGCAGCTCAG
Source organism: Hordeum marinum (assembly GCA_022496015.1). Taxonomy (NCBI): domain Eukaryota; kingdom Viridiplantae; phylum Streptophyta; class Magnoliopsida; order Poales; family Poaceae; genus Hordeum; species Hordeum marinum. Next base: position 455,294,201 of record CM039678.1, read on the forward strand.
CTTGCACAGTTGTATACGTCAAGGATAATATCTTTGCATGGTATTCCTCATCTCATCTCATCTGACCGCGGAAGCCTCTTTAATTCCTAGTTTTGGGAGTCCTTCCAGACTGCTATGGGTACCAAGATCCGTTTCAGCACTGCGTTCCATCCGCAGACAAGTGGTCAAGTTGAGAGAGTCAATCAGATCCTTGAAGATATGCTCAGAGCCTGTGTGATTTCGTTCAGCATGAAATGGGAAGACTGCCTTCCATATGCTGAATTCTCATACAACAATAGCTTTCAGGCTAGCTCAGGCAAGGCCCCTTTCGAGATTCTCTACGGCAGGAAGTGTCGTACCCCGCTTAACTGGTCTGAAACCGGTGAGCATCAAATATTGGGCAATGACATGATCGCTAAAGCAGAAGAGATGTGTTGTGTCATTTGTGAGAACCTCAAAGCAGCTCAGTCCCGACAGAAGGGTTATTACAATAACAAACATCGGGATGTTTCTTTTCAAGTGGATGATCTAGTCTATCTCAGAGTCTCTCCCATGAAGGGCACTCAGCGGTTTGGAATTAAAGGGAAGCTAGCTCCTTGTTTTGTTGGTCCTTTCAAAGTTGTTGGCAAGAGAGGTGGACTTTCTTATCAACTAGAGCTTCCTACTAATTTTGCAAATGTGCACAATGTCTTCCATGTTTCTCAGCTCCGGAGGTGCTTCAAGACTCCTGAGCATACCATTGACCTCCAAGACATTGTTCTTCAAGAAGACCTCTCTTATCGTGAGCATCTAGTGGCTATTCTCGAAGAAACTGAGCATAAGACTCGCAACAAATCTATCAAGTTCCTCAAGGTGAAATGGTCTCATCATTCTGACAAAGAGGCTACTTGGTAACATGGGGTCCTTCTTTGTTCCGAATTTCCAGAGTTCTTTCGTTCCTAGATCTCGGGTCGACACCCTCTTGTAGTGTGGGAGAGTTGTGACAGCCCAAGTGTTGTCCCTACCTTGTTGAGCATGTAATCTTAAGTGAACATTCTTGTCATGAGTTAATGAATGAGTTTGCTACTTGTCATGCGTTGTCTCATGCATTCATGCATCATATCATTCATCATCATGCATGCATATTGATTTGTGATGTGGTCTTGACTTGTTGCTTATGTGAGTGTTGTTGTGGTTGTGTTGGAGTGGGCTTCATCTATTTTCCCCTCTCTTATTCCTTTTCAAAACAAACCCAACCTAATAACCTTATCCCATTGGCATTTTTTATCAACGGAATTAACTTGCTAATTAAATTGTTTTAAAATGTTCAAGAGGTAGCCTATAGTGTTTTAAGATTGTGTGTGTGGTTCTTTTGTTGTTTTGAGCTTTACATGTTTGGGGTATTTAAATAACAATGGGCTGTTGTTTTTAAAATTATTTAAATAAGTTGCTCTATAAATCAACATGATATTTTTGTTTAAAAGGTCTTAATTTCGTGTTTGTAGAAGTGTGTTTGTTTTGACAAAAACCCTTTTGTATAATTCTATGGGGTTTTTATAAGTGAGCTGTTTAAAAAAAATAGGAAGATCTTTTGTTTTCCTGGGAGAGAGGGAGGGAGCTTGCCTCCTAGGCCTCCTTGCCCCGCGGTGGCCCAGTAACAGTAGTTGCGCAGCCCGCAGCCCCCCAAGTGTACGAGTTCGACGTTCTCCTATACGGCGACATCGGCAGAGGCCACGTCGGCATCCATGCCGATTTGACGGCCAACGGGAGCCCGAGCCACCTATTTGTAGTGTCCCCCGTGCCCTAGGGTTACCCCTCTCTCGATTCTGCCCATCTTCTCCCCTCCCCGCCGTCGGTAAGTCCCTCCAAGCTCCTCGCCGTTGCCCTGCCCACCATGCTCCGGCCAAGCGCGAGCTCGAGCTCGGGGTAGCGTTCCTGCCTCGTCTCCTTCCTTCACCAGCGTGTGGATCGAGCTCTGGAAGTGCCGCTCTTCTTCCTCTACGCTCGCTTGTCTGCGAGCCCGGAGCTCGACCTCGCCGACGTGATCTTCTTCCCTGCGCACGGACCCGAAGGCGTCAAGGTTCAGAGCTCCCCTGAGACGTCTCCAGTTTGACCCTTTCCTCCTATCCATGTCCTAGGTGAGACAGGTATATCCTTCTCCCTGCTCTCCTTCCCCCTCACGTTATCATGTTCCGATCGTTCCGAGCCATGCATGCCGTCATTGCGCTCCCATTGCTCTGCCAAGTGCAGTGTTGTTCTCGAGTAGGAGAAGAGGTAGCAGGGTCTCGTGAGCTCTGCCCAGCCCCCTCAGTAGGTGCTTCGCGTGTGTTCCGGCCGCCTTGTCTCCCCATGTAGCCTCGCATCACGTCTGCAGTGAGCCATGGCTTCCGCCATGAGCAGGGAGCTCCATGCCCCCCTGCATCGTGTTGTGCTTGTCCGTGCTCCGCATAGGAGATGGGAATGGAACCCCCGCGCGTCCACACCTGCTGGTGGTCCCATCACCGGAGGGCACCGCTGGAGCCGCCGGTGCTGTCATCTTCTTCTCTGTCGCGAGGAAGAGGAAGCCGCCTGCTTCTCTGTCTATTTAGCGTATAGTTCCCTCTAGGTCAGTGGTCCGAGCATAGCGTAGTGGTAGCCGAACCAGAGGAAGACCGCGAGGGCGCGGGTTCGATTCTCCCCCCCCCCATGCCTTTCGTTTGTTTTTGTGGTGTGGTGTGTGGATGGACGCGGGTGGGATCCCGCACACCCGTGTGGAAGGATCTGGTGTGCATGTGATGTGTGTGTATGCTAGTGTGTGTGTGCTGGTGTAGTGTGTGTGTTGAGTGTGTGTGTTTGACAAGTGGGCCCATGCCCCACTTGTCATACACTAATTATTTGTGTTTTTTTGTTTTAGTGTTTAATTAGCTTATTTCCATTTATAGTAATTATTCCAAATCTGGACATGCACATTTTTGCACATGAGTATTTTAAGTTGTCACTTATATGGAGAGGATGATGTTTTGCTATGTAGTTTGCATCATGATGCTTCATGTGACCATATGGGTATAATATATGAATTTGGGGTAGAAAGATCCAAGGAATCCAATGGTACAATTAGACTTGACTTTTGAGCAAGTTGATAAAACTGTCATTTTCTGCTATGAGGCTACTTTGTCATTTTTGCATGAATTAATCCATGCTTGCTTTGGGGCATGTGCCACATTGCAAGTGTTAGTGCTTTATGCCTATTATGCCATGGTATTTTTGTTTGACATGAGAATCACCCATATAAGTGGGAAACTTGCTGCAAAGTAACTAACTTAGTGTTACTGTTTTCACCATGCTAAATATTTCTACGTCTGAGAATCTGCTGTTATTTTTATGCCAAGAAGAGTGGTTGCTACCTTGTGATATGTTGTGAATTAGCTCAAGCTCAGTGCTAGCGATTTGAAGTAGATGTTGTCCTCTAGCATTCTGTTAATTTTCATGCCAATAGGTGGTCCCTAACACCATTAGTTTCTGCCGTCAAAATGCTACCAGATTAACTCACATTCCAGAAAACTGTTATTTTCACCAAGTCCCAGATTTCTGTTCCATCATGCCAACTTGTGAGCTTCATGCTTATTGATGTGTGCCTCCTTTCCAGGTTGTGTAGTGGGATAAGTTGATAAGCATGTTATGTAGTTTCTGTCAATACCTTGTTCGTGGTTGTAGGATTCATGTAGCTCAAGTTATTGGCTGTGAAAGTTGCTATGTTGCTGTTTTGTGGCAGATTGTTTGTTTTATTGTTTTGTGTCTACCTTGGAATGCCAAGGAATAGCCCAGGTCCTTCTTGTCTTGTGTTTTTCCTTCGTATCTTGCCGTGAGCGTATCGTGAGAACCGTAACTCCGTTTCTTACGTTCTTCACATGCATTTTTATCGATTTTGCATGATGCATCCATATTTGCCATGTTAATGCATGTATACATAACTTAACATAAGGTTATGTCCAGATTCATTAAGAAGCAATCCTTTGCATGTGAAACATGCCTAGTTAGGATTGCCATGCTAAAGCTCTTCACCTAAGCATGCATCATTCTTGCTTGTGCATTGCACCATGGTTGTTTATTTATTCTTGCTGTTTCTTTTGGGTAGACACGAATGCTGAACCTAAGTACGAAGAGCCAGATGAGTACAACTACGAGGATCCCGCTACTTGTTCCATTGAAGAACCAACAGGCAAGATGATCGTACCCGGATCCCGATACTATTTTCGCCTGCTAGTTGTCTTGCTCTTAACATTACAATTGCGCTACCTACCACTTGAATGCCAGCCTCCTAAATTCTCATGATAACCTCTAACCCTCCACATCCTAGCAAACCTTTGATTGGCTAAGTTACCGCTGCTCAGCCCCCTCTTATAACGTTTTTAGTTGCAGGTTCAGGTTGTTCCATGTGATACATGGATTTGGCTTCTCACAATATTATCTGTTATTAAATTTAAGGCACATATATATCTTGGTATTGGTGGAAGGCTTGGCCTTTTTCTAGGTGTTTTGTTCAGCTGTTACCGCCATAGTTTCTTGTTACCAGTGTTATGTTTCCATACTTTGCGCTCCTAACATGCTCGGGGCTGTTATGGGGACCCCCTTGTTTATTCGGTTAAGATTAAAACTTGTCTGACAAGACCCAAACTTGGTGCTACATTTTCTTAACAACTTAATAAAATTTGCATAGGGCTTTGCAACCCCCTGGATAATTAATCAACCCCCAGGCCAGTGCTCCTCATGAGTGTTGGTCCAAACTAGAGCCGTGTGCGGGGCCAACCCAGGGCAACTCGGAAGATTTCTATGAGGCTACTATACGTTGTGCTTATCCATCGTGTCATGAGAACAAGATACGTGGCTCTTATCGGGTTCGTCGACACGTCGGGTGGTCTTGCTGGATTTGTTTTACCTTTATCGAGTGTCTTCCGTGAGGAGATCTGACTTTCTTCGGGCTATCTCGAGGTGTTAGAATTCCTTTGGAGTGCCTAGGATGATCATGAGATCCGTGGTCGAGGCTATTCCCGTGGAGTGTGGTTAATTTGTGATGGACTAGTTGGAGCACCCCTGTAGGGTCAAATCTTTCGGAAAGCCGTGCCCGCAGTTATGTGGCAACTTGGATATTTGTGTAAGACTCGGTTATAGTTAACTTGAAGTAAACTCTAAATAAAATACACCAACTGTGTGAGTAACCGTGATCGTCTCTGCTCGTGAACATGATCCGAGAGAGAACACAGTGGGGTTATGATTGACGTAAGTAAGTGTTCAGGATCTCATAGAGGTCATTCTAGATTCGATCGTTTATCGTAGGCCACATATTTATCTTCATGTTACGTAAGTTTAGCCACCATAAATTCTTAGTGCTTCTGCAAACTAAACACATACCCCATCCCAACCTTTAAGCTTGAATAGTCTCTTTACCTGGGCGCATGATTGGTGAGTCCTTGTGGCTCACAGATTACTACAACAATCCAGGTACACGTACAGACGAGTTCGTGCAAGATGATCTGACGCAGCTCAAGTGGGAGTATGACGAGGAAAGGGGCAGGATGTACGTGACTTATCCGGATGAGTAGGGGTCCATGGTCGTGCTCTTTGGGACTAGCGAGATAGTATCATTTACATCTGCTTTTATCATTTGTTTTCGTCTGTAGTCGGACCCTGTCTTCATATTGATGTTTGAAACTCTTGTGTGGAATTTTAATTTAGATGTGGCGAGTGTAAGCCAACTCATATACTCATCTCTTCTTTAATCTATGATGTAATGATGCTATACTTGCGAACGGCAAGATGTGCCTCTTGTTGGAAATATGCCCTAGAGGCAATAAATAAAGTGTTTATTATTATATTTCCTTGTTCATGATAATTGTTTATTATCCATGCTATAATTGTATTGATTGGAAACACATTACATGTGTGGATAAATATACAAGACTTTGTCCCTCGTATGCCTTTAGTGAACTAGCTCGTTGATCAAAGATGGTCAAGGTTTCCTAGCCATTGACATGTGATGTCATTTGATAACGGGATCACATGATTAGGAGAATGATGTGACGGACAAGACCCAAACTACAAACGTAGCATATGATCATGTCAGTTTATTGCTACTGTTGTCTGCATGTCAAGTATATGTTCCTATGACCATGAGATCATGCAACTCATGGACATCGGAGGAGTGCCTTGTGTGTATCAAACGTCACAATGTAACTGGGTGACTATAAAGGTGCTCTATAGGTATCTCCGAGGGTGTCTATTGGGTTGGCATGGATCAAGACTGGGATTTGTTACTCCGTGTGATGGAGAGGTATCTCAGGGCCCACTCGGTAATACAACATCACAATAAGCCTTGCAAGTAATGTGACTAAGTGTTAGTCATGGGATCTTGTGTTACAGAACGAGTAAAGAGACTTGCTGGTAACGAGGTTGAACTAGGTATGGAGATACCGACGATCGAATATCGGGCAAGTAACATACCGAAGAACAAAGGGAACATCATACGGGATTAACTGAATCCTTGACATAGAGGTTCGACCGATAAAGATCGTCGTAGAATATGTAGGAACCAATATGGGCATCCAGGTCCCCCTATTTGTTATGGACCGTAGATTTGTCTCGGTTATGTCTACATAGTTCTCGAACTCGCAGGGTCTGCACACTTAAGGTTTGGTGACGTTTCGGTAGTATAGAGTTATGCATGGGGGTGACTGAAGGTTGTTGGGAGTTTCGGATGAGATCCCGGAAGTCACAAGGAGCTCCGTAATGGTCTCGAGGTAAATATTGATATATAGGAAGTCCTATTTTGGTCATCGGAAAAGTTTCGGGCTCATCGGTAGTGTATCGGGAGTGCCGGTAGTGTATCGAGAGACCATCAGGAGGGGTATTTCGACCCAAGAGGCTACATGGGCTGTGGGCGCGTTAATGCTAGCCCTTAGTGGGCTGGTGGAAGTCCCACACAAGGCCCATGCGGCTGGGAAGAAAAGCCCAAAGAGAAAAAGGTGGGAAAAGGCAAAAAGGCCAAAATAAGGAGGAGTCCTAGTCCTACTACGATTGGAGAAGGATTCCTTCTCTCCTCCCACATCGGCCGAAGCCTAGGGGGCTTGGCCCTTGCGCCAAGTCTCCTCCTCTCTTCCTCTTATATATACTAGAGGTTTTAGGGTTTTTGCACTTGATTTTCAGCTACGTGCTACCCATTCCTCTTGTGCATAGTTTCTCCTCTAGATCGGTTTTCTGCAGTGCTTAGGCGAAGCCCTGCCAGAATTGCTTCACCACCATCACCTTGGCGCCATCACGCTTCAGGAGAACTCGTCTACCTCTCCTCTCCCTCTTGCTGGATCAAGAAGGCGGAGATCATCATGAAGGTGCACGTGTGCTGAACGCGAAGGTGTTGTCCATTCGGTGCTTGATCGGGACGGATCATGATTGGATCGCGGGACGCTCGGCGATTTGGATCACGAAGATGTTCGACTACACCAACCGTGTTTCTTAACACTTCCCACTTAGCGATCTACAAGAGTAGGTAGATCCACTCTCCCTCTCGTAGATGCTCATCACCATGGATGGATCTTGCGTGTGCGTAGGAAATTTTTTGTTTCCCATGCAACGTTCCCCAACAGGGGTAAAAGAGCTAGCTCTATGTGTAGATGATATCTCGAGTGGAACACAAAGAGTTTGTGGGCATTGATGCTCAGATTGCTTCCTCCCTTGGTCGTGTTTTGGTTCAGCGGTATTGTGGGATGAAGCGGCCCGGACCAACCTTACTCGTACGCTTACGAGAGACCGGTTCCATCGACTGACGTGTAACCTCGTTGCACAAGGATGGCTGGCGGGTGCCTATTTCTCCTACTTTAGTTGGATCGGATTCGACAAAGGCAGCCCTTGAGAAGGTGGAAAAGCAACTTATGTATCACCGTTGTTGTTTATGCGTAGGTGAGAATTGTTCTTGCTAGATACCTGTAGCAGCCACGTAAAACATGCAACAACAATTAGAGGACGTCTAACTTGTTTTTGCAGGGTATGTTGTGATGTGATATGGCCAATTACATGATGTGATATATGTGATGTATGAGATGATCATGTGTTGTATAGAATATCTCGACTTGCATGTTGATGAGTACGGCAACCGACAGGAGCCATAGGGTTGTCTTTAATTATTGTATGACCTGCGTGTCAATCATTAAGCGCTATGTAATGCTTCACTTTATTGCTAAATAATAGCAGTAGTAGTAGAAGCATGATCGGCGTGACAACCCCGATGGCGACACATTGATGGAGATCATGGTGTCATGCCGGTGACGATGGAGATCATGCCGGTTCTTTCAAGATGGAGATCAAAAGCACAAGTTCATGGCCATATCATGCCACTTATGATTTGCATGTGATGTTAATCCTTTTATGCACCTTGTTTTTCTTAGGACGACAATAGCATTATAAGGTGATCCCTCACTTAAATTTCAAGATGAATTGTGTTCTCCCCGAGTGTGCACCGTTGCGAAAGTTCGTCGTGTCGAGACACCATGTGATGATCGGGTGTGATAGACTCTACATTCACATACAATGGGTGCAAGTCAGTGTTACACATGCAAAACACTCGGGTTAAACTTGACGAGCCTAGCATGTATAGACATGGCCTCGGAACACAAGAGACCGAATGGTCGAACATGAGTCATATAGTAGATATGATCAACATGATGATGTTCACCATTGAATCCACCTCAACTCACGTGATGATCGGACTTGAGTTGGTGAATTTGGATCATGTGACACTCAGATGACCTCAGGGATGTCAATTTGACTGGGAGCTTTAGTAATTTGATTAACTAAACTCATTATCTTGAACAATAGTCTAAGTAACTTTTGCATATTTAAGTTGTAGATCAATGGCTCGCGCAGTAGCACCCCTAAATTTTAATGCGTTCCTAGAGAAAGCTAAGTTGAAAGATGATGGAAGTAACTTTGTTGACCGGGCCCGTAATCTGAGGATTATCCTCACGGCTTCCCAAAAATTATATGTCCTTGATGCACCGCTTGGTGACCAACCATTAGACATGTCATCCGAAGACGTGGGAGGCACGTTCTGGAGATTACTCAATAGTTCTGTGTGCAATATTGTATGCCTTAGAACCGGGACTTCAAAGACATTTTGAACGTCATGGAGCATATGAGATGTTCCAGGAGTTCAAGTTTATCTTTCAGAAGAATGCCCGGATCGAGAGGTATGAGACCTCTGATAAGTTCTATGCTTGCAAAATGGAGGAGAACGGGTCTATCAGTGAACATATACTCAGAATGTCTGGGTATTCGACTCGTCTAGCGGAGTTGGGAATTGCCCTTCCGCCAGCGGCGATCACTGACAGAGTTCTTCAATCACTGCCACCTAATTACAAGAGCTTTGTGATGAACTATAACATGCACGGGATGAACAAGTCAATCACCGAGCTGTTTGCGATGCTAAAAGTCGCTGAGTCTGAAATCCAGAAAGAACATCAAGTGTTGATGGTCAATAAAACCACCAGTTTCAAGAAGAATGGCAAGGGCAAGGGCAATAAGGGTAAAACCAAGAAGGATGGCAAAGCAGTTGCTACTCCTGTAAAGAAGCCTAAGCATGGACCCAAGCCATAAACTGAGTGCTTTCATTGCAAGGGAACTAGTCACTGGAAGCGGAACTGCCCCAAGTACCTGGCTGACAAGAAGGCGGCCAATGACAAACAAGGTATATATGATGTACATGTTATTGATGTGTACCTTACTAGCTCTCGTTGTAGTGCCTGGGTATTTGATACCGGTTCGGTTGCTCACATTTGCAACTCAAAACAGGAACTACGAAATAGATGAAGGCTCGCAAAGGATGAAGTGACGTTGCGGGCGGGAAATGGTTCCAAGGTTGATGTGATCGCCGTCGGCACACTCTCTCTTCGATTACCATCGGGATTAGTGATGAAGCTGAATAATTGTTATTTAGTGCCTGCGTTAAGAATGAACATTATATCTGGATCTTTGTTATTGCGAAACGGTTACTCATTTAAATCAGAGAATAAAGGTTATTTTATTTATATGAGTAATATCTTTTATGGTCATGCACCCAATGTGAGGGGTTTATTCATATTGAATCTTGATAGTGATGATACACATGTTCATAACATTGATGCCAAAAGATCTAGAGTTGATAATGATAGTACCACTTTCTTGTGGCACTACCGTTTAGGTCATATTGGTGTAAAATGCATGAGGAATCTCCATGCTGATGGACTTCTGGAGTCACTTGATTTTGAATCACTTGACACAAGTGAACCATGCCACATGGGCAAGATGACTAAAACGCCGTTCTCTGGAACAATGGAACGTGCAAGTGACTTATTGGAAATCATACATACTGATCTGTGTGGTCCAATGAATGTTACAGCGCATGGTGGATATCGTTATTTTCTCACCTTCACTGATGACTTAAGTAGATATGGGTATATTTACTTAATGAAACACAAGTCTGAAACATTTGAAAAGTTCAAGCAATTTCAGAGTGAAGTTGAGAATCATCGTAACAAGAAGATTAAATTCCTACGATCTGATCGAGGAGGTAAATATCTGAGTTATGAGTTTGGCAGTCACTTAAGATAGTGTGGAATTGTTTCACAGTTGACACCGCCTGGAACACCACAGCGTAATAGTGTGTCCGAACGTCGTAATCGAACCTTATTAGATATGGTGCGTTCTATGATGTCTCTTGCTGATTTGCCACTATCGTTTTGGGGTTATGCATTAGAGACAACTGCATTCACTTTAAATAGGGCACCATTGAAATCCATTGAGATGACGACATATGAACTATGGTTTGGCAAGAGGCCAAAATTGTCGTTTCTTAAAGTTTGAGGATGTGATGCTTATGTCAAAAAGCTTCAACCTGAAAAGCTGGAACCCAAAGCGGAGAAATGCGTCTTCATAGGATACCCGAAAGAGACAGTCGGGTATACCTTCTATCTCAGATCCGAAGGCAAAGTGTTTGTCGCTAAGAACGGAACATTTCTTGAGAAAGAGTTTCTCTCGAAAGAATTGAGTGGGAGGAAAATAGAGCTTGATGAGGTTATTGAACCTTTACTTCAACCAGAAAGTAGCGCAACGCAGAAACATGTTTCTGTGGAACCTATGACGGTTGAAGAGGAAGTTAATGATGATGATCATGAAGCTTTAGATCAAGTTACTATTGAACCTCGTAGGTCGACAAGGGCGCATACTGTTCCTGAGTGGTACAGTAACCCTGTCTTGGAGGTCATGTTGTTGGGCAACAATGAACCTACAAGCTATGAAGGAGCGGTGATGGGCTCGGATTTCGAGAAATGGTTAGAGGCCATGAAATCTTAGATGGGATCCATGTATGAAAACAAAGTATGGACTTTGGAAGTATTACCTGAAGGGCGAAAGACCATTCAGAACAAATGGATCTTTAAGAAGAAGATGGACGCTTATGGTAATGTCACCGTCTATAAAGCTTGACTTGTGGCAAAGGATTTTTCACAAGTTCAAGGAGTTGACTACGATGATACATTCTCACCCGTAGCGATGCTTAAGTCTGTCAGAATCATGTTGGCAATAGCTGCTTATTTCGACTATGAAATTTGGCAGATGGATGTCAAAACAGCGTTCCTCAACAGTTTCCTTGAGGAAGAGTTGTATATGATGCAACCAGAAGGTTTTGTCGATCCAGAGAATGTTGACAAAGTTTGCAAACTCCAGCGATCCATTTATGTGCTGGTGCAAGCATCTCAGAGTTGGAATAAGCAGTTTGATGAGGTGATCAAAGCCTTTGAGTTTATACAAGTTTATGGAGAAGCTTATATTTACAAGAAAGTGCGTGGGAGCTCTATAGCATTTCTAATATTATATGTGGATGGCATATTGCTGATTGGAAACAATATAGAAATGCTGGAAAGCATGAAGGAATATTTGAACAAGAGTTTTTCAATGAAGGACCTAGGAGAAGCTGCTTTCATATTAGGCATTAAGATCTATGGAGATAGATCGAGACGCTGAATAGCACTTTCACAAAGCACATACCTTGATAAAGTTTTGAAGAAGTTCAAAATGGATCAGTCCAAGAATGGATTCTTGCCTGTGTTACTAGGTGTGAAGTTGAGTAAGACTCAATGCTCAGTGACTGCAGAAGATAGAGAAAACATGAGTGTCATCCCCTATGCTTCAGCCATAGGCTCTATCATGTATGCAATGCTGTGAACAAGACCCGATGTTAGCCTTGCCATAAGTATGGCGGGAAGGTTTCAAAGTGATCCTGGAATGGAGCACTGGGCAGCGGTCAAGAATATCCTTAAGTACCTGAAAAGGACTAAGGAGATTGTCATGGGAACGAGCCTGACAGTAGATGGTAGGGGTACGAAGGGAGAGGGCGGAGTCCTAGCTATGGCGAGGGTGTACACACGGATGTATGAGTTCAGGCCCCTCTCGTGGAGGTAACAGCCCTACATCTCAGTGCTCTGGAGCTTTATGTCGAGTGGAGTATAGATATTACAATGGTTGCGAAACCTTGTGCAGGAGGGGAGGGGCGGCTTATATAGAGTTCACTGCCCCTCAGAATTGCCCCGCATCAAAGGGCCTGGTCATGGGCTTAAAGTCTGCCGTTACAGGTAACGTACGTAATAAAAGCTATTAATGACCATTGAACCAGCGTCTGCCCGTTTGGCTATTGATGATGGCTCCTGGTCTTCTGGCCTCGAGTGAAAGCAAGGCCTTCCGAGTGACACGCAACTACTGAGTGAGAGCAGGAGTCTCCGAGTGGATTACTGTCGAGTGGCTTTCAACGTCTCCAGGGATCCACTCGGAAGTTCATGCTTGATCTTCAAGTCCTCCCAAGCGGTGTCCTTAGGTAGGGTATGTGGGACGTGCCTAGGACCCTACCCTAGGTACATATCCTCGTCATTAGCCTCCGAATGGATCGGGGTTTGAGTGGTGGAAAGTGGCATCTTCGAGGGCCTTGAGTTAGTGCATCAGATCCTCCGAATGATATTTGGGATTTCCATGAAACTTGTGTCGATTGAACTCTTAGCATTAGCATTCATTCGGGGTCAACACGCAAAATCTTCCGAATGACATTCGGGGCTTCAACGAAACTTGTGTCGATTGAATTCCTCTCTGCTCGCCCGGATCCATTCAGCCTTAAAGGTGTCCGAGTGGATGTTCAGCATTTGTTTTGGTCCGAGTGAGTTGGCAGTATCTTGGGAGGCGACGGGTCGGTCTGACAGACCCAGATTTTCCGGGATACAAAAATTTGGGAAGCGCGCGTGCTCGCGCGAAGATTACGCCACGATCGGGCCAAGTGGGGGTGCAACGCCTCGATTTTCGTGCCGGTCATATCGCCACATACCGAGCGCCGTTAGCGGTTGGCGCGTGCGGTAACCTCACGGGTCCACTGGTCAGTGAGACACTCAGCAGGGTATAAAGTTGTCTTCGCTGCGGTTTGCACAGTACCTCCACTAGTTCTTTCTCTCTTTTCCTCCGCTTCCTCCACTCCTAGCACCCAACTCCGATCTCCATCGACGAGAGCCGCTGCGACGAAGATGAAGAATCTGACGGAGAATCTGGAGCGAGCGAAGAAGGGGGTGGCGAAGCTCAAGGGCAAGAAGCCCTCGACCGCCCGATTCACCGTGTCGGCAGGCTGGATGCAGGGGGACTTTCTCCCCTCTGTCGTCACCCGCGAAGATATGGACAGCCTCTTCTCCGACGGGCTCATGGCGGACGACGCCTGGAGACAGCCGGGGGAGGAGCGTGAGCCGGAGCCGTGCGACGGGGAGAGGGTCCTCCTTCTCTCCCACGTCGAGCGAGGTTTTTCTCTGCTGCCCCACCCGTTCTTTAGGGGCTTTCTAAATTTTTTCGGTGCCCAACTGCACCACCTCTCACCCAACACCATAGCCTATCTGCTTGCATTCGTCACTCTGTGCGAATGTTTCCTGGGCTGCTCTCCCCATTAGGGATGGTTCAAACACCTCTTCACGGTCAGATCCTAGACCGTGAAGAAATTCCTCCCTGCTGATGGGAAGACCCACGTGCTCCAGCTGTGCGGTGGGTTAGGAGTTCAGAAAAGAGCTCGTAGCTCCTTCCCTGCCATGACCTTTCCTGAGTCTGTAAGAGGTTGGCAGTCGACCTGGTTCTACTGCAAGGATGCAGCATCGCCCAATATGTCGACTGGCCTTCTGCCATATACACCCAACCGTCCGGCTTTTCCCAAATCCCTGAAGGTGACTGAAGAGGAGCACGTCCAAGTAGGCATCTTGGTTGAAGCGGTGGTGCAGCTGATCCGGGGCGGGGTGACCGACATGGATCTGTTGGAGACGTTTCTCGGTCGACGTATGCAGCCGCTCCAAGCTAGAGACCACACCATGTGGCACTACGCGGGCCCTGAGGACTCGACAAGGGCACATCCTAAGGAAGTTCCTCAGAAAACTGTCGAGCAGTGGCTCCGTAGCATCACCGGGGCCTATGACAATCCTTTGGGAGTCAAGAGGATCTGGCCATATTCGGCCTAAAACCTGCCGAAGAACTTGGTGAGTTGTGTGAAGTTGACTGATGTATTGTACTATCGAGTGATATATTTAACTAACTTCTTTGCTCTAATCATGCAAAAATGGACGCACATGCACTCGCCCGTTCCTAACGAGAACCATGTTGAAGAAGGCATGGTGAGCGAGGGCGGCAGTGTGGACCGCGACGGTTCTTCCGACTCCGAGGAAGAATACGAGGACTCCGGCAAGGAGGAAGAAATCGAGACACCTCCCCGCCGCGAAAGCCACACCAAGTCCTGCCAAGATTCGTCGACTGTTGAGGACAGGGCTCCGGGCCCTAGTGAGAAGAACCTGAAGTGTAGCCACCACTCGACCGCTGAGCCGAGCAAAAAATTGGCTAAATAGCCCAAGCAAGCCATCAACAAGCCTCGCAAGGCTCTGCCTCGCATGAGGGTGGCAGTGCCTGTCGTCTCCACGTAAGATTTTATTTCCGTACTTGTTCTGTCGACTGAAGTCTGGAGTTGTATTTGACCGAATGCCACTCAATTCGTCAGAGCTGCTACATCTGTGTCTTTGCCTCACCGAGATGGAGGGGATGCAATGGATGTCGACACTGCTGACGCAGCCACTTCTCATAGAGGTTAGATAGTTGTTGGTTCGTCCGAATGGGACTCGACATATGCAGATGTTAACACCATCGGTTGTCAATGCAGGGGTCATTCAGGTGGAGGACGACGAGGAGCGACTTGACACTTCACGCCCTCGCATCCAAGGAGCATCATCGGCGCAAACACTTCAGCGGTTGGCTGTAGAGTCTTCCCAGGGGGGAGGTGGCTCGACACAACCCAGGGCTGAACCTGCAGTACCTCTGTCACATGCTCCTCCAACCGTTTCGAGCGTTGTGGCGTCGACTCCAACTGGGCCCCCTCAGACTGCCTCAGCTGCTCTTGCGACCACGCCGACCCCACCCGTGACGGCCTTCTCTCTGCATCGCACCCCAGAAGATCAAACCGGGGCTGCGAAGGAAGCCATGATCCAGGCGGAGCAGCTCATGCTGATGACCAAGGAGGCGTACGACGCCAGCAAACTGACTTTTGACGTCAGCGCAGCCCTCCGCACCAATGTCCCAGTAAGTTCGATTGTAAGTCCATTGTCGATTGAATTCTTGTCTTTTCTTGGCTGCTGTACACCCACTGGGTGATTGCCGTAGAATGTTTGAACTTTCTCCACTCGAATAGATCAGATCGTAGTCGAGTATGATTGGGATTGATAGTACGCGTGGTACTTCTTGTCTTTTCTTGGCTGTTGTACACCCACTGGGTGATTGCCGTAGAATGTTTGAACTTTCTTCACTCGAATAGATCGGATCGTAGTCGAGTAGGATTGGGATTGATAGTACGCGTGGTACTAGTGTTACTCTATATGTCGAGTGTATTTTCTGACAAGTTACTCCTCGGATCGAGAATTAACCGTCTCAATGGGGGCGCTCTTAGCGCACCCACTGGGTGTAGTCCCCGAGACCGCTGTCAAATGCTTGCATCGGCAGGGGTCTTTAGAGCTTATTGTATATGGGATACATTTTGCTTTTGAACCACACCACTCCGTAGCTACCTTGCAGATTTCATAGAGTAGGGAGTCACATCACTCGATGGGTCGAATGTCGTGACAGGGTTGACCTTGTCGAATGTTTGAATAACCAGTGGGGGCACACTAAGTGCACCCACTAGGTGTGGTCCCCGAGGCTACTGTTCATCGCAGACGATAAACAGTAGGCTTGAAAACTTGTCGTACGCATGGTACTGGTGTCACTCGACATGTCGAGAGTTTTTTTTGATGAGTTACTCGGCGGATCGAGAGTTAACCATCTCAGTGGGGGCGCTCTTAGTGCACCCACTGGGTGTAGTCCCCGAGACCACTGTCGAGTGCTTGCATCGACAGGGGTCTTAATAGAGACAACTTTTGAATTTGTTTATGGCACACGGAGCGCCAGAGCCACTCGACATGTCGAGTGGACTTTCTGCTTGAATTCTTCCAAGATGGTCATTCGCCGGTGTTCATAACTCAGTCGACTATCCAGGAACTACTTGCTAATTGAACTCCTGTCTTTTGTTGGTTCCAAACGGCTTGCGAACTTGGGACGTAGTACAAGGACATGGAGGATGAGAAGAACCGGTTGCAGGTGGATCTGGCAGTCGCCAACAACGCCCTGGAGCGAGCGCGTGCTGAGGTGAAGTCTCTGGGAGGTAATTACTGTCGACTGTCAGCATTCCCATCTTCACTTTTCACGGTTTGAAGCGAGTGCTCTCACTCGAACAGATGTGCGCAATGAAAACCGTCGACTCCAAGCGTGACTCAACAATATTGTTTCTTCAGATTCCATGAAGAAGGCACTAGAGGAGAAGGACAAAGCACTCGTCGACGCCCAACGGGTGGCTAGGGACAAAACTAAAGCTACAGATCAGAAGCTGGCGGCCGCCCAGAAGCTGGAAGAGGAGAACACCAAGCTGAAACAGGAGTGCACGGACCTCATCAAAAGGGCCGAGCAGCTGAACAAGAGGAGCAATGGCCTAGAGAAGCATTTGGGTGAGTTCTCGACGAAGATGTATATTCTGCTCGACGGTAAGTATTTTTGTCGACTGAGCTTTGTAAAATCTTTGAGGGTCGCAGTTCACCAATTCTCCTCCCATTCCCCATTCTTCAACAGAATTCTGCCAAGACTTTGAGAAGGAGACGGAGGAGGTTGAGCCCAATCTGGATCCCACCAAGTCTCCTGTCGCAGACGCGGTGGCCATGAACATGCTCCGACTCAATTTTCGGCTCCAGGGCGTCCAAGCGTATCTTGTCCGGTTGAAGTCTGCGATGGAGAGAATCGACAAAGAGCTATGGCCTGAGGACACCCTTCAGCTCAACCTCAACTCTATGATGGCTCGCCTGGACGAACTTCCAAGTCGAGTGTAGGCCTGGAAGAAATCTGCCGCTCGTTGTGGGGCCGACGTGGCGTTATCACTCGTCAGGGTCCATTGCAGGGACGTTAAGGAGGAGAGGCTGAAGGAGCTTCAGGTGGTCAACACGAAGAAACTCCTGTTCGAGGACTTCATGGAGACCTTCATCGAAGCGGCCACCAGAATCGCCGACGGCATCAACCTGGACACTTTCGTCAAGCCCGCCCGTCCGTCTCTTGCTTGAAAAACTTGTCTTTGAAAGAAACAGTTAAAATTGCCTCGGTATGCTGAGTGGATTTGTATCCTTAAAAACTTCGTTCAGGCCTTGGGTCTGAGCACATTTGCTTTCATATGAAACAGTTATCCGTGGTTTACCCTTTGGATTTTGTTCGTATGTGGCTTTCAATCATCTGTTCGACTGAGTTTGTTTTTAACTTAGGCGAAGCGTGTTCGCAGCTAAGCCCCCGAGTGTGAGGATTGCTCATCACTCGGAGTATTTTCGAACTTAGGCGAATGTCGCTTCGCAGCTAAGTTGTCGAGTGGATGAATTACTATCCACCCGACGAGGTTTTTAACTTAGGTGGTGTTTCACAGCTAAGCCCTCGAGTGTGAGGATTGCTCATCACTCGAAGTATATTTGAACTTAGGAGAATGTCGATTCGCAGCTAAGTTGTCGAGTGAATGGATTACTATCCACTTGACGAGGTTTTTAACTTAGGCGGAACATGTTTCGCAGCTAAGCCCCCGAGTGTGAGGATTGCTCATCACTCGGAGTATTTTCGAACTTAGGCGAATGTCGATTCGCGGCTAAGTTGTCGAATGAATGGATGACTATCCACCCGACGAGGTTTTTAACTTAGGCAAAAACGTGTTTCGCAGCTAAGCCCCCGAGCGTGAGGATTGCTCATCACTCGGAGTATTTTTGAACTTAGGCGAATGTTGATTCGTAGCTAAGTTGTCGAGTGAATGGATTATTATCCACTCGACGAGGTTTTTAACTTAGGCGAAACGTGTTCGCAGCTAAGCCCCGGAGTGTGAGGATTGCTCATCACTCGAAGTATATTTGAACTTAGGCGAATGTCGATTCGCAGCTAAATTGTCGAGTGAATGGATTATTATCCACTCGACGAGGTTTTTAACTTAGGCGAAACGTGTTCGCAGCTAAGCCCCTCAGTGTGAGGATTGCTCATCACTCGAAGTATATTTGAACTTAGGCAAATGCCGATTCGCAGCTAAGTTGTCGAGTGAATGGATTATTATCCACTCGACGAGGTTTTTAACTTAGGCAAAACATGTTCGCAGCTAAGCCCCCGAGTGTGAGGATTGCTCATCACTCGCAGTATATTTGAACTTAGGCGAATGTCAATTCGCAGCTAAGTTGTCGAGTGAATGGATTACCATCGTCCCGATGAGGTTTGTTTTTGAACCCAAGCGAAGACGGATTCGCAAATAGGCCGTCGAGTGAATGGACTGCTATCCACCCGACAGGGTTTTTAACTTAGCCGAAACATGTTGCACAGCTAAGCCCCCGAGTGTGAGGATTGCTCATCACTCGGAGTATCCCCAAGAATGTAACTGTGTGGTTGGAATCGACGAAGTATTAATCACAGAAACATGAATTGCATTGATGAAGTACTCTTATTACATCAGAAAGCTGTTGTCTCAAGTGTAAAAACGCCAAAGCAGGTCTGCATTCTAGGCTCGTGGCTCATCTATCTGTTTCATGAGATTATACAGGTGATAGGCTCCGTTGTTTAGCACCTTAGTGACGACAAAAGGACCTTCCCATGCAGGAGCAAGCTTGTGAGGTATGTGTTGATTCACTCGGAGCACCAGATCTCCTTCATGGAATGCTCGGCTTTTAACATTCCTTGCATGGAAGCGCCGTAGGTCTTGCTGATAGTCAGTGGTCCGGATTAGAGCCATCTCACGCTCCTCCTCCAGAAGATCTACCCCATCCTGTGTGGCCTGTTCAGCTTCAGCCTCACAATATAGCTCCACTCGAGGAGAATTGTGGGCCAAGTCACCCGGCAATATGGCTTCAGCACCATAGACAAGGAAGAAAGGAGTTTGTCCAGTAGACCAATTAGGTGTTTTCCTCAATCCCCACAAAACAGACGGCAGCTCAGTTACCCACGCACCGATGACATGATCCAAATCGCGCATGAGACGAGGCTTCAGACCTTGCAGAATGAGACCATTAGCCCGCTCAACTTGCCCATTGGTTTGAGGATGTGCAACGCAAGCGTAATCCACTCAGGTGCCTTGGGAGTTACAGAATCTTATCAATTCTTCCGAGTCAAAATTAGTGCCGTTGTCCGTGATGATGTTGTGCAGAATGCCGTACCGGATAATGATCTCCCTCATGAACGTGACCGCCGTGCGGGAATTCAGCTTCTTGATGGGCTTGGCTTCAATCCACTTGGTGTATTTGTTGACTGCTACCAACAGATGGATGAATCCTCCTTTTCCAGGACAGAAGGGACCAACCATGTCGAGTCCCCAAACTGCAAACATCCAAGCAAGAGTGGTTGTCTTCAGAGCAGACGTCGGCTTGTGTGACAGATTCACATAGAACTGGCAGCCTTCACGGTGATCAACGATGTCCTTAGCAATCTCATTAGCTCGTGGCCAATAAAAACCAGCTCGGTATGCTTTAGCGACGATCGCCCTTGAAGACGCATGGTGGCCGCAAGTTCCCGAGTGGATTTCGTCTAGAATCATCCGACCTTCCTTGGGGGAAATGCAGCGCTGGGTGACACCAGTCACACTCTCTCTAAATAGTTGATCTCCCATCACAGTGAAATCCTTGGACCTGCACACAATCTGTCAAGCCTCTGCTTCATCTTCAGGGAGCTCTTTTCTGAAGATATAGGCAATATATGGCACAATCCAGTAGGGTATGATAACTAGCACCTCCATGACCAGGTCAATCACAGCAGGAACATCAACTTCAGTCGAGTCAGAGGAGCTTAAAGCTTGTGGGTGCTCTTCGGTGAAGGGATCCCCTTGAATCAAAGGAGCGTGCAAATGCTCCAGGAACACCCCGCTGGGGACAGGCCATCGAGTGGAACCAATCTTGGACAGCTCATCAGCAGTTTGATTTTTCAGTCGAGGAACATGGTGAAGTTCTAGGCCTTCAAATTTCTTCTCCAACTTCCGGACTGCATTGCAGTATCCGGTCATGGCGGGGTTTCTAACATCCCATTCTTTCATCACTTGATTCACCACCAATTCTGAGTTGTCATAAACCATCACGCGCTTGACGCCGAGTGAGATAGCCATGCGCAACCCATACAAAAGTGCTTCATACTCTGCCTCATTGTTGGAGGAATCAAAATGAATCTGCAAGACATAGCTGAGCTTGTCGCCTCTGGGGGATATCAAAACAACACCAGCACCGGACCCATTCAACATTTTGGAGCTGTCAAAGAACATTGTCCAATGCATCGAGTGAACTTGGATGGGTTGTTGCTGTGTAGTCCACTCGGATGAAATCTGCCAATGCTTGGGACTTCATTGCCTTCTTGGCCTCGAATTTGATGTCAAAGTGTCCAAGCTCAATTGCCCATTTATCCACTCGACCTGATGCGTCGCGATTATTGAAGATCTCGGATAAAGGAGCATCACTAACGACTAAGATCGAATGGTCTTGGAAATAATGTGCCACCTTCTCCGCTGACAGGTAAATACCATACACCAGCTTCTGATAGTGTGGATATCTTTGCTTTGAAGGGGAAAATACTTCCGAGACATCATAAACTGGCCGCTGGACTTTATAGGCTTTACCCTCCTCTTCTCGCTTGACAGTCAGCACTGTACTGATGACCTGATTTGTGGCCGCGATGTACAGGAGCAAGGGCTCTTTGCTGGCAGGAACGGCAAGCACCTGCTAGGTGGAGAGCAGGGATTTGAGCTCAACAAACGCTGCTTCGGCTTCGGGAGTGTAGTCGAATGTGTCAGACTTCTTCATCAACTGATATAAGGGCAGAGCCTTCTCACCAAGACGAGAAATGAATCGACTCAATGTTGCCAAGCAACCTGTGAGCTTCTGAACATCGTGCACTCGCACGGGAGTCTTCATACGGGTAATGGCACTGATCTTCTCGGGATTGACATCAATTCCTCGCTCGGAAACGAGAAAACCGAGCAACTTACCGCCAGGGACACCGAAGGTACATTTGGCCAGATTTAGCTTTATGTCGAATCGCCTCAGATTGGTGAATGTCTCGGCCAAGTCAGCTAGCAGGTCGGAACCATTCCGGAACTTGACCACTATATCGTCCATGTATGCCTCGACATTTCGAGGGATCTGGTCAAGTAAGCATTTCTTAATCATGCGCATAAAAGTAGCATCGGCATTCTTAAGACCAAAAGGCATGGTGATGTAGCAAAAGAACCCGAACGGGGTGATGAAGGTTGTCTTTATTTCGTTCGGGCCATACATACGGATCTGATGGCACCCAGAATAGGCATCCAAAAACGATAAACGCTCACACCCCGCTGTCGAGTCAACAATTTGATCTATGCGGGGGAGTGGGAAATGGTCTTTTGGGCACACCTAATTGAGATGTTTGAAGTCAATGCACATGCGCAACGACTTATCATTCTTGGGCACCATCACAACATTCGAGAGCCACTCGGAGTGGTAAATCTCCTGAATGAACTTGGCTTGCAAGAGACGGGCCACTTCTTCTCCAATTGCCTTCCGCTTCTCCGCTGCGGATCGACGCAAATGCTCCCTAACAGGCTTGGCTTTCGGATCCACTCGCAAAAGGTGCTCAGCCAGCTCCCTAGGAATCCCCGGCATGTCAGCAGGCTTCCTTGCAAAGATATCCCAGTTCTCACGGAGGAACTGGATGAGCTCGGCTTCCTATTTACTGTCGAGTGTTGTTGAGATATTCGTCGGGGCAGCAGTTGGATCCGTCGGGTGGATGTGCACCTTCTTCACTTCCCCTGGCGACTGAAATGCTGACTCAGAAGCCGGCTTTTTTGCGCGGAGGAAATCAGAGGGTCAGCGGTTTTCTTGTACTCCTCCAGCTCGACAATGGCCATTTGTTGATCGGCGATCTTGGATCCTTGCTGGAGACACTCTTCGGC
Organism: Hordeum marinum; assembly: GCA_022496015.1. Lineage (NCBI taxonomy): Eukaryota > Viridiplantae > Streptophyta > Magnoliopsida > Poales > Poaceae > Hordeum > Hordeum marinum. The sequence goes on from CM039678.1 coordinate 455,316,705, forward strand.
CCGCTGTCGATTGCCAGTGACCGTGATCACGCCCTTAGGGCCTGACATTTTCAACTTGAGATACATGTAACATGGTCGGGCCATTAAACGTGCATAAGCGGGTCGACCCAAGATGGTGTGGTAAGCACTCTTGAAATCCACGACTTCAAATGTCAACTTTTCTTTTTGGAAATTTTTGCTATCTCCGAATGTCACATCCAATGCTATCTGGCCGAGTGACTTGGCCTTCTTTCCTGGGATGACCCCGTGAAAATGCATCCTGCTCTCGCTCAGACGGTACATCGGAATGCCCATCCCTTTCAGGGTATCCGCATACAAGATGTTCAGGCCGCTGCCGCCGTCCATGAGGACCTTTCTGAGTCGAGTCCCCTGCACCACCAGATCAACTACCAGAGCCTGTTGATCGGGAGTGGCCACACGAGCAGGATGGTCTGTCTGGTCGAATGTGACAGCATATTGAGACCATTTGAGGTAGGTGGGGGTGTCTGGCACAACCATGTTGATTTCTCTATTGATGACTTTTAGACGACTCTTGCTCTCGACATCAGCAAAGATCACCAGTATAGCAGTGACATCCGGGAATGTTTCCTTTTCCTCATCTTCATCTTCTTTTTGAGGAGATTTCGCACCCGACTGGTCTCCCTTGAATTGCTGGGTAAGGGTTCGACATTGTCGAGTGGTGTGCTTGGGCAAAATCAGGTTGCCTTCTGCATCTTTCCTCGTGTGAATTACACACGGCTGATCCAAGATATCATTTCCTGACTAACCTTTCCCCTTCTTGGGGGCATACTGAGCCTTGACTTTGCCCTTGTTCTTCGACTGAGTCGCCAGTGCTACTGCCTTTGCCGGAGCTGGGTCTTCACCCTTCCGCTTCTGTTTCCGATTGTTGTCGCTGCCAAACTCGTTGGCGATTGTTTTTCCTTTGCTGCTACGGAGGCGGTCTTCTTCCTCGCCATAATCTTGTCGAGTGAAAAGTCACCAGTGCGCCCGAACTTCAGGTACAGCTCCCTGTATCTCACACCGGCCTTGAAGGCACAAACAGCCTGGTGTTCCGACACATTCTCCACCGCATGATGCAGGATGGACCATCATTGAATATAATCCCTTAAGGTTTCATTGGGATTCTAGACACAATGTTGTAAGTCGACCAGACCCGCGGGGCGCTTGCAAGTGCCCTCAAAGGGCCGGACAAACACTCGGGCAAGATCTTCCCAACAATGTATGCTGGAAGGAGCCAAACGATTCAACCAAGCTCGAGCTGAACCATCCAACATGAGGGGCAGGTGCTTCATTGCAACATTGACATTTCCGCCGCCAATCTGCACAGCCACTCGGTAATCATCTAACCAAGTCTCTGGTTTTGTTTCACCAGAAAACTTTCCGATCCCCTCCGCCATTCTAAAATTGGGGGGAATCTCTGCAGAACGTATAGTTCCGCTAAAACACTCTGGACCAGACACCACAGCTGAACTTCCACTCAGAACATCTCTGTCGAGTCCCTCTCTGTAGGCTCTGCTCTTGTCGATCCGCTTCTGAACAAGATAGGCGCCGACGTCAAAGTCCGCGTCCCACTCATCACCGATGGAGTGCCTGTCGCCCTAGCGCCGGGGCGCGTACGAGCCACTCCGCGGAGGAGTGGGCACTCGACGGTGGTCTTCGCGGTGATGCTGATCTTTGTCTTGCCCTTCACGAAAATCGTCGCCTTGATGACGCAAGGGCGATCCAGGGCTGTGTATTGACTGAATGGTCTCTACCTTGGGTGAATTATTGTATATCCTGTTACGGGACTAAGAAACTGCTGAATTCTGACGTTGTGCTGCATCCAACAACGCTCTAATCTGCAACAACCCTCTACCAGCCTCTGACTGGGACGGCTGAATGGAATCCGCTTTCCTAGCAGCAACAATAACATTTAGCATAGGAGTTCAGTATACCTCAACGCCATCGTGAGATCCAGCCAGAAACAATTGTCGATGACGTCGACTGGGGCGCGGCGGGCGCTGGTGGGCGTGCTCGTCGATCTCTGCCTGGAGCTCCTCCGAACGAATGCGCGCGGCCTCCAAAGCTTGGGCCTCGGCAGTCGCACTGACAATGGGGGTATGAAGGACCTCCTCATCATGATGCAGCTGCACGTTCGACGGACCTCCAGCCTCGCGCTTGACACGGCCGAAGCCAGGCGATGAACTCTGATGAGAGCCCGCCATCAAAACCTCCGCTGCAGGATCGCAGCTTTCGCACTCGGAAGGCACGTCGGACGGATCGGAATCCGACTCGAACACGCCATGAAGGGACTCGGCGGGTTCGAGCGCTGCAACCTGCGTAGAAGCTTGATGCACCGCTGCGTGTTCGACCCACCGCTGGAGTCATCAGCGGCCGGACCGCTTGCGACCGCCAACGGCGAGAGGAGCCAACGCGTAGGGGGTCGACGGCTGTCGCAGCAACACGCCATAGGGACTCGCACGAAAGTGCGCGGCTCCACGGACCGGGAGCGCCTCGACATCGAGAGGCGCCTTCTGGAGCCATGCCGAATCGTCGGCGATGAAGGTGACCGAGAGCAAAAACACTACCGGAAGACATGTCGAAGGATGAAAATCGCAACCTCGCCGGAACTCGCTTAGACGCCTGCCCCACGGTGGGCGCCAACTGTCGTGAGAACGAGCCTGATAGTAGATGGTAGGGGTACGAAGGGAGAGGGCAGAGTCCTAGCTACGGCGAGGGTGTACACACGGATGTATGAGTTCAGGCCCCTCTCGTGGAGGTAATAGCCCTACGTCTCAGTGCTCGGGAGCTTTATGTCGAGTGGAGTATAGATATTACAATGGTTGCGAACCCTTGTGCAGGAGGGGAGGGGCGGCTTATATAGAGTTCACTGCCCCTCATAATTGCCCCGCATCAAAGGGCCTGGTCATGAGATTAAAGTCCGCCGTTACAGGTAACGTACGTAATAAAAGCTATTAATGACCATTGAACCAGTGTCTGCCCGATGGGCTCTTGATGATGGCTCCTGGTCTTCTGGCGTTGAGTGAAAGCGAGGTCTTCCGAGTGACACGCGATTGTCGAGTGTGAGCGGGAGTCTCCGAGTGGATTACTGTCGAGTGGCTTTGAACGTCTCCAAGGATCCACTCGGAAGTTCATGCTTGATCTTCAAGTCCTCCATGCGGTGTCCTTAGGTAAGGTATGTGGGACGTGCCTAGGACCCTACCCTAGGTACATATCCTCGTCATAGATGTTTCTCGTTTATGGAGGTGATGAAGAGCTCGTCGTAAAGGGTTACGTCGATGCAAGCTTTGACACTGATCCGGATGACTCTAAGTCGCAAACCGAATACGTATTTATTCTCAACGGGGGAGTGGTAAGCTGGTGCAGTTTCAAGCAAAGCGTGGTAGCCGATTCTACATACGAAGCGGAGTACATCGCAGCCTCGGAGGCGGCGAAGGAAGGTGTCTGGATAAAGCAGTTCATGACAGATCTTGGAGTAGTGCCGAGTGCACTGAATCCAATGACTCTGTTCTGTGACAACACTAGTGCCATTGCTCTGGCCAAGGAACCAAGGTTTCACAAGAGGACCAGACACATATAGCGACGCTTCAACTCCATTCGTGATTACATCGAGGAGAAGGACATAAATATTTGCAAAGTGCACACGGATCTGAATGTTGCAGACCCATTGACTAAACCTCTTCCAAGGGCTAAACATGATCAACGCTAGAACTGCATGGGTGTTCGATTCATTACAATGTAAATCACATAGTGAAGTGAACTAGATTATTGACTCTAGTGCAAGTGGGAGACTATTGGAAATATGCCCTATAGGCAATAAATAAAGTGTTTATTATTATATATCATTGTTCATGATAATTGTTTATTATCCACGCTATAATTGTATTGATTGGAAACACATTACATGTGTGGATAAATAGACAACACTTTGTCCCTAACATGCCTCTAGTAAACTAGCTCGTTGATCAAAGATGGTCAAGGTTTCCTAGCCATTGACATGTGATGTCATTTGATAACGGGATCACATCATTAGGAGAATGATGTGATGGACAACACCCAAACTACAAACGTAGCATATGAACGTGTCAGTTTATTGCTACTGTTTTCTGCATGTCAAGTATATATTCCTATGACCATGAGATCATGCAACTCACGGACACCGGAGGAGTGCCTTGTGTGTATCAAACGTCGCAACGTAACTGGGTGACTATAAAGGTGCTCTATAGGTATCTTCGAGGGTGTCTATTGGGTTGGCATGGATCAAGACTGGGATTTGTTACTCCGTGTGACGGAGAGGTATCTCAGGGCCCACTCGGTAACACAACATCACAATAAGCCTTGCAAGCAATGTGACTAAGTGTTAGTCACGAGATCTTGTGTTACAGAACAAGTAAAGAGACATGTCGGTAATGATGTTGAACAATGTATGGAGATACCGACGATCGAATCTCGGGCAAGTAACATACCGAAGAACAAAGGGGACATCATACGGGATTAACTGAATCGTTGACATAGAGATTCGACCGATAAAGATCTTCATAGAATATGTAGGAACCAATATGGGCATCCAGGTCCCGCTATTGGTTATTGAACAGTAGAGGTGTCTCGGTTATGTCTACATAGTTCTCGAACCCGCAGGATCTGCACACTTAAGGTTTGGTGATGTTTCGGTAGTGTAGAGTTATGCATGGTGGTGACCGAAGGTTGTTCGGAGTCCCGGATGAGATCCCAGATGTCACGAGGAGCTCCAGAATGGTCCGGAGGTTAAGATTGATATATAGGAAGTCCTATTTTGGTCGCCGGAAAAGTTTCGGGCTCATCGAATAGTATACCGGGAGTGCCGGTAGTGTACCGGGAGATCATCAGGAGGGGTATTTCGACCCAAGATTCTACATGGGCTGTGGAAGAGTGAATACCAGCCCTTAGTTGGCTGGTGGAAGTCCCACACAAGGCCCATGCGGCTGGGAAGAAAAGTCCAAAGAGAAAAATATGGAAAAAGGCCAAAAGGCCAAAATAAGGAGGAGTCCTAGTCCTACTAGGATTGGAGGAGGATTCCTCCTCTCCTCCCTCTTCGACCGAAGCCTAGAGGGCTTGGCCCTTGTGCCAAGTCTCCTCCTCTCTTCCTCTTATGTATACTAGAGGTTTTTGCACTTGATTTTCAGCCACGTGCTACTCGTTCCTCTGGTCCAAGTTTCTCCTCTAGATCGGTTTTCTGCAGTGCTTAGGCGAAGCCCTGACGGAATTGCTTCACCATCATCACTGTGACGCCGTCACGCTACCTCGTCTACCTCTTCGCTCCCTCTTGCTGGATCAAGAAGGCGAAGATCGTCATCAAGCTGCACATGTGCTGAACGCGGAGGTGCCGTCCGTTCGGTGCTTGATCGAGACGGATCGTGATTGGATCACGGGACGCTCGACGATTTGGATCGCGAAGACGTTCGACTACACCAACCGTGTTTCTTAGCGCTTCCCGCTTACCGATCTATAAGGGTACGTAGATCCACTCTCCCTCTCGTAGATGCTCATCACCATGGATAGATCTTGCGTGTGCGTAGGAAAAAATTGTATCCCATGCAACATCTCCCAACACCTCTATCCCTTGCGAGGCCCCCGTGCCTTAATATGGATAGACGCGCATCTTGGGCGTGCCATCACCATGGATAGATCTTGCGTGTGCGTAGGAAAATTTTTGTTTTTCATGCAACGTTCCCCAACAGTGACAACACAATGCTTCCGAAGGGCCGAGGTGAAAACCCTTGATCCAGCCAAGGAGACAGAGTAGTTTGGCAGCGTGATAGCAAAGCCACCACGTCAATCGAGCATGTCGACGACGCAACTTGGTTGATGGAGGCAGGATGACGATGTCGGCACACCGAGGTGACCGCACGATGTAGTCAAAGTCAATTACCTATCCACACAATACAGTGCAAGCCAAAAGTAATAACAAATAAAGATAAAAAAAATCTTCTAATTAGTTAATTTAAATGAAATAATGGCGAACCTCCGGTGAAGCCGTGGCGACGACGCAGTTTGCCCGATGTTGGAGGGACGACGACCTCGGATCGTCGAGGTGGCGATGGAGACCACCTGACGCCGGTTCACCTATGCGCATAAATAGTGCAAACAAATAGTAATAATTAAAAAAATGCATAATAAATTTATGCAAAGGGAATAATTTGGTAAATATGGTCTGAACGCTTTGACGAAGCTTCCAACGCATAAGTCGGCTGGCCGAGGTGACAACATGATATGGTTACAGTCGGATTTTGACGGAGTCGACCAACGAGAAGCTGCCCGATCTATGCCAATAAAAGTGACACGCGCGAGTGTAGGTAGAATACATCTGCAAAATAATATAATGTAGTACAGAGCAATAAAAAGGTGCTTTGTATGTAATAATTTACATGCTAAACGTAGTCAAGGAAAAATAGAACCTGAAGTTATTCTGCATGTAGCGGACCAAAGTGGCAATTCTTCTAGGTTCCGGATGGCCTAGTACTAAACCAGACCAGCCTCTCCAATAAGTTGCAATGGCAATTGATGAAGAACAGCGAAAATAAAACATTAGGTTTGGCCTTCACATGACTTAGCAAAGTAAAATTAAGGCAGGCAATTCATTGTCTAAATCTCGAAGATCCTCTTGCACTTAGACTGGTAATACAAATTAACAAATTGATTAACTTCCCTGATGCTTCACGTGAAGTAGATTGAAACAATACTGGTAGTACGACATCGGTAGAGGGATCCGGCTTGGGACTTCGGCCCATAAAGGAAAAAAGAAGTGGTTGCGAGGGATCATCTCGAATTTGATGCTTCGGGGCTAGCCAGCCACAACTGCATGGCAATCCGTGCGTCCACCAATGGACCATCAGGAAGTAGTACGCGCCGCTGATGAACAGGGCCGCCTAAACTTTTTATCTGTGAAGACGTAGTGCAAACCAGTAGCAGAGTTCGAAACAAATTATACATCGAAGAATGATCTAATCAGAACAATATCACCTGGGTCATGCTGCCGTCGAAATTTATGTCGATCGTGATCAATGAGGTCAGAACCGATGTAGATGAGAACAACACATCGAACCGCGACGATCACTAATGAAGCCGGTCGAGCACAAAGCGCCGCCGGTTTGGATCCGACCGGACCACCACGTCGATCACAGGGAGCAGGCGGAAACATAAACCGGTCGGCAAAGATCTACAACAAATATAACCATGCATACTGACAGAAAAATAGTCCATGTGAAAATTAATGTATTCATACAGATAACAAGAAAAATAGAACCTCACGTTCCTTTTTGAGGTAACCGTGTGTAGAAATCCGAGGTGAAAAAGCTTTTTAGTTCATCACGATGGACTCGTACTAGACACGTGGTCCGGAGCTCTTCCATAGCGTGCTAGTGCTTGAGATGGCACAACCCTTTCTCCATCTACGTACTAGCTCAAAAAAAAAGTGAAAACACTTTTGTAAGACGATTTGATCTCCACGGGATAACCTGCCATGGATAATTAAATATCGTCTATATATGCGTTGCCCGAGCTATGCCGTTCCAGGATCCTCGTGACTGCTTTGGGGCGTGGGACTGTGTACAGGACAAGGCCAGCGCTCGGCCATCTTGCTCGAGACGCCTCCGGTATGGAAGCTGCCGCCATACGGTCCTGGGCTTCGCAGGACTTTTGACGCCTAGCGCACGCGGAACGATCTCCGACAAACCTGCTAAACAAAAAGGCAATCTGACAACAGTAATTCTTAAAGAAAACAATCCGCACGAATAGATCCGATTGAAAAATAGCACCTGATCATCCCATCAATCCGCGGCGATCATCTAATAGGATATCAATAAAAACATCAATATCGTTACGTATCCTACGTATCTCGTAGTAGGGGTCCTAAACTAAGCGTTTTGTAACGATGATAACATGGACACTGAATTTTACCCAGGTTCGGACTATCTCAAGGAGATAATACCCTACGTCCTACTTTTGATTGTATTGATTTGGGGATAGTACATAGTACATGTATCTACCACGAGATTGTAGTAATAAATATGAGATTGTCTATTACTAGCCTGGCATCAATTTATATAATGCACTGTAGGCCTAGGGTTTAGAGGAGTCTTTGTCTTGTGCGCCAAATCTTGTGGAATCTCCCTCGTATGCAACATGGACTATTTGAACTGGCCCATGAGTGAACCGTCATGAGGCTCCTCGGCCTGACCCAATGGCCGGGAGACGACGTGGTGAGTCCATCATCAGGCAGGTTGCCAAAAGCGGAGAGGCCATCCTCGAGGCCCTACCTCCAGGCACACATTCAACCGCGCCGTCAAAATGCAACGCCGAGAGCCTAACGATCTACGAAACATTTTCCTCCTAGAATAAGAGGAAGAGATCTCTTCGAGAACTCGAACAAATCTATCAGGTGGCAGTAACAGATTCATGGACATACACACCTATCACCTTCGGAGAAGCCGATCAACCAATCACCCGCCCTGGCCGAACACCCGCCGCATTGGTCGTCGACCCCATCATCGATGGTTTCAGGTTAGTAAATGTTCTAATGGACGGTGGCAGTGGTTTAAACCTCATTTACGAGGATACCTTGGAGAAAATGCAGTTCGACCGATCCCGCATCCAACACAGCAACACAACCTTTCGTGGGATCATCCCTGGGAAAGAGGCACATTGTTCCGGACGCGTTACTCTCGATGTGGTCTTCAGCACACCCAAGAACTACAGATCCGAAGAACTCCTTTTTCATATTGTGCCCTTTCACAATGGTTACCACGCTCTGTTGGGGCGTGACGCTTTCGCAAAATTTCAGGCTATACCACTTTACGGGTATATGAAGCTCAAAATGTCAGGCCCAAACGGGGTGATCACAATCACAAGTGACCCGAATAGATCCCTTCAAGCCAAAAACAGAACAGCAGCGCTCGCCCTCGAGGCACTAGCTGAGACCTATGTAATAGAGGAATTGACCGCAGTCCGGTCAACAGTGGACAAGGATGATGTTGTCCTTAGCAAAAGGCCCAAACCCACGTCCTTTAAACCTGCAGACGAAATCGTCAAATTTCAGGTACACCCAACGGACCCTAATAAAATAGCGTCCATTGGAGCTCAGCTGGACCCCACGGTGGACGAAGCACTGCGAACATTTCTACGAGAAAACTGGGACATCTTCGCTTGGCATCCTTCAGATATGCCAGGAATACCAGGACGGCTAGTAGAACACAATCTGAACATAATCACAGGCTTCAAGCCCGTCAAACAGGCTCTACGCCAATTTTCTGAACCCAAGCGACAAGCTATGGGCAAAGAACTAGCAAAATTGCTGGAGGCCGAATTCATAAGAGAAATCAAACACCTCGAGTGGTTGGCAAACCTGGTGATGGTACCGAAGAAAGATAAATCCTGGCGGCCGTGTGTTGATTTCAAAGACCTTAATAAAGCTTGCCCCAAGGACCCTTTCCCCTTACCACACATAGACCAGATTATGGACGCCATAGTCGGACACGGCTCATTGTGCTTCCTCGACGCTTATTCCGGATACCATCAGATCAAAATGAAGGAATCCGATCAAGCTGCAACTGCATTCATCACCCCCTATGGGCCATTCTACTTTAACACAATGCCTTTCGGGCTAAAAACGCAGGTGCTACATACCAGCGTATGATTCAGACATGTCTCGAAAAACAAGTTGGTAAAACAGTCGAGGCATATATGGACGACGTGGTCATTAAGACCAAACACGTCAACCAGCTGATAGACGACCTTGGGCAAACTTTTGCTAGTCTACGGGAATATGATATATGGCTCAATCCGGAGAAATGTGTCTTCGGAGTTCCCGCTGGTAAACTACTCGGATTTATTGTCTCCCATAGAGGAATAGAAGAGAATCCTGCTAAGATCCGTGCCCTATCTCAACTTGTGATTCCTATAGAGCTAAAGCACGTAGAAAGGTTGGCGGGCTGTGTGGCTGCTTTCAGCCGCTTTTATCTCCCTCCTTGGTGAAAAGGCTTTACCGCTCTAAAGGCTGTTGAAACAGACAAAAAAATTCGAGTGGAACGATGAAGCAGCGGTTGCATTAGAGGAAATTAAAACACTCATGGCTGATACGTCTCCAACGTATCTATAATTTATGAAGTATTCATGTCATGTTTACAATAATTCTATATGAATTTGGTATGATTTTATTAGAACTAACCCGAACTGGCATTGTTTTCAGCACAACTACCATGGTGTCGTTTTTGTGCAAAAATAAAATTCCTCAGAATGGGCTGAAAATTTACAAAGAATATTTTTGGACAATATAAAAAATACTCGAGCAAAAAGATACCGAAGAGGAGTCCCGAGGAGGCCACAATCCACTAGGATGCCCCCCCCCCAAGGTCGCGCCCCGGGCTTGTGGGTGCTTCGAGAGTCCCCTTGGCGTGATTCCAACGCCAAGTGCTCCTATAAATCAAGAAACCCCTAGAAAGAAACCTAGATCAGGGGTTCCACCGCCGCAAGCCTTTGTAGCCATGAAAAACCAATCGCGGGCCTGTTCCGGCACCCTGTTAGAGGGGAAAACCATCACCGGAGGCCATCTTCATCATCCCGGTGGTCTCAATGACCAGGAGGGAGTAGTTCACGCTCGGGGCTAAGGGTATGTAACAACCCAGGACTGGCGCTCCAGAAGATTCCCCTTTTATTCTATTCTCATCTTGTGTTTCGTCTGGTTGTTGCATTCATCATTGCATCATTCGCATCATCTGCATAGCATCGTCACTCATTTTTGAAAACGTCCATCCATTCATATCGTCGACCATTTCAGGACCAACCACACACGCATGCGCCCGCGGCACCAGTAAAATATTGTTTTTACAAGTGCATATAAAATATTCTCGGATTGGGTCGGAACTTGGTGTGCGGTCTTGTTATATTGTAGGTAGGCCACCTGCCAAATTTTGTCGCATTCCGAGTTCGTTTGATACCCGAACGGTCTACTGTAGCGGCATCATCATCAATTTATTCATCGGTCGTTTTCTGTGTGTTTAAAACTCCTGTCACGGCCCTCACACTTCCCTCTCATCTCAGCTCAACGACCTCTACATAGCCCACTTAGCCCTACTAGCCCCCTCCAATTCCGGACAGTCGGATCAGGATCCAAAGGTCCAAAATCGGAGTTAATCCCACTACCTTGCCTAATTGGGCAAAACCTAATCCCTCCTCGAATACCGTGCCAAACCACCCACCAGCCGCCACCGAGCCACGCATCCTCTCTCCTCCCACCACGTTGGCCCGCCGAAGCCCATGTGGTGGCCCGCTTGGGCCCGGGGCACCTGCGGCCGCCGCCCGACTCCCTGAGCCTCCCGTCGAGCAGCAGCAGCACCGGCGACCCCAACCCCAGTCGTCCCCGCCCTGTCGTGCCGGCCCCGTTGCCTCCCTCGCTCGCCGATGCCGCACCGTTGCTGCACCTTGCTCGTCGGCCGCCTTAGCTCCTTCACCCGAACTGCTCCTTGCCGCTAGCCCTGGAGACTCGCCGTCGCTCACCTCCGACCACAAATCCAGCGGGATCCGGCCACCCCTTGACCTGCGCCCATCCCCGGCCAGAGTTGTCTACGCCGGGCTCTTCCTCGCTGTCTCCAGCTACGCGTCGTTCGTCCTCGCCGCCCCAGCCTCAACGCTGCCTCCGGGTCAACCCCCGATCCAGATTGAATCGGGAGGAGCCGCCTCTGCGCATGGGCCGGCTGGCAGCACCCGGCCCATCCAGCGCCTCTCGACCAGCTGCCCGCGGCCGGCCTGCCCCAGCCTCCCCACCGACCTAGGCCGAGCCCACTCTGGTGAGCACCCCCTCGCCTGACCGTCATGTAGATTATGTGCGCCCTCTGTCTTGACCCAGTTTATGTCCTGTTGCTATGTGGTGCCCTATGCAGAGTATAACTACGTGACACCCATTGCCATGTTTAGCCGTTGTAGTTTCGGCCCGCGTGGTATTATTTTAGGCTTTGTGATTTTATCCAATTATCCAGAACATTTAGTAATTTCAGAAATAAATGCATGTTTTAAAATGGCCATATATTATTAACCGTGCATCGTATCGAAATATTGTATATATGTGAAATGCTTAGAATTTGTGTAGATTAATTATATCCCACTTTTATAAACATTAAAAATGATTTACTTGCAGTTTCTATTTAATTACATAAATAACTTGCAAATAGATTATGTCATGACTTGCATAATTAATTGTGATATATTTTCCTTCATGAACACATGCATATTATATATGTTTTCGGGGTAGAGAAATCCATTGAATTTATCTGTGCATTTAGATTTATCATTTGAGTAAATTTGTGTGCATGTCATTTTGCCATGATGCCCTTTTGTCTATTTTGTGTGAATTAATCCATGCATGATATGAAATAATTTTGAACATGGGATATGCCCTTTGACATGTGCACTAGTCCTTGGTAATTTTTCTTGCCTAGAAATGCATGTTTAGTTGTTCTTTTCTTGTTGCCAACATGCCATAAAAATTGTGCTGTTTTGAGATGCTAAAATATTTCGAAGTCTGCGATCTGCAATATTTTGTAGCTGTCTAGCCATGTGTTTTACTAATGATCTATAGGTCCTTTGGGGTTAGTGTAGTGGAGTTAATTGTAGTTTATAATGTCCTCTAGCATGTTGTTAAACTTCATGTCATTATATGCCCTGTAGCATATAGTTTTATTGCTGCCAAGATGCCTTCGTGATTAAAAACTGCACTGTCAAAACTGTTATTTTCACTAAGTCTAAAACTGTTTTCAATTAGCCATGTTGTGTGCTTCCTACCATGTGATCTATGCCTCTCTTTTGTATATGTGAAGATGAAATGAAGTGTGTGTCAGATGCTGCTGACCCATGCTTAGTTTATGCATTTTAGAACCTTGTAGCTGGTTGTTTTCATGTGTGCAATATGCCTTCTTGCTGTTTTAGACAGATTTGAAATAAAACTTGTGTTGGTTGTTGTGGTTGAACTGTAGCTCCGTTTTGGACATGGCATATATGAAACTTGCTTAGAATTTTATGTAGAATCATGTTTTCTTGTTGCATCCATGTTTTGAAGTGTTTGTGATTGTTGTTTTCATTTATTTTGCATTCATGGCATATAATCTTGTGATTGTCATATCTTTTAGACCGTAGCTCCGTTTGAGATGTTCCACATATGTAAATCGACTAGAATGTCATGTAGAATTGCATGGTATACTTTATTATGTTGTTTACAAAATATAAAATGTGTTTAATTCAGATATGGATCAATTTCAAAATTAACATATGAGGTCATTTCGGAAATGCTATAAGTTGTTTCCGACCTCATTTAAAATGCCTAGATGATGTAGTTATTTATGCGTCACCTCTTGCCATATTAGAAACATTTAACCTTGTCGAGTAACTAAACGGGAATGAACTAAATAAACCGATCGCGGAGTTTCGTCAATACAGTGTGTAGTAGTTGTTTGATGTGATTTAGTGTGTAGTAGTTGTTTGGTGTGTAGTAGTTGTTTGATGTGATCGTGGAGCGTCAATTTAGTGTGTAGTAGTTGTTTGATGTGATTTGCCTTGCATTGCATAATCAACCGGACATGCGTCATATTGGTTTGCGCATCATGTCGTGCATATGTTGTGGTTTTTCTGTGTTTTGATTGTTGTTTCCGAATCGCTTCTTCTCGATAGAGTTCCGATAGCGTTCGGAATGTGAGGATTCGTTTGACTACGTTGGCTCATCTTCTTCATGGATTCGTTCATCTTCCAAGCAGGATCTCAGGCAAGATGACACATTTCCCTGGATACCACTACTATCATTGCCATGCTAGTTGTCTCGCTTCCATCGTTATGTCTCGTTACCTACCACTTGTTTGTCAAGCCTCCCAACATTGCCATGATAAGCCTCTAACCCCTCCACATCCCAGAAAACCTTTGTTTGGCTATGTTACTACTTGCTTAGCCTTCTTATAGCGTTTCTAGCTGCAGGTGCAATTGCTTCCATGTGACAACATGGACATTCTTTTGTTATCGCAATATTATTTCTATTTAATTTAATTCACATATATACTTGGTAAGGGGTGGAAGGCTTGGCCTTTTTCTCGGTGTTTTGTCCCACTCTTGCTACCCTAGTTACTTGTGAACCGGTGTTACGTTCCATAACTGAGCGCTCCTAACATGCTCGGGGTTGTTATGGGGACCCGCTTGATTTTCGTTTTAGGATAAAATTTTGTCTGGCAAGGTCCAACATCGGTAATATATTTACCCAACATAATAATACTGAACACCGTTTTTAAAGCATAGGGCGTCATGAACTCGAGGAGTAATTTAACATAATACAGGGGGCCCAGTGCTGCTGGTGCTGGTCGAAAACAGAGCACTGTGCGGGGCCACCCCATGGCAACTCAGGGGATTTCTATCAGACCAGCGTACGCGTCGCTTATCCGCCGTGTCATGAGAACGAGATATGCGTCCTATTGGGATCGCCGACACACAGGGAGGCCTTGCTTGATTTGTTTTACCTTTTTCGAACATCTTGCGCGTGGGATTTCGATGACACTTCGGGCTATCTCGAAGTTGAGATTTTCCATCGGGATTCCACAAATACTAGGGTGATTCTGCGGTTGAGGAATTCCAACATGGCGTGTGGTTAATTTGTGATGGATGAGTTGGAGCACCCCTGCAGGGTTAAATCTTTCGGAAAGCCGTGTCTGCGGTTATGTGGCAACTTGGAAACTTTGTTTACCACCCGGTCATAGCAAACTTGAAGTAAACTCTAATAAAATACGCCAACTGTGTGCGTAACCATGATTGTCTCTTCTCGTGAGTCCTTATATGAAAGAGAACACAGTGGGGTTATGTTTGACGTAAGTAGGTGTTCAGGATCAGTTAGTGATCATTACTAGCTCACGTCCGTTACGCGTAGACCACCCACTTTACTTTATGTATTCATAAGTTAGCCACTCAAATAAATGCTTAGTGCCTCACCACTTAACCATACCTCACCCATTAAGCTTTAATAGTCTTGATACCCTTGGGAATGAGATTGCTGAGTTCCTGTGGCTCACAGATTACTACAACAATAGTTGCAGGTATAGGTAATGCGATGCTTTGACGTGAGCGCGATGCTTGTTCTATTTGGAGTTATTCTTCTTGTTCAATCTAGGATGGGTTCCAGGAGGCAGCGTGAGATAGCAAGGATGGATGTCATTTTATCGTTTGATTTCGTCCGTAGTCAGACCCTACTCTTCTGTATGATGTTTGAATATGTTGTTGTATTGATGTGATCTTGATGTAGCTTGTGGCGAGTGTAAGCCAATTCCATATACTTATCTCTTCTATACATGTACTTGTAATGATATCCATTCTTGCGAAACGATGAGATGCGCTTATATCCCTGTCGAGGCCCTCATGCCAAAATAAGGATGGGATTGCATCTTGGACGTTACAAGTTGGTATCAGAGCCTGTACCGACCTAGGAGCCCCCTTGATTGATCGAACTTGGTCGAGTCGAGTCTAGAGAAAAACTATTTTGAGTCTAGTTATATCGGAGAGTAGGATTCTTTTTACTCCTCTTCTATGCTCTGGTGAGGAATTACGACTTAGGAATTTTGATTCTACCCTCTGCTCACTCAAAAAAAATTAGGATCACACGAATATTTTGGAATCTGTATGATGCCTATGTGACGGAGTTCTGAACTTGGTGCCTCCTATTATCGAGGAGTAGAGCTCCGAGGGATTTTTGCGGATCGTTATCATTCAGTTTCCTAAGTATCTGAGGACGGAGGATGTTGGAAATTACTTCAATAATTTTCGTGGCGAGATAAGGCTCGAGTCACCCAGTATTGGGGAGGCGTCCGGGGTACTGCCATCTTTGGTATCGTTGTTTTTTCGAGGGTCCGAGATAGATGGAGTTCCGAAGCCTCTGGTTATGTGTTGACATATGGATACAATTGGAGCGTAGGGCTTGTTAGTTGTGTGAGATATTTTGCCTCCCTGTATCCCCAACACCCGATTGCATAACCAAAGATCTCAGAAGTTCTTAGGTGGGAATTCAAGTAGGTACCTAGGATTATCTTTCCAACAAGTGCATAATGAGTGTGTATTTTCTCTAGCTTGTTTCGTAAGCCTCATCCTTTGTTTGTTTTTGAATATGGTAATTCGAGTTGCTTCGATGTCAAGTGGAGATTTCATATCTTTTTGAAGTAGTGTTCTCATATTTTACGAGAATGCTAATGCTTTTGTTCAACTGGAGTTGTCATGAAATTCTTTTCAACCGGTGCGCTCCTCTTCAAGATATTCAATCCTCTCCAATATTTGCGAGGTCAATCCTCATGTTTCTTTCCGGAGTTCTTTTCATCCGTCCTAAGTTGTATTTGTTTTTGCCCACCCTCCCGCCCTTTTTCTTCAATGATTAAATTCTCATCCAAATGCATTTCTTTTCATCGATGCTTCCACTATCTTTTCTTTTGTATCATATCCAATGATTCATTGTGAAGATCCTCAAGTGATTCGAATTCATCATTTCTTTATTCTTGTTTTCCTTCTCGTCGCATTCAATTCAAGATCATGGTGTTCTTCATATCCTTTTCAATTGCTAAATGCTTCCCCATGTCGGAGATTATGTCCAAGTATCTCTTGTTTTTCGTCTCTCTCTATTCTATCCAGAGTGCTGAAGATATCTCAGAAGACTTTCACTTCCATTTATATCCTCTTAAATTATTTCGTGGTTCTCACCTCATCAAGTTCTTAATTTTTCTGGTGCAATATCTCTTTCTAAGCAATTGTCTCAATGGTGGTTTCTTTGAGTGGGCTCATAACCCACATGTTTTGCCCCAGGATCTTACCTGGCTCTTCTAATATTTTCTGGAGATATCAAGTTCTTTTCAAATATGACGTAAGAATGAATTTCATTAGTCATATTCCTTCTTGAAGATTGCTTCTAAATCATTTTCATCGTTGTCTCAACCTATCCTTGTTCATTGTTCTGAAGTGCCTTAGTAATTCTTGGTGTTGTTTCTCGCCATCATTCTCAATGTTCAAGATCCAAAAGAGTTTCTCTTAAATCTTGATCCATTCTTGGAGATTCATGGTTTCAGCTTCGGGCTTTCCTCTAAAATTGTTCGATCATGAGTAATTCCTCCCATATCTATCCGGTGCATTACAGAGTTGTTTTCATTTCTTCATCCTTTGAAGGCCATCATTTCATAAGATGTCCTCGTTCTCAGCTTTCAACTTTCATTCTCAAATTCTCCTCAATTTATTTTCTTTCGTTCGTATCTCAATTAGTCTGGTGCTTCATTCAAATCTTTTATCAGGCGGATCATGATATCTTCTTTCTTATATATCTCATTCGTTTCAATTCTTCCTGGTGGTTCGTTCAAGAGTTCTTCAAGTGCGTGGTATTCTCTCTTCAATCTTTTCAAGAATAATAAGTGGTATGCTAAATCCGTTGCTTGTCATCAATTTAACTTGATGAAGGATAAGCATAACATAATTCTTATTCTATTGGTGAAGGTGATCTCAATCCTTTTTCCAGAGTTGTTCATGATATCAATTCTCAATTCTAAGTGTCCATCTTTTCTTTTTTGAAGTGCCAGGTTTTTCTCAAGTAGCTCATTGTGAAGTCCCATCTAAATCATGGCAAGGCCTCAATCTGGTCTTTTCACAACCTTCAATTCTTTTCTATCATCCTTTAATTTCGGAGTTCATCCCGAACCTTCTTCATGGTAGTTTGTTAAGGATGTAGTTCTTCTCAAGTGTTCTGCAAGATTCTTGTTGTAGGTGCTCAAGTGTTCTTGATCTTGAATTTCTATGTTCAATTCCTTCTCCATTGGTTTGAGAAAGTGTTATGAAATTCTTGATTATGAGGAGTCTCGAAGGAAATTTGTCAAGAATGAGATAAGTAAACCCATCTTGTTTGCTCAGAGTTATCTTGGGTTGGATTTCACCAAAAGTTATTCCTAAGGATTACTGCTATCATGGTGTGATAAATGATCCAAGTTTTCTCCTCCTCTTCTTGGTGAAAGAATTTTTCATCTCTTGTTGCTCTCAAGCAATCAATTTTTTCTGTTTTGGTAGGTTGTCACCTCATAATTTTGAGATGTTTTCATAAGCCCATAACAAGCTATTATTTTCTTTGTTGATTCTCCATCAACTCCGTTCAACCATGCTTTTCAAATTCAATGGTGGTAGAAGTTGTCATTTTCTTCTCTGTTCTTTTCCTTTCAATGATCTAGCTTCTATTCTTTTGTTCCGAAGGCATTGTGGTGTTGTTCTTTTCAACTCACATCTAGTTTGATTAAGATCATGTTCTTCCGTTTCTTGTCCATTAACCGGAGTGCTGTGAAATCTTTTCATGATCCTTCCATCTTATGAAGTTTTGATTCTAATCCAACCAAAGTTTGGTGTCTCTCTTTCAATTTCTTCCATCATATCAAATTTTGTCTCTATTTCCTACCAAAGTGTTGCCAAAATTTCATGTGAATTCTTGCTTGTTCCTCATATCATTCGTCATCTCTTGCAGTACTTCAAGTTCATGTGGTTTCACGCGTTTCTCAAAGAAGTAACTAAGTTTTACCTCTTATTCTTTCTCTTCCCCTTCTCATTCTAGATCTCGGGACGAGATCCTCTTGTAGTGTGGGAGAGTTGTAACAGCCCGGGACCGACGCTTCAGAAGATTCCCCTTTTATTCCATTTTCGTCTTGTGTTTCGTCTGGTTGTTGCATTCATCATTGCATCATTCGCATCATCTGCATAGCATCGTCCCTCGTTTTTGAAAATGTGCATCCGTTCGTAGCTGACGGTTCTTTTCGTTCATGTTGTCGACCATTTCGAGACCAACCACACACGCACGTGCCCGCGACACTGGTAAAATATTGTTTTTAAAAGTGCGTACAAAATATTCTTGGATTGGTTCGGAACTTGGTGTGAGGTCTTGTTATATTATAGGTAGGCCACCTACCAAATTTCGTCCCAATCCAAGTTCGTTTGATACCCGAACAGTCTACTGTAGCGGCATCGTCATCGGTTTATTCGTCGATCGTTTTGTGTGTTTTTAAAATTCCTGTCATGGCCCTCACACTTCCCTCTCATCTCAGCTCAACCACCTCTACACAGACCACTTATCCCTGCTAGCCCCCTCTGCTTCTGCACTGTCGGATCGAGATCCGAAGGTCCGAAATCGAAGCTAATCCCCCTACCCTGCCTAATTGTGCAAAACCTAATCCCCCTTGAATTCCATGCCAAACCGCCGGCCAGCCGCCACCTAGCCATGCATCCTCTCTCGTCTCACCGAGTTGGCCTGCCGACGCCCATCTAGTGGCCCGCCTGGGCCCAAGGCGCCCGCAGCCGCTACCCGGCTCCCCGAGCCTCCCGTCGAGCAGCAGCAGCAGCACCAGCGACCCCAACCCCAGTCGTCCCCGCCCTGCCGCGCCGGCCCTGTCGCCTCCCTTGCTCGCCGATGTCGCACCATCGCTGCGTCTTGCTCGCCAGCCGCCTCAGCTCCTCCGCCCGAACTGCTCCTTGCCGCTAGCCATGGAGACTCGCCGTCGCTCACCTCCGTCCAAAAATCCGACGGGATCCGGCCACCCCTCGACATGCGCCCGTCCCCGGCCGGAGTTGTCGCCGCCGGGCTCTTCCTCGCCGTCCCCAGCCGCGCGTCGTTCGAACTCGCCGCCCCAGCCTCAGCGTTGTCTCCTGGTCAACCCCCAATCCAGATCGGATCGAGAGGAGCCGCCTCCGCGCATGGGCCGGCTGGCCGCACCCAGCCCATCCAACGCCTCCAGCCCAGCCGCCCGCGGCCGGCCTGCCGCAACCTCGCCACTGACCTGGGCCGATCCCACTCTGGTGAGCACCCCCTCGCCTGAGCGTCATATAGATTATGTGCGCCCTCTGTCTTGGCCCAGTTTGTGTCCTGCTGCTATGTGGTGCCCTATGCATAGTATAACTATGCGACGCCCATTGCCATGTTTAGCTGTTGTAGTTTTGGACCGCGTGGTATTTTTTTAGGCTTTGTGATTTTATCCAATTGTCCAGGACATGTAGTAATTTCAGAAATAAATGCATGTTTCAAAATGGTAATATATTATTAAGCGTGCATCGTATCGAAATATTGTATATATGTGAAATGCTTAGAATTTTGTGTAGATTAATTATATCCCACATTAATAAATGTTAAAAAATAATTTACTTGCTGTTTGTATTTAATTGCATAAATAACTTGCTAAAATATTATGTCAAGACTTTCATAATTAATTGCGATATATTTTCCTTCATGAACACATGCATATTATATATGTTTTCGGGTAGAAAAATCTATTGAATTTATGAGTGTATTTAGATTTGTCATTCGAGTAAGTTTGTGTGCATGTCATTTTGTCATGATGTCTTTTTGTTTATTTTGTGTGAATTAATCCATGCATGATATGTAATAATTTTGAACATGAGATATGTCCTTTGACATGTGCACTAGCCCTTGGTAATTTTGCTTGTCATAGAAATGCATGTTTAGGTGTTGTTTTCTTGTTGCCAACATGCCATAAAATTGTGTTGTTTTGAGATGCTAAAATATTTCGAAGTCTGAGATCTGTAATATTTTGTAGCTGTCTTGCCATGTGTTTGGCTAATGATCTATAGGTCCTTTGGAGTTGGTGTAGTGGAGTTAATTGTAGTTTGTAATGTCCTCTAGCATGCTGTTATGACATTATATGCCCTGTAGCATATATTTTTATTGCTGCCAAGATGCCTTCGTGATTAAATACTGCAATGTCAAATATGCTATTTTTAGCAAGTCTAAAACTGTTTTCAATTAGCCATGTTGTGAGCTTCCTACCATGTGATCTATGCCTCTCTTGAGGATGATATGTGAAGATGAAATGATGTGCGTGTAATATGCTACTGACCCATGCTTAGTTTCTGTATTTTGGAATCTGGTAGCTGGTTGTTTTCATATGTGCAATATGCTTCTTGCTGTTTTTGACAGATTTGAAATAAAACTTGTGTTGGCTGTTGTGGTTGAACTATAGCTCCGTTTTGGGCATGCCTTATATGAAACTTGCTTAGAATTTCATGTGGAATCATATTATATTGTTGCATCCATGTTTTGAAGTGTTTGTGGTTGTTATTTTCATGCATTTTGCATTCATGGCATATAATCTTGTGATTGACATATCTTTTAGATCGTAGCTCCGTTTGAAATGTTCCACATATGTAAATCGACTAGAATGATGTGTAGAATTGCATGGTATACTTTATTATGTTGTTTAGCAAATGTAAAATATGGTTAATTCAGATCTGGACCAATTTCGAAATTAACATATGAGGTCATATTGGAAATGCTATAAGTTGTTTCCGGCCTCATTTAAAATGCCTTTCTCGAACGTCTTGCACGTGGGATTTCGACGACACTTTGGGCTATCTCGAAGTTGTGATTTTTCGTCGGGATTTCGCAAATACTAGGGTGATTCCACGGTTGAGGAATTCCAACGCGGCCTGTGGTTAATTTGTAATGGATGAGCTGGAGCACTCCTGCAGGGCTAAATCTTTCGGAAAGTCATGCCCGTGGTTATGTGGCAACTTGGAAACTTTGTTTAACACCTGGTCATAGCAAACTTGAAGTAATCTCTAATAAAATACACCGACTTTGTGCATAACCGTGACTGTCTCTTCTCGTGAGTCCTTATCCGAGAGAGAACACAGTGGGGTTATGTTTCACGTAAGTAGGTGTTCAAGATGAGTTAGTGATCATTACTAGCTCACATTCGTTACGCGTAGACCACCCACTTTACTTTATGTATTCGTAAGTTAGCCACTCAAATAAATGCTTAGTGCTTGCTGTGGCCTCACCACTTAACCATATCTCACCTATTAAGCTTTAATAGTCTTCATACCCTTGGAAATGAGATTGGCGAGTCCTCGTGGCTCACAGATTACTACATCAACAGTTGCAGGTACAGGTAATGTGATGCTTTAACGTGAGCGCAATGCTTGTTCTATTTGGAGTTATTCGTCTTCTTCATCAATCTAGGATGCGTTCCAGGCGGCAGCTTGGGATAGCAGGAATGGATGCCATTTTATCGTTTGATTTTGTCCATAGTTGGACCTTGCTTTTCTGTATGATGTTTGAATATGTTTTTGTATTGATGTGATCTTGATGTAGCTTGTGGCGAGTGTAAGCCAATTCCATATACTCATCTCTTCGGTATATGTACTTGTAATGATATCCATTCTTGAGAAGCAACGAGATGCGCTTCTATCCCTATCGAGGCCATCGTGCCAAAATAAGGATATGATCACATCTTGGGCGTTATAGGGTATGTACTAGTAGCTATGTGTTTGATCTCTCTCTCTCTCTCATGTTCTTGAGATGATGCAATCTTGATGTACCATGAGCTTTGGTGATATAGATGAATCATATGGAGTTTTCCCCTCTCCATCTTCTTGTGATGAATTGAGTTTTCCCTTTGAACTTTTCATATCGGATCGAGTCTTTAAAGGATTTGAGAATACTTGATTTATGTCTTACGATGGGATATTTGTGGTGACAATGGGATGTTCTATTGATCCACTTGATGTATGTTTTGGTGATCAACTTCCGGGTTCTGTGACCTTGGGAATCTATGCATAGGGGTTTTCACATGTTTTCATCTTGACTCTCTGGTAGAAACTTTGGGGAACTCTTTGAAGTTCATTGTGTTAGATTGAACAGGATGAATCTTAAATTGTGTGATGCATATCGTATAATCAAGCCTATGGGTACTCGTGGTGACATTGGAGTATCTAGGTGACATTAGGGTTTTGGTTGATGTGTATCTTAAGGTGTTCTATTAGTACGAACTCTAGGGCTGTTCGTGACACTTATAGGGATTGCTCATAAGATTGATTGGAAAAGATAACTTTGGGGTGGTTTCGTACCCTACAATAATTTCTTCGTTAGTTCTCCTCTATTTGTGACTTTTGGAGTGAACTCTTTGTCGCACGAGAGGTATTTACATATGATTCAACTATGTTAGTATTGTTGAGAGAAATTTCACTAGTGAAAGTATGAAACCTAGGCCATATTTCTAAGCATTGCAATACCGTTTGTGCTCACTTTTAACATTAGTTACCTTGCTGTTTTATATTTTCAGATTACAAAAACCTATATCTACCATCCATATAACACTAGTATCACCATCTCTTCGTTGAACTAGTGCACCTATACAATTTTCCATTGTATTGGGTGTGTTGGGGACACAAGACATTTCTTGTATTTGATTGCAGGGTTGTTTGAGAGAGACCATCTTCATCCTACACCTCTCACGGATTGATAAACCTTAGGTCATCCACTTGAGGGAAAATTGCCACTCTCCTACAAAACTCTACGCTTGGAGGCCCAACACGAGTCTACAAGAAGAAGGTTGCATAGTAGACATCAAGCTCTTTTTTGGCGCCGTTCCCGGGGAGGTGAGTGCTTGAAGGTATATCTTTAGATCTTGCAATTGAATTTTTAGTTTCTTGTTTTTCACTAGTTTGGTTTTATAAAAGAAAACTACAAAAAATATGGAATTGAGATTGCCTCATATGCTTCATATTTTTAATGCCTTTCGTCAAAATGATGGAACAGAAAATTGTGCTCAAGTGTTAGAAGAAGAAGTTATTAAAATGTTTGGCACTAAATCTTTGAGTGTGAGCATGATTGCCATGTTGTTAGTATGAATTCTTTGAATATCTATAGTACTAACGATGATTGCACTAGTCATGATAAAAATATTTCTTATAAGCATGTCAATTTTTGTGGAGCGCATAGAGTTTGTGAAGACATGCCTAAAAGGGAATGTAGATTTTATAAGAGGCATAAGTATTTAGAAACTAAACTGTTGCAAGATAGGATATATGTTTGTGCTGAAAGACTTAATATTTCTCGCCATCCTTGCGAACCTTGCAATGAAAGTGGTGTTGGAGATATGCCCTAGAGGCAATCATGTATGATGATATTTCCTATGTGTTTATGAATAAAGATAGTCCTTGGACATTATCATTGATGTGTACTAACAATTATGTGACTTGTTTGTGAGACTATGCATTGTATGATAATTGTCCTAAATGGTCCCTAGTCGAAAGGGTTGTGTGGATGCATAACTAATCAGACTAGCATATGACACGTTGGATGGTTCAGTCTCATTGACCATGTAACATTGGATGCTAGCCGGATAATATGGACTTAGAAAGGTCTGTTCGGATTCATCATTGTCGGATCCGAGTCGAGATAAGGTCTGAGTTGGACAGACCCAACTATGAGACGCAATGATAGGTCATCTGTGAGTCTCTAGTACAACATAAGTTCTATGTCCTAAGACCTGAGCTAGCGCATGTACTCGGTATGGTGACAGACTTGCTTTGCGCCGATCAAACGCTACTCTGTGACTGGGTAGTTACAAAGGTAGGTTTCGGGCTTGTCTAGACCCATGCTGCGAGACATGGTCGAGCAAGATGGGATTTGCCCCTCCTACCAGGAGAGATATACTCTGGGCCCCCTCGGGTGATCCGACCTAGATAAGCATGGCCATGCGATGAGGATTATGAGATAATCTAAAGTGTTGGTCGGATTCACTAGAACGGGAAAGAGGTCGTGCTGCAACAAGGATGACCATGTCGCCTTGTGCACGACAACATATATCGTGTGGCAAAGGGAATAGAAGTGTGAAGTACACGTTCGCCTAACCAGCTTCATCGGACACTTGGAGTCAGCACGTCTTGCTAGAGGCTGCTACCGATCGGTCGAGTCGGATGTCATCTGACTCGCGACCAAGTGGACGAGAACCTAAAGGGTCGCGCGCTTAAGGGAAGGAACACGAGGCCTTTAGGATCCATGCGAGGCCCAAGAGTTGAGCCCGCGCCGGATGCCTATATATAGGGGAGGTGCGGCACACCCATCCGGTTGATCGCTTCAGCCCCATCATTAGGGCTTTGCATGAGTTGCAACTAGCCACCTCCATTTGCCACCGCCGACCATGTGATCGGACCTACCAGTCCGTCGCATGGGTGTTCCTCCTGTACACGCGGATACCGTTAGAGGCGGTGCACTTGCGCTGCTCTGGCGAACCTGTACGTGGGATCCGGCGACAGGCTGTTCGAGGGAGATCAGACGAGGAGGAGATGGACCGCACGAACGCGCTGCCCCAATTCTACCTCCGCTGCACGACACTGCGCGTCTAGTGGTAACAATCTGTGATCCATCTCCGTAGCATGTTCTTGGATATTCTGCGTGTAGGAAAATTTTAATTTGCATGCGATGCACCTACGATAGAACCCAACAAGTGGTTATTTTAATTTCCAATGTGAATTATTTCATGACCGAATTGTGTCCAAAAATTATGATAACCTCATTACCCTTGATCATAATAATGAACTTAGTCTATTTTCTGGATATGAAGAAATGAAACATAAAACTAAGGATATTCCAGCTTGGGTTCTGATGAAAATGATTGATTTACATCTAAATGAAATCTATATGTATTGTGTGGTTAATTGCATTGAGAATCCTTATATTGCCAATTACTTAAAGTCAAGAAAACAAATAGAATATGAAGAGAATACTAATGAAGGGGAAGAGGTTTCCCAATATCCTCCTATTTTTTCTTATGATGAATCAGATAACGAGTAGGCGCTTTTTATTCAATCAACCTCTTCAAAAAGAAGCTTGGAGGAATTAAATAAACCCACACATAATGTGGCGAAGAAGAAGAAAAGAAGGAAAAGTAAAGGTAAAGAGGTATCTATCCCAAACAATGTTGCTCCCATTATTCATAGGCCTCATGAGAAAGAATCAAAAATAGTTGTGGAAGATGATACACTTGAGGATGATTTTATTATGCCCATTGCTTGTTGTGATAATTATGATTGGGAAGATAATGATACTTCTTACAATCTTGAAAATATTTATGGCACCAACTTGGAGGATGATGACAATAATTGCTATACTATTGGTGCTATTCATACCATTAATGATGAGAGTGATTATGTTTATGATATACAAAGCCACAAGCTTGGGGATGCTATGTTTGATGAAAATGACATGTTTGAGAATTTATTTGCTGCAATTAATTTTTGTCCCAATCTTGGAGATGCTATGCTTAATGAAGATGATCTTTTTATTACCCCTACTTTGAATGATCAAATTTGTTATAATGATTGCATGCCTCCTACTTATGATGATTATTGTGATGATACTTATGCGTTGAAAAAGAGTGATGATTAATATTATGATATTTTTCATAATTATGAATATCCTTTTACTGAATATTACTCTTTTAATGTGGAACCAATTTGTAGTATTCAATTCTTTTATGATACTCCCACTATTAGTCATGAGAAGAAATTTTCTTGTGCGGAGAGTGGTAAAATTTCCATGCTTGTAGATCATGAAAATAATGCTTTATGTGCTGGTTATGTTGTGG
Source organism: Hordeum marinum (assembly GCA_022496015.1). Taxonomy (NCBI): domain Eukaryota; kingdom Viridiplantae; phylum Streptophyta; class Magnoliopsida; order Poales; family Poaceae; genus Hordeum; species Hordeum marinum. Next base: position 455,343,143 of record CM039678.1, read on the forward strand.
AATTCCTTCATGATGCTACTGAAAACTGTTATGAGGGGGGAACATATGCTTTTAGGAATTGCAATAATATCAAGTTTCCTCTCTATGCGTTCAAAGTTTTGAAGTTATGGTTGTTTTGCCTTCCTATCCTAGTTGATTCTTGCTCCCATAAATTGTTTGATCACAAAATACCTATGCATAGGAAGTGGGTTAGACTTAAATGTGCTTTTCATGAGATTCATGATGCTTTTTTGCATGTTTTAATTATTATTCCTATACGAGCATCATTCAAATCATCATGCCTAGCTAGAAGGCATTAAAGAAAAGCGCTTGTTGGGAGACAACACAACACTTTTACTATCTGTTTTGATGTGTTTACATGATTAAGATGCTGTAGTAATCATGTTTTGTGTATTTTATTTCAATAAAGTGCCAAGTAAAGCCTTTGGGATAGTGTGGAAACTTGTTTGTTTGAGTCTGTGCAAAAACAGAAAGTTTTGCGTCCAGTATATGAATTATCTGATTTTACTGGAACGTCAAAAAAATTCTGAAATTTTTAGACAAACTTTATATACAAATTTCCCACAGTTTCCTAATTTTTGAGAATTTTTAGAGTCAGGTAAGTATGGTGACCATTCAGATCTTTACAGACTGTTCTGTTTTTGACAGATTCTGTTGTGCATGCATAGTTTGCCTGTTTCAAGTGTTTCCATAGCTTATATTCAGTGATATAAATTATGGGAATAGTACAATATAGTAGGTATCATGTGGGAACAATTATGAATCTTTTATTGACAGTACCTAAGTGAATGATCTATTTTAATTACACTAACCCTTCTCACAAAGTTCCGTTAAGTTTTGTGTGATTGAAGTTTTCAAGTTTTGGGTGAGGCACCGATATGAGGAGAATAAGGAGTGACAGGAACCTAATCTTGGGGATTCCCAAGGCACCCCAAGGTAATATAAAAGTAATACTCAAGCGCCTAAGCTTGGGGATGCCTCGAAAGGCATGCCCTCTTTCGTCTTCAATACTATCGGTATATCTTACTTGGAGCTATATTTTTATTCATCACATAACATGAGTTTTGCTTGGAGTGTCATTTTATTTTAGTTTATATATGTTATGTGTCATTTATAATTGTGTTTTTCAATAAAATTTCCAAGAATTGCCTTAGGATGCTTGCATTGCATGTTTTGATATGTGCTGGGCAAAAACAGAAACTTCTACTGTAGTGTTTAAATTTTCATATTTTACTGGAATGAGGAAAGTTTATGAAATTTTTAAAAAGTGTTTTAATATGAATTTTATAGCATGTAATAAATTTTCATAATTTTTTGAGTTACATAAGTACACTGGTTTAATAGATTGCTACAGACTATTCTGTTTGGACAGATTGCTATCATAGTTTTGTTATCTACTTATTCTATAGTTTCCATAGCCTATATTGGTAGATATAAATTGTGGAAATGATAGTATAAAGTACCTAATGTTTGAAAATTATTGTGCAACTTGTCTTGGAAGTACATAAAGATTTGATTTATTACAATGTGTACTAACCTATCTCACGAGTTCTTTTCGAGTTTTGTGCGGATGAAGTTTTTGAGAATAGGTGAAACCATGATATGAGAGGATTGAACGAGATACAAAAGATCAAGATTGGGGATGCCCAAGGCACCCCAAGTAAATTTTTCAAGAAGTCTCAAGCATCTAAGCTTGGGGATGCTATGCATCCCACCTCTCTTCGTCAACTATCGGTTAGTCTATGTTGAGCCTAAATTTTTACTCGTTCACATGATGCGTCCTATTCTTGGAGTTCTATTTTTATTTTTCTTACTGTTTAAATAAAATACTCATATATTAAAAAAATTATGGAGAGAGAGATAGAAATTCCTCACATAGCTATTTAATTGTTTGACTACTCATTGATCTTCACTTATATGTTTTGGAGTAGTTTTGTCATTTACTCTCGTGCTTCACTTATATCCTATGAGTAAATGGTTGAATGAATTGAATATAATAAATCTGAAATTATATATGTTTTATATGCTTATCCCATGGGGCGTAATGACTTCACATATAAGAAGTATATGTTGTAAAATTTATTGAAAGTTAGCAAACCCCTCATTGGTCACTTGAACAATTCATGAAAGAATATTGAAGGAACAGAGATTTCACGTATAAATATACTATGTTGGACATCTTCTATGATTGTGAATACCCATTAATTATTTTCAAACTTTAGAAAATTAGTTGAAGTTGGACAAGGAAGACAACGTAATGATTTATGCTTGGGTATATTTGTATAGAAGTTATATTGTTATGGATCCTCCAACATGTGGTGCTTGCTTCCACCTCATACTAGCCAAAACATCCGCACCTAGTAGAAATACTACTTGTTCATTCAAAACCACTTAAACCCAAAGTTGTTCCATATGAGTCCACCATACCTACCTATATGCGGTATTTACCTGCAGTTCCAAGTAAATTTGCATGTGCCAAACTCTAAACCTTCAAATAATATTCTATTTTGTATGCCCGAATCGCTAATATAGTGACTAGGGACTGTTAGTATTTTCCATGCTAAGTGGGTTATTCTCGTGATATGTGCTGATTCACTATCATTCACGAGAAAGTGGCTGTTATTCGGGATGCCCAGTTCCATGCTCAAAAATCAAATCAAAATATAATGAAACAAAACTCCCCCAGGATTCTTGTTTGTATGGACGGTACCCGTGGATTTGACTCGCCGTGGAGTGTGATTGATTGGTGGAGGGGGAGTAAAAACTTTACCATTCTGTTTGGGAACTGCCTATAGTGTATCTAGAATGGAAGATACTAAGATCTCTCGGTTGTTATGTTGACAATGAAAGCATACTGCTCAACATTATTAGTCATCTCTATTTTAAAAGCTCGAGCTCTGGCACCTCTACAAATCAATGCTTCCCTCTATGAAGGGCCTGTCTTTTACTTTCTAGTACTTACCTTTGTAAATATGATAGATGCCATTTGATCTAAAAATATGCTTTGAGAGTTAGCAATCATGGAAGACTATTTGATAGTTGAGTACGTGGAATTTGCGAAATCAAAGCTCTTACATAGACCTTTCCTGAAAATAAGATGAATTGCAATTATTTGGTGACTGAAAGCATAGCTTGTTAGTTTTCAAGAAACTTTATGGTCTATACTTTAACATGTGAATAGCTTGTTACTTCATCATGAGAAGATTTATGAGATGAGCTACTGTTTATGATATATAATGATGCTAGAAAAAGTGTTTGGAACTATCATTGATCAAATCTATGCACTATGCTAGCATTCACACTTCATAAATTATTTCTTTTATCATTTGCCTACTCGAGGACGAGCAGGAATTAAGCTTGGGGATGTTGATACGTCTCCAACATATCTATAATTTATGAAGTATTCATGCCATGTTTACAATAATTCTATATGATTTTGGTATGATTTTATTAGAACTAACCCGGACTGACGCTGTTTTCAGCAGAACTACCATGGTGTCATTTTTGTGCGGAAATAAAAGTTCTCAGAATAGGCTGAAAATCTACGGAGAATATTTTTGGAACATATAAAAAATACTGGAGCAAAAAGATACCGGAGAGGAGTCCTGAGGAGGCCACAAGCCACCAGGGCGCCCCCTTAGGTCGCGCACCCTGGCTTGTGGGCCCCTCGGGAGTCCCCTTGACGTGATTCCAATGCCAATTACTCCTAAAAATAAAGAAACCCCCAGAAAGAAACCTAGATTGGGAGTTCCACCACCGCAACCCTCTGTAGCCACAAAAAACCAATCGAGAGCCTGTTCTGGCCCCCTACCGGAGGGGAAACCATCACTGGAGGCCATCTTCATCATCTCGGCGGTCTCCGTGACAAGGAGGGAGTAGTTCACCCTTGGGGCTTAGGGTATGTACCAGTATCTATGTGTTTGATATCTCTCTCTCTCTCTCGTGTTCTTGAGATGACACGATCTTGATGTATCGTGAGCTTTATTGATATAGATGAATCATATCGATTATTTTCCCTCTCTTGAGTGTTCCCTTTAAAGTTTTTTTTATCGGGTTGAGTCTTTAAAGGATTTGATAACACTTGATGTATGTCCTATGATGGAATATCTGTGGTGACAAGGGGATGTTCTATTGATCCACTTAATGTATGTTTTGGTGATCAACTTGCGGGTTCCATGACCTTGGGAATCTATGCATAAGGGTTGGCAAATGTTTTTGTCTTGACTCTCTGGTAGAAACTTTGGGGCGCTCTTTGATGTTCTTTGTGTTGGATTGAACATGATGAATCTGAAATTGTGTGATGCATATCGTATAATCAAGCCTATGGGTACTCGTGGTGACATTGGAGTATCTAGGTGACATTAGGGTTTTGGTTGATGTTTATCTTAAGGTGTTATGTTAGTAAGAACTCTAGGGCCTTTTGTGACCCTTATAGGGATAGCTCATACGATTGATCAGAAAAGATAACTTTGAGGTGGTTTCTCACCCTACAATAATTTATCCGTTAGTTCTCCGATATTTGTGACTTCGGAGTGAAATCTTTGTCGCACAAGAGGTATTTACATATGATTCAACTATGTTAGTATTGTTGAGAGAAATTGCACTAGTAAAAGTTTGAACCCTAGGCCTTGTTTCTAAGCATTGCAATACCGTTTGTGCTCACTTTTATCATTAGTTACCTTGCTGCTTTTATATTTCAGATTAAAAACCTATATCTACCATCCATATTACACTTGTATCACCATCTCTTCACCGAACTAGTGCACCTATACAATTTGCCATTGTATTGGGTGTGTTGGGGACAAAAAGATTTCTTGTATTTGATTGCAGGGTTGTTTGAGAGAGACCGTCTTCATCCTAAACCTCCCATGGATTGATAAACCTTAGGTCATCCACTTGAGGGAAAATTGCCATTGTCCTACAAAACTCTATGCTTGGAGGACCAACACGAGTCTACAAGAAGAAGGTTGCGTAGTAGACATCACTGGCCAGCAACCCCATACTCACGGCGCCAGGCGCCGGTGAACCAATGTTACTATACATCTCGGCCAACAATCAAGTGGTTAGTGCGGTGCTCGTCGTCGAACGAGAGGTCGAGGGTCACAAATTCCGAGTGCAAAAGCCAGTCTACTATATGTGTCAAAAGTGCTAACGCCATGCAAGTCCAGATATCCAGACTACCAAAAATAGCCTATACAGTGTTTATGGCATCACAAAAGCTCAGACACTACTATCAAGAATGTTTGGTCACGGTGGCATCCGAAGTACCCCTAAACGATATAATCAATAACAGGGACGCCACCGGCAGCGTAGCCAAATGGTCCATCAAATTCCATCCTTTCGAAATCGCCTATAAGCCACGCAAGCTATTAAATCTCAGGTGTTGGCCAATTTCCTTGCCGAATGGACAGAGGCCGAGCTCCCAAGAGAATATAGCACATACTCCCATTGGATGATGTACTTCGATGGATCCAAGACACTGGCCAGACTGGGGGCTGGATTTATCCTCACGTCTCCCATGGGAGACAACGTCCGATACATGTTGCAGATCATGTACGCCGATTCCAACAATGTGGCTGAATACGAAGCACTGTTGCACGGGCTTCGGATGACAACATCAATGGGCATACAACGACTTGAAGTATGGGGAGATTCTAATCTCGCCATCTCTCAAATCAACGACGAATTTGATGATAAAAACCCAAAGATGGCAGCGTACAGAAACGCCGTTCTTAAAATATCCGCTCGGTGTTGGTAAAAAAACCGCGTGGTTCGAGGGGCTAGAATTCCACCATGTCTCTAGAGACAACAAGTAGGTTGTTGGCATACTCACCCGTATGGGGGCCAAGCGTGACCCCGTCCCAAAAAACACCTTCCTTGAATGGCATTTCAAGCCATCGGTGCTATGACAGGACGAGAATAAGGGCGATGGAGCCATCAGTACGGAAGAGATTGTCTCTCCTATAAATGAACCGGATTAGCAAATCATCGGCGGTTCCATAATTGAAGAAACGCCTTCGACTCATGAGGTCATGGCAGTAATCGCACCATGGACCGAGCCCTTCCTTGCCTACCTTCTTCGCCGAGAACTCCCCGGCGATCAGACGGAGGCGAGAAGCATAATTCGGCGATCCAAGGCCTATAAGGTCCACGAGGATGAGTTATATAAGAAAATCACTACCGGGGTACTCCAACGGTGCATATCTGAGGAAGAAGGAAGAAACTTTTGGCCGAAGTCCACGCAGGCATGGGAGGCCACCACGCCGCAGCACGGGCATTAGTAAGAAAAGCTTTTTGAGCCGGATTCTTTTCGCCCACCGCTCGAGCGGACGCCCAAGCACTTGTCCAACATTGTGTTGGATGTCAACTATTTGCAAATCAATGCCACATCCCCGCGGCAGCTCTTCGGACTATTCCGATCACCTGGCCTTTTGCGGTCTGGGGGCTGGATATGGTCGGACCACTTAAAGGGGGGACCAAGAAAAATAAATATCTACTGGTCATGGACAATAAGTTCACCAAATGGGTCAAAGCAAAACCAGTAAAATTAGCAAAGTTCGGACCGGTAATCGACTTTATATGCGGCTTGGTACAACGTTATGGTGTCCCGCACAACATAATAACGGACAATGAATCATATTTCAACGCCCAGGAGGTAAAGGACTGGTGCGCGAACACGGGCATCAAGCTCGATTATGCCTCGGTGTATCACACGCAAACCAATGGACAAGTCGAACGGGTCAACAGCCTAATCATGAGTGGCATCAAACCACGTCTGGTCCAATCTCGTCAGGAATCTGACGGCAAGTGGGTAGAGGAGCTTGACTCCGTTCTGTGGGGTCTGCGTGTTGGGGAATGTTGCATGGGAAACAAAAAAAATTCCTACGCTTCACCGAGATCAATCTAGGAGATGAGCATCTATGAGGGGGGAGAGTGGATCTACATACCCTTGTAGATTGCTAAGAGTGAAGCGTTAAGAAACGCGGTTGATGTAGTCGAACATCTTCACGATCCAAATCGCCGAGCATCCCATGATCCAATCACGATCCGTACCGATCTAGCGCCGAACGGATGACACCTCCACGTACAGCACACGTACAGCTCGGTGACGATCTCCGCCTTCTTGATCCAGCAAGAGGGAGCAGAGAGGTAGATGAGTTCTTCGGTAGCGCGATGGCGTTGCGGCGATGGTGGTGGAGCTATTCCAGTGGGGCTTCGCCTAAGCACCGCTGAAACCGATCTAGAGGAGAAACTACGATCTAGAGGAGAGGGTAGCACATGGCTATTTTTCTGTGTCACAAACCCTCAAAACATCTAGTATATATATGATGAGGGGAGGGAGGAGGCTTTGCCTCCAAGGGATCCAACCCTAGTTCGGCCGAAGTGGGGGGATGAGTCCTCCTCCTCCGCTCCTAGTAGGATTAGGACTCCTCCTTTCCCACTTGGGCCTCTCTTTCTGTAACATCCCAAAATTTCATTTTGGAATGTTATGAATATAGCTATGCATCTATCATCATCATTGCTTGATTGTATGTGTTTGTTGAAATATCTCTTCTGGATTTCAGTAAGCTCTTTCTACTTTTCCCTAAGTTGCTTTCAACTATTTGAAATTTTGGTTAAAAGTTCAAATAAGAGAGGAGGAACATGACACTCCACACCAGGGACTAATTGGTGATATATTTGAACAATAATAACCAGGAATTATTTTGAAAATATTTGCAAAAAGGGTTTAAAAACAATTAGGCAATTTATGAAAATATTATTTTTTTTCAAAGTGTTCAAATGACAGAATAGAAATGTTCATTAAATAGCCTTTATTATTCTGTTAATTTTGATATATAATACCCCTATATTTAGAGACGGTTTGAATGCTTTAAAAGCTTTTGAATATCTCTGGAAAAGTATTAAAAATAAACGGTAACCGTTTCCGGTATTAAACGGGCCGGCCCACGGCAGTTATTCGCGCCTTTACTACCGACCGGCCGACCGCGCGTAACGGGCACGCCCTCCTCTCACTGACGCTGGACCCCACCCGACCGACCGTTTCACCGAACGGTCATTTTCTTCTTCCCCCCGCGCGCGCCGGACCCGACACCGGCCGTTTCCTCCCCTCGCCGGATCTCTCTCCTCTCTTAACTCCCTCTCACTCCCCGCACTCCTATATAAGCCGGCCACTCCCCGCATCCATTTTCCCCCGAGCCCCCTCTCTCTCTCGCTGAGACGCTGCCGCAATTGCTCGCCGGAGCTCCCACCCTCACCGGACCTCCCATCGACCGTAGCCACCACTTCTGACCACCGTTCGCCCCACCGTTGCCACCAGTCGACACCGGAGGCCCGTCGCCGTCGCCCGGACCACTTCCCCATCTTCCCCGACCACCTGAACGCCTCGCCGTCGTCCTCGCCGCCTTCGGATCCACCGGAGAACCCCGACGCCGACGACTTTACCCCGTGAGCATTCCCCTCCCTCCGATCCAAAACCAACGACTAAGATTAGATAGGATTTAATCCGAACCGTTATCCTCTTCCGACCGGTCGCCCGCTCAAAATCATCTAACACACGCGCTAGCCAACCAATAGGATTGCGCCACGTAGCCCCCCTGACCGTCGCAAATCATTTTTTTCTTTCTGTTTTTGTTTTAATTAACAGAATGTTTTCAAAATTTGTTTTGCTTATATATTTTAATCTATTTAGTGTTTTGAGTTGATTCTTTTTGCAATAGCTCACATTTTTCATGTAGTTTCACCCTGTACTTTTAAATTTCAAATTTGAACTATAAAATTTGAATTTAATCAAATTTGCTCAAAATCTTCAAATCTGAATAACTAGAGTTTGAAAATAGTTTTTCACATGAATCTTTTTGCTACTGTTTGGTATTAGTTAGGACTACCTTCATGCTTAGTTTGAAGATATTTAGGATATATTTGATAGTGTTTTATCTATAAACAGAATCTATTTAGTATTATAATATAGTTTTATAAACTCAATTTTAATTAGTTTGATTTAGAATTGGTTTTATTTGTTTATTAGGTTCTGTTAGTAAACATTTAGTGTTTTCACTCACTGATAATAAAAATATAAATTTTCTTAGTTTAATTTTATTTAACATAGGAATCACAACTTCTTTTCTAATAGGCATAATTTGATTAAAACAACTAACTAGTAATACTTTTGTTTTGCTCTGTTGTTAGTAAAACTATATTTGTTCCATTTAGTGTTTATCAAAACTTTTACAAACTTTACAAAAGTTTTCTCAACAAACTTAGATTCAAAATAGTTTTATTAAGATAGTAGTGTTTTATCAATCACCTCCTAGTAAACAAAACTTTGTGTGTTTTCTTACTTGAGATTTGTGCATTGTTTTGTCTTGATTGTTTAATAGTTCTTGGTTGATGTTATGAGTTGTTATTTTTTTTGTATACTTATTTGAGTGCTTGTTTGTTTCGTTAGATTATCCGGAGTGCGAAGCTTGTTACTTAGAGTCACTCGTGTACGAAGATCATCAATCAGGCAAGTCACTTTGATCATGTTTACCCATGTTTTATATGCATTAGTTCTACCATCTCCCCAAATGCATGCAAGATAGGTTAGTTGGAAACTTGGTTACATTGTAGTAGTATCATGTGGTAGGTACCCCCCTCAACCTCTTTGACACATTGGCCCTGGGAAACGTTGTTTTACCTTTTGCTATGCTATTAGTAGACGGGGTTGGTTGTGTGATTCATGAGAGTTGAGAGAGTTAATAATTTCAAGACCTACATAAAGATCAAGATTTACAAGACTCCAAGTTTTCAACATACCTCTGGGTGGATGATGGTTGAACGGCACCCTGGAGAAACCAGTGGATTTGCCTAGGTGATGCTGGAGATGGCCAGTATTCACGCGGAAAGGTCCACCCAGGCACAAAGAGATGGATGGATGCTTTAAAACCCAAGGCTTACCTGCACAGCCACAAGTCATTATGGGCTCTGGCTTGGTTGGATATCGTGTTGACCCTGGACAGGCGGTACTACGAGAGGTAGAAGAACGGTAGGAAAGGATGGGCACCGACAGAGTCGCAGGGAAACCCTTTGGAAGACCATGTTTTGGTCATCCGTTTCTCAAACACCCTGAAGTGCGAGAAATCAAACGGAGGCGACCAAATCTTGTGGGGAACGTGTGCAAAACTCTGCAGAGTACAAAACCTAATCGATTAGCCGTGTCCACGGTCTTGGACGACTTGAGCCATAGGAATTGAAACTTCCGGAACTCTCAACACAATTAGTATGATGATGTGGGTATTTAATAATTTTGTGTATGAGAATTGGTTGGTGGAACCATCTCAGTAATCAACCAACTTAGTAATATTTTGCTTAGCCCCTCCCTTGATGTAGGAAAAAAACTTGGCTTTACGCAAAAAACTTACACCACCACCTGCCATATATGCATATAGACTAGCTGATTATTTTCACACCTCTACTGTGACTTTGCCGGCATATTCCATATGCTGACCTACACGGCTGCAACGTATCATGTTGCAGAGTACTTTTCCGACCAGGAGTGAGGACACGTTCTATGCTCAGTGAGATGCGCTTGGAGTCAGATGGACTCACCTACCTTCGACGCTTCCGCAAGATTTAGATATTCTCATGAGTTGGCTTTTAGCCACTTTATTGTAATAAAGGACTCGATATGAGATTTCGATTAATATAATGCTGTGTGATTTCCCTTTGATATATACATTGATGTACCGTGTGTGTACCAGCATGATCTTGGGATGGTACGGAAACACCGGAGACTTGACCTTTCAGGTCGGGTCGTTACAGAAATGGTATCAGAGCACACGCTGACCGTAGGACGTAACCTCTAGGATTGGAAAGCCTTAGGATTGTATCTCTTTGTCTTTAAAATTCTTATACTCTCATCTACTCATTTCTGATTTCTCTCCGATTATTTCAAAATTTATAGATGGCCACCTTCATCCCAGTGTTGATCACGGAGTTTTGCCAGCCTGACGCAACGATGCCCTTTGGTAAGGAGCTGATGAGGATCGTCAAGGACGTAAGGATTGCTTTGCCGAGCATCACCGGGACTCCTATCATGTCATTTCCCCAAGATGGACGCTACAGGATCGAGGTGCATATCCCAGGGAAGACTTTTGGGAACCGGAAGGAACCCATCGACCTCAAGTTCGTGGCACCCAGTTGGATACTTGGGAGAGACATGGCCATTCATCGTGCCCTTGGACGTATTCAGGAGGAATACAGAGGTGGAATCATTTCACCAGGACTCAGCATGGTTTGTCGCAGTCCATGGAAACATCATAACTCCTCCCACTTCAGACTCCACTATTTCCTATATCCAGACCCTGGAGACTCACATCAGGACTCTGGAGCTTCAAGTTCGTGCTGATACGAAGACAATCAAGAATCTGATGAACCGCGAGATTGACCTTGAAGCTGACTTACGGGAAGCCAACTACGAGCATGAATATGAGGTGAAAGATTTCTTAGAGAGGATCGACAAGCTGAACACTCGCATCGCCACTCTGGAGGAACAGATGGACATGGGTGAAAATCTTCATCCTGAGGGAGACTTGGCTCCTTTCATCAGCGACGATGATGACTATGAAGAGAGCACCATTGGAGGAGACTCAGTCACCATGTACTTCTGAGGAAAAACATTAGTTATGCCCTCCATGTATCTTTTATTTTCGTCGTTAGAGCGTAGGTCGATGTGTAGTTTGATTGAGACTTGTATTCCCGATGTTTGACATTGATTGAATAAATGAATGAGTGTTTGGTGTGATATGTTTGTTGCATTGCATATGGGTAGTGAATTTCTTCTAGACCCTTGTTCTATTCTAATTCTCACCCCTCTGAAAACAGCAAGATGCCTCCACGACGTGAGACCGACTTCACTTTTCCGCCGGAACTCACTCAACTCCTTCAGCAGCAGAATGCACTGATGCAGTTATTGATTCAGAATCAGACCAACAACCAGAACAACCACCATCCACCCCAGACTGACAATCTCACCCGTTTTCTGAGGTTGAACCCTCCAACTTTCTCCAGCAGCACTGAGCCCATTGTGGAAGATGACTGGCTCCGTAAGATGGAGAGAGAACTTGTCACCGCTGGATGTACTGATGCTGAGAAGGTGCGATTTGCCGCACATCAACTGGAAGGACCAGCAGCATCATGGTGGGAGAATTACATCACCACATATCCTATTGCTGATGTAACTTGGGAGCAGTTCCAGCAAGCTTTTCGCACCGCTCATGTCTCAGCTGGAGCCATGAGTCTGAAGAAGCGCGAGTTTCGCAACTTGCGCCAGGGTAATCGCTCCGTGGCCCAATATGTGGAAGAGTTCAGCATGTTGGCCCGTTATGCACCAGGAGACGTGGCCGATGATGCGGCCAAGCAAGAGAAATTTCTGGAAGGACTCAACGATGAGTTGAGCATGCAGCTGGTAGTGTCTAATTTCAACAACTACCAAGAGCTGGTGGATAAGGCACTCATTCTGGAAGGTAAACAGCAGCAGATTGAGAACCGCAAGAGGAAGTACACTCAGGGGAAGTTTAACTCTGGAGCTCATCAGAAGCTTCGCTACTCCCCGTACTCAGGGAACACCGGATCAGGTACCGGTAAGTTTGGAAGGCACACCCATGCCGTGCATAACCATGGAGGTCACAACCATGGAGGAAATGGGAACAACCGTCCCAACCATGGCAATTTCAAGACTGACAATGGGAATGGGAACAACAACCAGCACCGTCACGTTCCTATTCAGAAGGATCTGAGTCACATCACCTGTTTCAAGTGCCAGAAGACAGGGCACTATGCTACTGAGTGTCCCCAGAACAAGCAGGGAAATGGAAACGGCAACTCCGCAGCCAAGAAGCCGAACCCTTTTCCTCGTGCCCAGGTGAACCATCTCGACGTGGAAGAAGTCTATGATCAACCCGAGACTGTGGTTGGTAAGTTTTTATTGCATTCACGTCCAGTTACGGTACTTTTTGATTCCGGTGCAACTCATTCATTCATATCAAGGGTAGTTGTGGATAAGTATGGTTTGCCCACCAAAACCCTTAGCCAGCCCATTAAGGTCAGTTCCCCAGGAGGTATGATGATGGCAGGAATAGGATGCCATGCCTTGAAACTCAATATAGGAAACCATGTTTTTCCCACCGACCTCATCGTCTTAGAATCCCAGGGATTGGATGTAATCCTAGGCATGGATTGGATGACCAAGTATGAAGGAAATCTTGATTGCCTCAGCAAGTCTGTTTCACTCACCACCCCGGAGAACAAGAGGATTAAGTATGTATCCCGACGCACACGTATGAGTGCTAGGTTAAATGCCCTCACAGGAGTTGTTCAGGAGGAAGTACCTGTGGTAAAAGATTATCTGGATGTATTTCCGGAAGAATTACCAGGAATGCCACCAGATAGGGAGATTGAGTTCCTAATAGAGCTACAGCCAGGGACAGCACCAATTTCCAAGAGACCCTATCGGATGCCCGCAAATGATCTGTTGGAAATCAAGAAGCAAATTAAGGAGTTATTGGACAAAGGTTATATACGCCCAAGTTCTTCACCTTGGGGAGCCCCGGTTCTTTTGGTGGAGAAGAAGGATAAAACCTTGAGAATGGTAGTCGATTATCGTGCCTTGAACGAGGTGACTATCAAGAACAAGTACCCTCTGCCGATGATTAATGACTTGTTTGATCAGCTAGTAGGCGCCAAAGTATTCTCTAAGATCGATCTTCGATCAGGGTATCACCAGTTGAAAATTCGTGAACAGGATATACCCAAAACAGCTTTCACCACGAGGTATGGCTTGTATGAGTATACGGTCATGTCTTTTGGATTGACTAATGCTCCTGCCTACTTCATGAATTTGATGAACAAAGTGTTTATGGAATATTTGGACAAGTTTGTCGTGGTGTTCATCGATGACATTTTGATATTCTCCAAGAACAAGGAAGAACACAGGGAACATCTGCGTTTAGTTCTGGAGAAGCTAAGAGAGCATTTGTTATATGCCAAGTTCAGCAAATGTGAATTTTGGCTAACGGAAGTCGGATTCCTTGGACATGTTATTTCCGAAGAAGGAATAGCCGTAGACCCCGCTAAGGTTGAAGCCATCACCGAGTGGAAGTCACCCACCTCAGTTAAGGAGATCCGCAGTTTCCTCGGACTTGCTGGATATTACCGGAAATTCATTGAGAATTTCTCAAAGATTGCCAAGCCCATGACAGAGTTGTTGAAGAAAGAATCTAAGTATGTTTGGACCGAGGAATGTGAAGCCAGTTTCCAGGAGTTGAAGAAACATTTGGTCACAGCCCCAGTATTGATCTTGCCCAATATTCGGAAGGACTTCCAAGTTTATTGTGATGCTTCACGTCAAGGACTTGGAGGAGTACTCATGCAAGATGGAAAGGTTGTAGCTTATGCATCCAGACAACTATGACCTCATGAGTTGAATTATGCCAGCCATGATTTGGAACTAGCAGCCGTAGTGCACGCACTCAAGACCTGGAGACATTTTCTTATCGGAAATAGTTGTGATGTTTACACCGACCATAAGAGCCTGAAATACATTTTCATGCAGAAAGAGTTGAACCTCAGACAGAGGAGATGGTTAGAGTTAATCAAGGACTATGACATGAGATTACATTACCATCCAGGTAAGGCTAATGTTGTAGCCGATGCCTTGAGTCGGAAAACTTATGTAAACACACTCACAGCGGGAGGATTACCCCAAGAGTTAGCCGATGATCTCAGAGAGCTCAGGCTAGAGATAGTCCCAAGAGGATATATTGCCACACTGGAAATTCAGTCCACCTTGACCGAAAGAATTCGTAAAGCCCAGAAATCAGACAAGCAGATAGCTGAGATTAAACAGAGAATGGAAGATGGTAAAGCTAAAGGTTTTCGTGAGGATGAACACGGAACTTTGTGGTTTGAGAACCGAATCTATGTGCCCAATGACCCAGAGCTCAGGAAGTTGATACTTCAGGAAGCCCATGATTCACCTTACTCGATACACCC
The DNA here is from genome assembly GCA_022496015.1 of Hordeum marinum. NCBI lineage: Eukaryota > Viridiplantae > Streptophyta > Magnoliopsida > Poales > Poaceae > Hordeum > Hordeum marinum. Next base: position 455,358,176 of record CM039678.1, read on the forward strand.
AGGCAATACCAAGATGTATCTCGATTTAAAGGAAAGTTATTGGTGGACAGGTATGAAGAAAGATATTGCGGAACATGTTGCCATATGTGATGTTTGTCAGCGAGTAAAGGCAGAACATCAGAAACCAGCAGGGTTACTCCAACCTTTGCCGATACCCGAGTGGAAATGGGAAAAGCTTGGTATGGACTTCATCATAGGATTACCCAGGACCCGTTTAGGTTATGGTTCCATCTGGGTAGTGGTAGATCGCTTGACCAAGGTAGCTCATTTCATCTCGGTAAAAAACCACCTATACCAGTGCTAAGCTAGCCAAGATATATATGACCAGGATCGTATGTCTGCATGGAGTTCCGAGGAGTATCGTGTCAGATAGAGGAACACAGTTTACCTCAAAGTTTTGGCATCAGTTACATGAAACTTTGGGTACAAGGCTAGAGTTCAGTACAGCCTTTCATCCGCAGACAGATGGACAGACTGAGAGAGTCAACCAGATTCTGGAAGACATGTTGAGAGCTTGTGCGCTAGATTATGGATCTAGTTGGGATGACAACTTACCTTACGCAGAATTTTCGTACAACAACAGTTATCAGACCAGTCTAAAGATGGCCCCTTTCGAAGCTTTATACGGAAGGAGATGCAGAACACCACTGACGTGGGATGGTGTTGGAGACCGACAACTTTTTGGTCCCGACCTTATCCAAGATTCTGAAGAGAAAGTCAAGCTGACTCGTGACAGACTCAAGATAGCTCAGTCTCGATAGAAGAGTTACGCTGACAGCAAACGTAAAGAAGTGACGTATGAAGTGGGAGACAGAGCATATCTTCGTGTGTCCCCGCTTCGTGGAATCAAGAGGTTTGGTGTTAAAGGAAAATTAGCACCCAGATTCATAGGCCCCTACAAAATTCTTGAATGTAGAGGCGAAGTTGCATACAAACTGGAATTGCCGAAAGGATTATCCGAAGTTCATGATGTGTTCCACGTGTCCCAGCTGAAGAAATGCCATGCTGAGATGGCTGACATCCCTTTTCGAGACACCGTGCCCCTAGAGGCCATACAGCTTGACAGTGATCTGACTTACGAGGAGAAGCCTGTCAAGATCCTCGAGACATCCAACAGAGTTACCCGCAACAAGATCATCAAGTTCTGCAAAGTTCTGTGGAGTCACCACACCGAGGAAGAAGCCACCAGGGAACGCGAAGAAGATCTTCGTAGAGACCATCCGCACCTATTTTCTAGCCAACCCGAATCTTGAGGGCGAGATTCATCTTAAGGTGGGTAGGTTTGTAACATCCCAAAATTTCATTTTGGAATGTTATGAATATAGCTATGCATCTATCATCATCATTGCTTGATTGTATGTGTTTGTTGAAATATCTCTTCTGGATTTCAGTAAGCTCTTTCTACTTTTCCCTAAGTTGCTTTCAACTATTTGAAATTTTGGTTAAAAGTTCAAATAAGAGAGGAGGAACATGACACTCCACACCAGGGACTAATTGGTGATATATTTGAACAATAATAACCAGGAGTTATTTTGAAAATATTTGCAAAAAGGGTTTAAAAACAATTAGGCAATTTCTGAAAATATTATTTTTTCAAAGTGTTCAAATGACAGAATAGAAATGTTCATTAAATAGCCTTTATTATTCTATTAATTTTGATATATAATACCCCTATATTTAGAGACGGTTTGAATGCTTTAAAAGCTTTTGAATATCTCTGGAAAAGTATTAAAAAGAAACGGTAACCGTTTCCGGTATTAAACGGGCCGGCCCACGGCAGTTATTCGCGCCTTTACTACCGACCGGCCGACCGCACGTAACGGGCACGCCCTCCTCTCACTGACGCTGGACCCCACCTGACCGATCGTTTCACCGAACGGTCATTTTCTTCTTCCCCCCGCGCGCGCCGGACCCGACGCCGGCCGTTTCCTCCCCTCGCCGGATCTCTCTCCTCTCTTAACTCCCTCTCACTCCCCACACTCCTATATAAGCCGGCCACTCCCCGCATCCATTTTCCCCCGAGCCCCCTCTCTCTCTCGCTGAGACGCTGCCGCAATTGCTCGCCGGAGCTCCCACCCTCACCGGACCTCCCATCGACCGTAGCCACCACTTCTGACCACCGTTCGCCCCACCGTTGCCACCAGTCGACACCGGAGGCCCGTCGCCGTCGCCCGGACCACTTCCCCGTCTTCCCCGACCACCTGAACGCCTCGCCGTCATCCTCGCCGCCTTCGGATCCACCGGAGAACCCCGACGCCGGCGACTTTACCCCGTGAGCATTCCCCTCCCTCCAATCCAAAACCAACGGCTAAGATTAGATAGGATTTAATCCGAACAGTTATCCTGTTCCGACCGGTCGCCCGCTCGAAATCATCTAACACACGCGCTAGCCAACCAATAGGATTGCGCCACGTAGCCCCCCTGACCGTCGCAAATCATTTTTTTCTTTCTGTTTTTGTTTTAATTAACAGAATGTTTTCAAAATTTGTTTTGCTTATATATTTTAATCTATTTAGTGTTTTGAGTTGATTCTTTTTGCAATAGCTCACATTTTTCATGTAGTTTCACCCTGTACTTTTAAATTTCAAATTTGAACTATAAATTTGAATTTAATCAAATTTGCTCAAAATCTTCAAATCTGAATAACTAGAGTTTGAAAATAGTTTTTCACATGAATCTTTTTGCTACTGTTTGGTATTAGTTAGGACTACCTTCATGCTTAGTTTGAAGATATTTAGGATATATTTGATAGTGTTTTAGCTATAAACAGAATCTGCTTAGTATTATAATATAGTTTTATAAACTCAATTTTAATTAGTTTGATTTAGAATTGGTTTTATTTGTTTATTAGGTTCTGTTAGTAAACATTTAGTGTTTTCACTCACTGATAATAAAAATATAAATTTGCTTAGTTTAATTTTATTTAACATAGGAATCACAACTTCTTTTCAAATAGGCATAATTTGATTAAAACAACTAACTAGTAATAGTTTTGTTTTGCTCTCTTGTTAGTAAAACTATATTTGTTCCATTTTGTGTTTATCTAAACTTTTACAAACTTTACAAAAGTTTTCTCAACAAACTTAGATTCAAAATAGTTTTATTAAGATAGTAGTGTTTTATCAATCACCTCCTAGTAAACAAAACTTTGTGTGTTTTCTTACTTGAGATTTGTGCATTGTTTTGTCTTGATTGTTTAATAGTTCTTGGTTGATGTTATGAGTTGTTATTTTTTTTGTATACTTATTTGAGTGCTTGTTTGTTTCGTTAGATTATCCGGAGTGCGAAGCTTGTTACTTAGAGTCACTCGTGTACGAAGATCATCAATCAGGCAAGTCACTTTGATCATGTTTACCCATGTTTTATATGCATTAGTTCTACCATCTCCCCAAATGCATGCAAGATAGGTTAGTTGGAAACTTGGTTACATTGTAGTAGTATCATGTGGTAGGTACCCCCCTCAACCTCTTTGACACATTGGCCCCGGGAAACGTTGTTTTACCTTTTGCTATGCTATTAGTAGACGGGGTTGGTTGTGTGATTCATGAGAGTTGAGAGAGTTAATAATTTCAAGACCTACATAAAGATCAAGATTTACAAGACTCCAAGTTTTCAACATACCTCTGGGTGGATGATGGTTGAACGGCACCCTGGAGAAACCAGTGGATTTGCCTAGGTGATGCTGGAGATGGCCAGTATTCACGCGGAAAGGTCCACCCAGGCACAAAGAGATGGATGGATGCTTTAAAACCCAAGGCTTACCTGCACAGCCACAAGTCATTATGGGCTCTGGCTTGGTTGGATATCGTGGTGACCCTGGACAGGCGGTGCTACGAGAGGTAGAAGAACGGTAGGAAAGGATGGGCACCGACAGAGTCGCAGGGAAACCCTTTGGAAGACCATGTTTTGGTCATCCGTTTCTCAAACACCCTGAAGTGCGAGAAATCAAACGGAGGCGACCAAATCTTGTGGGGAACGTGTGCAAAACTCTGTAGAGTACAAAACCTAATCGATTAGCCGTGTCCACGGTCATGGACGACTTGAGCCATAGGAATTGAAACTTCCGGAACTCTCAACACAATTAATATGATGATGTGGGTATTTAATAATTTTGGGTATGAGAATTGGTTGGTGGAACCATCTCAGTAATCAACCAACTTAGTAATATTTTGCTTAGCCCCTCCCTTGATGTAGGAAAAAAACTTGGCTTTACGCAAAAAACTTACACCACCACCTGCCATATATGCATATAGACTAGCTGATTATTTTCACACCTCTACTGTGACTTTGCCGACATATTCCATATGCTGACCTACACGGCTGCAACGTATCATGTTGCAGAGTACTTTTCCGACCAGGAGTGAGGACACGTTCTATGCTCAGTGAGATGCGCTTGGAGTCAGATGGACTCACCTACCTTCGACGCTTCCGCAAGATTTAGATATTCTCATGAGTTGGCTTTTAGCCACTTTATTGTAATCTTTATTGAAATAAAGGACTCGATATGAGATTTCGATTAATATAATGCTGTGTGATTTCCCTTTGATATATACATTGATGTACCGTGTGTGTACCAGCATGATCTTGGGATGTTACGGAAACACCGGAGACTTGACCTTTCAGGTCGGGTCGTTACACTTTCCACCTTGGGTTTTCCTTCTTAGCCACATGGGACTCCTGTGGGTCCTTGGCCATCCCACTAAGGGATGATATACCTCCTCCCACAGCCCATGTAACCTCTTGGGTCGAAATACCCCTGCCGATGGTCTCCCGGTACCCTCTCGACACTCCCGGTACACTACCGATGAGCTCGAAACTTTTCTGGTGACCAAAATAGGACTTCCTATATATCGATCTTTACCTACGGGCCATTCCGGAACTCCTCGTGACATCTGCGATCTCATTTGGGAGTCTGAACAACCTTCGGTCACCACCATACATAACTCTATACTACCGAAATATCACCGAACCTTAAGTGTGCAGACCCTACGGGTTTAAGGACTATGTAGACATGACCGAGACACCTCTATGGTCAATAACCAATAGCAGAACCTGGATGCCCATATTGGTTCCTACATATTCCACGAAGATCTTTATCAGTCGAACCTCTATGTCAAGGATTCAATTAATACTATATGTTGTTCCCTTTGTTCTTTGGTATGTTACTTGCCCGAGATTCGATCGTCGGTATCTACATACCTAGTTCAATCCCGTTACCGGCAAGTATCTTTACTCATTCCGTAATACAAGATCCTTTGACTAACACTTTAGTCACATTGCTTGCAAGGCTTGTTGTGATGTTGTATTACCGAGTGGGCCCTGAGATACCTCTCCGTCATACGGAGTAACAAATCCCAGTATTGACCCATGCCAACTCAACAGACACCCTCGAAGATACCCATAGAGCATCTTTATAGTCACCTAGTGAAGTTGAGATGTTTGATACACACAAGGTACTCCTCCGGTGTCAATGAGTTGCATGATCTCATGGTCATAGGAACAGATACTTTGTCATGTAGAAAACTATAGCAATAAACTGACACGATCAAATGCTACGTTTATAGTTTGGGTCTTGTCGATCACATCATTCTCCCAATGATGTGATCCCGTGATCAAATGACATCTCATGTCAATGTCTAGGAAACCTTGACCATCTTTGATTAACGAGCTAGTCTACTAGAGGCATACTAGGGACAAAGTGTTTGTCTATGTATCCACACATGCAATGTGTTTCCAGTCAATACAATTATAGCATGGATAATAAAAAATTATCATAAACAAGGAACTATAATAATAACCATTTTATTATTGCCTCCAGGGTATATTTCCAACACTGCTACCACCCCGAATAGATCAACAGGATACACATCGTTTTTTATAGTCTACGGGACAGAAGCAGTCCTTCCCTCCGATATCATTCACGATGCACCTAGGGTGCGCATGTACGAAGAAAAGGAGGACAAGTTAGATCGGCAGGATGACTTAGACGTCCTGGAAAGAGAACGCGATATAGCTCGGGCCCACTCTACTTTCTATCAACAGAGGCTCAGCGCTACCAAAGCTGGGAGGTTAGAGCGAAGGCATATAATGTGGGCGAACTCGTCCTACGACTCCCAAAGAAGCAGAAGCATAAAATCAATCACAAGTGGGAGTCCCCTTTCATCATTGACAAAGTACTTACAGGAGGGGCTTATTGTCTCCGTAACCCGCCGGACAATCGCCTCGAACAAAACCCATGGAACGCAACTCGTCTTCGGCGTTTTTACGGCTAGACCGGTGTCGTCATATATCTTACCTTTGTTTTTCTTTTTTATTTGTTTTCTTCTTCCATATTCTTTCCCTTCCATTTTAGCTTTACAGGATTGGATATCATTTCCCAATATGTGTTCAGCTAAACCAAGCTTGTGTTAAGTTTTTCGTCATACATCTTCAAATATCCTATCTGATAAACAAAAACACCCAGGGGTTTCTTCTCGGAGCCAATTATTATATATTCTGTGCACCGATTCACATCTATTGTGCATGCACACTTCACTTATAGTTTTTAAGCCAGTATATGCATCAATTGGACCTAAGATTTTGGCCAAGTTGGGTTGCCTCACTCGTGTGCGTACCATATACGTTCCCGATTGTTCGGCTAGAGGGTAAAGGGAGCACCTCTGTGATTGTTATGACCGGATTATCCGGGTACTTACCTTAGATGGGTGAAGCTGAAACCTATCTATCTTAAAAAGAAAATTGGTCGGCTATGACGGACGTAAAAAACTTCTGGTGGTTATCACCATTACCTGGGATTATTTTCCCAAAAAGGCCATTATACGCATTAGTATACATCCATGATATCTACGATCTACGTAGCAACCTGAAGGAAGGTACCGATAGAGGAACTATTTTCTTCGGAAGATGTTTCTTACATTAAGCAGTAATATAACGTATCTCCAGATGCATGTTCTGTCTGTTCACATCGAATGGATGGATTGCTTGGTTCCCCAAATTAAGTTCCTTTTATCATAGGACATTCGATACAAAACACTCCCAAGCTCTTAGCGAGGGAGGTCGAAGCCGATGGCCGGTTAAGACAACGTTTACATCATAGACGGAGCACTGTTTTATTTAAAGTACATAGTTACATAGAATCAACATCTTGCTGCTAGTCAAGATTATCTATTAAGGTATCCAGGGTGCAATCTTCTTGCGAAACACGAGCGGCGGGCATCACACTGTCGTAAACCAAATGAAGTGGCACTTCTTGACCATCCGGCAATACCGGCCCAACCCGAGCCATATGCTCTGGGTTAAGTTTGGTAAAGCGGGTCTTGACCATTTCCCATGCCTCCCGTGCTCCCTCTTGACAAGCCGATGTCTTCCATAACTCAAAATGACATCGGGCTCCTTTAAACCGATAAGCCAGTTCAGACATCCCTTCTGGAGGCATCTCGCCAGGCCAGAGCGCTTTGATCATGCTCCTCATGGATCTCCGAGCCCTCTCATATACAAAGGATAGTTCCTTCAGTAGGCTCCCTCGGAATCATCCGATTTCTTCCTTGGGTCGCCTGGTCAGGAGACCTAAATACGAGACGAAGCATGTCCCTTAAACTTGATATAATAAAGGTACTTTTTGGAAATACGAAGATATAAGTGCACTTACAGAACACGCCCCTCTTCAATCTCTGGTTCTCTTCTTGGGCTTGAGCCAATTGAGTTTTCAAACTCTCAATTTCTTCGGCTTGCCGCTGGTTTTCCACCTTAAGCTGGTTCTTTTCCTCAAGACTTCGGTCCAACATACCGCGACCAGCCTCGGGCTGGGATTTGGCATACCTTTGAGATTCTTGGGATGTCACATCCCTAGTTAGACTTGCTTTCTACTGGCATGTGTGTGCATCATGTTTTGATTTTTGCATCAAGATGAAATGGGGATCAAGAGAAACCCCAACACCTCATTTGAATTAAACCAATTCAAATGTTATGATATTTCAACAAATCCAAAATGCCCTTGAAAAATGTTCTCTATATCTGATAAATATTGGCATCAACAGATGAGTGGACCATTTAATTTTCACAACAAGTTTACCATTTTAAAATAAGCCTTTAATGCTACTAAAATTGCCAAATAAAGCATTACAACTATCTTAGTCATTCAAAATGCTGAAACATTTTGAGGAGGTTTGAAATATCCAAACTACACTCAAGAAAATGTATTGGTATTTTTGTAACTAGTTTTGAGCCTTGAAAAAATAACAAAACAAATGACAGAACTGAAATAGAAAATAATATATACAAAAAAGGGAAGCCTACCTATTCCTGGCCTAGGATAGAAGCCGGCCCAGCCCACGAGGGGCAGGAGGTCTTCTTCCTCCTCTGCCCGGAGGACATGCAGCTGTGTTTCTAGCGCACCGACGCCGCATGGCCACCTCCTGCCCATCTGCCTGTTGTTGGTGGACGTCTGAAGTGCCACGAGCCCCCCGACCACTCTCCCCTCGGTCAGCCTCCCCTCTATCCGTTCGCCATGGCCGTCGAAGCCCCGTAGCCATAGAGCCACACCTCCAGCCGCTCCCCCGCCTCTGACTAGCTCCTGAGCTTCACCTCAACGCCCTCAACCTCTCCAGCAAGCCACGCGACGGAAGGGTCCGCCCTTCGCCGCCTCGAGGTCTTCTTCCTCCTTCAGTTGCCGCCGCCGTTCTCCATCTGCAGCCCCTCCCCGAGCAAGCTAACTGTAATAGCCCAAGTGCCGCTTGCCACTTTGGTCATGTATCTCATGTGGACCTCCATGTTTTGCCTATGTGGTTTGAATATTATATTTGTGCTTCATGTCTTTCATCATTCATCAGGGCATCGTGGCATCATCTCATAAATTTCATGTTGCATCCCATGCTTGTGTTGATGTGAGTGTTTGTGTTGTGGATGTGTTGGTGTGTGCTTAAGGTTCTACCCCCAATTTCTATAAACTCTATACCATGTCCAACTCTCTCTCTCTCTCTCTTTATTATATATGCAACTTGTGATGATTTTACTTGCTGGTTAACCTCATTAAAAATGTTGATCCCCTCAAAAATATTATGTTATGATTTGTTAGTCTACTCTCAACCCTGTTTGCTTTGTCATTTTTTTCAAATCTTGCAAACAAATGCCTAAGTTAATTATAAATGAATTAATTTAATTTCCCTAAATATGCCCAATCGAATTTGGTTAAATAGGGTGCACATTTTGTAGCTCAAATCCATTTTGGTTTTTTTCAAACCTCTTTTCTTCTTCCCTAGCTTTTTTTGTTTGTGTGCTATCTATTGAAAAGAAAAAAAGGTTTTGTTTTGTGAGAGAGAGAGAGCATTCCCCAGCTGGGCTTTCTCCTTCCCACGGCCCATCTAGCATTCCCGCAGCCCAGCCAGCCTACTCGGACGATTGTCGTCCCCTAGATTTGTACGGCAGAGTATCCACCAGTGCCACGTCGACTGCTTTGATGATTTGACGCCGTCCGACGACCTTGCAGCCCATAAGTTGTGTCCCCGCGTAGCCCTAGCTCCCCGCAGCCCATTCCTCCCTCTCCCTCGCCTCACCACCGCCAGCTAAGGTAGCTTCGCCTCATGCCGTCGCAGCACCCACCGTGCTCCGACCGAGCAATAGCTCGTGCCCGGAGATAACATCCTTGCTGCATCACCATCGCTCTGGTGCGCGGCAAGGGATCCTCCATGTGCTCCTCTCTTTCCTCGGCGGCTCGTGGGACGCCAAGGAGTTGATCGCCGTCATCTTCTTCCTCTTATTCTCCCGCGGGTCGGGTGTAGTAGCGTGCCAAACTTCAACTGCTCGCCATTGTCTTCCCAAGCCTCTTCCGACGTCTTCTGCTTGTCCAAGGTAGGGTGATATGGCCCATCTTTCCTTTCTCTGCGCCCTCTTCGTTGCATGCTGCGTGTGCGCTTAGATCCGACCATGTCATCTTCGTGCTCCCACAGCTCTGGCCAAGCCTGCATTTTTTTCTGTTGTGGTGATCTGTTGCGTGTTGTGCCGGCGTTCGCGTGCTCCCCTCCGCGCACATGTTGTTGCTGCTTGCCTCGCGCTGCGCCCCGCATTGCCTTTCCCTTGCCTCGCCTCACCTAGCCTACTCCCGAGACGAGCCAGTGCTCGAGCTCGAGTGCAGATCCATTCCCGCAGCCCCGCACCATGCTCGAGCTCCCTTGCCGCAACCGTAGGCCTCCGTAGGTCCCGAGAATGGAACCCTAGGGCTTCCCGCATCCCTGCCGGTGGTCGTTCTGGTCAGAGGTGGCCGGAGTTGGCCGCCATCTCCGTCGTTGTTCCCTATTGCGTGGTAGGAGAAGGGAGCCTGCTGCCTGGGGTTAGGTCAAAAGACATGCGCCCCTCCTTCTAGCAGAGTCCCCCCACCTAGCGTGGTGGTCTTACCTCGCTCGGCTGACCAGGGGGTCATGGGTTCGAATCCCCTGGCCCCTTTTTATTTTAGCTGTGTGTGTGTGTGTGGTGTGAGTGGATCCGGTGTGACCACGTGGGGATTCCTGTGTGCCTGTCTAAGTGTGTATGTGTGGCTATGTGTGTTCTCTGTGTGTGTGTATGACAGTGGGCCCTAGCCCACTTGTCATCCTCACAGGGGGACTGGTGAGACTGACCAGGGGGACCCCCTCCTGTTTATTTATTTGTTTTAATTGTTTTGCTTGTTTTATTTTATTTATAGAAATAAATTTATTTTCTAGAAATGTCTAGATATGGACTAGGCCATTTTTGGCAGTGGCTAAAATAGGAATGTTTTGACTTACAAGTCATATAGTTTTTTGTGCATTTTTTCGAGCTAGGGTTGTGTGTGTTTTTACTATGGAAACATATGAGTGTGATATATGGATTTAGGGTAGAAAAATCCCAGGAATCCATTGATGTAATTTGTTTTAGCTTTTGAGCAAGTTTTGCAAAATGTCATTTTGTTCCACCATGTCAGTTTGTCATTTTTTTATAAATAAATCCATGCATGTTATGATAAATGTGTCAACATGTAAGTGGTAGTGTTTTTTGAGTATTATGCCATGGTATTTTCTATTGACATGACAAACTTGCATATAAGTGGGTTTCTTGATCCAAAGTAGCTAATAAAATGTTGCTGTTTTCAACATGCTAAATATTTCCAAGTCTGAGAACCTATAATTATTTTTATGCCATGTTGGGTGGATGGTACCAAGTGTTCTGTGGTGATCTAGCTCAAGCTCAGTGCTAGTTTTTTGTAGTAGACATTGTCCTCTACCATCATGTTAATTTTCATGCCATGAGGTGGTCTCTAGCATCATTGTTTTCTACCGTCAAATTGCTATCAGGATAACTCAGATTCCAGGAAACTGTGATTTTCACGTCCCTAGAATGTATTTCATTATGCCATCTTGTGAGCTTCATGCTTAGTGATATATGCTTTATTTCAAGTTTGTGTAGTTGGATGATTTGATAAGCATGTTATGTAGTTTATGTACATGCCTTGGTTGTGGTTGGAGACATCCTGTAGCTCTAGATATTTGTTGTGCTAGTTGCTATGTTGCTGTTTTGAAGAGGGTATGTGTAGTTTGGTGTTGTGGCTTGTGGGAGCTATGCTCCATTGTTTTGATTGATCTTTGGCTCTATTGTGGTTAGTTTTTCATTTCCTAACCAGTGGCTACCTTGGAATACCAAGGAATAGCCCGTGGCCTTCCTTGTCTTCTGTTTTGTCTTTGTACCTTGTCGTAAGCGTAGCGTGAGAACCGTTACTCCATTTCCTACGTTTTACATATGCTTTTGGATCGATTTTGCATGAAGCATCCATATTTTCTATGATCATGCATGTTAAAAGAACTTAACATGAGGTTTTGTCCAGAATTTTAAATAACTTACCTATTGCATGAGAAACATGACTAGCTTAGGATTGCCATGTTAAATACTTCAAATGAATCATGCATCATCTTGTTTGTGTATTGCACCTTGGTTGTTTGTTTATTGTTGTTGATTATCTTGGGTAGATGCGAGCGTTGAACCTGGGTACGAGGATCTAGGAGAGTACAACTATGAGGACCCAACTCTTTGTCCCTCTAAAGAACTAACAGGCAAGATGATCGTACCCGGATCCCGACACTATTTTTGCTTTGCTAGATGTCTCTCTATTATCGTTACACTTGCGTTACCTACCGCTTGATTGTCAAGCCTCCAACATAGCCATGATAGCCCTTTACCCCTCCACTACCTAGCAAACCTTGTTTGGCTAAGTTACCGCTGCTCAGCCCCTCTATAGCATTCTTAGATGCAGGTGCAGGTTGTTTCCATGTGATAACATGGATATCTAGAGATATCACAATATTTACTGCTATTTAATTTAATGCACTTATATATCTTGGTAAGGTGGAAGGCTTGGCGTTTTGCTCGGTGTTTTGTTCCACTTTTACCACCATAGTTACTTGTTACCGGTGTTATGTTCCATATTTTACACTCCTAACATGCTCGGGGTTGTTATGTGGACCCCTTTGATATTCGTTTGAGATTAAAGCTTGTCTGGCAAGACCCAACTTTGGTACTACATTTTCTTAGTAACTTAATAAAAATGCATAGGGCTTTGCAACCTCATGGATAATTAATCAACAACCCGGGCCAGTGCTCCGCATGAGTGTTGGTCCAAAACATCAACCGCCGGTGGCCACCAGGGGCAACTATGTGTTTGGCCTACGGAAGTTTGGACAATCTGGTCGTGTCGTGAGAATGAGATACGTGGCTCCTATCGAGTTCATCGACACATCGGGCGGTCTTGCTAGACTTGTTTTACCTTTCTCGAATGTCTTGCGTGAGGAACTCCGATCTTCGTCGGGCTATCTCGAGGTGTCGGTTTTTTCCTTTGGAATTGCCTAGGATGATCACGCGATTTGTGGTCGAGGTTATTCCCGCGACGTGTGGTTAATTTGTGATCGATTAGTTGGATCACCCCTACAGGATTAAATCTTTTGGAAAGCCGTGCCCGCAATTATTTGGCAGCTTGGATATTTTGTTTAACACCCAGCTATAGCCAACTTGAAGTAAGCTCTAATAAAAACACCAACTGTGTGCGTAACCGTGATGGTCTGTGCTCGTGAACATGAACTGAGAGAGAACACGGTGGGGTTATGTTTGACATAAGTAGGTGTTCAGGATCACTTAGTGACCTTGTTAGTTTTCGACCGTCTTACGTAGACCACCATAATTATCTTCATGTTCTCATAAGATAGACAGCAAAATATGCTTAGTGCTTGCTACAACCTCAACACTTATCCTTCCAAACCCAAAAGCTTACATAGTTTTGGTACGCGGGATTACATGATTGCTGAGTTCTTGTGGCTCAGAGATTACAACAATACAGGTGCAGGTGTGGATGAGTGCGTTCTAGGTGATGTGACCCAGCTCTAGTGGGAGTACGATAAAGAACGTGGCCGAATGTATGTCACATACCCCAATGAGTAGAGAGACCATGGTCGTGATCTTTGGGATAGCAATTCAGTTTTTCATTGCTTCTTTTCTTCATTTTAGTTCGTCCGTAGACAGACCCTGTCTTCTGTATGATGCTTGAATAATTTTGTGAACTTGTAATTTAGCTTCTGGCAAGTGTAAGCCAAATCATATACTCATCTCTTCATAAATGTATGCAATGATACTGCACTTGCGAAACGACAAGATGCGCCTCTATCCCTGTCAAGGCCCCCGTGCCTAAATAAGGATAGGAGCGCATCCTGGGCGTTACAAGTTGGTATTCAGAGCCATATGACCATTGGATCCCTTTGCTTGATTGAACTTGGCTGAGTCGAGTCTAGTCAAAACTATTTTGAGTCTAGTTATATTGGAGAGTAGGTTTTATTTTACTCCTCTTCTATACCCTGGTGAGGTGTTCGACTTAGGAATTTTGATTCTACTCCTCTTCTCACTCAAAAAAACATTTAGGATCACGCGAGTATTTTGGAAACTTTATTATACTGATGTGATGGAGTACTGTCTTGGTGCCTCCTATCTGACTTGATTCCTTCCGGGGAGTAGAGCTCCGTGGTATTCTTGGCACATCATTATCATTCATTCTCCTTAGTATCTCAGGCCGGAGGGTGTTCGAAATTGCTTCAATACTTATCGTGGCGAGATAAGGTTGGAGTTACCCACTACTGGGGAGGCATCCGGGGTACTGCCATGTTTGGTATTGTTCTATTTTCGAGCATCCGAGATAGATGGAGTTCCAAAGCCTCTGGTTATTTGTTGATGGATGGATATAGTTGGAGTGTAGGGCTTGTTGGTTGTGTGAGATATTTTGCCTCCCTGTATCCCCAACACCCGATTTCACAACCAAAGATTTCGGAAGTTCTTAGGTGGGAATTCAAGTAGCTATCTAGGATCATCTTCTTCAGATATATGAGGCCATATACATTTGCTCCGAGCAACATCAGCTCAATACTTTTGTGTTATTGCAAGTGGCTTCAAGATCGTTTATGTTATTACGAACCCGAAGTACGTGTTCTTACTAAATTTTCAGTTCGAATGCATGTGATGAGATTCATTGCAATTTCTTTCAACTCGTTGATTCAGTTTAGTGCTTCATCTTGTCAATGGTTTGCTGATGTTCTTGTCCATCTTCAGGATGGCTCCAGCAACTCGTGGGAACCTAGGTTGTGAGGGGGAGCAGTCTGTTCCTCCACCACCCCCACCACCGCCCCTCCTCTGAAAGCTTCGAAATCTGTGATGGCCGCAACCAATGTGAATACTTAGATGTTGCTCAGGCTGTTGCAAGAGAGAGATCAGGGTCAACAAGGTTATCAAGGGAATTTCCAAAATCAGCCTGAGTTCGTGACTCTCAAACAGTTCCTTGCCAACCAGCCCAAGTCTTTGACCTGTTGTGAGCAACCTTTTGATGCAGATGATTGGCTCCACGACATGAGTAAGAATTTCGAGTGCAGCAATGTCAGACCAGATAACTATGTCAGGTTCGCGACATTTCAACTCAAGGGCCACGCAGCAGATTGGCGTCAGCAATACAAGTACTCCAGGGATGGTCCTGTTATCAACTAGGATGATTTATCTCATGACTTCAGGGCCCATTACATTCCAACGAGCTTTTGTTGAGGAGATGAGTGAGAAGTTCAGGCACCTGAAGTAGGGAAGCAAGTCTGTCTATCAATATAACGTCGAGTTCCAGAATCTGGACCGCTATGCTAAACAAGATGTTCCTGACGACAAGTCCATGATTTATCAGTTCAGAGGTGGTCTCAAGGATGAGCTTCTACCGGGTCTGATCCTCCAAGAGCCTCGTGAGTTTGATCACTTCTACAACATGGCTTTGAAGGTCGAGGCAACTCAGCTCAAGTTGGAGAACTCAAGGAAGCAGTTTAGAGACTCCAATTCTTCTTCTTCCAGCTCTCAGATGGTTCCTAAGGAGCAGAAGTATTGGGTTCCTCCTCCTCCTCCGTTTCGTCCTCATCATCAGCAAAGACAACAAGGTGGTTGTGGTTCTTCCCACCCACCCAACCTAGGTTATCAGCAGAGGCCTCAGGCATCTAAGTCAGCAAATGTTCCTCCTGCAGGCAACTTTCGTCTGCTATCAGAGGTTACTTGTCACAAGTGTGGTCACAAGGGTCACTACTCAAACAAGTGCAACAACTAGCGGCATCTTCCGCCTCCTCCTCCAATCAAGCCCCTAGGCAGTGCTATGGTGAAGCACAACCCTAAGTATGCAAGGGTGAACCATGTAAATGCATCTAAAGCAGAAGATTCTTCTCAAGTGATCATGGGTAATCCCTTAGTTAAGTCTATTCCTGCAAAAGTATTCTTTGATATTGGTGCATCGCATTCATTCATATCAAGTCCATTCATTTCAAAGCATGAGCTGTGTTGCGAAGAATTGCCTAGATCGTAAACTGTGGTATCTCCGGGCTTGCAAATGAATTCTCATTTCATGGTTCGGGATGCCTCTATCAAGATGGGAAATTATTCTTTCCTGACCTCTCTAATTGTTCTCGGCAATTTCGATATTGATCTCATTCTTGGCATGGATTTTCTGGCTAAGAACCAGGCTAAGATCGACTGTGCAGCCAAACAAGTCAAGATGACTCATCCTTCAGAAGACGTGATCATTTTCGTAGCTCGTGATGACACGATTTGTCTCTTTGCTCTTAATGAGAAGGGTGAGATCTCAGCCATTTCTCAAATTCCGATGGTTTGTGAGTATGAAGATGTCTTTCCCGAAGAATTGCCAGGAATGCCTCCGCACCAACCATTTGAGTTTGTGATTGATCTCTAACCTGGAACTGAACCGGTTTGCAAGCGTCCTTATAAGCTTAGCCCCAAAGAGATGAAACAGTTGAAGAAGCAGCTAGGTGAATAAGAACGTCTGGGTTTGATCAGATCAAGTTCTTTTCCATGGGGTTGTGGTGTGCTATTTGTCAAGAAGAAGGATGGCACGGACCCGCTTTGTGTCGATTACTGTCCATTGAATAAAAGGACAATTAGGAACAAGTACCCACTTCCCAACATCAATGAGTTGTTTGAACAACTGAAAGGTGCCAAGGTTTTCTCAAAGCTTAATCTTCGCATGGTCTATCATTAGATTCGCATTCGTGAAGAAGATATTCCAAAGACTGCTTTCAGGATGAGTTTTGGCTCTTATGAGTAGAATGTCATGTGCTTTGGTCTTGCCATGATCCTCCAACCTTCTCCAGGATGATGAACTTCATATTCTCTCCTTTCCAGAATGAGTTTGTCTTGGTGTATTTGGATGATATTCTCGTGTTCTCGGAGACTAAAGAAGAGCATACAGAGCTTGTCCGGCTTGTGCTTGACAAGCTAAGAGAGCATCGGTTCTATGCTAAGCTTTCCAAGTGTGAGTTTTGGCTCAATGAAGTGGTGTACCTTGGGCATGTGATCTCTGCCGAGGGCATTAAAGTGCACCTTGAGAAATTTGAGTCAATCTTGAAGTGGGAGCCTCCTCAAAATGTCAAGCATCTTTGTAGCTTCCTCGGGCTTGCAAGTTACTGCAGAAGATTCATGGAGAACTTCTATCGAATTGCTGAGCCTCTGTACAATCTCCTTCAGAAGAATGTCAAGTATGCTTGGTCTCCTGAGTGTGATGTGGCGTTCAATACGCTGAAGCAAAAAGTGACTTCAGCTCCAGTTCTTGTTCCTCCAGAGCAATCAAAACCTTTCCAAGTGTTCTGTGCTGCTTCCCTCCAATGTCTTGGTGGAGTTCTCATGCAAGATAAGAAGATTGTAGATTATACCTCATGACAGCTGAAGCCTAGCAAGAAGAACTACCCCACTCATGATCTTGAGATGGCGGCAGTTGTGCATGCTCTCATGACTTGGGGGCATTTTGTAGGATCGCAAGAAGAGTGTCTAGAGGGGGCGTAAATAGACTACTAGCAGGAATTTAAAACCTAACCTTTTCCCAAGTTATTTGGTTGGAAGATTTTAACAGTTTTAGCAAGTCTAGCTAGTATAACAGACATACACATGCATGTCTACAAATATGGCAACAGAAAGTAAAGACATAGCACATGAAGTAAAGAGATGGGATAGGAAGATCAAACGCAATAGGAGACACAAGGATTTTTCCCGTGGTCCCGGTAGGTGGTGCTATCGTACATCCACATTTATGGAGTCTTGAACCCATGGAGGGTAACGGTTGCGAGAGTCCACGGAGGGCTCCACCCATAAGGGTCCACGAAGTAGCAATCTTGACTATTCCATATGGCTTCCGTCCATGAAGGACTAGCCTCACTATGGGTAGATCTTCACGAAGTAGGCGATCTCTTTGCCCTTACAAACTTCTTGGTTCACTCCACAACATGAAGTAGGAGGCTCCCAAGCGACACCTAACTAATCTAGGAGGCACCACCCTCCAAAAGATATGACGATGAACTCCTTGCTCTTGTGCTTCAAGATGATAGACTCCTCAACACACAATCACTCTCTCACAGATTTGACTTGGTAGAAGAGATGGGATTGGTGGAAAGCAACTTGGGGAGGCTAGAAATCAAGATCCATATGGCTGGAGTGGAGGATCTTGATCTGAACACAAGGGTACGTGTAGGATAGGTATGGAATAGTCCTGAATGCTTCTCTTCCGAGTAGGTGGTGGTGAAGGGGTATATATAGGCATCCCCAAAAATCCAACTGTTACACACAAAATGACCAACTCGGTGACACCGATGTGTTAATCTCAGTGTTACCGAAGTGACCAAAAGGTGGCAACTTTTGAATCTTGGAGGGACCGATATACAAATCTCGGTTGCACCGATAAGGTGACCAATGGTCGGATTACCAATCTCGGTGACACCGACCTAACATTCTCGGTGGGACCGAAAATGTGAATTTGCGTAATAGAAAGTTGGCAACCTAAACTCGATGGCACCGATATGGAATCGGTTGCACCAAAGTGGCTAGGGTTTGGCTGAGTCTGTCTAGGGTTTGGAATCGATGGCACCGGGATAGGAATGTTGGTTGCATCGATTTTGAATGTTTGTCTATAGAATGACTTTCGTGGGAGAGCTTGTGGATGTTTTTGTGACTATCACTTGTGCATGTATGAGCATTTTGTTCACCAACAAAACCTTACGCCCTTTTAATAGTATTGTCTTTCCTATGGACTCAAAGTGATTTCTCACAAATTTAAAAAGTAGAGTCCTCTTGCTTGAAACTTGGCCAACTTATTTCCTTGCATCTTGGGGTGATTCCACCATCTCCACAATCCTTTTGCCAACCCAACTCTCCATGGACTATTATCTGAAATACATTAGATAGATGTGTTAGTCCAAGAGACAATGCATGTTGCCATGAATTATCAAAACCACCAAGGGAGCATGTTGTGCTTTAAATCTCCCCCTTTTTGGTAATTGATGACAACATACAGTCAAAGCTTCAAATAAAGAAATGCATGGATGTAATGAAGACTTTGAGAAACACATGACTTAGATTTGCTCCCCCTAAATGTGTGCCGTCCTTTAAAGGATAGTTGCTTTGGAATGCAAGGACACATATATAGATGAAAGCATATAGGAGTCATGTGTATCTTGGGTATTTGCATCAAATGTATATGGATGAGGTGTATCCTCAATCAAGACTTCACTCTTGCAAACAATATGTGCAAGAAGCAAGAGATCATATTGATCAAAGATATGATGCATATACTTACCTTGAGTTCTTGAGCATTCTAGTAGTAGAGACACACTTGAGAAAACAATGTTAGGAAACACAAGAGTATTCTACTAAACAAAGGAAATATAACTCAAAGGATAAAACACTATATCTTGGTATCCCTTTGGCATTAATCCTTTAGAGCTTTTCTCCACATTAGACTTTTCTCCAGAATATAGTTTTCTCCCCCTACATTGGTATTCTCCCTTTGTTTATATAAGTGTGAACTTTTGATATACTCCTCTTCCCCTAAATCATATCTTCGCCTTTGCATAAGCATGTAACTCTCCCTTTAGCATGAAGCTTTGATATTCTCCCCCTTTGGCATAAATTACCAAAAAGGTTAAACTTAGGAGTAGTGACAGGGATCATTGACAAGAAAGGGATCCTCGAGAACAAGGTTCATTGAAAGTGGAGTTCATGGAAAAGAACTAAGGGAATCATTGCATGTATCTTATCTCCCTTTTGCAAATTTTAGTCTTCTTCTCCTTGGAGCTAGGGATCCTTGAATAAAGAATTTCTCCCCTGAAGTGTTGTTTGTTCTACTCCCCCTAATTTTTTAATAATAAAGGGGTCATCGAAGGAACAATAACATCACAAGTACAGATACCAAAAAAATTTAGAAACGCAGATTTAGAAAGGAAGAAAATCGGTGACTCCGGGATAAATAAATCGATGGTACCGAGATTGTGTAGTGCAGCTCATCTGCAAATTCGGTAGAAGGGAGTTATTTATATCGGTGGCTCTGAATGAGAGACCAAGTTTCTGTTTTCATAGAGACAAAAGAAATAGTTTCAAAAAGAAAGAGTGCGAAATTTTTACAAAGGACATCAATTAGATAGGATTTTAGTGGTTACGAGAGATCATGCAAATAGAGAGCAAACCACACAAGATTCTTAACTAGATGATGGGCGGTGACTAGGTCACCTATATTAGAGTAGGTTGACTTAGGAGCCAAGCAAGAATATTTGATCATAGGTCATACTCTACGTTAAGCTCGAAATGGGGTTACCATTTTTCAATTAAGCATTTTAATGTCTTCATATCACTTGAGTTGCTTTAGCCCATGACTTGGAGTAAATCCTTTTCAAGGATATGAGTATATACCTTTGAGTGATGTTGATGTCGTTGCTTGTAGGTGAACTTGTTGAGGATGCTCGAGGTTGATGAAGATCATCTTGAAGTGGGAGCAATCCTTCTCGTTCTAGTAAACTATTCACCTACAAATGTTAGCCATGCAAGGAAGAACAATGGATATATCGAATTGACATGATACCACTTATAGATTTTGCAACTAAGATCAAATATATGTCAAGGATATGTTTTTGTTATCTTCTTCCTTCCATCATCAAGAGGGGTTGTGGATACTTGGTATTGACAAGATTGCTTATGATCGGAGTTGATTGCAATCTTGTGGAATGAAGTTCTTCCAAGTACCTAAAAAAGGTTAGATGCAATACAAGGGAGCATAGAATTCCATGGCATGTGATAACGAGTTACGGGAACATGAAAATAACAAGATAGCTCATGCCCTTGCTTGCAATCGAGTGAGTCTAGCCCAAGTTTGAAGCATCAATGATGTTCAACTTACTTCTCAAATGACAAAATGTTTTCTCATCAAGTGGCTTAGTAAAGATATCGACCAATTGCGTGTTAGTATGAACATGCTTAAGATTAATATCTCCTTTGGCAACATGATCACAAATGAAATGATGTCAAACTTGAATATGCTTAGTTCGAGAATGTTGCATAGGATTATGCCCAATTTTAGTAGCACTTTCATTGTCACAAAGTAATGGAACATTTTTAACATAGATTCCATAATCCTTAAGCATTTTTGTCATCCGTAGTAATTATGCACAACAAGATCTAGTAGCAATATACTCAGCTTCGGCAGTAGATAGAGATACCGAGTTTTGTTTCTTGGAGGACTAAGACACAAGACATCTACCTAAAAATTGACAAGTACCCGAGGTGGACTTTCTAGAAACCTTGTCACCGGCATAGTCCGAATCGGAATAGCCAATAAGATTAAAAGAAGATCCCTTGGAATACCAAATGCCAAAGTTTGGTGTTTGTATCAAGTATCTCACAATACGTTTTACAGCTAAAAGATGACACTCTTTAGGTGCAGCTTGATATGTAGCACACATGCTAACACTAAGCATAATATCGGGACGAGATGCACATAGATATAGCAATGAACCAATCATAGATCGATAAACCTTTTGATCAACCGGTTCATCCTCCTTGGTGAGATCAACATGTCCACTAGTGGGCATGGGAGTTTTCATACCTTTGCACTCCTGCATGTTGAACTTCTTGATCAAATCTTTGGTATACTTATTTTGAGAGATGAAAGTTCCTTCTCTTGATTGCTTTATTTGCAAACCAAGAAAGAATCTTAGCTCACACATCATAGACATCTCATACTTCCCGGACATCAACCTTCTAAACCTTTCACTAAATTGAGGGTTATTTGAACCAAAGATAATATCATCCACATAGATTTGGCACGCAAATAAGTCACCATTAACTCTCTTAGTGAACAATGTTGCATCAATTTTACCAATTTCAAAGCCTTTTTCAATGAGAAACTTCGTTAAACATTCATACCAAGCACGAGGGGCTTTCTTAAGACCATAAAGAGCTTTACGAAGCTTGTAAACATGATTAGGTTTCTTAGGATTCACAAAACCAGGTGGTTGCTTAACATAAACCTCTTCTTCAATTTATCCATTTAAAAATGCACTTTTTATATCCATTTGATAAAGTGTGATATCATGGTGATTAGCATAAGCAAGAAGAATACAAATAGCTTCATGTCTAGCAATGGGGGCATAAGTCTCACCGTAGTCCATACCTTCAACTTGCGTATATCCTTGGGCTACGAGATGAGCCTTATTGCGCACGACTTGACCGTCTTCGTCTTGTTTGTTCCAAAACACCCATTTGGTTCCGATGATGTTTTGTTCATCTTCGGGCTTCTGCACGAGTGTCCACACTCTGTTCCTTTGAAAGTTGTGAAGCTCTTCATGCATAGCGTTCACCCAATCTGTGTCTTCAAGAGCTTGTTCTACCTTCAATTGCTCAATGCTACATATGAAGGAATGGGAGAATCAGGGAGAATCACTCGCTCTAAAATCCGTATAGCTAATCGAACCTTCTTGATCTTCACTTCAAACTGATTTTGCGCTTTGCGAGTGAAGTTCTTGAAGATCTTTTGAACCTGCGACTTATCATCAAGAAAGAATACCCACGTAAATATGGAAAAATCATCAACTATAACTAGACCATAGGAATTTCCACCGAGACTTTGTAAGCATTAGGACCAAAAAGATCCATCTGAAGTAACTCGAGTGGTCTCCTAGTAGTCATGATATTCTTAACGGGATGACTTCCACCTACTTGCTTTCCAGCTTGACAAGCACTACAAAGTCTATCTTTATCAAAGATAACATCTTTAACACCAAGTATATGATCACCTTTAGTAAGCTTATCTAAATTTCGCATGCCAACATGTCCTAGTCTTCGATGCCAAAGCCACCCTTTAGAAGATTTTGCAATAAGAGAAGTACGATGTTTGGATCTCCTATTGAAATCAACAATGTATAGATCACCTCTACGGAAACCGGTAAACACCATTTTATGATTATCTTGACGAAACACTTGGCAATCTACTTTCGTGAATAGCACATTGAAACCAAAGTCGGCAAGTCTAGATACGGAAAGAAGATTGTAGCCAAGGGATTCAACAAGCATAACATTTTGAATAGAGCTATCATGGGATATGGCCACCTTACCAAGGCCAAGTACCTTACCCTTAGAGTTGTCTCCAAAGGTCACGTACCGTCGAGGACCTTGATTAGGTGTGATTTGTTTTAGTGTAATTTGTTTAGTGTAATTTGGTGTAATTTGTTTTAGCTTTTGAGCAAGTTTTGCAAAATGTCATTTGTTCCACTATGTCAGTTTATCATTTTTGTATAAATAAATCCATGCATGCTATGATAATTGTGTCAACATGTAAGTGGTAGGGTTTCGTGAGTATTATGCCATGGTATTTTCTTTTGACATGAAAAACTTGCATATAAGTGGGTTTCTTGCTCCAAAGTAGCTAATAAAATGTGGTTGTTTTCAACATGCTAAATATTTCTAAGTCTGAGAATCTATAATTATTTTTATGCCATGTTGGGTGGATGCTACCAAGTGTTCTGTTGTGATCTAGCTCAAGCTCAGTGCTAGTTTTTTGTAGTAGACATTGTACTCTACCATCATGTTAATTTTCATGCCATGAGGTGGTCTCTAGCATCATTGTTTTCTGCCGTCAACTTGCTATCAGGATAACTCAGATTCCAAGAAACTGTGATTTTAACTAAGTCCCTAGAATCTATTTCATTATGCCATCTTGTGAGCTTCATGCTTAGTGATATATGCTTTCTTTTAAGTTTGTGTAGTTGGATGATTTGATAAGCATGTTATGTAGTTTATGTACATGCCTTGGTTGTGGTTGGAGACATCCTGTAGCTCTAGATATTTGTTGTGCAAGTTGCTATGTTGCTGTTTTGAAGAGGGTATGTGTAGTTTGGTGTTGTGGCTTGTGGGAGCTATGCTCCATTGTTTTGATTGATATTTGGCTCTATTGTGGTTAGTTTTTCATTTCCTAACCAGTGGCTACCTTGGAATACCAAGGAATAGCCCGTGGCCTTCCTTGTCTTCTATTTTGTCTTTGTACCTTGTCGTGAGCGTAGCGTGAGAACCGTTACTCCGTTTCCTACGTTTTACATATGCTTTTGGATCGATTTTGCATGAAGCATCCATATTTTATATGATCATGCATGTTAAAAGAACTTAACATGAGGTTGTGTCCAGAATTCTAAATAACTTAACTATTGCATGAGAAACATGACTAGCTTCGGATTGCCATGTTAAATACTTCAAATGAATCATTCATCATATTTTTTGTGCATTGCACCTTGGTTGTTTATTTATTGTTGTTGTTTCTCTTGGGTAGACGCGAGCGTTGAACCTGAGTATGGGGATCTAGGAGAGTACAACTACGAGAACCTTGCTATTTGTCCCTCTGAAGAACCAACAAGCGAAATGATCGTACCCGGATCCCGACACTATTTTTGCTTTGCTAGATGTCTCGCTCTTATCGTTACACTTGCGTTACCTACCACTTGAATGTCAAGCCTCCTACATTGCCATGATAGCCCCTAACCCCTCCACTATCTAGCAAACCTTGTTTAGCTAAGTTATCGCTGCTCAACCCCTCTTATAGGGTTCTTAGATGCAGGTGCAGGTTGTTTCCGTGTGATAACAGGGATATCTAGATATATCAAAATATTTACTGGTATTTAATTTAATGCACTTATATATCTTGGTAAGGTGGAAGGCTTGGACTATTGCTGGATGTTTTGTTCCACTTTTACCTCTATAGTTACTTATTACCGGTGTTATGTTCCATATTTTGCGCTCCTAACATGCTCGGGGTTGTTATGGGGACCCCCTTGATATTCGTTTCAGATTAAAGCTTGTCTGGCAAGACCCAACTTTGGTAGTACATTTGCTTAATAACTTAATAAAAATGCATAGGGCATTGCAACCCCATGGATAATTAATCAATAACCTGGGCCAGTTCTCCGCATGAGTATTGGTCCAAAACGTGAACCGCCGGTGGCCACCAAGGGCAACTCTATGTTTGGCCTACCGGAAGTTTGGACAATCTGATCATGTTTTGAGAACGAGATACGCGGCTCCTATCGGGTTCGTCGACACGTCGGGCGGTCTTGCTGGACTTGTTTTACCTTTCTCGAATGTCTTGCGTGAGGAACTCCGATCTTCGTCGGGCTATATTGAGGTGTCGGTTTTTTCCTTTGGAATTTCCTAGGATGATCACGAGATCCGTGGTCGAGGTTATTCCCGCGGTGTGTGGTTAGATTGTGATGGATTAGTTGGAGCACCCCTGTAGGGTTAAATCTATCGGAAAGCCGTGCCCGCGGTTATGTGGTAGCTTGGATATTTTGTTTAACACCCGGTTATAGCCAACTTGAAGTAAACTGTAATAAAATACATCAACTGTGTGCATAACCTTGATGGTCTCTGCTCGTGAACATTAACCGAGAGAGAATACGGTCGGGTTATGTTTGACGTAAGTAGGTGTTCAGGATTACTTAGTGATCATGCTAGTTTTCGACAGTCCTACGTAGAGCACCATAATTATCTTCATGTTCTCGTAAGATAGCCACCAAAATATGCTTAGTGCTTGCTGCAACCTCAACACTTACCCTTCCAAACCCAAAAGCTTACATAGTTTCGGTACCCGGGATTACATGATTGTTGAGTCCTTGTGGCTCAGATATTACAACAATACAGGTGCAGGTGTGGATGAGCGTGTGCCAGATGATGTGACCCAACTCTAGTGGGAGTACAATGAAGAACGTGGCCGGATGTATGTCACGTACCCCGATGAGTAGAGAGACCATGGTCGTGATCTTTGGGATAGCAAGGCAGTTTTTCATTGCTTCTTTTCTTTGTTTGATTTTGTCCGTAGACGGACCCTGTCTTCTGGATGATGCCTGAATAATTGTGTGAACTTGTAATTTAGCTTGTGGCGAGGGTAAGCCAACTCATATACTCATCTCTTCATAAATGTATGCAATTATACTACACTTGCGAATCAACAAGAGGCGCCTCAATCCCTATCGAGGCCCCCGTGCCTAAATAAGGATTGGAGCGCATCTTGGGCGTTACACTAACACCGACAACGAACTCCCTATGAGCCCCCGTGTCAAACCCCTCTCTTCCCCGGCCCAATTGTGCTCTGTAGGCCTATATCCCGTCTATGCCTAAGGAGCTCCGCCACGCGAGCTCATCGCCGACAATGCTCCGATGATCGGGTGGTCCTCCCGAGTCCACCATCGGGCTTGTAGTGCTGCGTAGTCGCTTTAGGAGCCAAGCTTCGGACCTTTTGCGTGTTGAGTCGACGACCTCGAGCTTGCCAGAGCTCCCTGTGAGGACCAGTTTTCCAGGATATTAATTTCCCAGTAAGTGGCCCTTGTGCTCATCAGCCCCAGGATTACTGTTAGCTAATGAGACACAATCTTGATATAGAAATTCCAAGCAAAATTACAAAAGCTGAAGTAAAAGACCACCATGGTCTATGAGTACAACAAAAGGTTTCTAGTGGTTGGTAGCGGAAGCGGTTCAGGGTCATCAGCATCTATGGGACTCCATTTGCACAGGAACAGCTGACCTGGTTAACTCCTATCTTCGCGTGGCTGCGATCTTGGATGCCTAGGTTCCGGGGTTGTCGTCACAATGCTCCTCTACACATGCCTAATCTGGCCAAGACAACAGCCAGGGACAAGCCAATGAGTACTTTGAATGTACTCGCAAACATTATGAACAAAGGTATAACATAGCAATGGTATTCATGTACTGAATTTAATCCACAGTTACTTAACCAGTCGCAAAATAGAACTTCATGATGCACGCAAGCAGGTCATTCATATTAAGCATGAATAAGAAATCAGAGGATAGAAATAAAATAGACCGATCGGGTGTCTGAAGCGACGCCTCGAAAGGATAATAATATAAAGCATGCCTCAGTCGGGCGTCTGAGCGACGCCACATAAAGGGCTTATAAGGAAAAATAAATAATCAGCATGCCACAGTCGGGCGTTTCAGCGACGCCACATAAAGGGCTTATAAGGAAAAATAATTAATCAACATGCCACAGTCGGGCGTCTGAACGACACCACATAAAGGGCTTATATGGAAAAATAAATAATCAGCATGCCACAGTCGAGCATCTGAGCGACGCCACATAAAGGGCTTATAAAGGAAATAAATAACAAACATGCCACAATCGGGCGTCTGTGCGACGCCGCATAAAGGGCTTTATATAAGAATAATCACAAAGAATATCCAGGAGGTAGAACCTTCCCAGGGATACTCAATAATTCAAATAATATAAATTCAATATTCCGGTTTAGAAGTTTTCCTCCAAAGACCGAAACTAAGGCTGACACTTGACCCATCCTAGACTATAGTCCTTGAGCACGGACATGTCTATTCGAACAGATATTAACTCTGTAGAGGTTGTACTCTTTACCCATAGCCAACGGATTTCAGTAGTCACAAAGGACTAGTTTCGTCTACGGTATTTTAGAAGAAAACACACCTAACCAATACACACCCATTTATATCCCGATGCCAGGTATCACCCTAGGCAACGTTCAAGAAAAACTTTAAGATGGGGAGGTCAACACCTCAAATAGCATGGGATCAAATTTATATCGCGCGCTCTAAGGGGTGCCCCCCTCTCGGTCCCAACTGGAAACACCCATGCCCCCTGACCGGATGACGGGCTTTAATCCAGGGCCATGGAACCCTCATCACGGCCCCTCTTTTTGGTGTGTACATGGGAAGAGGTTTGCAACTTACTAAACCGTATTCTTTGTAAAAAACATGTGGTAGTACGAAAAGAAGGAGAACGGGGACAAGAGTCGATCTATGGTCGACTTAGGAAGTTGTGTATTCTCTGCATGGTTAGCACAACAAACGTATTTCACGACATTAGACAGAATCACCACTCATCGTACCCCTTCATGCCTTACTGACCATTCCCGCTCCAACAAGATGTCAGCACCAAGCTCGTGTCTATCCGAGATAGAGACTTCTCCTGATTCCTTCCGGTAGGCATGAACGACATACGAGGGTGAATACTTTCACAAGCATATCAATTCCAACAGCAAGGAATTTTCATCATGCATTTGTAAACATGGTCACAGCATCACATGAAATAATGCATACTTCACGTCAACTTGATGTTGTAGTCACATCAAGCAACACACAACAAATATTTTACCAGGATTCAGAATGCTTTCCTTCAATGTGCATGTATTTGAGGTGCACTCCAAAACTTTATCTTCACTTGAAATTCCTATTTGAAAATATTCTAATTAACACACACTTCAAAAATATCACAAAAAGTTGTCTTGGAATTTTTTTAAATGAATATGAAAATAAACTAGATGGAATTTGGGAGACAACAGAAAAAGAATCAGGTCCATTGGAGTTATATTTTAAAAGTTATATCGAGTCAAAGTATAGTCAAAGTTTTGTTTTTAATAAAACATTTAAATGGAAATGAATCGGCCGAAGTATTGTTACCTATAGTGAAGGCATAAACCAAGTAGTGTGCTTCCGTGCAGGGAAAGCGTGCCAGGGCGGCTATGAGGTCGAGGAAAGGTTGCCTCGCCGACAGGTGGGATCCACCTGCCAGGTTTGTCCCATTCCTCTCGCTTGCCTGGACAGAAGGAGGGGCGAGTCACTGACGGCGATTGCCGGTGCTAGAGGGCGTTGTTCTCGACGTCTGGCCTACTCACGATCTCAACAGAGTGGCCTCATTGGATGAAGGGGAGAGGAGTGTCCAGGGAGCTCCAGGTTGAGAAGAGCTTCTCCAATGGTGTAGGAGGCTTCGGCCATGGAGGGGGCTTGGTATTTCCTGGCTCCCGGGCGAAATTTGAGGCGGGAATGGATCTATGGGGTCGAAGGTGAGCTAATGGTAAAGGTTATGAGAGAGGGGAGGCTCTGGTTTGCTTGGATTCGATAGAACCGACGCGGAGACGAGCTCCACCGCAGGTGATCACAGGGACCAGGGATGGTTCGATTGAGAGGCTTGGGGCGACCACGGTGCTCTTCGCTTGTGTCTGCGTCACTACGGAACCCGGGGCTTCCTATTTATAGGTGAATCGAGGTCGGTTCCGTGGCTCCGAGGATAAGAATGGCGGCGGCCAAGGATAAGATCGCTGGCCTGTTACCAGAGCGATGTGGCGACAACTGGCGTTAGTCGGTGCTATCAAACGATCTCCCTACTGCTCAAGGGGGAGAGCTGGTGAGCTGAGGTGGGTCGGGCGGCGCTGGCCACGGTAGAGACGGTCACGAGCGCTGGTGTGTCGCCAGAGGGGCATTGCTGCCGTTTGAGTGGAGCAGGGCGCATCGGGACAACACTAGGGGACATGATAGAGGATTGGAACGAGCGGGGGGAGGCGGCAACTGGTCACGGCGACTCGGGAGACCGCACGTGCAAAACGCACGCTCTGCTCATGCTCTGGGCCTGCACACAGGGTGCTTAACGATTTGCCGGGGTAGTCTGGCCAGGGTAGTCTACAGGTCCTAGATTACGCCTAAACTTAACAAGGTCATGAGTGGGTGTTCTAGAGGATCAGTGGACATGCTAGTTAGGCCTCTGGAGCAAGTCCACAATGCAAGTTCATAAGCATGCCAATTCTATTCATGAACACAAGGTGTTCGACAGAATGCCATGGGCATCTAGAAGGTTTTGCTGGTGACCAAAGTTACCAGATCAGAGTATCTTTAGATGATAAAGAGGATGGCAAGGTTAGTTTGAGGAAAACAGAAACTTGTTAGTGCAAGTTTTTCAGAAAACCAAATCTAGACAGAAAATATAGGCCAATATTGCATGTGGTTAAAATCTACTAATGGTTCTGATCTCCTGGACTTAAGAGTTTGGTAGGGTGGAATATAAGCAGGAAAAATCTCATGGGCAATAGGGCAAGATGAAATGGGGTTGCAGTACAAACTACCAAACTGGACCAGAATGAAGATGAGGATTGTTCGCTCAAAATTTTCAAAACACAAAGTTGTATCTTTGCATAAAAGTGATGTAGGAACCTCACATGTCTTATACAATTTCTTGTAGAATTTTTAAGTGAAGTTACCAAATAGTTGTAATGCAAATGAGGCTCCAAAAGTTATGAGAAACCATTTAAAAATGAATAAACCTTAGAAGAATAGTTATAAAAATATTCCCACTGATCATACAGAATGAAAACAATTGTTCTTGAGGAGGTATTCAAGTACAACAATTATTTTTGAAAAGTTTCTACTTGGAGGGAAAACTCCACAATTCAAAAGAAAGGAGTGATTCTAAACTCAATAGTTGATCCAGAAAATAAAAATTTAATTTTCTGGCAAAATTTTAATTAATAAAACATGGTCAAATTTTGGGGGTGTTACAACACTACCCCCCTTAAGAAAAATCTCGTCCTCGAGATTTGCATGGGAC
The DNA here is from genome assembly GCA_022496015.1 of Hordeum marinum. Classification (NCBI taxonomy): domain Eukaryota; kingdom Viridiplantae; phylum Streptophyta; class Magnoliopsida; order Poales; family Poaceae; genus Hordeum; species Hordeum marinum. The sequence goes on from CM039678.1 coordinate 455,388,408, forward strand.
GGTTTCAAAAAATATTACTCCTGCTATCATGCAATAATAACTCAAATATTAAACACCCTGCTTACGCGATTTGACGGCTACAGTGAGTGGTCAGATAATTGGATAACCTCAGTGGGGTACTGTCGTTGCGTGGAAAAATCAACAGTTTGGGGAAACAGAGAGATTTCTACTTATGGATGCAATAAATTTAGAATAAAATTCTAAATTTTCAAATTACGCTGGTCGTACTCGAGTGCATGGAGCTCTCTCTGGCTGACAGGTGGACCCAGGGCCCACTGTCAGTCTCTTCTTCCACCTCAGTCTCTCCTCTCTTCCTCTCTCTCGAGTGCTTTCTCGCGCTTCCCCACCGATGATGTCTAGCGCGTAGGGCATCTAGGCCATACTGCGGTAGTGCACGGCATGCTAGCTGCCGGCGCAGCATGCACTCACCTCGCGGGCCAGTGCGTTGTCGGCACTACTCGCGGATTCGCCTCCGAACACCGGCGATCGAGCGACAAGCGCCGCTGGTGGACTTCGCTCACCGTACACCGATCTCGAGCTATAAAATGACCGCGGTGCTTCTCTCTCATTCCTCACACCTGGCCTCATTTCTTCTTCTTCTTGCTTCTCCTCCATTTCTGTTTGCAGACGCTCGAGGCGAGGCTCTAATGGTGGAGGTGATGTCGGACTGGTACACAATCCTTCTGTGTGGAGGGTTAGCGGCATTGCTAGGGTTATCCATGCTCTTGTGTGTGATGATCCTCGATTATCGCCGTGATGCTGCTGCTTGAGTGTTATCTCTCCGTGGTGGCGGTGATCATGAGGATTAGGTGTTGGTGTTAGGTGATGTCTGCAGTCAGTGTGCTGGAGGCAATCTGCACCAGAATAATTACCCACAAATTTCTCTTTCATAAAAACTGTGCTGTGTTAGTGAGGTGATTGGTTAGGTGCGAAATATGTACGTGATTCTGCACTTAGTGCATGTGGTTTAGTGGTTGTGGTTGTGAGCCTGTTGTCATGGTGCTACCTGAATTTAAATCTATGTCACGGAAAAATATTTGTTGCAATTGCTCAAAGAAAATCTCACATCGAGATATACGGAGAGCGAAAAACAGTTGATAAAAATCACAGCAGTAAAAATTACTCACATACAATTTAAATGAAACAATTTATTCATATCCCAATATTACGACATAACACACATATTGCAGCCATTAATTAATTGTAAGCTAATAAACATAACATGGGTTGTCTATGGCGCAAAAGTAAAATATGCAGGGTCCTGAGGAAATGTCTCTGGCACTGGAGCACATTCTTCCTCTTTTGGGGAGAGCGGATGGACTAGTCGAAGAACGCGCCTCTCCTGGTCTGGCCTCAGTGGTCACCCAATGGCGATCCGAGGATTCAACACTGCAAGATTCTGGAGGTAATCCATTACTCGCTGAGTCAAACATTCTTGGGCGATGACGTACTGGATAAGGTTGGCCAGTACTGGGTCTCTCTCTATTCGTCCCTTGGGAAAATATGGTTCTTCTCCAGGTGCTGCACGGCTCGGGAGGTAATAATACCCCCTTTCGCTAGCATAGGGTACTGTGAATCGAAGGCGGGTAATCGCTTCGTACGCAGCAACTTATATGACCATCTGCGGAGTCGGGAATAGATTTCCCCATGAAGGAGCCTTCTGTTGGGTCTTGGTTTGTGTTCACAGGTGGGATGTGCACTACTGCCCAATATTTTGAGGCAAATGATGTGATCCTCGATTTGAACATCTCGTACTAGGGTGGATGGGGAGAACCTATGGCACTGCGGGTAAAGTCCAACAATATCTTAGTAAAACTTCCTGGGGTCATATCTGGGGTTCTCCGATGAATTCTGGGGTTAGACATGGTAAAAAAATGGATGTGACGGCAGTGCATAAAGTGAGGGATGCTTGGTAAGGTCACAGAGTGGCCTCTTATATAGCATCTGGGCTAGGTTACCCATTGTGGTGTGGGGGCAACCTTTGTTGTCGGTTCTGCTCTATTGGGTTAATGCCACAGATATACACATCTCACAAAAGTGATGTATTACTGTTGGTTGATGACTGGGGTGGTACTATTAAAAAAATTATATGCCCAAAATTTTATATGCAACCAACGCCAAAATTTTATTTATGCATGGATACACGTAGTACTATTAAAAATAATGGCAGACAAGGAACATGCTTTTTATTCATGGCGATACAAGGTCACACTATTACTTGGTGTAGGAATACAAAGACTCGACACTACTCGAGTGGCTTAGTCTACGTCGTTAATATCTAGTCGAGCGTGCCTTGCAGACGTCGAGGCTTCTCCTTGGGCTTCACCATCAGGGTTTGTTGGATCAGGGTGATGGTTTGCACGTTCGGTGTAGCGATGATGACTATCATGGGGGTTGGTGGCCACAATCCCGTTGGAACATGTCCCCAAAAGGCGATGAAGCTTCCCGATGATACAAATGCATTCCGGTCGGTTGCAGGGGCAGGCCTCAACGACTCGATTGGTCGTGCGAATAGAAAGACGGGGTTGTCGGCGTCGGGCACCACTTCTCTTCTTGTTGGGGCTCGGCGAGCAAGTTCTCCATGAGCTGCGATCAGGTTAAGAGTGACCTGATCGAATAGTGCCTCTAGTGCGCTAAGGTAGCACATAAGATGCAGCAATGCAGGGTCCGTCTTGTGGTCTCCGTTGGCAATCTGGGGTGGCCTACTATACCCATCACGGCTGGGGTAATAATAGAACGAGCGGCAGTTAACTCTTGGCGACAAGTGCCGGAGTTGAACTATAGCCTCTCGAGCTGCTAACTGGATGGCTTGTGGCTCAAAGGAAGTTGACCTTCTGGTGAACCTATAGGGGCGTTCTGGCATGATGCCACTATCGTAGATGTGCACCATGGCCCAGAAGTGACGACTCTCATCACTCGTGCGCTCCTGGTACACAACATATTTTGTGGGCTCTTCTAATGCAAAGGCACGACGGGTGTGGTTAGCTAGGACGGTCACAAAACCTCCAAGGTTGTTTGCGGTGGTCTCATTGTGAACAATGGCGCCACGCATCTTGACTTGGTTTTGGATGGTTGGTTGTGGTGTGTGGGGTTTGGGAAAACGATTTCTTTTATAGAAGAAAATAGAGTCTTCCTTCGCATGCTTGTAAAAGGGACAATTTAGGTTTCGGTCACAATGTGTGATCGATGGGCTAGGCTGATAGGTTGGGCACCGACTGCCGAAAGCTGTCAGGGTCACTGTGTGTGCTATCGGATAGGATAGGCTTGGCTGCAGTTAGGTTAAAGTATTGGTGGGTGGTTGACCTAGGTTTATCGACCTGACTAAGATAGGATTAGCCAATGGTCAGCCTGGCTTGGATACAAAGGTTGTCAGGACCGGTTTTCCAGGATATTAATTTCCTAGTAAATGGCCCTTGTGCTCATCATCCCCATGATTACTGTTAGCTGATGAGACTCAATGTTGATATATAAATTCCAAGCAAAATTACAAAAGCTGAAGTACAAGACCACCATGGTCTATGAGCACAACAAAAGGTTTCTAGTGGTTGGTAGCGGAAGCGGTTCGGGGTCATCAGCGTCTATGGGTCTCCATTTCCCACAGGAACAACTGACCTGGTTAACTCCTATCTTCGCGTGGCTGCGATCTTCGATGCCTAGGTTTTGGGGTTGTCGTCATAATGCTCCTCTCCACATGCATAATCTGGCCAAGACAATAGCCAGGGACAAGCCGGTGAGTACTTTGAATGTAATCGCAAACATTATGAACATAGGTATAACATAGCAGTGGTATTCATGTACTGAATTTAATCCACTATTACTTAACCAGTCAAAAAATAGAACTTCATGATGCACGCAAGCAGGTCATTCATATTAAACATGAATAAGCAATCAAAGGATAGAAATAAAATAGACCGATCGGGTGTCTGAAGCGACGCCTCAAAAGGATAATAATATAAAGCAAGCCTCAGTCGGGCGTCTGAGCGATGCCACATAAAGGGCTTATAAGGAAAAATAAATAATCAGCATGCCACAGTCGGGTGTTTGAACGACGCCTCATAAAGGGCTTATAAGGAAAAATAATTAATCAGCATGCCACAGTCGGGCGTCTAAGCGACACCACATAAAGGGCATATAAGGAAAGATAAATAATCAGCATGCCACAGTCGGGCGTTTGAGCGACGGCACATGAAGGGCTTATAAAGGAAATACATAACAAATGTGCCACGGTCGGGCGTCGGTGCGATGCCGCATAAAGGGCTTTATATAAGAATAATCACAATGAATATCCAGGAGGTAGAACCTCCCAGGAATACTCAATAATTAAAATAATATAAACGGTTAGTCCAAAATAGTAATAATCATAACCATCATTCATCACTCGTCATGATCAATATTCCAGTTTAGAAGTTTTCCTCCGAAGGCCGACACTAAGACCGACACTTGACCCATCCCAGACTATAGTCCTTAACCGCGGACACGGCTATTCGAATAGATATTAACTCTGTAGAGGTTGTACTCTTTACCCACAGCCAACGGATTTCAGTAGTCACAAAGGACTAGTTCCGTCTATGGCATTTTAGAAGAAAACACACCTAACCAATACACACCCATTTCACATCCCGATGCCAGGTATCACCCTAGGCAATGTTCAAGAAAAACTTTAAGACGGGGAGGCCAACACCTCGAATAGCATGGGATCAAATTTATATCGTGCGCTCTACGGGGTGCCCCCCTCTCGGTCCCAACCGGAAACACCCATGCCCCCTGACCAGATGACGGGCTTTAATCCAGGGCCATGGAACCCTCATCACGGCCCCTCTATTTTGTGTGTACATGGGAAGAGATTTGCAACTTACTAAACTATATTCTTTGTAAAAAACATGTGGTAGTACGAAAAGAAGGAGAACGGGGACAAGACTCGATCTATGGTCGACTCAGGAGGCTATGTATTCTCTGCATGGTTAGCACATCAAACATATTTCACGACATTAGACAGAATCACCACTCATCATACCCCTTCATGCCTTACTGACCATTCTCGCTCCAATGAGATGTCAGCACCAGGCTCATGTCTATTCGAGACAGAGACTTCTCCTGATTCCTTCCAGTAGGCATAAACGACATACGAGGGTGAATACTTTCACAAGCATATCAATTCCAACAGCAAGGAATTTTCATCATGCATTTGTAAAGATGGTCACACCATCACATGAAATAATGCATACTTCAGGTCAAGTCGATGTTGTAGTCACATCAAGCAACGCGGAACAAATATTATACCAGGGTTCAGAATGCTTGCCTGTAATGTGTATATATATGAGGTTCACTCCAAAACTTTATCTTCACTCCAAATTTGTCGGGTATATACCCCGCGGTATGACCCGGCCTGGCGACTCACATGAGACCTGGTTAAGACATGGCGCTTTATTGGTGATCTGGCATGCGGGTCCCAGGACAACCAGGCCCAAGACCCGGCATGCAAGCCGATGCCAGGCGGCTCACGAGAGAAGGCCCGAGAAGAGAGAAAGGATTCCCTCACAAAGGATACAAGACCCGGATTAGGATTCATGAAAGACTAGTCCTAGTCCTACTAGGAGTAGGACTCTATTTGTAAACCTACCCTCTCCACTTATATAAGGAGGGGTAGAGTGCCCTTAGAGGGATAGGTTCACAAGTCCACAAGTTTATACAGACGCAAGAGATTAGAGATAGACAGATTAGAGGCTCTCGTGATTAGAGGTAGCAAGCAACACCCTTGTAACCGAGAGATGTCCTTCATCATCAATACCAGACAAGCAGGACGTAGGTTTTTACCTCCATCGGAGGGGCCGAACCTGGGTAAACCCACGTCTCTTGATTCCGACCAACCCCTTCAAGCCGCCACATAGTTGTGCTTCTGCCCCGAACCTAAAGTCCGTTCACCCGAACATCTGTCGTGACAAATCCACGACAAAATTCGTATTTGAAAATATTCTAATTAACACACAATTAAAAAACACCACAAAAAGTTGTCTTGGAAAATTTTCAAATAAATATGGAAATGAACTAGTTGTAATTTGGGAGACAACACAAAAAGAATCAGGTCCATTGGAGTTATATTTTAACAGTTATATCTAGTCAAAGAATAGTCAAAGTTCCGTTTTTACTAAAACATTTAAACAGAAATGAATTGGCCGAAGTACGCTTACCTACAGTGAAGGCGTAAACCCAGTAGTGCGCTTCCGTGCGGGGAAAGTGTGCCAGGGCGGCTATGCGGCCGAGGGAAAGGCTGCCTTGCCGACAGGTGGGATCCACCTGTTGGGTTTGTCCCTTTCCTCCCGCTTGCCTGGACAGAAGCAGGGGCAAGTCACCGACGACGATTGCCGGTGCTAGAGGGCGCCGTTTTCGACATCCGACCTACCCACGAGCTCAGCAAAGCGGCTCGCATTGGATGAAGGGGAGAGGAGCGTCCAGGGAGCTCCAGGTTGAGAAGAGCTTCTCCAATGGCGGAGGAGGCTTTGGCCATGGAGTGGCTTGGTATTTCCTGGCTCCCGGGCGAAATTTGAGGCGGGAATGGATATATGGGGTCGAAGGTGAGCTAATAGTGAAGGTTACGGGAAAGGGGAGGCTTTGGTTTGCTTGGAATCGACCGAACCGAGGCGGAAATGAGCTCCACCGCAGGTGATCACAGGGACCAGGGACGGTTCGATTGAGAGGATTGGGTCGACCACGGTGCTCTTCCCTTGTGTCTGCGTCACTACGGAACCCGGGGCTTCCAATTTATAGGTGAATCGAGGTCGGTTCCGCGACTCCGAGGATAACAATGGTGGCGGCCGAGGATAAGATCGCCGGCCTATTGCCAGAGCGACGTGGCGACGACTAGTGTTAGTCGGTGCTATCAAACGATCTCCCTACTACTCAAGGGGTGAGCTGGCAAGCTGAGGCGGGATGGGCAGCGTTGGCCACGACAGAGACGGTCACGGGCGTCGGTGTGCTGCCAAAGGACCATTGCTGCCATTCTGAGAGGAGCAGGGCACATTGGGACAGCACTAGGGGACATGGGAGAGGATTGGAACGAGCGGGGAGAGGCAGTAACTGGTCGCGGCAACTCGGGAGACTGCATGTGCAAAATGCGCGCTCTGCTCACGCTCCGGGCCTGCACACAGGGTGCTTGGCGATTTGCCAGGGCAGTCTATAGGTCCTAGATTACGCCTAAACTTAAGAGGGTCATGAGTGGGTGTTCTAGAGGATCAGTGGACATGCTAGTTTGGCTTCTGGAGCAAGTCCACAATGCAAGTTCATAAGCATGCCAATTCTATTCATGAACACAAGGTGTTCGAAAGAATGCCCTAGGCATCCAGAAGGTTTTGCTGGTGACCAAAGTTACCAGATCAGAGTATCTTTAGATGATAAAGAGGATGGCAAGGTTAGTTTGAGGAAAACAGAAACTTGTTAGTGCAAGTTTTTGAGAAAACCAAATCTGGACAGAAAATATAAACCAATATTGCATGTGCTTAAAATCTACTAATGGTTCTGATCTCCTAGACTTAAGAGTTTTGTAGGGTGGAGTATAAGTAGGAAAAATCTCATGGGCAATAGGGAAAGATAAAATGGGGTTGCAGTACAAACTACCAAACTAGACCAGAATGAAGATGAGGATGGTTTGCTCAAAATTTTCAAAACACAAAGTTGTATCTTTGCATAAAAGTGATGTAGGAACCTCGCATGTCTTCTACAAATTTTTGTAGAATTTTTAAGTGAAGTTACCAAATGTTTGTAGTGCACATGAGGCTCCAAAAGTTATGAGAAACCATTTAAAAATGAATAAAGCTTAGAAGAATAGTTATAAATATATTCCCACTGATCATACAAAATGAAAAGAGTTGTTCTTGAGGAGGTATTCAAGTCCAACAATTATTTTTGAAAAGTTTCTACTTGGAGGGAAAACTCGACAATTCAGAAGAAAGGAGTGATTCTGAACTCAATAGTTGATCCAGAAAATAAAAAATTAATTTCCTGGCAAAAATTTAATTAATCAAACATGGTCAAATTTTTCGGGTGTTACACTCCGAAAGCTACCGCGCTCATCGCCGGCGTCGATTCCAGCCATCTCAGCCTTTGAGGTGTGTCGAAATGGAAGTGCGCCTGCGTGTAGACTCGACTGGTGCCGTCCTCCCACGAAATGGTCGCTGGAGGAGGAATCCCGACCCCCTCCGCCATCCATGGTGTCACCGGCGGCTCAACGCCGGTGGCCCTGCCCAGTTTGATGATGGGGTTTGACCCCCTGGGTCACTAGCAGGTGGGGCCAAGTCCCTCGTTAGTTTTAGGTTAGATTAAAATTAATTAAACAGTTTAATTAACCTAATGACCCACTCACAGGTTGGTCGAACCCTAATAATTAGTAATTAGTAGTTAATCTAAATTCTGTTAGTGCCTGGGCACTCACCAGTGGACTGCACTAGTCAGGTTTGACCTGGCAGCGGCAGTTGACCTGCTGATGTCATGCTGACGCAGTAAAGAATTTCAGATTTAAATTTTTTCCAAAAAATGCTGAAAACTTTAGAAAATCATATAAAATAATCTATAACTCAAATTGGAATAATTTATATTTGAAAAATTATCAGAAAAATCCAAAGAATCCATTGGTGCTATTATCATGCATGTTAGAGCAACTTGTGTTGATGAACATTGACATTTTGCAATAGGACAATGTATGGAATATCAAATGGAGAACGATTTTGAAACTATATTCAAAACCACTCCATCTAACTCTAATGACAGTTGCATTAGCTCATTCAATCATGTTGCCATGTGATGATCATGCGTCATATTGCTGCACTTGCCGTGTATTGATTGTTACTTATTTGCATCGCGGTAGGTCCTACTCCTGAGGATACCCGCGAGTATCCCGTTAAAGGAGAGGACCTTCCCGCCAACCAGCAAGGCAAGCAACCCCATTGATCATTCCGATATCATCCCATTCTCTCACTTGTGCTCTTGTTTATTAGATTAGGACAAACGCTTCAACTGTCTATCTGTTGCGGTAGCTGAAGCCATTCCTCTGCATGACCTGTCATTGTCACAATAAATAGCTAAACCTTGCAACCTAGCATACCCGATAGATGCTTGAGCCAGGATGTGCTTTACCCTCTTTGTTTGTTATGCTTTCTATGCTTAGAGTTGTGTTAGGTCTGATTCATCTGGGTGATGAACCAGAGTGGAACACGGTTGTCCTGATGTGATGAGCTAAATTATGAACCCGATTTGGTAAAAGTAGTAATGAGAGGCTATGTATGAGTACATAGCAGATTGTCTCATTGGGACCGTTCTTAGGAACTGAGTTCCGTGTTTGTGATCCAAGTATAGTTACTACCACATGTTGGGATACTTAATTGACCCTCTTGACTTATCAACCGCCTAGTCCTTGGTCCAGGAGTTGCAAGTAGTTTCTGGTGTTTGTAGCTATGATGGAGGTCATGCGTAGTGCTGACCCTAGGGGTGGGCTACGACGCGGTAGGTAGTGGCACGGTGTACCAAGGGTCACCCGAATGGTGGGCTTGGGAACCCTGCGCACATCGTTTGGGGCCGTAGCAGAAACTTCGGCCGGACTGCCGTGCAGGTTCAGTCTCAAATAGGTGATAGCCTGGACTAGAGGTGTTGCGTGATTGACGTTCATGGCCGACTCCCTCGCTAGGCTTACGCTTGAAGGTTGTTGAGGTGCCGTTTTAAGTGCACATAGCGATAAGTGGCGAGAGCGTGTGTGAAGGAGTACACCCCTGCAGGGTATGAATCTGTTCGAATAGCCGCATCCTCGGATATGGACTACTTGGAGAACTTATGTTGTTCATAGATAACTTGATAGTTACTCATAAAATATCAAGACAAGTGTGAGTACCTTGGATGGCACTCTCGTAGGTGATGGAAGTGAATCCATGGTGGGATGTTGATGTGGTGTTAGTGGACTCGTGTGCGATATCTAAAATTCGAAGAAAGAACAAATAATTGTAGTATAGTTTAGCCAAGAGTCAAAGTTGGCATTACTGCGTAAACTCCATCACTCCCATTGTGTTGGGGAACGTTACATGGGAAACAAAATTTTTCCTACGCACACGCAGATCTATCCATGGTGATGAGCATCTACGAGAGGGAGAGTGGATTTACGTACCCTTGTAGATCGCTAAGCGGGAAGCATTAAGAAACGCGGTTGGTGTAGTCGAACATCTTCGCGATCCAAATCGACGAGCATCCCGCGAACACATCACGATCTGTCCCGCGATCCAATCATGATCCGTCCAACGAACTCACCACGATCCGTCCCGCGATCTCATCATGATCCGTCCCGCGATCTCATTACGATCCGTCCCGTGAACTCATCACGATCCGTCCCGCGAACTCGTCACGAACCGTCTCGCGATCTTGATCACGGTCCTTCCGATCTAGCGCCGAACGGACGGCACCTCCGCGTTCAACACACGTGCAACTTGATGACAATCTCCACCGTATTGATCTAGAAAGAGGAAGTGGAGAGGAAGAAGAGTTCACCGGCAGCGTGACGGCGCTCCGGCAATGGTGGTGGAGCAATTCCGGCAGGGCTTCGCCTAAGCACTGCGGAAATCCAATCTAGAGGAGCACCGGTGAAGCGGGTAGCATGTGGCCGTAAAAATCTAGTGCAAAACACCCAATACCACCAGTATATATAGGAGGGAGGGAGGTGGAGGGCTGGCGCAAGGGCCAAGGCCCCATAGGGTCGGCCGAACCTATTAGGATTGGAGGACTCTCCTCCAATCCTAGTAGGACTAGGATTCGTCCCCTTTTTTTTCCTTTTTGCACCTTTTCCTATTGGGTTTTCTTCTCCAGACACATGGGCCTTGTGTGGGAGTTTCCACCAGCCCACTAATGGCTAATATTCACTCTCCCACAGCCCATGACGCCTCTTGGGTCGAAATACCCCTCCCGGAGGTCTCCCGGTACACTACCGATGAGCCCGAAACTTCTCCGGTGACCAAAACAGGACTTCCTATATATGAATCTTTACCTCCGGATCATTCCGGAGCTCCTCATGACGTCCGGGATCTCATCCGGGAATCCGAACAAACTTCGGTAACCACCATACATAACTCTATACTACCGAAACGTCAGCAAACCTTAAGTGTGCAGACCCTGCGGGTTCGAGAACTATGTAGACATGATCGAGACACCTCTACGGTCAATTACCAATAGCGGGCCCTGGATTACCATATTGGTTCCTACATATTCTATGAAGATATTTTATCGGTCGAACCTCTATGTCAAGGATTCAGTAAATCATGTATAACGTTCCCTTTGTTCTTCGGTATGTTACTTGCCCGAGATTCGATCGTCGGTATCTCCATACCTAGTTCAACCTCGTTACCAGAAAGTCTCTTTACTCTTTCCGTAATACAAGATCCCGTGGCTAACACTTAGTCACATTGCTTGCAAGGCTTATTGTGATGTTGTATTACTGAGTGGGCCCCGAGATACCTCTCCGTCACACGGAGTAACAAATCCCAGTCTCGATCCATGCCAACCCAACAGACACCCTCGGAGATACCTGTAGAGCACCTTTGTAGTCACCCAGTTACGTTGCAACGTTTGATAGACATGAGGCACTCCTCCGATGTCTGTGAGTTGCATGATCTCATGGTCATAGGAACATATACTTGACATGCAGAAAATAGTAGCAATAAATTGATACGATCATATGCTACGTTTGTAGTTTGGGTCTTGTCCATCACATCATTCTCCTAATGATGTGATCCCGTTATCAAATGACATCTCATGTCCATGGCTAGGAAACCTTAACCATCTTTTGATCAACGAGCTAGTTTGCTAGAGGCATACTAGGGACATGGTTTTGTCTATGTATCCACACATGCATCTAAGTTTCCGATCAATACAATTATAGCATGGATAATAAACGATTATCATGAACAAGGAAATATGATAATAACTAATTTATTATTGCCTCTAGGGCATATTTCCAATAGTCTCCCACTTGCACTAGAGTCAATAATCTAGTTCACATCACCATGTGATACGCATTGTTATGAATCTAACACCCAATGAGTTCTGGGGCTTGATCATGCTTTGCATGTGAGAGAGGTCTTATAGTCAACAGGTCTGTGACATTCAGATCCGTGTGTACTTTGCAAATCTCTATGCCAAACTGTAAAGACTGCTACCACACTCCACTTGGTACTATTCCAAATGGCTGCTCCATTATAAGTGTCCAGATTGCTACTACGAGTCATCCGGATTGGTGTTAAAGCTTGCATCGACGTGACTCTTTACGACGAACTCTTTATCACCTCCATAATCGAGAAACATCTCCTTAGTCTTTTAGTTACTAAGGATAATCTTGACCGGTGTCCAGTGCTTCATTCCAGGATCACTTTGAAACCTTCCAGCCATACTTATGGCAAGGCTGACATCGGGTCTTTGTGCACAACATTGCATACATGATAGAGCCTATGGCTGAAGTATAGGGGATGACACTCATCTTTTCTCTATCTTTTAAAGTCATTGGGCATTGAGTCTTACTCAACTTTATACCTTACAAATCAGGCGAGAACTCTTTCTCTAACTGATCCATTTTGAACTCTTTAAAATCTTGTCAAGGTATGTACTCATTGAAAGTCTCATCAAGTATCTTGATCTATCTCTATAGATCTTGATGCTCAACAATTAGGTAGCTTTATCCAGGTCTTCCTTTGAAAAACTCTTCTCAAACAACCCTTTATGCTTTCCAGAAATTCTATATCATTTCCGATCAACAATATGTTAACCACATATGCTTATCAGAAACTCCACAGTGCTCCCACTCACTTTATTGTAAATACAAGTTTCTCGTAAACTTTGTATAGACTCAAAAAACTTTAATCACCTCATCAAAGTGTATATTCCAACTCTGAGATGCTTGCTTCAGTTCATACAAGGACCACTGAAGCTTGCACACCTTTTAGCATCCTTAGGACTGACAAAACCTTCTGGTTGTATCACATACAACCTTTCCTCAAGAAAGGAAACGATGTTCTGGCATCCATCTGCCAGATTTCATAATTGAAAAATGCAGCAACTGCTAACATAATTCTAACAGACTTTAGCATCGCTACGAGAGAAAGTCTCATCGTAGTCAACTCCTTGAACTTGCTGGAAACTTCTTTGCGACAAGTCGAGCTTTATACATGGTGACATTCACCATCAACGTTTGTCTTCATTTTAAAGATCCATTTGTACTTAACGACCTGCCGTCCAACGAGCAAGTCCACCAAAGTCTATACTTGGTTTTCATACATGGATCATTTCTCGGATTTCATGGCCTCTAACCATTTGTTAGTTTCCGGGCCCATCATCGCTTCTCCATAGTTCGCAGGTTCATCGTTGTCCAACACCATGACCTCCAAGACAGGGTTGTCGTACCGCTCAGTAGCAGTACACGTCCTTGTCGACCTACGAAGTTCGATAGTAACTTGATCCGAAGCTTCATGATCATCATCATTAACTTCCTCTTCAACTGATGTAGACTTCACAGAAACATCTTTCTGCGCTGCGCCACTTTCTGGTTGAAATAAAGGTTCAATAACCTCATCAAGTTCTATTTTCCTTGTAGGTCGATAGTTACTTGATCCAAAGCTTCATGATCATCATCATTAACTTCCTCTTCAACTGACGTAGGCTTCACACAAACATCTTTCTGCGCTGCGCTACTTTGTGGTTGAAGCAGAGGTTCAATAACCTCATCAAGTTCTATCCTCCTCCCACTCAATGCTTTCAAGAGAAACCCTTTCTCGAGAAAGGACCTAGTTTTTGCAACAAACATTTTATGCTTGGATCTGAGATAGAAGGTTCACCCGACTATTCTTAGGGTATTCTATGAAGATGCATTTGTCCGCTTTGGGTTCGAGCTCATTAGGTGAAAACATTTTCCACACACGCGTCGCAACCCCAAACATTAAGAAATGACAGCTTAGGTTTCTATCAAACTATAGTTCACATGGTGTCATCTCAACGGATTTAGATGGTGCCCTATTTAAAGTGAATGTAGTTGTCTCTAATGCATAACCCCAAAATTATAGTAACAAAACCATAATATCATAGCACGCACCATATCCAATAGAGCACGACTATGACGTTCGGACACACCATCACACTATGGTGTTCCAGGTGGCGTGAGTTGTGAAACAACTTTCACATTTGTCTAAAGTTGTATGCCAAACTCGTAACTCAGATATTCACCTCCACGATCATATCACAAACATTTTTATCTTCTTGTCACGATGATCTTAAGCTTCACTCTGAATTTGCTTGAACCTTTCAAACGATTCATACTTGTGTTTCATTAAGTAAATATACACTATATCTACTCAAATCATCAGTGAAGGTAAGAAAATAATGATATCCACCGCACACTACAAGACTCATTGGATTGCATACATCAACATGTATCATTTCCAATCAATCACTTGCCCGCTTCATCAAAACAGAAAACGCGGTCCTTAGTCATCTTGACCAAGAGGCATGGTTCACATGTCTCAACCGATTCGAGATCGAATGAGTCCAAAGATCCATCAGCATGGCGTTTCTTCATGCGCTTTATACCAATATGACATTTAGCGGCAGTGCCACAAGTATGTGGTACCATCATTATTAACTTTGTATCTTTTTTGGCATCAATGTTATGAACATGTGTATTACTACGATCAAGTTTCAACAAACCCTTACAGGGTGCATGACCACTTAAGGTATTATTCATGTAAATAGAATAACCATTATTCTCTAACTTGAATGAATAACCGTGTTGCAATGAACATGATCTAATCACGTTCATGCTCAACGCAAAAAACACCAAATAACATATAAAGGTTCGTCACTAATCTCGAAGGTAGAGAGAGCTTGCGATGTTGATCACATCAACCTTGGAAACATTTCTAACACACATCGTCATCTCACACTTAGCTAGTATCCGTTTATTCCGTAGCTTTTATTTCGAGTTACTAACATTTAGCAATCGAACCGGTATCCAATACCCAGGTGCTACTAGGAGTACAAGCAAGGTACACATCAATAACACGTATATCAAATATACTTCTGTCGACATTGCCAGCCTTCTTATCTACCAAGTATCTAGGGTTGTTCCGCTTCAGCGACCTCTCTCCTCATAATTGAAGCACTTAGTCTCGGGTTTGGGTTCAACTTTGGGTTGCTTCACTGGAGCAGCAACTGTCTTTCCATCCATGAAGGTTTCCCTCCTTGCCCTTGCCCTTCTCGGAACTAGTGGTTATACTAACCATCAACACTTGATGCTCCTCCTTGATTTCTACCTTTGCGGTGTCAAACATCGCGAACAGCTCAGGGATTATTAACTCTATCCCTGGCATTTTATAGTTCATCACCAAGTTCTAGTAGTTTAGTGAAAGTGACTTGGAGAACTATATCAATCACTATCTTATCTGGAAGATGAACTCCCACTCGATTCAAGCGATTGTAGCACCCAGACAATCTGAGCACATGCTCAACGATTGAGCTATTCTCGTTTATCTTGCAGGCAAAGAATCTTGTTGGAGATCTCATATCTCGCAACACGGGCATGAGCCTGAGATCCTAATTTCAGCTCTTAGAACATCTCATATGTTCCGTGACGTTCAAAACGTTTCGAAGCCTCAATTCTCAGTCGTAATGCATGACGCACTAAACTATCAAGTAGTCATCAGCACGTACCTGTCAGATGTTCACAACATCTACAGACGATGCTAGAGGGGTTGGCGCACCGAGCGGTGCATTAAGGACATAAGCCTTCTATGCAGCAACGAGGACAATCCTCAGATCACGGATCCAATCCGCAATATTGCTACCATCATCTTTCAACTCTATTTCTCTAGGAACGTGAGCTAGTAATCTACAAAACAGTTTTGCAAAGACACTACTGACTATGTTCATGATAATGAGTTCAATTAATCATATTACTTAAGAACTCCCACTCAAATTGACATCCCTCCGGTCATCCGAGTGATACATGATCCAGATTCACCAACTCAAGTCCGATCATCACGTGAGTTGAGGTGGTTACAATGGTGAACATCATCATGTTGATCATATCTACTATATGACTCATGTTCGACCTTTCGGTCTCTTGTGTTCGGAGGCCATGTCTGTACATGCTAGGCTCGTCAAGTTTAACCCGAGTATTTTGCATGTGCAACACTGGCTTGCACCCGTTGTATGTGAACGTAGAGTCTATCACACCCGATCATCACGTGGTGTCTCAACACGATGAACTTTCGCAACGGTGCACACTCGGGGAGAACACAATTCATCTTGAAATTGAAGTGAGGGATCACCTTATAATGCTACCGTCGTCCTAAGAAAAACAAGGTGCATAAAAGGATTAACATCACATGCAAATCATAAGTGACATGATATGGCCATGAACTTCTGCTTTTGATCTCCATCATGAAAGCACCGGCATGATCTCCATCGTCACCGGCATGACACCATGATCTCCATCATCTTGATCTCCATCAACGTGTCGCCATCGGGGTTGTTGCGCCCACCATGCTTCTACTACTATTGCTACCGTTTCGCGATAAAGTAAAGCATTACATAGCGCCTAATGATTGACACGCAGGTCATACAATAATTAAAGACAACCCTATGGCTCCTGCCGGTTTCCATACTCATCGACATGCAAGTCGTGAAATTCTATACATCACATGATCATCTCATACATCACATATATCACATCATGTAATTGTCCATATCACATCACAATATACCCTGCAAAAACAAGTTAGACGTCCTCTTATTGTTGTTGCATGTTTTACGTGGATGCTACGGGTTTCTAGCAAGAATGATTCTCACCTACGCATAAACCACAACGGTGATACATAATTTGCTTTTCAACCTTCTCAAGGACCGCCTTTGTCGAATCCGAGCCAACTAAAGTGAGAGAAACTGCCACCCGCAAGCCATCTAGGCAACAAGTTACGTCGAGGGAATCGGTCTCTTGTAAGCGTATGAGTAATGTTGGTCCGGGACGCTTCATCTCACAATACCGCTGAACCAAAATCCAACCAAGGGAGGAAGCAATCTAAGCATCAACGCCCACAAACTCTTTGTGTTCTACTCGAGATCTCATCTACACATAGACCTAGCTCATGATGCCACTGTTGGGGAACGTTACATGGGAAACAAATTTTTTCCTACGCACACGTAGATCTATCCATGGTGATGAGCATCTACGAGAGGGAGAGTGGATCTACGTACCCTTGTAGATCGCTAAGCGGGAAGCGTTAAGAAATGCGGTTGGTGTAGTCGAACATCTTCGCGATCCAAATCGCCGAGCATCTCGTGATCACATCACGATCCGTCCCGCGATCCAATCACGATCCGCCCCGTGAACTCATCACGATCCGTCCCGCGATCTCATCACGATCCGTCCCGCGATCTCATCACGATCCGTCCCGTGAACTCATCACGATCCGTCCCACGAACTCGTCACGAACCGTCTCGCGATCTTGATCACGGTCCTTCTGATCTAGCGCCGAACGGATGGCACCTCCGTGTTCAGCACACGTGTAACTTGATGACGATCTCCACCGTCTTGATCCAGCAAGAGGAAGTGGAGAGGAAGTAGAGTTCACCGGCAGCATGACGGCGCTCCGGCGATGGTGCTGGAGCAATTCCGGCAGGGCTTCGCCTAAGCACTGCGGAAATCCAATATAGAGGAGCACCGGTGATAGTTGGTGTTGTTTTATGAGATGCATATGTATGAACTATAAGTATCCATTATTTGCAGTAATAACATTTGGTCACTGCTAGCTCTACTTTTGGTTGTAATGTGATGATGAAGTTGTATTAATTTGGTCACTTCGATGTTGTGTAGTGAACATGAGCCGGCAATGGATGTACGATGACCGACTAAGTCCAGGGTTTCTTAATGGCCTGCATGATTTTATTCATGTGGCTGAGACAAATAAGCAGAATGGTTTCATGTGTTGTCCATGTCGTGACTATAAGAATGATAGGAATTACTCTAACTCAAAAACCCTTCAGTACCACCTGCTGAAGTCCGGTTTCATGTCTGGCTATAGCTGTTGGACCAAACACGGAGAAAGAGGGGTTATAATGGAAGACAATGAAGAAGAAGAGGATGATGACAACTATCCTTTCGCTGATACAACAATGGGGGAAGCTGAAGAAGAGGCATCAATGGGGGAAGCTGAAGAAGAGGCATCAGATGAGCCCGCTGATGATTTGGGTCAGGTCATTGCTGATGCAAAGAGAAACTATGGAAATGATAAGGAGAGGTTGAAGTTGAAACGCATGTTAGAGGATCACAAGAAATTATTGTATCCAAATTGTGAAGATGACCAGAAAAACCTGGGTACCACGCTGGAATTGTTGCAATGGAAGGCGAAGAATGGTGTAACTGACAAGGGATTTCAAGAATTGCTGATAATGATAAAGAAGATGCTTCCAAAGGATAACAAATTACCTAAAAGTACGTACAAAGCAAAGAAGGTTGTCTGCCCTCTAGGATTAGAGGTGCAGAAGATACATGCATGCCCTAATGACTGCATCCTCTACCGCGGCGAGGAGTACGAGAATTTGGATGCATGCCCAGTATGCGGTGCACTACGCTATAAGATCCCCCGCGATGACCCTGGTGATGTGGAGGGCGAACGCCACAGGAAGAGGGTTCCTACCAAGGTGATGTGGTATGCTCCTATAATACCACGGTTGAAACGTTTGTTCCAAAACAAAGAGCATGCCAAGTTGTTGCGATGGCACAAACAAGAACGTAAGAAAGACGGGATGTTGAGAGCACCCGCTGATGGGTCGCAGTGGAGAAAATTCGAGAGGGAGTTCGAGGACTTTGCAGCTGACGCAACGAACTTATGGTTTGTTCTTAGTACAGACGGCATGAATCCTTTTGGCGAGCAGAGCTCCAGTCACAGCACCTGGACCGTGACTCTATGTATCTACAACCTTCC
The DNA here is from genome assembly GCA_022496015.1 of Hordeum marinum. Lineage (NCBI taxonomy): Eukaryota > Viridiplantae > Streptophyta > Magnoliopsida > Poales > Poaceae > Hordeum > Hordeum marinum. The sequence continues at coordinate 455,407,400 of CM039678.1, forward strand.
TCCTTGGTTGTGCATGAAGCCGAAGTTCATTATGATGCCACTGCTCATTCAAGGCCCTAAGCAACCCGGCAACGATATTGATGTCTACCTAAGGCCACTAGTTGATGAACTTCTACAGTTGTGGAAAAAACCAGCTGTGCGTGTGTGGGATGCGCACACAGAGAAGGAAATTGACCTACGAGCGTTGCTGTTTGTAACCATCAATGATTGGCCTGCTCTTAGTAACCTTTCAGGACATACAAACAAGGGATACAATGCATGCACGCACTGTTTAGATGATACTAAAAGTATATATTTGGATAACTGTAAGAAGAATGTGTACCTGGGACATCGTCGATTTCTACCAATCAAGCATATCTTAAGAAAGGCAGGCAACCATTTCAAAGGTGAGCCAGATAACCGGAAGAAGCCTGGCTTCCGTACTGGTGAATATATATTTGATATTGTCAAGGATTTACAGGTAATCTTTGGAAAGGGTCCTGGCAGACAATCTGTTCCGAATGACGCCAACAGAGACGCACCCATGTGGAAGAAGAAATCTATATTTTGGGAACTTGAATATTGGAAAGCCCTAGAGGTCCGCAATGCAATTGACGTGATGCATGTGACGAAGAATCTTTGTGTGAACCTGCTAGGCTTCTTGGGCGTGTATGGAAAGACAAAAGATACACCAGAGGCACGGGAGGACAAGTAAAGAATTAATGAAAAAGACGGCATGCCTCCAAAGCAGTATCAAGGTCCTGCCAGCTACGCTCTTACGAAAGAAGAGAAGGAAATCTTTTTTGAATGCCTGCTCGGTAACAATGTCCCGTCTGGCTTCTCATCAAATATAAAGGGAATAATAAATATGGCAGAGAAAAAATGTCAAAATCTAAAGTCTCATGACTGCCACGTGATTATGACGCAATTACTTCCGGTTGCACTTAGGGGGATTCTACCGGAAAATGTTCGATTAGCCATTGTGAAGCTATGCGCATTCTTCAATGCAATTTCTCAGAAGGTAATCGATCCAGAAATCCTACCAATGTTATAGAATGACCTGGTCCAATGTCTTGTCAGTTTCGAGTTGGTGTTCCCTCCATACATCTTCAATATGATGACGCATGTTCTAGTGCACCTAGTCGAAGAGATTAACATTCTGGGTCCTGTATTTCTACACAATATGTTCCCCTTCGAGAGGTTCATGGGAGTCTTAAAGAAATATGTTCATAACCGTGCTAGGCCAGAAGGAAGCATCGCCAAGGGATATGGAACAGAGGAGGTTATTGAGTTTTGTGTTGAATTTTTTCCTGACATTAAGCCGATTGGTCTTCCTGAATCGTGGCATGAGGGGAGACTGGGTGGAAAAGGCACATTAGGAAAGAAAGAAGCAATAAATATGGACGGGCATTCTTTCACTCAAGCACACTACACGGTTCTACAAAATTCCACCTTGGTGACTCCATATATGGAGGAACACAAGGATATTGTACGGTCCAAGAACCTGGAGCAGTCTGACCCCTGGATTGAACATAAACACATGGAGACTTTTGCCAGTTGGTTGCAAACAAAGCTCATCAATGACAACGATGTTCCAGATGAACTGTACTGGTTGGCCAAGACACCAAATTCTACTGTAACAACTTTCAAAGGGTACGAGATAAATGGGAATACATTTTACATGATCGCCCAAGATAAGAAGAGCACCAACCAAAACAGTGGTGTCCGCTATGATGCAACCAACTTTGAAGACACATATTATGGTTACATAGAGGAGATATTGGAACTTGACTATGGACCTGATCTTAAGGTCCCTTTGTTTCGGTGCAAATGGGTCAAATATACTGGAGGCGGGATACAGGTAAACCGAGGAGAAAAAAAGATAAGGAAGTGAATACATCATACGATGAGCCAAAGCGCCACATAGTTCTTTCAGGGAAAAGAAACATTGTGGGAGTGGAGGACAAGACAGACATGTCCGAAGATTATGAAAAGTTTCATGAAATCCCTCCCTTCAGAGTGAAGACTGACCCAAGCATCCTATTAAATGATGAAGATTATCCATAGTTACGGCGCAATCATAAGAAAGGGACAAACACGCAGAAAAAGTCTTAGACTGCGAGATCCCACTCTGAGATGTGACCGGCTTCACCATCATCACTTTCTATATATTTATGTGAAGGACATGCATGCATTTCCTAGCTAGCATGGTATATCTTTGTAACAGTTTGTACACGAAGTGCATCCAGTTTTTGCCATAACTCTCTCAACTCTCTAGAAGTTGCTATGTGGGTGAAATTATGATGTCATGCCAGGTTACAACCTTTTCAGAGTTCATTTGTACTGCTTTTCAAATTCAGGGTCATTTAGCTCAAAATAAATCATTAAATGCACGAAAAATATCAAATGAATTCCGAAAGGGTTGAAAATTGATGATGTGCCTTTGAATGGAGCATATTGAACACACAAAAAGTATGGAGTTAAAATAAGTTATTAAAAATGAAATCCCTTTGTAATAGATGAGTTTTCGTCCGAAACCCTCATACTTCTTATGAGATTGTCCAATTTGTACATGAAGTGCATCCAGTTTTTGCCGTAACCCTCTCAACTCTGTAGAAGTTGCTATGTGGGTGAAATTATGATGTCATGCCAAGTTACAACCTTTTCAGAGTTCATTTGTACTGCTTTTCAAATTCAGGGTCATTTAGCTCAAAATAAATCATTAAATGCATGAAAAATATCAAATGAAGTCAGAAAGGGTTGAAAATTGATGATGTGCCTTTGAATGGTGCATATTGAACACACAAAAAGTATGGAGTTAAAATAAGTTATTAAAAATGAAATCCCTTTGTAATAGATGAGTTTTCGTCCGAAACCCTCATACTTATTATGAGATTGTCCAATTTGTACACGAAGTGCATCCAGTTTTTGCCGTAACCCTCTCAACTCTCTAGAAGTTGCTACGTGGGTGAAATTATGATGTCATGCCAAGTTACAACCTTTTCAGAGTTCATTTGTACTGCTTTTCAAATTCGAGATATGAATATTTCAAATGCCATATTTAATCAAATTATCTTATACAGCAGTTGAAGTTGTTCAAACATGCATGGAAATGCCATAAACAGATTCTTTATATTTTTCTGATATTTTTTCATATATTATTTATTTCCATTGGAGTCCTACGTTTTTTCTATGATTTTCTAAAGTTTACAGGATTTTTCTGAAAATAATAACTAATATTTAATTAAAAACACTTTTAGTATCGGTGCTAGCCATGCACCGGTACTAAAGGTCCACCGCCCCCGCGCTCTTTTGGCAGGACCTTTAGTACCGGTGCGTGACTAGCACCGGTACTAAAGACCCTTTAGTATCGGTGCGTGCCACGCACCGGTACTAAAGATGTGCCTGGTATAAATAGAGGACTTCGTCGTCCCGGGCCGAGCAACGCACCGGGAGAGCTCAACTTGCGCCACCAGGCTGCCAAAATTGCCATTGTCGTCGCCCTCGCCGCCGTCGCCCTCGCCGCTGTCGCACCACCACCGCGCCATTGCCGTCGCCCTCACCACCACCGCCGTCGCACCACCACCGCAGTCGCCCTCGCCGCCGTCGGTCGCACCGCCGTCGCCCTCACCACCGCCGCCGTCGCCCTCGCCGCGGTCGCCCTCGCCTACCTGGATGCCGCCCCTCGCAGCCGTCGCCCTCACCACCACCGTCGTCGCGCTCGCCGCCATCGCCCTCGCCGCGGTCACCCTCGCCTACCCGGACGCCGCCCCTCGTCGCCGGTCCCGTCGCCGCCGGCCCGCTCACTCCGGCCGCCGTTCCGCGATCCCGTTGCCGCCGCCCCGAGCCCGTCGCTGACGCCACCTCCAGGTCATGAGGCTAGGTGAGATCTCCCGGCCGACCCCTCTCCCCGACGATCGCCCCGATGATCGCCGGAACAGTATGTAGATGCTAGGGTATCTAGGGTCCCTCGACGTCGAACCCCGACACCCCGACACGACACCCCCGACACCCGACCCCGACCACGACACAACACCCCTATTTAGTTAGTTAGTTAGTTAGGTTATCAGGTTATTAGGATATGTGTTAGTTTATGTTTAGTTTAGGAGCCGGCCTGTCATCGACCGGAGGTTCTGTGGTGGCGGCCGCATGGGCCATAGACGATCGAGAGGCTTGAGTCCACCGCAAAGGTGGTACAGTACCATGTCAGCAAGGAGAACGAGCACGTCCAACGCTACATGGCAGCTTTGGAGGCCAGGTCCGACAATACCTGGCAAATTCTTCAGGGATCTCACTGAAGCTATGTTCCTGTGATGGTTCCTTCTCTTTGGGTGTCCACCGCCTGCCCCGATATCCGCCGGGCGCTAGGGTTCTAGCTAGATCGATATATTAGCTAGATACTATTATGATGTATTATTATGATGTATTAGCTAGATCGATGGAGATTAGCCGATGTATTGAAAATTATCCAAGGTTATGCAGATGAGATCTTTTCTAAGAACTATACTATATATGTATTCGATGATGCATTATTAATTAACTATCAGTTATTTTGCTTCTTGAATGCATGCTAATTTAAATACTAATTTGTTTTATCTATATTATTATGGACTAGTTATTAAGCTATGGACAATACCGGTAGAGCTCATGAAGAGGACATCTTTGACATGATACGCTCCTCCGAAGACCCAGCGGACCTTCGAGGTGAATCACATGATCATGATGATGGCTCACAATATCTGAACGATCACGGTGATGGATGTGAGACCGAGGAAGAACAACTTATGTTCCAAAATCCGGAACAACCAAGAATGTTCGGTGAGGTATATACACATCCATTAGCCTCTGGTGATCATTACATGTGTATTAATTGATTTGTATATATATATATATTAACAAATCTTTCTTATTTTAATTATTAGCCCTCTGGATCGAGCCAATCTAGTAGAAATGTATGAGGCACTGCCAAAATATTGGACAGCAACGTAAAGCTCAATCTTGATGCTTTCAAACATAATGGCGAACCGACTCACCCTGAAGCCAATGCCAAGACATTTGTGCGTCAATGCGGAGTGGTTGTTAGGGACGGAGTCCCAATCACAATGCATGAATGGATTCAGCCAAAGGAACGAAAACCAAGAGTGAATTATGTCGATACAAGAATTAGAGATGCCCTTTGGCGAGAGCTCATGGAGCATTTCACCCTACCAGATTCTCTCTTAGAGCGTCAAAGAACAAAGTCAAGGAGTTTGCTCTCCATAAGATGGCCGGCGCGTTCCAGACTTGGAAGAAAAGATTATGGACTGACTACAACGCTAAAGGCAAGAAGGCGCCCGAATTCAAAGGAATATACAAGAAGGTAAGGGATCACTGGGACGCATTTATCGAGTATAGGACATCGATAGTTGCTATGGAGAAGCCGGCAAAGAATAAGATAAATGCTGAGAAAAAAAAGTATCACCATAAACTAGGGACAGGTGGATACAAGTCAACCGTTCCTAAGTGGGATGCATTAGAGAATAAGATGCTTGCTAAAGGGATCACTCCAGTAACCTTCAACTAGCCCAAGAGGTGCAGGAATTGGTTTTTTGCGCATGGGGGAAAGTTGGACCCAGCCACAGGAAAGATTATTGCACTGGCCAGTCAGAAGCATGCATCAGATGAGTTGATTCAAGCAATAAAAGATGCCCAAGAAGGACGGTTTCACCCCGATAGAGAGAATGACGAGCTTACACGCGCCCTCGGGAATGCCGAACACGGAGGACGAACACGAGGCATGGGCGTTATTCCGTGGTACGAGGGGTTTGCGGGATAGCAGGACAGTTATAAAGGCCATTCGAGAAAAAAGAAGGTGGAAGCAGACCGACTTTCGAAGTTGGAATAGAAGTACGAGGAGCAGCTGCTGCAGATACAGGTACTGACCCAGCAAAGGGAAACTCCGCAGCAGGAGGCAGGGGAAGAACCCGTCCCATCTACAATGCCGAAAAGCAGTGTGGGTTCCACGGGGGCACCGCTGGGTCACAACCCCATGGATGATATCACCGATAAGACATCTTGTGAGCTAATCCAGAAAATGAAGAACATACCCGTGCAGGTCGCGACGGGCTATGCTTTACCAAATACACCTGACGTTCTCTGGCATTGCAATCCGGTTCCATCTGGGTATGCTCATGTCGCGGTGGACGTAATAGAGCCAGGATATGATGAACTATTGCTTGACATCCCTGGAGGTGATGGGGAGTCCACATTGGCAGAAGCCGGCCGTGGTCTCATTCTATGGAGTAAGAACTGCATCGTCTTACCACACTCGGCGCTAAGGCCCCCGGCTCCTCCGAGTATCGATGTCCAGCGCGAGGGATCCCAGCCAGAGGCATCGCAGCGCCAGCAGTCCTCCCCACCTCGCCAACAGTCACCTCGGCAGTAGTCACCTCGCCAGCAGTCCTCCCCACCCCGAGCTCCCCCATAGTCGTCCCCACCTCGAGAGGCGTCCCACCTCGCCTGCAGTCCTCCCCACCTCACCATGAGCAGTCCTCCCAACCTCGGGACGGAGCACGACGCGAGTCCATATCATCATCGATATCGATCTCCGCCGCGTGAGCCGACTCCACCCCAGCAGCGGTCCCGCCAGCAGGGCTCCCAAAAGAGGAAGGCCACCAGCAGTCCTCTTCGGAAGAAAGCAAAGAAGAAACCCGAGCCTCCGGCTAAAAGGAAGCTGCCTTATGACATGACACCGGAGGAAAATAAAATTGAATGCGATCTCCAAGTGAAAGCCTTTTTTGCAAAGACCGTGCCGCCAAAGGAGGTAATACTCAAGGAAGTCCAAGAGCACTTTATGGAACACTTTATTGATCGACCCCCGGCATATGTCGAGCATATGCCGACAAACTATGAGCGACAAATTCAGAAGGCAAGTGAGCATAGAAGTAGGCCCAGCCCAAGGAACAAGTCGGGAAGTACGGCATCAACTAGCGGGAAAACAAATCCCCAGCTCGGAGAACAATCCAGGCAATCGATCTCTCCGCTCAAGGTGAGTACCAATCCAAGACAGCAACCGATCCAACCAGTCGACGTGTAAGGCAACCCAATCGACCTCAAAGTACTAAAGGCTGCAGGTCTCACACTTGACCAAATCCTTGGCACCGAGGAAATCCGTGGGTACGATGCAACTAAGTACGCAATGCAATATGCCGTCGGAAAACCACTTGTCACACCCGAGTAGTACAAGGAACTACCAACTGCGATGCGACGGTTGCATGATTGGTACATGTGTGAAGCAAAGCGAGGGGAGACGGTGGTCATGGTCAAAGTAAGGAAAGAGCATTACGTGAATGCATGTGACATATATCTTGAATTCTCAGAACTTTTCCAGTTATACCACATGGACTCTATCGACAAAACTCTCATCAGTTGCGATTGTCTGTAAGTGATTTATATCTTTAGTAATTCAAGTCTCTAGCTAAGATATCATTCATTGGCTTAGCCTCGCTATATTTTTTTTTCTACGCTATTATGCAGATTGAAGATGTGGGAATTGAAACAAGAGGGAATCGATGACATTGGGTTCATCGACCCAAGTACCGTTAATGGTCATGTGGTAAAACATTATGCCAAGGACACACAAGATCTCTTGGAAAATTTTCTAGAGGCACTAATGAATACCAAATCTACTATAATATTTCCTTACAACATGGGGTGAGTGTTTACTCTCTTGTATACTACAAATTCTATTTTTGCTTAGCAGCTCGCTGTCAAGTGTAGTTGATGAGTTATATGCGCATGCCTGCTTAATTATATAAACTTCTGCGCAGAGACCACTATATCCTCCTATATATTATCCTCGCGGATGGACTTGTTCAAGTGTACGACTCACTAGATACACTAGAACAATCATACGTGGACTTGTATTTTATGATAGAACGGTAATTTCAATCTTTATCGACCTCACTTTCTTTCATTATTTCATGATATAAAAAGTAATTATAATAACTCTTTCGTTCTTTTTCTTTGTCGGGTAGTGTTTGGAAAAAGATGATAGAAAAAAACCATCACGGTCGTCAATGGAAACCGAAGTTGAAGTGGAAAAAGATGCAGGTAATTAAGTAGTACTACTAGGTCCACGCATCTCAGTAATTCTATTTTCAATACCATTATCATGCTCGATTATTAATTATCTTATTCAATTCTATTCTTTTGCAAAGTGCACGAAGCAGCCACAGGGGACAAATTTATGTGGATATTTCCTCTGCGAGAACATTCGCATCCAGACCGAAGGCCGTATACGTCGCAAAGAAGCACGTGAAAGACAACTCTAGCTTTGGCAGATGTTGTCGAAGCTCTCACACGAGAAATGCTTCGTAGCACTTCAAGAGGAATTTGCGGCATTCCTTCTTCAACATGTCATTGATGTAAACGGAGAGCACTATTCCTTACCGCCACCTCAATAATGCCAGCAAATCAGTAGTAGAGAACTGAGATTTCATCCGGAGCACTAGCTAGCTAGTCCCGGCCGGGTTTTGGGCCTTAAGTTAATTATAAGTCCCGAATTTATATGGATGCGTAATTCCATTTGTATATATATATACTATGTATGAGATATTGTATATTATATTACATATATATATATGCATGAACTTGTGTACTGTTTACAGTATGTAGCACCGTAAAATAAATTTGAAATGAATGGAAAACACATAAAATAGAGAGGAAAATTAAAACCTAATTAAAAGCTAAAACAAAACAAAAAACAGAAGACTTAGTATCGGTTGGTATCACCAACTGGTACTAAAGGTCTTCCACCACCAGTCCACGCAGGCAGCCACGTGGAGGACCTTTAGTACCGGTCCGTGGTCCAACCGGTACTAAAGGTCCGGACCTTTAGTCCTGACCCGTTAGTACCGTTGGGGAACCGGTACTAAAGGTCCATCCGGCCCGGGACTATAGGCCTGTTCTGCACTAGTGTAGGACTAGGATTCGTCCCCTTTTTTTTTCCTTTTTCCACCTTTTCCTATTGGGTTTTCTTCTCCAGCCACATGGGCCTTGTGTGGGAGTTTCCACCAGCCCACTAATGGCTGATATTCACTCTCCCACAGCCCATGAATCCTCTTGGGTCGAAATACCCCTCCCGGAGGTCTCCCGGTACACTACTGGCACTCCCGATACACTACCGATGAGCCCGAAACTTTTCCGGCGACCAAAACAGGACTTCCTATATATCAATCTTTACCTCCGGATCATTCTGGAGCTCCTCGTGACGTCCGGGGTCTCATCCGGGACTCCGAACAAACTTTGGTAACCACCATACATAACTATATATTACCGAAACGTCACCAAACCTTAAGTGTGCAGACCCTGCGCGTTCGAGAACTATGTAGACATGACCGAGACACCTCTACGGTCAATAACCAATAGCGGGCCCTGGATGACCATATTGGTTCCTACATATTCTACGAAGATCTTTTATCGATCGAACCTCTATGTCAAGGATTCAGTCAATCCCGTATAACGTTCCCTTTGTTCTTCGGTATGTTACTTGCCAGAGATTCGATCGTCGGTATCTCCATACCTAGTTCAGCCTCGTTACCGGCAAGTCTCTTTACTCGTTCCGTAATACAAGATCCCTTGGATAACACTTCGTCACATTGCTTGCAAGGCTTTGTTGTGATGTTGTATTACCGAGTGGGCCCTGAGATACCTCTCCATCACACGGAGTAACAAATCCCAGTCTTGATCAATGCCAATCCAACAGACACCCTCGGAGATACCTTTAGAGCACCTTTATAGTCACCCAGTTACGTTGCGATGTTTGATACACACAAGGCACTCCTCTGATGTCTGTGAGTTGCATGATCTCATGGTCATAGGAACATATACTTGACATGCAAAAAATAGTAGCAATAAACTAACACGATCATATGCTACGTGTGTAGTTTGGGTCTTGTCCATCACATCATTCTCCTAATGATGTGATCCCGTTATCAAATGACATCTCATGTCCATGGCTAGGAAACCTTAACCATCTTTTGATCAACGAGCTAGTTTGCTAGAGGCATACTAGGGACATGGTTTTGTCTATGTATCCACACATGCATCTAAGTCTCCGATCAATACAATTATAGCATGGATAATAAACGATTATCATGAACAAGGAAATATGATAATAACTAATTTATTATTGCCTCTAGGGCATATTTCCAACACCTTGTTGATACATGAGCATGAATAGACTAGGTCTGCTTCAAAGACTTGTTGAGTACGTTTGTACTCATGTTTGCTTAATAAATGGTCAAGATGAGACCCATGACCCTTCTAATGGGTTCTACCTAGACGTTGACGGCGGCAAGTAGCTGTACCTCAGCTACGAATTGATGCCCTGGGATGGGCTGTAGATAGTCAGGCCTTGTGCCCTTTTACCCTTTCATCTGCGTATACTCAGACATCTTTAAGCTTCCGCTTGGTTTGTATGAACTTTCTTGTATGACTTGAGTGTCGGATCATGTGACCCCTACCTGTATTAACATATTATGCAAGGCTCTTCTGGGCCTTCTAAATAAAAGTAGTGTTGTCGTATGGTTATGTTGTGATGCCATAGTTGTATCTATGCATATCGGGCATGTCGTGCGTGTGTGTGACGTGAAACGGTATGTATGGAATTCGACACCTAGTCGTGTGCCTTTAGTAGTACTCTTTATGAGGAACTGCCTGTTTGTGCTTCCATCGAGCCTTGGTCGCTTGCTACTGCTCAGGATATATTGACTGACCAACATGTATCCTTCTTTGCTGCTTGATGTCTACTATGAAACTTTACTTTTGTAGACATGTGTTGGGCCTCCAAGCGCAATGTTTTGTAGGACAGTAGCAATTTTCCCTCAAGTGGATGACCTAAGGTTTATCAATCCGTGAGTGGTGTAGGATGAAGATGGTCTCTCTCAAACGACCCTGCAACCAAATACAAGAAATCTCTTGTGTCCCCAACACAACCAATACAATGGCAAATTGTATAGGTGCACTAGTTCGGGGAAGAGATGGTGATAAAAGTGTAATATGGATGGTAGAAATATATTTTTATAATCCGAATAATAAAAACAGCAAGGTAGAAAATAGTAAATGGGCACAAAAATGGTATTGCAATGCTTGAAAACAAGGCCTAGGGTCCATACTTTCACTAGTGCAAGCTCTCAACAATGGTAATATAGTTGGATCATATGATTATCGCTCAAAGTGCAATAAAGAATCACTCTCGAGTTCCTATTAGCGGAGACCAAAAGATTGAAATTGTTTGTAGGGTATGAAACCACCTCAAAGCTATTCTTTTCATTCGATCTATCCTAGAGTTCGTACTAGAATAACGCAAGCTATTTTCTCTGATCGATCTACTCAAGAGTTTGTACTAGCACAACACCAAAGTAAATTCATATTCATAACACTCAATCCACACAAAGAACTACAAGGGATCCCCAAAGTTTCTATCGGAGAAAAGATAATAAAAACGTGCATCAACCCCTATGCATAGATTACCCCAATATCACCATGGGAATCCGCAAGTTGAGTGCCATAACGAATATGAACTGAGCCAATAAGATACCCCAATGTCACCTCAAGTATTCATACCGCAAGACATACATCATGTGTTCCCAAATCTGAACATTCAATCCAACATAACAAAACTTCAAAGGGTAAAGATTTAATTCATCATAATAAGAGTATAGAGGGGAGAAACATCATATGATCCATCTATATTAACAAATCCCATGATATAGATCACGAGAGAGAGAGAGAGATTGAACACATAGCTACTGGTACAAACCCTCAGCCCCGAGGGTGGACTACTCCCTCCTCATCGTGGTGGCCACCGGGATGATGAAGATGGCCACCGAAGATGATTCCCCCTCCGGTAGGGTGCTGGAACGGGGTCTAGATTAGTTTTCGGTGGCTACAGAGCCTTGCAATGGCGCAACTTTTGATCTAGGGCTACCCTCAAGGGTTTCGGAATATTTGGGAAGTTATAGTGCAAAGAGGGGGTGCAGGAGGCCACCAAGGTGGGCACAACCCACCTGGATACGCTAGGGGGGCCTGGCGTGCCCTGGTGGGTTGTGCCCCCCTCAGGGCACCCCCAGGTGCAGCTCTGGCCCATTGGGTTCCTTCTGGCCCATAAAAAATCATCGTGAAGTTTCGTGGCATTTGGACTTCGTCTGGTATTGATTTTCTGCGATGTAAAAAACATGGAAAAAACAGCAGCCGACACTTGGCACTATGTCAATAGGTTAGTACCAAAAAATGAGATAAAATGATTATAAAACATCCAAGATTGATAATATAACAGCATGGAACCATCAAAAATTATAGATACGTTGGAGACGTATCAGCATCCCCAAGCTTAACTCCTACTCGTCCTCGAGTAGGTAAGTGATAAAAACAGAATTTTTGATGTGGAATGCTGCCTAACATGTCATATCAGATTCTTTTCCTTATAGCATGGACATTTGAACTTTTAGTTGTTCAAAGCAATAGTCTAGTTTTGACATAATATTTTAGATACTCAAGCATATCAACAAGCAACCATGTCTTTCAAAATATCAACGCTAAAATAAGTTATCCCTAGCCCATCATGCTCAAACATTGATCCATTCATGAAACACACTCAAATATTAGCTACACCCAATACTTAAGTACGATCATATTGCCTCCTAGTTGGTGCTTTGGTAAGATAAGATGGTGACTCAAATTTAAAAATAAAAATTGCATAAAGTAAAAGAAAGGCCCGTCATAGAGGGAAGTAGGGATTTGTAGAGGTGCCAGAGCTCAAAGCGAAAAACTTAGAGATAAAAGCATTTTGGGAGGTGTATCCATCCCACCAACGAAAACGACTTAGAGTTCCCAACACTTTCCATGCTGGATATATCATAGGTGGTTCCCAAACAAAAATTAAAGTTTATTCCTTTTTCCACCATACTTTCACTTTCCATGGCTAACCGTGTCCACGGGTGCCCTCCATACCAACACTTTCCAAGGAATTTATTATTTGACAACATAAAGTAAATTCATTTTTGCATTTCAAGACTGGGCATCCCTAATACCTTTGCCTTACTCTCGTGCAATGACAGGTGAATAAACACTCATCGTGAGAATAACACATCTAGCATGGAAAATATTAGCCATCCCCTCACCGCTCCATGAGCGAAACAAACACACAAAAGAGAAGTTGATTTTGAAAATTAGAGATGGCACATACAAATTTTGAACGACACGAAAATACCGCATATAGGTAGGTATAGTGGACTCATGTGGCAAAAACTAGGTTTAAGGATTTGGATGCACAAGTAGAGCTCGTACTTGGTGTAAAATGAAGGCTAGAAAAATATTGAGAAGCGACCATCCAAGAATCGGATAATGTCATAAGCAAGCATTAAGCATAAATAACACCGAATAATGAACCACAAGTAGGATATAATTTCATTGCATGACTATTGACTTTCATACTTGCATAGGGAATCACAAACCTTAACACCAATATTCTTACTAAAGCATAATTACTCATCAACATAACTCACATATCACATCATTATATCTCAAAACTATTACTAAGAATCAAGTTTATTTTTTCCAGTGATCTTCATGAAAGTTTTTATTATATCCTTCTTGGATATCTATCACTTTGGGACTAATTTTCATGTGTTGTTTTTCATAAGCTCAAACAAATATAAGTGAAGATCAAGAGCATAATTTTTCTTCTTTCTTTCAAAATAATTTAAGTGAATCAAGAGAGAAATTATTGAAAAATACTAAGCACACCGTGCTCAAAAAGATATAAGTGAAGCACTAGAGCAAGTCCATTGAAAAGAGCTTCGTTGACGGGCTGTGAATGCCGCTTACTTAGCCTCCTTGGCGACTAGTTGTGGACTATATTTTATTTAAAACTTTCAGATATAAGTATTTTATTAAAACATAGAGTAAAACAAAAATAAAATGACATTCTAAAAATAGCACAACTCATGTGAAGAAGCAATAACTTAGGCTCAACCGATACAAACCGATAATTCTTGAAGAAGAAAGGTGGGATGCCTCCGGGGCATCCCCAAGCTTATATACTTGATACTTCTTAAATATTATATTGGTATGCCTAGGGAATCCCCAATATTTAGATTTTGTGTCTCCTTAATTCTTCTCCTATCACGGTTTTCCTAAATCTCAAAAGCTTCATCCACACAAAACTCAACAAGAACTTGTGAGATAAGTTAGTATAAACCAATGCAAAAACCTTATCATTATATACTATAGAAAATAACTAAAATTATTATTAAAAATTTCATACTAAACTAATCTGCATATTTAATAATCCTATCCTCAAATAGAATAATTAAACAAGCAAACATATGCAAACAATGCAAATATAACAGCAATCTGCCAAAGTAGTACAGTCTGTAAAGAATGCAAGAGTATCAATACTTATTAAACTAAAAATGTTTTGAAAAATTACCACACTGTATAAAATTTATCATATCTTATTATTAAATAAAATTCAACATTTTATCAAGTTCTGACTTTTCTAGGGAATTTTTGCAATAGTGGTAAACTTTCTGTTTTGAAATAGCAACATGTATACTTGCAACATAAGCATGGTGAGGGCTATCCTTGACATTTTTATTAAAATAAAAGATGAAAAACATTATTATAAATAAAATCAAACAAATACTAACAAAATAAATTGACGCTCGAAGTAAAACACATATCATGTGACGAATGAAAACATAGCTCCAAGTAAGGTTACCAATAATGTTAGAGAAGATAGAGAGGATGCCTTCTGGGGCATCCCCAAGCTTAGTTGCTTGGATATTACTTGAATTTTAAATTGGGTTTTCATTGGTCATACCCAAGCTTAGGGCCTTGTTACTCCTCATTCTGCTCTTATCGACATCTCACCCAAAACATGAAAACTTCAATCACACAAAACTTAACTAAACTTCATGAGATGAGTTAGTATGATAAAGAGCAAACCATTTCACTTTGGTACTGTCAAGACAAGATCCATAATTTTTATGAAACAATGCCTATTGTATAATATCATTTCCACAATTTTTATTGAGCAATATAAGCTATATAACTAGAAAACAAGCAAACTATGCATTGAAAACAGAATCTATCAAAAACAGAACAGTCTGTAGTAATCTGTACTCCAACCATACTTATAAAATTCTAAAAATTCTGAAAAATTAGGAAAAAGTGATAAATTTTTAAATTAATATTTTTCAAAAAGAATCAACTCAAAATCACTCTTCTGTTAAAAATTATAATTATTTTCGTGAGCGCAAAAGTTTCTGTTTTTCAGTAAGATCAATTCAATTATCACCCCACATGATCCCAAAGGCTTTACTTGGTACTTTATCGAAACAAAAGCAATAAAACATGACTAATACAGTATATTAATAATGTTAGAAGACAAAAACAGTAGGTAAAAGTGTTGGGTTGTCTCCCAACAAGCGCTTTTCTTTTATGCCTTTCAAGCTAGGCATGATGATTTCAATGATGCTCGCATAAAAGTAAAGAATTGAAACATAAACAGAGCATCATGAAGCATATGAATAGAACATTTAAGACTAACCCACTTCCTATACATAGGGATTTTGTGAGAAAACAATTTATGGGAGAAAGAATCAACTAGCATAGGAAGGCAAAACAAGCATAGCTTCAAGATTTTCAACACATAGAGAGGAAGCTTGATATTACCGCAATACCCACAAGCATATGTTCCTATCTCATAATAATTTTCAGTAGAGTCATGAATTAATTCAACAATATAGCCAACACATAAATCATTCTTCTCATGATCTACAAGCATAGAAATTTTACTACTGTCCACAAAAGAAAATTTCTTCTCATGACTAATAGTGGGAGTAAACTCAACAAAGTAACTATCATGTGAAGCATAATCCAATTGAAAACAAAAATCATGATGACAAGTTTCATGGTTGTCATTACTCTTTATAGCATACGTGTCAATACAATAATCATCATAGATAGGAGGCATGTCATAATCATAATAGTTTTGCTCATCAAAACTTGGGGGACTAAAAATATCTTCTTCATCAAACATAGCATCCCCAAGCTTGTGGCTTTGCATATCATTAGCATCATGAGTACTCAGAGAATTCATACTAACAATATCACTATCATGCTCATCATTCAACTATTTAGGGCCAAACATTTTAATAACTTCTTCTTCTAACACTTGAGCACAATTTTCTGAGCCATCATTTTCAAGAAAGATATTATAAAGAAGATCAATAATATGATGCAACCTCAATTCCATTTTTTGTAGTTTTCCTTAATAAACCAAGCTAGTGATAAAAACAAGAAACTAAAAGATTCGATTGCAAGATCTAAAGATATACCTTCATGCACTCACCTCCCCGACAATGGCGCCAGAAAAGAGCTTGATGTCTACTATGCAACTTTATTCTTGTAGACACGTGTTGGGCCTCCAAGTGCAGAGTTTTGTAGGACAGTAGCAATTTTCCCTCAAGTGGATGACCTAAGGTTTATCAATCCGTGAGAGGTGTAGGATGAAGATGTTCTCTCTCAAACGACCCTGCAACCAAATACAAAAAATCTCTTGTGTCCCCAACACACCCAATACAATGGCAAATTGTATAGGTGCACTAGTTCGGTGAAGAGATGGTGATAAAAGTATAATATGGATGGTAGAAATATATTTTTATAATCTGAATAAATAAAATCAGCAAGGTAGCCAATAGTAAACGGGCACAAAAACGGTATTGCAATGCTTGAAAACAAGGCCTAGGGTCCGTACTTTCACTAGTGCAATCTCTCAATAATGCTAACATAGTTGGATCATATGATTTCCCTCAAAGAGAAATAAAGAATCACTCCCGAGTTCCTATTAGCGGAGAACAAAAGATAGAAATTGTTTGTAGGGTACGAAACCACCTCAAAGCTATTCTTTCCATTCGATCTATCCTAGAGTTCGTACTAGAATAACGCAATCTATTCTTTCCGATCGATCTACTCATGAGTTCGTACTAGAATAACACCAAAGAAAATTCATATTCATAATACTCAATCCACACAAAGAACTACAAGGCATCCCCAAAGTTTCTATCGGAGAAAAGATAATAAAAACATGCATCAACCCCTATGCATAGATTACCCCAATATCACCATGGGAATCCGCAAGTTGAGTGCCATAACATATATCAAGTGAACCAATAAGATACCCCAATGTCACCTCAAGTATTCGTACCGCAAGACATACATCATGCGTTCCCAAATCTGAACATTCAATCTGACTTAACAAAACTTCAAAGGGTAAAGATTCAATTCATCACAATAAGGGTATGGAGGGTAAAACATCACATGATCCATCTATATTAACAAAGCCCATGATATAGATCACGAGAGAGAGAGAGAGAGAGAGATTAAACACATAGCTACTGGTACAGACCCTCAACCCCGAGGGTGGACTACTCCCTCCTCATCGTGGTGGCCGCCGGGATGATGAAGATGACCACCAGAGATGATTCCCCCCTGCGGCAGGGTGCCGGAACGGGGTCTAAATTGGTTTTTGATGGATACAGAGCCTTGCGGCGGCGGAACTTCTGATCTAGGGCTACCCTCAAGGGTTTCAGAATATTTTGGAATTTATAGTGCAAAGAAGGGGTGCGGGAGGCCACCGAGGTGGGCACAACCCACCTGGGCGTGCCAGGGGGGCCTACCGTGCTCTGGTGGGTTGTGCCCCCCCTCGGGGCACCCCCAGGTGCAGCTCTAGCCCATTGGGCACCTTTTGGCCCATAAAAATCATCGTGAAGTTTCATGGCATTTGGACTTCGTCTGGTATTGATTGTTTGCGATGTAAAAACATGGGAAAAATAGCAACTGGCACTTGGCACTATGTCAATAGGTTAGTACCAAAAAATGATATAAAATGACTATAAAATGATTATATAACATCCAAGATTGATAATATAACAGCATGGAACAATCAGAAATTATAGATGCGTTGGAGACATATCACTGTTGTGTTTGTCCCTTTGGGGAAATGTCCCGCAGTGTAATGGAGTCCCTGTAGCCTGCTACGACTCGTCTACGTGCAGTGATGATATTTATGTCCCATGGCATAATGGAGTCCATGTAGCTTGCTATGACTCGTCTACACACGCTTGAGGCTGACACCTGCCTTGCTGGGTTATGTATGTCTATCCCTGTACGGATGTGCCACTTGAGTTATACGACTAGTCATGTTGACCCGGGTTTTCCGTCATTTGAATGCTAGCGACATATCCGCATACGTGAGCCAAACGATCGAAATGGTCCCGACCCAGGTAAGGCGGCATCCATGGAGATTACCGTGTGTGAGGCCGCAAAGTGATGTGATGTGTTACAGGCTGGATTGTTATGGTTTAGGAATGGGGTCCCAACACGGGATGTATCCAAATCATTCTGCAACTGCCCTATAGACTCAGATGTTATAAAGTACTCTCCCATGAGTATGGGAATGCCGAATAATTCGAAAAATTGACATACTCACCATGCGCCTCTCGGGTGAAATTCTTCACTTGCTCAAGCTCGGCCTTCATTGTTTGTACATGTCTTCAGCTCACCTCGAGTTCCTTGGCCAACCTCTCATTTTGCTGCCTTGAGGCCTACATTATAAATAAAACGATATTTAGATCCTTAACTCGGCCGTTCTAACCAAATCAAGACTCGGGGGCTACCGGATTAATGTTTGTGTTCGGTTGTTAAAACCAATTACTCACCTCTAGGCTGGACGATATCAGTTTGGTGGCTCCCCTAAGCCCAGCTCGGGCAGCTCTGATGTATGTGTCCAACGAACTTAGGGCATTATACCCTTGTTTGGAAAATGCTTCATGGCGTGGGGCTTTCCTTCGTTGCTGGTGATTCATCGCACTCTCTACCTCAGAGTTGGTGACCGAGATAGCCCCGAAATCTTCAGGGAGCTGATCTGTCACACGGGCCTCCGTGTTAAGTTCACACTAAGCAAAGGACCTTGATTCATGATGGTTGGCTTGCACCTCAGCGACGTTCCCGGAAGAAGGTGGCTTTACTCGTCTCCTGAGTATTTTGATACAAGATTCTGTGAGTATCTATCGTAATCATGACAGTGGCCAAAGTAAATGGTTAAATAAAGTACCTCTTGGTTGAATGCATGGTCAAGGTGGTCCCTGTGGCTGGCTCAGGAGGAGGATTCCCACTGTTTCTTGGTACGGGCTCTACTACCACAGACGACATTCCACGCGTGGACCGACGCCCCTTGGGAGTAGAGGTCGTCATACTCGAGTTGGCAGGGGTCGCTTGCCATTTACGGGAAGAGACTTTCCTTTTACCAATAGTGGAAGAAGGAAGTGATCCGGGGTGATCGGCTAGTAGAGCCACCTTGGAGCCGTTAATGCTCTCTTGGTAAAATACCCCGTCCTCATATTAAATTGACACCTCTTGATCGTCATGGAACCCGGGATCGTCCTCATGAGAATAACTCTATGGTTGAGGCGTCAGACAACTAACTGTCTCGATCCAGTTCCTCCAACTCTATTCGTAGAGATTGAAAGTCTCAATCATAAGAATTATACATAAAAATCCGAACTCGGAAAACAAAGCCAAAGGCTTACCCATTAGATGTGGTTATGACTTGAATAGCACTCCTTGGCTGGCAGTCGAGAAAAATCTTCATTTTCTCCTTTGACAAGATCGGCCAGTATGGCTGCCATTGCCACCTGATTGTTAGGACCCTGCCTTTGGGAATGGGTGGTGTCATTTGTTCCATTGTAACGCCATGAGGGGTGTATCCATTGCTGAAGGGGTTGAACGCCTCGAGGAATGACGGTTGCCATCACGTCGATGATGGTTAACTTACTATGAACTAGTAGTCTCACTTGGGTGGCTAGGCGTTTTACTTCAGCACTTTCCTCTTGGCATGGACTCTTCGGTCGCGAGTTGAACCTTCTCTTCAAGGGAGCATCAGTGTATTCGGGAAGACCCCTCCAAGCTGGGTCGAATAGGGGAACGTCCTCAATATAGAACCATTCTGAGGTCCATTCTTTGGACTCTTTCTTCGAAGTCCCCATAGGATACACCGTCCCAGCTATGCGCCATACTTCGGCTCCACACACTTCCCGAATTGTCCCACCTCGAGTACGGAGGACAAGGCAGAAGTACTTTCTCCATAAACCAAAATAGGCCTCACAGCCCAAGAACATCTCGCAGAGGGCAATAAAGCCCGAAATGTGCAGGATGGATCCAGGGGTGAGATGATGGAGTTGGATCCCATAAAGTTCTAGTTGTCCCCTAAGAAAGGATGAATGGGGAATCCAAGGCCCCGTAAGAGGAAGGGTAGGAAATATACCCGCTCTTCCTTGCATGGAACAGGGGAATTCTTTGCGAACGACTCGCCGTTCGAAGAAGTCAATCTGGTGCGGGTAAACGCCAGATCCGAGGCGGGAAGATAGCCCTGGGTCTCAAGGTTGCGTAGCCAGAGGAGAGATACTGAACAACTTGCCCAATCTCCGGGAAGGGGGCCATGATGATGCGAGGAGGAGCCAGGGATGCTCGTCATATTTTCAAGTTCTCTCGATTGAGTCTTTTCAATGATAAGGAAGAGGAATGGGTTGCCTAAGCCGCGATTCAGCATGCTTACATGGGCGGTTCCTCCCCTTCGCCTGCAAGAAGGGCACTCCTATAAAAGGCTGCTGGGCCGCCCATCTCCCATTGGCGCACAGGGATCGAGGGGAGTCTTTAATTCTAGACGGCAAAGTTAATACTATGGGCCCCATGACGTCTCGACGATCGAGAATACACTAAGGACTGGATTATTGTTTACCGAATAGAGAGGAGGATAAGAACTTGCCTCACAAGTCGAAGACTTTGGGAGTGCAGGACCGTGCGGACTACATACCTCGGCATTGGAGGCTAGTTCGGGGGCTACTGAAGGAGTCCGGGATTAAGGGATCCTCGGACTACTGGCCTATTCCTTTTTGGCCAGACTCATGGGCCACTCATTGGAGGATTGGACTGCCCGAATACCCCATGACTAGGGGGAGGCCTCAGGAGCCATGGCGTGCCCTTCAAGATTAAGAAGATAGAATAGACATGTTTATTCCATCGGCAAACAACCGACTGTGTGTAACCCTAGGGACCCCTGGTACCTATATAAGCCAGAGGGTTTAGTTCGTAGAGGCAGAAGAACTTATCTAGGGTTTCAGCTACTTGATCTTGAGGTAGATCGACTTTGTAATCTTCATACACATTAATACAAACAAGCATGACGTAGGGTTTTACCTCCATACGAGGGCCAAACCTGGGTAAACATCGTCTCCTTCGTTTCCTGCTACCCATCGATTCCAGATCCACAGCTCAGGACCCCCTACCCGAGATCCGTCGGTTTTGACACTGACAGCAGGGAGCCAAGCACTAAAGTGGAGGTGGACGACGGTGAATGTGTGCATGGGTCGTTTCCTCGGTGCTCCTGTTCGCCCGCCTATGGGTGGTGGGCACGCTGGCGAAACGGGGTGCATCAGCATCAACGTCGGAGGACTGGGGGGTTGCAGCTGCGGCGGCGTTGCTACTTGGTCAAGCTTGGGCGCGGTGCTACGGGAGCTTAGGAGCATTGCGTCCTGGATCCGTGGGGGTCTTCCCTTGGATCTGGAGGTCCCATAGGACCCTATGGCTTCTCGTGATCTTCGGTCGAGGCTGTCTGGGTTTGTGAGGGTCCCAGGGTTGCCTATGTCCGGCCGTTGTTTGGGCTTGTTGCTCGTTGACCAGGTGTTCAGTGCCCCAAGCGTAGAGCGAGATCTAGCATCTCGGGGCGCCAACATGGCTGCTGCTCAGAAGTAAGATGGAAGCTCGCAGCTGGGAACTAGGTCATGCGCAACAGATGGAGGTTGGTGGGGGATGGCATGTGTTGGGGTGTTGTGATCGTGGAGGATTCGCTGCTCTGGTCAGAGGCGTAGGAGATGATGTGAGGCGAAAGTCTATCACTGGCTATGGTGGGAGCGTGTAGTGGTGGCGTCCCTAGATGTTGCTACCTTCTTTAAGGCGCCGCTATGGTGATGTTCTCATCTACCTTGTTACCCCGTACTCAAAGGGAAACCTCATGTCCGTGCTCTTTCAGATCGGATGATGGAGGCACCTTGTGTCGTTCCCCTCTTGTGGGCATCATATTTTGAGTAGGATTATCTGGGGACTATTGTTAGTGTTGACAATTGTGGTGGTGCGGCCGGCTTGGGGTTGATGGTGGTTGTTCGTTGGTGTTCTTCGGGGTTCGGTGGCGGTGCATGTCAGTGCACTAGGATAGGGTTACCAAGTGCCCCTGACTTATGCACATGTGGCGATAGCTGGACTGTAAGACATCATCACAAACCCGACAAACAATCAAGACAAGATTACAACAAGCTCAACGCGGCAGCCCAAGCCTGGACTGCAGCACGCCAGGAACGTCCCCGGTAGGACGCGTGCCTCATCATGAAGACCCGACAAGCCATCTCCCGGCAGTCGCGAGCTGTTCAGCCATCGCTCCACTGCATTGCAAGGCCAGTCACTTGTCAATGCAGTGTCGATCCCCCAAGTGCCTAAGTAGCTCTCCCCTGTGCAAAGACGTGTCAAGCTAAGGTGCAATGGTTAGCTAGAGCGGTGGCGTATGCTTGCCAAGAATGCATCCCTGCGTGCCACCTAGAATAGCAATGATGGTATTTTGTCCTAAGTGCCAGAGTTAGGTATGATAGCATTGTTAGCTACCAAATCATCAGACAATTGTCTGTTTTGCCACTCTGGTTGCCCCTTGTGCTATAAAAGGAGGCCTAAGGCAACCCAGCTGAGGATTCGGACATTTGAACATTTGTACACGCGTAGCAGCTCCCCCCGAAGGCAACCCAGCTGAGGATTCGGACTTTTGAACATTTGTACACGCGTAGCAGCTCTCCCCCAAAGGAAACCCTTGCCAGGCTGGAGCACTGCATGTTCTTCGTGTTCCTCTGATCAATCCTCCCACAAAGTAGAAGTAGGGTTTTATGCTTCACAACGGCCCGAACCTGGGTAAATCCCCGCGCCGTCTCATTGTCTCTACTCTTTGTGCTTGCGTCTATGCCCCCGCCGAACCACAAAAGGGGTTGATGGCCCCATAGTTGATCATGTGCATCCACCCCCAGCATCTTTGGCATGCCAGGTAGGGGGCGCTGCGCTAGTGAGAACCCGAGATTGTAATCGCCGCATCGATCTTCTTCATCATCTTCTGCAACAATGGCTCCCAAGAAGAAATCCGGTGCAGTCACTCCTTCCTCCACTTTGAAGGCTCCCTCGCGCGTGGCCACGGGTACCACCGACACCACGGCGGTTGCAAGTGAGGCGGGCACCGTGGCGACGCGGCCGGCGTAGGTGGTGCCCCCGTCTAGTCCCCCATGGCTGGAGATGGGGTAGGAGGCGTCGGAGAGGAGAACTGCAACAACGACTTGGCGAGCCAGGCCATGACGCTGTGGGTGAGGGGAATGGTCGTCCTTCACCTCCCCAGCGCTCAGATGGCCACGACTGTCATGGGGGCTCTCGGTCTGGTGAAAGTCGTGATCCCATGGCTGCCCCCACCGCTGGCAGAGTTGTTGGGCATGCCCCCCGTGCAGAACAAGATGGAGTGCTGAGCGAGGCCACAAATCCATCAGCTCGGCCTCCTGCACATAAGAAGGCCCCGGTGAGCGGTGCATGACACCGAGAACGTGGAGACGCTTCTCTTGGTCACACCAAGAGATGAGCGACGTTGCGGTCTGCCTTTTTTGCTATGCCAGACACAACCGAGGAAGCCATGGCTTGAGTCCAGATGCTGCTCAACTTTATGTTGACGGCCGATAAGATGGATGAATGGAGAGATACCATCTAGAGATTGATTTCCTTCATCGAAGCTAACAAGACCCAATGTGGAGAGCCATCATAGTGTACGCGAACAGCAGTGGCAGCCCGAGCCGACGAGCACGTCGAAGGGGCCACACCAACGGTGCAATCCGCTCCACGACAACAGGCCCAGAGGCAGCCGCAGCAAGCTTCACATGCCGACGAGCACGACGAGGCATCCATGGTCTCGTCCGGCCCGTGCGACCGCCGGGATCAATGATGCGCCCTTGAAGACCAGTGGAAAGAAGACGCGCGTATCACCATCGAGCGACATCAGGAAGCTTACCGTCAATCCGACAAGCACAACGATCTAGACGCCAACAACCCCGCACCCAGCACTGGAGGGTACCTTCCTTATGAGGTCAGCTACCCCTCCTTCACTAGTAAGCTGCGACAGGTCTGCTGGCCGTTGACCCGAGCTTTCAAGCCTGAGCTACCGGAGAAATCCGACAGGAAGCTGAACCCGGCAGAGTTCCTAGGCATATACACAATAGTTGTCCAAGCCGTAGGAGGAAGAGATGAAAAGGTGCTTGCCACCTATTTCCCTTTGTCTCTTAATCCAAATGTGAGATCGTTGCTAATGCACCTGCCGGAGAATTCCATTTCATCATGGGCTGATCTGTGCAACAAGTTCGTTGGTGCCTTCACAGGTGGTCACTAGGAACCAGGCTAGCCCAGTGATCTCCAAGTCCTCCCGCTGAAGGAGGGAGAAACTTTGAGGAAGTACATCGCTAGATTTAGCCGAGTACATCGCAACTTCTCGGAAATTCATCCCACAGCTGTCATCGCCGCGTTCCATTCGAACGTGTGCAATAGGAGGATGCGAGCCAAGATGAATGTCAAGCTCCCCAAGACTGTCAATGAGCTCTACACCTTGGCGGATAAATGTGCTCGAGCTGAAAAGGAAGGCGACTCCCCAAAGAGGAGGCAAGCGTCAAAGTAGATTCTGAGGATGACGACGACGCCCCTGACCCGAAGGGAAGCAACAGGAAGCGCAACAAGAAGCGCAAAGGAAAGGTGTTACTGGCTGTTGAGAGCTCCGGAGACCTCAGTGCCGGTAAGAAGGCGAAAGCCGAAACCCCTGGCAAGGGAGCTTCCACTAAGAAGACCGGGAAGTCTTACGGGTGATACTACAAAATTCACCGCACCAAAGGCCACGATCTCCAAGAATGCCGGCAAGTTGAGCAACTTGTTGAGAAACAAAGGGAAGAATATGAGAAGCGCGACAAAGAGAAAGGTCAAGATGATGCTGCCCAGAAGGGATGTGGCGGTAGATGAGGCCGTCGTGGCAAAACCCCACAGCAAAAGGAAAAACTCGCTAGAGACCGTGAGAAGAAGGAAACATATGACATGAGTGAGGATGAGGATGATGACGAGGATTCCGGCAACAGAGAGTTCCAAAAAGCAACTGAAGTCATGTGCATTGACGGGGGTGCTTCTTTGCACTCCTCTCACCGCCAACTCAAACAGTGTGCGCGCGAGGCCAATGACGTAGAGCCAACTGCAGAATCCAGGAAGCCGCTCAAATGGTCCCGTACACCTATCATATTTG
This sequence comes from Hordeum marinum, assembly GCA_022496015.1. Classification (NCBI taxonomy): domain Eukaryota; kingdom Viridiplantae; phylum Streptophyta; class Magnoliopsida; order Poales; family Poaceae; genus Hordeum; species Hordeum marinum. The sequence continues at coordinate 455,432,829 of CM039678.1, forward strand.
ATGAAGAGGGTCATCCTGACCATACCACTATGGTCGGATGATTGCCGTTGTTGGTTTCCCTGACAATCCGCAACCTCAAGTTGTCTAAGATGTTAGTTGACGGCGGGGCTGGGTTGAACTTGATCTCCTCTGAGGTGGCTGAGGAACTACACATCCATGATGAAGAGTTCGAAGCTACAGGCTCCTTGCAGGGAATTAACCCCGGCAGGAGCCGACCCAAGGGAAAGATCACCCTGCCAGTAACATTCGGCGAGGAACTAAATTTCCGGACAAAAAGGATAGTGTTCGACGTGTCCGAGATCCCTCTGCATTACAATGGAATCCTCGGTCACCGAGCCTTGACAAAATTCATGGCAGCATCACACTATGCATGCAATATTCTGAAGATGCCAGGGCCCATTGGGATCATTTCCATCCCCTCCGGCAAGAAGAATCCAGTTATCTGCGTAGACAAGATGTACCGCAACGCGGTAGCATCTGAGACCATAGACGTCAAGGGGTCGAAGAGATCAAAGAAGGCTAGCAGGAGCACTAGAAAGGACTCTGGGAAGCACGCCTCTCCGGAGTGGGCTGCACCCGATGATGACCTACCGGGGAGTTCCACTAGCAAGAATACCAAGGTCACCTACTGGGGAGTGCGCTACAAAAACTTTAAAAATTAGGAAAACAAATCTCTAGCTTAGCGAGTAAAAATTATATATATGGCCCGTAAAAATCTCAGTTTTCTTGAATTTTGTTGATCTTTCTTCAAGTATTGTTCACCAGCGTGTAAAATCATTGCAATCTTTCAAATTACCATTCACCAGGTAAAAAATATATGTGACTTACAGCACCCATGATTGGTTTTACTGCTGACTACCTGACACGTGTCAATTTCTGAAAGCATAAAAATATCAAAATTCTATGGGGAACTTTCTACCAATACATGATGAATTGTTAGAGATAAATGTTGAACTTTCTCAAAAACACGCTGGACATTTTAAATATATGACGAATGTTGTCTGAAGTTCTCGAACTTTTTTAAAATATACAAGTAACATTGATAAATATAAACGCTAAATTTCTTTTGTGTTGTGATTAGTATTTTTAATATATAATGAACATTTTATAAATACACAATATAATATATTTTCATTATATACGATTTACATTTTTACATGATGAACATTTGCCATACACGCTGACTATTTTTCAAATATATGCTGATCATTTTTTAAATACATGTGAAAAAGAGCTTGTCAATTAATGGCATGAGAAGAATAGTTTGTTCTCCTTTATGAACGTACTAATCATCTATCTATCGATGACATGCACATGTATTAGGCTACTCACAATGAGAATATCATAGGTAATAACATATATGTCACCTAAGCAAAATATATGATGTGACATCTAATTAACGAGAACAGAAAGAAATTGAGTATCATACTCTGTTACTACTACTACCAATAACATAACACATACCAAAACAAGATGAGTCTATAAGTTAATAAATGAAAAGCTCAATGTTACTATCCTTATGTTACTACCCGCTATGAAGATAGTAACTTAGACTAGTAACATATGCATATTAGTGTTCTATATTATTTCTCATCGTGGGTACTCTAAGGGAAATCACTTAGATTACCGCGTTGCGCCACAGACCAGGGTCGTCGACCAGCGTCTTTGTAGTGCGGCCGGTATTAACTGTGTGTTTCATAGACGATGCACATGATCAATAGGCATGAATTTGTTTCTTCTCCGCCTTTTTATTTTCATTCCATGCTTAATACAAACTATTAAGAGAGTAAAATGCACATAACCATCATATTAGTGTCCTACCTCTCAGAAAATCACCACTTTATAAAACGTGACACCGCATCGAATAATTGAAAGTGGCAACAAACATTGAACTAAAAAATGACACCGTCTTGACATGGAATATCGTGTTTGGTCGATAGCGAGGGATGGCGCACCGCTAACGGCCGTTAGCGCGGCTTGGTCGGAAGCGGCCCTCGCCGGTCGGTCTAGTCGGAACCGATCGCAGCGTAGCAAGGGACTCCCTTTTTTCAGTCACCCCACGGTCATTCGCAGCTTAGCCTTGTCTGTTAAGTTTCTTATTGAAACAAGAAACCCTCGTCTTCCTCCTCCCGCATTGAGTACCTATCAGTTCTTTCGCATAGATGAAGTATGTTCGTTCTTCCTGTCAGAAACCCTCGTCTTCCTTCTCCCGCATTGAGTACATGTAAGTTCTCCCTCCTCCCGCATTGAGTACTTGTAAGTTCTTCCTCCTCCTGCATTGAATACCCGCCAGTTCAGTTTTTTCATGCTTAATACACACTATTTTAGAGGAACTATTTGGGAGTTGTTGGAGATGCTACTATATCCCATGTACGACATAGAGCGTTATGAAATAGCTAGAGATGTCAGTGTCCCCGGTTTTAAGTTGTAAAGCATGGGGCACTTAACTAAGAGTAGTCATTAGAATGTGTCTTCATACATTCACAACATCCATAAACGGCGCTCGACGGGGTCATACACCGAGCAGTGCATCAAGGAAATAAGCCTTCTGTACAACAGTGAGGGCAATCTTCATATTACGGACCCAGTCCATATAATTTCCACCATCATCTTTCAATTAGTTTTCTCTAGGAATACATTAAAATTCAGGGAAGCTACAACCCGATCTATTAATCTATAACATAATTTGCAAAGATATTTAGACTATGTTCATGATAATTGGTTTAGTTGATAAATTACTAATGAATTCCCACTTAAATGAACACCCCTCAAGTTGTCTAAGTGATACATGATGCAAATTCACCAATCCAAGTCCAATCATCACGTAGATGATGTGCTTTCAATGGTAAACATCTCCATCAAGTTTAATCCCAGTATTCTACAGAAGTAAAACGGGCTTACACCCATTGTATGGAAATGAAAAGTCTATCACATCCGATCATCACGTGATGCTTCGAAACTAAAAACATTCATAATGATGCCTACTTAGGAAGAACATATTTTTCTTAAAATTAAGTGAAGGGATCATCTTATAATGCTACCGTCGTCCTAAGCAAAATAAGATGCATAAAAGATAAACATCACATGCAATCAGTATATGTTGCATGATATGTCCATCATCATCTTGTGCTTTTGATCTCCGTCTCCAACTCACCGGCATGATCTCCTTCATCATCGGCATGACATCGTGATCTCTATCATCATGATCTCCATTATTCTGTCGTCGTGTTGTCGTCTCCACGAACTATTTCTTTCTACAACTAGTGATAACACATAGTGATAAAATAAAGCAATCACAAGGCGTTTAATGATTGGCACGCATGCCATACAAAAAATTAAAAACAACCCTATGGCTCCTATAGGTTACTGTAATCATCGACATGCAAGTCGTGAAAAATATACAAAACATGATCATCTGATACGTTAACTATATATCAAATCATGTCTTGGCCATATCACATCACAACATGCCCTGCAAAAATAAGTTGACGTCCTCTACTTTGTTGTTGCAAATTTTGTGTGGCTTCTTGGGAAACTAGAAAGAACCATTCTTATCTACGCATAGATAAAATGGTGATATTCAAGTTGACTTTTAACCTTCTACAAGGACCGCTAATATCAAATGAAATTCAACTAAAGTGAGAGAGACACACCCGCACACCACTTCATGCAATACAAGTTGCATGTCTGTTAGTGGAACCGGTCTCTTGCGTGAGGACAAGTAAGGTTAGTCCGGGATGCTTCATTCCACAATATCGCCGAATCCAAATAAGACAAATAGAGGTATGCAATCTGAACATCAACGACCATAACTTCTTTGTGTTTGACTCGTTCACATCATCTACGCATAAACCTAGCTCATGATGCCACCGTTTGGGAACGAAACAGGGAAAACATTTTTTCTTACACATACCCAAGATCTATCTATTGAGATGCATAGAAACAAGAGGAGAGAGTGTGTCTACATAGACTTGTAGATCGTTAAGCGGAAGCATATATAATGTGGTTGATGTAGTTGTACTCCTCGCGACCCAATCGCGGTCCAAACCAATATGATCACGACTAGCACGGGGGCGATGATGGTGGTGATGCAGTGCCGACAGGGCTTCGTTGTGCGTTGTCGGGATGATGAACGAGGAAGAAACAGGAGAGATGGGAGAGGGAGGGCTTCCGCCAATAGAGGGGAATTGGTGCAAGGCAGCCCTCCCACCCCTACTATTTATAGGGGCGGGGTGGGGCGCCGACCCCTTGACCCCTTCTACAGGTAGGTGGGCGGCAACCTAGGGGGTGCCTTGGCCCCTAAGGCAAGGGGGAGGCGCCCGCTTTAGGGTTCCCCTAACCCTAGAGCGCATGGGCCGTTGGGGGGGCGAAGGGAGTGGCACCCAGCCGAGCAGGGGCTGGTGCCCCCCCTTGCTGCCAATGTGCCCCCCTCCCCCCGGGGCGGGTGGACCCCCCGGTGGACCCATAGAACCCTTCAGGCAATCTCGACACTTTGTGAGTAAAACCGGAAACTTATTTGGTAGCCCATATATGACTTTCCTTATATAAATATTTACCTATGGGTCATTACGAAGCTCCTAGTGATGTTTGGGATCTCATTCGGGACTCCGATAACCATTCGGTCACCAATGTCCATATCCCAATACTACTCTAGGGTCATCGAACGTTAAGTGCGCGGACCTACGGGTTCCAGAATCATGTAGACATGATCGAGACTCTTCTCCGGTGAATAACCAATAGTGGGACCTGGATGACCATATTAGTTCCTACATATTCCACGAAGATTTTTATCGGTCGAACCACAATGTCGAGGATTCAGTTAATCCCGTATGCAATTCCCTTTGTGTGGCGATATGTTAATTGCGTGAGATTTAATTGTCGGTATCTCTATACCCAGTTCAATCTCTTTATCGACAAGTCTCTTTCCTCATTCCGTAATATAAGATCTCATGACTAAACTCATTATCCACATGCTTGCAAGCTTCTTCTGATGTTGTATTACTAAGAGGGCCTAGAAATATCTCTCCATCACACAGAGTGACAAATCCCAGTCTCGGGCCATGCCAACCAAACAAAGACCTTCGGAGATACCTGTAGAGCGTCAAATATAAATTTTGGATACACACTAAGTATTACTCCGATGGCAGGGCGTCTCATGATCTCATGGTCTAAAGAACAAATACTTGACATGAAGAAAGCTTTAGAAATTCAAACTATGTGACACGATCATTTGCTAAGCTTATGGTTAGGTCTTGTCAATCACATCATTCTCCTAATGACGTAATCTCGGTTATCAAATGATAATTCATGCCTATGGTTAGGAAACCTTAACCATCTTTAATCAACGAGCTAGTCTGGTAGAGGTTCACTAGGGACGTTGTGTTGTTTATGTACCCACACATGTATTTAAGTTTCCGGTCAATATAATTCTAGCATGGATAATAAATGTTTCTCATGAACAATAAAATACGATAATAACCAATTTATTATTGCCTATAGGACATATTTCCAACACGCGGTCTTTATGACCAAGCAAGTTGTCTAGATTTATCTCCCCATAATAAGTTTCTGTATTTACCGCATTTTCCTATAATTTATAGGAATTCCGAGATAAGCACAAGAGAAGGTGGTAATATTGTAACAAAGCAGTTCAGAAAAATTGCTGTGAAATTTAACCACACATCAAGAAATCTTCCTAATTTAACTTAAAAAAATCTACCTAGTTCTTTTACGAAGTTTGTTTTTATGTCTAACAATCACTAAAATTATGGAATCTCATCTATTGATTTCTCATGCTTTACATATTGTGATCCCGAATGACCTGGATATCATCCGCATATCAGGGAACAAAAAGGCCATCATCAATCAAGTGGGGTATGACACCACAAAGCTGGCCACACACTCCGTAGCTCACTTGGCTTGTATATTTCACTGATGAGATTCCACAAATGCCTTAGTTTTTTTTTCTTGTGAACTTGGCTTGTATATATCAATGATGAGTTTTTTCTAAATGCATGACGCACATTTTTCTAAATAACCAACAAAATTAATGAAATATACCATAATTTTTTTATAGATACACCATGAAAAAAAATAGATATACATTAACATTATTTATGTGCAAGTGGAACACATTTTTTAAATACATGATTAAGTAGTAAGAAAAGAAAGCTCTTCAAGCAAACCAGCGAACAAATTCCATATAGTTGTTCTGCTTGTCTGAAAGAAACTTGAAAAACATTTTCTAAATACCTCGAAAACATTTTTTAATTACACAATGTCCATTTTTAAAAAATAATGAAAGAAACACTAAATATTTTTTATGCGGTGAATATCTTTTAATACTCAATATTTTTAAATGCATGATGAACATTACAGAAATACAGGATAAAGAATTTGTAATAACCGATGAATTGCTTTGAAATATAGGATAATATTTTTATAAATATAAGATGCACATGTTTTAGATACTAGACAGACATTTTTGAAATTACACAACTAATTTTTTGGATATATATATATATATATATATATATATATATATATATATTGTGAATTTTTTACCAATACACGATGACATGTTATAGATAGACATTGAACATTCTGAAAAACACGCTGGACATTTTAAATATATGATGAATGTTTTCTGAAGTTCTGGAACATTTTTAAAATACACAAGTAATGGTACTAAAAATAAACGCTAAATTTCTTTTTCTTGTGAGGAATATATTTTAATGTGCGATGAATATTTATAAATACACAAGATAATATATTTTTAATGCACGGTGTACATTTTTAATACATGATAAATATTTTCCATACATGATGACTTTTTTTTTGCGAATGAAAATCTTGTATTACCCAGCCAAGAAGTTATTACAATCAGCCAGTGCTAGCTCAACTGCAATTGGAAGGCCAGATCCAATCCAAGTCATAGTTCTATCTTCCATTCTAGCAAAATTTGCTAAATTATCACTAACCTTATTTTGGGATCGATTAACATGAGTAATACAAGTTTCACGTAAAGACATGAGGTATCTAATTTTTTTTAAATACATGTGAAGAAGAGCTTGTTAATTAATGGCATGAGAAGACGAGCTTGTTCTCGTTTATGAACGTACAGGCCATCCATCCATTGACGACATGCACATGTGTTACAAAGAGCAGTTAGATTACTGCGTTGCGCCGTCGTCGTGCCGCAGACCAGGGGCGTCGACTAGCGTTTTGTAGTGCGGCCGTCGGGAACTGCGTGTTTCACAAACACATGATCAATATGCATGAGTTTGTTTTTTCTCCACCTTTTATTTTCATTTTTCCATGCTTAAACCATACTATTTCAGATGAAGTATTGGAAACTGTTGGAGATGCTCCTATGTCCCACACTACGAGAAAAACTTGCGATGCCGACGGCCCCCGTCGGCATCGATGGGCATATCCCGACGGCCCAGCTAAAGCCGTCGGCGTATAAAGGTCGTCGGCGTATATCAATCTATGCCGACGGTAGCCGTTGGCATAGATCACCCGTCGGCGTCCAAATAAATATGCCTACGGTGGCCGTCGGCACAGAGAAGGCCGTCGGCATATCTCGTGGGCCCGTCTACCCGCGGCGACGGCTGTTTGACGGCGTCAGGCTACGCCGACGGTCTAACGGTGGCCGTCGGCATAGCCATGCCGACGTCATCGATCCGTGGCGCTGCCACGTCATCGATCTGCGTCGCTCATAGGTCCCGTGGGGTGGCATATCTATGCCGAGGGCCTTACCGTCGGCATAGGCCTGGTCCACAGATCCCTACGCCACGTCATCGATCCAGGGCCATGGCCGTAGCTATGCCGACGGCTTTGCCGTAGGCATATATTTCTAATAATATTTAATATTTTATTTATTTTCTCTTTTTATTTTTTATTTTTTCCAAAACTAATTTCATTAACTTAAATGTACAGAAAACACACGGGCCTTGCTTCCGTCGTGTCACGGAGAGGTTAGACGGGACGGGGTACCTATGGGGGCGGGGGGTAGCAATGCCGCCAGGTGTTGCGGTGGGCCCTCCTACGGTTGTGGAAACATGGTGGCAGGTGCAGGCACCCGGCACGCGGCTCCGGGGTGTGCCCCCCCCCTCACAGGCGTCACGGCCGCCGTGGCCCGGAGGGGGGAAACGACCACATCGGGCCGACGCGGAGGGAATCTTGGGGTGGGTTGTGTCGCGACCGTGTTGGGGGGTGTAGCTATGGCTGGGCTATGACAACTAGGTAAAAAGGTCCACTGGTCAAACTACGTATAGCGAAAGTCAAAGGGCTAGACCCGACGGTCGTTTGTGTCAGGGTTAGACGGGACGGGGTACCTGGGGGGTAGCAATACCGCCAGGTGTTGCGGTGGGCCCTCCTAGGGTTGTGGAAGCATGGTGGCAGGCGCAGTCACCCGGCACGCGGCTCCAGGGAGTGCCCCCCTCACGGGCGTCGCTGTCGCCGTGTGCCGGCGGCGGCGCCGTCCGTGAGGGGGGGGCACACCCCGAAGATGCGTCGGGTCTACACGGAGGGGATGTAGCTGTGGGTTTTTCCCGGATGTTGCTCCCAGGTGTCCCTCTGGGCTGACCTGACACAACCGGGTGGAGAGGTCCACTGGTCAAAGCCCGTCGGTGGAAAGTCAAAGCGCTAGATCTCATGGTCAACCGCTCCAAGGTTAGACGGGACGGGGGCCCTGGGGGCGTAGCAATGCCACCGGAGCGTCGCACCGGCCCCTCATACATGCGGGGTGGTGTTGTGGCATGTCCGAAGAGGCAGCACGCGTCTCCGGGATGTGGCCCCCCTCACGGACGGCGTCGCCGCCGGCACCTGGAGGGGGGGGGGGAATGGACGCGTCGGGTCTACATGGAGGGGATGTAGCTGTGGGTTTTGCCCGGATGTTGCTCCCAGGTGTCCCTCTGGGCTAACCTGACAAAACCGGGTGGAGAGGTCCACTGGTCAAAGCCCGTCCATGGAAAGTCAAAGTGTTAGATCTCGTGGTCAACCGCTCCAGAGTTAGGCGGGATGGGGGGCCTAGGGGTAGCAATGCTACCGGAGCGTCGCACCGGCCCCTCATACATACGGGGTGGTGTTATGGCATGTCCCAAGAGGCGGCACGCGTCTCCGGGGTGTGGCCCCCCTCACGGACGGTGCCGCCGCCGGCACCTAGAGGGGGAAACGGACGCGTCGGGTCTACACGGAGGGGATGTAGCTGTGGGGTTTTGCCCGGATGTTGCTGCCAGGTGTCCCTCTAGGATGACCTGACAAAACCGGGTGGAGAGGTCCACTGGTCAAAGCCCGTCCGTGGAAAGTCAAAGCGTTAGATCTCGTGGTCAACCGCTCCAGGGTTAGGCGGGACGGGGGCCCTGGGGGTAGCAATGCCACCGGAGCGTCGCACCGGCCCCTCATACATGCGGGGTGGTGTTGTGGCATGTCCGAAGAGGCAGCACCCGTCTCCGAGGTGTGGCCCCCCTCACGGACCCCACAGCCGCCAGCACCTGGAGGGGGGGGAACGGACGCGTCGGGTCTACACGGAGGGGATGTAGCTGTGGGTTTTGCCCGGATGTTGTTCCCAGGTGTCCCTGTGGGCTGACCTGACCCAACCGGGTGGAGAGGTCTACTGGTCAAAGCCCGTCCGTGGAAAGTGAAAGCGTTAGATCTCGTGGTCAACCGCTCCAGGGTTAGGCGGGACGGGGGCCCTCGGGGGTAGCAATGCCACTAGAGCGTCGCACCAGCCCCTCATACATGCGGGGTGGTGTTGTGGCATATTTGAAGAGGCGACACCCGTCTTCGGGGTGTGGCCCCCCTCACAGACGGCACCGCCGCCGGCACCTGGAGGGGGGGAAACGGACGCGTCGGGTCTACACGGAGGGGATGTAGCTGTGGGTTTTGCCCGGATGTTGCTGCCAGGTGTCCCTCTGGGCTGACCTGACAAAACCGGGTGGAGAGGTCCACTGGTCAAAGCCCGTCTGTGGAAAGTCAAAGCGTTAGATCTCATGGTCAACCGCTCCAGGGTTAGGCGGGACAGGGGCCTTGGGGGGTAGCAATGCCACCGGAGCGTCGCACCGGCCCCTCATACATGCGGGGTGGTGTTGTGGCATGTGCGAAGAGGCGGCACGCGTCTCCGGGGTGTGGCCCCCCTCACGGACGGCACCGCCGCCAGCACCTGGAGGGGGAAACGAACGCGTCGGGTCTACACGGAGGGGATGTAGCTGTGGGTTTTGCCTGGATGTTGCTGCCAGGTGTCCCTCTGGGCTGACCTGACCCAACCGAGTGGAGAGGTCCACTGGTCAAAGCCCGTCCGTGGAAAGTCAAAGCGTTAGATCTTGCCCTCGGCCCTCTTAATTATGTTCGGAAAACGTGACATCGGGTCGACACCGAGGGAATCTTGTGGTGGGTTGGGCCCGGAGCTTGTGCTAAGATGTTTCTATGGGCTGGCCTATCACAGACAGGTGAAAATGACCCTCGGTCAAACCCCGTCCGGTGGAAGTCAAAGGGGTAGATCCTCTCGGTGAACAGTGTCAGGGTTAGACGGGACGAAGGACCTGGGGGTGGCAATGCCGGACGTTGCTCCCAAGTGTTCCTATGGGCTGACCTACCACAACCGGGTGGAGATATGCACTGGTCAAAGCCCGTCCGGAGAAAGTCAAAGGGTTAGATCTCGTGCTTAACCGCGCCAGGGTTAGACGGGACGGGTGTAGTTTGGGGTGGGGGTAGTAGCTATGCCACCAGGTCTTTAGCTGGGCCCTCCTACATGTCCGGAAGTGCGATGGCAGGTGCAAGCACCCGACACGGGGCTTCGTGGTGTGACCCCGTCACCGACGTCGTCGCTGCCGTCGCATGGAAAAGGGGGAACAACCACGTATGGCAGACTGGGCCCAACAGACATGCGTGGTGTGTTTATGTATGTTTATACTTAGATAAGACACATTTAAATTTATCAAATTTCTATTTAGGAAAAAAATATAAGAAATGAAAAAATGAAAAAATGAAAAAAATGAAAAAAGAACTATGCCGACGGCCAAGCCGTCGGCATATCTCCTTTTAAGCTATGCCGACGGCCAGGCCGTCGGCATAGCTCCGTTTTCCTTTTTTTGCTTCATCTTATCCTCTCGCGCATCCGCGCCGCCGAAGCCTCCCACACCCGCACCCGCACCCGACCCCGCCGCCGCCTCCCCCACCTGCCCCGCCCTCCCCGTCGGCCGCCCCGTCGCCCCGGCCTCCTCCCAACGCCGCCGCCGCCTCCCCCCACCTGCTCCGCCCACCACGCCGGCCGCCTCCCCACACCCGCACCCGGCCCCGCCGCCGCCTCCCCCACCTGCCCCGCCCACCCCGTCGGCCGCCACGCCGCCCCGGCCTCCTCCCGACCCCGTCGCCGCCTCCCCCCACCTGCCCCGCCCACCCCGCCGCCACCTCCCCCCGCCGGCGGCCATGCCCCTACCCGATCGGCCCTGCTGGTAGGGGCACCGGCCGTCCCGAGCATGGCTGGCCGCGGCTCTGCCCGGTCCCGCACCGGCCCTCCCGGCCCCGGCCTCTGCCTCACCAGCCCGTCCACCACCGCCGGCCCCTGCCACCCCCTCGCAGTGAGCTACCGTTCCTATTTTTTCATTTTTTTTCATTTTTTTGCATTTTTTGCTACTTTAGATGTTGGATGTTGTTAGGTTGATAGATGGATGTTGGATGTTGGATGTTGTATGTTGTATGTTGTTAGATTGATAGATGGATGTTCGATGTTGGATGTTGTTAGGTTGATAGATGGATGTTGGATGTTGGATGCATGGATGTTGGATATTGTTAAGTTGATAGATGGATGTTGTTAGGCTAGAAACAGTGCAACCTCACCGACTTAGGGGTGTTGTCTTCGAGGCCCTCCTCTAGTGAGGTACCCTCTTATGGGGAGGAGGAGGAGGAGGAGGAGGAGGAGGCGGAGGTTCGAGGTGGGGGCGAGGAGGAGGGGGCTGAGGATGAGGAGGAGGAGGCAGGCGAGGAGGATGGTGGTGGTGGGGATGATGGTGCTGGCGGGGAGGGGGTGGTAACAACAAGGGGTGGCTGCGTGGTAATGCAAAGCTACCAAAGCAGGTTCCTGCTACTGAGGATCAGAAGTGGCTCATTGAGCCCACGGGGAAAGAGTAAGTGTCACTTTATAATAATTTCATTATTTTGCTTGTCACATGCTCATTCCGGTTGTTATTTATTTTGCTTGTCACATGCTAATAGTTCATTCTTTTGCAACAACTGGATATATTCTAAACGGGTCCGTATTCCCAACGGCGTCATCACCGTCTTGCTGAAGTTATACTGGCCAGGGTTGTACTGTCCGGATCTAGTCAGGCACCGGACAGTCGGGTTTTGGCCACGAGATGGGACCACTGGAAAGCGGCCCTCCACGCGGAGCATGAGACCCATGCCAAGGCCGTGATCACTACTTTTTGGGTGAGTTCTCTTTAGAAGCACAAGTCCATTCTAGTTTCATGAATGATTTAACTCATGGCTTCTTCCATTCTTGTTTCATGCATGATTGTAGAAATTCTATCGTGTTCTTCCGGAGCACAAGGCCAGAGCCGACGAGATCATGCTGCGCCAATGCAAGAAGAAGGCCCGCCAGATGTAATACGAGGCGCGCTATGTGGCCATCACGACATACTATCACGATGCTCTTGGTGTGAAGATGACCAAGGAAGAAGCGCGGAGGACGGGCATTACCTTGGAGAGGGACCAGTACTTGGCGGTAAGTATAAAAGATTTTTCATTCCGATGTTTGTGGTATATTTTACCGTTTCGTGTTAAAATGCCATTATGCTTTCATTATGTAGGTGTGTCCAAATTGGTGTTATGGAAAAGACGAGTCTTGGGCGGCATTGGTGGATGTTTGGTGTGATAAGGATGGATCCTGGGCGGCTACGAGCATCAAAAACAAAACTAACCGAGGGACGGAGGGAGTACATGTTGGGGAACGTCGCATGGGAAACAAAATTTTTCCTACGCACACGCAAACCTATCCATGGTGATGAGCATCTACGAGAGGGAGAGTGGATCTACGTACCCTTGTAGATCGCTAAGCGGGAAGCGTTAAGAAACGCGGTTGGTGTAGTCGAACTTCTTCGCGATCCAAATTGCCGAGCGTCCCGCGATCCAATCACGAACCGTCCCGCGAACACATCATGATCCGTCCCGCGAACTCATCATGATCCGTCTCACGATCTTGATCATGATATTTCCCGCGAACTCATCACGATCCGTTCCGTGATCACATCACAAACCGTCTGGCGATCTCGATCACAGTCCTTCCGATCTAGCGCCGACGGACGGCACCTCCGCGTTCAGCACACGTGCAGCTTGATGATGATCTCCACCGTCTCAATCCAGAGAGAGGAGGTGGAGAGGAGAGAGAGTTCACCGGCAGCGTGACGGCGCTCCGGTGATGGTGGTGGAGCAATTCCGGCAGGGCTTCGCCTAAGCGCTGCAGAAAACCGATCTAGAGGAGAAACTATGCACCGGTGTAACGGGTAGCACGTGGCCGGAAATTCTGTCCAAAAACCACCCAATCCACTAGTATATATAGGAGGAGAGGAGAGGAGAGGCATCCAAGGCCTTTGGGTCGGCCGAAATAGGAGGTGGGAAGCAATCCTACTTCACCTCCAATCCTAGTTGGAGTAGGATTGCCTCCTATTGGCTGATTTTCCACTTTTTGCTTTAGGACTTTCTCTCCTACGCCATGGGCCTTTGTGGCTGTTTTCCCAGCCCATTAAGGGCTGGTTATTATTCTCCCACAGACCATGGACCTCTTGGGGTCGAAATACCCCTCCCGGAGGCCTCCCGATACACTACCGGCACTCCCGATACACTACCGGCACTCCCGGTACACTACCGATGAGCCCGAAACTTTTCCGGAAACCAAACTGGGACTTCCTATATATGAATATTTACCTCCGGACCATTCCGGAGCTCCTCGTGACGTCCAGGATCTCATCCGGGACTCCGAACAAACTTCGGTCACCACCATACATAACTCTACACTACCGAAACGTCACCGAACCTTAAGTGTGCAGACCCTGCGGGTTTGAGAACTATGTAGACATGACCAAGACACCTCTACGATCAATAACCAATGGCGGGACCTGGACGTCCACATTGGTTCCTACATATTCTACGAAGATCTTTATCGGTCGAAGCTCTATGTCAAGGATTTAGTTAATCCTGTATAACGTTCCCTTTGTTCTTCGGTATGTTACTTGCCCGAGATTCGATCGTCGGTATCTCCATACCTAGTTCAACCTCGTTACCGACAAGTCTCTTTACTCGTTCCGTAATACAAGATCCCGCAACTAACAATTAGTCACATTGCTTGCAAGGCTTATTGTGATGTTGCATTACCGAGTGGGCCCCGAGATACCTCTCCGTCACACGGAGTAACAAATCCAAGTCTCGATCCATGCCAACTCAACATACACCATCGGAGATACCTGTAGAGCACCTTTATAGTCACCCAGTTACGTTGCGACGTTTGATACACACAAGGCACTCCTCCGATATCTGTGAGTTGCATGATCTCATGGTCATAGGAACACATACTTGACATGCGGAAAACAGTAGCAATAAACTGACACAATCATATGCTACGTTTGCAGTTTGGGTGTTGTCCATCACATCATTCTCCTAATGATGTGACCCCGTTATCAAATGACATCTCATGTCCATGGCTAGGAAACCTTAACCATCTTTTGATCAACGAGCTAGTCTATTAGAGGCATACTAGGGACATGGTTTTGTCTATGTATCCACACATGCATCTAAGTCTCCGATCAATACAATTATAGCATGGATAATAAATGATTATCATGAACAAGGAAATATGATAATGACTAATTTGTTATTGCCTCTAGGGCATATTTCCAACAGTCTCCCACTTGCACTAGAGTCAATAATCTAGTTCACATCACCATGTGATTCGCATTGTTATGAATCTAACACCCAACGAGTTCTGGGGCTCGATCATGCTTTGCATGTGAGAGAGGTCTTATAGTCAACGGGTCTGTAACATTCAGATCCGTGTGCACTTTGCAAATACCTATGTCAAACTGTAAACACTGCTACCACACTCCGCTCGGTACTATTCCAAATGGCTGCTCCACTATACGTATCCAGATTGCTACTACGAGTCATCCGGATTAGTGTTAAAGCTTGTATCGATGTAACTCCTTACGACGAACTCTTTATCACCTCCATAATCGAGAAACATCTCCCCAGTCTCTTAGTTACTAAGGATAATCTTGACCGTTGTCCAGTGATCCACTCCCGGTTCACTCTTGTACCCCCTGACGGACTCATGGCAAGGCACACACAGGTGCGGTACACAGCATGGCATAATATAGAGCCTATGGCTAAGGCATAGGGGACGACGTTCGTCCTTTCTCTTTCTTCTGCCGTTGTCGAGCTTTGAGTCTCACTCAACTTTCACACCTTACAAATCAGGCGAGAACTCTTTCTCTGACTGATCCATTTTGAACTCTTTCAAAATCTTGTCAAGGTATGCACTCATTGAAAGTCTCATCGAGCATCTTGATCTATCTCCATATTTGATGCTCAACAATTAGGTAGCTTCATCCAGGTCTTCCTTTGACAATCACTTTCCAAATGACCGTTTTATGCTTTCCAGAAACTCTACATTATTTCTGATCAACAATATGTCATCCACATATACTTATCAGAAATTCTATAGTGCTCCCACTCACTTTATTGCAAATACAAGTTTCTCGTAAACTTTGTATAAACATCAAAACTTTGATCACCTCATCAAAGCATATATTCCAACTCCGAGATGCTTGCTTCAGTCCATGGAAGGATCACCGAAGCTTGCACACCTTTTAGCATCCTTAGGCCTGACAAAACCTTCTGGTTGTATCACATACAACCTTTCCTCAAGTAAACCGTTAAGGAAACGATGTTTTGACATCCATATGCCAGATTTCATAATTGAAAACACATCAACTGCTAACATAATTCCAACAGACTTTAGCACCACTACGAGTGAGAAAGTCTCATCGCAGTCAACTCCTTGAACTTGTCACAAACATCTTCGCAACAAGTCGAGCTTTACAAATAGTGACATTCACCATCAGTGTCTGTCTTCATTTTAAAGATCCATTTGTACTCAACGACCTGCCGTCCAACGAGCAAGTCTACCAAAGTCTACACTTGGTTTTCATACATGGATCCTATCTCGGATTTCATGGCCTCCAACCATTTGTCGGAATCCGGGCCCATCATCGCTTCTCCATAGCTCGTAGGTTCATCGTTTGTCCAACAACATGACCTCCAAGACAGGGTTGTCATACCTCTTAGGAGTAGTACACATCCTTGTCGACCTACGAAGTTAGATAGTAACTTGATCTTGAAGCTTCATGATCATCATCATTAACTTCCTCTTCAACTAACGTAGGCTTCACAGAAACAACATCCTGCGCTGTGCTACTCTCTGGTTGAACAATGTTTTAACAACCTCATCAAGTTCTATCTTCCTCCCACTTAATTCTTTCGAGAGAAACTTTTCCTCGAGAAAGGATCCGTTTTAGTAACAATCACTTTGCACTTGGATCTGAGATAGAAGGTTCACCCAACTGATCTTAGGGTATTCTATGAAGATGCATTTGTCCGCCTTGGGTTTGACCTCATTAGGTGAAAACATTTTCCACACAAGTGTCGCAGCCCCAAGTATTAAGAAATGACAGCTTAGGTTTCTATCAAAACATAATTCACATGGTGTCATCTCAACGGATTTAGATGGTGCCTTATTTAAAGTGAATGTAGTTGTCTCTAATGCATAACCCCAAAATTATAGTAGTAAAACGACAAGAGACATCATAGCACACACCATGTCCAATAGAGCATAACTATGATGTTCGGACACACCATCACACTATGGTGTTCCAGGTGGCGTTTAGTTGTGAAACAACTTTCACATTGTCTTAATTTGTATGCCAAACTCGTGACTCAGATATTCACCTCCACGATCATATCGCAGTCATTTTTATCTTCTTGTCACGATGATCTTTAAACTTCACTCTGAATTTGCTTGAACCTTTCAAATGATTCAGACTTGTATTTCATTAAGTAAATATACACTATATCTACTCAAATCATCAGTGAAGGTAAGAAAATAATGATATCCACTGCACGCTACAAGACTCACTAGATTGCATACATCAACATGTATAATTTCCAATGAATAACTTGCCCGCTCCATCCAACGGGGTCCTTTAGTCATCTTGCCCAAGAGGCATGGTTCGCATGTCTCAACCGATTCGAAATCGAATGAGTCCAAATATCCATCACCATGGAGTTTCTTCATGTGCTTTATACCAATATGACATTTTGCGGCAGTGCCACAAGTATGTGGTACTATCATTATTTAACTGTGTATCTTTTGACATCAATGTTATGAACATGTGTATTACTACGATCAAGATTTCAACAAACCATTCTCACTGGGTGCATGACCATTGAAGGTATTATTCATGTAAACAGAATAACTATTATTCTCTGACTTAAATGAATAACCGTATTGCAACAAACATGATCTAATCATGTTCATGCTCAACGCAAAACACCAAATAACATTTATTTAGGTTCGTCACTAATCCTGAAGGTAGAGAGAGCGTGCGATGTTGATCACATCAACCTTGGAAACATTGCCAACACACATCGTCACCTCACCCTTAGCTAGTTCTCCGTTTATTCCGTAGCTTTTATTTCGAGTTACTAACATTTAGCAACCGAACCGGTATCCAATAGCCAGGTGCTACTAGGAGTACTAGCAAGGTACACATCAATAACTCGTATATCAAATATACTTCTGTCGATGTTGCCAGCCTTCTTATCTACCAAGTATCTAGGGTTGTTCCGCTTCAGTGACCTCTCACCTCATAATAGAAGCACTTAGTCTCGGTTTTGAGTTCAACTTTGGGTTGCTTCACTGGAGCAGCAACTGACTTGCTATCCATGAAGTTTCCCTCCTTGCTCTTGCCCTTTTCGAAACTAGTGGTTTGATTAACCATCAACACATGACACTCCTTCTTGATTTCTACCTTCGCGGTGTCAAACATCGTGAACAGCTCAGGGATTAATACTTCTATCCCTGGTGTATTATAGTTCATCACTAAGTTCTAGTAGCTTTAGTGACAGTGACTTGGAGAACTATATCAATCACTATCTTATCTGGAAGATCAACTCCCACTTGATTCAAGCGATTGTAGTACCCAGACAATCTGAGCACATGCTCAACGATTGAGCTATTCTCCTTCATCTTACAGGCAAAGAATCTTGTTGGAGATCTCATATCTCGCAACATAGGCACGAGCCTGAGATCACAATCTCTGCTCCTAGAACATCTCATGTGTTCCGTGACGTTCAAAATGTTTCGGAGCCTCAATTCTAAGCCGTAATGCATGACGCACTAAACTATCAAGTAGTCATCGAAACGTGCCTGTCAGATGTTCACAACATCTATAGACGACGCTAGAGGGGGTGGCGCACCGAGCGGTGCATTAAGGACATAAGCCTTCTGTGCAGCAATGAGGACAATTCTCACATCACTGACCCAGTCCGCAATATTGCTACCAAAATCTTTCAACTCTATTTCTCTAGGAACATATAAAAATTTAAGGGAGCTACAGCGCGAGCTAGTAATCTACAACATAATTTACAAACACACTATTGACTATGTTCATGATAATGAGTTCAATTTATCATATTACTTAAGAACTCCCACTCAAATTGACATCCCTCGGGTCATTCGAGTGATACATGATCCAAATTCACCAACTCAAGTCCGATCATCACATGAGTTAAGGTGGCTTCAATGGTGAACATCATTATGTTGATCATATCCACTATATGACTCATGCTCAACCTTTCGGTCTCTTGTGTTCCGAGGCCATGTCTGTACATGCTAGGCTCGTCAAGTTTAACCCAAGTGTTCTGCGCGTGCAAATCTGGCTTGCACCCGTTGTATGTGAACGTAGAGTCTATCACACCCGATCATCACGTGGTGTCTCAACACGACGAACTTTCGCAACGGTGCACACTCGGGGAGAACACAGTTCATCTTGAAATTCAAGTGAGGGATCACCTTATAATGCTACCAGCGTACTAAGCAAAACAAGGTGCATAAAAGGATTAACATCTCATGCAATTCATAAGTGACATGATATGGCCATGAACTTGTGTTTAAGATCTCCATCTTCGAAACACCGGCATGATCTCCATCGTCACCGGCACAACACCATGATCTCCATCATCTTGATCTCCATCAATGTGTTGCCATTGGGGTTGTGGCGCCAGCCCTGCTTCTACTTCTATTGCTACCGCTTAGCGATAAAGTAAAGCATTACATAGCGCTTAATGATTGACACGCAGGTCATACAATAATTAAAGACAACCCTATGGCTCCTGCCGGTTGCCGTACTCAACGACATGCAAGTCGTGAAATTCTATACATCACATGATCATATCATACATCACATATATCTCATCATGTAATTGGCCATATCACATCACAACATACCCTGCAAAAACAAGTTAGACGTCCTCTAATTGTTGTTGCATGTTTTACGTGGCTGCTATGGGTATCTAGCAAAAACGATGCTCACCTACGCATAAACCACAACGGTGATACATAGATTGCTTTTCAACCTTCTCAAGGACCGCCTTTGTCGGATGCGATCCAACTAAAGTGAGAGAAACTGTCACCCGCAAGCCATCTAAGCAACAAATTGCGTCGAGGGAACCGGTCTCTCGTAAGCGTACGAGTAATGTTGGTCCGGGCGGCTTCATCTCACAATCCCGCTGAACCAAAATCCAACCAAGGGAGGAAGCAATCTAAGCATCAACGCCCACAAACCTATTGTGTTCTACTCGAGATCTCATCGAACCATCAACCTAGCTCATGATGCCACTGTTGGGGAACGTCGCATGGGAAACAAAAAATTTCCTACGCACACGCAAACCTATCCATGGTGATGAGCATCTACGAGAGGGAGAGTGGATCTACGTACCCTTGTAGATCGCTAAGTGGGAAGCGTTAAGAAACGCGGTTGGTGTAGTCGAACTTCTTCGCGATCCAAATCGCCGAGCGTCCCGCGATCCAATCACGAACCGTCCCACGAACACATCATGATCCGTCCCGCGAACTCATCATGATCTGTCTCATGATCTTGATCACGATTTGTCCCGCGAACTCATCACGATCCGTTCCGTGATCACATCATGAACCGTCTCGCAATCTCGATCACGGTCCTTCCGATCTAGCGCCGACGGACGGCACCTCCGCGTTCAGCACACGTGCAGCTTGATGATGATATCCACCGTCTCGATCCAGCGAGAGGAGGTGGAGAGGAGAGAGAGTTCACCGGCAGCATGATGGCGCTCCGGTGATGGTGGTGGAGCAATTCCAGCAGGGCTTCGCCTAAGCGCTGCAGAAAACCGATCTAGAGGAGAAACTATGCACCAGTGTAACGGGTAGCACGTGGCCGGAAATTCTGTCCAAAAACCACCCAATCCACTAGTATATATAGGAGGAGAGGAGAGGAGAGGCAGCCAAGGCCTTTGGGTCGGCCGAAATAGGAGGTGGGAAGCAATCCTACTTCACCTCCAATCCTAGTTGGAGTAGGATTGCCTCCTATTGGCTGATTTTCCACTTTTTGCTTTAGGACTTTCTCTCCTGCGCCATGGGCCTTTGTGGATGTTTTCCCAGCCCACTAAGGGCTGGTTATTATTCTCCCACAGCCCATGGACCTCTTGGGGTCGAAATACCCCTCCCGGAGGCCTCCCGGAGGCCTCCCGCTACACTACCGGCACTCCCGGTACACTACCGATGAGCCCGAAACTTTTCCGGAAACCAAACTGGGACTTCCTATATATGAATATTTACCTCCGCACCATTCCGGAGCTCCTCGTGACGTCTAGGATCTCATCCGGGACTCCGAACAAACTTTGGTCACCACCATACATAACTCTACACTACCGAAACGTCACCGAACCTTAAGTGTGCAGACCCTGCGGGTTCGAGAACTATGTAGACATGACCGAGACACCTCTACGGTCAATAACCAATGGCGGGACCTGGACGTCCACATTGGCTCCTACATATTCTACGAAGATCTTTATCGGTCGAATCTCTATGTCAAGGATTCAGTTAATCCCGTATAACGTTCCCTTTGTTCTTCGGTATGTTACTTGCCCGAGATTCGATCGTCGGTATCTCCATACCTAGTTCAACCTCGTTACCGGCAAGTCTCTTTACTCGTTCCGTAATACAAGATCCCGGAACTAACAATTAGTCACATTGCTTGCAAGGCTTATTGTGATGTTGCATTACCGAGTGGGCCCCGAGATACCTCTTCGTCACACGGAGTAACAAATCCCAGTCTCGATCCATGCCAACTCAACAGACACCATCGGAGATACCTGTAGAGCACCTTTATAGTCACTCAGTTACGTTGCGACGTTTGATACACAAAAGGCACTCCTCCGATATCTGTGAGTTGCATGATCTCATGGTCATAGGAACACATACTTGACATGCGGAAAACAGTAGCAATAAACTGACACAATCATATGCTACGTTTGCAGTTTGGGTGTTGTCCATCACATCATTCTCCTAATGATGTGACCCCGTTATCAAATGACATCTCATGTCCATGGCTAGGAAACCTTAACCATCTTTTGATCAACGAGCTAGTCTATTAGAGGCATACTAGGGACATGATTTTGTCTATGTATCCACACATGCATCTAAGTCTCCGATCAATACAATTATAGCATGGATAATAAACGATTATCATGAACAAGGAAATATGATAATAACTAATTTATTATTGCCTCTAGGGCATATTTCCAACAGTACATGCTCAGGGAAACCGAAACCACTTTGTCCACAAGGCACTTAATGTATGACTAACCTCATTAAACAGTCTTCTTCTTCTATTTACCGTCACTTTCTTATGTATGACTAACCTCTGTTTGGTGGTGCAGGAGGAGAAACTGAAGCGGCCGCTCTCACAAATGGAGGCATGGGAGATCGCCCGTACGCGTAGGAGCGCCAAGCCTGGTGAGCCCAGGTACTACAGCAACACCGTGGAGAAGAAGCAGGCCTACTCTCAGGAGTATCTCAGGTTACATCCTGGCACATCTGACCCCATGAGTGCGGATCTGGACGAGAGGGTGGTGGTGGGCATGGGGCCCAAGAAGCACGGTCGGTAGGTGGCTCTCGATGCTGTTATCACTCCGACTATCTCCTACACGCAGCTCCGAGCTACCGACCCGAGCCTGAGCCAGCGCACGAGCACGCCCATGACCAGTGTGCAGTCATAGTCCCTCTTTCAGGAGCGGCAATCTGTAAGTATTTTTCCTCTTATCTACATTGCTCACTTTATTTTCCAGCATTGAGATGTTTATGAGTTCCATCATGTCATACCGGAGGCCTACATGGAGTACACACGCTAGGAGACCATTACGTGGCACACGAGCCTTTATGCATACCATGAGCAGAACAATGCCAGGATGCAGCACGCTCTTGAGGAGATGGCGGCCGGACGAGTTCCTCAATTTGCAGCAGCACCACCTCCTCCAGCACAACCAACGCTGCTTACCTTTGAGGAGTTTGTGGCACAGCAGCACGATGGCCCCTCGCCGGTATGTACATCCCCCAACTATTCACCCAAAGCATATCATGCCTTTCAACACAATCATATATCCCGTTAATATGTATTTTCAACATCCAGGGAACCGGTACATCAACCGTTGAAGGTGGTCGTCGCAGCACTCCTGAGTCACGGAGCCCGACCACTCCGATCCACAGAGGCGGAGGTGCAGGCGATCTTGGCAGTAGCGCTGCCGCTAGCAATGACGACCTGGGCTTCAGCGGTCTTGGCGGTGATGACCTCTGCGGTGCTCGACGTCCTGGCGCTTAAGACTTTCGGTTACTTGTCTGCTTATGCTTATGTTTCTTTAGATGACTTGTGTATGGTGATGATGATGATAAACTTGTGGTCTTTGATGGTCCTTTAGATGACTTGTGCACTTCTTTATATGCTTATGCTTATGTTTATGTTGATTGTGATGATGCTTATGCATATATTGTTGTGACGGTGCTGGATGATACATAGATGTGTTCTATATGTCTATTTTCATCATATATATCTGTTGTATATTTGAATTGAATTGATCTGAAAACAAACAGAAAAAAGAAAAAAAATCAAATACAATCTATGCCGACGGCTAGCGTGAGCACCCAGCAGCTAACACATGGCATAGCCGCCGGCATAGTTTGAAGCTACGCCGTCGGCATAGCTGCCACGTGCCAGCAGCTGGGCACACCTAGGGGAGGGTTATGCCGACGGCTAAACCGTCGGCATAGTTTAAAGCTACGCCGACGGCTCGGCCGTCGGCATAGATCTGCCCCAGGAGCGCCTAGGCGCTGGCACGTGGAGAGCACCCATTGATTAGCACTTGACGGCGGACGGCGTTAGGCGGGAACGTTACCGACGGTCCGGGCCGTCGGCATAGATGTACGGACACTGTCGGCATAGATCCTATGCCAACGGCCTTTCTATGCCGAAGGCCCCCCGGGCTACGCCGACGTATATGTTACCGACGGTCCTATGCCGACGGGGGCCGTCGGCATGGACCGGTCCCGACGGGAATCAAGCCTATGCCGACGGCTAGGGCCGTCGGCATAGGGTGCGATTCTAGTAGTGCCATGTACTCTCTTCATTTCAAAATATTAGTATTTTTAAAGATATCAGTACGATCTATATTTCGTAGTAATTCATAGTCTTTAAAAAGACTTATATTTAAGAACGTAGGTAGTACGAGTTAGAGCGTTATGAAAGAGCTGGAGCTGAATTTTCAGACACAAGCAACTTGGAATCGAATTAGTAAATTGACCCAAAAATAACTAGTGGATACCAACCCGTTTAAACCGGCAACCACAACCTGAAAATAGCAAATGAGCATGCCATGAGCATAGCCAATAATTAAGCCGAACACGTGTCCCTCCTTAACCGACGTGTATATAAGGTTGGGCTCTGAAGCTCCTGGGGCAAGGATCGAGGAGGAATCCACACAGCCAAAATGGCGTTCAGGAACGTTGCGATGAGAGTCTTGTTGCTTCTCGTGGTGGCGGGCGCGGCGTACGCCAAAGGCAAGGAGGAGAAGAAGGAGAGCGCAGATGGTCCGGCGGCGTCCGGTCCGGGCGGGGAGTACGACATCACCAAGCTCGGCGCGAAACCCGACGGCAAGATGGACTGCACCAAGGTACGTATACTTTAAGGAGCATGTATGAATGATTATGGGTTTGGCACGCTGATCGATTGATAACTAGAAGATACCCGCGCGTTAAGCGGAAACTTTAAGCAAAGAAATTGTAAATGAAAAACGACAATTGTATTATATGATGTGATAGCAAATAATGTACTGAAGTGCAAGCGTCAGGCATGCATTATCAGTACATAAAATGGTTTTTCAGCCACTGAGAATAAATTCTCAAGTCTTATGAAAAGAACCTGTGACGAAAAACAGTTAATCTTTCGTTTTCATACTTTAGTTAGATAGCTTCAATTTCATAACATCATCTTGACCATTTAGATCTCCACAAAAGACGTTCCAATCTAGAACATCATCTTGACTATTTTGATCTCCACTTAGAATAAATGAATAAGTTAATTTTTTTGATATTCCTTACATGCATATGTAGATGTTGGTTGTCATTAAATGGTCTTCCTGAAATGCAGTCAGTAGCTTTCAAACTGGAACCCACCCGTGACCAAAATTGCTTAGTGTATCGAGTTCTCCTCCTCTAGTTTTGTCTAATGCTGCAAAAAATATTAGATGGACACGGTATGAGAAAAGAAAAGGAAAAATACTATCAGTGAGCATTTGGAAAATGGGATTGATGCCTAAACCAAAACTCTATTTGTTTACTTATGTCATCTTATTTTTATTTATTGCTACTCCCTCTACACATAACACTACTACCGCTGGTGACTATCAGTTAAAAGAGCCGTGTTTATAAATCTGTTTGAACAATTGCATGGTCTGGTTGATGGAATGAGATAAGAGGGACTTAACGTGCCAATCGTTACAGAAATACTTATGTCATCTTATTTTTATTTATTGCTGCTCCTTGTACACATAACATGTTACCGCTGATGACAAACATTAGAAGAGCCATGTTTATAAATCTATTTAAAAAATTGCATGGTATGGAAGATGGAATGGGATAGAGGGAATTAACATGCCAATCATAACAGAAATATAATTGGATAGCCCAAGTAAAGATAGCGACATCTAGCTGGCTATTTTTTAAATACTAAAAAAAGAGACATCCATACCTTCCAAAGACTTACAAATTTTGAAGATAAGACATTTCGTCACCCATTATCAGAAAATAGAGCAAGCTTGAACCATCAACAAATTTTGAAAATAGGACATTGCGGCACACCATTGATGACCAGCAAGTGGTGTGTGGTTTCACCGACAGATGCAGTCTGTTAGATCAGACACAAAGACATGTCGCCATAATCCAAATCAACTCCGATTTTGTACTCAAGGAAACAAATACGATAATAGAACACACATGATTCTGCAGTGTAAATAAGTGGGGAATGCAGAGCATACCACTAAGTGATGAAACTCCAAGCAGTAATCTGTGAAACGATACTTCGAATGGTTAAATTCAGTTAAGCTAACCATAAAAACATAGTACTGTTGCAATGAAACTGTACAAAGGATCAGATCGATGGTCATACCTTTGGCATATACAAAGAAAGAAATAGGCAATGGCTAATGATTCAACACTAAAAATAATTCAAATCTACTAACGTCAAAAAACGAAAAGCATGCTGCGTACCTCTTATTACCTGCCTAAGAATCTTCTTCTGATTAAATGTTTATTACGTCATCCAAAATCCCATGGAGAAATTTTTGAACAAAACGCATTCAGATAAATAAATTCTGGGATCTCTCTCACCTTACCTTATCGAAATTTGGATGCTCACGATTCAACACCTGACAAATTTTGGATCAAATCTTCCAATGATGCGGTAGAAAATATCATTTTTTCCCTCACCTCTCAGCAGAACTTTGTTGCAAAAAAGGGTCATCCATCATTCTGTGGTGGCAGGGGTCAGATGTCATCACGCCAGGCCGTAGGACGGGCTTCGTCGTCGGGAGCAGTGAAGGGCCGAGGGCCGCCAGGCCTTGCGCCGTGCGCCGTGAGAGGATTGGAGCCGTGGACACATGCGGGGGCGTAAGCCGTAGGGGACGATTGTCATAGACCATACCGCGACCACGTCGAGATCATGCTATTCACCACTGCTACCGTCGGCAGCCGTGTGGTAGGTGGATACGCCGGAGGGCACCGCGTCGACAAGCGTCTGAGGAGAAGTGGTATTCTGCCGGGCTGCGTTTCGTGTGGAGCTGGGCATCATCGATAGAGGGATGGATCAATCTCGTGTTAAACTAGAGCACCAGCGTTGTCGCTGGTCTTGTCATGGGAATCGCTGGGGCAGGAAAGGGGAGGAGACGTTGATGCATTGAAAGCTTTGGGTGGGGGGTAGACGATGAGATAATGGATGCGTACAGAGGTGAAAACGTAATCGCTGGGGCATGCGAAGAGATGTAGCGATGGGATAATGGATGCGTACAGAAGTGGAAACGTAATCGTTGGGGCATGCGAAGAGATGTAGCGATGAGCTTCTGTTGGGCTTCTTGTTATCGATTGATCAAAGAGCTCTTTTTTAACTGAAGTGGTGACATGGCAATGCTGAGGTGGACAATCTGCAGAGTTGGCATGTGTGTATGATTTAAATGCATTGCTTAGTGTGATATTAGAGCAAGTACAATAGAGCTGACTCAGCGGGCTATAAGAAATAAACTAGTATATTTTTGCTTAGTTGGAAGAGAGAGAAGAGGAGAGAGAAGGTAAGCGGGCTCTTCGTGAAGAGTCAGCTTTAACACGTGCTCCTAGGCACTTTGTTAAAGTGAAAGGTGAGTCACATAACAAAAAAGTAGTACACTCTATTGTACATGTTGATTATAAGATGGACTACAAATGACATGGCAATGACTTATAGCCAGCAGCTGACTATACTATTAACCATGCTCTTAAGGTGACACTTTGCATGCTCGAGAAAATTGAGACAAACTTCTTAAGAATGTAAGATGTGGTGGGTTTGTATTGCATGCATGCAGGCGGTGGAGGAGGCATGGGCTTCGGCGTGCGGGGGCACCGGGAAGCAGACGATCGTCATCCCCAAGGGTGATTTCCTGACTGGAGCTCTGAATTTCACGGGGCCATGCAAGGGCGACGGCGTGACCATCAAGCTGGAAGGCAACCTGTTGGCTTCCAACGACCTGTCCAAGTTCACGTCTAACTGGATCGAGATCATGCGCATCAAGAACCTCGTCATCACCGGCAAGGGGTCGATCGACGGTCAGGGCAAGGCCGTCTGGACCAAGAACAGTTGCCAAAAGAACTACAACTGCAAGATCTTGCCAAACGTACTTACGCGTGCATATAACATAATAATCAATTTTACTTAGTATCAAGGAAAAAACTATTCTTATACGTACATAATGCATGCAATGTAGTCGTTGGTGCTGGACTTCTGTGATGACGCGCTCATCGAAGGCATCTCTATCATCAATTCCAAGTTCTTCCACATGAACATCTACGAGTGCAAGGGCGTGACCATCAAGGACGTGAAGGTGAGCGCGCCCGGGGACAGCCCCAACACCGACGGCATCCACATGGGCGACTCGTCCAATGTCAGCATCATCGACACCACCATCGGCGTTGGCGACGACTGCATCTCCATCGGCCCCGGCTCCAAACAAGTCAACATCAGCGGCGTGACCTGCGGCCCAGGCCACGGCATCAGTATTGGCAGCCTTGGGAGGTACAAGGACGAGAAGGACGTGACCGACATCCATGTGGAGAACTGTGTGCTCAAGGGATCAACCAACGGCCTCCGCATCAAGTCGTACGAGGATGCCAAGTCCCCCCTCGTCGCGTCCAAGATCACCTACGAGAACATCAAGATGGACGACTCGGGCTACCCCATCGTCATCGACCAGAAGTACTGTCCCAACAAACTCTGCACCGCCAAGGGCGACGCCTCCAGGGTCACCGTCAAGGACGTTAGCTACAAAAACATCACCGGCACCTCCTCCACCCCCGAGGCCGTCAGCCTGCTCTGCTCCGACAAGAAGCCTTGCGAAGGCGTCACAATGTCCGATGTCAAGATCGAGTACTCCGGCAAGAACAACAAGACCATGGCTGTCTGCACCAACGCCAAGGTCACCGCCACGGGCGTCGACAAGGCCAACGCATGCGCCGCCTGATCACTTACATCCGTGCGCGGCATGATTTCTTTTCTCGGTATTTCGGATCAACCAAGTGTACTAATTTCTCTCCATTACTTCTTCTCCTATTTTGCGATCCTGGTCGTTTCTTTGTCAAGAGAAGACCTGGAGATCATCTTTTAATTTTCTTCCTGGGTTGATCGCTTACCTCTAGTCTAGTTAACAAAAATACATGTATGTGCCGGCTTAGAGCCATTTTATTGATCTAGTTTTGACGATTTTGTTTGTCTCGTTGATTCTTGTGCTTGTAACCAGCCGGTACCAACAAAGTTCTTTTATGATCTTGAGACTTATTGCATTTTCAGTCGTTGCCACTCTTTGGCCTTACTTGCCAAGTCATTACTCTATTCCAAAAGTGTTCTACTCAAATTCAACGGCATCACCTCATTTCCCTTCTCATTTACCTTTAAGATATTCAGAAATAGGCATGAAAAATTAGTACTACCTCCGATTCATATTATAATTGACGCCCTTTTAGTACAACTTTGTGTCCCTTATATGAGATAATTTACAAACTGGATAAAGACATAATGAGCATGTTCGCAAGACAGATTCGTGAAAGCCTATGGCAAAATTGAGTGCAAAACTCACCATAAACAATGCGAATGCAAGGCTTCTCCTAAAAAAAAGGTTTATTTGGATTTCAATATTTCTAGCTGTAGAACATGTTAGTGTGAAACTGAACAATGATGTTGGAAAATTCTTGCCCACTTATACACAGTTGAAACACAGTGGTATGTTGTCCCATTGTTGTTTAACATTTTTGTAGATATGCTTGCGGCTATTACTGTTAATTTTCTATGGTGTGTGTTCGTGCTCTACCTCGTATCAAGTCCATATCAGACTACGCACCCATTCTCCTAACTATTAGTTTGCAAAGATCACAATATAGATGCAAGTTCAAGTTTGAACTTAGTCGGTTATATCGGATGGCTTCCATTACATGGTGAAGGCGATATGAAAGAAACCATTGACTGAACATACCCCAATACACAAATGGAATAACAAAATGCATGGATTATGGAATTTCCTTGGTGGTTGGGCTAGGCATACGGTGAGTATCCTAAAAAATGAGAAGCTTCGTCTTTCATCTATCATTGATGAATTAGAAGCTTTGGTAGAAACTAAACCTCTATCTGAGCATGACACTCAGAGCAAGAGTCAATCAAATGCATAGATAGCTAGCATGCTGCGTGCAGAGAAACTCAAATGGTATCAATATTCTAACTCTCAATTTATCCTGAAAGGTGGTCCAAATACTAGATATTTCCATGGAGTCGCCAATGGCACACACCAAAAGAAACTTATTCATTTCCTACAACACGATGATGGCATGATCGAGGGGCATGCAGAGCTTAGAACTTATATCACTAATTATTATAAAAAATTGTTTGGAGACCCAAAGGAAGGGAACTTTTCGATGGATGAGTCTCGTACGGATGACACCCCCCACGTCTCCGATGAGGTAAACAACCTTCTAACAGCTTTGTACTCCGAGGAGGAAGTTTGAAGGGCCGTTTTCCTAATGGAGCAAAACAAACTGACGTGTCCGGATGATTTTTCTACATAATTCTATCAGAACTTCTGAGAATTCATCAAACTAGATCTCCTACTTCTGTTTAGCTACCTACAATGGCCAACTAAATTTCTTTCTCTTAAACTTCGGTTAGATTATTTTATTACCTAAGGTTAGTGAGGCTAAAAGGATGTAACAATATTGACCTATATGCCTCCATAATATTACTTTTAACATTTGCACGAAAGTTATGACTATTAGGCTGATTTCGGTAGCTAAACACGTGGTTCGTCCTTCACAGACAAGTTTTATGCAAGCTATCCTAGATGGAGTTGTTATTCTTTGTGAAACAGTCCACAAATTACATCAGAAAAAGTTGAATGGGTGATACTCAAAATAGACTTTGAAAAATCTTATAACAAAGTCAAATGGCCCTTTCTTCAACAAACTCTCGGAATGAAAGTATTTTCTGCAAAGTAGCGTGTCATGACCCATAGCTTCGTTTCTGGAGGTTGTGTTGTTATTAAAGTTAATGACAACATTGGCCACTATTTTCAAACGATGAAGGGATTGCGACTATGTGACACATTATCACCCATGGTATTCAATATAGTGGCGGATATGCTAGCGGTCATGATTGAGCGTGCCAAGGTTGATGGCCAAATTGATGGTGTAGTAAATCATCTAGTTGATGGTGGTCTCTCTATACTTCAATATGCCAATGATACTATTGTTTTTATGGATCATGACCTCGAGAAAGCAAGAAATCCTAAATTAATTTTATTAGCATTCGAGCAACTCTCGGGTCTTAAGATCAATTTTCATAAAAGTGAATTGTTTTGCTTTGGCGAGGCTCAAGACGAGGCTCACCAGTACGCCGACCTGCTTGGATGCGGTTGGGCCAGTCTTCGACGACATATTTGGTGATATCGATACATTATCGGAGACTCACAAAATGTTGAATGGAAGCATGTTGAGGAGAGACTCCAAAAAAGACTTAGCAGTTGGAAAGGTAAATTGTTGTCTCTCGGTGGAAGATTGGTCCTCATAATTTTAGTACTAAGTAATATGGTACTATATCTGATTTACTTCTTCTAGTTGCCGAAAGAAGTTTAACATAGATTGGATTATTTCCAATCAAGATTCTTTTGGCAAGGAGATAGCGAGAGAAAGAGATATCCACTGGTTAAATGGAGTGTGGTTTGCTATCCCAAAGACCAAGGTGGGTTGGGCATTTGTTGGAGATATGCCCTAGAGGTAATCATGTATGATGATATTTCCTATATGTTTATGAATAAAGATAGTCCTTGGACATTATCATTTATGTGTATTAACAAGTACGTGACTTGTTTGTGAGACTATGCATTGTATGATAACTGTCCTAAATGGTCCCTAGTCCAAAGGGTTGTGTGGACGCACAACTAATCAGACTAGCATATGATACGGTGGATGGTTCGGCCTCACTGACCATGTAGCATTGGATGCTAGCCGGATAATATGGACTCAGAATGGTCTGGTCGATTTCGACATAGTCGGATCCAAGTCGAGATAAGGTCTAAGTTGGACAGACCCAACTATGAGATGCAGTGATCGGTCATCTGTGAGTCTCTAGTACAACATACGTTCTATGTCCTAAGACCTGAGCTGGCACATGTACTCGGGATAGTGACAGACTTGCTTTGGGCCGACCAAACTCTACTCCGTGAGTGGGTAGTTACAAAGGTAGGTTTCGGGCTTGTCTAGATCCATGCTGCGAGACATGGTCGAGCAAGATGGGATTTGCCCCTCTGATCAGGAGAGATATACTCTGGGCCCCTCGGGTGATCCGACCTGGATAAGCATGGCCATGCGATGAGGATTATGAGATAATCTGAAGTGTTCGGCGGATTCACCGGAATGAGAAATAGGTTGTGTTGCAACAAGGATGACCATATCGCCTTGTGCATGACAACATATATCGTGTGGCAAAGGGAACAAAAATGTGAAGTATAGGTTTGCCTAAACAGCTTCATCGGACACTTGGAGTCAACACATCTTGCGAGAGACCGCTACCGACCGGTCGAGTCGGATGTGATCTGACTTGCGTCCAAGTGGATGAGAACCGAAAGGGTCGCACGCTTAAGGGAAGGAACATGTGGGCTTTAGGATCCGTGCAAGACCCAAGAGTTGAGCCCGCGCCGGATGCCTATATATAGTGGAGGTGCGGCACACCCATCTGGTTGATCGCTTCGGCACCATCATTAGTACTTTGCATGAGTTGCAACTAGCCACCTTCACTCGCCACC
The DNA here is from genome assembly GCA_022496015.1 of Hordeum marinum. Lineage (NCBI taxonomy): Eukaryota > Viridiplantae > Streptophyta > Magnoliopsida > Poales > Poaceae > Hordeum > Hordeum marinum. The sequence goes on from CM039678.1 coordinate 455,465,052, forward strand.
GCCGACCGTGTGATCGGACCTAGCAGTCCGCAGCACGGGTGTTCCTCCTGCACGCGCGAATACCATTAGAGGCGGTGCACTTGCGCCGCTCCGGCGAACCTGTACGTGGGATCCGGCGGTCGGATGTTTGAGGGAGATCGAAACAGCTGTTCGAGGGAGATTGGACGAGGAGGAGACGGACCACACAAATGCGCTGCCCCAACACTACTTCCGCTGCACGACATTGTGCGTCTAGTGGTAACAATCTGTGATCCATCTCCATAGCATGTTCTTGGTTGTTCTGCGCTTAGGAAATTTTAATTCGCATGCGATGCACCTATGGTAGAACCCAACAGCATTCATGACCTTGAGGTTAAGAATAGGTCCCTCCTTGGCAAATGGTTATTTAGATTACTGACAGAAGACAGTGTATGGCAAACCCTCCTCAGGAAAAATATGTGGATTCCAAGTATATTGGAAGCTTGGGGATTCTCGCTTTTGGGTGGGGTTAATGGCTACAATGAAATATTTCTTTTGCTATGGATTCTTCTCGATTAAGGACGGCTTGGAAATTAGATTCTCAGAGGATAAGTAGCTAGGAAATGCCACACTCTGGGAACAATATCCAGCTCTATACAACATTGTGCGTCACAAGGGTAATACTATCGCCACAGTATTGAAATGATTTCCGCAAATGTAACATACAAAAGGGATTTAATTGGACCCAAATTCCAGTCATTGAACATCCCGCTCCAGCGGTTGTCCATGGTGCATTTGTATGGGCCTGATGTATTCCAATGGAACCTACATGGGAATGGACAATTCTCGGTGGAGTCTATGTATAGAGCGTTAATCCACTCTGATGTGCTAGTGGATAATAACAAGAAGATCTCGCAAATGAAGATAGCTCTTAAGAATAAAATGTTTGCATGGTAACTTCATCGCGGAGTCATTCTTACTAAAGATAACCTTAATAAGAGGAATTGGCATGGAAGTTTGCAATGTGTGTTTTGTATCATATTGAGACAATAAATCATTTATTCTTCCAGTGCAAATTGGCTCGTTCTATATGGTTAGTCAACCACATAGCTTTTGGCTTGTATCCTCCTTGTAGTGTTGCTAATGTATTTGGCAACTGGTTACATTAGATTGATTACAGATTTAGAACTCTTCTCATTGTGGGAGTGCTCACCGTTATTTGGTTTCTTTGGCTATGTACAAATGATAAGGTTCTCAACGATAAAAGTACTTCTCTTATGCAGGTTATCTATAGATGTACTAGTACTCTTTGTTTATAATCCTCTCTACAATGCATGGAGAATCGAGACATGTTTACGGAGGTGTGTACATGATTGGAGGCTATAGCAGTGGATAATTTTACCCAATATGGGTGACAATATGACCTTAGGATTGGCCCACCTCTTCTTTAGGCGTTATACAGACTCATCATGTTTCTTTTTATCTTGCTTTTTTAATTTTCCTTTGTGTGGGAGGACAATGTTTGGCTGTGTGCATCTTAGTTATGTAGAGGCTGAACGCAATGCTTAAATCTGGTAATTAATTAACTGCCCCTTTTTTAAAAAACTTAATGCTAAAATATGGAGTGTGCTTTAGGCCAATCCAACAATTTCAGAAAAACTCTAAGGGTCCATGTAGGTGTCATGACAAGGGGGTGGTGGTAAGTTTAGTCTCACCCCTCTAGTGGGCAAGGAGTTGGACCTCCTTATAAGAGATTCTCATCCACATATTATTGGTGCTTGAGAAGAGAAGTGGTTACTATGCGCTCGTCGTCCTCCGCCCAACTCGTCACGACGCGACCCGATGTGTTGTGGCTTGCGGGAATGAGTCGAGCAGGCCTCCGAAACCCCACCTATCTTGGTTTTGTCACGGCAAATTTCCTCGCGAAAGGACTCAATATGAGAGCCGTCGCAACTAGGTGGTCGCTTTAACGGGGTTTATCGAGAACGAGAGACACGAGTTTACCAAGGTTCAGCCCTCACGTAGGAGGTTAAAGCCTACTTCTTTCTTGATTGATATTGATGGTGTTCTCGATTACAAGGGTGTGGAATCGCTAACCTAGCTTTCAAGAGATTACAACTTAGTCTTTTCGTCCTAGGGGCTCCCCTTTATACAACAGGTTGAGTCCCTAGGCTAATAACATATTCCGAGTCATAAAGACAACATGTATCCTACTCTATCTTCTATTTGTCTTGCCTCCCATGTTTGGGAACTCCTGTTGAGCCTTCTCCGCAAGCCGGCCCAAAGGACACCTCAACGAGCCGACCCATGGATGGATTTGAATAATGACTAGCAGTTTCCATCCTTAATCCGGATATCGTGGTGCCCATAGCGGTACCAGGCCTTTGGCTGGGTCATACCGTAGGTTAGGTGTTAGCCGTGGGGTACATCCCCAACATTATCCCCCGGTTTAGCTTGGATTTATCCATGTTAAACTTCATCCTGAAATGAAAAAGATAGAAAACATGAAGGGTTAAAGTTGGGTATATGAGTCGGCATCTCCTTATCTCTTGATTACTCTGGTTTCGGGTCAATCCATCTGCTGGGGTGCACAACTTACTCCGGAGTTAACATTTCTTTACTCTTTCACACCATGACATCATTCAAAATTTATGCATGACATCACAATAGGTCTTTGGGTGGATATGTTTTGTCCTATCAGGCGCGAGAATCGAGGAGTCTTCTTGGCCTAAATTTTATTGCGCCTCCTTAGGTCCCATACCTACCTTTTCCGTCTTTGTTTTCCATATAAATAGAGTGGCACACCCCAGGGCTCATTTTTACCTCGTCTCCTCTGAGCCTTTCTTCCTCCTTATTCTCCGTCGCTGCTGTGTTGCCTTCAAGCTTGCTGATACGTCTCCAACCAATCTACATTTTTTATTGTTCCATACTATTATATTATCTATCTTGGATGTTTTATGTGCATGTATATGATGTTTTATATCATTTTGGGGGACTAACCTATTAACCCAGTGCCTAGTGGCATTTAATATTTCCTGCGTGTTTTTGGCTTTTCAGGAAACCTGTACCAAACAAAGTCCAAATACCATGAAACTTTTTGATAATTTTTCTAGACAAAAATAAGACCTGGAAGCTTCGGATGTAAACCAGAGGCCACACGAGGTGGCACCAAGGCAACAGGGCACGACCCAGGGAGTAGGTGTCAGTATCAAAACCGACGGATCTCGGGTAGGGGGTCCCGAACTGTGAGACTAGAATCGGCGGTAACAGGAGACAAAGGGGACACACATTTACCTAGGTTTAGGCCCTCCTATGGAGGTAATACCCTATGTCCTGCTTGGTTGTATTGATGATATGGGGGGTTACAGAGTTGATCTACATCGAGATCATATGTCTAACCCTAGATGAGTTGTTCGGTTTCTATACCCTAAAACCTTCTGGCTTATATAGACACCGAGGGCACCTAGGGTTTACATATGGTCGGTTACATGCCGAAGAGATAAACATGCCTATTTGCTACATCAAACGTGGAGCACAAGTGGTATTTCCCAAAGCTTCCATCTTGGGGACTCATCCTTCAAATATTCATGTGTCCGGTAAGCAGCCAACATAGTCCGGCCCATAAGGATAGGTCAGCCTCCCAAGGACCCCTTAATCCCGGACTCCCTCAGTAGCCCCGGACTTGCCTCCAACTCCAAGGGTCTTCAGCTTCAATTGCTTCACACGATCAGAGTCTTCGGCTTGCGACGTGAGTTCTTCCCGCCGAACTTGGTTCAGCCTCCGATGACAAGTAGCTTTCCAAATAGGGGCGCGCCCAAAGATTGTGAATAGGTCAGCCTTGAAGGTGGAACGTCAAATGATAAAATGACATATACGGACAACCTTTCTCACGAAAGGTCACAACCCATCATGACCGCTAGGCCAGTTACAAAAGCTCGACTCACGGTTCGAGGCCGTTCCACCAACACGATCTGTCAACATGCAGATCGTGCCCCGTTTTACACGGTATATGTTTAATCATGCGCGTGCAACGACACGCACAGAGGGATTCGTGGCGTGGCATAGGAAGTCTAAATGATAAGCCTCATAAAAAGGGAAGAAAAAACCCCGAAGCTGATTACTCTCCTCATCGGCCTCCTCTGCTTTCCATTCATCAGAGCCTCCGAAGCCCAGATCTAGATCTTCCGCCACCCACCTCCAAGCTCACCAATGGCGGGCTCTGGCTCCAACGGCCAGTGGGAGGCCTCCATTGTCACCAATAAGGACATCATGGTCCTCAATAAGGACGGATACCTCCCTGTCGATATCCCTCACCGAGCGCCGGAGGAGGGTCAAGTGATCCCCACCCCCAGGCTGGGCGAAAGGGTATTATTCATCCCCACTTCATCAGGGGGTTTAGCTTTCCACTCCATCCCTTCTTCAGGGGGCTGATGTTTTTCTATGGCCACGACTTCCATGACCTCCCGTCGAATTCTTTTATGCACATATCGGCATTCATCCTCGTCTGCGAGGCTTTCCTGCGGGTCGAGCCACACTTCGGACTCTTGCTCCAAGTGTTCAACGTCAAGCCCAAGTGCGTCGGCGGCAAGCACGCATATTGCGGCAGGGCCGTCATCGACAAGCTAACGCGTGTTGTGTGGCCGTCGGGCACCTTCATCGACACCATCAAGGTGTGGCAGAGGGAGTGCTTCTACATCATCGAGCCGCAAGAAGAAGGTCAGCATCCTCCCGCCGCATTCAGGTCCGGTCCCCCACAAGATTGGCTTCACGGCTCGAAAAGGGCCTTAGCTAGGGACCGAGCAAGGAGGTGAGCAACCTGCAGAAGCGCGTCAGCGCCCAAGTCGAGAAGGGCATCACGCCAACCAGCATGGTCAAGTCATGCTCCGAAGATGTATCCTCCCCTACCAACGCCGGGATACTACCTTGTGGGATCATCAACTTGACGACACGCCCACGATTCTGACCTTCTTCCGCACCATGCGGGAGAAGCTATGGAAGGCACTTTTCAAGTCACAAAAGAGCTGGCCATCCGAAGACGAAGACAAGGGTCTACACACCACTAAGCTCGCCTCAGAGGTATGGCCTTAACTTCGCTTGATCAGCTTTATTTCCCATAGAGAGGGCTCATAACAATTTTTCTGATTACCTAATGTAGTCATGGCTGAAGAATGTTGTAAGCATCAACAAAATGGCACCCCAGCCCGAAGACGCTAGGTTCGGGCTGTGAGCGGCGATGCTCGAGGCGAAGCCGTACAAGGCCCCCGAGAAGAAGGAGGAGAAAAAGAAGAAAACGGGCCGAAGAGGCCTTCGTATCCGGGACTAGTCAAAGACTGTGTCCGAAGAAACCCATGTCCTCAAATCAAGAGGAGAATGAGGAGGAAGAGGAGCAGGAGGAAGAGGAGGAGGATGAAGCCGGGGGGAAATGATTCCCCCTCGCAAGAAAAAGGGCGGTGTCATTCGATGCCCCAAAGGGGGCAACCCCTCCCGCACAGAAAAGAACGCGTCACACGCAGGTGGTCCTGTCCGACGACAGCTCGGATTCAGACACCAAGTTTGACGATGCCGAGGAGGTTCTGAGAAGGAACCTTACGGTCAAGCCCCCCGCCCGAAGGTTAGGATCCGTAGACCCCTTATTCGTCCTTTAACAGGTTGAGGATTTATTAACGCACAGGTGCTCACTAATTTTGCAGCCCTCCGCGCGTCCTCCCCACCGATCAAATATGGATGGGGAGAACCTGCCCACCGAACTAGCGGAGAGCGGGAAAGCCTCACATCCTGCCACTCCGGGCGTCATGAAGGACACCGCCGAGGTGTCGTCCCAGCATGCTCCTCAAGAGCCGGGCACCGGCAGTGAGGGAGATCACATGATGGCCAAGGCTAACGCCTCGGTTACCGAACACCGGGGGGAAGTGCCCCGCCCGGACACTGAGGAGGCCGAGCGAGCAGCCGCTTAGTCTCCTCCAAGGGCTGCTCCGGACCGTAACACGCCTTCGGAGGCTCTGGTTCAAACTCCGGCCAGTGATCGGATTGTTCGATCACCTCCGATGCCACTGACCAACGGATGGCCGGTAATGGAGGAGGCTCTAATGAGCGCCTCCATCTCTAAGGAGCATCGCACCCTTATCGGCGCGGTATTGAAGAGCATCCAGCCCGTGGACAACGGATTGAAGGAGGCCTTCAAAGGTCTCCTTATGGGTTTTCAAGTAAATCACTTGATACTCCTTTGTGCGAAGTTTTTATTTATTTCCATCATATACATGGCAGCCCCCGAGCCCTAGGTGAGTTGACAAAACTCACCTAGGGGTCGCTCTTGTATCTGATACCGGACTAGATACACTCTAAGTATCCAGCATGTGAGGATAACCCAACATAAGATCGAATTGACTATACTTTGGGAATTGACAGCTCATGTAATATATCAACTGTATGTGTAATGCAGGCTTCGTCATCGGCGGCGGTAATGAATGGCGCCGAGCTGGACGAGCTAAATCGTAAGCTTAAGCGCTCCGAAGACGAAGCTGAGACCCTTAAATGAAGATTCGACGAGGCTCAATGTATGTCAAAACAGAATCCGAATATTTGTGTAAACTCCATCGTCTGAATACTGTCAATACAACTTTGTCACATTATACGATGTATGCACAGCTTCGGTGAAAGAGATGGAGCAGCTCAAGGCCGAGCTCCAACGCGCGAAGGATGAAGCAGCCATCGAGAAGGTAGCTTCTAAAGAAACGGTTGTCACCCTTTCCGCCATGCGAGCCACCAGCGACAAGCATGAGGCTCGTGTGGCAGAGGTGCAGTAGGAGCTCAAGGATGCCAGCAAAAAATGCGATGCCTTGGAGCAGAAGAATAAAGCGAACTCGGCCGAACTGTCCACCTTAACTGCCGAACTCCAGAAGGAGCAAGTGTGCCAAGGCAAAGAAGTAACCGATGGTAAGCCGTACTCGCTAAAGTGTGTATTTGGGGATAGCAAATTCGAATTGCTTACCCAGGTGTGGCAATCCTCAGGCACCTCCATCGACCTCCAAAAGAGCGTAGCGGACGCCAATCAGCTGTTCACCTCGCGGGGAGAAGGAGATGAGGCTCGGCTGTTCTGGGCACAGTTTGGAGCCCCTGAGCGTCCTCCTCTTCTCGTAGAGCAGCTGAAACAGCTGATGGAGCTGCACTAGATGGCGGAGCCAGCCATGAAGGACATCTACATCTGCTTATGGCCTGGTGAGCCGCTCCCAGGTAGCTACTTTGGCCTGGTGCAGAGGTTGATCGCTGCGTCGCCCCGCCTCGACACCGTCAAGTGCTCCTCCAGCATCAGGGGAGACCAAATGGCCCTTGCAAGAGCGAAGGTGCACTGTCCGGGGCTAGATCCGATGAAGGTAGCCACCGCCCCGCCGCTTCCCGGGAAGGAGCATAGATGCCCCGAGCTATACTTTGATGGGGTGATGGAGAGTGCTCGGGTGATGGCGTCCCCGTGTCCAGGCAATCATTTATTTGAGTGAACTATAATGTGTCTGAAGACTTTGTCCAAACTTTTTATGATGTTAGTTATTGTTCTTATATGGTTTTGAATTCCTTTATAACTCCTATGTGGCCGTTTAATACTGAAAGATGCGAGTTGTCGGCTTCAGCCCCCATGTAGAAACTACATGGGGTGTCTATGTCAATGCACTATGTCCCTTAGCTGAATTTTCGGAACCCGAAGGCGGTACAGTGTGGTAGACTAGGCAATCAGACTATTGTGTTTTATTTCCTTCACTTAGCCGTAGGGGCACGAAAAGGAGTATGGGAAGCGTACGATTAGCCACCGAGGTGTTGTGATATTCGGATGAACCGTGGCCAAGGCCGGTATGACAATGTTTGCATTAAAGAGCAAATTCCCCGCATAACACGGAATAAACGCTTATGAGGATTGAAGTATAGTACTTCCAACTCGGGTTCATACACCAGATCTCGCATACTATGACAGTCAGTTTTCGGCTTTCTCCCCTGAGGTGCTTGACCAGACTATCCGGAAGCACAATCGCAGAGCAGAATGTAAAGGGGCAAGCACAAGAGCCGGGCAACCCAACAATTGACCCAAGACATAGTTCGGAACCGATGCATATAAAGCGAACACCAAGATGCCTAACCCATGATAGAATGTACGTAAGGCGATTTGTTTTTAAACTTGAGCCCCCAGTCTATTAGCCGGTCGTCTAGCATCATACCAAACAGGTCCACGTGAAGAGGGAGAGAGGTAAGAATATGCACCAAAAAAGGATAGGTGGGGCAAACATGTGCCGCGCAATTTACATTCTTCTCAACAACTCTTATAGCTCGGATTGCCGAAGCAACCGTTTACAGGTATGTCAAATAAAGAAATTATGCAGGAGTTATTGTAACAGGGGTCTTCGGTTCATAACCTGACGTCCTCGATATGCCCTGTTGCTAGTTGACTCCTGCTCTTAGATGCACCTTGATGGGTATTAGTGTTCAGAGAACAGATCTCGTGAACAAGATCTTTAGAGGCCGCCGAATGGTGGATGGGCTTTACGCCGTAGGCAGGTTCTTTTAGGAGCACCTGCATTTTGTCCAAGTATGTGTTAAGGGTAGGGGTTCGGTCCAGTCGAACACTTATTTTTATGTCCCCATTGCTATCCATGGAATTTTAAGTGTGAAGTTGTGCCTCCTTGGCACGTAATTTGTTGGTCTCAGGGTTGTGCGGTGGGGGGAGAGACCCTATTGGAGGGAGGAGGAGGGATGTAAGTTTCCGGTCTGAAGCAGAACTCGCTTCCCAGCCTTGTGTGCCTTTATGGCGGATGTCAGAACTTGTCGATCTTCTTTGTAGATGACCTTGGCTGCCAGGGCCAGTGCATGTTCCTCAGTTCTAAGGGAGCGCTCTATATTGCCGTTAACATCAATGACCCCCTTGGGGCTCGACATCTTGAGCTTGAGGTATGCATAGTGTGGGACTGTGTTGAAACGACCGAACGAGCGTGTTCCTGGCCTGGAGGGCCTTCATTTTCTCCGACTTTATCTTGACTTCTTCTTTAGCGCAAGTCTCCTTGAATTTTTCAAAGTCCTCTTCCGTTATTGTCGTATTGTCAGCATGAATCTTGGACCATGGTTCATTCTTCGCAATCGCTTTTTTCACCCATACTTTCCAAGCGGACAAGTCGTTGGTGAACATCATCATCACCTTGCTGTTTATCTTTGTCATGGCTTTGTCATTCCACGGAAGTTCTTTTTCAGTCCGCCTGGGGAACAAGAACATATTGTGCAACTTCGTTAGGAGCATGTGCTCCATATGTGGTATCTTCTTCACCTTTTTGTCGTTGATGTTGGCAGTTTCCCTCAGGATGCATCCTAGTTGATTGTCGTAGCACGCGCGTCCTTCATCTGGCGCCATTGGCTCTAATTTCCTGGGGTGCATCACCGCGACCACAATTTTTCCAATGCCGAGCTCATTAGGTTTTCATGCCCTCTTCTGATTTTGTCCTTCACCAGTCTTGGGGGCGATCTCGATGCCAGCGGTGCCAAGAGTGTTGGTGTTGGTGTCGGCGGGGTTGTTGTTTCCACTATCACCCTGCACCGCCCAACAGTTGTTCGTCCAGGTAGCTGAAATAATTGTTTGCTGCCTCGACGGGGTCTTCTTCGATGCGACTACCAGAACCCCCGGCTTCCGCGTGGTCAGGCATGTTTCCTATGATTTGGTGGGAATGAAACGAATAATGAAAATAAAAAGGGGCCTATATTTGGTCAAAATGTTGATTCATTCCCCTTCCATTAAATCCCGGGCACTCCATATGTCCTAGCTAGTTTCTAGCACAAGTCATGCCAAAAATTACAGAATTTTTTGGCATGACCTTTGCTAAAAAGTGGACAGATGGAGCACCTGAAATTTGCCGGACCGGAAATGATTCAACATTCCTGCAAAACATAGGCCACTTGAAGCATATATTACATCAATGATATAGGGTTCATATTGCAAAATGACAAAATATAAAACAAGTACAAAATATAAAACAAGTAAGCAAGTACAAAATATAAAACAATTACATCGAAGGAGAATGATGTGATGGACAAGACCCAAACTACAAACGTAGCTTATGATCGTGTCAGTTTATTGCTACTGTTTTCTGCATGTCAAGTATATGTTCCTATGACCATGAGATCATGCAACTCATGGACATCGGAGGAGTGTCTTGTGGGTATCAAACGTCGCAACGTAACTGGGTGACTATAAATGTGCTCTACAGGTGTCTCTGAGGGTGTCTGTTGGGTTGGCATGGATCAATACTGGGATTTGTTACTCCGTGTGACGGAGAGGTATCTCAGGGCCCACTCGGTAATACAACATCACAACAAGCCTTGCAAGCAATGTGACTAAGTGTTAGTCACGGGATCTTGTATTACGGAACAAGTAAAGAGACTTTCCGGTAACGAGCTTGAACTAGGTATGGAGATACCGACGATCGAATCTCGGGCAAGTAAACATACCGAAGAACAAAGGGAACATCATACGGGATTAACTGAATCCTTGACATAGAGGTTCGAACGATAAAGATCTTGGTAGAATATGTAGGAACCAATATGGGCATCCAGGTCCCACTATTGGTTATTAACCGTAGAGGTGTCTCGGTCATGTCTACATAGTTCTCGAACCCGTAGGGTCTACACACTTAAGGTTCGGTGACGTTTCGGTAGTATAGAGTTATGTATGGTGGTGACCGAAGGTTGTTCGGAGTCCCGTATGAGATCCCGGATGTCACGAGGAGCTCCATAATGGTCCGGAGGTAAAGATTGATATATAGGAAGTCCCATTTTGGTCGCCAGAAAAGTTTTGGGCTAATCGGTAATGTACCGGGAGTGCCGGTAGTGTACCGGGAGACCACCGGGAGGGGTATTTCGACCCAAGAGGATTCATGGGCTGTGGGAGAGTGAATATCAGCCCTTAGTGGGCTGGTGGAAGTCCCACACAAGGCCCATGCGGCTGGGAGAAAAAGCCCAAAGGGAAAAGGTGGAAAAAGGCCAAAAAAGAAGGAATCCTAGTCCTACTAGGATTGGAGGAGGAGTCCTCCTCTCCTCCCCACTTTGGCCGACCCAAGGTCTGGATTTTTCACATCCAAGCCTCCTCCTCCTCTCCTCCTATATATACTAGAGGATTTTAGGGTTTTGGCACACAATTTTCAGCCACGTGCTACCCGTTCCTCCAGTGCATGGTTTCTCGTCCAGATCGGATTTCTGCAGTGCTTAGGCGAAACCCTGCCGGAATTGCTCCACCACCATCATCGGAGCGCAGTCACGCTGCCGGCGAACTCTTCTACCTCTCCGCTCTCTCTTGCTGGATCAAGATGGCGGAGATCGTCATCAAGCTGTACATGTGTTGAACGTGGAGGTGTCGTCCGTTCGGCGCTAGATCGGAAGGATCGTGATCAAGTTCGTGGGACGGATAGTGATCAAGTTCATGGGACGGATCATGATCAAGTTCGTGGGATGGATCATGAGCAAGTTCGCGGGACGGATCGTGATTGGGTCGTGGGATGCTCGACGATTTGGATCGCGAAGACGTTCGACTACACCAACCGCGTTTCTTAACGCTTCCCGCTTAGAGATCTACAAAGGTACGTAGATCCACTCTCCCTCTCGTAGATACTCATCACCATGGGTAGATCTGCGTGTGCGTAGGAAATTTTTTGTTTCCCATGCAACATTCCCCAACAGTGGCATCATGAGCTAGGTCTATGTGTTGATGAGATCTCGAGTAGAACACAAAAGGTTTGTGGGCGTTGATGCTTAGATTGCTTCCTCCCTTGGTCGTATTTTGGTTCAGCGGTATTGTGAGATGAAGCGGCCCGGACCAACATTATTCATACGCTTACGAGAGACCGGTTCCCTCGACGCAACTTGTTGCTGAGATGGCTTGCGGATGACAGTTTCTCTCACTTTAGTTGGATCGGATTCGACAAAGGCGGTCCTTGAGAAGGTTGAAAAGCAAATTATGTACCACCATTGTGGTTTATGCCGGTTTTTGCAGGGTATGTTGTGATGTGATATGGCCAATTACATGATGTCATATATGTGATGTATGAGATGATCATGTGATGTATAGAATTTCACGACTTGCATGTCGATGAGTACGGCAACCGGCAGGAGCCATAGGGTTGTCTTTAATTATTGTATGACCTGCGTGTCAATCATTAAGCGCCATGTAATGCTTTACTTTATCGCTAAACGGTAGCAATAGTAGTAGAAGCATGCAGGGCATGACAACCGCGATGGTGACACGTTGATGGAGATCAAGATGATGGAGATCATGGTGTCATGCCGGTGACGATGGAGATCATGCCGGTGCTTTCAAGATGAAGATCTAAAGCACAAGTTCATGGCCATATCATGTCACTTATGAATTGCATGTGATGTTAATCCTTTTATGCATCTTGTTTTTCTTAGTACGACGGTAGCATTATAAGGTGATCCCTCACTTAAATTTTAAGATGAATTGTGTTGTCCCCGAGTGTGCACCGTTGCGAAAGTTCATCGTGTTGAGACACCACGTGATGATCGGGTGTGATAGACACTACGTTCACATACAACGGGTGCAAGCCAGTGTTGCACGCGCAGAACACTCGGGTTAAACTCGACGAGCCTAGCATGTACAGACATGGCCTCGGAACACAAGAGACCAAAAGGTTGAACATGAGTCATATAGTAGATGTGATCAACATAATGGTGTTCACCATTGAAGCCACCTCAACTCACGTGATGATCGGACTTGAGTTGGTGGATTTGGATCATGTGACACTCAAATGGCCTGAGGGATGTCAATTTGAGTGGGAGCTTTAGTAATTTGATTAACTAAACTCATTATCTTAAACAATAGTCTAAGTAAACTTTGCATATTTATGTTGTAGATCAATGGCTCACATAGTAGCACCCCTGAATTTAAATGCGTTCCTAGAGAAAGCTAAGTTGAAAGATGATGGAAGTAACTTTTTTGACTGGGCCCGTAATCTGAGGATTATCCTCACGTCTCCCTAGAAATCATATGTCCTTGATGCACCGCTTGGTGACCAACTAGAATATATGACCTCCGAAGACGTTAAGAACACTTGGGAGTTACGTACTGGAGATTACTCAATAGTTCAGTGTGCAATATTGTATGGCTTAGAACCGGGACTTCAAAGACGTTTTGAACATCATGGAGCATATGAAATGTTCCAGGAGTTGAAGTTTATCTTTCAGAAGAATGCCCGGATCGAGAGGTATGAAACCTCCGATAAGTTCTATGCTTGCAAGATGGAGGAGAACGGGTCTATTAGTGAACACATACTCAGAATGTCTGGGTATTCAACTCGTCTAGCGGAGTTGGGAATTGCCCTTCCACGAGAGGCGATCACTGACAGAGTTCTTCAATCACTGCCACCTAGTTACAAGAGCTTTGTGATGAACTATAACATGCATGGGATGAACAAGTCAGTCGCTGAGCTGTTTGCGATGCTAAAAGTCGCTGAGTCTGAAATCCAGAAAGAACATCAACTGTTTGCTCCACCACCATCACCGGAGCGTCGTCACGCTGCCGGTAAACTCTCTCTCCTCTCCACCTCCTCTTGCTGGATCAAGACGGTGGAGATCGTCATCAAGCTGCACGTGTGCTGAACGCGGAGGTGCCGTCCGTTCGGCGCTAGATCGGAAGGACCGTGATCGAGATCGCGAGACGGTTCGTGATGAGATCGCGGAACGGATCGTGATGAGTTCGCGGGACAGATCGTGATCAAGATCGTGAGACAGATCGTGATGAGATCGCGGGACGGATCGTGATGAGTTCACGGGACGGATCGTGATTGGATCGCGGGACGGATCGTGATGAGATCGCGGGACGCTCGGCGATTTGGATCGCGAAGATGTTCGACTACACCAACCGCGTTTCTTAACGCTTCCCGCTTAGCGATCTACAAGGGTACGTAGATCCACTCTCCCTCTCGTAGATGCTCATCACCATGGATAGGTTTGTGTGTGCGTAGGAAAATTTTTGTTTCCCATGCGACGTTCCCCAACAGGTGCTACTAGGAATACTAGTAAGGTGCACATTAATAACACCTATATCAAATATACTTCTGTCGACGTTGCCAGCCTTCTTATCTACCAAGTATCTAGGGTTGTTCCGCTTCAGCGACCGCTCTCCTCATAATCGAAGCACTTAGTCTCGGGTTTGGGTTCAACTTTGGGTTGCTTCACTAGAGCAGCAACTGACTTGCTATCCATGAAGTTTCCCTCCTTGCTCTTGTCCTTCTCGAAACTAGTGGTTTGACTAACCATCAACACTTGACGCTCCTTCTTGATTTCTACCTTCACGGTGTCAAACATCGTGAACAGCTCAGGATCATTATTTCTATCCCTGGCATTTTATAGTTCATCACCAAGTTCTAGTAGCTTAGTGACAGTGACTTGGAGAACTATATCAATCACTATCTTATCTGGAAGATCAACTCCCACTCGATTCAAGTGATTGTAGCACCCAAACAATCTGAGCACATGCTCAACGATTGAGCTATTCTCTTTCATCTTGCAGGCAAAGAATCTTGTTGGAGATCTCATATCTCGCAACACGGGCACGAGCCTGAGATCCTAATTTTAGCTCTTAGAACATCTCATATGTTTCATGACGTTCAAAACGTTTCGGAGCCTCAATTCTAAGCCGTAATGCATGACGCACTAAACTATCAAGTAGTCATCAGAACGTGCCTGTCAGATGTTCACAACATCTACAGACGACGCTAGAGGGGTTGGCGCACCGAGTGGTGCATTAAGGACATAAGCCTTCTGTGCAGCAATGAGGACAATCCTCAGATCACGGACCCAGTCCGCAATATTGCTACCATCATCTTTCAACTCTATTTCTCTAGGAACATATAAAAATACAAGGGAGCTATAGCGCGAGCAAGTAATTTACAACATAATTTGTAAAGACACTACTGACTATGTTCATGATAATGAGTTCAATTAATCATATTACTGAAGAACTCCCACTCAAATTTACATCCCTCCGATCATTCGAGTGATACATGATCCAAATTCACCAACTCAAGTCCGATCATCACATGAGTTGAGGTGGTTTCAATGGTGAACATCATCATGTTGATCATATCTACTATATGACTCATGTTCGACCTTTCGGTCTCTTGTGTTCCAAGGCCATGTATGTACATGCTAGGCTCGTCAAGTTTAACCCGAGTGTTCTGCATGTGCAACACTGGCTTGCACCTATTTTATGTGAACGTAGAGTCTATCACACCCGATCATCACGTGGTGTCTCGACACGACGAACTTTCGCAACGGTGCACACTCGGGGAGAACACAATTTATCTTGAAATTAAAGTGAGGGATCACCTTATAATGCTACCATCGTCCTAAGCAAAACAAGGTGCATAAAAGGATTAACATCACACGCAAATCATAAGTGACATGATATGGCCATGAACTTGTGCTTTTGATCTCCATCTTGAAAGCACCGGCATGATCTCCATCGTCACCGGCATGACACCATGATCTCCATCATCTTGATCTCCATCAACGTGTCGCCATTGGGGTTGTCGCGCCCATCATGCTTGTACTACTATTGCTACCATTTAGCGATAAAGTAAAACATTACATAGCGCTTAATGATTGACACGCAGGTCATACAATAATTAAAGACAAAACTATGGCTCTTGCCAGTTGTCGTACTCATCGACATGCAAGTCGTGATATTCTATACAACACATAATCATCTCATACATCACATATATCACATCATGTAATTGGCCATATCACATCACAACATACCCTGCAAAAACAAGTTAGACGTCCTCTAATTGTTGTTGCATGTTTTACGTGGCTGCTACGGGTATCTAGCAAGAACAATTCTCACCTATGCAAAGCCACAATAGTGATACATAAGTTGCTTTTCAAACTTCTCAAGGACCGCCTTTGTCGAATCCTATCCAACTAAAGTAGGAGAAACAGACACCCGCCAGCCATCTTTGTGCAACGAAGTTACACGTCAGTCGACAGAACCGGTCCCTCGTAAGCGTACGAGTAAGGTTGGTCCGGGTCGCTTCATCCCACAATACCGCTGAACCAAAACACGACCAAGGGAGGAAGCAATCTAAGCATCAACACCCATAAACTCTTTGTGTTCTACTCGAGATCTCGTCTACACATAGACCTAGCTCATGATGCCACTGTTGGGGAACGTTGCATGGGAAACAAAAAAATTCCTACGCACACGCAAGATCTATCCATGGTGATGAGCATCTACGAGAGGGAGAGTGGATCTACATACCCTTGTAGATCGCTAAGCGGGAAGCGTTAAGAAACGCGGTTGGTGTAGTCGAACATCTTCGCGATACAAATTGCCAAGCGTCCCACGATCTCATCACTATCCGTCCCGCAATCCAGTCACAATCCTTCCTGCGAACTCGTCACGATCCGTCATGTGATCTCATCATGATCCGTCTCGCAATCTTGATCACGGTCCTTCCGATCTAGCGCCGAACGGAAGGCACCTCCGCGTTCAGCACACGTACAGCTCGATGACGATGTCCGCCTTCTTGATCCAGCAAGAGGGAGTGGAGAGGTAGATGAGTTCTTCGGCAGCATGACGGCGCCGTAGCGATGGTGGTGGAGCAATTCTGGCAGGGCTTCACCTAAGCACTCCAGAAAACCGATCTAGAGGTGAAACTATGCACTAGAGGAACGGGTAGCACGTGGCTGAAAATCTAATGCAAAAAACCCTAAAACCTCTAGTATATATATAAGAGGAAGAGAAGAGGAGGCTTGGCCCTCAAGTGGCCATCCCTAGTCTTCGGCCGAACCAAGGAGGAGAGGAGGAATCCTCCTCCAATCCTAGTAGGACTAGGACTCCTTATTTTGGTCTTTTTGCCTTTTTCCACCTTTTTCTCTTCGGGCTTTTCTTCACAGCCGCATGGGCCTTGTGTGGGACTTCCACCAGCCCACTAAGGGCTGGAATTCACTTTCCCACAGCCCATGTATCCTCTTGGGTCGAAATACCCCTCCTGATGGTCTCCCGGTACACTACCGGCACTCCCGGTACACTACCGATGAGCCCGAAACTTTTCCGGCGACCAAAATAGGACTTCCTATATATAAATATTTACCTCCGGACCATTCCGGAGCTCCTCGTGACGTCCGGGATCTCATCCGGGATTCCGAACAACCTTCGGTAATCACCATACATAACTCTATACTACCGAAACGTTGTCGAACCTTAAGTGTGCACACCCTGCGGGTTCGAGAACTATGTAGACATGACCGAGACACCTCTATGGTCAATAACCTATAGCGGGACCTGGATGCCCATATTGGTTCCTACATATTCTACTAAGATCTTTATCAGTCAAACCTCTATGTCAAGGATTTAGTTAATCCTGTATGATGTTCCCTTTGTTCTTCGGTATGTTACTTGCCCGAGATTCGATCGTCGGTATCTCCATACCTAGTTCAACCTCGTTACCGGCAAGTCTCTTTACTCGTTTCGTAATACAAGATCCCATGGCTAACACTTAGTCACATTGCTTCAAGGCTTATTGTGATGTTGTATTATCGAGTGGTCCCTGAGATACCTCTCCGTCACACGGAGTAACAAATCCCAGTCTTGATCCATGCAAACTCGACAAACACCCTCGGAGATACCTGTAGATCACCTTTATAGTCACCCAGTTATGTTGCGACATTTGATACACACAACGTACTCCTCCGGAGTCAGTGAGTTGCAAGATCTCATGGTCATAGGAATACATACTTGACATGCAAAAAACAGTAGCAATAAACTGACACGATCATATGCTATGTTTGTAGTTAGGGTCTTGTCCATCACATCATTCTCCTAATGATGTGATCCTGTTACCAAATGAGATCTCATGTACATGACTAGGAAACGATAGCCATCTTTGATCAACGAGCTAGTTTATTAGAGGCATACTAGGGACATGGTGTTGTCTATGTATCCACACATGTATCTGAGTTTCCGATTAATACAATTATAGCATGGATAATAAACGATTATCATGAACAAGGAAATATGATAATAACCAATTTATTATTGCCTCTATGGCATATTTCCAACACCCAAGGGCCCATGCGTTCTAGGGTTTGGGGGAACCCTAAAGGGAGCGCCTCCCCCTTGCCTTGGGGGCCAAGTCAGCCCCCCTAGGTTACCGCTCCCCTCCTTGGAGAAGTGGTCAAGGGGTCGGCGCCCCTCCCCTGCACCTATAAATAGTGAGGGTGGGAGGGCTACCTTGCACCAATTACCCTCCCTTGGCGGCAACCCTCACTCTCCCATTTCTTCCTCGTTCATCATCCCGGCAACGCACAACGAAGCCCAACCGGCACTGCATCACCACCATCGCCGCCACCGTGATGGCCATGATCTTATCTACTTCTCCACCCTTGCTTGCTGGATCAAGGAGGAGAAGACATCACCAAGCCGCGTGTATGCCGAATGTGGAGGTGTCGTCTGTTCGGCACTAGATCGGCTTGGATCATGATTAGGTCATGAAGAGTACGACTACATCAACCACGTTATATACGCTTCCACTTAACGGTTTACAAGGGTATGTAGACACACTCTCTTCTGTCGTCGTTATGCATCTCGATAGATAGATCTTAGATATGCATAGGAAAAAATGTTTTCCATGCTTTTTCCCAAATAGTGGCATCATGAGCTAGGTCTATGCATAGATGATATGCACGAGTTGAACACAAAGAATTTATGATCATTGATGTTCATATTGCACACCTCTATTTGTCTTACTTGGATTTGGCGGTATGGTGGAATGAAGCGACCCGTACCAGCCTTACCTGTCCTCGTGCAAGAGACCGGTTCCACTAACAGACATGCAACTTGTGTTGCATAAAGTGGTTGGTGGGTGTATGTCTCTCCGACTTTAGTTGAATTCTGTTAGATATTAGCGGTCCTTGTAGAAGGTTAAAAGGCAACTTGAATATCACCGTTGTATCTATGTGTAGGTAAGAACGATTATTTCTAGTTTCCCAAGAAGCCATGTAAAATTTGCAACAACAAATTAGAGGACATCAACTTGTTTTTGCAGGGCATATTGTGATGTGATATGGCCAAGACGTGATTTGATATATAATTGATTTATGAGATGATCATGTTTTGTAATATTTTTCACGACTTGCATGTCGATGAGTACAGTAATCGGTAGGAGCCATAGGGTTGTCTTTAATTTATTGTATGACATGTGTGTCAACCATTAAACGCCATGTAATTGCTTTACTTTATTGCTATGCATTATGAATAGTTGTAGAAGCAATAGTTGGTGGAGACAACCACATGACGACAGAATAATGGAGATCATGATGATGGAGATCATGGTGTCATTCCGGTGACGATGGAGATCATGTTGCTGCTTTGGAGACGAAGATCAAAAGCACATGATGACGATGGCCATATCATGTCACATATATTGATTGCATGTGATGTTTATCTTTTATGCATATTATTTTGCTTAGGAGGACGGTAGAATTATAAGATGATCCCTTCACTTAATTTTAAGAAAATATGTTCTTCCTAAGTATGCACCATTGTGAAAGTTCATCATTTCAAAGCACCCCATGATGATCGGGTATGATAGACTATTTGCATACAACGGGTGTAAGACAGTTTTACACATGCAGAATACTTGGGTTAAACTTGATGAGCCTCTCATGTACAGAAATGGCCTCAAAACGTGGAGGACCGAAAGGTCAAACCTGAGTCATATAGAATATATGATCGACATTGAGATGTTCACCATTTAAACAACCTCATCTCATGTGATGATTGGACTTGGGTTGGTGAATTTGGATCATGTATCACCTAGACAACTTGAGAGATGTTCATTTAAGTAGGAGTTCATTAGTAATTTGATTAACTAAACCAATTATCATGAACATAGTCTAAATGTATTTGCAAATCATGTTGTAGATCAATAGCTCGCATTGTAGCTCCCCTGAATTTTAATGCATTCCTAGAGAAAACTAAGTTGAAATATGATGGTGGAAATTATGTGGACTAGGTCCGTAATATGAGGATTGTCCTCAGTGCTACATAGAAGGCTTATGTCCTTAATGCACCACTCGGTGCGCCACCCCCTTGAGCGTCGTTTGTGGATGTTGTGAATGTCCGAAAGACACGTTCTGACTACTCCTAGTTCAGTGTGCCATGCTTTACGACTTATAACTGGGGCTCCAAAGACGTTTTGAGAACCACGGAGCATATGAGATGTTCCAAGAGCTAAATTGGTATTTCAGGCTCATGCCCGGGTTGAGAGGTATAAGTCCTCTGACAAGTTCTTCGGTTGTAAGATGGAGGAGAATAGCTTAGTCAATGAGCATGTACTCAGAATGTCTAGGTACTACAATTGCTTGAATCGGTTGGGGGTTATTCTTCTAGGTGAAGTAGTGATTGAAAGAGTTGTCCAGTCACTGCCATCAAGCTACAAGAGCTTCGTTACGGACTATAACATGCAAGGGATGGAGAAGATGATCCCTAGGCCATTCATGATGCTTAAAGGCTGCGGAGGTAGAAATCAAAAAGGAGCATCAAGTGTTGATGGTTTATAAGACCACTAGTTTAAAAAATGTAGGGGAAATAAGGGAAACTCCAAGAATGGCAAGCTAGTTGCCACTCCATTGAAGAAACCCAAGGCTGGACCCAAACCCGAGACTGAGTGCTTCTATTGTAAGGGGAATGGTTAATGGAAGCAGAACTGTCCCAAGTACTTGGTAGATAAGAAGGTTGGCAACATCAACAAGGGTATATTTGGTATGCATGTTGTTGATGTGTATCTTACTAGTGCTCGTAATAGTGCATGGGTATTTGATATTGGTTCAGTTGCTGATATTTGTAACTCTAAACAAGAGCCAAAAAATAAATTGAGAGTAGCTAAGGACGAGGTGATGATGCACATTGGAAGTACCTCCAAGGTTGATGTGATCGCTCGACATGCTCCCTCTACCTTTGGGAATAGTTTAAACCTAAATCATTGTTATTTTGTGCATGCGTTGAGCATGAACATTATATATGGATCTTGTTGATTGCAAGACGGTTATTCATTTAAGTTAGAGAATAATGGTTTTTCCATTTATATGAATAATATATTTTATGGTCATGCACCCAATGTGAATGTTTTGTTCTTATTGAATGTCGATCGTAGCAATACACATGTTCATAATATTGATGTCAAAATATGCAAAGTTAATAATGATAGTACCACATACTTGTGGCACTGCCGCTTAGGTCATATCGGTGTAAAACGCATGAAGAAACTCCATGTTGATGGAATTTTGGTATCAATCGATTTTGAATTGCTTGAGACGTGTGAACCATGTC
Organism: Hordeum marinum; assembly: GCA_022496015.1. Taxonomy (NCBI): domain Eukaryota; kingdom Viridiplantae; phylum Streptophyta; class Magnoliopsida; order Poales; family Poaceae; genus Hordeum; species Hordeum marinum. The sequence continues at coordinate 455,486,380 of CM039678.1, forward strand.
TCATGGGCAAGGTGACTAAGACCCCTTTTATGACACAATGGAGTGATCAAGTGACTTGTTAGAAATAATACATATTGATATATGCAGTCCAGTGCGTGTTGAAGTGTGCGGTGGACATTGTTATTCTCTTAACTTCACGGATGATTTCATCAGATATGAGTATATTTACTTAATGAAACACAAGTCTAAAACTTTTACAAATGTTCAAGCAATTTCAATGTGAAGTTTAAAATCATCATACCACGAAAATAAAGTTTCTACTATTTGATCATGGTGATGAATATCTGAGTTACGAGTTTGGTATGTGATACATCTCCAAAGTAACGATAATTTATGAAGTATTCATGCCATATTTACCTATGTTTACAATATTTTATATGGTTTTGAACATTTTATATGATTTGATTGGAACTAACCCAGACTAACAATGTTTTTCGCAAAATTACCATGGTGTTGTTTTGATGCAAAAAATAAAAGTTCTCAGAATTGCCTAAAACCTCTTCACGATTTTTCTGGAACATATATGAAATACTGGAGTGAAGAACCACCAGAGGGGCCACCAGGTGCCCCCAAGCCAACAGGGTGTGACCACCCCCTGGACACGCCCTGATGGCTTAGGACCACCTTGTGGTTCTGTTTAGCGTGATTACAACGCTGAAAAATCCTATAAATTCCAGAAAAACCAGAAGTTAACCTAGAACTTCTGCTCCACCGCCGCAAGCATCTGTACTGAAGAAAACTCATCTGGATCCCTATTCGGGCACCCTATCAGAGGGGGCAATGATTATCAGAGGCCATCTTCATCATCCCGGTGATCTCCATGACAAAGAGGGAGTAGTTCACCCTCGGGGTTGAGGGTATGTACCAGTAGCTATGTGTTTGATCTGTGTGTGTGTGTGTGTTCTTGAGATGTCATGATCTTGATGTATCGCGGGCTTTGTTAATATAGTTGGATCATATGGTGTTCTCCCCTTCCTATCTTGTTGTGATGAATTGAATCTTTCCTTTTTGAGGTTTTGCTATGTCGGATTGAATACTGGATTTTGAGATCACTTGATGTATGTTTTGCATGCGGATACCCGTGGTGACAATGGGGTGTTCTATTGATGCACTTGATATATGTTTTGGTACTCAACTTGTGGATTCCCATGGTGACAATGGGGTAATCTATGCATATGGGTTGATACACGTTCTTGTCCTACTTTCTCTGATAGAAATCTTGGGGGTACTTTTTGAAGTTCTTTTTGTTGGATTGAATATGATGAATCTGAAATTGTTTGATGCATGTCGAATAATTAACCCACGGGTACTTGTGGTGACACTGGAGTATCTAGGTGACAATAGGGTTGATTGGTATGTATCATTCGTGTTATTTTAGTACGAACTCTAGGTCTGGTTGTGACACTTATAAGAATATGTAAATAGATTGATCGAAAAGGATAACTTTGAGGTGGTTCTACTACCTACAATAATTTCATCTTATGTTCTCTGATACTTATGAACTTTGGAGTGATTCTTTTTGGCACGTTGAGGGATGATCAAATGATTCTATTGTGTTAACATTTCTTGAGAGATTGCACTAGTGAAAGTTTGAACCCTAGACCTTATTTGCAAGCATTACAATACCGTTTATGCTCACTTTTATTACTTATTACCTTGTTGTGTTTATATTTTTTAGAATACAGAAACATATATCTACCATACGCATTGCACTTCTATCACCATCTCTTTGCCGAACTAGTGCACCTCTACAATTTATCATTGTATTGGGTGTGTTGGGGACACAAGAAAATTCTTGTATTTGATTGCAGGGTTGTATGAGAGATACCATCTTCATCCTACACCTCCAACGGATTGATAAACCTTAGGTCATTCACTTGAGGGAAATTTTTCGTTGTCCTACAAAACTCTGCACTTGGAGGCCCAACAACGTTTACAAGAATAAAGTTGTGTAGTAGATATCAGTATGCATTTGAGACAATGTGGAATTGTTTCACAACTCACGCCACCTAGAACACCACAACGTGATGGTGTGTCCATGCGTCGTAATCCGACCCAATTGGATGGTGCGTTCTATGATGTCTCTTACCAATTTGTCACTATCGTTTTGGGTTACGAATTAGAGACAGACGCATTCACTTTAAATAAGGCAAAGTCTAAATACATTGAGACAGCACCATGTGAACTATGGTATGGTAAGAAACCTAAGTTGTTGTTTCTTAAATTTTGGGAATGTGACGCTTATGACAATAGGCTTTAGCCTGATAAGCTCGAACCAAAAGCGGAGAAGTGTGTCTTCATAGGATATCCTAAATAAACAATTGGGTATACCTTCTATCACAGATCCGAAGGAAAAGTCTTCATTGCCAATATTGGATCATTTCTATAGAAGAAGTTTCTCTCGAAAGAAGTGAGTGGGAGGAAGTTAGAACTTGATGAGATTGTCGAACCTTTACTTGAATTAGAGAGTAGCATAGTGCGGAAAGGTGTTCATTTGATGCGTACACCAATTGAAGTGGAAGCTAATGATGATGATCATGAAACTTTGGATCAAGTCACTACCGAACCTTGTAGCTAGACAAGGATATGTACTACCCCTAAGTACTATGGTAATCTTGTCTTGGAAGTCATGTTGTTGGACAACGGTGAGCCTACGAACTATGAGGAAGTGGTGATGGGCCTAGATTCTGACAAATGGCTAGAGGCAATGAAATCCGAGATAGGATAAATGTATGAAAACCATGTATGGACTTTGGAAGACTTACCCAATGACCTTCAAGCCATTAAGAACAAATGCATATTTAAGGAGAAGACAGACTTTGATGGTAATGTTACCGTCTATAAAGCTTGACTTGTTGTAAAGGGGTTTCCGACAAGATCAAGGGGTTGACTATGATGAAATTGTCTCACCCATTGTGATGCTAAAGTCTGTTAGGATTACATTAGCAATTGCTGCATTTTCTGATCTGGCCGATGGACATCAAAAGAACGTTCTTTAATGGTTTCCTTAAGGAAGAGTTGTATGTGATGTGATCGGAAGGTTTTGTCGATCGTAAGGATGCTAAAAGGTATGAAATCTCTAGAAATCAATCTATGGACTAGTGCAAGAATATCGGAGTTGGAATCTTTGCTTTGATGAGGTGATCAATTTTTTTGGGTTTTATACAAGTTTATGGAGAAGCTTGTATTTATAAGAAAGTGAGTGGGAGCTCTGTAGCATTTCTAATACTGTATGTGGATGACATATTATTGATTGGAAATTATATAGAATTTCTAGAAAGCATAAAGGTTATTTGAAAGGAGTTTTGCAATGCAAGACCTAAGTGAAGTTGCTTACATATTGGGCATCAAGATCTATAGAGATATATCAAAATGCCTAAAAATACATTCACAGAGCACATACCTTGAAAAGATTTTTAAAGGAGTTAAAAATGGACCAGTCAACAAAAGGGTTCTTGCCTTTGTTGCAAGGTGTGAAGTTGAGTAAGACTTAAAGCTCGACCATGGCAAAAGAAAGAGAAAGAATGGAAGTCATCCCCTATGCCTAAGTGATACGTCTGCAACGTATCTATAAGTTTTGATGATGTCATGCTATTATATTATCTGTTTTGGATGTTTTATATGCGTTAATATGCTATTTTATATTATTTTTGCGACTAACCTATTAATCTAGAGCCTAGTGCCAATTTCTGTTTTTCCTTGTTTTTGAGTTTTGTAGATATGGAATATTAAACGGACTCCAAACGGAATAAAACCTTCGAAATGAATTTTTTTGGAAGGAAACAAATAAACCAGGCTTGGAGTGCACACCGGGGCATCTGCCAGGAGGTCACAAGCCTGGTAGGCGTGGCCACCCCCCTGGCCGCGCCTAGCAGGCTTGCCGTCTCCTGGCAGGTCTCCTAACCCTATTCTTCGTCCTATAAATACCCAAATATTCCTCCAACACCAAAACGAGCCACGCAAATACTTTTGCGCCACCAGAAGCCTCCGTTCTCGAGATATCCAATCTTGGAGCCTTTTCCGGTAATCGACCGGAGGGGGTTTCGATCACGGAGGGAATCTACATAAACTCCATTACCCCTCTGATGATGCGTGAGTAGTCCACCACAGACCTATTGGTCCATAGCTAGTAGCTAGATGGCTTCTTCTCTCTCTTCGATATTCAATACCATGTTCTTCATGATCTTCATGGGGATCTATTCGATGTAATCTTCTTTTGTGGTGTGTTTTGTCAAGATCCGATGAAATGTGAGTTTATGTTCAGATTATCCATGAATCTTATTTGAATCTTCTCTGAATTCTTATATGCATGATTTCATATCCTTGTAAGTCTCTTCGAGTTATTGGTTTGGTTTGGCCAACTAGATTGGTAATTCTTGCAATGGAGAAGTGCTTGGTTTTGGGTTCAATCTTGTGGTGTCCTCACCCAGTGACATAGTAGGGGTAGCGAGGCACATATTGTATTGTTGCCATCAAGGGTAACAAGATGGGGTTTTCATCATATTGCTTGAGTTTATCCCTCTAAATCATGTCATCTTTCTTAATGCGTTACTCTATCCTTCATGAACTTAATACTCTAGATGTCGGCAGGAGTCAGTCGATGTGCGGAGTAATAGTAGTAGATGCAGAATTGTTTCGGTCTACTTGATACGGACGTGATGCTTATATGCATGATCATTGCCTTGGATAACTACATGATTATTCGCTTTTCTATCAATTGCTTGACAGTAATTTGTTTACACCATGATATTTTCCTTCAAGAAAGAAGCCTCTAGTGAAATCTATGGCCCCCGGGTCTACTTTCCATAATATATTTTTAGATCTATAAACCAAAAATACCAAGAATACTTTGTTGTAATTTATTTACCTTTTACTTTCTGTTCTCGTTTACATCTATCTCTATCGGATCTAATCCTTGCAAATAATTGTGAAGGGATTGACAACCCCTTTATAGTGTTGGGTGCAAGAGTTTGATTGTTTGTGTAGGTGCATCCATTGGTTACTTGCTTGTTCCTCCTACTGGATTGATACCTTGGTTCTCAACAACTGAGGGAAATACTTATCTACTTGGCTGCATCACCCTTTCCTCTTCAAGGTAAAACCAACGCAAGCTCAAGAGGTAGAAAGAAGGATTTCTGGCGCCGTTGCCGGGAAGGAAACATAGCAAGTCAAGACAAGATATCTCCCGTCAACTTGCCAATTTCTGGTGCCGTTGCCAGGGAAGATACACATCAAGCCTACCAAGTACCCATCACAAACTCATCTCTTGCATTTACATTATTTGCCATTTGCCTCTCATTTTCCTCTCCCCCACTTCTAAAACAATTTTTGGAAAATACCAAAAACATTTGCCTTTTTATTCGCCCTTCTTCCGTTCATTCTTTCGTTTGCTTGTGTGCTTGATTGCTTGCTTTGTCACGATGTATGAGAATACCAAGTTGTGTGACTTTTCCAATTCTAATAATAATGATTTTATTAGTACTCCGATTGCTCCCGCCACTAGTGCGGAATCTTATGAAATCAATGCTGCCTTACTTAACCTTGTTATGAAAGAACAATTTTCTAGCCTTCCTAGTGAAGATGCCGCATCCCATCGAAATACTTTCATTGAGTTGTGTGATATGCAAAAGAAGAAAGATGTGGACAATGATATTGTTAAATTGAAGCTATTTTCGTTCTCACTACGAGATCGTGCTAAAACTTGGTTTTCATCTTTGCCTAAAATAGTATTGATTCATGGAATAAGTGTAAAGATGCTTTTATCACCAAGTACTTTCCACCCGATAAGAGCATCTCCCTTAGGAACAATATAATGAATTTTAAGCAACTTGATCATGAGCATGTTGCACAATCTTGGGAGAGGATGAAATTAATGATTAGGAATCGTCCCGTACATGGTTTGAGTTTATGGATGATTCTACAATTTTTTTTATGCAGGATTGAATTTTGCATCTAGGAATCTTTTAGATTCAGCCGTGGGTGGTACTTTTATTGAAATAACATTAGGAGAACCTACTAAACTTCTAGATAATATTATGACAAACTACTCTCAATGGCATACCAAAAGGTCTCCTACTAGTAAAAAAGTGCATGCTATTGAAGAAATAAATACTTTGAGTGAAAAGATGGATGTATTGATGAAATTGTTTGCTAGTAAGAGTGCTCCCATTGATCCTAACGATATGCCTTTGTCTTCTTTGATTGGAAATAATAATGAATCTATGGATGTGAATTTTGTTGGTAGGAACAATTTTGGTAATAACGCGTATAGAGGTAATTTCAACCCTAGGCCGTTTCCTAGTAATTCCTCTAGTAATTATGGTAATTCCTACAATAATTCTTATGGAAATTATAATGATATGCCCTCCGATCTTGAGAATATTGTTAAAGAATTAATTGGTTCGCAAAAGGTTTTCAATGCTACGATTGAAGAAAAATTGCTCAAGATCTACTCCACCCAAGCATGATATTAATGGGTCTTTAAAAGCTACGAGAATTTCTATTAATGAAAGTAAGGAAAGAACCGCTAGAATACGTGCTAAGCATGAATGGCTTGAAAAGGTGTGTTCTCGTGATAATAATGATGAAGATCTCAAAGTGATTGGTGTGACTCCTATTGAATCTTTGTTTTCCAATATAAATCTTGATAAATATGGGGCTGGAGATAAGTCAACCTTAGTTAAAGAGCGTCCCAATGATTTGGAGTCTATAGATCTTTATGCTAAAATTGATAAAAGTGGGATAGAAGAGGTCAAAACTTTGAATAGAAATGAACCCAATCTTTTGGATTTCAAGGACTTTAATTATGATAGCTGCTCTTTGATTGATTGTATTTCCTCGTTACAATCCAGGATGAATTCTCCACATGCTTATAGTCAAAATAAGGCTTTTACTAAACATATCGTTGATGCTATGATGGAATCTTTTGAAGAAAAACTTGAGTTAGAAGTTTCAATTCCTAGAAAGCTTCAATATGAGTGGGAACATACTATTAAGATTAAAATCAAATATTATGAGTGTCATTCTTTGTGTGATTTGGGTGCTCGTGTTTCCACGATTTCGAAAACTTTATGTGATGTGCTAGGTTACCATGATCTTGATGATTGCTCTCTAAATTTGCATCTTGCGGATTCCACTATTAAGAAACCTATGGGAAGGATTAATGATGTTCTTATTTAAAATAGGAATTATGTGCCCATAGATTTCATGTTTCCTGATATAGATTGCAATCCAACATGTCCTATTATTCTTGGTAGACATTTCCTTAGAACGATTGGTCAAATTATTGACATGAAAGAAGGAAACATTAGATTTCAATTTCCATTAATAAAGGCATGGAACACTTTCCTAGAAATAAAATAAGATTGTGTTATGAATCTATCATGATAGCTACTTTTGGATTGCATACCAAAGATGACAATACCTAGATCTATTGTGTTTTGCCTAGCTAGGGGCGTTAAACAATAGCGCTTGTTGGGAGGTAACCCAATTTTATTTTTGTGTTATGTTTTTGCTTATGTTTTTGAGTTTTTACCACATTATTACTTCTGTAATAATTTTATTTTGGTGTTTTAATTAGTGTTTGATCCAAGTAAAACCTTTGGGGTGATCCATGGTAGTTGTTGATTTGATCTTGCTGAAAAACAGAAAATTTTGCACTCAGTCCAGGAATTTTCTAGATTTTTCAGAGCGTCAAATGAGTCTTAAATTTTTACACAAGATTAATATGTAAATTTCCCAGGTTTTTCTAATTTTTAAGAATTGTTTGAGTTACAGCAGTATACGAAGTTTTCAGATTCCTATAGATTGTTCTGTTTTTGACAGATTCTGTTTTCTTTGAGTTGTTTGCTTATTTTGATGAATCTATGGGTTGTATCATGGGGTATGAACCATGGAGAAGTTAGAATAAAGTAGGTATAACACCAATATAAATAAATAATGAGTTCACAACAGTACCTAAAGTGGTGATTTATTTTCTTATACTAATGGATCTCATGAGTTTTCTGTTAAGTTTTGTGTTGTGAAGTTTTCAAGTTTTGGGTAAAGATTTGATGGCTTATGGAATAAGGTGTGGCAAGAGTCTAAGATTGGGGATTCCCAAGGCACCCCAAGTCATATTCAAGTATGACAAAGAGCCTAATCTTGGGGATGCCCCAGAAGGCATCCCCTCTTTCGTCTTCAATCCATCGGTAAATTTACTTGAGGCTATATTTTTATTCACCACATGATATGTGTTTTGCTTGGAGCGCCTTGTATGATATGAGTCTTTGATTATTAGTTTGCCACAATCATCCTTGCTGCACACATATTTTGAGAGAGACACGCTGAATCGTGAATTTGTTAGAATACTCTATGGGCTTCACTTATATATTTTGAGATAGGCAATTTTGCTCTATGTGCTTCACTTATATTTTTTAGAGCGCGGTGGTGTCTGCGTTATATAGAAATAATTGAACTCTCGTACCTCACTTATATTATTTTGAGAGTCTCTAAAACAGCATGGTAATTGGTCTAGGTTATGAATTTAGTCCTAATATGATAGGCATCCAAGAGGGATATAATAAAAACTTCCATATTAAGTGCATTGAGTATTTTTGAGAAGTTTGATTCCTTCCATAAAGTTTTGAGATATAAAGATGGTAATGTTAAGAGTCATGTTAGGAAGTAATTGTGATTTGGTAAAAATACTTGTGTAAAGTTTTGTGATTCCCGTAGCATGCACGTATGGTGAACCGTTATGTAAGGAAGTCGGAGCATGATTTGTTTATAGATTGTCAAGCTTTGTGTGAGGGTCAGGAGCGCGCGATGGTTAACTCCTACCAACCTCTCCCCTAGAAGCATGTGTTTAATAATTTGCTTCAATGACTAGACTTTTGCAATAAGTATGTGAGTTCTTTATGACTAATGTTGAGTCCATGGATATACGCACTCTCACCCTTCCACCTTTGCTAGCCTCTCTAGTACCGCGCAACTTTCGCCGGTACAACAAACACCTTCCTCAAAACAGCCACCATATACTTTCCTCAAAACATCCACCATATCTTTCCTCAGAACAGCCACATACCTACCTATTATGGCATTTCCATAGCCATTCCAAGATATATTGCCATGCAACTTCCACCGTTTACTTTTATGACTTGCACCATCACTTCCATATTGCATACAGAGTCATATTTTGTCATGGGTATCAAATTGTAATTTTCTTTTGATTTGTAAGTAAATAAAAGTGTGATGATTATCATTTAGAGCATGTCTCGTGTGAGGAAAGGATGATGGAAGCTATGATTCCCTCTCAAGTGGGGATGAGATTCTGGACTTTATAAAAAAATAGGCCAGCGAAGCCCAAATAAAAAAAATAAAAGAGGACTTATATGCCCGCCAAAAAAGAAAAAAGAAAAAAATGAGAGAAAAGAGAGAAGGGACATTGCTACTATCTTTTCCACACTTGTGCTTCAAAGTAGCACCATGGTCTTCATGATAGAGAGTCTCCTATTTTGTCACTTTCATATACTAGTGGGAATTTTTCTTTATATAACTTTGCTTGTATATTCCAATGATGGGCTTCCTCAAATTTCCCTAGGTCTTCATGAGCAACCAAGTTGGATGCACCCCCACTTAGTTTCCTCTTGATCTTTCATACACTTATAGCTTCCATCACTCACTCACATTGATATCTATTAATGGGCATCTCCATAGCCCGTTGATACACCTAGTTGATGTGAGACTATCTTCTCCCTTTCCTTGACAACCCCCTCCATATTCTATTCCACCTATAGTGCTATATCCATGGCTCACGCTCATGTATTGCATGAGAGTTGAAAAGGTTTGAGAAAATAAAAGGTGTGAAAACAATTGCTTGACTTTTCATCGGGGTTGTGCATGATATAAATACTTTGTGTGGGGAAGATGGAGCATAGCCAGACCATATGATATTGTAGGGATAACTTTTTTGCCATTATATTTTGAAGAGATACAATTGCTTTGCTAGTTTGCTTGAAATGTTATTGTTTTTATATCAATATTAAGCTTTTGTTTTGAGTCTTACAAATCTGAATATTCATGCCACAATAGAGTATATTACATGGATAAATATGTTAGGTACCACTCCACATCAAAAAAATTGTTTTTATCATTTACCTACTCGAGGACGAGCAAGAATTAAGCTTGGGGATGCTGATACGTCTCCAATGTATCTATAATTTTTTATGATGTCATGATATTATATTATCTGTTTTGGATGTCTTATATGCATTAATATGCTATTTTATATTATTTTTGGGACTAACCTATTAATCTAGAGCCTAGTGCCAATTTCTGTTTTCCCTTGTTTTTGAGTTTTGCGGATATGGAATATTAAACGGAGTCCAAACGGAATAAAACCTTCGGAATGAATTTTTCTGGAAGGAAACAAATCAACCAGGCTTGGAGTGGACGCCAGGGAACCTGCCAGGAGGTCACAAGCCTAGTAGGCGCGACCACCCCTTGGCCGCGCCTAGCAGGCTTGCCGTCTCCTGGAAGGTCTCCTAACCCTATTGTTCATCCTATAAACACCCAAATATTCCCCCAACACCAGAATGAGCCACGCAAATACTTTTCCGCCGCCAGAAGCCTCTGTTCCCGAGAGATCCTATCTTGGAGCCTTTTCCGGTAATCTGCCAGAGTGGGTTTCGATCACGGAGGGCATCTACATCAACTCCATTGCCCCTCCGATGATGTGTGAGTAGTCCACCATGGACCTACGGGTCCATATCTAGTATCTAGATGGCTTCTTCTCTCTCTTTGATCTTCAATACCATGTTCTTCATGATCTTCATGGGGAACTATCCGATGTAATCTTCTTTTGTGGTGTGTTTGTCAAGATCCGATGAATTGTGAGCTTATGTTCAGATTATCCATGAACCTTATTTGAATTCTTATATGCATGATTTCATATCCTTGTAAGTCTCTTCGAGTTATTGGTTTGGTTTGGCCAACTAGATTGGTAATTCTTGCAATGGAGAAGTGCTTGGTTTTGGGTTCAATCTTGCGGTGTCCTCACCCAGTGACATAGTAGGGGTAGCGAGGCACGTATTGTATTGTTTCCATCAAGGGTAACAAGATGGGGTTTTCATCATATTGCTTGAGTTTATCCCTCTACAGCATGTCATCTTTCTTAATGTGTTACTCTGTTCTTCATGAACTTAATACTCTAGATGCAGGCAGGAGTCAGTCGATGTGCGGAGTAATAGTAGTAGATACAAAATCGTTTCGGTCTACTTGATACGGACGTGATGCTTATATGTATGATCATTGCCTTGGATAACTATATGATTATTCGCTTTTCTATCAATTGCTTGACAGTAATTTCTTTACCCACCATGATATTTTCCTTCAAGAGAGAAGCCTCTAGTGAAATATATGGCCCCCGGGTCTACTTTCCATAATATATTTTCAGATCTATAAACCAAAAATATCAAAAATACTTTGCTGCAATTTATTTACCTTTACTTTCTGTTCTCATTTACATCTATCTCTATCAGATCTAATCCTTGTAAATAATCGTGAAGGGATTGACAACCCCTTTATAACGTTGGGTGCAAGAGTCTGATTGTTTGTGTAGGTGCATCCATTGGTGACTTGCTTGTTCGTCCTACTGGATTGATACCTTCATTCTCAACAACTGAGGGAAATACTTATCTACTTCGGTGCATCACCCTTTCCTATTCAAGGGAAAACCAACGCAAGCTCAAGAGGTAGCACTCAGCCATAGACTCTATGATATATGCGATGATGTGTGTCAGACTTATTGTGTGCCTTGCCATGAGTCTGGCAATGGGGTACCAGAGTGATCCAGGAGTAGATCACTAGATAGTAGTCAAAAATATCCATAAGTACCTAAAGAGGACTAAGGAAATGTTTCTCATTTATGGAGGTTATAAAGAGTTAGTCATAAAGGGTTACGTCGATGCAAGCTTTGACATTGACCCGGATGACTCTGAGTCACAAACCGGATACATATAGTGGAGCACTCTTTTGGAGTAGCTCCAAGCAGAGTGTGATAGCAACATCTACGTATGACATAGAGATTTGCAAAGTACATAAGGATCTGAATATTGCGGACCCGTTGACTAAAACCTCTCTCACAAGCAAAACATGATCAGCCCCAGAACTCGTTGGGTGTTAAATACATTGCGATGTAAACAAGATTATTGACTCTAGTGCAAGGGATAATGTTGGAATATGCCCTAGAGGCAATAATAAATCAGTTATTATCATATTTCCTTGTTCATGATAAACGTTTATTATAAATGCTAGAATTGCATTGATCGGAAACTTAAATACATGTGGTGGATACATAAATAACATTGTATCCCTTGTGAACCTCTGCCAGACTAGGTCATTGATAAAATATGATTAAGGTTTCCTAAATATACACATAAGTTTTCATTTGATAACAGGGTCACATCATTAGGAGAATGATGTGATGGACAAGACCTAACCATAAGCTTGGCAAATGATCGTGTCACATAGTTTAAATGCCTAGAACTTTCTTCATGCATGTCAAGTATATCTTCCTTAGACCATGAGATCGTGTTACTCCTTGACACTGGCAGAATACTTAGAAAAATGTTACTTCATAACTGGGTGATCATAAAGGTGCTCTACAGGTATCTACGAAGGTGTTTGTTGGGTTGGCATGGATCAAGATTGGGATTTGTCAATCTGTGTGATGGAGAGATTTCTCTGGAATCCCTTGATAATACAGCATCATAAGAATCTTACAAGCATCTGACTAATGAGTTTATTCACATGATCTTCTATTATAGAACGAGTAAAGTGACTTGCCGGTAACGAGATTGAACTAGGTGTGGAGATACCGATTGTCGAATCCCGGGCAAGTAACATATCGCCACACAAAGGGAATTGCATACGGGTTTAACGGAATCATCGACATCATGGTGCAATCGATAAATATCTTCGTGGAATATGTGGGAACCAATATGGGCATCTAGGTCCCGCTATTGATTATTGACTGGATAGGAGTCTCGGTCATGTCTACATGATTCTCGAACCCATAGGATCTGCATGCTTAATGTTCGATGATGCTAGAATATTATTGGGATATGTACATTGGTGACCGGATGTTGTTCAGAGTCCCATATGTGATCCCGAACGTCATGAGGAGCTCCGAAATGGACCGGAGGTAAAGATTCATATATGGAAAGTCATATGTGGGCTACCGGAAAAGCTTTGGGTTTTAGCGGCAAAGTGTGGGGATTGCTGGAAGGGTTCCGAGGGTCCACCGAGGGTTCCACCTACATCGGGTGGGCACATGCGTTGTAAGAGGGCACAGTAGCCCCTGGTGGGTTGGGCGCCACTCCCCCCAAGGGCCCATGTGCTCTAGGGTTTGGGGAACCCTAAAGGGGACATCTTCCCCTTGCCTTGGGGGGCCAAGGCACCCTCTAGGCCACCACGCCCCTCCTTGGACGAGGGGTAAAGGGGTCGGCACCCCTCTCCCTTCCCCTATAAATAGTGGGGAGGTGGGAGGGTTGACTTTCACCAATTCCCATCCCTTAGCGGCAGTCCTCCCTCTCCCATCTCTCCCATTTCTTCCTCGTTCATCATCCTGGCAACGCTCGACAAAGCCATGTCGGCACTGCATCACCACCATCGCCGCCATGCTGTCGTGTTGGTCGTGATGCCATCTACTTATCCGCCCTTGCTTGTTGGATCAACAAGACATCACCGAGCCGCATGTTTTCCCAACGCATAGGTGTCGTCCATTCAACCCTAGATCGGTTTGAATCGTTAAGAGTACGACTACATCAACCGTGTTACATACACTTCCACTTAACGGTCTACAAGGGTACGTAGACACACTCTCCCCTCTCGTTGCTATGCATCTCGATACATAGATCTTGGGTGTGTGTAGGAATTTTTTTTGTTTTTCATGCTTCATTCCCAACACCTCGGGCATTTGGAGGAAGCTTGTCATTGGAATATACAAGACAAGTCCTATAATGTGAAAGTCCAAACTAGGTTATGAAACATGAAGTAATCAAAACTCCCTATTACAATGCAGTAGTGCTACTTTGAAGCAATTTATGATATCTCCTCAAACCAGGTGATACTTTGAAGCACTAGTGCATACTAAAATCGAATGATAGTAGCTTCCTCTCTCTCATCCTCTATTTTTTATTTTATTTTATTTTTTGTTTACACTTCTTTGTGACATTTGCATGGTGCATCTTTTATTTGATCTCTCAAGGAAGAAGCAACACTTGAACTGATCAACATGATGATCGTGATGTAGAAACTCTATATGAATGCCTTTAGTAGTATACCAGGATGTGCAACAATCTTGTGTAGAATATATCAAAATTAATAATGGTGTCCTTGCCACACCAATATGATGTCAGCTATATATGATCATGCAAAGCACAATATCAGTGAAGGATCAAATCCCTACTCATGTTATATAAATGATAATGAATGTTGCATGGTAATATTACATGAGTAGGGATTTGATCCTTCTCTAATATTGGTTATTAATGAAAGAAAGGCATGGCATCAGGAAATTTTAATAACATCGCTCTGTTACTAAAATATACCTCATTCATAGCCATGATTATATATTACCCCTAAATTATCTCAACACAAATGCTAATAATCTAGTTCCCAAGTTTATAACTCTTAGAGATTGTTCATTCAAGTTTTTTTATTCTAGAGGAAACCCCGTGCTTGATGTTGGGATTTAGCTTGATAACATGAGATCCAAAATGAAAAATACATCTGGCTTACTACATTTTATTATGTATAGTCATAATTCTATTTATGAAGTACAACAAAAGAATGGAAAGTACTTTTGCGTGGATAGTCGAATGGTGTGGTGGGTCTTTTCCCATGAATGATTGCATGTTAAGGTGGGCTTCATCCCTTCCATAATGGTATGGTGAGGCGGCATGCTTGCATATTGTGATAAATAAGTTAGTGAGGATAACTCACTTAGGTATATAGGACACCACTTATACATAATTATCAATTCAGTACCAACATAGTTATATCATGTCAATGACCAATTGCTATCCAATCCCTCAAAAATTTATAAGTAAATATCAAATGGTTTAAAGTCTTTGTATATGTAATGCATGTCTCTTTTTATATATATGCTATATAAGCTCTAAAAGGTATAAGTAAAGCAGTATAGCAATAATCTAATTAATACATGACCAAACATAAGTTCTCCCAATTCATAATGACCAGATGTGAAGATTGTTGATCAAGAAGAAAAATAGATAAACACTCCAATAATGGCACATAATATCTTGATGAAAATATAGAGCCAACTAAGACGAATTGATAGTTCTCAAAGAAGAAAGGCGGGTGGCTTGGGCATCCCCAAGCATAGAAGCTTAAGATTTATTCAAACATTCCTTGGGATGATTTGGGCATCCCCATGCTTGAGTGCTTACTTTCTTGATTACTCTCATATCACTATCCCCAGAGTCTTAAAAACATGATCCACTCAATGCTCTACATCGCCTTCATTTTCTCAACCTACATATGCTCTCATGCCTTCATATTATTCATCTTCATCGTCTCCCTCACCCTCTCCTTATAGAATTCCACTCCTCCCTCTTTGGACATTCAAGTAGAGTGTGTATCTCTCATCCTTGATTCCTCCTTTTTCAGTTACACATATTTGTTGGAAAGGAGCTCCGCCCACATGGCTGACATTTTGCTCGTCGGTCCATCACATGGGACCCTATCTTTCTCCCACTTATTCTCCATCATGCTTCTACTTTTATTTTTCATGGTCCTAAGTCCACTTGTCTCTCCACTTATCGCATCACCGTCATCAAATCCAATAGATCGGTTGCAACTTGAGACACTTTTTCTCCAAGACCCTTGCAAAGCCATGTCGGACTCGTCCACGGATGGACGTGTGTTGAGGATGGCACCGGCACGAACACAAACATGTCCACGCATAGGTCGAGGAATTCATCCACCGACATACAAGCGGACATGGCGGTACTTGCAGGTGAGGCGCTGAGCGTTTGCAATGGCTATGAGGGAGGCAGCCAGTGGGTACGAGAGAGGCGGAAGACAGCGCATGCGCGAGGGCTAAGACAAGAGAGTAGAGGTCACACAAACGGGGTAGTTGATCCGTTAGGGTTAGGGTTGAGGTCAGATTGTCAAGTCAACGAGGTGCACTTGTTCGGATCACCTCATCTCCATCCCACATATGGGGGCAGAGATTGGGGCGCTCCGGACAAAAATGACAAATGGAGACAGCCCGAACAAAGAGGACTAATGAGGACGCCTTGGAATGGCTAGTTGGGCGGGTGTTTTCAGAACAAACTGACGCCTAGACATATTGGGGAGTTTTGGGAAGTCCCTTTGAAGGTGCTCTTACCTAGTTATTTATTTTTCTAGAAACAATTAGCTTTTTTTAGTACTAGTTTTCTTAGCAATCTAACAAAGCTTTGTTAGATTGTCACAATGCTTATAGAGACAAAAGGAAGATCACTAGGCTGACCTAACCAAACATGACGGCCAGACTCTAAAGATAAAGCATGCTACGAAGACTCTATACCTTAGCATTCCTGATTCTAAATCTGTGACTAAAAAGAAAAGAATGAAAAGTACTAGCTCGAGATTTGTGGGGTACTAGTGATATCGTGGTATCCTTATTCTGCATGGAACACATATTTTTATAGGTTTTACTAGGGGTACAGATTTTGAGAGGTCGGCCTTGCACAGGCAAATCCTATAGGATGCCCGTGTGCGTCCAGTAGCGATGGCTTTGCTGAAGAATCCACCCATGTGGAGCGAGGTGGTTCGGCCCACGTATGCGTTTCCAGTGCTTGTTCTTTTCATGCCGTTGTCTACTCCTCAAGTTTTTTTTCATCTAGTTTTGCGTTTCGAGTTTTCCATTTTTCTTTTTTAGATTTTTTTCTTATATTTTTTCTTCCAGTTTTTTCTTTCTGCTTTTTCTCCTTTTGTGTATCTAAACCTTAAATCATAACAAAGGGGTTGTTGTCTCTGGCGATACGTCACGGAAATTATCCTTAAGAGTTGTAAAATATTACCCATCAGTGTCACCTATAAATGATTAAAAAAACATTTCACATAGGGGAATTGCTCGTCTGGGCCGGCCCATGCAGTAGGGATGTTCTATACTGTGCTATGCGCGCTGTGAGGAGACAAATGGAGCCCCTTTGGGCCAGCCCATGCCTTTACGACCTGTTTTTTAATTTATTTTTTATTTTTTTTGTTTTCATTTTTTCCTACTTTAAATAATTTTTGGCTTCCAAAAGGTTCTAAAACATAAAATAAAGCGAATTTAAAAAATATATCTTTAATAAGTTATAAAATGTTTGTGGATTCAAAAAATGTTTGTGATTTTGAAAACAAATGTTTATTTATTCAAAAAATGTTCTATATTATGAAAAAAAATGTTCCACAAAATCCAGAAATGATTATAATTTTTGAAAAAGTTCATGTATTATTTTTGTTAATAAAATTGAGCAAAATTTCGCCAATTCGAAAATGTTTATGAATTGAGAAATATCCTAAAAATTCAAAAGCTGTTCATGACTTACGAAATAGTTTAGTCATTCATAAAATGTCTGCTGATTTGAAAAATGATCAGGCATTTCAAACACTGTTCGCTAAATAAAAACATGTGCCAAAAAATGTTCGGTAAATCAAAAAAATGTATGTGAATTTCGAAAATTGTTCCGCCAAGTTCCGAAAACATGTTCGTTGATTCTAGAAATTTTCGCATATTCATGAAAAGTATTTAAAAAATATAGTGTAAATTGTTTATTAATTAATAAAATCTTGACTTTTGAAAATGTTCAAAATTTGTAAAAGTATTCACGAATTTGAAAAATATTCACGATTTTAAATATGTGCGATAGTTTAAAAAATGTTCATGAAATTGAGAGTGATACTCTATCTCAATGATGCAACGAAATGTGATGATGGCGATTGGAGATTATAATTTTTGTCTTCCGTTGCAATGCGCGGGCCCTCTTTGTAGTTATACAAAGAGTTTCATCATGTCTTACAAAAATGTTCACCGTATATATAAGAAAATGTTCACTCAATATTGAGAAAATGTTCAACATATGTTGAAACACATGTCCATTGGGTATTTAAAAATTGCCTAGTGCATATACAAAACAATGTTCAATGTGTATTTTTTTCCAACTTATATCACAATATTGTTCAATGTCTATTCAAACATTGTTCAGTGTATATCACAATGATGTTCAATTTGTATTCAAAAATTGTTCAGGTATATTACAAAAGTGTTCAATGTATTTTTAAATTTTGTTAAAAGTATGTATAAGAAGTTTCTATAGATTTTCGGAACTAAAAAAACTATTTTTCAAAATTAAAATCATGTTTTAAAAGTTTTTCCGAATTTTCAAAAAATCACGATTTTCAAACATTTTAAAATGTATTAAGAAACAAAATTGACATTTTTTCCAAGAAATGTTGAATTTGTTTTCAAAATAACTCAAAAAAACAAAACTCCTAGGTTGAGCGACAGGTCCCTTATTTTGAAAAAAAAAATCTTGGAAAAAATGTAACTAAAAAAATCTTCGGCAGGTTGACTGGCCAGCACCAGACGTTCGTCCAATAGTAGGTCCCCCTCGGACGGTGGCAACTGGCAAGGCCCCGGCTCTCTCGCTCGACGGACTCGCTCACGGCCCAAAGCTTGCGTCCCGGCCGAGGCGGCATCTCGCGCGGCCGCCGTGCCCAAGGGGATGGCACGGCTGGGTAGCCGTGTGTCGATGTGTGAGTGTGGTCGATCACCTCACATGAGCGAGCGATCCGGGAGAACGGGGGACTGGTGGCGCCTGTCCCGTATAGGCTCTACACCGCGCGGCACGAGGCCCCCGGCGCGTACACATCCAGTCCGGTCGATCTCATGTCGCCTCTCTGCAGGACAGCACCCCGTATCCATGCAGAGCTCCACTTCAGTGAGCTGCCATTGGTATGAGGCTCGGAGAGGCAGCTGCAAACACCGTATATATAATAATCCCAACTAAAGTACTCGATCCAAGAATACATCGTGATTATTGGTTCATGCATGTGGATGTGGAGATCGATCTACTGCCTGCTACCTACTACGGGTAACATTCGCTGCCCAAACTGCCCATGCACCTCTATATAAGCACCCTGACCCTCACATACGAAATCCATCCAGCTAACGCTACTCTTCTGAATTATATACACCACCCGCTCACGAAACGGTGGCAGGCGTCTTTCCTCCTGCTGTCCTGCACGATGGCGTCGGCTCAGGTTTTTATAGCTATCTGTATCTTCTTGGTCAATTCCTGATGTTGTCTTGCATATGTGCTAATCAATGAGCATATAAATAATGATGCCATGCATATATATACGTGATGAGCTAATTGACTTGGTACGTGGTAGATTATTGGTTTGATGTCGGACGTCAGTCACTTTTGTGTCCAACTTTTCGATCGAATGTTCGGCAGGTCATGGCAGCACCCGTCCATGAAAATAACAACAATTGCTCAAAGGAGAACAAGAACCGTGAGATCATCCAAGACATGCCCTGCGCAGAGGCGGAGGAACAAGCACCTGATCCAAAGGTGCGTGACAATGGTGACCCCAATGGCAAAGTCACGATCGCCACTGATACCGATGAGGGGCAAGTCTTAGCACAGGAAGTCGAAGCCAAGCTCGCCGTCGAGCCTGTAGAAGGTGAAGCGAAGGAGACCAAGGAAGGAAAAACTCGTGCGGTGAAGAAGACTGAGAAAGCGGCCGCCAAGGGAGCGATCGTCCCCATCGACGACGAGACTGACGATGAGGCCGCAGCGGCGGAAGGGGCAAAGAAGACCAGAAAAGCGGCGGCAAAGTGGGCGGTAGTCCCCGTCGACGACGACACTGAAGATGAGGCCGCCGCGCCAGCGGATCAGTCGCCGGGGGCAGCGTCTGTTGCTGCTGAGGAGACGGCCGGCGAGGAGGCGACCAAAGGTGGCACGAAATGTGAGGAGAAGGCTCACGAGGAATAGGGGATGTGTTGTGATGGTTTGCTTTGTCGGATTCAATAAGGTGGCAATGAGGTAGTGAAGTCGGTCAGGTTTAAGGATATAATCTGTAATCGAAGCAATCAAGTGGAGTTGATCATCACCCCCCCCCCCCCCCCCCTCTCGAAAAAAGTGGAGTTGATCACTCTGTATCGTGTACTGGTAATTCCTGCAATAAAATCGTATGTGGTGTTTTTCTTCTACAACGGAGACGATGAAATTGGGGAGACGCAACTGATGTCCTACAACCACTAAAATTTCTGTGGAATTACATATTTTTCTCAAATCTCTAGTCAAAGGTGGTAAGCTGAACTTCAATAATCAGGAGATTATGCATTATAAATTTCTGAGTACGTATATGTTCTTTGTATCGTTCCAATTTTATCGGATGTCTCCGAAGCGACGAGTACATATATGTTTTAATATAATGCGATCATCTATTAATAGAAACTGCTGGACAAATGATGGTTTTGTGTGACTTTGGATCAACATTGGGCATGTCTAATGTCTTGGAGGTAGATATGGAGACAGCCAAACAAAATGGGAGGTTATGGCATCTCCAAGTCTAACCCTCAAACCGGACGCAATCATCGGACTGAGCGGTGTCGATGTGTTCTGTCATCTAACGTGGTCCTGTATTGGTCCCTTAGTGGTTCAGGCGTATTTTTTCCCGCAAAGTGAAGACGAAGGGGACGGCTTTGCGGGTGTCTGGACCGCTGCCACGCCTGCGGCTGACTATCCTAGCACATCCAAAAACCTTCACCCGTGCCCGCACGTGTTCCTTCCCGTCGCCAGCTGCCCGCTTTCATGACATTGTAGAGAAGCCGCTTCGCACAGATGCCATTCCAGAGCGAACGTGACCTCTTACTGGCGACGGCATTGAAGTGGCGCATCGGCGACAAAGCCGTCTGTGCCACGTCCCCGGTGTTCGGGCATGTTTAGTGCCAGTGACGTTTGTTGTATGGAACGTGATGGATATCTACCACGCGTGTTCAATTCCCTCTCCATCCATATGTCGCCATTAAGCAGGCTCGCCGGCCGAGGAACCAACTCCGACGCCGCGCATTGACACACCTAGATGCTTGGCCTCATCGGAATCCGCTATTTAAAGGCGGACACGCCCGACTAACTCCACACCTCGACACTTCCGTTCCACATCTTCCTCATTTGTTCCACATCCGCCATGACCTTGAGTGGGAATGCTTTGTGGGATAGCCTTTCGTTAGAGATGAAGCACGAGGTGGCCGCTCTTGCAACCGCCTCGCAGTCCCGCTGCGCTAGGCGGATCGAACAGGGCATAACAGCTAGCTCGCCCAAGGTCTCCGACGATGATCCCACAATGAAGACGGGCTCGAACAACGACACCACGCCGGACTCCGCGATGGTGCATGCCGGTATGGCCATGGAGCAGGAGCAGGCGCACTAAGATGCCACCATGAAGGAGAAGGAGGATCATGTGCTAGCTCCTATGTTGGCGTTCCGGCAGGTCCTCCAGTAGCACCGGCTTCCAGTAGCACCGGCTGGTGAAGGGTCGGATCTACAGTGAGCGCACACGCGAGGAGGTCGTTGATAATCCTCAAGTGCAAGGAATCATCGTAGCAATTTTCAAAGGTGGAAGTGATAAGTATGGAGTGTCGAACCCACAAGGAGCTAAAAGTAAGATCAATATTCTCTCAAGTCCTATATGCCACTGATAAGACTCTACATATGCCGAACGTTTGCTTCCAACTAGAAATGAGAAATAAAACTACGTTGTGGGTATGAAGGGAATAGCTTGCATGATAACGGAGAACTAAAATATAAAAATAGGTGTTGCTATCATAAAGTTAGAATATATTACAATATATTACAAATAGCGAGTGTGGAATAATGATGAGTCGGTGTGCGGAATTGTCCTAGGCAATTGTTAACAAGATAGGAAATCATTATTACAATTTTATATGAGGGAGGGGCATAAGCTAACATATTTTATCTACTTGGATCATATGCACTTATGATTGAAACTCTAGCAAGCATCCGCAACTACTAAAGATCATTAAGGTAAAACCCAACCAAAGCATTAAAGCATCAAGTCCCTTTTATCCCATACGCAACAACCCCCTTACTCGGGTTTAAACTTTTGTCACTCTAGCAACCCACTATAAGCGAATCATGAACGTATTGCAACACCCTACATCGGGAATCCTTCACGTGTGCGTGACATGGAAGGCACCATAGGACAGCATCAAAATAAACATACAACTCAAACCAATCTAGATCATCAATCAACCCATAAGACAAAAGAAATATACTCAAAACATCATAGGATGGCAACACATCATTGGATCATAATATGTGGCATAAAGCACCATGTTCAAGTAGAGGATTACAGCGGGATGCGGGAGAGTGGACCGCTGAAAAATTATGAGGATGATGATGAAGAAGGTGATGTTGATGAAGACGATCACCACGGCGATGGTTCCCCTGATGGCACTCTGGCACCACCGAGAGAGGAGGGAGAGGGTCTCCCCCTTGTGCTTCCTCCTCCATGGCCTCCCCCCTAGGTGAGGAGAGGTTCTCCCTCTGGTCCTTGTCCTCCATGGTGATGATGGCCCCTCCATCTTCCTCCTCCATGGTCTCCGGTGATGATGACCCCCTCCGGTAGGGTACCGGAGAGGGCCAAGATTGATTTTTCGTGGCTATAGAGACTTGCGGCGGCGGAACTTCTGATCTAGGTTTCTTTCTTAAGGTTTCTCTATTTATAGCAGTACTTGGCGTTGGAATCACGTCAAGGGGACTCCCGAGGGGCCCACAAGTCAGGGGCGCGTCCCCTAGGGGGACGCCCTGGTGACTTGTGGCCTCCTCAGGATTCCTCTCCGGTATCTTTTTGCTCCAGTATTTTTTATATTTTTCAAAAATATTCTCCGTAAATTTTCAGCCCATTCCGAGAACTTTTATTTCTGCACAAAAAATGACACCGTGGTAGTTCTGGTGAAAGCAGTGTCAGTTCGGGTTAGTTCTAATAAAATCATACCAAAATCATATAGAATTATTGTAAACATGGCATGAATACTTCATAAGTTATAGATACGTTAGAGATGTATCAGTCGTGGCCGCCATGGTCGTGGTGAACCCAAACTTCCTTGAGGAGCAGCGGGTGTGCATGAGGTCGCGTGCTCAACGCATCGCTCGCGATGAACAACCGACACAGGCAAACGCAGTGGCGACAGCACGCGCTGGCGGCGCAGGCGGATGAGGACGAGAATGTAGTTAGTTGCGCATCATACATGCCGCCATCCAACTTTCATGAGTGCATGTGGCAGGTGGAGAGTGACGGACCCTCCACGTCAATCAATGATGTCATGCCCACCGGCACCAACAACGGACAGGTCGCGAACTCCTCCGAGGATGAGTAGGGCATGGGAGGCAGCATGGCCTGGTGTCCTATGTGAGTTGGTTTGTCTCCCCTGTCGTACTCTTCCTCCACGGAGACCATAGCTTCACTTCATGGGTCTTAAACCCCATCGGGACTCATGGAGGTGGAAGATGGATGACGTGCTCGCCCATGCGGAATACTAAGGAAGTGGACGACAGCCGCCACTGTAGGATAGGTTTAGGGTCTGGTTTCTTTTTTTTCCTAAATGTTTGAAATGTAACGAAAATCCACCGTGTTTGCATGAATCTCGTCCGGTTTATATGAAAGTTCATTGTGTTCGCATGAATTTATCTGGCTAGTTGAAACCGGGTTTGACTTGTATGCAAGCAGCGTTGGATGGCTGGCTTCCGTGTCCGTGTCCACGAATTGGTCCCCCGGTCCGCGGACAAATGTGAAAGCAAATATGCAGGTCAGTGTTGGATATGTTCTTAAAAACAAATTGGGTGTGGCCAAGCCAAATATTCCTCCATGACCAGAGTATCCAAAATAACAATGTTCTACTTAGGGAGGCTACAGAATTTTGTTTACGGGCTGATGTGGAAGAAAACAAGTGGATAGTTGAAATCAGGAGGGGCCCGGTTGAAATCGGAAGGTTTTTTATTATTTTAAGTCAGTGGGAAGGATCAGTGCATAGATTGATTTTGTAATCTCCTTCAGTGAGTCCAAGCATTTTTGTATCCAAAAACTATTGATGTGTAAATATACACTTCAAGATAGAAGAAGTTCTAGAAAAACAAAGAGGGTGAGAGATGATGAGAACATGGTTCAAGACATTGATTATGAAGATGATCAATATGAAGAAATACATAACAGAGATCCAAAAAGACAGAAATGAAATATCGATGGCAGCAATAACCCCTGGCCAAGAATTAAGGGATTACATGGGAGACAAAATCAAGCGGCGCCAAGGAAATGTAGCAAATGGAGACAAAGTTCATGTGAGAGTATGTGTACTCTCTCCCCAGCCCATCTTCTCTCTTTGGGTGGCCTGGGTGGGAGAGGAGGTCAGACAACCCATTTACAACATTGCTTTAGGATTAGACTATGGTGTAGATTGGCCCTAGGGTTGTTTAGTATTATGTTGATCGTTTACGGTTTGTCGATGCTCGCATGCATCGCACGATGGTCGCCAACGTCATTCTCTGCCCCTTCTCCGTGGTGAAAGCGGAGTGGGTGATGGATATGGCAAACCCTGCTTGAATAAGCACTGGGTCGCACTAGATTGAGTTGTTGTCATGGACTTATTCACGCTTGTCAGCCATCGCGGTGACAGAGGGAAACTAAGTGGGAAGGCCCACCTCAGCTCCGCTTATTGGTGCTTTGTCTCGTCGGATGTGCTTCCGTTGGTGGTGGTATTCTCCCTTGATCTAGAGAAGGGCCTCCAAAGTGGATTCGGAGGTAGATGATGGGGATCCTTAGCACGATCGACGGTGCTTCTGAAGGATCTACGGCACCCATGATGATTGGCCTGCTTCCTCAGTCAAGTCGTTGAATTCTCAAGGCGAATGGCGAACAACTTCATTCCTCAATACCTTGATGCTTGGAAACAAATGTATACATACCTATATGACAACATCCATACTTGAAAACAAATTTAGTAAGTGATACATGGATGTGTGGTGTAGCCTTTGAGTCAAACATATGCATGGATTCAATATGGCATGAACACCACACACATGACAAAACAACATCACATGTTCATGCATATGAACATGACACATCTATTTCAACTTGACTCTTACTCCCTCGGTTTCTTTTTACTCCGCGTATAAGATTTGTGTCAAGTCAAACTTTATGAAGTTTGACCAAATTTATATTTAAAATTATCAACATTTACAATACCAAATATATATAATATGAAACTACGTTCCATAAAGAATCTAATAATATTGATTTGTTATTGTGAATGTTGATACTTTTTCTATAAGTTTGATCAAAATAGATTTTAGACAAAAATTATATGCAAACTAAAAAATGGAGGGAGTACATCTATACATTGAGGAAAACATTACTAAAGTTTCACAATATAAATACATTGCAACCAACATAGCATATTCCTACTTACGTCACATATTCAACGATGCATTGCCATGTATCAAAGCAATGCGTTCGCTCAAACATGCCTTCAACTATGTCATAATCATCACATGAGAATCTAACGTTATTGATTTGAACCTAAAATAAACTAATCCATGGAGAGGTACAAACATGGCCCAAAATTTAGGAAATCGAAAAACTAGGGGTTTCATCTAGTGCTAAAAAATGTGTCCAAAACAATAAGATTCCGATGGCATTAAATCATGACATTCTATTTTACTTCGTTATTAAACCAAACACGCCCTATGAAACTAGAGGAGAATACCTCAACCAACATAAAAAGACAAGATCCGGGAGAAAATGATCAACTCAAGGTATATTAGAGGGGGTTTGAGTTGGGGAGAGAAAGAACTCCTCCCTATTCTTGGGTTGGGGAGGGGGGGTCCAGGGGAGGTGGCCGACAGGGTCTGCGCACCGTCCATAGCCCTGCAGACACTCAAATCTCTGACGACCGTCTAAAGTCGTGACTATGGAATAACGGGGCTATCGTCGTGGTCAACACATGGTAAAATACAGTCAGACCATGAAATATTTTTTTAAAGGTTCATTTCATGCTAATCTCATCTTTATATAAGGGTAAAAAAAAAAGATACAGTAGTGATTGTGGCCTCAATCGGCCGGTCCTATGAAAAGCCCGGTATGGAATTTCAAGTCTTTCTTGTGCACTCAATAACATTCCCCCGCGAGAAAGAAAAAAAGGAGAGAGAACACGACGCCGGGACATCGCGCCACGCCCCGGCGGCTGGAGCGCCGCGTCCCGATGCCACCGCCGAGGATCACCTTGTCCGCCGCCCACCACGACGTACTCCGCCTCCTCGACTCCCAGGACCTCCCCGCCGCGGCGCGCCTCGCGGCCGCGCACGCCTCGTCCCCCCTCTCCCTCGCCGCCGTCCTGCTCCGCCACCCGCCGCCCCGTCTCGGGTACTGCCTCCACGCCCGCGCCGCGCGCGCGGGCCTCCTCGCGGACCGCTACGTCGCCAACGCCCTCCTCGCCTTCTACGTCCGCCTCCCGCGCCACCTCCCCCACGCGCTCAGGGCGTTCGACGACCTCCCTCACCGGGACGTCGTCGCGCACTCCTCCATCCTCGCCGCGTTCCTCCGCGCGGGGCTTCCCCGCTGCGCGCTCCAGTCCCTCAGGTCCATGGTCGCCGGCGCGGACGGTGTCTCACCCAACGCCCACGCATTCTCCGCCGCCGTCAAGGCATGCGCCGTGCTCCACGACCGCAACGCGGGCGCCTGCGTCCACGGGAGCATCATCGCTCGTGGATTCAACTACGACGACATCGTGCTGAGTGCGCTGGTGGACATGTATGGCCATGCGGCTTCGCCAGGTGACGCGCGGAAGGCGTTCGAGGAAATGCGCGCCCCTGACGGGATATGCCACACGTCGCTGTTATCAGCATTTGTGCGGAACGATTGGTTTGAGGAGGCTGTGAGGTGGTTCCGGACCATGGTCATGACGAATGGGGTTGAGCTGGATGGCTGCACATTTGGTTCGATGATGACAGCGCTAGGGAACTTGAAGAGGGCGAGGCAGGGCCGCCAGGCGCATGCTCAGGTACTGGCCCGCGGTCTTTCTGGGAATGTGATCGTGGAGAGCAGCACGCTCGACATGTACGCCAAGTGCGGGGTGATGTTGGAGGCGCGCAAGGTGTTTGACAAGATGCAGGTCAGGAATGTAGTTTCATGGTGTGCGTTACTTGGAGGTTATTGCCAGAACGCGGAGTATGAGAAGGTTCTCGTGCTGTTTCGAGAGATGGATAGGGAATGCGATGACTCATATAGCTTGGGGACTATTCTGAGGGCATGTGCTGGTCTATCTTCTGTAAAACCAGGAAAAGAGATCCATTGCCGGTTTCTGAGGAGTGGAGGCTGGAGAGATGTGGTTGTTGAGTCTGCACTTGTGGACCTATATGCAAAATGTGGGGCTGTAGACTATGCTTATAGAGTTTTTGAAGCGAGCAGTGTCCGTAACACAATTACTTGGAATGCCATGATTGGCGGCTTCGCTCAGAATGGCCATGCTGAGCATGCTATCAATTTATTCAATCGGATGGTCAGTGAAGGGGCGAAACCCGACTACATCAGTTTCATTGGTGTTCTTTTTGCATGTAGCCATACCGGAATGGTTGAGCAAGGACGGAACTACTTCAAATCTATGAGCAAAGACTATGGCATTGCCCCCGGAATCGAACACTACAATTGCATTGTTGATCTTCTCAGCAGGGTAGAACTTCTGGAAGAGGCTGAAGATCTGATAAACAAGTCACCCTTCAGGGATGATTCATCCTTATGGGCAGCAATTCTTGGCGCTTCTTCCACACAGTCAAACCCAGATGTAGCAAAAAGGGTTGCCAAGAAAATGATGGAGTTAAAGCCTCAGTACCACTTGAGCTACGTTCTTCTTGAAAATGTGTACAGAACAGTTGGACGGTGGGAAGATGCTTCTGAGATAAGGAGGCTGATGAGATCAAGAAAGGTGGAAAAGGAGCCCGGAACGAGCTGGATTGATGTAAACAGAAGCAAACAACATATGTGGAATGTTAATGGGGCACCTTCAGACCTATTTATTGCCTCTGAGGACATTATCGCAGATGACAACAAACCTTAACATTTTCTTTGTTTCTGCTTTTGTTGGTGATCCTGTCCTCTGATTGGCTTATGAGTCATTTGGAGTTTTGGGTGAATTCTAGCATGTATTGTTCCCAAAAGGCTCTACTGTTATGGCTGCATCCCTGAAAATTTATACCAGCTGGCGTCTTGCAAAGTTCAACGCTTCAGTCGATAGAGATCATGATATATTCGTATATGCTTCGCGGCATATGTGTTTATGTGGGTGCAATGACAGAGACTTGTTTGACATGGGATGACCTTAGCCACCATTAACGCAAAAGTGGGACTCTCAGACAGGCTGTCTACTTATTGGCTTCATTTATGACAAGTACGTTTTCTCTGTACTTGGCTCTGTAATTATTCTTCATCTGTCTCTGCTCAGAGCGATGAAATGCTCGCTTCCATTAATAATGGATAGTGTAGCTACTAGCAGGCTAACCTGCTATATTAATCCAACTGCTGAGGCATTTTAGAATATTTATAGGGTAGCTTTGTGTTCTTTTTTCTCAAATGCATCTGTGTGTCACTGTGTCTTGAGCTTGAATTAATATTTGACGTACATGGCATATGCAAGAATCTCAAACCATCTCTTTTATATTATGCTTGATTTGACTGCAGCTGTGCAATTTGATTTATCTACATAATTCTTCGTAGACAAGCTTATTTTGTTGATAATGAGGAATAGTATTTAGAGCTTCCTGTTTATTTCCTCTAGCATTCATGAGACTGAAATCAACATGACATTATTTGTCGTTGTCACAAGTAGCAATGTTTAGCATCTACCAAGGGTTGTATTGTCTGCCATCTCAACTCTCTTCCATGGAACGAAGAAACTTTCTAGGTTTAGAGCCTTAGATCACGCCATTTTAGTGAACTTATACAAATGACAATTTTGATGCGTGTTTGAGAATAAAAAAGGTCAAGCACCTTAAGACAATTATATTAACTGAAGCATATGGACCTATGCTAAATCGCAGGTGCTTGATCGATGCGTGCTTATTTCAAGACTTCCGTGCTTCATCTAATGGTATTTATAAATCCAGAGGAAATGCTCTCAGGATGTGAGGGGAGAGCGCCCCTGCCCCGTGGCCAATCACAATTGGTGCAACGGAGATGCAGGATGATTGAATGCGTGGAGCCACTGGTAAGTACTCCTACTTAGCATGATGATTGATAGCCCTGCCTGATCCGTGATCATTGGTACTGTGGCATTACATACGTCAGATGTAGCACTCAAAACGAGGGACAATTCAGAGACACGCCTGGTCTACCTATGCCGACGACGCTTCATCCTGGGCTTCAGCCTAGGACGTCCAGCTGTCAAGCTCAAGCTCGCAGCCCATGTCATCAGATCTCCGACAGATGCGCGACACCCAGCCGTACGTCATTGTTCACTTGCTCATCTACGCCCTGACTTTGTTCTGTGCTTGGCTTCCCGCATTACATCAGCCGACACCGGGTAAAAATTCCAGCTGCTCTCGGCCTGAAGCCTCTCGGAAGAAACCAAGCAAGCCAGCAAAAACTGATGCTTGGCTTGAGTTCAGGTCCGGGCTCTGAGGTCCTGCTGGTTGCTGTCAACAGGCAGCAGCAGGCAGGCGGGTACCGACCCTAGTGTGCTTGCTGCCTGTGTGCTTTCATCGTATCATGATGGGGAGGAATCTGCAGCATGCTACAGCTTGAGAGTAGGAGTGTAGGAGAGAGAGGAATAGGAATATGGGTGCACCCTGGAGCAAGCAAGGCCAAACAAAACAAAAGATTAGGTTGGATGAATGAGGCGAAGGCGAGCAAAGCCATGTGAGGATCCAGTGAAAAAGGGCGCACGTCTAGAGCCGGGCATTCTTTCCCGCTAATTTCCGTTATTTCCTCATCACTCGTCATCATCAGAAGGCTAATATAAGTAAGCTCCTGCCGACACATCCATGTATGTACCTTAACCCTGTACGACGACCCACACCCAGACCCAGGTAAGATGCCGACAGCCGGAGGTTCGTTCGTTCCACTGTCTCTCTTACTAGTCTCTAGTACTCTGAATGGACTGACGGTGACTGTCCGGATGCAAACTGCTGATGGCCATGGCGAAACATGGCCTCTCTTAACCACTAACCCCCTCCTCCCCCTGAAGCTACTAATAAATCAGATCGTTTTAGAAGGAACATGTCCAAAAGAGGGAGAGCAGTGTGGAACAAGACGCTCCGGTGAGTCCAGCTCTAAAGCCCAAAAGAGAACCCAACACATGGGGCCTCGCCCGCCTCGCCTCTCCCTGTCATCCATCATCATCAAGGCCACCGCGGCGTGTGCTGCTCCCCACGGATCCGCCAATCAAACGCGCGCCCGCGCCTTTACGCGGACAAAAGTTGCACCAAACCAAAGCAACCGCATCGCATCGCATCTCATCCCATCCGCGCGCACGCAGCAGCCCCCCCTCTGACCGTTTTGGTTGGATTCACCCCGGCTAGCCATGGCCGCTAGCCCGGTGGTGGTGCCGTCGCTATAAGGGCACCCCGGCTAGCCACACGCGGTGACGCTGCTCTGTACGCAGGAGTTCGGGTGCCGTCCCCCGACCAGACCCATGGGCCTCGCCGGCGGCATTGTCCGGAGAGTCCTCTCCAAGAGCCCCTGCGGCTCCCCCTCGTCGGCGGGCGGCGGCGGCGGACGCGGAGGCCACAGCGTGCGTGCATTGCCTTCTCGACAACGTTCTGTCGCGCTGCCACGGCATTGGCGTGTGAGCTGACAGTCTTCTTCGTTGCAGGAACGGAGCCCCGGCGACCACAAGAGGCGGTGGGGCTCTCTGCGGCTCTACCTGTGCGGCGAAGAGAGCGGCGCGGGCGCCGAGGATGGGGAGGACGACGACGACGGGACGGTCTCGGCCAGGAGCTTCGAGACCTGCGCGATGACGCAGGACGCCCAGGCTCCGGCGGCAGCCGATCAGGTTCGCCGCGACGTGCATGGCCACGGCGGCGCACACGGCCACGCTGAACATGGGCACGTTCAGTGGAGCCCCGGTGAGCCGACGAAGCCGTTCACTGAGGATGCCGCGGCGACGCTGATCCAGTCCGCGTTCAGGAGGTTCATGGTGCGTTTCCTGAATGAAAATCCTGGTTCAGAAGCTCCTGGCTTGCCGCAAGCCGATCGCTCATGCCGATCCGTGTTGCGTGTGTCTGCGTTGGTGCAGGCAAGGGGGCGCTTGCTGCAGGAGGAGCTGAGGAGGAGCTCGGGACAGGACTGCTGCTACGCCGAAGAGCCCAAGAGCCCTGCCTCGGCGTCCACCATTGATGCCTCGGTGGAGGTCCAGGTAGGGGAGTCCCTGAGCAACCTCCAGCTGACCGACGACGGCGCGTCGGTGTCGGCGCAGCACCGGGCGGGCCAGAACCAGAAGCCGCGGGCCCAGGTCTTCAGAGCCAAGGTACTGCAGAGCTTTTGCTGCTGCTACACTGTGGCACACCGGGTCTTGACCGCAATCGCATCACTTTGGACCCCTAGGAAATAGTGTTACTGTTACGGCTTAATTTGGCAGCTAATTAGATGAGCAGTGAGCTAATTATGTGATGTTTCAGGAGGAGTGGGACGACAGCACGCTGAGCTCCAACGTGCTGAGGATGAGGATCCAGAGCAAGATGGAGGCCACCACGCGGCGCGAGCGCGCCCTCGCCTACGCCTTCTCGCAGCAGGTACGCACGCACATCGTCACGCTGATGACAGAGCCAAGGTACATTTGATTTGGGTCTCTTGTGAACTCGTCGTGATCGGCAGCTGAGGAGCGGCGGCACGAAGAAACGGTCTTCGCGGTCGGAGCAGGGGGAGTTCAACGTGGGGTGGAGCTGGCTGGAGCGGTGGATGGCGACGCGGCAGGCCGAGCCCGGCGCCGACGACAGCGCGAGCAAGAACGCGACGGACGCCGGGTCGGCGGTGGCCGGGCGGCGGGTGGTGGTGGTGAGGCGGCGGCAGGACGTGGCCTTCGAGGAGAAGGAGAGCTGCGGCTCCAACGACGTGTCCGCCATCAGCTTCGACGGCTCCAGCGCCGGCGGCCGGAGCGGCCTCAGCTGCTACAGGCCCGGGAAGAACCGGCTCAGGGGGGCCAGGAACCTGCCGCGCCGGAAGGTGGCGGCCGCGTCGTCGGACCACCACCGGCTCCAAGCAAGATCCCACAAGGTAAGCAGTCCAATCCCTCCAGTCGCCGCCATGATTAGCCTCATCTGCAATGCCGTCCTGTGCTGATTCCGAAATGCTCTGATGTGACCAGGTTATCAAGAAGGCGCGGCAGAGGGAGGAGAAGCAGCAGCTGCAGAAGGATCATCAAGTTGAGCCCGAGGCCGAGGCGTACGATCCCCGCCAGCCTCCGACGGATTACTGAAACCGAGACGATGTAATGGAATGATGTACATAGGCTTCTTCAGGTCCTGATTGCTGTGTTGGCTTTGTGTCGCCATGATTTCTCTCTTACCTTTTTTCAGTTGCTTGGTGCTGAAGTGTTGGATGATTTAAGTGCGAGACTGACAAGTTGGTCGTGTAAAAGTTGGTCACTAAATAAAGTAAGCACGCAGGTGACGAAAGTCATGAAACATTTGTAAAAGTGTCAGTTATTCATAGCACCAGCTGCATACCATCCAGTTACAAAGTCTATTCCAGCCACGACTATATCACATCCAACTCAGGCTCCACCTAGCTAAGCTAAGCTAAGCTTAAGCTCTATAATCTCTCCCGTCTACTGCACAGTTATACAGTTCTCCGACGCCGGCACCGACAGGCCATGTGTCAGGTCGATGACGCTTGCGAAGCCGCGTCGTCCTTGGCGATGGCCACATAGTTCACCGGTGCCGATGGCCTGACGCTCTCCCTGCGTCCGTCCCGGCTCGCCGAGCGCACGCCGTTCTGCTGCTGCACCGACAGCCTCCGGTTCGGCGTCCCGTTCACCGTGCCGCCGTTGGCCCGAGGGCCAGGCAGCTTCTTTGCCGACTGGGGCCGGGCTGGGCTCGGCTTAGACCCGAACAGCTTCTCCTGCTCGGCCGCTAGCTGGTCGTTGATCTTCTTCTGGTCCTGGAATGAACGGCAGATAGAACAGTTGAGTACAACAAGGGAAGCAGAGATGATTCGCGGGGGGCATAGCCGTTGAACAGGGCAAAAAAGGAAGGCCACAAAAGAGTACTCACCCTCATTCTTCGCTTCTCTTCCTCCTTCTCCTGTCTCAGGATTCTGTATTCGTCCAGCATCGCAAGAAGTGCGACACCGTCATAGGCGAACGCCACATTGTGTTCTTGTTCCCAAGCCTGGGTCTTCGCCACCAGCATGTCAACAATGCCTGCAGTGAGCCATCAAAGAGATGCATGAAAAGTTAGGTCATGTTAGGACTAGCACTGATGTTCCCATCAGATATCATGTAAAGTACAGTATGTTATATAGTGCCAGCGCCCATAAGGTAATCTGATGCAATTCCCAGGAAGAAACCATTTTCAAACATACCTGGGATTTTATTAACCAAAACACGAGCTTTTTCCGCACGCTTGAGGTTCAGATGTGCGCCTCTAGTTGCACTGTATCTGTTATCATCCTGCCAGTAAGAGAAAATCAGTGTGAGAGTCCACAGCCAATCAAGTGGTTTCAACTTCATGGAGAATGGAATTGGAAGGACAATGCTGGTGCAAAGGAGCACCATATGCCTGAAACACACTTGATATCCTCCCTTTCGAGCATTAAAATGGAGACAGAGAAAGGGTAACATGACAAATTTTGCGTACCCGGCTATAGTCTTCAAGCCAGCTCTCTTCTTCGCATGCTAGCATCCACCTGTCAACCTTCTCCAATATGTCCTTTCTGCTCGAGGCCTCCTCTTTTGCTTTAAGTATCTGGTTCTCCATATCGGCCAGTAGTTCTGATGGCTCGAACATACTAGAATCAATAACAGACAGTATTCTATCTCTTGCAGCACTAGTATCTATTGCAATATGAGCCTGGGCATATATATCTTCAAGTTCAGTCTGCCTTTTGAATGCAATATCCTTCATCCTACTAGCTTTTAGCTGATCCAGCCTTTCAACTTCAACTTCAGCCTTTAGAGTGCAAAAAACATGTCAGGTCATGGGTAAACAACAAGGTACTACTTTATCAGTATGCCAAACTCACTGAGAAAATAAAACAGATCTTAACCTGCTCAATAATATCAAGAGCCAAAGCTCCAGGAACTGTCACTCTATCCAATGTTGAAGACATATTGCATGTGACATGATCAAAAAGTTGCCGTTCCTCCATAGTGGCATCCATTAAGTTCCAAAGTTCAGTTAGCTGGGAAGCTAGAGCTTGAATCTAAGAGAGCATAGCACTTAATCAGAAATAAGATCACATATGAAATGAAATCAAAGACACCTAAAGAGAGGATAAGCAATAACAAGAGGTTAACTGCAAATTTACCTTTCCAAGCCTCTTAACTTTCTCTTCTTTAAGTTCGGTTACCATCTTAGACAGCCTGGATATTGTTTCATCACTAACACTCTTAGAATGAGCACCAACAGAGTCATTGAGGCTAGGATGAACTTCAGTAACAGTGGCCAAGAAATCCATCCCAAGGACAGAACAAAGATCGTGCACTGAGCTCACAAAGTCAAGAATCTTGTGCAACCTATCACTCTGCAATACAAAATAAATTGAGAGTGGCATTTCCAGTCAGGTGATTTTACATAATCCAGAGCATAGACATTACACTAACTGTCATCAGCTATATTTAGTAGCCTAATGCTTTTGTCATTAATATGGTACAGGATTATGTGCTAATGCCACAGTTTATATTTCAACATCAAGTGGGTAATGATTACTGAAGTTATGCAGACTTGGCATATGAAGTGAATTTGAGAAACAAATAAAACATTCAAAATAATGTGTACTGCACAAACATAAAATGCCTTCAGGCTCCAGCGAGCTTTGACGTTTGGAACATTGGCTCATTAACAGAACAGAACCAGTTCTTGTGCAAAGCAAACCATGGAATCAGTACCAACCTTTTCCTTTTGAAGTGCTTGTAGTTCAAAAAGAAATTCATTTAGTTTCTTCATTGAAAGATCATCCTCATTGACATGGGGTATTTCCAAGTGGTCACCAACTTGTAGAGTACCCGCAATTTCACCACGTATTGTTTGAATTTGGAGTTGAACATCAGCAAACTCTTTCACCCTCTTCTCTTTTTTTCTGCAGAGCTGTTCCAAGAATGGTGATGTCGCTGCTAGTTGCTCCTTGATTGTACCATTTGTCTTGTCAGGCTGTAAATCAGGAGAAAGGGGACATGTACTATATTAGCGGAAGAGATAAGTGGAAGAGATATTATACTTGAAGATAAACTCTAGCAGAAATGCAAAAGTAAAATAATGTATGACAAACTATCAAGTACGGTATCAACTAAAGTATAGTTGGGTAGTATGTATATACAAAGGGCCTAGGTTGAGATGGGAGTTGCAGGGCTATTCCCAGATACTTACAACTATAACACCAGAAATAGACAGTTCTCCCAGCGAAGAAAGGAGTCTAGTAAGCTCGGATTTGGAGTTGGCAAGTTGTTGAAGAAGACAAGCTCTGGAACTAGAAGCCTGATCAACCTTCCTCCTGTAAACATCTAAGCATTCCTGCTCTAGCTGAAGTAACATCTTATCACGATCATCATCGCTCTCACCAACCTCATCCCATATCAGCTGAAATAACTCAAACCAGTTAGTAATAAAACCTGGTGTCTTCCTGCTTAAACATGATATGTTCACTCTTATTGATGCAAAGGAGTTGAAATGGTGTGTGTGTGTTGCTATTGTTATCAATTTACCTCTCACAAAGTGCAAGGAAGAAAATGATGTATTTTAGAGGGAGAGAGGGTTGGCAAAGTACCTGTAGTTGCTGCAGCAAAGAGCCACATGTGGTTTCACCTAACAAAGGATCGTTGTGACCAGCCACTCCCATTTTAGGTCAAAATCTGCAATGATGGCAATAGGTGATCATTCAAACAGAAGGTTTCAGGACAAATTTAGCTCTGAAGCCATCATGATTCAAGACATGTTCACTTCGTGCTCCATATAAACATCTAAAAGCTGCACAAATTACACAAACAATGAAGTTACATCTGTCTCACACCCAAACAGAAGAAAAACAATGAAAAAACTAGAGCCTGGATTTTCATGCTATGCTGCGATATTAGACCACTAGCAAACAATCTATTTTACAAAC
Organism: Hordeum marinum; assembly: GCA_022496015.1. Lineage (NCBI taxonomy): Eukaryota > Viridiplantae > Streptophyta > Magnoliopsida > Poales > Poaceae > Hordeum > Hordeum marinum. The sequence continues at coordinate 455,522,749 of CM039678.1, forward strand.
TTAATACCACGAAACCTACTGCTGTGATACTCTGAAAGCAACTGAATCACTTTCATAGCAATTGCAAACATAAGCTAATCGAATCCATAAATATACATAAGCAAGACTACACAATACGGGCAATGGCACCCAATTCTGCCAGAAGAATCCTCTCATAGACCTTCCCAGACATCCAAGAAATGTTGATAAGAACAGTGGGCCATTCTGATGCATTCATCTGCTGACCCATGCATGCCTTGCGTCACTTCAACCATACATTTATGAACATTCAGATAATGTTGAAGCATTCAGACTCTGAACAGTAAATTCCATCTGGCGATAATATCCTCCACTAGATTTAACAATTCTCCACAAAGAACAACAACAAGAAAACTATAACGAACTTCTGGAATTTCTAGGCGTACGAGCTATTCCAACAGCCGACTGCGCCAAAATCACCCGATTCTGTTAAAACTCGTTAAATTCCAAAAGAAAGAAAGTCCAAATTTTCTGGCGAGTTCTTGCACCCAGAGATCCAATCTGACCCTTTAGGGTTGCAAACAGGCAACCAGACGCGCGAGACCACAACGAAATCGCTGGAATGACCAACCCGAGCGCCGCGCAAGAAAAGAGAAAAAAATCAAGAAACCCGACAAAACCCTCCCCAAACCCCGCCGAATCCGGAGTAAATAAAATCCCTAGAAAGAAACCACGCACGAGACCAAGAAACCCGACCGTGACCCCTGGTCCAACCACCAAGAAACCCCGGGAGGAGCGCTCATTTCAGGCGGAGATCGCCGCGGAGGCGACAGGAAACCAGAGAAGCGCCGCGGGAGGGGGGCGGCCAGTGGGGGAGACAATGGCGGCGCGGAGGCCTCCTCACCTTGGGGCTGCCCGGGCTAGGGTTCTTGCTTCCTCTCGGCCTCGTGCTCTCGCGCGGAGGCTTCTGGGTTCTGCAACCGCGGGGTGCGCGTGAGGTGACGGCCGCCAGGAAAGAGAGAGGGATAGAGAGAGAGGGGGGTGGGGGAGGGGCGGAGTCAAAGGGGAGAGTGAGGAAGCGAACGACAGGGAGAAGAGAAAACGGCGTGTGGGGGTGAAAAAGTGCGGGGGGTAGGAATAAAAAAGGGAAATTGTTTTGGTTTGGAACCCTGCATATGCTTTTCCTTTTGTCCTGATATATTAGGTCAATTCCAGCGTGCGACCCCATTCGGATGTCCGTTTTGTTCGGATTCTGTCCGTTTGGAGCGGACGATGGGGTCGTGTCCGGACCTGTCCTGGGATGCGGTGGTCATGCACCCCACGCGCGGACGCATCCTTGGTTGCATCCTGTCCGCCTCATTTTCAAACACAAGCATTCAAATAGCCACGGCCCATAGTTCATGCAAGCGGCCCTAAATCACGTCGGCAACACAACCAACCTACACGTCCTCGCCGGCAACACAGCCGGCCTCCGAAAAAGAATAGGTTTTTTGCCGGCAACACAGCCGGCGACCGGCAACATAGCCAGCGGGCGGCTCACCATGCCAGCCTCAAAAAAAAAAGAACGGCCACGGCCAATCTAACGTCCTAATTCAGGCCATCGGCGTCGAACATCTCTTCCTGCCGAGCCTCGAACCAGCTCCTTGTCTTCTCGCTCATCTTGCTCAAGTCCACGCTCATGATCGCCAGCGCCACCTCCTTTGCTTTGGTTGCGACATTGGCGGCCTCGATGTCGAGCTGCCTCTGCCTGGCCGCGGCATTGGCGGCCTCGATGTCGAGCTGCCTCTGCATGGCCGCTTCCTCCATGTCGATCTTCCTCTTCTTGGCCGCCTCCTCCATCATCAAGCTTCTTTGTTTGCAGCTCCATGTATTGCTTTATTTGCTCCTCCTTGCCTTGTCTCTTCTTCTCGTCCCTCACTTCCTTTTGAGACATCATGCCATGCAAAGCCTCCTGCAAAGCATACAATGCCGCATCACGCTTGTCGTCCACCTTGGAGTTGGTCTTGCCCCTCGGCCTCTTCAACGCCTCACCATCTCCACCTCCGGCCAAGGCGGCCGCCTTATTGCCTCTCTTCCTTTGAAGCTCACGGTATTGATCTTTGAACTTAGGGCAATTGTTGATGATTTGCTAACAATGCGTGAGAGTGAACAGTTTTTCATTGTGTCGGGCCTTGAATGCTTCCAAAGATTGAAATACCTACATGATCAACAATAATTGGACATGCAAATACAATTAATCATAGAGGAGGCCGAGGAACGGTCATAGCAAAGGAAAGAGAAGAGGTCATACCATGTCCCCGATGCCAAGACTACTCACGGGACGTGCTTCAATGCTCTCAAGTGCGGCGCAATATTTGTTGCATTATTGTTGGATGAACAACCACCTCTTTTGAATTGAGTTGATGTTACGATCGCTCGTAAATTGATAGGGCGGAAACAACTTTCTTTCATGGGATGCTTTGTGAACTCTTGTCCAAAAAACAATTCCCTTTTGTTGCGCACCGACTCTAGGATCTTGGCCAATCTCCTTCCAAATTTCGCAAATCAACTTGTCCTCATCTTGTGTGTATGATCCCGTACGAATGATGTTCTTCCTCTTTTGAGCTTCCGCTCTTTGGGTGAGCTCGTCGATGAACAATGGCTCGCCCGTAATATCGACGCCGTCCTCTTCTTCTTCATCACCTTGGCAATATATGTCATCTTCTTCATGCCACGAGTCACCATGGTCGGCCTCAAAGTCTTCATCGGCCATGTACTCGCCGCGGCCATCTTGACTCTGGGTCTCCTCCGGATCGAAGGTCCCGCCCTGCCCACCAGTCTGAAAGGCCTCGGCACGGCCCTCGAAGATAACATTCTCCATGAACTGGGCGTAGAAGGGGTCTTCGTCGTCGACGTCGGTGTTGGCATTCCATCGAACAGGACGCGAGGAGACGGCATGGTGGCCGTAGATGATGGTCGTGCTTGCTTTCTTTGCATCTCCACGGACAGGCAGTCGCCGCTGTATGACCCCGGCGTGACATTGAGGTCGATGATGGCTGAGGGGCGCGGCATGGATGGCGCGATCACGCTGACTTCCGGCGACCCCGACAAACGGATCTGGGCTTGTCACCTTGGCGGAGGGAAACTGGGCGACAATGGTGTGGTCGACGACGTCGGGGAGGGGCACTGCGGAGGCCGGACGACCGACGAGCCTGTGCTTGCCGGCCCGATGGGCGCAGCCGCAAAGCTCGTCGGACGGCACAACCCCATCATGAGGAGGGCATGCGCTTTGCTGACGATGCCCTCCTTCTCTTCAGCATCGGCCTTTTGCCGCGCGGCCTCCAACACGGTGTGCTCGATGGCGTACGCGGCCGCGGCGTCCTTTCTCTTTGCCTCTGCCCGCCAGTTCCGCCTCTTGGTCGATTCCACGTCCAGTTTTGCGATCTCCTCCGGTGTGAGTCCAGACTGTGGCTTCTTCGCACCCTTGGGCGCCTTCTTCTTCGTCTTGGTGGTCGGGACGACGGTCGGGTCGCCGGAGTTCGGCGGGGGATTGTCCATGGCGGGACTATGGCGGGCGGAGGGGCAGGGCGGGGCGGGGGAGGTTTTGGGGGGAAATGAAATGGAATGGGGCGTGGGGGCGGGAAGGCGGGGCGGCTTTGTGCCACCGACGGGCGGGCCAGGGGAGGACAAGTGCATGCATCCCATCCGTCCGCGCGATGTATGTTTCACCACAAAATCGGACCAGGTTTTGGCCGGTAATGGGTCGAAAGCGGACAGAAAACGGACAAATGTTCGTTTGTGCCCGCGTGTTGGGCCGCCTGGTGTGTCTGTTTTGCCCCAAACGGACGCGGGCGGACATGATAGGGTCGCGCGCTAGAGTTGGCCTTAGATATTCCTCGCATAAACATCTTATATTTGTTTATTTATAGAGAGAAGGTAATGGACGCAAAAGATATCATCTCGTGAAGTGGTCTAGGGTATGTAGATCTAGGAATAAGGGTGGCCTCGGGGTGAAAGACCTCCGCAAACAAAATATCAGCCTACTGGTGAAGTGGTGGTGAAAGCTTGAAACACAACAAGGGCTTTGGCAAGATGTGATTAGGGCCAATTATCTTAAAAAGGTATGTTTGCATCGATCAAATGCATATTTGGGGATTCACCAATCTGGAAGTCCATCTTGAAAGTGAAAGAGCACTATATGGTGGGTAGGGTGTGATCTTGATGCTGGTGATGTAGCCAGATTATGGGTGGATGCAATTGGGGGAGGGACACCTTTATCAATTCAATTCCCAGATCTCTATGACATATGCAACAAACAGAATATCACTGTGGCAGATTTCTGCCATGACACAAGGGGGGCAGATTTCTTTAGAAGGAATTTGCAACCTTCGCTAATGGAACAATGGCAAGTAATGTTAAAAGTGGTGGAATCCTGGAAGCTGACTCAAGAACCTTATCATATTACTTGGACCTTGGGGAAAAAGAAACAATTTACAACCAAGTCTATCTATGAGTACCTGGGGAGGAATATATCTAGGTGTGATTACAGGTGGATTTGGAAAGCTAAAATACCTTTGAAGATTCAAATCTTCTTGTGGTAACTCTTTCAAGACGTTGCCCTTACCAGGGATGTTATGAGTAGACGTAATTGGCCAGGAGCCCTTAAATGTTCTTTCTGTGCTAACCAAGAAACCTCCCAACACCTTTTCTTTACATGTCATGTGGCTAGAGTGGTGTGGAGGACGGTGGAGTGTGTCCTCAGGACAAATCTCTGCTCGAACAACATTTGGCAGTATTTCTCATGGTGCTATGTCTTTCTTCCTGATGGGGTGAAATTTTATACGTTTGGTCTTGCAGCGTGTGCTGGGCCATTTGGATCGGTCGTAACAAGCCACCTTTGAAAATAAACAGCTAAAGACCCCTTTTGATGTGGTGTTTGCTGCATGTGGTTTTCTATCATATTGGGTTGGTCTGTATGCTGGAGAGGACCAAGAGACCATGGATCGCGGGACTAAGATGCTCAGGACTGCGGCGACAAACATGATGATGATATGCATGGCACCAGATGGAATGAAGGCCGACTGAAAAAAGAAGAGTTGGATGTTGATGCACTACCTTATCTCTAGTTCTGCGTTTTTGTTGCTCCCGCGTGAGCTTATGGTGCTCGCATGTGAGCCTGGTTGCTTTTGGTGTGGTTTCCTTTAGACTTTATTTTAGCCTGGACTAGCTTCTTTGGTGAGTTGGTGTCAGAGGGTTTTCACCCCATAGTGAGTTGCTCGATGATGAGCGCTCGTTGTGGGTTTCCCTTCAATGCTTTGAACTCGCTCTCCCCTTTCGTTTCCTTTTGGACTCGTGTTACTCCGGACTGATGTATTTCCGTTATGTCAAAGTAATGGAAAGGGGTGGATGTTGGAAATATGCCCTAGAGGCAATAATAAATTGGTTATTATCATATTTCCTTGTTCATGATAATCGTTTATTATCCATGCTATAATTGTATTGATTGGAAACTCAGATACATGTGTGGATAGATATACAACACCATGTCCCTAGTATGCCTCTAATAGACTAGCTCGTTGTTCAAAGATGGCTATGGTTTCCTAGTCATGGACATGAGATGTCATTTGATAACGGGATCACATCATTAGGAGAATGATGTGATGGACAAGACCCAAACTACAAACGTAGCATATGATTGTGTCAGTTTATTGCTACTGTTTTCTGCATGTCAAGTATCTGTTCCTATGACCATGAGATCATGCAACTCACTGACACCGGAGGAGTACCTTGTGTGTATCAAATGTCGCAACATAACTGGGTGACTATAAAGGTTCTCTACAGGTATCTTCGAGGGTGTTTGTTGGGTTGGCATGGATCAAGACTAGGATTTGTTACTCCATGTGACAGAGAGGTATCTCAGGGTCCACTCGGTAATACAATATCATAATAAGCCTTGCAAGCAATGTGACTAAGTATTAGCCATGGGATCTTGTATTACGGAACGAGTAAAGAGACTTTCCGGTAACGAGGTTGAACTAGGTATGGAGATGTCAACGATCGAATCTCGCGCAAGTAACATACCGAAGAACAAAGGGAACAACATACGGGATTAACATAGAGGTTCGACCGATAAAGATCTTCGTAGAGTATGTAGGAACCAATATGGGCATCCATGTGCCACTATTGGTTATTGACCGTAGAGGTGTCTCGGTCATGTCTACATAGTTCTCGAACCCGTAGGGTCTGCACACTTAAGGTTCGGCGACGTTTCGGTAGTATAGAGTTATGTATGGTGGTGACCGAAGGTTGTTTGGAGTCCCAGATGAGATCTCGTACATCACGAGGAGCTCCGTAATGGTCCGGAGGTAAAGATTGATATATAGAAAGTCCTATTTTGGTCACCGAAAAAGTTTCAGGCTCATCGATAGTGTACCGGGAGTGCCGGGAGGGTGTCGAGGGACCATCGGGAGGGGTATTTCGACCCAAGAGGCTACATGGGCTGTGGTAAGAGGTATACCAGCCCTTAGTGGGCTGGCCTAAGTCCCACAAGGGGTGCATGCAGCTGGAGTGGAAGGAGAATGAAAAAAGCCAAGGTGGAAAGAGTTTCCAAGTGGGAAGGAGGAGTCCTAGTCCTACTAGGATTGGAGGAGGACTCCTCCTCTCCTCCTTGCGCAAGGCCAAGGGCTGGCCCCTTGAGCTCCAAGCCTCCTCCCTCCCTCCTCCTATATATACTAGAGGTTTTGGGGGTTTTGAGACACAAAAAAATAGCGTGTTGCCCTCTTCTCTAGATCGTAGTTTCTTCTCTAGATTAGTTTCAGTGGTGCTTAGGCGAAGCCCTGCTGGAATAGCTCCACTACCATCGCCGCAACGCCGTCGTGCCGCCGAAGAATACATCTACCTCTCCGCTCCCTCTTGCTGGATCAAGAAGGTGGATATCGTCATCGACATGCACATGTGCTGAATGCGGAGGTGCCGTTCGTTTGGCACTAGATCGGAAGCATCGTGATCAAGATCGTGAGACGATTCATGATGGGATTGCGGAACGAGTCGTGATGGGATCGTGGGATGGATCGTGATGAGATCGCGAGATGGATCGTGATGGGATCGTGGGACGCTCGGCGATTTCGATCGTGAAGACGTTCGACTACATCAACCACGTTTCTTCCCGCTTCCCGCTGAGCGATCTACAAGGGTATGTAGATCCACTCTCCCTCTCGTAGATTCCCATCACCATGGATAGATCTTGCGTGTGCGTAGGAATTTTTTTGTTTCCCATGCAACGTTCCCCAACAGTGGCATCTGAGCTAGGTCTATGTGTAGATGAGATCACGAGTAGAACACAAAGGAGTTTGTGGGCGTTGATGCTTAGATTGCTTCCTCCCTTGGTCGTGTTTTGGTTCAGTGGTATTGTGGGATGAAGCGGCCTGGACCAACCTTACTCGTACGCTTACAAGAGACCGGTTCCATCGACTAACGTGTAACTTCGTTGCACAAAGATGGCTGGCGGGTGTCTGTTTCTCCTACTTTAGTTGGATCGGATGCGACAAAGGCGGTCCTTGAGAAGGTTGAAAAGCAACTTATGTATCACCGTTGTGGTTTTTGCGTAGGTGATAATTGTTCTTGCTAGATACCCGCAGCAGCCACGTAAAACTTGCAACAACAATTAGAGGACGTCTAACTTGTTTTTGCAGGGTATGTTGTGATGTGATATGGCCAATTACATGATGAGATATATGTGATGTATGAGATGATCATGTATTGTATAGAATATCACTACTTGCATGTCGATGAGTACGGCAACCGGCAGGAGCCATAGGGTTGTCTTTAATTATTGTATGACCTGTGTGTCAATCATTAAGCGCTATGCAGTGCTTTACTTTATCGCTAAGCGCTAGCAATAGTAGTAGAAGCATGGTGGGCGCGACAACCCTGATGGCGACACGTTGATGGAGATCAAGATGATGGAGATCATGGTGTCATGCCAGTGATGATGGAGATCATGCTGGCGCTTTAAGGATGGAGACCAAAAGCACAAGTTCATGGCCATATCATGTCACTAATGATTTGCATGTGATGTTAATCCTTTTATGCACCTTGTTTTGCTTAGGATGATGGTAGCATTATAAGGTGATCCCTCACTAAAATTTCAAGATCAATTGTGTTCTCCCCGAGTGTGCACTGTTGCGAAAGTTCGTCATGTCGAGACACCACGTGATGATCGGGTGTGATAGACTCTATGTTCACATACAATGGGTGCAAGCCAGTGTTGCACATGCAAAACACTCGGGTTAAACGTGACGAGCTTAGCATGTACAGACATGGCCTCAGAACACGAGAGACCGAAATGTCGAACATGAGTCATATAGTAGATATGATCAACATGATGATGTTCACCATTGAAACCACCTCAACTCACGTGATGATCAGACTTGAGTTGGTGAATTTGGATCATGTATCACTCGATGACCGGAGGGATGTCAATTTGAGTGGGAGTTCTTAAGTAATATGATAATTGAACTCATTATCATGAACATATTCAGTAGTGTCTTTGCAAATTATGTTGTAGATTACTAGCTCACGCTGTAGCTCCCCTGAATTTTTATATGTTCTTAGAGAAATAGAGTTGAAAGATGATGGTGGCAATATTGCGGACTGGGTCCGTGATCTGAGGATTGTCCTCATTGCTACACATAGGGCTTATGTCCTTAATGCACCGCTTGATGCGTCACCCCCTCTAGCATCGTCTGTAGATGTTGTGAACATCTAATAGGCACGTTCCGATGACTACTTGATAGTTTAGTGTGTCATGCATTACGACTTAGAATTGAGGCTCCAAAAATGTTTTGAACGTCATGGAACATATGAGATGTTCTAAGAGCTGAAATTGGCATCTCAGGCTCGTGCCCGTGTTGTGAGATATGAGATCTCCAACAAGATTCTTTGCCTGCAAGATGAAGGAGAATAGCTCAATCGTTGAGCACGTGCTCAGATTGTCTGGGTGCTACAATCACTTGAATCGAGTGGGAGTTGATCTTCCAGATAAGAAAGTGATTGATATAGTTTTCGAAGTCACTGTCACTAAGCTACTAGAGGTTCGTGATGAACTATAAAATGTCAGGGATGGAAATAATGATCCCTGAGCTGTTTCGCGATATTTGACACCGCGAAGGTAGAAATCAAGAAGGAGCATCAAGTGTTGATGGTTAGTAAAACCACTAGTTTAGAGAAGGGCAAGGGCAAGGTGGGAAACTTCATGGATGGCAAGTCAGTTGCTACTCCAGTGAAGCAACCCAAAGTTGAACCCAAACCCGAGACTAAGTGCTTCTATTATGAGGAGAGCGGTCGCTGAAGCGGAACAACTCTAGATACTTGGTAGATAAGAAGGCTGGCAACGTCGACAGAAGTATATTTTGATATACGTGTTATTGATGTGTACCTTGCCAGTACTCCTAGTAGCACCTGAGTATAGATACCGGTTCGGTTGCTAAATGTTAGTAACTCGAAATAAAAGCTACGGAATAAATGGAGACTAGCTAAGTGTGAGGTGACGATGTATGTTGGAAATGTTTACAAGGTTGATGTGATCAACATCGCACGCTCTCTCTACCTTCGGGATTAGTGACAAACCTAAATAAATGTTATTTGGTGTTTGCGTTAAGCACGAACATGATTGGGTCGTGTTTATTGCAACACGGTTATTCGTTTAAGTTATAGAATAATGGTTATTCTGTTTACATGAATAATACCTTCAATGGTTATGCACCGAGTGAGAATGGTTTGTTGAATTTTGATCGTAGTAATACACATGTTCATAACATTGATGCCAAAAGATACAAAGTTAATAATGATAGTACCACATACTTGTGGCACTGCTGCTAAATGTCATATTGGTATAAATCGCATGAAGAAACTCCATGTTGATGGATCTTTGGACTCATTCGGTTTCAAATCGGTTGAGACATGCGGACCATGCCTCTTGGGCAAGATGGCTACAGACCCCATTTTCAGTATGATGGAGCGGGCTAGTAACTTATTGGAAATGATACATATTGATGTATACGGTCCAATGAGTGTTGTAGCATGTAGTGGATATCGTTATTTTCTTACCTTCACTGATGATTTGAGTAGATATTGTGTATATTTACTTAATGAAACACAAGTCTGGAGCAGTTGAAAAGTTCAAGCAGAATCAGAGTGAAGTTTGAGATCATCGTGACGAGAAGATAAAATGTCTACGATATGATCGTGGAGGTGAATATCTGAGTTACGAGTTTGGTATACAACTTAAGACAATATGAAAGTTGTTTCACAACTCACGCCACCTGGAACACCATAGTGTGATGGTGTGTCCATACGTCACAGTCGTGCTCTATTGGATATGGTGTGAATTATGATGTCTCTTATCGTTTTGCCACTATCCTTTTGGGGTTATGCATTAGAGACAACCACATTCACTTTAAATAGGGCACCATCTAAGTTGAGATGACACCATATGGTTTGGCAGAAACCTAAGCTGTCATTTCTTAGAGTTTGGGAATGCAACACTTATGTGTGATAAGCTCGAACCCAAAGCGAAAAAATGCATCTTCATAAGATACCCTAAGAACAGTTTGGTATACCCTCTATCTCTGATCCGAGTACAAAGTATTTCTTGCGAAAACTGGGTCCTTTCTCGAGAAAAAGTTTCTCTCGAAAGAATTGAGTGGGACGAAGATAGAACTTGACGAGATTGTTGAACCTTTGTTTCAACTAGAGAGTAGCGCAACGCAAAAAGATGTTTCTATGGAACCTATGTCAGTTGAAGAGGAAGTAAATGATGATGATCATGAAGCTTCGGATCAAGTTACTATCAAACCTCGTAGGTTGACAAGGACGTGTACTGCTCCTGAGTGGTATGACAACCCTGTCTTGGAGGTCATGTTGTTGGACAACGATGAACCTACGAGCTATGGAGAGGCGATGATGGGCCCGGATTCCAAAAAATGGCTAGGAGCTATGAAATCTGAGAAAGGATCCATGTATGAAAACCAAGAATGGACTTTGGTAGACTTGCCTGTTGAACGGCAGGTCGTTGAGTACAAATGGGCCTTTAAGATGAAGACAGACGCCGATGGTGAATGTCACTATTTGTAAAGGTCGACTTGTCACAAAGAAGTTTCCGCAAAGTACAAGGAGTGTATGAGATACAACTAGAAGGTTTTTGTCAGTCATAAGGATGCTAAAAGGTGTGCAAGCTCCAGTGATCCTTCTATGGACTGGAGCAAGCATCTCGGAGTTGGAATATACGCTTTGATGAGGTGATCAAAGTTTTTGAGTCTATACAAAGTTTATGAGAAACTTGTATTTATAATAAAGTGAGTGGGAGCACTATAGAATTTTTGATAAGCATATGTGGTTGACATATTATTGATCGAAAATGATGTAGAATTTCTGGAAAGCATAAAAAGTTGTTTGAAAAGAGTTTTTCAAAGGAAGACCTGGATAAAGCTACCTGATTGTTGAGCATCGAGATCTATAGAGATAGATCAAGATGCTTGATGAGACTTTCAATGAGTACATACCTTGACAAGATTTTGAAAGAGTTCAAAATGGATCAATCGGAGAAAGAGTTCTTGCCTGATTTGTAAGGTGTGACGTTGAGTAAGACTCAAAGCTCGACTATGGCAGAAGAAAGAGAAAGGATGAAGGTCGTACCCTATGCTTTAGCCATAGGCTCTATATAGTATGCCATGCTGTGTACCGCACCTGTGTGTGCCTCGCCATGAGTCCGTCAAGGGGTACAAGAGTGATCCAGGAGTGGATCACTAGACAGCGGTCAAGATTATCCTTAGTAACTAAAAGACTAAGGAAATGTTTATCGATTATGGAGGTGACAAAGAGTTCGTCATAAAGAGTTACATCGATGCAAGCTTTAACACCAATCTGGATGACTCTTAGTAGCAATCCGGATGTGTATAGTGGAGCAGCCATTTGGAATAGCTCCAAGTGGAGTGTGGTAGCAGTGTCTATAGTATGACATAGAGATTTGCAAAGTACACACGGATCTGAATGTCACACACCCATTGACTAAAAGACCTCTCTCACATGCAAAGCATGATCAAGCCCCAGAACTCATTAGGTGTTAGATTCATAACAATGCGAATCACATGGTGATGTGAACTAGATTATTAACTCTAGTGCAAATTGGAGACTATTGGAAATATGCCCTAGAGGCAATAATAAATTAGTTATTATCATATTTCCTTGTTCATGATAATCGTTTATTAGACAACACCATGTCCCTAGTATGCCTCTAATAGACTAGCTCGTTGATCAAAGATGGCTATGGTTTCCTAGTCATGGACATGAGATGTCATTTGATCACGGGATCAAATCATTGGGAGAATGGTGTGATGGACAAGACCCAAACTACAAACATAGCATATGATCGTGTCAGTTTATTGCTACTGTTTTCTGCATGTCAAGTATCTGTTCCTATGACCATGAGATCATGCAACTCACTGACACTGGAGCAGTACCTTGTGTGTATCAAACATTGCAACGTAACTGGGTGACTATAAACATGCTCTACAGGTATCTCTGAGGGTGTCTTTTGGGTTGGCATGGATCAAGACTGGGATTTGTTACTCCGTGTGATTGAGAGGTATCTCAGGGCCCACTCGGTAATAAAACATCACAATAAGCCTTGCAAGCAATGTGACTAAGTGTTAGCCATGGGATCTTGTATTACAAAACAAGTAAAGAGACTTGCCGGTAACGAGGTTGAACTAGGTATGGAGATGCCGATGATCGAATCTCGGGCAAGTAACATACCGAAGAACAAAGGGAACAACATACGGGATTAACTGAATCCTTGACATAAAGGTTCGACCAATAAAGATCTTTGTAGAATATGTAGGAACCAATATGGTCATACAGGTCCCGCTATTGGTTATCGACAGTAGAGGTGTCTCGGTCATGCCTACATAGTTCTCGAACCCGCAGGGTCTGCACACTTAAGGTTCGGTGATGTTTCGGTAGTATAGAGTTATGTATGGTGGTGACCGAAGGTTGTTCGGAGTCCCAGATGAGATCCCGGACATCACAAGGAGCTCCGGAATGGTTTGGAGGTAAAGATTGATATATAGGAAGTCCTGCTTTGGTCACCGGAAAAGTTTCGGGCTCATCGGTAGTGTGCCGGGAGTGTCGGGAGGGTGCCGGGGGACCATCGGGAGGGGTATTTCGACCCAAGAGTCTACATGGGATGTGGGAATAGGTATACCAGACCTTAGTGGGCTGGCCTAAGTCCCACAAGAGGCTCATGCGGCTGGAGTAGAAGGAGAAGAAAAAAAAAGCCAAGGTGGAAAGGGTTTCCAAGTGGGAAGGAGGAGTCCTAGTCCTACTAGTATTGGAGGAGGACTCCTCATATCCTCCTTGCGCAAGGCCAAGGGCTGGCCCCTTGTGCGCTAATCCTCCTCCCTCCCTCCTCCTATATATACTAGAGGTTTTGAGGGTTTTGAGACACAGAAAAACAGCCACGTGCCGCCCTCTTCTCTAGATCGTAGTTTCTCCTCTAGATTGGTTTCAGTGGTGCTTAGGTGAAGCCTTGCTGGAATAGCTCCACCACCATCGCCGCAACGCCATCGCGCTTCCGAAGAACTCATCTACCTCTCCGCTCCCTCTTGTTGGATCAAGAAGGCGGAGATTGTCATCGAGCTGTACGTGTGCTGAACGCGAAGGTGCCATCCGTTCGGCACTAGATCGGAAGGACTGTGATCAAGATCGCGAGACGATTCGTGATGGGATTGAGGGACAGATCGTGATGGGATCACGGGACGGATTGTGATTGGATCGCAAGATGGGTCGTGATGGGATCGCGGGAAGCTTGGCTATTTGGATCGCGAAGACGTTCGACTACGTCATCCGCTTTTCTTAACGCTTCCTGCTTAGCGATCTACAAGGGTATGTAGATCCACTCTCCCTCTCGTATATGCTCATCACCATGGATAGATCTTGCATGTGCGTAGGAAATTTTTTGTTTCCCATGCAATGTTCCCCAACAGTGGATGCCCGGTTCAAAAAAAATAGAGAGAAGGTGGATCATTCCTCCCAGTCTAGATAGCCAAAGTGACAAGATGATTCATACAAAATGGGAGGTGCGACCATGGTTCATGAACCTTCAAATGGTGTGGTGTCTAACGATATTGCATACCAGACAAGTTACAAAAGTCTTGAAAGAATTAGTGATTCGGTTGACTTTCACGACCGGTCTTCCGTGTCGAGACAGGTTGCTTTGCCGCCCTCAACTTCTAATCTCTCCTTCCACCTCCCTCGTCGACATATCTCCCTCCCATCGTGGACAAGCATGGTGGCCGACAATGAGCGGGGGAGTGGTCTGGTTGGTAGCTGATGTAGGATTATTTTTAGTACCCTTCTCTCCGGTGAATAATAGAGCGCCCAGATCCACTCATCTTTTTTCTCTCTTGCTCCTCTCCCTCAAGCTCGTCTTGACAATAGGACGACAGAGGTGCATAGAGGGCTAGCTGTTGAATCCTATGTCGGGACCCTTTGGCCCAAGTCCATGGTGCAGTGTTGCTTCGGCTGCTACTGCTCACAATGAGGATCTCGTGCACCACCGTCAGGGGATTTGGAGGAGCCATGGTGCCCACATCGGTTGGTCGGCTTCTCCCAACAACCCGTTGCATTCTCGGGCCAAAGGGTAGGAAAATTCATTCTTCCCATCCATCCATCGTGTTTTTATTTTCTATCCAGAGTCTTCTTTGTAAAATTGCGGGACACGTTTGTCATTTCCATTTTATGTAGGGTCTTGTGCGTTCATGTTGTATGCCACCATTTTGAAAAAAATAAACACACATGGGGCCTTCATGCCCTTCCTAGTGTTTAAAACAAGCTAATAACTTTAACCTTTTCTTCTTCTTTATTTCTTAGGGTGCCCAATTTTTAAAATTTTTTATTCATTTTCAAGTCATGAGAAAGTAAAGAAAATACATCTTGACTTATATCCAACAAAAATAATTTGGTTGCGAGTTTGACGTCTATCATCCCTGTTCATTGCTTGCTAACTTATCATCGAATTTATTGTGGCCTACTCAACATTATCTATTATCAACAATAAACTAAACAATTACCTAGGAGAATGTCATGGTTAGCACAACTCAATCATGTGTTATTTCCAAGGTTGAACCTTTTAATAGCAATAAAAAAGTCAATATAGACTTTGATGCATGGTTACCAATGTACGGGTAAAATACATGTGTTGTGTCTATTTTATTTATAGAAGGTACTGCTGTAGTTTGTCGTGCAAGCATTTATCAACTTAATCTTGATCATATTCATTTTTGGAGCCCCGTGAAGGAAATGTTTAAGGTATTGAATCATTAAAGGTGCTATTGAATACCTTGGACGTTCAAATAATTTCATTAGAATCATGAAAATCACAAAACATTGTAATGTGTGATAAGACATATTGTAGGAAATCCAACCAAATCATTCTACCTTCAATGTTCATATAGAAATTTATTAATATTTGAATTTGTCAAGTAGCATGATCAATGCCCAATTAGTGTTGATTTGCTAAATTAAGAGGGCATGTTGTGATATTTAGTGTGCTATTATGACTGGATTTGTTTAGATCCCGAGTAAATGCAGGATGGCATGTTGTGATCTTTAGTGTGCTATTATGACTGGATTTCTTTAGATCCTGAGTAAATGCAGGATACACTAGATTAGAGTTGGATTGCAATTGTCTAGATTCCTCTCACTTGACTCGTATATTTATACTTGTTGGAAATATTGATTATTATCATATTTTCCTATTCATGATAAATGTCTATTATCCATGCTAGAATTGTAATGATCGGAAACTCAAATAAATGTGTGGATACATAGACAACACCGTGTCCCTAGTGAGTCTCTACTAGACTAGCTCGTTGATCAAAGATGGTTAACGTTTCCTAACCATAGACATGAGTTGTCATTTGATAACGGGGTCACATCATTAGGAGAATGATGTGATGGACAAGACCCAATGTGAGGCCCCCAATTTCAACCGTACGCTAAACATACACGCAACATGTACGACCAAAATCAGGGACTCACTAATCAATATCACAACACAACTCTAGACACAAATTAAAGTCATACAGCTTCATATTACAAGCCAGGGGCCTCGAGGGATCGAATACAAAGATCGACAAGCACGAGTCAGCGGAAGCAAATAATATCTGAGTACAAACATAAGTTAAACAAGTTTTACCTTAAGAAGGCTAGCACAAACATAACGACGGATCGAAATAGGCGAGGCCTCCTGCCTAGGAACCTCCTATCATACTGCTGGTCGGGGGCTGCCTCCACGTAGTAGTAGGCTCCTGCGGTGGTGTAGTAGTCGTCTCCGGCGTACTCCATCTCTGGGGCTCCATCGTCTGAATGCAGCATCGAATTGAGGGGGAAAGAGAAAGCAAAGCAGTGGTGAGTACTCATCCAAAGTACCTGCAAGACTGACATCAGAACTATGCTAGGTATGCATTAGTATCAAGGAATGGGGTTATATCCGGGCTGACTGTAGAAAGCAAGAATAGGGGGAAGTCCTAGTCCTATCAAAGACTAGCATCTTCGGCATCTTGCAGCATTAGAAGAGAGTAGACTCGTAACTCACACATAGCAATATTTTATTGTAGCAAATTTATTAAGTAACCACGCCCAGAGATTCTTCCTCAACTCCCTGCGAGGAAGCAATCCCTGAGCCAACATTCATTTCAATTTAAAGTCACAATTTTAGTTGTAGTAGGTCAAGGTACAACTCCAAGTCGTCCTGTTACCGTGGACCCGGCTATTCGAATAGATGAATTCATCCCTGTAGGGGTGCACTGTTGGAAATATGCCCTAGAGGCAATACTAAATTGGTTATTATCATATTTCCTCGTTCATGATAATCGTTTATTATCCATGCTATAATTGTATTGATCGGAAACTCAGATACATGTGTGGATACATAGACAACACCATGTCCCTAGTATGCCTCTAATAGACTAGCTCGTTGATCAAAGATGGTCAAGGTTTCCTAGCCATGGACATGAGATGTCATTCGATAACGGGATCACATCATTAGCAGAATGATGGGATGGACAAGACCCAAACTATAAACATAGCATATGATCATGTCAGTTTATTGCTACAGTTTTCTGCATGTCAAGTATATGTTCCTACGACCATGAGATCATGCAACTCACGGACATTGGAGGAGTACCTTGTGTGTATCAAAGGTCGCAGCATAACTGGGTGACTATAAAGGTGCTCTACAGGTATCTCTGAGGGTGTCTGTTGGGTTGGCATGGATCAACACTCGGATTTGTTACTCCATGTGACGAAGAGGTATCTCAGGGCCCACTCGGTAATACAACATCACAATAAGCCTTGAAAGCAATGTGACTAAGTGTTAGCCATAGGATCTTGTATTACGGAAATGAGTAAAGAGACTTGCTGGTAACGAGATTGAACTAGGTATGGAGGTACCGACGATCGAATCTCGGGCAAGTAACATACCGAAGAACAAAGGGAACATCATACGGGATTAACTGAATCCTTGATATAGAGGTTCGACCGACAAAGATCTTTGTATAATATGTAGGAATCAATATGGGCATCCAGGTACCGCTATTGGTTATTGACTGTAGAGGTGTCTCGGTCATGTCTACATAGTCCTCGAACCCGCAGGGTCTGCACACTTAAGGTTTGGTGACGTTTCGATAGTATAGAGTTATGTATGGTGGTGACCGAAGGTTGTTCGGAGTCCCGGATGATATCCCAGACGTAAGGAGGAGATCCGAAATGGTTCGGAGGTAAAGATTGATATATAGGAAGTCCTGTTTTGGTCATCGGAAAAGTTTCGGGCTCATCGATAGTGTACCGGGAGTGCCGGGAGGGTGTCGGGGGACCATCGGGAGGGGTGTCTCGACCCAAAGGACCTCATGGGCTGTGGGAGGATTCAAACCAGTCCCTGGTGGGCTGGTCTAAGCCCCCACTAAGTCCCATGCGGCTAGGGGTGGGAAACCCAAAAGGTGGAGAGGTTGAAAGAGTTTCCAAGTGGAAAGGAGGAGTCCTAGACCTACTAGGATTGGAGGAGGACTCCTCCACCTCCAATTTCGACCCAACCTTGAGGGTTTGAGGCTGCCTCCTCCCCTCCCTCCCTCCTATATATACTAGAGTATTTAGAGGGGAAAGCTAACCCTAATTGCCACGTGCTGCCCTCTTCTTCCTCTAGATCTGTTTCTCCTCTAGATTAGTTCTGTAGTGCTTAGGCGAAGCCCTGCAGGATTAGTTCCACCACCATCGCCGCCACGCCGTCGCGCTGCTGGAGAACTCATCTACCTCTCCGATCCCTCTTGCTGGATCAAGAAGGCGTAGATCATCATCAAGCTGTACGTGTGCTGGACGCGGAGGTGCCGTCCGTTCGGCGCTAGATCGGAAGGACCGTGATCAAGATCGCGAGACGATTCGTTATTGGATCGTGGGATGGATCGTGATTGGATCGCGGGACGGATCGTGATGGGATCACAGGACGCTCGGCAATTTGGATCACGAAGACGTTTGACTACATCAACCGCATTTCTTAACGCTTCCCGCTTAGCGATCTACAAGGGTATGTAGATCCACTCACCCTCTCGTAGATGCTCATCACCATGGATAGATCTTGCATGTGCGTAGGATTTTTTTGTTTCCCATGCGACATTCCCCAACATGCACCGCATTTACAACACGCTTGATCACCTCCGACCGAACACACTTTCCTGGGTAATGCCCGGCCTCGGGATCCAAAACGTCATCGCCCCACCTAGGCTCAACGAAGAGGCCAGTCCGCCGGTCTAAATCCTATGCGCATAGGTTGATGGGCCCAATTTCCCTTGCACTCCTGCACAATGCGAAGGCGGCCGAAAGCAGACCTAGTACACTCAGTCCGGGAGTTGTACCTTCCAGCCCAATCCGGCGTGCGCTGCTCCATTGCTGACGTCCGAAGAGCTTTGGCTGATACAACGACGCTGAGTACCCATAACTTCTACCACGTGAAGGTTTGGTGCGTAAAAGGTCAAACGACCAACTCAGATCAAATACCCAACCCATTAGCATTTTATTAATGCGGGACAAGCACGACCCGTAAAGTGTAGTCCCGTCGCCCCGTCTCGAGGATGTGTGGCAAAGGCCTCTCTCGCCAGTCCACGCCGCATCATCACCCTTTTGGATGCCTTACCAGCACATCCCACCACATCTTACACACGGGTACCCTTGGGGCCGACCCGTCTCAAGACTATCGGGAACTCAGGTCCACCTCAACCAGGGTGGTATCACTTGTCCCTCTAGCCCCGTCTTTCCCATGTAAATAAGGTCAAGTTGAAGTAACTGTGACCAAGTGGATATCTGACGAATCACCCTCGATGGATCCCACTCGAGGTATGTGTATGACAAGAGTCTCTATCGATAAATGGGAAGGAGAAATCACCCTCGATACCACGATCGATTAGCTACGCTACAAAATTAACACCGGGTGTGCTAAGTGAGGAATCACCCTCGACACTCGGTAGTAGCTCTGGAGTGCCATACTAAAGGGGTGTGCGGTGATGTGAGGGGCCTGGCTCGTTGGTCGGTTGACCGAGTCTTCGGGTCTTCAAGTCGTCGAGTCGTTGATGAAGAAGCAGGGGCAACTGGGACTAAGGGGTCACTGAGGTTTCATTGATCAACCTATACTAAACAGTTGATATGATTGCAGATATAGTAGCAGTTTATCAAAAATAGGCTATGCATCAGAAATAGGAGCTAGCTAATGCAGTAGCAAAATCTAATGCAAGAATGAGAGGGAAGAATGGGCGATATCGGAATGCTCAAGGGGGGGTGCTTGCCTTGCTGCTCTGCGGCAAAGGCCTGATCATTAGTGGTGTAGTCATACCCGGCATCACCGTCAGTCTCGAGGTCTACCGGTAAGAAGAGGGGGGAGAAACAATAAATATATAGCAGACAAATGCATCATGATGCATGACTTGCCAATATGCAGAGCTAGGCATGCACTAACGCAGTATCACACGTCGCAGACAGGGCGGATGGATATCTGACGATATTTTCTGGGTCTCGGACTACTACCGGACAGATGAAATTGATGGAAAAGTTCCATGTTCGCTATGCTAGGGGGCACGTGACAGACTAACGGACATCGTATTCGGATTTGTGGGATTTTTCTGAACAACTTTCATGTATAAGATATTTTCATCTGACTTACGGATTATTTTATATTAATTTTTAAAGTTTTATTAATATTCTGAAATTAACAGGTTTAAATTAATTCAATAAACAATTATGACATCAGCATGATGTCATGCTAACATCAGTAATCAACAATCCTGTTGATGTTAGGGAACGTTGTATGGGAAACAAAAAATTTCCTACGCACACAAAGATCTATCCATGGTGATGAGCATCTACGAGAGGGAGAGTGGATCTACATACCCTTGTAGATCGCTAAGAGGGAAGCGTTAAGAAACGCGGTTGGTGTAGTCGAACCTCTTCGCGATCCAAATGGCTGTGCGTCCCGCGATCCAATCACGATCCATCCCGCGATCCAATCACGATCCGTCCCACGAACTTGATCACGATCCGTCTCACGAACTTGATCACAATCCTTCCGATCTAGCACCGAACGGACGGCACCTCCGCGTTCAGCACACGTACAGCTTGATGACGATCTCCACCGTCTTGATCCAGCAAGAAGGAGTGGAGAGGAAGAAGAGTTCTCCGGCAGCCTGACGGCGCTCCGGCGATGGTGGTGGAGCAATTCCGGCAGGGCTTCGCCTAAGCACTGCAGAAAACCGATCTAGAGGAGAAACTATGCACTGGAGGAACGGGTAGCACGTGGCTGAAAATCTTGTCCAAAAACCCTCAATACCACCAGTATATATAGGAGGAGAGGAGGAGAGGAGGCAGCTTGGCCTCCAAGCCTTCTAGGCTTCGGCCGAACTAGGAGAGGAGGAGTCGACCTCCTCCACTCCTAGTAGGATTAGGATTCATCCTTTTTTTTCCCTTTTTTTTTCCTTTTCCACCTTTTTCCTTTTGGATTTTCTTCTCCAGCCACATGGGCCTTGTGTGGGAGTTTCCACAAGCCCACTAAGGGCTGATATTCACTCTCCCACAGCCCATGAAGCCTCTTGGGTCGAAATACCCCTCCCGGAGGTCTCCCGATACACTACCGGCACTCCCGGTACACTACCGATAAGCCTGGAACTTTTCTGGCAACCAAAACAGGACTTCCTATGTATGAATCTTTACCTCCGGACCATTCCGGAGCTCCCCATGACGTCCAGGATCTCATCCGGGACTCCGAACAAACTTCGGTCACCACCATACATAACTCTATACTACCGAAACGTCACCAAACCTTAAGTGTGCAGACCCTGCGGGTTCGAGAACTATATAGACATGACCGAGACACCTCTACGGTCAATAACCAATGGCGGGACCTGGATGTCCACATTGGTTCCTACATATTCAATGAAGATCTTTATCGGTCGAACCTCTATGTCAAGGATTCAGTTAAGCCCGTATGATGTTCCCTTTGTTCTTCGGTATGTTACTTGCCCAAGATTCGATCGTCGGTATCTCCATACCTAGTTCAACCTCGTTACTGGCAAGTCTCTTTACTCATTCCGTAATACAAGATCCCGTGACCAACACTTAGTCACATTGCTTGCAAGGCTTATTGTGATGTTGTATTACCGAGTGGGCCCTGAGATACCTCTCCGTCACACGGAGTAACAAATCCTAGTCTTGATCCATGCCAATTCAACAGACACCCTCGGAGACACCTGTAGAGCACCTTTATAGTCACCCAGTTATGTTGCGATGTTTGATACACACAAGGTACTCCTCCGATATTTGTGAGTTGCATGATCTCATGGTCATAGGAACATATACTTGACATGCAGAAAACAGTAGCAATAAACTGACACGATCATAAGCTACATTTGTTGTTTGGGTATTGTCCATCACATCATTCTCCTAATGATGTGATCCCGTTATCAAATGGCATCTCATGTCCATGGCTAGGAAACCTTAACCATCTTTCAATCAACGAGCTAGTTCACTAGAGGCATACTAGGGACATTGTGTTTGTCTATGTATCCACACATGTATCCATGTTTCCAATTAATACAATTATAGCATGGATAATAAACGATTATCATGAACAAGGAAATACAATAATAAACACTTTATTTATTGCCTCTAGGGCATATTTCCAACAGTTGACTGGTCAAACTTACTAGTGGGTCCCATATGTGAGTGTCATAGTTTTAATTAGTGTTAAATTAACGTTTAATCAGGGTAATTAGTAGGGTGGGACCCACCTGTCATTCCATGATTAAAACTAATTAACTAAGAGAGAGTTAACTATTCTAATTAACCTTAATTAAGTTAATTAACTAATTACTTACTTAATTAAACTAATTATCAAATTAATTGATTGATTAATTTATTTACTAATTAAACATTTTTACTAAATTATTTATTATTATTATTATTTATATCTATTTTTCATTTTTATTGTTTTAATTGTTTTAGGGACAGTGGGCCCCCATCATTATACATAGTGGGGTGGGGGTCAATGGGGGCTAATCCCCCACTACCCAATCGGGCCAGGGAGCGAGCGATTGGGCTCGCTGAAACCCAGGGGCATCGGCGGCTAGGGCCAGGGGACCCCGCGACCAGTGGAGTGGCGGCAGCGGCGGCCGGAAGAGGCGTTGGTCGTGGAGGGGGCTGCGGATGAGTGGGGTTGTGGGTGGGCGCGCGCGGCGGGGGCTTGCGGAGCGGCGGTGATGAGGCCGCGATGACGATGCACGGTGGCATGGCGGAGGCCGGCCGGAGTGGGTGGAGAGGAGGAGTGGAGGGAAGAGCCCTAGGGGCTCACCGTGGTGGTGTAGAGGGTTGGCAGCGGGCGTGGGGGCGAGTTGGCGAGGCGACGCGGCGGCGGGGAGGCTCGGCGGTGGCGTGCGGGGAAGGGCGCGGGGGAGAGGGCGTCGGATTGCCGATGGGGAGGAGGGTCGGCGGCGCGGGGAGCGACGGTGCGGTGCGACACCGGGTCGGCCCCGATCCAATCTATTCCCAATCCGAATCGGGATTGGGAGGGAGAGAGAGCGTGTGAGGGGGTCGAGTGGGGCTTCGGGGGAGTGTCGGTGGGGGCCGGGGGGGTTATCCCAGGGGTGGCCGGCCTGCTGGGCCGGTGGCCGAGTTGGGCCAGGGGGCTTTTCCTTTTATTGATTTTTTTGTTATTATTTTATTAGTTTTCTCCGCTTTTAATTATTTGAGTAATAATTTAATTTCTGTAAAGGATGTGGCCCAACCCAATATTACAATTTGTAATATTTGGTAGATCCACAAAAAGTTCGATGACTTTTAGAATTGTTTGAAAACAACCAAAACCAAAAGGTATAATATTAATTGATTTTGCCACTGTTATAAATGTATTAGAGGCACAAAACCAATTGATAAAATGTTGTTTAAAATTTTAGAATAGCTTAGGGAATATTTGCAACCAAAGGAAGATTTTTAATTTGAGGTTTTGCAAAACTTTTAATTCCACTTTTCAAAAGATTTCGAATTGCGAAGGAATTTGAATCGGGGTTGATTCCAACAGTGATCATAACTAGATTAGCAAAAATGGATTAGCATAATCCTTAGATTACTGTAGCTTGATTACAGAGTTACTGTAGTGCTTAATCGAGGGCGTCACACCAAACCGTAAGCATATCATTTGATCGTATTAGTTTATTGCTATTGCTTTCTACATGTCAAGTATATGTTCCTAAGACCATGAGATCATGCAACTCCCTGACACCGGAGGAATGCCTTGTGTGTATCAAACTTCACAACTTAACTAGGTGGTCATAAAGATACTCTACAAGTATCTCTGAGGGTGTCTGTTGGGTTGGCATGGATCAAGACTAGGATTTGTTACTCCGTATAACGGAGAGGTATCTCTGGGCCCTCTCGGTAATACAACATCAGAAGAAGCTTGGAAGCAATGTGACTAAGGATTTAGCCGCGAGATCTTGTATTACAGAACGAGTAAAGTGACTTGCCGGTAACGAGATTGAACTGGGTATCAAGATACCGACGATCGAATCTCAGGCAAGTAATATACCTTTGGACAAAGGGAATTGCATACGGGATTGACTAAATCCTTGACATCGTGGTTCGAACGATAATGATCTTTGTGGAATATGTGGAAACCAATATTGGAATCCAGGTCCCACTATTGGGTATTGACTGGAGAGGTGTCTCGGTCATGTCCACATGATTCTCAAACTCGTAGGGTCCGCACGCTTAACACTCGATTGATGCTAGAGTAGTATTGGGATATGTACGTTGGTGACCGAATGTTGATCGGAGTCCCGGATGAAATCTCGGACATCATGAGAAGTTCCGGGATGGTACGAAGGTAAATATTTATATATGGGAAGTCCTATTTTACCTACAGGAGAAGTTTCGGGCATTACCGGTAGTGTACTGGGGTGCCGAAAGGGTTCCGGGGGTCCATCGGGGGGGAGGGTTCCACCTGCCCCGTGGGCCCACATGGGCTGTAGGGGTGGCGCCCTAGCCACCCTATGCCTAGGGCACTATCCCCTAGAGGAGAATTGGGCTTGGGGGCAAGAGTCCCAAAGGGACAAGGCACCCCGGAGGTGCCTTGGAGGAGGGGGACTCCTCCCTTCCTTGTGGAGGAAGGACTCCACCCTAGCCGTCGTACCTCCTTGGAGGAGGGGCCAAGGGTTGTGACCTAACCCTGATCCTTTCCTCCTATATATAGTAGTGGAGAGGGGAGGGCTGGAAACAACAATCCACGCCTCGGTGGCAGCCCTCTCCCTCCCGCTACCCCGTTCCTCCACAAATCGGTTTCTCAGTAGTGCTTGGCGAAGCCCTGCTGGAATCTACGCCACCACCATCACCACCACGCCAGCATGCTGGTCATGATCCTATATACTTCTCCTCCCTTGCTTGTTGTATCAAGAAGGAGGAGACGTCATCGAGCCGCACGTGTGCTGAACGCGGAGGTGTCGTCCGTTCGGTGTTGGATTTGTTTGGATCGCGATTGGATCGTGAAGAGTATGACTACATCATCCGTGCTATATACACTTCCGCTTAGCGATCTACAAGGGTATGTAGATGCACTTCCCCTCTCATAGCTATACATCTCCATGGATATATCTTGCATGTGCGTAGGAAATTATTTGTTTCCCATGCAATGTTCCCCAACAGTGGCATCATGAGCTAGGTCTATGCGTAGATGATATGCACGAGTAGAACACAAATAGTTTGTGGGAGTTGATGTTTACATTGCTTACCTCCTTAGTATTATTTTGATTTAGCAGTATTCTAGGATGAAGCGGCCCAGACCAACCTTACTCATCCACGTACAAGAGATTGGTTCCACCGACTAACATGTAACTTAGTTGCATAAAGGTGGTTGGCGACTGTATGTCTCTCCCATTTTAGTTGAATTGGATTCACCATAGGCGGTCCTTGTAGAAGGTAAAAAGGCAACTTGATTATCACCGTTGTGGCTTTGCGTAGGTAAGAACGGTTCTTACTAGTTGCCCATAGCAGCCACGTAGAACTTGCAACAACAAAGTACATGGCGTCTAACTTGTTTTTGCAGGGCATGTTGTGATCTGATATGGCCAAGACGTGATTTAATATATGTGATGTATGAGTTGATCATGTTTCATAATAGTTATCATGACTTGCATGTCGATGAGTACGGCAACCAGTAGGAGCCATAGGGTTGTCTTTAATTTATTTGTGCCATTTGCTTTACTTTATCGCTATGAGGTCGCAATAGTTGTAGAAGCAATAGTTAGTGCTTTGGAGATGGAGATCAAAAGCACAAGATGATGATCGCCACATCATGTAACTTATATGATTTGCATGTGATGTTTATCCATTTGTGCATCTTATTTTGCTCAGGAAGTTGATACCATTATAAGATGATCCCTCACTAAAATTTCAAGATAAAATTGTGTTCTCCCCAAGTATGCACCGTTGCGAAGGTTCGTCGTTTCGAAGCACCTCGTGATGATCGGGTGTGATAGACTCTACATTTGCATACAACAGGTGTAAACCAGTTTTACACACGCGAAATACTTTGGTTAAACTTGACAATCCTAGCATGTACAGACATGGCCTTGGAACACAGGAGACCGAAAGGTCAAACATGAGTCATATAGTAGATATGATCAACATGGAGATGTTCACCATTGAAGCCACCTCATCTCACGTGATGATCGGGCTTGGGTTGGTGGATTTGGATCATGTCACACTTAGACAACCCAAGAGATGTTGATTTTTGTGGGAGTTCATTAGTAATTTGATTAACTGAACTAATTATCATGACCATAGTCAAAATGTCTTTGCAAATTATGTTGTAGATCAATAGCTCGTGTTGTAGCTCCCATGTATTTTGATACGTTCCTAAAGAAAAGTAAGTTGAAAGATGATGGTAGCAATTATGCAGACTTGGTCCGTGATATGAGGATTGTCCTCATTCCTGCACATAAGGCTTATGTCCTTGATGCACCGCTTGGTGTGCCACACCCTCAAGCATCATCTGTGGATGTTGTGAACATCTGACACACATGTTCTGGTGACTACTTGATAGTTCAGTGCATCATGCTTTATGACTTAGAATTGAGGCTCAAAAGACGTTTTGAACATCACGAAACATATGAGACGTTCCAAGATCTGAAATTGGAATTCCTGGCTCACACCCGTGTTGAGAGGTATTAGACCTCTGACAAGTTCTTTGCTTGCAAGATGGAGGAGAATGGCTCAATCGGTGAGCATGTGCTCAGAATGTCTAGGTGCTACAATCGTTTGAATCAAGTGGGAGTTAATCATCCTAGATAATATAGTGATTGAGAGAGTTCTCCAAGTCACTGCCACCAAGCTACTAGAGCTTCGTGATGAACTATAACATGCAAGGGATAGAGAAGATGATCACTGAGCTATTCACGATGTTTTATGGCACGAAGGTAGAAATCAAGAAGGAGCATCAATTGTTGATGGTAAGGCCACTAGTTTCAAGAAGGGCAAGGAAAAAAAAGGAAACTTCAAGAATGGCAAACCAGTTGCTGTTCCAGTGAAGAAACCCAAGGTTGAACCCAAACATGAGACTAAGTGCTTCTATTGTAAGGGGCACGATCACTGATAGCAGAACTACCCCACATACTTTGTAGATAAGAAGGATGGTAACGTCAACAAAAGTATATTTGATGTTCTTGTTATTGATATGTACCTTACTAGTACACCTAGTAGCACCTGGGTATTAGATACCTGTTTAGTTGTGAATACTGGTAACTCGAAACAGAAGCTGCGGAATAAACGAAGACTAGCTAAGGGTGAGGTGATGATGTGTGTTGGAAGTGTTTCCAAGGTTGATGTGATCACCATCGCATGCTCCTTCTACCTTCGGGATTTGTTTTGAACCTAAATAAATGCTACTTGGTGTGTCTGCGTTGAGCATGAACATGATTATGTTGGGGAATTTTGCATGGGAAACAAAAAAAACCTACGCACACACAAGATCTATCCATGGTGATGAGCATCTATGAGAGGGAGAGTGGATCTACATACCCTTGTAGATCACTAAGCAAGAAGCATTAAGAAACGCGGTTGATGTAGTCGAATGTCTTCGCGATTCAAATCGCTATCTGTTCCGCGATCCGACCATGATCCGTCCCGATCTAGCGCCGAACGGACGACACCTCCACGTTCAGCACACGTACAACTCGATGACGATCTCCGCCTTCTTGATCCAGCAAGAGGGAGCGGAGAGGTAGATGAGTTCTCCGGCTGTGCGACGGCGCGGTGGCGGTGGTGGTGTAACTATTCCGGTAGGGCTTCGCCTAAGCACCGTCGGAATCTATTTGGTGGAGGAACTAGGGAATAGAGAACTAGCACATGGACTCGTGATTTGGGGCTTTATTCCTCTAGTATATATAGGAGGGAGGGGGAGGAGGCAGCCCTAGGGTTTCCTGCTAGGGGCTTCAGCCGAAGTGGAGGAGGTAGAGGTTTCCACCAATCCTACTCCAAGTAGGATTCCTTCTCCTACTTGGTTTTCCTTCCTCCCACCTTGGGGTTTCCTTCTCCCACTTACTTAGCCGCATGGGCCTTGGTGAGAGGGACGACCAGCCCACCTGGTGCTGGTCTGTCTCCTCCCACACCCCATGGGGCCCTCTAGGGTGGGTGGCCCCTCCCGATGGCCTCCCGGCACCCCGGGTACACTACCGGAAATACCTGAAACTTTTCCGGTGACCAAAATGGGACTTCCTATATATCAATATTTACCTCCGGATCATTCCACAGCTCCTCATGACGTCCAGGATCTCATCTGGGACTCCGAAAAACCTTCGGTCACCATCATACATAACTCAATACTACCGGAACGTCAGCGAACGTTAAGTGTGCAGATCCTGCGGGTTCGAGAACTATGTAGACATGACCAAGACACCTCTACGGTCAATAGCCAATAGCGGGACCTAGATGCCCATATTGGTTCCTATATATTCTGCAAAGATCTTTATCAGTTGAACATCTATGTCAAGGATTCAGTTAATCTCGTATGATGTTCCCTTTGTTCTTCGGTATGTTACTTAACCGAGATTCGATCGTCGGTATATCTATACCTAGTTCAATCTCTTTAACAGAAAGTCTCTTTACTTGTTCCGCAATACAAGATCCCATGGCTAGCACTTTAGTCACTTTGCTTGCAAGGCTTGTTGTGATGTTGGATTACCGAGTGGGCCCTGAGATACCTCTCCATCACACGGAGTAACAAATCCATCCATGCCCACTTAACAGACACCTTTGGAGATACCTGTAGACCATCTTTATAGTCACCCAGTTATGTTGCAATGTTTTATACACACAAGGTATTCCTCCGGTGTCAGTGAGTTGGATGATATGATGGTCATAGGAACAAATACTTGACATGCAGAAAACTATAGCAATAAACTGACACGATCATATGCTACATTCATAGTTTGGGTCTTGTGCATCACATAATTCTCCTAATGATGTGATCCTATTATCAAATGACATCTCATGTCAATGGCTGGGAAACCTTGACCATCTTTGATCAACGAGCTAGTCTACTAGAGGCATACTAGGGACACAGTGTTGTCTATGTATCCACACATGCAATTGAGTTTCAATTCAATACAATTATAGCATGGATAATAAATGATTATCATCAACAAGGAAATATAATAATAACAATTTTATTATTTCCTCTAGGGCATATTTCCAACAGCCTCCCACTTGCACTAGAGTCAATAATCTACTTTACATCACTAAGTGATTTACATTGTAATGAATATAACACCCATACAGTTCTAGTGTTGATCATGTTTAGCGTTTGGAAGAGGTTTAGTCAACGGGTCTACGACATTCCGGTTCGTGTGCACTTTGCAAATATTTATGTCATCCTCCTTGATATAATCGTAGATGGAATTGAAGCGTCGCTTTATGTGTCTGGTCCTCTTGTGAAACCTTGGTTCATTGGCTAGAGCAATGGCACTAGTGTTGTCACATAATAGAGTCATTAGATTCAGTGCACTGGGCACTACTCCAAGATCTGTCCTGAACTCCTTCATCCAGACACCTTCCTTCGCCGCCTCCGAGGCTGCGATGAACTTCGCTTCACATGTAGAGTCAGCTACCATGCTCTGCTTGGAACTACAGTAGCTTACAGCTCCGCCATTAAGAATAAATATGTATCCGGGTTGAGACTTAGAGTCATCCGGATCAGTGTCAAAGCTTGCATCGACGTAACCCTTTATGACGTGCTCTTGATCACCTCCATAAATGAGAAACATTTCCTTAATCCTTTTCAGGTACTTGAGGATATTCTTGACCGCCGTCGAGTGCTCCATTCCTGGATCTTGAAACCTTCCGGCCATACTTATGGCAAGGCTGACATCAGGTCTTGTGCACAACATTGCATGCATGATAGAGCCTATGGCTGAAGTATAAGGGATGACACTCATCTTTTCTCTATCTTCTGCAGTCACCAGTCTGTGAGTCTTACTCAACTTCACACCTTGCAATACATGCAAGAACCCCTTCTTGGACTGATCCATTTAAAACTTCTTCAAAACTTTGTCAAGGTATGTGCTCTGTGAAAGTCCTATTAAGCGTCTTGATCTATCTCTATAGATCTTGATGCTTAATATGAAAGCTGCTTCTCCTAGGTCCTTCATTGAAAAACTCTTGTTGAAACATTCCTTCATGCTTTCCAACATTTCTATATCGTTTCCAATCACATATATGTCATCCACATATAATATTAGAAACGCTATAGAGCTCCCACTCACTTTCTTGTAAATACAAGCTTCTCCGTAAACTTGTACAAATCTGAGATGCTTGCACCAGTCCATAAATGCATCACTAGAGTTTGCAAACTTTGTTAGCATTCTCTGGATCGACAAAACCTTCTGGTTGCATCATATACAACTCTTCCTTAAGGAAACCGTTAAGGAACGTTGTTTTGACATCCATCTGCCAGATTTCATAATCGAAAAATGCAGCTATTGCTAACATGATTCTGAAGGACTTAAGCATCGCTACGGGTGAGAAGGTCTCATCGTAGTAAACCCCTTGAACTTGTGAAAAACCCTTTGCCACAAGTCGAGCTTTATAGATAGTGACATTACCGTCCGCGTCCGTCTTCTTCTTAAAGATCCATTTGTTCGGAATGGCCTTTCGCCCTGTAGGTAATACTTCCAAAGTCCACACTTTGTTTTCATACATGGATCCCATCTTGGACTTTAGGGCCTCTAACCATTTGTTGGAATCTGGGCCTATCATTGCTTCTTCATTGCTCGTAGGTTCATCGTTGTCCAACAACATGACCTCTAAGACAGGGTTGCCGTACCACTCAGTAGCATTACGCGTCCTTGTCGACCTACGAGGTTCTATAGTAACTTGATCCAAAGCTTCATGATCATCATCATTAACTTCCTCTTCAACTGGTGTAGGCTCCATAGAAACATCTTTCTGCACTGCGCTACTCTCTAGTTGAAACAAAGGTTCAACAACCTCATCAAGTTCTATCTTCCTCCCACTCAATTCTTTCGAGAGACACTCTTTCTCAAGAAATGCTCCATTTTTAGCAAGAAAACACTTTGCCTTCGGATCTGAGATAGAAGGTATAACCAACTGTCTCCTTTGGGTATCCATGAAGACGCATTTCTTCACTTTGGGTTCCAGCTTTTCAGGCTGAAGCTTTTTGACATAAGCATCACATCCCCAAACTTTAAGAAACGACAACTTTGGCTTCTTGGAAAACCACAGTTCATATGGCGTCATCTCAATGGATTTCGATGGTGCCCTATTTAGAGTGAAGCATCTGTCTCTAACGCATAACCCTAAAACGAAAGTGGAAAATTGGCAAGAGACATCATAAAACGCACCATATCCAATAAGGTTCGATTACGACGTTCAGTCACACCATTACGCTATGGTGTTCCACGCGGTGTCAATTGTGAAACAATTCCACATTGTCTTAAGTGACTGCCAAACTCAGAACTCAGATATTCTCCTCCTCGATCAGATCGTAGGAATTTAATCTTGTTATGATGATTCTCATCTTCACTCCGAAATTGCTTGAACTTTTCAAACGTTTCAGACTTCTGTTTCATTAAGTAAATATACCCATATCTACTTAAGTCATTAGCGAAGGTGAGAAAGTAACGACATCTACCACGCGCCTCAATGCTCATTGGACCGCACACATCAGTATGTATGATTTCAACAAGTCACTTGCCAGTTCCATTGTTCCAGAGAACGGGGTCTTAGTCATCTTGCCCATGAGGCATGGTTCACATGTGTCAAGTGATTGGAAATCAAGTGACTCCAAAAGTCCATCAGCATGGAGCTTCTTCATGCGTTTTACACCAATATGACCTAAGCGGCAGTGCCACAAGAAAGTGGTACTATCATTATCAACTCTACATCTTTTGGCATCAACTTTATGAGCATGTGTATCATCACTATCGAGATTCAATAAGAATAAACCCCTAACATGGGGTGCATGACCATAAAATATATTCCTCATAGAAATAGAACAAGCATTATTCTCTGATTTAAATGAGTAACCGTCTCGCAATAAACAAGATCCACATATAATTTTCATACTTAACACAGACACTAAATAACAATTATTCAGGTTCATCACTAATCCCGATGATAACTGAAGAGCGATCATGCCGACGGCGACCACATCAACCTTGGAACCATTTCCCACGTGCATCGTCACTTCGTCCTTAACCAGCCTTCGTCTATTCCGTAGCTCCTGTTTTGAGTTGCAAATGTGAGCAATCGAACCGGTATCAAATACCCAGGCACTACAACGGGAGTTGGTAAGGTACACATAAATAACATGTAAATCATATATACCTTGTTTGTGTTGGAAATATGCCCTAGAGGCAATAATAAATTAGTTATTATCATATTTCCTTGTTCATGATAATCGTTTATTATCGACGCTAGAATTGTATTGATCGGAAACACCAGATACATGTGTGGATACATAGACAACACCATGTCCCTAGTATGCCTCTGATGGACTAGCTCGTTGATCAAAGATGGTTAAGGTTTCCTAGCCATGGACATGAGATGTCATTTGATAATGGGATCACATCATTAGGAGAATGATGTGATGGACAAGACCCAAACTATAAACGTGGCAGATGATCATGTCAGTTTATTGCTACAATTTTCTGCATGTCAAGTATGTGTTCCTATGACCATGAGATCATGCAACTCACTGACACCGGATGAGTACCTTGTGTGTATCAAACGGTGCAATGTAACTGGGTGACTATAAAGGTGCTCTATAGGTATCTCCGAGGGTGTCTGTTGGGTTGGCATGGATCAAGTGTGGGATTTGTTAATCCATGTAACAGAGAGGTATCTTAGGGCCCACTCGGTAATACAACATCATAACAAGCCTTGCAAGCAATGTGACTAAGTGTTAGCCACGAGATCTTGTATTACAGAACGATTAAAGAGACTTACCGATAACGAGATTGAATTAGGTATAGAGATACCGACGTTCGAATCTCGGGAAAGTAACATACCGAAGAACAAAGGGAACAACATATGAGATTAACTGAATCCTTGACATACAGGTTTGACTTATAAAGATCTTCGTAGAATATGTAGGAACCAATATGGGCATCCAGGTCCCGCTATTTTTTATTGACCATAGAGGTGTTGATGAGGACATGACTACCTTGGATACGACCAAAAATGTTGCATACATGCATAGTTGTGAGGTGATTTCTTATAAGAATTATGCAATAATTTATTTATGTTATCTGGAACAAAAATACTTCACCTATTTTTATTTTATGTCTAAATGCAGAATGGTCGAACACTTGTATGAACCATGTGTGATGACAAAGGAAGAGGAAATTGTTGGGTGCTATTCAAGAGGTCCTCTAATGTCAAAGGAAACAATTAGGTGTTGTTCAAGAAGTTTTATCACGTCACTTTTAGTCCAAGAGAAGATAGAGTCCAAGTCTCTCACGTCCTGAACTCAGATTCGGACTGCACAGACAGACCTGTCTCAAAACACCAACAACATTTTCATACGGACTTGGAATTGGGTGATTCCTTTTTTGGTGGAAACTAGATTTCATATGCGTTCCATCCCACTTGGAATCACCTTAAAATTCATCCGGATCGCAAAGATATCGATGAAACAATCTGACATTGCAGCAGAATCCGAGTCAAACTACAAGTCCAAAGCTGTTGCATCACCTCCACTTGGGCCCATGGGCCTTGTACGACCTAGGGTTTGTTTTAGGGTGTCTTGGGACATCCTCCCACCTTCTTGGATGCCACCTCTTGCTACTATATAAGTATATCAATATAGTAGCTTTTCCTTTGGGTTTTGTTTAGATTACAAGTTCGCCATAGCTGCAACTTCGCGTTCTTCGTTTGTGTTTCACGACCAGACAAAGGCATCACAGAACCCCACTTCATCAATAAAGCTTTCCTCTTATATTCGCAATATCTAGATTGCAATCTTAGTTTCATGCTTGTTCTTCATTTGCGTGCGGGAAACAGACCCTCGTGGTCAGGTTGATCGTGCTCCGGCGTGCTCAATAACCTCTCGGAGTTGGTTGAGCGATTGCTAAGGCGCGACGTCATCACACGTTCATAGTTGGATCTTAAAAGTCTAATCCACAAAAAACGATAGCCACCATCTCATCGAAAGACAGGGACAACTTCGCCTCTATCAGGTGTCTCGGTCATGTCTGCATAGTTCTCAAACCCATAGGGTCTGCACACTTAAGGTTTGGTGACGTTTCGGTATAGTTGAGTTATGTATGTTGGTGACCGAAGGTTGTTCGGAGTCCCAGATGAGATCCCGGATGTCACGAGGAGCCCCGAAATGGTCCGGAGGTAAAGATTGATATATAGGAAGTCCGTATTCGGGTTCCGGAAAAGGTTCGGGACTTACCGGTTTTGTGACGGGAGTGCGGGAAGTGTTCCGGGGGTCCATCGGGACGGTCCACCTGCCCTAGAGGGCCCCATGGGATGTGAGAGGGGGCGCACCAGCCCCTGGTGGGCTGGCCGCTCCTCCCACCTAAGGCCCATGCGACTGGAAGGGCTAGGGCAGGCCCAAGAGGGGGCGGCCCACTTGCCTTGGGGGCTAAGTTGCCACCCTTGGCCGTCGCCCCACCCTAGGGGAAGCCCTAGGGCGCCTCTCCTCCTCCTCTCCCTCCTATATTTATGCGAGGGGAGGGAGGGCTGTAGCACGACAAGCCACAGCGCAGCCTCTCCCCCCCTCTAGATCTGTTTCTCCTCTAGATTGTCGCGGTAGCGCTTGGCGAAGCCCTACCGGGACAGCTCCACCAGCACCGCCACCACGCCGTTGTGCTGGCGGAGAACTCATCTACCTCTATGCTCCCTCTTTCTGGATCGAGAAGGTGGAGATCTTCATCGAGCTGTACGTGTGCTGAACGTGGAGGTGCCATCCGTACGACACTAGATCGGAAGGACCACGATGGGATCGCGGGACGGCTTGTGATGACATCGCGGCACGGATCGTGATTGGATCGTGAATACGTTCGACTACATCAACCGCGTTTCTAAACGCTTCCGCTTAGCAATCTACAAGGGTATGTAGATCCACTCTCCCTCTCGTAGATGCTCATCACCATGGATAGATCTTGCATGTGCATAGGATTTTTTTCCCATGCAACATTCCCCAATAGTGACATCATGAGCTAGGTCTATGTGTAGATGAGACCTCAAGTAGAACACAAAAGAGTTTGTGGGCATTGATTCTTTGATTGCTTCCTCCCTTTGTCGTGTTTTGGTTCAATGGTATTATGGGATGAAGCGGCCTGGACCAACCTTACTCATACACTTACGAGAGACCGGTTCCATCGACTGACGTGTAACTTTGTTGCACAAAGATGGCTGGCGGGTGTCTGTCTCTCCTACTTTAGTTGGATCGGATTCGACAAAGGCGGTCCTTGAGAATGTTGAAAATCAACTTATGTATCACCGTTCTGGTTTTGCGTAGGTGAGAATTGGTCTTGCTAGATACCCGTAGCAGCCACGTAAAACTTCCAACAACAATTAGAGGACGTCTAACTTGTTTTTGCAGGGTATGTTGTGATGTGATATGGCCAATTACATGATGATATATATGTGATGTATGAGATGATCATGTATTGTATAGAATATCACGACTTGCATGTCGATGAGTACGACAACCAGCAGGAGCCATAGGGTTGTCTTTAATTATTGTATGACCCGCGTGTCAATCATTAAGCGCTATGTAATGCTTTACTTTATCGCTAAGTGGTAGCAATAGTAGTAGAAGCATGGTGGGCGCGACAACCCCGATGGTGACACGTTGATGGAGATCATGGTGTCATGCCGGTGACGACGGAGATCATGCCGGTGCTTTAAGGATGGAGATCAAAAGCACAAGTTTATGGCCATATCATGTCACTTATGATTTGCATGTGATGTTAATCCTTTTATGCACCTTGTTTTGCTTAGGGCGACGGTAGCATTATAATGTGATACCTCACTAAAATTTCAAGATAAATTGTGTTCTCCTCGAGTGTGCAGCGTTGCGAAAGTTCGTCCTGTCGAGACACCACTTGATGATCGGGTGTGATATACTCTACGTTCACATACAACGGGTGCAAGCCAGTGTTGTACATGCAGAACACTCGGGTTAAACTTGACGAGCCTAGCATGTACAAACATGGACTCGGAACACAAAAGATTGAAAGGTCGAACATGAGTCATATAGTAGATATGATCAACATGATGATGTTCACCATTGAAACCACCTCAACTCACGTGATGATCGGACTTGAGTTGGTGAATTTGGATTATGTATCACTCGAATGACCGGAGGGATGTCAATTTGAGTGGGAGTTCTTAGGTAATATGATTAATTGAACTCATTATCATGAACATAGTTAGTAGTGTCTATGCAAATCATGTTGTAGATTATGCTGTAGCTCCCTTGAATTTTTATATGTTCGTAGAGAAATACAGTTCAAAGATGATGGTAGCATTATTGCGGACTGGGTCCGTGATCTGAGGATTGTTCTCATTGCTGCAAAGAAGGCTTATGTCCTTAATGCACCCTCTAGCATCGTCTGTAGATGTTGTGAACATTTGACACGCACGTTCCGATGACTACTTGATCGTTTAGTGTGTCATGCTTTACGGCTTAAAATTGAGGCTCCAAAAACGTTTTGAACGTCATGGAATGTATGAGATGTTCTAATAGCTGAAATTGGGATCTCAGGCTCGTGCCCGTGTTGTGAGGTATGAGACCTCTAACAAGATTCTTTGCCTACAAGATGAAGGAGAATAGCTCAATCATTGAGCATTCACTCAGATTGTTTGGGTACAACAATCGGTTGAATCGAGTGGGAGTTGATCTTCCAGATAAGATAGTGATTGATATAGTTCTCCAAGTCACTATCACTAAGCTACTAGAGGTTCGTGATGAACTATAGAATGCCAGGGATGGAAATAATGATCCCTGAGCTATTCACTATGTTTGACACCGCGAAGGTAGAAATCAAGAAGGAGCATCAAGTGTTGATGGTTAGTAAAACCACTAGTTTCGAGAAGGGCAAGTGTAAGGAGGGAAACTTCAGGGATAGCAAGTCAATTGCTGCTCCAGTGAATCAACCCGAAGTTGAACCCAAACCCAAGACTAAGTGCTTCTATTATGAGGAGAGCGGTCTCTGAAGCGGAATAAGCCCTAGATACTTGGTAGATAAGAAGGCTGGAAACATCGACAAAAGTATATTTGATATATATGTTATTGATGTGTACCTTGCTAGTACTCCTAGTAGCACCTGGGTATTGGATACTGGTTCGCTTGCTAAATGTTAGTAACTCGAAATAAAAGCTACAAAATAAATATTGACTAGCTAAGGGTGGGGTGACGATGTGTGTTGGAAATGTTCCCAAGGTTGATGTGATAAACATCGCACACTCTCTCTACCTTCGGGATTAGTTATGAACCTAAATAAATGTTATTTGGTGTTTGTGTTTAGCATGAACATGATTAGATCGTGTTTATTGCAATACAGTTATTCTTTTAAGTCATGGTTATTATGTTTACATGAATAATACCTTCAATGGTCATGCACCCAATGAATGGTTTGTTGAATCTTGATCATAGTAGTACACATGTTCATAACATAGATGCCAAAAGATACAAAGTTAATAATGATAATGCCACATAATTGTGGCACTGCCGCTGAATGACATGATGGTATAAAGCGCATGAAGAAACTCCATGTTGATGGATCTTTGGACTCTTTCAATTTTGAATCAGTTGAGACATGCGGACCATGCCTCTTGGGCAAGATGACTAAAACCCTATTTTCCGGCTTGATGGAATGGGCAAGTAACTTATTGGAAATGATACATGTTGATATATATGGTCCAATGAGTGTTGTAGCTTGCGGTGGATATCATTATTTCCTTACCTTCACTGATGATTTGAGTAGATATAGTGTGTACCTACTTAATGAAACAGAAGTCTGAATCATTTGAAAAGTTCAAGCAGAACCAGAGTGAAGTTTGAGATCATCGTGACAAGAAGATAAAATATGATTGTGGAGGTGAATATCTGAGTTACGAGTTTGGTATACAACTTAAGACAATGTGAAAGTTGTTTCACAACTCACGCCACCTAGAACACCATAGTGTGATGGTGTGTCGTCGTAGTCGTGCTCTATTGGATATGGTGCGAATTATGATGTCTCTTATAATTTTGCCACTATCATTTTGGGTTATGCATTAGAGACAACTACATTCACTTAAAATAGGGCACCATATAAATCCGTTGAGATGACACCATATGGTTTGGCAGAAACCTAAGTTGTCATTTCTTAATGTTTGGGGCTGCAACGCTTATGTGAAAAAGGATTTCACCTAAAGAACTCGAACCAAAAGCGGACAAATGCATCTTCATAAAATACCCTAAGAATAGTTGGCTATACCTTCTATCTCAGATCCGAGCACAAAGTGTTTGTTGCTAAAACGGGTCCTTTCTCGAGAAAGAGTTTCTCTCGAAAGAATTGAGTGGGAGGAAGATGGAACTTGATGAGGTTGTTGAACCTTTGTTTCAACCAGAGAGTAGCGCAACACAGAAAGATGTTTCTGTGGAGCCTACGTCAGTTGAAGAGGAATTTAATGATGATAATCATGAAGCTTTGGATCAAGTTACTATCGAACCTCGTAGGTCGACAAGGTCGCGTACTGCTCCTGAGTGGTACGACAACCCTGTCTTAGAGGTCATGTTGTTGTACAACGATGAACCTATGAACTATGGAGAAGCGATGATGGGCCCGGATTCAGACAAATGGTTAGAGGCCATGAAATCCAAGAAAGGATTCATGTATGAGAACCAAGTATAGACTTTGGTAGACTTGCTCGTTGAACGGCAGGTCGTTGAGTACAAATGAACCTTTAAGATGAAGACATACGCTGATGGTAAATGTCACCATTTATAAAGCTCGATTTGTCGCAAAGAAGTTTCCGACAAGTTCAAGGAGTTGACTATGCTAAGACTTTCTTACTCGTAGCGATGCTAAAGTCTGTTGGAATTATGTTAGCAGTTGTGCATTTTTCAGTTATGAAATCTGGCAGATGGATGTCAAAACATCGTTTCCTTAATGGTTTACTTGAGGAAAGGTTGTATGTGATACAACCAGAAGGTTTTGTCAGTCTTAAGGATGCTAAAAGGTGTGCAAGCTCTGGTGATCCTTTTATGGACTGGAGCAAGCATCTAGGAGTTGGAATATACGCTTTGATGAGGTAATCAAAGTTTTTGAGTCTATACAAAGTTTATGAGAAACTTGTATTTACAATAAGGTGAGTGGGAGCACTATAGAATTTCTGGTAAGTATATGTGGATGACATATTGTTGATCGGAAATAATGTAGGATTTCTGGAAAACATAAAGGGTTGTTTGAAAAGAGTTTTTCAAACGAAGACCTGGATAAAGCTACTTGAACATTGAGCATCGAGATCTATAGACATAGATCAAGACGCCTGATGGGATTTTTCAATGAGTACATACCTTGACAAGATTTTGAAAGAGATCAAAATGGATCGGTCGAAGAAGGAGTTCTTGCCTGGTTTGTAAGGTGTGGAGTTGAGTGAGACTCAAAGCTCGACCACGGCAGAAGAAAGAGAAAGGACGAAGGTCGTCCCCTATGCTTTATCCATAGGCTATATATAGTTTGCCATGCTGTGTACCGCATCTGTGTGTGCCTTGCCATGAGTCTGTTAAGGGGTACAAGAGTGATCCAGGAGTGGATCACTGGACAGCGGCCAAAATTATCCTTAGTAACTATTGGACTAAGGAAATATTTCTCGATTATGGAGGTGATAAAGAATTCGTCATAAAGAGTTACATTGATGCAAGCTTTAACACCGATCCGGATGACTCTTAGTAGCAATCTGGATACGTATTGTGGAGCAGCCATTTGGAATAGTTCCAAGTGCAGTGTGGTAGCAGTGTTTACAATTTGACATAGAGATTTGCAAAGTACACACGGGTCTGGATGTCGCAGACCCGTTGACTATAGACCTCTCTCACATGCAAAGCATGATCGAGCCCCAGAACTCATATGGTGTTAGATTCATAACAATGCGAATCACATGGTGATTTACATAGAGATTTGCAAAGTACACATGGATCTGGATGTCGCAGACCCATTGACTATAGACCTCTCTCACATGCAAAGCATGATCGAGCCCCAGAACTCATTGGGTGTTAGATTCATAACAATGCAAATCACATGGTGATGTGAACTATATTATTGACTCTAGTGCAAGTGGGAGACTGTTGGAAATATGCCCTAGATGCAATAATAAATTAGTTATTATCATATTTCCTTGTTCATGATAATCGTTTATTATCCACGCTAGAATTGTATTGATCGGAAACGTAGATACATGTGTGCATACATAGACAACACCATGTCCCTATTATGCCTCTGATGGACTAGCTCGTTGATCAAAGATGGTTAAGGTTTCCTAGCCATGGACATGAGATGTCATTTGATAACGGGATCACATCATTAGGAGAATGATGTGATGGACAAGACCCATACTATAAACGTAGCATATGATCATGTCAATTTATTGCTACAGTTTTCTGCATGTCAAGTATGTGTTCGTATGACCAAGAGATCATGCAACTCACTAACACCGAAGGAGTACCTTGTGTGTATCAAACGTCGCAACATAACTGGGTGACTATAAAGGTGCTCTACAAGTATCTCTGAGGGTGTCTGTTGGGTTGGCATGGATCAAGAGTGGGATTTGTTACTCCGTGTGAGAGAGAGGTATCTCAGGGCCCACTCGGTAATACAACATCACAACATGACTTGCAAGCAATGTGACTAAGTGTTAGCCACGAGATCTTGTATTACAGAATGAGTAAAGAGACTTGACGGTAACGAGATTGAACTAGGTATAGAGAGATATCGACGATCGAATCTCGGGCAAGTAACATACCAAAGAACAAAGGGAACAACATAAAAGATTAACTGAATCCTTGACATAGAGGTTTGACCGATAAAGATATTCCTAGAATATGTAGGAACCAATATGGGCATCCAGGTCCCGCTATTTGTTATTGACTGTAGAGGTGTCTCGGTCATGTCTGCATAGTTCTCGAACCCGCAGGGTCTGCACACTTAAGGTTCGGCGACGTTTCGGTATAGTTGAGTTATGTAGGTTGGTGACCGAAGGTTCTTTGGAGTCATAGATTAGATCCCGGACGTCACGAGGAGCTCCGGAATGGTCCGAAGGTAAAGATTAATATATAGGAAGTCCGTATTCGGGTTTCGGAAAAGTTTTGGGTCTCACCGGTTTTGTGACGGGAGTGCCGGAAGTGTTCTGGGGGTCCACCTGCCCGGAGGGCCCCATGGGCTGTGAGAGAGGGCGCACCATCCCCTGGTGGGCTGGCCTCCCCTCCCACCTAAGGCCCATGCGGCTGGAAGGGCTAGGGCAGTCCCAAGAGGGGGCGCCCCACTTGCCTTGGGGGCCAAGTTGCCACCGTTGGCCGCTGCCTCACCCTAGGGGAAGCGCTAGGGCGCCCCCTCCTCCTCTCCCTCCTATATATTTGTGAGGGGAGGGAGGGCTGCAGCATGACAAGCCATGACTCAGCCTCTCCCTCCCCCTCTAGATCTGTTTCTCCTCTAGATTGTCGCGGTAGCGCTTGGCGAAGCCCTGCCAAGACAACTCCACCACCGCCGCCACCACGCCGTTGTGCTAGCGGAGAACTCATCTACCTCTCCGCTCCCTCTTGCTGGATTGATAAGGCGGAGATCGTCATCAAGCTATACGTGTGCTGAACACGAAGGTGCCGTCCGTTCAGCACTTGATCAGAAGGACCACGATGGGATCGCGGGATGGCTCGTGATGAGATCGTGGGACGGATCATGATTGGATCGTGAAGATGTTTGACTACATCAACCACGTTTCTTAACGCTTCCGCTTAGCGATCTACAAGGGTATGTAGATCCAGTCTC
Source organism: Hordeum marinum (assembly GCA_022496015.1). Taxonomy (NCBI): domain Eukaryota; kingdom Viridiplantae; phylum Streptophyta; class Magnoliopsida; order Poales; family Poaceae; genus Hordeum; species Hordeum marinum. Next base: position 455,564,829 of record CM039678.1, read on the forward strand.
CCTCTCGTAAATGCTCAGAACCATGGATATATCTTGCGTGTGCATAGGAATTTTTTTGATACCCATGCAACGTTCCCCAACAGTTTGGTGTTGGTCGCCTTCTTGTTGGCCAAATACTTGGGGTAGTTCCGCTTCTAGTGACCAGTTACCTTTCAATGAAAGCACTTAGTTTCTGGCTTGGGTCCAGCTTTGGGTTTCTTCATGGGAGGGGCAACTGCTTTGCCACTCTTCTTGGAGTTACCCTTCTCGCCCTTGCCATTCTTCTTGAAACTAGTGGTTTTATTGACCATCAACACTTGATGGTCCTTTTGGATTTTAGACTGAGCGACTTTCAACATCGCAAACATCTTGGCGACTGACTTGTTCATCCCTTGCATGTTATAGTTCATCACAAACCTCTTGTAGCTAGGTGGCAATGATTGAAGAACTCTGTCAGTGATCGCCTCCGGCGGAAGGGGATTCCCTAACTCATCAAGACAGTTCAAATACCCAGACTTTCTGAGTATATGTTCACTGGCAGACCCGTTCTCCTCCATCTTGCAAGCATAGAACTTATCAGAGGTCTCATACCTCTCGATCCGGGCATTCTTCTCAAAGATAAACTTCAACTCCTGGAACATCTCATATGCTCCATGACGTTCAAAACATCTTTTAAGTCCCGGTTCTAAGCCATACAACATTGCTCATTGAACTATTGAGTAATCTCCAGAACATGCCTCCTAGGCGTTCGCAATATCTTGAGACGACACTGGAGCGGGTGGATCACTAAGCGGTGCATCAAGGACATAAGACTTTTGGGAAGCCGTGATGATAATCCTCAGATTACGGGCCTAGTCTACAAAGTTACTTCCATCATCTTTCAACTTGGCTTTCTCTAAGAATGCATTAAAATTCAGGGGAACTACTCCACGAGCCATTAATCTACAACATAGCAAAGGTTACTTAGACTATTTTTCAAGATAATGAGTTTAGATAATCATATTACTTATTAAACTCCCACTCAAATTGACATCCCTCAGGTCATTCGAGTGTCACATTATGCAAATTCACCAACCCAAGTCCGATCATCACGTGAGATGATGTGGTTTCAATGGTGAACATCTTCATGTCGATCATATCTATTGTATGACTCATGTTCGACCTTTCGGTCTCTTGTGTTCGGAGGCCATGTATGTACATTCTAGACTTGTCAAGTTTAACCCGAGTGTTCTGCGCGTGCAACACTGGCTTGCACTCGCTATATCTGAACGTAGATTCTATCACACCCGATCATCACGTAGTGTCTCAAAACGACAAACTTTCACAACGGTGCACACTCGAGGAGAACACAATTTTATCTTGAAATTTTAGTGAGGGATCATCTTATAATGCTACCGTCGTCCTAAGAAAAATGAGATGCATAAAAGTATTAACATCACATGCAAATCATAAGTGACATGATATGGCCATGAACTTGTGCTTTTGATCTCCATCTTCAAAGCACAGACATGATCTTGATCGTCACCGACATGACACCATCATCTTGATCTCCATCAACGTGTCATCATGAGGTCGTCGCGCCAATTGTTGCTTCCACGACCATTACTAACTCATAGCGATAAAGTAAAGCAAAAACGGCAAAAATAAATTAAAGACAACCCTATGGCTCCTACCGGTTGCCGTACTCATCGACATGCAAGTCATGATATTCTATACAAAACATGATCATATCATACATCACATATATCTCATCATGTAATTGGCCATACCACATCACAACATACCCTGCGAAAGCAGTTAGACGTCTGAAAGCACATTTGATCCCTTGGTGGTTTTGGTAATTTATAACGACATATAAGTCATTGAACTAATGTTTCCATCAAGTATGTTTTAGGAAAAGTTCAATGATGGGTTGGGAAAAAGATTGTGGAATACCCCAAGATGCAAGGAGATAGGTTGGCAAAGCTTCAAGCAAGAGCATTTTACATCTTATATTTGTGAGAAATCACTTTGAGTCCATAGGAAAGCCAATACTATTAAAAGGGGGTAAGGTTTTCTTGGTGAACAAAATGCTAATACGTGCACAAGTGATAGTCACCAAAAACATCCACAAACTCTCCTACCAAAGTCTGTCCAAAGCCAAACACTCAAAATCGGTGCAACCAACATTCTACACTCGGTGCCACCGATTCCAAACCCTAGACAAAATTAGCCAAACCCTAGATTTCCGGTGCAGCCAATACTGCATTCGGTGCCACCGAGTTGGGCTGCCAACTTTCTGTTACACAAGTTCACAGTTTTTGTCCCTCCGAGATTGTCGAATCGGCATCATCGAGATTGGGCATTCTGACCGTTGGTCACCTTATTGGTGCAACCGAGATTCCTATATCGGTCTCGCCTTGATTCAAAAGTTGCCACCTTTTGGTCACTTTGGTACCACCAAGATTAACACATTGGTGTCATCGAGTCGGTCATTTTGTGTGTAACGGTTGGATTTTTGGGGATGCCTATATATACCCCTCCACCACCACCTACTTGAAAGAGAAACACTCAGAACTATTCCATACCTATCCTATCAGTTTTCTGAGAGAGAACCACCTACCCTTGTGTTGAGGTCAAGATCTTCCACTCCAATCATATGGATCTTGGTTTCTAGCCTCCCCAAGTTGCTTTCCACCAATCCCATATCTTCTATCAAGCCAAATCTGTGAGAGAGTTATTGTGTGTTGAGGAGTCTATCATCTTGAAGCACAAGAGAAAGGAGTTCATCATCATAACCGAGCCTATTACCTTTTGGAGGGTGGTGCCTCCTAGATTGGTTAGGTGTCTCTTGGGAGCCTCCTACTTCTTGTTGTGGAGTGAACCAAGAAGTTTGTACGGGCAAGGAGATCGCCTACTTCATGAAGATCTACCCATAGTGAGGCTAGTCTTTCATGGACGGAAGCCGTTGTGGAATAGTCAAGGTTTCTACTTCGTGGACCCTTATGGGTGGAGCCCTCCGTGGACTCTCGCGACCGTTACCCTCTATGGGTTGAAGACTCCATAAATGTGGATGTACGATAGCACCACCTATCGGAACCACGGGAAAAATCACCGTGTCTACAATTGTGTTTGGTCTTCCTACCCTATCCTTTTACTCATGCTTGTTGTTATTTTCCGCTGCTATACTCTTAGACAAGCATGTGTAGGGTGTACTTGACTTGCCATGAATGCAAAATCTGCCAAGAATTAAAAATGGGAAAAGGTAGATTTTATTTGGTCAAGTAGTCTAATCACCCCCCTCTAGACATACTTTCGATCCTACAAGTGGTATTAGAGCTTTGGTATCCATTGCATAGGTCTCACAACCTAGGAGAGTATGGCATCTAGTGAGGGAAATTATCACCGTAGAGGTCCGTACTTTGATGGCACTAATTTTGCTAGTTGGAAGCACAAAATGAAAATGCATTTGCTTGGTCATAACCCCGCCGTTTGGGCTGTTGTTCATGTTGGTATGCAAGGTGAATTTTTTGTGAAAGGAAGGGAACCCTATCGCGAAGCGACTGCGGAAGAATTGAATATGTTGCAACTCAATGCTCAAGCATGTGACATTCTCTTCAACTGCCTATGCCCCGAAGAGTTCAACAAAATCAACTGTCTTGAGAATGCAAAAGATATTTGGGATACTTTGATTGATATACATGAAGGTACAAAATTTGTGAGAGAATGCAAGTTGGATATTCTTTAAAGTCAACTTGACAAGTTCAAGATGAAGGATGGTGAAGGAGTCGCTGAGATGTACTCTAGGCTAGCTCTCATCACAAATGAGATTGCCGACTTAGGAAGCAAAGAAATGACTAACAAATTCATCATCAAGAAGATACTTCGAGCTTTGGATGATCGATATGACACCGTTTGCACATTGATCCAAATGATTCCCAACTATAAAGATCTCAAGCCAACAAAAGTGATTGGTAGAATTGTTGCTCATGAGATGACACCCAAATACAAGGAAGAGCTTCACCACAAGTCTAGCGGTGCTTACAAAGCCACAAGTGATGCTCCCCTTACCTCAAGCGACAACCTTGTCACAAATGAAGAGATAAGCCTCATGGTCAAGAAATTCAACAAGTTCTACAAGAATAGAAGCAAAGATCGAAGCTCCAACTCAAGATATGAAGAGAAGCGTTCGTCAACTCGTGACCGAAACTGCTACAATTGTGGGAGGCCCGGACACTACTCTAATGAGTGCACGGCTGCTTACAAAAGGAAGGAAGAGTCACCAAGAAGACGAATCTCAAGAGACGAGTCACATCGAAGAGAGAGAAGGAGTAGAGATGATCGTTATGAACGAAGACCCTCAAGGAGAAGTAGGGACTCGGAGAAGAAGGACAAGTACACCAAGAGCTACTCAAGAAGGAAACATGAAGATCATGTTGGTGAATGGGTTTCCGGTTCCGAATCCGACAACCACTCCGAGAGAAGCTATCACTCCGACTCCGACTTTAGTCAAGATGAAGGTGTTGCCGGAATTGCACTAGTGACTACCAACTCCTATGATCTATTTGATTCACCAAACGAAGGGAGTGGAAGTTGCTTCATGGCTATAGGCCCCAAGGTATCACACCCCGAGTATCTTGATTTCAATAGTGATGAAGATGACTTGTTAATTGAAGATCACTTGCTATTTGACAAATCTAGTAATTATAGTCAAAATGAACTTGTTAGTACTCACTCTAGTGTAGATAAGTCATGCATTGATGATAAGTTGGAAATAGAACGACTAACTCAAAGACTAAAAACTCTTAAATTGGGTCATGAGTCAACTCTAGAAGATCATAGAGAGCTTGTAAGGACACATGAGAAGCTACGCTTCAAGAAGCTCAATTTAGAGCAAGAGCATGAGTTCCTAAAAGCTATCAATGACGATCTTCGAAAGAGGACTTCCTCTTATCTAGCCAAGCGACTTCTCTTATCTACATTCATGCCATAAGTTAAGTCTAAGCAAGCTAGTAACAAAGGAAAGAAATGTTCTTCAACTAGTAGCAATAAAAATGATAAATCCAATGATATTGCTTCTAGTAGTTCTCTTGATTGCACTAACTCCTCTCTTAGCCAAGTTACACTTGATCAATAAAATGAACTCTTGAAAGGGATTATATAGAAAGGTATCTACAAGAGTCTTGAAGGGTGCAAACAATTTGAGGAGATTGTATGCAAGCATGGAGGATACCGGAAGAATCGCGGTGTTGGCTACTTCAACGCTAATGGATTTGAATGGGAAGAATGTCAATATGCCAATCCCAAGTTTGTTCCTCAAAAGGAGATGTATGAAAATACTCTCCCCAAGGGAACAAAGTTGCAAGACGACCTTCCACCACAAGACCCCAATATTAGGGACAAGAACGAGCTTCAAGAGGACATTGACTCATATGAAGATGATTCCCGAGCTTTGGTGAAGTGGGTCCCCAAGGCTACTACAAGCTCAACTTCTACAAGTGATACTACAACATTGAGGATCCCCATCAACTTGATGTGGGTCCCCAAGAAGAAGAACTAGAGAGTTCTTGAGGGGTGACTCCGCCAATTAAATTCACTCATATTCATTATTGGAAAGAACTATTTGCTATCAACATCAACTCTATGCAATAGTTCAAGGAGTCACACATTCCCTCAAAGGTAAGCAAGGGACAAGGTAATCAACAAATCAATGGACATCATAACATATGCTTTGCACTCCATGTCCATAGATATCCTTGTATTTGTCTCTTGTGTGTTGGGACTAACCCATGTAGGTGAGAAGAGTAAGGAAACAACAAGGATGCTCCCAAATCTTGGTGATCTTCATCAACCTTGAGCATCTACAACTACCTCACCAACATGAAGTCTTCATCAACAAAACCCAAGGTTAGTTTATCCCTCTTATGGGGGGATGTCACATCAAGGGGGAGCTTTACTCTAAGACTTGAGTTAAAGTATCTCTTAGTATGTGACAATATTAAATGCTTTATGTAAAAGTGGTAACCCCACTTGTGCTTAAACGATGAGTATGACCTATGATCAAGTATTCTTACTTGGCTCCTAAGTCAAATACTCATATATAGATGACTTCGTCATCGCCCAAGTGCTTGTTAGATGCCAGTGTATATGTGCATGTTTGTCATGATTTCATTTGACATCTTATTGTGTGAGCATGTTGGTCTGCATTTATTTTCTCATTCGAGGACATCCAATTGTTGCTATTTGGCTCTTGATTTTCTATTTTGCCAATTCGATGAACAAGAATGCCTAGGACCACTCTTTAGCTATCTATGCTTTCTAACCTCATACTCTATTCATGCTGCATCACAAAATTTGAAAAAGTGCTTTTCGATCCCTCTACGTGTGGAGCACTCGGAGTTCCGTATCGTCGAGGACTGACCATTAAAACATCCCAAGTGCATCTCGGTGGAACCAACCCCAAAATCTCCGTCTCACTGAATGCCTAGGGTTGATCTAGTTTTCTACCTTGGTACTACCAATTCCATATTCTCGGTTACACCGAGTTCCCTGTCAGCTGACATTTGAGAAACTCGGTGACATCGAAAATTTAGAATCGACATCACCGACAGTGAAGGGTATATAATCTGTGGTCCTGACGGTTTGAAAATTCAATCTTCAAATCATCGCGCGCCAAGCCCTAAGCTACTGCAGAAGGACCCCTGGTCATCGCCCTTGCCTTCCCACGCTCCTCCGCCACTGGTATCGCCGCCGTCGACGAAATCCTTGCCTCGTCGCCGCCGTAGCGGATCCATCATCGAGCTAGGGTACGGATTCGGCCCCCTCTTGTGGTCCAACCTCTGATTCTTGCACATTAGGGTTTCTCCATTATCTAACCACCGTTTGAGATCGTTAAATCCACAAGAAAACTCAATAGTCTAGCAAATCGAAAAATTCTAGGGTTAGTTGCCCGTGAAGTTGCATCTCGGTTATACCGAGTCAGAAAAATCGGTTCCACCGATTGCATTTTTGTGCTACTGAGGACAAAAATCAGTGAGACCGAGTGACAGTTTTCGGTCTGACCGAAATTGTTGCCAAGTTTTGGTTAAGAGTTTTGTGAGTCTCGGCTGCACCGAAATGGTTGACTCGGTGACATCGAAATCCAATTTTGAAGTGAACTACATCTATAATTTTTCTGTTCAAACTTTCAAAAAACAGCTGCATTTTGTAATGACTTATCCTATTCCACTCTTCTATACTCTATTCACAGGGTCAGCATGTCAGGGTTAGAAAGTCAGAATTTGCTAGAGCAAAGTGTTGACATGAGTTCAGGCACTAGTCCTGAGCCAAGTTCATTTTCAGATCCAGGCACCCCCAGTTCTCATGGGTTGCCCAAGGCTGCTACTAGGGCCAGGAAGAAGTTGAATTCAGATGAGGAGGATTCCGACTTTGTGCCAGAGGAGGTTCTTGCCAAGAAGCAAGAGAAGGCTGCCAAGAAGTTAGCCAATGAGGCCACCTCTTCCAGGAGGGTGGTCAGCAAAACATATGCACCTCCTGAAGCTATGAGAGCACCTAAGAGTGCCAGAGCTACAATGACTCTTTGCCTTGAGTCTCGTCCTAAGAAGGTAGGGGAGAAGAAGAGGGCCAGAAAGAGGACAATCCATGTTATTGGCAGGCCTACATCTATGTTTGAAGATCTAGAGGAGGCAGCTGCTGCTGAAGAGGAGGAGGAGCCAGCTGCAAAGGCCCCTCCCAAGAAGAAGGCCAAGAAACTTCTGGCTGATGCTATGCCTAAGTCTGGCACATCCAAGAGTACCAAGTCTGCATCTAAGAAGGCTGCTGCTGAAAAGCCTAAGAGGACATGCAGGCAAATTCCAGCTTCTGAAAAGAACAAGGGAACTACCTCCAGAGTTGAGGATGATGATGACTTGACTACCTTGATGAAGCTTAGGCCACACCTTCCAGTACATAATGCCAGCTATCCACTTGCTAAAGATATGAAGAAGAGGAAGGACTCAGGCTTGAGGGCATGGAGAGCTGCTGATCCATATGCCCAAAGGAAGAAGATAACTGTGGACTACACATTCCATACCAAAGAGCAACAAGATTTCTATGAGACTGTGCTTTTTGACTAGAGTCTAGCTGTGAGTGATATGAGGAATGTAGACTGGAAATTCATAAAGGAGAATGAGGACTACTTTCCAAGTGTCCAAGTCAATTTCCATTGCATTGGTTTGGTTGAGTTTGTTGGCAGAGAGTTTACTGCCTGTAATGATGAGATGATCATGCAATTCTACTCCACTACACATTTCCATGGAGATGGTAGGATTGTATGGATGATAGAAGGAGCAAGATATGAGTCCACTGTTGATGAATGGGCTGCAATTCTAGGAGTCCCAGAGGTACGGGATGGTGACTTGGATGTCTACTCAGAATCCAAGGAGAGCCACAATGCTATGGCCAACATGTACAATGAGATCCCTGCTGCTAATGTGAAGTCTCACAAGCTAGGATCCATTTACTTTCTTCAGGATGGCCTTCGCACCATGAACACCATTCTGAGGCATACTTTGATGCCCAAGTCAGGAGATGACAAGATGATCTGAGGTTACTCCATCAAAATGTTGATCCACCTTGACAGACACACCGGGATCAGAGTCATGGACTTGATTGTTGAGACAGTTAAGAGGGTTGCTGCTGATCAGAAGCACTCCTACTGCTATGCACCCTATATCCAGATGCTCATCAACTCCAAGTTGGAGAAGCACATATTTGCTCTAGATCGTCCCCATTTTCCCCTACAACCAGATCTCGAGGACAATGTTGTGGGGATGGATGCTGAACATCCCACATTTTCTGCAGCTCAGGCAGAGGCAGAAGCAGTTAGAGCCACTAGTGCTCAAGTCCCTAGATCCATAAATGAGCAAATGGATCTGTTGATATCATCAGTTCAGGGCATGTAGAAGGACATTAAGGGGATTCTGGACAACCAGAATAGTCTTGTGAGGATCTTTGAAAATAGGATCAAGACTCTTAATGATAAGGTGGATGGGTTGACTAAGATAGTCAATGATCTCAAGAAGGAAGTTGACTCAGTGCCTCTTCCTCAGACTACTTCAGATGATGATGATGATGACGATGGATCACCTCTTAGGACAGGCGTACAGTTTCCTACTCAGGCCAGATCAGCCACTATGCTAGCTCCAGACTTGAGGCCCTCTTCATCAGCTCCTGCTACTGTCACCTCAGCTCCTGCTCCATCAGCTCAAGTTCCTCCAGCTTCCACTCCGACTCCATCCACGACATCTGTAGAGATCTTTGCCGACACTATTCTCTCGACTCCTTCATCAACAACCGGAGGAGATCAGCCCAAGAACGCTTAGATCTATGCCTTTGGAGTTCTTGGTAACTTGTTGCCAAAGGGGGAGAAGTGTATATAGATCTTTAGGCTTCGAGTGAGAGAGTGTTTCGGTGTTTATTGCTTTTTTCAAAAACAATTGTCTTTTGGTTGCTTGTGATACACTTTCTGTGTGATTCTACTACTTCCTATCATCTTTATTCTTGATGAGATGATGTTTGTACATTGCTTGATTGTGTTGTGCTATGATGTTCACTCCAATTATTCTCGCACACCACCAAGTTGTATGTGACATGGAAGAAGTGCCACATGTACCTAATTGATTGTGCATTTGCATTCAAACGCAAATTCAAAATGATGCACAAATTTAGGGGGAACTCTTGCTTATCACATACTTCTCAAAGCAACGATTATATTCATTGATTATATCATATGTCGAAGCTTTGATCTATATTTTGTTATCAATTACCAAAAAGGGGGAGATTGAAAGCACATGTGCTCCCTTGGTGGTTTTGGTAATTTATAACAACATATAATTCATTGAACTAATGTTTCCATCAAGTATGTTTCAGGAAAAGTTCAATGATGGGTTGGCAAAAAGATTGTGGAATACCCCAAGATGCAAGGAGATAGGTTGGCAAAGCTTCAAGCAAGAGGATTCTACATCTTATATTTGTGAGAAATTAGTTTGAGTCCATAGGAAGGTCAATACTATTAAAAGGGGGTAAGGTTCTGTTGGTGAACAAAATTCTCATACGTGCACAAGTGATAGTCACCAAAGACACCCACAAACTCTCCCACCAAAGTCTGTCCAAAGCCAAACACTCAAAATCAGTGCAACCAACATTCTACACTCGGTGCCACCGATTCCAAACCCTAGACAGACTTAGCCAAACCCTAGCTTTTCGGTGCAGCCGATACTGCATTCGGTGCGATCGAGTAGGGCTATTCGGTGCCTCCGAGATTGTCGAATCAGCGTCACTGAGATTGGGCATTCTAACCGTTGGTCACCTTATTGGTGCAACCGATATAGGAATATTGGTCTCACCGAGATTCAAAAGTTGCCACCTTTTGGTCACTTCGGTTCCACCGAGATTAACACATTGGTGTCACCGAGTTGGTCATTTTTTGTGTAATGCTTGGATTTTTGGGGATGCCTATATATACCCCTCCATTAACACCTACTCGAAAGAGAAGCACTAAGAACTATTCCATACCTATCCTATCAGTTTTCTAAGAGAGAACCACTTAGCCTTGTGTTGAGGTCAAGATCTTCCACTCCAACCAAATGGATCTTGATTTCTAGCCTCCTCAAGTTGCTTTCCACCAATCCCATCTCTTCTATCAAGCCAAATCTATGAGAGTGGTTGTGCATTGAGGAGTCTATCATCTTGAAGCACAAGAGCAAGGAGTTCATTGTCATTATCGAGCCTATTACCTTTTGGAGGGTGGTGCCTCCTAGATTGGTTAGGTGTCGCTTGGGAGTCTCCTACTTCGTGTTGTGGAGTGAACCAAGAAGTTTGTACGGGCAAGGAGATCCCCTACTTCATGAAGATCTACCCGTAGTGAGGCTAGTCCTTCATGGACTGATAACCCACAAGTATAGGGGAACGCAATAGTTTTCGAGGGTAGAGTATTCAACCCAAATTTATTGATTCAACACAAGGGGAGCCAAAGAATATTCTAGAGTATTAGCAGCTGAGTTGTCAATTCAACCACACCTGAAAGACTTAATATCTGCAGCAAACTATTCAGTAGCAAAGTAATATGGTAGTAACGGTAATGGTGGCAAAGTGATAGTAGCAGATTTGTAGTGATTGTAACAGTAGCAACGGAAAAGTAACTGAACGAAGATCAATATATGGAAAGCTTGAACGAAGATCAATATATGAAAAGTAACTTTTGGGAAGCTGTGATGATAATCCTCAGATTACGGGCCTAGTCTACCAAGTTACTTCCATCATCTTTCAACTTGGCTTTCTCTAAGAATGCATTAAAATTCAGGGGAACTACTCCACGAGCCATTAATCTACAACATAGCAAAGGTTACTTAGACTATTGTTCAATATAATGAGTTTTGTTAATCATATTACTTATAAAACTCCCAATCAAATTGACATCCCTAAGGTTATTCGAGTGTCACATGATCCAGATTCACCAACCCAAGTCCGATCATCACGTGAGATGAGGTGGTTTCAATGGTGAACATCTTCATGTCGATCATATCTACTATATGACTCATGTTCGACCTTTCGGTCTCTTGTGTTCCGAGGCCATGTATGTACATGCTAGGCTCGTCAAGTTTAACCCGAGTGTTCTGTGCGTGCAACACTGGCTTGCACCCGTTGTATGTGAATGTAGATTCTATCACACCCGATCATCACATGGTGTCTCAAAACGATGAACTTTCGCAACGGTGCACACTCAGGGAGAACACAATTTTATCTTGAAAATTTAGTGAGGGATCATCTTATAATGCCACCGTTGTCCTAAGAAAAATAAGATGCATAAAAGGATTAACATCACATGCAAATCATAAGTGATATGATATGGCCATGAACTTGTGCTTTTGATCTCCATCTTCAAAGCACAGGCATGATCTTCATCGTCACTGGCATGACACCATCATCTCCATCATCTTGATCTCGATCAACATGTCACCATGAGGTTGTTGCGCCAATTGTCTGTTCCACGACCATTGCTAACTCATAGCGATAAAGTAAAGCAAAAAATGGCAAAAATAAATTAAAGACAACCCTATGGCTACTTCTAGTTGCCGTACTCATCGACATGCAAGTCGTGATATTCTATACAAAATATGATCATCTCATACATCACATATATATCATCATGTAATTGACCATATCACATCACAACATACCCTGCAAAAACAAGTTAGACGTCCTCTATTGTTGTTGCATGTTTTACGTGGCTGCTACGGGTATCTAGCAAGAACGATTCTTACCTACGCAAAAACCACAATGGTGATACACAAATTGCTATTCAACCTTCTCAAGGACCGCCTTTGTCGACTCCGATCCAACTAGAGTAGGAGAGACAGACACCCATGAGCCATCTTTATGCAACAAAGTCACATGTCAGCCGATGGAACCGGTCTCTCGTAAGCGTACGGGTAAGGTTGGTCCAGGCTGCTTCAGCCCACAATACTGCTGAATCAAGAAAAGACCAAGGGAGGAAGCAATCTGAGCATCAACGCCCACAAACTCCTTTGTGTTCTACTCATGATCCCATCTACACATAGACCTAGCTCATGATGCCACTGTTGGGGAACGTTGCATGGGAAACAAAAAATTTCCGACGCACACGCAAGGTCTATCCATGGCGACGAGCATCTACGAGAGGTAGAGTGGATCTACATACCCTTGTAGATTGCTAAGTGGGAAGCATTAAGAAACATGGTTGATGTAGTCGAACGTCTTCGCGATCCAAATTGCTAGCCGTCCCGCGATTCGATCACGATCCGTCCCGATCTAGCGCCGAACGGACGACACCTCCGCATTCAGCACAGATACAGCTCGATGACAATCACCGACTTCTTGATCCAGCAAGAGTGAGCGAATAGGTAGATGAGTTCTCCGGTTGCGTGACGGCACGGCGACGGTGGTGGTGGAACTATTCCGACAAGGCTTCGCCTAAGCACCGTCGGAAACTATTTGGTGGAGGAACTTCGGAATAGAGAACTAGCATGTGGACTTGTGACTTGGGGCTCTATTACTCTATTATATACATGATGGAGGGGGAGGAGGAAGACCTAGGGTTTCCCCCTAGGGGCTTCGGCCGAAGTTGAGGCGGTGGAGGTTTCCACCAATCCTACTCCAACTAGGATTCCTTCTCCTACTTGGTTTTCCTTCCTCCGACCTTGGGGTTTCCTTATCCCACTTCCTTAGCCGCATGGGCCTTGGTGGAAGGGTCAGTCAGCCCACTAGGGGCTGGTCTGTCTCCTCCCACAGCCCATGGGGCCCTCTGCGGTGGGTGGCCCCTCCCGATGGCCTCCCGGCACCCCTCGTACACTACCGGAAATACGTGAAACTTTTCCGGTGACCAAAACAGGACTTCCTATATATCAATCTTTACCTTCGAACCATTCTGGAGCTCCTCATGATGTCCATGATATATTTTGGGACTCGGAAAAACCTTCGGTCACCACCATGCATTACTCAATACTAACAAAACGTCACCGAACGTTAAGTGTGTAGACCCTGCAGGTTCGAGAACTATGTAGACATGACCGAGACAGCTCTACGGTCAATAACCAATAGCGGGACCTGGATGCCCATATTGGTTCCTACATATTATACGAAGATCTTTATCGGTTGAACCTCTATGTCAAGGATTCAAATAATCCCGTATGCTGTTTCTTTTGTTCTTCGGTATATTATTTGTCCAAGATTTGATCGTCGGTATCTCTATACCTAGTTCAATCTCATTACCGGCAAGTCTGTTTACTCATTCTGTAATACAAGATCCCATGGCTAACACTTTATTCACTTTGCTTGCAAGGCTTATTGTGATGTTGTATTACCGAGTGGGCCCTGAGATACCTCTCCGTCACATGGAGTAACAAATCCCAGTCTTGATCCATGCCCACTTAATAGACACGTTCGGAGATACCTATAGAGCATCTTTATAGTCACCCAGTTACGTTGCGACATTTGATACACACAAGGTATTCCTCTAGTGTCAGTGAGGGTCATGATCTCATGGTCATACGAGCAGATCTTGACATGTAGAAAACTATAGCAGTAAACTAACACGATCATATGCTATGTTCATAGTTTGGGTCTTGTCCATCACATCATTCTCCTAATGATGTGATCCCATATTCAAATGACATATCATGTCAATGTCTAGGAAACTTTGACCATCTTTGATGAACGAGCTAGTCTACCAGAGGCATACTAGGGACACAATGTTGTCTATGTATCCACACATGCAATTTAGTTTCCAATCAATACAATTATAACATGGATAATAAACGATTATGATGAACAAGGAAATATAATAATAACCATTTTATTATTGCCTCTAGGGCATATTTCCAACAGATTAGATCGTGTTTATTGCAATACGATTATTCATTTAAGTCCGGTAATAATAGTTGTTCTCTTTACATGAATAATACCTTCTATGGTCATGCACCCAATGTGAATGGCTTATTGAATCTCGATCGTAGTGATACACATGTTCATAATATTGATGCCAAGAGATGCAAAGGTACTAATGATATTACCACTTTCTTGTAGCACTGCCGCTATGGTCATATTGGTGTAAAGCACATGAAGAAACTCCATGCTGATGGATCTTTGGACTCACTCGATTTCGAATCGCATGAGACATGCAAAACATGACTCCTGGGCAAGTGAAATCACAATGTGCTCCTTTGGTGGTTTTGATAATTCATGACAATATATATTGTCTGTTGGACTAATACTTTCATCTAGTGTATTTCAGATGAAGTCCATAGAGAGAGATGGGTTGGCAAAAAGGAGTTTGGAGAATAACCCCAAGAACAAGAAGGAGAAGGAATAGCATTGGCAAATCTTCAAGCAAGAGGACTCAACATTTTACTTTGTGATAAATCACTTTGAGTCCATAGGAAAGCCAATACTATCTGATAACCCACAAGTATAGGGGATCACAATAGTTTTTGAGGGTGGAGTATTCAACCCAAATTTATTGATTCGACACAAGGGGAGCCAAACAATATTATAGAGTATTCACAGCTGAGTTGTCAATTCAACCACACCTGAAAGACTTAATATCTGTAGCAAAGTATTCAGTAGAAAAGTAGTATGGGAGTAACAATAAGGGTAGCAAAAGTAATAGTTGCAGTTTTATAGTGATTGTAATAGTAGCAATGGAGAAGTAACTTAGCAGAGATCAATATGTGGAAAGCTCGTAGGCAATGGATCAGTGATGGATAATTATGTGAGATGTCATTCATCATGAAACACTTATAACATAGGGTGACACAGAACTAGCTCCAATTCGTCAATGTAATGTAGGCATGCATTCCATATATAGTCATACGTGCTTATGGAAAAGAACTTGCATGACATCTTTTGTCCTACCCTCCCATGGCAGCGGGGTCCTAATGGAAACTAAGGGATATTAAGGCCTCCTTTTAATAGAGAACTGGACCAAAGCATTAGCACTTAGTGAATACATGAACTCCTCAAACTACGGTAATCACCGGAAAGAATCCCAGTGATTGTCACCCTGGGGGATGCGGATCATAACTCGTAATAGGTGTCCACAACTTGCAAGATAGGATAAAAGAACACATATATATTCATGAAAACATCATAGGTTCAGATCTGAAATCATGGCACTCAGGCCCTAGTGACAACCATTAAGCATAGCAAAGTCATAGCAACATCAATCTCAGAACATAGTGGATACTAGGGATCAAACCCTAACCAAACTAACTTGATTACATGACAAATCTCATCCAACCCATCACCGTCCAGCAAGCCTACGATGGGATTACTCAAGAACTACAAAGAGCATCATGGGATTGGTGACGTAGGATGGTTGGTGATGATGATGGCGTCGATTTCCCCTCTTCGGAGCCCAAAACAAGCTCCAGATCTGGTCTCCCGAGGAAGAACAGGAGGTGGTGGCCGCTCCGTATCGTGAAACGCGATGAACTCTTCTTCTTGATTTTTTTCTCTCCGCGAATAGGGTTATATGGAGCTTGAGAGGAGGTCGGAGGATCCACGAGGGCCCCACAAGCTTGCTAGGCGCGGCTAGGGGGTGGCCGCGCCTAGCAGGCTTGTGGCCTGTAGGTGGCCTCCCTCTGGTTAATTCTTGCGCTAGTATTTTTTATTAAATCCAAAAATATTCTTCGTAAATTTTTAGGACGATCCGAGAACTTTTATTTCTACACAAAAATAACACCAAGGCAATTCTGCTAAAAACAGCGTCAGTCCGGGTTAGTTCCATTCAAATCATGCAAATTAGAGTCCAAAACAAGGGCAAAAGAGTTTGAAAAACTGGATATAATGGAGACGTATCACTATCAAAAGGGGGTAAGGTACAGTTGGTGAACAAAATGCTCATACGTGCACAAGTGATAGTCACCACATACACCCACAAGCTCTTCCACAAAAGTCTGTCCAAAGCCAAATATCCAAAATTGGTGCAACCAACACTCCCCACCCGGTGCCACCGATTCTCAGCCTCAGTCAGACTCAAGCCAAACCCTAGCCCTTCGGTGCAACCGATTCTGATTCGGTGCCATCGAGTTTGGGTTGCCAACATTCTGTTATGCAAATTCAAAAAATTGGTCCGACCGAGTTAGTTGAATCGGCGTCACCGAGTCTCGCAATCTGACCGTTGGTCACCTTATCGGTGGAACCGAGTTTTATGTACCTGTCTCACCGAGATTCAAAAGTTTCTACCTTTTGGGCAACTCAGTACCACCGAGATTAACACAATGGTGTCATCGAGTTGAACTTATCAGGTGTAACGGTTGGATTTTTGGAGAAGCCTATATATACCCCTCCACCACCACTCACTCGAAAGAGAAGCACTCAGAATAGAACCCCACTCATACCAACTGATTTTCTGAGAGAGAGCCACCTACTCATGTGTTGAGATCATGCCATTCCATTCCAACCCTATGAATCTTGATCTCTAGCCTCCCCAAGTTGCTTTCCACTCAATGAATCTCTTCCACCAAGCCAAATCTGTGAGAGAGTGATTGTGTGTTGAGGAGTCTATCATCTTGAAGCACAAGAGCAAGGAGTTCATTGAGATTATCGATCCTATTACCTTTTGGAGGGTGGTGCATCCTAGATTAGTTAGGTGTCGCTTGGGAGCCTCCTACTTTGTGTTATGGAGTGAACCAAGAAGTTTGTACGGGCAAGGAGATCGCCTACTTCATGAAGATCTACCCCGAGTGAGGCTAGTTCTTTGTGGACGGAAGTCGTTATGGAATAGTCAAGGTTGCTACTTCGTGGACCCTTATGTGTGGAGCCCTCCATGGACTCTCGCGACCGTTACCCTCCGTGGGTTGAAGACTCCATAAACGGGGACGTACGATAGCACCACCTATCGGAACCACATGAAAAATCTTCATGTCCTTCATCATTTGATCTCCCTATCTCTACTCCTTACTTACATGTGCAATGTCTTTACATTACGCTGCTATACTTGATGACTTGTATGTGTAGGGTGTGCTAGACTTGCTGTAATTGCTAGAATCTGCCAACACTTAACTTTGCACCTTGTGCATATTTTAAATTCCGGCTAGTAGTCTATTAACCCCCCTCTAGACATACTCTTCTAGTGATCCCACAGTTGGTATCAGAGCTTTGGTCTCCATTGCTTCGGTTTCATCACCGTGGAGGAAGATGGATGTGTCTAGTGTGGAGTGTGCCCATTCTTGATGGAGAGTACTATAGTCGATGGAAGAATGCCATGATTGATATATTTGACAAATTCCATTTGAGAAAACATATTGGAAATCCCTATGTGCTCCCCATTGATGAATTGCATCCCACACACGAAGAGGAAATTAACATGCTTGGTAACCTAAGAGTTGTCAATCTTATTGTTAGAGGTTTAGCAAGATTGTGCTCTCTCAGTTGAAGAACTTTGCATGTGCTAATACTTTATGGAATGATCTGGAGAAACGATATACAAATCTTACATTAAGTAATCTTGATGAAATTCTTCATAAAACTGTTGCTTTTCACAAAATGAATCCTAGTGATCCAAACTCTGATAAATGCCTATTTGAGCTCCGTGATCTCATGCGTGCTAAATGAGATGTCACTGCTATCAACAATATTATTATTGAATCCATTCTTCACATTCATAAACTTGAACATTGTCATGGTTATGATTCTAACGAGTCTCTTAGTTTCTATGATGAGAAGACTCCTCCAAATGATGACAATGAAGAACATAGCTACTATGATGAAGACGAGTTGTTAGACATCGATCATGAAAAGATCATGAAGAATCTAAGTCTAATGGCAAACTTCAAGGATTGCATGTCTGGTGGAAAAGAGTGGATTCTCGACAGTGGATGCACGGACCACATGACTAGTGATAAAGACATGTTCCAAGAGATCATGCCTAATCAAGGTCCTCGGAGGTACGTGACCTTTGGAAACAACGGTAAGGTACTTGGCCTTGGTAAGGTGACCATATCTCATGATAGATCCATTCAAAATGTGATGCTTGTTGAATCCCTTGGCTACAATCTTCTTTCCGTATCTAGACTAGCAAACTTCGATTCCAATGTGCTATTTACCAAAGTAGATTGCCAAGTGTTTCGATTAGATAATCATAAATTTGTCTTTACCAGTATTCGTAGAGGTGATTTATACATTGTCGATTTCACTAAAAAGGCCCAACCTCGTACTTGTCTCATTGCAAAATCATCTAAAGGTTGGCTATAGAAGGCTAGGAAATGTAGGTATGTGCACTCTAGATAAGCTTATCAAGGGCGATCACATTCTCGTTGTAAAAGATTTTATCTTTGACGAAGATAGGCTTTGTAGCGCTTGTCAAGCCGGAAATCAAGTAGGTGGAAGTCATCCGGTCAAGAACATTATGACCACTAAGATACCACCTGAGTTACTTCAAATGGATCTCTTTGGTCCCAATGCTTACAAGAGTCTCGGTGGAAACTCTTATGGTCTAGTTATAGTTGATGATTTTTATAGATTTACCTGGGTATTCTTTCTTGATGATAAGTCGCAGGTACAAAAGATCTTCAAGAACTTCGCATGCAAAGCACAAAATCAGTTTGAAGTGAAGATCAAGAAGGTTCGAAGCGATAATGGATCACAGTTCAAGAACACCCATGTGGATACCTTCCTTGACGAAGAGGGTATTTCACATGAGTTCTCGGCTACGTACACGCTTCAACAAAATGGAGTTGTTGAGAGAAATAACTGAACCCTCATTGAGATGGAAAGAATGATGCTTGACGAATACAAGACGCCAAGACACTTTTGGGCAGAAGCCTAGGAAACATCATGTCATGCCAGAAACCGACTCTACTTGCACAAGCTTCTCAGTAAAACGGCATACGAGCTTCTCACCGGTAACAAACCCCAAGTTGGACACTTTCGGGTATTCGGCTCCAAGTGTTACATTCTTGATAAGCATCGCCATGCTAAATTTTCTCCCAAATCTCATGAAGGTTTCCTACTTGGTTATGGATCAAACTCTCACACCTACCGTGTCTACAACAACTTCACTCGAAAAGTTGAAGAGACGGTAGATGTGAAGTTTGATCAGTCTAATGGTTCGCAAGTCGAGCAATTGCCAAATGATGTAAGTGATAAAGATCCTTCGTAAGCTATCCAAGATTTGCCCATCGGCAAAATTCGTCCCATGGAGGTGAAGGAAAGTACTTCATCGACCCAAGTGGAAGCTCCTACTTCAGATCAAGGCTACCGACAAAACAACTCGGAAGCATCCACAAGTGGTACACGACAAGATGAAGAGGGGCAGGAAGTACATCATGATGATCCACCACAACCTCTGATGAGGACATCCCTACTAATGTTACACCCACAACTCCGACTACCATACATACAGGACCAATTACTAGAGCTCGCGCACGTCAATTGAATTACCAGGTACTTTTGTTTCTTGGAAATCCTTCTAATATTCATGAACATATGATGCTTCCTAAATTAGATACTTTGGTTTTACTTATGAATGAAGGACCTAGCATGGACAAGAAGGATGACCATTGGAGTGGGATCAAGCATGGAGAAGAAGGTGCGCGCGCGGGAAAGAACAATGGAGCTTCTAGTGATGATTTTCGCACTTTGAAGCCACCATAATGGGAGCGAGAAGCCTTGGACGAAATATGCATGATGCCACTTTATAAAATTCGTCCCTAGGCTAATATAGGTGTCGCGCCACCTTATTTTTGGGCCAGGCCCATGTAATTTCGAAATACCATATTATAGGCTGTTTTTAGAGTCCGTATGTATGGGAAAACTGAGTTAGGGTCGGTTTCGGACCCCTCCTCCAAGGGGCCATGAAATTCCCCTCTATTCTCCCATATATACAACCCTTAGGGTGTCATTTTAGGGTTGGGTTTTGTTTAGATTAAAAGTTCGCTATAGCTGCAACTTCGCGTTCTTTGTTTGTGTTCCACGACCAGATAAAGGCGTCACAGAACCCCACTTCATCGATAAAGCTTTCCTCTTATATTCGCAATATCCAGATTGCAATCTTAGTTTCTTGCTTGTTCTTCGTTTGCGTGCAGGAAACAGACCCTCGTGGTCAGGTTGATCGTGCTCCGGTGTGATCAATAACCTCTCGGAGTTGGTTTAGCGATTGCTAAGGCGCGGCGTCATCACACGTTCATAGTCGGATCGTCAAAGTCTACTCCACTGAAAACGATAGCCACCATCTTATCGAAAGACAGGGACAACTTCGCCTCTATCAAGTGGTATCAAATTTCCAGGGTTTTTGGTGAGATTTTACTAGTTTTCGTAGTTTAGATCGCATCTATTCTTTATACCTTTAGTCCATGAAAAAGCCACAAAGAAATTAGGGTTAGATCATCATATCCGAACCAATCTGAGCCTTTGCATAGTATTTTTAGTATTTTGCTTTGTTGAATTTGTGGTTACATCGTCGTGTCGAGTTGCTGGTCTTAGTGTCTAGTCCTTTAGAGTTTCAAGTTCTTTTCACAGGTTGTCACGCCGCCACCGCATCGTCTTCATAGTTGCCATATACCGCTGCCATATATCACCATCCATCATCACTATCCATTGGTGTCCATATATACCACCACAAATCCTCCACCAATCCGAGTCCAACTCATTTTAGGTTTAGTTTCGAGATCCTTTTGATTTCGGATTCGTGTTTTGCTACCTGCGTAGGTGTCGGAAAAAAGATAGTTTGGCACGCTTTGTAGAGCACGTTTTGGCCCAAAAAAATGGCTGAAAATATTTTTCTCTATCTTGGTTTTAGGTTCTTCGGAGCGTTTTGAGACACTTTCCATCATAGTGATTTTTGTCGAAATTTTTGGTCGTCACAGCCCCCGAATTGTTCCAGAACAAGAAAAAAATTAGTCCAATAAATTTCGTACCCATCTTGCTTATACGACGTGTGAAGAGTTTTGAGACACTCGCCATTGTAGCGATTTTTTGAGCAAAAAAAAGAGCGCAAAAAAAACCGAAAAAAGAAATATTTTAGAGTGTGCTTTCCCCTTGATTACGTGTAGTGTCATGATTTTGTTGGTGTTTTAGGCTCGCGTCTCTAGTATGGTCTAGCCTAGGACCAGCACAGTACCGTCGTTGAGCGTTTATTCAACCTTGCATCTCTGAATTGATTATTGCTAAACCTTTTTGCTACCATACTATAAGCCATCCCAGCTCCACATACATCTATGTCGTGTGTTTGACACCACCTGGCAATCGCTCTATCCAAGCTTTGAGAGTTTGACTACAACGGTTGCCGATCACCGCCTGCTGTTGGGTAAGAACGGGTAAGAATTTGAGATTCGCTTAAAGGATTTGTGACACACCACCACGTCCCAGTAGTCTGTAGGTTTCATATTCTTGTGTGTTTCCTATTTCTGCTAACCATGTCAGGTTCACACGACGACGGGAGCGACTGGGAGAGTATGACCAACAAAGCGCTCTATGATAAATTTCAGCAAATGATGGCTGACCAGGTACAAGACTTCGTGACCAACTTTGGAGAGGCCATGGAGAAGCTCGATGGTTTGGAGAAGACATTCGACACCAAGATGGACGCCAAGTTCAATGAGGTGCTTGCTCGTCTACCACTGCCAGCTGCAGCCCCTATCCCTTTCGAACGACGAGCGCAACATGTGCCTCTCGGCCAAGGCCAACATACTGGTACTGTTGATACTGTTGCTACTTCTGTGGCTCCTGCTGCTACTGTCGTTGAGCAGGTTGAAGATTATGATCGTGATTACGATGATGAGGGAGAGGTTGCTCCAGATCAGCCTCAGGGGCAACCACCACGATACGCACCAGGTCAACCACATGGCTACAACCGTAACGGTAGGGTTGCACCCCCCCCTTAGGTACGGGATCATGACCATCTCCCTAAACTTAAATTGAATATTCCAACGTTTGAGGGTAGATATGTTCCTGATATATATCTTACATGGGAGTTAGAAACAGAACAACGTTTTACATGCTTACAATTTCCTGAGGATAGACGTGTTGCTGCTGCTGTTTGTTCATTCACTAGTTTTGCTTGTGTTTGGTGGTCAGAACATTATAGAATACACCATGCTAATATTCCAACTACTTGGGCTGCTTTGAAACCTTCTATGCGTAATCGTTGGGTGCCACCTTATTATCAACATGAATTGCTTCAAAATTTGCAGCGTTTAAGACAAGGAAAAAATTCTGTAGAAGAATATTATCTGGAATTACAAACTGGCATGATTAGATGTGGTATTGTTGAGGAGAATGAAGCTATGCTTGCACGTTTTATGGGTGGATTAAATAGAGAGATTCAGACTATTCTAGAGTATAAGGAGTATAACACTATCACTCGTTTATTTCATCTTGCTTGCAAAGCTGAACGTGAAGTGCAGGATCGACAGGCAATGGCGAGAACTACTTTTTCTGCAGGTCGCACTTCATCATGGACGCCACGTACCTCCTCTACTTCCGCACGTCCTGCTGCAACACCACCTACTTCCACTTCCAACTCCAACTGCGATACCAGGAAACATGCTCCTACTCCACCCTCTGCAAAGAGCACACCTTCTGGGCCTACACAGAGCTCTTTTTCATCTATTGCATCCACAGGGCAAACACATGAGGTTATATGCCGTCGTTGCAAGGGTGGAGGTCACTTTGCGAGAGAATGCCCTTCCAAGTGTGTAATGATTGTTACTGAGGATGGTAGATATGCGTCAGCTAGTGATTATGATGAGGAGACTTTAGCTCTCATTGCAAGTGAAGAACAGGGTGGCGAGGATGCAGAACCAGAGACACACTACATGGCTGCTGATTATGCTAACACGTATGAAAGTTTAGTTGCTCAACGTGTTCTCAGTGTGCAGGTTACACAGGTTGAGCAAAATCAGAGGCACAACTTGTTCCACACAAAGGGAGTTGTGAAGGAGCATTCTGTTTGCGTCATCATCGATGGAGGGAGTTGCAATAACTTGGCTAGCATGGAGATGGTGGAGAAGTTGTCTCTAACCACCAGACCACATCCTCATCCTTATTACATCCAATGGTTCAACAATAGTGGCAAGGTTAAGGTAACACGTACTGTTCATGTGCATTTTAGCATTGCTACATATTCTGATTATGTGGATTGTGATGTGGTACCCATGCAAGCATGTTCTATTTTACTTGGTAGGCCATGGCAGTTTGATAAAAATTATGTACACCATGGTAGGACAAATCAGTATACTCTTGTTCATAAGGATCAAAATATCACTTTGCTTCCTATGTCTCCGGAACATATTATGAAAGATGACATTGCTAGAGCTAATAAAGCAAAACAGGAGAAAAATAAGAGTGAAAATCAGATTGTAGCACAGGAATTTGAGCAACACCATAAGCATAATAAACCATCATCTAATGTTGCATCCGAAATAAAATTGAAGAGTGGATGTTTACTTGCTACTAAATCTGATATTAATGATTTGGATGTTGCTACATCTGTTTGCCATGCTTTTGTATGCAACGAGGTATTATTTTCATTCGAGGACATGCCTCCCTCTTTGCCTCCTGCTGTCATTAACATTTTGCAGGAGTTCACTGACGTCTTCCCACAAGACGTGCCACCGAGATTACCACCTATTCACGGGATTGAGCATTAGATTGACTTAATTCCCGGTGCATCCCTACCCAACCGTGCACCATACCGTACCAATCCAGAGGAGACAAAGGAGATTATGCGTCAAGTACAGGAGCTGCTTGACAAAGGTTATATACGCGAATCCCTTAGTCCTTGTGCTGTTCCTATTATTCTAGTGCCTAAAAAGGATGGTACATCGCGCATGTGTGTGGATTGTAGAGGCATTAATAATATTACTATTCGTTATCGTCATCCTATTCCTAGACTAGATGATATGCTTGATGAATTAAGTGGTTCTATAATTTTCTCCAAAGTTGATTTGCGTAGTGGATACCATCAAATTCGTATGAAACTGGGAGATGAATGGAAAACAGCATTTAAAACTAAGTTTGGATTATATGAGTGGTTAGTCATGCCTTTTGGGTTAACTAATGCACCTAGCACTTTCATGAGATTAATGAACGAAGTTTTACGTGCTTTCATTGGACGATTTGTGGTAGTCTATTTTTATGATATATTGATTTTTAGTAGATCTTTGGAGGAACATTTGGAACATCTACGTGCTGTTTTTATTGCTCTACATGATGCACGTTTGTTTGGTAACCTTGGGAAGTGCACCTTTTGCACCGACCGAGTATCTTTTCTTGGCTATGTTGTTACTCCACAGGGAATTGAAGTTGATAAAGCCAAGATCAAAGCTATTGAGAGTTGGTCGCAGCCCAAAAAGGACACACAAGTTAGGAGTTTTCTTGGCCTCGCTGGTTTCTATAGGCATTTTGTGAGAGATTTCAGCACCATTGTTGCGCCTCTCAATGAGCTTACAAAGAAGGACGTGCCTTTTTCTTGGGGTACCGCACAGGAAGAAGCCTTCAAGGTTTTGAAAGATAAGCTAACACATGCTCCTTTACTCCAACTTCCTGATTTTAATAAGACTTTCGAGCTTGAATGTGATGCTAGTGGAATTGGGTTAGGAGGTGTGTTATTACAAGATGGTAAACCTGTTGCGTACTTTTCTGAAAAATTGAGTGGGCCTAGTCTGAATTATTCTACTTATGATAAGGAATTATATGCTCTTGTTCGGACTTTGGAAACATGGCGACATTATTTATGGCCCAAAGAATTTGTTATACATTCTGATCATGAATCTTTGAAACATATTAAAAGTCAAGCAAAACTGAACCGTAGACATGCTAAATGGGTTGAATTCATTGAGACTTTCCCTTATGTCATTAAACACAAGAAGGGTAAAGAAAATGTTATTGCTGATGCTTTGTCTCGTCGTTATACTATGCTTTCACAACTTGGCTTTAAAATATTTGGTTTGGAGACCATCAAAGATCAATATGTGCATGATGCTGAATTTAGAGATGTGTTGCAGCATTGTAAAGAAGGGCGAACATGGAACAAGTTCGTTATTAATGATGGATTTGTGTTCCGTGCTAACAAGCTATGCATTCCATCTAGCTCCGTTCGTCTTTTGTTGTTACAGGAGGCACATGAAGGAGGATTAATGGGACACTTTAGCGTGAAGAAGACGGAGGACATACTTTCTACACATTTCTTTTGGCCAAAGATGAGACAGGATGTTGAGCGTTTTGTTGCTCGCTGCACTACATGTCAAAAAGCTAAGTCACGACTCAATCCTCATGGTTTATATATGCCTTTGCCTGTACCTAGTGTTCCTTGGGAGGATATATCTATGGACTTTTTTTAGGTTTACCTCGAACTAAGAATGGGAGGGATAGCATATTTGTTGTCGTGGATAGATTTTCCAAAATGGCACACTTTATACCATGTCATAAAAGTGATGCTGCTGCTCATGTTGCTGATTTGTTCTTTCGTGAAATTATTCGGTTGCATGGTGTGCCAAATACAATTGTCTCAGATTGTGATGCTAAATTTCTTAGCCACTTTCGGAGATGTTCATGGGCTAAGTTGGGGACCAAACTGCTTTTTAGTACTACATGTCATCCCCAAACTGATGGCCAAACTGAAGTAGTCAATAGATCATTGTCTACTATGCTTAGGGCTGTTTTGAAGAATAACCTGAAAATGTGGGAAGAATGCTTGCCTCATATTGAATTTTCTTATAATCGTTCGCTACATTCTACCACTAAGATGTGCCATTTTGAAGTTGTGTATGGTTTCTTACCTCGTGCACCTATTGATTTGTTGCCTCTTCCATCTTCGGAGAAGGTTAATTTTGATGCTAAAGAACATGCTAAATTGATATTAAAGATGAAGGAAAACATTGAGCGTATGAATGCTACATACAAAATTGCTGGAGATAAGGGTAGAAAACATGTTGTCTTCGCACCTGGAGATCTTGTTTGGTTACATTTGCGTAAGGATAGATTTCCTAATTTGCTCAAGTCAAAGCTAATGCCACGTGCTAATGGTCCTTTTAAGGTGTTAGAGAAAATAAATGATAATGCATATAAACTTGAGCTGCCTGTAGAGTTTGGGGTTAGCCCCACTTTTAACATTGCAGATTTGAAGCCTTATTTGGGTGAGGAAGATGAGCTTCCGTCGAGGACGACTTTAGTTCAAGAAGGGGAGGATGATGAGGACATCCCTACTAATGTTACACCCACAACTTCGACTACCATACATACAGGACCAATTACTAGAGCTCGCACACGTCAATTGAATTACCAGGTACTTTCGTTTCTTGGAAATCCTTCTAATATTCATGAACATATGATGTTGCCTAAATTAGATATTTTGGTTTTACTTATGAATGAAGGACCTAGCATGGACAAGAAGGATGACCATTGGAGTGGGATCAAGCATGGAGAAGAAGGTGCGCGCGCGGGAAAGAACAATCGAGCTTCCAGTGATGATTTTCGCACTTTGAAGCCACCATAATGGGAGCGAGAAGCCTTGGACGAAATATGCATGATGCCACTTTATAAAATTCGTCCCTAGGCTAATATAGGTGCTGCGCCACCTTATTTTTGGGCCAGACCCATGTAATTTTGAAATACCATATTATAGGCTATTTTTAGAGTCCGTATGTATGGGAAAACTGAGTTAGGGTCAGTTTTGGACCCCTCCTCCAAGGGGCCACGAAATTCCCCTCTATTCTCCCATATATACAGCCCTTAGGGCGTCGTTTTAGGGTTGGGTTTTGTTTAGATTACAAGTTTGCCATAGCTGCAACTTCGCGTTCTTTGTTTGTGTTCCACGACCAGACAAAGGCGTCACAGAACCCCACTTCATCAATAAAGTTTTCCTCTTATATTCGCAATATCCAGATTGCAATCTTAGTTTCTTGCTTGTTCTTCGTTTGCGTGTAGGAAAAAGGCCCTCGTGGTCAGGTTGATCGTGCTCCGGCATGGTCAATAACCTCTCGGAGTTGGTTTAGCGATTTCTAAGGCGTGGCGTCATCACACGTTCGTAGTCGGATTGTCAAAGTCTACTCCACCAAAAACGATAGCCACCATCTCATCGAAAGACAAGGACAACTTCGCCTCTATCAACCTCCTTCACCACCACCTCAAGGAGATGACCATGTCGACAGCAACAATGATGAAGGAGAAGAAGCTCCTCCAACTAACAAGCCAAAGCTACCCCGAGTTCGAGCACAAGTGACCAAGAACCATCCCTTAAACCAAATCTTTGGTCATATACGAACAGGGAGGATCACTCGCTCTAAAACTCGCTTGGCTAACTTTTGTGAGCATTATTCTTTCATCTCTAGCATTGAACACCTAAAGGTTGAACAAGCTCTTCAGGACGCGGATTGGGTGAATGCTATGCATGAAGAGCTTCACAACTTCGACAGGAACGAAGTGTGGACACTCGTGGAGAAGCCCAAGGATGAGCAAAACATCATCGACACGAAATGGGTATTTCGTAACAAGCAATATGAAGACGGTCAATTCGTTCGCAACAAGGCTCGTCTCATAGCCCAAGGATATATGCAAGTCAAAGGTATGGACTACGGTGAGACCTACGCCCCAGTTGCTAGACTAGAAGCTATTCGAATTCTTCCTACATATGCCAATCACCATGATATCACGCTTTACCAAATTGACATTAAAAGTGCATTCTTAAATGGTGACATTGAAGAAGAGGTCTATGTTAAGCAACCACCTAGTTTTGTAAATCCCAAGAAACCCGACCACGTTTACAAACTTCGCAAAGCTTTATACGGTCTTAAGCAAGCTCCTCGTGCTTGGTATAAATGCCTAACGAAGTTTCTCTTTGAAAAGGATTTGAAATTGGTAAAATTGACGCAACCTTATTCACAAAGAGAGTTAATGGTGAATTATTTTTGTGCCAAATTTATGTGGATGATATTATCTTTGGATCTACTAACCCACAATTTAGTGAGAAATTTGGAAGGTTGATGTCAGAGAAGTATGAAATGTCTATGATGTGTGAGCTGAAATTCTTCCTTGGTGTACAAATCAAGCAAACGAGAGAAGGTACATTCATATCTCAAACCAAATATACCAATGACTTGATCAATAAGTTCAACATGCAAGAGTGCAAAGGTATGAAAACTCCCATGCCCACTAGCGAACACGATGATCTCACTAAGGAGGTTGAACCGGTTGATCAAAAGGTTTATCGATCAATGAGTGGTTCATTGCTATAGCTACGTGCCTCTTGTCCCGATATTATGCTTAGTGTGTGCATGTGTGCCCAATATCAAGCTACACCTAAAGAGTGTCATCTTAAGGCTGTGAAACGCATTGTGATATACTTGATTCATACACCAAACTTTGGCATTTGGTATCCCAAGGGATCTTCTTTTATTCTTGTTGGCTACTCTGACTCGAACTATGCCAGTGACAAGGTTGATAGAAAATCCACCTCGGGTACATGTCAATTTATTCGTAGATATCTTGTGTCTTGGTCCTCCAAGATACAAAACTTGGTATCTCTGTCTACCGCCGAAGCTGAATATATTGCTGTTGGATCATGTTGTGCGCAATTATTATGGATGACACAAACGCTTAAAGATTATGGAATCTATGTTAAAAATGTGCCATTAGTATGTGACAATGAGAGTGCTATTAAGATTGGACATAATCATGTGCAACATTCTCGAACCAAGCATATTCAAGTTCAACATCATTTCATTCGTGATCATGTTGCCAAAGGAGATATTAATCTTAAGCATGTTCATACTAACAAGTAATTGGCCGATATATTTACTAAGCCACTTGATGAAAAAGTGTTTTGTAATTTGAGGTGTGAGTTGAACATCATTGATGCTTCAAACTTGAGCTAAGCTCACTCGGATGCATGCAAGGGGATGAGCTTCATTGTTTATTCCATGCTATTATCTTGAATATCATATATCTTGGAATTATATGCTCCCTTGTCTTGCATCTAACCCTTTTGTAGGTACTTGTAATAACAACACTCCACAAGATTGCAACCAATTCATATCTTAAGCAATCTTGTCATGACCAAGTATCCACACCTCACTTTGATGATGAAAGGAAGAAGACAAGAAAACATATCCTTGACATATATTTCACAATTGGTATCAACTCACAATTGGTATCTAGCCATTTGGATATATCATGTTCTTCCTTGCGTGACTCACCTATGTAGGTGAAAAGTGAGCGAAAACACAAGGATTGCTCCCAACTCAAGATGAACTTCATCAACTTTGAGCATCCTCATCAATTTCACCTACAAGCTACATCAACAACATCACTCAAAGGTATGTACTCATATCCTTGATATAGCTTTACTCCAAGTCATGAGATAAAGCAACTCAAGTGATATGAAGGCATTAAATGCTTAATTGAAAAATGGTAACCCCATTTTGAGCTTAATTATGAGTATGACCTATGATCAAGTATTCTTGCTTGGCTCCTAAGTCAATATACTCTAATATAGGTGACCTAGTCACCTCCCATCATCCACTTAAGAATCTTGGTTGGTTCATTATCTATATTGCAAGATTTCTTGGAACCATTCAAATCTTATCTAATTGATATCTATTTGTAAAGTCCTTTGCATTTTGATTTAAAAAAATCATTTTGACACTTTGTTACAAGTTTTCAAAAATCTGCAAGTTTCTCAAACTTTGCCAAGTTTATGTTTTAGCCTCGGAGCCTCCGATACAAAGGATTCGGTTATAGCAATTCAGTAGATGAGCTGCATAACATCATATCGGTACCACCGACTAATTTGTCTCGGAGCCACCGACTTACTATCATATTTTAGTCTGTGTTTGTATCTGTAAATCTTTGTAATCCTTCTATGATATTTTCAATTCTTCGATGATCCCTTTTATTCAAAAAAAGGGGGAATACATTCAAGGATCCCTAACTCAAAGGAGGAGAAGTTCTACAAACTCTCAGTTTAGCCAAAAGGAGAGAAATAATTTTCCATGATTCCTTCAGTTTTTCATGATCCCTACATTCAGTGACCCTTGTTCTCAAGGATCCCTTCCTAATCAGTGATCCCTGTATCTGACCCTATGTATGACCTTTCTAGAAATTAATGCCAAAGGGGGAGAAATACCAAACCTTCAAAGCTAAAGGGGGAGATACATGCTTATGCAAAGGAGGAGATATAATTTAGGGGGAGAGGAGAATACCAAAGTTTATACTTATATAAACAAGGGCAGAATACCAAAGTAGGGGGAGAAAATATGTTTGGGAGAAAGATGTGTTTATTACATTTTATTATTCATGTTAGAATTTTCTCACCCTATCCAATCCCAATATCTACATGCTAAGATTCAAGGGGAGAGGATGTCCTACTATTTCATATCTAGGGGAGAAAGCTCTAAATGATCTTGGAGACATATCAATCCTAAGGAATATTATCTTCTATATGTTCTCCATATCTTGGTACTTTTGAGTTATGTTGCTTTTCATTGGTAGAATACTCTTGTGTTTCCTAACATTGTTTTCTCAAGTGAATTTCTACTACTAGAATGCTCAAGAACTCAAGGTAAGTATATGCATCATATTCTTGATCAACATGATCTCTTACTTCTTGCACATATTGTTTGCAAGAGTGAAGTCTTGAACAGGATACACCTCATTCATATACATTTGATGCATATAGCCAAGCTACACATGAGTTATCATATCCCTTCTACTATATGTGTGTCCATGCATTCCAAAGCAACTATCCTTTAAAGGGATTGCACACATTTAGGGGGAGCAAGTCTAAGTCGTGTGTGTCTCAAAATCTTCAATATATCCATGCATATCTTTATTTGAAGCTTTGATTGTATTTTGCCATCAATTACCAAAAAAGGGGGAGACTAAAAGCACAATTGCCCCCTTGGTGGTTTCGATAATTCATGACAACATACATTGTCTCTTGGACTAATACTTTCATCTAGTGTATTTCCGATAAAGTCCATAGAGAGAGATGGGTTGGCAAAAAGGAGTTTGGAAAGTATCCCCAAGAATAAGAAGGAGAAGGAATAGCATTGGCAAAGCTTCAAGCAAGAGGACCCTACATTTCACTTTGTGAGAAATCACTTTGAGTCCATAGGAAAGCCAACACTATCAAAAGGGGGTAAGGTACTGTTGGTGATCAAAATGCGCATACGTGCACAAGTGATAGTCACCACATACACCCACAAGCTCTTCCAAAAAAGTCTGTCCAAAGCCAAATATCCAAAATCGGTGCAACCAACACTCCCCACTCGGTGCCACCGATTCTCAGCCATAGACAGACTCAAGCCAAACCCTAGCCCTTCGGTGCAACCGATTCTGATTCGGTACCATCGAGTTTGGGTTGCCAACATTCTGTTATGCAAATTCACAAAATTGGTCCGATTGAGTTTATTGAATCAGCGTCACCGAGTCTGGCAATCTGACCGTTGGTCACCTTATCGGTGCAACCGAGTTTTATGTGTCGGTCTCACCGAGATTCAAAAGTTGCTACCTTTTAGGCAACTCGGTACCACCGAGATTAACACCTTGGTGTCACCGAGTTGAACTTATAAGGTGTAACGGTTGGACTTTGGAGATGCCTATATATACCCCTCCACCACCACTCACTCGAAAGAGAAGCACTCAGAATAGAACCCCACTCATACCAACTGATTTTCTGAGAGAGAGCCACCTACTCATGTGTTAAGATCATGCCATTCTATTCCAACCATATGAATCTTGATCTCTAGCCTCCCCAAGTTGCTTTCCACCCAATCAATCTCTTCCACCAAGCTAGAGTGATTGTGTG
Source organism: Hordeum marinum (assembly GCA_022496015.1). NCBI lineage: Eukaryota > Viridiplantae > Streptophyta > Magnoliopsida > Poales > Poaceae > Hordeum > Hordeum marinum. The sequence continues at coordinate 455,597,110 of CM039678.1, forward strand.
TTGAGGAGTCTATCATCTTGAAGAACAAGAGCAAGGAGTTCATCGACATTATCGAGCCTATTACCTTTTGGAGGGTGGTGCCTCCTAGATTGGTTAGGTGTCACTTGGGAGCTTCCTGCTTCGTGTTGTGGAGTGAACCATGAAGTTTGTAAGGGCAAGGATATCGCCTACTTTGTGAAGATCTACCCCGAGTGAGGCTAGTCCTTCATGGATGGAAGCTGTTATGGAATAGCCAAGGTTCCTACTTTGTTGACCCTTATGGGTGGAGTCCTCCGTGGACTCTCGCGACCATTACCCTTCGTGGGTTGAAGACTTCGTAAACACGGTGTACGATAGCACCACCTATCGGAACCACGAGAAAAATTGTCCTTCATGCGTTTGATCTCCCTATCTCTACTTCTTAATTTCATGTGCAATGTCTTTACATTCCGCTGCTATACTTGATGACTTGTATGTGTAGGATGTGCTAGACTTGCTATAATTGCTAAAATCTGCCAACACTTAACTTTGCATCTTGTGTAGATTTTAAATTCCCGCTAGTAGTCTATTCACCCCCTCTAGACATACTCTTCTAGGGATCCCACAATGAGATGACTAAAACCCCGTTTTCCAGAACAATGGAGCGGGCAAGTGACTTGTTAGAAATCATACATACTGATGTGTGTGGTCCGATGAGTGTTGAAGCGTGCGGTGGATATTGTTATTTTCTTATCTTCATGGATGACTTGAGTATATATTGGGGTATTTACTTAATGAAATACAAGTCTGAAACTTTTGAAGAGTTCAAAGCAAATTTTAGAGTGAAGTTGAAGATCATCGTGACAAGAGGATAAAATGTCTGTGATGTGATCGTGGAGATGAATATCCGAGTTACAAGTTTAGTATGCATTTTAAGACAGTTTGGATTTGTTTCACAGCTCACGCCACCTGGAACACCACAATGTAATGGTGTGTCCGAACGTCGTAACCGTACTCAATTGGATATGGTGCGTTATATGATGCCTCTTATCGTTTTGCCACTATAATTTTGGGGTTATGCATTAGAGACAAGTACATTCAATTTAAATAGGGCACCATGTAAACCAATTGAGACGACACCATATGAATTATGGTTTGGCAAGAAACCTAAGCTGCCGTTTCTTAAGGTTTGGGGTTGCGACACTTATATGAAAAGGCTTCGGCCTGATAAGCTCAAACCCAAAGCGGAGAAGTGCGTCTTCATAGGATACCCTAAGAAAACAATTGGGTACACCTTCTATCTTAGATCCGAAGGCAAGATCTTTGTTTCCAAGAGTGGATCCTTTCCAGAGAAGGAGGTTCTCTCAAAAGAAGTGAGAGGGAGGAAGGTAGGACTAGATAAGGTTATCGAACCTTCAATTGAATTGGAAAGTAACGCAACATAGAAAAGTGTTCATGTGATGCATACACCAATTGAAGAGGAAGCAAATGATGATGATCATGAAACTTCGGATCAAGTTACTACCGAGCATCATAGGTCGACAAGGACTCGTACCGCCCATGAGTGGTATGACAATCCTGTCTTGGAGGTCATGTTGTTACACAACTATGAACCTACGAGCTATGAAGAAGTGATGGTGGTCCCGGACTCGGACTAGTGGATATGAGCCATGAAATTCGAGATAGGATCCATGTATAAAAACCAAGTATGGACTTTGGTAGACTTGCCCGATGACCAACAGTCCATTAAGTACAAGTAGATCTTTAAGAAGAAGATATATGTTGATGGTAATGTCGCCATTTATAAAGCTCGACTTGTCCCAAAGAGGTTTCCTACAAGCTTAAGGAGTTGACTACGATGTGACTTCCTCATCCGTAGCGATGCTAAAGTCTGTTGGGATTATGTTAGCAGTTGCTGCATTTTTTGATTACGAAACCTGGCAGATGGATGTAAAAATAGAGTTTCCTTAATGATTTCCATGAGGAAAGGTTGTATGTGATACAATTGGAAGGTTTTGTCGATCCTAAGGATGCTAAAAGGTATGCAAGCTCCAGCGATCCTTCTATGGACTGGAGCAAGCATCTCAGAGTTGGAATATATGCTTTGAGAGGTGATGAAAGATTTTGGGTTTATACAAAGTTTATAAGAAACTTGTATTTACAAGAAAGTGAGTGGGAGCACTATAGCATTTCTGATAAGTATATGTGGATGACATATTGTTGATCGGAAATTATGTAGAATTTCTGGAAGGCATAAAGGGTTGTTTCAAAGGAGTTTTTTAAAGGAATACCTGGAAAAAGTTGCTTAAATATTGGGCATCAAGATCTATAGAGATAGATCACGATGCATGATAAGACTTTCAATGAGTACATACCTTGAGAAGATTTTGAAGGAGTTCAAAATGGATCAGTCAAAGAAGGAGTTCTAGCCTGTATTGTAAGGTGTGAAGTTGAGTAAGACCCAAAGCTCGACCACGGGAGAAGAAAGAGATAGGACGAAGGTCGTCCCCTATGCCTCAACCATAGGCTCTATGATGTATGCCATGTTGTGTACATCATGTGATGTATGCCTTGCCATAAGTCTGACAAGGGGGTACAAGAGTGATCCAAGAGTGGATCACTGGACAGCGATCAAAATTATCCTTAGTAACTAGAGGAGTAAGGATTTTTTTCTCCATTATGGAGGTGATAAAGAGTTCGACATAAAGGGTTACGTCGATGCAACCTTTGACACTGATCTGGATGACTCTGAGTAGAAAACTTGATACGTATAGTGGATAGGTCATTTGGAGTATCTCCAAGTGGGTAGCAGCGTCTACAGTGTAACATATAGATTTGCAAAGTACACACGGATCTGAATGTTGCAGACCCGTTGACTAAAACCTCTCTCACAAGCAAAACATGATCAAACCCCACAACTCATTAGTTGTAAATCACATGGCGATGTGAACTAGATTATTGACTCTAGTGCAAGTGGGAGACTGTTGGCAATATGCCCTAGAGGCAATAATAAATTGGTTATTATCTTATTTCCCCATTCATGATAAACGTCCATTATCCATGCTAGAATTGTATTGATCGAAAAATCAGATACATGTGTGGATATAAAGACAACACCGTGTCCCTAGTGAGACTCTACTAGACTAGCTCATTGATCAAAGGTGGTTAAGGTTTCCTAACCATAGACATGAGTTTTCATTTGATCATATTAGTTTATTGTTATTGCTTCCTACATGTCAAGTATCTATTCCTAAGACCATGAGATCATGCAACTACCTGACACCAAAGGAATGCCTTGTGTGTATCAAACGTCAGAACATAACTGGGTGATCATAAAGATACTCTACAGGTATCTCCAAGGATGTTTGTTGGGTTGGCATGGATCAAGACTGGGATTTGTCACTCCGTATGATGAAGAGGTACCTCTGGGCCCTCTCGGTAATACAACATCACAAGAAGCTTGCAAGCAATGTGACTTAGGAGTTAGTCACGAGATCTTGTATTACAGAACGAGTAAAGATACTTGCCGGTAACGAGATTGAATTAGGTGTGGAGATACTGATGATCGAATCTCGGGCAAGTAATATACCGTTGGATAAAGGGAACTACATACGGGATTGACTGAATCCTTGACAACATGGTTCGACCGATAATGATCTTTGTGGAATATGTGGGAACCAATATGGGCATCTAGGTCCCGCTATTGGTTATTGACCAGAGAGGTCTCTCGTTCATGTCCACATGATTCTCGAACTCGTAGGGTCTGCATGCTTAATGCTCGATTGACGCTAGAGTAGCATTAGGATATGTACGTTGGTAACCGAATGTTGTTCAGAGTCCCTAATGAGATCCCGGACGTCATGAGGAGTTCTGGAATGGTCAGGAGGTGAAGATTTATATATGAGAAGTCCTATTTTGACTATCGGAAAAGTTTGGGCATTACCGGTAGTGTACCTGGTGCCGAAAGGGTCCCGAGCCTCCACCGGGGGGGTGTCCACCTATCCTGTAGGCCCACATGGGCTGTAAGGATGGTGCACTAGCTACCCTAGGCCAGGGGCACCAGCCCCTAGAGGCAAACTGAGCTTAGGGAAAGAGTCCCAAAGGGACAAGGCACCCCGGAGGTGCCTTGGAGGAGGGGGACTCTTGCCTTCCTTGTGGAGAGAGGACTCTACCCTAGCCGCCGGCCCTCCTTGGAGGAGGGGCTAAGGGCTGCGACCTAACTCTGCTCCTTGCCTCCTATATATAGTAGAGGAGAGGGAGAGGGTTGGACACAACAATCCCACGTCCAAACAGCAGCCCTCTCCCTCCCGTTACCCCATTCCTCCGGAGATCTTTTTTCAGTAGTGCTTGACGAAGCCCTGCTGGAATCTGCGCTACCACCATCACCACCACGTCGGCGTGCTGGTCGTGATCCCATCTACTTCTCTTCCCTTGCTTGTTGGATCAAGAAGGAGGAGACGTCATCGAGCCGCACGTGTGCTGACGGCGGAGGTGTCGTCCGTTCGGTGCTCGATCGGTTTGGATCGCAATTGGACTGTGAAGAGTACGACTACATCATCCGCGTTATATACACTTCCGCTTAGCGATCTACAAGGGTATGTAGATGCACTCCTCCTCTCATAGCTATACATCTTCATGGATAGTTCTTGCGTGTGAGTAGGAATTTTTTTGTTTCCCTGCAACGTTCCCCAACAATACTCATTTGTAACTCCACAAAGAGAAGTTTGAATGTGATAATTGAAACATGTATAAGGACAATTTTATCGCTATTTACAAGTACATGTATTTCTGGTTAAATTTTACATGTTTTCTTGCCTACAAATCAACATTGTTGATACGGGAATACACTGTAGCCATAATATTTTGCATGCCATTTTGAGACATCAAATATGAATCATCATATGATTTATATTAAACTGAGAAAGATTATTTTGGAGTTTTCAATTACATCCACATTTTGACAATAAAGACACGTAACCTTTTTTACTAAATATACATGACACAATTTCTTATGAAAAAACATGAAAAAACAAATTCGCATGTATCAAGTACATAGATGAGTTAGGACATAATGAAACACAACTAATATGTTATAAGTACATTGGCCACTAGAGGTATTTTCCAACAACCACTTAGTATGAAATTCAGTTAAATATTCCGAATGTGACCGACCGACCATATTCCAAACAACTAGTGATTTATAATATATTGAACTAGACATGGAAAAGACAATGAGTAATAGATTTTCTCAATCACTTTTATGATATTAAGTAGGGGTAGAAGTGGAATGGCGCGAGCAATAGTGGAATAGAAGAGGGATGGTGGTTAGAGGGATGATTGAGGCAGTGACAAAGACGTTAGTCGTGGGTGATGTCGGTCGGTGTTGGAGGGTAGGCCTACGGGGCGTGAGGAGGAAGACTATGGCCACAACGGCCGACGTGCCAAATTTGTTACCGATGAATAGTTAAGCCCCCCCCCCCACCACCACACACACATGCAAACTGATACTAACTAGGTGATGCCCACGCACATTATTGCGGAAAACAATTGCAACATATTCAATGTGATTTGGTTGTATGAAACATGAATAATCAAATTTATAATATATGAACTAAAACTAAAAATAAATATTATATATTTTATTCAATTATTATATAGTTAAAACATATTTGTTGAATATAAATGGCACAATATAATAAGAAAAAATCCACATGCATGTTGAGTGAACCCTTAATGATGTCGCATGTGTGTTAAGGCGGGTGTATATGCATGCTGAGATAAATAAGAATGTTGGAGATCAACTAATAGTGAAAAAAAATCTCGTGCATGTTGATGGTTGATGAGGTGATATGTATGCATGTTAAGATTAAAGAAATAGTGAGTGTGAATCAAGAGAGGACGTCACCGGGTCACAGGTTGTGCCCATTGCCCGGGACCATGTGTTGAACTTGCAATCTTGTGTGCATCTACTTGTGTCGAACTTAGCCATGTGCACCGACTAGTCACACCACCCCAGACAGCCACCGATGTGCAATGCCGAATGGGGATCGCCAACCACTCCTAAGGGGCTTCTGAAAAGCCGTCAGGACGACAATCATTGCCCTGTCATCCATGTCGACTTGGACACGGAACCAACATGGCATAGGTTCTCTCAGCTCGCGGACCAACTTGGGTCAGTGGTCATGGATGTGCGGAGATACCATGGTTGCATCCCTTCTCCCCGACATTATAAGCTTCAGTGCTAAGCGGTTTACCGAGAGCACATCTTGGAAGCTAGGCGGTGGATGGCAGCCCAAAGCTACGAACTGGCATGCACATTGGCTACCATAATGAATCAAATCTACAAATATACAAAATAGTGTATCATCACGAGGAAAATAACATTATTGTCGTAGGTGGAGCAACAAGCATCGCTAAGAGGCCTACAAACCCTTACCACCTATCCAACCCCACATCCCTCCCCAGTCTAGATCTACGAAACTATGCAAGCAAGAATGCAATTTTGAGATACTTACAGTGGCTATCGAAGGTGAAGTTGGTGTCACCGAAGCCGAAGAAGAAGACGTTTGCATTGCGGTCGCCGCGGGGGCCTTCAAAATCCCGCTGTCGTCGCTACGGGTTTCACGGGATTGGCAAGAGAAGTGCCCGTTACGACCATAGAAGTCCCACAAGCCATGCTCGAGGTACCCGTCTTAGATGGAGGCTGAATACATATTGAGCGCGACCGAGCGTGGAACGAGGCTGGATCCTTCAACATCCTATCCAAGTCCTTGGGTTTGAGGCTCCTTGACTCAACGTTGGCGAGCCACCGAGGTGAGCACTAGTGTAGGGGGCAAGGATTTGGAAGCACGACCACATGACGGTGGAGCAGCACAGGCCATCGATGGCAATGAAAGGATGGTGATTGAACAGGGGTTTGAGCGATAAGCGAAGTGAAGTAAGGAGTTAAGGCTGAACCATCCCGTCTCCTACGCTTCCCAACGTGTGCATCCTCATGCCACGTTGTACCTGCTGGAAACGGCCGATTCAATCGGTCCTTCCTAGCTAGGCCGAGGCTGCTTTAATAAGCGTGCAGGCCACGAATTCGACGCGGCACAGAACCAAATATGCCTTTTGTGTATCTGTTCGTACATGACGGACACAGCACCAATGTGTCACCACTTCTCTGTTTCTTTACTTGTATCCAAACGTACCAATTCCATCGCTTACAGTTGGTGTATACCATTTCTCACACATATGTAGCTAGTTATGCCACTGACCATTTGGTTGACGCAGCTTAGTTATTCAATAATCACCACGAGCCTATCAATCAGCAGGATCCTGGGGCGAAGCCGACGGTCTTCTTGCCGAGGTCGTAGAGCACGCCGTAGGTCTTCTGCTGCGTGTTGCCGACGATGGCGGCGCTCTCGTCGTCGCCGTTGGACGCGAACGCCAGGCACACCTGCGCCGGGCTTATGGCGTACACGATCCCGGACACGTCCACGTCCAGGCACGCGCCGCCCTGGAACACCAGCGACAGCGTCGGCAGCGCCACATCGCTCAGCCCCGTGAAGTCGTAGCAGGTGTCCAGGATCGAGTACCCTGACACTTTTTTGTACCCGTTAGCCGACATGACCTTGTCGAACGCCGAGGACAGCGCTTTGTAGGCGGTCGCCGGCAGCCGCGTGATCACCGTGCCGGAGTCCACCAGCGTCCCGGCCGTGGAGAACACCGACTCCGCGACGGGCACCTGCTGCCCGCCCACGCGGATGCCGGTCATGCCCACATAGTAGAACGTCTGTCCCTTGTCGGTCAGCATCGGCGTCAGCCTCGCGTTGTTCCCCGCCGACCCCGGGCCGAAATCCAGATACCCTGTCCCCGTCGTCGACGCCGGGAGGCAGTACGCGAACGCGCCGCCGTACTTGTCGTACGCCTGCACCGTCAGCGACGTCTTCCCGCGGCCGAGCCCCATCAGCCCCGCCGTCTTCCCGAACAGCCCGCTGTTCTTCTCCCCGCACCCGAACCGGAACCCCTTGATGGCGTCGTGGGCGATGGTGAGGGTGTCCTGGGCGAAGAAGCCGACGGTGTAGGAGCCATCGCCGTACTGGACGGCGTAGAGGCAGTGGCCGCCGGTGCAGCCGTTGCTGTCGAGGTCGTCGCAGGCGGAGTCGGAGCAGGAGACGTTGGCGTAGGTGGACGACTTGGCCGGGTCGAAGAGCGGCTCCTTCTGCTTGTAGCACTTGACCACGCAGGGGCGACACTGCACCCACGTCGTGTCGCTCCCGGTGTCGAACACCATCGTGTACTGCGAAGCCGGCGTGCCGAGCCCGACGGTCACCACGTAGTTGCCCGTGCTCACCGCGCGGCCCGACGTCGCCGGGAGCGACGGGGTGGAGGAGGACGCCAAGTGCCCGGGGTGAATGCCGGGGCTCTTCTTTGGCCCGGGCTGGACAGGTGCAGCGCGCTTCGTCAGTTTGTCCCGGCCCGTGGTCGCCGACACCCGGCGCTGGATCGACTCGACGCGGTTCTGGTCGGCGGCGAGGATCTCGTCGTGGGCCGGAGGCTTGCCGTGCGCATCGGCGAGAGGGGAGCATGGGCCGTGCTGGTGGACGATCCTCATCCTCGCTGACGCCGCACCGCTGGGTCCGTGCTCTGCATTTTCAGGGGCATGTTCGGCTTGGATCAGAAAATTCAGGATTTACTTGAGCCCGAAAGCTAGATAATAGAGTAATATACAGGACGGAAATTAAGTTCTTTCTAGTAAAAGAAGAATTTGAATTACAGGTCTAATCCATGAAATCGAACCATCCTTGTCAGGAATTGTAGAAAATCTGTACTGGTGGTGCGTTTTGGTCAGTGTGTCACTCTAGCTACTTGCTCTGTAGTTGGCCCACGTTCGACCGGATAAAGAACCGGCAGTAAAAGACAACTCAGGCATTTTTGCTCACTTCAGCTGTTCTGCAACAAACAGCCTTTTGTTGCATTATTACTTTACCCGCTGCCAGTCATGTTCAAAAAGTTGACCTTATTCAAGACAAGGCCAAAAAACTCTGGGTTGCTGGGGCTAAGCACTTGAGCAAGATCATGCCCCAAGAGTAATCCTATATGTAATTTTTCTTTAACAGGTTATGTCATGGAGCCGGTAATATGTACTCTAAACTCTTTCTTTATTAATGAGCGCGGCAAATATTTTGTCTTGATTCCAAAATAAAATATACTTGAGCATCCTATATATCTTGGAAGAATACTACTCAGTCATTGCGTTAAAAAATGGTTTACATTTTCAGAGGGAGTACTTTCTAGCCATGCGCCATGCATGATTCCATTCATGGAACCACCATCCATCACTCTCTAGGATTCATGCTATCTTTTAGTTTTGGACAAAAAACATCTCATTTCAGTGTGTTACATAATGTTTCACTGCGTTTTTCTATAAAAAAAGTATAGCATAGGGTTTCGTCGTGTATAAGAAAAAAAGCACACTTGTTTCTCCCTAAAAATAAGAGCACACTTGTTTTTTCCCAAAAAGAACAAAATTTATCAAACCTATAAAACATAGCAAGAACCCCAAGGGCAGAGCAAACGATTGACGGTGTTAGAATTGATTTTCTGAAAGAATACCGGCAAGTTTTTATTCAACGGATTTTGTAAGTCTGGACTATTTATGGGAAAAAGTCACACTTCACTATCTGTTGATAAAAAACTAGAGAAAACACACCATCTGTATCTATACTTATATAAAAAGACCTAAAGGAGCAAATCCAATTAATCTCAGACATCAATCTAATGATCAAAATTGTTTTAGTGGCAAGCGTTCAACATATTTAATGTGCAATTAATATCATACCAAATATACTAGTACTACCAACTTTTGTGCTTATCACATAGTACTAATACACAAGTAAAATATCCTACCCAATATCAACATGAAATTAATTTCTTTGTTAATCTCAACATGCGATTGCACATACGCATTAATTACTTGGTGGCAAAGTAGAGTCGAAATTAGTAAGCCCGAAAAATAGAAGAAAAAAAATTGAGCCTTCGTTCTAAAAAAAATAGAAACAACGCAAGCGATCCAAGCTGGGCCGGATTCAACTAGCTGGATGCAGCAGTGAACGACCGAGAGAAGAAAAGCGACCAGCTTGACGGGCGACGATCATGAGCTCGACCGGGAATTAACCTGCTGTCGCGGGGCAAGCCGGGCCGGGGAACAGGGACGCCACGCTCAGCAGCGCGCGATCGTCGGAGCTCCCCGCAGCACGGGCAGCCCCGAGCCCGAATGCCGCGAGGACGGCGGCGGCGGCGACCAGGCGAAGGAAGCCATGGCGGGAAGCGGAGGCGGCCATGGCGTGCACCACCGCACAAGTGGCCGTCAGGTAGTGGGGCGGCTGGGGTCCCGGCGAGTGGAGGGAACACAAATTAAACGGTCCATCACACAGCTCCTATCCTGTCATATATATAGCCTGGGGCCAGCCGATTAGTCTGACTGACGGGGAGCCGTGCGCACTGGCGGTTGCTTGGTCGTGTTTTCTTCGGGTGTCCGGCCCCTCTCCGCACTGCCCCGAAGGGCAGGGACGAACTCGGGGGGTGCACTGATTGGTGATTGGCACCGTGTGATTTGTGAAGCCCCTGCGGTCTGGCGGCAACTCGATCTGATCCCGTCGAACACGGCTCTGAGAAGATCCAAGATTACGGGCAACTGGCGCTTCTCGCTGGACCGGGAGCAGAAGCACTGGAAGCCTGGTCTATCTGACCGTACTGACAGAACGACTTGGTGCAACTAGACAGCGCCTCCTGGGGAGTGACTGGTAAATTATGGGGCCGACTATTTGTCGGCCGTCAAAAACATATCAGATTTATTGCTCATCAGCCAACTCCAACCGCCCAATCCAAACAGACGTCCGTTTGGTTTGAATTCTGTTTGTTTGGATCGACAAAACGAACGCCCTTATCCGGTTTGGATCGTTCGCCGGTCAGTATACCCAACACTCGGCCGCATCCCGAACTTTATGCCCGTGTTTGATAGAGGCGAGGTTGTCCCTATCTTTCGATGAGATGGTGGCTATCACTTTGGTGGAGTAGACTTTGACGATCCGACTACAAACGTGTGAAGACGTCGCGCCTTAGCAATCGCTAAACCAATTCCGAGAGGTTATTGACCACGGCGGAGCACGATCAACTTGACCACGAGGGTCTGTTTCCTGCATGTAAACGAAGAACAAGCAAAAAACTAAGATTGCAATATGGATATTACGAATATAAGAAGAAAGCTTTATTGATGGAAGTAGGGTTCTGTGACGTCTTTGTCTGGTCGTGGAACACAAACGAAGAACGTGAAGTTGCAGCTATGGCGAACTTTTAATCTAAACAAAATCCAAAGAAAAAGCTACTAGATTGATCTACTTATATGAGAGCAAGGGGTGACGGCCAAAAAGGTGGGAGGACGTCCCAAGACACACTAAAACCAACCCTAGGTCGTACAAGGCCCATGAGCCCAAGCGAAGGTGATGCAACACCTTTGGACTTGTAGTTTGATTCGGATTCTACTGCAACGTCAGATTGTTTCGTCAATATCTTAGCGATTCGGAAGAATTTTAAGGTGATTCCAACTGGGCTGGAACGCATATGAAATCTAGTTTCCAGAAAAGAACAATCACCCAATTCCGAGTCCGTATGAAAAAGTTGTTGATGTTTTGATACACGTGTGTCTGTGCAGTCCGAATCTGAGTCCAGAACGTGAGAGACTTGGACTCTATCTTCTCTTGGGCTAAAAGTGACGTGAGAGAACTTCTTGAACAACACCTAATTGTTTCCTATGACATTAGGACCTTTTGAATAGCACCCAACCATTTCCTTTCCTTTGTCATCACACGTGGGTCATACAAGTGTTCGACCATTCTGCATTTAGGCATAAAATAAAAATAGGTGAAGTATTTTTGTTCCGGATAACATAAATAAATTATTGCATAATTCTTATAAGAAATCACCTCATAAATATGCATGTGTATAACATTTTTGGTCGTATCCAAGGTAGTCATGTCCTCATCATCCTCCCCTTCTTGAAAACAAAGCCATCCTCGGCGTTGCTTAATCTGAAATGTGGCTACCAAAAGAGAAAAGGCGTACACATTATATATGTATATGTCATCCATTTTTATTGTTCTCAGTTATGACACATGTGACACATATATACAAGGGCATTCATCACATGTCATGAAATATAAAGCCAAAAGATTATGACAAGAAGTAGAAGGCATCACAATATTGCAACTTAGTTTGCACATATCAAAAGATTCATAATGTTCATCATTAAACCATCTCAATATTGATAAATAAACGTGAATCGTTTCAAATTTAGATGCTACAACATGCTTAAATAAGCAAACATGCAACATGTCATTTGACACAGAATTATCACCAAGATTGGAGGTCATATCAAAATGATTAAACACCGGCAGCATTATTTGCAAACATATTTGACCCAAATTTGATTTATTTCCTGATTCACATGGTTCTTGCTCATCAATAGTTAATTCAATGGCTGCACTCACAATTGTTGATATTATAGTTATTTGATCACACGATGAAGTAAGATCATGAACATATTCCTCTAAAATAGGTGGTGTGATCAAAGTAATGGGTAGCTCATCACATGGTACATTGAAATTGACAAGGCATTCATCATACTCATGTGGCGGTGGAAGATCAATACCTTTGCCATTACCTTTTATGATCAACTCTAATGATGTAGACACTCTCGATGGTGACGTATTACATGGTGAAGGTGATGTAGCCCTCACAAGAATTGATTTGGTAGTCGTAGTACGCCTAGTAGTTGAAAGAACAACTGCATCAACTCTTGGAATGTGCACCTTGCGCTCTGTCTCCTCGTGGGCAACACGTTGTTTTATTTTCTGTTCAGCTTTGCAAGCAAGACGAAACAAACGATCCATAGAATAACACTTTTCATGAATTAGTATCTCTTGAATATCACAGTTTAATCCTCCCCAAAATCTATCCATAAAATCTGCTTCACTTTCTTCTAATGAGGAATGCAACAAGGTCGTTTGTAAATCATCATAATATTTCGTTACAGTGTCACTACCTTGTTTTAAATATTGTAACTTTTTAAGGTTGTCATGAGTATAATAAGTAGGAACGAATGTGGGTCTCATGGCAAGTTTTAAATCATCCCAAGTAGTAGGTATAATATTATGGTGTAACTGACAATATTCGCTCCACCAAACTAAAGCATAACCAGTTAAAGAACCAACCGCGACCTTAACTTTCTTATGTTCAACAAAATTATTGGAATATATCATTCATTTCAAACTCCCATTCAATATATAAAGCAGGTCTAAAATGGCCATTAAATGATGGTATAGAAACATTAACCTGATCATGTGCATTTGGATCTCTTCGCAGCTCTCGTAGCAGTTGTCGTGGTGGCACGTCTCCCACGATCGAAGAAACCCATGAACTGACAACTCTAGATCCTGTCATGACTAGTAGATACAAGAAACAAAGATCCAAGTATATTGTTCCTATGAACTACTGGGATGTGGTGGTAAAACGCTCACAGTAAAGCAAATATCAACATCTTACAAATTCTTACCATGCAGCAGGTGGCGACCGACAACCAACGGTGTCAATATCTTCGAAGATTGGGTAAAGCGATTACCAGGTGAACGTATGTATACACGATGTAGAAATATGTGGAGCTTGGAAGGCTTAATATATGGTAGCAAAAAATTAGCAATAATCAATTCAGAGATGCAATGTTGAATAAACGCTCAACGACGGTACTGTGTTGGTCCTAGGCTAGACCATATTAGAGACGCGAGCCTAGAACACTAATGGAGTCACGGCGTAGGACAAATAGCAGCAACGGATGATATGAATTAGCTCTGGACAACAAGATATAAGTGAAGATCACAATGATAGTAAAGATAATGATGACAAATGATCGCCAAGCAAGATGTACCAAAACTCTCTCTACAACTTTCCTATGTAAGATAATATGTCAAAATTCTGATATTTTTTCTCAAGAATGCTACTGGCTCAAGTTTTCGTATGCAAAAAGAATCACTCAATTCCGAGTTTGTATGAGGAAGATACGCTTGGTTTACTCAACACTGCGCAAAACAGATTTCACTCCGAATTCAGATACGAGATTTGAGTCAAATAGATTCGAAATTTGTTTTTTTCTCTCTCTATTTTTTTCACTAATTTTTTTCTCTCACTTTTTTTCCTTTTTTTCTCTCTCACGTTTTTTTGTTCTATCCAACAAATCAGATAAGATGCAGATTGGATCAAGCGTAGTTATGAACGACCTCAAGTGTGACAATGACAATGACCGAAACAGGCGGTGGAAAAATATGGATGGTGGCGGGCAACAACGGAAGGGATGACGGATGCGTGGTGGTGGTATATGGCAGTAACGATGAAGATGGTGTGGCGGCAGCGTGACAATCTGTGGACAGAACTCGAAACTCTAAGGGACTAGATGCTAAGACCAGCAACTCAACACGACGATGCAACCGCAAATTCAACAAAGAAAACACCAAATAGAAAATTGCAAAGGCTCAGATTGGTTCGGATATGAAGATCTAACCCTAAATTTTTTGTGCCTTTTTCGTGGACTTTAGGTATGAAGAACAGATGCGATCTAACTATGGAAAAACTGGAAAAATCTCACCAAGCAACCTTGAAATCTGATACCATTTGATAGAGGCGAAGTTGTCCCTATCTTTCGATGAGATCATGGCTATCGTTTTGGTGGAGTAGACTTTGACGATCCGACTATGAACGTGTGAAGATGTCGCGCCTTAGCAATCGCTAAACCAACTCCCAGAGGTTATTGACCACGCCGGAGCACGATCAACCTAACCATGAGGGTTTGTTTCCTGCATGCAAACAAAGAACAAGCAAGAAACTAAGATTGCAATCTGGATATTGTGAATATAAGAGGAAAGCTTTATTGATGGAAGTGGGGTTCTGTGACGCCTTTGTTTGGTCATGGAACACAAACGAAGAACGTAAAGTTGCAGCTATGGCAAACTTTTAATCTAAATAAAACCCAAAGGAAAAGCTACTAGATTGATCTACTTATATAGGAGCAAGGGGTGGCGGCCAAGGAGGTGGGAGGACATCCCAAGACACCCTAAAACTAACCCTAGGTCGTACAAGGCCCATGGGCCCAAGTGGAGGTGATGCAACACCTTTGGACTTGTAGTTTGACTCAGATTCTGCTGCAACATCATATTGTTTCATCGATATCTTCGCGATCAGGACGAATTTTAAGGTGATTCTAACTGGGCTGGAACGCATATGAAATATAGTTTCCAGCAAAAGAACAATCGCCCAATTCTATGTCTGTATGAAAAAGTTGTGGCGTTTTCATACAGGTGTGTCTGTGCAGTCCGAATCTGAATCCAGAACGTGAGAGACTTGGACTCTATCTTCTCTTGGGATAAAAGTGACGTGATAGAACTTCTTGAACAACACCTAATTGTTTCCTTTGACATTATAGGACCACTTTAATAGCACCCAACCATTTCCTCTTCCTTTGTCATCACACGTGGTTCATACAAGTGTTCGACCATTCTGCATTTAGGCATAAAATAGAAATAGGTGAAGTATTTTTGTTCGAGATGACATAAATATATTATTGCATAATTCTTATAAGAAATCACCTCACAAATATGCATGTATACAAAATTTTTGGTCATACCCAAGGTAGTCATGTCCTCATCAGTGTTGAACATAGAAATTCAAAAAAAGCATTACAAAATAGCTTAAAACATAAGTATATGACAATAACTTGATTAAACAGTCCACGGTAGTCATGACCCGCACATAGTACTTAAGTTGAAATAATAAAAGCATAAAAGGGGTATAATTGCTGCCCGCGTGCCGCCGATGTAGTCGTCGTCTTCAGGCGACACCGTCCTTGTTGTCGTCATCCCTGGTCAGGTAAATGTAGGGAGGAGGCGTCCAGAGATGGGGCAGCGGCACCCCAAAAAGGGGCGGATGCGTCCTATCGAGGCTGCGGTGGTGGTAGTTGTCGGTGTCAAAACCGCCAGACCTCGGGTAGAAGGGCCCGAGCTATGTGATTCGATCGATGGGTAACAAGAGACAAGGGACACAGAGCTTTTACCCAGGTTCGGGCCCTCTTGACGTAGGTAAAACCCTATGACATGATCTTGCTTATATTATGGGTGTATCAAAGTACATAGTTGATCTACCTCGAGATCATAAGTTGGGGTCTAAACCCTAGGGGCGATCACGATGAATGTTTGTTTGTCCTACGGACTAAAACCTTTCGCCTTATATGGGCACCAGGGATATCAAGGGTTACATATGGTCGGTTACCATCCAAGGATTACATGCCCAATCTAATGGTCATTCTTGGAGTACACGTTAAGTCTTTGGTGAAGTATGATGTGCTTACGCCACGAGTTAAGGGCCTCTGGATTACTTCCTTCTTAACAGGTTGTTAGTCCAACCCATGGACTAGGCTAGCTCGGTCGGGACCCCGTAGTTCAGGACACCTGTTGGAAATATGCCCTAGAGGCAATAAATAAATTGTTTATTATTATATTTCCTTGTTCATGATAATTTTTTATTATCCATGCTATAATTGTATTGATTGGAAACACATTACATGTGTGGATGTATAGACAACACTTTGTCCCTAGTGTGCCTCTAGTACACTAGCTCGTTGATCAAAGATGGTCAAGATTTCCTAGCCATTGACATGAGATGTCATTTCATAACGGGATCACATCACTAGGAGAATGACGGGGTGGACAAGACCCAAACTATAAATGTAGCATATGATCGTGTTAGTTTATTGCTACAATTTTCTGCATGTCAAGTATGTGTTCCTATGACCATGAGATCATGCAAATCACAGACACCGGAGGAGTGCCTTGTGTGTATCAAACGTTGCAACGTAACTGGGTGATTATAAAGGTGCTCTACAGGTATCTTCGAGGGTGTCTGCTAGGTTGGCATGGATCAACACTAGGATTTGTTACTCCGTGTGACGGAGAGGTATCTCAGGGCCCACTCGATAATACAACATCACAATAAGCCTTGCAAGAAATGTGACTAAGTGTTAGTCACGGGATCTTGTATTACGGAACGAGTAAAGAGACTTGCTGGTAACGAGGTTGAACTAGGTATGGAGATACCGACGAACGAATCTCGGGCAAGTAACATACCGAAGAACAAAGGGAACATCATACGGGATTAACTGAATCCTTGACATAGAGGTTTGACCGACAAAGATCTTTGTAGAATATGTAGGAATCAATATGGGCATCCAGGTCCCGCTATTGGTTATTGATCGTAGAGGTGTCTAGGTCATGTCTACATAGTTCTCGAACCCGCAGGGTCTGCACACTTAAGGTTCAGTGACGTTTCAGTAGTATAGAGTTATGTATGGTGGTGAACGAAGGTTGTTCAGAGTCCCGGATAAGATCTCGGACGTCACGAGGAGCTCTAGAATAGTTCGTAGATAAAGATTGATATATAGGAAAGTGGTGTTTGAACCCCGGAAAAGTTTCGGGCATTTCCTGTAGTGTACCGGGAGTGATGAATGGGTTCCGGAGAACACCAAGTGGGGCCTACATACCCCAAGGGGCCACATGGGCCTTAGAGGTGGCGCACCAGCCCCTAGTGGGCTGGCCAAGCCAGCCCAAGAGGCCCTATGCACATGGAGCAAGAAATAGAGTAGGGGCCAAGTTTGGGAAGAATCCCACTTGGAATCCACCTCCCTTGTGAGAGGTGGACTCTCACCTATTGCCTACGGCCAAAGCCCTCCTTGTAGGAGGGGCAAGGCTTCCTCCTCTCCTATCCCTCCTATATATACTGGAGGATTTGAGGGCAGCCCTAACCCTAATTCTTTCAAGTGCTGCCCTCTTCTTCCTCTAGATCGTTTTCTCCTCTAGATCGGTTTTCAATAGTGCTTAGGCGAAGCCCTACTGGAATTGCTCGACCACCATCGCCGCAATGCCGTCACGCTGCTGGAGAACTTGTCTACCTCTCTGCTCTCTCTTGCTGCATCAAGAAGACGGAGATCTTCACCGAGCTGCACGTGTGCTGAACGCGAAGGTGCCGTCCGTTCGGTACTTGATCGGGAGTTCGTGGGATGGCTTGCGATTTGGATCGCCGAGACGTACCACTACATCAAACGCATTCTTTAACGCTTCCGCTTAGCGATCTACAAGGGTATGTAGATCCAATCTCTCCTCTCATAGATTCTCATCTCCTAGATTGATCTTGGTGAAGCGTGGAATTTTTTTGTTTCCCATACAACATTCCCCAACAGGGGCATCATGAGCTAGGTCTATGCGTAGATGAGATCTTGAGTAGAACACAAAGAGTTTGTGGGCGTTGATATTCATATTGCTTCTTTCCTTAGTATTTTCTTCGTTCAGCGGTATTGTGGGATGAAGCGGCTCGGACTAACTTTACTCGTACGCTTACGAGAGACCGTGTTCCATCGACTGACATGTGACTTCATCGCATAATGATGGCTGGCGGATGTCTGTCTCTCCCACTTTAGTTGGATCGGATTTGATTAAGGTGGTCCTTATATAAGGTTGAAAAGCAATCTTCATATCACCGTTGTGGTTTTGCGTAGGTAAGAATTGTTCTTGCTAGATACCCATAGCAGCCACGTAAAACATGCAACAACAATTAGAGGACGTCTAACTTGTTTTTGCAGGGTATGTTGTGATGTGATATGGCCAAATGCATGATGTGATATATGTGATGTATGAGATGATCATGTTTTTGTATATAATATCATGACTTGCATGTTGATGAGTACGGCAACTAGCAGGAGCCATAGGGTTTTCTTTGATTATTGTATGACCTGCGTGTCAATCTTTAAGCGCTATGTAATGCTTTACTTTATCGCTAAACGGTAGCAATAGTAGTAGAAGCATGGTGGGTGCAACAACCCCGATCGCGACACGTTGACGGAGATCAAGATGATGGAGATCATGGTGTCATGCCGGTGATGATGGAGATCATGCCGGTGCTTTATAGATGGAGATCAAAAGCACAAGTTCATGGCCATATCATGTCACTTATGATTTGCATGTGATGTTAATCCTTTTATGCACCTTGTTTTTCTTAGGATGACGGTAGCATTATAAGGTGATCCCTCACTTAAATTTCAAGATGAACCGTGTTCTCCCCGAGTGTGCACCATTGCGAAAGTTTGTTGTGTCGAGACACCACGTGATGATCGGGTGTGATAGACTCTACGTTCGCATACAACGGGTGTAAGTCAGTGTTGCACATGCAGAACACTCGGGTTAAACTTGACGAGCCTTGCATGTATAGACATGGCCTCAGAACACAAGAGACCGAAAGGTCGAGCATGTGTCATATAGTAGATATGATCAACATGATGATGTTCACCATTGAAACCACCTTAACTCACGTGATGATCGGACTTGAGTTGGTGAATATGGATCATGTGCCACTCAGATGGCCCGAGGGATGTCAATTTGAGTGGGAGCTTTAGTAATTTGATTAACTAAACTCATTATCTTGAATAATAGTCTTAGTAACCTTTTCTTATTTATGTTCTAGATCAATGGCTCGGGCAGTAGCACCCCTGAATTTTAATGTGTTCCTAGAGAAAGCTAAGTTGAAAGATGATGCAAGTAACTGTTGGGGAACGTTGCATGGGAAACAAAAAATTTCCTATGCACACGCAGATCTATCCATTGTGATGAGCATCTACGAGAGGGAGAGTGGATCTACGTACCCTTGTAGATCGCTAAGCGGGAAGCGTTAAGAAACACGGTTGGTGTAGTCGAACGTCTTCGCGATCCAAATCACCGTGCGTCCCGCGATCCAATCACGATCTGTCCCGCGATCCAATCACGATTCGTCCTGCGAATTTGATCACGATCCTTCCGATCTAGCGCCGAACGGACGGCACCTCCGCGTTCAGCACATGTACAGCTTGATGATGATCTCCACCGTCTTGATCCAGCAAGAAGGAGTGGAGAGGAAGAAGAGTTCTCCGGCAACGTGACGGTGCTCCGGCGATGGTGTTGGAGCTATTCCGGCAGGGCTTCACCTAAGCACTGCAGAAATCCGATCTAGAGGAGAAACTATGCACTGGAGGAACGGGTAGCACGTGGCTGAAAAACTAGTGCAAAACCCTAAAACCCACCAGTATATATAGGAGGAGAGGAGGAGAGCCCTGGCGCAAGGTCCAAGGCTCCTATGGTTCGGCCGAACCTACTAGGAGAGGAGGACTCCTCCTCCAATCCTAGTAGGACTAGAATTGCTCCTTTTTTTTTTGCCTTTTTTCCACCTTTTCCTATTGGGTTTTCTTCTCCAGCCACATGGGCCTTGTGTGGGAGTTTCCAACAGCCCACTAAGGGTTGATATTCACTCTCCCACAGCCCATGAAGCCTCTTGGGTCGAAATATCCCTCCTGGAGGCCTCCCGGTATACTACCGGCACTCCCGATACACTACCGATGAGCCCGAAACTTTTCTGGTGACCAAAACAGGACTTCCTATATATGAATCTTTACCTCCGAACCATTCCGGAGCTCTTCGTGACATCCGGGATCTCATATGGGACTCTGAACAACCTTCGGTCATCACCATACATAAATCTATACTACCGAAACGTCACCAAACCTTAAGTGTGCAGACCCTGCGGGTTCGAGAACTATATAGACATGACCGAGACACCACTATGGTCAATAACCAATAGCAGGACCTGGATGCCCATATTGCTTCCTACATATTCTATGAAGATTTTTATTGGTCGAACCTCTATGTCAAGGATTCAGTTAATCCAGTATGATGTTCCCTTCGATCTTCGGTATGTTTACTCGCCCGAGATTCGATCGTCGGTATCTCCATACCTAGTTTAACATCGTTACCAGCAAGTCTCTTTACTCGTTCCGTAATAGAAGATCCCGCAACTAACACTTAGTCACATTGCTTGCAAGGCTTATTGTGATGTTGTATTACCGAGTGGGCCCTGAGATAGCTCTCCGTCACACGGAGTAACAAATCCCAGTCTTGATCCATGCCAACTCAACAGACACCCTCGGAGATACCTGTAGAGCACCTTTATATTCACCCAGTTATGTTGCGACGTTTGATACACATAAGGCACTCCTCCGATGTCTGTGAGTTGCATGATCTGATGGTCATAGGAACATATACTTGACATGTAGAACACAGTAGCAATAAACTGACACGATCATATGATACGTTTGTAGTTTGGGTCTTGTCCATCACATCATTCTCCTAATGATGTAATCCCATTATCAAATGACATCACATGTCAATGGCTAGGAAACCTTGACCATCTTTGATCAACGAGCTAGTTCACTAGAGGCATACTAGGGACAAAGTGTTGTCTATTTACCCACACATGTAATGTGTTTCCAATTAATACAATTATAGCATGGATAATAAATGATTATCATGAAAAAGGAAATATAATAATAAACACTTTATTTATTGCCTCTAGGGCATATTTCCAATAGTCTCCCACTTGCACTAGAGTCAATAATCTAGCTCACATCACTATGTGATTTACAATGTAATGAATCGAACACCCATGCAGTTCTGGTGTTGATCATGTTTAGCCCTTGGAAGAGGTTTAGTCAACGGGTCGGCAACATTTAGATCCGTGTGAACTTTGCAAATATTTATGTCCTTCTCCTCGATGTAATCGCGGATGGAGTTGAAGCGTCGCTTTATGTGTCTGGTCCTCTTGTGAAACCTTGGTTCCTTGGCTAGAGCAATGGCACCAGTGTTGTCATAGAACATGTTCATTGGATTCAGTGCACTGGGCACTACTCCAAGATCTCTCATGAACTGCTTCATCCAGACACCTTCCTTTGCCGCCTCCGAGGCTGCGATGTACTCCGCTTCACATGTACAATCGGCTACCACGCTTTGCTTGGAACTGCACCAGCTTACCGCTCCCCCGTTAAGAATAAATACGTATCCGGTTTGTGACTTAGAGTCATCCGGATCAGTGTCAAAGCTTGCATCGACGTAACCCTTTACGACCGAGCTCTTCATCACCTGCATAAACGAGAAACATTTCCTTAGTACTTTTCAAGTACTTAAGGATATTCTTGACCGCTGCCCAGTGTTCCATTCCAGGATCACTTTGAAACCTTCCGGCCATACTTATGGCAAGGCTGACATCCGGTATTGTGCACGACATTGCATACATGATAGAGCCTATGGCTGAAGCATAGGGGATGACACTCATCTTTTCTCTATCTTCTGCAGTCACTGGGCATTGAGTCTTACTCAACTTCACACCTTGTAACACAGGCAAGAACCACTTCTTGGACTGATCCATTTTGAACTTCTTCAAAACTTTATCAAGGTATGTGCTCTATGAAAGTGCTATTAAGCGTCTCAATCTATCTCTATAGATCTTAATGCCTAATATGAAAGCAGCTTCTCCTAGGTCCTTCATTGAAAAACTCTAGTTCAAATATTCCTTCACGCTTTCTAGCATTTCTATATTGTTTCCAATCAGCATATGTCATCCACATATAATATTAGAAATGCTATAGAGCTCTCCCTCACTTTCTTATAAATACAAGCTTCTCCGTAAACTTGTATAAACTCAAACACTTTGATCACCTCATCAAAACGCTTATTCCAACTCCGAGATGCTTGCACCAGCCCATAAATGGATCGCTGGAGTTTGCAAACTTTGTCAACATTCTCTGGATTGACAAAACCTTCTAGTTGCATCATATACAACTCTTCCTCAAGGAAACCGTTGAGGAACGCTGTTTTGACATCCATCTGCCAAATTTCATAGTTGAAATAAGCAGCTATTGCCAACATGATTTTGACAGACTTAAGCATCACTACGGGTGAGAAGGTCTCATCGTAGTCAACTCCTTGAACTTGTGAAAAACCCTTTGCCACAAGTCGAGCTTTATAGACGGTGACATTACCGTCCGCGTTTGTCTTCTTCTTAAAGATCCATTTGTTCTGAATGGCCTTTCTCCCTTCGGGTAATACTTCCAAAGTCCATACTTTGTTTTCATACATGGATCCCATTTCGAATTTCATGGCCTCTAACCATTTCTCGGAATCCGGGCCCATCACTGCTCCTCCATAGCTCGTTGGTTCATTGTTGTCCAACAATATGACCTCTAAGACAGGCTTGTCGTACCACTCAGGAGTAGTACACGGCCTTGTCGACCTACGAGGTTCAATAGTAGCTTGATCCGAAGCTTCACGATCATCATCATTAACTTCCTCTTCTACCATTGTAGGTTCCACATAAACATCTTTCTGCGTTGCGCTACTTTCTGGTTGAAGTAAAGGTTCAATAACCTCATCAAGTTCTATTTTCCTCCCACTCAATTATTTGAGAGAAACTCTTTCTCAAGAAATGTTCCGTTCTTAGTGACAAACACTTTGCCTTCGGATCTGAGATAGAAGGTATACCCGACTCTCTCTTTCGGGTATCCTATGAAGACGCATTTTTCCGCTTTGGGTTCCAGCTTTTCAGGCTAAAGCTTTTTGACATAAGCATCACATCCCCAAACTTTAAGAAACAACAAGTTTGGCCTCTTGCCAAACCACAGCTCATATGGCGTCGTCTCAACGGATTTTGATGGTCCCCTATTTAAAGTGAATGCAGCTGTCTCTAATGCATAACCCCAAAACGATAGTGGCAAATCAGCAAGAGACATCATAGAACGCACCATATCTAATAATGTTCGATTACGACGTTCGGACACACCATTACGCTATGGTGTTCCGAGCGGTGTCAACTGTGAAACAATTCCACACTGTCTTAAGTGACTGCCAAACTCATAACTCAGATATTCACCTCGTCGATCAGATCGCAGGAATTTAATCTTCTCGTTACGATGATTCTCAACTTCACTCTGAAATTGCTTGAACTTTTCAAATGTTTTAGACTTGTGTTTCATCAAGTAAATATACCCATATCTACTTAAGTCATCAGTGAAGGTGAGAAAATAACGATATCCACCACGCGCTGTAACATTCATTAGACCGAACACATCAGTATGTATGATTTCCAATAAGTCAATCGCCCGTTTCATTGTTCTAGAGAAAGGCGTTTTAGTCATCTTGCCCATGAGGCATGGTTCACATGTGTCAACTGATTCAAAATCAAGTGACTCCAAAAGTCCATCAGCATGGAGCTTCCTCATGTGTTTTACACCAATATGACCTAAACGGCAGTGCCACAAGAAAGTGGTACTATCATTATCAACTCTACATCTTTGGCATCAATGTTATGGACATGTGTGTCATCACTATCAAAATTCAATATGAATAAACCCCTAACATTGGGTGCATGACCGTAAAAGATATTACTCATATAAATAGAACAACCTTTATTCTCTGATTTAAATGAGTAACCGTCTCGCAATAAACAATATCCAGATATAATGTTCATGCTTAACGCAAGCACTAAATAACAATTATTCAGGTTCATCACTAATCCTGATGGTAATCAAAGAGAGAGCGTGCCGACGGCGATCACATCAACCTTGGAACCATTTCCCACGCGCATCGTCACTTTGTCCTTTGCCAGCCTTCGTTTATTCCGTAGTTCCTGCTTTGAGTTGCAAATGTGAGCAACCGAACCGGTATCAAATACCCAGGCACTACTACGAGAGCTAGTAAGGTACACATCAATAACATGTATATCATATATACCTTGTTTGTCGTTGGCCGCCTTCTTGTCAGCCAGGTACTTGGGGCAGTTCTGCTTCCAGTGACCAGTTCCCTTGCAATGAAAGCACTCAGTTTCTGGCTTGGGTCCATGCTTGGGCTTCTTTACAGGAGTAGCAACTGCTTTGCCATCCTTCTTGGTTTTACCCTTCTTGCCCTTGCCCTTGACCTTACCATTTTTCTTGAAACTAGTGGTTTTATTGACCATCAACACTTGATGTTCTTTCTGGATTTCAAACTCAGCGACTTTTAGCATCGCAAACAGCTCGACGACTGACCTTTTAATCCCGTGCATGTTATAGTTCATCACAAAGCTCTTGTAACTAGGTGGCAGTGATTGAAGAACTCTGTTAGTGATTGCCGCTGGCGGAAGGGCAATTCCCAACTCCGCTAGACGAGTTGAATACCCAGACATTCTGAGTATATGTTCATTGATAGACCCGTTCTCGTCCATCTTGCAAGCATAGAACTTATCGGAGGTTTCATACCTCTCGATCCGGGCATTCTTCTGAAAGATAAACTTCAAATCCGGGAACATCTCATATGCTCCATGACGTTCAAAATGACTTTGAAGTCCCGGTTATAAGCCATACAATATTGCACACTGAACTATTGAGTAATCTCCAGTACGTGCCTCCCAAGCGTTCTTAACGTCTTTGGAGGTCATGTCTTCTGGTTGGTCACCAAGCGGTGGATCAAGGACATATGATTTCTGGGAAGCCGTGAGGATAATCCTCAGATTACGGGCCCAATCAACAAAGTTACTTCCATCATCTTTCAACTTAGCTTTCTCTAGGAACGCATTAAAATTCAGGGGTGCTACTGTGCGAGCCATTGATCTACAACATAAATATGCAAAGTTTACTTAGACTATTGTTCAAGATAATGAGTTTAGTTAATCAAATTACTAAAGCTCCCACTCAAATCGACATCCCTCAGGTCATCTGAGTGTCACATGACCCAAATCCACCAACTCAAGTCCGATCATCACGTGAGTTGAGGTGGCTTCAATGGTGAACATCATTATGTTGATCATATCTACTATATGATTCATGTTCGACCTTTCGGTCTCTTGTGTTCCTAGGCCATGTCTGTACATGCTAGGCTCGTCAAGTTTAACCCGAGTGTTCTGCGTGTGCAATACTGGCTTGCACCCGTTGTATGTGAACGTAGAGTCTATCGCACCCGAT
The DNA here is from genome assembly GCA_022496015.1 of Hordeum marinum. Lineage (NCBI taxonomy): Eukaryota > Viridiplantae > Streptophyta > Magnoliopsida > Poales > Poaceae > Hordeum > Hordeum marinum. The sequence continues at coordinate 455,622,995 of CM039678.1, forward strand.
CATCACGTGGTGTCTCGACACGACGAACTTTCGCAATGGCGCACACTCAGGGAGAACACAATTCATCTTGAAATTTAAGAAAGCACCGGCATGATCTCCATCGTCACCGGCATGACACCATGATCTTCATCATCTTGATCTCCATCAACGTGTCGCCATCGGGGTTGTCACGCCCAACATGCTTCTACTACTATTGCTACCGTTTAGCGATAAAGTAAAGCATTACATAGCGCTTAATGATTGACACGCAGGTCATACAATAATTAAAGACAACCCTATGGCTCTTGCCGGTTTCCGTACTCATCCACATGCAAGTCGTGATAATCTATACATCACATGATCATCTCATACATCACATATATCACATCATGTAATTGGCCATATCACATCACAACATACCCTGCAAAAACAAGTTAGACGTCCTCTCATTGTTGTTGCATGTTTTACATGGCTGCTACGGGTATCTAGCAAGAACAATTCTCATCTACGCAAAAACCACAACGGTGATACACTAGTTGCTTTTCAACCTTCTCAAGGACCGCCTTTGTCGAATCCGATCCAACTAAAGTGAGAGAAACAGGCACCCGCAAGCCATCTATGCAACAAGTTGCGGTCGAGGGAACCGGTATCTCGTAAGCGTACGAGTAATGTTGGTCCAGGCCGCTTCATCTCACAATACTGCTGAACCAAAATCCGACCAAGGGAGGAAGCAATCTAAGCATCAACGCCCACAAACTCTTTGTATTCTACTCGAGATCTCATCTACACATAGACCTAGCTCATGATGACACTATTGGGGAACGTTGCATGGGAAACAAAAAATTTCCTACGCACTCGCAGATCTATCCATGGTGATGAGCATCTACGAGAGGGAGAGTGGATCTACGTACCCTTGTAGATCGCTAAGCGGGAAGCGTTAAGAAACGCGGTTGGTGTAGTCGAACATCTTCGCGATCCAAATCGCCGTGCGTCCCGCGATCCAATCACAATCCGTCCCGTGAACTTGATCACGATCCATCCCGTCAACTTGATCACGATCCGTCCCACGAACTTGATCACGATCCGTCCCACGAACTTGATCACGATCCTTCCGATCTAGCGCCGAACGGACGACACCTCCGCGTTCAGCACACGTATAGCTTGATGACGATCTCCACCATCTTGATCCAGCAAGAAGGAGTGGAGAGTAAGAATAGTTCCCCGGCAGCGTGACGGTGCTCCGGCGATGGTGGTGGAGCTATTCCGGCAGGGCTTCGCCTAAGCATTGTAGAAATCCGATCTAGAGGAGAAACTATGCACTGGAGGAACGGGTAGCACGTGGCTGAAAAACTAGTGCAAAACCCTAAAACCCACCAGTATATATAGGAGGAGATGAGGAGAGCCTTGTCACAAGAGCCAAGGCTCCTATGGTTCGTCTGAACCTACTAGGAGAGGAGGACTCCTCCTCGAATCCTAGTAGGACTAGGATTGCTCCTTTTTTGCCTTTTCCCACCTTTTCCTATTGGGTTTTCTTCTCCAGCCACATGGGCCTTGTGTGGGAGTTTCCACCAGCCCACTAAGGGCTTATATTCACTCTCCCACATCCCATGAAGCCTTTTGGGTCGAATTACCCCTCCCGGAGGCCTCCCGGTACACTACCGGCACTCCCGGTACACTACCGGCACTCCCGGTACACTACCGATGAGCGCGAAACTTTTCCGGTGACCAAACAGGACTTCCTACATATGAATCTTTACCTCCAGACCATTATGGAGCTCCTCGTGACGTCTGGGATCTCATCCGGGACTGCTAACAACCTTAGGTCACCACCATACATAACTCTATGCTACCGAAACGTCACCAAACCTTAAGTGTGCAGACCCTGCGGGTTCGAGAACTATGTAGACATGACCGAGACACCTCTACGGTCAATAACCAATAGCGGGACCTGGATGCCCATATTGGTTCCTACATATTCTACGAAGATCTGTATCGGTTGAACCTCTATGTCAAGGATTCAGTTAATCCCGTATGATGTTCCCTTTGTTCTTCGGTATGTTTACTCGCCCGAGATTCGATCGTCGGTATCTCCATACCTAGTTCAACATTGTTACCGGCAAGTCTCTTTACTCGTTCCGTAATACAAGATCCCGCAACTAACACTTAGTCACATTGCTTGCTAGTCTTATTGTGATGTTGTATTACCGAGTGGGCCCTGAGATACCTCTCCGTCACACGGAGTAACAAATCCCAGTCTTGATCCATGCCAACTCAACAGAGACCCTCGGAGATACCTGTAGAGCACCTTTATAGTCACCTAGTTACGTTGCGATGTTTTATACACACAAGGGACTCCTCCGATGTCCGTGAGTTGCATGATCTGATGGTCATAGGAACATATACTTGACATGCAGAAAACAATAGCAATAAACTGACACGATCATATGCTACGTTTGTAGTTTGGGTCTTGTCCATCACATCATTCTCCTAATGATGTAATCCCGTTATCAAATGACATCACATGTCAATGGCTAGGAAACCTTGACCATCTTTGATCAACGAGCTAGTTCACTAGAGGCATACTAGGGACAAAGTGTTGTCTATTTACCCACACATGTAATGTGTTTCCAATTAATACAATTATAGCATGGATAATAAACGATTATCATGAATAAGGAAATATAATAATAAACACTTTATTTGTTGCCTCTAGGGCATATTTCCAACAATAAATTTGTGGACTGGGCCCGTAATTTGAGGATTATCCTGACGGCTTCCTAGAAGGCATATGTCCTTGATGCACCGCTTGGTAACCAACCCGCAGACTTGTCATCTGAAGACGTTAAGAATGCTTGGGAGGCATGTTCTGGAGATTACTCAATAGTTCAATGTGCAATTTTGTGTGGCTTAGAACCGGAACTTAAGACCTTTTTAAGGTCATGGAGAATATGAGATGTTCCTGGAGTTGGAGTTCATCTTTAAGAAGAATGTCCAGATCGAGAGGTATGAGACTTCCGATAAGTTCTATGCTTGCAAAATGGAGGAGAACGGGTCTATTAGTGAACATATACTTAGAATGTCTGGGTATTCACCTCTTCTGGCGGAGTTAGGGATGCCCCTTCCTCTAGAGGTGATCACTGACAGAGTTCTTCAATCATTGCCACCAAGCTACAAGTCCTTCGTGCTGAACTATAACATGCACGGGATGAACAAGTCAGTCGCTGAGTCTGAAATCCAGAAAGAACATCAAGTGTTGATGGTCAATAAAACCACTAGGTTCAAGAAGAATGTCAAGGGCAAGAAGGGTAACTCCAAGAAGGGTGACAAAGCAGTTGCTTCTCCTGTGAAGAAACCCAGCTAGACCCAAGCCAGAAACGGAGTGCTTTATTGCAAGGGAACTGGTCACTAGAAGCGGAACTACCCCAAGTATCTGGCTGACAAGAATGCGACCAACAACAAACAAGGTATATATGATATACATGTTATTGATGTGTACCTTACTAGCTCTCATTGCAGTGCGTGGGCATTTGATACCGGTTCGGTTGCTCACATTTGCAACTCAAAACAGGAACTACAAAATAGACGAAGGCTAGCGAAGGACGAAGTGACGATGCGCGTGGGAAATGGTTCCAAGGTTGATGTGATCACCGTTGGCATGCTCTCTCTTCGATTACCATCGGGATTAGTGATGAACCTGGATAATTGTTATTTAGTGCATGCATTAAGCATGAACATTATATCTGGATCTTGTTTATTGCAAGACGGTTACTCATTTAAGTCTGAGAATAATGGTTGTTCTATTTATATGAGTAATATCTTTTATGGTCATGCACCCAATGTGAGGGGTTTATTCATATTGAATCTTGATAGTGATGATACACATGTTCATAACATTGATGCCAAAAGATGTAGAGTTGATAGTGATAGTACCACTTTCTTGTGGCACTGCCGTTTGGGTCATATTGGTGTAAAATGCACGAGGAAGCTCCATGCTGATGGACTTTCGGAGTCACTTGATTTTGAATCACTTGACACATGTGAACCATGCCTTGTGGGCAAGATGACTAAAACGCCGTTCTCTAAAACAGTGGAACGGGCAAGTGACTTGTTGGAAATCATACATACTGATGTGTGTGGTCCAATGAATGTTGCAGCACATGGTGGATATCGTTATTTTCTCACCCTCACTGATGACTTAAGTAGATATGGGTATATTTACTTAATGAAACACAAGTCTGAAATGTTTGAAAAGTTCAAGCAATTTCAGAGTGAAGTTGAGAATCATCGTAACAAGGAGATTAAATTCCTACAATATGATCGAGGAGGTGAATATCTGAGTTATGAGTTTGGTAGTCACATAAGACAATGTGGAATTGTTTCACAGTTGACACCGCCTTGAACACCACAACGTAATGGTGTGTCCAAACGTCATAATCGAACCTTATTAGATATGGTGCGTTCTATGATGTCTCTTGCCGATTTGCCACTATCGTTTTGGGGTTAGCATTCGAGACAGTTGCATTCACTATAAATAGGGCACCATCAAAATCCGTTGAGACGACACCATATGAACTGTGGTTTGGCAAGAGGCCAAAGTTGTCGTTTCTTAAAGTTTGGGGATGTGATGCTTATGTCAAAAAGCTTCAGCCTGAAAAGCTGGAACCCAAAGCAGAGAAATGCATCTTCATAGGATACTTGAAAGAGACTGTTGGGTATACCTTCTATCTCAGATCCGAAGGCAAAGTGTTTGTCACAAAGAACAAAAAATTTCTTGAGAAAGAGTTTCTCTCGAAAGAATTGAGTGGAAGGAAAATAGAGCTTGATGAGGTTATTGAACCTTTACTTCAACCAGAGAGAAGCGCAGCGCAGAAAGATGTTTCTATGGAGCCCACAATAGTTGAAGAGGAAGTTAATGATGATGATCATGAAGCTTCAGATCAAGTTACTATTGAACCTCGTAGGTCGACGAGGGCGTGTACTGCTCGTGAGTGGTACGGCAACCCTGTTTTGGAGGTCATGTTGTTGGACAACATTGAACCTACGAGCTATGGAGGATCTATGATGGGCCCGGATTTCGAGAAATGGTTAGAGGCCATGAAATCCGAGATGGGATCCATGTATGAAAGCAAAATTTGGACTTTGGAAGTATTACCTGAAGGGCGAAAGGCCATTCAGAATAAATGGATCTTTAAGAAGAAGGCGGACACGGACAGTAATATCACTGTCTATAAAGCTCGACTTGTGGCAAAGGGTTTTTCACAAGTTCAAGGAGTTGACTACGATGAGACCTTCTCACCCGTAGCGATGCTTAAGTTCGTCAGAATCATGTTAGCAATAGCTGCATATTTCGACTATGAAATTTGGCAGATGGATGTCAAAACAACGTTAACGATTTCCTTGAGGAAGAGTTGTATATGATGCAACCGGAAGGTTTTGTCAATCCATAGAATGCTGACAAAGTTTGCAAACTCCAGCGAACTATTTATGGACTCGTGCAAGCATCTCGGAGTTGGAATAAGCGCTTTGATGAGATGATCAAAGCGTTCGGGTTTATACAAGTTTACGGAGAAGCTTGTATTTACAAGAAAGTGAGTGGGAGCTCTATAGCGTTTCTAATATTATATGTGGATGACATATTTCTGATTGGAAACGATATAGAAATGCTGGAAAGCGTGAAGGAATATTTGAACAAGAGTTTTTCAATGAAGGACCTAGGAGAAGCTGCTTTCATATTAGGCATTGAGATCTATAGAGATAGATCGAGACGCTTGATAGCACTTTCACAAGACACATACCTTGATGAAGTTTTGAAGAAGTTCAAAATGGATCAGTCCAAGAAGGGGTTGTTGCCTGTGTTACAAGGTATGAAGTTCAGTAAGACTCAATGCCCAGTGACTACACAAGATAAAGAGAAGATGAGTGTCATCCCTATGCTTCAGCCATAGGCTCTATCATGTATGCAATGCTATGCACAAGACCCGATGTCAGCCTTGCCATAAGTATGGTCAGAAGGTTTCAAAGTGACCCTGGAATGGAGCACTGGACGGCGCTCAAGAATATCCTTAAGTACCTGAAAAGGACTAAGGAAATGTTTCTCGTTTATGGAGGTGATCAAGAGCTCGTCGTAAAGGGTTACATCGATGCAAGATTTGACACTGATCTGGATAACTCTAAGTCACAAACCGAATACGTATTTATCCTCAATGGGGGGGGGGGCGGTAAGCTGGTGTAGTTCCAAGCAAAGCATGGTAGCCGATTCTACATGCGAAGAGGAGCACATCACAGCCTCGAAGGCAGCGAAGGAAGGTGTATGGATGAAGCAGTTCATGACATATCTTGGAGTAGTGCCCACTGCACTGAATCTAATGACTCTGTTCTATGATAACACTGGTGCCATTGCTCTCGCCAAGGAACCAAGGTTTCACAAGAGGACCAGACACATAAAGCGACGCTTCAATTCCATCCGCGATTACATCGAGGAGAAGGACATAAATATTTGCAAAGTGCACACGGATCTGAATGTTGTAGATCCGCTTACTAAACCTCTTCCAAGGGCTAAACATGATCAACACCAGTACTGCATGGGTGTTCGATTCATTACAATGTAAATCACATAGTGATAGTGAATGTTGGGAGACTCTAGTGTCTAGTGCACAACATTCCATACATGATAGAGCCTATGGCTGAAGCATAGGGATGACACTCATCTTCTCTTTATCTTTTGCAGTCACTAGGCATTGAGTCTTACTCAACTTCACACCTTGTAACACAGGCAAGAACCCCTTCTTGGACTGATCCATTTTGAACTTCTTCAAAACTTTATCAAGGTATGTGCCTCGTGAAAGTGCTATCAAGCGTCTCGATCTATCTCTATAGATCTTAATGCCTAATATGAAAGCAACTTCTCCTAGGTCCTTCATTGAAAAACTCTTGTTCAAATATTCCTTCATGCTTTCCAGCATTTCTATATTGTTTCCAATCAGCAATATGTCATCCATATATAATATTAGAAATGCTACAGAGCTCACACTCACTTTCTTGTCATCAAAGCGCTTATTCCAACTCCGAGATGCTTGCACGAGTCCATAAATTGTTCGCTGGAGTTTGCAAACTTTGTCAGCATTCTCTAGATCGACAAAACCTTCCGGTTGCATCATATACAACTCTTCCTCAAGGAAACCGTTAAGGAACGATGTTTTGACATCCATCTGCCAAATTTCATAGTCGAAATATGCAGCTATTGCTAACATGATTCTGACGGACTTAAGCATCGCTATGGGTGAGAAGGTCTCATCGTAGTCAACTCCTTGAACTTGTGAAAAACCCTTTGCCACAAGTCGAGCTTTATAGACGGTGACTTTACCATCGGCGTCTGTCTTCTTCTTAAAGATCCATTTATTCTGAATGGCCTTTCGCCCTTCAGGTAATACTTCCAAAGTCCATAGTTTGTTTTCATACATGGATCCGATCTCGGATTTCATGGCCTCTAACCATTTCTCAGAATCCGGGCCCATCATAGATCCTCCATAGCTCGTAGGTTCTTTTTTTGTCTAACAACATGACCTCCAAGACATGGTTGCCGTACCACTTAGGGGCAGCACGCGCCCTTGTCGACCTACGAGGTTCAATAGCAACTTGATCCGAAGTTTCATGATCATCATCGTTAACTTCCTCTTCAACCATCGTTGGCTCCACAGAAACATCTTTCTGCGCTGCGCTAATCTTTGGTTGAAGTGAAGGTTCAATAACCTCATCAAGTTCCACTTTCCTCCCACTCAATTCTTTCGAGAGAAACTCTTTCTCAAGAAATGTTCTGTTCTTAGCGACAAACACTTTGCCTTTCGATCTGAGATAGAAGGTATACCCAACTGTGTCTGTTGGGTATCCTATGAAGACACATTTCTCCGCTTTGGGTTCCCGCTTTTCAGGCTGAAGCTTTTTGACATAAGCATCACATCCCCAATTTTTAAGAAACGACAACGTTGGCTTCTTGCCAAACCATAATTCGTATGGTGTCGTCTCAACGAATTTCGATGGTGCCCTATTTAAAGTGAATGCAGCTGTCTCTAATGCATAACCCCAAAATGATAGTGGCAAATCGGTAAGAGACATCATAGAATGCACCATATCTAATAAGGTTCGATTACGAAGTTCGGACACACCATTACGCTGTGGTGTTCCAGGCGGTGTCAATTGTGAAACAATTCCACACTGTCTGAAGTGACTGCCAAACTCATAACTCAGATATTCTCCTCCTCGATTAGATTGCAGGAATTTAATCTTCTTGTTACGATGATTCTCAACTTCACTCTGAAATTGCTTGAACTTTTCAAACGTTTCAGATTTGTGTTTCATTAAGTAAATATATCCATATCTACTTAAGTCATCAGTGAAGGTGAGAAAATAATGATATCCACCGCGCACCGCAATGTTCATCAGACCACGCACATCAGTATGTATGATTTCCAACAATTCACTTGCCTGTTCCATCATTCCAGAGAACGGCGTTTTAGTCATCTTGCCCATGAGGCATTGTTCACATGTGTCAAGTGATTCAAAATCAAGTGACTCCAAAAGTCCATCAACATGGAGCTTCCTCGTGCGTTCTACACCAATATGACCCAAACGGCAGTGCCACAAGAAAGTGGTACTGTCATTATCAACTCTACATCTTTTGGCATGAATGCTATGAACATGTGTATCATCACTATCGAGATTCAGTAAGAATAAACCCCTCACATTGGGTGCATGACCATAAAAGATATTACTCATATAAATAGAACAACCATTATTTTCTGATTTAAATGAGTAACCGTCTCGCAATAAACAAGATCCAGATATAATGTTCATGCTTAATGCCTACACTAAATAACAATTATTCAAGTTCATCACTAATCCCGATGGTAGTCGAAGAGCAAGCGGCCGACGACGATCACAGCAACCTTGGAACCATTTCCCACGCGCATCGTCACTTCATCCTTAGCCAACCTCCGTCTATTCTGTAGGTCCTGCTTTGAATTGCAAATGTGAGCAACCGAACCGGTATCAAATACCCAGGCACTACAACGAGAGCTAGTAAGGTACACATAAATAACATGTATATCATATATACCTTGTTTGGTGTTGGCCACCTTCTTGTTGGCCAGATACTTGGGGCAGTTCCGCTTCAAGTGACCAGTTCCCTTGCAATGAAAGCACTCAGTTTCTGGCTTGGGTCCAGCCTTGGGTTTCTTCACGGGAGGAGCAACTGGTTTGCCACCCTTCTTGGAGTTACCATTCTTGCCCTTGCCATGTTTCTTGAAACTAGTGGTTTTATTGACCATCAACACTTGATGTTCTTTCTGGATTTCAGACTCAGCAACTTTTAGCATCGCAAACAGCTCGGCGACTGACTTTGTTCATCCTGTGCATGTTATAGTTCAACACAAAGCTCTTGTAGCTAGGTGGCAATGATTGAAGAACTCTGTCAGTGATCGCCTCTAGCGGAAGGGGCATCCCTAACTCCACCAGACGGGTCGAATACCCATACATTCTGAGTATATGTTCACTAATAGACCCGTTCTCGTCCATCTTGCAAGCATAGAACTTATCGGAGGTCTCATACCTCTCGATCCAGGCATTCTTCTTAAAGATAAACTCCAACTCTTGGAACATCTCATATGCTCCATGACATTCAAAACGTCTTTGAAGTCCCGGTTCTAAGCCATACAAAATTGCACATTGAACTATTGAGTAATCTTGAGAACGTGCCTCCCAAGCATTCTTAACGTCTTCGGATGACACAGGAACGTGTGGGTCACCAAGCGATGCATCAAGGACATAAGCCTTCTGGGAAGCCATGAGGATAATCCTCATATTACAGGCCCAATCAACAAAGTTACTTCCATCATCTTTCAACTTAGCTTTCTCTAGGAACGCATTAAAATTCAGGGGTGCTACTGCGCGAGCCATTGATCTACAACATAAATAAGCAAAGGTTACTAAGACTATTGTTCATGATAATGAGTTTAGTTAATCAAATTACTAAAGCTTCCACTCAAATTGACATCCCTCAGGTCATCTGAGTGACACATGATCCATATTCACCAACTCAAGTCCGATCATCATGTGAGTTAAGGTGGTTTCAATGGTGAACATCATCATGTTGATCATATCTACTATATGACTCATGCTCGACCTTGCAGTCTCTTGTGTTCCGAGGCCACGTCTATACATGTTAGGCTCGTCAAGTTTAACCCAAGTGTTCTGCATGTGCAACACTGGCTTACACCCGTTGTATGCGAACGTAGAGTCTATCACACCCGATCATCACGTGGTGTCTCGACACGACGAACTTCCGCAACGGTGCACACTCGGGGAGAACACAGTTCATCTAGAAATTTAAGTGAGGGATCACCTTATAATACTACCATCGTCCTAATCAAAACAAGGTGCATAAAAAGATTAACATCACATGCAAATCATAAGTGACATGATATGGCCATGAACTTGTGCTTTTGATCTCCATCTCCAAAGCACCGGCATGATCTCCATTGTCACCGGCATAACACCATGATCTCGATCATCATGATCTCCATCATTGTGTCACCATCGGGGTTGTCATGCCCACCATGCTTCTACTAGTATTGCTACCGCTTAGCGATAAAGTAAAGCATTACATAACGCTTAAAGATTGACACACAGGTCATACAATAATCAAAGACAACCCTATGGCTCCTGCTGGTTGCCGTACTCATCGACATGCAAGTCGTGATATTCTATACAAAAACATGATCATCTCATACATCACATATATCACATCATGTAATTGGCCATATCACATCACAACATACGCTGCAAAAACAAGTTAGACGTCCTCTAATTGTTGTTGCATGTTTTACGTGGCTGCTACGGGTATCTAGCAAGAACAATTCTCATCTACGCAAAAACCACAATAGTGATACACTAGTTGCTTTTCAACCTTCTCAAGGACTGCCTTTGTCGAATCCGATCCAACTAAAGTGGGAGAGACAGACACCCACCAACCATCTTTATGTGACGAAGTCACATGTTAGTCGATGGAACACAGTCTCTCGTAAGCGCACGAGTAAAGTCGGTCCGAGCCGCTTCATCCCACAATACCGTTGAACCAAGAAAATACTTAGGAAGGAAGCAATATGAATATCAACATCCACAAACTCTTTGCGTTCTACTCAAGATCTCATCTACGCGTAGACCTAACTCATGATGCCACTGATGGGGAACGTTGGATGGGAAACAAAAAAATTCCTACGCTTCACAAAGATCAATCTAGGAGATGAGCATTTATGAGAGGAGAGATTGGATCTACATACCCTTGTAGATCACTAAGTGGAAGTGTTAAAGAGCGTGGTTGATGTAGTGGTATGTCTCTGCGATCCAAATCGCAAGCCGTCCCACGAACTCCCGATCAAGTGCCGAACAGACGGCACCTCCGCGTTCAGCACACGTGCAACTCAATGAAGATCTCTGCCTTCTTGATTCAGCAAGAGGGAGCAGAGAGGTAGATGTGCTTACCGGCAACTCGATGGCATGGTGGCGGTGGTGGTGGAGCTGATCCGACAGAGCGTCACTAAGCGACGCTGAACCAATCTACTAGAGGAGAAGCAATTGGGGAGGGAGGAAAGGCTGCGCCATGACTTAGGGTGCGGCTGCCGTCCTCCCTCTCTAATATATAGGTAAAAGATGGGAAGGGGCTGCGCCCTAGGGTTCCCACCCCTAGGGCGGCAGACAAGAGGAGGGGCGGCGACCAAGGGGTGGCTTGGCCCCCAGGGCAGGGTGGCCGACCCCCTTAGGGTTTCCCCCCTCCACCCTTCAGCCACATGGGCCCTTGTGGGAGGGGTGGCCAGCCCACCAGGGACTGGTGCGCCTTATCTCACAGCCCATGTGGCCCTTCGGGGCTGATGGCCCCTTTCGGTGGACCCTCGGGACCCTCCCGGTACCCCCGCTACGTTACCGGTGACGCCCGGACCTTTCCCGATAACCAACATAGAACTTCCTATATATGAATCTTTACCCCTGAACCATTCTGGAGCACCTCGTCATGTCCGGGATTTCATTCAAGACTCCAAACAACCTTCGGTCACCAACACACATAACTCATCTATACCAAAACGTCACCGAACCTTAAGTGTGCACACCCTACGGGTTCGAGAACCATGTAGACATGACCGAGACACCTCTATGTCCAATAACCAATAGCGGGACCTAGATGCCCATATTGGTTGCTACATGTTCTACGGAGATCTTTATCGGTCGAACCACTATGTCAAGGATTTAGTTAATCCCGTATGATGTTCCCTTTGTCCTTCGGTATGTTACTTGCCCGAGATTCGATCATCGGTATCTCTATACCTAGTTCAACCTCGTTACCGGCAAGTCTCTTTATTTGTTCCGTAATACAAGATCCTGTGACTAACACTTAGTCACATTGCATGCAAGGCTTGTTGTGATGTTGTATTACCGAGTGGGCCGTGAGATACCTATCCGTCACACGGAGCAACAAATCCCAGTGTTGATCCATGCCAACCCAGCAGACACCCTCGGAGATACCTGTAGAGTACCTTTATAGTCACCCAGTTACGTTGCGATGTTTGATACACACAAGGCACTCCTCTGGTGTTAGTGAGTTGCGTGATCTCATGGTCATAGGAACATATACTTGACATGCAGAAAATAGTAGCAATAAACTGACACGATCATATGCTACGTTCATAGTTTGGGTCTTGTCCATCACATCAATCTCCTAGTGATGTGATCCCGATATCAAATGACATCTCATGTCCATGGCCAGGAAACCTTAACCATCTTTGATCAACGAGCTAGCCTGCTAGAGGCATACTAGGGACACAATGTTTGTCTATATGCCCACACATGTATTTAGTTTCCAATCAACACAATTATAGTATGGACAATAAACGATTATCATGAACAAGGAAATATAATAATAAGCACTTTATTTATTGCCTCTAGGGCATATGTCCAACAATTCCCTACTCATTTTATGATATCAAGCATGGAAAGACTCTGTCTTCACCGCATAAGCATAAATCTTGAGCACCCGGGTGCCAAGTCGGGTAATTGGATCGTACTTATAACATGCTTCAAAATTTTCAACTCCAGTCAATACATGAGCATGAATCATGTATATAGCATATGGGTGGAATAGAGTATGGTGGTAGAGATCAATATAGAGTTAAAGTGGTAGGAAAGTCTCGCATCAGCTAGGCGGATCAATGGGCTATGGATATACCCATCAATCGATATCAATGTGAGGAGTAGGGATTGCCATGCAACGAATGCACTGGAGCTATAAGTGTATGAAAGCTCAACGGAATCTAGGTGGGCGTGTGATGTCTACTATGCAACTTTATTCTTGTAGACTATGTTGGGCCTCCAAGCACAGAGTTTTGTAGGACAGTAGCAATTTTCCCTCAAGTGGATGACCTAAGGTTTACCAATCCGTGGGAGGTGTATGATTAATATGGTCTCTCTCAAACAACTTCGCAATCAAATACAAGAAATCTCTTGTGTCCCCAACACACCCAATACAATGGTAAATTGTATAGTTGCACTAGTTCGGCGAAGAGATGGTGATACAAGTTCAATATGGAATGTAGATACAAGTTCAATATGGAATGTAGATACAAGTTCGGCGAAGAGGTGTATTTTGTAAGCTGAAAATATATAAACAGAAAGGTACAAAATGGAAAACAACAAGCAAAACATTATATAAATGCTTGGAAATAAGGCCTAGGGTTCATACTTTCGCTAATGCAATCTCTAAACAATGCTAACATAGTTGAATCATATGATCATCCCTCAACATGCAACAAAGTTCCTATCTAACGGAGAACAAATAGATGAAATTGGTGTAGGTAGTAGAACCACCTCAAAGTTATTCTTTCTGATCAATCTTTCAAGCTATTCCTGTAAGGGTCACAAACAACCCTAGAGTTCGTACTAAATTAACACCAATGATACATATCACTCAATCCTAATGTCACCTAGATACTCCAATGTCACCTCAAGTATCCATGGGTAAATTATACGAGATTCATCAAACAACTTCACATCTATCATATTCAATCCAATACAAAGAACTCCAAGGAGCACCGCAAGATTTCTATCGGAGAACATAGTATGTAAACATGCAATCAACCGCTATTCATAGACCCCCAAGGTCATCGGAATCCGCAAGTTGATGCCTTAACTTATATCAAGTGACTCACTTGAATACCCCAATGTCACTATGGGTATCCGCATGCAAGACATACACCAAGTGCTCTCAGGCCAAAATATTCAATCCAACATAATGAGATCTTAAAGGGAAAGATTCAATTCATCACAACAAGATAGCAAGGGAAGAACACCATATGATCCAACTATATTAACAAAGCCCATGATACATCAAGATCATGCCATTTCAAGAACACGAGAGAAAGAGAGAGAGATAGAGAGAGAGAGAGAGAGAGAGAGAGTAAACACATAGCTACTAGTACATACCCTCAGCCCCGAGGGTGAACTACTCCCTCCTGGTCATGGCCTCCGTCGGGATGATGAAGTGGGCCACCGAAGATGATTTCCCCTCTCCGGCAAGGTACTGGAAAGGCTCCAGATGGGTTTTTCGTCAATATAGAGAGTTGCGCCGGTAGAGCGGAAGTTCTCTCTTTGGGGTTTCTGGGATTTATAGGATTTTTCAGCGTTGGAATCACGCGCAACGAAGCCACGTGGGCCCCACAAACCAACACGGCATGGCTTGGGGGCGCCCTGATGGCTTGTGGCCCACAGGTGGCTCCCCTCCAGTGGTTCTTTGCTCCAATATTGTTATTTCCTCCAGAAAAAATCATCAACAAGTTTTGGGGATTTCGGAGAACTTTCATTTTCTGCACAAAAACAACACCATGGTAATTCTGTTGAAAACAACGTATGTTCGGGTTAGTTCTAAATAAATCGTATAAAGTGCATCAAAACCATAGGCAGTCATGGCATGAGTACTTCATAAATTATCCATATGTTGGAGACGTATCAATGTGCATCCAACTTGCTTACTCATGAAGAACTAGGGCATTTGAGGAAGCCCATCATTGGAATATACAAGCCAAGTTCTATAATGTGAAATTCCCACTTGAATATGAAAATCACAACTCAAAAGACTCTCTATATGAAGAACATGGTGGCACTTTGAGGCACAAGTGTGGTAAAGGATAGTAACAGTACCCCTTCTCTCTTTTCTCCCATTTTTTTCATGGTGGGCTTCTATTTTTTTGCCTCCCCCATTTCTTTATTTTATTTTTATTTTATCCGGAGTCTCATATGACTTGTGAGGGACCATAGTCTCCATCATCCTTTTGTCACTAGGACAATGCTCTAATAATGATGATCATCACACTTTTATTTACTTACAACTCAATGAAGAATAATATGAGTCTATATGAATAACTCTGGCAGTGTACCAGGATGTGCAATGACCTAGCATAACATGTAGATAATGATGAATTATGCCTTTGCCACAAATACCATGTCAGCTCTATATGATCATGCAAAACAATATAATAACAAACACACAAGTCATGTGACGGAACGATGGAGGTTGCATGCAATATATCTCGGAATGGCTACATGGAAATGCCATAATAGGTAGGTATGGTGGATGTTTTGAGGAAGCTATAAAGTGCTTATGTGTGATAGAGTGTATTATATCATGGGTATGGATGCACCAACGAAGGTTGCATCGACTCTCGAGGTGAGAATGAGCAATGCACGATACCAAAGAGGCTAGCAGATTATGGAAAGGTGAGAGTGTGTATATCCATGGATTCACATTAGTCATAAAAAATCATATACTTATTGCAAAGCCTTATTAGCTCTCTCAAAGCAAAGTACTACCGCATGCCCCTAGGGAGGATGTTGGGAGGAGCTAGCCATCATGTGCACCCGATTCGAACAACACAATAGGATTTCCGTTCATACATAAAATGCTCACACATCATCACCATGCCATGGTAAATACTTAGATGAATAGAAAATAACAAGCTTTAATACCGGTATTTCTACAAACCAATGATTATGTGCTCATGCCCTTTCATATTACTACATCAAAATAATTAACCCATGTTTCTTCTTTGGTGAGCTACATGAAAGTCTTTATTATATCCCCCTTGAATACATATCCTTTTTGGACTAGTATTATAACACGTGCCAATTATTGTTTCTATTTCTTAGACTCTCACAAAGATTTAAGTGAATCATGGGAGTTTAATTATTTCTACAAAATCTGAACAATGTCCTGCTCTAAAAGATATAAGTGAAGCACAAGAGCAACTACCAAGATCAAAAGATATAAGTGAAGCATATTGGAAATATGCCCTAGAGGCAATAAATAAAGTGTTTATTATTATATTTCCTTGTTCATGATGATCGTTTATTATCCATGCTATAATTGTATTGATTGGAAACACATTACATGTGTGGGTAAATAGACAACACTTTGTCCCTAGTATGCCACCAGTGAACTAGCTCGTTGGTCAAAGATGGTCAAAGGTTTCCTAGCCATTGACATTTGATGTCATTTGATAATGGGATCACATAATTAGGAGAATGATGTGATGGACAAGACCCAAACTACAAACATAGCATATGATCTTGTCAGTTTATTGCTATTGTTTTCTGCATGTCAAGTATATGTTCCTATGACCATGAGATCATGCAACTCACGAACACCGGAAGAGTGCCTTGTGTGTATCAAATGTCGCAACGTAACTGTGTGACTATAAAGGTGCTCTACAGGTATCTCCGAGGGTGTGCATTGGGTTGGCATGGATCAAGACTGGGATTTGTTACTCCGTGTGACGGAGAGGTATCTCAGGGCCCACTCGGTAATACAACATCACAATAAGCCTTGAGAGCAATGTGACTAAGTGTTAGTCACGGGATCTTGTATTACGGAACGAGTAAAGAGACTTGCTAGTAACGAGGTTGAACTAGTTATGGAGATACCGACGATCGAATCTCGGGCAAGTAACATACCGAAGAACAAGGGAAGGTAGAGGTTTGACTGATAAAGATCTTTGTAGAATATGTAGGAATAAATATGGGCATCCAGGTCCCACTATTGGTTATTGATCGTAGAGGTGTCTCGGTCATGTCTACATAGTTCTCGAACCCGTAGGGTCTGCACACTTAAGGTTCAGTGACGTTTCGATAGTATAGAGTTATGTATGGTGGTGACTAAAGGTTTTTCGGAGTCCCGGATGAGATCCCGGACGTCACGAGGAGCTCCAAAATTGTCTGGAGGTAAAGATTGATATATAGGAAGTCCTATTTTGGTCACCAGAAAAGTTTCGGGCTCATCGGTAGTGTACCGGGAGTGCCGGTAGTGTACCGGGAGACCATCGGAAGGGGTATTTCGACCCAAGAGGCTACATGTGCGGTGGGAGAGTTAATACCTGCCCTTAGTGGGCTTGTGGAAATCCCATACAAGGCCCATGCGGCTGGGAAGAAAAGCCCAAAGAGAAAATGGTGGAAAAAGGCAAAAAGACCAAAATAAGGAGGAGTCCTAGTCCTACTAGGATTGGAGGAGGATTTCTCCTCTCCTCCTTGGTTTGGCCGACCCAAGGGCTGGATCCTTGGAAGCCAAGCCTCATCCTCTCTTCCTCCTATATATACTAGAGGTTTTAGGGTTTTTGGCACAAGATTTTCAGCCACGTGCTACCCGTTCCTCCAGTGCATAGTTTCTCCTCTAGATCGGATTTCTGTAGTGCTTAGGCGAACCCCTGCCGGAATTGCTCCACCACCATCACCGCGGCGCCGTCACGTTGCCGGTGAACACGTCTACCTCTCCGCTCCCTCTTGCTGGATCAAGAAGGCGGAGATCGTCATCGAGTTGTACGTGTGCTGAACACGGAGGTGTCGTCCGTTCGGCGCTAGATCGGAAGGACCGTGATCAAGATCACGTGACGGATCGTGAATAGTTCGTGGGACGGATCATGATGAGTTCATGGGACGGATCGTGATTGGATCGCGGGACAGATCGTGATGAGTTCGCGGGACGGATCGTGATTGGATCGCGGGACAGATCGTGATGAGATCGCGGGACGCTCGGCGATTTGGATCGCGAAGATGTTCGACTACACCAACCGCGTTTCTTAACGCTTCCCGCTTAGCGATCTACAAGGGTATGTAGATCCACTCTCCCTCTTGTAGATGCTCATCACCATGGATAGATCTTGCGTGTGCGTAGGAATTTTTTTCCCATGCGATGTTCCCCAACAGTGGCATCATGAGCTAGGTCTATGTGTAGATGAGATCTCAAGTAGAACACAAAGAGTTTGTGGGCGTTGATGCTTAGATTGCTTCCTCCCTTGGTCGTGTTTTGGTTCAGCGGTATTGTGAGATGAAGCGGCCCGGACCAACATTACTCGTACGCTTACGAGAGACCGGTTCCCTCAACCGCAACTTGTTGCATAGATAACTTGCGGGTGTCAGTTTATCTCACTTTAGTTGGATCGGATTTGACAAAGGCGGTCCTTGAGAAGGTTGAAAAGCAATAGTGTATCACCGTTGTGGTTTTTGCGTTGTAGCGACCCGACTCAAAACGAGTCAAGCCTCTGTGTGTTCTGTGCCATCCCTGGATCAGTATGCTGGCACACACAGTACATCAATGTATATATCAAAGTGCAATCACATGTATTAACGTAAACTGATATATACCTTAAAACATCAGCGGATACAGTCAACGAGAGAGGAGTCCCAATAACACCAATGGCAAGTTGAGTGCAGACCGTAACCCTGAATCATACTCTTACCCGTCGTAGAAGAGTATCTGCAACATGATACGTTGCAGCCATATAGGTCAGTACATTGAATGTACTGGCAAGATCACCATAGAAGAATAGAAGAATAAAGACTATTCTATATGCAAAGGCTTTGTGGCTCTGTGTCTGAGTTTTTGCATAAAAGCTGATTTTATTTTCCTACAACAAAAGGAATATCAAGAATTTCACTATAGAGTTACCTATCATGACATGGTTCCGGCAACCAATGTCTCAATGCCCACAAGTATCATAGGTTGCCCACAATTAAGTTATCAGTCCGGTGTTGAGAGTTCAGAGATAGATCCAAGTCTAGAGGCTCAAATTGTCCGTAACCGGGGACACGGCTAATCGATTAGGTTTAACTCTGCAGAGTGTTGTGTACTTTACACACAAGATTCTTTCCCTCCTGGTAAGTCCTCGCACTGCCTGGTGTTTGAGAATAGGATGAAAGAAACATGGTCTTTCAGAGTGTTTCCCTGATTGTCCGACAGTGCCCATCCAATCCTAACGTCGACTACATCTCGTAGCACTGCCCAGCAGAGTCACAACAAAGATCAACCAAGCCAGAGCCCATAATGACTTGTGGCTACACAGGTAAGCTTCCGAGCATGAAGTATTCATCCTTCTCTTTGAGTCTAGGTGAGGCTTTCCGCAAGATGTCATGGCACTTCCCCATGCATCCCGGCCACTCACTGGTTTCTCCAGGGTGCCCATCAATTCCATCCCTCACCCAGTAGTGTGTATTGAAAACTTGCTTCTCGAGTCTCGAAGTCTTGAGGTCTTGAAGATGCATGTCTTGAAGATGTCTTCATGAAGTCGTCGTTTTGACGTGGAGTCCTTCTTCACACCACTCACGAACACTCATACCAGACCCCGTCTACTTTAGCATAGCATAAAAGTAACTAATGTTCCCGGGGCTTTAGTAACCAGTGGTGGGTTCCTACCTCATGCATTCTACTCAACTACAAGAATTTCAATAACACTACGGGAGGGATTTGCTGAATGATGTCACTACATGCAATAAAAACATGGGTATGAAATAGATGGTCAAAGTGAACTTGCCTGTACTGTTGAATGAAGGTAAAGATTGCTCTCAGAAATAACTTGATAGACTATACGTCACTCTCCGATGAAATCATAACAAATATTGCATACATAAGCAATCATACTAGCAATCAATTCTAACAATCACAAGGTAACATAAGAACAAAAGCAACAAGGTTGATGAAGGAAATACTTAAGACAAACTCAAAGTCAACAAAGTTTTCATAAAAGCAACTAAGGTAGTTTTCACCTAAAACAATTATTTTCAATAGTAACAAAACAACAACAAATTAAAATACAACAAAAGGATTTTAGTAAATATTTTACTAGCAAAAGAATTACTTTTGAAGAACAAGTAAAACTATGAAAACAACTTTCTAAACAACATAAGTGTTTGCCTAATGAACTTAACTACAAGCACAACCATAAACTAAGAGAAAACAATTATGAAACAACTAAGTTAACAGAAAGTAATTAATAAAAATCTTTATTACAAAACAGAATTAGATCATCTATAACTTTTGGGAAAAAATTCTATTAAAACTAAATTGTTTTATAACACATTACCTAATGAAAAATAATATTGTTTTCCTATCATAATATAGAAAACTAAATTATTTTTATTAACAAAACATTTCTTAACAGAAAGGAATTACTACAAATTTTATTTGAAAACAGAATCTAATTATATATAAAACTTTGTTGGAATAAACTATTACTAACTAGTTTGTTTTATAACAAATTAAACCTAATTGAAAAGGAGTTGTGATTCCTATATTAATAAAGAAATAAACTAAGCAAATTTATATTTTATTAACAGTAGGTAAAACACCTAAAGTTTAACTAACAAAACCTACTAAATCAAATTTAAACTAAAGCTGATTTAAACTAACTAAAACTAAATAAATAAAACTATGTTATAATACTAGACAAATTCTGTTTATAGCCAAAGCACTAAGAAAAAATCATCCTAAATATCCTCAAACTAAGCAACTAGATAGTCCTAAGTAATACCAAGGATTAGCAAAAAGATTCATATCAAAATCTATTTCAAACTCTAGTTATTCAGATTTGAGTGATTTGAGCAAATTTGATTCAATTCAAATTTTATTGTTCAAATTTAAAATTTAAAAGTACAGGGTGAAACTACATGAAAAATGTGAGCTAATGCAAAAAGAATTAGCTCAAAACACTAAACAGATAAAAAGATATAAGCAATTTTTTTTTGAAATCATTCTGTTTACTAAACAAAACAGAAAAAAGAAATAGACTACGGGACGGTCAGTGCTACGTGGCAAGATCCTATTGGCTCTGAGGGCGAGCGCTGAGTGATTTCGGGCAGTCGACCGAACCGAAAAGAAAACGGTTCGTGGAGTTAATAAGGTCTAATCTGGATCGTAAGATCCAGATCGAACGGTTGGGGATGCTCACCGTGGATGGGGTCGCCGGCGATGAAGTCTCCGGCGGGTCCGAAGCGGCGAGGACGTTGGCATGGAGCTCCAGTGGTCGAGCGGGGCGATGGAGGGGCTCAGACGACGGCGGCGGACGTCCGGAGTCGAAAGGTGGGGTCGGAGGGGCGAGGGGGCAACCGAGGCAACGTCTACAAGCATGGAGAAGCTCCGGTGGGGGCTGAGCTCCAGCAAGGGTTTGCGGCGGTGTTCTGGCGAGGAGAGGGGGGGCTCGGGAGGGGAATGGAGCGCGGGGACTGCCTGCTCTTATATAGGGCCGGAGAGGGGCGATGGAAGGTAAGAGGAGGGAGATCCGGCGAGGAGGATTCTCGGCGGCGGCGGCGCGCGCGGAGGAGGGAGGCGACCGGTGCGTAGATTGCGGCGGTCGGGTGGGACCCGGGTGTCAGCGATAGGGGCACGGGGAAGCTATCGGTCGACCGCTAATTAGGGGATTCGGCTTTAAATGGGGTGGGCCGGCCCGATCCGTTTCAAAATTCTTTCCATTTTAATAAACAGAGGCAATCAAAAGTATTTAATGCAAATAATTTAGCTCCAAGAATAGGAGTATTATATACCAAAATTATCATAATAAAATATTCCATTTAATGAACATTTTTATTCTGTTATTTGAACACTTCAAAAAAATATTATTTTCAGAAATGGCCTATTTGCTTTTAAATCCTTTTGCAATTTTTTTTCAAATAAACCCATGGGTTTTATGGTTCAAATACTTCACAAAATACCCCTTGGCTTTGGAGTGTCATTTTACTCCTCTCAAAAATCTTTGCAAGGGGTTTGGATGCTTGCAAATTCAAATAGGGAATTCAAATGAAAGTGAAACTCCATATGGGAAACTTTCAAATAGTTTTTCAAACTTCCAACTCCTATTTCATACAATTTGAAGAAGTCATATTATCCTCTCTCATGAAAATCATTGAGTTGCATAAAGTTTCTGAATTTGAAATATTTTCAAAATGAAATTCAAATCACATGGGAAAGTCATTTTATTCCCTCTCATTCAAAAGTTTTCAAAAGTTCCAAATTTTCACTCACTTTCAATCACTCAAGCAAACAAATAATCATTCTAAATATTATTATAACATTCCAAAGTTTGGGATGTTACATGCGTAGATGAGAATTGTTCTTGGTAGATACCCGTAGCAGCCACGTAAAACATGCAACAACAATTAGAGGACGTCTAACTTGTTTTCGCAGGGTATGTTCTGATGTGATATGGACAATTAAATGATGTGATATATGTGATGTATGAGATGATCATGTGATGTATAGATTATCACGACTTGCATGTCACTAAGTATGGCAACCGGCAGGAGCCATAGGGTTGTCTTTAATTATTGTATGACCTGCGTGTCAATCATTAAGCGCTATGTAATGCTTTACTTTATCGCTAAATGGTAGCAATAATAGTAGAAGCATGTTGGGCGCGACAACCTCGATAGCGACACGTTGATGGAGATCAAGATGATGGAGATCATGGTGTCGTGCCAGTGACGATGGAGATCATGCCGATGCTTTCATAATGGAGATCAAAAGCACAAGTTCATGGCCATATCATGTCACTTATGAATTGCATGTGATGTTTATCCTTTTATGCACCTTGTTTTGCTTAGGACGACGATAGCATTACAAGGTGATCCCTCACTTCTTTTCAAGATAAATTGTGTTCTCCCTGAGTGTGCATCGTTGCGAAAGTTCGTCGTGTCGAGACACCACGTGATGATCGGGTGTGATAGACTCTATGTTCACATACAACGGGTGCAAGCCAGTGTTGCACATGCAGAACACTCGGGTTAAAGTTGACGAGCCTAGCATGTACATACATGGCCTTGGAATACAAGAGACCGAAAGGTCGAACATGAGTCATATAGTAGATATGATCAACATAATGATGTTCACCATTGAAACCACCTCAACTCACATGATGATCGGACTTGAGTTGGTGAATTTGGATCATGTATCACTCGAATGACCGGAGGGATGTCAAGTTGAGTGGGAGTTCTTAAGTAATATGATTAATTGAACTCATTATCATGAAGATAGTCAGTAGTGTCTTTGCAAATTATGTTGTAGATTACTTGCTCGCACTGTAGCTCCCTTGAATTTTTATATGTTCCTAGAGAAATAGAGTTGAAAGATGATGGTAGCAATATTGCGGACTGGCTCCATGATCTGAGGATTGTCCTCATTGCTGCATATAAGGCTTATGTCCTTAATGCACCACTTGATGCGCCAACCCCTCTACCGTCGTCTGTAGATGTTGTGAACATCTAACAGGCACGTTTTGATGACTACTCTATAGTTTAGTGCGTCATGCATTATGGCTTAGAACTGAGGCTCCAAAATGTTTTGAACATCATGGAACATATGAGATGTTCTAAGAGCTGAAATTAGGATCTCAGGCTCGTGCCCATGTTGCGAGATATGAGATCTCCAACGAGATTCTTTGCATGTAAGATGAAGGAGAATAGCTCAATCGTTGAGCATGTGCTCAGATTGTCTGGGGCTACAATCACTTGAATCAAGTGGGAGTTGATCTTCCAGATAAGATAGTGATTGATATTGTTCTCCAAGTCACTGTCACTAATCTACTAGAACTTGGTGATGAACTATAAACGCCAGGGATAGAAATAATGATCCCTGATCTATTCGCGATGTTTGACACCGCGAAGGTAGAAATCAAGAAGGAGCATCAAGTGTTGATGGTTAGTAAAACCACTAGTTTCGAGAAGGGCAAGGGCAAGGAGGGAAACTTCATGGGTAGTAAGTCAGTTGCTGCTCCAGTGAAGCAACCCAAAGTTGAACCCAAACCCGAGACTAAGTGCTTCAATTATGAGGAGAGCGGTCGTTGAAGCGGAACAACCCTAGATACTTGGTAGATAAGAAGGCTGGCAATGTCGACAGAAGTATATTTGATATACGTGTGTACCTTGCTAGTACACCTAGTAGCACCTGGGTATTGGATACCGGTTCGGTTGCTAAATGTTAGTAACTCGAAATAAAAGCTACGGAATAAACGGAGAACTAGCTAAGGGTGAGGTGACGATGTGTGTTGGAAATGTTTCCAAGGTTGATGTGATCAACATCGCACGCTCTCTCTACCTTCGGGATTAGTGACGAACCTAAATAAATGTTATTTGGTGTTTTGCGTTGAGTATGAACGTGATTAGATCGTGTTTATTGCAACACGGTTATTCATTTACGTTAGAGAATAATGGTTATTCTATTTACATGAATAATACCTTCAATGGTCATGCACCTAGTGAGAATGGTTTGTTGAATCTTGATCGTAGTAATACACATGTTCATAACATTGATGCCAAAAGATACAAAGTTAATAATGATAGTACCACATACTTGTGGCATTGCCGCTGAATGTCATGTTGGTATAAAACGCATGAAGAAACTCCATGCTGATGGATCTTTGGAATCATTCGATTTTGAATCGGTTGAGACATGCGAACCATGCCTCTTGGGCAAGATGACTAAGGACCCCGTTTTCCGTGTTGATGGAGCGGGCAATTGATTTATTGGAAATGATACATGTTGATGTATGCAATCCAATGATCTTGTAGCATGCGGTGGATATTGTTATTTTCTTACCTTCACTGATGATTTGAGTAGATATAGTGTATATTTACTTAATGAAACACAAGTCTGAATCATTTGAAAAGTTGGAGCGAATTCAGAGTGAAGTTTAAGATCATCGTGACAAGAAGATAAAAATGTCTGCGATATGATCGTGGAGGTGAATACCGGAGTTACGAGTTTGGCATACAACTTTAGACAATGTGAAAGTTGTTTCACAACTCACGCCACCTGGAAACACCATAGTGTGATGGTGTGTTCAAATGTCATAGTCGTGCTCTATTGAAAATGGTGCTTGCTATGATGTCTCTTATCGTTTTGCTACTATAATTTTGGGGTTATGCATTAGAGACAACTACATTCACTTTAGATAGGGCGCAATCTAAATCTGTTGAGATGACACCGTGTGAATTATGGTTTGATAGAAACCTAAGCTGTCATTTCTTGATGTTTGGGGTTGCAACACTTATGTGAAAAAGGTTTTCACCTAATGAGCTCGAACCCAAAGCGGACAAATGCATCTTCATAGAATACTGTAAAGACAGTTGGGTAAACCTTCTATCTCAGATCCAAGCATAAAGTGTTTGTTGCTAAAACTGGGTCCTTTCTCGAGAAAGAGTTTCTATCAAAAGAATTTAGTGGGAGGAAGATAGAACTTGACGAGGTTGTTGAACCTTTGTTCAACCAGAGAGTAGCGCAGCACAGGAATTTGTTTCTGTGAAGCCTACGTAACTGAAGAGGAAGTTAATGATGATGATCATGAAACTTCGGATCAAGTTACTATCGAACCTCGTAGGTCGACAAGGATGTGTACTGCTCCTGAGCGGTATGACAACCCTGTCTTGGAGGTCATGTTGTTGGACAACGATGAACCTACAAGCTGTGGAGAAGCGATGATGGGCCTGGATTCCGAAAAATGATTAGAGGCCATGAAATCCTTGAAAGGATCCATGTATGAAAACCAAGTATAGACTTTGGTAGACTTTATCATTGGACGGCAGGTCGTTGAGTACAAATGGATGTTTAAAATGAAGACAGATGCTCATGGTA
Source organism: Hordeum marinum (assembly GCA_022496015.1). Taxonomy (NCBI): domain Eukaryota; kingdom Viridiplantae; phylum Streptophyta; class Magnoliopsida; order Poales; family Poaceae; genus Hordeum; species Hordeum marinum. The sequence goes on from CM039678.1 coordinate 455,648,955, forward strand.
AATGTCACCATTTGTATAGCTCGACTTATTGCAAAGAAGTTTATGACAAGTTCAAGGAGTTGACTACGATGAGACTTTCTCACTCGTAGCGATGCTGAAGTCTGTTGGAATTATGTTAGCAATTGCTGCATTTTTCAATTATGAAATCTGGCAGATGGATGTCAAAACATCGTTTCCTTAATGGTTTGCTTGAGGAAAGGTTGTATGTGATACAACCAGAAGGTATTGTCAGTCCTAAGGATGCTAAAAGGTGTGCAAGCTTAGTGATCCTTCTATGAACTGAAGCAAGCATCTCGGAGTTGGGATATACACTTAGATGAGGTGATCAAAGTTTTTGAGTCTATACAAAGTTTACGAGAAACTTGTATTTACAATAAAGTGAGTGGGAGCACTATAGAATTTCTGATAAGTATATGAGGATGACATATTGTTGATCAGAAATGATGTAGAATTTCTGGAAAGCATAAAGGGTTGTTTGAAAAGAGTTTTTCAAAGGAAGACCTGGATAAAGCTACCTAATTGTTGAGCATCAAGATCTATAGAGATAGATCAAGATAGTTGATGAGACTTTCAATGAGTACATACCTTGACAAGATTTTGCAAGAGTTCAAAATGGATCAGTCAGAGAAAGAGTTCTCGCCTGATTTGTAAGGTGTGAAGTTGAGTAAGACTCAAAGCTCGACCACAGCAGAAGAAAGAGGAAGGACGAATGTCGTCCCCTATGCCTTAGCCATAGGATTTGTATAGTATGCCATGCTGTGTACCGCACCTGTGTGTGCCTTGCCATGAGTCCGTCAAGGGGTACAAGAGTGATCCAGGAGTGGATCACTGGACAGCGATCAAGATTATCCTTAGTAACTAAAAGACTAAGGAGATGTTTCTTGATTATGAAGGTGATAAAGAGTTCTTCATAAAGAGTTACGTCGATGCAAGCTTTAACACCAATCCAGATGACTCGTAGTAGCAATCTGGATACGTATAGTGGAGCAGCCATTTGGAATAGTACCAAGTGGAGTGTAGTAGCAGTGTTTACAATTTAACATAGAGATTTACAAAGTACACATGGATCTGAATGTCGCAGACCCATTGACTAAAAGAACTCTCTCACATGCAAAGGATGATCGAGCCCCAGAACTCATTGGGTGTTAGATTCATAACAATGCGGATCACATGGTGATGTGAACTAGATTATTGACTCTAGTGCAAGTGGGAGACTATTGGAAATATGCCCTAGACGCAATAAATAAAGTGTTTATTATTATATTTGCTTGTTCATGATAATCGTTTATTATCCATGCTATAATTGTATTGATTGGAAACACATTACATGTGTGGCTAAATAGACAACACTTTGTCCCTAGTATGCCTCTAGTGAACTATCTCGTTGGTCAAAGATGGTCAAAGGTTTCCTAGCCATTGACATGTGATACCATTTGATAATGGGATCACATCATTAGGAAAATGATGTGATGGAAAAGAACCAAACTACAAACCTAGCATATGATCGTGTCAGTTTATTGCTACTGTTTTCTGCATGTGAAGTATATGTTCCTATGACCATGAGATCATGCAACTCACGAACACCGAAAGAGTGCCTTATGTGTATCAAACGTCGCAACGTAACTGGGTGACTATAAAGGTGCTCTACAGGTATCTCCAAGGGTGTCCGTTAGGTTGGCATGGATCAAGACTGGGATTTGTTACTTCGTGTGCGGAGAGGTATCTCAGGGCCCACTCGGTAATACAACATAACAATAAGCCTTGCAAGCAATGTGACTAAGTGTTAGTCACGGGATCTTGTATTACGAAATGAGTAAAGAGACTTGCCGGTAACAAGGTTGAACTAGGTATGGAGATACCAACGATCGAATCTCGGGCAAGTAACATAACGAAGAACAAAGGGAACACCATACGGAATTAACTAAATCCTTGATATAGAGGTTCGACCGATAAAGATCTTCGTAGAATATGTAGGAACCAATATGGGCATCCAGGTCCCGCTATTGGTTATTTACCATAGAGGTGTCTCGGTCATGTCTACATAGTTCTCGAACCCGCAGGGTCTGCACACTTAAGGTTCGGTGACGTTTCCGTAGTATAGAGTTATGTATGGTGGGGACCGAAGGTTGTTCGGAGTCTCGGATGATATCCCGGACGTCACGAGGAGCTCCTCAATGGTCCAGAGGTAAAGATTGATATATAGGAAGTCCTATTTTGGTCACCGGAAAAGTTTCGGGCTCATCGGTAGTGTACCGGGAGTGCCGGTAGTGTACCGGCAGACCATCGGGAGGGGTATTTCAACCCAAGAGGCTACATGGGCTATGGGAGAGTAAATACCAGCCCTTAGTGGGCTGGTGGAAGTCCGAGAGAAGGCCCATGCGGCTGGGAATAAAAGCCCAAAGAGAAAAAGGTGGAAAAAGGCAAAAAGACCAAAATAAGGAGGAGTCCTAGTCCTACTAGCTTGGAGGAGGATTCCTCCTCTCCTCCTTGGTTTGGCTGACCCAAGGGCTGGCTCCTTAGCCAAGCCTCCTCCTATCTTTCTCCTATATATACTAGAGATTTTAGGGTTTTTGGCACAAGATTTTCAGCCACGTGCTACCCGTTCCTCCAGTGCATAGTTTCTCCTCTAGATCGGATTTCTGTAGTGCTTAGGCGAAGCCCTGCCGAAATTGCTCCACCACCATCACCGCGGAGCCGTCACGCTGCCAGTGAACTTGTCTACCTCTCTACTCCCTCTTGCTGGATCAAGAAGGCGGAGATCGTCATCGAGCTATACGTGTGCTGAACGCGGAGGTGCCGTCCGTTCGATGCTAGAGCGGAAGGACCGTGATCAAGATCGCAAGACGGATCGTGATGAGTTCGCGGGACGGATCATGATGAGTTCGCGGGACGGATTGTGATTGGATCGCGGGACGGATCGTGATGAGTTCGCAGGACAAATCGTGATTGGATCGCCGGACGGATCGTGATGAGATCACGGGACGCTCGGCGATTTGGATCGCGAAGACGTTCGACTACACCAACCACGTTTCTTAATGCTTCCCGCTTAGTGATCTACAAGGGTATGTAGATGCACTCTCCCTCTCATAGATGCTCATCACCATGGATAGATCTTGCATGTGCGTAGATTTTTTTTTGTTTCCCATGCGACGTTCCCCAACAAAGCATATAGACTATTCTAACAAATTATGATGACTGTGTGTCTCTCTCAAATATGTGTGTCCAGGAAACAATGATTTTGGAAAAATTAAAAATAAAAGCAAACTATAATACACGACGCTCCAAGCAAAACACACATCATGTGATGAATAAACATGTAGCTCCAAGTGACATACCGATAGATTGGAGACGAAAGTGCCTACCGAGGCATCCCCAAGCTTAGAAGCTTGTGTATTCCTTGAATATTACCTTGGGATGCCTTGGGCATCCCCAATATTAGAGGCTTGTCGCTCCTTATTCCTTCATCCATCGTTGTCTCACCCAAAACTTGAAAACTTAAGAACACAAAACTCAACAAAACCTTGTGAGATCCGTTAGTATAATAGACATACCAAATACTTTAGGTGCTGTTATAAATTGATTAATATTTTATTATTTCATAATAGGTACTGTATTCTAACTTCTCCATGGCTTATACTGATACCCCCTGATACAATCCATAGCATCATCAAAACAAGCAAACTATGCAAGCAAAAAACAGAATCAGTCTAAAACAGAACAATATGTAGTGATTTGTACTAAAACCATACTTATGTATCTTTGAAAATTCCTAAAATTTAGGAGAACCTTGGAAATTTGTATACCAATACTTTGTAAAAAAATCAGATAAAAAAGACAGTATAGTAAAATCTGAGAAATTCTTTACTGGGCATAAAAGTTTCTGTTTTTGCACACCATCAATTCTACTATCTTCCAAATCAACCCAAAGGCTTTACTTCACACAAACACTAATTTGAACACTCAAAAATGACCATAATGGTAGGAAAAAATGTGTAAACTCAAAATAACAGAAAGTTAAAAATAAATATAACTATTGTGTTGTCCCCCAACAATCCCATTCTTTATAGCCATTAAGATAGGCTTGGAATAATAACGATGCTCACATAAAAGACAAGAATTGAAGCACAAAGATAACATCATATAACATATATCAAACACATTTAAGTCTAACCCTCTTCAAGATAAGAAATATCTAGTACATGCAAATAGGAAGAAGGAAGCATTGATAATTTCAACACAAAGAGAGGTAAGTGAGTAACATGAAAATTTCTTTAAAAAAATTTACCTCTCTCATAATAGTTACATGTAGGATCATATTCAAATTGAAAATGGTTTTTGTTTAGTAATAATTAGCCATCGCTGCAACTTTGTGTACTTCGTTTGTGGCCAACGGCCATATAGGACCGCTTTTCGAACTCCACTTTTTTCGATACTTATCTATATTCATAAATCGTAATATTCATATTTCTTTTTATCATATTATTGCCCATTCTTTGATTACATGTTGGAATAGACCTTTGGGTCAGGTTGAACATGCTTCCAACATCGCCAGCAACCTCGAGGAGACTGGTTTAAATATTGCGAAGGCATAACATCATTGCATTTGTAGTCGTATCGTCAAAGTCAACTCCACCCAAATCGATAGTTACCTCTCATCAAATGATCAATACACCATTTCTCTGATACCACTTGATAGAGGCGTGGGTGTTCTGATGTTTCGGTGAGATGGTAGCTATCAATTTCAATGGAGTAGACTTTTACACTACAAATGTGTGATGACGCTGCACCTTAGCTATCGCTAAACAACCTGGCCACAACCTAACCACTTGAAGAACAAACAAGAACTAATTTTTGAATCTGAATATTATGAACAAGATATATAAAATTAATGATTCTTGATGAAAGTTAGGGTTCTGTAGGTGGTCTTGGCATGGTCATTGAACACAAACGAAGTACAAAAGTTGCAGCTATTACTAACATTTAACTCAACAAAAGCCCCCAAAACTCTACAAGATTAATCTACTTATATAGTACTAAGGGGTGGCGGTTGATACGTCTCCAACGTATCTACTTTTCCTAACACTTTTGCTCTTGGTTTGGACTCTAATTAGCATGATTTGAATGAAACTAACCCGGACTGACGATGTTTTTAGCAGAACTACCATGGTGTTGTTTTTTGTGTAGAAATAAAAGTTCTCGGAATGGAACGAAATTGTTTGGAGAATTATTTTGGAATATATGAGGAATATTGGAGCCATGAGCCACCAAAGAGGGGCCCCAGGGTGGCCACCCTCCACCAGGGCGCGCCAGACCCCTCTAGCACGACCTGGTGGAGTGTGCCCACCTCGTGGGCCCTTTGACCCTAATTCCAGTGCTATAAAATCCTAAATTTTGAGAGAAAAATCAGATAGAAAGTTTCATTGTGTTCATGATACGGAGCCACCGCCACCTCCTATTCTTCATCGAGAGGCCAGATCTAGAGTCCATTTGGGGCTTCGGAGAGGGGAATCTTCAGTCTCCGTCATCATCAACCCTTCTCCATCGCCAATTGCATGATGCTCCCCACCGGGAGTGAGTAATTCCTTCGTAGGCTTGATGGTCGGTGAGGAGTTGGATGACATTCATCACGTAATCGATTTAGTTTTGTTGGGGCTTGATCCCTAGTATCCAGTATGTAATGAGATTGATGTTGCTATGACTTTGCCATGCTTAATGCTTGCCACTAGGGCCCGAGTGCCATGATTTCAGATCTGAATCGTTTATGTTATCATCATTATATCTATGTTCTTGATCCGACCTTTCCTAGTCATATGCACCTATTACGTGTTATGACCCGTGAACCCCATAGTGACAATATTTGGGATACTTCACGGTGATGACCTTAGTTTGAGGAGTTCATGTATTCACTAAGTGTTAATGCTTTGTTCCGGTTCTCTATTAAAAGGAGGCCTTAATATCCCTTAGTTTCCTTATGAACCCCGCTGCCACGAGGGGGGGTAGGACAAAAGATGTCATGCAAGTCCTTTTCCATAAGCACATATGACTATATACGGAATACATGCCTACATTACATTGACGAACTGGAGCTAGTTCTGTGTCACCCTAGGTTATGACTGTTATATGATGAATATCATCCAATGAATACAATGATCCAGCGCCTAAGAGATTTCTACTTATTGTTCTTGCTAAGTTAATACTACTATTGTTACTATTGCACTTGCTACAAAATCACTACTGCTACTGTTAATGTTACTGTTACTGCAACCACTACTATGAAACTATCATATTACTATGCTACTAATCACTTTGCTGCAGATATTTACCTCCAGGTGTTGTTGAATTGACAACGCAAGTGCTAATATTCTCAAATGTTCCTTGGCTCCCCTTGTGTCGAATCTATAAATTTGGGTTGAATACTCTACCCTCGAAAATTGTTTTGATCCCCTATACTTGTGGGTTATCAAGACCTTTTTCTGGCATCGTTGCCGGGGAGCATAGCTATATTTGTTGAGTTACTTGGGATTTATATCAATCTATCATTATGAAAGAATCCGAAGGATACAAAACCAAGATTTTTCCTTCTACTACGAGGGGAGGTAAGGAACTACCATCACACTCTGCACTTGATTCACCTTCTGTTATCAGTAAGTTTGCAACACCACCACATGCTATTAATCCTGATAATGATGATGCTACTTCTACTATGAATGATGCTTATGATGATGCTAGCACCATGTTTGATGATTCGGTGCCATTAGGTGAATTTCTTGATGAACAAATTGCTAGAGCTAAAGAGAATGAAATTATTGAAACAGATGAAACTGCTGAAACTGATGAGATCTTTGAAACTGATGATTATGAAACACATATTAGGCATAGCTCTCCTAGATTTGAAATGCCTAAGATACCTGAAGGTTATGCTTTGGATGGAGAGATATCTAGAGAAATTCTTGCTTGTAAGGATAGGAATGATCTCAAGAAACTACTATGCAAGTATAAATAAAAGACTTTGAATGCTAAAATGAAATGTGATCTAAGTTTTCTACTTCACCTATCTTTGTTACCGATAAGTATTATGAATTCTCTGTCGACCCAGAGTTAATCACTTTGGTTGAATCCGATCCTTTTCATGGCTATGAAACTTAAACAGTGATAGCACATCTTACTAAGCTGAATGATATAGCCACCCTATTTGCTCATGATGAGAAGATTCGTTACTATTATATTCCCAAATTATTTTTGTTCTCATTAAAGGGTGATGCTAAGGTATGGTACAATGCTCTTACTCCTGGTTGTGTGCGTAGTCCCCATGATATGATTTACTACTTCTCTGGAAAATATTTTCCTGCTCATAAGAAACAAGCTGCCTTACAGGAAATATTTAACTTTGTGCAAATTGAAGAAGAGAGTCTCCCACAAGCTTGGGGGAGGCTTCTCCAATTGCTTAATGCTTTGCCTGATCATCCTCTTAAGAAAAATGAAATACTTGATATCTTCTATAATGGACTAACTGATGCTTCTAGGGACTTCCTAGATAGTTGTGCTGGTTGTGTTTTCACAGAACGAACTATTGAACAAGCTAAGGAACTATTGAATAATATATTGAAGAATTATGATGATTGGACTCTCCCTGAACCACCAATTGAACCCACTCTGAAGAAGAGCGGTATCTTATTTCTCAGTCCTGAAGATATGCCAGAGGCAAAGAAATGTATGAAGGAAAAAGGTATTAAGGAAAAATGTATTGAAGAAATTCATGGACTCAACACACCACCACCTCCACAGGTGGTAGAGGTAAATTATTTGTTAAATTTTGATGAAGGTGATATCCCGTACAATAAACATCCTATTCAATGTTTATATGAGTTTGATAACTATATTATGAAGCAAGAGCACTTCAATGCAAATGTTCTGAAACTCTTGAAATATAATTCTAATATAATTGCCTGCTTAAGTGACTTTCTTTTTAGAATTAGTAACGATGTTAGAGGTGCAAAGAAACATGCCTCTATGGTTCAAACTCGGTTAGAACAAGTTGCTAAATCTCAAAAGGAATTGCTTGATGAAATGAATAATAATATGAATGATCATGCTATTAGAGTAGTAACTAGAGGAGGTAGAATGACCCAAGAACCTCTTTACCATAACGGTCATCCTAAAAGAATTGAACAAGACTCTCAAGCAATTAATGCTCATACACATAGTCCTCCTAAGAAGAAAAAGAAAAAGAAAAAGGATAGGACTTTGCATGCTTCTAGTGAACCAGAGATAGAAAAACCTCCTAATGATACTAATGATGTCTCTATTTTTGATGCTGAAACTCAATCTTCTAATGAATATCCACCTAGTGATAATGATAATGATAGTGATGTTGATGAGGATACTCAACCCAGTAATGATAAAGAACTAGATAATGATGTCGAAATAGAACCTGTTGTTGATCTTGATAACCCACCACCTAAAAATAAACGATATGATAAAAAAGATTTTGTGGCTAGAAAACATGGTAAAGAAAGAGATCCATGGGTTCAGAAACCCATGCCTTTTCCACCTAAACCATCTAAGAAAAAGGATGATGAATAATTTGAACGCTTTGCTGAAATGATTAGGCCAGTCTTTTTGCGTACCCGTTTAACGGATATTTTAAAGATGCCTCCTTATGCTAAGTACTTGAAAGACATCATCACTAATAAACGAATTATACCTGAAGTTGAAATCTCCATGATGCTTGCTAATGTTTCTTTATTGATGGAGTACCTAAAAAACTTGGAGATCCTGGAATACCAACTATACCTTGCTCCATTAAAAGACATTATGTCAAAACTACTTTGTGTGATTTGAAAGCTGGTGTTAGTATTATGCCTTTCTATTTATATAAAAGACTTGATTTGAATAAACTGATACCTACTAAAATATCTTCGCAAATGAGTGATAAATAGACTGCCATACCTATCGGTATTTGTGAGGATGTGCCCGTTGTTGTTGCAAATGTTACTATCTTAACATACTTTGTTATTCTTGAGATGCCCAAGGACGAGAACATGTCGATTATCCTTGGTAGACCCTTTTTGAATACTGCTGGGGCTGTTATTGATTGCAATAAAAGCAAGGTCACTTTTCATATCAATGGTAATGAGCATACGGTGCACTTTCCGAAGAAACAATTCCAAGTGAATGGTGTGAATGTTATTGAAAATTATTCGACACTCATTATTGGAGGCTTTCAATTACCTCTACCTACTGTCAAAAAGAAATATGATATTACTACGGTTGGGGATATGCCTATCCCCATTGAGGTAACCTAGTGATTTACGGAAGTTCATCGGTTTCATGCTAATTGAAAGTGGTTGTTAATAAGATTTGATCAACCTTATTAATGTATCATTTTCGAGAGGTATGAAGTAGATGAATTTAGTAGACACAACTCTCTGTATCCACTTTTTGTTTTTTGTTTTTCCTAGTTAAATAAAATAAAATGCCAGGTTTATCTTGTTCTCTGATTTTCCTGTGCAATAAAAAATGACCCAAAAAGAAAAGTTCTCAGAATGTCCTCAAAATTTAACATGAATTCTTTCCGATTATTTACGAATTTCTGGAACAAATAACACCAGAGGGGGGTGCACCTGGTGGCCACCCTCTACCAGGGCATGCCAGGCCCCCTGGAGTGGCTTGGTTGAGGGTGGGCCCTAGGTGGGTCCCCCCACTTATCCCTTTAGCCCGTGTCATCTCTTACCTCCAGAAAAAATTCACCATTGCTCTCTCCCTTGTGTTCTTGCTCAAGAACCCATGGATTACAATCTCTTTGCTCTAAGCTCTATTTCCGAAACTGTTTTAGGGGATTTCTTCTTGGTATGTAACTCCCCCATTGCTCCATTTAGCTTTTTATTTAGTGGTTTATTTTCAGAATAATTAGCTACTCTTGGTGCCGCTGTAGATGAGTTTGCATGTTGAATTCTTAGAGTTCTAAGTAGTTTGAATGCTTGATATGGCCTCTATGCATCCTTGGGAGTAGTTGGTATCAATCTTATTTAGTTTTGTTAACAATTTTTCTGGACTTAAAATGTTCAAAATTTTATTTGTAGAAAATAAGATGAATTTCTTTAGGAAGTACTCCTCCAACAAGAATGCTAAGGGAGTTATTGGGGAGTCATCTGATAGCGACATCCACATTCCAGGGAAGGAGGAAATGCGACCGTGTGAATGGCCACATACTCCCTTTATGGAGGAAGCCAGTTTCTATCAAGAATTTTCTCAGTTCGTTGAAAATGTTGGGCTAACCAATTTCCTCACACATAAGTGTGACTGGCACCATATCCTCACAAATTCCTTTGTGCAAAGTTTTAATTTCCTAAGTAGGAATAACCCTCCTTAGGTGCAGTTTAATCTATATGCTGAAAACTACAAGATACCATTCACTAAATTTTGTGACATATGTCTGATTCCTTCTAACGGGGAATTAAGAGAGCCTAGACTAGTAGAGTTTGAGGACTTTCTCCTCACTTTAACAGTGGGTGAGGAAAGAGGCGTGTCAAAATCCATGGTCAGCAGTTTGTAGTTTCCTTCTGTGCACTATTTTGCAATATTCATCGCTAAGTGTTTAACTGCTAAGGAAAAGGTTGGTGCACTCAGTGCCCCAGACCTCACCATTTTACGACGTGCATTATATAATGATCACACTTTTAGCTTAGAAGCTATTGTTGCATGACGCCTACATCTTAACAAAAGTAAGGGCAAGATACATGGTGGCATTTACGCTACTCGCGTAGCGAGTCATTTTGAAGTTCAGATAGTCCCACATGATTATCTTTTGCCCAAGGTTTATCTAGATCACAAGTCGTTGCGGGACTACCACTTTATTGATGAAGCTGATCTCTTTCATAATATTAGTTACAACTTAGTATTTAGTGTGGTAACCCGTGATGTTATCCCGTTGCCTGCACCTGCCTTGTTTGATTCTATTGCCGGGAACGGATACAGAATTATGCCAGATGACATTATCGCCTACCGGAACAACCTAGCAGCAGCTGAGGAGGAACCCCAGGAGTGGGACGCTTAGGTGCCACCACCACCTAGTATCGACTCAGACTATTATCCGGGCCACGGATGGTGATTACCAAGCTAGGCCAAAAGCCTAAGTTTGGGGGAGTACGTGTTTCCAACCGAAATTATATTCATGTTCACACATTTCATTCTAGTTGTCGGTGTCCACACTTTTTCATTGTATTATCCATGCGAGGTTTATTCTTCTTGCTTTCTTCTTGTGTGTTTGAAAAACTCAAAAAATCCAAAAATACTTCTTGCTTCTTTTCTGTTTTTCTTTTCAGTTTAGTTAGTTGTAGTATTAAAACAAAACCCAAAAAGATTTCTTATTTCTTCTTTTGCTTGTTGAGAGTTCTCCCGTGTAAATAGTTTTTCTCGTTTTTGGTTCTCCTTCTCTTATTTGCTTTCTTCAAGAAAAACTAAAAACTCCAAAAATATTTCAGTGTGTTTCGCTGAAATTATCTTTTATCGAGTCATACCAAGGAGGAGACCACGATGAAAATGTTGAGTGGCTCTCATATGCTTTATTGATGATCTAACGAAGAGCCCATTTTACCTTGTCTTCTCCTCTTGAATAAAATGTTTGCAGATTCCAGCTTAGTCCACGACACTCTTGCACTATTATTATTTCCATATCATTCGATTGTGCAAGTGAAAGGCAATAATGACGATATTTGATGAATTGACCATGGCAAAGAAAAGCAGGTATGAACTCAACTTGTTCTTGTTTTTGTAAATATGTTTAACCTAGTATCCATGAGTCAGCATATTATCATTGAACATGAAAATTAGAGATTATAGTTGCTCATGGCATGCTCAAGTAGCCAGGAATGGATAATGATTTATCTTGGATGTCAACATGCATCAAAATAGTTGTGATGTAGTATGATGATATGGTATCCTCCTCTAAATGTTTCAAGTGGCTTGACTTGGCACATGTTCACACATGTAGTTGAATCAAAACCAACATAGCCTTCATGATATTTATGTTCATGGTCTCCATATCCTACTCATGATAGCATTCAATGTTTATTATTCGTAATGCATGTTTATGACCGTATTCGCTCTCTAGCTGACCGCTTTCCAATCTATTTGCTAGACTTTTCCTATACTAAGTGGGAATTATGCTTGTGCATCAAAATACTTAAACCAAAGTTATTCCAGATGAGTCCACCATATCTACCTATATGCAGTATTACCTTGCCGTTCCAAATACTCTAAAATTTCAAATGAACATCTGTTTTGTGTGCCTGGACCGCTCATGGAGCGATAGGGGGTGGTCAGTATCTTCCATGTTAAGTGGGTTACTCTCATGATGAGTGTTTATTCACTCGTCCTTGCACGAGAAGGGCGGTAATAGGGATTCCCAGTCCTGAAATCAAAATAAATGCAAATAGTTAAACAAAACTCCCCCGGGAATATTGTTGGTTTGGGCGGTACCCATGGATTCGGCTCGCCCTGGAGTGTGTTTATTGGTGGAGAGGAGTAAACCTTTATTTTTATCGCTTGGGAACCGCCGTTAATTTGTTTAACATGGAAGATATTGATAGCTCTTGGTCGTAACGTTGACAGGAAGGGTGTACCTCTCAGACTTATACTTATGTCTTATTTAATCATTGAGCTCTGTGACCTCTGCAAATCCATGCTTCCCTCTGTGAAGGGATTACCTATTTACTTTAATGTTGAGCAATCACCTTCTAAAATAAGCGCTAGATCTAAGAGCACTATTGTCATCCTCATGCATTGTGTATAGTGAATGTTGGATGCATCATGACACGATCTTTTCTATCGTGAATTACAATGTTTAGTCGCTGCTTAAACTTTGGAGGTGCTTTGCATTTATGTTTTGCGGTCTCAGAAAGGGCTAGCGAGATACCACTATTGTCATATTATATCATGATTGTTTTGATAAATGTTTGCACCTGAGATATCTTATTATTGCTTGCTAGTTGCTTGCATCATTGATATGAGTTAATATAATCTTTAGGAGTTATTGTTGACATGGTTAGTCATAATATTTGTTGAAAACTTGGGTGCTACTTAAGCATATGTATGTAAACAAGAACAAAAGAGTTCGTAAAAGTTTTCCTTTCCCACTTTCAGTTTGTCAACTGAATTGCTTGAGGACAAGCAAAGGTCTAAGCTTGGGGGAGTTGATACGTCTCCAATGTATCTACTTTTCCTAACACTTTCGCTCTTGTTTTGGACTCTAATTAGCATGATTTGAATGAAACTAACCCGAGCTGATGTTGTTTTCAGCAGAACTACCATGGTGTTTTTTTTTGTGCAGAAATAAAAGTTCTCGGAATGGAACGAATTTTTTTTGAGAATTGTTTTGGAATATATGAGGAATATTGGAGCCATGAGCCACCAGAGAGGGGCCCCAGGGTGGCCACCCTCCACCAGGGCGCACCAGACCCCCTTGGCGCGGCCTGGTGGAGCGTGCCTACCTCGTGGGCCCTCTGACCCCAATTCTAGCGCTATAAAATCCTAAATTTCGAGAGAAAAATCAGAGAGAAAGTTTCATCACGTTTCATGATACGGAGCCGCCGCCACCTCCTATTCTTCATTAGGAGGCTAGGTCTGGAGTCTGTTTGGGGCTCCGGAGAGGGGGAGCTTCGGTTTTCGCCATCATCAACCCTTCTCCATCGGCAATTCCATGATGCTCCCTATCGGGAGTGAGTAATACCTTCATAGGCTTGCTGGTCGGTGAGGAGTTGGACAAGATTCATCATGTAATCGAGTTAATTTTGTTAGGGCTTGATCCCTAGTATCCACTATGTTCTGAGACTGACGTTGCTATGACTTTGCCATTCTTAATGCTTGTCACTTGGGCCCGAGTGCCATGATTTTAGATCTTTAATGTTTATGTTATCATCATTATATCTATGTTCTTGATCTGATCCTGCCTAGTCATATGCACCTATTACATGTTATGATCCATCAACCCCATAGTGGCAATATTTGGGATACTTCAGGGTGATGACCGTAGTTTGAGGAGTTCATGTATTCACTAAGTGTTAATGCTTTGTTCCGGTTCTCTATTAAAAGGAAGCCTTAATATCCCTTAGTTTCCTTATGAACCCTGCTGCCACGGGAGGGTAGGACAAAAGATGTCATGCAAGTTCTTTTCCATTAGCACGTATGACTATATACGGAATACATGCCTACATTACATTGATGAACTGGAGATAGTTCTGTGTCGCCCTAGGTTATGACAGTTATATGATGAATATCATCCAAGGAATACACCGATCCAGTGCCTACGAGCTTTCCACTTATTGTTCTCCCTAAGTTACTACTACTACTGTTACTATTGCACGTGCTACAAAATCACTACTGCTAGTGTTACCTTTACTTTTACTTCTACCACTACTATCAAACTATCATATTACTGTGCTGCTAATCACTTTGCTGCACATATTTATCTATAGGTGTGGTTGAATAGACAACTCAACTGTAAATACTCTCAAATATTCTTTGGCTCCCCTTGTATCTGTCACACCCTGTGTTTGTGTCACCTTGTTATGCTTGGATTTACAAAATTTGGAGCCAATTAAAACTTTTTCAATGCTTGTGCTTGTTTGAATTGTTGCTTGTTTGCTTAATTGGTTGTTGTGTATGGCACTCTTAGATTCTATCCCTCTCCATATACATCTTCCTTGACCCAAACTTATTGCCCAATAATCATGCCATGTGAATAGTGCCCAAAGCTATTTTTATCAAATATTATTTTTACCAAAAGGGATTTATTCAGATTAGGTTTAAAAAAAACCTGAGTTCAGGTTTGCACTTCAACTCCTCAAATTGGGTGGATCCTTTTCCCCCAAAGGCTTTACTTAAAAACTACTATATATAAGACTTTCCAAAACCACCAAATATTAATTTTAAAGATTATTTCTATATTTTATTTAAAGGCTTTTTCTTAGGACCAGAAATGGCTTTTCACAAGAAAAATTATTTAAATGCTTTCAAAATATTTGAGAAAATTTAGGGAAACACAGTGGACATATATTTTCCATATATATATGTGTGTGTGTGTGTGAGTGAGTTTCAACACATGGTCATATTCAGAATCATGGGCAAAACCCCTCAAAACCCTTTCTATCCAAATCAAGCTTTTGGAATATTTCTATAAGAAATATCCTCAATAAATTCCAAGAAAATTCCAGCAAGTCAACATTGGCATAGCTGATGATATTACAAAGTTTCATCTCAATACAAGTTGGTTTGATTCATCAAACTATTCCAAAACCCTCCTTGTCCAGATTCAAATTTGAGCAACTTTACATTGTGAAGTTTCTTCCCTTGACCCCAAACTATGAGGACATGTTCTAATCACCGAATAATGGTGCTACACTAAGTGGTGCATCAAGGGTATTAGCTTAACATGACTAGATCTACAGAAACCAGATTCTGTTGATTTCTAGGTTCCACCAAGTTACATTGTGAACTTTCATCAATCAAGATCAAACTTGGTGACCATGCCTATTTCTAGCCACCATTTGACTCTGTCAATTCCTATGGCAGGCAAGGTCCTTTTGATTGCCCTAATCTCCATCAAATACCTTCTGGCCATTTCTAAAAACTACTGCTTTCACCACTTCTACTCTTTCCCTTGCTCTCAAATTTTTACCACAACCTCTCAGGTTTACCAGCTACTTCCAATAAAACTTGTGAGGCCTCAGCTCAATAATGGGTGGGGTAAAACCCCCATTTTACCCTCTGTTTCACCATGGCAAGAGCATTTCTACCCTCTCCCCCACTCCATTTCTTTTCTCCCTAGCTCCCCCTAGCTCCTAGAGCATCTCCAGATGATCGTCCAGGAGCTAGTAGACATGCAGGGGCGCGTCCAGAGCACACAAGCATGCCAAAGGCATGCTCTAGAGCACGCTACAGTGCATGCCTGCACTATAGCAGGAGCCTCCCGAGGGCCCCCGACAGCCTTGGGATGAGGAAAGCTGTCCCTCGAGATGCCCTCGACATCCGCAACTCTCCAATGTGTCGTCCCCCTCCTTCCTGGCTCTCTCTGACCCCCTGGTCGCGCGTGCTCGACGCCGCCCGAGCCGGCCAACGGGTGACCTCGCACACGCGAGCACTAGGGCCCTCCTCTGCTCCCTCTCTCCTTCCACCAGTCCAAGGCAACACCCAGGAGCACCCTTGACCCATCCCCGCAAGCCCCCGTGGCCTGTAGCCTCGCCTGCATCGTCGCCAGCGCACCCATTCACGGTGGACCGAGGGCTGGCTATTTAAGCCACCCCTGAGACCTCTCCTTCCCCCTGCTGACTCCCCTTCTCCTCCAAACCAGCCCTGCACCACCAGCTCATTCCCCCCGAGGCCCGTGCGCGAGATCAACCGAAGCTCCGCCACGGCGGCACCACCGTCGATCTCCGGGTACATCCCCTCTCCGGCCCCTATTTCTGTCCCGTTGGGTTCCCCTCAATGCCCTGACCCGCTCCCCTCCTTTTTCCCTCCGTTTGATATGCAGGGTGATCGGCGCGTCCTCCACCCGAAGCTCCTCCGCCACGGGTGCTCGCCGCCGACGACTCCGGCCACCTCCGGCGCTCCTTCAGCCTCTAGGGGATCAGCGGCTCGACCCTGACCTCAACCCCGCACTCGCCCCTCATCTTTGTGCCCTACACCGCCGCCGGTGAAAGCCTCCCCTCTCTGTCCCAAGGTGGGAGAAGGATCCGATAGGGGGGCCCATCTGTCGGCCTCTCACATCCCCCTCCCACGCTCTCTCTCTCTCTCTCTCCCTGGCCATTGGGCCCTGCCCGTCAGGTTTGAATCCTAACCCGTGCGGGGGCGCCAGCACGCCATGCCTGGTTGGCCACTGGGCCGGCCCAGCAGCTGGCTGGCTTTGGCCCTGGGCACGGTGCCATTTTCTTTTTCCTTTTCCCCCTGTTTTCCAAAAATCCCACAGACTAGAAAATAAATCCAATGACCATTATTTTTCCACCTAAAATCCTAGAATATTCCATAGAATTTAATAGTGCCATTTGTGAAAAATGTGGAAAACTTTTTATGCACTATTTGATTTTAAAACTTATTTTTGGCATCCTTTTGCCTCTGTTTAATAATTTCCAAAAATGTTTTCCATAGCAAAACCTTAAACAAATATTTTCATTATGGTTTTTAGTATTTATCAGAATAGGGTAGCATTTTAATAGTAGCTTTGTGTTCTCTGTTTTTATGTGATGCTTATTATTATCCTTATTTATCGCGATGATAGATTGCGCTATTGACGAGGGAGTTGGATCTGAAGACTTCGAAGACCTCGAGGACTTTGTTGAACCAGGCAAGCAACCTTTGACCATGTTAAGAAACAATTTTATTTGCATGTCATATAGCATGTTACCTTCGTTATATTTGATCATGGGATGTGGTGTCCACCTTGGTGGGATGCCCCGATACTTCTTGTTGATACTTGCATCATGCACGACCCTACCTCCTTATGAGGGTTGTGCGGGTGGGTGTAGATAGGGTGCTAGTAGATGCTACACAAGTGGGATCGGGATTATGCATGGAGATGGTGATAAGCCAATGATTTCAAAGACTTTTCAAAAACCCCATCGGGTGCCACTAATGCCCGAAGGAGATGATGATGATTTGGGTGACCACTTGAGAAAGAAGTGGTGTACTGGAGGAAGTGAGTGTGTGTGTTTTCGAAAACGGAGGGTTTAAGATTTGTCGACTGTCCCAACCTTACATGCGCAACCACGATACCCCTTATGGGACGGGGCTCTGTTGATTAGCTTGGTGGGTACTGGCAAGGAGCCCGCATTACTAGTGGCGGGAGTTGCATGGTCACTCTCGATACGGGTTCGTGCTGGTATGGACGATCATGCGTTGTCTTCATAGGCACCGGGCACACCTTTGGTCCCTGCATGAATGCTATGAGTGATGTACATCATGTGGACTGGGTACCAATCGAGTGGACTCTTTGTTTAGTATCGGCAGGGGAAAGGCATTGTTCGGGTGCTTACCTCGGGTATGTTATATACCGCAAGTCATGGATGACACGGAAGTTCCCCGAGTCTTGTGGGTAAAGTGTGCAACCTCTGCAGAGTGTACAACTATTCGAATAGCCATGTCCACGGTGAAGGATAGTTGGGTGGTGCCGCTTGAGCCACGTCCGGATGTTTCTTGAAAACTTGGTGTGTATGGGCATATGTGGATGACATGGAGATGACACTTGAGTAAGTCAGGTGACCCGATGTAATGATTGAGCATGAAATGTTCAACCACCTGTTCATGATGATATCTATAACTTGTTCATATGGATATCTACCAATTGTTAATGCTTGTTTACCTAGTTACTTGATCATGTCATTGCATTCAAAATTAGCTTTCTACAAAATACCTATTAGTGCTATATCATGCATTGTTATACCTTGTTCCACAACATGGGTTGCTTGTGAGTACATTCAAAGTACTCATTGGCTTGCCACTGGTTATTTTATTGGGCAGGCATGGAAGAACATGAGTACGGTGAAGAGTTCGTTGGTGACGAACATGCGAACTATGACGCTTCCCAATCAGAATGCCTCTAGGTTAAGGCAGATGGCGATGGGTTCACATTTTCGATCAAGATTTATGCTACTTGTTCTGTTTAAGTGTTTGGCCCTCGCGGCCCTATCTATGTAAGACTAGACCTTCATGGTCTTTATTTGTGTAAGACGCTAAATGTGGATGTGAGACTCTTGTTATTCAGCTTCTGTGTGTTCAGTGAGCATTGATCTCTGGGATCACTATACACGTACATTCGGTGATCACGACTTATGACTCGGGGTCCCAATAGAGCTGGTATCAGAGCCATCCTGACTGTAGGAAGCCCTTAGTTAACATGGACGTTAGTTAGGGTAAAAAACCGTTTTCAAAACTACACCTAGCACCTATACTTAGGGATCCTGTACTATTTACCTCTTCTATTCTTCACACAACACTCTGCTGACTCTCCTCCATTCAAGCCTTTGTAGATGGCCGTCATACCTGAAGCCTTCCTGACATACGGCTTTCCCTTACTCCTTGGGGATAGCCTGGAGAAGTGTCAGTTTTGCCAACCACCCGTTTTCCTCTACCACGAGCACTGGGTCGATGCCATCCTGAAGGAGTACCATGTGGATGTGGTCATGAAGGCAAACGACTCCCCGACCAGTTAGTTCTTTGAAGGACCATAGATGGAGACCATGATACTCGCAGTTGAGTTAGCTGCACGCAAGTCACTTCTACACCTGCGAGACATCATTCCATAGATGGCTGATGAGCCGGCTACTCGCTACCTTCCTTTCAGGAAGGATGGTCTAGGCGAGAGTTGGACGTCGGTTCCATCCCAGGAGGATGGCACACCACTCAGGTTCTAGACCTACCTCAGCCTCTCCATTGATAGTCTAGTTCACCACTTGATTGAGGAGTCCGTGAAGCTCCATGAGGAACTTCACCACACCTGAGAGCTACTTCAGCAAGCCAAGACGAAGCCAGACAAGATCAATAAGGATGGATGCCCCGAGGGATGACCAGCTGATGCTTACAAAGGAGGAGTACCCCCAGCTAGAGATGCACCCACACATCATCATTGCATGAGTGCGAAGGAGTACCGTGAGCTCATCATCAACCCGTCGATGAAGCGCTGTCGGGATGGACCTGCTCGTTCCCCTACCCCTTATACCGGGAATGATGCCCATTCAGATGACGAACAGGAGGAAGACTTAGAGAAGTGTGACTACGAGACTGACCACTCCACCACCTGAGTTCAAGAACCCCTAGGGTAGGATCAGTCATGTACCCCTCATGCGAAGTCGAGTCCGTATAATGGTTCATATGAAACCATGTGTGCTTGTTGATTGTTTTGATGTTTGTGTTCCGATGCAAGTCACACTTTTTCCCTAGGAAACATGTAAGCGACTCCATCATCTATCTTATCTTAATATATGTGTTGGTCCTTCGACCTTCGTTTCGACACACTTGCACTCGACCAACCCCCTTAGGCACACTTTTCCATTGTTACTTTTCCTCTTATCTGTCCTAGTTGTTTGACCTGGCTGCTCCAAACAGGATGGTGACCGCTACCCGCAATAGCTCCTTTGCCAACCCTGAAGCCGGCAACTCAAGCCAGCAATAGGGAGCTGGTGGGACTGCTCACGCTGGAGGACACCAGGAGCATCCACAAGGCGACATTCCCCCGCCACCACCTCCATCGGAGAACATGACCATAGCTCAGTTTCTCCAAGTTCTCTGGGAGGAACGCCAAGCCAACAATGCTGCTATTCAGTTGATGGCTCAGGCCCTTGTGAACAACCAGCAGCAAGGTAGGAATGGCAATGCCCGCTCCACTCTATCTGAGTTCATGAGGAATTCGCCCCCAGCCTTCACCGAGACTGCTGAACCCTTGGATGCTGATGACTGGATCCACACCATTGAGGACCTCCTTGCATTGGTCAATTGCAATGAGGACCGTGAGAAGGTGCTTTATGCCTCTCACTGCCTCGGAGGTATCGCCCGAGCTTGGTGGGATGGATTCAAGGTCATGCAAGGTGAGTGTGTGATCTCTTGGAATGACATCAAGGAAGGTTTCCGCACCGTCCACATTCCTTCTAGGATCATGGCTATCAAGAAGAGAGAATTTTGAGCGTTGAAGCAAGGAAGTGGCTCTGTCAAGGAGTATCTGCTGAAGTTCAACCTGCTGTCAAGGTATGCACCTGAAGATGTCAACACTAAGGTTGCCAAGAAGGAACGCTTCATGGAAGGACTTAAACAGACTCTGCAGTATCAGCTCATCATTTGCGACTATCGTACCTTCTTCGACCTGGTGAATAGGGCCCTCATGCTAGAAGACAAGCGTCATGCCATAGATGACACTCGCAAGCGCAAGATGATCATCAAGGGTAGCTCCAGCAACCAGAAGCCTCGCCCCTGGCAGCCAGCCCCAACCAAGCCAACCTATCAGCCGCAGTAGGCTAGACCTCCTGCGCCTCGTCCGAGCTACCAGCCTCAACAGTATGCCAATCCCAGGTCAGCTTACAACAACCCCAATAACAACAACGACGACAGAAACTACAACAACAACCCTAGGAAAGTTGCTTGTTTTGGATGTGGTCAGCCAGGACACACCTCTAGGATGTGTCCCAACAAGAAGCCAGATGCACCGCGCCCCAATGTGCCAAACCAAGGTCAAGACCGTGGAGCACCCCCAAGGAACCCCGCTCCCCGCAACCAGCCCAACAATAGCAAGGCTCATGTGAATCATGTCACCATAGAGGAAGCCCAGGAAGACCCGGACGTCATACTGGGTACATTCCTCGTCAACTCAACCCCAGCAACAGTACTGTTTGATTGTGGAGCTTCGCATTCTTTTGTCACCCAAACTTTGCACTAGAGAGTGGCATGAAGCCTACACCCCTGGGTAGTTGTATGTTGATACAAACCCCGAGATCAATTATGAAGTCTGGGATAGGTTGTAAGGGAGTTGATATTAACATCAACTAGGTTGATTTCCTAGCAGACCTTATCATCCTGAAGTTAGAAGGCTTGGATGCAATCCTAGGCATGGACTGGTTAACCAAGCACCAAGGCTTGTTAGACTATGCCAAGAGGATTGTTACCATGACCAATAGCCAAGGAGTGAAAGTCAAGTATGTTCCCAACCCTGCCTCCACTCAAGCCCCTTAGGCTAACTGTCTATCGGGAATTGAGTTGGATCAAGTGTCAGTGGTATGTAAATACCCAGATGTGTTTCCTGATGAGCTGCCAGGAATGCCTCTTGACCGTGACATTAAGTTCATCATTGAGCTTATGCTCGGATCAAGGCCCATCTATAAGAATCCCTATAGGATAGGATCCGAAGAGTTGGCTGAATTGAAGAAGCAATTGGCAGAGTAGCTCAGAAAAGGATTCATTCGCTCTAGTGCCTCTCCTTGGGGATCACCTGTTCTATTTGTGTCAAAGAGGGACGGGACTATCAGACTCTGTGTTGATTACCGTTCTCTTAATGAGGTCACAATAAAGAACAAGTACCCACTCCCCAAGATTGAAGACATGTTCGATCAGTTGAACGGAGCCAAGGTGTTCTCCAAGATCGACCTCAGGTCTGGGTACTATCAGCTAAAGATCAGACCCCAAGACATTCCGAAGACGACATTTGTAACTCGATATGGCCTGTATGAATACACGGTCATGTCATTTGGGTTAACCAATGCCCCTGCCTACTTCATGTACCTCATGAATAAAGTCTTCATGGAGTACCTGGACAAGTTTGTTGTCGTCTTCATAGATGACATACTCGTCTTCTCCAAGTCTGAAAAGGAGTATGAGCAACACTTGAGATTGGTCCTAGACAAGCTTCGAGAGCACCAGCTTTACGCCAAATTCAGCAAGTGTGTATTCTGGCTGCATGAAGTTGGATTCTTGGGTCATGTGTTGACTGTAGAAGGGTTGTCAGTGGATCCTGCCAAGATTGAAGCCATGACTGAGTGGCAATCTCCAACCACCATGAAGGAAGTCAGGAGCTTCCCCGCACTCGCGGGATATTACCGCAAGTTCGTGGAAGGGTTCTCGAGCATTGCCCGACCCATGACCTGGCTTTTGAAGAAGGACAATAAGTTCGAATGGACAGCTAAGTGCGAGGAAAGCTTCCAGGAGCTCAAGAAGAGATTGACCACAGCCCCAGTTTTGGCCACCCCGATATTCACAAGGAGTTTCTGATATATTGTGATGCACCGAGAACCGGGCTTGGAGGCGTTCTGATGCAAGAAGGCAGAGTGGTAGCATATCTATCCAGACAGCTATGTCCTCATGAAGAGAACTACGCTACCCATGATCTTGAGTTGGCAGCCGTGGTTCATGCCTTGAAGACATGTCGACATTACCTTCTAGGGAAGCGTTGTGAGGTATACGCGCACCACAAGAGTTTGAAGTATATTTTCACCCAGAAGGAATTGAACATGAGGCAGTGAAGATGGTTGGAGTTGATCAAGGATTATGACCTCAGTGTTAATACCACCCCGGAAAGGCCAACGTGGTAGCAGACGCCTTAAGCAAAAAGACTTGTTCCTTGAATGTCATGATTAAGGAAAGGCTACCCGCCCTATATGAAGAGCTTGAAAGCTTCGGCTTGGAACTGGTTGCACCTGGATTCCTAGCCAACCTCAAAGCAAAGCCTACCTTGATGGATGATATCAAAGAAGCTCAGAAGGGACATGAGAGCATTGAAGGCATCAAGAGAAGATCAAGGCAGGCAAGGCCCCAGGATTCTCAGTGGATGAACAAGGAGTTGTATGGTTTGGGAATCGCATCTGTGCCGCATCTATCCTCCTGAGGAGAAGTTTGTTTGGTTTCAAACTCCGATTCAAACAGGAGGAGTATGCCATGCTAATGTGCCTTGGATGATCCACATCTTCGGGTCAGGCGCTGATTGTTGGAAATATGCCCTAGAGGCAATAAATAAAGTGTTTATTATTATATTTCCTTGTTCATGATAATCGTTTCTTATCCATGCTATAATTGTATTAATTGGAAACACATTACATGTGTGGGTAAATAGACAACACTTTGTCCCTAGTATGCCTCTAGTGAACTAGCTCGTTCATCAAAGATGGTCAAGGTTTCCTGGCCATTGACATGTGATGTCCTTTGATAATGGGATCACATCATTAGGAGAATGATGTGATGGACAAGACCCAAACTACAAACGTAGCATATGATCGTGTCAGTTTATTGCTACTGTTTTCTACATGTCAAGTATGTGTTCCTATGACCATGAGATCATGCAACTCACGAACATTGGAGGAGTGCCTTGTGTCTATCAAATGTTGCAATGTAACTGGGTGACTATAAAGGTGCTCTACAGGTATCTCCGAGGGTGTCTGTTGAGTTGGCATGGATCAAGACTAGGATTTGTTACTCCGTGTGAACGGAGAGGTATCTTAGGGCCCACTCGGTAATACAACATCACAATAAGCCTTGCAAGTAATGTGACTAAGTGTTAGTTGCAGGATCTTGTATTACATAACAAGTAAATAGACTTGCCGATAATGAGGTTGAACTAGGTATGGAGATACCGACGATCGAATCTCGGGCAAGTAACATACCGAAGAACAAAGGGAACATCATACGGGATTAACTGAATACTTGACATAGAGGTTCGACCGATAAAGATCTTCATAGAATATGTAGGAACCAATATGGGAATCGATTCCTACTATTGGTTATTGACCATAGAAGTGTCTCGGTCATGTCTACATAGTTCTCGAACCCGCAGGGTCTGCACACTTAAGGTTTGGTGATGTTTTGGTAGTACAGAGTTATGTGTGGTGGTGACCGAAGGTTGTTCGGAGTCCCGGATGAGATCCCGGACATCACGATGAGCTCCAGAATGGTCTGGAGGTAAAGATTGATATATAGGAAGTCCTATTTTGGTCGCCGGAAAAGTTTCAGGCTCATCGGTAGTGTATCGGGAGTACCGGTAGTGTACCGGGAGACCATAGGGAGGGGTATTTCGATCCAAGAGGCTACATGGGCTGTGGTAGGCTGAATACCAGCCCCTAGTGGGCTGGTGGAAGTCCCACACAAGGCCCATTCAGTTGGGAAGAAAATCCCAAAAGGAAAAAGGTGGAAAAAAGGCAAAAAAGGCTAAATGAGGAAGGAGTCCTAATCCTACTAGGAGTGGAGAAGGAGGATTCTTCCCTCCTGGTTCGGCCGAACCTCTTTGGCTTGGAATCCAAGTCTGCCTCCTCTCCTTCTATATATACTAGAGGTTTTTAGCGTTTTTGCACAAGATTTTCAGCCACGTGCAACCCTACCCTCTAGTCCATAGTTTCTCCTCTAGATCGGATTTCTGTAGTGCTTAGGCGAAGCCCTGTCGGAATAGCTCCACCACCATCGCCGGAGCACCGTCATGCTGCCAGAGAACTCTTCTTCCTCTCCGCTCCTTCTTGCTGGATCAAGACGGCGGAGATCGTCATCAAGCTGTACGTGTGCTGAATGCGGAGGTGCCATCCGTTCGGCGCTAGATCGGAAGGATCGTGATCAAGTTCGTGGAATGGATCGTGATCAAGTTCGCGGGACGGATCGTGATTGGATCGCAGGATGGATCGTGATTGGATCACGGGACGCACGGCGATTTGGATCATGAAGATGTTTGACTACACCAACCGCGTTTCTTAACGCTTCCCGCTTACCGATCTACAAGGGTATGTAGATCCACTCTCCCTCTCTTAGATGCTCATCACCATGGATAGATCTGCGTGTGCGTAGGAAAATTTTTGTTTCCCGTGCAACATTCCCCAACAGTGGCATCATGAGCTAGGTATATGTGTAGATCAGATCTCGAGTAGAACACAAAAGGTTTGTGGGCATTGATGCTTAGATTGCTTCCTCCCTTGGTTGGATTTTGGTTCAGCGGTATTGTGAGATGAAGCGGCCCGGACCAACATTACTCGTACGCTTACGAGAGACCGGTTCCCTCGACCACAACTTGTTGCATAGATAGCTTGTGGGTGCTAGTTTCTCTCACTTTAGTTGGATCGGATTCGACAAAGACGGTCCTTGAGAAGGTTGAAAAGCAACTAGTGTATCACCGTTGTGGTTTTTGCGTAGATGAGAATTGTTCTTGCTAGATACCTGTAGCAGCCACGTAAAACATGCAACAACAATTAGAGTACATCTAACTTGTTTTTGCAGGGTATGTTGCTATGTGATATGGCCAATTACATGATGTGATATATGTGATGTATGAGATGATCATGTGATCTATAGATTATCACGACTTGCATGTCGATGAGTACGGCAACCGGCAGGAGCCATAGGGTTGTCTTTAATTATTGTATGACCTACGTGTCAATCATTAAGCGCTATGTAATGCTTTACTTTATCGCTAAATAGTAGCAATAGTAGTAGAAGCATGTTGGGCGCGATAACCCCGATGGCGACACGTTGATGGAGATCAAGATGATGAAGATCACGGTGTCATGCCGGTGACGATGGAGATCATGCCGGTGCTTTCCAGATGGAGATCAAAAGCACAAGTTCATGGCCATATCATGTCACTTATGAATTGCATGTGATGTTAATCCTTTTGTGCACCTTGTTTTGCTTAGGACGACAGTAGCATTATAAGGTGACCCCTCACTTAAATTTCAAGATGAATTGTGTTCTCCCCGAGTGTGCACCATTGTGAAAGTTCGTCGTGTCAAGACACCACATGATGATCGGGTGTGATAGACTCTACGTTCACATACAACGGGTGCAAGCCAGTGTTGCACATGCAGAACACTCGGGTTAAACTTGACGAGCCTAGCATGTACAGACATGGCCTCGGAACACAAGTGACCGAAAGGTCAAACATGAGTCATATAGTAGATATGATCAACATGAGATGTTCACCATTGAAGCCACATAAACTCACGTGATGATCGGACTTAAGTTGGTGAATTTGGATCATGTGACACTCAGATGACCCGAGGGATGTCGATTTGAGTGGGGGCTTTAGTAATTTGATTAACTAAACTCATTATCTTGAACAATAGTCTAAGTAAACTTTGCATATTTATGTTGTAGATCAATGGCTCGCGCAGTAGCACCCCTGAATTTTAATGCGTTCCTAGAGAAAGCTAAGTTGAAAGATGATGGAAGTAACTTTGTTGACTGGGCCCGTAATCTGAGGATTATCCTCACGGCTTCCCAGAAATCATATGTCCTTGATGCACCTCTTGGTGACCAACCAGAAGACATGACCTCCGAAGACGTTAAGAACGCTTGGGAGGCATGTACTGGAGATTACTCAATAGTTCAGTGTGCAATATTGTATGGCTTAGAACCGGGACTTCAAAGATGTTTTGAACGTCATGGAGCATATGAGATGTTCCAGGAGTTGAAGTTTATCTTTCAGAAGAATGCCCGGATCGAGAGGTATGAAACCTCCGATAAGTTCTATGCTTGCAAGATGGAGGAGAACGGGTCTATCAGTTGATCTTGCAAGAAGCTCATGACACTCCGTATTCCATCCATCCTGGAGGAACCAAGATGTATCAAGACCTCAAGGCAAGATTCTGGTAGCATGGCATGAAACGGGAGATAAACACCTTTGTCGCCAAGTGTGATATATGCTAGAGAGTCAAAGCCGAGCACCAGCGACCCACTGGGCTATTGCAACCTCTCAAAGTGCCCGAATGGAAGTGGGACAAGGTCGGGATGGATTTCATCACCGGATTACCAAGGTCAAGCAAAGGACATGACCCTATTTGGGCCATTGTCGACCACCTGACCAACATAGCCCATTTCATTCCTGTCAAGACCACCTATGATGGAAGCCAGCTCGCAATCCTCTACATCAACCGCGTCGTAAGTTTCATGGAGTTCCAAATGAAATTGTGTTGAATCGAGGAAACCAGTTCACCTCAAGATTCTGGAAGAAGTTTCAAGAAGCTATGGGAACTAAGCTCTCCTTCAGCACTGCTTTTCACCCCCAGGCCGATGGGCAAACAGAACGAGTAAATCGGATACTCGAAGATATGCTCCGCGCTTGTGTTTTGGTGTATGGAGCCAAGTGGGAAGATTGCCTACCGTTTGCTGAGTTCTCCTACAACAACAGCTACCAGTCAAGTCTTCAGATGGCACCATTTGAGGTGTTGTATGGACGCAAGTGCCGTACTCCCCTGAACTGGTCGGAAACCGGAGAAGGATTAGTTTTTGGACCAGATATCCTCCACAAGGCAGGAGAGCAAGTATAACTCGTCCGAGAACGTCTGGAGACCGCCAAATCAAGACAGAAGAGTTGCACTGACTCCCGCCACCGAGAAGTGAACTTCTGTGTCGGTGACCATGTCTACCTCCGAGTCACGCCACTTAAAGGAACCAAGAATTTCCACGTCAAAGGAAAGCTGGCACCAAGATACATCGACCCCTTCAAGATCACCGCAATGCGAGGACAAGTTGCCTATCAGCTAGAGCTACCTCCCGAGCTATCAGATATGCACAACGTCTTTCATGTTTCACAACTCCGGAAGTGTCTCCAAGTTCCCAACCACCCCGACCTCTACAAGGACATCGACCATCAAGCCATCGATCTTTAGCCAGACCTCACTTCTCGTGAGAGGCAGGTTCATGTTCTGGATGAAGCCGAGCGCTGCACCTAAAGCTGCACCATCAAGTATTTCAAGGTCCAATGGAGCAACCACTCTGAAGCTGAAGCAACCTAGGAGCGTGAAGACTATCTTAGATTTGAGTTCCCTTATCTTTTTAACGCTTAGCCTAGGAATGTCGGGGGCGAGATTCTTGTAAAGGGGGTAGGTATGTCACACCCTGTGTTTGTATCACCTTGTTATGCTTGGATTTACAAAATTTGGAGCCAATTAAAACTTTTTCAATGCTTGTGCTTGTTTGCTTGTTTGGTTGTTGTGTATGGCACTCTTAGATTCTATCCCTCTCCATATTCATCTTCCTTGACCCAAACTTCTTTCCCAATGATCATGCCTTGTGAATAGTGCCCAAAGCTATTTTTATCAAATATTATTTTGACCAAAAGGGATTCATTCAAATTAAGTTTTCAAAAAACCCTAAGTTCAGGTTTGCACTGCAAGTCCTCAAATTGGGTGGATCCTTTTTCCCCAAAGACTTTACTTAAAACCTACTATATATAAGACTTTCCAAAACCACCAAATATTATTTTTAAAGATTATTTCCATATTTTATTTAAAGACTTTTTCTTAACACCAAAAATGGCTTTTCACAAGGAAAAATTATTTAAATTCTTTCAAAACATTTGAGAAAATTTAGGGAAACTGAGTGGACATATGTTTTCCATATATATGAGTTTCAACACATGATCATATTCAGAATCATGGGCAAAACCCCTCAAACCCCTTTCTGTCCAAATCAAGCTTTTGGAATATTTCTATAAGAAATATTCTAAATAAATTACAAGAAAATTCCAGAAAGACAACAATGTCATAGGGGATGATCTTGCAAAGTTTCATCTCAATAAAAGTTGGTTTGATTCATCAAACTATTCCAAAACCCTCCCTGTCCAGATTCAAATTTGAGCAAGTTTACATTGTGAAGTTTCTTCCCTTGACCCCAAACTTTGTGTACATGTTCTAATCACCAAATAATGGTGCTACACTAAGTGGTGCATCAAGGGGATTATCTTAACATGACTAGATCTACAGAAACCAAATTCTGTTAATTTCTAGGGTCCACGAAGTTACATTGTGAACTTTCATCAATCAAGCTCAAACTTGGTGACCAGGCCTATTTCTAACCACCATTTGACTCTGTCAATTCCTATGGCAAGAAAAGTCCTTTTCATTGCCCTAATATCCATCAAACACCTTCTGGCCATTTCTAAAAACTATTGTTTTCACCACTTCTACTCTTTCCCTTGCTCTCAATTTTTTACCACAACATCTCACAGTTGCCAGCTACTTCCAGTAAAACTTGTGAGGCCTCAGATCAATAATGGGTGGGGAAAACCCCCATTTTACCCTCTATTTCAGCATGGCAGGAGCATTTCTACCCTCTCCCCCACTCCATTTATGTTCTCCCTAGCTCCTAGAGCATCTCCAGATCGTCCAGGAGCTAGTAGACATGCAGGGGCGTGTCGTAGACATGCAGGGGCGCATCCAGAGCACACAGGCATGCCATGGCATGCCAAAGGCATGCTCTAGAGCACGCTACAGTGCATGCCCGCACTATAGCAGGAGCATCCCGAGGGCCCCCGGTAGCCTTGGGATGTCGGAAGCTGTCCTCCGAGATGCCCTCGACGTCCACAACCCTCTAAGGTGTCGGGCCCCTCCTTCCTGGCTCTCTCTCACCCCCTGGTCGCGCGTGCTCGTCGCCACCCGAGCCGGCCAACGGGTGAGCTCACACGCGCGGGCGCTAGGGCCCTCCTCCGCTCCCTCTCTCCTTTCTAACGGTCCTAGGCAATGCCCAGGAGCACCCTTGACCCATTCCCGCAAGCCCCCGTGGTCGTTAGCCTCGCTTGCATCGTCGCTGGTGCACATGCCCACGGTGGACCGGGGGCTGGCTATTTAAGCCACCCTGAGACCTCTCCTTCCCTCTGCTGACCCCCCCTTCTCCTCCAAACCAGTCCTGCACCACCAGCTCATTCCCCCCGAGGCACGTGCGCGAGATCAACCGAAGCTCCGCCACGGCGGCACTACCATCGTCGATCTTCGGGTACATCCCCTATCCGGCCCCCATTTCTATCCCATTGGGTTCCCCGCAATGCCCTGACCCGTTCCCCTCCTTATTCCTCTCCGTTTGATGCGCAGGGTGATCGGCACGTCCTCCACCCGAAGCTCCTCCGCCGCGGGTGCTCGTCGTCGATGACTTCGGCCACCTCCGGCACTCCTTCAACCTCCAGGGGATCAGCGGCTCAACCCTGAGCTCAACCCCGCACTCGCCCGTCAGCACTTTGCCCTACACAGCCGTCGGTGAAAGCCTCCCCTCTCTATCCCAAGGTGGGAAAAGGATCCGACAGGGGGTCCCCACCTATCGGCCTCTCACCTCCCCCTCCCACGCTCTCTCTCTTCCTAGCAGCTGGACCCCGCCCGTCAGGTTTGAATCCTGACGCGCGCGGGGGCGCCACCGCGCCTTGCCTGGTTGGCCACTGGGCCGGCCCAGCAGCTGGCTGGCTCTAGCCCAGGGCATAGTGCCATTTTCTTTTTTCTTTTCCCCCTGTTTTTTATAAATCCCATAAACCAGAAAATAAATCCAATGACCATTATTTTTCCACCTAAAATCCTAGAATATTCCAGATTTTTTTTCCATAGCAAAAACTTAAACAAATATTTTCATTATGGTTTTTAGTATTTATCAGAATAGGGTAGCATTTTAATAGTAGCTTTGTGTGCTCTGTTTTTTGTGTGATGCTTATTATTATCGTTATTTATCGCGATGATAGATTGCGCTATTGATGAGGGAGTTCGATCCGAAGACTTCGAAGACCCTGAGGACTTTGTTGAACCAGGCAAGCAACCCTTTGACCATGTTAAGAAACCATTTTATTTGCATGTCATATAGCATGTTACCTTCGTTATATTTGATCATGGGATGTGGTGTCCACCTTGGTGGGATGCCTCGGTACTTCTTGTTGATACTTGCATCATGCACGATCCTACCTCCTTATGAGGGTTGTCCGGGTGGGTGTAGATAGGGTGCTAGTAGATGCTACGCAAGTGGGATCAGGATTATGCATGGAGAAGGTGATAAGGCAATGATTTCAAAGACTTTTTGAAAACCCCATCAGGTGCCACTAATGCCCGAGGGAGATGATGATGAGTTGGGTGACCACTTGAGAAAGAAGTGGTGTACCGGAGGAAGTGAGTGTGTGCGTTTTCGAAAACGGAGGGTTTAAGATTTGTTGACCGTTCCAACCTTACATGCGCAACCACAATACCCCTTATGGGACGGGGCTCTGTTGATTACCTTGGTGGGTACTGGTAAGGAGCTTGCATTACTAGTGGCGGGAGTGGCGTTGTCACTCTCGATACGGGGTCGTGTCGATATGGACGATCATGCGTTGTCTTCACAGGCACCAGGCACACTGTTGGTCCCTGCATGGATGCTATGAGTGATGTACATCATGTGGGCTGGGTACCAATCGAGTGGACTCTTTGTTTAGTATCGCCAGGGGAAAGGCATTGTTTGGGTGCTTACCTCGGGTATGTTATATACCGCGAGTCGTGGATGACACGAAAGTTTCCCGAGTCTTGTGGGTAAAGTGTGCAATCTTTGCAAAGTGTAAAACTATTCGAATAGTTGTGTCCACGGTCAAGGACAATTGGGTGGTGTTGCTTAAGCCATGTCCAGATGTTTCATGAAAACTTGGTGTGTATGGGCATGTGTGGATGACATGAAGATGACACTTGAGTAAGTCAGGTGACCTGATGTAATGATTCAGCATGAAATGTTC
The DNA here is from genome assembly GCA_022496015.1 of Hordeum marinum. Taxonomy (NCBI): domain Eukaryota; kingdom Viridiplantae; phylum Streptophyta; class Magnoliopsida; order Poales; family Poaceae; genus Hordeum; species Hordeum marinum. The sequence goes on from CM039678.1 coordinate 455,680,903, forward strand.
AACCACCTGTTCATGATGATATCTATCACTTGTTCATATGGGTATCTACCAATTGTTAATGCATGCTTACCTAGTTACTTGATCATGTCATTGCATTCAAAATTAGTTTTTTGCAAAATACCTATTAGTGCTATATCATGCATTGTTATACCTTGTTCCACAACATGGGTTGCTTGCGAGTACATTCAAAGTATTCATTGGCTTGCCACTGGTTATTTAATTGGCCAGGCATGGAATAATAGGAGTACGGTGAAGAGTTCGTTGGTGACGAACATGCGAACTAGGACGCTTCCCAGTCAGCATGCCTGTAGGTTAAGGCAGATGGCAATGGGTTCACGTTTTCGATCAAGATTTCCACTGCTTGTTCTGTTTAAGAGTTTGGCCCTCGTAGCCCTATCTATGTAAGACTAGACCGTAAGACGCTAAAATGTGGATGTAAGACTCTTGTTATTCAGCTTTTGTGTATTCAGTGAGCATTGATCTCTGAGATCACTGTACACGTGCATTCGGTGATCATGACTTATGAGTCGGGATCCCCATGGTATCGAATCTATAAATTTGGGTTGAATACTCTATCCTCGAAAACTATTGTGATCCCCTATACTTATGGGTTATTAGCGGCCAAGGGGTGGACGTATGTCCCAAGGCAGGCAAAAACTAACCTTAAGTCGTACAAGGCCCATGGCCTAAGTGAAGGTGATACAACACCTTTTGACTTGGATCTGTAGTAGTGACGCATTGTTTTTACGACATCTTTGTTCGCAGAAGGAACTTGAAGGTGAATCCAATTGAGTTGAATACTCCACGAGATAAGATTTCCTACAAAAAGTAGATTCACTCAATTAGAAGTTCGTATGTGACAGTTATAGATGCTTGTACACACACGCATGTCTGTGAAGTCCGAATTTAAGTGCACGAATTTGTCTTCGTCTTCTCTTGTGACAAAACTGGCATGAGAGAACCTCTTGTACATTACCTAGTCATGTCCCTTTGGATGGAAACCATCCTCGTCCTCCTTCTCGTCATCCTCTAGCACATTTGGGTCATCGAGGTAGGCATACACGTCAAGCAACGAGCAACAATCACAAGTTGCACCATCTCCTTCTTGTCGGTCCGAGCAAGGTTGAGCGCTCGAGAATGAGATCCTCCTCATGATGGGGTGCTTCTGCTTATAGTTCGGAGAGCGGCATCACGACCGGATCCTTAAGCTCTGGCTCTGGTTCCTTGACTTCTAGTGAGACGAAATTGCTAGGGACGACCTCGTTGACTTGGATGACAATGGACAAGGCGCCAGATCCATCCCACTCACCGCACCACCGGCACGGGAGTCTCCATTTCCCTGCGTCCGTCGCCACTAGAGGCTATATCTCCCTCGCATTTATTGTGAGGGGAGCCTCCATCTTTCACGCTCCCGCCCCAAGGGAGGAGAGTGCATCGTGGGGAGAGTTATCCTCATGGTTGCACCACGGCTATGATGAGAGGTCTCACTCCGCTGCAAAGTTCAACCAATAGGTTGTGTTTTTGCGCGGTGTCGCTGGGGGTGGAGATAATGGGAAGGGAGGAGGTAGGAAGGAGGGGGAGGCGACTGTTATGGCTCAGGTGATGGGGAAGCGTCCCTGTCGAGATTTTATAGCCGGGAAATGATGTCGTGTGGCGGCCAACCGAACAGACACCTCGGGAATCCAAGTGAGCGATCATGCCATTAACGAGCGGGTGGTTAGCAGTCATGTCGCCCGGTCATCAATGATTAATTGGAACACTGAGGTGTATGTATGCGTGTCAAGCTGCTTCAAACCCGCCAGTTCACGGGGAGGAAGAAGCTGAAACTTCACTCTGACACTAGTAGTTGGGTTTGAAGCGAGCTCCATATTAGACTTGCACAACCTCCAAATGTAGAGGCTACCTGCTTTGGGGTGAGCTCCATAAATTATGCCGTATTTTCGGTCAAAATTACCACATTGACAGTTACTACGGTGATAGGCCAATAAGACAATTATGTTAGAGTTGCTCTTACATCCCATCTTTAAATATTATACTCAAAATTCTAGAATCACACGCAACACTAAATCTTATGTACACGAAACTCCAGAATCACACTCAACACAGAACATCTTCGTTTCACAAAAAGTAAAATAAAAAATAGAACATCTTCAATGGATCCCCAATCCCCATATTTTATTGGAACACCTCAAAAAACAAAAAACTCAAGTCTCCTATGAAGCCGCCCACACCCATGCCACCACCGCTGCCGGAGGGAGTGGGAAATCACATTGAAGGTTAGGTTGGGCATTGGGGATTGAGTTATTGGGAATCTGTAAAAATGTATATTCTTAATATTCAGAAAAGTGTTATTGGAAAGTGTTAATAAGGGATCATCGGATTTTTTTATCGATTTCAGATGTTTTTATGAAACGTTTGTATCTGTGATATTCGTCCCTGGCCACTGCATATAAATCGAGAAGTGGTCCCTCCAGTCCAACAGATAATGTATAAATCCAGACATGATAAGTTCAGCTAGCGTGTAAGCTTAAGCTGCATAAACTTCACCATCCACGCACGTCCCCCTCGCGCGCAGGGCCGTTCATGTCGTCGTTGCGCCGGGACCAGCGCTACAACACCATCCAAAGTTCCTCTACCTCTCCCGGGTGGATTCCTGCTAGCCGGCACACATGACTATGGATGACTGCGTACGCGTGCTCAATAATCTTCCCCGCATTAACAGTTTCTTCTTTACCAGTACCATAGAGTAATAAACATGTTTTACACCCATCCACTATAATTTGTGCACATCAACTTTAAGTTTTCAAATAAAAAGGGTTATCTGGCAATGCACCAAATCACCCCCTTCTTTCCCTCCTCGTTTCATGCTTGTATGGGTTCAATGAACTTTATATTTCCGTTAAAAAATTAATGAAAAGGGATGCCCGGTTGGAAAGAAAGTTTTAACATAAGAAGGCATGATCGAGGGAGGCACGCCAAGTTTGAAGTCGCACTACTTTTGAAGTTTGAACATGCATGATTCGAGAGTCCACGCAACTGCATGCATCTGCATCTGTATCTGCATCGGGCTACATCTCAAGGCAGCACAGATACAGCAGAAGCGTCTATGTATCTCCTCTCCACCCACGCCACGGCCCTTTGGTGTCGTTGTTCAATCATGGTGAAGCACTGACGCAACGGTCAACGTTACTTGCTCATCGTTCCAAGCCGATGCCTTCCATTCGGGTGCAACGGTCAGTGTTGGCCGGACCCTTCACTCTTGAGCTAGGTTGCCACTTACGTACACTTGCCCAGTTGCCTGCCTTCCAGGTCTCCTCCGGCCATTTGGACCGACTGCGATGCCGCATCTCGATCGTTAGGCTGCATGCCACCATGGCTTTTTATCCTCGGCCAGATCTCCTGACCGGTCAAATAATAAAAGACACGCCAGCCAGTATCCAATCGGAGTGCGTTCACGTACGCAAGTGCGCAACTATATCAGTTAGCTGGCGCATGCATGCATCGTTCGTTCGATCATGGGGCTGATGGATCTCCTCTTTTCTGGTTCGTGCGCATACTGCCTGCGTACACGACGTGCATTATTATTTCGTGCGCATACTTGCCTTTGTTGCTTGCTCCACCGCACGCACGTTGCGGCGCGTGTGATGTTTGAAGTCACTCTACGCCAGAAACAGCATTTGCATATAATTGACTGATTGCATGGCTCTGCGTCTTTCGCTGCCCATCTTCCTGCCCCACCCACTAATCGAGTGGTGCAGTTTTCTGGTTTCAGTGGGCTATCCAGGACACTAGAGCGTACCACTGGAACGTCCATGCGTTGCAACGGGCTGCATTGACGGTTTATTATTATTATTATTATAAGCATTTTTTATACTTTGTTTTTTCCTAGTTAAGAATGTTTCTTGAAGTGATATGTAAATGGATAAATTTATAATCATACAAAAATCAAGATCTAAAAATATATTATTGAAGAAGATTTCCACAACACATTTGGCAGGAAAGTTATAGTGTTTGCCAGCTGTTGCGTTGCAATGGGCATACATAGTTCAATGGTTCAATATTGATCGTCTAATACATACTTTTACTAGTTGAACGCCCGTGCATTGTCACATGCTATAATGCATGTATAAGTGAATCAAACAAATGACTAAGATCGTATTCAAGGCCACCCTCATATGTCCGAGCGCGTTTGGACATTAAACGGGTGTTGAGTAGACTCCCTAAATTCAATTGTCTGGACAGTCTAGGTTTTCCCAAATCCAGGTCATATGTGAGGGGGGAGGGGAAATGTGATTGTCCAGACTATCCGTCATGTTTTCTCTAACACACGGACCCAGCACAAAAACTCCACCCCACGACGCACACTACCCTTTTCCTGGCAGACCCTCCTCTTCCCGCTTGGTTTATCAATGTTGCGGGACATTTCTCGTTGGAGCCCTATCCTTTAAAGCCGAATGACATCCACCTCGCAGTGCGTTGCAACATTTGCAAAATTTTCATATTTACAATATAATAGAGTGGGTTAAACTAACACATACTATTGCCATAAAGTAACAAATAATTATAGATATCATATTCAACGGTCCATTCAACTTTGCATATGCCCGTAGTAAAATGTCATCTTTTCTAGGGTTTCTAATTGCATCGCAATAGGTGCCAATATTTCTTACAATGCAGACACAAACCCATATAGCTTGTGCTCACCTCCACACGTGAAAGTTTAACAAGATGAAGGAAATGCAATGCTATGCTTTTCCCTAGGAATGCATGAAATTCATTGTAAACTATCATGAACGCTCATGCCTTGCTACGGGCTACAATACATACAAATGAATCAACACATAATTAAGATCGTTTCTCTCTCATACATATGGGGGTGTTCGAAATTCAAACGGGCGCATCAGCAGCTTTAACTTTTGTGCAAAACATAATGACTATATCATTGTCATCTATAGGAGTAGTTAAGGCTTCAGGACAACTAATGACCAGACCATCACCCTTTCCAGGAACCTCCTTATCATGAATGCATCATTTAGACTACTTAACACTTCATATGACAATGGAATCAACGAACTTATCTGAATTATGAATAGCGTTCATTGATATATCTATAGTCTCAAGTGTTTCCCTCACTCGATAAACCATGTAGGGATTCACATTGTATTTTTGAAAATCACAAGGGAAGGAAATTAGCAAATGAATAAACGAGTGTGCAATACACAACAAAAGATCTCTCTCTGTCTGGTCTACACAACAACAGCGATAGCACAAGGCCTCTCTCTCATCTCGTCTCTCTCTCTCTCTCTCTCTCTCGTAACATGGATCTCTCTCTGATTTACCCGCAAAAGCGAATTGTAGCAGCAACAACACTGTAGAGTAAAGAATCTCATCTCTCTCTCACTCCTTTTTGTCAAACATCTCTCTCCCACAAGGATCTCTATGCCACTCCGTGTTTTATGTATTAGCAGCAGTGCCACGAACATCAATAGTACCGTAGAAAGTGGCGGCACAAGTAGCAACAACAACCTAGAACTAAAAATCTTTACCTCTCCCACATCTCTCGCTTTGTCTCCTCCATATTCAGCACCTCTATACCCCGCTCTAGTGTCATGCCGCCCCTATGCACGGGTTGTCCTCCATGCCCTTCCTCGCTCGAGTGCCACTGTCCCTACCTTTCCCGCTGCATTTTCTTGGCACTCCACTCCGCCCGCTTTCCCTCCTCTCTTTCATGGCTCGTGAATAATAGCAAAGGAAGAAATGATTTTGAATGTCTGAAAGTTTGAAATACTTTCATCTCTACCAACTGGAAGCACATTTAAAAATAAGAACATTTGTTATCTTGATCAGTAAATAAACAATAATATAGCATATGACCAAACCCAAATAATTCGGAATTAATGTTTACAAATTATTTAGAGGCACAATGACATTGTATGCAAACCATTGTACTGCTACCACTTACAAAAATTTAACAATAATTCTCAACTCCATCGGCATGTCGTACATTTATTACTATAGGATACTATATAAAAATGGCTTTGTATATGGTTTCATACACTCTTGTTGATGTGTAAGTACATCAAACATGTTCAAACAAGCAGGAAAATGCAGAAACATATGAATGAAGAAGCATAGAGCTTCATTTTTACAACGGCATGAGCTTGTTTCATTACAGTAATGGAAACAATACAGAATTGAAATTTGGTATTGTATGATTTGCCATGATATGCATGAACTTCAACAAAAGAAATGGAGGAGAATATTTTCATTTATAAACAGTGGTGAAAAAGTGATGACCCCTCACCTACTTCTTGTAGGATCAATTGAAGTACTAATAGAGAGCAAAAGTGATTTCTTTCAGTTTTCTATACTTGTTCTTAGTTCTTATCATGGAAGGACTGCACAATGCACATGTCTGTGCACCTTCAGTGTGATGTGGAGATGGGAAGTTGCAAAATCCTAAAAGAATAAATCAGTTGTGCTTTAGTAAGTCAATAGAAATGCACATAGACAAATAAATAAGTTTATTTCGGTAAGCCGATAGAGATTGACGCACTTGGAGACATAATTACCACAACATTATAGGATCTACAGGAATAGAAGAATATGAGGTGCAACCACGAGGTGCATGCATACAACTTGAAGTGGTACACCTTGTGCCCATAGTTTGTTGACATTATACATTTTTTCAAATTTGAAATATCATCAATGTTTTAACAGATGAGAGTCTGGAATATTCCATTCCATCTATAATTGATAAATAAGTAACCGATGCAAACTACATCAGCAGCAAAACAACATAATCGAACATGCCCTTGGAAATTACATTTAGACCATGAACATCCTCTCTATGTGGCAGAATGAGCTGCGATTTTAGTTTTGCTGGTAATATAGAAAATGAAATTGTTCTTTCTATTAAAATATCAAAAGGGCAATGACGGAATGCAACCTGAGTTCCATCAGTGCCATATAATGTGCATGGAAACTTTGATTGGAGAAGGCCTATTTGATCATGTACAACATCAAAGCTACAATGGAAAGTGAATCATTCGGGGTAGATAGAGAGTATAATTTTACCTCAACGAATGCTAAACCCCAGGATCAAACTGGAGCTCCTCTCCCTTCTCTAGGGCATCTACACCTGGTTGCCATACCTAACAACATAGTCCACTTACCATGCTTACATTCCGTATCTCTTCTCAATGGAGTAGTTCAGGAGGGTGATAAGAAACATCATGTCTGCTGCCCTATCGTCGAACATTGTCGTCTCCTCCTCCTGCCACTGTCATTCCTCTGCTCCAATCGATCTGAGTAAGGAGCGCCAAATGAGTGACTCGTCCACGTCTTCATAACAACAATGGATTGAGTAGAAGCAAGAACAGAAAAATTACCTTCGAGAAAAGAACAAAAGGAAGTTTAGTAGATAAGTCACCAACCGTTTCGTGTAAAAGAGCGGACCAATCGATCGGCTACCATCATAACTAAACCAGGTTTAATAAAAAAATCCTAATTGAGGAGAAAATAATACGCTTCCCTAAGAAAATGGTGTACCTGAGATGCAGGATCATCGATGTGTGACCAGGAGGCGATGTCTCAAGAGTCGAGACTACCGGCGGTGCCATCCAATGTCCATCACAGCCTGAACGAGCACTCCCAACCATTTTGACCGAAAGAAGCGCACGATATTATTCTTATTCATGTGGAGAGGCCGAGAGGCTACACCACACATAGATGAGGATCTAGGAGGCCGCATCTGGCAATGAGTTCATGGGGATCGTGGGGCAATGACGCATGGACAGGAGACTGGGGTAGGCCATCGTCTTCCCATACCCCACCATCCATGATCATCGTCTGGTCGCCACACATGATCATCTTTGAGCCGGTGACATGTGTGCTCTTGGCGAAGCACGGCCATTGGACGCCGACCCACGTCGAACTTCCACCACATGGGCGATGAGGCAGAGGACGTAGTGATGCTCCTCCGACACCCTTAGCTTGCCCTTCTAGCAGGCGGCAAGCGCGTCCTTGCACGCCTCCGCATCGGTGTATCCATCCGGCACCGCATGGCCCTACGATTCTCTGCATCAATCTAATCAACTTATAGGTGGCGCTCCTTTTCTCCTCTCTTGGCATGGCATCGAGGGAGAGTTTTGATTTTTCGAAAGAGGGGATTGCGTTTGAATTCTTTTCCCACGGAGTGGTTTGATGCATTGGCTCATGACACTCATAAAGAGTCAACCAATTAATCAGATTGCACTAGATTTTAGGAAACAAAGGATGGCTTTAGGATTTTCCCTCATAAGAGATTTGTTGCATCTTGACATGACGTTGAGGGAGTGTCAATCAATCTAATCAGATTGCGTCCTGATTTTTGGAAAGAGCGAATCACGTCAAGATTCTTTTCCTTGGGAGAGATTTGATGCATTTTCCCATGACACACATAATGAGCCAATCAATTTAATAAGATTGTATCAGTTTTATAAAGAGGGACTGTTTTGGATTCTTTTCCTTTGGGAGTAAAGGTTTGGTTTTTTAGTTGGAGGAAGAAAAGATCCAATGGGACGGAGTAGTGGGATGCGAGGCAAAAAAATCAGACGAAATAGGCGGTGATGGGAGGAGAGACAAAAAAACGAATGAAGGTGGGAGGTGGGACGAAAAACACTAGACAAAGGTGGGATAGGAGACGGAAAAATCAAACAAAGGTGGGAGGAGAGACGGAAAAAAACTCAGAACGAAAGCTACCAAGTCCCCCTTTAGGAGTAGAGATTAGCCCGTGCATATGAATTAGTAGTAATATATACCATTTTTATAATTTCATCACTCCTCTTTCACCTACTATCTCGACTCCCCAATGCAAACTCGTCATCAATGTTAATTGTGCATTCACCTACTATGTCCGACTCCACAATGCAAGCTCCTCATCATTGTCAATTGTGCATTCCACTCACAATCTTTGAATTTCAAACCCACGTCCCCATTGCAATCAAACTCTTTCCCTCACTCTGCTTTGCCAAATATTCAAAGCGACTGCAACAACCATCGGCGTGTCATCATGTCCATGCCTTCTTAATATAATAAGACTTAATTACATGTAATATGTTGAAAGAAGTAAGAGGTACTTACCAGATCCGGAGCACGGAAAAATCCACCAACAACTTCAAAAATTGTCCTAGCCATGTGGAGGATCTCCTCTACATGCAAGAAAATTCTGAATCCCATTTATTTAGGACATTAAAAGTGCACTTAATCCCAGCCCTCTCACGCCTTTAGCATTTATGACCGTCCATTTTTCTGATTTAAAGATTTATGGTTATTGGATCTGTTGTCCTAAGGGGCTGGTACTTCGATAGAAATAACAGAGCTATCTGGTTAACTGGGCCACTTATGCTAGCCCATTTAGCTTACCGAGCACGGCCGAAACTCGCTTGATCGTCACACATGCAGATCTCGATCCCCTCAAAGAAGGGAGCACCTATGTGTCGCTTACTGCAGCAACCAGTCGGGCCTTAGCACAGGGCAACCAGTCGGGCCTTAGCACAGGAGCACCTTCGATAAAAACTGTTTGGGTTTTAAAATTTTGTTCATCATTTTTTAAAGATGTTCCTGTTTAAAAAAATGTTCTGGTTTCAGATTTGTTTGGGAGTTCCATAAAATATTTTCATGTTCTCAAACTGTGAAAAATAAAAAAAAACTGTTGAAATTCCTGGACACTTTTTGAAACACAAACATTTTTATGAAAATCGTGAACAAATTTTGAGAATGATATTATTTTTTAAACAAAAACATTTTATGAAAATCTTGAACAAATTTTTAAAAGGAGAATAATTTTTGAAACACAAATTCTTTTATGAAATCATGTTTTTCTTGTTGAAAACAAGAACATTCTCTTAAATCCCTGGAAAAAATTCAAAACACGGACATTGTTGAAAAATCTTGCACTTTTTATAATACGAGATTTTTCTTGAAACATGAATATTTTTTCAAATATGAACATTTTGAATGCTAGAACATTTTTTTAAATTCCTTGTTATTTTTCCAAGCATGAAATTGAAATAAAAATTGTGAACAAAATTATGAACATGAGAACATTTTTTATAATTCAGAACAAAAATTTGAAAATGTCAAACAAACGAAATAGGAAAAGGAAAAAATAAAAGAAGGAAAGGAAAAAATGAAAATGTAAACAAAGACATTCTTTGAGAACAAGAACATTTTTTGAAAATCCCAAACATTTTTTGAAGTTATGAATATTTTTTGGAAGACGACAAATATTTGAAATTTAGAACATTTTTTTAAAAGCAAGAACATTTTTCGAATTTTAAGAACAATTTTCGAACATAACTTAGTTTAAAAAGATAAAAGAACCTTGAAAAGGGAAAAAGAAGAAACAGGAAAAAAACAAAAACAGAAAGAGAAAGAGAAAAACAAAAAAACTGGTAAAAAACAAAAATAAAAACGGTTCAGGGAACGCCCTACCGCTAGAAGGTTCCCAAAACCGACTAGCTAAGCGAAACTAGGTCAGCCTATCGCGTCAGTGCTGGGTCGCTCGCTTGTGCGAAGCGCTGGTAATTTGACGCAATGAGCGGCGAATATGGAATTCCCTCAAAGAAAACCTGCTGATCTCGATCTCCCTCCATCCTCTCCCTGCGCCGCAACCTCAGTGTGCACCTCGACGATATTGCCATGGCCTGCAGGCCACGACGCCACACGCCAAACTCCCAGGCCGCCACCGCAAGCCGTCACTCCCACCACCGCCTTTTGGGCCACTCGCACTCGGACGACACCCTCGAACCCTGGTTCCCATCGTCGTGCCGGTCGGCTAGCGCCGCTCGCGTGCTGCCATGGAATCCCGAGTAGCTGAGGAGGCTGATGGAGATGATGCAAAGAAACACAACAAGCATCACATATCTGAACCCCCGTACACATGTGCGTTTCTGCCATCTTAACATGTCCTTAAAATTTTGTTCCCGATCTCTTACCACTACACAGAGGAGATCAGTCAGGTTGACCAGAGGGAGGAGCAAGCATAAAACTGCTCTTTTGCCTGGCATCAACCCTAATACCGGTGTGGCCAAGCCCAGGCCTGTCGAGTTGCTCATTTCGTGACCAATACAGTCCATCCTCATTCACATGAATCTGCTCTTTTGGGGTCGCAATGATGCAATACAACAAGCAATTGACATCTCAGTGATTCATCTTACCTACACTTCATCCTCCCTACACACGCTTTTTTTTATTTTTAGTATATACCATGTAAGCAGTCAGTTCACAATATGGAATGAACTGCACTAATTTCACTAAATTACCTAGGAGATACAAGGTTCCCCGTTTGTAGGAGATACGATGGGTAACCCATATATGCAATCTGGCTGTGTGAGTGCCGGCGTGTTGTGTGGTGTGTGTTCTCTATGCTGCAGCTGTGAGAGTGATGAGTGCTTGTGTGTGCGTCGACGGCGTCCGTCTGCATGCAACATGTTTGATAAGATGTGCATATAAATAAATCCAGATAAATCTTAAAGTAAGAGTTACCGTCAGATTGCCGTTGACATAGGTGCACATATTGGCAAGCAGTTTTTTTTAGTAAAACTAGGAGTATCTCAGTACTCAAAAAATAATTAGTCTTATATTTTGGTTCGAAATAAAGCATCCATTTGCTTGATTTAGACAATCTCAGCCGTCAGATGTGTTGTCTGTTTTGGCATGTATAACATGTAAAATTTCGTGGTTGCTATTCTAGAAGAAAAATCGGCGCACTCTGGTTAACAAGCATTTTCCCATCCCAATTTGCTCATCGTACAAAAGCATGCCCAATCGGTGGCAACCTTGCCAAAGAAAAAAAAGTAAGACAATGAGGCAGGCCTGGGTTGGCCGTCTCCAGAGAAGGGGGAGGGCGTCAGTCGCTGCAATTTCCAGAGGGGGGGAAGGGCGCCGGTCGTTGTGATTTGAAGGGGATTCTATGCAAGAGGAAGCCGACACGGACGGTCCATGCAAGAGAGATTGAGAAGGGGAAGGGGATGCCTCGATCACTCGAAGGGAGGAGGAGACCCGACGAATGCGGGAGGTCGACGCAATTACTGTTCATATGAGGAAAGTGTGGTGCTCGGATTTGAAGACACAATAAATCTTAAGTTTCTCTGCACACAATCATGGTGGATGATTGATATGTCTCCAATGTGTCTATAATTTTCTATGATGGCATGCTATTATATTATCTGTTTTGGATGTCTTATATGCATTAATATGCTATTTTATATGATTTTTGGGACTAACCTATTAATCTAGAGCCTACTGTCAGTTTCTGTTTTTCCTTGTTTTTGAGTTTTGCCGATATGGAATATTAAATGGAGTCCAAACGGAATAAAACCTTCAGAAGGAATTTTTCTAGAAGGAAACAAATCAACCAGGCTCGGAGTGCACGGCAAGAAACCTGCCAGGGAGTCACAAGCCTGCTAGGCGTGCCCCCCTGGCCGCGCCTAGCAGGCTTGCCGTCTCCCGGCAGGTCTCCTAAACTTAATCTTTGGCCTATAAATTCCCAAATATTCCCCCAACATAAAAAATAGCCACACAAATACTTTTCGCCGCTAGAAGCCTCCGTTCCCGAGAGATCCAATCTTCGAGCCTTTTCCGGTAATCTACCGGAGGGGGTTTCGATCACGGAGGGCATCTACATCAACTCCATTGCCCCTCCAATGATGCGTGAGTAGTCCACCACAGACCTACGGGTCCATAGCTAGTAGCTAGATAGCTTCTTCTCTCTCTTTAATCTTCAATACCATGTTCTCCATGATCTTCATGGGGATCTATCCGATGTAATCCTCTTTTGTGGTGTGTTTGTGAAGATGTGATGAATTGTAAGTTTATGTTCAGATTATCCATGAATCTTATTTGAATCTCCTCTGAATTCTTATATGCATGATTTTATATCTTTATAAGTCTCTTCGAGTTATTGGTTTGGTTTGGCCAACTAGATTGGTAATTCTTGCAAAGGGAGAAGTACTTGGTTTTGGGTTCAATCTTGCGGTGTCCTCACCCAGTGACATAGTAGGGGTAGTGAGCCACGTATTGTATTGTTGCCATCAAGGGTAACAAGATGGGTTTTTCATCATCTTGCTTGAGTTTATCCCTCTACATCATGTCATCTTTCTTAATGCGTTACTCTGTTCTTCATGAACTTAATACTCTAGATGCAGGCCGGAGTCGGTCGATGTGTGGAATAATAGTAGTAGATGTAGAATCGTTTTGGTCTACTTGATACGGACGTGATGCCTATATGCATGATCATTGCCTTGGATAACTACATGATTATTCGCTTTTCTATCAATTGCTTGACAGTAATTTGTTTACTCACCATGATATTTTCCTTCGAGAGAGAAGCCTCTAGTGAAACCTATGGCCCCCGAGTCTACTTTCCATAATATACTTCAGATCTATAAACCAAAAATAGAAAAAATACTTTGTTGCAATTTGTTTAACTTTTACTTTCCGTTTTCGTTTACATCTATCTCTATCGGATCTAATCCTTGCAAATAATCGTGAAGGGATTGACAACCCCGTCATAGCGTTGGGTGCAAGAGTTTGATTGTTTGTGTAGGTGCATCCATTGGTGAATTGCTTGTTCCTCCTACTGGATTGATACCTTGGTTCTCAACAACTGAGGGAAATACTTATCTATTTCGCTGCATCACCCTTTCCTCTTCAAGGGAAAACCAACGCACGCTCAAGAGGTAGCAAGAATGATTTCTGGCGCCGTTGCCAGGGAGGATACACATCAAGCCTACAAAGTACCCATCACAATCTCATCTCTTGCATTTACATTATTTTCCATTTGCCTCTCGTTTTCCTCTCCCCCACTTCTAAACGATTTTCAGAAAATACCAAAAAGATTTGCCTTTTTGTTCGCTCTTCTTTCGTTTGCCTTTCATTTGCCCGTGTGATTGCTTGAACTTATGGCTAGCCTTACCACTTTATCTAATACTACCGAGTATGAGGTTCTTAATTTTAAGCAAATGGAAGGAGAAAACTTAAAAGATGCTTGGTATAGAATTTGCAATGCTCAAAGTTGATCTACTTGTAAGCAATCTACTACCGTTCTCCTTTGCAATTTTATGTGGGTATTACCCCTTGGAATAGGTATGTTCTAGATACCATCATGGGAGGGAATTTCTTGGGAATTCATACCTATGACTCTTATAGCGCTATGATAAATCTGTTAGGTTCACCCCCAATCATGGTTAATGGAACAAACTTGACTTTGGAACATGTAATGCGAAGGATTGATATTATTGAAAAAAAGGTTGCTGCGGTTGAGCTTATTTAAAACTTGGATAAAAAGATTCATAATCACATTATTCAATATGGATCTAAAGTAGGAGTTACCTTGAAAAATCTAAAGGAAAAGGAACCCATATTTAATGAAAAATTGGAACAAGATTCCTCAAGAATTGGCAAGCTAGAGGACATTATTACCAACTTGGGATCCGAATTTTCTTTGGTTCAAACTACTCCAATTCCTTTGCCTCCTAAGGCTGCCAAGTTTGTTTATGTTCCTAAAAATAAGGGTGAATCTTCTAGTAAAGGAGATGAAGATCTTAAGATGATAAGTATTCACTCTAACTTTCTCAATATTATTAAGGAACCAATTGCCACCATTGAATCTCTTGATTTTTTGCCTAGAAGTATTATTATTGGTAAGAACAATGAGCCTCCTAGGGATTATAAGTGTGCAATTGAGGAGTTGCATACCAAAGATGACATGACCTAGATCTTTTGCGTTTTGCCTAGCTAAGGGCGTTAAACAAGAGCGCTTGTTGGGAGGCAACCCAATTTTATTTTTGTGTTCTGTTTTTGCTTATGTTTTTGAGTGTTTCCCACATTATTACTTCTGTATTAATTGTGTTTTGGTGTTTTAATTAGTGTTTGATCCAGGTAAAACCTTTGGGGTGATCTATGGTAGTTGTTGATTTGAGCTTGCTGAAAAACAGAAACTTTTGCGCTCAGTCCAGGAATTTTCTAATTTTTTCAGAGCGCCGAATGAGTCTGAAATTCTTACAAAGATTTATATATAAATTTCACAGGTTTTCCTAATTTTTCCTAGTTTTTTGAGTTACATAAGTATACGAAGTTTTCAGATTTCTACAGACTATTCTGTTTTTGACAGATTCTGTTTTCTTTGAGTTGTTTGCCTATTTTGATGAACCTTTGGGTTGTATCATGGGGTATGAACCATGTAGAAGTTATAATATAGTAGGTATAACACCAATATAAAGAAATAATTAGTTCACAACAGTACCTAAAGTGGTGGTTTATTTTATTATATTAACGGATCTCACGAGTTTTCTGTTAATTTTGTGTTGTGAAGTTTTCAAGTTTTGGGTAAAGATTTGATGGACTATGGAATTAGTGTTGGAAATATGCCCTAGAGGCAATAATAAATTAGTTATTATCATATTTCCTTGTTCATGATAATCGTTTATTATCCATGCTATAATTGTATTGATCGGAGACTTAAATGCATGTGTGGATACATAGACAAAACCATGTCCCTAGTATGCCTCTAATGGACTAGATCGTTGATCAAAGGATGGTTAAGGTTTCCTAGCCATGGACATGAGATGTCATTTGATAACGGGATCACATCATTAGGAGAATGATGTGATGGATAAGACCCAAACTACAAACATAGCATATGATCGTGTCAGTTTATTGCTACTGTTTTCTGCATGTCAAGTATATGTTCCTATGACCATGAGATCATGCAACTCACAGATATCGGAGGACTGCCTTGTGTGTATCAAACGTCGCAACGTAACCGGGTGACTATAAAGGTGCTCTACAGGTATCTTCGATGGTGTCTGTTGAGTTGGCATGGATCGAGACTGGGATTTGTTACTCCGTGTGACGGAGAGGTATCTCGGGGCCCACTCGGTAATGCAACATCACAATAAGCCTTGCAAGCAATGTGACTAATTGTTAGATGCGGGATCTTGTATTACAAAACGAGTAAAGAGACCTGCCGGTAACGAGGTTGAACTAGGTATGGAGATACCGACGATCGAATCTCGGGCAAGTAACATACCGAAGAACAAAGGGAACGTTATACGGGATTAACTGAATCCTTGACATAGAGGTTCGACCGATAAAGATCTTCTTAGAATATGTAGGAACCAATGTGGATGTCCAGGTCCCGCCATTGGTTATTGACCGTAGAGGTGTCTCGGTCATGTCTACATAGTTCTCGAACCCGCAGGGTCTGCACACTTAAGGTTCGGTGACGTTTCGGTAGTGTAGAGTTATGTATGGTGGTGACCGAAGTTTGTTCGGATTCCCGGATGAGATCCCGGACGTCACGAGGAGCTCCGGAATGGTCCGGAGGTAAAGATTCATATATAGGAAGTCCCAGTTTGGTTTCCGGAAAAGTTTCGGGCTCATCGGTAGTGTACCGGGAGTGCCGGTAGTGTACCGGGAGTGCCGGTAGGGTACCGGGAGACCTCCGGGAGGGGTACTTCGACCACAATAGGTCCATGGGCTGTGGGAGAGTATTAACCAGCCCTTAGTGGGCTGGGAAAACAGCCACAAAGGCCCATGGCGCAGGAGAGAAAGTCCTAAAGCAAAAAGTGGAAAATCAGCCAATAGGAGGCAATCCTACTCCAACTAGGATTGGAGGTGAAGTAGGATTGTTCCCACCTCCTATTTCGGCCGACCCAAAGGCCTTGGCTGCCTCTCCTCTCCTCTCCTCCTATATATACTAGTGGATTGGGTGGTTTTTGTACAGAATTTCCGGCCACGTGCTACCCGTTCCACCGGTGCATAGTTTCTCCTCTAGATCGGTTTTCTGCAGCGCTTAGGCGAAGCCCTGCCGGAATTGCTCCACCACCATCACCGGAGCGCCGTCACGCTGCCGGTGAACTCTCTCTCCTCTCCACCTCCTCTTGCTGGATCAAGACGGTGGGGATCGTCATCAAGCTGCACGTGTGCTGAACGCGGAGGTGTCGTCCGTTCGGCGCTAGATCGGAAGGACCGTGATCGAGATCGCGAGACGGTTCGTGATGTGATCAGGGAACGGATCGTGATGAGTTCGCGGGACAGATCATGATCAAGATCGTGAGACGGATCGTGATGAGATCACGGGACGGATCATGATGTGTTCGCGGGACGGTTCGTGATTGGATCGTAGGACGCTCGGCGATTTGGATCGCGAAGAAGTTCGACTACACCAACCGCGTTTCTTAACGCTTCCCGCTTAGAGATCTACAAGGGTACGTAGGTCCACTCTCCCTCTCGTAGATGCTCATCACCATGGATAGGTTTGCGTGTGCGTAGGAATTTTTTTTGTTTCCCATGCGACGTTCCCCAACAGTGGCATCATGAGCTAGGTTGATGGTTCGATGAGATCTCGAGTAGAACACAAAAGGTTTGTGGGCGTTGATGCTTAGATTGCTTCCTCCCTTGGTCGTATTTTGGTTTAGCGGGATTGTGAGATGAAGCGGCCCAGACCAACATTACTCGTACGCTTACGAGAGACCGGTTCCCTCGACGCAACTTGTTGCCTAGATGGCTTGCGGGTGACAGTTTCTCTCACTTTAGTTCGATCGGATTCGACAAAGGCAGTCCTTGAGAAGGTTGAAAAGCAATCTATGTATCACCGTTGTGGTTTATGCGTAGGTGAGAATCGTTCTTGCTAGATACCCGTAGCAGCCACGTAAAACATGCAACAACAATTAGAGGACGTCTAACTTGTTTTTGCAGGGTATGTTGTGATGTGATATGGCCAATTACATGATGAGATATATGTGATGTATGAGATGATCATGTGATGTATAGAATTTCACGACTTGCATGTCGTTGAATACGGCAACCGGCAGGAGCCATAGGGTTGTCTTTAATTATTGTATGACCTGCGTGTCAATCATTAAGCGCTATGTAATGCTTTACTTTATCGCTATGGTAGCAATAGTAGTAGAAGCATGTAGGGAGTGACAACCCCGATGGTGACACGTTGATGGAGATCAAGATGATGGAGATCATGGTGTCGTGCCGGTGACAATGGAGATCATGTCGGTGCTTTCTAGATGGAGATCAAAAGCACAAGTTCATGGCCATATCATGTCACTTATGATTTGCATGTGATGTTAATCCTTTTTATGCACCTTGTTTTGCTTAGGACGGCGGTAGCATTATAAGGTGATCCCTCACTTAGTTTCAAGATAAATTGTGTTCTCCCCGAGTGTGCACCGTTGCGAAAGTTCGTCGTGTTGAGACACCACGTGATGACCGGGTGTGATAGACTCTACGTTCACATACAACGGGTGCAAGCCAGTGTTGCACATGCAGAACACTCGGGTTAAACTTGACGAGCCTAGCATGTACAGACATGGCCTCAGAACACAAGAGACCGAAAGGTCGAACATGAGTCATATAGTAGATATGATCAACATGATGATGTTCACCATTGCAGCCACCTCAACTCACGTGATGATCAGACTTGAGTTGGTGAATTTGGATCATGTATCACTCGAATGATCGGAGGGATGTCAATTTGAGTGGGAGTTCTTAAGTAATATGATTAATTGAACTCATTATCATGAACATAGTCAAAGTGTCTTTGCAAATTATGTTGTAGATTACTAGCTCGCATTATGACTCCCTTGTATTTTTATATGTTCCTAGAGAAATAGAATTGAAAGATGTTGGTAGCAAAATGGCGGACTGGGTCCGTGATCTGAGGATTGTCCTCATTGCTGCACAAAAGGCTTATGTCCTTAATGCACCGCTCGGTGCGCCACCCCATCTAGCGTCGACTGTAGATGTTGTGAACATCTGACAGGCACGTTTCGATGACTACTTGATAGTTTAGTGCGTCATGCATTACGGCTAAGAATTGAGGCTCCAAAACGTTTTGAACGTCACGGAACATATGAGATGTTCTAAGAGCTGAGATTGTGATCTCAGGCTCGTGCCCGAGTTGCGAGATATAAGATCTCCAACGAGATTCTTTGCCTGCAAGATAAAAGAGAATAGCTCAATCGTTGAGCATGTGCTCAGACTGTCTGGGTACTACAATCGCTTGAATCGAGTGGGAGTTGATCTTCCAGATAAGATAGTGATTGATGTAGTTCTCCAAGTCACTGTCACTGAGCTACTAGAACTTGGTGATGAACTATAAAATGCCAGGGAAAGAGATGTTGATCCCTGAGCTGTTCGCGATGTTTGACACCGCGAAGGTAGAAATCAAGAAGGAGCGTCAAGTGTTGATGGTTAATCAAACCACTAGTTTCGAGAAGGGCAAGAGCAAGGAGGGAAACTTCATGGATAGCAAGTCAGTTGCTGCTCCAATGAAGCAACCCAAAGTTGAACTCAAACCCGAGACTAAGTGCTTCTGTTATGAGGTGAGCGGTCGCTGAAGCGGAACAACCCTAGATACTTGGTAGATAAGAAGGCTGGCAACATTGATAGAAGTATATTTGATATACGAGTTATTAATGTGTACCTTGGTAGTACTCTTAGTAGCACCTGGGTATTGGATACCGGTTCGGTTGCTAAATGTTAGTAACTCGAAATAAAAGCTACGGAATAAACGGAGAACTAGCTAAGGGTGAGGTGACGATGTGTGTTGGAAATGTTTCCAAGGTTGATGTGATCAACATCGCACGCTCTCTCTACCTTCAGGATTAGTGACGAACCTAAATAAATGTTATTTGGTGTTTTGCGTTGAGCATGAACATGATTAGATCATGTTTGTTGCAATACGGTTATTCATTTAAGTCAGAGAATAATAGTTATTCTGTTTACATGAATAATACCTTCAATGGTCATGCACCCAGTGAGAATGGTTTGTTGAAATCTTGATCGTAGTAATACACATGTTCATAACATTGATGTCAAAAGATACAAAGTTAAATAATGATAGTATCACATACTTGTGGCACTGCCGCAAAATGTCATATTGGTATAAAGCGCATGAAGAAACTCCATGGTGATGGATATTTGGACTCATTCGATTTCGAATCGGTTGAGACATGCGAACCATGCCTCTTGGGCAAGATGACTAAAGGACCCCGTTGGATGGAGCGGGCAAGTGATTCATTGGAAATGATACATGTTGATGTATGCAATCTAGTGAGTCTTGTAGCGTGAAGTGGATATCGTTATTTTCTTACCTTCACTGATGATTTGAGTAGATATAGTGTATATTTACTTAATGAAACACAAGTCTGAATCGTTTGAAAGGTTCAAGCAAATTCAGAGTGAAGTTTAAAGATCATCGTGACAAGAAGATAAAAATGACTGCGATATGATCGTGGAGGTGAATATCTGAGTCACGAGTTTGGCATACAACTTAAGACAATGTGAAAGTTGTTTCACAACTAAACGCCACCTGGAACACCATAGTGTGATGGTGTGTCCGAACATCATAGTTATGCTCTATTGGACATGGTGCGTGCTATGATGTCTCTTGTCGTTTTACTACTATAATTTTGGGGTTATGCATTAGAGACAACTACATTCACTTTAAAAAGGGCACCATCTAAATCCGTTGAGATGACACCGCGTGAATTATGGTTTGATAGAAACCTAACCTGTCATTTCTTAATGTTTGGGGCTGCGACGCTTGTGTGGAAAATGTTTTCACCTAATGAGGTCGAACCCAAGGCGGACAAATGCATCTTCATAGAATACCCTAAGATCAGCTAGGTGAACCTTCAATCTCAGATCCTAGTGCAAAGTGTTTGTTGCTTAAACAGATCCTTTCTCGAGGAAATGTTTCTCTCGAAAGAATTGAGTGGGAGGAAGATAGAACTTGATGAGGTTGTTAAACCTTTGTTCAACCAGAGAGTAGCGCAGCGCAGAAAGATGTTTCTGTGAAGCCTACATTAGTTGAAGAGTAAGTTAACGATGATGATCATGAAGCTTCAGGATCAAGTTACTATCAAACTTTGTGGGTCGACAAGGATGTGTACTGCTCCTAAGTGGTACGACAACTCTGTCTTGGAGATCATGTTGTTGGACAACGATGAACCTACGAGCTATGGAGAAGCGATGATGAGCCCGGATTCCGACGAATGGTTAGAGGCCATGAAATCCGAGATAGGATCCATGTATGAAAACCAAGTATAGACTTTGGTAGACTTGCTCGTTAGACGGCAGGTCGTTGAGTACAAATGGACCTTTAGAATGAAGACAGACACTGATGGTGAATGTCACCATTTGTAAAGCTCGACTTGTTGCAAAGTTGTTTGTGACAAGTTCAAGGAGTTGACTGCGATGAGGCTTTCTCACTCGTAGCGATGCTAAAAGTCTGTTGGAATTATGTTAGCAGTTGCTGCATTTTCAATTATGAAATCTGGCAGATGGATGTCAAAACATCGTTTCCTTAACGGTTTACTTAAGGAAAGGTTGTATGTGATACAACCAGAAGGTTTTGTCAGTCCTAAGGATGCTAAAAGATGAGCAAGCTTCAGTGATCCTTCTATGGACTGAAGCAAGCATCTCGGAGTTGGAATATACACTTTGATGAGGTGATCAAAGTTTCTGTAGTTTATACAAAGTTTACGAGAAACTTGTATTTGCAATAAAGTGAGTGGGAGCACTATAGAGTTTCTGATAAGTATATGTGGTTGACATATTGTTGATCGGAAATAATGTAGAATTTCTGGAAGGCATAAAAGGTTGTTTGAAAAGTGTTTTTCAAAGGAAGACCTGGATAAAGCTACCTAATTGTTGAGCATCAAAATCTATAGAGATAGATCAAGATGTTTGATGAGACTTTCAATGAGTGCATACCTTGACAAGATTTTGAAAGAGTTCAAAATGGATCAGCCAGAGAAATAGTTCTCGTCTGATTTGTAAGGTGTGAAGTTGAGTGAGACTCAAAGCTCGACAACGGCAGAAGAAAGAGAAAGGACGAATGTTGTCCCCTATGCCTTAGCCATAGGCTCTATATTATGCCATGCTGTGTACTGCACCTATGTGTGCCTTGCCATGAGTCTGTCAAGGGGTACAAGAGTGGTCCAGGAGTGGATCACTGGACAGCGGTCGGAATTATCCTTAGTAACCAGAGGACTAAGGAAATGTTTCTTGATTATGGAGGCGATAAAGAGTTCGTCGTAAAGAGTTACGTCGATGCAAGCTTTAACACCTATCCGGATGACTAGTAGTAGCAATCTGGATACGTATAGTGGAGCAGCCATTTGGAAATAGTACCAAGTGGAGTGTGGTAGCAGTGTTTATGGTTTGACATAGAGATTTGCAAAGTACACACGGATCTGAATATCGCAGACCCGTTGACTATAAGACCTCTCTCACATGCAAAGCATGATCGAGCCCCAAAACTCATTGGGTGTTAGATTCATAACAATGCGAATCACATGGTGATGTGAACTAGATTATTGACTCTAGTGCAAGTGGGAGACTGTTGGAAATATGCCCTAGAGGCAATAATAAATTAGTTATTATCATATTTCCTTGTTCATGATAATCGTTTATTATCCATGCTATAATTGTATTGATCGGAGACTTAAATGCATGTGTGGATACATAAACAAAACCATGTCCCTAGTATGCCTCTAATGGACTAGCTCGTTGATCAAAGGATGGTTAAGGTTTCCTAGCCATGGACATGAGATGTCATTTGATAACGGGATCACATCATTAGGAGAATGATGTGATGGATAAGACCCAAACTACAAACATAGCATATGATCGTGTCAGTTTATTGCTACTGTTTTCTGCATGTCAAGTATATGTTCCTATGACCATGAGATCATGCAACTCACAGATATCGGAGGAGTGCCTTGTGTGTATCAAACGTCGCAACGTAACTGGGTGACTATAAAGGTGCTCTACAGGTATCTTCGATGGTGTCTGTTGAGTTGGCATGGATCGAGACTGGGATTTGTTACTCCGTGTGACGGAGAGGTATCTCGGGGCCCACTCGGTAATGCAACATCACAATAAGCCTTGCAAGCAATGTGACTAATTGTTAGTTGCGGGATCTTGTATTACAGAACGAGTAAAGAGACTTGCCGGTAACGAGGTTGAACTAGGTATGGAGATACTGACGATCGAATCTCGGGCAAGTAACATACCGAAGAACAAAGGGAACGTTATACGGGATTAACTGGATCCTTGACATAGAGGTTCGACCGATAAAGATCTTCGTAGAATATGTAGGAACCAATGTGGATGTCCAGGTCCCGCCATTGGTTATTGACCGTAGAGGTGTCTCGGTCATGTCTACATAGTTCTCGAACCCGCAGGGTCTGCACACTTAAGGTTCGGTGACGTTTCGGTAGTCTAGAGTTATGTATGGTGGTGACCGAAGTTTGTTTGGAGTCCCGGATGAGATCTCGGACGTCACGAGGAGCTCCAGAATGGTCCGGAGGTAAAGATTCATATATAGGAAGTCCCAGTTTGGTTTCCGGAAAAGTTTCGGGCTCATCGGTAGTGTACCGGGAGTGCCGGTAGGGTACCGGGAGACCTCCGGGAGGGGTACTTCGACCCCAAGAGGTCCATGGGCTGTGGGAGAGTATTAACCAGCCCTTAGTGGGATGGGAAAACAGCCACAAAGGCCCATGGCGCAGGAGAGAAAGTCCTAAAGCAAAAAGTGGAAAATCAGCCAATAGGAGGCAATCCTACTCCAACTAGGATTGGAGGTGAAGTAGGATTGTTCCCACCTCCTATTTCGGCCGACCCAAAGGCCTTGGCTGCCTCTCCTCTCCTCTCCTCCTATATATACTAGTGGATTGGGTGGTTTTTGGACAGAATTTCCGGCCACGTGCTACCCGTTCCACCGGTGCATAGTTTCTCCTCTAGATCGGTTTTCTGCAGCGCTTAGGCGAAGCCCTGCCGGAATTGCTCCACCACCATCACCGGAGCACCGTCACGCTACCGGTGAACTCTCTCTCCTCTCCACCTCCTCTTGCTGGATCAAGAAGGTGGAGATCGTCATCAAGCTGCACGTGTGCTGAACGCGGAGGTGCCGTCCGTTCGGCGCTAGATCGGAAGGACCGTGATCGAGATCGCGAGACGGTTCGTGATGTGATCACGGAACGGATCGTGATGAGTTCGCGGGACAGATCGTGATCAAGATCGTGAGACGGATCGTAATGAGTTCACGGGACGGATCATGATGTGTTCGCGGGACGGTTCGTGATTGGATCGCAGGACGCTCGGCGATTTGGATCGCGAAGAAGTTCGACTACACCAACCGCGTTTCTTAACGCTTCCCGCTTAGCGATGTACAAGGGTACGTAGATCCACTCTCCCTCTCGTAGATTCTCATCACCATGGATAGGTTTGCGTGTGCGTAGGAAATTTTTTTGTTTCCCATGCGACGTTGCCCAACAATTAGGAGTGGAAAGAGCCTAAGCTTGGGTATTCCCAAGGCACCCCAAGTCATATTCCAGGATGCCAAAGAGCCTAAGCTTGGGGATGCCCTGGAAGTCATCCCCTCTTTCGTCTTCAATCCATCGGTAAATTTACTTGAGGCTATATTTTTATTCACCACATGATATGTGTTTTGCTTGGAGCGTCTTGTATGATATGAGTCTTTACTTGTTAATTTGACACAATCATCCTTGCTGCACACATCTTTTGAGAGAGAGACGCTGAATCGTGAATTTATTAGAATACTCTATGTGCTTCACTTATATCTTTTAAGTTGGGCAATTTTGCTCCTATGTGCTTCACTTATATCTTTTAGAGCACAATGGTGTTTGCGTTTTATAGAAATACTTGAACTCTCATATCTCACTTATATTATTTTGAGTGTCTCTAAACAGCATGGTAATTGGTCTAGGTTATGAATTTAGTCCTGATATGATAGGCATCCAAGAGGGATATAATAAAAACTTCCATATTAAGTGCACTGAGTATTTATGAGAAGTTTGATTCCTTGCATAAAGTCTTGAGATATAAAGATGGTAATGTTGAGAGTCATGTTAGGAATTAATTGTGATTTGATAAAAATACTTGTGTAAAATTTTGTGATTCCCGTAGCATGCACGTATGATGAACCGTTATGTAAGGAAGTCGGAGCATGACTTGTTTACCTTTGTGTTAGGGTTGGGAGCGCGTGATGGTTAACTCGTACCAACCTCTCCCCTATGAGCATGTGTTTAATACTTTGCTTCAATGACTAATAGACTTTTGAAATAACTAGGTGAGTTCTTTATGACTAATGCTGAGTCCATGGATTATACGCACTCTCACCCTTCCACTTTTGCTAGCCTCTCTAGTACCGCGCAACTTTCGCCGGTACAACAAACACCTTCCTCAAAACAGCCACCATATACCTTCCTCAAAACAACCACCATATATATTTCCTAAAAACAGCCACCATACCTACCTATTATGGCATTTCCATAGCCATTCCGAGATATATTGCCATGCAACTTCCACCGTTTCCTTTTATGACTAGCACCATCACTTCCATATTGCATATAGAGTCATATTTTGTCATAGGTATAGAGTTGTAATTTTATTTTGAGTTGCAAGTAAATAAAAGTGTGATGATTATCATTATTATAGCATGTCCCATGTGAGGAAAGGATGATGGAAGCTATGATTCCCTCACAAGTGGGGATGAGATTCCAGACTTTATGAAAAAAATAAAAGAGGCCAACAAAGCCCAAAAAATACAATAAAATAGG
Organism: Hordeum marinum; assembly: GCA_022496015.1. Taxonomy (NCBI): domain Eukaryota; kingdom Viridiplantae; phylum Streptophyta; class Magnoliopsida; order Poales; family Poaceae; genus Hordeum; species Hordeum marinum. The sequence continues at coordinate 455,706,552 of CM039678.1, forward strand.
CCTTACACGCCCACCAAAAATAAATGAGAGAAAAGAGAGAAGGGACATTGCTACTATCTTTTTCCACACTTGTGCTTCAAAGTAGCACCATGATCTTCATGAAGAGAGTCTCCTATTTCGTCACTCTCATATAACTAGTGGAATTTTTCTTCATGATGCACGTCCACTTAGTTCCTTTTTGAGCTTTCATACACTTATAGCTCTATTGCATCCGTTGCATGCCAATCCCTACTCACTCACATTGATATCTATTAATGGGCATCTCCATAGCCCGTTGATACGCCTAGTTGATGTGAGACTATCTTCTCCCTTTCCTTGACAACCTCCACCATATTCTATTCCACCTATAGTGCTATATCCATGGCTCACGCTCATGTATTGCGTGAGAGTTTAAAAAGTTTGAGAAAATAAAGGTGTGAAAACAATTGCTTGACTTTTCATCGGGGTTGTGCATGATATAAATACTTTGTGTGGGGGAAGATGGAGCATAGCCAGACCATATGATATTGTAGGGATAACTTTCTTTTGCCATTATATTTTGAAGAAATACAATTGCTTTGCTAGTATGCTTGAAACGTTATTGTTTTTATATAAATATTAAGATTTTGTTTTGAGTCTTACGGATCTGAATATTCATGCCACAATAAACAATATTACATGGATAAATATGTTAGGTAGCACTCCACATCAAAAATTCTGTTTTTATCATTTACCTACTCGAGGACGAGCATGAATTAAGCTTGGGGATGCTGATACATCTCCAACGTATCTATATTTTTTGATGATGGCATGCTATTATATTATCTGTTTTGGATGTTTTATATGCATTAATATGCTGTTTTATATGATTTTTGGGACTAACCTATTAATCTAGAGCCTAGTGCCAGTTTCTGTTTTTCCCCTTGTTTTTGAGTTTTGCAGATATGGAATATTAAATGAAGTCCAAACAGAATAAAACCTTCAGAAGGAATTTTTCTAGAAGGAAACAAATCAACCAGGCTTGGAGTGCACGGCAGGAAACCTGCCAGGGGGTCACAAGCCTGCTAGGCGCGGCCCCCCCTGGTCGCGCCTAGCAGGCTTGCTGTCTCCCGGCAGGTCTCCTAACCCTAATCTTTGGCCTATAAATTCCCAAATATTCCCCCAACATCAAAAAGAGCCACACAAAAACTTTTCTGCCACCAGAAGCCTCCGTTCCTGAGAGATCCAATCTTGGAGCCTTTTCTGCTAATCTTCCGGAGGGGGTTTCGATCATGGAGGGCATCTACATCAACTCCATTACCCCTCCGATGATTTGTGAGTACTCCACCACAGACCTACGGGTCCATAGCTAGTAGCTAGATGGCTTCTTCTCTCTCTTTGATCTTCAATACCATGTTCTCCATGATCTTCATGGGGATCTATTCGATGTAATCTTCTTTTGTGGTGTGTTTGTCAAGATCCGATGAATTGTGAGTGTATGTTCAGATTATCCATGAATCTTATTTGAATCTACTCTGAATTCTTATATGCATGATTTCATATCCTTGTAAGTCTCTTCGAGTTATTGGTTTGGTTTGGCCAACTAGATTGGTAATTCTTGCAATGGGAGAAGTACTTGGTTTTGGGTTCAATCTTGCGGTGTCCTCACCCAGTGACATAGTAGGGGTAGCGAGGCACGTATTGTATTGTTGCCATCAAGGGTAACAAGATGGGTTTTTCATCATATTGCTTGAGTTTATCCCTCTACATCATGTCATCTTTCTTAATGCGTTACTCTGTTCTTCATGAACTTGATACTCTAGATGCATGCAGGAGTCAATCGATGTGTGAGAAATAGTAGTAGATGCAGAATCATTTCGGTCTACTTGATACGGACATGATGCCTATATGCATGATCATTGCCTTGGATAACTACGTGATTATTCGCTTTTCTATCAATTGCTTAACAGTAATTTGTTTACCCACCATGATATTTTCCTTCGAGAGAGAAGCCTCTAGTGAAACCTATGGCCCCCGGGTCTACTTTCCATAATATACTTTCAGATCTATAAACCAAAAATACCAAAAATACTTTGCTCCAATTTATTTACCTTTCACTTTCTGTTCTTGTTTACATCTATCTCTATCGGATCTAATCCTTGGAAATAATCGTGAAGGGATTGGCAACCCCTTTATAGCGTTAGGTGTAAGAGTTTGATTGTTTGTGTAGGTGCATCTATTGGTGACTTACTTGTTCCTCCTACTGGATTGATACCTTGGTTCTCAACAAGTGGGGGGAATATTTATCTACTTCGCTTCATCACCCTTTTGTCTTCAAGGGAAAACCAACGCACGCTCGGGAGGTAGCAATGATGTGCCCATCCTTTATAGTGCCTCGGGGTACATGTACTTGTATATAAGGTTCCTCCCTTAGATCATCTATAGCCTGACCCCTAATTAATAATTGGAGAATAATAACTATATTGATTGAGGCCTCAAAGGGTTGTTTATATAGATTACAAGACTTGGACTCCAAGACTAATAGATATAGAATTCCAACCGAAACCGGCGGGCCATAGTAACCGACCTATACTCTAATATCCCACCGCGGTCTCGGCATCAGGAGTAACAATGTTGAGACTGGAGCGTATGTCGGTGAAGGACGCAGTCGGAAGTCCTTTGGTGAAATTTTTAGCAAATTGAGCACTGGTAGGTACATGAAGAACACGGACCTTGCCAAGAGCCACCTTCTCTCAAACAAAGTGTATGTCAATCTCAATGTGCTTGGTGTGACGATGCCGAACTAGATTGGAAGCCATGTATACTGCAGAGATGTTATCACAATAAACGATGGTTGCACGATCAAGTGGGCGATGAAGTTCCACGAGAAGCTAATGTAGCCACACCGCTTCAGCCACCACATGAGCAACCGACCTATACTCATCCTCAGTAGAAGACCTAGAAATTGTTGCCTGCCTTTTAGAACACCAAGAAACAAGATTATCACCCAAATAAACACAAAATCCGGATGTGGGCCATCGAGTATCTGGACAAGCTGCCCAGTTTGCATTAGAATAAACTGTCAAGCTTGTTGGAGAAGAAGAATTAATGAGAACACAATGATCAAGAGTTCCTTTTAAATAGCAAAGAATGTGGTGGACGTGAGCAAGATGAGGAGCACGAGGATCATGCATAAAAAGACAGGCTTGATGTACGGAGTATGAAATGTCGGGCCTAGTAAGAGTGGCATATTGAAGGGCACTGGTGATGCTACGATACAAAGTGGGGGTCAGAAACAGGATCACCATCAGCCAAGAATTTGACACCAATGTCGGCCGGTGTACGAGAGGGTTGACAATCAAACATACCAAAACGAGAAAGCAAGTCAAAAAGATAGGATCGTTGAGAGAGAAAAAGGGTAGAGTTTGTGCGAGAAACAGTAACGTGAAGAAAATGATGAAGAGGACCAAGATCAGTCATGGAAAATTCATGACTAAGAGAAGAGATTATATGTTGGAGAAAAGAGTCAGAGCTAGGCGTGGGAACTATATCATCAACATAAAGCAAGAGATAGGCAGTGTGGGAAGAGAAGCGAAAAATAAATAATGAAGAATCGGATTTGGATGGAATGAAGCCTACTGTTTGAATAAATGCAACAAAACATTGAAACCATGCATGAGGAGCTTGTTTAAGACCATAAAGAGGGATCCTCAAAACCAGATGGTTGCTGACAATAAATTGTTTCATTAAGAGTGTCGTGAAGAAAAGCATTTTTATCGTCTAGATGATGAATGGGCCAAGAGGAGGAAACAAAAAGACTAAGAACGACGCGAATAGTACTTGGTTTAACAACAGGAGAGAGAGAGAGAGAGTTTCATCAAAATCAATGCCATGTTGCTAAGAAAAACCACGACACACCCATCTGGCTTTGTAACAAGCAAGAGTGCCATCGGAATGAAATTTATGATGAAAAGCCCATTTTCCAGAAACAACATTAACACCAGGAGGTTTGGGAACAAGAGTCCATGTATTATTTTGCTGAAGAGCGTTAAATTCATCGCGCATAGCTGAGAGCCAAAGAGGGTCAAGAAGAGCTCGTTTGTAAGAAGTGGGAATGGGAGAGAGGGTTGGGGTGGCCATGAGGTTGAGGTGTTTTATGGGTAGAAGGAATCCGCGTTTGCCGCGGGTGCACATGATGTGATCATTAGTGGGTGGTGGAATGGGTACGACGTTGGGTGGGAGTGGTGGTGAAATTGTGGAGATGTCTGCCGTGGTAGGATGGGGTGAGCAGAGTGCCTCGGGTTGCCGGTTGTCGGGCCTGCCGGTTGCCTCAGGCTTGCCAGCATCCCCATCGGTTGTCGGGCTTGCCAGGCTTGCCAGTTGCCGGGCTGGCCAGGATTGCCGGTTGTCGGCTGCCTCGGGTTGCCAGTTGTCGGGCTTGCCGGGCCTCCCAGGCTTGCCGGACCTGCCGGCTGCCTCAGGCTTGCTGGCCTCGTCGCGGAAGAGGGAGAGGTCGTGACAAAGGTGGTGGTGGTAGGGATTGATGTGGTGGTAGTGACAGAATAAGGAAAAGTGTTTTCATCGAATGTGACATGTCGAGAGACAAGCACACGACTAGAAGATGGATCGAAATAGTGATATCCTTTGTGATCGTGAGAAAGACCAAGATGAATGCAAGGTAGTGAACGTGGTTCGAGTTTGTTGGAGGCGGTAGAGGCGGTGTTCGGTAAACAAAGACAACCAAAAACACGCAAAAAAGAATAATCGGGATGGGAGAGAAAAAGAGGTTGAAAAGGAAAATAAAGAGCACATGTCTTAGTTGGTCGAATATTTAGAAGTAGTGTGGCAGTGCGAAGGGCTTCGGCCCAAAAACGAGAAGGAAGAGAAGCTTGTAATAGCAAGGTGCGAAGAATATCATTAATGGAGCAAAGAGTGCGTTCAGCTTTACCGTTTTGAGGGGAGGTATAAGGACGTGAAAAACAAAGAAGAATGCCTTGAGAGAGAAATAAGTTGCGTTTTTTAGTGTTGTCAATTCTTGACCATTATCGCATTGAATAAATCTAATTGGCAAGCCAAAGTGTGTAAGAACATATTGTCGAAAATTGAGAGAGATGGCATGTACTTCAGATTTAGCACGAATAGGAAAAGTCCAAATATAATGAGAATAGTCATCGAAAATCAAAAGATAATGTTTGTAACCAGAGACACTAGGAACGGGAGAGGTCCATAAATCACAGTGAATTAATTCAAATGGAAAAGTGCTAAGGGTAGTAGAGGTTCCAAAAGGTAATCTAACATGTTTGCCACATTGACAGGCATTACAGAGAGAGGGATTATGAGGAACACTAGAACCAGGAATACAAAATTCTTGAAGAAAAGATGAAAAGGTGGTCTTATTGGGGTGTCCTAGACAACAATGCCACAAATCAACTGATGCAAGCATGTCTCGGGGAGTGGATGTAGGTGCACCATGAAGCGGATAAAGATCGCCCGTGTTATTGTACCGAGCGAGGACCTCCCCCATTGTCAGATCCTTCACAGACAAACTAAAAGGGTCAAAAGCCAAAATAACTTTATTGTCAATTCAAAATTGGCAAACAAAAATAAGATTTTTGATTAGGGAAGGGACAACAAGAATATTGTGGAGAAGAAAATTGTCGTAAGAGGAAGAGATGTAAGAATGACCGGTGCAGGAAATGGGTATGGTGGAACCATCACCAATGGTGATCGTAGAAAAAACAGAAGGGAAACAAGCTAACAGCAAATTCATATTTGAAGACATATGCGAGAATGCACCAGAATCGAAAATCCAATATGTACCTTCGTTTTTGAGAGTAAAGTTGTTCATGGCGTTGATGAAGGAGGCTTGATCCCAGGCCGGTTGCTGTGGAGGAGCAGAGGGGCCAGGAGCTTGCATGGGAGCGTAGGGCAGGGTCGGCGGCTGGTAGTATACTGTCGGGGCCTGCATGGTGCCGTAGGGAGCCGACATGGTGTAGTAGGGTGGCGGCAGGCCTGATGCGTTGGGAGGTGGCGTAGGAGTGGCGGTGTAGACATGCGCCGGCGACTTGGGCCCAAGGAGTCCAGGAGAGCCGGTGGCCGATCGGAGACTGGGGCTCCACGGGCCCGTGTACGCAGGCGGGGCACCGTACGACGAAGTTGCCGACCAGGGCATCAGCCAAGCTTAGACAAGGCCGGTCCAAGGATAGTGCTAAGGAGCTGCTGGCGATGGAGCGGCCGATGGCGGAGCTCATGCAGTGCCGGCGGTGCGAGGTGCAGCAGGCCAGTAGATTGGATTCTTGCCCCGGTAGCTAGTGTTGGGGAACGTTGCATGGGAAACAAAAATTTTCCTACGTTCACGGAAGATCTATCCATGGTGATGAGCATCTACGAGAGGGAGAGTGGATCTATGTACCCTTGTAGATCGCTAAGCGGGAAGCGTTAAGAAACGCGGTTGGTGTAGTCGAACATCTTCACGATCCAAATCGCTGAGCGTCCCGCGATCCAATCACGATCCGTCCCGCGATCCAATCACAATCCGTCCCGCGAACTTGATCACGATCCGTCCCGCGAACTCGATCATGGTCCTTCCGATCTAGCGCCGAACGGACGGCACCTCCGCGTTCAGCACACGTACGGCTTGATGACGATCTCCGCCATCTTGATCCAACAAGAGGGAGCGGCGAGGAAAAATATTTCTCCGGCAGCGTGACGGCGCTTCGGCGATGGTGGTGGAGCTATTCCGGCAGGGCTTCGCCTAAGCACTGCAGAAATCCGATCTAGAGGAGAAACTATGCAATGGAGGAACGGGCAGCACGTGGCTAAAATTCCGTGCAAAAACCCTAAAACCTCCAGTATATATAAGAGGGAGGGAGGAGAGGACTTGGCGCAAGGGCTAAGCCTCCTTTGGTTCGGCCGAAGTGGGGAGGAGAGGAGGATTCCTCCTCCAATCCTAGTAGGACTAGGATTCCTCCTTTTTGGCCTTTTTTCCACCTTTTCCGTTTGGGCTTTTCTTCCCTAGCCGCATGGGCCTTGTGTGGGACTTCCACCAGCCCACAAAATGCTGGTAATTATTCTCCTACAGCCCATGAAGCCTCTTGGGTCGAAATACCCCTCCCGATGGTCTCTCGGTACACTCCCGGTACTCCCGGTACACTATCGATTAGCCCAAAACTTTTCCGACAACCAAATCAGGACTTCCTATATATGAATATTTACCTCCGGACCATTTAGGAGCTCCTTGTGATGTCCGGGATCTCATCCGGGACTCTTAACAACCTTCGGTCACCACCATACATAACTCTATACTACCGAAACGTCACCAAACCTTAAGTGTGCAGACCCTGCGGGTTCGAGAACTATGTAGACATGAATGAGACACCTCTACAGTCAATAACCAATAGTGGGACCTGGATGCCCATATTGGTTCCTACATATTCTACGAAGATCTTTATCATTCAAACCTCTATGTCAAGGATTCAGTTAATCCCGTATGATGTTCCCTTTGTTCTTCGGTATGTTACTTGCCCAAGATTCGATCGTCGGTATCTCCATACCTAGTTCAACCTCGTTATCGGCAAGTCTCTTTACTCGTTCTGTAATACAAAATCCCGTGACTAACACTTAGTCACATTGCTTTCAAGGCTTATTGTGATGTTGTATTATCGAGTGGGCCTTGAGATACCTCTCCATCACACGGAGTAACAAATCCCAGTCTTGATCCATGCCAACTCAACAGACACCCTCGGAGATACCTGTAGAGCACCTTTATAGTCACCCAGTTACATTGCGACATTTGATACACACAAGGCACTCCTCCGATGTTCGTGAGTTGCATGATCTCATGGTCATAGGAACATATACTTGACATGTAGAAAACAGTAGCAATAAATGACACGATCATATGCTACGTTTGTAGTTTGGGTCTTGTCCATCACATCATTCTACTAATGATGTGATCTCGTTATCAAATGATATCACATGTCAATGGCTCGGAAACGTTGACCATCTTTGATCAACGAGCTAGTTCATTAGAGGCATACTAGGGACATAGTGTTGTCTATTTACCCACACATGTAATGTGTTTCCAATCAATACAATTATAGCATGGATAATAAACGATTATCATGAACAAGGAAATATAATAATAAACACTTTATTTATTGCCTCTAGGGCATATTTCCAACAGTCTCCCACTTGCACTAGAGTCAATAATCTAGTTCACATCACTATGTGATTTACATTGTAATGAATCGAACACTCATGCAGTTCTGGTGTTGATCATGTTTAACCCTTGGAAGAGGTTTAGTCAATGGTTCTGCAACATTCAAATTCGTGTGCACTTTGCAAATATTTATGTCCTTCTCCTTGATGTAATCGCGGATGGAGTTCAAGCATCGCTTTATGTCTCTGGTCCTCTTGTGAAACCTTGGTTCCTTGGCCAGAGCAATGGCACCAGTGTTGTCACAGAACAGGTTCATTAGATTCAGTGCACTGGGCACTACTCCAAGATCTGTCATGAACTGCTTCATCCAGACACCTTCCTTCGCTACCTCCGAGGTTGCGATGTACTCCGCTTCGCACGTAGAATCAGCTACCACGCTTTGCTTGGAACTGCACCAGCTTACCACTCCCCCGTTGAGAATAAATACGTATCCGGTTTGTGACTCAGAGTCATCCGGATCAGTGTCAAAGCTTATATCGATGTAACCCTTTACGACGAGCTCTTCATCACCTCCATAAACAAGAAACATTTCCTTAGTCCTTTTCAGGTACTTAAGGATATTCTTGACCGCTGCCCAGTGTTCCATTCCAGGATCACTTTGAAACCTTTCGACCATACTTATGGCAAGGCTGACATCCGGTCTTGTGCACAGCATTGCATACATGATAGAGCCTATGGCTGAAGCATAGGGGATGACACTCATCTTTTCTCTATCTTCTGCAGTCACTGGGCATTGAGTCTTACTCAACTTCACACCTTGTAACACAGGCAAGAACCCCTTCTTGGACTGATCCATTTTGAACTTCTTCAAAACATTATCAAGGTATGTGCTATGTGAAAGTGCTATTAAGCGTCTCAATCTATCTCTATAGATCTTAATGCCTAATATGGAAGCAGCTTCTCCTAGGTCCTTCATTGAAAAACTCTTGTTCAAATATTCCTTCACGCTTTCCAGCATTTCTATATTGTTTCCAATCAGCAATATGTCATCCACATATAATATTAGAAACGCTATAGAGATCCACTCACTTTCTAGTAAATACAAGCTTCTCCATAAACTTGTATAAACTCAAACGCTTTGATCACCTCATCAAAGCGCTTATTCCAACTCCGAGATGCTTGCACCAGCCCATAAATGGACCGCTGGAGTTTTCAAACTTTGTCAGCATTCTCTGGATCGACAAAACCTTCTGGTTGCATCATATACAACTCTTCCTCAAGGAAACCGTTGAGGAACGCCGTTTTGACATCCATCTGCTGAATTTCATAATCGAAATAAGCAGCTATTGCCAACATGATTATGACAGACTTAAGCATCGCTACGGGTGAGAATGTCGCATCATAGTCAACTCCTTGAACTTGTGAAAAACCCTTTGCCACAAGTCGAGCTTTATAGACGGTGACATTACCGTCCGCGTCTGTCTTCTTCTTAAAGATCCATTTGTTCTGAATGGCCTTTCGCCCTTCAGGTAATACTTCCAAAGTCCATACTTTGTTCTCATACATGGATCCCATCTCGGATTTCATGGCCTCTAACCATTTCTTGGAATCCGGGCCCATCACTGCTCCTCCATAGCTGTAGGTTCATTGTTGTCCAACAACCTCCAAGACAGGTTTACCGTACCACTCAGGAGTAGTACGCGCCCTTGTCGACCTACGACGTTCAATAGTACCTTGATCCGAAGCTTCATGGTCATCATCATTAACTTCCTCTTCTATCGTCGTAGGTTCCACAGAAACATCTTTCTGCACTGCGCTACTTTCTAGTTGAAGTAAAGGTTCAATAACCTCATCAAGCTCTATTTTCCTCCCACTCAATTCTTTCGAGAGAAACTCTTTCTCAAGAAATGTTCCGTTCTTAGCGACAAACACTTTGCCTTCGGATCTGAGATAGAAGGTATACCCGACTGTCTCTTTAAGGTATCCTATGAAGACGCATTTCTCCGCTTTGGGTTCCAGCTTTTCAGGCTGAAGCTTTTTGACATAAGCATCACATCCCCAAACTTTAAGAAACGACAATTTAGGCCTCTTGCCAAACCATAGCTCATATGGCGTTGTCTCAACAGATTTTGATGGGGCCCTATTTAAAGTGAATGCAGCTATCTCTAATGCATAACCGCAAAATGATAGTGGCAAATCAGCAAGAGACATCATAGAACGCACCATATCTAATAAGGTTCAATTATGACGTTTGGACACACCATTACGCTGTGGTGTTCCAAGCGGTGTCAACTATGAAACAATTCCACACTGTCTTAAGTGACTGCCAAACTCATAACTCAGATATTCACCTCCTCGATCAGATCGCAGGAATTTAATCTTCTTGTTACGATGATTCTCAACTTCACTCTGAAATTGCTTGAACTTTTAAAACGTTTCAGACTTGTGTTTCATTAAGTAAATATACCCATATCTACTTAAGTCATCAGTGAAGGTGAGAAAATAAAGATATCCACCACGCGCTGTAACATTCATTGGACCGCATCAGTATGTATGATTTCCAATAAGTAACTCCCCCGTTCCATTGTTCCAGAGAACGACGTTTTAGTCCTCTTGCCCATGAGGCATGGTTCACATGTGTCAAGTGATTCAAAATCAAGTGACTCCAAAAGTCCATCAGCATGGAGCTTCCTCATGCGTTTTACACCAATATGACCTAAATGGCAGTGCCACAAGAAAGTGGTACTATCATTATCAACTCTACATCTTTTGGCATCAATGTTATGAACATGTGTGTCATCACTATCAAGATTCAACATGAATAAACCCCTCACATTGGGTGCATGAACATAAAAGATATTACTCATATAAATAGAACAACCTTTATTCTCTGATTTAAATGAGTAACCGACTCGCAATAAACAAGATCCAGATATAATGTTCATGCTTAACGCGGGCACTAAATAAGAATTATTCAGGTTCATCACCAATCCCGATGGTAATCGAAGAGAGAGTGTGCCGATGGCGATCACATCAACCTTGGAACCATTTCCCATGCGCATCGTCACTTCATCCTTTGCCAGCCTTCGTCTATTCCATAGTTCCTGTTTTGAGTTGCAAATGTGAGCAACCGAACCGGTATCAAATACCCAGGCACTACAACGAGAGCTAGTAAGGTACACATCAATAACATGTATATCATATATACCTTGTTTGTTGTTGGCCGCCTTCTTGTCAGCCAGGTACTTGGGGCGGTTCCGCTTCCAGTGACCAGTTCCCTTGCAATGAAAGCACTCAGTTTCTGGCTTAGGTCCATGCTTGGGCTTCTTTACAGGAGTAGCAACTGCTTTGCCATCCTTCTTGGTTTTACCCTTCTTGCCCTTGCCCTTGCCATTCTTCTTGAAACTAGTGGTTTTATTGACCATCAACACTTGATGTTCTTTCTGGATTTCAGACTCAGCGACTTTTAGCATCACCTCGGTGACTGGCTTGTTCATCCCATGCATGTTATAGTTCATCACAAAGCTCTTGTAACTAGGTGGCAGTGATTGAAGAACTCTGTCAGTGATCGCCTCTGGCGGAAGGGCAATTCCCAACTCCGCTAGATGAGTTGAATACCCAGACATTCTGAGTATATGTTCACTGATAGACCCTTTCTCCTCCATCTTGCAAGCATAGAACTTATCGGAGGTCTCATACCTCTCGATCCGGGCATTCTTTTGAAAGATAAACTTCAACTCCTGGAACATCCCATATGATCCATGACGTTCAAAACGTCTTTGAAGTTCCGGTTCTAAGCCATACAATATTGCACACTGAACTATTGAGTAATCTCCAGTACGTGCCTCCCAAGCGTTCTTAACGTTCGGAGGTCATGTCTTCTGGTTGGTCACCAAGCGGTGCATCAAGGACATATGATTTCTGGGAAGCCATGAGGATAATGCTCAGATTACGGGCCTAGTCAACAAAGTTACTTCCATCATCTTTCAACTTAGCTTTCTCTAGGAATGCATTAAAATTCAAGGGTGCTACTTTGCGAGCCATTGATCTACAACATAAATATGCAAAGGTTTACTTAGACTATTGTTCAAGATAATGATTTTAGTTAATCAAATTACTAAAGCTCCCACTCAAATTGACATCCCTCGGGTCATCTGGGTGTCACATGATCCAAATTCACCAACTCAAGTCTGATCATCACGTGAGTTGAGGTGGTTTCAATGGTGAACATCATTATGTTGATCATATCTACTATATGACTCACGTTCGACCTTTCGGTCTCTTGTGTTCCGAGGCCATGTCTGTACATGCTAGGCTCGTCAATTTTAACCCGAGTGCTCTGCATGTGCAACACTGGCTTGCACCCGTTGTATGTGAACGTAGAGTCTATCACACCCGATCATCACGTGGTGTCTCGACACGATGAACTTTTGCAACGGTGCACACTCGGGGAGAACACAATTCATCTTGAAATTTAAGTGAGGGATCACCTTATAATGCTACCGTCGTCCTAAGCAAAACAAGGTGCATAAAAGGATTAACATCACATGCAAATCATAAGTGACATGATATGGTCATGAACTTGTGCTTTTGATCTCCATCTGGAAAGCACCGGCATGATCTCCATCATCACCGGCATGACACCATGATCTCCATCATCTTGATCTCCATCAACGTGTCGCCATCGGGGTTGTCACGCCCAACATGCTTCTACTACAATTCCTACCGTTTAGCGATAAAGTAAAGCATTACATAGCACTTAATGATTGACACGCAGGTCATACAATAATTAAAGACAACCCTATGGCTCCTGCCGGTTGCCGTACTCATCGACATGCAAGTCGTGATAATCTATACATCACATGATCATCTCATACATCACATATATCACATCATGTAATTGGCCATATCACATCACAACATACCCTGCAAAAAACAAGTTAGACGTCCTCTAATTGTTGTTGCATGTTTTACGTGGCTGCTACGGGTATCTAGCAAGAACAATTCTCATCTACGCAAAAACCACAACGGTGATACACTAGTTGATTTTCAACCTTCTCAAGGACCGCCTTTGTTGAATCCGATCCAACTAAAGTGAGAGAAACTGGCACCCGCAAGCCATCTATGCAACAAGTTGCGGTTCAGGGAACCGGTCTCTCGTAAGAGTATGAGTAATGTTGGTCCAGGCCACTTCATCTCACAATACCGCTGAACCAAAAAACGACCAAGGGAGGAAGCAATCTAAGCATCAACGCCCACAAACTCTTTGTATTCTACTCGAGATCTCATCTACACATAGACCTAGCTCATGATGCCACTGTTGGGGAACGTTGCATGGGAAACAAACAAATTCCTACGTTCCTGCAAGACCTATGCATGGTGATGAGCATCTACGAGAGGGAGAGTGTATCTACGTACCCTTGTAGATCGCTAAGCAGGAAGCGTTAAGAAACGCGGTTGGTGTAGTCGAACGTCTTCGCAATCCAAATCGCCGAGCGTCCTGCTATCCAATCACGATCCGTCCCGCGATCCAATCACGATCCGTCCCGCAAACTTGATCACGATCTGTCCCGCGAACTCGATCACGGTCCTTCCGATCTAGCGCCGAACGGACGACACCTCCGCGTTCAGCACACGTACGGCTTGATGACGATCTTTGCCATCTTGATCCAGCAAGAGGGAGCAGAGAGGAAGAAGAGTTCTCTGGCAGCGTGACGGTGCTCCGACGATGGTGGTGGAGCTATTCCGGCAGGGCTTCGCCTAAGCACTGCAGAAATCCGATCTAGAGGAGAAACTATGCACTAGAGGAACGGGCAGCACGTGGCTAAAATTCTGTGCAAAAACCCTAAAACCTCCAGTATATATAAGAGGGAGGGAGGAGAGGACTTGGTGCAAGGTCCAAGCCTCCTTTGGTTCGGCCGAAGTGGGGAGGAGAGGAGGACTCCTCCAATCCTAGTAGGACTAGGATTCCTCCTTTTTGGCCTTTTTTCCACCTTTTCCCTTTGGGATTTTCTTCCCAAGCCACATGAGCCTTGTGTGGGACTTCCACCAGCCCACAAAAGGCTGGTAATTATTCTCCCATAGCCCATGAAGCCTCTTGGGTCAAAATACCCCTCCCGATGGTCTCCCGGTATACTACCTGTACTCCCGGTACACTACCGATTAGCCCGAAAGTTTTCCGGCGACCAAAATAGGACTTCCTATATATGAATCTTTACCTACGGACCATCGGAGCTCCTCATGACGTCCAGGATCTCATCTAGGACTCCGAACAACCTTCGGTCACCACCATACATAACTCTATACTACCGAAACGTCACCAAACCTTAAGTGTGCAGACCCTGCGGGTTCGAGAACTATGTAGACATGACCGAGACACCTCTATGGTCAATAACCAATAGCGGGACCTGGATGCCCATATTGGTTCCTACATATTCTATGAAGATCTTTATCGTTCAAACCTCTATGTCAAGGATTCAATTAATCCCGTATGATGTTCCCTTTGTTCTTTGGTATGTTACTTGCCCGAGATTCGATCGTCGGTATCTCCATACCTAGTTCAACCTCATTACCGGCAAGTCTCTGTACTCATTCCGTAATACAAAATCCCGTGACTAACACTTAGTCACATTGCTTGTAAGGCTTATTGTGATGTTGTATTACCGAGTGGGCCCTGAGATACCTCTCCATCACACGGAGTAACAAATCCCAGTCTTGATCCATGCCAACTCAACAGACACCCTCGGAGATACCTGTAGAGCACCTTTCTAGTCACCCAGTTACGTTGCGATGTTTGATACACACAAGGCACTCCTCTGATATCCGTGAGTTGCATGATCTCATGGTCATAGGAACATATACTTGACATGCAGAAAACAGTAGCAATAAACTGACACGATCATATGCTACGTTTGTAGTTTGGGTCTTGTCCATCACATCATTCTACTAATGATGTGATCCCGTTATCAAATGACATCACATGTCAATTTCTAGGAAACCTTGACCATCTTTGATCAACGATCTAGTTCACTAGAGGCATACTAGGGACATAGTGTCGTCTATTTATCCACACATGTAATTTGTTTCCAATCAATACAATTATAGCATGGATAATAAACGATTATCATGAACAAGGAAATATAATAATAAACACTTTATTTATTGCCTCTAGGGCATATTTCCAACAGTTAGGGATCGGGTCCTAGCCGAGGGGCGGTGGAGGAGCAGCTGCCGCCGCCGACGGAGGAGGGGGTGCGGCAGATAGGCGTGGTAGCCCAGGCGCGGGATCTGCAACCGCGGCAGGAGCGGCGTGAAACACCTGCGGTGGTCGTTGCACCTTGCGAGCTTGGATCTTCTCTTCTTGCTGGAGGAGGGAGCGGACCTCCTTGAAGGTGGGGTAGGGCTTGAGCATGGGGATGAAGGACTGCTTCTTCTCGAACTGCTCACCGAGGTCGACGAGGAGGGCGTTGATGAGGGCGCGGTCGTCGACGTGATCACCGAGTTCACAGAGTTCATCGCCGATGGCCTTGATCCGCTGGCAGAAGACGGTGACCGGGGCATCTCCTTGGACGGTCGTACAGAGCTCGATGTTGAGGGCGTTGATGCGCACGTCGGAGTTGTCCTGGAACAACTGCTAGAGGGAGGCCCAAAGCTCGGCAGCGGTGGCGTCGGAGGAGGAGACCAGATTGAAGGTCTCCGTGGAGATGCGGGTGTAAATCCATTGGATGATGGCGAGATCATCTTTCACCCAGAGTGGATCTGCGGGTTGCGGAGGGTAGGACGGCTCGATGTGGTGACGTAGGCCGCAGCGGCCGAGGTGGATGTTGAAGAGGTGGCGCCAATGGTAGTAGTTGTGGGTGCCAAGATCGAGAAAGATGGGATGAATGGGGAGACGTCGGCGATGGTGTCGGCTAGGGAGATTGTTGGTAGTTGAGGAGGAGCTAGTTGGGTGGTTGTAGAGGAAGAAAAGGTAGGGGCACCGGCGGAGCGGAACTCGGCCATGGAGAGGAGGGGCTGAGTCGACTGCGGCGGCGGCGATGCCATGCCAGGTGCGGAAAAACCGAGACGTCTGATACCATGATAGTTGGAGAATAATAACTGTATTGATTGAGGCCTCAAAGGGCTGTTTATATAGGTTACAAGACTTGGACTCCAAGACTAATAGAGGTAGAATTACAACTGAAACTGGTCGGCCATAGTAACCGACCTATACTCTAATACTAATACCCGACTAAACGCCCGGGCATGCCGCCCGGTCATTGACCGATCACAAAAAATCGACCCAGACGGCCCCCTCAAACGGGCCTCAAACGCCCCGGATGATCGGCACCCCTCACATCTAGACCAAATATGGGGCAGCTATGGGGAGCCCGGACACGCCCGGGCACGCTTGCCATGTCGGACTCGACATCCTGACCTCACCGCAAATGGCACCAAATCCACCCCGCGGAACTGTTGGATCCGTTTGTTGTTTTACTCTCTTATTCCTACTCGCGTCGTCCATCTCCTAGCTTGGCCGCCGCATGCTCTCCGTCAACTAGTACCCTGTCCCCCCCCCCCCACCCCACCCCTCCTGGGCCGCTCCATCAGAGGAATCATCTGTCCCGACCTCGCTGCGGAGGACGTCGTATTCAATGTGTATTTCAAATTTGTTCATCATATATTAAGAATGTTCAATGTATATTACAAAATGTTCATTGTGCATTTGAAACTTTTTTCGCAGCTTTTTTACAAAAAGGTTCAGCATTTAGAAAAAAATGATCAATGTATATTACAAATGTTCAATGTGTATTTGAAACACACATATGTATATGTATTCATATTTTCATAAAATGTTGGATGTAAAAAACCAAGCAAACAACCGGGATGCTAATGTGAACCAGAAGTTAGAGTATCATTTTGCTACAGTACCGTATTACTATAGTGTCCCCTGCACTGCGATGTTTTAGTTTTTTTTTTTTTGAGGCAAACTCCGAGGCTTTATTATGCCGTCACAATGTTTACAGGGACAAAAGAATGTCCGTCCGGCTGACCCAACCAAACATGTCGGCCAGC
The DNA here is from genome assembly GCA_022496015.1 of Hordeum marinum. Lineage (NCBI taxonomy): Eukaryota > Viridiplantae > Streptophyta > Magnoliopsida > Poales > Poaceae > Hordeum > Hordeum marinum. The sequence continues at coordinate 455,723,725 of CM039678.1, forward strand.
CGGAAGGGATAAAACATGCTTCACGAGTTTGTGAGCCTCGACATTCGAGCTCCTAAATTCATGGCTAATAATACAAATATGAAAATTCGTTCTATGCTTTAGTATCTCATGTATAGGGTGCGCGCTGCGATGTTTTAGTTAAACTACTAATGGGCCGGCCACAGCTCCTGGGCGCACATGGGCGTCCTAGGGACTCTCCCCGCAGGTGGGGGTGCTCCTAAACGACGCGGTACGCGCTTGGAGACCTGCAGCACGCACCCTATGTCTGAGCGCTCTGTTTTATTAATTTCAACTAGCAAAATGGTCCGTGCATTGCAACGGTCGAAAAATACAAAATCTTTAATAGCCATAACCATATTTTCCTGCATCATTGAAATACACTATCACTTTTATTTTCGTGAAATTTGAAACAATTTTTTAAATTCCTGAACATTTTTTAAACTCATTAACATATTTAAAATCATGAATATTTTTTATATTCGTAAACAATTTTACTTTTTTTTCAATATTTTCTAAAATTATGAACATTTTAAATTTAATGAACACTTTAAACTATTTGCAAACATTTTTCAAAAATTGTAAAGAAGAATGTTTATCTTGAATTGGAGAATGATTCTAGAATTGACGGACATTTTCTTGAAATTGGTGGAACATTTTTTGAATTGAAGACCACCTTTTTTTATTTAACAAACATTTTTAAATACATGATCTTTTTTAAAATCAGGAATAATTTAAGAATTAATAAAATATTGAGTAAGCACGGACAGATTTTGAATTTTTAGGGTATTTTTCAATTCAAGGATTTTTCTGAATTGGAGAAATGTTGTTTAATTTTTTAGTATTTTTTGAATGTAAAAAGTTTCCAAAAGTCATTACCATTTTTGGAATTTCTGGATATTTGTTTTGAAAATTGCGAACATTTCTTGAGTTTGCAAACATTTTCGAAAATCGTGAACATTTTATGAATCCACAAATATTTAGAATTACTAAACATTTTATTTCAGAATTTTCATTTTTCAAAAGTTTCGAAACTGTCTTGAAGTTCCAAATTATTTAAAGTAGAAAAAACGAAAACGGAAAACAAAAACAAAAACGAAATAAAAAATAGGCTGCCCGGACATTCGTGGGCCCAAAGATGGCCAATAAGCCACGGGCGCAACGCAAGCGTACCCCAGCATGGGACATGTGGACGAGCCGGTCGTCCAGCTTGAGGTCAAGGCGCACGACGCCACGTGGGTGAAGGTGTGCCAGCCCGAGGTCGCGGTGCGCACGGGGGATTGGCGGAGGAAGAAGACGAGGGGACAACCAGCTCAGACGCGTTTGCACCATGAGTGTCATGGAATGAGGGCGGCCAAACGAGAGGAGGGACGAGGGGAATGGGTCGGCACCCATGAGCGCCATGGTTGCTGAGAGCCTGCGCGGCAAGCGAGACGCCGAGGGACGGCAGCGGGCGGCAATGAACTGCGCTGGCAGCGGGGGGGGCAGAGTGATGGCGGCGTGTGACGGCGGCCAGCGGGTGCGGTCACTAATTTGTGGGCTTTATTATTCTAAAACAACGAAGTAATACGGGTGTTTTAAAGGATTCCTTCGTTAACTAGTTCTTCACCCCCTATTATCAGGGGGTGCGGGCCACTCACCACCTTTTAATCAGATCAATTATTCCAGCTAAGCATCCCGTAAAAATCTGTCTGTGCATGTAGCATTGCTCTTGTGGGCTAGAGAGCGAACATGAGCCGACGCGATGGACGAGAGGCAACTAGTGAGAGCGTTCGTTTATGTCTGGATTGGCACATTTGTGACCTAAACTTGCTCTCTTTGAGGTCGGTCCGGACAAAACACAAACGTACAACTTGTCTGTTTGGGTACGACTCGTTGGGCTTTTTTCGTCTCAAAGGAACGCAACTAAACGATTTGGGCAGCAAAGAAGGAAAAAAGAAACAGACTAGACCAACGACCAGAGTGAGCGACTCGAGCAACAAATTGATTTCCGGGCCTTCCTAAATGAGCGAACCCTAGAGGCGAGAAGTAAGGGCGCGAATATGTCTCGCTTCTGGCAACACAAACTGTCTGCTTGCCTGAAGCGACGAAGTAATAATCTGGCCGAGTGACGATGTTCGCTCATGGTTTTTCGAACATTTGTTTTTTCACCCGATTTTATTTTTTATTTTTTATTTCTTAATTATGTTACATTTTTAAAATACTTAAATATACAAATTAAAAGAAGAAAAATTAAAAGGGGAAATGTTGGAGCAACTGAAAAATTGTTTCGGCAGTCTTAAATAAATGTTGGAACAACTGAAAAATTGTTTATACTTGCAAATATTTTATATAATTGCATTATAAAGAAAACTTTACATAAAAAGGGAAATATGTTGACCAAGCATTTAAAAATGAAATATGAGTTTATATAAGATATTTCCCATCTATGCAAAAAAAACATGTGTACACATTTTTTTATAAACAATATGATTATATATTTAAAAATTGTTAATCTTTCATTAAAAAGTACTAATCAAGTATTCAATTTATCTAAATGTGTATAGAAAAATGTTGAACATGTATTCAGAAAGTGTTTAGCATGTATTAAGTAAATCTTATGCTAGTATCATTGAAATATTACTCAAGCATTTGAAAATATTAAATGCGTATATAAAAATACTAACCATGTATTCTAAATTAATGCTGTATTTGAAAAAAAAATCTTAATCAAGCATTCAAAATGTTAAATGTGCATAGGGATAATATTGAAAATTTATTTTAAAATGTTGATTTTGGATATAAAAAATATAAATGAAGCATCTGAAATGTTAAATGTGTATGGAAGAAATGTGGGCCATGTATTAATTTGAAAAGGTTTAACAAGTATTTCAAAATGTTGAATGTGTATATAAGAATTGTTGACCATCTATGAAGAACACTGATATTTTATTCAAAAAAGTTAATCAAACATTTATATTTTTTAATAATGTGTATGGAATGAATGTTGATCATGTATGATAAAAAAAATCTTGTATTAAAAAAAAGTTGAATATGTATGAGAAAATTAGGTTAGATATCTAAGTCAAAATGTACAATGCGTATGCAAAAATTGTAGACCTGAAAAATATATGTTTTCAAAATAAAATATTTAATAGGTGTATATGTAACAAGGTGTATAAGGAAAATATTAAATATGTATTGAAAAAAGTTAGCATGTGTTGAACAAACAAGAAACGTAAGTAGAAGGCAATGAAAACAAAGAAAACCAAAGTATAATGAAGAACGGAAGACAAACCAAAGAAAACAAGTGAAAACAAAAAGGCAAAACTAAATTAAAAAAGAAAAAACCAAAAGAAAACCGATGGAGAAAAGGAAAGAAAGAAAAAAATCCAAAGAAAAAATGTAGAAAATAAAAAACTGTGAAAACCGATAAATAAAAGAAGGAAATTGGTGAAAGACAATAAAACCAGGGAAGAACCAAAGAAACGGAAAGAACAAATCAGAAAATTTCGAAATGAACTAGGAGTACGGTTCAAAGATATTACAACGGGGTCGTGGGGACACCCAGCCACAAATGACAACCAGCTACTAGAGTAGAAGAAAATTTAGTTACGATGTGAGCGGGACCTCCTATGTGTCGCTTACTGCGGTAAAGAGGCACAGCTTCACACAGGAGACGGGTCACCTGGGCCGTCCCATTCGCTGCCCTTGGTGAGTTGAAAAATCATTAAAAAAACAATTGCAGCGTGAATCTTAAAGAACAATAGGCAGCCGCGCAAAATAAAACAAGTTTTCCAAATTTAACAAAATAAATTTTGTGGGCGAGGGATCAAACTCTTGTCCTTACGCCAAGGAAGCTAGTCCATAGCCACTGTGGTAACACATGTTTAATTTAAAGTAACACAGTTTATATGAAGCATAATGTGCGGCAGATTAAAACTTCTCTTAAAACATGTTTAGTTTAAAGTAACACAGTTTATATGAATACAAGAATATTTTCTAAATTATGAACTACTTTTCGTAAACACAATTATTTTTGAGAAAAATAAAAAAATAAAAAGTGATTTTTTTAGAAACTAAACTATTTCTAAAAACCTTGAACATTTTTAAAATTTGTAAATTAATTCTTAAAATATCGACCATTTTCAAAATTTGTGGACAAAATTTGAAAAGTGTAGCATTTTCAGAATATGTGAATAAATTTTGAAAACAGGAGCTTATTTGCAAACACCAAAATATTTTCGAATTTGTGAACAAAAATTAAACATGTGAACAGTTTTTGAATTTATGAACAGGTGTGGATACATGAAGATTTTTTTAATATGTAAAGATATTTCGAATTGAAACTATGTTTTGAATTTTTGATTTTTTTTTGAAAAATGGGAACAAACGTTGTAGTTCCAGCACATTGTTTGATATTTGTGAACAAAATTTCGAAACAGGAACATTTTTTTAAATTCCCATACATATTTTACTTTATAGATAAAATTTAAACATGTGACCATTTTTGAAGTTCCAAAAAAAATAAAATATAGGATTTTCCTTTCAAATAAATAGTTTTGGTTTGCAAAAAGCATTAAAATTTTCAAGATTTTTTGTGACGAAGCAGTCAAATTATGAAATTGGTGAACAAATTTGAAAATAATAATATTTTACTTTAAAATGAACAAAATTTGGAAATCCGAAACATTTTTGGAAAATCCCAAACATTTTTTTTAAAATACCGAACATTTTTTGTAGTTATGAATAGTTTTTGGAAAACGACAATCATTTGATATTTAGAACATTTTCCGAATTTTAATAACAATTTTTGTCATGAACTTAATTTTAAAAAGATAAAATAACCTTGAATAAACTGGAGAAGGGAAGAAACTGAAAACAAAAACAAAAAAGAATAAAGAAAGAGGAAAGAAAAACAAAAACGGGAAACCGAAGAAAAACAGTAAAAAATGGTTCAAGGAACCTCCTAAAAGGTTTCCAAAACTGTTGGCTAGGCGAAACTGGACCGGCCCATCGTGTCGGTGCTTGGTCGCTCTCCCTTTACGAAGCACCGATAGTTTGATGCAGAGAGCGGTAAATAGGGAATTCCGTTTGGATCATCAAAATATAGACTACGACCCTGAAACAAAAAAAACTCAGGTTGTGTGCTCCATTGATCTTTCATTAATCTCGTTGATAATTGCACCATCTCTTTCTCCTGCCAAGGCTTTGATACCATCTACCACTTCTTTGCAGTCACACGTGATGACAATTTGGTGCAAAGATAAATCAAGCGCTAAAGCTAGAGCGTCACGGCATGCAAGCAAATCAAGTACCGCTCGATCCGAAATATGATCAAATACCATTGCTGAGGAGCCAAGGTAATGCCCTTCATGATCCCTGACACACCACTACAACATCTCCTCTTTCTCCATCTCTTGCAACGAACAAGTGAAATGAAAGATCAAACGCAATGAGCGTAGCTTGCGAGTGGACGAACTAGGCAACCATGTACTTTAGCGAGTCTGGCATATATCCTGCTACAAGCAAGATATAAACCTAGCAGTGAATTAATAGGTATTGATACGAGCAATGTATATCTCTACCGAACTCGGACTCCTATGGCACTTAAGGCACCCTTGCCTTAGTGGGCCGACCCATCTAAGCGGTTTTGGAAAGATTCTATGGACAGGTCAGGTCTGGTATAAGATCTATCATTTGGTTTTTTCTTTATGTTTTCTGTGGTTTTCCTTTGTCTTTCTTTGGATTTTTTCCTTTCATCTTTGTTAATTTTTTATTTTCTATATAATATTTTTAGGATTTACTTTTATTTTTCCTTATATATATATATATATATATATTAATACATGTCTATTATTCTCAACACACCTTGCAGTTTTTACTTATACAACTGCAATATTTTTAATACATGTTGAACATTTGTTAAATGCATGATTAATAGTTTTAAAAATACATGTTTAAAAATCAAATATACATTGATTTTTTTAAAGGATAGAGAATGTATTTATTAAATTATGTGAACATTGTTCTTACATTGTATACCTTTTTATAAACACGTGATTGTTTTTGAAAGTGCAAGGTGCATTTCTTTAAGGATATGATTTTCTTTAAAAACTACACATTTATTTTGCACTGTACAAATAATTTTTTAAATGTTAAGAATGTATCTTTGAAACACTGAAGAATTTTCTAAGTGGCATCTATATTTTTTTAATGTTACGGCACATTCTTTGTTGAGTTATGCAAACATTTTTCTTGCATTGTACAGAAAAATTAAATGTCGTGAATATTCTTTCGAAACACATGAACATTTTTAAAATCATCATGTATATTTTTTGAATGCTACCAACACTTTTTTAATTACACGCTGTTGGTTTTACATTGTATAAACATTTGTAGAAGTGTGGACGCAACATCATGAACAGCCATGATGGAAGTTACACGTCCCATACCTCACCCATCCATCGTGTACGATGCAGTATTCCCTCCGTCGAGTCAAAAACACACGATGAATTTAGAAACAAAAACAGCCTCACAGAATCGGCTAGGCCCATCAGGGTGTAACGGTCGAGCACACCGGCTACAACCGCTCCGTCCAATTAACGTCAAGGTCAAGATAAAGTTCATTGCTTAAATAAATTAATTCTTCCTGAATTAAGATAAGATAGGCTTTTATGCAATCAAAATCTATCTTCACTTTACTCTCTTCTTCATCATCACTCCCTCAAGCTTCGTGGTTAGCTAGCTTACTATCTAGTAGTTCTTGAGCCTCGGTCCCCAAGCTGGTGATAAAGGAACCTGCAGATGTTAAATCTAGTTCCTCTTTGAAATCATTCCGAAGTCCTCCATAAAAGAGATTCAATACAAGCAACTCTAGAAGTTTATGATGAGGGCAATCATTTAACAATACCATGTACCTTTGATATGCATTTACAAGACTTTCAGCCGGTCTCTGCCTGAAGTTCAACATTCTTCGTATGGCCTCATAAGATGTCTTTTCGGGATAGTACTCTGATAAGTAGGTTTCTGCAAGTTTATTCCATGTATCAAAGGTATTGCATCATGAGACACTAACTACTCTTTTGTTGCATCAACCACTATGAGGAAATAACTTAAGTTTCATATCATCATATCATCATGTGTAGAAGCATTTAATTTGAATGTCCTACATATGTCATCAAAAAACTGTGGATGTTGATAAGGGTCCTCACCGGCCTTATCTTTAAATTTCTTACTATGCAATAATTCGAGAACACTTGGATTCACCTCATAAGCTATCCTAGTGGGATTGGGGCCCATCAGCGTGAATATATCTTGCATAGGTGGTCCAGTAAGGCGCATGGTTTATAACTGATAATTGTGTCTATACTCAACCATGATTGCTTTAGATCTGCAAACAACTTAGTACACATAATTCAAACCAAACTCAAGACAAAGATGAAAAGCGCTCAGCTCCCCAACAACAGCGCCAGAAAAAGCTTGATGGCCTGCAAGTACACAGAGTTTAGTTGTGGCTTTTTTGAAGTAAGAATATCGATCCCACAAGAAGCACATGAACCAATATTTTGTCTCTTGGATGCTTTAAACAATATGCCTGCAAGTTTTCATAACCCAAAGTTGTAGCAATAAAATAGGAATGGTGTAGCAAGCGTAAAAGGAAATATTTAAAGAAAAGCAAGTATGTGAAATTGCAAACGAGAGTCTTGAGTCAATAGGAGTAAAGTGTCCCCAGGGAGTCTGGAATACCCTCTACCGTGCTTATATAGAAGTGCCTAGACATAGGTTCCTAAGCCACTTTGCATATTTCTATTTGTGGGCATAGTCGGTACATATACATGCATACACTAGGCAGCCTTGTATCACATATGCCACCATCGATCTTCCCCACTCCGTTTATCAAATGATGTTTAAGGAGAAGAGGTCTCGTGGACGCGACCTATAAGTGGTCTCTGTTTTACCCCCTTCTGCAACGATCCGCTACGAAGAGAGATGGAGCATGTCATGCCACTCACCTCCGCAACCACACAATTCGCCAGCAGTAATAACCTTTCTTCCAAAATTGATATGCATTGGATGGTCGACTTCACCCAACATCAAGAAGATCATTAACATAAACATGCAAAGAGGATATTAAATCCTAATACCAAACGATCGATTAGACACTAGGGTTTATCCATATCCCATAGAACTAGGGGAACTACTCACACTTGGAGGCAACGAACATCATAACATCGGTGATGGAAAACATGAATAGATCGCACATGTATCACAAGAGTTATCCCCACTGCGATTCCTAAGATTACAATGGTTTGTATGTGGATGATGATGGTGATGATGACAATGGTGATATTGTTGAAGCCTTCCCGGTGATGGTGGTGAAGGCAGCAACCTCTTCCTTGCTGATTCCTCCCCCCGGATCGCTCCGGAGGCTAGGGTTCCTCCTTCCGAACGAGTTTCTGGTGATTGTGTGCGTGCGATCCTCGATCCAATTCCATGGGGTGGAAATAGTTGACCTGGTGGTGGCGGCCGCATTCCATACGACCGTGCTCATACGAGCGGGCGCGGTCTTATGGAACATCATCTTTTGATCTGGAGGTTCTGTGATGATTTTTTCCTTTGGCATCCTTGCTTGATTATTTTATGGTAGGTGATTATCAATTTAAATACGTGATTACACTGCCATTTCTAGAGATATTCTCCATGTTATGATAATTGATCCAAAAAGCATTATGTGAGGGGAATCAACAAAAAGAGATGTGCGAACATGATAAAACTCCACAAAGCCCAACATGTAGGCACAAAATACTCGTAAAAATATCACATAATTTGGACTCATCACTCCAAGGATCTATGAAAGGTATATGACATTATGCATTGTGTCTTCTGGAATGTGCTTCTGGCCAAGGTTCGGAATCAGGATGAGATCTGTGGTAACCTGATTGACTTGATGGTTTATATGAGGATCATGGTTGGTTCTGGTGCCACATTTTATAAATGCACGTGGCTTTGGGAGGAGATTCACAACATGGTTATTCATCGCAAGGTGCCCATATATGCTCCCTTTGTGATGTGCTTTTTGTACTCTGTCTGGGAGGTTTGCCGGACTGGAGGTCCCCTTTCTACTCCCGACAAACTTACTCTTCATGAGGTCAAGCAGTTCAAGAAGAAGCACAACAACCTCCCTCGCATTCCAGTCGATAACCCCGAGGATGTTTATGCCACTTCGAGCAATAATGACTTTGATATGGAGGCAGGGGCAACCCACATGGACCACAAATCTCAAGGATAAGGTCAAGAAGACCTTATGTTTGCAGACTCACATCCAGAACAAGCTGTACGAAGCTCATGTGGATGAGAAGATGGCTCGATGCAGGAAAATTCACATGATGAAGAAGCTGGACATTGTTGTGGACAATGGTTCGAAGAAGCACATAACTTCTGGGAAAAAGTGGATCTATGTGAACATTAGATGGACTAGTGAGGAGGATTCCGATGCTGCCACGTCCGCCCCTCCTACTGCCCGAGCCATTGCTATGGACGAGATCATGGAGGAGGATGAGGAGTCCGACGAGGGCGAGCATGATGATGGGGATGAGACCGAGGAGTCATAGGAGGACTTCTGAGCTTCTGGGGCATTAGCATCGCTCTTTTTCTTTTTGGTGTCTTGATGCCAAAGTGGGAGAGAGTTCTATTAGGTCTCGGTGTTTGCACGGGTCTCTCTTAGTTGTTTTTTCGTTTGAGCCAACTATTTGCTTTGATTTGGCTCGAGAACTTAGTTTGCAGACTATCATTGTGTGATGTGAGACATGCGATCCCTATCTATCTATCTATCTATCAATCTATCTCGTTTATCATATCGTTTATGCTTGTGGACCTATGCATATTAATTTTCCCTTTAATTATTTCTCTACTTCATATTGTTGCAAATGCATGCTTATTGTGTAATCATTTATATATTTTTGGTCTATAAAATCTGAGGGGGTCATTGATCCTAGTTGCGAGCACTTTGCATTCCAAAAGCAATTTCTTATAAGTGCCCACATCTAGGGGGAGCCCGTCAATATTTTGTAGACCTATTTTTGGAAATCGTTGTATTGTCATCAACCACCAGAAAGGGGGAGATTGTGAGGGCATTTTCTGCCTTAACTATTTTGGTGTTGATGACAATACAATCTGCGAACTAACTGTGTGCTAAGCTACATAGGTATGACCAAAGTGGCAAAAGATGGTTTAGCACCCCTCTAGGCAAAAAAGATCAAAGATAACATTTCTTACACTTTTGTTTCTTTAGTTGTAGGTAATTCGTAATATTAAGAGGGCGTCCGCAACGGAAGGTACTAGGTGAATTAGAGCACGTACACACTCATTTTGCACCCACATATATCCTTCCATTCAAGGAGAGAGAGCTTCCATATCTGCCAAGTGTTGTTTTTCATACACATGTGGTTGTACCGCTTGCTGGAGTTGTTGTACTGGCATGGATAGTACTTCCGGTGCAACCACTGCCTGAGGGGTGATTCTCTCACAACGGTAGTGCTACAGGTAGTGGCAAAGCGGTTGTATGGCTGGCTCTCCGGCGCTTGTACCACCAGGGGCCTTGCCACTACAGGAGTACTAGGTGGAAGTTGTATCGGGCCAAGTACTACCCCAACCACCGGAGTCAGGTGACTCTGTACTGGTGGGTGGGCGATGGTTGGCAGTGGTGCCTCAGTTTTCTCGGATGGCATGTGCACAATGGTTCAACCGGTGTTCATGGAGCGGTTCTGCCACGCATGACTTAGCCATCACAGAAGGTCTGGCCTGGCGGTTGTATTGGACAAAGTATTAACACTTGCACCGCTCGCGGATGACCGTGTTAGGGTACCGGTGCAATACTTGGCGGTGGATATCTCATTGTCCCAGCTGATATCCTCTCAGCGGTACTATCAGCAACTTCTGTAGTTGTATTACCTAGTATCTTGCAAGTGGGAAACCGCAAAAAGAGGTTGTACCTATTGAAGGAGGTGGTTCTTCAACCTCCCACTCAGCTCTTGCCTTTCTCTGTCTCTCTTTGTCTCTCTGTCTCTCACTGTCTCTCTCTCTCTCCTCCATTAATGCCCTAAAGCTTCCTTTTGCTGGATCTCCTTCTCTAGCCAACCAAGTTCGTTGACTTGCTAGGGATTGTGGTAGGAGACCTAGATCTACACTTCCACCAAAAGGAAATTTGACCCCTCCCATACATTCTCTTGTGGATTTTGTTACTCTTGGGTGTTTGGGCATCCTATATGGAAGAGGTCATCTTGGAGCCACATTCCATAGTGTTGAAGATTTGTGGTGGTGTTGGGAGCCCAATTAAGTTGTGGAGAGAGCCCCAACCTTGATTGTAAAGGTCTGGTTGTCGCCTTCAAGTGCATCGTTAGCGGAATCATGACATCTCGCATTGTGTTAGGGCGTGACAAGAATACGGTGGCACTAGTGGCTTCTTGTGGAGTATTTGTGCCTCCATACCACTCCAACAGAGACGTACCTCCCCCCAAAGGAGGGAACTTCGGTAACACATCCTCGTCTCCATCGAATCCACTTGCGGTTGCATCTTACGTTTACTTAGTGCAAGATTATATTTTGTTCCTATGATTGTTGTTCGTTATTGTTGTTTAGCTCATCATATAGGTTGTCCACCTAGTTGCATATTTAGACAACCTGTTTTTTGTTAAGCCTAATTTGTTAAAAGAACTTAAACAATTTTAGTCGCCTATTCACCCCCCTCTAGTCGATCGTATCGATCCTTTCAACCGGAAACATTCAACATCCAAGCATGCACTTTTTCTTGCTTATGATAAGTGTTTATTACCCTTGCTAGAATTGTATTGACCGGAAACATAAATACATGTGTGGATACATAAACAACATTTGTGTCCCTAGTGAGCCTCTACTAGACTAGTTCGTTGATAAAAATGGTTAAGGTTTCCTAGACAAGATGAGTTGTCATTCGATAAAGGGATCACACCATTAGGAGAACGATGTGATGGCAAGATCCAACCATAAGCTTAGCATATGATCATGTCATTAAAGTTTAATTGCTATAACTTTCTTAATGTCAAGTATCTATTCATAAGACCATGCGATCATGCAACTCCCTGACACCAGAGGAATGCCTTCTGAGCTATAAAACATCACTTCATAATAGGGTGATCATAAAGGATCTATTCATGTATCTCCAAAGGTGTGTGTCATGTTGGAATGGATCGAGACTGGGATATGTTAGTCCGAATGACGGAGAGATATCTTTGGCCCCACTCGGTAATACAACATCACAATAAGCTTACAAGCATGTGACTAATGATTTTAGTCACAGTATATTGTATTACAGAACGATTAAGAGACTTTCCGGTAACGATATTAAACTAGGTATGGAGATACCGATGATCGAATCTCGGGCAAGTAATATATCGCTGGACAAAGGGAATTGCATACGGGATTAGCCGAATCCTCGACATCGTGGTTCAACCAATAAAGATCTTCGTAGAATATGTAGGAACCAATATGGACATCTAGGTCCTCCTATTTGTTATTGACCAGAGAGGTGTCTCGGTCATGTCTCCATGATTCTCAAACCCGTAGGGTCACACACTTAATGTTCGGTAACGCTAGTGTAGTATTGAGATATTAATGGCAATGGACCGAATGTTATTCGAAGTCCTGTATGAGATCCCTGATGTCACGAGGAGTTCTGGAATAGTTCAGCTGTAAATATTCATATACGTGAAGTCCTATTTTGTCTACCGAGAAAGTTTCGGGTTTTGCCGATATTGTATCGGGAAGCTTCTGGAAGGTTTCGGAGGATTACGTAGGGGTTCGGAAGTGCACCAAGGGTTGGTACATCTCCGTCGTATCTATAATTTATGATTGTATCATGCCAATATTCTACAAATTTCATATACTTTTGGCAAGTTTTTATACTATTTTTGGGACTAACATATTGATCCAGTGCCCAATGCGAGTTCCTGTTTGTTGCATGTTTTTTGTTTCGCAGAATATCCATATCAAACAAAGTCCAAACGTGATAAAAACTTACAGATATTTTTTTTGTAATATATGTGATTTTTGGGAAAAATAATCAACGTGAGACGATGCCTGTCATGCCCAAGATGCGGTCCTATCCTTATTTGGGCACGAGGGCCTCAACAGGGATAGAAGCGCATCTCGATGCGTTTGCAAGAATGTATACCATTACAAGTACATGTACAGAAGAGATGAGTATATGGAATTGGCTTACACTCGCCACAAGCTACATCAGAGTCACAACAATACAACAACATTCTCAACCTCATACATAAGAGCAGGGTCTGGCTACAGACGAAATCAAACGATAAAATGACATCCACCCTTGCTATCCCAGGCTATCGCCTGGAACCCATCCAAGATTGGAGAAGAAGAAGAAGAAGAAGAACTCCAAGTCAAATCAAGCAACGCGCTCACGTCAAATCATCACATTACCTGTACCTGCAACTGTTGTTGTAGTAATCTGTGAGCCACAGGGACTCAGCAATCTCATTTCCAAGGGTATCAAGACTATTAAAGCTTAATAGGTAAGGTATGGTTAAGTGGTGAGGCTACAGCAAGCGACTAAGCATATATTTGAGTGGCTAACTTACGAGCACAGAAAGTAAAGTATGGTGGTCTACGCATAATGGACATGAACTAGAATTGATCACTAACTGATCCTGAACACCTACTTACGTCAATCATAACCCCACCGTGTTCTCTTCCAGATGAGGACTCACAAGAAGAGACAGTCACAGTTACTCACACGGTTGGTGTATTTTATTAGAGTTTACTTCAAGTTTGCTATGACCAGGTGTTAAACAAATTATCCAAGTTTGCCACATAACCATGGGCACGGCTTCTCGAAAAGATTTAACCCTGCAGGGGTGCTCCAACTCGTCCATCACAAATTAACCACACTCAGCGGGATAACCTCAACTTAGGATCTCATGATCTTCCTAGGCAATTCCAAAGGAAATCCAACACTCGAGATAACCCGAAGAAAATCAGAGTTCCTCACTCAAGACGTTCGAGAAAGGTAAAACAAATCCAGCAAGGCCTCCCGACGTGTCGACAATCCCGATAGGAGCCGCGTATCTCGTTCTCAGGACACGGCGGATAAGCTAGTGTACGGAGGCCTGATAGAAATCTTCCAAGTTGCCTTGGGTTGGCCCCGCACAGTGCTCTAGTTTGGACCAACACTCATGTCGAGCACTGGCCCGGGGGTTGATTAAATTATCCACGGGGTCCGGAAAATATCCCCTATGCAAGTTCATTTAATTATTAGGCAAATGTAGTACCAATGTTGGGCCTTGCCAGACAAGTTTTATTCTAACCCGAAAATCAAGGGGGTCCCCATAACAACCCTGAGCATGTTAGGAGCGCTCATTTATGGAACATAACACCGGTTCACAAGTAACTAAGGGCGGCAAGAGTGGAACAAAACACCAAGCATAAGGCCAAGCCTTCCACCTTTACCAAGTATATATGTGCATTAAATTAAATAGCAGCAATATTGTGATATAGCCAAAGAATGTCCATGTTGGCACATGGAAGCAATTGCACCTGCAACTAGCAACACTATAAGAAGGGCTGAGCAAGCGGTAACATAGCCAAACAATGTTTTGCTGGGTTGTGGGGAGGTTAGAGGCTTATCATGGCAATGTTGGGAGGCTTTTCAACAAGTGGTAGGTAGTGCGACATAACGATAAAAGACGAGACAACTAGCATGGCAATGATAGTAATGGTATCCAGGGAAATGTGCCATCTTGCCTGAGATCCCGCTCGGAAGAAGAACGAGTCCATGAAGAAGACGAACCAACGTAGTCGAACGAATCCTCACATTCCGAACGCTTTCGGAACTCTATCGAGAAGAAGCAATCCGAAACAAACAATCAACACAAGATACACCACAACATATGCAAAACATGATGCACAACAAATATGATGCATGTCCGGTTTAATATGCAATGCATGACAAATCACAACAATCAAAGACTACACATTAAGTGAAGCTCAATATGCAACAAGTTGCATATCGATGAAACTCCACGTTCGGATTATTTAGTTCACTCTCGTTAGGTACACGAAAATATTAAATGTTGTTAATAATGACAAGAGGTGAAGCATAAGTAAACTATCTATCTAGGCATCTTAAATGAGGCCGGAAACAACTTATTAGCATTTCCGAAATGACCCCATGTGTTAATTGATGAATTAGGTCCAGATCTGAACTAATCATATTTTATATTTGTTAAACAGCAAAATAAATATCACCATGTTATTCTACACGGAATTCTAGTCGATTTACATATATAGAACATCTCAAACGGAGCTACGGTTCAAAACATATGAGCAACACGAGATGCACATGACATGAATGCAAATGCATGGGAAAAACAACCACAAACATTTCAAATCATGAATGCAACAAGTTATTATGAAACTACAAGAGATTCTAAGCAAGTTTCATATATGGAATGCTCAAAACGGAGCTACGGTTCAACCACAATCAACAAAACAAGTTTTTGTTGAAATCTGCCAAAAACAGCAAGATAGCATTTTGAACATATAGAAACAACAAGCTACAGGATTCCAATATGCACAAACTAATCATGGGATAATAGCATACAACACCTACTTCATTTCATCTTCACAAATCATATTCAAAACATGCATGGATCACTTAGTAGGAAGCTCACAAGAAGGCTACTTGAAAACAGTTTCAGACTTAGTGAAAATATCAGTTTTAGACAATGCAGTTTTTATCATGAAGGCATATTGACAGCAGTGAAAATATATGCTGCAGGTCATGAAATGGCATGAAACTTAACAGCATACTAGAGGGCAATATCAACAACAAATAACTCCATTGCAGCTACCACAAAAGAGGTCTAGATTACTAGCAAATCACATGGCAAGTTAGCAACAAAATAAAACAGATTCAGATTTAGAAATATTTAGGACCCTCAAAAATAGCACATTTTTATTGTAAGTTGACAACAGCAAAACAACACATACACATGCATTTCTATGACAAACAAAATGACCATGGGCTAGGACACACATCAACGAGCAAGTTTCATGTTGGAAATTAATTCATTTAATGCCCGGATTAAATCCTACGAAAATGACAAAAGGGCATCATGGCATAAATGACATCCACACAAACATGCTCCAATGGCAAAACTAAATGCACCGGTAAAACCAATGGATTTTTCTACCCCGAAAACATATATAATATGATTAGGTTATTGTGGGAAATTAATCACAATTAAATATGCGGGATTAGGCCTATTCACGGTATAGCAAAACGATAATGCAAAATAAATGCAACCATCAATCCAACATTTTCCCCATGCTTGAAAATGCGGTGCGAATGAGGAGAACATTTTTAATATATTATTAGATTAATTCCGATGCATGGTTAATTAATTATGAAAATGCAATTAGTGCAAATATGTAAAAAGACATGTTAAACAATTTTAGGCATGGGTGAAAATGGCACATTATAAAACTACCTATTATTCTAGCCACTTTACATGTTCAAATTATTTACAAACGATGCACGGATTAATACTTATTAGCAGTTTAAAATCATGCCATCATCCGAAATTACAGAAAAAGAAAAAAAAACGCGGGGGAAGGGGCCGGCTTGCTCACCTATGGTCTTGGCCCATCTCGTCCGGCAGGGGAGGCAGGAGGAGCTGCGCTGGGCCACGCTGGGGCAGCAGGCCCACGAGCGACCGAGGGAGGGAGCGCTCGGGGTCAACGCGCCAGCTGCTCCCGCTCTCGTGCTCACCAGGAGAGGCCATGGCGGCGGCGCGGCGCAGGCGGCGGGAAGGCGAGGGTGGCCGGAACGGGCCGGGACGCGGCGGATCTGGCCGACAGCGCCCGGATCTGGCCGGCAGGAGGCCGGTGGCAGCCCGGGGAACCGGCGAGCTCGGGGGACAGCCATGGCGGCGAGGTGCGGAAGGAGAGAGGGCCGGGGTTAGAGAGAGAGGAGGGAGGAAGGAGAAGGAGAAGAGGGAGAGGTACTCCGGCCAGGTCCGGCGGCGAGCTGCGGCGGCTCCGGCGAGCTGGCGCGACGGCGGCCACGGGGAGCAGCGGGAGGGCTCGGGCTGCCATGGAAGGAGCTCCGAGAGAGCTCCGGACGCGATTCGGGCCCGGATGGGCTCGAACGGGCCCAGATGGGCTCGGGCGGGCTTGGTGGCTGGAGGAGGGAGAAGGAGGGGGCTGGCTAGGGTTAGGTTTGCACGCGGAATGAGGGGACTATTTATAGGGATTCGGGGCTGGGGTTACGGCACTGCGTTTCGGACTGTCGGGTGTCGGTCCGACGGTCCGGAAGCGGAGGGACGGGCTACGGTGACTGTGTAGACGGGCAAAGAGGGGAAGAGAGAGAGAACGGTGCGACCCGTGACACGAGGATTTAAAACGCCGAGAACGTCCGACGAATGTCCGATAAACTCCGATAACCTCACTTCTACGGATTACCGACGGGTCATCTAACGAACTCAGATCGCGACGAAATTCGACGGGCGGTCCTCCTACGATATAACAAGACCGCACGACAAGTTTCAACTCAATCCGAGAATATTTTTGCGCACGCTTAAAAACGGTTTTATTTAACGGTGCCGCGGGCGCGTGCGTGTGGGGCTGGTCTCGAGACGGGCAACGGCGACACGAAGAGAACCGGCGACTACGAACGGATACAAGTTTTCGAAAACAGGAGATGATGCAATGTAGATGATGCGAATGATGCGATGATGAATGCGACAACCAGACGAATACATGCCAAGAGCGGAAATAAAAGGGGAATCTTCTGGAATCTTCTGGAGCGTCGGTCTCGGGCTGTCACAATGCCCGAGGGCCCCACAAGCCGTAGGGGCACGCCCTACCCCCTGGGAGCGCCAGGGTGGCTTGTGGTCACCCTTAAGGTATTTGGGGCCCTTCTTTCTCCCCAAGAAAGTTAATATCCAAATAAATATCATGTTAAATTTTTAGCCCAATCGGAGTTACGGATCTCCGGGAATTCAAGAAATGGTGAAAGGCCAGAATCTGGGAACGCGGAAACAGAAGGAAACAGAGAGAGAGATCCAATCTCGGAGGGTCTCTCGCCTCTCCGCCGCCATGGATGCCAAGGACCAGAGGGGAAAACCTCCTCCCATCTAGGGGGTAGGCCAAGGAAGAAGAATAAGGAGGGGGCTCTCCCCCTCTCTCCTGGTGGCACCGGAATGCCGCCGGGGCAAGCATCATGTGACGGTGATCTACACCAACACCTCTGTCATCTTCCCCAACATCTTCATCGCCTTCCCCCATCTATATTCAGCGGTCCACTCTCCCTCAACCCGCTGTACTCTCTACTTGAACATGGTGCTTTATGCTTCATATATTATCCAATGATGTGTTGCCATCCTATGATGTGTGAGTAGATTTTTGTTGTCCTATCGGTGATTGGTGAATTGCTATGATTGGTTTAATTTGCTTGTGGTTATGTTGCTGTCCTTTGGTGCCCATCATATGAGCGCGCACGTGGATCACACCATAGGGTTAGTGGTATGTTGATTGGACTATGTATTGGAGGGCAAGGGTGATAGCAGCTTCAGCCTAGCATAGAAATTGATGCATACGGGATTGAAGGGGGACCAACATATATTAATGCTATACTTGGGTTTTACCTTAATGAGCGTTAGTAGTTGCGGATGCTTGCTAATAGTTCCAATCATAAGTGCATAGAATTCCAAGTAAGGGATGACATGCTAGTTGTGGCCTCTCCCACATAAAACTTGCTACCGGTCTAATAACATAGTCAATTGCTTAGGGACAATTCCACAACTCCTACCACCACTTTTCCATACACGTTAAAATAACTTAATTATTATTTTATCTTAACAGCCCCTAGTTTTTATTTACGTGTTCTTTATTATCTTGCAAACCTATCATATCACACCTACAAAGTACTTCTAGTTTCATTCTTGTTCTAGGTAAAGCAAACGTTAAGCGTGCGTAGAGTTGTATCGCTGGTCGATAGAACTTGAGGGAATTATTATTCTACCTTTAGCTCCTCGTTGGGTTCAACACTCTTACTTATCGAGAAAGTCTACAATTGATCCCCTATACTTGTGGGTTCTCAAGACCTTTTTCTGGCGCCGTTGCCGGGGAGCAATAGCGTGGGGTGAATATTCTCATGTGTGTTTGTTTGCTTTATCTCTAAGTGGATTTTATTTTTTGTTCTAAGTTTTTCTCTATCTTTAGTTATGGATATGGAACACGAAATACCAAAAAAATAGTTGAACCTACTACACCAATGGTTGAAGAACCACCCAAAATCTATCACACCGTTGAAGCTTTTTTACTTGGATCATCTTCAATCCGTTTGTGCTCGTGCTGAAACCCCAACTAGCTTTGTTGAGGGCAAATCATTAAATGAGCATGCTTATTATGTGCGACACCGCTTATCTCAAAAAGGTAAACTTTTATGGAATCATATTAATACTTTGCAATGCTATGCTTGGAATTTATGCGAAATTTATGATTTTACTTGTTGTTCTGAAGACCCAAAAACACCTTCCCTATCAATGTGAGTTTAAGGATAATGGAATCGTATCTTCTTATGCCAAGGGTGTTTATAATTACTATGATATTGAGTAAATTGAAGAATTTGTTGCTTTTAAGGGTGCCTATGAAATTGCTTCTTTGATTGAAAAGTATGATGCTACTCTTTACAAATCTGAAAGTTTTGCCATACTTAAATATTGCTATGAAAATTATGCTTCTAACGCTTATGTTAAGCCATATATTGAGGACTCCTCCGCTGTCCAAGAGGAGACTGATATTTTGCAGGAAACTATGGAAGAAGAAAATGATGACACTGTGAGCACATTTTATAAAGATGACGAGGAGAGCGAAGAACAAAAGGAGGAAGAGCGTATTAGCTACCCATGCCCACCTTCTAATGAGAGTAACTCTTCAACTCATACATTGTTTTATTTCCCTTCATTCTTACCGAAGGATGAATGCTATGATGATTGCTATGATCCCTTGGATTCGTTTGAAATATCTGTTTTTGATGAACTTGATGCTTGTGGGCATGATGCAAATATGAATGATGCTTATGGAGATGAACTTACTATAGTTCCTTATGTTAAACGTGAAACTGTTGCTATTGCACCCACACATGATAGTCCTATTATCTTTTTGAATTCTCCCAACTACACTATATCGGAGAAGTTTGCACCTATTAAGGATTATATAGATGGTTATCCTTTTACTATTACACATGATGATATTGATAGATATAATATGCATGTGCTTTCTGCTCATACTTGCAATCATTATGAGAGAGGAACTACACCTCCACCTCTCTATGTTTCCAATATGATAAAATTGCGAGAAACTGATTATGCTATGTATTGACCTTTACTTGATGTGCATGAATTGTTCTTTTATGATATGCCAATGCATAGGAAGAGAGTTAGACTTCGTTGTTGCATGATATATGTTAATTTGTGCTCACTACTAAATTACAATCATTGTTAATTAAAATTGGCTTTGATATACCTTGGGATCCGGGTGGATCCATTACATGAGCACTATATGCCTAGCTTAATGAGTTTAAAGAAAGCGCTTCTAGGGAGACAACCCGGAAGTTTTAGAGAGTCATTTTATTCTGTTGTGTGCTTTTATATAGTTTAAAAACAAAATAAATAAATAGGAGAACCTAAAACTTTTTCAAAAAGAAAAGTGAAAGTAAGAAGGACGAGCACCGTTGAAGTGGGGGAGCTCTTTGAACTTTGTTCATGCCCATGGAAACTTTGTGAATCTTAATTACAGAAACTTTTCAACAAAAATAATTATCCCCTTGTATAAATACATTGTATTATAAAAATAATGTGCCAAGATTTTCCTTTAGGATGATTAGATTGCTTGTTTGGTGTGTGCAGTGCAAAAACAGAAACTTTGGTTGTAGTGCGCGAATTTACACTTTTTACTCGAATGTCAAAAGTTTCTGAAATTTTGACACAATACTTCTAATTTTTTTCCTAAGTTTTAAGAATTTTTAGAGTTACATAAGTATAGTAAATGTTCAGATTGCTACAGACCGTTCCGTTTAAGACAGATTATGTTTTTGATGCATTGTTTTGCTTGTTTTCATGAAACTATCGATTGTATCGGTGGTATAAGCCATAAAGAAGTTATAATACAATAGCTACAATTAAAAAGCAAAATATGAATGGGTTTGCAACAGTACTTAAAGTGGTAATTTGCTTTATTATACTAACAGATCTCATGAGGGTTTTGTTAAGTTTTTGTGTGATTGAAGTTTTCAAGTTTTGGGTCAGATCATGATGGATGGAGGAATAACGAGTGGAAAGAGACTAAGATTGAGGATGCCCGAGGAACCCCAAGGTAATATTCAAGTACTCCCAAGAAACTAAGCTTGGGGATGCCCCGGAAGGCATCCCCTCTTTCTTCTAACAACCATCTGTGATTTTACTTGGAGCTATATTTTTATTCGTCACATGATATGCGAAAATCTTGGAGCGTTGTTTGATTTTTATTTTTATTTTAATAATGAACCATGATGGTATGAGAAAGTCCTTGGTTGATTTATAGAAGGCTCTTTTCACCTCACTTATATCTTTTGAGTATGGCTTTATAGAATGCTTCATGTGCTTCACTTATATCATTTGAAGTTTGGATTGCCTGTTTCTCTACACATAGAAAACCGCCCATTGTAGAATGCTCTTTTGCTTCAATTATATTTGTTACCGTGTGGGCATATCTTTTGCAGAAAGAAATAAACTCTCATACTTCACTTATATCTATTTAGAGAGTTAACATGAGTTGGTCATTCACATGGTTAGTCATAAAATCCTACATAAAACTTGTAGATAACGGAATATGATATGTTTGATTCCTTGCAATAGTTTTGCAATATAAAGATGGTGATATTAGAGTCATGCTAGTGAGTAATTGTGGATTGGTAGAAATATTTGTGTTAAAGTTTGTGATTCACGTAGCATGCACGTATGGTGAACCATTATGTGAAGAAGTCGGAGCATGATTTATTTATTGATTGTCATCCTTTGTGTGGAGGTCGGGATCGCGCGATGGTTAACTCCTACCAACCCTTCCCCTAGGAGCATGCGTGCAATACTTTGTTTCAATGACTAATATTTGTTTTCAATAAGTATGTGAGTTCTTTATGACTAATGTTGAGGCCATGGATTATACACACTCTCACCCTTCCACCTTTGCTAGCCTCTCTAGTATCGCACAAATTTCGCCGGTGCATTAAACCACCATATTCCTTTCCTCAAAACAGCCACCATACCTACCTATTATGGCATTTCCATAGCCATTTCGAGATATATTGCCATGCAACTTCCACCATTCCTTTTATTATGACACGCACCATCATTGTCATATTGTTTTGCATGATCGTAAGATAGCTAGCATGATGTTTTCATGGCTTGTCCATTTTTGATGTCATTACTATGCTAGATCATTGCACATCCCGGTACACCATCAGAGGCATTCATATAGAGTCATATTTTGTTCTAGTATCGAGTTGTAATTCTTGACTTGTAAGTAAATAAAAGTGTGATGATCATCATTATTAGAGCATTGTCCCATGTGAGGAAAGGATGATGGAAGCTATGATTCCCTCACAAGTTGGGATGAGTCTCCAGACTTTACAAAAAAATAAAAGAGGCCAAAGAAGCCCACCAAAAAAACAAAAACATGAGAGAAAAGAGAGAGAGAAGGGGCAATGCTACTATTCCTTTTTCCGCATTTGTGCTTCAAAGTAGCATCATGATCTTCATGATAGAGAGTCTCCTATATTGTCACTTTCATATACTAGAGGGAATTTTTCATTATAGAACCTGGCTTGTATATTCCAATGATGGGCTTCCTCAAATTGCCCTAGGTCTTCATGAGCAAGCGAGTTGGGTGCACACCCACTTAGTTTCTTTTTGAGCTTTCATACACTTATAGCTCTAGTGCATCTGTTGCATGGCAATCAACTCACTCACATTGATATCTATTGATGGGCATCTTCATAGCTCGTTGATACGCCTAGTTGATGTGAGACTGTCTCCTTCTTTTTGTCTTCTCCACAACCACCATATTCTATTCCACCTATAGTGCTATATCCATTGCTCACGCTCATGTATTGCGTGAAAGTTGAAAAAGTTTGAGAATACTAAAGTATGAAACAATTGCTTGGCTAAAACCGGGGTTGTGCATGATTTAATACTTTGTGTGAGAAAGATGGAGCATAACCAGACCATATGATTTTGTAGGGATAACTTTCTTTGGCCATGTTATTTTCAGAAGACATGATTGCTTTATTAGTATGCTAGAAGTATTATTGTCTTTATGTCAAATAATAGACTATTGCTTTGAATCACTCGTGTCTTAATATTCATGCCATGACTAGATTATATGAACAAGATTATGCTAGGTAGCATTCGACATAAAAATATATTATGTTTACCATTTACCTACTCGAGGACGAGCAGGAATTAAGCTTGGGGATGTTGATACGTCTCCGTCGTATCTATAATTTTTGATTATTTCATGCCAATATTATACAACTTTCATATACTTTTGGCAACTTTTTATACTATTTTTGGGACTAACATATTGATCCAGTGCCTAGTGCTAGTTCCTGTTTGTTGCATATTTTTTTGTTTCACAGAATATCCATACAAAATGAATTCCAAACGTGATAAAAGCTTACAGATTTTTTTTTGGAATATATGTGATTTTTGGGAAAAAGAATCAACGCGAGATGATGCCTGAGGGGCCCACAAGCCATAGGGGCGCGCCCTACCCCCTGGGCATGTTAGGGTGGCTTGTGGTTATCCCTTAAGGCGCCTGGGGCCCTTCTTTCACCGCAAGAAAGCTAATATCCGGATAAAAATCGTGTTAAAATTTCAGCCCAATCGGAGTTACGGATCTCGGGGAATTTAAGAAACAGTGAAAGGCCAGAATCTGTGAACGCAGAAGTAGAAGGAAACAGAGAGAGAGATCCAATCTCGGAGTGGCTCTCGCCTCTCCGCCGCCATGGAGGCCAAGGACCATAGGGGAAACCCTCCTCCCATCTAGAGGGAGGCCAAGGAAGAAGAAGAAGGAGGGGTCTCTCTCTCCCTCTCTCCCGATGGCGTCGGAACGCCGCCGGGGCAATCATCATGTGACCGCAATCTACATCAACACATCTGTCATCTTCCCCAACATCTTCATCGCCTTCCCCCATCTATATTCAGCAGTCCGCTCTCTCGCAACCTACTGTACCCTTTACTTGAACATGGTGCTTTATGCTTCATATTATTATCCAGTGATGTGTTGCCATCCTATGATGTGTGATTAGATTTTTGTTGTCCTATCGGTGATTGGTGAATTGCTATGATTGGTTTAATTTGCTTGTGGTTATATTGCTGTCTTTGGTGCCCATCATATGAGCGCGCGCATGGATCACACCATAGGATTAGTTGTATGTTGATAGGACTATGTATTGGAGGGCAAGGGTGATAGCAGCTTCAGCCTAGCATAGAAATTGATGCATACGGGATTGAAGGGGGACCAATATATCTTAACGATATGGTTGGGATTTACCTTAATGAACGTTAGTAGTTGTGGATGCTTGCTAATAGTTCCAATCATAAGTGCATAGAATTGCAAGTAAGAGATGACATGCTAGCTGTGGCCTCTCCCACATAAAACTTGCTATCGGTCTAGTAACGTAGTCAATTGCTTAGGGACAATTCCGCAACTCCTACCACCACTTTTCCACACTCATTAAACTAACTTAATTGTTACTTTATCTTAACAACCCCTGGTTTTTATTTACGTGTTCTTTATTATCTTGCAAACCTATCCTATCACACCTACAAAGTACTTCTAGTTTCATACTTGTTCTAGGTAAAGCGAACGTTAAGCGTGCATAGAGTTGTATCAATGGTCGATAGAACTTGAGGGAATATTTATTATACCTTTAGATCCTTGTTGGGTTCGACACTCTTACTTATCGAGAAAGGCTACAATTGATCCCCTATACTTGTGGGTTATGAAGGGTTCCACCACGTCTCATAGTCTAGAAAAGGCAGAGGGGAGGCTTCCTGGCCTTAATGGGATAGGCGCACCAGCCCCTACAAGGCCCATGCACCTAGGAGTGGAAAACTCTAAAGGGGAGGACCCTCCACTTGTCTTGGAGCACATTGCTCCCCTCCTTGGCCGCCACCCCCTCCCTTGGAGAAGGGTCAATGACTGGCCATGTCCCTCCACCTATATAAATAGAGAGGAGGCGCAAGGGGCAGCCCGTCCCTTCACAACGACGATTGTCCTCTTCCCCTTCATCCACTCCTTGTCCGTGTAGCGCTTGACGAAGCCCTTTTGGAGTTCCCCTGCCACCACCAAGCCATCATGTTGGATCATATTTCATCTACCTCATCTCAATTGCTTTTTATATCAAGGAGGAGGAGATGGCACCGAGCCATATGTGTGCTAAACTCGAAGGTGCGCACATGCGGTGCTTGGATTGGATTGGATCATGATGCGAGTATGAATACACCAACCACGATCTCTATATCATTAATGCTTTTGGTCAACAAGGGTATGTAGATGCCTCTACCTCTCATTGCTATGCATCTCCATAGATATATGTTGGGTGTTCGTAGTTTTTGTTTTGTTTTCCATGCTTCGTTCCCCTAACTAATGGTTTGCATATATTTTCCCTAAGGAGTACCTAGGTTATCGAACTCCCAATAGTATATGCACTACCTGTTGGAAATATGCTCTAGAGGCAATAATAAATTAGTTATTATCATATTTCCTTGTTCATGATAATCTTTTATTATCCATGCTATAATTGTGTTGATCGAAAACTCAGATACATGTGTGGATACATAGACAACACCATGTCCCTAGTATGCCTCTAATAGACTAGCTCGTTGATCAAAGATGGCTATGGTTTCCTAGTCATGGACATGAGATGTCATTTGGTAATGGGATCACATCATTAGGAGAATGATGTGATGGACAAGACCCAAACTACAAATGTAGCATATGATCATGTCAGTTTATTGGTACTGTTTTCTGCATGTCAAGTATATGTTCCCATGACCATGAGATCATGCAACTCACTGACACCGGAGGAGTGCCTTGTGTGTATCAAACATCACAACATAACGGGGTGACTATAAAGGTACTCTACAGGTATCTTCGAGGGTGTCTGTTGGGTTGACATGGATCAAGACTGGGATTTGTTACTCCGTGTGACGGAGAGGTATCTCAGGGCCCACTCGGTAATACAACATCAAACTAAGCCTTGCAAGCAATGTGACTAAGTGTTAGTCATGGGATCTTGTATTACAGAACGAGTAAAGAGACTTGCCGGTAACAAGGTTGAACTAGGTATGGAGATACCGACGATCAAATCTCGGGCAAGTAACATACCGAAGAACAAAGGGAACATCATATGGGATTAACTGAATCCTTGACATAGAGGTTCGACTGATAAAGATCTTCATAGAATATGTAGGAACCAATATGGGCATCCAGGTCCCGCTATTGGTTATTGACCATAGAGGTGTCTCGGTCATGTCTACATAGTTCTCGAACCCGGAGGGTCTGCACACTTAAGGTTTGGTGACGTTTCGGTAGTATAGAGTTATGTATGGTGGTGACCGAAGGTTTTTCTGAGTCCCGTATGAGATCCCGGACATCACGAGGATCTCCGGAATGGTCCGGAGGTAAAGATTGATATATAGGAAGTCCTATTTTGGTTGCCAGAAAGGTTTCAGACTCATCGGTAGTGTACCGGGAGTACCTAGAGTGTACCGGGAGACCATCGGGAGGGGTATTTCGACCCAAGAGGCTACATGGGCTGTTGGAGGATGAATACCAGCCCTTAGTGGGCTGGTGGAAGTCCCACACAAGGCACATGCGGCTGGGAAGAAAGCCCAAAAGGAAAAAAGGTGGAAAAAGGCAAAAAAAAGGCTAAGATTAGGAAGGAGTCCTAATCCTACTAGGAGTAGAGGAGGAGGACTCCTCCCTCCTGGTTCGGCGGACTCAAGGACTGGATCCTTGGGAGACAAGCCTCCTCCTCCTCTGCTCCTATATATACTAGAGGAGTTTAGGGTTTTGGCACAAGTTTTTCAGCCACGTGCTACCCGTTCCTCTAGTGCACAGTTTCTCCTCTAGATCGGTTTTCTGCAGTGCTTAGGCGAAGCCCTGTCGGAATTGCTCCACCACCATTGCCGCAGCGCCATCATGCTGCCGGAGAACTCGTCTACCTCTCCGCTCCCTCTTGCTGGATCAAGAAGGCGGAGATCATCATCGAGCTGTACGTGTGCTGAACACGAAGGTGCCGTCCGTTCGGCGCTAGATCGGAAGGACCATGATCAAGATTGCGAGATGGATCGTGATGAGATTGCCGGACGAATCGTGATGAGTTCGCGGGACGGATCATGATTGGATTGCAGTACATATCGTGATGAGATCACGGGACGCTCGACGATTTGGATCGCGAAGACGTTCGACTACATCAACCGCGTTTCTTAACTATTCCTGCTTAGCGATCTACAAGGATATGTAGATCCACTCTCCCTCTCATAGATGCTCGTCACCATGGATAGGTCTTGCATGAACGTAGGAATTTTTTTGTTTTCCATGCGACGTTCCCCAACAGTGGCATCATGAGCTAGGTCTATGTGTAGATGAGATCTCGAGTAGAACACAAAGAGTTTGTGGGAGTTGATGCTTAGATTGCTTCCTACCTTGGTCGTGTTTTGGTTCAGCGGTATTGTGGGATGAAGTGGCCCAGACCAACCTTACTCGTACGCTTACGAGAGACCGGTGCCCTCAACTGCAACTTGTTGCAAAAGATGGCTGACGGGTGGCAGTTTCTCCTACTTTAGTTGGATCGGATTCGACAATGGCGGTCCTTGAGAAGGTTGAAAAGCAACTTATGTATCACCGTTGTGGGTTATGCGTAGGTGAGAATTGTTCTTGCTAGATACCCGTAGACCCCATTTAAAACATGCAACAACAATTAGAGGACGTCTAACTTGTTTTTGCAGGGTATGTTGTGATGTGATATGGCCAATTACATGATGTGATGTATGAGATGATCATGTGTTGTATAGAATATCATGACTTGCATGTCGATGAGTATGGCAACCGGCAGGAGCCATAGGGTTGTCTTTCATTATTGTATGACCTGCGTGTCAATCATTACACTATGTAATGCTTTACTTTACCGCTAAACGGTAGCAATAGTAGTACAAGCATGATGGGCGCGACAACCCCGATGGCGACACGTTGATGTAGATCATGGTGTCGTGCCGGTGACGATGGAGATCATGCCGGTGCTTTCAAGATGGAGATCAAAAGCACAATTTCATGGCCATACCATGTCACTTATGATTTGCATGTGATGTTAATCCTTTTATGCACCTTGTTTTGCTTAGGAGGACGGTAGCATTATAAGGTGATCCCTCACTTAATTTCAAGATAAATTGTGTTCTCCCCGAGTGTGCACCGTTGCGAACGTTTGTCGTGTCGAGACACCACGTGATGATTGGGTGTGATAGACTCTACGTTCACATACAACGGGTGCAAGCCAGTGTTGCACATGCAGAACACTCGGGTTAAACTTGACGAGCCTAGCATGTACACACATGGCCTCGGAACACAAGAGACCGAAAGGTCGAACATGAGTCATATAGTAGATATGATCAACATGATGATGTTCACCATTGAAACCACCTCAACTCACGTGATGATCGGACTTGAGTTGGTGAATTTGGATCATGTATCACTCGAATGACCGGAGGGATGTTAATTTGAGTGGGAGTTCTTAAGTAATATGATTAATTGAACTCATTATCATGAACATAGTCAGTAGTGTCTTTGAAAAATTATGTTGTAGATTACTAGCTCACGTTGTAGGTCCCTTGAATTTTTATATGTTCCTAGAGAGATAGAGTTGAAAGATGATGGTAGCAATATTGCAGACTGGCTCCATGATCTGAGGATTGTCCTCGTTGCTGCACAGAAGGCTTATGTCCTTAATGCACCGCTCGGTGCGCCAACCCCTCTAGCATCGTCTGTAGATGTTGTGAACATCTGACAGGCATGTTCTGATGACTACTTGATAGTTTAGTGCGTCATGCATTACGGCTTAGTATTGAGGCTCCGAAACATTTTGAACGTCACAGAACATATGAGATGTTCTAAGAGCTGAAATTAGGATCTCAGGCTCGTGCCCGTGTTGCGAGATATGAGATCTCCAACAAGATTATTTGCCTGCAAGATGAAGGAGAATAGCTCAATCGTTGAGCATGTGCTCAGATTGTCTCGGTGCTACAATCGCTTGAATCGAGTGGGAGTTGATCTTCCAGATAAGATAGTGATTGATATTGTTCTCCACGTCACTGTCACTAAGCTACTAGAACTTGGTGATGACCATAAAACGCCAGGGATAGAAATAATGATCCCTGAGCTGTTCGCGATGTTTGACACCGCGAAGGTAGAAATCAAGAAGGAGCGTCAAGTGTTGATGGTTAGTCAAACAACTAGTTTCGAGAAGGGCAGGAGCAAGGAGGGAAACTTCATGGATAGCAAGTCAGTTGCTGCTCCAGTGAAGCAACCCAAAGTTGAACCCAAACTCGAGACTAAGTGCTTCGATTATGAGGAGAGTGGTCGCTGAAGCGGAACAACCCTAGATACTTGGTAGATAAGAAGGCTGGCAACATCAATAGAAGTATATTTGATATACGTGTTATTGGTGTGTACCTTGCTAGTACTCCTAGTAGCACCTGGGTATTGGATACCGGTTCGGTTGCTAAATGTTAGTAACTTGAAATAAAAGCTACGGAATGAACGGAGAACTAGCTAAGGGTAAGGTGACGATGTGTGTTGGAAATGTTTCCAAGGTTGATGTGATCAACATCGCACGCTCTCTCTACCTTCGGGATTAGTGACGAACCTAAATAAATGTTGTTTGGTGTTTTGCGTTGAGCATAAACGTGATTAGATCGTGTTTATTGCAACACGGTTATTCAATTAAGTTAGAGAATAATGGTTATTCTATTTACATGAATAATACCTTCAATGGTCATGCACCCAGTGAGAATGGTTTGTTGAATCTTGATCGTAGTAATACACATGTTCATAACATTGATGCAAAAAGATAAAAAGTTAATAATGATAGTACCACATACTTGTGGCACTGCCGCCAAATGTCATATTGGTATAAAGCGCATGAACAAACTCCATGTTGATGGATCTTTGGACTCATTCGATTTCAAATTGGTTGAGACATGCGAACCATGCCTCTTGGGCAAGATGACTAAGGTATAGGGGAACGTTGCATGGGAAACAAAAAATTTCCTACGCACACGCAACATCTAACCATGGTAATGAGCATCTACGAGAGGGAGAGTGGATCTACGTACCCTTGTAGATCGCTAAGCGGGAAGCGTTAAGAAATGCGGTTGGTGTAGTCGAACGTCTTCGCGATCCAAATCGCCGAGCGTCCCGCGATCTGATCACGATCCATCCCATGATCCAATCACGATCCGTACAGCGAACTCATCACGATCCGTCCCGCGATCTCATCATGATCCATCCCGCGAACTCATCACGATCCGTCCCGCGAACTCATCATGATCCATCTCGTGATCTTGATCACGGTCCTTCCGATCTAGCGCTGAACGGACAACACCTCCGCGTTCAGCACACGTACAGCTCGATAACGATCTCTGCCTTCTTGATCTAGCAGAGGGAGCGAAGAGGTAGAAGAGTTCTTCGGCAGCATGACGGCGCTCCGGAGATAGTGGTGGAGCTATTCCGGCAGGGCTTCGCCTAAGCACTGCACAAACCCGATCTAGAGGAGAAACTATGCACTAGAGGAACGTGCAGCACGTGGCTAAAAATCTGGTGCCAAAAACCCTAAAACCACCAGTATATATAAGAGGAAGAGAGGAGGAGGCTTGGCTCCCAAGGAGCCAGCCCTTGGGTCGGCCGAACCAAGGAGGAGAGGAGGATTCCTCCTCCAATCCTAGTAGGACTAGGATTCCTCCTTATTTTTGCCTTTTTTGCCTTTTTCCACCTTTTTCTCTTTGGGCTTTTCTTCCCAGCCGTATGGGCCTTGTGTGGGACTTCCACTAGCCCACTAAGGGCTGGTATTTACTCTCCCGGAGGTCATGTAGCCTCTTGGGTCGAAATACCCCTCCCGATGGTCTCCCGGTACACTACCGGCACTCCCGGTACACAACCGATAAGCCCGAAACTTTTTCGGCGACCAAAATAGGACTTCCTATATATCAATATTTACCTCCGGACCATTTAGGAGCTCCTCGTGACATCCGGGATCTCATATGGGACTCTGAACAACCTTCGGTCACCACCATGCATAATTCTATACTACCGAAATGTCACCGAACCTTAAGTGTGCAGACCCTACGGGTTCGAGAACTATGTAGACATGACCGAGACACCTCTATGGTCAATAACCAATAGAAGGACCTGGATGCCCATATTGGTTCCTACATATTCTACGAAGATCTTTATCATTCGAACCTCTATGTCAAGGATTCAGTTAATCCCGTATGATGCTCCCTTTGTTCTTCGGTATGTTACTTGCCCGAGATTCGATCGTCGATATCTCCATACCTAGTTCAACCTCGTTTCTGGCAAGTCTCTTTACTCGTTCCGTAATATAAGATCCCGTGACTAACACTTAGTCACATTGCTTGCAAGGCTTGTTGTGATGTTGTATTACCGAGTGGGCCCTGAGATACCTCTTCGTCACACGGAGTAACAAATCCCAGTCTTGATCCATGCCAACTCAACAGACACCCTCGGAGATACTTGTAGAGCACCTTTATAGTCACCCAGTTACGTTGTGACGTTTGATACACACAAGGTACTCCTACGGTGTCAGTGAGTTGCATGATCTCATGGTCATAGGAACATATACTTGACATGCAGAAAATAGTAGCAATAAACTGACACGATCATATGCTACGTTCATAGTTTGGGTCTTGTCCATCACATCATTCTCCTAATGATGTGATCCCGCTATCAAATGACATCTCATGTCCATGACTAGGAAACCATATCCATATTTGATCAACGAGCTAGTCTATTAGAGGCATACTAGGGACATGGTGTTGTCTATGTATCCACACATGTATCTGAGTTTCCAATTAATACAATTATAGCATGGATAATAAATGATTATCATGAACAAGGAAATATGATAATAACCAATTTATTATTGCCTTTAGGGCATATTTCCAAGAGTCTCCCACTTTCACTAGAGTCAATAATCTAGTTCACATCATCATGTGATTCGCATTGTTATGAATCTAACACCTAATGAGTTCTGGGGTTCGATCATGCTTCGCATGTGAGAGAGGTCTTATAGTCAACGGGTCTGCGACATTCAGATCTGTGTGTACTTTGCAAATCTCTATGTCAAACCGTAAACACTGCTACCACACTCCACTTGGAGCTATTCCAAATGGCTGCTCTACTATACGTATCCGGATTGCTACTAAGAGTCATCTGAATTAGTGTTAAAGCTTGCATCGACGTAACTCTTTACGATGAACCCTTTATCACCTCCATAATAAAGAAACATTTCCTTAGTCTTTTAGTCACTAAGGATAATATTGACCGATGTCTAGTGATCCACTCCTGGATCACTCTTATACCCCTTGACGAACTCATGGCAAGGCACACATAGGTGCGGTACACAGCATGGCATACTATACAGAGCCTATGGCTAAGGCATAGGGGACGATGTTCATCCTTTCTCTTTCTTCTGCCGTTGTTGAGCTTTGAGTCTCACTCAACTTCACACCTTACAAATCAGGCGAGAACTCTTTCTCCGACTGATCCATTTTTAACTCTTTTAAAATCTTCTCAAGGTATGTACTCATTGAAAGTCTCATCAAGCATCTTGATCTATCTCTATAGATCCTGATGTTCAACAATTAGGTAGCTTTATCCAGGTTTTCTTTTGAAAAACTATTTTCAAACAACCGTTTATGCTTTCCAGAAATTCTACATCATTTCCGATCAACAATATGTCAACCACATATGCTTATCAGACACTCTATAGTGCTCCCACTCACTTTATCGTAAATACAAGTTTCTCATAAACTTTGTATAGATTTAAAAACTTTGATCACCTCATCAAAGTGTACATTCCAACTCCGAGATGCTTGCTTCAGTTCATAGAAGAATCACTGAAGCTTGCACACACTTTAGCATCCTTAGGACTGACAAAACCTTCTGGTTGTATCACATACAACCTTTCCTCAAGTAAACCGTTAAGGAAACGACGTTTTGATATCCATCTGCCAGATTTCATAATTGAAAAATGCAGCAACTGCTAACATAATTCCAACAGACTTTAGCATCGCTACGAGTGAGAAAGTCTCATCGCAGTCAACTCCTTGAACTTGTCATAAACTTATTTGCAACAAGTCGAGCTTTACAAATGGTGACATTCACCATCAGCGTCTGTCTTCATCATAAAGGTCCATTTGTACTCAACGACCTGCCTTCCAACGAGCAAGTCTACCAAAGTCTATACTTGGTTTTCATACATGGATCCTTTCTTGGATTTCATGGCCTCTAGCCATTTGTCGGAATCCGGGCCCATCATCGCTTCTCCATAGCTCGTAGGTTCATCGTTGTCCAACAACATGACCTCCAAGACAGGGTTGTCGTACCGCTTAGGAGTGGTACACATCCTTGTCGACCTACGAGGTTCGATAGTAACTTGATCTGAAGCTTCATGATCATCATCATTAACTTCCTCTTCAACTAACGTAGGCTTCACAGAAACATCTTCCTGCGCTACACTACTCTCTTGTTGAACAAAGGTTCAACAACCTCATCAAGTTCTATCTTCCTCCCACTCAATTCTTTCGAGAGAAACTCTTTCTCGAGAAAGGACCCAGTTTTAGCAACAAATACTTTATGCTTGGATCTGAGATAGAAGGTTTACCCAACTGTTCTTAGGGTATTCTATGAAGATGCATTTGTCCGCCTTGGGTTCGAGCTCATTAGGTGAAAACCTTTTTCACATAAGTGTTGCAGCCCCAAACATTAAGAAATGACAGCTTAGGTTTCTATCAAACCATATGGTGTCATCTCAACGGATTTACATGGTGCCCTATTTAAAGTGAATGTAGTTGTCTCTAATGCATAACCCCAAAATTATAGTGGAAAAACGATAAGAGATAGCACAGCACACACCATATCCAATAGAGCACGACTATGATGTTCGGACACACCATCACACTATGGTGTTCTAGGTGGCGTGAGTTGTGAAACAACTTTCACATTGTCTAAAGTTGTATGCCAAACTCGTAACTCACATATTCACCTCCACGATCATATTGCAGACATTTTTATCTTCTTGTCATGATGATCTTAAACTTCACTCTGAATTTGCTTGAACCTTTTAAACGATTCAGACTTGTGTGTCATTAAGTAAATATACACTATATCTACTCAAATCATCAGTGAAGGTAAGAAAATAACGATATCCACCGCACGCTACAAGACTCACTGGATTGCATACATCAACATGTATCATTTCCAATAAATCACTTGCCCGCTCCATCCATCTGGAAAAAGGGGTCCTTAGTCATCTTGCCCAAGAGGCATGGTTCGCATGTCTCAACCGATTTTAAATTGAATGAGTCCAAAGATCCATAAGCATGGAGTTTCTTCATGCGCTTTATACCAATATGACATTTAGCGGCAGTGCCACAAGTATGTGGTACTATCATTATTAACTTTGTATCATTTGGCATCAATGTTATGAACATGTGTATTACTACGATCAAGATTCAACAAACCATTCTCACTGTGTGCATGACCATTGAAGGTATCATTCATGTAAACAGAATAACCATTATTCTCTAACTTAAATGAATAACCGTGTTGCAATAAACACGATCTAATCATATTTATGCTTAACGCAAACACCAAATTACATTTATTTAGGTTTTTTACTAATCTCGAAGGTAGAGAGAGCATGCGATGTTGATCACATCAACTTTGGAAACATTTTCAACACACATCGTCACCTGATACTTAGCTAGTGCTCCGTTTATTCCATAGCTTTTATTTCGAGTTACTAACATTTAGCAACCAAACCGGTATCCAATACCCAGGTGCTACTAGGAGTACTAGCAAGGTACACATCAATAACACGTATATCAAATATAATTCTTTCGATGTTGCCAGACTTCTTATCTACCAAGTATCTAGGGTTGTTCTGCTTCAGCGACTGCTCTCCTCATAATCGAAGCACTTAGTCTCGGTTTTGGGTTCAACTTTGGGTGGCTTCACTGGAGCAGCAACTGACTTGCTATCCATGAAGTTTCCCTCCTTGCTCTTGCCCTTCTCGAAACTAGTGGTTTGACTAACCATCAACACTTGACGCTCCTTCTTGATTTCAACCTTCACGCTGTCAAACATCGCGAAATAGCTCAGGGATCATTATTTCTATCCCTGGCGTTTTATAGTTCATCACCAAGTTCTAGTAGCTTAGTGACAGTGACTTGGAGAACTATATCAATCACTATCTTATCTGGAAGATCAACTCCCACTCGATTCAAGCGATTGTAGCACCCAGACAATCTGAGCACATGCTCAACGATTGAGCTATTCTCCTTCATCTTGCAGGCAAAGAATCTTGTTGGAGATCTCATATCTCGCAACATGGGCACGAGTCTGAGATCCTAATTTCAGCTCTTAGAACATCTTATATGTTCCGTGACGTTCAAAACGTTTCGGAGCCTCAATTCTAAGCCGTAATGCATGACGCACTAAACTATCAAGTAGTCATCAAAACGTGCCTGTCAGATGTTCACAACATCTACAAACGACGCTAGAGGGGTTGGTGCACCGAGTGGTGCATTAAGGACATAAGCCTTCTGTGCAGCAACGAGGACAATCCTCAGATCATGGAGCCAGTCCGCAATATTGCTACCATCATCTTTCAACTCTATCTCTCTAGGAACATATAAAAATTCAAGGGACCTACAACGTGAGCTAGTAATCTACAACATAATTTTTCAAAGACACTACTGACTATGTTCATGATAATGAGTTCAATTAATCATATTACTTAAGAACTCCCACTCAAATTAACATCCCTCCGGTCATTCGAGTGATACATGATCCAAATTCACCAACTCAAGTCCGATCATCACGTGAGTTGAGGTGGTTTCAATGGTGAACATCATCATGTTGATCATATCTACTATATGACTCATGTTCGACCTTTCGGTCTCTTGTGTTCCGAGGCCATGTCTGTACATGCTACGCTCGTCAAGTTTAACCTGAGTGTTCTGCCTGTGCAACACTGGCTTGCACCCGTTGTATGTGAACGTAGAGTCTATCACACCCGATCATCCCGTCGTGTCTCAACACGATGAACTTTCGCAACGGTGCACACTCGGGGAGAACACAATTCATCTTGAAATTTAAGTGAGGGATCACCTTATAATGCTACCGTCCTCCTAAGCAAAACAAGGTGCATAAAAGGATTAACATCACATGCAAATCATAAGTGACATGGTATGGCCATGAACTTGTGCTTTTGATCTCCATCTTGAAAGCACTAGCATGATCTCCATCGTCATCGGCAAGACACCATGATCTCCATCATCTTGATCTCCATCAACGTGTCGCCATCGGGGTTGTCGCGCCCAACATGCTTCTACTACTATTGCTACCGTTTAGCGATAAAGTAAAGCATTACATAGCGCTTAATGATTGACACGCAGGTCATACAATAATTAAAGACAACCCTATGGCTCTTGCCAGTTGCCGTACTCATTGACATGCAAGTCGTGATAATCTATACATCACATATATCACATCATGTAATTGGCCATATCATATCACAACATACCCTGCAAAAACAAGTTAGACGTCCTCTAATTGTTGTTGCATGTTTTACGTGGCTGCTACGGGTATCTCACAAGAACAATTCTCATCTACACAAAAACCACAACGGTGATACACTAGTTGCTTTTCAACCTTCTCAAGGACCACCTTTGTCAAATATGATCCAACTAAAGTGAGAGAAACTGGCACCCGCAAGCCATCTATGCAACAAGTTGCGGTCCAGGGAACCGGTCTCTCGTAAGCGTACGAGTAATGTTGGTCCGGGCTGCTTCATATCACAATACCGCTGAACCAAAATCCGACCAAGGGAGGAAGCAATCTAAGCATCAACACCCACAAACCTTCTGTGTTCCACTCGAGATCTCATCTACACATAGACCTAGCTCATGATGCCACTGTTGGGGAACGTTGCATGGGGAAAAAAATCCTACGCACACGCAAGATCTATCCATGGTGATGAGCATCTACGAGAGGGAGAGTGGATCTATGTTCCCTTGTAGATCGCTAAGTGGGAAGCGTTAAGAAACGCAGTTGGTGTAGTCGAACGTCTTCGCGATCCAAATCGCCGAGCGTCCCTCGATCTCATCATGATCCGTCCCGCGATCCAATCATGATCCGTCCCGCGAACTCATCACGATCCATCCCGCGAACTCATCACGATCCGTCCCGCGAACTCATCATGATCCGTCTCGCAATCTTGATCATGGTCCTTCCGATCTAGCGCCGAACAGACGGCACCTCCGCGTTCAGCACACGTACAGCTCGATGACGATCTCCACCTTCTTATTCCAGCAAGAGGGAGCGGAGAGGTAGAAGAGTTCTCCGGCAGCGTGACGACGCTCCGGAGATGGTGGTGGAGCTATTCTTGTAGGGCTTCGCCTAAGCACTGCAGAAATCCGATCTAGAGGAGAAACTATGCACTAGAGGAACGGGCAACACGTGGCTAAAAATCTGGTGCCAAAACCCCTAAAACCTCCAGTACATATAAGAGGAAGAGAGAAGGAGGCTTGGATCCCAAGGAGCCAGCCCTTGGGTCGGCCGAACCAAGGAGGAGAGGAGGATTCCTCCTCCAATCCTAGTAGGACTAGGATTCCACCTTATTTTGCCTTTTTCCACCTTTTTCTCTTTGAGCTTTTCTTCCCAGCCGCATGGGCTTTGTGTGGGACTTCCACCAGCCCACTAAGGGCTGGTATTTACTCTCCCACAGCCCATGTAGCCTCTTGGGTCGAAATACCCCTCCCGATGGTCTCCCAGAACACTACCGGCACTCCCGGTACACTACCGATAAGCCCGAAACTTTTTCGGCGACCAAAATAGGACTTCCTATATATCAATATTTACCTGCAGACCATTCCGGAGCTCCCCGTGATGTCCAGGATCTCATCCGGGACTCCGAACAACCTTCGGTCACCACCATGCATAACTCTATACTACCGAAACGTCACCAAACCTTAAGTGTGCAGACCCTGCGGGTTCGAGAACTATGTATACATGACCGACACACCTCTAGGGTAATTAACCAATAGCGGGACCTGGATGCCCATATTGGTTCCTACATATTCTACGAAGATATTTATCGGTCGAACCTCTATGTCAAGGATTCAGTTAATCCCGTAAGATGCTCCCTTTGTTCTTCGGTATGTTACTTGCCCGAGATTCGATCGTCGGTATCTCCATACCTAGTTCAACCTCATTTCCGGTAAGTCTCTTTACTCGTTCCGTAATACAAGATCCCGTGACTAACACTTAGTCACATTTCTTGCCAGGCTTGTTGTGATGTTGTATTACCGAGTGGGCCCTGAGATACCTCTTCGTCACACAGAGTAACAAATCCCAGTCTTGATCCATGCCAACTCAACAGACACCCTCGGAGATACCTGTAGAGCACCTTTATAGTCACCCAGTTATGTTGCGACGTTTGATACACACAAGGTACTCCTCCGGTGTCAGTGAGTTGCATGATCTCATGGTCATAGGAACATATACTTGACATGCAGAAAACAGTAGCAATAAACTGACACGATCATATGCTACGTCCGTAGTTTGGGTCTTGTCCATCACATCATTCTCCTAATGATGTGATCCCGCAATCAAATGACATCTCATGTCCATGACTAGGAAACCATAGCCATCTTTGATCAACAAGCTAGTCTATTAGAGGCATACTAGGGACATGGTGTTGTCTATGCATCCACACATGTATCTGAATTTCCGATTAATGCAATTATAGCATGGATAATAAACGATTATCATGAACAAGGAAATATGATAATGACCAATTTATTATTGCCTCTAGGGCATATTTCCAACATAAGGACCCCGTTTTCCGGATTGATGGAGCGGGCAAGTGATTTACTCGAAATGATACATGTTGATTTATGCAATCCAATGAGTCTTGTAGCGTGCAGTGGATATCGTTATTTTCTTGCCTTCACTGATGATTTGAGTAGATATCATGTATATTTACTTAATAAAACACAAGTCTGAATCATTTGAAAGGTTCAAGCAAATTCAGAGTGAAGTTTAAGATCATCGTGACAAGAAGATAAAAATGTCTGCGATATGATCGTGGAGGTGAATATTAGAGTTACGAGTTTTGCGTACAACTTTAGACAATGTGAAAGTTGTTTCACAACTCACGCCACCTAGAACACCGTAGTGTGATGGTGTGTCCAAATGTCATAGTCGTGCTCTATTGGATATGGTGCGGGCTAT
The DNA here is from genome assembly GCA_022496015.1 of Hordeum marinum. Lineage (NCBI taxonomy): Eukaryota > Viridiplantae > Streptophyta > Magnoliopsida > Poales > Poaceae > Hordeum > Hordeum marinum. The sequence goes on from CM039678.1 coordinate 455,763,400, forward strand.
GATGTCTCTTATCGTTTTGCTACTATAGTTTTGGGGTTATGCGTTGGAGACAACTACATTCACTTTAAATAGGGCACCATCTAAATTCGTTGAGATGACACCGTGTGAATTATGGTTTTATAGAAACCTAAGCTGTCATTTCTTAAAGTTTGGGGTTGCGACTCTTGTGTGGAAAATGTTTTCACCTAATGAGCTCGAACCCAAAGCGGACAAATGCATCTTCATAGAATACCCTAAGAACAGTTGGGTGAACCTTATATCTCAGATCCAAGCATAAAATGTTTGTTGCTAAAACTGGGTCCTTTCTCGAGAAAAAGTTTCTCTCGAAAGAATTGAGTGGCAGGAAGATAGAACTTGATGAGGTTGTTAAACCTTTGTTTCAACCAGAGAGTAGCGCATCGCAGGAAGATGTTTCTGTGAAGCCTACGTTAGTTGAAGAGGAAGTTAATGATGATGATCATGAAGCTTCGGATCAAGTTACTATCGAACCTCGTAGGTCGACAAGGACGTGTACTGCTCCTGAGTAGTACGACAACCCTGTCTTAGAGGTCATGTTGTTGGACAACGATGAACCTACGAGCTATGGAGAAGCGATGATGGGCCCGGATTCCGACAAATGGTTAGAGGCCATGAAATCCGAGATAGGATCCATGTATGAAAACCAAGTGTAGACTTTGGTAGACTTGCTCGTTGGACGGCAGGTCGTCGAGTACAAATGGACCTTTAAAATGAAGACATACGCTGATGGTAAATGTCACCATTTATAAAGCTCGACTTGTCGCAAAGAAGTTTCTGCCAAGTTCAATGAGTTGACTACGATGAGACTTTCTCACTCGTAGCAATGCTAAAGCCTATTGTAATTATGTTAGCCGTTGCTGCATTTTTCAATTATGAAATCTGGCAGATGGATGCCAAAACATCGTTTCCTTAACGATTTACTTGAGGAAAGGTTGTATGTGATACAACCAGAAGGTTTTGTCAGTCCTAAGGATGCTAAAAGGTGAGCAAGCTTCAGTGATCCTTCAATGGACTAAAGCAAGCATCTCGGAGTTGGAATATACACTTTGATGAGGTGATCAACGTTTTTTTTGAGTTTATACAAAGTTTATGAGAAACTTGTATTTGCAATAAAGTGAGTGGGAGCACTATAGAGTTTCTGATAAGTATATGTGGATGACATATTGTTGATCAGAAATAATGTAGAATTTCTAGAAAGCATAAACGGTTGTTTGAAAAGAGATTTTCAAAGAAAGACCTGGATAAAGCTACCTAATTGTTGAGCATCAAGATCTATAGAGATAGATCAAGATGTTTGATGAGACTTTCAATGAGTACATACCTTGACAAGATTTTGAAAGAGTTCAAAATGGATCAGTCAGAGAAAGAGTTCTCGCCTGATTTGTAAGGTGTGAAGTTGAGTGAGACTCAAAGCTCGACCACGGCAGAAGAAAGAGAAAGGACGAACGTCGTACCCTATGCCTTAGCCATAGGCTCTGTATAGTATGCCATGCTGTGTACCGCACCTGTGTGTGCCTTGCCATGAATCCATCAAGGGGTACAAGAGTGATCCAGGAGTGGATCACTAGACAACGGTCAATATTATCCTTAGTAACTAAAATACTAAGGAGATGTTTCTCGATTATGGAGGTGATAAAGAGTTCATCGTAAAGAGTTACGTCGATGCAAGCTTTAACACCAATCCAGATGACTCGTAGTAGCAATCTGGATACGTATAGTGGAGCAGCCATTTGGAATAGTACAAAGTGGAGTGTGGTAGCAGTGTTTACGGTTTGACATAGATATTTGCAAAGTACACACGGATCTGAATGTCGGAGACCCGTTGACTATAAGACCTCTCTCACATGAAAAGCATGATCGAGCCCCAGTACTCATTGGGTGTTAGATACATAACAATGCGAATCACATGGTGATGTGAACTAGATTACTGACTCTAGTGCAAGTGGGAGACTGTTCGAAATATGCCCTAGAGGAAATAATAAATTAGTTATTATCATATTTCCTTGTTCATGATAATTGTTTATTATCCATGCTATAATTGTGTTGATCGGAAACTCAGATACATGTGTGGATACATAGACAACACCATGTCCCTAGTATGCCTCTAATAGACTAGCTCGTTGACCAAAGATGGCTATGGTTTCCTAGTCATGGACATGAGATGTCATTTGGTAACGGGATCACATCATTAGGAGAATGATGTGATGGACAAGACCCAAACTACAAATGTAGCATATGATCGTGTCAGTTTATTGCTACTGTTTTCTGCATGTCAAGTATATGTTCCTATGACCATGAGATCATGCAACTCACTGACACCGGAGGAGTGCCTTGTGTGTATCAAACATCACAACGTAACTGGGTGACTATAAAGGTACTCTACAGGTATCTCCGAGGATGTCTGTTTGGTTGGCATGGATCAAGACTGGGATTTGTTACTCCGTCTGACGGAGAGGTATCGCAGGGCCAACTTGGTAATACAACATCAAAATAAGCCTTGCAAGCAATGTGACTAAGTGTTAGTCACGGGATCTTGTATTACGGAACGAGTAAAGAGACTTGCCGGTAACGAGGTTGAACTAGGTATGGAGATACCGACGATCGAATCTCGGGCAAGTAACATACCAAAGAACAAAGGGAACATCATACGGGATTAACTGAATCATTGACATAGAGGTTCGACCGATAAAGATCTTCGTAGAATATGTAGGAACCAATATGGGCATCCAGGTACCACTATTGGTTATTGACCGTAGAGGTGTCTCGGTCATGTCTACATAGTTCTCGAACCCACAGGGTCTGCACACTTAAGGTTTGGTGATGTTTCGGTAGTATAGAGTTATGTATGGTGGTGACCGAAGGTTGTTCAGAGTCCCGGATGAGCTCCTGAATATCACGAGGAGCTCCGGAATGGTCCGGAGGTAAAGATTGATATATAGGAAGTCCTATTTTGGTCACCAGAAAGGCTTCGGGCTCATCGGTAGTGTACCGAGAGTACCCGTAGTGTACCGGGAGACCATCGGGAGGGGTATTTCGACCCAAGAGGCTACATGGGCTATGCGAGGATGAATACCAGCCCTTAGTGTGCTGGTGGAAGTCCCACACAAGGCCCATGTGGCTGGGAAGAAAAGCCCAAAAGGAAAAAGGTGGAAAAGGGCAAAAAAGGCTAAGATTAGGAAGGAGTCCTAATCCTACCAGGAGTGGAGGAAAAGGACTCCTCCCTCCTGGTTCGGACGATCCAAGGGCTGGATCCTTGGGATCCAAGCCTCCTCCTCCTCTCCTCCTATATATACTAGAGGCTTTTAGGGTTTTGGCACAAGTTTTTCAGCCATGTGCTACCCGTTCCTCTAGTGCACAGTTTCTCCTCTAGATCGGTTTTCTGCAGTGCTTAGGCGAAGCCCTGCCGGAATTGCTCCACCACCATTGCCGCAGCGCCATCACGCTGCCGGAGAACTCGTCTACCTCTCCGCTCCCTCTTGCTGGATCAAGAAGGCGGAGATCGTCATCGAGCTGTACGTGTGCTGAACGCAGAGGTGTCGTCCGTTCGGCGCTAGATCGAAAGGACCGTGATCAAGATTGCGAGACGGATCGTGATGAGATCGTGGGACGGATCGTGATGAGTTCGCGGGATGGATCGTGATTGGATCGCGGGACGGTTCGTGATGAGATCGCGGGACACTTGGCGATTTGGATCGCGAAGACGTTCGACTACACCAACCGCGTTTCTTAACGCTTCCCACTTAGCGATCTACAAGGGTATGTAGATCCACTCTCCCTCTCGTAGATGCTCATCACCATGGATAGGTCTTGCGTCAACGTAGGAAAATTTTTGTTTCCCATGCGACGTTCCCCAATGCTACCACATAGAGTCAAACAAGTTATTGTCGTCGAACTATATTCTAGTTTTTTAAATCATACCTCTAACAAACTTTTGGAAAAAGATAATAATATTGAAATAGGCAGGGTATGAGGGAAGATGATTTGTGGCTCTCGAGTGCCACACACCCGTATATGAATATAGTATTAGGAACATATTAGGATTTTCCGAATTCAATGAGAGGGAGGTTGCTACACCTATGCAAATTCAACGAGAGGGAGGTTGCTACATGTATTGCTTCGGTAATCGAATACGTGGAAAATATTTCATTGGGCAGTTTTGTATCTACTAAATTCATGCCATCCACTCACAATCTATCTTAGTTGATTATATTTTGGATTTGAGCCCTCTATACCAGAAAGGAGGGAGTAACTTAAGTAACTAAGTTGCTCCCACTATGACCAGTCCTATGCTGGTCATGGTTGGAGTAACTTAGCTAGTAATATAATGCACTCCAAAATAAGTTTGTTTATGTGGCATGTATTTAATGCTATGAAAGGTGTTTGGAGTATGTTACCATCATATAACACTTTCAAAGACCAAATGACTCTCGAAATAGGCTTTCGCCCCGCTATATACATATATAGCAACCATCAGATACAACCGAGATCCCACAGCTGGGGCAGACAGCACAGGTATGCCCAATGGAAATAAAAGAGAAATTAAAAAGAAAAGAATGACAAGAGAGTCGGATCGACGAAAACGATGATGATCCCGAACCGTTGCGCCCTCCAAAGATATCCACCGTGCTCCTAGCACGTTAGACCACCGCATAACAAGCAGCACCTTCAGGAAGGAAAACTATGATGGCGACGCTGCTACCCAGATTGCTCCTAGGGTTTCCCTCGTACGCGGTGGGGCATGAGTGAGTGAGATCCACGACGCCCACGGGTGTCGCCGCGTCAGCGCCAGCCACGCTGACAGGGATTTCTCCCATCCGCCACACACACCCTCCAACCCGATCGATCCGTCATGCTCCACCAGACTTGCCGCCCACCAACATGCGCCACCACGATCTAGGAGAAACCACCGCCGTCTCACCATGGAGATCGAAGCAAGACCAATGGGGCCGAGAGGAAGTAGTCGGGAACGAGGAGCGGCAGAGTCAGCAGCCACACGAGAGGGGCATCCTCCACCGCTATTGACGGTCAACCACCGGACGCGGCAAGGGGAGCACACCAGGCATGACGGCCCGACCGAGGTCTTAATGGCTCGTGAACCTCCCGTTGCCGCGCTGCAGTCTCCACAACCCATCGCACGAGCCACACCTCCGTTCGCCGAAGTCATCACGGGCAGCGTCGAGCCAGGCCTGCCTAGACCCATATGGGGCCCCAAAGGGCCCAGATCTGGGCCGGGAGGGCTCTGCCACCAACCGTCGTGCCAAGCCGCAGCCAAGTGGCCGCGCCACCGCCTCCTCACCATACGGTGCAGCGCCGCCCGAGGTAACGCCGCCGCTGAAACCGTCGCTGCCCAAGGATCACCGCCGCACGTCGGGGACGGGAAGACCATTTACAACCGTCGAGAGCCCGAAGCCGGACCCCAGCAACCGCCCACACCGCCCGCAGCCCACGTCGCCTAGATCCAGATCAGGCCGCCGACCGGCGGGATCCGTACCAGGCGCGCGCCCGACTAGATCAGGGACGAGCCTCCGCCGAGCACGCCCCCAGAGGTCGAGGCCCCGGCCTTGTCCAGCCCTCCATGCATGGGACAAGGCACGGCAACGCCGCCGCCTAGCCAGCCCACGCGTCTCCGTGCCCCGGACCAGCACTGTGCCACCGCCGAAGGACGCTGGCCCGCTTTGAGTCTCTGTGCGAGGAGGAGAAGAGGCCTCGGTGTCGCAAGCACCTACAGGGCTTCGCCCGACGGCGGCGAGGGGAGGAGAGTGGGAGGCGAGGGACCGAGGCACCGGCGGCTAGGGTTGCCCCCTCGGCCGCCCGCGGGAGCGACGCGAGGGGGACGCGAGGTTATGGTATATTTTCCTGCAAAATGAGTCTAAAAGCTAATAAATACAACCATCTATAACCCTACTTCTATGTTACTCCTCACTAAGGTACTAATATAGACTAGTGTCATGTGCATGACATTAGTCTAAGTTACTTCCCCACTATGACTATCCTTATAATTGGTTGTTACTAAACATTATTTATTTGATTGTTTGGCAACTAAATTTTTTCATGCATAGGGTAACTTCTTTCATTTCAGCATTTTGCATATGTCCGTGCGTTTGTTATTGGTTTTTTTTAGGATCATCAAACTCCTCTCTCTCCTCTTAAGTACATTGTCATATCAGATATTTTTATCTATATGTCATGTTTAGTATCTGTATATACTGTGGAGCATCAGGAAGGGCATGAGTAAGGTGGACGCTAGAATTCATCCGGCTGATCCGCCCGCGGATCCGCCGGATCGCCAGTCACACGATCGTCCGACTAGGCCATATACAAGCCGTTCGATCCATCCCAGTCGACCTCGTTCAATTTATTTATTTTCCTTGGTGTTTTCCATAGGCACTGCTCCCCACGTGACTGGTTAAACTAGTGCCATGTGCGACAGCTCCGCAGAACCCAGCTGGTTATTACAGCAACACACAGATGACACGCCGAGGTGCTTCTAGTTCAGGGAAGTATCAAAGTCATCTATGGTTTTCTAGTGTCAGTTAGGTAGCAAGTCTTAACAAATAAAAAATAACAAGCCATCTACGCTCATGCAACGACACCAGCTGATTCAAAAACCAGTAGCGAAGTCGTTGATGTGCGCACGAGGGTAGACGCACTGCAAGCCTATACGATGATGTCACAGGGGGTGGTCTGACTGTTGTGGGCTTAGTGTGAGGGCATGAGCAGTGCTGCGACGCTGAATGACGGTCTCTACGATGGCAGTCTGGCCGCTTTGGCGGCGGTGGCGATGTTACGAGACGTGTTGTAATGAATGGCAGACTACTTCAATGATGTTGCAATGACATGCTTCGACTACCATGGCAATGGCACGACGGCATGCTTTGGCGACCGCGATGATGTTTTGATGATATCCCATGTACTTCGATGATCTTGTGACAACATGTTTTGACGACCATGCTGTGCTTTTGACGGCTGCTGCGACGCTATAGTGACAAGGTGTCTGCTTCAATGATATTGTGACGACATGCCTCGATGGGCGCGATGGATGCTTCAATAGCCACGGCGAAGTTACCATAACAACCGGACTGCTTCGATAGCCGCAATAATGTTGCGTCGAACCATGATGGCAGTGTGCTTTGATAGCCGCGGTCGTGTTGCGACGAGCCACGACGACGCCGTGTTTTGATAGCCGTGATTATGTTGCGACAAACCACAACGACATCGTGCTTTGGAGATGCTTCGACGAAGGGCTCGATTGCTTTGATGATGTTGCGACCACGTGCTTCCTGGCCATGGCAGTGTTGTGACAATGACATGACTATTTCAACGATGTGACGATGGCAGACCGGCTGCACGGTGATGCTATGATTGTATATATATGCTTCGACGACCATGACGGCATCGGAAGCGACACGGATGCTACTCATGACTTCACGAGCTTACCAGTACTAAATCCAGCAAACACCCACAATCAACGAATCAATGTCAAGAATATGGTGTTCTGGAATCCTCATTTGGTATTTGCTACGTGCTTCCTCTTGAGATTATTTGTAGCATCAAGTAAATGTGTATGTACATGGCTAAGTACTATGTGTGAACTGGAAGTAAAAATAAACTGTTAAACAGTCACGGGACTGCTTCAACTTTCGGTGCAACGATAGGAAAGCTAACTTCAATTGGGGATAGAGACGGTTGCGCGCCCCACGATCCATCACACGACGCCACTCGCGGCTGAAGAAGCCAAGAATTATCCGAATGATTTCAAACGTTTTCCCATGAGTAACTGATAATACTAGCTCTTGATAACATACAATTTCATAAATGATAAACCCACATATATGGACAAGGTAACATGGTCCACATGACTTCATAATCATTCATCTTGCCACATCAAATATATGACATTAACGGAATCTTATTGCTATTTTGGATTTAAAAATATTTTATGACTTAAATAAAAATCCAATTAAAAAGCCATTTTCATCATTAAATCTGTCTCGACGAGATCTTCAAAACTAAATCCCATATCGATATGTTTCATCCACCGTTTTTTAAGCCAAAAATTGTCATGATGTTTATACTAAACTTGTCATAGCGTTTACAATAAAATTGCCACGACATGTTTCTTCCAATTGTTTCTTCTAGATTTAAAGTTGCCATTGTATTTCAACTACTTTTCACGGTAATTTTCATTAATTGACCATGGAAAATTTTAGTAATTAACCACGACAAATTTAATTTATGGATCATGGCAATTTTTAGTAATTCATCATGGCAAATTGAGTTTATAGATCATGGTAATTTTAATATTTTGACCATGGCAATTTTAGTATTTTGAACATGAAAAATATTTTTTGTATAAACCATGGAAAATTTTAGTGCATGTATCATGGCAAATTTAAGTAATTCACTGTACCAATTTTAGTTGGTTCATGGAAATTTGAGTCGACCATGCGTTTTTAAAGTGATCGACGACATATTTTTTTACTTTTGAACCATGTCAAATTTATTTTGTGGATCATGGCAAGTTTAGTTTCTTAATTCCTTTTTTATGACATATCAAAATTTACTTTTAAACATAGAAAAAATGTAGTTGAAAACAATCATGACAACTTGAGTATAATCATGATGGCAATTTATGTGCAATAGACCTGGCAACTTAAAAAAACTTCGAAATATATCGATATGAGATCTAGTCTCGAAGATCTCATCGCGATGGATCTAATGGTGAAAACGGTTTTTCAATCGGGTTTTTTATTGGGACTTCTATTTTCGTGCCCCTGGTTCCTTAGCTCTCCTTAGTTTTGCCCCGCTCATATCACTGTGCTCACTTTCCCCCTCTTCCATGCGACCGCGCCTCACAAGAGGACAAACGATGCCTTGTCGTCGGGTCAAGTCCTTTGACCGCCACTATGTTGGTGCTGACGCGTGGGACTAACTTGTAAGACCGCATGCATTCGCATCGCCGGTGCTGACGCGTGGGACCGACATGTCGGTGCTGACTCGTGGGACTGACATATAAGGTCGCAAGCATGCGCATCGCTGGTGCTAACTCATGGGACCGACATGTAAGGCTGCATGCATTCGCATCGCCGGTGCATACAGTCATGTGGGGCCAGCATTTGGCCGCATGCATTACCAATTTTGCATGGCCGGTTGATCCTACGTAGTTTGTAGCTTACGTGTGGGACCCATGGACATGCAAAACTGGATCTGCGTCGTGTGCTGTTTCCGCATAGGCACTGCTCGCATTTCCAATCATATCATGCCAAGCCAGCTTTCCGTAAGATTACGTTAGACAATTACGTAGATGTAGCAAAGCATCGTGTTTTCACACACGTATATAAATTCAAGTAATATACAGTCACATTAATGAAGATTCAAGTTTGACTAATATTTGGGAACACGAACATTACATACATAGATGTTTCCCTAGATATTAATATTTGGGCTTATAGTAGCGCCCTTACAAATAAACTAGCTCGCGAACACCACTTGGCCACTGTGGGCGCTCGCTCACTCCTTGTCCTCTGTGTTGTAGGCAATAGTGTGCTTGTCGCAGGCAGTGGGGAAGATGTTGTCGAAGTTGGTGAAGACGTTGTGGGTGGTGAAGGCGATGAACTCGCACCCACACCAGAAGACTCTGTCGAGGAGGAAGTAGGCATCGAGGCAGTTGGTGAAGTGAGCGGTGAGGCCAATGACAAGGCCATTGACACTAACCTCCTCCACGTGGAACATCACAAGAGAGTTCGGTGGGAGGTGGTGGTAGCTGGCAGCGAGGAAGAAATTCACCAACGCCGTCGAGCCCCTCCACCCACACGCGAAGGGTGTTCTCCACGACGACCCCAGTGGGGTACCACATCTCTGGCATGGAGGATGGAAGTGGTAGGTTGGTCCTTGGAACTACATCCTGTCTTGGGCAAGATCTGGCGAGGAAGAAGATGGATGCGAGAGGGGTTTGATGAGGAAGAAGATGGATGTGAGTTGTGACGAAGATGTAGACGAGAGGGGTTTAAATAGCCAGAGTGTGACACACCCGTTTTGAATGCTCTCATTGGAGCACTCGCTAATAATAGCCTACTAGAGCCCTATGCGTGTGAATGTTTGACATTTGAATGCGTTTTTTCACACTCAACCGAGGTGTGTCGATCAGTAAAGCTACGTCCCAAGGGTGCATTAATTGCTCTAGTGTGACATAACTGCATCCCAAGGGTGCACTAATTTCCCTAATGCAACATAGTTGCGTCGGGTGGTTGCGTGCATGCATTGCGATCTGCGTAGGGCAGTTGCACGCATGCATGACAAACCGAGTCGTTGGACGGCCTATCAGTCTGACGAGCGTCCCGTTCCGATTGAATGGGTCAAGCATGCGGCCCACGGCCGCTGTCGCGTGTCCCTGTTCCTTCGATGCTAGGTGGGCCATCATGTCTGCAGCCAAGGAACACCCCCACCCTCCTCTAGCCAATCAGGGCTCATCTCGCGGATCGACAAAGCCTAGCGTCTAATCTAAATCGTTCCCGAATAACAATCCAACATCCCTGATAGTGCGCGGTTTTGAGAGGGGTTTGAGGGGTTTTGAGAGCTAGGGTTGAGTACAACTACATTGAAAAAAATAGGAAACTTGCGCACACCATCGTTTATGTTACCGAGTTGCTAGGAAAAATAAGAAACCATGACTACAGATATTTTCATGAAATTCCCTTCACATAACTTAGCTACCACGAACAAGGTTGTATGGTTTTCAAGGGCAATGATCTAGGGTTTAGGGTTGACCATGGAATAGTTTGTCCAAACCACCCCATGTTGGGTATGGACCCTATATCTGCATAAATGATAATGGCCAAAAAAGCATGGCATGATCACACTACATTTTTCAATAGGAAAATATGTAACATTTCTGCTCCTGTTTGACCACATGCTGTACCACTACATGAAGCTCGAATCTAGGACGTAAATGCAGGGCAGGCTCAACTTAAAAGGATACATTTTTTTTATGTGGGAGGCCATTTTATGTGCTGCACCTATGTACTTTTGTGTTGATCATTGGTGGTATTTTTGTGTGTGGCAAATTTTTAGGGTAGGCTAGAGCGTGTTGAAGCGTGTTGAAGCGTGTTGAGTAGAATCGTCATTGCTTGCAGATAATCACCAATATTTCTTTCCCACAAACACATGATCATGATCCTTATTTGGTCAACCATGTCAATGCACGAGTGCCCCTTTGGTGTCTGTTGCTGCCCTACATGTCTGACAATCAACTACTCATATTTAACGTGGCTATATACCGCGGACACACGCGTCAGGGACTGGAGGCTACGAGGGTCCATCCCTTTTTAATCCACGTGTGTGGGGGCATCATCCACTTCCACTTCCCGTCCACATCTCGCCCCCACCCTCACCCCGCGTGCTCCCTCGTCGGCGACCACTAAACCCTAGCCATGGGTTTCCTCAGCGGATCCTAGAAGGGCGAGGGGAAGTTCACCCTCGGCGCATCCTCCTCGCACGCGCTTCCTCCCCCGCCACCAGTAGCGCCTGCACCCTCCCCCCTCCCATGCGGCAGTGCCTACACATTTCGGTACAACAAGCACGCTAGAACTGGGTGTATAGGCAGCCGTTGCCGTACCCGTATGTCACGCTACCGCACGACTAGCATCTGGATCCACCGCGAATCCTGGTGCCGGATGTGCCGCTGTCTTAGCGGGTGCATGTCGAGGAGGTGCATAGGCGGTGGGAACTCCTTACACTGGAGCAACGTCGGATGGAGGCATACGCTCCGGACTCTCCCAACTAGGGGAGGTGGTTTGCCCTCGAGCACGAGGAGCAATGCCACCTCGGCACCAAGGAGCACCACACCAACCCTTCCCTCCCGTCATCAAGCCGGTGGAGGAGGAGGAGGAAGGGGAGGCGTACCAAGAGCACCACACCAACCCTCCATTGAGGAGGAGCTACGCAAGGCGGATACGGTATCGGCGGACTACCAGGAGAAGCTAGTGGAGGCCCTGGCCCTATCAGTCACCAATGGCTGCATCGTCCGCCCCTCGCCACCAAGGCTCCCCGCGTCGAAGGCCGAACCGTTGTGTTGCCACCCCAACCGACGGAGGAGTCATACGCATGCAAGGGCAATGTGCGCGAGTGGGTCAGCGTGCCTCCCATGTGGATCAGGGCTACGCCGGAGCAAGAGGCCACGTACCTCGAGTACTAGAGGCAGCGCCACCTGGTGGCGGAGCGTGAGGAGGCCAAGTGCCTCATGTAGGCGGATCAATAGGAGAAGGAGCATCGTGCCCTCTGGGCACACGAGGAGGATGTGGAGCACTTGGAGGAGGAGGAGGAGGAGCGTTGTGCCCGTGGTGTAGGAGGTCCGCCGGTGATGCAGCCGGCGGAGGACATAGCCCGTGCATGGGAGGCGGTCTTTCCCTGGGCAGCCCGATGACCCACAAGTATAGGGGATCAATCGTAGTCCTTCCGATAAGTAAGAGTGTCGAACCCAACGAGGAGCAGGAGGAAATGACAAGTGGTTTTCAGTAAGGTATTCTCTACAAGTGTTGTAAGTGACAATAGTAGATGATTTTATAACAAGATAAATAGTAACAAGTAACAATAGTAACCAAGGTGCAGCAAGGTAGCACAATCCTTTTTATAGCAAAGGACAGGCCTGAAAGTACTCTTATATTAAGCAAGCGCTCCCAAGGACACATGGGAATTTCTTTCTAGTCATATTCATCACGTTGAGTTGATTTGCGTTCGCTACTTTGATAATTTGATATGTGGGTGGAACGGTGCTAAGGTGTTGTTCTTACTTGAACTAACAACCTACTTATGATTAGCCCCTCTCGCAAGCATCCGCAACTACGAAAGAAGAATTAAGATAAATCTAAGCATAGCATGAAACGTGTGGATCCAAATCAGCTCCTTATGAAGCAACACATAAATTGGGGTTTAAGCTTCTGTCACTCTAGCAACCAACCATGTACTTGTTACTACACAATTAAGATAAATCTAACCATAAAATGGTGAAGTGTCATGTAGTCGACGTTCACATGACACCACTAAGAGAAGTAACAACATACATATCATCAAAATATCGAACGAATACCAACTTCACAAGATTACTTATGACAAGACTTCTCCCATGTCCTCAGTAACAATAGTAACTAATCACACCTCATCAACATGTTCAAGATCAGAGGTATAATAATAATTATTAAGGATCTGAACATAACTTATTCCACCAAGTAATCCAACAAGCATCAACTACAAGATGTAATCAACACAACTAGTAACCCACAGGCACCAATCTGAGGTTTTGAGACAAAGATTGAATACAAGAGATGAACTAGGGTTGGAGATGAGACGGTGCTGGTGAACATGTTGATGAACATTGGTCTTCCCACAAAGGAGGGAGCGTTGGTGATGATGATGGCTTCGATCTCCCCCTCCCGAGGAGGAATTTCCCCGGCAGAATCTGACAGCCAGAGTGCAAAAGGGCCTCTTCCCAGGTTTCCGCCTCGAGGTGGCGGCGCTTCATCCCGAAAGGTTTCTTATGATTTTTTCTAGGGTAAGACACACCATATAGAAGAAGAGGGGTGTCGGAGGGCCAGCAGGGGCCACACAAGCTATCAGGGCGCGGCCCAAGGGGGTGCGCTCTATTGGCTTGTGGCCACCCTCTGGTGTATTTTTGACATAGCAATTCTTAAATATTCTCCGTGAAGGGTTAGCTCATTTGGAGTCTGGTGATTTTTCTGCCTTTTTCTCGGTTTTTCGTTCTAGAATTCCAGTTTCCACATATTTCCCTCATTGTGATGTACCTTGCATAATCAAAGAGAAAGAACATAAGAATTGTATGATAATGGGGAATAATGGACAAGAATATCATGAATATTAATGAGAAATCCTGATGCAAAATAGGCATATCAACTCCCCTAAGTTTAGACCTCGCTTGTCTTCAAGTGAAAGCCGAACTTTAAAATAATAACCACCTAATTTGAGAGAGAGGTGTCGATAAAAACACAATACGGACATGCGAGCATCATGCATATAATTATAGCAGCAAGCTTTTCATCATAAAGCTTCTCATAAATAAGTAACAATCTATTCACAACTCAAGAAGTATGAAGCATAATCTTTGTTTACAACCGACAAGCAATGCCATTAGCCATTGAGATAGTCATAGATATCATAAGCAAGAGAAGAGTCTCTGTAAGAGCTTGTATTTCTAGAAAGTTCACATACTCAACTATAATGTAGCCTTTCATGATTGTTGACACACATTGCATATTTTTGAAACTAGTGATTCCATGGGACACATAGGAAGATGGGGGCTCTATCATTCTTGCCACCCAACTTATTTACCTCAAGGATAATGTCAACACTAATGAACCATGAACATCTACATTCAACTGGATATATTTCTTTGGATCTTTCCTTAACACACAATGATTTCCACTAAAGAGTTGATAGATAGGAACAAGGGGAAATATTATTGACTCTTGCATTAAAAGAAAATTTTGTAAGAATGTAAAATATAGGCCATTCGCAGAGGGAAGTAGAGGTTGTCATGAGCTTTTATTTGTTTGATATGTGCAATCTCTCAATACAAAAGAACATCACTTTATATTGCCCCTTGTGATAGTGAACTTTATTATGCACTCCGTCGCTTTTATTTCTTCACTATCACAAAATCGTACAAAGCTTACTTTCCTTTACAATAAAAGGTCTTACATGCTTAGAGGCAATTTTTATTGCCTTGTGCACCAATGACAACTTACTTTAAGGATCTTATTCAATCCATAGGTAGTTATGGTGGACTCTCATGGCAAGAACTAAGTTTAAGGGTTATGTATGCACAAGTAGTATCTCTACTTAGTGAGAATTTTTGGGCTAGCAAAATATCCTAAGCAAGCATCACGTGTTAAGGGATCCAATACCATATAACTTCTGTGCAAATCCAAACAACCATGATCATTATGTTGTCTTCCATATCCAACTTCAACACTTGGTCATCATGTAATATTTGATGGGAGATCATAATCATAGAAGGTGTTCAAGATAGTATATTTGTATGTAAATCTCCTCTTCTCTACCATACCTTTGCATAGATAATACCAATTACTAATGTTATGTTTGTTGGTTTCCAACACTTTTATTACTTACACCTCTTTTCTATGTGAAGTCATTACTTCTCATGAGATAAGCATATGATACTTTTCTATTCCTTTTATTGCCATGCTAAGATGATGGGTGCATGCAAGGGTAAGGCACACGAACTCAACTAACTCTATTATATAACTCTCACACTCAGTTACAAGGATAGGTAGGTCTCAATGCAAAATTCTAAACAGAACAAATCCGAAAATGTAACTCTTTAAATCATGAAAAACTAAAGATCTAACTAATATAGATAATGGTGATACAAGTGACGGTGATACGATACCAGGGCACCTCCCGCAAGCTTGGGACAAGCCGAGGGTGGTGCCCATACCCGTGTACTCAAGTGTTCTTCGGTGATGGTGGTGGTGTGAGGTGTGATACGACCATTTTGCACCATGATTTTATATTGATATTTATTGCATTATGGGCTGTTATTTCACGTTATGGTACAATACGTATACCTTTTCTCTCTTATTTTACAAGGGTTACATGAAGAGGGAGAATGTCGGTAGCTGGAATTCGGGACTGGAAAAGGAGCAAATCTGAGATACCTATTCTGCACAACTCCCAAAGTCCTGAATATTTATGGAGAATATTTTTGGATTTAATAAAAAATACTGGCGCAAGAATCAACCAGAGGGGGGCCACCTGCAGGCCACAAGCCTGTTAAGCACGGCCACCCCCTGGTCATGCCTAGCAGGTTGGTGGGCCCCTTGTGGATCCTCTAATGCCCATCTTCTCCTATATTTTGGGTTTTGACCTGGAAAAAATCATGAGATAGCTTTCGGGATGAAGCGTCGCCGTCTCGAGGCGGAACTTGGACAGAACCAATCTAGAGCTCCGGCAGGGCTGTTCTGCTGGGGAAACTTCCCTCTCGAAGGGGGAAATTGAAGCCATCGTCATCACCAATGATCCTCTCATCAAGAGGGGGTCAATTTCCATCAACATATTCACCAGCACCATCTCCTGTCCAAACCCTAGTTCATCTCTTGTATCCGATCTTTGTCTCAACACCTCAGATGGGTACCTGTCGGTTGCTAGTAGTGTTGATTACTCCTTGTAGTTGATGCTAGTTGGTTTACTTGGTGGAAGATCATATGTTCATATCCTTAATGATAGTTAATACTCCTGTGATCTTGAACATGAATATGCTTTGTGAGTAGTTACGTTTGTTCCTGAGGACATGGGATAAGTCTTGTTATAAGTAATCATGTGAATTTGGTATTTGTTCGATATTTTGATGAGATGTATGTTGTCTCTCCTCCAGTGGTGTTATGTGAACGTCGACTACATAACACTTCACCATTATTTGGGCCTAGAGGAAGGCATTGGGAATTAATAAGTAGATAATGGGTTGCTAGAGTGATAGAAGCTTAAACCCTAGTTTATGCGTTGCTTCGTAAGGGGCTGATTTGGATCCATATGTTTCATGCTATGGTTAGGTTTACCTTAATTCTTCTTTCGTAGTTGAGGATGCTTGCGAGGGGGGTTAATCATAAGTGGGAGGTTTTTCCAAGTAAGGGCAGCACCCAAGCACCGGTCCACCCACATATCAAATTATCAAAGTAAGGAACGCGAATCAAATGAGCATGATGAAAACTAGCTTGACAGAAATTCCCATGTGTCCTCGGGAGCGCTTTGCTTTATATAAGATTTTGTCCAGGCCTATCCTTTTCTACAAAAATGATTGGTCTACATTTCTGCACCTTTGCTACACTTGTTACTTGTTACTCGTTACGAATTATCTTATCACAAAACTATCTGTTACCGATAATTTCAGTGCTTGCAGAGAATACCTTACTAGAAACCGCTTATCATTTCCTTCTGCTCCTCGTTGGGTTTGACACTCTTACTTATCAAAAGGAATACGATAGATCCCTTATACTTGTGGGTCATCAAGACTCTTTGCTGGCGCCATTGCCGGGGAGTGAAGCGCCTTTGGTAAGTGGAACCTCATAAGGGAAAATTTATATAGTGTGCTGAAATTTACTGTCACTTGTCACTATGCAAAGTAATCCTTTGAGGGGCTTGTTTGGGTATCTTCACCTCGACCGGAAACACAAAGAGTTTTCCCTCTACCTACTGAACCTACTAAAAATATTTATTATGAAATTCCTTCGGGTATGATAGAGAAACCGCTGGCTAATCCTTATGCAGGAGATGGAACACTACATCATGATTTGCATCTAATCTATGTGGATGAAATTTGTGGATTAGTTAAGCTTGTAGGTCTACCCAAGGATCGCGTTAGAAGAAGGTCCTTCCTTTATATTTGAAGGATAAGGCATTGACATGGTATAGGCTATGTGATTATATTGGATCATGGAGCTACAACCGATTGAAGATGGAATTTCATCAAAAGTTTTATCCTATGCATCTAGTTCATCGTGATTGGAATTATATTTATAACTTTTGGCCTCATGAAGGATAAAGAATCGCTCAATCTTGGGGGAGGCTTAAGTCAATGTTATATTCATGCCCCCATCATGATCTCTCTCGAGAAATTATTATTCGGAATTTTTATGCTCGGCTTTCTCGTAATGATCAATCCATGCTCGATACTTCTTGTGTTGGTTCATATATGAAGAAGGATATTGACTTCAAATGGGACTTATTGGAAAGAATTAAACGCAACTCTGAAGATTGGGAACTCGACGAAGGTAAGGAGTCAGGTATGAACCTTAAGTTTGATTGTGTTAAATCCTTCGTAGACACCGATGCTTTTCGTGAATTCAGCACTAAATATGGACTTGGCTTTGAGATTTTAGCTTCTTTTTGTGAATCTTTTGCTGCTCATGTTGATCTCCCCAAGGAGAAGTGGTTTAAATATCATCCTCCCATTGAAGTGAAAGTAGTTGAACCTATTAAAGTTGTAGAGAAAACTATTACTTATAATGTTGATCATGTTATTCCCGTTGCTTATATTGAGAAACCACCTTTCCTTGTTAGAATAAAGGATCATGCTAAAGCTTCAACTGTGGTTCGTAAGAGATGTGCTAGAACACCTACACCCCCTGAGCAAATTAAAGTTGAGACTAGTATTGCTATGGTTAAGGATATCTTGGTTGATAATATTGATGAGCATGTTATTATATTTTGTGATGAAGCTACTAGAATTGCTAAACCTGATGCTAAAGATAAACATAGACCCATTGTTGGCATGCCTGTTGTTTCTGTTAAAATAGGAGATTATTGTAATCATGGCTTATGTGATATGGGTGCTAGTGTGAGTGCAATTCCCTTTTCCTTATATACAGATATTATGAATGATATTGCACCAGCTGAGTTAGAGGAAATTGATGTTACAATTAAGCTTGCTAATAGAGACACTATATCACCAGTTGGGATTATTAGAGATGTTGAAGTCTTGTGTGGGAAAATAAAATATCCTACTGATTTTCTTGTTCTTGGTTCCCCACAAGATGATTTTTGTCCCATTATATTTGGTAGACCCTTCTTGAATACCGTTAATGCTAGGATAGATTGTGAGAAGGAAAATGTTACATAAGTTTTGGGGATCATCTCATGAGTTTAATTTCTCTAAATTTTATAGAAAACCCCGTGATAAAGAATTTCCTAGTAAGGATGGAATTATTGGTCTTGCCTCTATTGTTGTGCCTCCTACTGATCCCTTAGAGCAATATTTGCTAGACCATGAAAATGACATGCATATGAATGAAAGGAATGAAATAGATATGATTTTCTTTGATCAACATCCTATTCTGAAACACAACTTGCCTGTTGAAATACTTGGGGATCCTCCTCCACCCAAGGGTGATCCCGTGTTTGAGCTTAAACAATTACCAAATACTCTGAAATATGCTTATCTTGATGAAAATAAGATACATCCTATTATTATTAGTGCTAACCTTTCAGAGCATGAAGAACGGATATTATTGAAAACTCCGAGGAAGCACTGTGCTTCTATTGGATATACTCTTGATGATCTTAAGGGCATTAGTCCCACTCTATGTCAGCATAAAATTAAAATGGAGCATGATGCTAAACCAGTTGTTGATCACCAACGATGGTTGAATCCTAAAAATGAAGGAAGTGGTAAGAAATGAAATATTAAAGCTTCTGGAGGCAGGTATCGTTTACCCTATTGCTGGTAGTAGATGGGTTAGTCTCGTTCATTGTGAGAAAGGAGGTATTACCGTAGTTCCTAATGATAAAAATGAATTGATCTCGCAGAGAATTGTTACACGTCATAGAATGGTAATTGGTTTTAGGAAATTGAATAGAGCTACTAGAAAAGATCATTACCCTCTACCTTTCATTGATCAAATGCTAGAAAGATTGTCCAAACACACACATTTCTGCTTTCTAGATGGTTATTCTGGTTTCTCTCAAATACATGTGTCAAAAGAGGACCAAGAGAAGACCACCTTTACCTGCCCTTTTGGTATCTTTGCTTATAGACGTATGCCTTTTGGTTTATGCAATGCACCTGCTACCTTTCAAAGATGCATGACTACTATATTTTCTGTTTTTTGTGAAAGGATTGTTGAGGTTTTCATGGATGATTTTTCCGTTTACAGAACTTCTTTTGATGATTGTTTGAGCAATCTTGATTGAGTTTTGCAGAGATGTGAAGATACTAATCTTGTCTTGAATTTGGAAAAGTGCCACTTTATGGTGAACGAAGGCATTGTCTTGGGACATAAAATTTCCGAAAGAGGTATTGAAGTTGATAAGGCTAAAGTTGATGCTATTGAAAAGATGTCGTGTACTACGGATATCAAAGGTATAAGAAGTTTCCTAGGTCATGTTAGTTTCTATAGGAAATTTATTAAAGATTTCTCTAAGATTTCTAGGCCTCTCACTAATATTTTGCAAAAATATGCTCTATTCGTTTTTTATGATGATTGTGTAGAAGCTTTTGAAATTCTCAAGAATGCTTTGATTTCTGCACCTGTTGTTCAACCACCTGATTGGAACCTACCCTTTGAAATTATGTGTGATGCTAGTGATTATGCCATAGGCACTGTTCTAGGACAAAGAGTTGATAAGAAATTAAATGTTATTCATTATGCTAGCAAAACTCTAGACAGTGCTCAAAGAGACTATGCCACCACTGAAAAGGAATTTTTAGCAGTTGTGTTCGCTTGTGATAAGTTTAGACCTTATATTGTTTATTCTAAAGTAATTGTTCACACTGATCATGCTGCTATTAAATATCTTGTGGAAAAGAAGGATGCTAAACCTAGAATTATCAGATGGGTTCTTCTGCTACAAGAATTTTATTTGCATATTGTTGATAGAAAGGGTGTTGATAACCCCGTAGCAGATAACTTGTCTAGGTTAGAGAATGTTCTTGATGACCCACTACCTATTGATGATAGCTTTCCTGATGAACAATTAGATGTCATAAATACTTCACGTAATGCTCCTTGGTATGCTGATTATGCTAATTACATTGTCGCTAAATTTATACCGCCTAATTTCACGTACCAACAAAACAAAAAGTTCTTCTATGATTTAAGACATTACTTCTGGGATGACCCACACCTTTATAAAGAAGGAGTAGATGGTGTTATTAGACATTGTGTACCTGAGCATGAACAGGAACAGATCCTACGGAAGTGTCATTCCGAGGCCTATGGAGGACACCACGCTGGAGATAGAACTGCACATAAGGTATTACAATCTGGTTTTTATTGGCCTACACTCTTCAAGGATGCTCATAAGTTTTTCTTGTCATGTGATGAATGTCAAAGAATTGGCAATATTAGTAGACATCACGAAATGACTATGAATTACTCTCTTGTTATTGAACCATTTGATGTTTGGGGTTTTGATTATATGGGGCCTTTTCCAATGTCCAACGGGTATACTCATATTTTAGTTGTTATTGATTATGTTACTAAGTGGGTAGAAGATATTCTAACTAGTAGTGCTGATCATAACACCTCTATTAAGATGCTTAAAGAAGTTATTTTCCCTAGATTTGGAGTCCCCGGATATTTAATGACTGATGGTGGTTCACATTTTATTCATGGTGCTTTCTATAAATTGCTTGCTAAGTATGATGTTAATCATAGAATTGCATCTCCTTATCATCCTCAGTCAAGTAGTCAAGTAGAATTAAGCAATAGAGAAATAAAATTGATCTTGCAAACGATGGTTAATAGATCCAGGAAGAATTGGTCTAGGAAACTTGACGATGCATTATGGTCTTATAGAACTACTTACAAGAATCCTATGGGTATGTCTCCGTATAAAATGGTTTATGGTAAAGCATGTCACTTACCTCTAGAGCTAGAGCACAAAGCTTATTGGGCGATTAAAGAGGGCAACTATGATTTCAAACTTGCTAGTAAGAAGAGGTTATTTTACATTAGCTCACTTGATGAATGGAGAAAGCCTATGAGAATGCCAAGTTGTTTAAAGAAAAAGTTAGGAGATGGCATGATAAAAGGATACAAAAACATGAATTTATTGTAGGTGACCATGACTTGCTATACAATTCTCGTTTAAGATTTTTTGAAGGAAAGCTTCTCTCCAAATGGGAAGGGCCTTATATCGTCGAGGAAGTATATCGTTCTGGTGCCATCAAGATCAACAACATCAAAGGAACAAATCCGAAGGTGGTAAACAGGCAAAGAATCAAACATTATATTTCAGGTACTCCCATTAATGTTGAGACCAATGTTATCAATATATACCATAACTCCGGAAGAGCATATTAGGGAGACCTACCGGAATGTTTTAGACTCCGAAAAGGAATAGGTATGTGGTATGGTAAGTAAACCGACTCCAAAACTTTCGCAATAGCAATTTTACTCAGTTTTGGATTATTAAAAATTTAGGAAAATGAAAAGTAGTCTGAAGGACGCACGGGGAGGTGACAAGCCTACTTGGCGCGGCCACCCCCTAGCCACGCCTAGGGGGCTTGTCACCACCCTGTGCGTCCCCCGGGACTCCGTTTTCTTGTGGTACACTCCTCCAGGTCGGCAAAAATTCATTATATAATCCCTCAAAGGTTTGCACTTTCGTTTCACGACAATATCTCTTGTTTTCATTTTGAGCTATTTCTACAGCAGATTTAGAGCAAGATGTCGTCCCAAGGGTCCGATGGGGACAGCTACATATCGCATTATCTTGCTAATCCCAAGCTCTATGGGGACCTAGACCCGTATGGATTATTCTCGGAGGAGGAACAGGAAGAAAAGTACAAAGAAGAAAGCTCAGATGAAGATGAGACTCCTATGCCTCAACTAGGAGACATGCATGTCGAGTTCAGGAAATCAAGCCTCCCAAACACAAGAAGAAAGCACAAAGTTCTATTTATTCCTTCTCGTTTTCTGCAGGAGAGTAAAGAGGAATTATGTCAAAGGATATTGAAGCTCGAGCAGGAAGTAGATGACCCGATGGAACAAAATTTCATGCTTAAGAGGAAATTGAACAAGTTTCCATCTTAATCAACAACTCCACAACCATCACCTCCGAAGAAGGACACTTGAGAACATGGGTATGGGCACTCCCCTTGGCTTGTGCCAAGCTTGGGGGAGCTGCCCCGATATCGTATCACATCACACCTTTTTCCTTTTTCATGGGTACTGCGTGAGTGATAGAAATTGTGAAATACTAAAAGATCATTGAGTATGTGGATTTGCTTTAAAAGCTCTTATATTGGCTCTTTCCAATGTTATGATAAATTGTCAATTGCTTCAGTGACTGAGATCATAGTTTGTTGGTTGTCAATAGTGTTCTTGGTTCATATTTTAACTTGTGAATGAATTTTTACTCTAGTATAAAGAATCCCATACAATGAGTATTGTTGTTCTAAAGTTGATCATGATGCCCTCATGTCCGTATTTTATTTTATTTACACCTCTATCTCTAAACATGTGGACATATTCATCGATCTCGGCTTTCGCTTGAGGGCAAGCGAGGTCTAAGCTTGGGGGAGTTGATACGTCCATTTTGCACCATGATTTTATATTGATATTTATTATATTATGGGCTGTTATTACATGTTATGGTACAATACTTATGCCTTTTCTCTCTTATTTTTACAAGGTTTCCATGAAGAGGGAGAATGCCGACAGCTGGAATTCTGGACTGGAAAAGGAGCAAATCTGAGATACCTATTCTGCACAACTCCAAAAGTCCTAAAAAATTATGGAGAATATTATGAATTTAATAAAAAAATACTGGTGCAAGAATCAACCAGAGGGGAGCCACCTGTAGGCCACATGCCTGCTAGGCACGACCACCCCCTGGACGCGCCTAGCAGGCTTGTGGGGCCCCTGTGGCTCCTCCGACACCCATCTTCTCCTATATGTTGGGTTTTGACCTGGAAAAAATCAGAAGAGAGCTTTTGGGATGAAGCGCCGCCGTCTCAAAGCGGAACTTGGACATAACCAATCTAGAGCTCCGGTAGGGCTGTTCTACAAGGGAAACTTCCCTTCCGGAGGGGGAAATCGAAGCCATCGTCATCACCAGCGATCCTCTCATAGAGAGGGGGTCAATATCCATCAACATCTTCACCGGCACCATCTTCTCTCCAAACCCTAGTTCATCTCTTGTATCCGATCTTTGTCTCAACACCTCAGATTGGTACATGTGGGTTGCTAGTAGTGTTGATTACTCCTTGTAGTTGATGCTAGTTGGTTTACTTGGTGGAAGATCATATGTTCAGATCTTTAATGATAATTAATACTCCTTTGATCTTGAACATGAATATGCTTTGTGAGTAGTTATGTTTGTTCCTGAGGACATGGGATAAGTCTTGTTATAAGTAATCATGTGAATTTGGTATTCGTTCAATATTTTGATGAGATGTATGTTGTCTATCCTCTAGTGGTGTTATGTGAACGTAGACTACATAACACTTCACCATTATTTGGGTCTAGGTGAAGGCATTGGGAAGTAATAAGTAGATGATGGGTTGCTAGAGTGACAGAAGCTTAAACCCTAGTTTATGCGTTGCTTCGTAAGGGGCTGATTTGGATCCATATGTTTTCATGCTATGGTTAGGTTTACCTTAATTATTCTTTCATAGTTGAGGATGCTTGCGAGGGGGGTTAATCATAAGTGGGAGGTTTATCCAAGTAAGGGAAGTGCCCAAGCACTGGTCCACCCACATATCAAATTATCAAAGTAACGAACGCAAATAGAATGAGCATGATGAAAACTAGCTTGACAGAAATTCCCATGTGTCCTCGGGAGCGCTTTGCTTTATATAAGAGTTTGTCCAGGCCTATCCTTTGCTACAAAAATGATTGGGCTACCTTGCTGCACCTTTGCTACACTTGTTACTTGTTACTCATTATGAATTATCTTATCACAAAACTATCTGTTATCGATAATTTCAGTGCTTGTAGAGAATACCTTACTGGAAACCGCTTATCATTTCCTTCTGCTCCTCGTTGGGTTCGACACTCTTACTTATCGAAAGGACTACGATAGGTCCCGTATACTTGTGGGTCATCAAGGTGATCCTCCATCTTCCAAGTCATAGGTTCCCCATCAAAGAAAGAGGCTCTTTGTCTCCGGAATCCTAAAATCGGTAGCGAGGCTCATCCTTTTAAACCTAGATTCATACTCACAGTTTTGGTTTTGAAGTTCATAGTGTCGATCTTGGAGGTGCTCGATCCACTCTTGAAGCTTGAACAGAGCTTACCCCGTGCTCTTTGTGTTCATCTTGTTTTCACGAACGAAGTCCATGATCATAGAGTGATTAGCACTCAGGCCACGTGCAACCATCCCTTGACACTTGAAGATCTCTTGCTCCACCGCTGCAAGCCTGGTCTTCTCTCTTCCCTCCTTCTTGTAACCTTGAACATCCCGGATGTGGAGCACCCCCTCACGCATCTCAATGGCTTGAGGGTGTTTCATCACCTCTGACAAGTAGGGGTTGATGACCTTCTCGAAGAACTTGTCCTTCGATGGCCTTGGGGAAGTCACGGCAATCTAGATCTGTCAGAAAAATAGCCCGAAACAAGAACAGAGAGGAAACTCACGATGCGGTGGTCAAATCATACGGAGTATATATAATAAATTTTTCTAGGGCAGAATACAAGTTCAGGAAGAAATCAGAGTCCGGAAGGCACACGAGGGATCCACAAGACATCAAGGTGCGCCCCAGGGGGGCATACCCTATTGGCTTATGCCTCCCTCGGGGTTCCTCCTGACTCCTTATTTTTGTAATTTTTCTAAAATACCAAAACTGATAGAAATTATTATTTTTGGAATTTTTGGAGTCGGTTTACTTACCATAACACATACCCAACCCCTTTCGGGTTTCTGGAGTGCTCCGGAAGGCTTCCTTGATGTGTTCTTTCGGTGTCAAAACTTGGATGACATTAGTTTCCTCATTAATGGGTGCACCTAAAATGCAATGCATGATTCTTTGCCCTTTCATTACTCTCGGGTTTTTTCCTTCAAATTTATTAATTTTTATAGCACCGGAGTGATAAACTCCTCAACAACATATGGGCCCTCCCATTTGGAGAGAAGTTCTCATGCAAAAAATCTGAAATGAGAGTTGTACAAAAGCACTAAATCTCCTACATTGAATTCTCATTTTTGAATCCTCTTATCATGACATATTTTAACCTTTTCTTTGAACAACTTAGCATTTTTCGTAGGCTTGTGTTC
Source organism: Hordeum marinum (assembly GCA_022496015.1). Classification (NCBI taxonomy): domain Eukaryota; kingdom Viridiplantae; phylum Streptophyta; class Magnoliopsida; order Poales; family Poaceae; genus Hordeum; species Hordeum marinum. The sequence goes on from CM039678.1 coordinate 455,789,164, forward strand.
TCCATTCATCTAGTGAGCTGATATCAAATAACCTCTTTTCACCAGAAAGTTTAAAATCATAATTAAGTTCTTTAATTGCCCAATAAGCTTTATGTTCTAGCTCGAGAGGTAAATGACAAGCCTTTACATAGACTATTTTGTATGGGGACATCCCTATGGGATTCTTATAAGTAGTTATATAATCCCGTAGTGCATCATCTAGTTTCTTAGACCAATTCTTCCTAGATCTAGATACGGTTAACATCATATTTAGCTAAAAGTTTACGAAAAGCACCATGAATAAAATGTGAACCACCATCAGTCATTAAATATCTAGGGACTCCGAACCTCGGAAAGATAATGTACTTAAGCATTTTAATAGAGGTGCTATGATCAACGGTACTAGTTGGAATAGCCTCTAACCACTTAGTAACATAATCAATAGCAACTAAAATATGAGTATACCCATTTAAGGAAGGGAAAGGTCCCATAAAGTCAAAGCCCCAAACATCAAATGGTTCAATAGCAAGTGAATAGTTCATAGGCATTTCCTGACATTTACCAATGTTACCAACTCTTTGGCACTCATCGCAAGAAAGGACATACTTACGAGCATCTTTGAAAAGAGTAGGCTAATAGAAACCAGGTTGTAATACCTTGTGTGCAGTTCTGTCACCGGCATGGCGTCCTCCGTAAGCTTCGGAATGGCACTTCCAAAGAATATGTTCATTTTCATCCTCAGGTATACATTGTCTAATAATACAGTCTACTCCCTCTTTATAGAGATGTGGATCATCCCAAAAGTAATGTCATAAATCATAAAAGACTTTTTTATTTTGTTGATAGGTGAAGCTAGGTGGAATATTTTTAGCAACAATATAATTAGCATAATCAACATACCAAGGAGCGCTACATGAAGTATTTAGAGTAGCAAGTTGCTCGTTAGTAATACTATCATCGATAGGAAGTGGGTCATCAAGAACATTTTTCATGCTAGACAAGTTATCTGCTATGGGGTTTTTAGCTCCTTTTCTATCAATGATATGCAAATCAAACTCTTGAAGTAAAAGTACCCACCTGATGAGTCTAGGTTTAGCATCTTTCTTTTCCATGAGGTATTTAATAGCAGCATGATCAGTGTGAAGAGTTACTTTGGAATCGACAATGTAAGATCCAAACTTATCACATGCAAAAACAACTGCTAAAAATTCATTTTTAGTGGTAGCATAATTTCATTGAGGAGAGTCTAAGGTTTTACTGTCATAATGAAGAATATTTAATTTCTTGTCCACTCTTTGCCCTAGAACAACACCAACAACATAATCACTGGCATCACACATAATTTCAAATGGTAGGTTCCAATCAGGTGGTTGAACAATGGGTGGAGAAATTAAAGCCTTCTTAAGTATTTCAAAAGCTTGTACACAATCATCATAAAAAAAGGAATATATTTTTGAAGAAGATTAGTTAACGGCCTACAAATCTTTAATGAAACGCCAATAAAAATTAGCATGACCAAGGAAACTTCTTATACCTTAGATATCTCTCGGGCATGGCATTTTCTCTATTGTGTCAACTTTAGCTTTGTCCACCTCAATGCATCATTCAGAAATTTTATGCCCAAGCACTATACCTTCATTCACCATAAAGTTGCACTTCTCCCAATTCAAGACAAGACTAGTTTCTTCGCATCTTTGCCAAACTCGATCAAGGTTGCTCAAGCAATCATCAAAAGAAGTCCCATAAACGAAAAAATCATCCATAAACACATCAACAATATTTTCACAAAAGTTAGAGAATATAGAAGTCATACATATTTGAAAGGTAGCAGGTGCATTGCATAAACCAAAAGGCATATGCCTATAAGCATAAGTTCCGAAAGGACATGTAAAGGTAGTTTTCTCTTAATCTTCTTTTGACACAGGTATTTGAGAAAATCCAGAATATCCATCAAGAAAGAAAAAGTTTGTGTGCTTAGATAATCTTTCTATCATTTGGTCAATAAAAGGCAAGGGGTAATGATCTTTCTTAGTAGCTTTATTTAATTTCCTGAAATCAATCACCATCCTATAGCGAGTTATGATTCTTTGTGGAATAAGCTCATTTTTATCATTAGGGACGATAGTAATACCACCTTTCTTAGGGACATGATGAACGGGACTTACCCACCTACTATCAGCAATAGGATAGATTATACATGCCTCCAGAAGTTTTAGTATTTCAATTCTTACCACTTCCTTCATCTTAAGATTTAAGCGTCGTTGGTGATCAACAATAGGTTGAGCATCAGGTTCCATATTCATCTTGTGCTGACATAGACTGGGGCTTATGCCCTTTAGATCATTGAGAGTATATCCAATAGCATCCTTGTGCTTCCTCAGCGTTTTAAGTAATCTCCTTTCTTCATGATCTGAAAGGTTAGCGCTGATAATAACAGGATATATCTTTTTTTCATCAAGATAAGCATATTTCCAATTACCATGTAAAGTCTTTAGATCAAACACGGGATCTCCCTTCAGTGGAGGAGGATCCCCTAAAATATCGACTAGTAAGTTATGTTTAAGAAAAGGTGTTTGTATATGAAATATGTCATCTATTTCATTCCTTTCATTCATATGCATATCATTCTCATGGTCTAGCAATATTGTTCCAGAGAATCAGTAGGAGGCACGACAATAGAAGAAAGACCAATTATTTCATCCTTACTAGGTAACTCCTTCTTGTGTGGTTGATTAGTAAACTTGGAGAAATTAAATTAATGAGACACATCACCAAAGATTACTTTAATCTTCTCAATAACACAGTTAATTTCAGCATTAATGGTATTCAAGAAAGATCTATCAAATATAATGGGGCAAAAGTTATCTTGTTTTGAACCAAGTAGTAGGAAATTAGTGGAGTACTTGAATTTTCCACACAAAACTTCAACATCTTTAACAATCCCAATTGGCGTAATAGTATCTTTGTTTGCAAGTTTAATAGTGACATCAATATCTTCAATCGTAGTGGGTGCTATGTCATTCATAATTCCTTGATATAAGGTAAAAGGTATAGCATTGACACTAGCACCAAGGTCACACAAGCCATGATAACAATGATATCCAATTTTAACTGAAACAACGGGCATGCCAACCACTGGTTTATTTTTGTCAAATTCATCATGTTCGTTTCTAGCAGGTTTCGCAATCCTAGAAGTTTCTCCACAAAAGTATATAACCTAACCCTCAATGTTATTAACTAAAAGATCTTTAGCCATAGCAACCTTAGGCTCAAGAATTATCCATTCAGAACGTATAGGTGTCCTAACATGACTTTAACCATAGTAGTAGCCTTAGCGTGTTCCCTAGTTCTAACAAGAAAAGGAGGTTTCTCAATGTAAGCAGTAGAAACAATTGGATCAACGTGGCTAATAATTACTTCTTCCTTCTTAATTTTAATAGGTTCCTCTAATGGTTTTTAAATGGGAGGATGATATTTAAATCGCTTCTCTTTGGGAAGATCAACATGACTAGCGAATGATTCATAGAAAGTAGCTACTATTTCAGAGTCAAGACCATATTTATTGCGGAACTCATGGAAAGCATTAGTTTCCATAAAATATATAACACAATCAAAATTAAGCTTTATACCTGACTCTTTACCTTGGTCGAGTTCCCAATCTTCAGAGTTGCATTTAATTCTTTCCAGAAGATCCCATTTGAATTCAATAGTCTCCTTCGTATAGGAACCAATAGCACAAGAATCGAGCAATGCTTGATCATCATGAAAAATCCAAGCATAATTTTTTTGTATAATCATTTCCCTTGTGAGCTCATGGTTGGGGCAAGTGTGCATCATAGATTTAAGCCTCCCCCAAGCTTGAGCAATACTTTCTCCTTCATGAGGCCAACAATTATAAATAAAGTTCCAATCACAATGGACTAGATGCATAGGATAAAACTTCTGATGAAATTCTAGCTTCAAGCGATTCCAGTCTCATGATCCAATATCATCCAGTAACCTGTACCACATTAATGCTTTTCCCTCCAAATATAAATAGAAAAATGTCTTCTTAACTTTGTCTCTGGGTAGACCTGAAAGCTTAAACAATCCACAAATCTCATCCACATATATCAAATTTTAATTAGGATGAGTTGAACCATCATAAGGATTAGCTAACTGTTTCTCTACCATACCCGAAGGAATCTTATAATAAATGTTTTCAGTAGGTTCAATAGGTTGAGGAACAACTTCCTCATATTTCGTTCGTGGTTAAGATGCCCCAAACAAGCCACTCAAAGGGTGACCATTCATAGTGACAAGAAACAGTAAATTTCAGCACGTATAGAAAATGTTTCCTTACCAATTTCCATTTACCAAAGGCTCTTCACTCCCCGACAACGGTGCCAGAAAAGAGTATTTATGACCCACGAGTATAGGGGATCAATCATAGTCCTTTCAATAAGTAAGAGTGTCAAACCCAATGAGGAGCAGAAGAAAATGACAAGCGGTTTTCAGCAAGGTATTCTCTGCAAGTGTTGTAAGTGACCGTAGTAGATGGTTTTATAGCAAGATAAATAGTAACAAGTAACAATAGTAATCAAGGTGCAGCAAGGTAGCCCAATCCTTTTATAACAAAGGACAGGCCTGAAAGTACTCTTATATTAAGCAATCGCTCCCGAGGACACATGGGAATTTCTGTCTAGTCATATATATTCATCATGTTGAGTTGATTTGCATTCGCTACTTTGATAATTTGATATGTGGGTGGACCGTGTTAAGGTTGTTCTTACTTGAACTAACAACCTACTTATGATTACCACTTCTCGCAAGCATCTGCAACTATGAAAGAAGAATTAAGATAAATCTAATTGTAGCATGAAACGTGTGGATCCAAATCAGCCCCTTATGAAGCAACGCATAGACTGGGGTTTAAGCTTCTGTCACTCTAACAACCCATCATCTACTTGTTACTCCACAATGACTTCCCTTAGGCCCATAACATGGTGAAGTGTCATGAAATCGACGTTCACATGACACCACTAAGACCAGTAACAACATACATATCATCAAAATATCGAACGAATACCAACTTCACAAGATTACTTATGACAAGACCTCTCCCATGTCCTCAGGAACAATAGTAACTACTCGCACCTCATCAACATGTTCAAGATCAGAGGTATAATAATAAAAATTAAGTATTTGAACATAAATTCTTCCACCAAGTAATCCAACAAGCATCAACTACAAGATGTAATCAACACAACTAGTAACCCACAAGTACCAATGTGAGGTTTTGAGACAAAGATTGAATACACGAGATGAACTAGGATTGGAGATGAGATGGTGCTGGTGAATATATTGATGAAGATTGGTCCTCCCACGAAGGAGGGAGCATTTATGATGATGATGGCTTCGATCTCCCCCTCCCAAAGAGGAATTTCCCTGGCAGAATCTGACCGCCAGAGTGCAAAAGGGCCTTTTCCCAGGTTTCTGCCTAGAGACGGCGACGCTTCATCCTAAAAGGTTGCTTATGATTTTTTCTAGGGTAATACACACCATATAGGAGAAGAGGGGCGTCGAAGGGCTAGCATGGGCCTCACAAGCTATCAGGGTGCGGCCCAGGGGGTTGTTGGCTTGTGGGCAGCTGGTGGGCCCCCTCTAGTATATTTTTGGCCCAAAAAATCTTAAATATTCCAAAAATATTCTCCATGAAGTTTCTAGTCATTTGGAGTCTGTTGATTTTTTCTACCTTTTTCTCGGTTTTCCGGTCCAGAATTCCAGTTTCCAGATATTTCCCTCCTTGTGATTTACCTTGCGTAATCAGAGAGAAAGAACATAAGAATTGTATGATAATGGGGAATAATGGGCAAGAATATCATGAATATTAATGAGAAATCATGAAGCAAAATTGGCGTATCAAGGCCAACGTCGGAGCTGGTGGACCTGACCGGTCGAGGGTCGGACTTTGAGGATGCCTAGGAGACAACGCGGACGCCAAATCCTTTTAATTATGTTTTTATGTGTTAATCAATGTAAATGTGGACTTTGGGCGGTCAGTTGTCTACCGTTTTAATGTATAATTAGTATTAAGCTTGAGTGTCCCTTTTTTATTTACGTGGCGCGCACAAAGAAAATACCCAACCCGCTAACCCAATTTAAAAAAATGGACACGCGCGTTCGCTCGACCGACCACCTGTTAGGATACCAAGATGGCCCACTAGTTAGGATACCAGATCAGCCCACTAGTTAGGGGGTAATGGTCAAAGGCTTTGACTGGACAGTGGCGCTCTTTTTGGACTTTCGCAAGGCAAGTGATGGAGGGGAGGGCAAAAGTGAACAAAGTTAGTTGGCTTGGGCAAAACTGAAGAGAACCAAGGAACCAGGGACATGAAAACAGAAATCAATTTTTTATTTAAGAGATAAAACATTTTAAAAACTAAAAAGACGAAAGATTCCTGATGACATGATCAGTTTCGTCACTTGTGCATCCATGCGGTGACATGACCCAATCTATGGTCATGGGGCGTGTGGTCGGGTGTTACTCCCACCATGCGTGTAATTATATGCTATTTTACGAGCAATTATATGCCACGGTCATATATTATCAATCTAGGATACTTTGTATGCAATTATATGTTATTTTATATCATTTTTGAGAACTAAACTATTAACCCAATGCCAAGTGACAGTTGTTGTTTTCTGCTTGTTTTCGATTTTCCAGGAAATCTATAGCAAACGAAGCCCAAACGCTACGGAACTTTTTGACAATTTTCTTCTGGACAAAAGAGACTCACCCTGGGCATTCAGTTCGGGTAGTTCAGTTTATGGGTAATTCGGATAATAGAAAATGGGAACCAAAAATTTTCCTGCCAAAAAAGTACCCGAACCCAAATTACCCAAAATTTTGGTTCGGGTAATTCGGGTACCCAAAAAACCTGATATATTCGGAGCACACATCAACTTTTGGTAAACCTGGGCATAACCCGGGCCGGGCCGGGCTTCGGGTCGGGCTTTACAAAGCCCGAACTGGAAATCCCAAGCCCGAGCCCGGCCCAGCCCGGCCAAAAAAACGTAAATTCAGGCCCGAGCCCGGCCCGAATGGGGTTAAAAGGTGAATTTCGGGCCGGGCCGGGCCGAAGTGTAAATCGCTATTTTTGGCAAGCCCGAGCCCGACCCAAACTTCTTCCCGGGTCCGATTTTGAAGCCCAAGCCTGGCCCGAACACAAAGCCCGCCCTGGCCCGCCCCAGGTTTTTCAGGCCGGGCTCGGGCCGGGTCACCGGGCCAGGCTGCCCATGCCCAGATGTAGCTTTTGGTATGAGTAATTTGGGTAGTATGGGTGTTTTAGTTAGTATGGGTAACATGATAGTGCAATAGTATGAATAATTTGGGTAGTATGGGTATTTCGGGTTTTCTAGACTGGAACCCGAACCCTAACCCGAAAATCAAATAGCAAGGAAATGACAACCGAACCCTAACCCGATACCCGAATTACCTAACAATTCGGGTAATTCGGTTCGGTTCAGGTTCGGGTAGCGGGTTAGGGTACCCAAACGCCCAAGGTGAAAAGAGACTCAGGAAGCCTCACGAGGAGGTGACAAGGCACCAGGGCGCGCCCTTGGGGTAGGCTCACCCTGATGCCTTATGCCCCCCCCCCGTGTCTCCGTTTGGCCTAATTCCACTTCTGTAAATTCTCAAATATTGGGAAACAAACAGAGAGCGACCCAAAACACTTTTTCCCTCGTCGCAAGCCTCTGTTCTGATGGGAGGCCATCTGGAGACCTTTTCTGATGATTTGTCGGAGGGGTAATCGATCACGGAGGCCATCTACATCAACCTTGTTGCCTCCAAGATGATGCGTTAGTAGTCCATCATAGATCTACGAGCCCATTGCTCGTACCTATATGACTTCTTCTTTCTCTTTGATCTTCAATACAAAGTTCATCGCGATCCCCGCGGTGATCTATTTGATGTAATCTTGTTTTGCGGTGTGTTTGTTGGTATCCGTGGAATTGTGAGTTTATGATCAGATTATTTTATTCAATCTCCACTGAATGTCAATATGCATGATATTATAGCTTTGTATTTCTCTCCGATCTATCGGTTTGGTTTGGCCAACTAGATTGATTTATGTTTGGTAGGAGTAGTGCGTTGTAATGGGTTCAATCTTGTGGTGCTCTATCCTCGTGACAGAAGGGATCAAGACACATATTTGTATTATTTTCATTAAGGATAAAACGACAATGTCTGACCATATTGCTTGTCTTACTTTGTCTACATCATGTCATCTTGTTCCAAGCATTACTTTGTTTGTCATGAACTTAATACCATAGATGCATGTTGGATAGCGGTCGATTGGTGAAGTAATAGTAGTAGATGCAGAATCATTTCAGTCTACTTGTTTATGAACATGATGCCTATATACATGATCATTGCCGTGAATAACATGTCATAACTACGCGTAATTCTACCAATTGCCCAACAGTAATTTGTCTACCCATCGTATGCTACTTTTGAGAGAAAAGCCTCTAGCGAACACTATGGCCCCCGACTCTACTTAAACATAAAAACAAAAACATCTAAACTACCTTGTTGTATTTTATTTACTTTTATTTTATTTTGCTTTTACATTATCTATTCTATCGGGATTTAATCTTTGCAAGTAACGAGTTTAAAAGCTTGACAACCATGTTGCCCGGCGTTGGGTGCAAGTGTTTGGTTTCGTATATGTAGGTGTTGTCAAAGAGGATTTACATTGGTTTTTCTATTAGTTCGATAACCTTGATTTTCACCGAGGGAAATAGTTATCTCTATTGTACGGCGAAAATCCCAACGCAACTCACAAGTAGCACCCTCCTGACGCCGGAGCAGCGCCGCGACCCGACGTACGTGTCGGACTCTCACAACTAAAGTCTAGTTCGCCACCGAGCATGACGTGCGCCGTCGTAGCGCCTTCCATCTTGAAGACGGGTACACACCCCCGCCCCTGGTGGTTGCGAGGAGGACGAGGAGGCAGAGGTGGCATACCAAGCCACCCTTGGGGAGGCGCTCCAGCGCGTCCTCCTTCCGATGGGACTCCTCCAGGGCACACAGCAGCCGTAGGTGGCAGGGGACTGCGTCTACCCTCCACCACCATCGTCGCTCCTGAACTTGCATCGGCCATGCCCAAGGCCGAACCCACGAAGGCCGCGCGGGATCCACTCGCCGTCGAGGAGAAGTACTCATGGACTGACGCCCTCTGCGAGTGGGTGATCACACCGGCTGTCACACTGGACGCGACACCAAAGCAGGAGGCGACGTACCTCGAACACTGAAGACAACATGCGATGGCGGAGGAACGAGACGACATGGAGCGCCAAATGCAGGTCGAGCGTGAGAAGGGGCATCATGCCCGCGGGACACGAAAGGAAGAGAAGGAGCGGCAAGAGTAGGAGGCGGTGGAGCGTGCACCATGCAACAAAGCCGTTGGCGCATGTGACTGGTGTCAGGCCTGCCCGTGGGCTGTGACGACGCCGGACTTCGTTGATCACACTGGCTCTTAGGACAATGGCGACCCCTAAGGCAGCATGCTAGGTGGCTGGAAGGTCCATGTTTTATTTTCGTTTTAAAATTTATGTTTGATTATGTTTAAGTAATTTTTGACCGACGGTTGACAAATCGTTTTTAATGTTTACTTATGTTGAATTTTGTGCGTATGTTTTATGCGGACAATGCGTCGGTCATCGTTGGACACACCGATCAACCTAAAAAAAGACATGCGTTCGCTTGGACAACCCGAACAGACAAAATTCGCGTAACGTGTCTCTAGACCAAATTAAGCAGGTGGGCGGGCCAACGATTCGTTTCATTGTAGGTGGATCAGTATTACTCAGACGCATGCATCATGAGGCCATGATTGAGCGCCTTTCGCGTGTTCGCTTCTTGTTAGGACGATGTGCAACGCACGCTTCCTAACGGATCACGCTGTCAATCCGAAAAGACCGATCATTCATACGCGACGAACGACAGACCAGCAGTCGCAGCATCGTATGCCGCCACCGCCACCAAGAAGCGGTTGATAAAAACGTGAAGCCCCAGCCAGCGGTGGCCGTGCAGCATGGACCCTACCCACCGTTGTTGGTGACCGGGACAGCGGCGGCGAGGAGAGTTGACGGTGGTGGTGCGCGTGCCAGCCATTCATGTCACAATTATCGGGCCCGAAAAGCGCCTCGAACTCCACGCGCGCTCATCGGAATCATCCCGCCCGGATTCGAAAACACCCAGCAAAAAGCCGCGACCAAAAAGCGCTCCCTTCCCACGCTTGGCAGCAGCTGCTGCACACTCGCAGTCCCTGTTCCACCACCTTCTGTTCGTCCGTGTCACCGGGTGCGACGGTCAGCTACATATCAAAATTAAATCCACATGTGAGGAGGCGCTTATCGCAAATCTAGGCGCCGATTAACATAACCTTTCCTCCCATCATCACGCCCGAAAGGCCCTCGAAAGCCAGGCGTCCGTGCTTTAGTAATTTGTTCGTTTGTTGCAGGCTTTGCTTGCTCACCAGTTTGGGCTTTGGGCTTTGGGCTTTATGCTTTCTACCTTTGCCTGCACTGCACTGCACTGCAGGCCGGTGCACCAGGCACCACCATCACCATGTGCGGCGCGGCGCGGTGCGGTGCGGTTCCTCCTCACTCCGTATTTACTCCCACCACTCGCTGTCGCCCCACGGCTACTTGTTCGAGCTCCAGGGACCAAACGGTAGCACAAGCACAAGCAACGAGGAGTAGGACAACTGGACAAGTGCAGCGGAAGGAAGAGATGGGAGCGTCCGGCGTGCAATGCTACTCCTCCTTGCTCGCGTTGCTGCTCTTCTCCATGCTCGTGCACCCGTCGCAAGCATCCAAGGTACGTGGGTAAAGCTTGGTTGTAGGAGTAGCTAGCATGTGTTGAATTATCGATGTCTTCACGTCACGAACGTGAATATAACACTGCGCTTACTTGCGGCAATGGGGTGATCAGCTGCATGAGGAGAAGGTGCCTCTGAGCTTCATCGTGCCGGACCCCTCGCCGGTGCTGTCGCCGCTCTCCGCGCCGCCGCCGGTGACCGGCGCCGACGAAGACGAAGGAATGAGGCCGAGGCTGCCGACGGAGCGGTGGAAGCGGGGCCAGGGCGAGGAGAGGCGGGGCCATGGCCATGGCCGTGGCGCGCACGCACCGGCGCTCGCGCCGTGGTCCGCGGGCCCGGCGCGCGCACCAGCCCCATCCTACGCGCCGGCGCCGGAATCCGGAAGCGGGGCGCCGATCATCGAGAGCAGCCCCGCCGTGCCGGTCCCGCGCGGCGTGAGGGACACGGCCACCATCCTGCCCATGCCCGCGCCCGGCGTCAAGCGGCAGGTGTGTGCGTAGTGCCGCCGGTTCTTCCGCCACCTACGTCTTCTCCTTCACCTCCCTTTTGCTTCTTTTCATGCTCCGATCAATCTCCTTGACATTTTGGTTCATCTTTTGCAGGACGTGGGCGGAGCTGCTTTGGTTCGGCCCGGTATGGTGCCGCTGGTGGTGGTAGGGCTCGTCATGATGGCGTCTTTAGGAGCTTTATGCTAGAAGTTTTTCTTCTTTGATCTGTAGTAGTGGTAGTAGTAGCCGCCAGTGTAAGTCGATGAAGCTTTTCATTTTTCTCCTCCTTTCTCGCTGTCTTTCAGTGCTAATCCTCTGTAAACAAAGCTCGTCTTCCTTTATTTTGGCCGCCTTCTTTGTCTTCCTTTCTGCTACTAGGCTGAAAGTTGCTGCTTTATTTCGTGGATGGCATTGGCACACCATATGCCATGCGCACGATAAAGCGCTGCGTGGTATTCGTGGCAGAAAGCGAAAAGGAAAAAAAAAGCTGCGTGGTAGTATGGGTATTCCCTCCGTCTCGATGTATAAATCGTCTTATGAAAATCAAATAATCTTAAAACTCTTAGACGCGATGCATTAACTTTCATCTTGTTTTTAAAATCAATCAATATAAGACGTGGGGCATGTATGTTTTTAATGACTTAAAACTAACTAGTATGACATACAGTGGTCAATTCATTGCATGTAATGGTATTAATTAGCAAAATAACATTATTTTTTCTTGTTTTTTTCTTTTGTCTTGGTCGCGATGTACAACCTAAGATAACTTATACACCAAGACAGAGGGAGTATGTAGTATACTAATGCATATTCTTATATCGCCAGCGTTTCGTCGGGAGAGAGGGTGGCAAATGAACCCCTTTTAATGACAGTTTTAGTTGTAAGACGAAATTAAACGTTGGCAGTTTAAAAAAACTGTCTTCTCTAACAGAAAGAAGTTGCCATCCGGCATAACAAAAACTGCCAGTAAAATTATCTGTAAATCCCACCTCTCCGAACGAACGTTCGCCAACTAAAGGGGCCGATAGCAAAAAAGATGGACCGTAAATCCAACTCAAACTGTGTCGATAGAAGCATTTTAGTGTTTACTAAAATTATTGAAAATCAACTAATTTCATTGACGTCTCATACAATGCGTGGTAGTATGGGTATGATAGTATACTGATGCATATTCTTAATCCAGCTCAAGGTGTGAATAGCAAAACGGAAATCTTATATGGCCGGCGTTTCGTTGGGAGGGGGCGGCAAATGAACCCCTTTTAATGACAGTTTTAGTTTTGGGATGAAATTAAACGGTGGACGATGGCAGTTTTAAATAAAAAATTGTGTTTTCTGACACAAACGTCACACTGAAGAAATTGTCATCCCGCGTAACTAAAAGTGCCAGTGAAATCGTCCGCAAATGCCACCTCTCCATACGAACGTTCGCTAACTAAAGGGGCCTATAGCAAAAAATGGGACCATAAATCCAACTCAAATTGTGCGGATAGAAGTATTTCGATGTTTACTAAAATTATTAAAATTCAACTAATTTCATTGACGTCTCATAGAAAGTGAAAATCCCCATGGCCTATTAGGATAGAACTATTTCGATGTTTACTAAAATTATTGAAATTCAACTAATTTCATTGACGTCTCGTAGAAATTGAGAATCGCCATGGCCTATTATGGTCTCTCAAACGACACACTCTCTTTTATGTTCACGGCCATGCATCCCCCCTCCCGGCCCCCAATCGCATCTTCCCCAACATCTACCACAAACACTAGTAGGCATCGCGCTCATCGCCATGTTGTACCTCTAGTCCTCGTTATCCTCACACTCTGCCATGCAACTCTACGGATGGGAGCACGACAGACCATGTCAGATGATGTATTGTACGTGGCGCTCATTTTCATGGCTTTTGACGCCACCAAGAACCAACTCGACAACTATGGTGCCCCTGAGGCCTCCTCCCTAGACCCTTAAGCACTAGGGAGCCAACAACCCGCACTAATGTGTGGCTACATGAGGCGCGGACCATTCGTGGGTACATGACTTGGTCGTCTGACAGGGAGCTCATATTTCGCGCCTTCAGCGTCGGAGCCCGAAGAGGAGCGTTGGCGCTCACGCGCGCCTGAGTGGGTCGCAGCCCAACAACGCGATCTGTCCCCTGCTCGCCCCAGTTTGTCATCCGCTACTCTTTCTTTCGTTTTTTTATATTGTTGATCTGGTAGAAAAACCAGCTGATTTTTTAATACTTGTGAAATGATTTTTTTACTGATTTTATACAAAAAACATCCATTGGAAAAAGGTTCATCAATTTTGAAAAAAGTTGAAATTATGGAAAAAATCATAGATTTGAAATCAAGATCATCGATTTTGAGAAATAGTTCACAAATTTGAAAAAAAAATCATTAGTTCTGAAAAATGTTGAAAATTATGAACAAAGTTCATTGATTTCGAGAAAAAGTTCATCGGCTTTGAAACCAAGTTTATCGGCTTTGAAACCAAGTTCATCGGTTTTGTAAAAAACAAATTTCATCGGTTTTGAAGAAAAGTTCATAAATTCGAATAGTTTCGCTCATTTAAGAAAATTAAAATGAATGAGAAAAAACACGAAACAACTATTTTTATCAACGTTGCATATAAAAAAAGCAAAAAAAGAAAACTAGCACAAAAGGTATGGTGACCAATTTGGTTGGTGCGTTCCGTATAAAACCGAAAGATGCACTGTTTGAATCATGTCACGGGCATGTTTTTTGGGTTTAAAACATAAGAAAAAGGAAGTAAGCGGGTCGGCCAACAACGGAGGGAGTGTATGCGAAGTTGTACAATACACTATAACGGGCGTTTGAAGTGTCAAATAGGAAATGCCCGTATCCCGTTGCTCGGTTGCCACCTCGTTGTTCCTTTTTTTGTATACTCGTTGGTTGTTTGTCGTAAAAAAATGTTGGCTCTGGAAGGAAAAGACACCCGGTTTTCTAAAAAAAATCTAAGTAAAGTCAAGAACAGACACCTAATTTTCCGACGAGAAAAAAAAATGCATTTGAAGAAGTTTGCGAATTTGAGAACAGTTCACAAATTCAAAAAAGCTTCCGAATTGGAAAAAGTTACGGATTTGATAAAAGTTCGCTACCTTAAAAAGGTTCGCGAATTCAAAAAAGATCATGAATTGAAAAATTACCAATTTGAGATATGTTTTTTGCAAAATTCAAATAAGTCCAGAAAGTTTTAAAAAATATCATGAATTTGAGAAAGCTTTATGAATTTTAAAAAAAATCACGAAGTTGAAAATCTGTTCAGAGATTCAGAAAAAGTTCACAAACTAAGAAACGAATAAACCAAAGTAAACCATCCTACAAAACAAAAGAAGAAATCACCCTATGGCCAGTTCTTTTGATAGCTTTTTAGGCTTCTAAAATAAGTTGTCCCCTATCCATCTTATTTTAGAAGTAGGTTCTACAAGAATAAATTTAGTTGAGTTTCTAAAATAAACTGGGTAAGGAACAACTTATTCCAGCTTACTTTAAAGTTTAAAAGCTGGCAAAAAAACTGGACCTAGAAAACCGAGGAAACCTTCTGAAGGTTCCCAAAACTGGTTCGGTGACACTAAATGGGCTGGTCTGCTTAAAGCAATCGCACGAGCGACAGGTGTGCGTCTAGCACGGTTTGTACTATATCAACGGGCCAATAGGGGGTGCCCCTATATCCCCGAGAGATCGCTCGAGTTGGGCCAGCCAGGACACGTCGGAATAACAACCTTGTTTTCTGATTGTTTTTTTCATGTTTTTTTTCGCTTATGGGGTTCGAACTAAGGCTTCGTAGTTTACACATGCTGCCTTTGACCAACTCATCAACCAAACCTCTCCTGTCAAAGTACCTCATCAAGCCTTATTAGTTGTCTAATATAAAAACTTTACCATTTTAAACCTCATGGCACCAGAATAAAAGTATTTTTCTTCTTCTTTCCTTTTTGCCTTCTCTAGTACTCCATCATTTGTGCTGCATTTCTTAGTTGAGTAATTATGTGGGTGTTTTTGGCAACCACTTCAAGGAATGTCACATTTAACATGATGGATGTAGGAGTAGGACGGCTACTGTAAACGTGAACATACTGAAGATGGTGGACACGATGTTGGTGATAGGACTGGCGAGGTCTTCACATGAGATGTAGTAGAGAGGTAAAACATTGTTAAAAAATTATACACGATAATTTATGTGTAAATATTACGGTAATATAGGCACTGTAGACCTGATAAATCTATATACAAACATCGTGATAACTTTTAATCTTCCTTTTTTTTAAGGAAAAAGGTGTTTGAAATTGGGATTGAACTCTGATAATTTACGTACCACGAAGCTGATAACTTATGCACAAGCATGGTGATAACTTTGACCCTTGAAGAAAACTGTTGAAAATATATCCTGACAACTTTTGTGTAAATAACATAGTAATTTATACACCACGGAGCTGATAACTCACGTACAATCATCATGATATCTTTTGACCCAGGTAAATGGTTGTTGAAAACATACAATCATAAATTTTTGTTTAAATATGATGGTAATATATGCACCATAGACCTGATAACTCAGGTACAAACAAAGAGATAACTTTTTAATCCACGAAAAAAGTTGTTCAAAACATGCCCCGATAAATTCTATGTAAATAACATAGCAACATATGAATCACAAAACCGACTTACGCACAAACACCATGGTAATTTTTTAGTCGGGCAAAAAAATGTTCAAAACATACCGACCATAAATTTTGTATGAATAGTATGATAACATACGCACAACATATCTGATAACTCACGCACAAACACCAGGTTAACTTTTACCCAAGGAGGGGGGGGTGAGGTGTTGATTAAAAATAAATCCCCGATAACTTTCGTGTAAATAGTTTTGTACTATATGCATCGTATACATGATAACTCACAAACAAACACCACATTAACTTTGACCCCGGGATAAAAGTTTGTTGAAAAATATAGTCTGATAACTTGTCTGCAAATAACATGGGTAATATACATGCAATATAGTTGATAATTTACTCAATCCAGCGGTAGTAACTTTTTGACCAGGGAAAAATGTTGCTAAAAAATATATCCCAATAACTCATGTGTAAACAACATGATAATACACGCACATGAAAGCTGATAACTCATATACAAATAATGCGGTAATATTTTGACCGAGGTAATGAAAATGAATGAAAAAAATGCCTTGATAATTTTTGTGCAACATGATAATATACACAACAAAGCTGATAACTCACTGTAAACACCATAATCATTTTTTGATCCAGTGATAAAAGTTTGTCAAAAATATATCCCGGTAATTTCTATGTAAATAACATGCTAACTTATGTATGACATATGTCATAACTTAGGTAGCCCAGACGTGGTAACTTTTTTGTCCGAAAAAATCATTAAAACATACCAACATGGGATCTAGTTTTGAAGATCTCGTCGAGATAGATTTTTTTGTGAAGACAATTTTTCAATCGGAGCAACGGTTTGAGCTACAAAACATTTTGAAGTTTGAAAAAAAAACAATCTAGGATGACATCAACTTTTTGTCCTATAATGCATATATGCATGTTTAGAGGGAAGAGTGCACGTGAAAGAAAAACTAGTCATTTTAATGTATGCATATATATAATTAGAATGAAATAAGAATCGGTCTTGCCTATTGCTTAAATCCGAACGTTTGGTAGTTATAAAAGTCCATTAAAAATATGCATCAAATAATTTGATTATGCATTTAAAATATGATAATAAATACTTTCTGAAAATGTTGCACAAATGATTAAAAAGGTTAATTAAGCATTTGGAAAATGTTAGATGAAGAAAAAAGGTTGACCATGTATTAACAATATGATGAAAAACTTTGATCAAGTATATACAAAAAATCAAGTATTTCAAAAAATGTTGAACAAATATTTGAAATTTCTAATCATGCATTTCAAAAACATTAAATATATATAGAAAAATGTTGACCGTGTATTAGGAAACTTGTTATCATGCATATAAAAAATGTTCATCGAGCATATGGAAAATGTTAAACAAGTACTAAAAAATGTTAATCAAGCATTTGAAATATGATAAAAAAAAGTATTCAAAAAATCAAGCATTTCAAAATGTTAATCAAAGAGTTTATAGGAAATCTTGACCATGCGTTTGAATTTTTTTAAACATTTCATTTGAAAAAAATTAATACAGAATTTCAAATATGAACTATGTGTTAAAAAAATATTAATTTTGTATTTAAAAGATGTTAATCAAGCGTTTCAAGTTTTGAAAAACTGTATATAGAAAATGCTGACCATGTATTAACGAATTGACAATCTTGTGTTTGAAAAATGTCAATAAGCATTTGGAAAATTCTTTAAATTTGTGAAGAATTGTTTTGACCATGTATTAAAAATATTAATTTCTATTGAAAAAATGTTAAACATATATTATAAAAATATTATTGAGATATATAAAAATGGAGAATGGAAATAAGGTAAATCAAAGGAAAAATAAAACTAAAAAGAAAACCGGAGAAAAAGGCCAAAAAGTACAGAAAACCGACAAAAAAAGAAAAAAATGAGAAAATATAACAAAACAAAACAAAAAATAAAAGAAAATAAAAAATTCGAATGAAAAGGAAGAAAGAAGACAGAAAACAAAACAAAAAAGGAAAAGGAAAAAGTAAACGAAGAAAACTGATAAAAAAATGGGAAAACATTTTTTGTCACCCGTTCTTTCCACATTTTTTTGCTTCCGTTTCTTGCTTTATTTGTTTTCACTTTTGCTTATATGTCAAAATATTCTAAACATATTTATTATAATCATCACTTTACATATAAAATTTAAAAATGTTAATCGCATATTTTAAAAATATTTCTAATGTATACAAAAATTGTGTGGTCTGTATGAAGAAAAGTAGAAATCAAAACATATATATAGCAGCACGCAAAATTATACATATAGCAAAATTGTTTATTATGTATTTAGAAAATGTTAAACATGTGTGTACAAATAGTTTCTGATGTATGCAAATAATTTACAATGTCTACGGAAAGGTTGAAATAAAAAAATATGTTTTATAAAAGTTAATTATGTATTTGAAAAGTTAAACGATATGTAAGTGTTCGTGATGTATACAAAATATTTACACGGTGTATGAAAAAAAGTAGACATAAAAATACACGTCTAAAAAGTAGTACTAATTAGGTATTTGAAAAAAATATTAAACATGTACATAATGTTAAGTCATTTATTTGGAAAATCTAGATCCATCACAGGCCCACGGCTTGGCGACCGCGTTTGACACACTGGAGTTGGCCCGGACGCCACCAATATGCAATTCTTTGCCAACACCATGCTTTATCAACATAGGGCGCTGCGTCAAAAAATTCAACATAGGGCACCGAGGGGCAAGCAGGTCACGAGGGTATTGAAGGTGCTCGTTGCCATCTTCCGAAAGAGAAACACCAAGTTCACACATGAGGATTAGGACTGCTACAAGTATGCAAAACTAGGTTTATCAGTGGCGGTAGAGTAAAAATCAAGGTTTGGGTTATTGGAAGAGATACCGTGCGATTACCACATTTGTTGTTACCCCTTGAGAAAAGTACATACCGGCCCAAAAAAAACTTTTTGAAATTTTATAACTTGAAGGAGGCATGCATAGTTAACTAAAGCGAAAACTCTCATAGAACATGGAAGCAACAATGCTCTACAAGGAGGCATGCATAGTTAACTAAAGCCAAAACTCTCGTAGAATTAACAACGCATGGAAGCAACAATGCTCTGCTCGTAAATATGGCCCTGCTAGGCATGCAACTCAAAAGCCCCGTGTTTGAATCCCCACAGTTGTAGCCCCCCACCCCAACTAAATTTGAGCATAATACATATGTATTGTAAAAGTTTATGAGGAACAAGCAAATCGCGAATAGAATAACTAAGTCCGAAAGAATTGTAGAATCATGACTAAGTGTGAAGAAAAGGACCAGTTGGTCAGGATTCAGATATGAATAACCACATCATGAAAAAGAATAAGAATAGCTTACTATTGGAACAAGCAAACATTGTCCTACATCAGGAAAATAACCTGATTTTATTTATAAGTTGTACAAGGCCTGGTCAAATAACTTGCACTGCAACGTGAAGCAATGGAGGGGAATGTGCGGAAGCCATGGCTTGACTAGAAGGATTGCGGAAGACGAGTGTCGAGTACGGATCTACCCTTAATTATTGAGACAAATTGAGGTTCGGTGGCAAAGGCGCTCGACTACTCGTCTTTTGATAGATCGGAAATTGGATGGATAACAAAGGAATTTCAAGCCATCAAACAAGGGATCAAGGAAGTTAAAGTCTACAAAGTAGATAAAATGGTCAATGGTTTAGCTCTTTGGACGTAAAGAGTTGCGTGGTGAGGTTATGCAAGATACAGTGCCAATCTACGTGTTGAGCATGGCCTTGCACGATTGTACAGACAATGTTTTCCCTACTTAATTAATACAACTCTCATTTTTTTAAAGTAACTTGCACTTCAGCAGATCCCTTTCAGCTCCAACCAGACTCTTACCATAAATCTTCCAAATTATTCTCAATTTTGTTTGTAATATCATTGTGCTTATTCCTGAGCTTTGCAATAGACATTGTGCAGCGTGCATACCAATACAATTTACACCATATTGGGACGATTTACAGTAAGCACACAGTTATAGTGCATGGTAGTTATATTCTTGTCGCTTGTCAATCATCCTAAGCTTGCAGGCCTAATCTATACACTTACCCAGTAGCAGCAATGAGGACAAGATAGTGATTCATGATCACTTCACTTGCAGAAATCAAGTTCATCCTCATTCCTGAACTTCTAAAGTACCAAATTATTGTGTTTTTTCGCTACACTACAATTATCTGTTGGACAGTTCCATCCATGTAGCACAACAGATCATTTC
Organism: Hordeum marinum; assembly: GCA_022496015.1. Classification (NCBI taxonomy): domain Eukaryota; kingdom Viridiplantae; phylum Streptophyta; class Magnoliopsida; order Poales; family Poaceae; genus Hordeum; species Hordeum marinum. Next base: position 455,809,438 of record CM039678.1, read on the forward strand.
ACCTCCTTATCTCCTATATTTTGTTAAAAATCATAGCACTATATCAGTTCACTCAAAAAAGGTCGCAAAACCTCAAAGAGGGCGAAATTTTCTAAATCTCCTATTGTTTCTTCATGAATGGCATGTTCTTTAATAGCAGAGGTCTTGATGACTTGACTAAGCATTTATTCATTGCGGAATGTAATAGGGAATATAATTTAGACTTTTTGGCTATCTCTGAAACGTGTAGACGTGATTTTTCAGTAAGTCTGCTTGACCGTCTTTCTGGCGGGATATACTTCACTTGGATTTCACGACCGCCTAGAGGTCGTTCTGGGGGCATTTTACTTGGCGTAAACACATGGACTATGGATGTTTTGGCTAGTTCGGATGATGGTTTTCACATTAAACTCCATCTTCGCAACAAGGCCGATAACTTCACATGGACTCTCGTAGCCGTGTATGGTGCAGCCCAGGATGAGTTCAAGGCCGACTTTCTCCATGAATTGGTAAATCTAGCAAAAGATAATCCATATCCCATTCTTATTGGTGGTGATTTCAATTTGCTACGATTTCCAAATGAGAAAAGTCGGCGCAGGTTTGATGAGCATTGGACTTTCCTTTTCAATGTCGTCATCGACAACCTAGATCTACGAGAGGTTTCAATGATTAGAAGACAGTTCACTTGGGCTAACAGCCTTCCGAAGCCGACATATGAGAAACTAGATCACGTTTTAATGGATACTGAATGGGAATTAAAATTCCCTATGGTTTCTGTTCGTGGTCTACCTCGCATCAAGGCTCTCTCAGACCATGCACCCATCCTCTTAACTACTGGTTTGCCACACCCACAACAGAGATGCAAGTTCAAGTTTGAACTTGGTTGGTTGCATCGGGATGGCTTCCATGACATGGTTAGGGAGATGTGAGAAAAACCAGTTGCCGGACATACCCCAATTCAAAAATGGAATAACAAAATATGTTTAGTGCGTAAATTCCTAAGTGGTTAGGCTAGGCATACGACGGGTATCCTCAAAAAAGAGAAACTTCGTCTTTCATCTATTATTGATGAATTAGAAGCTCTGGCAGAGGTCAGACCTCTATTTGTGCACGAAATCGACATCAAGAGTCAATCTAATGCACAGATAGCTCGCATGTTGCATGAGGAGGAGCTCAGATGGTACCAACATTCAAACTCTCAATTTATCCTGAAAGGTGATTCGAATACTAGATACTTTCATGGTGTCGCCAATGGTAGACATCGAAAGAAACTTATTAATACCCTACATCAGGAGGAGGGTACAATTGAGGGGCATGAGCAACTTAAATCTTATATCACTAATTTTTATAATAACATGTTTGGATCCCCATAGGAAGGAAACTTCTCGATGGATGAGTCCCGAACGGACGACATCCCCCAGGTCTCTGATGAGGAAAATAGCCTTCTAACAGCCCCATATTCTGAGGAGTAAGTTAGAAAGGCGGTTTTCCTAATGGAGCACAACAAAGCCCCAGGTCCGGATGGTTTTCCTGCAGAGTTCTATCAGAACTTTCGGGAAGTCATCAAATCGAATCTCCTACTTTTGTTTAGTGACCTACATGTTGGCCAACTAGAATTGTTTCGCTTAAACTTCGGTGAGATTATTATTACCTAAGGTAAATGAGGTTGTAAGGATACAACAGTATAGACCTATCTGCCTCCTTGATGTTAGCTTTAAAATATTCACGAAGGCTGCGACAATTAGGCTAAATTTGGTTGCTGAACATGTGGTTCGGCCTTCACAGACCGCTTTCATGCAAGGCATAAACATCCTAGATGGAGTTGTTATCCTTCATGAAACAGTCCATGAACTGCATCGGAAAAAGTTGAATGGGGTGATACTCAAAATCGACTTTGAAAAGGCTTATGACAAAGTCAAATGAACCTTTCTTTAACAAGCTCTCAGAATGAAAGGTTTTTCTGCAAAGTGGCAAGCTATGATCCATAGTTTCTTTCTAGAGGTAGCGTGGCCATTAAAGTCAATGATGACGTGGGCCCCTATTTCCAAACGAAAAAAGGATTGAGACAGGGTGACTCAATATCGCCCATGCTATTCAATATAGTGACGGATATATTAGCTGTTATGATTGAGCATGCCAAAGTTGACGATCAAACTGATGGGGTAGCGAATCATCTTGTGGATGGTGGTCTCTCTATCCTTCAATATGTCAACGATACTATTCTATTCATGGATCATGACCTAGAGAAATCGAGGAATCTAAAATTAATTTTATCAGCATTCGAGCAACTCTCGGGTCTTAAGATCAACTTCCATGAAAGTGAATTGTTTTGTTTTGGCGAGGCTTAGGACGAGGCCCATCTGTACGCTGACCTGTTCGGATACGGGTTGGGCCAGTTTCCAATCACATATTTGGGGATACCGATACACTATTGGAGACTCACAAATGCTAAATGGAAACACATCGAGGAGAGACTACAAAAAATATTAAGCAGTTGGAAAGGTAAACTGCTATCTCTAGGCGGAAGATTGGTCCTCATAAATTCAGTACTAAGCAATATGGTATATATATGATTTCCTTCTTCCAGTTGCCGAAAGGAGTATTACAAAGATTGGATTACTTCCGATCAAGATTCTTTTGGCAAGGAGATAGCGAGAGAAAGACATATCGACTTGCTAAATGGAGTGTGGTTTGGTGCCCTAAAGACCAAGGCGGGTTGGACATTCATGACCTTGAGGTTAAGAATAGGGCTTTCCTTGGCAAAATGTTGTTTAAGTTATTGACAGATGATGGTGTATGGAAAACCCTCTTAAAGAGAAAATATGTGGGTTCAAAGGCGATATCCCAGGTATATTGGAAGCCTGGGGACTCTCACTTTTGGGCAGGCTTAATGGCTACAAAAGAATATTTCTTCCGCTATGGATCCTTCTCGATTAAAGACGGTTCAGAAATTAGATTCTGGGAGGATAAGTGGCTAGGTAATGCTTCACTTCGGGAACAATATCCAACTCTGTACAATATTGTGTGTCACAAGGAAGATACCATCGCCGCGGTTTTGGAATCATTTCTGCCAAATGTGACGTTCAAAAGAAATTTAATTGGACCCAGACTACAATCGTGGAACACTCTGCTTCAGCGGTTGTCCACAGTGGAATTATCACAAGGGTCCGATGTATTTCATTGGAATCTACATGGGAATGGACAATTCTCAGTGGAGTCCATGTACAAAGCTTTGCTCCAATCTGATGTGCTAGTTGATAATAACAAAAAGATTTGGAAGATGAAGATGCCTCTTAAAAATAAAATCTTTGCATGGTATCTTCGTCGCGGAGTCATTCCTGCTAAAGATAACCTTATTAAGAGGAATTGGCATGAAAGTGCGCAATGTGTTTTTTGTCAACATGATGAGACAATAAAACATTTGTTCTTTCAATGCAAATTCACTCATTCTATATGGCCAGTTATCCAAATAGCTTCTGGCTTGTATCCTTCTTATAGTGTTGCTAATATATTTGGCAACTGGTTACATGGGATTGAACACAGGTTTAGAACTCTTCTCAGGGTGAGAGCGCTTGCCGTTATTTGGTCGCTTTGGCTATTTAGAAATGATAAGGTTTTTTATGGTAAAAATACTTCTCTTATGCAGGTTATCTACATATGTACCGGGACGTTTCGTTTATGGTCGTCTCTATAACGTGTGGAAAATCGAGGCCTGTTTACGGAGGTGTGTACACGATTGAAGGCTACGACGAGTGATACTTTTACCCAACATGGGTGACAGCATGATCTTAGGATTGGTCCCTCTATGGCTTAGACGTTATACAAACTCTACATGTTTCTTTATATTTCGCCGTTTTTATTTTTGATTTGTGTGAGTAAACTTTATTTAACTGTGTACATTTCAATTATACAGAGACCGGATTGTAATGCTTAAACATTTTAAATAATAAAGCGCCCTTTATCGAAAAAGTTCACTACTGATGCCAACAAGCGGATTTGTGATTTTGTTAAATGTTTTTTGTTAGTCTAAACACGCTCTTTATTTATTGATTGGTCACAGATGGCGTCCTTTAGATAGACCTAGACGCGAGACTTCTGTCGTGCCCACCACCTCTACCGAACTGGATCAGCCATGCCGTGAAATCTGGACAGCGTGAAATATTCCCAGCCCATGTACGTACACGTCGCCAGCCAGGCACCAACCGCCCTGCAGGCGGACTGTCCTTCGATGCCTTAAAACACCTGCCTTTGTGTCTATGATATGTGAGCCGACTGATCCCATGTTAATGATCCAAACACATATGCCTTTACGGCACTGAACTGAAGCAGCGCCCCCTGCAGGCACACACATGCTAGACTAAAACTAGGCTAGATCCATGCAGCAGCTGAACTGCTGAAGAATATAGCACCATACCACCTTGCTCGCTCGCGCTCACACCAATTCACTCTCGCAGCAGCTTGGCCTCGCTCTAGCGCGCAGGATGCGGAGCGGTGTCGGCGCGCGCCTTCTGCCACGGGCGGCGGCCATCGCCATCGCCGTGGCCGTCGCCTGCTGCATGGCCGCCGCGCCGTCGTCGGCGCAGGGGACGACGACGACGCCGGCGGACGCCGGCGGCGCGGTGCCGTCGTGCGCGTCGAAGCTCGTGACGTGCGCGGGCTACCTGAACACCACCGACACGCCGCCGGAGTCGTGCTGCGACCCGCTCAAGGAGGCGGCAACCACGCAGGCGGCGTGCATGTGCGCCATCCTCATGAACAGGGCCGCGCTGGAGGCCTTCGGCGTGGCGCCGGAGCAGGGGGTGCTCCTCGCCAAGCGCTGCGGCGTCACCACCGACGCGTCCACCTGCGCCAAGTACGCCGCCGGCGCCGGGGCCGGTAAGCTCGCCCGCCCGCTCGCTGAGCTCTCGTCAGTCATCATACATCATCATTGCCGACAGGATCGATAGATTGATGCTTGTTTTAGCGCCTAGCGCGGCACGCACATACGTCCAAGCTGATCTGAAACTTAATTATTTGTTTGTCAGTAACAGTACTACTTGGATCAGATCAAGGTGGATTGTCCCTTACTCAAAAATTTGTCCTTTCATGCACCTGAGCCAGCCATTTCTCTCTCTTAAAATCTTTGCCACCAATCTGTACTTTCTAGTGGTACTTTAGTTAAACAGCATTATCACCCGCAAAAAGAAAAACAGCATTCAGAAAGTTATCTGACGGCTGTAGACGAGCTGATGATAGAGAAATGGGTGTCAAAATTTGGATCTTCGTCAGACCAGAAACATAATTATTGTATCTTCTGCTGAAAGTCTGCACACGCAAGATCTCTTCAATGATGATCTGATCTGATCTGATCTGATCTGATCACAACTGATAAGATCAATCATGCCATAATTAGATTGATTTGTACAACGGCGTGCTAAGTACTGCTGATTTTAACTCTCTTTGCAGATGCTGCCACTGCAGGTAGCACAGCCGCTTCTTCAGCATCCACCGGAACCGCTGCTTCTACAGGTAACTTGAGTTCAGACAACAATATTGCTGTCTAGGATGATCAGAAGTAGACAAACGTACAAATTTCTAGTCTCGCCAGAGTAACTTAAAAAACTACTGCCTTCAAACACGGGAAAGAACATATTGACTGGCAGAGATCTTCTTTCAATTTGTAGCCTGAACCTCTCTTCTGTAACCATCTCAAACTTAACTGATCTTTATTCTATTCTTTGAGAGGAAAGTAAACTGAATTTCTACTGCCAGTAACCCAGCCTTCTGTTCTACTGTAGTTGCCAAGCCAACGGCAAGTCGAGGAACCACGCATCCCCTGAGTTTGATCGCCGCATCTTCATTTGTAGGCTTCAGTTTCATTTGGTGGACGATCATGGCATAGTAAGAGATACCAATGAGTATGAACTGTTATGTAAAAAATCTGTATCGTCTCAATAAACATGACTATCTTGTTGTCACTTCCTTCGGTAGATTTTACTGCATGTGCCTTTGTACATGGCCTACGCATCCCATTTTTTATGCCTATCTATGTTACAAATGTGGGTAAATGAGAAAGAAGAATATTAAAGAAGAATATAACTAGAATATGAGAAGGTTAATGATCATGCCATGAGAAACATGATAACTTTAGAATGGGGTAGTGGTAACTTCACACTGGGGTATGTTTTGACAAAAAAATTCCTAGATGAAAGTTACCATGGCGTTTAAACTTAGTTACAATGTCTCGGGTAAGTAAGTTATCAACGCTGATGTGCGTAGATTACCATGCTAGTAGACATGAGTTACCACGGAAGGACGGTTCAACAACTTTTTTTCCTAGTCAAAAAATTACCCCCACTTTGGCTAAGTAAATTATCAGCTCTATTGAGCGTATAACACCTTGCTATTAACACAAAGTTATCGGGGTACGTTTTTAAACAACCCATCCCGGATCAAAGTTACCATGTTATTTGTGGGCGAGTTATCAGTTTGGTTGTGCGCATGTTACCATGCTTTTTATACATAATTTATCATGTAACTTTCAACAACCTCCCTCCCCCCATCCGCAAGTCAAAAATAGTTACCATGTCTCGGGCTCTCGGCTAGTAAGTTATCAACGCTGATGTGCGCAGATTACCATGCTAGTAGACATGAGTTATCAAGGAAATGCGGTTCAACAACTTTTTCCCATGTTCAAAAAATTATCACACTTCGGCTAAGTAAATTATCATCTCTATTGTGTGTATATTATCATGTTATTTTTTTCATATAAGTTATCAGTGTATGTTTGTCAACAACTTTTTTCTTGGGTCCAAAGTTATCACGATGTTTGTGTGTGAGTTATCAGCCACGATGTACGCGTGTTACCATCTATTTACATGGAAGTTATTAGGATATGAAATCAACAACTCATCCAAGGGGTATGTTTTAGTAATGCACTAGCAGTTCTTGTGGTAATAAAAGCAGCCTAACCTGACAGAGAGAAAAGACCTTCTATTCACTTCAAAAGAGACATGTTTTGTGTGATACAATAATTTCAACCGGTTACAAATTAGCGGCAAAGGGTGAACCTTTTCTCCACATTCCGATTAAACATCAGCCATTACTCCCTACTTCGCCTTTTATGTTCACGGCGGTGATGTTTGGACCTCCTGTTCTCCTCCTCCTTTCTTTCTCGGTTGCTGCTATTGTTCTTTTCTTCTTTCATGTGCTTGTGCTTCGTGGTGGATGGCTCCTCCTCTGAGGATATAGATCTCAGAAATAGTGGCTTCTCTGGACCATAAACTCGGCCCTTCCACTCTTCTTCCACTCGTGCATCCAGACTTGCTGAATTGTCTTGCCTACTGAATGGAGGCTTGAGGTATGGACCAGGCTCATCCATTCTAGAACCAATGGCTCCTCGTCCACGCTTCACCCTAACAAAAAAGTTGTGTGTTTAGTGAAAACTGGAGCAGATAGATGACCTATGCATATGCAGATATATGAGACATGTGTATAGGCTAACCACATTTCTTATTACAAAGAGAACATTGCGAGACTATGATCTGGTGATTACACATGTGAACTAGACATAACATCATAGAAAGATCACATCTTCAATTAATATCGGATTTTTTTCATTGTTTAATTTTTCCCAATGTGTTGTTGATGGGTATCATAACTGACCTGGATCGAAGAAACTTTTCGATTTCATCGTCGCCTAGCCCATCCTCCTGGTCCGAATAAGAACTGCTATGGGAGTCACTCGACGAAAATGACGCACCATATGGTCTGTCTCGCTGCATCTTAGAGACAGGGCTCTGGTCTCTTGAGCCGTTCTTCCGTTTCTGGGATCTCGAGTCATTTCGACCATTGGTTCTGGTTTTCATCTTCGATTCCAGCTCCAGTTCCTTCTCCCTGGCACGCCACATCTCATTAACCTCCACAACTCGATTTGCTGCAGAAAAACAGAGAACAAATATTTCAATAAGATAGCACGTATTTCCACACAATTGCAAGTTCCAAACTAAATTTCTAATGGCAATTTCTCAACAAAGTAGTATCTTCTTTCAAATGAAAGTTTTTGGTTACGAGCACTAGAAAAAAAAATGTCATTTTGCAATGTAAATACTTTTCGTCAGTCAATCATATTAGCTGGGCTTTGACCATAATAACAAACAGATACAAGTGAATATTAGCATAGAACAGAAGCAAGGAGAAGCCAACCCACCATGCTGAACGCCAAGAACGGTGGCGGCAAGGAACCGCGAATTGGGCCGGTGCCTCACATTAGGTTTCTGCAGATAGGCGTGCACCCCTTCCTTCTCCGCCTGCATCCGCAGCCGCCGGGCCTCCTCGAGGAGCAACGCCGCAAGGCGATTCTCCGTCCCCAAATCCATCGTCCAGACGCGATGGCAAACGCTGTCTGGAGAGGAGAGGAGAGCCCGTGCGGGCGTCGGCGACAGCGGCCGTGCACGCGTCGCCCGGCGGCTACGGACGGCGAGAAGCTCAGCCGCCGGGAGGATTTTGGACGCGTCTGGAAATTCCGGTGGCAATTGGGGAGAAGAGACCTCGATTGCTTCCTTCTGTTTTGTGATCGATTCCCCGATTCCTGCTGGGCTTCCGCTTCCGTGTCCAACTCGTGCTGGGCCGTCATAATTGCTGTTTTCTTGTGTGGGCCTCCACTAGCCCATGTAACCGAGCCCACGCCTGGCGTCTCCTAAGCCCGAGCGCCATGCTTCCATTCCGGCCACGCAACCCACCGGAGGAATTCTCATCTGGAGGAGAAAGAAACTCGGTGCGCCCCCAAATCGACGACGGGCACCAGAAACTCGGTGCGCCCCCAAATCGACGACGGGCACCAGATGCGGCCGCCGTCGCCGCCGCGGCCGCTGGCCTTCCCGACGCTGGACTCGCTCGCGGCGTACCTCCGGCCGCGCCTCCCGGGTCCCACGCTCGCCTCGTGGGGATCCGCGCCGGGGACCAAGAACCTGCTCAACCTCTTCCTGGAGCTCTCCTGCGGCGACTGCACGCTGCTGCCCGCGGCCTCCTCCCCGCCGGCCCTCGTCGTGCGCGCCGTCCACGTCGCCACCGTGCGCATACGCAACCGCCGGGGCGCGCTCCTAGTCGAGACCCGGCAGCTGCTCTCCGACGGCACGCTCCGCCGCCGGGCCGCGCGGCCGCTCTCCGAGAAGATGCGCCCCGGGGAGACCCCCGAGGCCGCCGCGGCCCGCGCCGTCGGCGAGGAGCTCGGCGAGCGCGCCCGCGTCCGGATCCTGGGGGCGGTCCCGGAGCCGCGCGTGGAGGAGCGGGAGTCCGTCTCGTACCCGGGGCTCCCCGCCAGGTACGTGCTGCACGCGGTGGACGCGGAGCTCGTGGAGGGCGTCCCGGAGGAGGGCGAGTTCGACACGGAGGAGGCCGGTGAGGGCGAGGGGCACGACGGCGGCGGCGCGGCCATCACCGTGAAGCGGCACTACTGGTCGTGGGTCGACGACGACGAGGAGGCCCGCGTCGAGGCCGCCCCTGTCGCCGGTGCGCAGTAGGAATTCATATATGCTGTGATTATCCATTCGCAAAAAAAAATGTATGCTGTGATTATCTCCTTATGCTTGTGTTTGGTTAGTTTAATTTTCTTAAATTCATCTGCTTGTGAAGTTGGGATATCATAGTACCACCAGTCTCTTTGCAACCCGCGCAGTTCGTCGCTCTCTCTCTGCAGCCCGGCGATGTCCTGCATAACTAAAGGACCTGCAAATTGTTTATTGTCGCAGCTACTGAATTTCAGTGAACATTCTGTCGACGAGAGGATTGCCAAATCTATTAAAAAAATAAGACCTGGTGTGCATTGTGACGTTCACAACTTTTTGACGCTGGGAAACGGGGGCCGCAAGGCGGCCATTTCCATTTCTTCAGTCAAGCACGTCAATGCCTTCTTGTTCCTATGCGTTGTTGGCGTTCAGAACACTCCGTCTTCTCTATTTGGACATCCTGGATGGGAGTACCATCTTTTTATCATAAAAGAACAAGTTGATGAATCGTTCTATAGTCAACCAATCGCAGCTATCTGAATTGGCACGCCGGAGGACGCATTAGATAAACCGCGTCTAGTTGCTCTAGATACTAGCGTGTTTCTGCAAAAGGAAAAGTTGGCACAGCGTGAGGAGCTTGTGGCTGTGAATATACGGCGATATGTATTTTGTACCACCATTGGTGCTTGGATGCATGGATGCGACAGACTATCAGCTAGTTTGTTGTCATGTGTTACGTTTCCATTTCTTTGTAGCACACGCGTACAGTTTTAACTTACTCTATATAGATGGCTATCTTCTTAATAAGTGCGATTTGTAGCTTGGAGTAAACGTAGTGTTACCGCCTGCAATAATAAATCACTTGTATTCCCTCCTTTTTTAAATATTTATCTTTCTAAAGATTTAACTACGGACTATATACGGAGCAAAATGAGTAAACCTACACTTTAAATTATGTCTATATACATCCGTATATAGTTCATAGTGACATATCTATAAAGACAAATATTTAGGAACAAAGGAAGTATATGTTTGTCTCTTTCCGAATGATGGCTCCAACGGAGGACCTTTTCTTTTCTTTTCTGAAGAGGCCAAAGGTCATATATTCAGTGGTACAAATCATTACAAGAACATCCTTACATATTCCCTTTTTTTAAAGAGAGGGGTCTCCCTTAGCCCCAACTTTTATTAAAGCTAAGGCAAGAAAAATCATGTTCGACAGTTCATAGGATTCGGTGGACAGCTACTGAGTAGCCACAGAGATAAATCGGCCAAGTGCAACTAGTTTAGCACTATTACATAGCCATCTTACAAGGGCACAGAGGTAAGGAAAGATAGACAAAGCTAGCACCAAAACTACTCTCCACTGCCCAGAATAGAACACTACCAAGTGATCCTAAGCAATGCCCCCCTTCGGTGATCCAAAAGACTTAAACACCGGAGAAGAAGAGCACCCTGCACGTCCGAAGCCAGCACCTTCAATTGCCTGATCAAAGAACCCACCAGATCCAAGACACATTGCACATTTCTCCATTTCCTTCCCTGAAAAACAAATTCATTGCGAAACAGCCATAAGCCCCACAAGGTAGCAGAAGATATAATGTTAACAACCTCTTTAGATTTCGTTTGCTTCCATAAGACAACAAGATCATCAAAGGAGCAAGGTGTAGAAATACCACATATATCAGAAATAGTCAACCAACATTCTTTAGCAACAATGTAGTCAAAGAACAAGTGTTGAATAGATCCATGTTCACAACAAAATACAAAAGTCAGATCATCAACCTGTCTCCTTTTTGCCAAGTTATCTCGAGTAAGACATTTATTATAGTATGCCAGCCAGAGAAAGACATGGATGTTAGGTGGAACTTTAATTTTCCACACATATTCTTTAAGATCAGATGACACACCCCCAAAGTTAATCAACTCTTACCATCACCAGGGACCCATTTAATGAAATTCCTGGCTGCACCTAGAGCCCAAGTAACACTTTTCTAGAAGGGAGAACCCATCAAAGGTTTGAACCAAAAGAGGTTTGGTTTATCAACACCATATTTGTAGCATAAAACTTTCTTCAAATCTTTATCTATCCCATCATAGAATCTTTTGCCCCATGAGGCCAACCGGGCCATATTGAATTCCTTCAAGTTGGGGACCCCAAGTCCACCAAACTCTTTTTTCCTGGTAACCAACCCCAGTTACCTAGATGACATTTATGGAGCGCACCAACATTCCCCCCCAAAAATGGGACATCTGAGAGTTAATTGCATCAATTGCCCATTTAGGAATTTCATAATGGACATTAGATAGGTAGGAATGCTCGCAAGGCAGGTAGTTAGGAGAACAAGTTTGCCTCTGTAAGAAAGATGTCTACCAAGCCACCCAGCAATACACTTAATGATACTATCAATGATAGGTTGTAAATCTTCCCTCCTAAGTTTCTTATAGTGAAGAGGAACACCTAGATATTTAAAGGGGAAATCCCCAAACTGGCAGCAGAAGATTTGAGCAAACTCTTTGGACATCTCTTCATTAACATGAAAGGTATGCAGGTCACTTTTATGAAAGTTAATTTTAAGCCCAGAGAGTTTCTCAAAGCAAGTAAGGATCCATTTAAGTTTTTTAGCATATTCCACATAATCTTCCAGGAACAAAATAGTGTCATCAGCATATTGGCATAGTTTAAAATACCGGACCGGACCGCCGGTCGGACCAGAAAAAACTGGAACCGGTGGGCTAGCCGGTCTTTTAAGCTTAAAAGACCATTCTGCAATTGGACCAATGAAAACCGATCGAACCGCCCGGTTTTTTGTGAAAACCGGACAGGATGAACTAGAAAATTATCAGCTATAGGAAAATATATTTGCAAGTAAAGGGATTCGAACCTACACCCTCTAGCTACGTGTCAAAGCCACTATACCTGGCCTAAAAACCAACTGAGCTATGATTATTTGTTGTGAAACATGAAACAAATCCACTACATGACCTTTATTCCGTTGGAAAATTGTACCTAGCAAACCAACATCGAACCGAACGGACCGGCGGTCCGACCGGTGAAAACCTGAATTGGGAGCCTCACCGGTTCGACTGCCGGTCCGGGTTTTTAAACTATTGAAAGCACATTTGCTCCCTTGGTGGTTTGGGTAATTAATAACAACATATAAGTCATTGAACTAATGTTTCCACCAAGTATATTTAGTAAAAGTTCAATGATAGGGATGGCAAAAGGATTGTGGAGATTGTGGAATTACCCCAAGATGCAAGGAAATAGGTTGGCCAAGCTTCAAGCAAGAGGACTCTACATTTCACATTTGTGAGAAATCACTTTGAGTCCATAGGAAAGCCAATACTGTTAAAAGGGGGTAAGGTTTTGTTGGTGAACAAAATGCTCATACGTGCACAAGTGATAGTCACCAAAAACATCCACAAGCTCTCCCACCAAAGTCTGTCTATAGCCCAACATTCAAAATCGGTGCAACCAACATTCCTATTCCGGTGCCACCGATTCCAGAACCTAGACAGACTCAGCCAAACCCTAGCCACTTTGGTGCAACCGATTCCATATCGGTGCCACCGAGTTTAGGTTGCCAACTTTCTGTTACGCAAATTCACATTTTCGGTACCACCAAGATTGTTGAGTCGGCGTCACCAAGATTGGAAATCTGACCGTTGGTCACCTTATCGGTGCAACCGAGATTCGTATATCGGTCCCTCCGAGATTCAAAAGTTGCCACCTTTTGGTTACTTTGGTACCACCGAGATTAACACATCGGTGTCACCGAGTTGGTAATTTTGTGTGTGACGGTTGGATTTTTGGGGATGCCTATATATACCCCTCCACCACCACCTACTCGAAAGAGAAGCACTCAGAACTATTCCATACCTATCCTATCAAATTTTCTGAGAGAGAACCACCTACCCTTGTGTTGAGATCAAGATCTTCCACTCCAACCATATGGATCTTGATTTCTAGCCTCCCCAAGTTGCTTTCCACCAATCCCATCTCTTCTACCAAGCCAAATCTGTGAGAGAGTGATTGTGTGTTGAGGAGTCTATCATCTTGAAGCACAAGAGCAAGGAGTTCATCGTCATTATCGAGCCTATTACCTTTTGGAGGGTGGTGCCTCCTAGATTGGTTAGGTGTCGCTTGGGAGCCTCCTACTTCTTGTTGTGGAGTGAACCAAGAAGTTTGTAAGGGCAAGGAGATCGCCTACTTCATGAAGATCTACCCATAGTGAGGCTAGTCCTTCGTGGACGGAAGCCATATGGAATAGTCAAGGTTGCTACTTCGTGGACCCTTATGGGTGGAGCCCTTCGTGGACTCTCACGACCGTTACCCTCCATGGGTTGCAGACTCCATAAACGTGGATGTACGATAGCTCCACCTATCGGAACCATGGGAAAAATCATCGTGTCTACAATTGCGTTTGATCTTCCTACCCTATCCCTTTTACTCATGCTTGTTCTTACTTTTCGCTGCTATACTCTTAGACTTGCATGTGTAGGGTGAAATTAACTTGCCATGAATGCTAAAAATACAAACACTAAAATTTGGGAAAGGCAAAACTTTTATTTGGCCAAGTAGTCTAATCGCCCCCCTCTAAACTTACTTTCGGTCCTATAAGTGGTATCAGAGCTTTGGTCTCTATAGCATTGGTCTCACAACCTAGGAGAAGTATGGCGTCTAGTGAGGGAAATTATCACCGTAGAGGTCCGTACTTTTATGGCACAATTTTTGCTAGTTGGAAGCACAAAATGAAAATGCATTTGATTGGTCATAATCCCTCCGTTTGGGTTGTTATTTGTGTTGGCATGCAAGGTGAATTCTTTGCGGAAGGAAAGGAACCCGATCGTGAAGCGAGCGTGGATGAATTAAAGATGTTGCAACTCAATGCTCAAGCATGTGACATTCTCTTCAACTGTCTATGCCCCAAATAATTCAACAAGATCAGCCGTCTTGAGAATGCAAAAGAGATTTGGGATACTTTGATTGATATGCATGAAGGTACAGAATCTGTGAGAGAATCCAAGTTGGATGTTCTTCAAAGTAAACTTGACAAGTTCAAGATGAAGGATGGTGAAGGAGTCGCTGAGATGTACTCTAGGATAGCTCTCATCACCAATGAGATTGCCGGCTTAGGAAGCGAAGAAATGACTGACAAATTCATCATCAAGAAGATACTTCGAGCTTTGGATGATCAATATGACACCGTTTGCACATTGATCCAAATGATGCCCAACTACAAAGATCTCAAGCCAACGGAAGTGACTGGTAGAATTATTGCTCATGAGATGACACTCAAAGACAAGGAAGAGCTTCACCACAAGTCTAGCGGTGCTGACAAAGCCACAAGTGATGCTCCCGCTACCTCAAGCGACAACCTTGTCACAAATGAAGAGATAAGCCTCATGGTCAAGAAATTCAACAAGTTCTACAAGAATAGAAGCAAAGATCGAAGCTCCAACTCAAGATATGAAGAGAAGCGTTCGTCAAGTCATGACTGAAACTGCTACAATTGTGGGAAGCCCGGACACTACTCCAATGAGTGCAAGGCTCCCTACAAATGAAGAGAAGAGTCACCAAGAATACAAAGCTCAAGAGACGAGTCACCTCGAAGAGAGAGAAGGAGTAGAGATGATCGTCATGAACGACGACCCTCAAGGAGAAGTAGAGATTTAGAGAAGAAGGACAAGTACACCAAGAGCTACTCAAGAAGGAAACATCAAGCTCATGTTGGTGAATGGGTTTCTGGCTCCGACTCCGACAACCACCCCGAGAGAAGCTATCACTCCAACTCTCGCTATAGTCAAGATGAAGGTGTTGCCGGAATTGCACTAGTGACTACCAACTCCTATGATCTATTTGATCCACCAAACGAAGGGAGTGTAAGTTGCTTCATGTCTAAAGGCTCCAAGGTATCACACCCCGAATATCTTGATTTCAATAGTGATGAAGATGATTTGCTTTGTGATGATGACTTGCTATGTGATTAAACTAGTGATGTTGATCAAAATGAACTTGATAATTCTCATGCTAGTCAAGATAGGTCGAATGAAGACGATAAGATGAAAATAGAAGAACTAACTAAAGAACTTAACACTCTTAAGTTATCCCATGAATCTACTCTCGAAGATCATAGAGAGCTTGTAAGAACTCATGAGAAGCTACGCTTCGAGAAGCTCAATTTGGGGCAAGAACATGAATTTCTTAAAGCTATCAATGACGATCTCCGAAAGAAGACTTCATCTTATCTTGCCAAATGACTACTATTGTCTACAATCATGACACAAGTTAAATCTAAGCAAACTAGTAACAAAGGTAAGAAAAGTTCTTCATCTAGTAGCAACAATAAAAATGCTAAACCCAATGATGTTGCTCCTAGTAGTTCTATTGATTCCACTAATGATGATTCTCTTAGCCAAGTTACACTTGAGCAAGAAAATGCTTTATTGAAAGGAATTATAGAGAAAGGTATCTACAAGAGTCTTGCCGGGTGTAAGAAATTTGAGAAAATTGTACGCAAGCACGGAGGATACCGGAAGAATTTGGCTACTTCAACGCTACTGGAGTTGAATGGGAAGAAGGTCAATATCTCGAGCCCAAGTTTGTTCCTCAAAAGGAGAAGTATGAAAATACTCTTCCCAAGGGAACAAACACTCAAGATGATCTTCCACCACAAGACCACAAGCTCAAGGGTAAGAACAAGCTTCAAGAGGACATTGACTCATATGAAGATGAATCCCTAGCTATGGTGGAGTGGGTTCCCAAGGCTACTTCAAGCTCAACGTCTACAAAGGCTACTACAACACCAAGGATCCCCATCAACTTGATGTGGGTCCCCAAGAAGAAGAACTAGAAAGTTCTTGAGGGGTGACTCCGCCAATGAAATTCACTCACATTCATTATTGGCAAGATCTATTTGCAATCAACATCAACCCTATGCAATAGTTCAAGGAGTCACACATTCCCTCAAAGGTAAGCAAGGGACAAGTTAATCAACAAATCAATGGACATCATCACACATGCTTTGCACTCCATGTCCATAGATATCCTTGCATTTGTATCTTGTGTATTGGGACTAACCCATGTAGGTGAGAAGAGTAAGGAAACAACAAGGATGCTCCCAACTCTTGGTGATCTTCATCAACCTTGAGCATCCACCACTACCTCACCAACATGAAGTCTTCATCGACAAAACCCAAGGTTAGTTTATCCCTCTAATGGGGGGATGTCACATCAAGGGGGAGCTTTACTCTAAGACTTGATTCAAAGCATCTCTTAGTATGTGACAACATTAAACACTTTATGTAAAAGTGGTAACCCCACTTGTGCTTAAACGAGGAGTATGACCTATGATCAAGTATTCTTACTTGGCTCCTAAGTCAAATACTCATATATAGATGACTTCGTCATCGCCCAAGTGCTTGTTAGATGCTAGAGTGTTTGTGCATGTTTGTCATGATTTCATTTAACATCTTATTGTGTGAGCATGTTGGTCTGCATTTATTTTCTCATTCGAGGACATCCAATTGTTGCTATTTGTCTTTGATTTATCTTTTGCCAATTGGATGAACAAGAAGGCCTAGCACCACTCTTTAGATATCTATTCTTTCTCACCTCATACTCTATTCATGCTGCATCACAAAATTTGAACAAGTGCTTTTCGATCCCTCTGTGTGTGGAGCACTCAGAGTTCCGTATCGACAAGGACTGACCATTAAAACCTCCCAAGTGCATCTCGGTGGAACCAACCCCAAAATCTCGGTCTCACCGAATATCTAGGGTTGATATGGTTTTCTATCTTGGTACTACCGATTCCATATTCTCGGTTACACCGAATTTCCCTGTCAACTGACAATTGAGGAACTCGATGACACCGACAATATAGAATTGGCGTTACCGATAGTGGTGGGTATATATACTGTGGACCCCGACGCTTTGAAATTCATCCTCAAACCGTCGCACCTCAGAACCCTAAGCTGCCGTTCTCAAGACCCTTGGTCATCGCCCTTGTCCCCCCGTGCTCCTCCGCCGTTGGGAATCGCCACCGTCGATGAAATCCTTTCCATCATCGCCATCGTAGCAGATCCGTCGCCGAGTTAGGGTACGGATTTGACCTCCATTGCGCTCCCCGTCTGATTCTTGCGCATTGGATTTGTTTCTTTCTATGAGCCACCTATTGCACGTCTGCCTATCCACAAGAAATTCCCATAGTCTAGCGAATGATCGATTTACGAGGGTTTGCCTTCCGCCCGATGGAACTCGGTGGAACCAAATCAAACAAATCGGTGTCACCGATTTGTCTTTCTGTGTTGTTGAGAACTATCGCGGTGAAACCGAGTACTTCTTTTCGGTCTCACCAAAAAGAGTGCAAAGTTTCTGTTAATGGGATAGTCAGTCTCGGTAGCATCGAAAACTTTGCTTTGGCTGTACCGATTTTCATGTGACAGAATGCAAAACCTTGGAAATCTTTTGTTCAATATTTCAAAAACCAGCCTCATTTTGTGACTCAGGTTCTTCTGCTCTTCTATACTCTATTCACAGGGTCGGTATCTCAGATGCTGAGGACAGTCAGAATTTGCCAGAGCAGGGTGTTGACATGAGTTCAGGCACTAGCCCTGAGCCTAATACATCTTCAGATCCAGGCACCCCCAGCTCCCATGGGTTGCCCAAAGATGCTACTAGGACCAGGAGGAAGCTGAATTCAGATGAGGAGGATTTAGACTTTATCCCTGAGGAGATTCTTGCCAAGAAGCAAGAAAAGGCTGCTAAGAAGTCTGCTACTGAAGCCACTTCTTCCAGGAGAGTTGTTAGCAAAGTCTATGCTAGCTCTAAAGCTATGAGAGCACCTGAGAGTGCTAGGGCCACAATGACCATTGATCCCCCAAGGAAGTCTATGCCTAAGAAGGCAGGGGAGAAGAAAGCCAGAAAGAGGATAATCCATGTGACTGGCAGGCCTACATCTATGTATGAAGATCCAGAGGAGGCAGCTGCTGCTGAAGAGGAGGATGAGCCAGCTGCAAAGGCTCCTCCCAATAAGAAGGCCAAGAAACTTCTAGCTGATGCTATGACTAAGTTAGGAACATCCAAGAGCACCAAATCCAAGAAGGCTGCTGCTGAAAAGCCTAAGAGGACATCTAGGCAGATTCCAGCTTCTGAAAAGAACAAGGGAACTTGTCGTGGTTTTATCACGGCAGATGTCCGGCTGAACGAACTTGGGTTCGGGGCCATTACTAATGTGATGGACACAAAGGGGTTGGTTGGGACGAAGGACACGAGTTTACCCAGGTTCGGCCCCTCAAGTCGAGGTAATAGCCTACGTCATGCTTGTGCTTGTATTGCTTGATGTATCGATTACAAGGGAGCTATTGCTTGACCTAGTTCTCGATAACCTGATATCTAAGTCGCCCCGGGTCTTGCCTTTATATAGGAGGTCAAGACCACGGATCATACAAGTTGTAACCGACTCTCATTACATTTCCGAGTCTACCTCTATCTTCTCTTGCCTTTCCTGACCAAGTTGTCCCCGGGCGGCTTACACGCCCGGGTCTTATTCATCAGGGCCACCCGCCGGCCCATCCTGTCAAGCCGCTAAGCTTCTTGGGCCCTTAAGTCTCCACGACTCACTCTTGGGCTGGTGTACGAGCTGCCAGGTATGACCCGGAGCCCTCAGGGCGGGTCTCACCATGGGGTTATATCCCCAACATTAGGCCCTAGGTTGATTTAAGCTTGCTCACTTCAGCCTTTCTTCTTACTCCTCGGCGAGTCGCCCGAAAATGACCCGCTGTGACGTCATGTCAAATCAGCAAAAAAGATCCTCTGACGCACGCAACGAATCTTCTTATTAAATGAATAGCCCGAAGATCGAGGCGTCCGCCTCGGTCAAACGACATCCAACACCTAGATTTTTGCGCCCGCTCTGCCTTTTCCCTATTAAATAGGACCGCCCGGGGAAACATTTGCCTTCTCCCACTTGTTCTGTCATCTCCTTCCTTCAGACGCTTCCGTTTCCAGCACCTCTTGCTCCGGCGTCGTCTTCTCCTCGCCATCGACAGGGCCGCTGCATCAACTTGACGCGATCCAGAGTATCTTCCGCCTTCATCGCGTCGTCGTCGGTAGGGCTCCCATGGAGCTCCGCGCCGCAGTTCCTAGAACTTGGGGTTCCATCAATGCCAACCATGTTCAGTCCATTAGTCCTCAACCGTAACCTGTCCCTACGGTGCCGCTAGGTAGAAGACCGACACTGATGCTGTTTAGATTCACCACGGCTCCGCCCGTCGTTTTCAGACTTTCTTTGTTTTTACCAGTTCATCGCTAGGTCTGGAAATAAAGACATTTCTTTTGTTTTATAGATCCGCACCCGTAGCACTGCTTTGCGAAACCTGTTTTCAGAACTTAGCCAAATTTCACTCTGTCCTTTTGTGATGTTGATCTGCCATGCTGTTCCGGCTCTCATCAGCCGGCTCTTGGCATCTCATCCTTAAGGTCTTAAGCTTTTAAGCCGCCCACCTTTATTCGCCTTTTTCTTGAGTCATCGTATATGGTTACTTTGTACAGTTACAAACTGCCATCATGTCTCGCGCATCTAACTCCTGCAACTGGGTCGGTTCATGCATTACCGAAGAGTTTCTCATGGACTTTGTACTGTTGGGGAACGTAGTAGTAAATCAAAAATTTCCTACGCGTTCACCAAGATCCATCTATGGAGAAACCAGCAACGAGCAAGGGGAGAGTGGATCTTCATACCTTTGAAGATCGCTAAGCGGAAGCGTTACAAGAACGCGGTTGATGGAGTCGTACTCGCAGCGATTCAGATCGCGGTAGATCCGATCAAGTGCCGAACGGACGGCACCTCCGCGTTCAACACACGTGCAGCCCGGTGACGTCTCCAACACCTTGATCCAGAAAGGAGGAAGGAGAGGTTGGGGAAGGGCTCCAACAGCAGCACGACGGCGCGGTGGTGGTGGAGTAGCAAGGTATTCCGACAGGGCTTCGCCTAAGCGCTGCGGAGGAGGAAGAAGAGAGGTAGGGCTTTGCCGTGAGAGAGAGAGATCAAATCTTGTCTCAAAACATCCAAAACCTCAAGTATATATAGGAGGAGGGACGTGGAAGGGCTGGCTTGGCCCCTCCTCCAAGGAGGAGAGGGTCGGCCGAATTAAAGGGAGAGTCCACCTCCCACAAGGGAGGTGGATCTCCTCCTTTTAAATCCCTTTTGCCTTATCTCCTTATCTCCAGCCACATGGGCCCACATAGATGGTCTTGGCCGACCCAATATGGGCTGGCATACCTCCTCTAAGGGCCCATGAGGTCCTTTGGTCGTCACACCCCTCTCGGGGGTCCTCCGACACCCTCCCGACACTCCCGGTACACTACCGATGAGCCCGAAAACTTTCCGGTGACCAAAACTGGACTTCCTATATATCAATCTTTACCTCCGGACCATTCCGAAGCTCCTCGTGACGTCCGGGATCTCATCCGGGACTCCGAACAACCTTCGGTAATCACGTATACCATTTCCCTATAACCCTAGCGTCATCGAACCTTAAGTGTGTAGACCCTACGGGTTCGGGAGACACGTAGACATGACCGAGACACCTCTCCGGCCAATAACCAACAGCGGGATCTGGATACCCATGTTGGCTCCCACGTACTCCACGATGATCTCATCGGATGAACCACGATGTCGGGGATTCAATCAATCCCGTATACAATTCCCTTTGTCTATCGGTATGGTACTTGCCCGAGATTCGATCGTCGGTATCCCCATACCTTGTTCAATCTCGTTACTGGCAAGTCTCTTTACTCGTTCCGTAATACATCATCCCGTGGCTAACTCCTTAGTCACATCGAGCTCATCATGATGATGTCTTACCGAGTGGGCCCAGAGATACCTCTCCGTCACACGGAGTGACAAATCCCAGTCTCGATTCATGCCAACCCAACAGATACTTTCGGAGATACCCGTAGTGCACCTTTATAGCCACCCAGTTACGTTGTGACGTTTGGCACACCCAAAGCATTCCTACGGTATCCGGGAGTTGCACAATCTCATGGTCTAAGGAAACGATACTTGACATTGAAAAGCTTTAGCAAACGAACTACACGATCTTGTGCTATGCTTAGGATTGGGTCTTGTCCATCACATCATTCTCCTAATGATGTGATCCCGTTATCAATGACATCCAATGTCCGTGGCCATGAAACCGTGACCATCTATTGATCAACGAGCTAGTCAACTAGAGGCTCACTAGGGACATGTTGTGGTCTATGTATTCACACATGTATTATGGTTTCCGGTTAACACAATTATAGCATGAACAATAGACAATTATCATGAACAAGGAAATACAATAATAACCATTTTATTATTGCCTCTAGGGCATATTTCCAACAGTCTCCCACTTGCACTAGAGTCAATAATCTAGTTCACATCACCATGTGATTAACACTTACATCACCATGTGATCATATCATCATGTGATTAACACCCAATAAGTTCTGGGGTTTGTTCATGTTCTGCTCGTGAAAGAGGTTTTTTTTAGTCAGCGGGTCTGCGACATTCAGATCCGTGTGTACCTTGCAAACTTTCCATGTCATATTTGTAGATACTACTCCCATGCTCCACTTGGAGCTATTCCAAATGGCTGCTCCACTATACGTAGCTGGATTTCTACTAAGAGTCATCCGGATTGGTTTTAAAGCTTGCATCATCGTAACACTTTACGATGAACTCTTTATCACCTCCATAATCGAGAAATATTTCCTTAGTTCTCAAGTTACTAAGGCTAACTTTGACCGCTGTCGAGTGATCCACTCTTGGATTACTCTTGTACCCCTTGACAGACTCATGGCAAGGCACACACAGGTGCGGTACACAGCATGGCATACTATATAGAGCCTATGGCTAAAGCATAGGTGATGACACTCATCTTTTCTTTATCTTCTGCCGTGGTCGGGTATTGAGTCTTACTCAATTTCACACCTTACAATACAGTCAAGAACTCCTTCTTTGACCCATCTATTTTGAACTCCTTCAAAAACTTGTCAAGGTATGTCTTCGTCGAAAAAACTTATCAAGCGAATAGATCTATCCCTATAGATCTTGATGCTCAATAAAATAGTAGCTTTATCTGGGTCTTCCTTTGAAAAAAACTCTTTTCAAACAACCCTTCATGCTCTTCTAGAAATTCTACATCATTTCTGATCAATAATATGTCAACTACATATTCTTATAAGAAATTCTATAGTGCTCCCACTCACTTTCTTGCAAATACAAGTTTCTCATAAACTTTGTATAAACTTAAAAACTTTGATCACCTCATCAAAGCATATATTCCAACTCCGAGATGCTTGCTCCAGTCCATAGAAGGATCGCTGGAGTTTGCATATTATTAGCATCCTTAGGATTGAAAAAACCTTCTGGTTGTATCACATACAACTCTTCCTCACAGAAACCATCACGGAAACCTTGTTTTGTCATCCATCTGCCAGATTTCATAATCGAAAAATGCAACAACTGCTAACAAAATTTTAATAGACTTTTAGCATTGCTACAGATGAGACAATCTCATCGTAGTCAACTCCTTGAACTTGGCGGAAACTTCTTTGCGACAAGTCGAGCTTTATAAACGGTGACATTTCACCATTAGCGTCTATGTTTATCTCAAAGGTCCATTTGTACTCAATGACCCGCCATTCAACAGGCAAGTCTACCAAAGTCCATACTTGGTTTTCATACATGGATCCTTTCTCGGATTTCATGGCTCCTAGCCATTTGTTGGAATCCGGGCCCACCATCGCTTCTCCATAGTTCGTAGGTTCATCGTTGTCCAACAACATGATTTCCAAGACAGGGTTGTCGTACTACTCAGGAGCAGTACGCGTCCTTGTCGACCTACGAGGTTCGATAGTGACTTGATCCGAAGCTTCATGATCATCATCATTAACTTCCTTTTCAACTGAGTAGGCTCTACAGAAACATCTTTCTGTGTTGCGCTATTCTCTGGTTGAAACAAAGGTTCAACAACCTCATCAAGTTCTATCTTCCTCCCACTCAATTCTTTCGAGAGAAACTCTTTCTCAAGAAAGGACCCGTTCTTAGCAACAAACACCTTTTGCGCTTGGATCTGAGATAGAAGGTATACCCAATGTCTCATTAGGGTATTCTATGAAGATGCATTTGTCTGCTTTGAGTTCTAGCTCGCTAGGTGAAAAACCCATTTTCACATAAGCGTCGCAGCCCCAAACATTAGGAAATGACAGCTTAGGCTTCTGTCAAACCATAATTCTCACGGTGTCATCTCAACAGACTTAGATGGTGCCCTATTAAAGTGAATGGATTTGTCTTTAATGCATAACCCCATAACGATAGTGGCAAAATGATAAGAGACATAATAGTACTCACTATATCCAATAGAGCACGACTACGACGTTCGAACACACCATCACACTATGGTGTTCCAGGAGGCGTGAGCTGTGAAACAATTTCCACATTGTCTAAAATTGCATACCAAACTCGTAACTTAGATATTCACCTCCACGATCATATCGTAGACATTTCATCTTCTTGTCACGATGATCTTTATCTTCACTGTGAAACCCCTTGAACCTTTCAAACATTTCAGACTCGTGTTTAAGTAAATATCCCCATATTCACTCAAATCATCAGTGAAGGTAAAGAAAAATAACGATATTCACTGTGTGTTTTAACACTCATTGGACCACATACATCAACATGTATTAATTCCAATAAGCCACTAGTCCACTCCGTCATACCGGAAGACGGGGTCTGAGTCATCTTGCCAAAAGGGCATGGCTCGCATGTCTCAACCGATTCAAAATCGAGTGAGTCAAAAATCCATCAGCATGGAATTTCTTTCATGCGATTTATACCAATATGACATTACGTGGCAGTGCCACAAGCATGTGGTACTATCATTATTAACTTTGTATCTTTTGGTACCAATGTTATGAATATGTGTACTACTACGATCATGATTCGATAAACCATTTCGAGTGGGTGCATGACCATTGAAGGCATTATCCATGTAAACAGAATAACCATTATTCTCTAACTTATATGAATAACCGTATCGCACTAATCATGATCTAATCACGTTCATGCTCAACGCAAACACCAAATAACATTTATTTAGGTTTATCACAAATCCTGAAGGTAGAGAGAGCGTGCGATGGTGATCACATCAATCTTGGAAATACTTCCAACACACATCGTCACCTTTCACCTAGCTAGTCTCCATTTACTCCGTAGCTTTTATTTCGAGTTGCTAACACTTAGCAACCGAACCGGTATCCAATACCCAGGTGCTACTAGGAGTACCAGCAAGGTACACATCACTAACACGTATATCAAATATACTTCCATTGACATTACTAGCCTTCTTATCTACCAAGCATCTAGGGGTTTTCCGCTTCAGCGAACATTCTCCTCATAACAGAAGCACTTAGTCTCGGGTTCGGGCTCAACCTTGGGTTTCTTCACTAGAGCAACAACTGGCTTGCCATTCCTGAAGTTTTCCGTTCTTGCCCTTGCCCCTTTTGAAACTAGTGGTTTCACTTAACCATCAACACTTGATGCTCCTTCTTGATTTCTACCTTCGTGGTGTCAAACATCACGAACAACTCAGGGATCATCTTATCCATCCCTGGCATGTTATAGTTCATCACGAAGCTCTAGTAGCTTGGTGGCAGTGACTTGGAGAACTGCATTAATCACTATCTCATCTGGAAGATTAACTCCCACTTCATTCAAGTGATTGTAGCACCCAGACAATCTGAGCACACGCTCAGCGATTGAGCTATTCTCCTTTATCTTGCAGACAAAGAATCTTGTTGGAGGTCTCATACCTCTCAACATAGGCACGAGCCTGAGATCACAATCTCAGCTCCTAGAACATCTCATATGTTCCGTGACGTTCAAAACGTTTTGGAGCCTCAATTCTAAGCCGTAATGCATGACGCATTGAACTATCACGTAGTCACCAAAAAGTGCCTGTCATATGTTCACAACATCTACAGACAACGCTTGAGGGAGTGATGCAGTTAGCGGTACATAAAAAACATAAGCTTTCTGTGCAACAATGAGGACAATCCTCAGATCACGGACCCAATCCGCATTATTGCTACCATCAACTTTCAACTTACTTTTCTCTAGGATTGTATCAATAAAACTGGGGAGCTACAGCGTGAGCTATCTACGACATAATTTGCAAGGACATTTTTAGACTAAGTTCATGATAATTAAGTTCATTTAATCAAATTATTAATGAACTCCCACTTAGATAGACATCTCTCTAGTCTTCCAAGTGATACATGATCCATGTCAACTAGCCTGTGTCCGATCATCACGTGAGACGGACTAGTCATCCATGGTGAACATCTCTATGTTGATCGTATCTTCTATACGACTCATGTTCGACCTTTCGGTCCTCCGTGTTCCGAGGCCATGTCTGTACATGCTAGGCTCGTCAAGTCAACCTAAGTGTTTCGCATGTGTAAATCTGGCTTACACCCGTTGTATGCGAACGTTAGAACCTATCACACCCGATCATCACGTGGTGCTTCGGAACGACGATCCTTAGCAACGGTGCACAGTTAGGGTGAACACCTTTCTTGAAATTTTATTGAGAGATCATCTTATTTACTACCGTCGTTCTATGCAAATAATATGTAAACATGATAAACATCACATGCAATCAATATAGTGACATGATATGGCCAATATCATCTTGCTCCTTTGATCTCCATCTTCGGGGCACCATGATCATCACTGTCACCGGCACGACACCATGATCTCCATCATCATGATCTCCATCATTGTGTCTTCATGAAGTTGTCTCGCCAAATATTACTTCTACTACTACAGCTAACGTTTAGCAATAAAGTAAAGTAATTACATGGCGTTTATGATTGACACGCAGGTCATACAATAGTATAAGACAACTCCTATGGCTCCTGCCGGTTGTCATAGTCATCGACATGCAAGTCGTGAACCCTATTACAAGAACATGATCAATCTCATACATCACAATGCATCACATCACATCCTTTTGGCCATATCACATCACACGGCATATGCTGCAAAAACAAGTTAGACGTCCTCTAATTTGTAGTTGCAAGTTTTTACGTGGTTGCTATAGGTTTCTAGCAAGAACGTTTCTTACCTACGTCAAAACCACAACGTGATATGCCAATTGCTATTTACCCTTCATAAGGACCCTTTTCATCGAATCCAATCCGACTAAGGTGGGAGAGACAGACACCCGCTAGCCACCTTATGCAACTAGTGCATGTCAGGCGGTGGAACCGGTCTCACGTAAGCGTACGTGTAAGGTTGGTCCGGGCCGCTTCATCCCACAATACCGTCGAATCAAGATAAGACTAGTAACGGCAAGCATATTAACAAAATCGACGCCCACAACTACTTTGTGTTCTACTCGTGCATAGATTCTACGCATAGACCTAGCTCATGATGCCACTTTTGGGGAACGTAGTAGTAAATCAAAAATTTCCTACGCGTTCACCAAGATCCATCTATGGAGAAACCAGCAACGAGCAAGGGGAGAGTGGATCTTCATACCTTTGAAGATCGCTAAGCGGAAGCGTTACAAGAACGCGGTTGATGGAGTCGTACTCGCAGCGATTCAGATCGCGGTAGATCCGATCAAGTGCCGAACGGACGGCACCTCCGCGTTCAACACACGTGCAGCCCGGTGACGTCTCCAACACCTTGATACAGCAAGGAGGAAGGAGAGGTTCGGGAAGGGCTCCAACAGCAGCACGACGGCGTGGTGGTGGTGGAGTAGCAA
Organism: Hordeum marinum; assembly: GCA_022496015.1. NCBI lineage: Eukaryota > Viridiplantae > Streptophyta > Magnoliopsida > Poales > Poaceae > Hordeum > Hordeum marinum. The sequence goes on from CM039678.1 coordinate 455,836,731, forward strand.
GGTATTCCGACAGGGCTTCGCCTAAGCGCTGCGGAGGAGGAAGAAGAGAGGTAGGGCTTTGCCGTGAGAGAGAGAGATCAAATCTTGTCTCAAAACATCCAAAACCTCAAGTATATATAGGAGGAGGGACGTGGAAGGGCTGGCTTGGCCCCTCCTCCAAGGAGGAGAGGGTCGGCCGAATTAAAGGGAGAGTCCACCTCCCACAAGGGAGGTGGATCTCCTCCTTTTAAATCCCTTTTGCCTTATCTCCTTATCTCCAGCCACATGGGCCCACATAGATGGTCTTGGCCGACCCAATATGGGCTGGCACACCTCCTCTAAGGGCCCATGAGGTCCTTTGGTCGTCACACCCCTCTCGGGGGTCCTCCGGCACCCTCCCGGCACTCCCGGTACACTACCGATGAGCCCGAAAACTTTCCGGTGACCAAAACTGGACTTCCTATATATCAATCTTTACCTCCGGACCATTCCGGAGCTCCTCGTGACGTCCGGGATCTCATCCGGGACTCCGAACAACCTTCGGTAATCACGTATACCATTTCCCTATAACCCTAGCGTCATCGAACCTTAAGTGTGTAGACCCTACGGGTTCGGGAGACACGTAGACATGACCGAGACACCTCTCCGGCCAATAACCAACAGCGGGATCTGGATACCCATGTTGGCTCCCACGTACTCCACGATGATCTCATCGGATGAACCACGATGTCGGGGATTCAATCAATCCCGTATACAATTCCCTTTGTCTATCGGTGTCCCGGATACCTCTCCGTCACACGGAGTGACAAATCCCAGTCTCGATTCATGCCAACCCAACAGATACTTTCGGAGATACCCGTAGTGCACCTTTATAGACACCCAGTTACGTTGTGACGTTTGGCACACCCAAAGCATTCCTACAGTATCCGGGAGTTGCACAATCTCATGGTCTAAGGAAACGATACTTGACATTGAAAAGCTTTAGCAAACGAACTACACGATCTTGTGCTATGCTTAGGATTGGGTCTTGTCCATCACATCATTCTCCTAATGATGTGATCCCGTTATCAATGACATCCAATGTCCATGGCCATGAAACCGTGACCATCTATTGATCAACGAGCTAGTCAACTAGAGGCTCACTAGGGACATGTTGTGGTCTATGTATTCACACATGTATTATGGTTTCCGGTTAACACAATTATAGCATGAACAAAGAAATACAATAATAACCATTTTATTATTGCCTCTAGGGCATATTTCCAACATGTACTTGCGGGCACCCTTCCTGCCAAAGAGGTCATCCATTGGCGGTTTCCGGGTAATGAATTGAGGCCCATTCCTCAGGAGGGCGAGGTAGTTGTTTTTTTGGATCATATTGAACGTGGATTCGTACCCCCCGGCTCAAAATTCTTCCGGGACATCCTTCATTTCTATAAGCTGCATCCTCAAGACCTTGCCCCCAACTTCGTCTCAAACATCTGCAACTTCCAAGTGCTCAGCAAGGTCTATCTGCAGACTCAGCCGTCTATAGGTCTCTTCTGAGAATTCTTTTATGCGAACCGGCAAACTGAAGTAAAGTCCGGCCCGAGCTTAGAACTTGGTGCAATTTCCATTCAGAGGTGTCGGGACATTACCTTTCCGACTGTACCAATGCCGAGTCATCCAAAGGATTGGAATAAGACTTGGTTCTACTGCAAGGATACTTCCCCGGAGGGTGAGCACCGCTGCCGAGTTATCGCCCCTCCCGGCTCAAGATAACTTCTGAGCTTCCTGGCCGGCTATCAACTTCTGAACGTGCAAGGCATGAGCCGGCTCATGCCAAGATTAGAGCCCGCATGGCCAATGGATTGACAGGTTTGGACTTGATCCGCTGTTGGATCTCCTGGAGAATTATGCCTTTGAGCCTGAGAAGCCACCTCATGTGCGAATACCCTGGCAAGTATGACGGTTCCCTATGCTTCAGTCGGACAACTTTAACCGAAGACGATATTACCACTGTCATCCGGAGTCTTGTTCATGAGACGTCAGGAGCTTGTAGCGCTACTGGGATGGCGCCTTTCAGTGCCGTTAATCCGGCCCCAGACGTAAGGCGACTCTTCATCGTCTCTTCTTTTTGTGTATTTATGACTTGTCAATTCATTGCTATTAACCGGCTTACCTTTTCAGGCTAATTCTGACTTCTGGAAGAAGAAGTATGTTCATCCTCTAAAGAAAAGCAAGAAGAAGGCCCCGGCCAAGAGGACGAAGAAGACCACCCCTCAGGAGGAATGGTTTGACCCATCGGAATCATCCGGCTCAGAGGTATAGCTTGACTATTTTCGGTAACCTCATTATTCACCTTACTGATAACAACTTATTCACAGGACGAGGTAGAGACGAGCCGCACCAACGTTCCTGAGGTAACTTATTTTTCATCCGACTCAGAATGTTTTGTACCCCAGAAGATACGGCGGGTTGTTCAAAAAGTTCCCCTTTATCATCCTCTTGCTCATTTGGATCCCCAATTTCTTTTGAAAAGGAACAGCAAGTCAACCGCCGTCAGACCCGGAGCGCCGGCTCTACTGATCTCGTGTCTGGGTTGCCTAACTCCCCGGCTGAGAAAAAACGTCCCGCAGAGGTATGTATCTCTGTTTGATTTTATTAGCTTTTCCTTTATAATCTCAACACTGCCTTATATCATCTGAACTATCTCTCAGGGATCACCTTCATCCAGCGACTCTACGGCCACTTCTCTTCCATCTCTGAAGATTAATCCGCTGTAAGCATTTTGTAGCCTTTACATCCGGCTCTTTGGCGGTTGTAACCCTTGAGTTCTGACCTTCATGTCTTTTCTAGGGCTCAAGCTAAGCGGAGGAAAACCAACAAGTCCTCCCCTGGCCCTGCTTCTCAAGAACCGGAGCTTGCCAAGCCGGACCCCCCAGCGACTTCTACAGAGCCGTTAGCTGATGACATTATTCTTGAGAGCCTTCAAAGGGACCTTTCCAAGCCGCTGAGCCCTGCCAAGACTGCTGATGATGCCGCTGCCCCGGACGTCGTGATTACTGGCGCCGGCTTGCACTCTCCTTCACCTCACGTGCTAATGAAGCATAGTGAAACAGCTGAAGCTTCGAGGAAGCTAGAATTTGAGCTCCCTGCCTTAGAGAAAATGACAGCCGACGAACTTCATGCTGGCTATATGAACCGATTGTCTACAAGCCGGGATTTGGAGCTCAAACTGGTTAACTTAATGAAGAGATGTTATGAGGTATTCCTTTTCCTCCTTATACCCTTACATAGCCCCCAAGAGCCGGGTTAATATTGACTGATAATAATCCGGCTCTTCCATATTTAGCAGAAGTAGACATATGTAATGTGTAGGCTTTAATTTATTTAGCCATGATCTGAAATCATTGTTGTTAGCCCCCAAGGGCCGGCTCAATAATTGATAATTTTGAACCGGTACTTCCTAGAAGATAGTTACCAGAGCCAACTATAGCCCCCAAGGGTCGGTTTAATCTTTTCCAAAGTTGAGCCGGGACTTCCTAGAAGATAGTTACCAGAGCCAACTGTAGCCCCCAAGGGTCGGCTTAATCTTTTCCAAAGTTGAGCCGGGACTTCCTAGAAGATAGTTACCAGAGCCAACTGTAGCCCCCAAGGGTCGGCTTAATCTTTTCTAAAATTGAGCCGGGACTTACATGTTGAATCTCCTTAGAAAACCAATATGTATCCCCCAAGTTCTGGGTCAAACTTGTCGAAGTTGAGTCGGAACTGTCTTGAAAATAGACATTAGCCCCCAAGTGTCATGCATATTGCTTGCAATCTGTTTGAGACTTGCTTATGCACTCCATATTTTGATACGTCGCAGGAAGCTTTAACCGAAGCCGGGTCATAATTGGCCGGCTTAAAAACGAACTTAGCTACTCAGCAAGCCGCCCGGAGTGAGGCTGACGAGACATGCCGGATCCTTGTCGAAGAGCTAGCTAAGATCAAAGCTGACTTCACCGCCTTCAAGGAACCTGCCGAGGCTGAAAAAGCTATATTGACTAAACGGGCAGATGATGCCGATCAGCGACTCATGATCGTATCTAACGATCTGCAGTGTTTGAAGCGTCACATCACGAAGATGGCAGCTACCCTCTTTGGTAAGTTTTTAATAGCTTGGCTTGATCCAGATTTTTGGACTTGTGCTGGCGACTCATAAGGAGGCCTCCGTCTCATGCAGGTCCTAGAAACCACCAACTTGTCTCCGACAGTCTGCTGCCTTTGAAGGCTATATACACATTGACAGAACAACTGTACTGCGGGGCGGTATGCACAATCAAGGTTGTGTAGTATAAAGAGAACATTCCTTTGGCTCTCAGAAGTGTCTTGGAGCTCCTGTCAACGATGCCCAAACAGATTGTGGAGCTGAAGAAATCAGCTGCCCGCCAGGGGGTGATTGCGGCCATAAGCCGGGCATTGGCTTTCGCTCCAGAGCTTACTCCGGCTGAGATGATTGATGGGTTTCCCTCCAAGAAGGACGACGACTCTGAGTTTAACGACGCTGACTATGCTCGGTGCATAAAAGATTCCAAAGTCCTAGCCTGCGTCTTAGCAGAAGACGTCAACTTGGCGACTTACCAGGTGGCTTACAGTGCTGATCAAAAGAGGATCCGTCGCCCGCTCTTTGAGTGCCAGGATCTGACACCCGCTCGCAGTAAGACTCTCTTCGCTTCTGATCTTGACCCGTCCCCCTTCTTTGAAGAAGGAACTTTTGTAGCTTTAACCGACTGCAATTGGGACTTGGATAATCTCCAGATCAAGGCAGTTGAAGAGCCGAAGCAGGATGACCTGCCAGCCAGCTGATTTCTTTGTTAGAAAACTTGTAATAGCCGGCTCTCCATGACCCGCCGTGGGCGATGTAAAAAAATTGATGATATTTGGAGCTCCACAGAGAGCGTCTGTAATAGGATAGCAGCAACTTTTGCCTTTGTTGAAACTTGTGCCATCGCGCACGTATGAAAGTCCGGCTTTAAAATAGACATGTGCCATCTTCCTTGTCCTTCTCATTGTATGCCTTACCAGCTCTTCGTAGCTTAGTTTCCTGCATGTATAAATGTACCTTTACACCGTTAGGAGGGCGGCTTAAAAGCGTAACCCGAAGATGCCGTGTCTTCCCAACGTGTTTGACAGAATTCTTCGCTTGGCTTCAGAGCCAGCCGAGAAGGTTTGATAAGCTTCACCCGTAGGGCAGGAAGCCCCTGTATGGTTATGTTGACTTGTCAACATTTCTGGTCCAAACGCCGGTTGTTAGGGATAGATAAGCTACACCCGGAGGTGGGAAGCCCCCTTCGACAACCGCGGCTAACATGTTAACCGGAATGGCATAAAGCCGGCTGTTAGGGTGAGATAAGCGATACCCAAAGGTAAGAAGCCCCCTTTGACAACCAATGTTGACTTGTCAACATTTTTGACGCAAATGCCGGTTGTTAGGGTGAGATAAGAGATACCCGAAGGTAAGAAGCCCCCTTCGACAACCGCGGCTAACATGTTAACCGAAAATGGCATAAAGCCGGCTGTTAGGGTGAGATAAGCGATACCCAAAGGTAAGAAGCCCCCTTCGACAGCCGTAGCTGACATGTCAACTAGAATGGCATAAAGCCGGTTGTTAGGGTGAGATAAGCGAACCCGTCGGTAAGAAGCCCCCTTCGACAACCGCGGTTAACATGTTAATCGGAAATAGCATAAAGCCGGCTGTTAGGGTGAGATAAGCGACACCCGTCGGTGAGAAGCCCCCTTCGACAGCCGCAGCTGACATGTCAACTGGAATGGCATAAAGCCGGTTGTTAGGTGAGATAAGCGATACCCAAAGGTAAGAAGCCCCCTTCGACAACCGCGGTTAACATGTTAACCAGAAATGGCATAAAGTCGGCTGTTAGGGTGAGATAAGCGATACCCAAAGGTAAGAAGCCCCCTTTGACAGCAGCAGCTAACATGTCAACTGGAATGGCATAAAGCCGGTTGTTAGGGTGAGATAAGCGATACCCGATGGTAAGAAGCCCCCTTCGACAACCAATGTATTTGCATCGATGAAGATGTGCGATGTGGTAGAGGCCCCGGCTTGCAGGGATGCTATTTTATTTATATATAAATATGATATGTACAATGATAATGTACAGTGACGATTCTCAACAACCTTCAGTGTAATAAGGCCGCAGATGCGCTATGTTCCACGGCCTGCGGGTCTCCTGTCCCGAAGTATCTGAGTCGTCCCGGATGTCAATGAGGTAATACGACCCGTTGTTGAGATTTCGGCTGACCACAAAAGGCCCTTCCCATGGAGGAGATAATTTATGCATATTTGTCTGGTCTTGAATCAGCCGTAGAACTAAGTCTCCCTCTTGAAACATCCAGGTCTTAACCTTGTGGCTATGATAGCGGCCCAGGTCTTGTTGATAAATCGCCGAACGGGCAGCTGTCAGCTCTCGTTCCTCCTCCAAGGCATCCAACGCGTCCTGACGTGCCATCTCATTGTTCGTCTCAACGTAAGATGCCACTCGTGGCGAGTCATGTCGGATGTCACTTGGCAACATGGCCTCGCCACCGTAAACCATGAAGAAAGGTATATACCCTGTGGATCTGTTGGGGGTGGTTTTGATACTCCATAAGACGGAGGGCAGCTCTTCTACCCAACAACCGGGTGTTCGTTGTAAAGGAACCATGAGCCATGGCTTGATATCCCTCAAGATTTCTTGATTGGCACGCTCTGCCTGACCGTTGGACTGCGGATGAGCAACTGCTGAAACATCAAGCCGGATGTGCTCTTCGTCGCAGAATTTTTCATAGCTCCCTTGGACAAATTTGTGCCATTGTCAGTGATGATGTTGTGGGGGTAGCCAAAACAGTAGATCAGCTTTTTAACAAACTGAACCGCCGTAGCCGCATCACACTTGCTGATCGGCTCAGCCTCTACCCATTTGGTGAACTTATCAACCGCCACCAGGAGGTGTGTTTTCTTATCCTTGGATCTCTTGAACGCTCCTACCATATCAAGCCCCCAGACTGCAAACGGTCAAGTAATTGGTATCATCCGCAACTCTTGATCCGGAACATGAGCACGCCGGCCGAATTTTTGACAGTCGTCACACTTGCGGACCAGATCCTTTGTGTCTTTGTGAGCCTCAACCAGAAGAAACCGTGCCGAAACGCCTTAGTTACCAAAGATTTTGAGTAGGCGTGAAGTCTGCAATCTCCAGTGTGAATTTCATTCAAAATTTCCTGACCTTCCTCTGGTGAGACACAACGCTAAAAAACCCCGGGAACGCTACACTTGTGTAACTCCCCATTAACTATTGTCATCGACTTAGACCGCCAGGTGATCTGTCTGGCTAGATTTTCATCATCGGGTAATTCTCCCCAAGTCAAATAGGCCAGGTAAGGCACAGTCCAATCCGGAATAGCATGTAGAGCCACCACCAATTGCCCCTCCGGGTCAGGGACAGCCAAATCTTCCTCTGAAGGCAACTTGACAGTCGGGTGATATAAAACGTCCAAAAAGATATTGGGCGGCACCAGCTTTCGCTGAGAGACTAACCGTGATAAGGCATCAACTGCCTCATTCCTGCAACGATCAATGTGATCTACCTGATAACCTTTGAAGTGACCAGCAATGACATCCACCGCCTGTCGATAAGCTGCCATCCGTGGGTCCCTGGAATCCCACGTGCTTGGAACTTGCTGAGCCACAAGATCTGAGTCGCCCAAACACCTTACCCGGCTTAAATTCATCTCCTTGGCTACTCTGAGACCATGAAGCAGAGCCTCCTATTCAGCCGCATTGCTGGTGCAAGGGGACATCAGCCGGAGCACATAACAAAATTTATCACCTTTGGGAGATGTCAAAACAACTCCTGCTCCTGATCCTTCTAGCTGCTTGGATCCATCAAAATGTGTAGTCCAGTATGTGTTATCCGGCTTTTCCTCAGGAGCTTGACACTCTGTCCAATCATTTATAAAATCCACAAGGGTCTGGGACTTGATGGTCGTACGAGGCACATATTTCAGATTGAGAGGTCCCAGCTCCAATGCCCACTTAGCAATCCTACCAATAGCTTCTCTGTTCTGGATTATATCCCCCAACGGAGCAGAACTGACCATGGTGATCTGGTGCCCCAGGAAATAGTGCTTCAACTTGCGATTGGCCATGAACACTCCATACACTAGCTTCTGCCAATGTGGATATCTCTGCTTGGATTCAGTCAGGACCTCACTGATATAATAATCGGCCTTTGAACCGGATACTCCTTCCAGCCTTCCTTGCGCTCAACCACAATTGCGGCGCTGACTGCCCGGTTGTTAGCCGCCACGTACAGGAGCAAAGGTTCTTTCTCAGCCGGAGCAGCCAATACCGGCGGCTCAGTGAGTTGTTTCTTGAGTGCCTCCAATGCTTCACCCGCCGCCGTACTCCAGACAAAATTATCCGTCTTTTTCATCATCTGATATAGGGGAATGGCTTTCTCACCGAGGCGGCTTATGAACCGGCTCAACATGGTGATTTGCCCCGCCAGGCATTGGACATCGTTAACACATGCCGGCTCTCCCAGGGAGGTGATAGCTTTGATTTTATCTGGGTTAGCCTCAATGCCACGCTCAGAAACCAGAAAACCCAAGAGCTTGCCAGCCGGGACACCAAAAACACACTTGGCTGGGTTAAGCATCATCTTGTAGATCCGGAGATTGTCAAAAATTTCCCTTAAGTCGTCTAAAAGGGTCTCCTTCTTCCTTGATTTGATCACAATATCATCCACGTAAGCATGAACTATGTGCCGGATCTGACTGTGAAGGCAATTCTGCACACAGCACTGATAAGTCGCCTAGGCACTCTTGAGCCCGAAAGGCATAGATACATAATAGAAGGCTCCAAAAGGCATAGTGAAAGCCGCCTTCTCTTGGTCCTTAACCGCCATCTTGATCTGATGATATCCTGAATAAGCATCCAGGAAGCACAGGCTTTCGCAACCCGCTGTAGTGTCAATGATCTGATCAATACGAGGGAGATCAAAGGGATTAGCCGGACAAGCCTTGTTAATGTCCGTATAATCCACACACATCCGCCACGTGCCGTTCTTTTTGAGCACCAGCACTGGGTTAGCAAGCCACTCCGGGTGAAAGACCTCGACGATGAAACCCGTTGCTAAGAGCCGGGCGACCTCTTCTCCGATGGCCTTGTGTCTCTCCTCATTGAACCGCCGTAGAAACTGCTTGATAGGTTTAAACTTAGGATCCACATTAAGATTGTGCTCAGCGAACTCTCTTGGAACACCCGGCATATCAGAAGGTTTCCATGTAAAGATGTCTCAATTCTCACGGATGAATTCGATGAGCGCGCTTTCCTATTTGTGATCCATGTGAGCCCCAATGATGAACTGTTTGGATGAGTCGCCCGGAGTGAAGTCTATTGCCTTGGTATCATCCGCCGAAAACTTAAGGGGTGGCTCAACCTCCAATGTGGGCTTTTTCAGCGGCGTCATATCCTTTGGGTCAACATTCTCCTTATAAAACTTAAGCTCCTCCTGAGCACAACTAGATTCTGCATAAGCCACGTCTCCTTACTCGCACTCAATAGCCGTATTCCGATCACCATGAACGGTAATTGTACCTTTTAACCCGGGCATCTTGAGCTGTAAGTAGACATAGCAGGGCCTATCCATGAACTTAGCATAAGCCGGCCACCCAAACAACGCATGGTAAGGGCTCTTGATCTTGACCACTTCAAACCACAAAGACTCCACTCTGTGGTTATATTCGTCACCAAAGGCAACTTCCAAAGAAATCCTGCCCATCGGATAAGCCGACTTGCCTAGCACCATACCATGAAAAACGGTTGATGAGGGCTTAAGATCCTTGTCAAGCAACTTCATCCGCCGGAAGGTGTCATAATAGAGGATGTTGATACTGCTGCCTCCATCCATAAGCACCTTATTTACCATATATCCTCCCACTTGAGGGGCAACAACCAAAGCCAGCAGCCCCGGGTCATCAAAACGCGGTGGGTGATCCTCCCGGCTTGATGTTATGTTATATTCAGACCACTTTAAGTACTGCGGCAGAGCCGGCGCAACCGCATGGACCGCTCGCTTGCGTAATTTCTGATCTCGCTTGTTAAGGCTGGTCGTGAAGACATGATATTGGCCTGAGCTGAGCTGCTTCGGATTACTTTGATACCCAGATTGGTTATGTTGCTGCTGGTTGTTGTTACCAGAGTGCTGCGGATGCCCTCCTTGATTACCTTGACCATGATGACCGGACCCTGAGCCGCCGGATCCGAATCCGGCTCCTGACCCGCCCGGTTCTGAGCCGCCGGGCGGACCACCGCCCTGGTTGTTGGGTTGCGTGTAGTAATTCTTTAACTTCTGCATAATGTGGCAATCACCCCATGCATGCAACGAAGGTTTGCTGGGCTGGCTGTGTTCTGGATAGGGCTTCTTAAGCGCCTCCTCCAAATTGAAGGGAGTCTTGTTCTTATTAAAAGGTGGCCTGAACTTCCCATTGCCCTTAGGAGGATTATGGCCGGTACTTGCATTGGCTACTAGTTCTGATCCGCCATCGGGGTTCTTCCGCTTGTTCTGGTTACCATTGTTAACCACACCTTTTTCTTGATTATTCTTTTTACCCTAACTGGCCTTCTCCTCATCAGAGCCTTGGTCCTTCGTGTTATCTAAGTCGGCGTACTTTGTGAGAGCCGTCATGAGCTCTCCCATATCCTGACACGTATGCTTGAGCCGGCCAAGTTTCTGCTTCAGCAGAACGAAGTGATAGTTCTTCTCTAAGATGAGCATGGCCTGGGCTGCCGTGATCTGCTCAGACAAATGGATGATGGTTGACACCCGTCGGACCCAATGATGAGCCACTCACCCTCCTGCTAGACGCAGTGATCAAGATCCACGATGGTCATAGGCTGTTTGCAAGTCCCTTGAATTTTTTTGATGAACCTTGCCCTTAACTCAGCCCACGAATTGATGGTATTGGGAGGCAACCCCTTTAACCATGTGCGAGCCGGACCTTCAAGCATCATGATAAAGTACTTAGCACACACCGCCTCACTGACATCTAGCATCTCCATAGCCAGTTCATAACTTTTGACCCAAGCCTCCGGAGGCAAATCAGCAGTGTAATTCGGAACCTTGCGAGGTCCTTTGAAATCCTTCGGCAACTGTTCGCTTCGCAGAGCCGACGATAAACATAGTACTCTCACTGCCCTGGCAATTATTCCAGGCCCTACTGATACAGAGGGCGCGGGCTCTTGGTGAGTCGCCGTGGCTAAGGCGGCCGCTTGTTGCTGGTTTCTTGCCCGGTTCATGAGCGCTTGCGCATCTAGAGCCGCCTGATCGTCCCTCGGAGGTCCTCTCTGCTGGTCGCTGCTGGAAACCGCTGGCGACTCATAGCGCCGGCTAAAGCTCCGGCTAGGGAGAGGGGTTGAATGAACGCGGCTCCGGCTGTGAGTGTACTTCTCCTGCTGGGCCATCGCCGTCTGCAGGTATCCAATGGCATTCCGTACCTCTTCCGCAGAAGGTGCTTCATCTGGAATAGGAATCATTTCAAGTCGGGCGGCCACCGCCACCATGTTCTCGACCGGTTTAGAATAATGACCCGCCGGTGTTGGAAAAACCTCTGGTGAGGCCTAGTTTCGTCCGGCCGGGTGAGACGTCGGTCGAGCCGCCGAACGGCTTCCAGGTGCGTCTGCGGCTCCTCCCGTTCCTGGTGTGTTGAAGAGGTTCCTAGCCTCATATCGTTCTGGCAAGCGGGACTGATGCCTCCTTCGATGTACCGCAGCCACCGATTGCTTTTCCAGCCCAAGGCGGAAGGCACCCATTTTAATACGTTCTGCCTCTTCCCGCATCTGGACTTTCAGCTCAGCTATCCTCTGCTGCTCCTCCGCCATCTGGTCCTTGAGCCTCACAATCTCTAAGTTCCGGGCAGCTTGATTATCTGGTGTAACTTCAGTGGCCATCAGGGCCGTGAGCTCGTTCATCAAATCCAGAAGAACTTGAGCCGGCGGCGGTGGGTCAGCGCCTGAGGTTGCCGCTCCCGTGGCTATACTGCTCGTGCCTGGGGCTGACCCCTCCATGAACACGGCAGCGTGAGCCGGCGGCCCAAGAGCGTCCAACTCGGAATGATCTGACTCAGGGCAATGCTCATCATAGCCCCCAAGCCAACCATTGTGAAGCTGGTAAATTGACTCCGTCTCTCCGCTCGAAGACTCGTCTTCTGAATAGACAAGAGTTTCCAGCGACCCAGAAGCTTCCAGATCCATACCTTGAGTAAAGCCTATGAAGGCGTGCCTCCGGCCCGGATTGACACGGGCGGTGTCGGGGATATACCCCGCGGTATGACCCGCCCTGGTGACTCACAGGAGACCCGGCCGAAGACATGACATTCTATTAGAGACCCGGCAGGCGAGTCACAGGATGACCAAGCCCAAGACCCGGCGGGCGAGCCAGCGCCAGGCGGCTCACGAGATAAGACCAGGTGGGTGAGCCGGCGCCAGGCGGCTCAGAAGAGAAGGCCCACAAGAGAAGGCCCGAAGAGAGAAGGATTCCATTAAAGGAAATAAGACCCGGAGTAGGATTCGTGATGAGTCCTACTCCTACTCCTAGTAGGACTCTATTTGTAAAACCTACCTCTCCACTTATATAAGGAGGGGTAGAGCACCCCTAGAGGGGCAGATTCAGAAGAGGCACAAGTCCACAAGTTTAGACAACACAATTAGAGATAGACAGATTAGAGGCTCTCGTGATTAGAGGTAGCAATTAGCACCCTTGTAACCAAGAGATCTTTAGCATCATCAATACCAGACAAGCAGGACGTAGGCTTTTACCTCGACTTGAGGGGACAAACCTGGGTAAACTCCGTGTCTTCTCGATTCCGACCAACCCCTTCAAGCCGCCACGTAGTTGCGTCTCGCCCCGAACCTAAGTCCGTGACCCGGACATCTGCCGTGACAAAACCACGACAGTTGGCGTCCACCGTGGGGCTCGCATGGTGGTGTTCTGTTCTTGAAGGGATCTCCTTAGGGATCGAAAACTTCACGATTGTTCAGACTAAGAAAAGTTGTCACAGAAGAATCTACGTCGATTCCAAATTCTTCGGTTGAGAGCGAAAAAGTTTCAAGAGAAAAGCGTCGGTGCGCGCCCACGTGCGGAATCCAACCGTTTGCTCACATGATCAAAACTAGAATAAATTAATTATTCGGCAGCATTATACATCAGATGGGATCTGATCAAGAAAGTATTAGGCGATGGAGTACATCAGAGGAACCCTAAAGTACCAAGCAATTTATTCATGAAGATAACACAAGGAGTAGACAAAAGCAGTCTGATTTCAAGCTCGGCGCCCCGATCCGATTGCTACTGCACCATGAGCAGTTGTTCAATCTGCCGAGGTGTTGCTTCTCCATGTAGAGGAGTCCCGATCTACGAGTCTAGAAGAAAGTCATCCGGCCACTTTTGATGTGGAGGACAAATCAACTCTAAAGTACTGTCACTAGTACGTAACATGTTTATTGGAAAGAAAGAGAAAGGGAGCAGAGAAGGAAATCATGCATCCATCCGTCCTAGCCGAGCTCGCCTTGCTCCGTCGGTGCACGTCCGAGCCACCGGTCGTTTTTGCTTCACCCTGTTGCGTTCCGCCGCCACGCGTCCGAGCCAAGCTCACCTTGACCCAGGCGGCTCTCGCCTTCGCGCGCTGTTGGCCCGTGTGGCCCTCGCCTCCACTACGCTCCTTACACCGCCGGTCTTTTTCCCAAGTTCCGGCACCTTGGCGGCTGCCCGAGCGGCGACAAACTATGAATTCTCCCACGATGTGTTCGAGAGCTAGCTGCGCCGGGGAAGTCCAAACTACCTGAGTCACGGGAGCAATAGAAAACCAGCGCATCACGATTCCAACCCGGAGGTAGACATCGACACGGACTCATGCTTCCGTCGGTGCACTTCCGCTGCCGTTCTTCGCCTAGCCGTTTCACGTGGACAACCGATTCTGCTTCCACCACCATGGTTCGCGGCACCATCATGGCGTCGCCTCAGTTCAACCTCGCCTCGACCTGCCTTGAGCCGCCGGCCGGCCCTCTGCTCGTTTCGCGCCCCGCCTCTCCTCCATGCCGCACGAGCTGCCAGCCGCACCCTCCGCTCGCCCCTGGCCGGCTGAGCTCCTGCTCCAGCCGTGACATCTCCCGACCCTCCTTCTAGCGCCACGGCCGACACCCGCCCGTGCGTGCCGCCCCTGGCCGGCTGAGCTCCTGCTCCAGCTGTGACATCGCCTCGTTTTGGCCCTCTCCGCAGCCATGGCCTCACCTCCGCCTTGCCCCGTCGAACAAACCGCCTCGTGAGCCGCCGTGGCCCGCCGTTTCGTCGAGCCGGCCCGGTCGTCACCGCGCCGCTCCGTGTGTGGCACCGCGTCAGCCGGCGCTCGTCTCCCCTGCTCGGCGCCTGCCGCCGTTGCTGTGCCAGCCACCATGCTCGCCCCTGCCGAGCTGCTGCTGCTCCTGGCTCTCCGCCGCGCCACGGCCGGCACCCGCCCGTGCGTGCCGCCCCTGGCCTTGCGCCGGCCGCCGCGCCTAGGCCGGCCTCATCCACCTTGCCGCCCCTCTGCCCCTCCCACCGAGCCGCCTCTACTCTCCCCTCCCCGGCTGGCATGCCCCCGCAGCTCGCCCCTGCGTGCCTAGTTCTCCTTGGCGGGGGTGACCCTCCCTGTGCGGCCGGTTGGGAGATAGAACAGGATAAGATAGAGGTGCGGTATGTAAAAAAAAACTCAGGACAACATCAACTGCCGCGCCCTGCACCTTCCTGTGATTTTCCTCGGAAGCTGAGCACCGGTATATGCATTTCGTCCGAACAGAAGGAATCAGGTGATATTTTTCTATCTATTGTTTAAAATAATTGAATATCATCGAAAGGTGTTACTTCCGAGCTATGCTATTATGCAGGTTGATTAACTCAGCGTCGGAACACGGTCCGGTCTCGCGCGCCTTCATCGGACGCGGCGTCAGCATATGCGCTATGACAAGCTACCGGACGGATGTATACAACCCGCCGGTCAGACGATTGGATCTACATCAAATACGCTGGTGGACAATGCCATGGTTGCCTCTCACGACCGCATCGGCTTACAATGCCGTGGCCATCTCTTGACACCGTGCCGGCTTACAATACCGTGGCCGTCTCTCGCCACCGCGCCGGCTTACAATGACGTGGCCGTCTCTCGCCATCCGCGCCGGCTTACAATGCCATGGCGTCTTTCATAAACAGCACCGGCTTACAACGCCGTGATTGGCCTCTACGTTTACATCAAACATGCCAGGGGGCGCATTTACCAGTACGAGCCGCCCAACAGGCGGTTCTGAATCGCCACCCGGTGGGCCAATTTATATTGACATATCGGTGCAGTGGTCGCCTATATGAGCCGCCCAACGGACGTGCGCAAGACGCCGCCCACGGTCTGATATACATCAACATATTGGTGCGGTGCTCATCGATATGAGCCACCCGATGGACAGGCGCACAAGTCGCCCCCATTACAGTTGGGTTCACTACACAAAACAGCCGAAACAAACCATCGACCGGATCATTGACGCAATTAGTACGGGATCATCTATAAACCGCCACGACCAACCTCAACTTCCGAGGAAGATTCTCAAGCCGCCTCTTCGAGTCAAACTTGAGACTCGGGGGTTACAGACATGGCAAAACACGTTTGGTCGTTTTGAATGAGAAGCCCGGGTCTTGTGCCAGGATGAAAGTTTCCGTCTCAACAAGTTTAAGTCGAAGTGGTTTGTGACCCGCCGAAAACTCTTACCAGTCAATCTCGCTTTAGAGACCCTGAGCCGGTTCACAGAGTTGACGGCCAATCTCGCCTTAGAGACCCTGAACTGATGTTATTCATACCAGTCAATCTCGCTTTAGAGACCCTGAGCCGGTTCACAGAGTTGACGGCCAATCTCGCCTTAGAGACCCTGAACTGATATTACTCTTACCAGTCAATCTCGCTTTAGAGACCCTGAGCCGGTTCACAGAGTTGACGGCCAATCTCGCTTTAGAGACCCTGAACTACTATAAGTTACACAATTAAGCTCTTATCAGTCAATCTCGCCTTAGAGACCCTGAGCCGGCTCACATAGTTGACGGCCAATCTCGCTTTAGAGACCCTGAACTGATATGATGCATAGTTTGAGTACATTAAGCGCTGTTGTTGATGGAGGCTTATTACCTTTGGTATAGCTTAAAAAATTCCCCTAAGGCAACAGCATGTACATCAAATTCCAGTTGCTTATCAACTGCGGCCATCGAAGGGGGCTTCTTACCGACGGGTATCGCTTATCTCACCCTAATGGTCGGTTTTATGCCACTTCTGGTTACTTATTAACTGCGGTTGTCGAAGGGGGCTTCTTACCAACGGGTTCACTTATCTCACCCTAACAACCGGCATTTACGCCAAAAATAGTTGTGGAAGGAGGCTTCTTGCCCTTGGGTATAGCTTACATAAGCCCTTCATGCAGCCGGCTAGTACAATTACTAGTCGCGGCTGTCGAATGGATGCTTCTTACCATAAGGTATAGCTTACATAATACCATCGGAAGCCGGCCCTATACAACATTGGCTGATTGGAGGAGGCTTCTTGCCTTCGGGTATAGCTTACATCACCCTCCAACAACAGGCTTTTTGAGCTGCGGTTGTCAGTAGAGGCTTCTTACCTTTGGTATAGCTTACATAAACCTATTGACAACCGGTGTTGGAATACAATGGATAAGTATTTGTTGTTAAAAGGAGGCTTTTTACCATCATGGTACAGTTTACATCACCCTTCATGCAGCCGGCTATAGGCCGCTTCAAGTTCGTCAACAGTTGCCGATAGAGGCTTCCTACCGTCAGGTATAGCGTACATATATCCTAAGACAACCGGCTCTTAAAAGAAATTATTTGCAAGGGCGACTCGTGTTACCCTGAAAAGTTGCTGGCTTTAGGCCGCTTCCGGCTCTTCATTAGCCGCGGTTGTCAATGGAGGCTTCTTACATTGGAGTACAACTCATATTACCCTATGACAACCGGTCATCAACAGAGCTCATAAAGACTTGGAGTCATGCTACTCCGGTTGACATCTCACAGGTGGATTATTCAAGGGGGACTTCCCACCTCCAGATAAACATGCCGGCTTATAAAAGCCGGATCAGAGCGAGATTATGAGAAAGAAGCAACGTCATGAAAGGTATGAACATCTCCGGGTTGAGCTTCTTCAAGCCGCCCTCACAACAATGTATTATGTCTTGTTTATTTTTTGCAGGTATTATCTCTTAATATGAGCCGCCATTAAATATTTGGCAAGAGCAAATGGATCTTTTAATAACCAACATGGCTGGATCTTCATAGTTATCATAAACAGTGTAAAATGATTGGGGTTTTTAAGCCAGCTCGGGGAAACTCATTATTTTCAAGAGCCTCCCTATCAGATATAATGCCGTGTCATCTAATTGACCGGCTCTCGGATTTCTTCAATTGTGCTTTGTAGTAATCTACAACACTCATGGATTTCTCAAACTTATATTTGCCGGGTTGTACCGCAACCACGAGCAGAAACTTCATATCAGAGACAAAGGAATTATTTCAGGATATTCATTCCGGGTTATATTACAACCACGGTCAAAGGTTCATTCAACAAATTATGATGAGTCATATCATTTTCACATAGTCCCGAGTCGCCGCAGGCTGACGACCCAGCACTTGGGGGCTACATTATTCAAAGTTCAGTTTATATCAAATATGCAAGTCCCATGTCGCTGCAAGCATGCACCACGGCACTTGGGGGCTAATGCAAGCCAGCTTTCAAATCATTACGTTGTCAAGCAAGACCCTATTATCTCAAAGAGATGATCCGGTCCTTCTATATTTTCTCAAGAATATGAGCCAACCTTTCTATATTTTTATAAGTCCCAGCCCAGTAAATTCTTACTGACCCGGCACTTGGGGGCTACACCGCTCAGATCAAATTTTTCTAAAGTCCCAAGTCGCCGCAGGCGTGCGACCCGGCACTTGGGGGCTACAGTATTCAGCTGATCCAACAGATTAAGAGATTCAAATTGAAGACCTGGCACATCACACTCTGATGAGCCGGCCCTTGGGGGCTACACCCACCGAAGCTTTCTGATGAGCTGGCCCTTGGGGGATACACCCGCCGAAGCTTTCTGATGAGCCGACCCTTGGGGGCTACACCCGCCGAAGATTCATAAGGTATAAGACAATTATAAGTCCCAGGTTGCTGCAGGCAGGACAACCCGACACTGGGGGGCTACACAGTCCAAAATGTTATTTGCAAAGAACCAAGTTATCATGGATAATCTTGGAGCTTGGGGGCTACAGGTAATATGGACATATCAAAACTTTTGAGGACAGTTTTCAAAATGTTAATTATGGAGTTGAGTTGTTAGACCCGGTATTATCAAAAGATCATAACCCGCCAGATTTTATAAGTCGCCTTGTTTTATAACAATGGAAGTCCGGCTTTACATCAGATGGATTTTCATCCCAATATTTTTATCAAATCAGCTGGACTCTACTTATTTGACCCGGAGTCACCAACAATAATGACCCGACATCACCAATAATTATGACCCGGCGGAGATAACCCGCCAAGTGTGTTGGAAGCCGACTCAATGGCATATGAGTATTCTATTCTCAATATTTTTCAAAGGACATTGACAAGCAAGATGATTATCAAGACGATTTATTCATATGCAGAAAGCACCCGGATTTCTGAGGGGTTATTTTATAAGCCGGCCGAGGCAAGCCGGCCACTTAACATATTTGCTATTCCTATTTCAGAAGGTTACCATGAATAAATTCAAGCTAACCTGGGGGCTAATGTCGGGGATATACCCCGCGGTATGACCCGCCCTAGCGACTCACAGGAGACCCGGCCGAAGACATGACATTCTATTAAAGACCCGGCAGGCGAGTCACAGGATGACCAAGCCCAAGACCCGGCGGGCGAGCCGGCGCCAGGCGGCTCACGGGATAAGACCCGGTGGGTGAGCCGGCGCCAGGCGGCTCACAAGAGAAGGCCCACAAGAGAAGGCCCGAAGAGAGAAGGATTCCATTAAAGGAAATAAGACCCGGAGTAGGATTCGTGATGAGTCCTAATCCTACTCCTAGTAGGACTCTATTTGTAAAACCTACCTCTCCACTTATATAAGGAGGGATAGAGCACCCCTAGAGGGACAGATTCAGAAGAGGCACAAGCCCACAAGTTTAGACAACACAATTAGAGATAGACAGATTAGAGGCTCTCTGGATTAGAGGTAGCAATTAGCACCCTTGTAACCGAGAGATCTTCATCATCATCAATACCAGACAAGCAGGACGTAGGCTTTTACCTCGACTTGAGGGGCCGAACCTAGGTAAACTCCGTGTCTTCTCGATTCCGACCAACCCCTTCAAGCCGCCACATAGTTGCGTCTCGCCCCAAACATAAGTCCGTGACCCAGACATCTGCTGTGACAAAACCACGACAGGCGGGCCACACATCACGGGCGGGTTGCGTGTGCCGAGCCGGCTCGATGATGTTGGTGCAGACGTCCGGCCTAGGTGTAGATCCGTCGGTCCTTTCGATGAAAACGTGAATCCCGCCGAAAGGAACGCGGAATCCATACTCCACAGAGTCGGCATCAAGCCCCCAGCCGGCGGCGTCGATGTAGAGCCGGTCGCGACGACTCTTGCTCCTCCTTTCGACCACGTATCCCTCGAGCCCTGGGAGAGAGCCCTTTGAGAACTCAACACCACCGAGCGCAAGCCCCACGGTGGGCGCCAACTGTCGTGGTTTTATCATGACAGATGTCCGGGTGAATGAACTTGGGTTCGAGGCCATTGCTAACGTGATGGACTCAAAGGGGTTGGTTCGGACGAAGGACACGAGTTTACCCAGGTTCGGCCCCTCAAGTCGAGGTAATAGCCTACGTCCTGCTTGTGCTTGTATTGCTTGATGTATCGATTACAAGGGAGCTATTGCTTGACCTAGTTCTCAATAACCTGATCTCTAAGTTGCCCTGGGTCTTGTCTTTATATAGGAGGTCAAGACCACGATTCATACAAGTTGTAGCCGACTATCATTACATGTCTGAGTCTACCTCTATCTTCTCTTGCCTTTCCTGACCAAGTTGTCCCCAGGCGGCTTACACGCTCGGGTCTTCTTCATCCGGGCCACCCGCCGGCCCATCCTATCAAGCCGCTAAGCTTCTTGGGCCCTTAAGTCTCCACGGCTCACTCTTGGGCTGGTGTACGAGCCGCCAGGTATGACCCGGAGCCCTTAGGGTGGGTCTCACCATGGGGTTATATCCCCAATAGAAGTTCTTCCAGAGCTGAGCATGAAGATGACTCGACAACCTTGATGAAACACAGACCACATCTTCC
The DNA here is from genome assembly GCA_022496015.1 of Hordeum marinum. NCBI lineage: Eukaryota > Viridiplantae > Streptophyta > Magnoliopsida > Poales > Poaceae > Hordeum > Hordeum marinum. The sequence goes on from CM039678.1 coordinate 455,857,121, forward strand.
AGTACATAATGCCAGCTATCCACTTGCTGAAGATATGAAGAAGAGGAAAGACTCAGGTTTGAGGGCATGGAGAGCTATAGATCCATATGCCCAAAGGAAGAAGACAACTGTGGACTACAGATTCTACACCAAAGAGCAACATGATTTCTATGAGACTGTGCTATTTGACAAGAGTCCGGCTGTGAGTGACATGAGGTATGTAGACTGGAAGTTCATTAAGGAGAATGAGGACTATTTTCCAAGTGTCCAAGACAATTTCCACTGCATTGGTTTGGATGAGTTTGTTGGCAGAGAGCTTACTGCATGGAATGATGAGATGATCATGCAATTCTACTCCACTGCACATTTCTACGGAGATGGTAGGATTGTATGGATTACTGAAGGAGCAAGATATGAGTCCACTGTTGATGAATGATCTGCACTTCTAGGACTCCCTGAGGTTCAGGATGGAGACTTGGATGTCTACACGGAACCCAAGGCGAACCACAATACCATGAAGGATATGTATACTCCTATCCCTGCAGACAAAGTGCAATCTCGCAAGCTAGGATCCATCTACTATCTTCAAGCTGGCCTCCGTACCATGAACACCATTTTGAGGCATACTTTGATGCCCAACTCAGGAGATGACAAGATGATCCGAGGCTACTCCATCAACATGTTGATCCACCTTGACAGTCACACCAGGATCAAAGTCATGGACTTGATTGTTGAGACAGTCAAGAGGGCTGCTGCTGATTAGAAGCGCTCTTGGTGCTATGCACCCTATATCCAAATGCTTATCAACTCTCAGATTGAGAAGCACATATTTGCTCTTGACAGTCCCCATTTTCCGCTATAGCCAGAGCTTGAGGATAACATCATGGTGATGGACCGAGATCATCCCACATCTGCTACAGCTCAGGTAGAGGCAGAGGCATCTCGAGCCACTAGTGCTCAAGTCCCTAGATCCAGAAATGAGAAAATGGATCTTTTGATCTCATCACTTCAGGGCATGCAAAAGGACATTAAGGGGATTCTAGACAACCAGAACAGTCTTGTGAGGATCTTTGAAACAATGATCAAGACTCTTAATGATAAGGTGGACAAGGTGACTAAGACAGTCATAGAGCTTCAGAAGGAAGTTGACTCAGTGCACATCCCTCGGGTTTCTTCCACTTCTTCATATGATGATGATGATGATGATGAGGATGGATCACCTCTCAGGCCGAGCACACAATTCACTACTCAGGCTAGATCAGCCACAGTGCCTGCTCCAGACTTGAGGTCCTCTTCATCAACTCTTGCTGTTGTCACCTCTGCTCCTGCTCCATTAGATTTAGTTCCTCTAGCTGCCACTCCAACTCCATCCATGACATCTGCAGATATATTCGCCGACACTGTTCTCTCGACTCCTTCATCAACATCCAGAGGAGATCAACCCAAGAACGCTGAGATATATGCCTTTGAACTTTTTGGTAACTTGTTGCCAAAGGGGAAGAAGTGTATATAGATCTTTAGGCTTCGAGTGAGAGAGCGTTTGGTACTCTTTTGGTTGCTTGTGATACACACTTGATGATGTTTGATCATACGCTTTAATGTGTGATGCTACTATTTCCTATCATCTTATTGCTTATGTGATGATCATTCATCTTTGCTTGATTGTGGTGTGCTATGATGTTCATTCTAATTGTTCTCGCACACCACCAAGTTGTATGTGACATGTAAGAAGTGACCCATGTACCTAATTGATTGTTCATTTGCATTCAAACGCAAATTTAAAATAATGCACAACTTTAGGGGGAGCTCTTGCTTATCATATACTTCTCAAAGAAGCGATTATATTCATTGATTATATCTTTGTCGAAGCTTTGATCTATATGTTGTCATCAATTACCAAAAAGGGGGAGATTGAAAGCACATTTGCTCCCTGAGTGGTTTTTATAATTAATAACAACATATAAGTCATTGAATTAATATTTCCACCAAGTATATTTCAGGAAAAGTTCAATGATAGGGATGGCAAAAGGATTGTGGAGATTGTGGAATTACCCCGAGATGCAAGGAAATAGGTTGGCCAAGGTTCAAGTAAGAGGATTCTACATTTTACATTTGTGAGAAATCACTTTGAGTCCATAGGAAAGACAATACTATTAAAAGGGGGTAATGTTTTGTTGGTGAACAAAATGCTCATACGTGCACAAGTGATAGTCACCAAAAACATCCACAAGATCTCCCACCAAAGTCTATCTATATCCCAACATTCAAAATCGGTGCAACCAACATTCCTATTCTGGTGCCACCGATTCCAGAACCTAGACAGACTCAGCCAAACCCTAGCCACTTCGGTGCAACCGATTCCATACCGGTGCCACCGAGTTTAGGTTGCCAACTTTCTGTTACGCAAATTCACATTTTCAGTACCACCGAGATTATTAAGTCTGCGTCACCGAGATTGGAAATCTGACCATTGGTCACCTTATCGGTGCAACCGAGATCCGTATATTGGTCCCTCCGAGATTCAAAAGTTGCCACCTTTTGGTCACTTTGGTACCACCGAGATTAACACATCAGTGTCACCGAGTCGGTCATTTTGTGTGTAACGGTTGGATTTTTGGGGATGCCTATATATACCCCTCCACCATCACCTACTTGAAAGAGAAGCACTCAGAACTATTCCATACCTACCCTATCAAATTTTCTGAGAGAGAACCACCTACCCTTGTGTTGAGATCAAGATCTTCCACTCCAACCGTATGGATCTTGATTTCTAGCCTCCCCAAGTTGCTTTCCACCAATCCCATCTCTTCTACCAAGCCAAATCTGTGAGAGAGTGATTGTTGTGTTGAGGAGTCTATCATCTTGAAGCACAAGAGCAAGGATTTCATCGTCATTACCGAGCCTATTACCTTTTGGAGGGTGGTGCCTCCTAGATTGGTTAGGTGTCGCTTGGGAGCCTCCTACTTCATGTTGTGGAGTGAACCAAGAAGTTTGTAAGGGCAAGGAGATCGCCTACTTCGTGAAGATCTACCCATAGTGAGGCTAGTCCTTCATGGACGGAAGCCATATGGAATAGTCAAGGTTGCTATTTCGTGGACCCTTATGGGTGGAGCCCTCCGTGGACTCTCGCGACCGTTACCCTCCATGGGTTGCAGACTCCATAAACATGGATGTACGATAGCGCCATCTATTGGAACCACAGGAAAAATCATCGTGTCCTACCCTATCCCTTTTACTCATGCTTGTTGTTCCTTTCCGCTGCTATACTCTTAGACTTGCATGTGTAGGGTGAAATTGACTTGCCATGAATGCTAAAAATGCAAACACTAAAATTTGGGAAAAGGCAAAACTTTTATTTGGTCAAGTAGTCTAATCACCCCCCTCTTAGACTTAGTTTCGGTCCTACAACTATGCATATTGTAAGCTGATCACTCCTCCTGGAATGACATGGGGAAGCAACCCAGTAATCAAATTGTGTCTGTCAGCCTTGTCCAACATGTTAGTGAACACATATGCTACTAGATTAAAAAGGAGTGGAGAGTGGGGGTCACCTTGCTTGAGCCCTTTCTCTCCAACAAAATGTGGCCCATTGGAACCATTAATCCTGACCTAAAAAGTGCCCTCGTACAAAGTACTGAAGACCCAATTAACCCATTTATCCCAGAACCCCTAGAAAGGAGCATCTCTTTGAGAAAATACCACCTAACCCCATCATAGGCTTTCTGGATAAAACATCCAAAATTTCAAACTCCATAAGGAGAGATATCTTCTTCTTTTTCATGGCTGTCTCTAGGTTAATACTCCACCCTTTCTGTTTCTTCCTAAGGTTTCTAGTTTTGATCATCCAGTTGTCAACAGAGTTGCTGGAGGACCCAATAGAAGCCCATGCCCCCTCAACAATCTGGTTAAAACTAGGTTGAGAGAGCCACCATTTTTCAAACCTAAACATCTTAGGGCAACAGTTTCTCCCAGCTCCAGTATCAAAAACTAGGGGAGTGTGTTCACTACCCAACGCAGGGAGGGCAGTTAAGGATGACATGGGGAAGTGGGTATCCCAGTTCACAGAAGTGAACACTCTATCCAATAAAGCAAAAACAGGATTAAATTGATTATTAGACCAAGTATATTTCCTATTAGCTACAGGAATTTCAAGCAAGCCCCATCTGTTGATCCAGTCATTAAATAAGAAAGTGACTTGGTGATTAATCAGGCCACTACTTTTATCATCCTCACCCCTAACTAGGTTAAAACACCCATAGACAAAGACAGGGTAAGTAGCAGTGCTAAGAGAATCATGTAGTTCAGAGATGAAATCCATCTTGAGCTCAGGATAGGCAGAACCATATACCACTATTAGATGCCATAGAAAACCATCACTTTTACACTTGACAGTAGCTTTGATAGAATATCTGGTATTGACAAACCCAGTTACCTCAAAAACATCTTGTTTCAAGCCCAACAAAATACCCCCAGTAGTATTATCAGCAGGCAAAAAATGCCAAGTGAAAACCCCTAATCTGTCTAAGGCTTAGAGGAAACCCTCTAATATAATTTCTTTCTTAGTTTCTTGAAAACCAATAAAGTCAGGATTAGTTATAGCAATCACATCACAAAGGCACTGAATTTTACCATGTTGACCTAAACCTCCAATATTCCAAATTAGATCTATCATCAATCAAGAGATTTTAAAGGGGTGAGTTAAGCCACAATGCTTGCCTTTAGTAGGAACAACAGGTGTACCCCCCAAGACAACAATAGTGCCAACTATTCTCAAGGGGGTGCTCCTGACTGGAGTCCCAACAACATCTTCATGAGTAAGGTCCAAGGTGTCAGGTAAAGAAATATCAGGGTGGTTATTGGCAAAAGCCAAGCATTTTTCTTGTTTGCTAACCACCAGATCTTCCACAATATCTAATTGATTCACATCATCACCTCCAAAGGTCAAATCGACCATTGCAACTTGCCCAATCAAAATAGAAGGATCATTAAAAGGCAAGGATTTACCTTTGAAAGTTTTGGGAATTTCTAGGTTTTTCTTCATCTTGTATGCAACAGCTTTCTCCATGATATTGACGTTGCCATGCCCTCTGTTTGCATATTTTGAAGCCATGACAAGCCCCCATTTGGGATTTTTGGAAGGTGCACCTTGAGCATGGTTCAATGAGTCCAGGAGAGACCTCTTCAACCCTAATTGTTACAAGATTTGCACAGCCTCAGGGGGTAGAGTCCCCAGCTCATTCTCTTCTTCATTCTCTTCCTCTTCCTCGGGTTCAAGCATGTCAACAGATTTCAGCAGAGATTCACAATATTTCTTGTGTGCAAATGCTTCCACATTTATGGCAGGATTAAGGTACAAGTTTTGGGGGGTAGAAACCTCCACTTCAGGTAGATATTTAGTAGTAACAGCAGGGAAAGACCCAACATTGCAAGGCAACTCAGATAGAATTTCTAATCCTAGGCTGGAGAGGGAAGAAGGTCCTCCCAGACCCACATTTGTGCTTTGAGAGGTAAATTCAGACATTCTAGCAACCTTCATGATGAAGCTCTCATGATCAGAATCTGATGGAAACCCAGAAGGGCAGGTCTTGCTTTTACCACCAGATCCATAGGATCTCTGGTTAGTCATGTTAGCTTTGTCTAGTTCATCAATGGCAGTATCATCATCCACCAAGTCATCATTCATTCCTTCTTTGAATTCCTCCTCACCATTATCCTTTTCACCTCCAACAACATCTTCTCCGCCATCCTTATCCTCATATTCAATGTCAATCACAGAGTCCAAACCACCCACCTGTTCAAAGCCTTCAACAGTAAAACCTAGCAAGAATAGCTTCTTCTTAATCTCAATCAATCTTTCAAAAGGAATTTTGGTGGGGTCTCTTCAAGCAATTTTGATCCTCACATTTTCAAAGAAGGTTCTGAATATCCCATTCCAATCAACATCAGTTAGGACACCAAACATAGAAGCAATTTGAGCAAAGACTTAATATGTACAACACTTTGGGGGAATCCCCTCAATCAGCACCCAAGCCTCAATGAGTTCCCCAAAAGGGTCAAAAACCCTTTCCATTCACTCATCTTAACTGAAACATCTTGTTGAAGACAGAAACCTAGCAACTCAATCTGATCTTCCACTTTCTTCCATTGAGGGAATCTAACCAGCAAAGTCTTGTGGGAAATCTCCCTAATCTGCCAAGGCCAATGTTTATCCTTGCAAAAGGTATCATTGAGCAATCTAAGAAGCAGTGTCTTGTCCACATCTCCTTTAGTGATATTTACCACAACACAATTCTGAAAATTGAGCTAGCTTGACTCATTGGCCACAGGGGCATCCACATGGCAGAAACCAAGGCCTCTATCCCCACTACCAAAATAAGCAGCAGTGGGTTGTACTTTTGACCAAGCAACACATTTATTGACATTGTGATTTTGCTGACATATAAAATAGGATTTTGGCTTCACACAATTCCCGACATAGTGACCAGGACCCCACAAATGAAACAGATCATGTCTTTATACTAAGGGTCCAGCATCTATTCTACTTAAGATTCATGAGCTTGGGAGGACCAAACCTGGGAGGAAGTTGCGGTAGACGTAGTCAATTTGGTAGGTCTTGGGGAAGGAGCAACCTCCTTGGGAACTTGTGGAACAACCTTGCGAACACCACCAGAATTAGACTTGTGGGTGGAGGTTTTCGCCGGCCCAAACGCCCGAGGGCCAGAGCTCCCTCCACGCCGGTCTGCCATTCGCTCACCCCTCTTGACAATCTCAGAAAAGGAGAGAGTACCAGGGCCAAGTATCTCTCTGACCAGATCTACGATTTTGGGAGGAGGATCAAAAGGGCGATGACTAGCAGGGTGGCAATCGGCGGCGATGAACAAACCAGAGACTAGAAGGTCTTTATGGATCCAGAACAGCGACTCAGAAGAGCGTTCGGGCGGCCTAGCTCCTAGGGTTTGGTGGTGGCGGCGGGAAGGGGACGGAATGATCCACAACTGGCCGAAGAAGTCTTCTATTTCTAGGTTTGATTATTTTGGACACGACTTTTTACTCCCCGCTTTCTCCCCTAGGGATACGGGACCTAAAAGTGGCCCCCCTCTAGATGTGAGTATGTATCGAGGGGGATCCCCTCAACCAAATTAGAAACGGCACCGCCAGCGATCACCACCGGCAGATGCATCGACTTATCCATCACCGAAGGAACATGAGACTTACTGAGCACCACATCCGGAGAAGCAAAACTCAAATCACTAACTAACCGAGGGAGAACCCACAATCCTGATTAAAATCTGACAACATTTGGAATCCTAGGAACTCTAGCACAACGGGCATAGAATTCAGCCAAGCGCAATTTGAATGAAATCGGGATACGGATCGGATCCATACCTTCATCTCCAGAGGGGGGTCAGCAACTCATCGGAGTCTCAAATGTTGCGCCGCGGCGGGAGAACCCTCGGCGGCAACCTGGCAAGCGCATCCACCCGCGACGTCCTGATGTTGAGCATCGAAGGGTTTGTCATGCGGTAGAACGCCCACCGTGCCGCCTGCACTGAATCTGGTGATTCGGCCTCCTGGATCACCCAGAACAGTAGCTCCACGTCCATGTAGCCATCATTGCCGAGAAATCGCGCGCTCTCAGCGAAGGCCGCGTAGCGGAAGATCCCAATGTGGATATCCGCCCACTCGCTCCGGCTGGGGAAGCGCTGCAACAGCACTCGCTGCATCTCCACCCTGGCCTCCGATGAATCGATGTCGATGGGGGGCAACATAATCGTTGCAAGTGCGGGAAGCGCCATCGGTTCCGCCACCCACCTCTGTGGTGCTAGCCGGCGGATACTGAGCCGTCGCCGCGAGCCCATCATCTATGGGTGCGGCATGCGAGAGAAGTGGTGGGGGTGGGGGAGGGGAGAACCGGCATGCGAGAGGATAAGTAGTCGCTGTTGATGTACTTCTCGAGGAGGTGGGGGCGTGGGGGAGGGTGAGACATTTGCAATCCACACTCTTTATTTTTCTTTTCCTCAGATCACTTACATTAAATTTTAAAAATACATTTAATTTTTTTGCGGGGACATTCAAATTGCTAGATGTCGAAGTTTCTTCCTCATACATCTACCAAGAACATGTGGTCATGCAAGCCCTGCACGATGCAAACGCCAAGCTGCTAGATTTGTCATGTCCTCAAGTCGTGCCTAACTAAAATAATTGCAATTGATATTTTGGAAAAACAATTCTTTAGGGATAAAATTTATTAATTAATAAAAGATAGTTGTTTGATTAATTAAATAGAATATATAACCTCGGAAAAATAGAATATATTAAAAATGTTACATCGTGCCCACAAGACACAACACACCGCATACTTGTCTATCCACAAAGGCCGATGTACACATCACCAAATAGAAAAACAATGTTGAGGATGTTGTCATTTTCATTGTCATCGCGTTTCTCCAAACAAGTGACTCAAACTTCACCATAAACAACCAAGCAAGAGTCATTGCATCGATCGACACTCGATATGCTAGTCGGCTTATGCCAAACAAACAACCAAAGGTGTCGAGGCTCCAGGAGAAAGAAACACATCTGGCAATGGTAGCTCCAAATGTAGCCACCGAAGATCTCCAAGTGTTGGACCTACCTTTAGGGCAGCATTGTCACTGAGACACCTCTTGCACAAATCCGACTTCACCTCTACACATCAAAAAGACACGAGGACAAACCCAAAGAGAAGTCGGATGGTTGACGGTGAAGAACACAAAACCCAATTCATCTTGCCACCGGCATCCTTACCACACGATTCGCTATGCCAACCGCGATGCCATGCACGCTAAGCCTTGAAAAGACGTGTAGGCGGGGTGAGTCTTTAAGATAACTCCCATTGTAGGGAGGTGACGTGTGATGGGGAACGTTGCATGTGAAACAAAAAAAATTCTATGCACACACAAGATCTATCCATGGTGATGAGCATCTATGAGAGGGAGAGTGGATCTACATACCCTTGTAGATCGCTAAGCGGGAAGCGTTAAGAAACGCGGTTGGTGTAGTCGAACGTCTTCGCGATCCAAATCGTCGAGCATCCCAGGATCTCATCATGAATCCATCCCATGATCCAATCACGATCCTTCCCGCGAACTCATCACGATCAGTCCTGCGATCTCATCACAATCCGTCTCGCGATCTTTATCACGGTCCTTCCGATCTAGCGCCGAACGGACGGCACCTCCGCGTTCAGCACACATACAGCTCGATGACGATCTTTTCCTTCTTGATCCAGCAAGAGGGAGCGGAGAGGTAGATGAGTTCTCTGGCAGCGCGACGGTGTTGCGGTGATGGTGGTGGAGCTATTCCAGCAGGGCTTCGCCTAAGCACCGCTGAAAACCGATCTAGAGGAGAAACTGCGATCTAGAGGAGAGGTAGCACGTGGCTATTAGGGTTAGATTTTTCCTCTAAATCCGCTAGTATATATAGGAGGGAGGGAGGGGAGGAGGCAGCCTCAAACCCTCAAGGTTTGGTCGAAATTGGAGGTGGAGGAGTCCTACTCCAATCCTACTAGGAGTAGGATTCCTCCTTTCCACTTGGAAACTCTTTCCACCTCTCCACCTTTGGATTTTTTTTCTTCTCAAACCACTCCAGCCGAATGTGCCCTTAGAGGAGGCTTCATCCATCCCACCAGGGGCTGGTTTACCTCCTCCCACAGTCCATGTAGCCTCTTGGGTCGAAATACCTCTCCCGATGGTCCCCGGTACACTACCGGCACTCTCGGTACACTACCGATGAGCCTAAAACTTTTCCGGCGACCAAAACAGGAATTTCTATATATCAATCTTTACCTCCGGACCATTCCGGAGCTCCTTGTGATATCCGGGATCTCATCTGGGACTCTAAACAACCTTCGTTCACCACCATACATAACTCTATACTACCGAGACGTCACCGAACCTTAAGTGTACAGACCCTGCGGGTTTGAGAACTATGTAGACATGACCAAGACACCTCTACGGTCAATAACCAATAGTGGGACCTGGATGCCCATATTGGTTCCTACATATTCTACGAAGATCTTTATCGATCGAACCTCTATGTCAAGGATTCAGTTAATCCTGTATGATCTTCCCTTTGTTCTTCGGTATGTTACCTGCCCGAGATTCGGTCGTTGGTATCTCCATACCTAGTTCAACCTCGTTACCGGCAAGTCTCTTTACTCGTTCCGTAATACAAGATCCCATGACTAACACTTAGTCACATTGCTCGCAAGGCTTATTGTGATGTTGTATTACCAAGTGGGCCCTAAGATACCTCTCCATCACACGGAGTAGCAAATCCCAGTCTTGATCCATGCCAACCCAACAGACATCCTCCGAGATACCTATAGAGCACCTTTATAGTCACCCAGTTACGTTGCGACGTTTGATACACACAAGGTACTCCTCCGGTGTCAGTGAGTTGCATGATCTCATGGTCATAGGAACAAATACTTGACATGCAGAAAACAATAGCAATAAACTGACACGATCATATGCTACGTTTGTAGTTTGGGTATTTTCCATCACATCATTCTCCTAATGACGTGATCCCGTTATCACATGACATCTCATGTCCATGACTTGGAAGCCATAACCATCTTTGATCAACGAGCTAGTCTATTAGAGGCATACTAGGGACATGGTGTTGTCTATGTATCCACACATGTATCTGAGTTTCCGATCAACACAATTATAGCATGGATAATTAACGATTGTCATGAACAAGGACATATGATAATAACCAATTTATTATTGCCTCTAGGTCATATTTCCAACAATCTCCCACTTGCACTAGAGTCAATAATCTAGTTCACATCACCATGTGATTCGCATTGTTATGAATCTAACACCCAATGAGTTTTGGGGTTCGATCATGCTTTGCATGTGAGAGAGGTCTTATAGTCAACGGGTCTGCGACATTTAGATCCGTGTGTACTTTGCAAATCTCTATGTCAAACTATAAACACTGCTACCACACTCCACTTGTAGCTATTCCAAATGGCTGCTCTACTATACATATCCGGATTGCTACTAAGAGTCATCCGGATTGGTGTCCAAGCTTGTATCGACCTAACTCTTTATGACGAACTCTTTCTTACCTCCATAATCGAGAAACATTTCCTTAGTATTTTACTTACTAAGGATGATCTTGACCGTTGTCCAGTGATCCACTCCTAGATCACTCTTGTACCCTTTGACGGACTCATGGCAAGGCACACACAGGTTCGGTACACAACATGACATACTATATAGAGCCTATGGCTAAGGCATAGGGGACGACATTCGTCCTTTCTCTTTCTTATACCATGGTCAAGCTTTGAGTCTCACTCAACTTCACACCTTACAAAGCAGGCGAGAACACTTCTCTTTGACTAATCCATTTTGAACTCTTTCAAAATCTTGTCAAGGTATGTACTCATTCAAAGTCTCATCAAGCATCTTGATCTATCTCTATAGATCTTGATGCTCAACTATTAGGTAGCTTTATCCAGGTCTTCCTTTGAAAAACTCCTTTCAAACAACCCTTTATGCTTTCCAGAAATTCTACATCATTTCTGATCAACAATATGTCAACCACATATGCTTATCAGAAACTCTATAGTGCTCCCACTCACTTTATTGTAAATACAAGTTTCTCATAAACTTTGTATAGACTCAAAAACTTTGATCACCTCATCAAAGTGTATATTCCAACTCCGAGATGCTTGCTTCAGTCCATAGAAGGATCACTGAAGCTTGCTCACCTTTTAGCATCCTTAGGACTGACAAAACCTTCTGGTTGTATCACATACAACTTTTCCTCAAGTAAACTGTTAAGGAAATGATGTTTTGTCATCCATCTGCCAGGTTTCATAATTGAAAATGCAGCAACTGCTATCATAATTCCAACAGACTTTAGCATCGCTACGAGTGAGAAAGTCTCATCGTAGTCAACTATTTGAACTTGTCGGAAACTTCTTTGTGACAAGTCGAGCTTTATAAATGGTGACATTTACCATCAGCGTCTGTCTTCATCTCAAAGGTCCATTTGTACTCGACGAGCTGCCGTCCAACGAGCAAGTCTACCAAAGTCTATACTTGGTTTTCATACATGGATAATTTCTCGGATTTCATGGCCTCTAACCATTTGTCAGAATCCGGGCACATCATTGCTTCTCCATATCTTGTAGGTTCATCGTTTTCCAACAACATGACCACCAAGACAGGGTTGTCATACCACTCAAGAGCAGTATGCATCCTTGTTGACCTATGAGATTCGATAGTAACTTGATCCGAAGCTTCATGATCATCATCATTTACTTCCTCTTCAACTGACGTAGGTTCCACAGAAACATCTCTCTAGGCTGTGCTACTTTTGGTTGAAACAAAGGTTCAACAACCTCATCAAGTTCTATCTTCCTCCCACTCAATTCCTTCGAGAGAAACTTTTTCTCGGGAAAGGACCCGTTAGCAACAAACACTTTATGCTTGGATCTGAGATAGAAGGTTCACCCAACTGTTCTTAGGGTAATCTATGAAGATGCATTTGTCCGCGTTGGGTTCGACCTCATTAGGTGAAAACATTTTCCCACACAAGCGTCGCAGCCCCAACCATTAAGAAATGACAACTTAGGTTTCTATCAAACCATAATTCACACGGTGTCATCTCAACGGATTTAGATAGTGCCCTATTTAAAGTGAATGTAGTTGTCTCTAATGCATAACCCTAAAACTATAGTAGCAAAACGATAAGAGACATCATAGCCCGCACCATATCCAATAGAGCACGACTATGACGTTCGGACACACCATCACACTATGGTGTTCCACGTGGCATGAGTTGTGAAACGACTTTCACATTGTCTAAAGTTGTATGCCAAACTCGTAACTTAGATATTCACCTCCACGATCATATCACGGACATATTTATCTTCTTGTCACGATGATCTTAAAGTTCACTCTGAATTTGCTTGAACTTTTCAAAAGATTCAGACTTGTTTTTCATTAAGTAAACATACACTATATCTACTGAAATCATCAGTGAAGGTAAGAAAATAACGATATCCACCGCACGCTATAAGACTCATTGGATTGCATACATCAACATATATCATTTCCAATAAATCACTTGCCCGCTCCATCAATCCGGAGAACGAGGTCCTTAGTCATCTTGCCCAAGAGGCATGGTTCGCATGTCTCAACCGATTCGAAATCGAATGAGTCCAAAGATCCATCAACTTGGAGTTTCTTCATGCGCTTTATACCAATATGACATTTAGCGGCAGTGCCACAAGTATGTGGTACTATCATTATTAACTTTGTATCTTTTGGCATCTATGTTATGAACATGTGTATTACTACGATCAAGATTCAACAAACCATTCTCACTGGGTGCATGACCATTGAAGGTATTATTCATGTAAACAGAATAACAATTATTCTCTAACTTAAATGAATAACCGTGTTGCAATAAACACGATCTAATCATGTTGATGGTCAACGCAAAACACCAAATAACATTTATTTAGGTTCGTCACTAATGCCGAAGGTAGAGAGAGCGTGCGATGTCGATCACATCAACCTTGGAAACATTTCCAACACACATCATCACCTCACCCTTAGCTAGTCTCCGTTTATTCCATAGCTTTTACTTCGAGTTACTAACATTTAGCAACCGAACCGGTATCCAATACCCAATTGCTATTAGGAGTACTAGCAAGGTACACATCAATAACACGTATATCAAATACACTGGTGTCGGCATTGCCAACCTTCTTATCTACCAAGTATCTAGGGTTGTTCCGCTTCAGCGACCGCTCACCTCATAATAGAAGCACTTAGTCTCGGGTTTGGGTTCAACTTTGGGTTGCTTCACTGGAGCAGCAACTGACTTGCCATCCATGAAGTTTCCCTCCTTGCCCTTGCCCTTCTTGAAACTAGTGGTTTTACTAACCATCAACACTTGATGCTCCTTCTTGATTTCTACCATTGCGGTGTCAAACATCACGAATAGCTCAGGGATCATTATTTGTATCCCTCGCATTTTATAGTTCATCACCAAGTTCTAGTAGCTTAGTGACAGTGACATGGAGAACTATATCAATCACTATCTTATCTGGAAGATCAACTCCCACCTGATTCAAGCGATTGTAGCACCCACACAATCTGAGCACATGCTTAATGATTGAGCTATTCTCCTTCATCTTGCAGGCAAAGGATCTTGTGGGAGATCTCATATCTCACAACATGGGCACAAGCCTGAGATCCCAATTTCAGCTCTTAGAACATCTCATATGTTCCGTGACGTTCAAAACGTTTTCGAGCCTCATTTCTAAGACGTAATGCATGCCGCACTAAACTATCAAGTAGTCATCGGAACATTCTTGTTAGATGTTCACAACATCTACAGACGACGCTAGAGGGGGTGGCGCACGGAGCGGTGCATTAAGGACATAAGCCTTCTGTGCAGCAATGAGGACAATCCTCAGATCACAGACCCAGTCCGCAATATTGCTACCATCATCTTTCAACTCTATTTCTCTAGTAACATATGGAAATTCAAGGGATCTATAGCGTGAGATAGTTATCTACAACATAATTTTGCAAAGACACTACTGACTATGTTCATGATAATGAGTTCAATTAATCATATTACTTAAGAACTCCCACTCAAATTGACATCCCTCCGGTCATTCGAGTGATACATGATCCAAATTCACCAACTCAAGTCCGATCATCAAGTGAGTTGAGGTGGTTTCAATGGTGAACATCATCAAGTTGATCATATCTACTATATGACTCATGTTCGACCTTTCGGTCTCTTGTGTTCCAAGGCCATGTCTATACATGCTAGGCTCGTCAAGTTTAACCCGACTGTTCTGCATGTGCAACACTGGCTTGCACCCGTTGTATGTGAATGTAGAGTCTATCACACCCGATCATCACGTGGTGTCTTGACACGACGAACTTTCGCAACGGTGCACACTCAGGGGGAACACAATTTATCTTGAAATTAAGTAAGGGATCACCTTATAATGCTACCGTCGTCCTAAGCAAAACAAGGTGCATAAAAGGATTAACATCACATGCAAATCATAATTGACATGATATGGCCATGAACTTGTGCTTTTGATCTCCATCTTGAAAGCACCGGCATGATCTCCACCGTCACCGGCATGACACCATGATATCCATCATCTTGATCTCCATCAACGTGTCGCCACCATGCTTCTACTACTATTGCTACCGTTTAGCGATAAAGTAAAGCATTACATAGTGCTTAATGATTGACACGCAGGTCATACAATAATTAAAGACAACCCTATGGCTCCTACCGGTTGCCATACTCATCGACATGCAAGTCGTGATATTCTATACAACACATGATCATCTCATACATCACATATATCTCATCATGTAATTGGCCATATCACATCACAACATACCCTGCAAAAACAAGTTGGACATCCTCTAATTGTTGTTGCATGTTTTACGTGGCTGCTACGGGTATCTAGCAAGAACAATTCTCACCTACGCATAAACCACAATGGTGATACATAAGTTGCTTTTCAACCTTCTCAAGGACCGCCTTAGTCGAAGCCGATCCAACTAAAGTAGGAGAAACAGACACCCGCCAGCCATCTTTGTGCAACAAAGTTACACGTTAGTCGATGGAACCGGTCGCTCATAAGCGTACGAGTATGGTTGGTCCGGGCTGCTTCATCCCACAATACTGCTGAACCAAAACACGACCAAGGGAGGAAGCAATCTAAGCATCAACGCCCACAAACTCTTTGTGTTCTACTCGAGATCTCATCTACACATAAACCTGGCTCTGATACCACTGATGGGGAATGTTGCATGGGAAACAAAAAAATTCCTACGCACACACAAGATCTATCCATGGTGATGAGCATCTACGAGAGGGAGAGTGGATCTACATACCCTTGTAGATCGCTAAGCGGGAAGCGTTAAGAAACGCGGTTGGTGTAGTCGAACGTCTTCGCGATCCAAATCGCTGAGCATCCCGCGATCTCATCACGATCCGTCCCGCGATCCAATCATGATCTGTCCTGCAAACTCATCATGATCCGTCCCGCGATCTCATCACGATCCGTCTCGCAATCTTTATCACGGTCCTTCCAATCTAGGGCTGAACGGACGACACCTCCGCGTTCAGCACACGTACAGCTCGATGACGATCTCTGCCTTCTTGATCCAGCAAGAGGGAGCGGAGAGGTAGATGAGTTCTCCGGCAGCGCGACAGCGTTGCAGCGATGGTGGTGGAGCTATTCCAGCAGGGCTTCGCCTAAGCACCGCTGAAAACCGATCTAGAGGAGAAACTGCGATCTAGAGGAGAGGTAGCACATGGCTATTAGGGTTAGATTTTTCCTCTAAATCCGCTAGTATATATAGGAGGGAGGGAGGAGAGGAGTCAGCCTCAAACCCTCAAGGTTTGGTCGAAATTGGAGGTGGAGGAGTCCTACTCCAATCCTATTAGGAGTAGGATTCCTCCTTTCCACTTGGAAACTCTTTCCACCTCTCCACCTTTGGATATTTTCCTTCTCAAACCACTCCAGCCGCATGGGCCGTTAGAGGAGGCTTAAGCCAGCCCACCATGGGCAGGTTTACCTCCTCCCACAGCCCATGTAGCCTCTTGGGTCGAAATACCTCTCCCGATGGTCCCCGGTACACTACCGGCACTCTCGGTACACTACCGATGAGCCCAAAACTTTTCCGGTGACCAAAACAGGACTTCCTATATATCAATCTTTACCTCCGGACCATTCCGGAGCTCCTCGTGATGTCCGGGATCTCATCCAGGACTCCGAACAACCTTTGGTCACCACCATACATAACTCTATACTATCGAAACGTCATCGAACCTTAAGTGTGCAGACCCTGCACGTTCGAGAACTATGTAGACATGACCAAGACACCTCTACGGTCAATAACCAATAGAGGGACCTGGATGCCCATATTGGTTCCTACATATTCTACGAAGATCTTTATCGGTCGAACCGCTATGTCAAGGATTCAGTTAATCCCGTATGATGTTCCCTTTGTTCTTCGATATGTTACTTGCCCAAGATTCGGTCGTCGGTATCTCCATACCTAGTTCAACCTTGTTACCGGCAAGTCTCTTTACTCGTTCCGTAATACAAGATCCCGTGACTAACACTTAGTTACATTGCTTTCAAGGCTTATTGTGATGTTGTATTACAGAGTGGGCCCTGAGATACCTCTCCGTCACAGGGAGTAGCAAATCCCAGTCTTGATCCATGCCAACCCAACAGACACCCTCCGAGATACCTGTAGAGCACCTTTATAGTCACCTAGTTACGTTGCGATGTTTGAGACACACAAGGTACTCCTCCGGTGTCAGTGAGTTGCATGATCTCATGGTCATAGGAACAAATACTTGACATGCAGAAAAGAGTAGCAATAAACTGACACGATCATATGCTACGTTTGTAGTTTGGGTCTTTTCCATCACATCATTCTCCTAATGACATGATCCCATTATCAAATGACATCTCATGTCCATGACTAGGAAACCATAGCCATCTTTGATCAACGAGCTAGTCTATTAGAGGCATACTAGGGACATGGTGTTGTCTATGTATCCACACATGTATCTGAGTTTCCGATCAACACAATTATAGCATGGATAATAAACGTTTATCATGAACAAGGAAATATGATAATAACCAATTTATTATTGCCTCTAGGGCATATTTCCAACAATGTGGGGATGCTGATGCTGCCTGGCCATGGAACCACTACCTTATGATTTCGCTTGAAGACATACCTCGAGATTGTAGAAGGCCCAAAAATAGCACGATGACCCTCCCCCCCTCACACACACACATCTCCATGTGTGCCCGCTGAGGGCGGCACGGGGGATTGGGGTCTTTTCAACCGTTCTTTTTCAGGCTCTCTTTGATTCCCATGATTTCTAAAACACGGTTGTAGGAAAACACATGAATAAAGCCGTGACATTAAAATTCAAAATAAAAAGTGTCATGGCTCCCGGACTAACATCGTGGGCAAGTTTGATAGTTGGCAGTCCTTGAAAGTGCTAAGAGCAATTACAGTCAGGCGCCCTAAGGGCAACTCCAACGCACGACCCCAAAGGGATGTCTGTTTTGTCTCGATTTCGTTCGTTTGGGGTTGGCAATGGGGTCATGTCCATGCGGATATGCGTTTGTGTTGGCCGTGCGTCCAACGTGCGGCCGCATCTTTGGCCCCATCTTACCCCGTGCATGCAAACACTGAGAACCAAGGATGTTTCCCGCGGCCTCGGTTCACACTAGTTCACGCCGTCTGGCAACACAACCGACGACCTATATAATACGCTATAGTATCACGCCGGCAAGAGAGCGAGTGGTCGGCACATGATCCAGCCTTCAAAAAGGACATATTTGACACCGGCAAAAAGCCAGCGGCTGACACAGGAGCCAACCCTCAAAATGAACAAGTTTTTGACGCCAACAACTAAGCCAGCGGTCAACACACCAGCCAACCTTCAAAATGAACGGACATCGGCCACGACCTGAGGTCTCACCTAGTTCAGTCCGTCGCGGGCGAACATGTCCTTCTGCCGATTCGCGAACCAAACCTTCCTCTCCGGCAACATGTTGGTCATGTCCATGCTCATGAATGTTATTGCCACCTCTATAGCTTTGGTGTCCACCATGGGTTCTCGATCTCGGGCTTCTTGAGTTGAGCGGCCTCCTCAATGTCAAGCTTCCTCCTCTTCGTTGCCTCCTTCATGTCAAGCTTTCTCCTCTCCGCCGCCTCCTCCATGGCAACCTTCTTCGTTTGGGTCTCTAGATATATCTTCATTTGCTCCTCCTTTCCTTTGCTCCTCCTCCCGTCCCTCACTTCCTTTTGGCACGTCATGTTCTCCAAAATGCCTTGCAAGGCAATGGAAGATGTGTCATGCCTTTAGTCGGCCTTCAAGTTTTCCTTGCCCGTCGGCCTCTTGAGCAAGTCTCCCTCATTAGCCACGGCCTTCTTCCCTCCTTTCTTCTCACGAGCGACATATTGGTCTTTGAACTTGGCACAATCTTTGATGATCACCCAACAATGCGTGAGAGTGAACGGCTTGTTCTTGAGCCAGGCCTTGATGGCTTCCAAAGATTGAAATGCCTACACAATCATTGATGATGACACTAATGTAATAGTGAAGGACACAACATGTATGAAAATGAAAATGAAGCCAACATGAATGGATGCAAAAAAGGCAAGAGGTTCATACCAAGTCAACAATGCCAAGGTCACTCACGGGATGGGATTGGACGCTCTCAAGTATGGCACAATACTTGTTGCACTCTTGTTGGATGAACCCTCATGTCTTTTGGATTGAGTGATGTTGCGAGTACTCTCAAATTGGTAGGGGCAAACTTCCTTCGCTCGTGGAAGGTTTTGTGACACCTTTTGCTCACCACCTCCTATCGGATCTTCCCCTTTAGCAATCCAACTCTCGCAAATTAATTTGTCCTATTTTTGGGTATATGATCCCATGCGAGTGCTTTGCTTCCTATTTTTCGCCTCGACCCTTTGGGTGAGCTCATCAATAAACACCAATGGATCTTGCAAAATGTCGAGGTCCTCCTCCTCATCTTCACAATACAAGTCATCATCATCATGCCATGAATTGCCGTGGTCGTCCTCCTCTTCTTCATGGTCGGCAAAATCAGTGTCCTCAGGGTGGCCGCGGCCGTCCTGGCTCTAGGTCTCATTGGGATCAAAAGTCTGGCCTTGGCCGTGGTGCTGGAAGGCCTTGCCATGGCCCTCAAAGATGACGCTCTCCATGAACGTCGAGCAATCAAGGTCGTCGGGTGTGGGTGTCGGATGTGCCATTCCATCGAATAACTTGCGGGTGCCGACGAAGCTTGCCGTCGGAAATGACCAGGGCTGCTTCCTTTGCATCCCGTCATCCATGTGGCCAGCGCCACTGTACCCGGGCGTCACGTTGAGGTCGATGACACCCGCGGGCATGGACGGAGTGACCACACTACCCTCCAACAATGTGGAGAACCGTGTTTGCCCATGGCCATAAGGCGACGGACCAGGTGTGGTGGACGAGCTCGGTGACCTGTACTGAGGAGGATGACCGGACGACGATCCCGTGCTCACCATGGCCAAGGCCGAGAGGATGGCCGGCGCTGGTCGTGCCAACCCTAGCATGAGGAGGGTATGCGCCTTGGAGACGATGGATTCCTTCTCGTCAATGTCGGAAAGAAGTTGCGCTTGACGCCGCACGATGGCCTCAACGGCGTAGCTCGCTGCCGCCTTTGTCCGTCGGCCCCTCCTCTTCGCCGCTTAGGTGTCGAGTCTGGCGATCTCCTCTGACGTGCACTCTGACCGAGGCTTCCTGGGACCTTTGGGACCCTTTTTCTCCATCGCGGGGGCGTAGCCGCTGCTGCATTGCCGGGGTTCCTTGGGTCGCCGTCCAAGGAGGAGGGAGGGGAGGGGGCGCGCGGGAGGTTTTGGACGAAATGAAGGGAAAGTGGGAGGGGTGTGTCCCCGATGGGCGGGCCAAGGGAGGACAAGGGCACACGTCCCGCCAGTCCGTGCGCTGTCCGTTTGGCCACAAACATGACCCAAACTTGGGCCAGGAATGTGTAACACCCAAGATGCGCGCCTATCCATATTTAGGCACGGGGGCCTCAACACGGATAGAGGCGCATCTAGTTGTTTCGCAAGTACAATATCATCACATACATTTATGAAGAGAGGAGTATATGAGTTGTCTTACACTCGCCACATGCTAAATTACAATCCACACAGTTTAATCCAACATCAATCCAAAGGAAGGGTCCGTCCACGGACAAAAACAAATGAGAAAAAGAGATGCAATGAAACTATCTTGCTAGCCCCGAAGATCACGACCAAGGCCTCTCTACTCGTCTGGATATGTGACATACATCCTACCACGCTCCTCGTCATACTCCCACTGGAGCTGCATCACATCATCTGGCACAGTCTCATCCGCACCTGCACATGTATTTGTTGTAGTAACCTATGATCCACGGGGACTCAGCAATCTCGCAACCGGGTACCGAGACTATTCAAGCTTGTTGGGTTGGATGGGGGTAAGTGTTTAGTTTGCAGCAGCACTAAGCATTTTATGGTGGCTAACTTACGAGAACATGAATGTAAATGTGTGGTCTACGATAAACGATCGAGAACTAGCATGATCGCTAAGCAATCCTGAACACCTACTTACGTCAAACATAACCCCACCGTGTTCTCTCTCGGCTCATGTTCACGAGCAGAGACAATCACGGTTACTCATAGTTGGTGTATTTTATTGGAGTTTACTTCAAGTTAACTATAACTAGGTGTTAAACAAATATCCAAGTTGCCTCATAACCGCGGGCATGGCTTTTCGAAAGATTTAACCCTGCAGGGGTGCTCCAACTAGTCCATCATAAATTAACCACACTCTGCGGGAATAACCTCGACCACGGATCTCGTGATCATCCTAGGCAACTCCAAAGGGAATCTGACACCTCGATATAGCCCGAAGAAAATTAGAGTCCCTCACGCAAGCCACTCGAGAAAGGTAAAACAAGTCCAGCAAGACCACCCGACGTGTCGACGAACCCGATAAGAGCCGCGTATCCCGTTCTCAGGACAGGACCGGATGAGTGCAGCGTACGGTGGCCTGATAGAAATTCCCGAGTTGCCCCGGGTTGGCCCTGCACACGACTCTAGTTTGGACCAACACTCATGAGGAGCACTCGCCGGGTTGTTGATTAATTATCCACGGGGTTGCAAAGCCCTATACAGTTTTATTAAGTTGTTTAAGCAAATAGTACCAATGTTGGGTCTTGCTAGACAAGTTTTAATCTCAACCGAATAATCAAGGGGGTCCCCATAACAAACCCGAGCATGTTAGGAGCGCAAAATATGGAAACATAACACCGGTGACAAGTAACTATGAAGGTAAAAGTGGAACAAAACACTGAGCAAAAGGCCAAGCCTTCCACCATACCAAGATATATATGTGCATTAAATTAAATAGCAGTAAATATTGTGATATCTCCAGATATCCATGTTATCACATGGAAATGACCTGCACCTGCAACTAAGAACGCTATAAGAGGGGCTGAGCAGCGATAACTTAGCCAAACAAGGTTTGCTAGGATGTGGAGGGATTAGAGGCTATCATGGAAATGTAGGAGGCTTGTCATTCAAGTGGTAGGTAACGCATATATAACGATAAGAGCGAGACATCTAGCAAAGCAAAAATAGTGTCGGGATCTGGGTACAATCATTTTGCATGTTGGTTCTTCAGAGGGACAAAGAGCGGGGTCTTGTAGTGGTACTCTCTTGGATCCTCGTACTCAGGTTCAACACTCGCGTCTACCCAAGAGAAACAACAACAATAAACAACCAACCAAGGCGCAATGCACAAACAAGATGATGCATGATTCATTTGAAGTATTTAGCATGGCAATCCTAAACTAGTCATGTTTCTCATGCAATAGATAAGTTATTTACAATTATGGACAAAACCTCATGTTAAGTTATTTAAACATGCATGGTCATGTAAAATATCGATTCTTCATGCAAAATCGATGCAAATGCATATGTGGAACATAGGAAACGGAGTAACGGTCTCACGCTACGCTCACAGCAAGTTACGAAGGCAAAATACAAGACAATGAAGGCCATGGGCTATTCCTTGATCTTCCGAGGTAGCCACCGGTTAGGCAATGAAAAACCAACCACAGTAGGGCCAAAGATCAAGCAAAACAATGGGTCATAGCTCCCACAAGCCACAAAACACCAAAACACACAATCTGCCTCCAAACAGCAACATAGCAACTTTCACAGCAAATATTTAGAGCTACATGAAGTTTCCAACCTCAAACAAAACATGTAAAGAATCTACATAACATGCTTATCAAATCATCTAATTACACAAACTGGAAAGGAAGCACATATCAATAAGCATGAAGCTCGCAAGATGGCATGATGAAATAGATTCTAGGGACTTAGTGAAAATCACAGTTTTCTGGAATCTGAGTTAAGTTGATAGCAAGTTGACAACAATAACTAATGGTGCTAGAGACCACCTCATGACGTAAAAATTAACAGGATGGTAGAGGGCAATATCTACTTCAAAACACTAGCACTGAGCTTGAGCTAAAACACAACATATCACTAGGTAGCATCCACTCAGCATGACATAAAAATATTAACAGATTCTTAGACTTAGAAATATTTAGCATGTTGAAATCAGCAACATTTTAATAGCCACTTTGGAGCATGGTTCCCACTTATATGCAAGATTATCATGTCAAAAGAAAATACCATGGCATTCTACTCATGAAATGCTACCACTTCCATGTTGACACAAAGATCATAGCAAGCATGGATTAATTCTAACTAAAATGACAAAATGGCACTTTGGGACAAAATGACATTTTCCCCAACTTGCTCAAATGACCAAACAAGTTGCACCAATGGATTCATTGAGAAATTCTACCCCAATTCCATATATCACACCCATATATAAGCTTTTGTAAAACTCACAAAAACATGTTTGAAAAACAACATGACATTCCCATAAGTTAAAACTTACTACAAATGCTCATATCCAAATTTAGTAATTTTACCAGAAAAGGAAATAATCTAGTTTAACACAATAAAACCCTAAAAAAATAAAACAAACAATAGATAGGAGGGGGCCCCACCTGGCATAGACACCAGGACCCCTCTTGTGGATGACAAGTGGGGCCAGGGCCCACTTGTCATACACACAGTAACACACATACATAGCCTACACACACACACACCCTCACATAGCCACACCAGATCCTCAGGGATCCCTGTAGCCACCGCAGATCCACCACACACTCAGGCACACATCGCACACACACAGCACACGGGATCCGGGTGTAGTCACACCGGATCCACAACACCACACACACGAACAACCAACCAAAAACAAGAAAACAGGGGGGGCGAGCCAGGGATTCGAACCCGCGACCATGAGGTTGTCACCCAGGTCGATTGACCATAGCGCTACATGCTCGCTACTGACCAAGGGGGGTTCTAGCTGATTATCTACTAAAAGGACTAGCGTTAAATGACAAAACTGACGAAAACGACACCGGTGACAGCACAGCGACAACGAAAACCCGGCGACAGAAGGGGGCTTCGGCGACGCGGACTGGTTGAGGGGGAAGCGGGAAGCTTGGAGGACCCATTCCCTTGCTCGTCTTGCGACGAGGGGGACGCAAGCGATGGCCTCAAGGCCATGCCTTGCCCGACCGGCGGCGACTGCGAGCACTACAGCGAACCTACACACAACGCATGACAACAGGAAGGGGACGCGACGATGCTCACCGAGGGGGAACGACGACGGCTCGGCATGCGGAGAAGAGGAGGAAGAAGGACGACAGCGACGCGGGTGTGGCGGAGCTTGACGGTGCGGAGGAGGAAGAAGGCGCGGCGACGCCCGACGATGCGGAGGCTCCTCAGCCCTCCTAGCATCAGGAATCGAACACGGGCGGCACTAGGGCACTCCTCGCCATCCTGGACACCGCGGATGACCACCGGAGACGCCAGAGAAGGCGGGCACGGCAGAGTTCAACCCTTCTCTCTCTCTGAACCCGAACGCACACCGAATCTCTCACGCAGGAGGAAGAAGGAGAGGGGAAAGAGAGATGGCGGCAGGGCGAGGAGAAGCATGGAACCCTAGGGATCCGCACCCTTTTAAAGGGGCCGGCCTCGACGTCCGTGAGATCCTCTCACGGCGTCGGTGTTGAGCTCTCTCTCTCTCTGCGGTCTCTCTCTGAACTTGACGGAGCAGCAATGGAGCAGGTCGCCGCTAGCTCAGCTAGGTTCGGCCGTGCTAAGGAAGCTAGGCCGCGAGGGGATGGAAAAGGCCCAACGCTCTCTCACACACAGGAAAACAACAAGGATTTCCTTTTTTAAATATAAATAAAACAAGACTAAACCCCCAGAGAAAAAGAAAAGGATTTTTGTTAAAACAAAAATACTTTGGCACTAAAAGAAATATGCCCTATTTAATAAAAATAAAATGATGATTTTTAGGACAAGTAAAATAAATACTTCTTAAAATAAATAGCCACTGTTTTGCAAAACCCCATGAGTCCAAAGTTTACACAACAAAGAGAGCACCACATTCCTACTCAATATGACATCCCCTAATAACAGAACATTTTTAATAGATTTAATTATCAATTTAAATCTCATGTAGAAAGCAAAAGGGAAAAAAGGTTTAGGAATGGTTTTGAAAATGAAAGAAGAAGGGAGGGAGTTGTTGCACCACACTTACACACAAACACATCACACATGATCAATCTAGCAAGCAACACAAGTATGCAAATGATATGATGAGCATGATGCATGATGCATGAGATGGAAATGGAAATGAGCACAATCATATTCATTCAGGAACATGGCAACATAGAGGTTCACATGGGTACATGACCATAAATGGCAAGGGTAGCACTTGGGCTGTTATAGAATGGGTCGAAAGCGGACCGAAAATGGGCATTCGTCCGTTTGCTTCCACGCGTTGGACCGCGTTTGTGTCCGTTTACCCCCAAACGGACGCGGCCGGACAGGATGGGATCGTGAGTTGGAGTTGGCCTAAACATGCCTCAAATGCCCGGACGGATGGCTAGGTCGGCGCCCGGTCACGAAAATGCGACCTAAACGGGCCTCAAACATTCGGGATAACCAACACCCCTCATATTCAGCCCAAATTTGGGGCGGATATGGGGGCGTCCGGGCACAACCGGGCGCGTCTGCCATGTGAGACTGACCATGGGAACCCACAAGAAATCGCCCGGAAACCTGAGGGTCTGACGTCTGTCTCATACATCGCCACGTGGCGCCGCTCATGTGGGCCGCATACAACTCTATCCCGGATATTAAAGCCGGCCACCGAAACCGAAACCATACCCATCCACATCTCCCCCCTCCCGTCCGCTGCCGCCGCCACTTTCGAATCGTCGCCCGCCACTTCCCGATAGTAGTTGTGCTCCCACGCTGCCTGACAACTTATCTAACGCCGGAGCGCCGGCTGTAGCTCCTCGAGAAGGTCCTCACAAGGCGTGAAGCCCGGATAGCCACAGGGCTACCACCGAATGCGGTACATCCAGGAGAGGAGGAGGCCAAGCCCGAGGACGGGGAGGAGGAGGATGAGGCAGAAACGGAGTTGGAGAAGGAGGTGGAACAAGAGGAGGACGTGAGGGACGCTGGGACCGCCGATCTGCAAACGGAGCAACAGGTGCTCCTCGATTCCCTCCGGCCGGAAGCGGCGACGAAGGCGAAGCGTCGTCGTCTGCAGGAAGCGAAGGTGGAGCACCTCGCGGACGTCGTCGAGGTGCCCGCGGCTATGGATGAGGTGGAGTAGGACGAGCCGAAGTCCTCCTATGCGCCATTTATCCGGCGCCCGACATGGACGTAGTGGACATATCCGACGATGAAGCTTAGGCTAGCTTGATAGTACATAAGAACCTTTTTTACATGCCCGAAATGAAATATAAGGTATTTTGTTGGTTAGCATCAAATATAAGGTACAATTTCTTAATGCTTGCGCATACGCGGGAACGCATGCGCATGCATTTAGGGAACCGGATTTATCAAGCCGGATTGTAGAGCATTTATCCGGCCTCAAACGTCCGCAGACACGCCTGGTCAGTGATTGGACGTGTTCGTTTTGAGTCCTTATTTTTTCTTCGCGTAATCGCACTTTTCATATTTTTCCTCATATGTCCGGTCACTTGCACGTGATTGGTGAAGAAGAAAAAAGATTAAAAAAAATACAGAAAGAAAGAGAAAAGATGGTCCAGGGTGGAGGCGCGTCCTATGTGTCGAATTGACCGGGCGTCTACGGACGCCTCCGCGAGCCCTCAAATCGTCCTCATATTTGAGACAGATATGAGGGGTGTCGGTCAATCCGGGCGTTTGAGATGAATATGAGGGGTTCATCAGAGTCGACTTTTATAACCGGTCAGTAACCGAACGACCTGCCGAACATTTGAGACGAATATGAAAGGTCTGGCTGTAGATGCCCTAACTGTCTGCATAAACCATGGCCACGGAACATTGGTGCTGAAGTTGTGCCGAACTAAGAGCATCTACAGCCAGACACCTCAAATGACCCCTCATACGTCCGCGGACGCGCCCGGTCAGTGACCGGACAGAAGAGAGAAGGAAAAGTGACCCAACCAGACCCCTCATATCATCCCTATACGCACAGGTTGTTCGCGAACCCTCATATCCATCTCAAATATGGGAAGATATGAGGGCCCGTGGACGCGCCCGATCAGTCCGCCACGTAGGACACAACCCCACCCCAGACCACCTTTTTCTTTTCTTTATTCATTCTTTTCTTTCTCTCTTTTCATCTCCATCAATCATGTGTATATGACCGGACATATAAAGAAAAAAATGAAAAGTGTAACATCGTGAACGGACAAATAGAAGACACGTCTGACCGAACGCGTCCGTAAACGTTTAAGGGATCATATTTGCAATGTTATCTACCTTCAGGTCTGATTCGTTTCGGTTGCCGCCACACTATTCCTCCGGCCCACAGTAAAGTCGAGCGAACGAACATCCTGTTGAGGAAAAAGACCTCTGGTTAGTCAAACAAATGCTTTGTTGGCCTTCGAGACTCTATTTGGCAATCCGGGCACTTCTCGCCACAATCAATCGCAGCTGCCGAGCTCCGTGACCAGTTTGACGTTGATCTGCTCACGGCATGGGGTTTGGCCAACAGTGCGTGTGCTCTCCACGGCAGAAAGGGACCAATTTTTTCATAAAGGATTAATTTTATCGGCTTAAAATGAAGTATGAAAAGAATACACACAATGAACACACCCATGTGTGCATAATTAGAATGCACATAGTCAACATCAACACACGAAACAAAAACATACCGACAAATATGAAAGACATATAAAACCAAATAAATGCATATGCAAAGTAAAAAAAAAGTTATCAAGATCCATGATCGACAAACTATAACAATGATCATATCCGCATCTATCATCTCATGACATCACAACGATGACGAGGTTTTTCAACAACAACGCCTTCAGAAAGGAAGCGACCATCAATCAACACAATCACCGAGTCCAACTACTCAAGGCCGAAATCTAAGTTTTAACCCCAAAGACCAGTCTGAGCATATTCGAGCAATGATTTCAACAAAGTAACAAAGTAAAGGACATAAAAAAAATCAACATTGACAGATATAACCGACTCAAGTCAGACCTAGACTTTCACCACGTAGCTCGAAACCGGGTGCTTGAATACACCACCATCAATGTCCCTTATGCATTGTCGCCATTATTTTTCTACAATCCCACCCGCTACATGTGATGGGACCGCCGCCACTGCAACACCCCTTTGCATCAAGCCACCGACCATAATTTTTATCTCACGCCAAAGTCAACCATTGAATCAGAAGAGATGACACGTCCCCCTGAACACCTTTCAATGACCACCATCATCGTGGAGCCATAGGAAGTCGCTACAATATAGTCTGCAATCATCAGCATCCGTCCGATCAGATTTGGATCATCGCCGCCAAGCGGTAGACCGTAGTGCCTCGACGGCCATCATACGCATGGAAGGCCAATACCTCGTCGTTGTGGTCCACTTCCAGCAGAGAGCCCGATGCGGACCCCCTCCCCAAGCTAAATCCATCTAAATCTGTCTAGAGACCGGCCGCACACGAAGGTCTCGCATACCACCATATCCGCCGAAACTGACCAGCCCCGCTGCACCCGCCATGTGCAAATTGCGGATCACCACCGCCCGCTCCTTGCTTGGACCCCTCATAGCCGAACGTCCCGCACCCGCGCCACTCTGGTGCTACATGGCAGAGGAACGAGCAACCTCACCGTCACTAGTGCCACGCGGGCTTCACCTAGCGGCGTCGAGGAGGAGAGAGCGGATAGAAGGAGCAATGGTCGGCAGTGCTAGATCTACGCCACTCGCGGGAGTGCACGACCCAAAAAGGGACTTAGTTGCTGGCACTATGATTTTTAAATTATATTTTCTCCGTTCCAAAATAAACATCGTAATATTTAGTAAACGATTTTCCTATTTCTCTTGGGCACCATAATTTTTATTTGTATTTATTAGAGCATCTACAGCCGGATCCCTCATAGCCGTCTCATATGCCCGGGCAGGCCGTCCGGTCACTGCCCGGTCACGAAAAATCGACTCAAACGCACTCCCTAAACCGGCCTCAAACGCCCGGGCTGACCGGCACCCCTCATATCCAGCCAAATATGGGGCGGATATGGAGGAACCCGGACATGCCTGGGCACGCCCGCCTGACACGCCCGGCCCATCATCGACCCCACGGTTGTCCCACAAAAAGGTGCATCCGGCTCATCGCTCCGAAACCCTAGCTCACTCACTCTCCTCTCTCGCTCTGAAACCCCAACTGGGTAGCGGTGGATGCTTGTGCCCGCCACGCCGGCCCGGACACGCACGCCGGAATCAGAGGCGCGCGCCGCCTGCCGCGAGCGTCAACGACAAAGGGAGAGGTTGGAGACGGATCAATCCATGTGTCGTGGCTGCGGGATGGAGGCGGAGCCCGACGAGGACGCGCGGCTCCTCGAATGGGTCTACCGTTGGTCGCTTACGACCGTAGAGACGGACGCGCGACGGCTCCGGCGAAAGAACGCGAAGGCACTCCGCATTGCTATTGAGCAGTCCGAACGCGAGGCGGCGGAGGCAGCGGCGGACGCGGCTCGGCTCGCCAAGCTCAAGCGACAGCAGGACAGAGAGGTTCGTCGGCTACAAGGGCTCGTCATCCTCTCTGACGACGACGATGACGATCACGGCTCCTCGTCGGACGACTCCGACGATTCCCACCAGCCGTCGACTCCTACAGCTGCGCCGGCGGAAGGGCAAAGGACCGACGAGGAAGTGGTGACTGTCCCCGTCTCCGTTTGTATTTTAGTTATGTTTAGCTAGTTTGCAGTTAGGATTTTTCGATGAACTCCGATGAACTATGCTCCTTTTGTTCAGCATTTGCAATTTGATCCGACGAAGCAGTGTGTTGATCTAATTTTACGTAGCTTTGCATGAGTTGTATAGTTTTGAGGGATCGAATATGAGAGACGCAGATGTGAAAGCCAACAAATAAAACACGTCCGGTTAGTGTCTGCGAATGCGTCCGGTCGTGTCTACGGACATTTGAGAAATCGGTTTTGTAAGGTCCGGCTGTAGATGGCAGTGCCGGCACTGTCTGTCGTGTATGTGGCGCCCTCTCGCAAGTGGAAACGTGTACTATGTGGTCATGGCTCGCGTCATGTGCGCAAAGCCCTGCAAAGCGCACGCACCAACCTGTGTTCCCGTGCGTGGCCATGATTGATTACACGACATCTGTGCAGATCGCACGACCAAACGAACCGTCCGCAGTCGTTTCTATCGCAGGAGCCACGTGCTCGCGGAGTCGATGCCTCGGCGGCGGCAATACATTTTCCATTTCAAAGCAGCGTTCGAAAGAAATCGTGGGATCGCCGAAACGATTTCGCGAGAGGATCTGCATCTCGTCTCGCGGGACGCGGCGTGGATCCGATCGGATCCAGGCTGACGCGACGCGGGCGGGATATCCCGTGCCGGCGGCGGCGGCCATCTGGCCATGTGCGCACATGCGTGCAGGCTGCAGGTTTGAGTCGGATGGAGTTCACTTCAGGGCCGGGACGACGCAAACGATACGCGCTTTCGGCCCCGCGAGTACGTAGCGTGAAAAGGAGAATCCATTTGTTAATTGCAGCCGCATCCGGGTTCAAGCGGCGATGTGATCTGAAGTCAAAAACGGAAAAGGAAATACGGTGATGTGATCTGCTAGCTGGAGCATGTCTTCCTCTTGACCACATTCTCGTGTAAGAGTATCTTCACTTGCCCCTCCCCTTCCGACCCCCAAGACCCTTTTTATCGCCGACTAAAGAAACGACTCAGTCGTGTCTTCAGAAGCCCAAATTTCGCTAGTTAGGACCAAAATTGTCGTCGGCGAACTCAAGCCGAACCCGGCGCGTTGGGGGGCGTCAGGCGAAACGTTGGTTGACGCAAAACGGTGGGTCCCGCGCGTCAGCGACCGCGCGGCGCTTCGTCGTCCTCATCGCTTCGGTTTGCTGTGGGGAATCGTTGCAAGGTTGCCCTCCGGTCAGCCTTCCATTGATGCCTCACGGGTGGCGCGGTAAAGGGCGGACGAGCGCGTCCACACCCTGCCCTCCACGCAATCGCTCGGTGCCGCCCCCTCGCCGCTATAAAAGCCGTCCTCCTCACCGGTGATTGCCACTCGCGACAGCTTCTCTCTCGCCTCACCGTCGACGCCCTTGCCTCCCACTCTTCTCGGCGACCCTCTCCCCACTCCCTCCACACCCGATGGCAACGCGCTACCTAGGCGATGGTGCGGTCGCCAATGACTTCAGCTGCCGCCACCTTCAAGAGGACGATGCCCGCCTCTTGTACGAGGCGGAGTACCCGACCCCGCCGGACATGCGGGTGCCGGGCTCGTGGAGGCTCAGCGTCGGTGGAGATTCAAAAGTTGCTATCTTTGGTGCCACCTAGATTGGTTAGGTGTCGCTTGGGAGTCTCCTACTTCGTGTTGTGGAGTGAACCAAGAAGTTTGTAAGGGCAAGGAGATCGCCTACTTCGTGAAGATCTACCCCGAGTTAGGCTAGTCCTTCGTGGACGTAGGCCATCATGGTATAGTCAAGGTTGCTTCTTCGTGGAACCTTCCGTGGGTAAAGCCCTTCGTGGACTCTTGCGACTGTTGCCCTCCGTGGGTTGAAGACTCCATAAACGTGGACGTACGATAGGTCCACCTATCGGACCACGGGAAAAATGATCGTGTCACCAATTACGTTTGATCTTCCTGCCCTTCCTTTACTTACATGCTTGTCATTACTTTCCGTTGCAATACTCGTAGACATGAATGTGTAGAGTGTACTTGACATACTATGAATGCTAAAATCTGCCAACACTTAAGATTGAGAAAAAGTAGATTTTTAAATAGTCAAGTAGTCTAATCAACCCCTAGCACTACTTTCTATACTACAAGTGGTATCAGAGCATTGGTCTCCATTACATTGGTTTCATAACCTAGGAGAGTATGACGTCTAGTGAGAGAAATTATCACCGTAGAGGTCCGTACTTTGATGGCACAAATTTTGCTAGTTAGAAGGACAAAATGAAAATGCATTTACTTGGTCATAACCCTGTCGCTTGGGCTGTTGTTCGTGTTGGATTGCAAGGTGAATTCTTTGCGGATGGAAGGGAACCGAATCGTGAATCGACTCCGGATGAATTGAAGATGTTGCAACTCAATGCTCAAGCATGCGACATTCTCTTCAACTGCATATGCCACCAAGAATTCAACAAAATCAGCCGTCTTGAGAATGCGAAAGAGATTTGGGATACTTTAGTTGATATGCATGAATGTATCAAATCTGTGAGAGAATCCAAGTTGGATGTTTTTCAAAGTCAACTTGACAAGTTCAAGATGAAGGATGGTGAAGGAGTCGCTGAGATGTACTCTAGGCTAGCTCACATCACCAATGAGATTGCCGGCTTAGGAAGCGAAAAAATGACCGATAAATTCATCATCAAAAACATACTTCGAGCTTTGGATGATTGATATGACACCGTATGCATATTGATCCAAATGATGCCCAAATACAAAGATCTTAAGACAACGGAAGTGATTGGAATGATTGTTGCTCATGAGATGACACTCAAGGACAAGGAAGAGCTTCACCACAAGTCTAGCGATGCTTACAAAGCCACAAGTGATGCTCCCGCAAATTCAAGTGACAACCTTGTCATAAATGAAGAGATAAGCCTCATGGTCAAGAAATTCAACAAGTTCTACAAGAATAGAAGCAAAGATCGAAGCTCCAACTCAAGATATGAAGAGAAGCGTTCATCAAGTAGTGACCGTAATTGCTACAATTGTGGGAAGCCCAGACATTACTCCAATGAGTGCACGGCTCCTTATAAAAGAAAAGAAGAGTCACCAAGAAGACGAAGCTCAAGATACGAGTCACCTCGAAGAGAGAGAAGGAGTAGGGATGATCATTATGAACGAAGACCCTTAAGGAGAAGTAAGGACTTGGAAAAGAAGCACAAGTACACCAAGAGCTACTCAGGAAGAAGACATCAAGCTCATGTTGGTGAATGGGTCTGTGGCTCCGAATCCGAAAACCACTCCGAGAGAAGCTATCACTACAACTCCGACTATAGTCAAGATGAAGGTGTTGCCGGACTTGCACTAATGACAACCGACTCCTACGACATATTTGATTCACCAAATGAAGGGAGTGGATGTTGCTTCATGGCTAAAGGCCCCAAGGCATCACACCCCGGGTATCTTGATTTCAATAGTGATGAAGATGACTTGTTAATTGAGGATGAATTGCTATTTGACAAATCTAGTAATGTTAGTCAAGATGAACTTGCTAGTAACCATTCTAGTCTAGATAAGTCGTGCGATGATGATAAGTTGGAAATAGAATGACTAACTCAAGAACTAAACACTCTTAAGTTAGCTCAAGAGTCTACTCTACGAGATCATAGAGAGCTTGAAAGGACACATGAGAAGCTCCACTTAGAGAAGCTCAATTTAGAGCAAGAACATGAGTTCCTTAAAGCTATCAATGACGATCATCGAAAGAAGACTTCCTCCTATCTAGCCAAGTGACTTCTCTTGTCTACATTCATGCCACAAGTTAAGACTAAGCAAGCTAGTAACAAAGGAAAGAAAGGTTCTTCAGCTAGTAGCAATAAAAATGATAAATCCAATGATATTGCTTCTAGCAGTTCTCTTGATCCCACTAACTCTTCTCTTAGCCAAGTTACACTTGAGCAAGAAAATGAACTTTTGAAAGGGATTATAGAGAAAGGTATCTACAAGAGTCTTGAAGGGTGCAAACAATTTGAGGAGATTGTACGCAAGCATGGAGGATACCAGAAGAATCGTGGTGTTGGCTACTTCAACGCAAATGGAGTTGAATGGGAAGAAGGTCAATACCCCAATCCTAAGTTTGTTCCTCAAATGGAGAAGTATGAAAATACTCTTCCCAAGGGAACAAGAGCTCAAGATGACCTTCCACCACAAGATCCCAAGCTCAAGGGCAAGAACAAGCTTCAAGAGGACATTGACTCATATGAAGATGAATCCCGATCTTTGGTGAAGTGGGATCCCAAGGCTACTACAAGCTCAACTTCTACAAGTGCTACTTCAACACCAAGGATCCCCATCAACTTGATGTGGGTCCCCAAGAAGAAGAACTAGAGAAGTTCTTGAGGGGTGACTCCGCCAATGAAATCCACTCATATTCATTATTGGCAAGAACTAGTTGCAATCAACATCAACATCATGCAATAGTTCAAGGAGTCACACATTCCCTCAAAGGTAAGCAAGGGACAAGGTATTCGATAAATCAATGGACATCATCATATATGCTTTGCACTCCATGTCCATAGATATCCTTGCATTTGTCTCTTGTGTGTTGGGACTAACCCATGTAGGTGATAAGAGTAATGAAATAATAAGGATGCTCCCAACTCTTGGTGATCTTCATCAACCTTGAGCATCCACCACTACTTCACCTACATAAAGTCTTCATCGACAAAACCCAAGGTTAGTTTATCCCTCCTATGGGGGGATGCCACATCAAGGGGAGATTTACTCTAAGACTTGAGTCAAAGCATCTCATAGTATGTGACAACATTAAATGCTTTATGTAAAAGTGGTAACCCCACTTGTGCTTAAACAATGAGTATGACCTATGATCAAGTATTCTTACTTGCCTCCTGTGTCAATATACGCATATATAGATGACTCCGTCATCGCCAAAGTGCCTGCTAGATGCTAAAATGTATGTGCATGTTTGCCATGATTTCATTTGACATCTTATTGTGAGAGCATGTTGGTCTGCACTGATTTTCTCATTCGAGGATATCCGATTGTTGCCATTTCACTTTTGACTTTTTATTTGCCAATTGGATATACAAGAATGCCTAGTACCACTCCTATAGCTATCTATGCTTTCTCACCTCATATTCTATTCATGTTGCATCACAAAATTTGAAAAAGAACTTTTCGATCTCTCTGTGTGAGGAGCACTCGGAGTTCCGTATCGACAAAGGATTGACCATTAAAACCTCCCAGGTGCAATTCGGTGGAACCAACTCAAAATTCTCGGTCTCACCGATTGCCTAGGGTTGATCTAGTTTTTGTATCTTGGTACTATAGATTCCATATTCCCTGTCAGCTGACAGTTGAGAAACTCGGTGACATCGAAAATTTAGAATAGGTATCACCAACAGTGATGGGTATATAAGTTGTGGACCCGACGCTTTGAAATTCAATCTTCAAACGTCGCGCTCTAAAACCCTAAGCTAATGCAAAAGGACCCCCTGTACGTCGCCCTTGTCTCCCCGTGCTCCTCCGCCGCTAGGATCTTCGCCGTCGACGGGCATCTTCGCCACCGTCTTCGCCGTAGCGAAACCATCACCAAGCTAGGGTACGGATCCGATCCTTCTTGCGCTCCCCGTACGAATATTGCGCAATGAAGTTCAATTTCTTGATATGCCACTGTTTGCACATCTTTCTATCCACGTAAAAACTCATTAGATTAGCGAACGATGATTTTTTTAGGTTTTGCCGTCCGCCTCATGTATCTCTATAGAACCGATGCGAAATAATCGGTATCACCGATTTGGTTTTCTGCCACACCGAGAACACCTTGGTGGAACCGAGTGCCAATTTTTGGTGCAACCGAGTGCCAATTTTCGGTGCAACCAAAAAATGGTGCCAAGTTCCAAGAAATCAGGTTGTTAGTCTCAGTGTGACCGGAAACTTTGCCTCGGCTGTACTAAAATACATTAGTCAGAATGCAAAATTTGAAAAAATCTTAGTTCAAACGTTCAAAATCTCTGCATTTTGTGATGACTTATTCTATTCCACTCTTCTCAACTCTATTCACAGGGTCAGACATGTCAGGTTCAGAGGATAGCCAGAATCTCCAGGAGCAGAATGTTATGCTAGTTCAGGCACTAGCCCTGAGTCCAGCTCTTTCTCAGATCCAATCACACCTAGCTCTCATGGGTTGCCTAAATCTGCTAGAAGGACCAGGAAGAGACAGAATTCTGAAGAGGAGGATTCTGACTTTGTGCCAGAGGATATCCTTGCTAAGAAGCAAGAGAAGGCTGCAAAGATTTAGGAGAGTAGTCAATGAGGCCACCTCATCTAGGAGAGTAGTCAGCAAGATATATGCACCTCTAGAGACTATAAAGGCACATGAGAGTGCTAGAGCCACCATGTCTGTTGAGCTCCCAAGAAAATCTTTGCCTAAGAAGGTAGGTGAGAAGAAGGCCAGGAAGATAATCATTCATGTTGTTGGCAGACCTACCTCTATGTTTGAGGATCCAGAGGAGGAGGCTGGTGCTGCTGAGGAGGAGGAGGAGGAGGAGGAACAAGTGGTCAAGGACCCTCCAAAGAAGAAACAAAAGAAGCTGTTGGCAGATGCAATGCCAAAGCCAGGTCCCTCCAAAAGCACCAAGGCTGCACCTAAGAAGGTTGCTGCAGGGAAGACCAAGATGACTACCAGAGATATTCCAGCTGCTGAGAAGAACAAAGGATCAACTTCCAGACAAGCTGATGATGATGATGCTATGACAACTTTGATGAAGCTTAGACCTCACGTTCCTGAACACAATGCCAGCCATCCAATTGCTGAGGATATGAACAAGAGGAAGCATTCAGGTTTGAGGGCATGGAGATCTATTGAATCATATGCCCAGAGGAGAAAAACAGCTGTGGACTATAGGTTCTATACGAAGGAACAACAAGATTTCTATGAGACAATCTTGCTTGACAAGAGTCCAGCAGTCAATGATATGAGATACGTTCACTGGAAGTATATCAAGGCAAATGAGGACTATTTCCCATGTGTGCAAGATAAATTTCACTGCATTAGTCTTGACAGTTTGTTGGCAGAGAGTTTACTGCTTGGAGTGATGAGATGATTATGCAATTCTACTCCAATGCTCACTTCTATGGAGATGGCAGGATAGCGTGGATGATTGAAGGAGCAAGATACGAATCTACAGTTGATGAGTGGGCTACCATCTTAGGATTCCCTAAGGTACACGATGGTGACTTGGATGTCTACTCTAAATCCAAGGAGAGCCACAATGCTATGAAGGATATGTACAATGATATCCCTGCTGCTAACTTAAAATCACACAAGTTAGGATCTATTTACTTCCGCCAGGCTGGCCTCCGTACCATGAACACCATCTTGAGGCATACATTGATGCCTAAGTCTGGAGATGAGAAGATAATTCGTGGCTACTCCATCAACATGCTGATCCATCTTGATAGTCACACCAAGATTTGAGTGATGGACTTGATTGTTGAAACTGTGAAGAGGGTTACTGCTGACCAGAAGCGCTCATGCTGCTATGCACCCTACATTCAGATGCTTATCAACTCCAAACTTGAGAAGCACATCTTTGCTCTAGATAGACCCCACTTGCCACTTCAGCCAGATTTCGAGGACAATGTTGTGGTGATGGACCCAGTCCATCCCACATCAGCTGCAGCTCAAGATCAAGTAGAGGCAGAAGCAGAGGAAGCTAGAGCCACTAGGGCTCAGCTGCCCAGATCCAGGAACGAGCAGATGGATCTCTTGATCTCTACTATCATGGACATAAAGAAGGACATCAAAAACATTCTGGATAGTCAGGAGAGCCTAGTGACCATATTTGAGGATAGAGTGCAAACTCTTAATGACAAGGTAGATGGGTTGACCAAGACTATCAACGAGCTCAAAAAGGAAGTAGATGAAGCTCCTATCTGGCGCACCTCTTCAGAGTCTGAGTCTATTGATGTGATGAGGATAGTGCACCTGTCAGGACGACTGCCCAGTACAGGACACAGGCCAAGACACCTACCATGCCAGCTCTGGAGACGAGACCTTCATCTTCTGCTCTAGCTATAGTGACTTTGGCTCCATCAGCTCCTTCAGTGCCTCCAGTGTCTACTCCAACTCCGTCCAGGACATCAGCAGAAGTCTTCGTCGACGCAGTTCTCTCAACTCTGACATTGACTACCGAAGGAGATCAGCCATAGAAGAACCATTAGCTATATCTCTTTGATCTTTTTGGTAACTTGTTGCCAAAGGGGGAGAAGTTGTATATAGATCTAGGCTTCGTGTGAGAGGGCGTATGTTTTTATTGCCGTTTTACAAAACATTTGATCGTTTGGTTTGGATGTGATGTACTTTTGTTTGTGTTTGATCATACGCTTTAATGTGTGTTGCTACTACTTCCTATCCTTTTGATGTTTATGTGATGATCATTCACTTTGTTTGATGTGTTGTGCTATGTTGTTAACTCATATTACTCTCGCACACCACCAAGATGTATGTGACATGGAAGAAGTGGCCCATGTACCTAATCGATTGTGCATCTACATTCAAACGAAAATTTAATAATAATGCACAAATTTAGGGAGAGCTCTTGCTTATCACATACTTCTCAAAGCATGATTATATTCATTGATTATATCATATGTCGAAGCTTTGATCTATATGTTGTCATCAATTACCAAAAAGTGGGATATTGAAAGCACATTTTCTCCCTTGGTGGTTTTGGTATTAATAACAACATATATGTCATTGAACTAATGTTTCCACTAAACATGTTTTAGGAAAAGTTCAATGATGGGTTGGCAAAAGGATTGTGGAATACCCCAACATGCAAGGAAATAGTTTGGCAAAGCTTCAAGCAAAGGACTCTACATATTACCTTTTGTGAGAAATCACTTTGACTCCATAGGAAAGCCAATACTATTAAAAGGGGGTAAGGTTTTGTTGGTGAACAAAATGCTCATACGTGCACAAGTGATAGTCACCACATACACCCACAAGCTCTTCCACAAAAGTCTGTCCAAAGCCAAATATTCAAAATTGGCGCAACCAACTCTTTCCACTCGGTGCCACCGATTCTCAACCTCAGACAGAGTCATTCAAACCCTAGCCTTTCAGTGCAACCAATTCCATTTTGGTGCCACCGAGTTTGGGTTGCCAACTTCCTGTTACGCAAGTTCAAAAAATCGGTCCCACCAAGTTGAATCGGCGTCACCGATTTTGGCAATCTGACCATTGGTCACCTTATCGGTGCAAGCGAGTTGTGTGTATCGGTCTCACCGAGATTCCAAAGTTGCTACCTTTGAG
Source organism: Hordeum marinum (assembly GCA_022496015.1). Taxonomy (NCBI): domain Eukaryota; kingdom Viridiplantae; phylum Streptophyta; class Magnoliopsida; order Poales; family Poaceae; genus Hordeum; species Hordeum marinum. Next base: position 455,896,377 of record CM039678.1, read on the forward strand.
GCAACTTGGTAACACTGAGATTAACACATTGGTGTCACCAAGTCTGACTTATTAGGTGTAACGGTTGGAATTTTGGAGATGCCTATATATACCCTCCACCACCACTCACTCGCAAGAGAAGCACTCAGAACAGTTCCCCACTCATACCTACTGATGTTCTGAGAGAGAGGCACCTACTCATCTGTTGAGATCATGCCATTCCATTCCTACCATATGAATCTTGATCTCTAGCCTCCCAAACTTGCTTTCTAACCAATCAACCTCTTCTACCAAGCCATATGTGAGAGAGTGATTGTGTGTTGAGGAGTCTATCATCTTGAAGCACAAGACAAAGGAGTTCATCGACATTATCGAGTCTATTACCTTTTGGAGGGTGGTGCCTCCTAGATTGGTTAGGTGTCGCTTGGGAGCCTCCTACTTCATGTTGTGGAGTGAACCAAGAAGTTTGTAAGGGCAAGGAGATCACCTACTTCATGAATATCTACACCGAGATAGGCTAGTCCTCCGTGGACGTAGGCCATCATGGTATAGTTAAGGTTGCTTCTTCGTGGAACCCTCCGTGGGTAGAGACCTCTGTGGACTCTCGCGACCGTTACCCTCCGTCGGTTGAAGACTCCATAAACGTGGATGTATGATGGCACCACCTATCGGAACCACGGGACAATCATCATGTCACCTATTGTGTTTGATCTTCTTACCCTTCCTTTACTTACATGCTTGTCATTACTTTCTGCTGCAATACTTGTAGACATGCATGTGTAGGGTGTACTTGACATACTATGAATGCTAAAATCTGCCAACACTTCAAATTGGGAAAAAGTAGTTTTTTAATTGGTCAAGTAGTCTAATCACCCCCCCACTAGCACTACTTTCGATCCTACAGACCCGAGCACTGCGTACCTCACCGCCATGCTGCTGACCTTCCCGATGTAGTCATCAGCTCGTCGCCGTCGTCCATCCGTAGGCGATCGAACTCATCGCGCAGTGTCGCGAGCCTCACCGCCCGCACTCGATCGGCGCTGACAAAGCGCACCTTGAGGGAGTCCCATACCTCCTTCGTAGTGGTCTTCGTCGCCATGTGCATCAGCAACTCATTCGGCAACGCGCCCAGCAACGTCGTGCGCACTGTCTTTCTCTTCCTGGTGTCGACCTCCACTCCTTCTGCAGGTGCAACCGCGCACCACAGCCCATGGGCGTCAAGGATAGCCTCCGCCTTGATCGCCCAGGAGGTGTGGCTCACCGTCGTCAGCGGCGGCAGCTGCAGTGACATCACGCCCGCCCCGCCGCCATATGGAACGAGCTCCTTCATGGCCGCCGGCGATTACTCCCAACCCGAAGCTCTGGTACCAATTGTTGGGGCAATTCTCTCTCTCTCTCAACTGGATGGAGGTACAAGAAGAAGGAGTTGCATACACAAGAGTCTTTCCGGCGACGAACGCCCTGGCTGCACGTACAACCTTTTTCCTCTTTCAACACAAACTATGGGTACAGGCTCACTTCCATCAGTACAGACTATGGAGTTTATATCCGGGCTGGTGCACGTACAACTGCTGCCCACTCCGCCTACTGCATGCCCACGACGTACTCACGCGCAGGACGCGGTCTTGCATCAGATCGTGACTAGCTACTCTCATGCCACAACTACTAACAACCTAGCTACTGCCATGCCACACACACATGTGTACACACGCATACCACGTGACACACACCTACCTAGACACATCCGCTGCATCCCGCACGTTCCGCGCGCACCCGACACGCCCGACGAGCCAGACCGCACCAAACGTCGTGGCTTATTCCAACAACTCTGTCATTGAAGCAGCGCATCGGTAAAGGGCGTCGCTCGCGATGTGCCCCAGGTATCCGCTCCTGTCCAATGACAACGACGTATTACTTGACATGATGGGACGGATATCTACCATGCCCGTTCAATGTCGTACTCATTCGTATGCCGCCATTAAGCAGGCTCGTCGGTCGATAAACCCACTCCGACACCATGCATTGACGCACCCGGACACATTGCCTCACCGGAATCCACTATTTAAATGCAGCCACACCCGGCTAACTCCATGCTATAACACATGCCGCTCCCGATCCTCCTCCCTTGCATCGTGATATGTCCATTTTGCATCATGAATTCTTATTACTATCTAATTCATTCTTGTCCATTATTCCACATTATTATACATTCTTATGCCTTTTCCCTATGAATATGCAAGGTACACCACAAGGAGGGAAATATCTGGAAACTGGAATTCTGGACCGAAAAACCGAGAAAAAGGCAGAAAAATCACCAGACTCCAAATGACCTGAAACTCCGTGAAGAATATTTTTGGAATATTTAAGAATTTCTGGGACAAAAATATACCAAAGGAGGGCCATCAACAGGCCACAAGACAATAGGGCGCACCCTGATGGATTATGGGGCCCCTACTAGCCTTCCGACGCCTCTCTTCTCCTATATGATGTGTTTTACCCTAGAAAAAAATTGTATGCAACCTTTCGGGGCGAAGTGCAGCCATCCCGAGGCGGAAACCTGGGCAGAGGCCCTTTTGCACTCCGACGGTCAGATTCTGCTGGGGAAATTCCTCTCTGGGAGGGGGAGATTGAAGCCATCATTATCACCAACGCTTCCTCCTTCGTGGGAGTACATATCTCCATCAACACATTCACCAACACCATCTCATCTCCAATCCTAGGTCATCTCTTGTATTCAATCTTTGTCCCAAAACCTCAGATTGGTACCTATGGGTTACTAGTTGTGTTGACTAAATCTTGTAGTTGATGCTTGTTGGATTACTTGCTGGAAGAGATTATGTTTAGATCCTTAATCATCATTATTATACCTCCGATCTTGAAAATGTTGATGATGTGTGAGTAGTTACTATTATTCCTAAGGACATAGCAGAAGTCTTGTCATAAGTAATCTTGTGAAGTTGGTATTCGTTCGACATTTTGATGATATGTATGGTGTTATTTCTCTTAGTGGTGTCATGTGAACGTCTACGTGACACTTCACCATGCTATGGGCCCAAGGAAAGTCATTGTGGAGTAACAACAAGATGATGGGTTGCGAGAATGACTGAAGCTTAAACCCATGTTTATGTGTTGCTTCATAAGGGGCTGATTAGGATCCACACGTTTCATGCCATGGTTAGATTTATCTTAATTCTTCTTTCATAGTTGCGGATGGTTGCGAGAGGGGGTAATCATAAGTAGGTTGTTAGTTCAAGTAAGAACAACACCTTAGCTAAATGTTAGTAACCCGAAATAAAAGCTACGGAATAAACGGAGAACTAGCTAAGGGTGAGGTGACGATGTGTTGGAAATGTTTCCAAGGTTGATGTGATCAACATCGCATGCTCTCTCTACCTTCGGGATTAGTGAAAAACCTAAATAAATGTTATTTGGTGTTTTGCATTGAGCATGAACGTGATTAGATCGTGTTTATTGCAACACGGTTATTCATTTAAGTTAGAGAATAATGGTTATTCTGTTTACATGAATAATACCTTCAATGGTCATGCACCTAGTGAGAATGGTTTGTTGAATCTTGATCGTAGTAATACACATGTTCATAACATTGATGCCAAAAGATACAAAGTTAATAATGATAGTACCACATACTTGTGGCACTACCGCTAGATGTCATATTGGTATAAAGCGCATGAAGAAACTCCATGCTAATGGATCTTTGGACTCATTCGATTTCGAATCGGTTGAGACATGCGAACGATGCCTCTTGGACAAGATGACTAAGGACCCCGTTTCCAGATGGATGGAGCGGGCACGTGATTTATGGGAAATGATACATGTTGATGTATGCAATCCAATGAGTCTTGTAGCGTACGGTGGATTTCGTTATTTTCTTACCTTCACTGATGATTTGAGTAGATATAGTGTATATTTACTTAATGAAACACAAGTCTGAATCGTTTGAAAGGTTCAAGCAAATTCAGAGTGAAGTTTAAGATCATCGTGACAAGAAGATAAAAATGTCTGGGTATGATCGTGGAGGTAAATATCTGAGTTACGAGTTTGGCATACAACTTTAGACAATGTGAAAGTTGTTTCACAACTCACGCCACCTGGAACACCATAGTGTGATGGTGTGTTCGAACGTCCTAGTCGTGCTCTATTGAAAATGGTGCTTGCTATGATGTCTCTTATTGTTTTGCTACTATAATTTTGGGGTTATGCATTAGAGACAACTACATTCACTTTAGATAGGGCACCATCTAAATTCGTTGAGATGACACCGTGTGAATTATGGTTTGATAGAAACCTAAGATGTCATTTCTCAATGTTTGGGGCTGCAACACTTATGTGAAAAATGTTTTCACGTAATGAGCTCGAGCCCAAAGCGGACAACTGCATCTTCATAGAATACCCTAAAGACAGTTGGGTAAACCTTCTATCTCAGATCCATGCATAAAGTGTTTGTTGCTAAAACTGGGTCCTTTCTCGAGAAAGAGTTTCTCTCGAAAGAATTGAGTGGGAGGAAGATAGAAATTGATGAGGTTGTTGAACCTTTGTTCAACCAGAGAGTAGCGCAGTGCAGGAATTTGTTTCTGTGAAGCCTACGTTAGTTTATGAGGAAGTTAATGATGATGATCATGAAGCTTCGGATCAAGTTACTATCGAACCTCGTAGGTCGACAAGGATGTGTACTGCTCCTGAGCGGTACGACAACCCTGTCTCGGAGGTCATGTTGTTGGACAACGATGAACCTACGAGCTGTGGAGAAGCGATGATGGGACCAGATTCTGACAAATGGTTAGAGGTCATGAAATCTGAGAAAGGATCCATGTATGAAAACCAAGTACAGACTTTGGTAGACTTGCTCGTTGGATGGAAGGTCATTGAGTACAAATGGATGTTTAAAATGAAGACAGATGCTCTGGTAAATATCACCATTTGTAAAGCTCGACTTGTTGCGAAGAAGTTTACGAATGGTTCAAGGAGTTGACTGCGATGAGACTTCCTCACTCGTAGCGATGCTAAAGTCTGTTGGAATTTTGTTAGAAGTTGCTGCATTTTTCAAATATGAAATCTGGCAGATGGATATCAAAACATAGTTTCCTTAACGGTTTACTGGAGGAAAGGTTGTATGTGATACAACAAGAAGGTTTTGTGAGTCCTAAGGATGCTAAAAGGTGTGCAAGCTTCAGTGATTCTTCTATGAACTGAAGCAAGCATCTCAGAGTTGGAACATTCACTTTGATGAGGTGATCAAAGTTTTTGAGCCTATACAAAGTTTATGAGAAACTTGTATTTACAATAAAGTGAGTGGGAGCACTATAGAATTTCTGATAAGTATATGTGAATGACATATTGTTGATCGGAAATGATGTAGAATTTCTAGAAAGCATAAACGGTTGTTTGAAAAAAGTTTTTCAAAGGAAGACCTGGATAAAGCTACCTAATTGTTGAGCATCAAGGTCTATAGAGGTAGATCAAGATGCTTGATGAGACTTTCAATGAGTACATATGTTGACAAGATTTTGAAAGAGTTCAAAATGGATCAGTCAGAGAAATTGTTCTCGCCTGATTTGCGAGGTGTGAAGTTGAGTGAGACTCAAAGCTCGACAACGGCAGAATAAAGAGAAAGGACGAATGTCGTCCCCTATGCCTTAGCCATAGGCTCTATATAGTATGCCATGTTGTGTACCGCACCTGTGTGTGCCTTGCCATGAGTCCGTCAAGGGGTACAAGAGTGATCCAGAAGTGGACCACTGGACAACGGTCAATATTATCCTTAGTGACTAAAAGACTACGGAAACGTTTCTCGAATATGGAGGTGATAAAGGGTTCATCGTAAGGAGTTACGTCGATGCAAGCTTTAACACTAATCCGGATGACTCTTAGTAGCAATCTGGATACGTATAGTGGAGCAGCCATTTGGAATAGTACCAAGTGGAGTGTGGTAGCAGTGTTTACAGTTTGACATAGAGATTTGCAAAGTACATACGGATCTGAATGTCGCAGACCCGTTGACTATAAGACCTTTCTCACATGCAAAGCATGATCGAACCCCAGAACTCAGTGGGTGTTAGATTCATAACAATGCGAATCACATGGTGATGTGAACTAGATTATTGACTCTAGTGCAAGTGGGAGACTATTAGAAATATGCCCTAGATGCAAGAATAAATTAGTTATTATCATATTTCCTTGGACATGATAATCATTTATTATCCATGCTATAATTGTGTTGATCGGAAACTCAGATACATGTGTGGATACATAGACAACACCATGTCCCTAGTATGCCTCTAATAGACTAGCTTGTTGACCAAAGATGGCTATGGTTTCCTAGGCATGGACATGACATGTCATTTGGGAACAGATCACATCATTAGGAGAATGATGTGATGGACAAGACCCAAACTACAAACATAGCATCTGATCATGTCAGTTTATTGCTACTGTTTTCTTTATGTCAAGTATATGTTCCTTTGACCATGAGATCATGCAACTCACTGACACCAGAGGAGTACCTTGTGTGTATCAAACGTTGCAACATAACTGGGTGACTATAAAGGTGCTCTACAGGTATCTCCGAGGGTGTCTGTTGGGTTGGCATGGATCAAGACTGGGATTCGCTACTCCGTGTGACGGAGAGGTATCTCAGGGCCCACTCGGTAATACAACATCATAATAAGCCTTGCAAGCAATGTGACTAAGTGTTAGTCACGGGATCTTGTATTACGGAACGAGTAAAGAGACTTGCCAGTAATGAGGTTGAACTAGGTATGGAGATACTGACGATCGAATCTCTAGCAAGTAACATACCGAGGAACAAAGGGAACATCATACGGGATTAACTGAATCCTTGACATAAAGGTTCGACCGATAAAGATCTTCATAGAATACGTAGGAACCAATATGAGCATCCAGGTCCCGCTATTGGTTATTGACCATAGAGGTGTCTCGGTCATGTCTACATAGTTCTCGAACCCGCAGGGTCTGCACACTTAAGGTTCGACGACGTTTCGGTAGAATAGAGTTATGTATTGTGGTGACCTAAGATTTTCCAGAGTCCTGGATGTGATCCCGGACGTCACGAGGAGCTCCGGAATGGTCCGGAGGTAAATATTGATATATAGGAAGTCCTAGTTTGGTCGCCGAAAAAAGTTTCGGGCTCATCGGTAGTGTATCGGGAGTGCCGGTAGTGTACCGGGAGACCATCGGGAGGGGTATTTCGACCCAAGAGGCTACATGGGTTGTGGGAGAGTAAATACCATCCCTTTGTGGGCTGGTGGAAGTCCCCACAAGGCCCATGCGGCTGGGAAGAAAATCCCAAAGAGAAAAAGGTGGAAAAAGGCAAAAAGACCAAAATAAGGAGGAGTCCTAGTCCTACTAGGATTGGAGGAGGATTCCTCCTCTCCTCCTTGGTTCAGACGACCCAAGGTCTGGCTCCTTGGGAGCCAAGCGTCGCCCTCTCTTAACGCTTCCTGCTTAGCAATCTGCAAGGGTATGTAGATCCACTCTCCCTCTCATAGATGCTCATCACCATGGATAGATCTTGCGTGTGCATAGGAATTTTTTTGTTTGCCATGCAACGTTCCCCAACAGTGGCATCATGAGCTAGGTCTATGTGTAGATGATATCTCGAGTAGAACACAAAGAGTTTGTGGGCGTCCCGAGGTGAAGTGCAGCCGTCCCGAGGCGAAAACCTGGGCAGAGGCCCTTTTGCACTCCGACGGTCAGATTCTGCTGGGGAAATTCCTCTCAGGGAGGGGGAGATCGAAGCCATCGTCATCACCAATGCTTCCTCCTTCGTGGGAGGACAAATGTTTATCAACATATTCACTAGTACCATCTCATCTCCAATCCTAGTTCATCTCTTGTATTCAATCTTTGTCCCAAAACCTCAGATTGGTACCTGTGGGTTACTAGTTGTGTTGAATAAATCTTGTAGTTGATGCTTGTTGGATTACTTGCTTGAAGAGATTATGTTTATATCCTTAATCATCATTATTATACCTATGATCTTGAAAATGTTGATGATGTGTGAGTAGTTACTATTATTCCTAAGTACATAGGAGAAGTCTTGTCATAAGTAATCTTGTGAAGTTGGTATTCGTTCGATATTTTGATGATATGTATGGTGTTATTTCTCCTAGTGGTGTCATATGAACGTCTATGTGACACTTCACCATGCTATGGGCCCAAGGAAAGTCATTGTGGAGTAACAACTAGATGATGGGTTGCGAGAATGACTGAATCTTAAACCCATGTTTATGCGTTGCTTCATAAGGGGTGATTTGGATCCACACGTTTCATGCTATGGTTAGATTTATCTTAATTCTTCTTTCATAGTTGCGGATGGTTGCGAGAGGGGGTAATCATAAGTAGGTTTTTAGTTCAAGTAAGAACAACACCTTAGCACCGGTCCACCCACATATCAAATTATCAAAGTAGCAAACACGAACCAACTCAACATGATGAACATGACTATACGGAAATTCCCACATGTCCTCGGGAGCACTTGATTAATATAAGAGTACTTTCAGGCCTGTCCTTTGCTACAAAAAGGATTGGGATACCTTGCTACACATTTGTTACTATTGTCACTTGTTACTTGTTACAAATTATCTTGCCACAAAATATCTATTACTGTTAATCACAACACTTACAGAAAATACCTTGATGAAAACCGCTTGTAATTTCCTTTGGATCCTTGTTGGGTTTGACACACTTACTTATAAAAGGACTACAATTGATCCCATATACTTGTGGTCATCAAGACTCTTTTCTGGCACCGTTGCCGGGGAGTGAAGCGCCTTTGGTAAGGGGAAATTGCTAAGGGACTTTTTTCTATATGTGCTAAAATTTACTGTTGCTTGTCACTATGAACGGCCACCCTTTGAGTGGCTTGTTCGGGACATCTTCGCCCCGAGTGGAAGATGAGGAAGTAGTTCCTCAACCTACTGAACCCACTAAAAATAATTATTATGAGATTCCTCCAGGTATGTTTGAAAAACTATTATCTAATCCTTATGATGGTACGACTCATCCTGATTACCATTTGATATTTGTTGATGGGGTTTGCGGATTATTTCATCTTGTAGGTTTGTCTAGGGACAAAGTTAAGAAGAATTTTTTCCCTTTATCTTTGGAGGGAAAGCATTAATGTGGTATAGGCTTTTGGATAATATTGAATCATGGAACTAGAATTGCTTGAAGCTGGAATTTCATCAGAAGTTTTATCTAATGCATCTAGTCCATCGTGATCAGAACCATATATATAATTTCTGGCCTCGTGAAGGAGAAAGCATCGCTCAAGCTTGGGGGAGGCTTAAATCTATGATGCATGCCTGCCCCAACCACGAGCTCTTAAGATAAATGATTATACAAATTTTTTATGCTCGGCTTTCTCATGATGATCGATTACTAGACTATTCTTCTCTTGGCTCATATATGAATAAAACTATTGAATTCAAATGGGATCGTCTAGAAAGAATTAAATGCAACTCTGAAGATTGGGAACTCGGTGAAGGTAAAGAGTTAAGTATAAAACATAATTTTGATTGTGTTAAATATTTTATGGAAACTAATGCCTTCCATGAGTTTAGCAATAAATATGGTCTTGATTTTAAATATTAGCTACTTTCTGTGAATCATTTGCTACTCACATTGATCTTCCTAAAGAGAAGTGGTTTAAATACCATCCTCCCATTGAAAAACCATTAGAGGAACCTATTAAAATTAATAAGGAAGAAATAATTGTTAGTCACGCTGATCCAATTGTTCCCACTGCCTACATTCAGAAACCTCCTTTTCAGTTAGAAATATGGAACATACTAAGGCTACAACTGTGGTTAATACAAGTCATGTCAGGACACATATACCTTCTGAACAAATAAATGTTGAGCCTAAGGTTTCCATGGTTAAAGATCTCTTAGTTAATAACATTGAGGGTCGGGTTATTTACTTTTGTGGAGAAGCTGCTAGGATTGCAAAACCTGCTAGAAACGAACAAGATGAATTAGACAAAAATAAACTAGTGATTGGCATGCATGTTGTTTCGGTTAAAAATGGAGATCATTTTTATCATGGCTTGTGTGACCTCGGTGCTAGTGTCAACGCGATACCTTTTACCTTACATCAAGAAATTATGAATGACATAGTACCCTCAACTATTGAAGATATTGATGTCAGTATTAAACTTGCAAATAGAGATACTATTACGCCACTTGAGATTGTTAGATATGTTGAGGTTTTGTGTGGAGAAGTCAAGTGCCCCATTGATTTCTTAGTACTTGGTTCAAAACAAGATAATTTTTTCCCCATTATATTCAGTAGACCTTTCTTGAACATCGTTAATGCTAAAATTAATTGTGTTACCGAGAAGGTTAGAGGAAGATTTGGTGATGTGTCTCATGAATTTAATTTCTCCAAGTTTACTAATCAGCCACATGAGAAGGAGTTACCTAGTAGGGATGAAATAATTGGTCTTGCTTCTATTGTCGTGCCTGATACTGATCCTCTAGAACAATATTTGCTAGACCATGAGAATGATATGCATATGAATGAAAGGAATGAAATAGATGACATATTTCTTAAACAAACACCTATTCTTAAACACAACTTACCAATTGATAATTTAGGGGATACTCCTCCATCCAAGGGATATCCCGTGTTTGAACTAAAGCCTTTACCTGATACTTTGAAATATGCTTATATTGATGAAAAGAAGATATATCATATTGTTATCCGTGCTAACCTTTCAGAGCATGAAGAAAGGAGATTACTTAAAATGCTGAGGAAGCACAAGGCTGCCATTGGATCTATTCTTGATGATCAAAAGGGAATAAGCCCACTCTATGTCAGCACAAGATTAATATGGAACCACATGCTAAAGATGTTTTTGATCACCAATGCCGCTTAAATCGCAAGATGAAGGAAGTGGTAAGACCTGAAATACTAAAGCTTCTGGTGGCCGGTATAATCTATCCTATTGTCGATAGTAGATGGGTAAGTCCCGTTCATTGTGTTCCTAAGAAAGGTGGTATTACTGTCGTCCCTAATGATCAAAATGAGTGTATTCCACAAAGAATCGTAACTGGCTATAGGATGGTGATTGATTTCAGGAAATTAAATAAAGCTACTAAGAAAGATCACTACCCCTTGCCTTTTATTGATCAAATTCTAGAAATGTTATCTAAGCACACATACTTTTGCTTTCTTGATGGATATTCTGGATTTTCTCAAATACATGTGTCAAAAGAAGATCAAGAGAAAACTACCTTTACATGTCCTTTCGGAACTTATGCTTATAGGCACATGCCTTTTGGTTTATGCAATGCACCTGCTACCTTTCAAAGATGTATGACCGTTATATTCTCTGACTTCTATGAAAATATCGTTGAGGTGTTCATGGATGATTTTTCTGTTTATGGGACTTCTTTTGATGATTAATTGAGAAATCTTGAACGAGTTTTGTAGAGATGTGAAGAAAGGGAGAAGTGTCACTTTATGATAAATGAAGATATAGTGCTTGGGCATAAAATTCCTGAATGAGGCATTGTGGTGGACAAAGCTAAAGTTGATGCAATAGAGAAAGTGCCATGTCCGAGAGATACCAAAGGTATAAGAAGTTTCCTTGGTCATGTTGGTTTTTATAGGCGTTTCATTAAAGATTTCTCAAAGATTACTAGGTAGTTAACTAATCTTCTTCAAAAAGATGTTCCCTTTTGTTTTTGATGATGATTGTTTAGAAGCTTTTGAAATCCTTAAGAAGACTTTAATTTCTGCACCCATTGTTCAACCACATGATTGGAACTTACCATTTGAAATTATGTGTGATGCTAGTGATTATGTTGTTGGTGTTGTTCTAGGGAAAAGAGTAGACAAGAAATTAAATGTTATTCATTATGGCAGTAAAACTCTAGACTCTGCTGAAAGAAATTATGTACCACTGAAAAGGAATTTTTAGCAATTATTTTTGCATGTGGTAAGTTTACACCTTACATTGTTGATTCTAAAGTAACTATTCACACTAATCATGCTACTATTAAATACCTTATGGAAAAGAAAGATGCCAAACCTAGACTCATTAGGTGGGTCCTTCTACTTCAAGAGTATGATTTGCATATCATTGATAGAAAAGGAGCTAAAAACCTCATAGCAGATAACCTGTCTAGGATGGAAAATGTTCTTGATGACCCACTTCCTATCGATGATAGCTTTCCAGATGAGCAACTTGCTGCTATAAATACTTCATGTAGTGCTCATTGGTATGTTAATTACATTATTGCTAAATATATTCCACCTAGATTCACCTATCAACAAAATAAAAATTCTTTCATGATTTACGACATTACTTTTGGATGACCCACATCTGTACAAGGAGGGAGTAGATGGTATTATTAGACGATGTATACCAGAGCATGAACAGGAACAAATTCTTCGGAAGTGTCATTCTGAAGCTTACGGAGGACACCATGACGGTGAAAGAAATGCACACAAGGTATTACAATCTGATTTCTATTGGCCTACTCTGTTCAAAGATGCTCGTAAGTATGTCCTTCATGGAATGAATGCCAAAGAGTTGGTAACATCGGTAAGCATGAGGAAATGCCTATGAATTACTCACTTGCGATTGAACCAGTTGATGTTTGGGGTTTTGACTTTATGGTACCTTTTCCTTCTTCAAATGGGTATACTCATATTTTAGTTGGTGTTGATTACGTTACTAAGTGGGTAGAGGCTATTCCAACTAGTAGCACTGATCATAACACCTCTATTAAAATGCTTAACGACATCATTTTCCTGAGGTTTGGAGTCCCTATATACTTAATGACGGATGGTGGTTCACATTTTATTCATGGCGCTTTCCGTAAACTTCTAGCTAAATATGATGTTAACCATAGGATTCCATCCCCTATCATCCTCAGTCTGGTGGTCAAGTTGAATTGAGTAATCGAGAAGTAAAATTAATCTTGCAAAATAATGTTATTAAATCTAGGAAGAATTGGTCTAAGAAACTTGATGATGCGCTATGGGCTTATAGAACTGCTTATAAGAATCCTATGGGTATGCCCCCGTACAAAATGGTCTATGGAAAGGCTTTTCATTTACCTCTCGAGCTAGAACATAAAGCTTATTGGGCAATTAAAGAACTTAATTATGATTTTAAACTTGCCAGTGAAAAGAGGTTATTTGACATTAGCTCACTTGATGAATGGAGAACACAAGCCTATGAAAATGCTAAGAAGTTTAAAGAAAAGGTTTAAAGATGGCATGACAAGAGGATTCAAAAATGAGAATTCAGTGTTGGAGACTTAGTGCTTTTGTACAACTCTCGTTTTAGATTTTTTGCAGGAAAGCTTCTCTCCAAATGGCGGGACCATAAGTTGTTTAGGAGGTTTATCGCTCATGTGCTATAAAAATCAATAACCTTTAAGGCAAGAACCCGAGAGTAGTGAATGGTCAAAGAATCAACGATTACATTTCAGGTGCACCCATTAATGAAGAAACTAATGTCATCCAAGTAATGACACCAGAAATACACATCAAGGAGGCCTTTCGGAACACTCTAGAAACCTGAAAAAGGGGTAGGTATGTGGTACGGTAAGTAAACCGACTCCAAAATTCCCAAAAAATAATTTCTATTGGTTTTGGTATTTTAGAAAAAAGATATAAATAAAAAGAAGTTAGGAGGACCCACGAGGGAGGCACAAGCCAACAGGGTGCCCCCCTGGGGCGTGCCCCGATGGCTTGTGGGCCCTTCGTGCGCCCTGTGGACTCCAATTTCTTCCAGAGCACGTATTCTGACCTAGAAACAAATCATTATATATTCTCCTGTATGATTAGACCACCGCATCACAAGTTTCTCCTTTTTTCTTGTTTCGAGCTATTTTACTGGCAGATCTGAGAATATGTCGTCTAAAGATTCAGATGAGGAGAGCTATGTCTCCCACTATATTACAGACCCAAAGATCTTTGGGGATATTTACCCCTACTTATGGTCCACGGATGAGAAAGGAGATACCGATTTGCAGGAGATAGAGGATGCCAGTCTGGATGCTAGTCCAGATGAAGATGAAGCTTCACTACCTCAACATGGAGATATGCACATGGAATTCAAGAAGTCAAGTCTCCCTAATGGAGGGAACAAACCCAATGCCCAATTTATCCCTTCTCATTTTCTGCACAATAGCAAGGAAGCCTTGTGCAAAAGGATATTGAAGCTCGAGCAAGAGAACAACAATTTAATGGAAGAAAATTTCATCCTCCAGCATAAACTGGAGAAGAAGAATATTACTACAACACCACCACCATCATCGAAGAACACTTGAGTACATGGGTATGGGCACCACCCTTGCCTTGTCCCGAGCCTAGGGGAGGTGCCCCGGTATTGTATCACCATTATCTATCTTAGTTCGATCTCTAGTTTTTCGTGATTTAGAGAGTTAGAATTTCAGATTTTCTTTGTTTAGAGTTTTGCTTTGAGTTCTACATATATTTTTAATAGAGTGTGAGAGTTATATAATAAAGTTAGCTGAGTTCGTGTGCTTTACCCTCACATGCACCCATCATCTTAGCATGGTAATAAAAGGCATATCAAAAGATCATATGTTTATCTCATGAGAAGTAATAACTTCACAATAGAAAAGACGTGTAGGCAATAAAAAGTGTTGAAAACCAACAAACATAATATTAGTAATTAGTATGATCTATGCAACAGTATGGTAGAGAAGAGGAGATTTACATATAAATATACTATCTTGAACACCTTCTATGATTGTGATCTCCCATCAAAATATTACATAATGATCAAGTTTTGAAGTTATACATGGAAGACAACATAGTGATCATGGTTGTTTACATTTGCATAGAATTTATATGGTATTGGACCCTTAACATGTTATGCTTGCTTATGATCTTTTTCTAGCCCAAAGATTCGCACTAAGTAGATATACTACTCATAACCCTTAAACTGGGTTTCTTGCCATGAGAGTCCACCATAACTACCTATGGATTGAATAAGATCCTTCAAGTAAGTTGTCATTGCCGCACAAGGCGATAAAATTGCCTCTAGGCATGTAAGATCTTTTATTGTAAGGGAAAGTAAGCTTTGTACGATCTTGTGATGGTGAAGAAATAAAAGCGACAGAGTGCATAATAAAGTTCACTATCACAAGGGGAAATATAAAGTGATACTCTTTTGCATTAAGAGATTGCACGTATCAAACAAATTAAAGCTCATGAAAACCTCTGCTTCCCTCTGTGAAGGGCCTATCTTTTACATTCTTACAAAATTTTACTTTCATGCAAGAGTCAATAATATTTCCCCGTGTTCCTATTTATCAACTCTTTAGTAGAAATCATTGTGTGTTAAGGAAAGATCCAAACAAATATCCAATTTAATGTAGATGATCATGATTCATTATTATTGAAATTATCATTGATGTAAATAAGTTGGGTGGCAAGAACAATAAGGCCCCCATCTTCCTATGTGTCAGAATCATGGGTTCCAAAAAATCTGCATTGTGTGTCAACAATCATAGAAGGGTACATTATAGTTGAATATGTGGACTTGCTAGAAATACAAAGCTCTTACATAGACTCTTCTCTCGATTATGATAGCTATGATTATCTCAAGGACTAATTGCATTGCTTGTAGGTTCTCAATAAAGATTATGCTTCATATTTCTTCAGTTGTGAATAGATTGTTACTTGTTTATGAGAAGCTATATGATGAAAAGCTTGTTGTTATGATGATATTCATGATGCTCTCATGTTCATATTCTGGTTGTGTCGACACCTCTCTCTCAAATTATGTGGTCATTATTTTAGAGTTCCGCTTTTGCTAGAGGACAAGCAAGGTATAGGCTTTGGGGAGTTGATACGTCCATTTTGCATCACAAATTCTTATTACTATCTACTTCATTCTTGTATATTTTACCACATTACTATACAATTCTTATGCCTTTTCCACAAGAAGGGAAATATCTGGAAACTGGAATTCTGGACCGGAAAACCGAGCAAAAGGCAAAAAAACACGAGACTCCAAATAACCTGTAACTTGATGGAGAATATTTTTGGAATATTTAAGAATTTATGGGACAAAAATATAGATGAGGGGGTCCACCAACATGCCTCAAGCCAACAAGGCAGGCCATGATGGTTTGTGGGGCCCCTGCTGGCCCTCTGACACCTCTCTTCTCCTATATGGTGTGTTTTACCCTAGAAAAATCATAAGCAACCTTTAGGGACGAAGCGCCGCAGTCTTGAGGCGGAAACCTGGGCAGAGGCCCTTTTGCACTCCGAAAAAGTCAGATTCTGGTGGGGAAATTCCTCTTCGGGAGGGGGAGATTAAAGCTATCGTCATCACCTACGCTTCCTCCTTCGTGGCAGGACCAATCTTCATCAAAATCTTCACCAACACCATCTCATCTACAACACTAGTTCATATCTTCTATTCAATCTTTGTCCCAAAACCTCAGATTGGCATATGTGGGTTACTAGTTGTGTTGATTACATGTTGTAGTTGATGCTTGTTGGATTACTTGGTGGAAGGGTTTATGTTCAAATCCTTAATCATCATTATTATACCTTTGATCTTGAACATGTTGATGATGTGTGAGTAGTTACTATTGTTCCCGAGGACATGAGAGAAGTCTTGTTATGAGTAATCTATTGAAGTTGGTATTAGTTTGATATTTTGATGATATGTATGGTGTTACTTCTCTTAGTGGTGTCGTGTGAACATCACTTCACCATGCTATGGGCCTAAGGGAATTCGTTGTGGAGTAACAAGTAGATGATGGGTTGCGAGAGTGATAGAAGCTTAAACCCTAGTATGCATTGCTTCATAAGGGGCTGATTTGGATCCACGTGTTTCACGCTATGGTTAGATTTCTTTTAATTCTTCTTTCATAGTTGCGGATGCTTGCGAGAGAGGGTAATCATAAGTAGGTTGTTAGTTCAAGTAATTACAACACCTTAGCACCGGGCCACCCACATATCAAATTTTCAAAGTAGCGAACGTGAACCAACTCAACACGATGAACATGACTAGACAGAAATTGCCATGTGTCCTCAGGAGCACTTGCTTAATATAAGAGTACTTTCAGGCCCGTCCTTTGCTACAAAAAGGATTGGGCTACCTTGCTGCACCTTTGTTACTATTGTCACTTGTTACTTGTTACAAATTATCTTGCCACAAAACTATCTATTATTGTTACTCACAGCATTCGCATAGAATACGTTGCTGAAAACTACTTATCATTTCCTTCTGCTCCTCGTTGGGTTTGACACTCCTACTTATCAAAAGGACAACGATTGATCCCCTATACTTGTGGGTCATCACACTACATCCGCCATGACTGCACGCGGCGAAGCTTTGTGGGGGAACCTTTCCACGGAGATGGAATGCCTGGTGGCCGCCCTTGCCGTCATCGGGCAGATCCGCCGTGCCAGGCGGATCGAGACCGGCTTGCCGACTAGCTTGCCCGAGGTCTCTTCCAAGGAGGATGACCCCATGATGGACATGGGATCCAACGACACCGCCCAGTGCCCACATGAAGGGGAACGTTGCATGGGAAAGAAAAAAATTCCTAAGCAGACGCAAGATCTATCCATTGTGATGAGCATCTACGAGAGGGAGAGTGGATCTACATGCCCTTGTAGATCGCTAAGCGGGGAGCATTAAGAAATGCGGTTGATGTAGTCGAACGTCTTCACGATCCAAATCTCCGAGCGTCCCGCGATCCCATGACGATCCGTCCCACGATCCGATCACGATCCGTCCCGCGATCTCATCATGATTCGTCCCGCAATCCAATCACGAATCGTCTCACGATCCTTCCGATCTAGCGCCAAACGGATGACACCTCCGCGTTCAGCACACGTACAGCTCGATGATAACCTCCGCCTTCTTGATCTAGCAAGAGGTAGCGGAGAGGTAGATGACTTCTCCGGCAGCACAACGGCGTGGTGGCGGTGGTGGTGAACTAATCCTGCAGGGCTTCGCCTAAGCACCGCAGAACTAATCTAGAGGAGTAACAGATCTAGAGGAAGAAGAGGGAAGCACGTGGCTTTTTGTGTGTAGGGTTGCCCTCAAACCTCTAGTATATATAGGAGGAAGGGGTGGGAGGAGGCTCCCTATGGTTTCCCCTAGGACTTGGCCGCCGGCCAGGGTGGTGGAGTCCACCTCCTAGAAGAGGTGGTCCACCGGGAGGAGTCCTAGTCCAACAAGGACTCCTCCCACCTCCACCTTTTCCTCCTCATTGGGCGCATGGGCCTTATGGGGCTGGCTGCCCAGCACACTAGAGGTTCATGCGCCACCTCTTGGGCCCATGTGCCCCCCAGGGTGGGTGGGCCCCTCCAAGTGGACCCCCGAAACCCATTCAACACTCCCGGTACACTACCGGTAGTGGCCAAAACTTTTTCGGAACTCAAATACCTCTTTCCTATATATCAATCTTTACCTCCGGACCATTACGGAGCTCCTTGTTACATCCGGGATCTCATTCGGGACTCCGAACAACCTTCGGTCACCACCATACATAACTCTATACTACCGAAACGTCACCGAACCTTAAGTGTGCAGACCGTGCGGGTTCGAGAACTATGTAGACATGACCGAGAAACCTCTACGGTCAATAACCAATAGTGGGACCTGGATGCCCATATCAGTTCCTACATACTCTACGAAGATCTTTATCGTTCGAACCTCTATGTGAAGAATTCAGTTAATCCCGTATGATGTTCCCTTTGTTCTTCGGTATGTTACTTGCCCGAGATTCGATCGTCGGTATCTCCATACCTAGTTCAACCTCGTTACCGGTAAGTCTCTTTACTCGTTCCGTAATACAAGATCCCGTGACTAACACTTAGTCACATTGCTTGCAAGGCTTATTGTGATGTTGTATTACCAAGTGGGCCCTGAGATACCTCCCTGTCACACGGAGTAACAAATCCCAGTCTTGATCCATGCCAACTTAATAGACACCCTCAAAGATACCTATAGAGCACCTTTATAGTCACCCAGTTCTGTTGTGACGTTTGATACACATAAGGCACTCCTCCGGTATCCGTGAGTTTCATGATCTCATGGTCATAGGAACATATACTTGACATGCAGAAAACAGTAGCAATAAACTAACACGATCATATGCTACCATACTCCACTTGGTACTATTCCAAATGGCTGCTCCACTATACGTATGCGGATTGCTACTAAGAGTCATCCGGATTAGTGTTAAAGCTTGCATCAACGTAACTCTTTATGACGAACCCTTTATCACCTCCATAATCGAGAAAAGTTTCCTTAGTATTTTAGTCACTAAGGATAATATTGACCGTTGTCCAGGGATCCACTTCTGGATCACTCTTGTACCCCTTGACGGACTCATGGCAAGGCACACACAGGTGCGGTCCACAGCATGGCATACTATACAGAGCCTATGGCTAAGGCATAGGGGACGACATTCATCCTTTCTCTTTCTCTTGCCGTTGTCGAGCTTTGAGTCTCACTCAACTTCACACCTCGCAAATCAGGCGAGAACTCTTTCCCTGACTGATCCATTTTGAACTCTTTCAAAATCTTGTCAACGTATGTACTCATTGAAAGTCTCGTCAAGGATCTTGATCTACCTCTATAGATCTTGATGCTCAACAATTAGGTAGCTTTATCCAGGTCTTCCTTTGAAAAACTCTTTTCAAACAACGGTTTATGCTTTCCAGAAATTTGACATCATTTTCGATCAACAATATGTCATCCACATATACTTATCAGAAATTCTATAGTGCTCCGACTCATTTTATTGTAAATACAAGTTTCTCGTAAACTTTGTATAGACTCAAAAACTTTGGTCACCTCATCAAAGTGTATATTCCAACTCCGAGATGCTTGCTTCAGTTCATAGAAGAATCACTGAAGCTTCCACACCTTTTAGCATCCTTAGGACTGACAAAACCTTCTGGTTGTATAGCATACAACCTTTCCTCAAGTAAACCGTTAAGGAAACTATGTTTTGATATCCATCTGCCAGATTTCATAATTGAAAAATGCAGCAACTGCTAACAAAATTCCAACAGACTTTAGCATCGCTACGAGTGAGAAAGTCTCATCGCAGTCAACTCCTTGAACTTGTCGTAAACTTATTTGCAACAAGTCGCGCTTTAAAAATGGTGCCATTTACCATGAGCATCTGTCTTCATTTTAAACATCCATTTGTGACCTACCGTCCAACGAGCAAGTCGACAGTCTATACTTGGCTTTCATACGTGGATCCTTTCTCGGATTTCATGGCCTCTAACCATTTGTCGGAATCCGGGCCCATCATCGCTTCTCCACAGCTCGTAGGTTCATCGTTGTTCAACAACATGACCTTCAAGACAGGGTTGTCGTACCGCTCAGGAGCAGTACACATCCTTGTCAACCTACGAGGTTCGATAGTAACTTGATCGAAAGCTTCATGATCATCATCATTAACTTCCTCTTGAACTAACGTAGGCTTCACAGAAACAAATTCCCGCGTTGCACTATTCTCTGGTTGAACAAAGGTTCAACAACCTCATCAAGTTCTATCTTCCTCCCACTCAATTCTTTCAAGAGAAACTCTTTCTCGAGAAAGGACCCAGTTTGAGCAACAAACACTTTATGCTTGAATCTGAGATAGAAGGTTTACCCAACTGTCTTTAGGGTATTCTATGAAGATGCATTTGTCGGCTTTGGGTTCGAGCCCATTAGGTGAAAACCTTTTTAACATAAGTGTTGCAGCCCCAAACATTAAGAAATGACAGCTTAGGTTTCTATCAAACCATAATTCACATGGTGTCATCTCAACGGATTTAGATGTTGCCCTATCTAAACTGAATGTAGTTGTCTCTAATGTCAAACTCGTAACTCAAATATTTACCTCCACAATCATATCGCAGACATTTTTATCTTCTTGTCACGATGATCTTAAACTTCACTCTGAATTTGCTTGAACCTTTCAAACGATTCACACTTGTGTTTCATTAAGTAAATATACACTCTATCTACTCAAATCATCAGTGAAGGTAAGAAAATAATGATATCCACCGCACACTACAAGACTCATTGGATTGCATACATCAACATTTATCATTTTCAACAAATCACTTGCTCACTCCATCCATCTGGAAACGGGGTCCTTAGTCATCTTGCCCAAGAGGCATGGTTCGCATGTCTCAACCAATTCGAAATCAAATGAGTCCAAAGATCCATCAGCATGGAGTTTCTTCAGGCGCTTTATACCAATATGACATGTAGCGGTAGTGCCACAAGTATGTGGTACTATCATTATTAACTTTGTATCTTTTGGCATCAATGTTATGAACATGTGTATTACTACGATCAAGATTCAACAAACCATTCTCACTGGGTGCATGACCATTGAAGGTATTATTCATCTAAACACAATAACCATTATTCTCTAAATTAAATGAATAACCATGTTGCAATAAACACGATCTAATCATGTTCATCCTCAATGCAAAACACCAAATAACATTTATTTGGGTTTGTCACTAATCCCGAAGGTAGAGAGAGCGTGCGATGTTGATCTCATCAACCGTGGAAACATTTCCAACACACATCGTCACCTCACCCTTAGCTAGTTCTCCGTTTATTCCGTAGCTTTTATTTCGAGTTACTAACATTTAGCAACCGAACCGGTATCCAATACCCAGGTGCTACTAGGAGTACTCGCAAGGTACACATCATTAACACGTATATCAAATATACTTCTGTCGACATTGACAGCCTTCTTATCTACCAAGTATCTAGGGTTGTTCCGCTTCAGCGACCGCTCTCCTCATAATCGAAGCACTTAGTCTCGGGTTTGGGTTAAACTTTGGGTTGCTTCACTGGAGCAGCAACTGACTTGCTATCCATCAAGTTCCCTCCTTGCTCTTGCCCTTCTCGAAACTAGTGGATTGACTAACCATCAACACTTGACGCTCCTTCTTGATTTCTAGCTTCGCGGTGTCAAACATCGCGAATAGCTCAGGGATCATTATTTCTATCCCTGGCTTTTTATAGTTCATCACCAAGTTCTAGTAACTTTAGTGACAGAGACTTGGAGAACTATATCAATCACTATCTTATCTGGAAGACCAACTCCCACTCGATTCAAGCGATTGTAGCACCCAGACAATCTAAGCACATGCTCAACGATTGAGCTATTCTCTTTCATCTTAGAGGCCAAGAATCTTGTTGGAGATCTCATATCTCACAACACGGGCACAAGCCTGAGATCCTAATTTCAGCTCTTAGAACATCTCATATGTTCCATGACGTTCAAAACATTTCGGAGCCTCAATTCTAAGCCGTAATGCATGACACACTAAACTATCAAGTAGTCATCAGAACGTGCCTGTCAGATGTTCACAACATCTACAGACGATGCTAGAAGGGTTGGCGCACCGAGTGGTGCATTAAGGACATAAGGCTTCTGTGCAACAATGAGGACAACCCTCAGATCACAGAGCCAGTCCGCAATATTGCTACCATCATCTTTCAACTTTATTTCTCTAGGAACATATAAAAATTCAAGGGAGCTACAACGTGAGCTAGTAATCTACAACACAATTTCCAAAGACACTACTGACTATGTTCATCATAATGAGTTCAATTAATCATATTACTTAAGAACTCCCACTCAAATTGACATCCCTCTAGTCATTCGAGTGATACATGATCCAAATTCACCAACTCCAGTCCGATCATCGTGCGAGTTGAGGTGGTTTCAATGGTGAACATCATCATGTTGATCATATCTGCTATATGACTCATGTTCGACCTTTTGGCTCTTGTGTTCCGAGGCCATGTCTGCACATGCTAGGCTCGTCAAGTTTAACCCGAGTGTTCTGCATGTGCAACACTGGCTTGCACCTGTTGTATGTGAACGTAGAGTCTATCACACCCGATCATCACGTGGTGTCTCAACACGACGAACTTTTGCAACGGTGCACACTCGGGGAGAACACGATTTATCTTAAAATTAAGTGAGGGATCACCTTATAATGATACCGTCGTCCTAAGCAAAACAAGGTGCATAAAAGGATTAACATCACATGCAAATCATAAGTGACATGATATGGCCATGAACTTGTGCTTTTAATCTCCATCTAGAAAGCACCGGCATGATCTCCATCGTCACCGGCACGACACCATCATCTCCATCATCTTGATCTCCATCGGGGTTGTCGCGCCCAACATGCTTCTACTGCTATTTCTACCCTTTAGCGATAAAGTAAAGCATTACATAGCGCTTAATGATTGACACACAGGTCATACAATAATTAAAGACACCCCTATGGCTCCTGTCGGTTGTCGTACTCATCGACATGCAATTCATGATAATCTATACATCACATGATCATCTCGTACATCTCATATATCACATCATGTAATTGGCCATATCACATCACAACATACCCTACAAAAACAAGTTAGACGTCCTCTAATTGTTGTTGCATGTTTTACGTGGCTGCTACGGGTATCTAGCAAGAACAATTCTCATCTACGCAAAAAAACACAATGGTGATACACTAGTTGCTTTTCAACCTTCTCAAGGACCGCCTTAGTCGAATCCGATCCAACTAAAGTGAGAGAAACTGGCACCCGCAAGCCATCTATGCAACAAGTTGCGGTTGAGGGAACCGGTCTCTCATAAGCGCACGAGTAATGTTGGTCCGGGCCGCTTCATCTCACAATACCGCTGAACCAAAACACGACCAAGGGAGGAAGCAATCTAAGAATCAATGCCCACAAACTCTTTGTGTTCTACTCGAGATCTCATCTACACATAGACCTAGATCATGATGCCACTGTTGGGGAACGTTGCATGGGAAACAAAAAATTTCCTATGCACGTGCAAGATCTATCCATGGTGATGAGCATCTACGAGAGGGAGATTGGATCTACATACCCTTGTAGATCGCTAAGCGGGAAGCGTTAAGAAACATGCTTGGTGTAGTCGAACGTCTTCGTGATCCAAATCGCCAAGCATCCCGCGATCTCATCACGATCCGTCCCGCGACCCAATCACGATCCATCCTGCGAACTCATCACGATCCGTCCCGCGATCTCATCACGATCCGTCCCGCAAACTCATCACGATCCGTCCCGCGATCTCATCATGATCCATCCCGCGATCTCATCGTGATCCATCCCGCGAACTCATCACGATCCGTCCCGTGATCTGATAACAATCCATGTCGCGATCTTGATCACGGTCCTTCCGATCTAGCGCCGAATGGACCGCACCTCCGCGTTCAGCACACGTACAGCTTGATGACGATCTCCGCCTTGTTGATCCAGCAAGAGGGAGCGGAGAGGTAGAAGAGTTCTCCGGCAGCATGACGGCGCTTCGGCGATGGTGGTGAAGCTATTCCGGCAGGGCTTTGCCTAAGCACTGCAGAAATCCGATCTAGAGGAGAAACTATGCATTGGAGGAACGGGTAGCATGTGGCTGAAAATCTACTGCCAAAACCCCTAAAACCTCTAGTATATATAGGAGGAAGAGAGGAGGAGGCTTGTCTACCAAGGAGCCAGCCCTTGGGTCGGCCGAACCAAGGAGGATTGGAGGATTCCTCCTCCAATCCTAGTAGGACTACGGCTCCTCCTTATTTTTGCCTTTTTTGCCTTTTTCTACCTTTTTCTCTTTGGGCTTTTCTTCTCAGTCGCATGGGCCTTGTGTGGGACTTCCACCAGCCCACTAAGGGCTGGTATTTACTCTCCCATAGGCGATGTAGCCTCTTGAGTCGAAATACCCCTCCCAATAGTCTCCCAGTACACTAGAGACACTCTCGGTACACTATCGATGAGCCCGAAACCTTTTCGGCGACCAAAACAGGACTTCCTATATATCAATCTTTACCTCCGGACCATTATAGAGCTCTTTGTGACATCCGAGATCTCATTCGGGACTCCAAACAACCTTCGGTCACCACCATACATAACTCTATCCTACCGAAATGTCACCGAACCTTAAGTGTGTAGACCCTACGGGTTTGAGAACTATGTAGACATGATCGAGACACCTCTACAGTCAATAACCAATAGTGGGACCTGGATGCCCATATTGGTTCCTACATATTCTATGAAGATCTTTATCGGTCGAACCTTCATGTCAAGGATTCACTTAATCCCGTATGATGTTCCCTTTGTTCTTCGGTATGTTACTTGCCCGAGATTCGATCGTCGGTATCTCCATAGCTAGTTCAACCTCGTTACTGGCAAGTCTCTTTACTCATTCCGTAATACAAGATCCTGTGACTAACACTTAGTCAAATTGTTTGCAAGGCTTATTGTGATGTTGTATTACCGAGTTGGCCCTGAGATACCTCTCCATCACACGGAGTAACAAATCCCAGTCTTGATCCATGCCAACCCAACAGACACCCTCGGAGATACCTGTAGAGCACCTTTATAGTCACCCAGTTACGTTGCAACATTTGATACACACAAGGTACTCCTCCGGTGTCAGTGAGTTGCATGATCTCATGGTCATAGGAACATATACTTGACATGCAGGAAACAGTAGCAATAAACTGACATGATCATATGCTACGTTTGTAGTTTGGGTACTCCACTATATGTATCCGGATTGCCACTAAGAGTCATCCGGATTGGTGTTAAAGCTTGCATCAACATAACTCTTTACGACGAACTCTTTATCATGTGCGGTACACAAGATGGCATACTATATAGAGCCTATGGCTAAAGCTTAGGGGACGACCTTCTTCCTTTCTCTTTCTTCTGCCGTGGTCAAGCTTTGAGTCTCACTCAACTTCACACCTTACAAATCAGGCAAGAACTCTTTCTTTGAATGATCCATTTTGAACCCTTTCAAAATCTTGTCAAGGTATGTACTCATTGAAAGTCTCATAAGGTGTCTTGATCTATCTCTATAGATCTTGATGCCCCAAAATTAAGTAGCTTTATCCAGGTCTTCCTTTGAAATACTCTTTTCAAACAAGCCTTTATGCCTTTCAGAAATTCTACATCATTTCCGATCAACAATATGCTATCCACATATGCTTATCAGAAACACTATAGTGCTCCCACTCACTTCATTGTAAATACAAGTTTCTCGTAAACTTTGTATAAACTCAAAAACTTTGATCAACTCATCAAAGCATATATTCCAACTCCGAGATGCTTGCTCCAGCCCTTAGATGGATTGCTCGAGCTTGCATACTTTTTAGCATCCTTAGGAGTGACAAAACCTTCCGATTGTATCACATACAACCTTTCCTCACGGAAACCGTTAAGGAAACTATGTTTTGACATGCATATGCCAAATTTAATAAATGAAAACGCAGCAACTGCTAACATAATTCCAACATACTTTAGCATCGCTACGAGTGAGAAAGTCTCATCGCAGTCAACTTCTTGAACTTGTTGGAAACTTCTTTGCGACAAGTCGAGCTGTATAAATGGTGACATTTACCATTAGCATATGTCTTCATATTAAAGGTCCATTTGTACTCGATGGCCTTCTGTCCAACGAGAAATTCTACCAAAGTCTATACTTGGTTTTCATACATGGATCCTTTCTCGGATTTCATGGCCTCTAACCATTTGTCAGAATCCGGGCCCATCATCGCTTCTCCATAGCTCGTATGTTCATCATTGTCCAACAACATGACCTCCAAGACAGGGTTGTCATATCACTTAGGAGCATTACGTGTCCTTGTCGACCTACGAGGTTTAATAGTAACTTGATCTGAAGCTTCAAGATCATCATCATTAACTTTCTCTTCAACTGATGTAGGCTCCATAGAAACATCTTTCTGCGCTGTGCTACTCTCTGGCTGAACAAAGGTTCAACAACCTCATAAAGTTCTATGTTCCTCCCACTCAATTCTTTTGAGAGAAACTCTTTCTCGAGAAAGGATCCGTTTTTTAGCAACAAACACTTTGCACTCAGATCTGAGATAGAAGGTATACCCAACTATTCTTAGGGTATTCTATGAAGATGCATTTGTCCGCTTTGGTTTCGATCTCATTACGTGAAAACCTTTTTCACATAAGCGTTGCAGCCCCAAACATTAAGAAATGACAACTTAGGTTTCTATCAAACCATAATTCATACGGTGTCATCTCGATGGATTTAGATGGTGCCCTAGTTAAAGTGAATGTAGTTATTTCTAATGCATAAAACCCCAAAACTATAGTAGCAAAACGATAAGAGACATCATAGCCCGCACCATATCCAATAGAGCACGACTATGACGTTCGGACACACCATCACACTATGGTGTTCCAGGTGGTGTGAGTTGTGAAACGACTTTCACATTGTCTAAAGTTGTATGCCAAACTCGTAACTTAGATATTCACCTCCACGATCATATCACGGACATTTTTATCTTCTTGTCACGATGATCTTAAACTTCACCCTGAATTTGCTTGAACTTTTCAAATGATTCAGACTTGTGTTTCACTAAGTAAACATACACTATATCTACTGAAATCATCAGTGAAGGTAAGAAAATAACGATATCCATCGCACGCTACAAGACTCATTGGATTGCATACATCAACATATATTATTTCCAATAAATCACTTGCCCGCTCCATCAATTCGGAAAACGGGGTCCTTAGTCATCTTGCCCAAGAGGCATGGTTCGCATGTCTCAACAGATTCGAAATCGAATGAGTCCAAAGATCCATCAACTTGGAGTTTCTTCATGCGCTTTATACCAAATGACATTTAGCGACAGTGCCACAAGTATGTGGTACTATCATTATTAACTTCGTATCTTTTGGCATCAATGTTATGAACATGTGTATTACTATGATCAAGATTCAACAAACCATTCTCACTTGGTGCATGACCATTGAAGGTATTATTCATGTAAACAGAATAACCATTATTCTTTGACTTAATTGAATAACCATATTGCAATAACCACGATATAATCATGTTCATGCTTAACGCAAACACCAAATAACATTTATTTAGGTTCGTCACTAATCTCAAAGGTAGAGAGAGCGTGCGATGTTGATCACATGAACCTTGGAGACATTTCCAACACACATTGTCACCTCACCCTTAGCTAGTCTCCGTTTATTTCGTAGCTTTTATTTCGAGTTACTAACATTTAGCAATCAAACCGGTATCCAATACCCAGGTGCTACTAGGAGTACTAGTAAGGTACACATCAATAACATGTATATCAAATGTACTTTTGTCGACGTTGCTAGCCTTCTTAACTACCAAGTATCTAGGGTTGTTACGCTTCAGCGACCGCTCTCCTCATAATAGAAGCACTTAGTCTCGGGTTTGGGTTCAACTTTGGGTTGCTTCACTGGAGCAGCAATTGACTTGCCATCCATGAAGTTTGCCTCATTACCCTTGCCCTTCTCGAAACTAGTGGTTTTACTAACCGTCAACACTTGATGCTCCTTCTTGATTTCTACCTTTGCGGTGTCAAACAACGCGAAGAGCTTAGGGATTATTATTTCTATCCCTGGCATTTTATAGTTCATCACCAAGTTCTAGTAGCTTAGTGACAGTCACTTGGAGAACTATATCAATCACTATCTTATTTAAAAGATCAACTCCCACTCGATTCAAGCGATTGTAGAAACAAGACAATCTGAGCACATACTCAATGATTGAGCTATTCTCCTTCATCTTGCAGGCAAAGAATCTTGTTGGAGATCTCATATCTCACAACACGGGCACGAGCCTGAGATCCCAATTTCAGCTCTTAGAACATCTCATATGTTTTGTGACGTTCAAAACATTTTGGAGCCTCAATTCTAAGCTGTAATGCATGACGCACTAAACTATCAAGTAGTAATCGGAACGTGCCTGTCTGATGTTCACAACATCTAGAGACGATGCCAGAGGGGGTGGCGCACCGAGCGGTGCATTAAGGACATAAGCCTTTTGTGCAGCAATGAGGATAATCCTCAGATCACGGACCCAGCCCGCAATATTGCTACCATCATTTTTCAACTTTATTTCTCTAGGAACATATAAAAATTTAAGGGAGCTACAGCGTGAGCTAGTAATCTACAACGTAATTTGAGAAGACACTACTGACTATGTTCATCATAATGAGTTCAATTAATCATATTACTTAAGAACTCCCACTCAAATTGACATCCCTCCGGTCAGTCGAGTGATACATGATCCAAATTCACCAAATCAAGTCCAATCATCACGTGAGTTGAGGTGGTTTCAATGGTGAACATCATCATGTTGATCATATCTACTATATGACTCATGTTCGACCTTTCAGTCTCTTGTGTTCCGAGGCCATGTCTGTACATGCTAGGTTCGTCAAGTTTAACCCGAGTGTTCTGCATGTGCAACACTGGCTTGCACCCGTTGTATGTGAACATAGATTCTATCACACCCGATCATCACATGGCGTCAAGACATGACGAACTTTCGCAATGGTGCACACTCGAGGAGAACACAATCGATCTTGAAACTTTAGTGAGGGATCACCTTATAATGCTACCGTCGTCCTAAGCAAAACAAGGTGCATAAAAGGATTAACATCACATGCAAATCATAAGTGACATGATATGGTCATGAACTTGTGCTTTTGATCTCCATCTTGAAAGCATCGGCATGACCTCCATCATCACCGGCATGACACCATGATCTCCATCATCTTGATCTCCATCAACGTGTCGCCATTGGGGTTGTCGCTCCCATCATGCTTCTACTACTATTGCTAACGCTTAGCGATAAAGTAAAGCATTATATAGTGCTTAATGATTGACACGCAGGTCATACAATAATTAAAGACAACCCTATGGCTCCTGCCGGTTGCTGTAGTCATCGACATGCAAGTCGTGATATTCTATACAATACATGATCATCTCATACATCACATATATCTCATCATGTAATTGGCCATATCAGATCACAACATACCCTGCAAAAACAAGTTAGACGTCCTCTAATTGTTGTTGCAAGTTTTACGTGGCTGTTACGGGTATCTAGCAAGAACAATTCTCACCTATGCAAAACCACAACAATGATACATAAATTGCTTTTCAACCTTCTCAAGGATCGCCTTTGTCAAATCCAATCCAACTAAAGTAGGAGAAAGAGACACCCGCCAGCCATCTTTGTGCAACGAAGTTACACATCTATCAATGCAGCCGGTCTCTCATAAGCATATGAGTAAGGTTGGTCCGGGCCGCTTCATCCCACAATACCGCTGAACCAAAACACAACCAAGGGAGGAAGCAATCTAAGCATCAACGCCCACAAACTCTTTGTGTTCTACTCGAGATCTCATCTACACATAGACCTAGCTCATGATGCCACTGAAGGGGAACGTTGCATGGGAAACAAAAAAATTCCTATGCACAAGCAAGATCTATCCATGGTGATGACCATCTACAAGAGGGAGAGTGGATCTACATACCCTTGTAGATTGCTAAGCGGGAAGCATTAATAAACGCGGTTGATGTAGTCGAACGTCTTCGCGATCCAAATCGCCGAGCGTCTCGCGATGCCATCACGATCCGGCTCGCGATACAATGACGATCCGTCCTGCAATCTCATCACGATCCGTCCCGTGATCCAATCATGAATCCTCTCGCGATCTTGATCATGGTCCTTCCGATCTAGCGCCGAACGGATGGCACCTCCGCGTTCAACACACGTACAGCTCGATGACGATCTCCGCCTTCTTTATCAAGCAAGAGGGAGAGGAGAGGTAGATGAGTTCTCGGCAGCACAATGGCGTGGTGGCAGTGGTGGTGAACTAATCCTGCAGGGCTTCGCCTAAGCACCACATAACTAATCTAGAGGAGAAACAGATCTAGAGGAAGAAGAGGGCAGCACATGGCTTTTCGTGTGTAGGGCTACCCTCAAACCTCTAGTATATATAGGAGGAAGGGGTGGGAGGAGGCGACCTAGGGTTTCCCCTAGGACTTGGCTGCCGGCCAGGGTGGTGGAGTCCACCTCCTATAAGAGGTGGTGCACTGGGTGGAGTCCTAGTCCAACAAGGACTCCTCCGACCTCCACCTTTTCCTCCTCTTTCGGCGCATGGGCCTTATGGGGCTGCCTGCCCAGGACACTAGAGGTTCATGCGCCACCTCTTGGGCCCATGTGCCCCCCAGGGTGGGTGGGCCCCTCCAAGTGGACCCCCGAAACCCATTCGTCACTCCCGGTACACTACCAGTAGTGCCCGGAACTTTTCCGGAACTCAAATACCTCTTTCCTATATATCAATATTTACCTGTGGACCATTCCGGAGCTCCTCATGACATCGGGATCTCATCCGGGACTCCAAACAACCTTCGGTCACCAACATACATAACTCAATACTACCGAAATGTCACCGAACCTTAAGTGCTCAGACCCTGCGGGTTCGAGAACTATGTAGACATGACCGAGACACCTCTAGGTCAATAACCAATAGCGGGACCTGGATGCCCATATTGGTTCCTACATATTCTATGAATATCTTTATCGGTCGAAGCTCTATGTCAAGGATTCAGTTAATCTTGTATGTTGTTCCCTTTGTGCTTCGGTATGTTACTTGCCCGAGATTCGATCGTCGGCATCTCCATACCTAGTTCAACCTCGTTACCGGCAAGTATCTTTACTCATTACATAATACAAGATCCCATGGCTAACACTTAGTCACATTGCTTGCAAGGCTTATTTTGATGTTGTATTACCGAGTGGGCCCTGAGATACCTCTCCGTCACACGGAGTAACAAATCCCAGTCTTGATCCATGCCAACCCAACAGACACCCTCGGAGATACCTGTAGAGCACCTTTATAGTCACCTAGTTACGTTGCAACATTTGATACACAGAAGGTACTCCTTCAGTGTCAGTGAGTTGCATGATCCCATGGTCATAGTAACACATACTTGACTTGCAGAAAACTGTAGCAATAAACTGACATGATCGTATGCTACGTTCATAGTTTGGGTCTTGTCCATCACATCATTCTCCTAATGATGTGATCCCGTTATCAAATGACATCTTATTTCCATGGCTAGGAAACCTTGACCATCTTTGATCAATGAGCTAGTCTATTAGAGGCATACTAGGGACATGGTGTTGTCTATGTATCCACACATGTATCTGAGTTTCCGATCAATACAATTATATCATGGATAATAAACGATTATCATGAGCAAGGAAATATGATAATAACCAATTTATTATTGCCTTTAGGGCATATTTCCAACACCGCGCCTATGCACACCCGCTTCACCATGGCGCAGGCACACTACAACGCCGCCATGGTGGGGGTGCAGCCTATGCCGACACCCATGTCGCATTCCAGTAGGCGAAAGAGGAACGGTACAACTTCTTCTTGTTAGAGGAGCACCATCTCGCGGAGGGACAGATTGATGGCGAGAGCACGAGAAAGGAGGCCATGGTGAACCCTAAATTTGTCGTGGAGTAGCATGCGCTCTACGACGCCCTCCGTGTTCAAGGCATCGTTCGCCACGAAGCATTCGTCGCAAAGGCGTGGCTACAGGCGATCGCAGACGAAAACATCTATCGGTGGGCCGATTCGACGATGGCAACGCCGAAGCCACCATCTCCATCGTGGACCTCACGTCCACCAGCGACGGACAAGGAGAGGAGTCCTCCAAGGATGAGTTGGGCACAGGAGGTGGCAGGGCTTGATTCCCATGTGGGTCAGTTTGTCTCCCGTGTTCTAGTCTTCCTCGTCAGAGACCGCAGCTTCACTTCATCGGTTTTATTGTCGGTGCCATGAAGACGGCGAATGGAGGATGACAAGGGCATGGACGCTAGCCGCTGCCGTAGGATAGATTTAGGATTGGGACGAAACATTTTTTTCTTCTAAATGTTCGAAATCTAATGAAAATCCATTGTATTTGTATTAATGTCATTAGACAACATTGGATGGCGGAAATTTGTGGTTCACCATTGGATATGGCCTTAGGCAGGTTGGTGTAGTGTTTGGTGTTTTTGAGATGTCATTTATTCTGGCTCGATGCTTGTGTGTGATACTAGAACTCTTGTACTATATTTGTCCTGGTTGATTAGTTTTATGGTAGTTTGGTTCAAAGTTTAACCATACATTTGACTAGTAAAATGTCAATGCATGCATACAAAATCATATTGTTGGATTTGGATTTGGATATAGTTTTTAATAATATTATTTTTGCCACATATAACTTACATTTTTAATGAAAATCATGGTCATAATATGATAGAAATACGAGGGGACTAATAAACCAAAACGGAGGTAGTAATAAATATTCTTAATCCAAGGCTACTCATAGTGAGGAGTATCATATACTAGTATCATGCATATGATCTTAGTGTATGATACTACCTTCATATTGCATAGTATCATAGACTAGTATCATGTATGGTCTTATTTATTGGCATACATAACACAAAGTAGTACAACATTTAACATGATATGGTATATATCCATGTTACTCTAAACTTCTTTCTCCTTTTTAATTCTCTGTCATATTTGTCATTTGCTATTTCTGAGCGCATGATACCGGATACCATCATTATGGTCAGACTAAAACTATGATACGTTATTGGTGTACTTTCAAGAAATCTGAAGCCTCGCATTTGAATCTGAGCTCATCCTTGGAGCATCTTTGGCCTCCCCCTAAATTTAGGCTCCTACTAGGGCGCCACGTGGTATCCCTTGACATTTAACTCGTCAAAATAACCTTTAAAAATTAGTTTAATTTCATCTCATCAAGTCCTTCTCCTGGATTTAACCCAGTGTACCTGTAGCCTTTGAGTGTTGGTCATAAGTGTTGGTCAAGGTGCAACGTCTTCATCCGTGACGCCACCATTCTCAAGGGAGTGCACCCGAGTGCCGTTTTGCAGGCCACCATATGCACTGGGTTCGTTGACTTCTTCCAAAAGAAGTGGCCTGGAGGAACGCCAGTTGGGCATGCATTGTCACCATGAATGGCGGGGATGGTCAGGGTTCCATCACCAAAAACCGAGGCATCGGGGGAATAGAACAATAGTTTGAGGAGGCCCCTCAAACAACACAAAATGGAGGGAGTGGTGAGTTTTTTATAATAAAGGGTTTCCCGCCTTGTACTACAAAGCAACCAATCGATACAACCAACTATAGGTGCTGGGACGAAAGTAGCCCGGTCATATAAAAAATGAAAGAGAAAAAACAAAATAAATAAATGCCGACGACGGAGGATCGACAAAAACGAAGAAGCCTCGCGCCCACTTCGCCCACTGAAGATTTCCCACCAAGCTGCAAGACCCCAAAGCGCTGGTACCAATCAACACCTCCAAGAAGGACCACAACGATGACGACGCTGCTGCCAAGGGTTTCCCCCCGTACGCGATGAGGCGAGAGGAAGGGTAGCCCCCGACTCCCTCCAGGAAGATCCGGCGGCACCCAGAGGCGCCACGGCGTTGGTGCCGGCCAGGCAAACAGGGGTTTCCCCCGATCCCAACCTTCACCTCGGACGCTCCAGACCCTGCCGCTAAACTGACCACCACCCTGCGCCAACACGGTCTTGAAGCCTCCACGCCATCTCACCATGGCACTGCAAAGTGAGGCCTACACAGTGACATAGGAGATGGGATTAGGGGCAGCAACATGCGGGAGGGATCAACCTCCACCGTCATCGAGCAAAAGCATACCAGGCCCGACCGAGCCTGCAAATGCCCGTAAAGCTCCCACCAACGCACTGCAGCCAAGCCGTCCAAGCTCCTCCTCCTCCTCCTCACCACACAAAAGACAATGAAGCAAAGCCGGGGCGGCCCACTAGGACCCAGATGGGGCCCGCATGGCCCAGATCTGGGCCGAGGGCGCACCGCCGGCCACATCGTGCCGCCACGTTGTCCCGCCACCAAGGGGCCACGCCACGACCATGTGCGCCGCCATCCACCGCCGTCGGGTTGTCGGGCCACCACCTAGTTGAGGAACATGGCTGCCACCCCTGGCCCGGGAAGGTGAGACGTGCACATGGGGATAGGAGGTCCTGCCATCGCCGACCCCACCCGGCCCAGGGCCGAGGGCTCTCGCCGGTGGTGGCGGGGGGAAGGGGGTAAGGAGGCGGGCGACAAGGGGGTGTAGCGTGCCGCCTTGGTCGCCTCTCGAGGAGGTAGTGCTAGGGAGGGATCGAGAGGAGGTTTGTAGGCTTGAGGGCGGGTATTTGGAGGGCATGACCAGTGACGGCGGGCGGGGGCGGGGGGAACCATAGAGGGAGTCATCCTCGGGGGGGGGGGTGAAGAACCATCGGGAGTGGCGAGTTTAGTAGTGCTCCTCAAAATTTTGAAGAGTTGCAGATTTGAGAGAATGTGAATGACTAAGATCATCTACTGCCAGACCCCTTAAACCCATTTCAAATGTCCGGACAGGCTGCCCGGTCGCTGACCGGTCACAAAACATCGATCCAACTGGACCCCTAAAACGTGCCTCAAACGTCCGGGCTGACCAACACCCCTCATATCCAGCCCAAATATGGGGCGGATATGGGGGAGTCTGGGCACTCCCGGGCACGTATGCCACGTCGGACCCGACATCCTGACCTCACCACAAATTGGACCAAATTCACCCGCAAATGAGCCGGGTCCATTTGTTGTTTTCCTCTCTTCTTCCTCCTCCACGCGTCGTCCGTCTCGCAGCTTCGCCGCCGTTCATATCCTCTACCCCGCTAGCTCTATCAAAGGAGTCTTCTTTCCCGTCCTCGCCATGGAGGACGTCATCGCCGGCCCGGAAGACAGCGTGGTACGTCCAGCAACTCTTTGGCTCTGCCTTACGCTTGATGTGTTCGACACAATGTCTGACAGGATTTTTTGTTCAATCTTTTTGGGAAAACGGTGAATTCTGATGCTTCGACCGTCGACAATTATGGACTGATGGAGCTTGATCAACTGATTGAACATGGGTTCTTCGATTCATCGAATTCGGACAAAGAAGTGGACATGATCATGCTCGTGAGCATGCAAGAGGAAATGGATCGGCAAGTGGAGCATATTATCAATTTCAAGGGCTCAATCAAAGGGAGAAGAGTGATTAATTGGGATAGGATATCCAGAGAAAAGCTACTGTAGAAGGATTACTTTGCTCCGAATGCAAATTTTCCGGATGATCCATTGTTTTGTCATCGTTTTTGCATGTGGAAACAATTGTTTTTGCGCATTATGGAGGCAGTGGAGGTACACGAGGACTACTTCAATTTGACAAGGGATTGCTGCAGTAAACTCTCTTTCTCTGCCAAATAGAAGTATATGGCTGCTCTGAGAATGCTTGCAGTTGGTACTACAGCAGATGCCATTGGTGAGATGGTAAGGATGGGGGAGAACACATGCCTGAAAACTACTGTCAAGTTTGCTCGTGTTGTGGTTGAGGTGTTTGGAGCAGACTACGTGAGAGAACCAAATTTGCAGGACACTAAGAAATTGTTGACCATTGGAGAGGCCAGAGGGTTTCCAGGTATGGTCGGATCAATTGATTGCATGCATTGGCAGTGGAAGAACTGTCCCAAAGCTTTGCAAGGAATGTATCAAGGTCACACCAAAGATGCCACCATCATACTAGAAGGGGTGGCATCACGTGACTTATGGATTTGGCATGCTTTCTTTGGAATGTCGCGTTCTAACAACGACATCAACGTGCTTCAATAATCACCAGTGTTCAGGAGGCTTTGCAACGGGGAATCACCTCCGTGCAACTACACCATCAACGACCGAGACTACAACATAGGA
This sequence comes from Hordeum marinum, assembly GCA_022496015.1. Taxonomy (NCBI): domain Eukaryota; kingdom Viridiplantae; phylum Streptophyta; class Magnoliopsida; order Poales; family Poaceae; genus Hordeum; species Hordeum marinum. The sequence goes on from CM039678.1 coordinate 455,933,060, forward strand.
TGCTATCTTGTCAATGGCATATATCCTCAATGGGATCCATTTGTGAAGACCATATCTTTCGTGGGAACGAGCTTGACAGTAGAAGGTAGGGGTACCTAAGGAGAGGGCAGAGACCTAGCTACGGCGAGATTGTACACACAGATGTATGAGTTCAGGCCTCTCTCATGGAGGTAACAGCCCTACGTCTTAGTGCTCGGGAGCTTCTGTCGTGTGGAATGTATGAGTTACAGGGGGTGCGAACCCTTGTGCCAGAGGGGAGGGGTGGCTTATGTAGAGTGCACTGCCCCTCATCAATACCCGGCAACCAAGGGTTCGATCGTGGTAATAAAGGCATATGTTACTGATAACGTATGTAATAAATGCTACTAATGGCATCTAGTCGAACGTCTGTCTGTTGGACTCCCTGGAGTGGTTTTTGGCTTCTACGGTCGACTGGCTGCTGATCCTTCCGAGTGTAAGGCGATTGTCGAATGGAGGTGAGGGTGTCCTAGATTAAGGGGTCCTTGGGAGGCCGTCCTATTCTTATGGGACGGACTATATGGGCTGCTTATCGGACACATGAATATTTGAAGGCCTAGTCTCCAAGATGGATGCTTCGGGAAGCACGGCTTGCACTCCGCGTTTGATCTAGCAAATAGGCATGTTTATCTCTTCGGCAGGTAACCAACCATGTGTAAACCCTAGGCATCCTCGGCTCTATATAAGACGGAGGGTTTTAGGGTATAGAAACAGAACAACTCATCTAGGGTTAGCTATTTGGATCTCGAGGTAGATCAACTCTATAACCCCCCACATCATCAATACAACCAAGCAGGACGTAGGGTATTACCTCCATAGGAGGGACCGAACCTGGGTAAATCTGTTCCGCAACATGGACACTTTTGTCCCCAGACAAATCTTCGCCTTCGGCAGTGTTGTGCTACATGCTGATCCAACTAGCCATCTAGGCCATGTTGAGAGCTTCGCCCATGATCGAGAGGTCAGATTCGGAAACTTAGAGTTCTTCGTAGACTCCCGGGGTGACTTGTCTTTAACCGGGCTCGCAGCTTCGCGTGTAGCCCCCGAGGACTTCGAGTCTTTAACCTCGAGCCCCTTCTTTGGACATGCCCATGGGGTCACCCATGGCGATGAGCCGATCTCCTATCCTGGCCCATCCATTGAGCTAGATGACCGGACATGTGTTCTTTCCAAACACTCCCCATGTCCGGACACCTTGGAGGGTAATTCTGCAAGTTCCGAACAGCTGGATCCGATCGGGCCCTCATCGGTTAACGAGGTCGTAGATCGGATCTCGTCAATGAAGATTACCGATGATCCAACCCTGATCTATGCTCAGTTCGGTTACGGTGCAGGTCAGGACGAATTTTTCAACCCAACAATCACCCATTTGATAGCCACTGTCGAAGATTTAACCGACATGCTGGACTATGCCTCTGAGGAGGCAGAATACATGGATGAAGAGGACCGTGCTCCCACCCCCGTTAACACTGGGAGATGGGCCGCCATTTCCACATACGATGTCTACATGGTAGATACTCCTACCACTAACAGTGACAACACGCCTAAAAACGATGGCGATAGGTCGGCGATGCGCCATCAAGGCGCCAGAAACCGCATAAGCGGTCCAAAGGCAAAAAGGGAAGGAAAGCTATTATCAGAAACGGGGACAGTAATACCCCCATTGACCATGGCAATCCCGATATCCCCGAACACCCGTTAGAGGGTCCGGAAGGGCCTGAGGACCAGAACAACCCCGATAACGTCAACGACTCTGAAGACAATAATTACCTTTCCCCCGTCGAGGAGGAAGATATACCGGAAGTCGGTGACTTGTACATCCCTGATAACCTCAAAGATCAGGAACAAATCAGGCAGCGGCTCATAGCAACGGTCGCAACATGAATGCTAAAGAACGGTAACTCAAAGCCGAACACGATGACCTCAATGATCAATGGACGAAAGTCCTCTCAGCTGAGGAAGTATACGACACCGGTCTGTCGAACCAGCCTGAAAGCTACCCACGGAGAAGGATGTTGCCGTAATTCAATGACGAACTCACTGACACTTCGTCTCCAAACCGTACTCCATACGACAAGCCAGACCGCCCCTCGTGGACGGGACAGGATGGCTGACGACACCGGTTATATACCGACAATGCCTCAAAGATAGGGTAAGGAGCCATTAGAGCGCAATGACAGGTTCGACCTGCGAGATGACCCGGATCACAGAGCAGGCCATACAAGATCCATCTACGGATCTAGAGAGTAGTCTCCCGATAGATGGGGAGGGTACAGACCATGGTTCAACCAAAACAACAGAGTCCGGGAATGCAACCAGGCCCACACAGACGCCAAAATAGGCACGACATAGCACGGGTCGGAGGCGCCGCTCACCCACTGTGCTTCATAGATGAGGTCATGCGGCATTAGTTCCGTGAGGGGTTTAAACCTATGAATATAGAACGTGGGACTACCGACCCAACTGTATGGATTGAGGACTTCCTCCTCCATATCCACATGGCGCGAGGATACAATCTCTATGCCATCAAATATCTACCTCTTAAGCTTAAGGGGGCAGCTCGACACTTGTTGAGGATATTACCCCACGGTATAACCCGGCCATGAGTATGACCCAGCCAGGACTCGGCGACTCATTGCTGCACATGGCGATCTTGGCGACTCATTAGTGACCCGACAGGAAGTATGACCCCACAGGAGGTATGACCCAGCCCATTGCATGGCGGCTCATAGGTCACCTCTATTACCGGGTCAAAGGAAGACCAGGCCCAAGGCCCAGCATGTAAGCCGGCGTGGGAAACTCACAGAGAAGGCCCAGAGGAGAGGAAAGATTGCCTTACAAGAGAAAACAAGACCCGGATTAGGACTCAAGAGAGACTGATCCTAATCCTAGTTCTAGTAGGACTCTACATGTAAATCTACCCCTTCCACTTATATAAGGAGGGGTAGATCACCCCTAGAGGGACAAGTTCACAGAGTCAAGTCATTAGAGATAGACAGATTAGAGGCTCTCGAGATTAGTGGTAGTGATCCCACACCCTTGTAATCGAGATTATCCTCAACATCAATATACACAAAGCAGGACGTAGGCTTTTACCTCCGCCAGGAGGGGCCAAACCTAGGTAAACCCGCGTCTCTCGATTCCGACCAACCCCTCTCAAGCCACCACATTGTTGCGATGGCCTCACACCAAAGTCCGTTAACCCGAACATCTTGTCATGACAAATCCATGACAACACTCGTTAAACAACCTCCCCGAAAACTCCATTGGATGCTGGGAAGACCTGGAAGATGTGTTCCGCTCTAATTTCCAGGGAACCTATGTCCGCCCGCCGGACTCTTCCGATCTCACCAACATCGTCCAGAAGTCCGGTGAGTCTGCTCAGCAATTCTGGAAACGGTTCTTGACTAAGGAGAACCAAATCGTCGAGTGCCCGAATGTTGAGGCCATAGCCTCCTTCCAGCACAATATCCGGGAAGAATGTCTAGCCCGCCAACTCGGCCAGGATAAACCTCGAACCATGTCTGCCTATACTTCCCTCATGACCCGCTTTTGCGCAGCCGAAGACAATAGGCTGGCAAGACACAACCACAATTCCGAAGATCCCGTAGCCTCTGAAGCCTGAGATGGCAACGGAAAACCAAAGCACAATAACAATAAGCGTCGGCATAATAATAGTGATGCCGATGACACGGTTGTAAACGCCGGATTTTGCAACTCCCAACCGGGGCAGCGAAAGAAGCCTCGTAAAGGCAATCGCGATGGACCCACACAGCTGGAGAAGATCATGGAAAGGCCTTGCCAAATCCATGGGACTTCGAAGAAGCCCGCCACCCACTCACACACGACGCAATTGCTGGGTGTTTAAACAGGCCGGCAAGATACCACCCGAGGACCCAGGCAAAAGCTCTCGCAACAAGGACGAGGATGAGCATCGGGGTCCAATTGGTGGCGAACAGAAGAAATTTCCTCCCGAAGTCAAAACAGTGAATATGATATATGCCACCCATATACCTAAGAAGGGGAGGAAGCGCGCCCTTCGGGAGGTCTACGTTGTGGAACCCATAGCCCCGAAGTACAACCCATGGTCGGCATACCCGATCACCTTTGATCGGCACGATCACCCAACCGATATCTGTCATGGAGGTTTGGCGGCCCACGTCCTAGACCCCATTATAGATGGGTATCACCTAACAAAAGTCCTAATGGATCGAGGAAGTAGCTTTAACCTGATTTACTCAGATATGGTGAAAAACATGGGCATAGATCCGTCAATGATCTAACCCAGTAGCACAACCTTCAAAGGAGTGATCCCAGGCATTGAGGCCCGATGTACGGGTTCCATAACCCTGGAAGTTGTGTTTGGCTTGCCCGATAACTTTCACAGCGAAGACTTGATCTTCGACATTGTGCCCTTCCGCAACGGCTATCATGCGCTGCTTGGTCGGACTGCGTTCGCTCGCTTCAGCGCAGTCCCACACAACGTATACCTCAAGCTCAAGATGCCGGGCCCCAAGGGGGTCATTACTGTTAACGGCAATACAGAACCCTCCCTTAGAACTGAGGAACATGCATTGGCCCTGGCGGCCGAATTCAGCTACAAAGAAGATCGACAAGTTTCGACATCCGCCATAAAGGCACACAGGTCTGGGAAGCGAGTTCGGCTTCAGACCGAAAACTCATATCCTTCCTCCTCCCTTCAATAGGGGCTCGCCCCCCACCACACAACCCTAAGACCAGCAAAGTACGTGCCAAGAAGGCACAACTTCGCACTTAAAATTCCATGGGTAGCGGTGGGGAAATAAAGTTGGGTGTTCAGCTGGCCTGAACATCTACCATCAAGACGTCTTCAGACAAAATGCAGGTGCTCCTAAAGAACCTGCCTATGGCGTAAAGTTCACCTACAATTCGACAGCCTCTCAAGACCTTGTTTGCAAGATCCATCCGCTGAACACTAACACCCATCAAGGTGCACCTAAGAGCAGGAGTCAACTAGCAACGGGGCATATCGAGGACGTCAGGTTATCAATCGAAGACCCCTGGTACAACAACTCCTGTATATTTTTCTTTCACATACCTATAAACCATTGCTTCAGCAATCCGAGCTATAAGAGTTGCTGAGAAAAATGTAAATTGCGTGGCACAAGTTTGCCTCATCTATCCTTTTTTGGCGCATATTTTTTCCTCTCCCCCTCTTCTCGTGGACCTATTCGGTATGATGCGAGGCAACTGGCTAATAGACCGGGGGCTCGAGTTTAAAAATAAATCGCCTTATGTACATTCTATCATGCGTTTGGTGTCTTGTTGTTTGCTTTATATGCATCGGTTCCGAACTATGTCTTAGGTCAATAGTTGGGTTACCCGGCTCTTGTGCTTGCCCCTTTACGTTCTACTCATTCGGCTAAAAGGGCAAAGCTAGCACCCCTGCAATTGTGCTTCCGAATAGTCTGGTCAAGCACCTCAGGGGAGAAAGCCGAAAACAGACTGTCATAGTATGCGAGATCCAGTCTGTGAACCCGAGCTGGAAGTATTATACTTCAATCCTCATAAGCGGTTATTCCATGTTATAGGAGGAACTTGCCCTTTGTGCAAACATTGTGATACCGGCTTTGGCCACGGTTCGTCCGAACATCACAACACTCCGGTGGCTAATCATACGCTTCCTGTAGTCCTTTTCGCGCCCCTATGGCTAAGTGAAAGTAATAAAGCACTATAGTCTGATTGCCTAGTCTGCCGCAGTATACCGCCTTCGGGTTACGATAATTCGGCTAAGGGACATAGTGCATTGACATAGACACCCCATCTAGTATCTACATGGGGGCTGAAGTCGACGACTCGCATCTTTTAGTATCAAACAACCACATAGGAGTTATAAAGGAATGCAAAACCATATAAGAACAAATACTAATATCATCAAAAGTTTGTACAACTCTTTGGATGTATTATAGTTCATTCAAATAAATGCTCACCCAGACACTAGGACGCCATCACCCGAGAACTCTCTATCACTCCATGAAAGTATATCTCGGGGCGTCTATGCACTTTCCTGCGAGGTGGCAGGGTGGTGGCTACCTTCATCGAATCTAGCCCCGGCCAATGCACCTTCGCTCTTGCGAGGACCATCCGGACTCCCTCGATGGAGGAGGAGCGCTTGATGGTGTCGAGGTAGGGCGAAGCAGCAATCAACCTCTGCACTAGGCCAAAGTAGCTGCCTGGCAGTGGCTCGCCAGGCCATAAGATGATACAGAGGTCCTTCATGGCCAGCTCCGTCATCTGGTGCAGCTCCATCAGCTGTTTCAGCTGCTCCACTAGAAGAGGAGGACACTCAGGGGCTCCGAACTATGCCCAGAACAGCCGAGCTTCATCTCCTTCTCCTCGCGAGGTGAACAACTAATTGGCGTCCGCCACGCTCTTCTGGATATCGGAGGATGTGCATGAGCATCGCCACACCCAAGTAAGCAATGCAAATTTGCTATCCCCGAATACACAATTTAGTGAGTATGGCTTACCATCTGTTATGTCCTTGCCTTGGCACACTTTCTTCTCGTAGAACCGTGTGTCCAACTGCTCCATCTGGAGTTCAGTTGTTAAAGTGGATACTTCGGCCGCGCTTGCCTTATTCTTCTCCTCCAAGGTCTCGCATCTTTCACTGGCATCCTTGAGCTCCTGCTGGACCTCTGCCACGCGAGCCTCATGCTTGCCAATGGTGGCTCGCATGGTGGAGAGGGCGACAACCGTTTCTTTAGCAGCCACCCTTTCGGTGACTGCTTCGTCCTTCGCGCGTTGGAGCTCAGCCTTCAGCTTCCCCATCTCTTTCACCGAAGCTGCGTGTACAACATACAATGTGACAAAGTTGCATTAATAGTATTCAGATGATGGAGTTCAGACAAAGGTATTCGGATTTTGGTTTGGCATACCTTGGGCCTCGTCGAATCTTCGGTTAAGGGCCTCAACTTCGTCTTTGAAGCACTTAAGATTCCAATTGAACTCATCCAGCTCGGCACCGTTTATCGCCGCCGCTGATGACGAAGCCTGCATTACGCGTACAGTTGGTATATTACATGGGTTCTCAATTCCCGAATTATAGTCAATCCGATCATATGTTGGACCTTATTAGGCGTTATCCTAACATGACAGACACTTAAAGTGTATCTACTCCGATAACGGAAACAAGAGTGACCCCTAGTTGAGTTTTTTCACCTCACCTAGGGCTCGGGGGCTGGCATGTATATAATAGAAATAAATAAAACTTTGCTAATAAGAGTATGAGGTGACTTACTTGAAAACCCGTAAGGAGACCTTTGAAGGCCTCCTTTAGTCCGCTGTCAACGGACTGGATGCTTTGCAATACCGCACCCATAAGGGTGCGGTGATCCTCGGGGATGGAGGCGCTCGATAGAGCCTCCTCCATGACCGACCACCTATTGGTCGGTGGTGTCGGGGATGATCGGATAGCCCGATCACCTGCCGGGGATTGAACCGGTGCCTCCGGAGGCATAGTGCACTCCGCAGATGTTTTCGGAGGGAACTGAGCACCCGCTCATCCGGCCTCCTAGGTGTCCGGGAGGGGTGTCGCCCCCCAGCATTCAGTGGCCGAGGCGTTAGCCTCGGCCATGGTACGGTCTCCCTCGCCTCCGGTGTCCGCCTCCATAGGAGTGTGCTGGGACGACACCTCCATGACATCCCTCGTGGCACCTGGAGTGGTGGGATGTGAGGCATCCCCGCTCTCCACTAGTTCGACGCGCGAGGTTTCCCCTTCCGATATCACATCGGTAGGGATGACACGCGGGGGCTGCAAAGCCAATAACCTACACGTCAGTAAACTCTAAATCTATTCATGAGGAGTCGGAGAGTTTTCGGATCCTAGCCTTTTTGGAAGGGGCTTGACCCGTAGGCTCCTTCGCGGAACCTCCTCGGGGTCTTTGGACATGGTGTCTTAATCTGAACTATCGTCGGTCAGAATCACCTGCGCCCGACGTGCCCTTTTCTGGACAAGAGGAGGGACCTGCTCCAGAGCGTCCAAAGACACCGCTCTCTTCCTGGCACGGGGGGAATTACCTCCCCCTCGCCGTCGACCTCGGCCTCCTCTTCTTCTTCTTCTTCTTCTTCTTCTTCCTCCTCCTCCTCCTCAGCCTCCTCCTGATTTGAGGAGGCAGGGGTATCCTTGGATGCGGTATCAGGCTGGTCCCTAACGCAGATACTAGCCTAGCATGGTTTCTTCTTCTTCTCTTTTTTCGTGGGAGCCTCATAAGGCTTTACCACGAGCATTTTTGCTAACATCCCGGGCCTCTTGTCTTCGGGCTGGGGCGTCGAACTGTTTATTTTGATGGCTTTCTTCAGCCATCTCTGCAAAGGCAGATCGGAAAAGGGGTTATGAAATCTCCTTAGGTAATGGAGCCGACCAAGCTAGGATGTATCGTACCTCGGATTCGGGCTTGGCAGCGTGCAGACCCTTGTCCTCCATCTCGGATGGCCAGCTCTTCTGTGATTTGAAGAGTGCCTTCCACAACTTCTCCCGTGTAGTGCGGAAGAGATTCCGAACTGTGGGCTGCGTCGAGCTGACGAACCCACAAGGGAGTATCCCGGCGTTGACAAGGGAGGATGCGTCTTCGGGGCATCACCTGGACCACATCGGTCAACTTGGTGCCCTCCTCGACCATGGAGCGGATGCGCTTCTGCGGGTCGCTCACCTCCTTGCCTGGTCCCGAGACGAGGCCCTTTTCGAGCCATGAAGCCAGTCTGGTGGGAGACCGATCTGAATGTAGCAGAGGGATATTGACTTTATTCTTTTGGTTCGGTGATGTAGAACCACTCCTTCTGCCACCCCTTGATGGTGTCAATAAGGGTGCCCGACGGCCACCCGACAGGGTGAGCTTGCCGATGACAGCCCCGCCGCAGTCTGCGTGCTTGCCGCCGACACACTTGGGCTTGATGTTGAACACCTGAAGCCAAAGCCCGAAGTGTGGCTCGATGTGCAGGAAGGCCTCGCAAACGAGGATGAACGTCGAGATGTGCATGATGGAGTTCAGCGGGAGGTCATGGAAGTCGAGGTCGTAGAAGAACATCAACCCCCTGACAAAGGGGTGGAGTGGAAAGCTCAACCCCCTGATGAAGTGGGGGATGAACACATTCTTTCGCCTGGCTTGGGGGTGGGGATTACTTGGCCCTCCTCCGTCGTGCGGTGAGGGATGTCGGGAGGGAGGTATCCGACTTTCTTGAGGTCCTGGATGTCCTCATCGGTCACCGTAGAGGCCTCCCAGCCGGAGCCTACCAGTATTGAGCTCGGAAGGGGGAGGCGGAAGATTTGGATCTTGGTGTCGGAGGCTCAGAGGAATGGGAGGCAGCGGAAGCAGAGAGAGCGTGAATAGACGCGGGGGTTTTCTTTCCCTTTTATGAGGCTTATCATTTGAGCCCCCTCCACCATGTCGCGAATCCCTCCACTTCCCGAGACGTGTGCACAGTTGTGCATGCATGATTAAACATATCCCATGTGAAACAGAGCATGATATGTGTGTTGATAGATCATGCTAATGGAACGGCCTTGAACCACACATCGAGTTCCTGTAACTAGCCTAGCGGTCGTGGTGGGCCATGAACTTTCGTTAGAGAGGTCGTCGGGGAACATTATCTTTTCCTCCCTGACATTTGGCCTTCAAAGCCAACTTATTTCACAGTATTCGGGCGTGCCTCTATTCGTAAGCTGTTTTTCATCGGAGGCCAAATTATGTTCGACCGAAGGAACTTACCTTGCAAGCCGAAGACTTTGTTCGTGAAGCAATTGGAGCTAAAGACCCTTGGCGTTGGAGGCAAGTTCGGGGGCTACTGAGGGAGTCCTAGATTAAGGGGTCCTTGGGAGGCCAACCAATTCTTATGGGCCGGACTATATGGGCTGCTTATTGGACACAAGAATAGTTGAAGGCCTAGTCTCCAAGATGGAAGCTTCGAGAAGCACGGCTTGCACTCCACGTTTGATGTAGCAAATAAGCATGTTTATCTCTTCGGCAGGTAACCGACCATGTGTAAACCCTAGGCATCCTCGACGTCTATATAAGCCGGAGGGTTTTAGGGTATAGAAACAGAAAAACTCATCTAGGGTTAGCTATTCGGATCTCGAGGTAGATCAACTCTGTAACCCCCTACAACCAAGCAGGACGTAGGGTATTACATCCATAGGAGGGTCCGAACCTGGGTAAATCTGTGTCCCCTTTGTCTCATGTTATCGTCGACTCCAGTCTCACAGTTCGGGACCCCATACCTAAGATCCGCCAGTTTTGACACCGACAAGAGGGAGAAATCTCCAAGTGGGTATTCAAGTGACTCATGCGCCATGGTGATTTTAGTCGGAGTCTTCCTTGTAATCATTAAGTCCTCCAATGTAGTGTACTTGGGTAGGGTATGTAGGTCAGGCCTAAGACCCTACCCTAGGTACATATCCTCATCATTAGCACCCGAATGGATCGGGCTTCGAGTGAAAAAGGGATCAAAGCAGGCTCTGATAAGACACAAAAATTTGAATGCACTTTAGGGCTCCACAGAAATCTGCATCAATTGGAATCTTTGTCATTCACCCTGATCGATTTTGTCTTGATATGCGTCCGAGTGAACTTGAGCACGGACTCAAGTCCGAGTGATCAGCAGGATCTTTTGATACGACGGGTCGCTTCGTCAGGTCCGGATTTTACGGGATTCAAAAATTTGGGACGCGCGCGCCGCGCGACGATGACGCAATGACCAGGGCAAGTGGGGGCATGATGCCTCGATTTTCGCGTCATCTTTTATGCCACGTACCGCGCTTCCTCTGCAACTAGGATACACAAAGATCTGGTGGGCCCACGGGTCAGCGACCCACTCGGGCAGCTATAAGACGCGACGGTGCAAGGGTTGGCACAGTGTTCCTCCCCATTCCCCTCTTTTCCTCTGCCTCCTGTGCTCCATGCGCGCCGCTTGGACCCGCCTCGACGACCGCCACTGCGATGATGAAGGGGAAGACAGAGAAGCTCGACCATGCTAAGAAGGGAGCCAAGGCGAAGAAGCCGTCGGGCGCTCGGTCCATGGCCCCGCCGGGGTGGATCCAAGGGGTTTCCTTTCGTCGACCGTCACGGCGGAGGATGTCCATAACCTCGTCGCCGACGAGCTAATAGCCGATGGGTCATGGAGGCTACCGGCGAAAGAGACCGAGACGGAGCCGTGCGCGGGCGAGCGAGTCCTCCTCCTCACCCACGTCCAGCGAGGTTTTTCTCTGCCTCCCCATCCGTTCATCCGTGGGTTCTTGAACTTCTTTGGAGCGCAGCTTCACCATTTCCCTCCGGAGGCCATTGCATATCTTGTCACATTCATAACATTGTGTGAGTGCTTCTTGGGTTGTCCCCCTCACTAGGGTTTGTTCAAACACATCTTCACCATTCGGTCCCAGTCGGTCAAAAAGGCCAACACCAATGATAGTAAGACCCATGTCATCCAGCTATGCGGTGGTCTAGGACTCCAAAAGAAGAGCAGGAGTGTGTTTCCGTCAATGACCTTTCCTAAATCTGTTCGGGGATGGCAGTCGACTTGGTTTTACTGCAATGATGTTGCATCTCCCAACATGTCAACTGGCCTTCCTCCCTTCACATTGGAGCGACCCACTACTCCCAGATCGTTATCCGTGACACAGGGAGAGAAAGTCCAGGTAGGAGTTTTAGTGAACGCACTAGTAGATTAGATCCGTGGTGGAGTCACTGGTATGGACCTGCTGGAGGCGTTTCTCGGTCGACGAATCCAGCCCCGTCAAGCGAGGGACCACACTATTTGGCACTATTCAGTGGCTGAAGACACCACTCGGACACATCCAGAGGAAGTCTCTGAGAAGACTGTTGCACAGTGGCTCCGAAGCATCACCGAAGCCTATGACAACCCTTTGGGAGCCAAGCGAACGTTGCCCTTCTCTGCCGCAAACCCACCGCCGAACATGGTGAGTTATATCATTGTCAAATGCTTTCATGTTTCATCGAGTGTGTAAGGTCTTCAGCAGACTATTTATTGTTTGTATCTGGCAGGAATTTACGAACATGTATTCGCCCGTGCCGAACGAAGAGCATCTTGATGACGGAGAGGAGAGTGCAGATGGCAGCATAGACATTGATTACACCGAGAACAGTGCGGGCAGCGATGACGACTCGAAAGAGAGCGAGTAAAAAGCTCAGTCTCCTCCGTGCACTGAGCATCATTCCAAGCAGCGCCAGGACCCATCGGCTGCCCCAAGAAAAACCTTGGCATCGAGTACCAGGAATCCAAAGCGTGGCTGAGCCGCAACAACTGGGTCGACTGAGAAGGCCGCGAAGCAGCCCAGGACTGACACACCAAAATCTCGGAAGGCTCTGCCCCGCATGAAGATTGTCATGCCCGTCGCCTCAATGTGAGGGTTCATTTTCCTTTTCCTTTGTTGTTGTGGAACTTCATGTTTTTTCCGATTGAGTGGAATTTGTCTACCAGAGCTGCTACCTCGGTGACATCACCTCCGCGAGATGAAGAAGAACACATGGAAATGGACACTGCTGACGCGGCCACTTCTCAACGAAGTATAACAAATCTCCACTCTGCTCTGTTTTTTGAAGACGATTCCTCGATTGAATAAGTTAACATTGTCGATTGGTAGCTGCGGACATCATCCATGTGCAAGACGATGAGGAGCCATAGCAGGGTGCGGACGGTGAAGGTGTGACCTTGGGCACCCCCACGCGTGCACCCTCGGAGGACATCATTGGGGCAGGCACCTCATGGGTCGACTAAACTTGCGGTTCCGTTGTCAAGTGCTCCACTAGCAACTTCAACTCTTGTGGTCTCGGCATCAATTGGGCAACCTTAGGCAACCCTTGTGACCTCAGCTACGGCACCGACTAATCCGATGTCCGCATTCCCTTTGTACCGCGTCCCAGAGGACCATACTGGAGCTGGCAAAGAGGCCACGATCCAGGATGAGCAAATGATGCTGCGTATGAAGGAGGCATACGAGGCCAGGAAGTTGGCTTATGATGCTAGCTCAACACTTAGCACCAATGTCCGAGTAAGTGCGATTGTAAGTTCATTTCTGATTGAATTCTCGTCCATCTTGACTCTACACCCATTGGGTGTTTTTTATGATGCATACTTGCTTGTTTTCCCCTCGAGTAGATCAGGTCTTAGTCGAGTGGTCTCTGTTCTAGTGGGGGCACACTGAGTGCACCCACTGGGTGTAGTCCCCGAGACCGCTGTCGAATGGCGGTGACGTCGGCAGGGGTCTTAGATTTGTCTTGATAATGGCTTGTCACTCGACAGGTCGAGTGATAGTAGGTCCAGTGGGGACACGCTGAGTGCACCCACCGGGTATAGTCCTTGAGACTGTCGTCGAGTGCTTCCATCGGCGGGAGTCTGATAGAGACAATGTTTGCATGTTTGCTCCTTTTTTTACTCTGACATGTCGGACCTGGTTGAGTGGTGTCTTATCCCGTGGGGGCACGCTGAGTGCACGCACTATGTGTAGTCCCCGAGACTACTGTCGATCATTTACGATGGGCAGTAGTCTTAAAAACATGGACCCAGGGTCCTTTTTCGTACTTGGAGTACGTTTGTCACAATGTCCGTCGAGTGAGTTCTTTTCCTTAGTGTCTCCGCCTCTGAATGCTTGTCTTAGGGATGGAAATGTCCGAACAGGCAAGACCTATCCTGTAGGTTTCATGGACATCATTTCCATCAACCATGATATGACGCATTTTAGGGGTGTGGGGTGGGGCGGCGGGCCGCCATCCAGTCGACTGAACTTGCTCTTTTCCACTCGGGAGTGGAGAAATATTAATGTCGAATGAACTACTTCTTTGCTGACTTTAGAAAGCTTGTGAGCTTGGGACTCAATATGTCGGCCTGGAGAAGATGAAAAACCAACTTCAGCTGGATTTGGAGGTGGCCAAGAGGAACCAAGACCGCATACAGGCCGAACTGAAGACCCTGGGAGGTAATCCTTGTCGACCAATTGCACTATCACTTTTATTTTCTATCATTTGAACCGAGTGTTCTCACTCGAACAAACATGCGTGGTGAGAACCGTCAACTTCAAGCGCAACTCAACAATGTTATTTCTTCACATACCATGAAGAAGGCGCATGAAGAAAAAGACAAGGCACTCGTTAATGCTCAGAAGGTGGCGAGGGAGAAAACTGAGGCCACTCAGAAGAAGCTTTCCGTAGCTAGTAAGTTGGAAGAAGAGAACACCAAACTCAAGCAAGAACGAGCCGATTGGGTCAAAAAGGCTGAACAGCTGACCAAGAGAAGCAATGGTCTGGACAAATACTTGGGAGACTTCGCGAAGAAGATGTTCGACATGCTTGAAGGTAAACTTCTTCCGTAGAGTGAATTTCCTTAATTTCTTCAGAACAGTAGTGTGACCAACCTTCATTTCCCTTTCGTGTCGGATTCTGCCAAGACTTTGACAAGGAGCGTTCAAGAGTATATCACTCGACTGAGGAATGCACTGGAGAAGATAGACAAAGAACTATGCCCAGAAGACACCCTCTAGACCGACCTCAAGTCGATGATGATCCGCCTCAATGAGATTCCCTCTCGAGTACAAGCATGGAAAAAATCAGATGCTCGCTACGAAGCTGACATGGCGCTTTCACTCGTCCGGGTCCATTGCAAGGAGGACAAGGAGGACAAGCTGAAGACCCTTATGGTGGCTAACATGAAGAAACTTCAATTGGAAGACTTCATGGAGACCTTCATCGAAGCAGCCACTTGGATCGCCAATGGGATTGATCTAGACACGTTCGTCGAGCCCGAGAGCCGCACCGGTGCTTGAGAAATACTTTGCTTGCAGTAAAACTGTATTTGGTTTGGTATGCCGAGTGATGGTGTAACCGTTAAAAACTCCGTTCATTCCTTAAGCCTGAGTACTTCTGTCCGCATAGGCGACTTTTATCCGCGCTAGGGATTCTGGGTTTATCTGCATTGGGCTCTCCACTCCTTCGCTTGGCTAAGTTTGTTTGATTTCCGAATGAGTTGGATGCTCATTACTCGGAAGAATTTCGACTTAAGCGAAAAATAGTTCGCAACTAAGTCTCCGTGTGAATAGGATGCTATTCACTCGGTAGAATGTTTAACTTAGGTGAAAACTGGTTCGTGGCTAAGTCCCCGAGTGAGAGGGCGCTCACCACTCAGATGAGTTTTCAACTTAGACGAAGACTGATTCACGGCTAAGTTTCCAAGTGAATGGGATGCTATTCACTCAGCGAGATTTAACTTAGGCGAAAACTTATTTGTGGCTAAGCCCACGAATGAGAGGGTTGCTCGTCACTCAGAGGAATTTTTGACTTAGGCGAAGACTGATTTGCAGCTAAGCTTCCGAGTGAATGGGATGTTGTTCACTCGGCGAGATTTTTAACTTACGTGAAAACTTGTTCGCGGCTAAGCCCCCCGAGTGTGAGGGTCACTCTCCACTCGGAGTAGTTTTCAACTTAGACGAAGACTGGTTCGCAGCTAAGCTTCCGAGTGAGTAGGATGCTATTCACCCGGCGAGGTTTTTAACTTAGTCAAGAACTTGTTTGCGGCTAAGCCCCCAAGTGAGAGGGTCACTCACCATTCGGAGTAGTTTTGAACTTAGATGAAGACTGGTTCGCAGCTAAGCTTCCGAGTGAATAGGATGCTATTCACTCGGCGAGGTTTTTAACTTAGGCAAAAACTTGTTCGCGGCTAAGCCCCCGAGTGAGAGGGTCGCTCTCCACTCAGAATAGTTTTCAACTTAGACGAAGACTGGTTCACAGCTAAGCTTCCGAATGAATAGGATGTTATTCACTCGGCGAGGTTTTTAACTTAGGCGAAAACTTGTTCGCGGCTAAGCCCCCGAGTGAGAGGGTCGCTCTTCACTCGGAGTAGTTTTCAACTTAGACGAAGACCGGTTCGCAGCTAAGCTTTCGAGTGAATAGGATGCTATCCACTCGGTAGTTTTTTTAACTTAGGCAAAAACTCGTTCGCAACTAAGCCCCCGAGTGAGAGGATTGCTCACCACTCGGAGGAGTTTTCAACTTAGACGAAGACTCATTCGCAGCTAAGTTTCCGAGTGAATAGGATGCTATCCACTCGACAGTTTCTTTTTAACTTAGGCGAAAACTGGTTCGGAGCTAAGCCCCCGAGTGAGAGGATCGCTCACCACTCGGAGGAGTTTTCAACTTAGACGAAGACTGATTCGCAGCTAAGTTTCCGAGTGAATAGGATGTTGTCCACTCGACAGGGTTTTTAACTTAGGCAAAAACTGGTTCGCAGCAAAGCCCCCGAGTGAGAGGGTCACTCGCCACTTGGGGTGTTTTTGAATATGAGATTGTGTGATCAGAATCGACAAAATACTGGAGGCGTCATAACTTTGATAAACGTCACTGTTAAGAGTGCTCTTATTACATCAAACAACTCAGTCGTTAGGTATAAAAACGTCAAAGTAAATCTGCGTTCCAGGCAGGCGATTCGTCGATATTCTTCTTGAGGTTGTAAAGGTCGTAGGCTCCATTGTTCAGTACTTTGGTGATGACGAAAGGACCTTCCCATGCGGGGGCGATCTTGTGAGGTCGTTGCTGATCCACTCTGAGCCCAAGATCACCTTCATGGAACGACCGACTCTTGACGTGCCTTGCATGGAAGCGATGCAGATCTTGTTGGTACACTATCGACCAAACCAAAGCCATTTCATGTTCTTCTTCCAAGAGATCTACATCGTCCTACCATGCTTGTTCAGCCTTTGCCTCTGAGTAAAGATCTACACGGGGAGAATTGTGAAGGAGATCACTTGGCAAAATGGCTTTGGCTCCATACACCATGAAGAAAGGAGTGCACCCCATCGACAGATTAGACGCGTCCTCAAGCCCCACAGAACGTATGGCAATTCAATAACCCAAGCTCCAGATGCATGTTCAAGATCTCGCATGAGTCGAGGCTTCGGCCCTTGAAGGATAAGGCCATTCGCTCGCTCAGCTTGACCATTAGTCTGTGGGTGCACAACGGATGCGTAATCCACCCGAGTGCCTTGGGCGGAGCAAAAGTGTCTGAACTCTTCTGAGTGAAAGTTTGAACCATTGTCTGTAATGATACTATAGGGGACTCCATACCGGAAGGTTATCTCTTTCATGAACTTGATAGCAGTGCGCGAATTCAGCTTCTTTATGGGCTTAGCCTCAATCCACTTGGTGAACTTGTCGACAGCATAAGCAGATGCGTGAATCCACTCTGGCCCGTTAGGAAAGGGACGACCATTTCCAAACCCCATACAGTGAACGGCCAGATGAATGGAATTGTCTTCAAGGCAGACGCGGGCTTGTGTGACTTGTTTGCATAAAACTGGCATCCTTCACAGTGTTGAACAATATCCTTAGCCATTTCGTTGGTGTGCGGCCAGAAGAAACCAGCTCGGTATGCTTTGGCAACAATCGTCTGAGAGGACACATGATGACCAAAGGTCCCAGAGTGAATTTCCTCTAGAATCAGTCGACCTTCCTCAGGAGAGATTGTAGGATCGGAAGTAGTGCTAGAGGGGGGGGTGATTAGACTACTTGACCAAATGAAAAATTACTTTTTCCCAATTTTAATTCTTGGCAGATTTTAGCATTCGTAGTATGTCAAGTACACCCTACACATGCATGTCTAAGAGTATAGCAGCAGAAAATAAAGACAAGCGTGTAAGTAAAGAGGGGGTAGGAAGATCAAACGCAATTGGTGACACGATGATTTTTCCCGTGGTTCTGATAGGTGGTGCTATCGTACATCCACGTTCATGGAGTCTTCAACCCACGGAGGGTAACGGTTGCGAGAGTCCACGGAGGGCTCTACCCACGGAGGGTTCCACGAAGAAGCAACCTTGAATATACCATGACGGCTTCCGTCCACGAAGGACTAGCCTCGCTATGGGTAGATGTTCACGAAGTAGGCGATCTCCTTGACCTTACAAACTTCTTGGTTCACTCCACAACATGAAGTAGGAGGCTCCCAAGCGACACCTAACCAATCTAGGAGGCACCACCCTCCAAAAGGTAATAGGCTCGGTAATGCGATGAACTCCTTGCTCTTGTGCTTCAAGATGATAGACTCCTCAACACACAATTACTCTCTCACAGATATGGCTTGGTAGAAGAGATTGATTGGGTGGAAAGCAACTTGGGAAGGCTAGAAATCAAGATCCATATGGTTGGAGTGGAAGATCTTGACCTCAACACAAGGATAGGTGGTTCTCTCTCAGAAAATCAGTAGATATGAGTGGGGAACAGTTCTGAGTGCTTCTCTGTCGAGTACGTGGTGGTGGAAGGGTATATATAGGCATCTCCAAAAATCCAACCGTTACACACAATAAGTTAGACTCGGTGGAACCGATGTGTGAATCTCGGCTGTACCAAAGTGACTTAAAGTTAGCAACGTTTTAATCTCGGTGAGACCTATATAGGAATCTCGGTTGCACCGATAAGGTGACCAACGGTCAGAATGTCCAATCTCGGTGACGCCGAATCTACAATCTCGGAGGGACCGAAACTATGAACTAGCGTAACAAAAAGTTTGCAGCCCAACTTGGTGGCACCGAATGCAGTATCGGTTGCATCAAAAAGCTAGGGTTTGGCTAAGTGTGTCTAGGGTTTGGAAATCGGTGGCACCAGGATGGAAATGTTGGTTGCACCGATTTTGAGTATTTGGCTTTGGGTAGACTTTGGTGGGAGAGTTTGTGGGTGTTTTTGGTGACTATCACTTGTGCACGTATGAGCATTTTGTTCACCAACAAAACCCTACCCCCTTTTAATAGTATTGGATTTCCTATGGACTCAAAGTGATTTCTCACAAATGTAAAATGTAGAGTCCTCTTGCTTGAAGCTTTGCCAACCTATTTCCTTGCATCTTGGGGAATTCCACAATCTTTTTTCCAACCCATCATTGAACTTTTCCTGAAACATTCTTATTGAAAACATTAATTCAATGACATATATGTTGTTATTAATTACCAAAGCCACCAAGGGAGCAAATATGCTTTCAAGCTCCCCCTTTTTGGTAATTGATGACAACATATAGATCGAAGCTTCGACATATGATATAATCAATGAATATAATCGTCACTTTAAGAAGTATGTGATAAGCAAGAGCTCCCCCTAAATTTGTGCATTGTTTTAAATTTGCGTTTGAATGCAAATGCACAATCGATTAGGTGCATGGGGCACTTCTCCCATGTCACATACAACTTGGTGGTGTACGAGAGTAATAAGAGTTAATCAACATAGCACAACACAACAAGCAAAGTGAGTGATCATCACATAATCATCAAATGATAGGAAATAGTAGCAACACACATAACAACGTATGATCACACACAAACACAAAAGTATCTCACGTCAAACCAAACGAACCAAATGTTTTGTAAAACCAGCAAATAAAAATAGATGCTCTCTCACTCGAAGCCTAAGATCTATATACAACTTCTCCCCCTTTGGCAACAAGTTACCAAAAATTTCAAAGAGATATAGCTAATCGTTCTGCGGCTGATCTCCTCCAGTCGTCAATGGCGGAGTCGAGAGAACTGTGTCGGCAAAGACTTTTGCTGAAGTCCTGGACGGAGCTAGAGTAGATACTGGAGGCACTGGAGCTAATGGTGCTGAAGATACTATAGCTGGAGCAGAAGAAGAAGGCCTCGTCTCTGGAGCGGCTACTGTAGGAGTCCTGGCCTTAGTCATAAACTAGGTAGTCGTCCTGACAGGTGCACTATTATCCTCATCATCAGAAGACTCAGACTCTGAAGAGGTGCGACGGATTGGGGCTTCATCAACCTCCTTCTTGAGTTCATTGACTGTCTTAGTCAGTCCATCAACCTTGTCATTTAGAGTTTTCACTCAATCATCAATGATGTTTGCAAGGCTCTCCTGAGTATCCATGATGGTCTTGATGTCCTTCTTCATCTCCAGGACAGTAGTGATCAAAAGATCCATCTGCTCGTTCTTGGACCTAGGAACCTGAGCACTAGTGGCTCGAGTTGCCTCTGCTTCTGCCTCTGCATGTGCCTGAGCTGCAGCTGATGTGGGATGGTCTAGGTCCATCACCACAACATTATCCTCAAAGTCCAGCTGAAGTGGCAAATGGGGACTGTCCAGAGCAAAGATGTGCTTCTCAAGCTGTGAATTGATGAGCATCTAGATATAGGGTGCGTGAAAGCACAACATGCTCCCTTGGTGGTTTTGATAATTCATGACAACATACATTGTCTCTTGGGCTTATACTTTTACCTAGTGTATTTCAGATATAGTCTACAGAGAGGCTTGGCACAAGGAGATTGTGGACACACCCCAAGATGCAAGGAAATAGGTTGGCCAAGCTTCAAGCAAAAGGACTCTACATTTTATATTTGTGAGAAATCACTTTTAGTCCATAGGAAAGCAAATACTATTAAAAGGGGGTAAGGTCTTGTTGGTGAACAATATGCTCAAACGTGCACAAGTGATAGTCGGCAAAAACATCCACAAACTCTCCCACCAAAGTCTGTTCTATACCTAACACTCAAAATTGGTGCAACCAACTTTTCCATACCGGTGCCACCGATTCCAGAACCTAGACAGACTCAAGCCAAACCCTAGCCACTTCGGTGCAACCGATTCCATACCGGTGCCACTGAGTTTAGGTTGCCAACTTTTTGTTATGCAAATACACGTTTTTGGTCCCACTGAGAATGTTGGATCGGCGTCACCAAGATTGGAAATCTAACCATTGGTCACCTTATCGGTGCAACTGAGTTTCCTATATCGGTTTCACCGAGATTCAAAAGTTGCCACCTTTTGGCCACTTTGGTACCATCGAGATTAACACATCGGCGTCACCGAGTTGGTCATTTTGTGTGTAATGGTTGGATTTTTGGGGATGCCTATATATGCCCCTTCACCACCACCTACTCGAGAGAGAAGCACTTAGAACTATTCCATACCTATCCTATCAGATCTTCTGAGAGAGAACCACCTACCCTTGTGTTGAGGTCAATATATTCCACTCCAATCATATGGATCTTGATCTCTAGCCTCCCCAAGTTGCTTTCCACCAATCCCATCTCTTCTACCAAGCCAAATCTGTGTGAGAGAGATTGTGTGCTGAGGAGTCTATCATCTTGAAGCACACGAGCAAGGAGTTCATCATCATTACCGAGCCTATGACCTTTTGGAGGGTGGTGCCTCCTAGATTGTTTAGGTATCACTTGGGAGCCTCCTACTTCGTGTTGTGGAGTGAACCAAGAAGTTTGTAAGGGCAAGGAGATCGCCTACTTCGTGAAGATCTACGCATAGTGAGGCTAGTCCTTCATGAACGGAAGCCGTTATGGAATAGTCAAGGTTGCTACTTCGTGGACCCTTTTGGGTGGAGCCCTCCATGGACTCTCGCGACCGTTACCCTTCGTGGGTTGAAGACTCCATAAACGTGGATGTACGATAGGGCCACCTATCGGAACCATGGGAAAAATACATGCGTCTGCAACTGCGTTTGATCTACCTATCTCAGCACTTTGCTTCATATGCAATGTCTTTACTTTCCGTTGTCATATTTGTTGACATGCATGTGTAGGGCTGTTAGACTTGCTAGCTTTGCTAAAACTGTTAAAATCTGCCAAACAATTAACTTGGGAAAGGTTAGTTTTAAAATTTCTGCTAGTAGTCTATTCACCGCCCCTATAGACACTCTTCTAGTGACCCCTCAGTGCGTAGCAGCATGAGCGCTTCTGATCAGCAGCAACCCTCTTCACAGTATCTACTATCAAGTCCATCACTCGAATCCTGGTGCGACGATCAATATGGATGAGCATGTTGATGGAGTATCCACGAATCATCTTCTCATCTCCACACTTGGGCATCAAGGTATACCTCAAGATAGTGTTCATGGTACGGAGGCCTAGCTGGAGAAAGTAGATAGAACCAAGCTTGTGAGATTGCACTTTATCTACAGGGATAGGATTATACATATACTTCATAGCATTGTGGATCTCCTTGGATTCTGTGTAGAGGTCCAAATCTCCATCTTGAACCTCTGGGACTCCTAAGATGGTAGCCCACTCATCAACAGAAGATTCATATGTTGCTCCTTCAATCATCCATACAATCCTACCATCTCCATAGAAATGTGAAGTGGAGTAGAATTGCATGATCATATCATCGTTCGAAGCAGTGAACTCCTTCCCAACAAATTTATCAAGTCTAATGCAATGGAAGTTGTCTTGGACACATGGAAAGTAATCCTCATTATCTTTGATGTACTTCCAATCAGCATATCTCGTGTCACTGACTGTAGGGCTCTTGTCTAGCAAAATTGTCTCATAGAAGTCTTGCTGCTCTTTGGTGTAAAACCTGTAGTCCACAGCAGTCTTTCTCCTCTGGGCATATGGATCAATAGCTCTCCATGCCCTCAACCCTAAATCCTTCCTCTTCTTCATATCCTCAGCTGGGTGGCTACAATCATGAACTGGAACGTGAGGTCTGAGCTCCACCAGAACAGTCATAGCATCATCATCATCAGCTTCTCTGAAAGTGGACTTCTTGTTCTTCTCAGAAGCAGGTATATCCCTGGTAGTCCTCTTAGACTTGTGTGCAGTAGCTTTCTTTGAAGTTGCCTTGGTGCTCTTGGAGGGGCCTGGCTTGGGCATAGCATCAGCCAAAAGTTTCTTGGCTTTATTCTTATGAGGGGCCTAAGCAGCAGGTTCCTCATGTTCCTCTTCAGCAGTAGCAGCACCAGCAGCAGCCTCCTCTGGATCCTCATACATTGACATAGGCCTGTCCTACACACGGATGATCCTCTTCCTGGCTGTCTTCTTTGGCATAGCTTTCTTGGGGACCTCAACAGACACTATTGCCCTAGCACTCTCATGTGCTTTGAAGGTCTCTACAGGAGCATAAATTTTGCTAACCACCTTCCTAGATGAGGTGGCCTCATTGGCAGACTTCCTAGCAGCCTTCTCTTGCTTCTTAGCAAGAATCTCTTCCGGGAAAAAATCAGAATCCTCCTCCTATGAGTTGAGTCTCTTCTTTGTCCTAGTGGCAGACTTAGGAAACCCATGAGAACTGGGAGTTCCTGGATCTGTGGAAGAATTGGACTCGGGACTCGTGCCTGAACTCATCTCAATGTTCTGCTCTGGCAAATTCTGACTGTCTGAACCTGACATGCTGACCCTATGAATAGTGTATAGAAGAGTAGAATAGGATAAGTCATCACAAAATGTAGATGTTTTGGAAAGTTTTGAACAAAAGATTTTCCAAGTTTTGCATTCTATCAAATGTATTTCGGTACAACTCAGGTAGAAATTTCGGTCACACCGAGACTGACACCTACTTTCCAGGAACATGGCACCATTTTCGGTCGGACCGAAAACAAGCACTCGGTTCCACCGAGGTGTTCTCAGTTGGCAGAAACTAAAATTGGTGACACCGATTTTACCACATCGGTTCTACCGAGATACAGGTGGCAGAAGGCAAAACCCTAAAAATCTATCCTTCGATACTCTACGGGATTTTCTTTGTGGATGGAAAGCTTTCAAACAGTGGCTTATAGATAAAAATGATTTCATTGCGCAAGACTTGGACGGGGAGTGCAAGAAAAGTTGAATCTGTACCCTAGTTTGGTGACGGATCCGCTACAGCGGTGACGGAGGCGAAGATGCCCGTCGACGGCGAGATTCCTAGTGGCGGAGACGCACGGGGAGGCAAGACAATGACCAGGGGGACCTTCTGCGACAACTTAGGGTTTGGGGCACGATGATAGAAGATTGAAATTTCGAACCGTCGGGACCATAGCTTATATACCCTTCACTGCCAGTGATATCGATTCTAAATTTTCGGTTTCACTGAGTATCTCAACTGTCAGCTAACAGGGAAGCTTAGTGTAACCGAGAATATGGAATCGATAGTACCGAGATAGAAAACCGTATCAACCCTAGGCATTCGGTGAGACCGAGATTTTGGGGTTGGTTCCACCAAGATGCACCTGGGAGGTTTTAATGGTTAGTCCTTGACGATACGAAACTCCAAGTGCTCCACACACAGAGGGATTGAAAAGCACTTGTTCAAATTTTGTGATGCGGCATGAATAGAGTATGAGGTGAGAAAGGATAGATAGCTAAAGAGTGGTCCTGGGCATTCTTGTCCATCCAATTGGCAAAACAGAAAATCAAGGCCAAATAGCAACAATTGGATGTCCTTGAATGAGAAAATAAATGCAGACCAACATGCTCACACAATAAGATGTCAAATGAAATCATGACAAACATGCACATACACATTAGAATCTAACAAGCACTTGGGCAATGACGAAGTCATCTATATATGAGTATTTGACTTAGGAGCCAAGTAAGAATACTTGATCATAGGTCATACTCATCGTTTAAGCACAAGCGGGGTTACCACTTTTACATAAAGCATTTAATATTGTCACAGACTAATAGTTTCTTTAACTCAAGTCTTAGAGTAAAGCTCCCCCTTGATGTGACATCCCCCCATAGGAAGGACAAACTAACCTTGGGTTTTGTCGATGAAGGCTTCATCTTGGTGAGGTACTGGTGGATTCTCAAGGTTGATGAAGATCGCCAAGAGTTGGGAGCATCCTTGTTGTTTCATTACTCTTCTCACCTACATGGGTTAGTCCCAACATACAAGAGACAAATACAAGGATATCTATGGACATGGAGTCCAAAGCATATGTTATGATGTCCATTGATTTGTTGATTACCTTGTCCCTTGCTTACCTTTCAGGGAATGTGTGACTCCTTGAACTATTGCATAATGTTGATGTTGATTGCAACTAGTTCTTGCCAATAATGAATATGAGTGAATTTGATTGGCGGAGTCACCCCTCAAGAACTTCTCTAGTTCTTATTCTTGGGGACCCACATCAAGTTGATGGGGATACTTGGTGTTGAATTAGCACTTGTAGAAGTTGAGCTTATAGTAGCCTTGGGAACCCACTGTTGGAAATATGCCCTAGAGGAAATAATAAATTAGTTATTATCATATTTCCTTGTTCATGATAAAGTTTATTACCCATGCTATAATTGTATTGATCGGAGACTTAGATGCATGTGTGGATACATAGACAAAACCATGTCCCTAGTATGCCTCTAATAGACTAGCTCGTTGATCAAAGATGGTTAAGGTTTCCTAGCCATGGACAGGAGATGTCATTTGATAAACGGGATCACATCATTAGGAGAATGATGTGATGGACAAGACCCAAACTACAAACGTAGCATATGATCGTGTCAGTTTATTGCTACTGTTTTCTGCATGTCAAGTATATGTTCCTACGACCATGAGATCATGCAACTCACGGATACCGGAGGAGTGCCTTGTGTGTATCAAACGTCACAGCGTAACTGGGTGACTATAAAGGTGATCTATAGGTATCTTTGAGGGTGTCTATTAAGTTGGCATGGATCAAGACTGGGATTTGTTACTCCGTGTGACAGCAGGGAGGTATCTCAGGGCCCACTCGGTAATAGAACATCACCAATAAGCCTTGTAAGCAATGTGACTAAGTGTTAGTCACAGGATCTTGTATTACGGAACGAGTAAAGAGACTTATCGGTAACGAGGTTGAAATATGTATGGAGATACCGACGATCGAATCTCGGGCAAGTAACATACCGAAGAACAAAGGGAACATCATACGGGATTAACTGAATTCTTCACATAGAGGTTCGAACGATAAAGATCTTCGTAGAATATGTGGCAACCAATATGTGCATCCAGGTCCCGCTATTGGTTATTGACCGTAGAGGTGTCTCGGTCATGTCTACATAGTTCTCGAACCCGCACGGTCTACACACTTAAGGTTCGGCGACGTTTTGGTAGTATAGAGTTATGCATGGTGGTGACCGAAGGTTGTTAGAGTCCCGGATGAGATCCCGGACGTCACGAGGAGCTCCGGAATGGTCTGGAGGTAAAGATTGATATATAGGAAGTGCTATTTTGGTTGCCGGAAAAATTTCGGGCTTATCGGTAATGTATCGGGAGTGCCGGTAGTGTACCGGGAGACCATCGGGAGGGGTATTTCGACCCAAGAGGCTTCATGGGATGTGGGCGAGTGAATATCAGCCCTTAGTGGGATGGTGTAAACTCCCACACAAGGCCCATGTGGCTGGAGAAGAAAACCCAATAGGAAAAGGTGGAAAAAAAGGCAAAAAAGGAGCAATCCTAGTCCTACTAGGATTGGAGGAGGAGTCTTGGCCCTTGCTCCAAGGCTCTCCTCCTCTCCTCCTATATATACTAGTGGGTTTTAGGGTTTTGCACTAGTTTTTTCAGCCACGTGCAACCCGTTCCTCCAGTGCATAGTTTCTCCTCTAGATCGGTTTTTTGCAGCGCTTAGGCGAAGCCCTGTCGGAATAGCTCCACCACCATCTCCGCAGCGCCGTCACGTTGCCGAGAACTCTTCCACCTCTCCGCTCCCTCTTGCTGGATCAAGAAGGCGGAGATCGTCATCGAGCTGTACGTGTGCTGAACGCAGAGGTTCCGTCCGTTCAGCGCTAGATCGGAAGGATCGTGATCAAGAGCGCGAGACGGATCGTGATGAGATCGCAAGATGGATCGTGATGAGTTCACGGGATAGATCGTGATGAGATCGCGGTATGGATCGTGACGAGATCGCGGGACGGATTGTGATGAGTTCACGGGACGGATCGTGATTGGATCGCGGGACGGATCATGATGAGATCGTGAGACGCTCGGCGATTTGGATCGCAAAGACGTTCGACTACACCAACCGCGTTTCTTAACGCTTCATGCTTAGCGGTCTACAAGGGTACGTTGATCGACTCTCCCTTTCGTAGATGCTCATCATCATGGATAGATCTTGCGTGTGCGTAGGAAATTTTTTGTTTCCCATGCAACGTTCCCCAACGGTGGTATCAGAGCTAGGTCTATGTGTAGATGAGATCTCGAGTAGAACACAAAAGGTTTGTGGGTGTTCATGCTTAGATTGCTTCCTCCCTTGGTCGGATTTTGGTTCAGTGGTATTGTGATATGAAGTGGCCTGGACCGACATTACTCGTACGCTTACGAGAGACCGGTTCCCTCGACCGCAACTTGTTGCATAGATGGCTTGCGGGTGCCAGTTTCTCTCACTTTAGTTGGATCGGATTCGACAAAGGCGGTCCTTGAGAAGGTTGAAAAGAAACTAGTGTATCACCGTTGTGGTTTTGCGTAGATGAGAATTGTTCTTGCTAGATACCCGTAGTAGCCACGTAAAACATGCAACAACAATTAGAGGACGTCTAACTTGTTTTTGCAGGGTATGTTGTGATATGATATGGCATATTACATGATGTGATATATGTGATGTATGAGATGATCATGTGATGTATAGATTTTCACGACTTGCATGTCGATGAGTACGGCAACCGGCAGGAGCCATAGGGTTGTCTTTAATTATTGTATGACCTGTGTGTCAATCATTAAGCGCTATGTAATGCTTTACTTTATCGCTAAACGGTAGCAATAGTAGTACAAGCATGTTGGGCGCGACAACCCCGATGGCGACACGTTGATGGAGATCATGGTGTCTTGTCGGTGACGATGGATATCATTCCGGTGCTTTCAAGATGGAGATCAAAAGCACAAGTTCATGGCCATATCATGTCACTTATGATTTGCATGTGATGTTAATCCTTTTTGCACCTTGTTTTGATTAGGACAACGGTAGCATTATAAGGTGATCCCTCACTTAAATTTCAAGATGAATTGTGTTTTCCCCGAGTGTGCACCGTTCCGAAAGTTCGTCGTGTCGAGACACCACGTGATGATCCGGTGTGATAGACTCTACGTTCACATACAATGGATGCAAGCCAGTGTTGCACAGGCAGAACACTCGGGTTAAACTTGACAAGCCTAGCATTTACAGACATGGCCTCAAAACACAAGAGACCGAAAGGTCGAAGATGAGTCATATAGTAGATATGATCAACATGATGATGTTCACCATTGAAACCACCTCAACTCATGTGATGATTAGACTTGAGTTGGTGAATTTGGATCATGTATCACTCGAATGACTGGAGGGATGTCAGTTTGAGTGGGAGTTCTTAAGTAATATGATTAACTGAACTAATTATCATGAACATAGTCAGTAGTGACTTTGAAAAATTATGTCGTAGATTACTAGCTCACGCTGTAGCTCCCTTGAATTTTTATATGTTCCTAGATAAATAGAGTTGAAAGATGATGGTAGCAATATTGCGGACTAGGTCCGTGATCTGAGGATCGTCCTCATTGCTGCACAGAAGGCTTATGTCCTCAATGCACCGCTCGGTGCGCCAACCCCTCTAGCGTCGTCTGTAGATGTTGTGAACATCTGACAGGCACGTTCTGATGACTAATTGATAGTTTAGTGTGTCATGCATTACGGCTTAGAATTGAGGATCCCAAACATTTTGAACGTCACGGAACATATGAGATGTTCTAAGAGCTGAAATTAGGATCTCAGGCTCGTGCCCGTGTTGCGAGATATGAGATCTCCAACAAGATTCTTTGCCTGCAAGATGAAAGAGAATAGCTCAATCGTTGAGCATGTGCTTAGCTTGTCTGGGTGCTACAATCACTTGAATCGAGTGGGAGTTGATCTTCCAGATAAGATAGTGATTGATATAGTTCTCCAAGTCAGTGTCACTAAAGCTACTAGAACTTGGTGATGAACTATAATATGCCAGGGATAGAAATAATGATCCCTGAGCTATTCGCGATGTTTGACACCATGAAATTAGAAATCAAGAAGGAACATCAAGTGTTGATGCTTAGACAAACCACTAGTTTCGAGAAGGGCAACAGCAAGGAGGGAAACTTGATGGATAGCAAGTCAGTTGCAGCTCCAGTGAAGCAATCCAAAGTTGAACCCAAACCCGAGACTAAGTGCTTTGATTATGAGGAGAGAGGTCGCTGAAGCGGAACAACCCTAGATACTTGGTAGATAAGAAGGCTGGCAACGTCAACAGAAGCATATTTGATATACGTGTTATTGATGTGTACCTTGCTAGTACTCCTAGTAGCACTTGGGTATTAGATACCGGTTCGGTTGCTAAATGTTAGTAACTCTAAATAAAAGCTACAGAATAAACGGAGAACTAGCTAAGGGTGAGGTGACGATGTGTGTTGGAAATGTTTCCAAGGTTGATGTGATCAACATCGCACGCTCTCTCTACCTTCGGGATTAGTGACAAACCTAAATAAATGTTATTTGGTGTTTTGCGTTGAGCATGAACGTGATTGGATCGTGTTTATTTCAACACGGTTATTCATTTAAGTTAGACAATAATGGTTATTCTGTTTACATGAATAATACCATCAATGGTCAAGCACCCAATGAGAATGGTTTGTTGAATCTTGATCATAGTAATACACATGTTCATAACATTGATGCCAAAAGATACAAAGTTAATAATAATAGTAGCACATACTTGTGGCACTGCCGCTAAATGTCATATTGGTATAAAACACATGAAGAAACTCCATGCTGATGGATATTTGGACTCATTCGATTTCGAATCGGTTGAGACATGCGAACCATGCCTCTTGGGCAAGATGACTAAGGACCTCGTTTTCTGTTCTGATGAAGCGGGCAAGTGATTTATTGGAAATGATACATGTTGATGTATGCAATCGAATGAGTCTTATAGCGTGCGGTGGATATCGTTATTTTCTTACCTTCACTGACAATTTGAGTAGATATAGTGTATATTTACTTAATGAAACACAAGTCTGAATCGTTTGAAAGGTTCAAGCAAATTCAGAGTGAAGTTTAAGATCATTGTGACAAGAAGATAAAAATGTCTATGATATGATCGTCGAGATGAATATCTGAGTTGCGATTTTGGCATACAACTTTAGACAATGTGAAAATTGTTTCACAGCTCACGCCACCTGGAACACCATAGTGTGATGGTGTGTCCGAACGTCATAGTCGTGCTCTATTGGACATGGTGCATGCTATGATGTCTCTTATCGTTTTTTTGTTACTATAATTTTGGGGTTACGCATTAGATACAACTACATTCACTTTAAATAGGGCACCATCTAAATCCGTCGAGATGACACCGTGTGAATTATGGTTTGATAGAAACCTAAGGTGCCATTTCTCAATGTTTGGGGTTGCGACGCTTGTGTGGAAAATGTTTTCACCTAATGAGCTCGAACCCAAAGCGGACAAATGCATCTTCATAGAATACCCTAAGGACAGTTGGGTGAACCTTCTATCTCAGATCCAAGCATAAATTGGTTCTTGCTAAAACTGGGTCCTTTCTTGAGAAAAAGTTTCTCTTGAAAGAATTGAGTGGGAGGAAGATAGAACTTGATGAGGTTATTGAACCTCTATTTCAACCAGAGAGTAGCGCAGCGCAGGAAGTTGTTTCTGTGAAGCCTATGTTAGTTGAAGAGGAAGTTAATGATGATGATCATGAAGCTTCAGATCAAGTTACTATCGAACCTCGTAGGTCGACAAGGATGTGTACTGCTCCTGAGTGGTGTGGCAACCCTGTCTTAGAGGTCATGTTGTTGGACAACGATGAACCTACGAACTATGGAGAAGCGATGATGGGCCCGGAAACCAACAAATGGTTAGAGGCCATGAAATCCGAGAAAGGATCCATGTATGAAAACCAAGTATAGACTTTGGTGGACTTGCTCGTTGGACGACAGGTCGTTAGGTACAAATGGATCTTTAAAATGAAGACAGACGCTGATGGTAAATGTCACCATTTATAAAGCTCGACTTGTTGCAAAGAAGTTTACGACAAGTTCAAGGAGTTGACTGCAATGAGACTTTCTCACTCGTAGCGATGCTAAAGTCTGTTGAAATTATGTTAACAGTTGCTACACTTTCAACTATGAAATCTGGCAGATGGATGTCAAAACATCGTTTCCTTAACGGTTTACTTGAGGAAAGGTTGTATGTGATACAACCAGAAGGTTTTGGTCAGTCCTAAGGATGCTAAAAGGTGTGCAAGCTTCAGTGATCCTTTTATAGACTGAAGCAAGCATCTCGGAGTTGGAATGTACACTTTGATGAAGTGATCAAAGTTTTTGAGTCTATACAAAGTTTATGAGAAACTTGTATTTGCAATAAAGTGAGTGGGAGCACTATAGAGTTTCTGATAAGTATATGTGGATGACATATTGCTATTCGGAAATAACGTGGAATTTCTGGAAAGCATAAACGGTTGTTTGAAAAGTGATTTTCAAAGGAAGACCTGAATAAAGCTACCTAATTGTTGAGCATCAAGATCTATAAAGATAGATCAAGATGTTTGATAAGATTTTCAATGAGTACATACCTTGACAAGATTTTGAAAGAGTTCAAAATGGATTAGTCAGAGAGAAGTGTTCTTGCCTGCTTTGTAAGGTGTGAAGTTGTGTGAGACTCAAAGCTCGATCACGGCAGAAGAAAGAGAAAGGACGAATGTCGTCCCCTATGCCTTAGCCATAGGCTCTGTATAGTATGTCATGTTGTGTACCGCACTTGTGTGTGCCTTGCCATGAGTCCGTCAAGGGGTACAAGAGTGCTCCAGGAGTGGATCACTGGACAGCGGTCCAGATTATCCTTAGTAAGTAAAAGACTAAGGATATGTTTCTCGATTATGGAGGTGATAAATAGTTCGTCGTAAAGAGTTACGTCGATGCAAGCTTTAACACCAATCCGGATGACTCATAGTAGCAATCTGGATACATATAGTGGAGCAGCCATTTGGAATAGTACCAAGTGGAGTGTGGTAGCAGTGTTTACGGTTTGACATAGAGATTTGCAAAGTACACACGGATCTAAATGTTGTAGACCCGTTGACTATAAGACCTCTCTCACATGCAACGCATGATCGAGCCCCAGAACTCATTCGGTGTTCGATTCATTACAATGTAAATCACATAGTGATGTGAGCTAGATTATTGACTCTAGTGCAAGTGCCAGACTGTTGGAAATATGCCCTAGAGGCAATAATAAATTATTTATTATCATATTTCCTTGTTTATGATAATCGTTTATTATCCATGCTATAATTGTATTGATCGGAGACTTAGATGCATGTGTGGATACATAGACAAAACCATGTCCCTAGTATGCCTCTAATAGACTAGCTCATTGATCAAAGATGGTTAAGGTTCCCAAGCCATGGACATGAGATGTCATTTGATAAATGGGATCACATCATTAGGAGAATGGTGTGATGGACAGGACCCAAACTACAAATGTAGCATATGATCGTGTCAGTTTATTGCTACTGTTTTCTGCATGTCAATTATATGTTCCTATAACCATGAGATCATGCAACTCACCGATACCAGAGGAGTGCCTTGTGTGTATCAAATGTCGCAACGTAACTGGGTGACTATAAAGGTGCTCTATAGGTATCTCCGAGGGTGTCTGTTGAGTTGGCATGGATCAAGACTGGGATTTGTTACTTCGTGTGACGGAGAGGTATCTAAGGGCCCACTCGATAATACAACATCACAATAAGCCTTGCAAGCAATGTGACTAAGTGTTAATCACGGGATCTTGTATTACTAAATGAGTAAAGAGACTTACCGGTAACTAGGTTGAACTAGGTATGGAGATACCGACGATCGAATCTCGGGCAAGTAATATACCGAAGAACAAAGGGAACATCATACGGGATTAACTGAATCCTTGACATAGAGGTTCGACCGATAAAGATCTTCGTAGAATATGTAGGAACCAATATGGGCATCCAGGTCCCGCTATTGGTTATTGACCGTAGAGGTGTCTTGGT
This sequence comes from Hordeum marinum, assembly GCA_022496015.1. Taxonomy (NCBI): domain Eukaryota; kingdom Viridiplantae; phylum Streptophyta; class Magnoliopsida; order Poales; family Poaceae; genus Hordeum; species Hordeum marinum. Next base: position 455,965,821 of record CM039678.1, read on the forward strand.
CATGTCTACATAGTTCTCGAACCCGCAGGGTCTGCACACTTAAGGTTCGGTGACGTTTTGGTAGCATAGAGTTATGCATGCTGGTGACCACAGGTTGTTCGGAGTGCCGGATGAGATCCTGGACGTCAGGAGGAGCTCCAAAATGGTCTGGAGGTAAAGATTGATATATAGGAAGTCCTATTTTGGTCGCCGGAAAAGTTTCGGGCTTATCGGTAATGTACCGGGAGTGCCGGTAGTGTACCAGGAGACCATCGGGAGGGGTATTTCGACCGAAGAGGCTTCATGGGCTGTGAGAGAGTTAATATCAGACCTTAGTGGACTGGTGGAAACTCCCACACAAGGCCCATGTGGCTGGAGAAGAAAACCCAATAGGAAAAGGTGGAAAAAAGGCAAAAAAGGAGCAATCCTAGTCCTACTAGGATTGGAGGAGGAGTCCTCCTCTCCTAGTAGGTTCGGCCGAACCATAGGAGCCTTGGACCTTGCACCAAGGCTCTCCTCCTCTCCTCCTATATATACTGGTGGGTTTTAGGGTTTTGCACTAGTTTTTTCAGCCACGTGCTACCCGTTCCTCCAGTGCATAGTTTCTCCTCTAGATCGGTTTTCTGCAGTGCTTAGGCGAAGCCCTATCGGAATAGCTCCAGCACCATCTCCGGAGCGCCGTCATGCTGCCGGACAAATCTTCTACCCTCTCCGCTCCCTCTTGCTGGATCAAGAAGGCGGAGATCGTCATCGAGCTATACGTGTGCTGGACGCGGAGGTGCCGTCCGTTCGGCGCTAGATCAGAAGGATCATGATCATGATCGCGAGACGGATTGTGATGAGATCGCGGGACGGAATATGATGAGTTTGCGGGACGGATCGTGATGAGATCGCGGGACGGATAGTGACGAGATTTTTGGACGGATCGTGATGAGTTCGCGGGACAGATCGTGATTGGATCGCGGGACGGATCGTGATGAGATCGCGAGACGTTCGACTACACCAACCGCGTTTCTTAACGCTTCCCGCTTAGCGATCTACAAGGGTACGTAGATCCACTCTCCCTCTCGTATATTCTCATCACCATGGATCGATCTTGCGTGTGCGTAGGAAATTTTTTGTTTCCCATGCAACGTTCCCCAACACCCACTTCACCAAAGCTTGGGATTCATCTTCATAAGAGTCAATGTCCTCTTGAAGCTTGTTCTTGTCCTTGAGCTTGGTGTCTTGTGGTGGAAGGTCATCTTGATCTTTTGTTCCCTTGGGAAGAGTATGTTCATACTTCTCCTTTTGAGGAACAAACTTGGGATTGGGGTATTGACCTTCTTCCCATTCAACTCCATTAGCGTTGAAGTAGCCAACACCTCGATTCTTCTGGTATCCTCCATGCTTCCGTACAATCTCCTCAAATTGTTTGCACCCTTCAAGACTCTTTTAGATACCTTTCTCTATAATCCCTTTCAAGAGTTCATTTTCTTGCTCAAGTGTAACTTGGCTAATAGAATAGTTAGTGGGATCAAGAGAACTACTATAAGCAATATCATTGGATTTATCATTTTTATTGCTACTAGTTGAAGAACCTTTCTTTCCTTTGTTACTAGCTTTCTTAGACTTAACTTGCGGCATGAATGTAGATAAGAAAAGTCACTTGGATAAACAAGAGGACATCTTCTTTCGAAGATCGTCATTGATAGCTTTAAGGAACTCATGCTCTTGCTCTAAGTTGAGCTTCTCAAAGCATAGCTTCTCATGTGTCCTTACAAGCTCTCTATGATCTTCTAGAGTTGACTCGTGAGCTAACTTAAGAGTTTTTAGTTCTTGAGTTAGTCGTTCTATTTACAACTTATCATCATCACACGACTTATCTACACTAGAGTGAGTACTAGCAAGTTCATTTTTGACTAACATTACTAGATTTGTCAAATAGCAAGTGATCTTCAATTAACAAGTCATCTTCATCACTATTGAAATCAAGATACTCAGGGTGTGATACCTTGGGGCCTTTAGCCATGAAGCAACTTCCACTCCCTTCGTTGGTGAATCAAATAGATCATAGGAGTTGGTAGTCACTAGTGCAAGTCCGGCAACACCTTCATCTTGACTATAGTCGGAGTTGGAGTGATAGCTTCTCTCGGAGTGGTTGTCGGATTCGGAGTCGGAAACCCATTTACCAACATGATCTTGATGTTTCCTTCTTGAGTAGCTCTTGGTGTACTTGTACTTCTTCTCCAAGTCCCTACTTCTTCTTGAGGGTCTTCGTTCATAACGATCATCTCTACTCCTTCTCTCTCTTCAAGGTGACTCATCTCTTGAGCTTCGTCTTCTTGGTGACTCTTCTTTTCTCTTGTAAGGAGTCGTGCACTCATTGGAGTAGTGTCCGGGATTCCCACAATTGTAGCAGTTTCGGTCACGACTTGACGAATGCTTATCTTCATATCTTGAGTTGGAGCTTCGATCATTGCTTCTATTCTTGTAGAACTTGTTGAATTTCTTGACCATGAGGCTTATCTCTTCATTTGTGACAAGGTTGTCACTAGAGGAAGTGGGAGCATCACTTGTGGCTTTTTAAGCACCGCTAGACTTGTGGTGAAGCTCTTCCTTGTCTTTGAGTGTCATCTCATGAGCATAATTCTACCAATCACTTCTGTTGGCTTGAGATCTTTGTAGTTGGGCATCATTTGGATCAATGTGCAAATGGTGTCATATCGATCGTCCAAAGCTCTAAGTATCTTCTTGATGATGAATTTGTCAGTCATTTCTTCGCTTACTAAGCCGATAATCTCATTGGTGATGAGAGCTAGCCTAGAGTACATCTCAGCGACTCCTTCACCATCCTTCATCTTGAACTTGTCAAGTTGACTTTGAAGAACATCCAACTTGGATTCTCTCACAGATTATGTACCTTCATGCATATCAATCAAAGTATCCCAAATCACTTTTGCATTCTCAAGACAGCTGATTTTGTTGAATTCATCGGGGCATAGACAGTTGAAGAGAATGTCACATGCTTGAGCATTGAGTTGCAACATCTTCAACTCATCTGCAGTCGCTTCACGATCGGGTTCCCTTCCTTCCGCAAAGAATTCACCTTGCATACCAACACGAACAAGAGCCCAAACGGTAGGGTTATGACCAAGCAAATTCATTTTCATTTTGTGCTTCCAACTAGCAAAATTAGTGCCATCAAAGTACGGACCTCTACGGTGATAATTTCCCTCACTAGACGCCATACTCTCCTAGGTTGTGAGACCAATGCAATGGAGACCACAGCTCTGATACCACTTGTAGGATCGAAAGTAGTGCAAGAGGGGGTTGAATATACTACTTGACCAAATGAAAAATTACTTTTTCCCAATTTTAATTCCTGGCAGATTTTAGCATTCATAGTATGTCAAGTACACCCTACACATGCATGTCTAAGAGTATAGTAGCAGAAAAAAAAGACAAGCATGTAAGTAAAGAGAGGGTAGGAAGATCAAACGCAATAGGTGACACGATGATTTTTCCCATGGTTCCGATAGGTGGTGCTATCATACATCCATGTTCATGGAGTCTTCAACCCATGGAGGGTAATGGTCGCGAGAGTCCACGAAGGGCTCTACCCACGGAGGGTTCCACGAAGAAGCAACCTTGACTATACCATGACGGCTTCAATCCAAGAAGGACTAGCCTCACTATGGGTAGATATTCACGAAGTAGGTGATCTCATTGCCATCACAAAAATCTTGGTTCACTCCACAACACGAAGTAGGAAGCTCCCAAGCGACACCTAACCAATCTAGGAGGCACCACCCTCCAAAAGGTAATAGGCTCGGTAATGCAATGAACTCCTTGCTTTTGTGCTTCAAGATGATAGACTCCTCAACACACAATCACTCTCTCACATTATGGCTTGGTAGAAGAGATTCATTGGGTGGAAAGCAACTTGGGGAGGCTAGAAATCAAGATCCATATGGTTGGAGTGGAAGATCTTGACCTCAACACAAGGATAGGTGGTTCTCTCAGAAAATCAGTAGATATGAGTGGGGAACAGTTCTGAGTGCTTCTCTGTCGAGTAGGTGGTGGTGGAGGGGTATATATAGGCATCTCCAAAAATCCTACCGTTACACACAATAAGTCAGACTCGGTGGAACCGATGTGTGAATCTCGGTTGTAACGAAGTGACTTAAAGTTAGCAACTTTTGAATCTCGATGAGACCGATATAGGAATCTCGGTTGCACCGATAAGGTGACCAATGGTCAGAATGTCCAATCTTGGTGACGCCGATTCGACAATCTCGGAGGGACTGAAACTATGAACTTGTGTAACAGAAAGTTGGCAGCCCAACTTGGTGGCACCGAATGCAGTATCGGTTGCACCGAAAAGCTAGGGTTTGGCTAAGTCTGTCTAGAGTTTGGAAATCTGTGGCAGCGGGATGGAAATGCTGGTTGCACCAATTTTGAGTATTTGGCTTTGGACAGACTTTGGTGAGAGAGTTTGTGGGTGTTTTTGGTGACTATCACTTGTGCACGTATGAGCATTTTTTCACCAACAAAACCTTACCCCCTTTTAATAGTATTGGCTTTCCTATGGACTCAAAGTGATTTCTCACAAATGTGAAATGTAGAGTCCTCTTGCTTGAAGCTTTGCCAACCTATTTCCTTGCATCTTGGGGTATTCCACAATCCTTTTGCCAACCCATCATTGAACTTTTCCTGAAACATTCTTAGTGGAAACATTAGTTCAATAACATATATGTTGTTATTGATTACCAAAACCACCAAGGGAGCAAATGTGCTTTCAGAGATGCACCCCTGAGTTATGCTAGTTATGCTTTCTCTGTGAAGTTGTCCATCCATCATAGTAAAGGCTTTGGACGTGTGGACGATCTATCGAGCTTCAACCTCGTCTTCTGGGAGTTCTTGCCTCGGTATGTATGCAATATATGGCATTGTCCAATCGGGCGTAATCACCAGAATTTCCACGACCAGTTCTATGACTACCGGGACATCAACCTCATTTGGATCGGAGGCGCTTATTGCTTGCGGGGGATCTTTAGTGAAGGTATCTTCTTGCACCGAAGGAGAATGTAGGTTTTCTAGAAACACATTGCTAGATAACGGCCTCCGAGTGGATCCGATCTTTGCTAAATCATCAGCTGCCTGATTCTTCACTCCTTCATCGAGCTTTCTTCTCAAGCTTTCAAACCTTCAAATTTCTTCTCAAGCTTTCTCGCTGGATGGCAATATCTAGTCATGGTAGGGTTCCTAACATCCCACTCCTTCATCACCTGATTAACCACCAAATCCGAGTCATCGTATACCATCTGGCGTCGGACGCTGAGTGAGATGGCCATACGTAACCTGTAGAGGAGTGCTTCGTATATTGCTTCATTATTGGAGGAATCAAAGTGAATCTGGAGAACATAACTGAGCTTGTCACCCTTTGGAGATACCAACACTACACCAGAACCAGACCCATTCAGCATCTTAGAGCCATCAAAGAACATGATCCAGTGTGCCGAGTGGATTTGAGTTGGTTGTTCTTGTTCTATCCACTCGGCCATGAAGTCAGCAAGCGCTTGAAATTTGATTGCCTTTTTTGCTTCAAACTTGATACCAAAGTAGAGGAGCTCAATAGCCCATTTGGCCACTCGACCAGTTGCATCTCAATTGTTGAGGATCTCAGACAATAGAGCATCACTAACGACGGAGATTGAGTGATCTTGGAAGTAGTTTGCCACCTTCTTCGTTGATAGATATATACCATAAACGAGCTTCTGGTAATGAGGGTACCTTTGCTTTGAAGGTTTCAACACTTCAAAGGTATAGTAAACTGGACGTTAGACTTTATAAGCCTTGCCCTCTTCTTCTCGCTCGAGAGTGAGAATCGTACTGACGACTTGGTTAGTGGTTGCAATATACAGAAGCAGGGGTTCTTTGTTGTGCGGAGTAGCAAGCACTGGCAGGGTGGAAATCAAGGCTTTGAGATCGACAAACTCTTCTTCTTCTTCAGGAGTCCACTCGAACGTATTAGACTTCTTCATCAGTCGGTATAAAGGCAATGCCTTCTCTCTGAGACGAGAAATAAATCTACTCAACGCCGCCAGGCAACTCGTGAGCTTCGAGACATTGTGCACATGCTCAGGGCTTTTCATTCGGACGGTGGCGCTGATCTTCTCGGGATTGACATTGATCCCCCGTTCGGAAATGAGGAAACCGAGTAATTTGCCACCAGGAACTCCAAAAGTGCACTTGGACGGGTTTAACTTGATATCATATTTCCTTAGGTTGGCGAATGTTTCCGCCAAGTCAGTCAGCAGGTCGGAACCTTTGCGAGACTTGACTACAATATCATCCATACAAGCCTCGACATTCCGAGGGATTTGCTCGAGTAGGCATTTCTGAATCATACGCATGAAAGTAGCGCCAGCATTTTTCAGACCAAAAGGCATGGTGATATAACAGAAACACCCGAAAGGGATGATGGAGGTCGTCTTTATTTCATATGGACCAAATAGACGGATCTGATGGTAACCAGAGTATGCATCGAGAAAAGATAAATTCTCGCACCCCCATTAAGTCGACAATCTAATCGGTGTGGGGGAGCGGAAAATGATCTGTCGGGCAGACCCGATTGATATGTTTGAAGTCAATACACATGCAGAATGAGTTGTCCTTCTTGGGGACCATGATGATGTTCGAGAGCCACTTGGAGTGGTAAATCTCGTGTACGAACTTAGCGGTCAAGAGTCGACCCACCTCCTCGCCGATTTCCTTCCACTTCTCTGCTGCCGACCGACGCAAGTGCTCTTTGACAGGCTTGGACTTTGCCTCAACTCTTATTTGGTGCTCAGCCAATTCCCTGGGTACACCCGACATGTCAGCAGGCTTCCATGCGAAGATGTCCCAGTTCTCATGGAGGAACTGGATGAGCGTTGCTTCCTATTTGCTGTCGATTGTCATCGAGATGTTGGTCGGGGCAGCATTAGGATCTGTCGGGTGAATGTGCACTTGCTTAACTTCGCCTACCGACTGAAAAGTAGACTCAGAGTCAGGCTTCCTAGAAAGCAGCAGGTCGATAGGATCAGCATTCCTCTTGTATTCTTCCAACTCGACCACAACCATTTGATGGTCAGCAATCTTGGAACCTTGTTGAAGGCATTCCTCAGCTCTCTGTCGATTCCCTGTGACTGTGGTCACGCCCTTGGGCCTGAGCATCTTCAGCTTGAGGTATATGTAACATGGACCGGCCATGGAACGGGCATAATCCGGTCTACCAAGGATGGTGTGATATGCGCTCTTGAAGTCTACAACTTCAAACGTCAACTTTTCTTTGCGAAAATTCTTGTCGGTGCCGAACACCACATCCAATGCAATATGACTGAGTGACTTGGCCTTCTTCCCAGGGATGACTCCGTGGAACTGCATGTTGCTCTCACTGAGTCGGGACCTCCAAATGCCCATCCCCTTGAGGGTATCTGCATATAATATGTTCAATCCACTCCCTCCGTCCATGAGAACCTTGAGGAGTTGAGTGCCTCCAATAACAGGATCCACCACAAGAGCTTGCCGACCGGGGGTAGCAGCATGAGGAGGGTGTTCTAACTGGTCGAAGGTGATAGGAGTCTGAGACCACCTGAGGTACATGGGGGTGGCAGGAACAGTCATGTTGACCTCCCTGTTGATAACTTTCAGTCGAATTTCGCTTTCTACATCGGCAAAAATCATCAAAGTGGCATTGACCTCGGGAAAATCCTCTTTATCTTCATCATCTTCCTTTTCAGGGGACTTCCCACTTGACTGTCCTTCCTTGCACTATTGGATCAGTAATATGCACTATCAGATGTGTGCTTCGGTAATATTAAATTGCCCTCTTCATCCTTCTTCGTGTGGATTGCACACGGCAAATCCATGACGTCTGTTGCTGACGGATTCTTTGATTTCTTGGGGGTAAACTGCCCTTTGGGTTTCCCCTTATTCTTTCCTTGCACCGCCGGAGCGGCTTCCTCTTCCTGAGCAGAACCATCAGCTTTACGCTTCTACTTCCAACTGGAATTGCCACCACCAGCATCATTGTCGATTGTCTTTCCCTTGCCGCTCCGGAGGCGGTCCTCCTCTTCACCATTGGCATACCGAGTGGAAATCTCCATCATCTTGCTCAGGGATATATCTCCTGTCTGACCAAACTTCAAATAGAGCTCTTTGTACTTAACACCGGCCTTGAAGGCGCAGACGGCTTGATGTTCGGAAACATTTTCCATCGTGTGATGGAGGGTGGTCCAACGCTGAATGTAATCCCTCAAAGTTTCATTCGGTTTCTGCACACAATGCTGCAAATCAGTCAAACCAGCGAGGACGCTTGCATGTGCCCTCGAAAGTTGTGATGAAAACTCGGGCAAGATCCTCCCAACAATAGATGCTAGAAGGAGCCAACCAATTTAGCCACGCTCGGGCCGAACCATCCAACATCAAAGACAAATGCTTCATGGCTATGTTGTTGTTTCCTCCACCAATTTGCACCGCCACTCGATAATCGTCTAGCCATGTTTCCGGCTTCGACCCACTAGTGAACTTGCTTATTCTAGCCGCCAACCTGAAGTTGGGGGATCTCAACGGATCGAATGGCTTTGTTGAAACACTCGGGCCCAGAGTCAATGGCACCACTGCCACTCGGATGATCTCTGTCATAACCATCTTGTGAACCCTGCCCCTGTCAACCAGATTCTGTACGAGGACAGACCTCGCCTCAAACCCAGGAATCCGCTCATTGCCGAACTGGCATCAATCATCCTAGTGTCGGGGCACATATGAACCACCCCACGAAGGGGGATGCACTCGATGGCGGTCATCACGGTGATAATGAGGAAAAAGTTGATCCCATCCCTGATCTCGGTACTGATCTTCACGGAAACCTCTGCCCCTACGACGCAGAGGTGACCCCGGGCTATGAGCCGATTGAATTGTGTCTGCCTTAACTAAATTACTGTGTAACCTGTTGTGCGACTGAGAAACAACCAAATTCTATTGTTGCGCTGCTCCAAGCAACGCTCGGATCTACTTCAAACCTTTGTCGGCCTCTGAACGTGATGGTTGAATGGAGTCTGCAATCCTAGCAGCGGTTCCAACATTGAGAACTGGAGTACGAAATACCTGGACGTTATTCAGAGATCCACTCGGAAACAACTGTTAGTGACGTCGACTGGAAACTGGTGGACGCTGGAAGGTACGCTCGTCGAGTGCCTTCTACATCTCCTTGAGCTGATGACGCGTGGCCTCCAAGGCCTGTGCCTCGGCAGTCGCACTAACGATGGGCGTATGGAGAATATCCTCATCGCGGCGCTGCTGCTCATTCAACGGTCCTCCAACCTCATGCCCACCACGGCCGAAACCAGGCGGGCTTTGATGTGAACCCACCATAAGAACCTCAGCCGCTGGATCGTAGCTCTCACACTTGAAAGGAACGTCACACTAATCCGACGCCAAATCGAACACGCCATGAAGTGATTCGGCGGGCTCGATAGCCGCAATCTGCAGGGATGATACTTGGCGAGCCGCCGCATGCCTCACCCAACGCTGGAGCCGCAAGCGACCCGATCGCTTGCGGCGACGAACAGCGGGGAGATCAAACCACCCCAGAGCCGACAGGTACGGAGTCGACGGCTACCGAAGAAGAATGCCACAGGAGCTTGCACGCAAGTGCATCGCCCCGCAGATCGGGAGCGCCTCAAAGTCTAGAGGCGCTTCCTGAAGCCATGCCGAGTCATCGGGGACGAAGGTGAGCGCACCGAGACAGATCTCGTGGCCAAGGAACAAATCGCCGCCGGAATACACGACGAAGAAGAAAATTGCAAACTCGCCAGAAGTCGCTTAGACGCCTGCCCCACGGTGGGCGCCAACTCTCGTGGGAACGAGCCTACAGTAGAAGGTAGGGGTACGTAAGGAGAGGGCCCTAGCTACGGCGAGATTGTACACACTGATGTATGAGTTTAGGTCCCTCTCGTGGAGGTAACAGCCCTACGTCTTAGTGCTCGGGAGCTTCTGTCATGTGAAATGTATCAGTTACAGGGGGTGCAAACCCTTGTGCCAGAGAGGAGGGGTGGCTTATATAGAGTGCGCCGCCCCTCATCAATAACCGGCAACCAAGGGTTCGATCGTGATAATAAAGGCATACATTATTGATAACGTATGTAACAAATGCTAGTAATGGCGACCAGTCGAACGCGTGTCTGTTGGCCTCCCTGGAGTGGCTTTTGGTCTTCTGCGGTCGACTGGCTGCTGGTGCTTCCGAGTGAAAGGCGGTTGTCGAATGGAGGTAGAAATCTTTGAGTGGGTATTCTTGTCGAGTGGCTCATGCGCCATGGTGATTTCAGTCGGAGTCTTCCTTGTAATCTTTAAGTCCTCCAATGTAGTGTCCTTAGGTAGGGTAAGTAGGTCAGGCCTAAGACCCTACCATAGGTACATATCATCATCAATATTCGAACCACATGGCAGAAAACAAAAGCACTTCGCAACAATGCTGGAAGAAGCTAGGAAGGATGTGGAGAGGGCATTCAGAGTGCTGCAAGCACGTTGCAGAATTGTCCGTCGGGCTGCACTGATGTAGGAATCAGAAACTTTGTGGCAGCGGATGACATGTTGTGTTATTTTGCACAATATGTTTGTCGAGGATGAGGGTGATGGTGTAGCCCAAACCAATGATTTTGAAGCACCTGGCGAACAAGTTGAAATCTCGAAAGATCAAGATGCAGCTCAATTTATAAACTTTCTGCAGATGCATCAGAATCTCCGAGATCATGAGGTGCACACGCAACTACTAAGTGATATGGTGAAGCATATGTGGACCCACAATGGAAATCAAAGAGCAGATGATTGATTGTGCACTTCAAATAAATTTGTGTAAACACTATTTATGTTCAATACCAACATTTATTATTTACGTTCGTCAATAGTATGTTTTGGTGATCGACGTGCATGGCTTTTCATGGATTTGAGAGTCCGAATATGAGATATGTGGATGTGTGGAGCAATTTATGAGGGACCGTCCGGACGCGTCCGCGGGCGTGCCCTTGCGCGTCCACAGACGTATAGGGGGGCGGACTTACCCAGTCCAGCTGTAGATGCTCTAATACATTTTTTCACAAAAAAATGATTTGAGGGGAAGGCTAAACGAAGTTCTAACTCAGACAAAAATAATTTTGGAGGGTTAAAAGATTTGAGGGAAAGGCTAAATGGGGTTTTAAATCTTCAAACAAAAACATTTTGAGGGGGTTAAAGATATTTGAGGGGAAGGCTAACGATATTCTTAGATGTTCTACCTAGTTAGAGCATCTTCGACAGCTCTTGTAAAAAAACTCTCCGTAAGAGTGGTTCCACAGGGTATCCATAAAAGCTTGGGAGGATATGGGAGGCCTCAACGCTACGGGACACCTCCGTTGTGTCGAACTGACGTGCGTGATCCATGCGGACACCCGTCGTTACCCAGCGGTCCGGTGTGGATGCTGCTCCGATGCGCTCGAGGGAAAAATTAAGCGGGATAATGCCCCCAAACCCTAGCCATAGTCCATTTCCCTCCTCTCCGCGTTGCCGCCCCCGCATTTTCTTGTAGCTCGTAGCTCGTCGTCCTCCTATAACCATGGCTCGGGAGAGGATCACTACCTACATGATTCTCACTCCAGAGCACCTATTGCAGCTCCTATAGGACATATGGGCGCTGCACACCACTTGGATTGCAGCCGTCCTGCCTTCGGACTCTTGGAGCATGAGGAGGACGAGGACGAGGAGTAGGCGTGGGGCGAGGACATGGAGGAGAAGGAAGAGGAGGAAAGCGATGCGGATCCGACGGCTGCCAGAATCTGCATGGGCGACCTGCAAGCGGAGTACGAGATCGCCAAAGCGGAGGAGACTGTGAAGCAGCTGGCCATCCTCGACTCTCTCCAATCGGATGCGAAGGTAGATGCCAACCGCCACTACATCCACGAGGCACGTTTAGGCCGATGAAGTCTTCACAGACATGGAGTCCAACGAGGAGCCTTAGCTGCGGAGGCGGCAAACAACCAGGAGGTAGGTCTGTTCAGCACTGCTGACGGAGGTCGTATACATCTTCAAGGACAAGGAATAGCAGGCTAGTTCGAACTATAGCAATACGTAGCTTTTGGGTCGCATGGTCACATGGAGCAGTATGGCTTCGAGATATGCGGTTGCACACGATGTCAAATAAGGGAGACCAGGCCCTCTCTGGGTAGTAGACATACTTTTTTTTTCCTTTTTTGAAATTTGCACAGTGGACGCATGAGAGGTGGAGTATGTCATATGATGCTCTCATAAGCGGACCATGATGTATCGGCTTATTTTTTTGAAGATGCTCATAAGGGTAGGATGTGCGTGTGTGCGTTCATATGGGTGAATTGTATACTCATGTATGTAAACGACTTCGATTGTACTCTACTAAAAAACGAGCCTATTTCCATCACGATCATACGGTAGAATGATGACAAAAAGGAGTCTTTACAGGTTATACAAAAATGGCGATTGATGGCGTCAAGGTGAGAAACACTTTGATTCGCACAATCTCCTTTTTTTTAAAATTTGAGGGGACAATCTCCTTGTTTTACACCCATTAAAGGGAGATTTTAAACTCCGTCGGCAACCGGGACTATGGACGGTCCACTTCGTAAGACCAAGACATCAGACAGGTTTCTTCTTTTCCTTGACGTCAGACTGACTAAAAATAAGCGGGAGAGATTATTTGACGTGGACTCGTCGTTGCGTACCAGCTCTCCAGTAGAAAGAGTTTTTGGTTTTTGAGTTGGAGAGTTTTTCTTTTTGACGGTAGAGAAAAGAAAAGAAAAACGGCCACGTGATGCCACGAACATTTTTTAAACAAAAAAAATGTATACGGGTGTACGCTGGTTGCGTGGTCACCTCACCTGTACCTGTCCGAACTGGTGTGCGCCATTTGGACCACATGTCTGCGAGCGGGTGTCGAGTCTCGCAGGGGTCCGCGAATGCGGGCTGTGGGTTCCTGATCGTATCCATTTTCTGCTTTTGCCACCCAAAGTGATGGTAAATCACGGCAGGCTCCATTTCTGCGTACGCGTGAAGAAACAACCCACAATAATATTTATTTACTTTTCTGGTGAGAGAGAACACTTTTTTTCTTCGCGAATACGTAAAAAATTGTGTATCATTTCATTGATAAAAGAAAAAGAGGAATACAACCAGTGGCGGACGTCCCAAGCAAGAAAACCACGGGCTAAAACTACCTCAAAAAATCCAGTTTCAAGGTATACAAAAGTCAATATATGGTGCATAATTAATAAGAAACCAAACATAATATTTAATGTCAGCATTTTTTTCATGATGGGTCAACTAATAAGCGAGACAAAATGTAGCATATATAGATGATATAAAAGATCGATACCAAATTAAAGGATTGGTTGATCTGAGCCTCCCATTACTACATCTTCAATAGCAGAAGAAACTAAACCTTCAATAACAAATTTTGAAATGCAAATTAGTGCATAATATAGTTGGTAAAACTAGTTAATAACATATCCAAAATTTGTGAAAACTTACGTCTAGGGCAAGACGAAACACCTTTGCGTGTGACATAACCTTGAAATCGCTCCATGATTATTGATTCTTCAATACTAACAAGTACATCTCGCTCAATGTAGCATATCATTCTATGATTCATCCAATCATCACTCATTTAGTTCCTCAATCCAATCTTGATAATGCTCATTGTTGAGAATGCCCTTTCCACTATTGCGGTTGCAACGGGTAAAATCAATGCTAACTCAACAACCGAGGGAAAAGTTGTGTGCATATCACTTATAACTATATTAATGTCAAGATGACCAAGGTCATTGCAAATCATCAAATGTGGATCAACTCTTGCTTCCAGAATGAATGATTCTAGTTGGTTTCTAAGGATAAAAGTAACTTCATATGTAGAGAAGTCAGGAGCATACATATTAGCAAGATCTAGTAGCTTGTATTCATTATAATTGGCAAATGAATTTTTGGGGACCAAGACAAGCAATACATCTCAACAATTGAGTAGACCTTTGATACGTCTCCAACGTATCTGTAATTTTTAGTCGTTTCATGCTATTATATTATCAATCATGGGTGCTTTATATGCAATTATATACTCTTTTATACCACTTTCCAGACTAACCTACTAACTCAGTGCCCAGTGCTATTTCCTGTTTTTCGTGTTTTTGACCTTTTTAGAGAAACAGTATCAAACGAAGTCCAAACACGATAAACTGTACAGGAGTTATTTTTGGATATGAAAAGACAATAGAAGTTTCGAGAGGAGACCAGATGAGCCACGATGGAGCGACAAGCTCGCATGGCGCCCTCTGGGGGTAGGGCGCGTCATGAAGGCTCATGACTCCCTCGCTTGCCCCCTGGCCTAATTACACTTATGTATATTCCCAAATACCCCTCAAAACCAACAGAGACACACCCTAAATACTTTTAACATTGCTGCAAGCCTATGTTTCGTCGTGATCCCATCTGGAGGCCTCCGACAGTAATCTACCGGAGAGGGGATCGGTCATGGAGGCAGTCTACATCAACCTTGTTGCCTCCATGATGATGTGTGAGTAGTTCACCATGGACCTACGGATCCATAGTTATTAGCTAGATTGATTCTTCTCTCTCTATGATCTTCAATACAATGTTGTCCTCAATCTCCTTGGAGTTCTATCTAAGGTAATCTTCTTTTGCGGTCTGTTTGTTGGGATTCGATGAATTGTGGGTGGATCAGATTATTCACTAGAAGTAATTGAGTCAAATCTGAACTTTATTATACATGATTTTTATAGCTTCTTATTTCTCTCCGAGCTATCCGTTTGGCTTGGCTAACTAGCTTGATTTATTTACGGTGAGAGTGGCGTTGTAATGGGTTTAATATTGCAGTGCTCTATATCTAAGAGATAATAGGGGAAAAGACAAGTATTTGTATTTTTGCCATTGAGGATAAAGTGATGGGTTTTATTCATATTGATTGGGTTTACTCTGTCTACATCATGTTATCTTGCCTAAAGCGTTACTCTGTCTCTTATGAACTTAATACCAGAGATGCATGCTGGATAGCGGTCAATTGTTGGAGTAATAGTAGTAGATGCAGGCAGGAGTCAGCTGATACGTCTCCGTCATATCTATAATTATTGAATGTTTCATGTCATTATTTTACAACTTTTATATACTTTTGGCAACAATTTATCTGATTTTCTTAGACTAACATATTGATCCAGTGCCTAATGTTAGTTCATGTTTGTTGCATGAGATTTATTTTGCAATATATGTGATTTCTAGGAAAAATAATCAACTCCAGATGATGTCCGAGGGGCCCACAAACTCGGTGGGCGTGCCCTAGGGGGTAGGTCATGGCCAGCAAGCCTGTGGACACCTCAGAGGTTGATTGGGGGTGTCCTTCGGCCACAAGGAAGCTAATATTCGGATAAAATCCCCCTCTAAATTTCAGCCCAATCAGAGTCACGAATCTCCAGGAATATAAGAAACGGCGAAACATTAGAAACCAGGAATGCAAAACAGAAGAGAAACACAGAGAGAGATCCAATCTCGGAGGGGCTCCTGCCCTCCGGGAGCCATGTCAGTCATGGACCAGAGGGGAAACCCTCCTCACGTATATGGAGGAGGCAAATCAAGAAGAAGAAGGAGGGGTCTCTCACCTCCTCTCTCCCGGTGGTTTTCCCCTCTTCCCTCAAGAAGTTCCCCAACCTCTATTTGGATCACTTCATCATGTTGCTTCTTGGGCTAATTGATCATGTATTTTACAAGAAGCATTAACAATGTTAACAACCATGCTTGTGTATTTAAAAAAATCCCTTACCGAGGAACAACACTTGGCAACAACAGCAACCACTAACTGTAACTCATGGGCAAAACAATGTGTATAATGAGCATAAGGATTTTCGTCCAAGATCAATCTTTCCAACCCACGGAATCCCCTCTCATGTTAGAAGCCCCATCATAATCCTGCCCTCTCAAATTAGATATAGATAAGCTAAGAGGAGCAAACATACCATCTAAAGCCACCTACAACGAAGTTGCTCTCGTGTCAGGAACATGCTCAACTGTCATGAATCTCTCAATCACCTCCCCTCATTTGCTGACACTACAGGAATCAAGCACTTTGCCGTCAGCCATCCCGGATGACAAAGGCATGCATGCCGGACGACAAAGGCTTTGCCGTCCGCCAGCAGATGGCCAGCTGTCCGGCTGAATAAGCCACGGTAAAGGGCGCTTTGCCGTCTGCTGGCAGACGGCAAAGACCTTTGCATCTTTGCCGTCTGCCAGTGGACGGCAAAGGGCATGGATGGCACACGTGGAAACTTATGTCCATTAAGGGCTTAACGGCGTGCTTTGCCATCCGCTGGCAGACGGCAAAGACCTTAGTTCTTTGCCATCTGCCAGCGGACGACAAAGCACCTATTTCTTTGCCGGCCTAGGTGGGTTCTTTGTCGTCCGCTGGCAGACGACAAAGGACTAAGGTCTTTGTCGTCTGCTAGCGGACGACAAAGAACCCACCTAGGCCAGCCTAGTGCTACCCCAGGTTGCACAGGTAGCTGCCACGTGGCAACTTTGCCGTCTGCTGGCTGACGGCAAAGCTCTTTGTCGTCCGCCAGCAGACGGCAAAGTTGCTATATAGCCCCTGTTTTTTCTTAAAATCATTTAATTTGACATAATTTCACATATATATCCAACATATCAACAATACAAGTTTCCAACAAGCATAGCAACAATAAGTTTCAACAAGCATACCAACAATAAGTTTCCAACAACATATCCAACATACAAGTTTCCAACAACATATCCAACATACAATGGTTTCCAACAACATATCCATACATACATATCCAAAACAAAACAAGTTTCCAACAAGTTTCCATAAACAAAAAGGAAGCACAAGTAGAAGAGTACACTCCATCAATGCAAGCTTCCTCATCTATAGCAAATCTGCAAATTAGGAAAGATGAAAGTTAGAAGAAGAAGAAGAAGAAGACTAGCTAGAAGAAAAAGAAGAAGAATAAGAAGAATTTATCTTCTCTTTCTTTTTCTCCTCTCCTCTTCTTTATCTTCTTATTATTCTAACTAAGGTAGGTAAAAATGCCATTTTTAGCTAAAGTAGGTAAAAATGCTAAGTGTGTAGGTCATTTTAGAGCTAAGATAGGTAAATAGGTCATTTTGGAGCTAACCTAGGTAGTTATGCCATTTTTAGCTAACTAAGCATATTTATTCATTTTGGAGGACAAAATGGTAAGTGTAGGTCATTTTAGAGCTATCCTAGTTAAAATTGGTCATTTTGGAGCTAGGTAAGGTTATATTGTCATTTTGGAGGAAAATAAACTAATTATATGATAGTTTGGAGGTAAACCAAGGTTATTATGCCATTTTTTACCTAAGTAAGCTAATTATGTCATAAATGAACTAGGTGAGCTAAGTATAGATTATTATTTAGCTATCCAAGGTAGTTATGACATTTTTCAGCTAACTAAGCATATCAAGTCATTTAGGAGGAAAAAATGGTAAGTATAGGTCATTTTATAGCTATCCTAGGTAAAGTATGTCAGTTCGGAGCTAAGTAAGGTTATTATGTCATTTTCGAGGAAAATAAGCTAAGTATAGGTCATTTTGGAGCTAAACCAAGGTTATTATGCCATTTTTTACCTAAGTGAGCTAATTATGTCATAAATGAACTAGCTAAGCTAATTATAGATCATTGTTGAGCTATCCTAGGTAGTTATGCCATTTCGTACCTAAGTGAGCTAATTATGTCATAAATGAACTAGCTAAGCTAGCTATAGATCATTATTGAGCTATCCTAGGTAGTTATGCCATTTTCTAGCTAACTAAGCATATCAAGTCATTTTGGAGGAAAAATGCTAAGTATAGGTGATTTTATAGCTATCCTAGGTAGAATATATCATTTTGGAGGTAAGTAAGGTTATTATGTCATTTTTGAGGAAAATAAGCTAAGTATAGGTCATTTTGGAGCTAATTAGGTCATTTCTTAAGCTAAGTATGCATTTGTTAAGCAAAACACTTGGGAAAACTTACCATCATCACGGAGGTGAAGGACCGGTCGAGTTTGCGCCAGGGTGAGACATAGAAGGACTGGTCGGGGTTGCAGCAGACGTAGAAGGATCGATCGATGCTTGTCGGGAGGCACGCTGCACCAAAGATCATTTGCAAGCAATGTCTCCTTATCATGATGCAACTCAAATGTGAATACTAGTAACTAATGACCATTCAAATGAAACTCACCATGGGTGCTATAGCAATATGGGGCATCGACGGAGGGGTCTGACTATTGTTCTGGCACACGGTCTGCACATTTTGTTTTCACGAGTCATTCAAATTATTTAGTGATGAAACGAACATTACATGCATGATTTGGCTAATATGCAGGAGAAACTTACCACGAGCAGCTCGTATAGGGCCCGGTGAGACGCGTCGTTCCAGTTCCTCTCCTCCTCTAAGAGCCTAGCCGTCCTCTCGTCCATGTCACTCTCCCTCTGCACCGCCTGCCTGTTTGCCTCCGCCAGAAGCTCCTGGGCCCTAGCCTCAATGGAGAGCTCCATTGGCCGTGGACGAGGCCTTATCTCAGGATCAGAGCTCGTCTGGCGCTTCTTGATCTTCGGGAAAGTTCTAGGACAACGTATCAGTCCATCCCCAATGGCTATCGAGCCATGGGGCCTCCCGCCACCAGATATCATCACGAGCTCTGGATCAAAAGGACTCTGGCTCGGGTTGAAGTCCTCCCCTTTCCTCGCCTTCCCCTCATCTTTGTACCTCATGAGCTTGTTGTGGGAGGAGATGTTGCTGAAGCTCTCTGGATGATCGAGGTCATCCTCAGAGAATGCCTTGGCCTTCTTGTACGAGGCAGTATGGGCCATGGCATAGAGGTCGAACAGAGGTGGCACCTCCTTCTTGTTTTCTCGCGCCTAAAAGAGAGGAACAAAATATTAGTTAAGGGCTCAAGCTAGCATGAAGAATGAAATTGCATGAATCATGAAGCAAACCACATACCCAGTGATCCCCGTACTCCAATAGGTTGGAGCTCCCTCGATGGTGTGGCACACCTCTCATTTGGGCATGCTTATCCTTGGCCTTGTTGTGTTCGGCTAGCCATTCGGGAGAGCACCACTCATCCACCAATGCCTCCCAACAGTCCATCCTATCCGCACACCATCTCGGGGGCACCTAAATTAGACAAGAGAAATTTCAGCGCTACGCCTACGAATCAAATCAAAGAAACTAAGCACAAGGCCTTAACAATAGATAATTACCTTCATTAACTTCTCCTTACTTAGATAATTTTTGCGGCACTTCTTCTTGGCCCTCTTAATGTTAGTCGAGGCGTCGTAGTTTCGAATAGCCTGCACCCGAGCCTCCTGTCGTAAGTTCTGAAGCATGCGCTTGCACTGGGCTTCGAGAACAACAGCCGCTTTCGCCTCGTGTTCCTCAAGACTAGAAGGTCTACAATCAAACAAGACAACACTGATTAGTACAATCACTAGGTGCTATTGATTTTTAATTCTATAAAGGAGAAATTACCCAAAAGCAACGGATCACAATGTCAGCCACCGTCTCGCACAAGACATCGTCGACCATCTCCTCCGGCGGGGCCAGGGCAGCCATGTACAGCTCCCAGGTCAGTGCTACCTGTGGAGCCTCACCCTCACCGGGCAACTGGACCTTCCCCGGGAAGTGGTGCTGGAGAAGCACACCAAGGACCTGGTTGGGCCTGCGAACACCACGCTCGTGTTTCCAACCCCTACAGTATGACAAGGCCAACACATTAGATATTAATTTGAAGAAACATGAAGGCAAAAGGTTAAAAAAGAGTAAATGCACTTACTTCTCCGCATTAGGCGCAATCAACCACCTCTGCTCGCGGGTCGTCGGCACGGGCGGGAGCTTTGTACAACCACGCTGGTAGACCTTTTGCCCTCCTCAACCAGCTCGCCCTTGCTATAGGTGTCCTCAAACAAATTGTCCTCGCCACCATCAGCATGGCCACTAGCTTCCGGAGTCACGTGTGACGAAGACTCTAGGACCCGAGTCTCCTGGGACGAAGACTCTGGGACCGGAGTCTCCTGGGACGAAGGCTCGGCGACCCGAGGCTCGTTGACCCGAGGTTCGTGGACCGGAGTCTGAGACGGGTCCAAGTCAGACGGGTCCACCTGAGATGGAACACTCCTGTGGTCAGGAGAATCAGCTTGGGTGGCGGCGAGGAAGGCGCAGGGGGCAGAGGGGGCGCAGGGGGGCACAGGGCACCGGCCGGGCCGGTGGGGCGGCGGGCGCGGGCATCGGGCGGCGCTGGCGGGCGACGGGCAGCGCTGGCGACGCGGCAGACGGTTCCGGGGCGATGGGGCGCAGGGGGGCCCGGGCGCGCGACGGCGGGGGCGACGGGGCGCCGGGGGCGCCGGGGGGCGATGGGGCGATGGGCCGATGGGGCGGCGGGTGGTGGGGCGACTGGGTGGCGGCGCACGTGCAGTGGGCGGCGGGGAGGAGAGGGAGAGAAACAGAGATCGAGAGAGAGGCGAGCCGGGGTGGGGCACTGTCGTTAGTTAACCCCCCTCTTTGACGTCCGCTAGCGGACGACAAAGAGGGGGCCGTTAGGTTAAGGTCTAAGCGTCTCGTCAGTGGGGGCCCCCTCCCTCTTTGTCGTCCGCTAGCTAACGGCAAACCTCCTTTGTTGTCCGCTAGCAGATGGCAAAGAAGTGGCTGATGGCAAAGCCACCCTTTCCCGTCTGCTAGCTCTTTGCCATCCGTTTTTGGCTAGTTGATGGCAAAGCCACCCTTTGCCGTCCGCTAGCAGACGGCAAAGATGTGGCAGATGGCAAATCTTCTGATTCCAGTAGTGCGAGATACCTACATAAGACAAAGGAACATGATTAATACATACAAACT
This sequence comes from Hordeum marinum, assembly GCA_022496015.1. Taxonomy (NCBI): domain Eukaryota; kingdom Viridiplantae; phylum Streptophyta; class Magnoliopsida; order Poales; family Poaceae; genus Hordeum; species Hordeum marinum. Next base: position 455,986,737 of record CM039678.1, read on the forward strand.
TTCAGAAAATACACCTACAAGACAAAAATAAGACACACATAGAATACGAGCAAAGTACTGACCTCAAACACATAGCCATTTGCTCCTTCATAGATACATCTCCAGACTCATCAACAAGTAATGCAGATTTACTATCTCCAATCTCCTTAAGAATGAATTTGGTGGTCTCTTGTGAACAAGCCTTGCATGAATCTAATTGTATCTCATGTGAAGTCAGTTTATGGTTATCTCCTGCATCCCAAACATCTTTCCACCTTTGGGTCTTTCTTTATGAACAAGTCCAACAACTCTTTAAAGTTGCCTTTATTCATTGAGCTAGTAGACTCATCATGACCACAAAAAGCAAGACGTGTAGTAGCAAAAAATTAACAATACCCATTATAATCAATAACCCAGCTTTGTATTCTTCTTCTTTCTTCTTAGAACCCCTATCAAACGCATGTGGCAGGTTTTGTCTTTGATTTTTGAAATTCTCATAATTTTTTCTAGATTTATTATGAGCACTATCATGCTTGCCAACATGCTGATTCAAAACTTCAGGCCCATCCTTCCAAGACTTAAATCCATTTTTTTCATGAATGCTTCAATACCATAGTTTTCAGCTCTTGGTTGCTTAAATAGAAAACAGTAAAAGAAAAAAGGATGATTTTTTTCAATGCTATATTCCAACCATCCATGATGATTATTGAACCAATAACCATGAAAGCTTCTACCATTTACCCGTTCATATGTATGATTAGTAGTTTGGAATAGACCCGAACTAATGTACTCCCTTCTAGCAAGATATCCAATGTTTGCATCCAAATCCTCAATTGGTATTATGTTACCAGGGTTTGATTCAATATCACCAGGCTTGAGTTGAGCTATAATACTCGAGGTGTTATCAGTTGTTTGAGTTGAAGGATATGTTGCCATAGTTTACGTGGTTCAAACTTGAAAAAAAGAATTCAATGTCTTGTTTCGTTTACTCATATTAGCTCTTGTAACACTATATAGAAACGAAATTACTACATGTAAAAGTTTGTTTCCCATCTAAGTATCTAACAAAGAGTGGCATCAAGCAACAACAGTGTCATTTATCAACTGGCAAAAATCATCATCAATTCGTCATTCATCAAACAGTAGCAGCTACAAACAAAAAATGGGGTTTGTAAGAGATAGTACACCTTTTCTATTGTTGTTAATGGCACACATAATAAATTGTATATTACACAAAAGAATAAAAATACTCCATAAAACTTATGGGTTGTCTCCCAGGAAACACTTTGTTTAATGCCATTAAGCTAGGCATAAGCGACAAGTATTTTTTTCGTATTTCGTATTTTTTAATTCTTTTTTTTGCCCACAACTAAAGAAAGAGAACAAGAAAACAAAAAAAAGGAAAAAAATGTACTTAGTGATAAAAGTAAAAAAAATCATACACGAAAATATTAACCCCATGCTATTGCTCCCCGTCAACGACGCCAAAAGAGCTTGATAATCCCCAAGTGCAAGTAATCATCATAGCACTTTCCAAAGATGGAAGTGGTAAGTATGGAGTGTCAAACACAAAAGGAGCTAAAGGTAAGATCAATATTCTCTCAAGCCATGTCTGTCACTAATATGACCCTACGTATACCGAGTGTTTGCTTTTATCTAGAAACAAGAAATAAAACTATGTTGTGCGTACAAAGAGGATAGCTTTGCATGATATCGGAGAACTAAAACATAAAAATATGTGCTGCCTAAATAAATTAAGATATATTACAATATATTACAAATAGCGAGTATGGAATAATGATGATATGGTGTGCGTAATTGTCCTAGGCAATTGATAACAAGATCGGTAATCATTATTCTAATTTTATATGAGGGAGAGGCATGAGCTAACGTAATTTCCATACTTGGATCATACGAACTTATGATTGGACCCCTAATCAAGCATCCTGAACTACTAGAAATTATTAAGGTAAACCCAACCATAACATTAAGTATCAAGTCCCCTTTACTCCCATACGCAACAACCCCTCACTCGGGTGTAAGCTTATGTCACTCTGGTCACCCACTATAAGTGAATTATGAACATATTCCAACACCCTACAATAGAAATTCCACACGTGTGCGCGGCATGGAAAGCACCATAGGATAGCATCAAAATAAAACATACGACCCAAACCAATCAAGGTCATCAATCAACCCAAAGGACAAAAGAAATCTACTCAAACATCATATGATGACAACACAACATTGGATAATAATATGTGGCATAAAGCACCATGTTCAAGTAGGGGATTACAGCAGGATGCTATAGGATCGAGAGAGGCATGTCTAGAGGGGGTGAATAGACTACTAGCAGAAATTTAAAACCTAACCTTTTCCCAAGTTAATTGATTGGCAGATTTTAATACTTTTAGCAAATCTAGATAGTCAAACAGCCCTACACATGCATGTCTACAAGTATGGCAGCAGAAAGTAAAGACATTGCACATGTAAGTAAAGAGATGGGTTAGAAAGATCAAACACAATAGGAGACGCAAGGATTTTTCCCGTGGTTCCGATAGGTGGTGCTATCGTACGTCCATGTTCATGGAGTCTTCAACCCACGGAGGGTAACGGTCGTGAGAGTCCACGGAGGGCTCTACCCACGGAGAGTTCCACGAAGAAGGAACCTTGACTATTCCATGCGGCTTCCATCCACGAAGGACTAGCCTCACTATCGATAGATCTTCACGAAGTAGGCGATCTCCTTGCCCTTACAAACTTCATGGTTCACTCCACAACATGAAGTAGGCGGCTCCCAAGCAACACCTAACCAATCTAGGAGGCACCACCCTCCAAAAGGTAATAGGCTCGATAATGACAATGAACTCCTTGCTCTTGTGCTTCAAGATGATAGACTCCTCAACACACAATCTCTCTCACATAGATTTGGCTTGGTAGAAGAGATGGGACTGGTGGAAAGAAACTTGGGGAGGCTAGAAATCAAGATCCATATGGTTGGAGTGGAAGATCTTGACCTCAACACAAGGGTAGGTGGTTCTCTCTCGGAAAACCGAGTAGGATAGGTATGGAATAGTTCTGAGTGCTCTCTATCGAGTGGGTGGTGGTGAAGGGGTATATATAGGCATCCCCAAAAATCCAACCGTTACACACAATAAGTCAGACTCGGTGACACCAAAATGTAAAACTTGATGGTACCGAAGTGACAAAAGGTGGCCACTTTTGAATCTCGGTCGGGCCAATATATAACTCTTGGTTGCACCGACAAGGTGACCAACGGTCAGAATTACCAAACTCGGTGACGCCGATTCACCATTCTCGGTCGGACCAAAAATGAGAATTTGCGTAACAGGAAGTTGGCAACCCAACTCGGTGGCATCGAGTGCAGTGTCGGCTGCATCGAAGTGTTAGGGTTTGGCTGAGTCTAACTAGGGTTTGGAACTCGGTGGCACCGGGATATGAAAGTTGGTTGCACCGATTTGGTATATTTGGCTTAGTACAGACTTTGGTGGGAGAGTATGTGGATGTTTTGGTGACTGCCACTTGTGCATGTTTGAGCATATTGTTCACCATCAAAACTTTACCCCCTTTTAATAGTATTGGCTTTCCTATAGACTCAAAGTTATTTCTCATGAATATAAAATGTAGTGTCCTCTTGCTTGAAGCTTGGCCAACCTATTTCCTTGCATCTTGGGGTAATTCCACAATCTCCTCAACCTTTTTGCCAACTCAGATCTTCATGGACCATCATCTGAAATGTACTAGATAGAGGTGTTAGTCCAAGATACAATGTATGTTGTCATGAATTATCAAAACCACCAAGGGAGCATATTGTGCTTTCAATCCCCCCTTTTTGGTAATTGATGACAACATACAATCGAAGCTTCAAATAAAGATATGCACCGATGCAATGAAGACTTTGAGAAACACATGACTTAGATTTGCTCCCCCTAAGTGGGTTTTGTCCTTTAAAGGATATTTGCTTTGGAATGCATGGACACACGTATGGATGAAGGGATGTAAGGAGTCATGTGTATCTTGGCTATATGCATCAATATATGTGAATGAAATGTATATCCTTGATCAAGACTTCACTCTTTCAAACAATATGTGCAAGAGGCAAGAGATCATGTTGATCAAAGATATGATGCATATACTTACCTTGAGCTCTTGAGCATTCTAGTAGTAGAGACACACTTGAGAAAACAATGTTAGGAAACACAAGAGTATACTACTAAGCAGAAGCAATAGAACTCAAAGATGCCAAGATATGGAGAACATATAAAGTATGATAATCCTTAAGATTAATATGTCTCCCCCTTAGGCATAAATTCTTTAGAACTTTCTCCCCTTTAGATATGAAAGTAGTACTTCATCCTCTCCCCCTGAATCTTAGCATGTAGATATTGGGATTGGATAGGGTGAGAAAAGTAAGATATCAAAAGATTACTTTTCAACAGTAGTTTTCTCTCCCCCCTAAATCATATCTTCCCTTTTGCATAAGCATGTGACTCTCCCTTTAGCATGAAGCTTTGATATTCTCCCCCTTTGGTAGAAATTACCAAAAAGGTCAAACTTGGGAGTAGTGACAGGGATCATTGACAAGGTAGGGATCATGGAGATCAAAGGTCATTGAAGGTAGGGTCTCTCCTTTTGGCACATGTGAGGTTTCTTCCCCTTGGAGCTAGGGATCCTTGAATAATGATTTTCTCCCCCGAAGTGTTGTTTATTCTTCTCCCCCTAAAGTTTTTTTAAGGATCATAGAAGGAACAAGATTGTCTCAGGAACAAAAAGCAAAGTAAACTAGATCAGGAAAACATAAAATTTGAACTCCAAGAAAATCGGTGGCTCCAAGATGGATAAATCAGTGATACCGAGTTTGTGTAGTGCAGCTTAACTACAAGTTCGGTCGAACCGAGTAATCTAAGTCGGTGACTCTGAAAGATAGACCAAGTTTATGTTTTCAAAGAGACAAACGAAACTGTTTCAAAGAAAAATGCAAAACATTTACAAGGATCGTCAAATAGATAAGATTTGAGTGGTTACGAGAAATCATGCAATAAGAGAACAATCCACACAAGTTTCTTAACTAAATGATGGGTGGTGACTAGGTCACCTATATTAGAGTATATTGACTTAGGAGCCAAGCAAAAATACTTGATCATAGGTCATACTCATCGTTTAAGCTCAGAATGGGGTTACCATTTCCGATTAAGCATTTTGATGTCTTCATATCTCTTCAGTTGCTTTAGCCCATGACTTGGAGTAAAGCCTTTTCAAGGATATGAGTACATACCTTTGAATGATGTTGATGACGCTGCTCATAGGTGAACTTTTGTTGAGGATGTTTGAGGTTGATGAAGATCATCTTGAGTTTGGAGCAATCCTTCTTGTTCTAGTACACTCATCACCTACAAAGGTTAGTCATGCAAGGAAGAACAATGGATATATCCTATTGACATGATACCACTTATAGATTTGCAACTAAGGTCAAGTATATGTCAAGGATATTTTTGTTGTCTTCTTCCTTCCATCATCAAGAGGGGTTGTGGATACTTGGTAATGACAAGATTGCTTATGATTGAAGTTGATAGCAATCTTGTGGAATGAAGTTCTTCCAAGTACCTACAAAAGATTAGATGCAATACAAGGGAGCATAGAATTCCATGGCATATGATAATGAGTTATGAGATCATGGAGACAATAATTAAGCTCAACCCTTGCCTGCAACCGAGTGATTCTAGCTCAAGTTTGAAGCATCAATGATGTTCAACTCACTCCTCAAATGACAAAATGTCTTCTCATCAAGTGGCTTAGTAAAGATATCTGCCAATTGCTTGTTAGTACGAACATGCTTAAGATTGATATCTCCTTTGGCAACATGATCACGAATGAAATGATGTCGAACTTGAATATGCTTGGTTCGAGAATGTTGCACAGGATTATGTCCAATTTTAATAGCACTTTCATTGTCACAAAGTAACGGAACATTTTAAACATAAATGACATAATCTTTAAGCATGTGTGTCATCCATAGTAATTGCGCACAACAAGATCCGGCAGCAATATACTCAGCTTCGGCAGTAGATAGAGATACCGAGTTTTGTTTCTTGGAGGACCAAGACACATGAGATCTACCTAAAAATTGACAAGTACCCAAGGTGGATTTTCTATCAACCTTGTCACCGGCACATTCCGAATCGGAGTAGCCAACAAGATTAAAAGAAGATCCCTTAGGATACCAAATGCCAAAGTTTGGTGTTTGTATCAAGTATCTCACAATACGTTTCACAGCTAAAAGATGACACGCCTTAGGTGCGGCTTGATATCTAGCACACATGCAAACACTAAGAATAATATCAGGACGAGATGTACATAGATATAACAAAGAACCTATCATAGATCGATAAACCTTTTGATCAACTGGTTCATCCTCCTTGGTAAGGTCAACATGTCCACTAGTGAGCATATGGGTTTTCATACCTTTGCAATCCTGCATGTTGAACTTCTTGATTAAGTCCTTGGTATACTTAGTTTGAGAGATGAAAGTTCCTTCTCTTGATTGCTTGATTTGCAATCCAAGAAATAATTTCAGCTCACACATCATAAACATCTCATACTTGTCGGACATTAACCTTCCAAATCTTTCACTAAATTGAGGGTTAGTGGAACCAAAGATAATATCATCCACATAAATTTGGCATACAAATAATTCTCCATTAACTGTCTTAGTGAACAGGGTTGAATTTTACCAATTTCAAGACCTTTTTCGATGAGAAACTTCGTTAAGCATTTATACCAAGCACGAGGGGCTTGCTTAAGACCATAAAGAGCTATGCGAAGCTTGTAAACATGATTAGGTTTCTTAGGATTCACAAAACCGGGTGGTTGCTTAACATAAACTTCTTCCTCTATTTCACCATTTAAAAATGCACTTTTGATGTCCATTTGATAGAGTGTGATATCATGGTGATTAGCATAAGCAAGAAGAATACGAATAGCTTCAAGTCTAGCAACAGGGGTGTAAGTCTCACCATAGTCCATACCTTCAAATTGCGTATATCCTTGGGCTACAAGACAATCCTTGTTGCGTACGACTTGACCATCTTCGTCGTGTTTGTTTCAAAACACCCATTTGGTTCCGATGATGTTGTGCTCATCTTCGGGTTTCTCCGCGAGTGTCCACACTTCGTTCCTCTCAAAGTTGTGTAGCTCTTCATGCATTGCATTCACCCAATCCGCGTCTTCAAGAGCTTGTTAACAAGATCGGTAATCATTATTCTATTTTTCTATGAGGGAGAGGCATGAGCTAACATAATTTCCGTACTTGGATCATACGAACTTATGATTGGACCCCTATCAAGCATCCACAACTACTAGAAATTATTAAGGTAAACCCAGCCATAAAATTAAGTATCAAGTCCCCTTTACTCCCATACGCAACAACCCCTCACTCGGGTGTAAGCTTATGTCACTCTGGCCACCCACTATAAGCGAATTATGAACATATTGCAACACCCTACAACAGAAATTCCCGACGTGTGCCCGGCATGGAAAGCACCATAGGACAGCACCAAAATAAAACATACGACTCAAACCAATCAAGATCATCAATCAACCCAAAGGACAAAAGAAATCTACTCAAACATCATAGGATGACAACACAACATTGGATAATAATATGTGGCATAAAGCACCATGTTCAAGTAGGGGATTACAACGGGATGTTGTAGGATCGAGAGAGGCGTGTCTAGAGGGGGGGGTGAATAGACTACTAGGAGAAATTTAAAACCTAACCTGTTCCCAAGTTAATTGGTTGGCAGAATTTAATACTTTTAGCAAATCTAGATAGTCAAACAGCGCTACACATGCATGTCTACAAGTATGGCAGCGGAAAGTAAAGACATTGCACATGTAAGTAAAGAGATGGGTTAGAAAGATCAAACACAATAGGAGACGCAAGGATTTTTCCCGTGGTTCCGATAGGTGGTGCTATCGTACATCCACGTTCATGGAGTCTTCAACCCACGGAGGGTAACGAACGTAAGGGTCCACGGAGGGCTCTACCCACAGAGGGTTCCACGAAGAAGCAACCTTGACTATTCCATGCGGCTTTCGTCCACGAAGGACTAGCCTCACTATGGGTAGATCTTCACGAAGTAGGTGATATCCTTGCCCTTACAAACTTCTTGGTTTAGTGCACAACACAAAGTAGGAGGCTCCCAAGCGACACCTAACCAATCTAGGAGGCACCACCCTCCAAAAGGTAATAGGCTCGGTAATGACGATGAACTCCTTGATCTTGTGCTTCAAGATGATAGACTCCTCAACACACAATCTCTCTCACACAGATTTGGCTTGGTAGAAGAGATGGGACTAGTGGAAAGCAACTTGGGGAGGCTAGAAATCAAGATCCATATGGTTGGAGTGGAAGATCTTGACCTCAACACAAGGGTAGGTGGTTCTCTCTCAGAAAACTAAGTAGGATAGGTATGGAATAGTTCTGAGTGCTTTTGTATTGAGTGGGTGGTGGTGAAGGGGTATATATAGGCATCCCGAGAAATCCAACTGTTACACACAATAAGTCAGACTCGGTGACACCAAAGTGTAAAACTTGGTGGTACCGAAGTGACAAAAAGTGGCAACTTCGGAATCTCGGATGGACCGATATATAACTCTCGGTTGCACCGACAAGGTGACCAATGGTCAGAATTACCAAACTCGGTGACGCCGATTCACCATTCTCGGTCGGACCGAAAATGAGAATTTGCGTAACAAGAAGTTGGCAACCCAACTCGGTGGCACCGAGTGCAGTGTCGGCTGTACCGAAGTGTTAGGGTTTAGCTGAGTTTGTCTAGGGTTTGGAACTCGGTGGCACTGGGATAGAAAAGTTGGTTGCACCGATTTGGTATATTCGGCTTAGGACAGACTTTGGTGGGAGAGTATGTGGATGTTTTGGTGACTGTCACTTGTGCATGTTTGAGCATATTGTTCACCATCAAAACTTTACCCCCTTTTAATAGTATTGGCTTTCCTATAGACTCAAAGTGATTTCTCATGAATATAAAATGTAGAGTCCTCTTGCTTGAAACTTGGCCAACCTATTTCCTTGCATCTTGGGGTAATTCCACAATCTCCTCAACCCTTTTGCCAACTCATATCTTCATGGACCATCATCTGAAATGTACTAGATAGAGGTGTTAGTCCAAGAGACAATGTATGTTGTCATGAATTATCAAAACCACCAAGGGAGCATATTGTGCTTTTAGATGCAGTAGAGTGGGCTGCTGAAAATAAGTGAGGGAGGTCAAGATGGTGATGTTGATGAAGACAATCACCGCGGCGATGGTTCCCTCAGTGGCACTCCAGCGTCATCGAGAGAGGGGGGAAGAGAGTCCCTCGGGCTTCCTCCTCCATGGCCACGCCCTAGATGGGGCCTCTGATCCTTGACCTCCATGGCGCTCGAAGGGGCGAGAGCCCCTTAGAGATTGGATATCTCTTTGTATTCTTCTCTGGTTCCTGTTTGTTTCCTGGCCTTTCATTGTTTCTTATATTCTCGGAGATTTGTAACTCTAATTAGGCTGAAATTTTGAGGGGATTTTTATCTAGAAATTATCTATCTTACAACGAAAGAAGGGCTCCAACCGCCTTACGAGGTGCTCATAAGGTAACCCATAATGCTCAGGGGGTGGCAATGCCATGTTGCCTTGTGGGGCCCTTGAGAATCACCTTGCATTGATTCTTCCTAAAAATTACATATATTCCAAAATAATTCACCATAAAATTTATCGTGATTGGACTTTGTTTGGTGTGGTTTTTTTGTGAAACAAAAAACATGCAGAAAACAAGAACTAACACTAGGCACTAGATTAATAAGTTAGTCCATACAAATTATAAAGGCCATATAAAAGTGCACCAAAACCATATAAAATTAATGCTAATATGTAATGAATACTTCATAAATTATAGATACGATGGATACGTGTCACCGCTTCACCGGACATGGCAACAACTCACGGTGGAGGTGATTAAAGGGGGGTGGCGTCTGTGGCACAAAACAATAGAAGGAGAAGGGGATGAAGGGGAGACTAGATAAGCATGACGATGACAACAGGCAGTGGCTGCTGGTGGCATCAGCGGGCTAGGACACAACCACCGGCCACGCCCAGGGTTTTTCAAGTTGTGGTAAGCGGCGGTGAATAGGTTCGAACCCTGGTCAGGAGTGATAACCCACGAGTATAGGGGATCGCAACAGTTTTCGAGGGTAGTGTATTCAATAGCAAAGTAGTATGGAAGTAACGGTAACAAGGGAAAAAGTGACTGTAGCAATTTTGTAGTGATTGTAACAGTAGCAACGGAATAGTAACTTAGCACAGATCAATATGTGGAAAGCTCGTAGGCAATGGATCAGTGATGGATAATTATGTTGGATGGCATTCATCATGCAACAGTTATAACATAGGGTGACGTAGAACTAGGTCCAATTCATCAATGTAATGTAGGCATGTATTCCATATATAGTCATACGTGCTTATGGAAAAGAACTTGCATGACATCCTTTATCCTACCCTCCCGTGGAAGCGGGGTCCTAATGGAAACTAAGGGATATTAAGGCCTTCTTTTAATAGAGAACCAGACCAAAGCATTAGCACTTAGTGAATACACGAACTCCTCAAACTACGGTAAGCACCGGAAAGAATCCCAGTTATTGTCACCCTACGGGATGCGGGTCATAACTCGTAATAAGTGTCTACAACTTGCAAGATAGGATCAAGAACACATATATATTTGTGAAAACATAATAGGTTCAGATCTGAAATCATGGCACTTGGGCCCTAGTGACAAGAATTAAGCATAGCAAAGTCATATCAACATCAATCTCGGAACACAGTGGATACTAGGGATCAAGCCCTAACAAAACTAACTCGATTACATGGTAAATCTCATCCAACCCATCACCGTCCAGCAAGCCTACGATGGAATTACTCACATACGGCGGAGAGCATCATGGAATTGGTTATGAAGGATGGTTGGTGATGATGATGGCATCGATTTCTCCTCTCCAGAGCCCAAAACAGACTCCAGATCTCGCCTCTCGAGGAAGAATAGGAGGTGGCGGCGGCTCCGTATCGTGAAACGCGATGAACTCTTCTCCTTGATTTTTCTCTCTTCATGAATAGGAATATATAGAGTTAGAATTGAGGTCGACGGAGCTCCAAGGGGCCCACAAGCCTGCTAGGCGCGGCCAGGGTTGGTCGTGCCCTATGGGCTTGTGACCTGTGGGTGGCCCCCTCCGATTGATTCTTTTGCCAGTATTTTTTATTAATTCCAAAAATAATCTCCGTAAATTTTTAGGTCAATCCGAGAACTTTTATTTCTGCACCAAAATAACACCAAGGCAATTCTGTTGAAAACAGCGTCAGTCCGGGTTAGTTCCATTCAAAACATGCAAATTAGAGTCCAAAACAAGGGCAAAAGAGTTTGGAAAAGTGGATATGATGGAGACATATCAACTCCACCAAGCTTAACCCATTGCTTGTCCTCAAGAAATTTAGTTGATAAACTGAAAGTGATAAAGAAAAACTTTTACAAACTCTGTTTGATCATGTTGTTGTAAATATGCCTAACTGATGTTCAGATTTTCAGCAAAGATTATAGATTAACCACGTTCATAATAACATTTAGGTCTCACATTTATCCATATCAATGGCATAACCAACTAGCGAGCAATAATAATAACTCTCGGATGAAAACACTTTTATCAAGACAGTCATGATACAATATGATAAAATGGTATCTCGCTAGCTCTTTCTGAGACCGCAAAACATAAATGCAGAGCACCCCTAAAGAACAAGGACCGAGTGAACATTGTAATTCATGGTAAAAGAGATCCAGTCACACTCATACTCAATATCAATTAATAGAAAGCCATACAAATGACGGTGGTGCTCTCTAACTGATGATTTTTATAAGAAGATGACGACTCAGCAATAAAGTAAATAGATAGGCCCTTCGCAAAGGGAAGCATTGATTTGCAGAGGTGCCAAAGCTGGATGAATAACAATTTTGAGCAGTATGCTTTCATTGTCATCATAACGACCAAGAGATTTCACCATCTTCCATGCTAGATACATTATATGTTGTTCCCAAACAGAATGATAAAGTTTTTACTCCCCCTCCACCAATCAATCACACTCCATGGCGAGCCGAATTCACGGGTACCGTCCATACAAACACAGTCCTGGGGAGTTTTGTTTCATTATATTTTGATTTGATTTTGAGCATGGAACTGGGCATTCTGAATACCAGCCACTTTCTCGTGAATGATAGTGAATCAACACATATCGTGAGAATAACCCACCTAGCATGGAAGATACTAACCGCCCCCAGTCGCTACATGAGCGATTCAGGCATACAAAACAGAATATTATTTGAAGGTTTAGAGCTTGTCACATGCAAATTTACTTGGAACGGTAGGTGAATACCGCATATAGGTAGGTATGGTGGACTCATATGGAACAACTTTGGGTTTGAGGAAGTGGATGCACAAGCAGAATTCCCGCTTAGTACAAGTGAAGGCTAGCAAAAGACTGGGGAGCGGCCAACTAGAGAGCAACAATAGTCATCAACATGCTTTGAGATTAACCAACATTGAATGCAAGCATGAGTAGGATATAAATCACCATGAACATAAATATCGTGGACGCTATGTTGATTTTGTTTCAACTACATGCATGAACATGTGCCAAGTCAAGCCACCTGAATCAATCAAAGGAGGATACCATCCTATCATACTATATCACAACCATTTTAATATGCATGTTGGCACTCAAGACAAACCATTATCCACTCTTAGCTAATTAAGCATGGCATGAATAACTCTAATCACTAATTGTCATTGCAAATATGTTTCACCCATAATGAACTGAATTCGGAATGATGAGCTAATCATATTTACGAAGGAAAAATAGGTCAAGTTCATACCAGCTTTTCTACATCTCAATCTTTTCATCATATATCGTCATTATTGCCTTTCACTTGCACGACCGAACGGTGTGAATTATAATAAGAGTGTGTGTGCATTGGACTAAGCTGGAATCTGCAAACAATAACTCAAAGGAGAAGACAAGGCAATATGGGCTCTTTCTACCTCTTGAGCATGCGTTGGTTTTCCCTTGAAGAGGAAAGGGTGATGCAGCAGAGTAGATAAGTATTTCCCTCAGTTTTTGAGAACCAAGGTATCAATCCAGTAGGAGGAACAAGCAAGTCACCAATGGATGCACATACACAAATAATCAAACTCTTGCACCCAACGCTATAAAGGGGTTGTCAATCCATTCACGGTTATTTGCAAGGATTAGATCCGATAGAGATAGATGTAACGAGTGCAGAAAGTAAAAGGTAAATAAATTGCAGCAAGTATAGATCTGAAAATATATGATGAAAAATAGACCTAGGAGCCATAGGTTTGACTAGAGGCTTCTCTCTTGAAGGCAAATATCATGGTGGGTAAACAAATTACTGTCAAGCAATTGATAGAAAAGCGAATAATCATGTAGTTATCCAAGGCAATGATCATGCATACAGACATCACATCCGTGACATGTAGACCAAAACGATTCTGCATCTACTACTATTACTCCACACATCGACTAACTCCTGCCTGCATCTAGAGTATTAAGTTCATGAAGAATAGAGAAACACATTAGGAAAGATGACATGATGTAGAGGGATAGACTCAAGCAATATGATGAAAACCACATCTTGTTACTCTTGATGGCAACAATACAATATGTGCCTCGCTACCCCTACTTTGTCATTGGGTGAGGACACAGCAAGATTGAACCCAAAACCAAGCACTTCTCCCATTGCAAGAATTACCAATCTAGTTGGCCAAACCAAACCAATAGCTCGAAGAGACTTGCAAGGATATGAAATCATGCATATAAGAAATCAAAGGAGACTCAAATAAGATTCATGGATAACCTGAACATAAACCCACAATTCATCGGATCTTGACAAACACACCACAAAAGAGGATTACATCGGATAGATCTCCATGAAGATCATCAAGAACATGGTATTGACGATCAAAGAGAGAGAAGAAACCATATAGATCCTGGCTATGGACCCGTAGGTCTGTGGTGGACTACTCATGCATCATCGGAGGGGCAATGGAGTTGATGTAGATGCCCTCCGTGATCGAAAACCCCTCCGACAGATTACCAGAAAAGACTCCAAGATTGGATCTCTCGGGAACGGAGGCTTCCAGCGGCAGAAAAGTATTTGCGTGGCTCTTTTTGATGTTGCGGGAATATTTGGATATTTATAGGCCAAAGAATAGGGTTAGGAGACCTGCTAGGAGGCGACAAGCCTGCTAGGCACGTCCACGGGGCGTGCCTAGCAGGCTTGTGGCGCCCTGGCACCTCCCCTGACGTGCACTCCAAGCTTGGATGACTTGTTTCCTTCTAGAAAAATTCCTTCCGCGGGTTTTATTCCATTTGGACTCCGTTTAATATTCCATATCTGCAAAACTCAAAAACAAGGAAAAAACAGAACTGACACTTGGCTCTAGATTAATAGTATAGTCCCAAAACTAGTATAAAATAGCATATTAATGCATATAAAACATCCAAAACAGATAATATAATAGCATGCCATCATAAAAAATTATAGATACGTTGGAGACGTATCAACATCCCCAAGCTTAATTCCTGCTCGTCCTCGAGTAGGTAAATGATAAAAACAGATTTTTTATGTGGAGTGCTACCTAACATATTTCTCCAAGTAATATTCTTTATTTTGGCATGAATATTCAGATCCGTAAGACTCAAAACAAAAGCTTAATGTTGATATAGAAACAATAATGATATCCCTACAATGTGATATGGTCTCGCTATGCTCCATCTTCCCCAAACAAAGTATTTACATCATGCACAACCCCGATGAAAAGTCAAGCAATTGCGTCTCTTCTAAATATAATGGCAAAAGAAAGTTATCCCTACAATATGATATGGTCTGGCTATGCTCCATCTTCCCCAAACAAAGTATTTACATCATGCACAACCCCGATGAAAAGTCAAGCAATTGTTTTCACACCTTTATTTTCTCAAACTTTTTCAACTCTCACGCAATACATGAGTGCGAGCCATGGATATAGCACTATAGGTGGAATAGAATATGGTGGAGGTTGGCAAGGAAAGGGAGAAGATAGTCTCACATCAACTAGGCGTATCAACGGGTTATGGAGATGCCCATCAATAGATATCAATGTGAGTGAGTAGGGATTGCCATGCAACGGAGGCACAAGAGCTATAAGTGTATGAAAGCTCAAAAAGAAACTAAGTGGACGTGCATCATGAAGAAAAATTCCACTAGCTATATGAAAGTGACAAAATAGGAGACTCTCTCTCATGTAGATCATGGTGCTACTTTGAAGCACAAGTGTGGAAAAAGGTAGTAGCAATGTACCTTCTCTCTTTTCTCTCATTTTTTTGTTGGGAATCTAAGGCCTCTTTAATTCATTTTTTTATTTGGGCTTCGCTGGCCTCTTTTATTTTTCATAAAGTCTGGACTCTCATCCTTACTAATAAGGGAATCATAGCTTCCATCATCCTTTCCTCATATGGGACATGCTCTATAATGAAAATCATCACACTTTTATTGACTTACAACCCAAAAGGAAAATTACAACTCGATACCTTTGACAAAATATGACTCTATATGCAATATGGAAGTGATGGTGCATGTCATAAAAGGAAACGGTGGAAGTTGCCTGGCAATATATCTCAGAATGGCTATGTAAATGCCATAATAGGTAGGTATGGTGGCTGTTTTGAGGAAATATATATGGTGTCTGTTTTGAGGAAGGTATATGGTGGCTGTTTTGAGGAAGGTGTTTGTTGCACCGGCGAAAGTTGCGTGGTACTAGAAAGGCTAGCAAAAGTGGAAGGGTAAGAGTGCATATAATACATGGACTAAACATTAGTCATAAAGAACTCACATACTTATTGCAAAAGTATATTAGTCATTGAAGCAAAGCATTAAACACATGCTTCTAGGGGGAGGTTGGTAGGAGTTAACCATCGCGCGCCCCGACCCTCACACAAAGGTCGACAATCTATAAACAAGTCATGCTCCGACTTCCTTACATAGCGGTTCACCATACGTGCATGCTACGGGAATCAAAAACCTTTACACAAGTATTTTTACCAAATCACAATTTACTTCCTAACATGTCTCTTAACATTACCATCTTCATATCTCAAAACTCTATGCAAGGAATCAAACTTCTCATAAATACTGAATGCACTTAATATGGAAGTTTTTATTATATCCCTTTTGGATGCCTATCATATTAGGACTAAATTCATAACCTAGACCAATTACCATGCTATTTTTAGAAACTCTCAAAATAATATAGAGGTACGAGAGTTCAAGTATTTCTATAAAACGAAAACACCACCGTGCTCAAAAAGATATAAGTGACGCATATAGAGCAAAATTGCCCAACTCAAAAGATATAAGTGAAGCACAAAGAGTATTCTAATAAATACACAATTAAACGTGTGTCTCTCAAAATATGTGAAGCAAGGATGATTGTGTCAAGCTAACAAGAAAATACTCATATCATACAAGACGCCCCAAGCAAAACACATATCATGTAGTGAATAAAAATATAGGCTGAAGTAAATTTACCGATGGATTGAATACGAAAGAGGGGTGCCTTCCGGGGCATCCCCAAGCTTAGGATCTTTGGCATCCTTGAATATGACTTGGGGTGCCTTGGGCATCCCCAAGCTTAGGCTTTGTCCACTCCTTATTCCATAGTCCATCCAATCTTGACCCAAAACTTGAAAACTTCACAACACAAAACTTAACAGAAAACTCATGAGATCCGTTAGTATAGGAAAATAAATCACCACTTTAGGTACTGTTGTGAACTCATTATTTATTTATATTGGTGTTATACCTAATGTATTCTAACTTCTCCATGGCTCATACCACATGATATCCGCCTATGTTCATGAAGAACAGAGTAACGCATTAGGAAAGATGACATGATGTAGAGGGATAAACTCAAGCAATATGATGAAAACCACATGTTTTTACTCTTGATGGCAACAATACAATGCGTGCCTCGCTACCCCTACTTTGTCATTAGGTGAGGACACCACAAGATTAAATCCAAAACCAACCACTTCTCCCATTGCAAGAATTACCAATCTAGTTGGCCAAACCAAACCAATAGCTCGAAGAGACTTGCAAGGATATGAAATCATGCATATAAGAAATCAGAGGGGACTCAAATAAGATTCATGGATAACCTGAACATAAACCCACAGTTCATCGGATCTTGACAAACACACCACAAAAGAGGATTACATCGGATAGATCTCCATGAAGATCATGAAGATCATGGTATTGAAGATCAAAGAGAGAGAAGAAGGCATCAATCTACTAGCTATGGACACGTAGGTCTGTGGTGGACTACTCACGCATCATCGGAGGGGCAATGGAGTTGATGTAGATGCCCTTCGTGATCGAAATCCCCTCCGGCAGATTACCGGAAAAGGCTCTAAGATTGGATCTCTCATGAACGGAGGCTTCCGGTGGCAGAAAAGTATTTGCATGGCTATTTTTGATGTTACGGGAATATTTGGGTATTTTTAGGCCAAAGAATAGGCTTAGGAGACCTGCCAGAAGGCGACAAGCCTGCTAGGCACGGCCAGCCCTGGCACCTCCCCTCACATGCACTCCAATCTTGGATGACTTGTTTCCTTTCAAAAAAATTCCTTCCGCGGCTTTTATTCCATTTGGACTCCGCTTAATATTCCATATCTACAAAACTCAAAAACAAAGAAAAACAGAAACTGGTACTTGGCTCTAGATTAATAGGTTAGTCCCAAAAATAGTATAAAATAGCATATTAATGCATATACAACATCCAAAACAGATAATATAATAGCATGCCATCATCAAAAATTATAGATACGTTGGAGACATATCAGCTCTCTTATAGGTAAACAATAATGCATATGAGAGCCACTCGACATTTTCATGGTGGTCTTCTCCATACGACCCAAAGAAAGAAAAATCAAGACAAGAACGAGAAAAGCTATTTACACGGAAAGGCTCCCAACAAACAAAAGAAGAATGAGAAATCTTTTTGGATTTTCTTTTAATAGTACAACTAAACAAACTAGAAGATAAAGATAGAACTTTTTTTTTTAATTTTTCTCAAAGTTAATTAAACACACAAGAAGAAAGTGGAAAGAAGAAATAAACTACCATGGATGGTACAATGAAAAAGTATGAACACCGACTACTAAGATGAATGTGTGAAAATGAATGTAAAGTCGGTGAGAAACATGTACTCCCCCAAGCTTAGGATTTTGGCCTAAGTTGGTCTAGGTCCATGGCTCGCCCGGATGATATCCAAAGTCATATTAGGGTTGTACTCGGCTGTGGCGGCAACCGCCTGAGTGGCTACAGCATGGAAGCGAGCTGCTTTCTCATTTCTCTCGTACTCGTTTGCCTCCTCTCTGGTTATAAAGTATTTCTGTTTTTCCTCCGCACAAAAGAATCTGTGAGTTGATAGTATTGCTTGCATTGGTCTGAAAGGAAATTTCAAGTCCCGCATTTTGTGTGTATGCGTAAAATTCTTCCTTGAAACCGGAATCAACCATGAATTGATCTCATGGCCATTCACAAGGCCGCACTTGTGCTTCCCTCGGTGGTTCAAGGTCGGGCTCACGTATCACGAGTCTTGGGGCCTTCATGCTTGAGGAACCCCCTTAGTATATCCGCCTCAACATTTTTCTTTCTCTAGAAAATTTCTGAAATTTTTAGTGACTCAAAATAAGGGTGAATAAAACTCAACAAAACTTATAGCAACTACTCCCATAAGTGCCTAGAGCCTATATTATGCATCAAAACTACTTGGGACCATACAAATTTGACATGAAGCTCAAGAACAAGGTCACCACAACAGCAACAAATTGCAATATATAAAGCACTAGAACAAAAACTAAATGGACCATTGGAGGAGTCACATAGCGAAGAACAATCTCCTAAAACAAATTTGCGAATGGAGCTTTGCACAAGGAGATCGAAAATGGCAGTAAAATGAGCTAGAACATGGGTTTGATCAATGGTGGGATTTTTTCTGGAGGAAGATGAAGTGGATGGGCTCTGGAATAAGTGAAGGGGGCCTACATGGGACCCACGAGCCACCTCGGCGCGACCAGGGGGTGGCTGCGCCCTGTGGGCTTGTGACTCACTGGTAGTACCCCTTGGTATGTACTCAGTGCCAGATGTTTTTAAATATTTGAGAAAAAATCATACTACATTTTCAGGCCATTTGAAGAACTTTTATTTTCAGGCCATTTTTCTATTGCATGGAAAACTTAGAAAACAGAAAAATAATATCAATTTTTACTTTATTTACTCTAACTAACAGAAAGTAAAAGTTGGGTACAGAAAGTTGTGCTTTCTAGATTCATCCTTCTCATGCTCATCAAAAGGAATCCATCAATAAGGTTGATCAAGTCTTATTAACAAACTTCTTTCAAGTAGCATGAAACCAAAGAATCTTCGAATAACACTAAGTTACCTCAATGGCGATATGCATATCCCCAACAATAAGTATATCATATTTCTTCTTGTAAGTAGGAAGAGGGAATTCAAAGTCTCCAATAATAAGCGTTGAAATTTTTTCAATGGAGTTGATACTATGAACTTGAGGTTGTTTCTTCGGAAAGTGTACCATATGTTCATTACTATTAATATGAAAAGTGACATTGCCCTTGTTGCAATCAATAACAACCCGTGCAGTATTCAAAAAAGGTCTACCAAGGATGATCGACATACTGTCGTCCTTGGGAATATCAAGAATAACAAAGTTCGTTAGGATAGTAGCATTTCCAACTACGACAGGCACATCCTGACAAATACCGATGGGTAAAGCAGTTGATTAATCAGCCATTTGCAAAAAAGATTTTAGTAGGTTTCAACTTATTCAAATCAAGTCTACGATATAAACAGAAAGTCATAACACTAATACCAACTCCCAAATCACATAAAGCAGTTTTAACATAATTCCCTTTAATAGAGCATGGTATAGTTGGTATTCCTGGATCTCCTAATTTCTTTGGTATTCCACCCTTAAAAGTATAATTAGCAAGCATGGTGGAAATCTCAGCTTCCGGTATCTTTATTTTATTATTCACGATATCTTTCGTATACTTAGCATAAGGAGACATTTTCAGAATATCAATTAAGCGCATACGTAAAAAGACAGGTCTAAGCATTTCAACAAAGCGCTCAAAATCTTCATCATCCTTTTTCTTGGATGGTTTAGGAGGGAAGGGCGTGGGTTTCTGAACCCATGATTCTCTTTCTTTACCATGCTTCCTAGCAACAAAGTCTCTTTTATCATATCTTTTATTCTTAGGTTGTGGGTTATCAAGATCAACAGCAGGTTTAATCTCCACATCATTATCATTACTAGGTTAGGCATCAACATGAATATCATAATTAATATTATCACTAGGCTCATGTTCATCACCAGATTGTGTCTCAGCATCAAAACAGAAATATCATTTGGGTTTTCAGGTGTATCTATAACAGGTTCACTAGCAGCATGGAAAGTTCTATCATCATCCTTTTCCCTCTTATTACCGGAACGACTAGGTGCATCAGTATTAATTCCCTGATAATCTTGCTCGATTCTCTTAGGACGGCCCTCGGGATACAAAGGTTCCTGAGTCATTTTACCACCTCTAGTCACAACTCTAATAGAATGATCATTGTTCTTACTATTCATCTCATTAAGCAAATAATTTTGTGCCTTAAGTACTTGTTCTACTTGAGTAGTTACCATGGAAGCATATTTACTAATAAGCTTAAGATCATTGATAGTTCTACTCATATAATCACCCAAGCAATCAAGCATGTAAGCATTATGTTTCAATTGTCTACTAACATAGGCATTAAAATTTTCTTGCTTAATAACAAAGTTATCAAACTCATCCAAGCATTGGCTAGCAGACTTATTATAAGGAATATCACCCTCATCAAATCTATGGAGATAATTTACCTCTACTACCTGTGTCGGGTTATCAAGACCATGTATTTCTTCAATAGGTGGTAGATTCTTAACATCTTCAGCTTGAATACCTTTTTCTTTCATATATTTCTTTGCCTCTTGCAAATCTTCAAGACTGAGAAATAGACTACCTCTTTTCTTCGGAGTTGGCTTCAGAGGTGGTTCGGGAATAGTCCAATCATTATCATTTCTCAATATATTATTCAATAGTAGTTCAGCTTGTTCAATAGTTTGTTCCCTGAAAACACAACCAGCACAACTATCTAGGTGGTCCCTAGAAGCATCGGTTAGTCCATTATAAAAAATTATCAAGTATTTTGTTTTTCTTGAGAGGATGATCACACAAAGCATTAAGTAATTGGAGAAGCCTCCCCCAAGCTTTTGGGAGACTCTCTTCTTCAATTTGCACAAAATTAAATATTTCCTGCAAGGTAGCTTGTTTCTTATGGGTAGGAAAATATTTTTCAGAGAAGTAATACATCATATCCTGGGGACTACTCACACAACCAGGAGCAAGAGAATTAAACCATATCTTAGATTCACCCTTTAATGAGAAAGGAAACAACTTAAGAATGTAGTAGTAACGAATTTTCTCCTCATGAGTAAATAGGGTGGCTATATCATTCAGCTTAGTAAGATGTGCCACAGTAGTCTCAGATTCATAACCATGGAAAGGATCAGATTCAACCAAAGTAATTAACTCGGGATCGACAGAGAATTCATAATCCTTATCAGTAACAAAGATAGGTGAAGTAGCAAACTTAGGATCATATTGCATTCTAGCATTCAAAGATTTTTCCTTCCACTTGCATAGCAATTTCTTAAGATCATCTCTATCCTTATAAGCAAGAAAGTCCCTAGCTACCTCTCCTTCCATAACATAACCCTTAGGTATATTAGGCAATTCATATCTAGGAGAGCTAGGTCTAGCAGGTGTCTCATAGTGTTCAGTTTTAATAATTTCATCAGTTTCAGAGATATCATCATTTTCAGCATTGACTCTAGAAATTTGTACATCAAGAAAATTAACCCAGTGGCACAGTATTATCAAGAAAAGCATCATCATAAGCATCATGCATAGCATAAGTGGCATCATCAATTACTTGTGACGTATCAGAATTATTATCAGGTGGTGGTGTCGCTAATTTACTCATAACAGAAGGTGAATCAATTGCAGAGCTAGATGGCAGTTCCTTACCTCCCCTCATAGTAGAGGGATAGATCTTGTTTTTGTATCTTTCAAATTCTTCATAGTGATCAACATATATAAATCCCAAGTGACTCAAAGAATAGAGCTATGCTCCCTGGCAACGGCGCCAGAAAAAGGTCTTGATAACCCACAAGTATAGGGGATCACAACAGTTTTCAAGGGTAGAGTATTCAATAGCAAAGTAGTATGTAAGTAAGAGTAACAATGGCAAAAGTGACAGTAGCAATTTTGTAGTGATTGTAACAGTAGCAACGGAATAGTAACTTAGCAGAGATCAATATGTGGAAAGCTCGTAGGTAATGGATTAGTGATGGATAATTATGTCGGATGGCATTCATCATGCAACAGTTATAACATAGGGTGACACAGAAATAGGTCCAATTCATCAATGTAATGTAGGCATGTATTCCATATATAGTCATACGTGCTTATGGAAAAGAACTTGCATGACATCATTTGTCCTACCCTCCCGTGGCAGCAGGGTCCTAATGGAAACTAAGGGGTATTAAGGTCTTCTTTTAATAGAGAACCGAACCAAAGCATTAGCACTTAGTGAATACATGAACTCCTTAAACTACGGTAATCACCGAAAAGAATCCCAGTTATTGTCACCCTGGGGGATGCGGATCATAACTCGTAATAGGTGTCTACAACTTCTAAGATAGGATCAAGAACACATATATATATTCATGAAAACATAATAGGTTCAGATCTGAAATCGTGGCACTCGGGCCCTAGTGACAAGCATTAAGCATAGCAAAGTCATAGCAACATTAATCTCAGAACATAGTGGATACTAGGGATCAAACCCTAACAAAACTAACTCGATTACATGGTAAATCTCATCCAACCCATCACCATCCAGCAAGCCTACGATGGAATTACTCATGAACGCGGAGAGCATCATGGAATTGGTGATGAAGGATGGTTGCTGATGGCGATGGCATCCATTTCCCCTCTCCAGAGCCCAAAACGGACTCCAAATCTGGCCTCCCGAGGAAGAATAGGAGGTGGCGGCGGCTCTGTATCGTGAAACGTGATGAACTCTTCTCCTTGATTTTTTTATCCATGAATAGGAATATATAGAGTTGGAATTGAGGTCGGCGGAGCCCTAGGGGGCCACAAGCCTGCTAGGCACGGCCAGGGGGTGGCCACGCCCTGTGGGATTGTGACCTGTGGGTGGGCCCCCTCCGGTTGATTCTTTCGCCAGTATTTTTTATTAATTCCAAAAATAATCTTCGTAAATTTTCAGGTCAATCCGAGAACTTTTATTTCTGCACAAAAATAATACCAAGGCAATTCTGCTGAAAACATCGGCAGTCCGGGTTAGTTCCATTCAGATCATGCAAATTAGAGTCCAAAACAAGGGCAAAAGAGTTTGGAAAAGTGGATACGATGGAGACGTATCAAGGAGCAGCGTACAACATACCCGTATGGAGGGAAAGACACTGGCCTTGGCCGCTGAGCCGGTTGCCATGGGCTTCCTTGGCTTAGAAGTGGTTTGCGCCCAAGGCCAAACTTTTTTTGTCAATATGGGAAGAGAAAATTCGCCACACCCCATGCAATGGCCTGGGCTACCTAGGGCCCACCTCTGCCCATGGATACAACACATGACACGAATGCAGACGAGCGTGAACATGGTGCTGAACCAACATGAATTCCATCATCTCCCGAACCGAAATTGGGGACGCTGCGAGCAAGCAAGATAGTGCCTTCAAGAGGGAAGACGACGACAAGTCGTCATCACCATCCAGTCCAGAGGAACCGGATCTACGGTTTCCCCTGAGCTCGAAGATGGGTGAAACTGAAGGCCTTGGCGATGCCTCCAAGAAGGAAAAGACACATGCGGGTGTTGCCATTGCCAGCACCGGCAAACCGAGCAGAGATCTCTCCCTGGCCTCAAGCTGAGCAATCACATTGCCGCAGAATAAGGAATCAAAGGTAAGAAAGCCGAAGTTGTTTGGAACCACCATGTCGAAAGGAGGATTAGCGGGGGCTGCACCTACCATCGGAGGGTGGCACCACCTACGGAACTGCAAACATTGGATCTATCAGAAGGGAAGGCTTGAATGTACATGGTAGGGCAGGCGATGGAGCAAACCATGCGAGGGGTTGGGGCCAACGACATCTAGCAACACCAGCAAGCTAGGATTGGAGGGGCACAGATCCGAGTTGTCATGGTCATAGCCGTCGGGATGTCCGCGAGCCAGCTGAGCTAGAAATACGCAACCATTTGGTAGTGGAGGACGGAGTTGCTAGGCAGAAAGGGACACCGGAGAGATGCGGTCCCAAGGCAGTGGGGGCCAGAATAGCTCTAGCAAGGACCCACCACGAGGTGCCCGGTGTGTGTCACAACCATAGAAGCATCACCATCCCCGCACGAGAACCGTCACCATGGATCTAGAGGAGGAAGTGTCACCATAGACAACGGTGGACCCTCCACATGGGAAGCAAAAATGAGACAAACGTGGCGGAGCTATATCGGTGTCTGCACATCCACTTGACCAACAAAAAATCATCACATGGTCCTCCTCTTATTTCTCTCTCGGCACATGCATGGTCCCTCTTCCTATATCTCCTTCCAACCAGACAAATAAGTATTAATTTATGAATAGCTTGGGATGGCTCCCTCTGGCATCATGTCCGCGGACAACGTCCGGACATAAAAATAGACATATACTAGAGCTATTTGCATCTCAGCTTTGTAGATGCCCTTACAATCGGCTAAATATAGCTCAAGAACACTTGGGAAGAGGGCGAAGCCCTGCCAAAGTCATCGTTCTACTCTCTACTCAAGCAAAATTAGCTAAACAAATGCTAGACTTATTTTCAAAGTGTCTAAAATGAGTAGTACAAGTTTTCCGAAGACACATCAATTGTTGGATTTCCTTCACCAAGGAGGAGTAAACCAATTTAGTCTTGTCACTGGCTTGAACCATTTGGACAGCTACCGAAGAGTCAATTGTGGTAGGAACAGGTCATTTGCTTCTCATGAGAGTTGTTGGAAATATTCCCTAGAGGCAATAATAAAGTGGTTATATATTTCCTTGTTCATGATAATCATTTATTATCCATGCTATAATTGTATTGATTGGAAACACAAATACATGTGTGGGTACATAAACAACATTGTGTCCCGAGTATGCCTCTAGTAGACTAGCTCGTTGATCAAGGATGGCCAAGGTTTCCTAGCCATAGACATGAGATGTCATTTGATAACGGGATCACATCATTAGGAGAATGATGTGATGGACAAGACCCAAACTATAAACATAGCATATGACCGTGTCAGTTTATTGCTATAGTTTTCTGCATGTCAAGTATCTGTTCCAATGACCATGAGATTATGAAACTCACTAACACGAGAGGAATACCTTGTGTGTATTAAACGTTGAAACGTAACTGAGTGACTATAAAGATGCTCTACGGGTATCTCCAAGGGTGTGTGTTGAGTCGGCATGGATCAAGACTGGGATTTGTTACTCCTTGTGACGGAGAGGTATCTCAGGGACCACTCGATAATACAATATCACAATGAGCCTTGCAAGCAAAGTGACTAAAGAGTTAGCCACGGGATCTTGTATTACGGAATGAGTAAAGAGACTTGTCGGTAACGAGATTGAACTAGGTATAGAGATACCAATGATCGAATCTCGGGCAAGTAACATACCGAAGAATAAAGGGAGCATCATATAGGAAACCGAATCCTTTACATGGAGGTTCAATCGATAAAGATCTTTGTAGAATATGTAGGAACCAATATGGGAATCTAGGTCCCGCTATTGGTTATTGACCGTAGAGGTGTCTCGATCATGTCTACATAGTTCTCGAACCCGCGGGGTCTGCACACTTAAAGTTTGGTGACGTTTCGGTAGTATTGAGTTATGTATGTTGGTGACCGAAGGTTTTTAGGAGTCCCGATGATATCCCGGACGTCACGAGGAGCTTTGGAATAGTCCAGAGGTAAAGATTGATATATAAGAAGTCCCGTTTTGGTTTCCTGAAAAGTTTCAGCTATTTCCAGTAGTGTACCGGGAGTGCCGGGAGGGTTCCAGGGGTCCGCCGGGGGCTACATGGGCCTAGGAGGTGGTGCACCAGCCCCTGGTGGGCTGGGCAACCTGCCCCTAAGGGCCCATGTGCATGGAGGTGGGGGAGGGGCGAAGTAGGGAGGAGTCCTATTAGGAGTCCACCTCCCTTGTGGGAGGTGGACTCCTCCTCTTTGATCGAAGCCCTCCTTGGAGGAGGGGCTAGGGCTGACTCCTACCTACCCCCTTTCCTCCTATATATATTGGAGTTTTTTTTAGGGAAGCCCTAATCTGAAAAGCCACGTGCTGCCCTCTCTCCCTCTAGATCATATTCTCCTCTAGATTAGTTCGGCGGAGCTCGGCGAAGCCCTACAGGATTAGTTCACCACCACCGCCATGGATAGATCTTGTATGTGCATAGGAATTTTTTTGTTTCCCATGCAAATTTCCCCGACAGTCGTATCAGAGCTAGGTCTATACGTAGATGAGATCACGAGTAGAACACAAAGGAGTTTGTGGGCATTGATATTCAGATTGCTTCCTCCGTTGGCTTTTCTTGATTCAGCGTTATCGTGGGATGAAGCGGTCCAGACCAACCTTACTCGTCCATGTACGAGAGACCGGTTCCATCGACTGACATGTGACTTTGTTGCATAAAGATGGCTGGCGGGTGTCTGTCTCTCCCACTTTAGTTGGATCGTATTCGACAAAGACAGTCGTTGAGAAGGTTGCTACCTCTTGAGCTTGCGTTGGTTTTCCCTTGAAGAGGAAAGGGTGATGCAACAAAGTAGATAAGTATTTCCCTCAGTTGTTGAGAACCAAGGTATCAATCCAGTAGGAGGAACAAGCAAGTCACCAATGGATGCACCTCCACAAACAATCAAACTCTTGCACCCAACGCTATAAAGGGGTTGTCAATCCCTTCACGGTTATTTGCAAGGATTAGATCTGAAAGATATGGATGTAAATGAGTGTGGAAAGTAAAAGATAAATAAATTGCAGCAAGGTATTTTTGGTATTTTTGATTTATATATCTGAAAGTATATGATGGAAAATAGACCCGGGGGCCATAGATTTCACTAGAGGCTTCTCTCTTGAAGGCAAATATCATGGTGGGTAAACAAATTACTATCAAGCAATTGATAGAAAAGTGAATAATCATGTATTTATCCAAGGTTATGATCATGCATATAGGGATCACGTCCATGACAAGTAGATCGAAACGATTCTGCATCTACTACTATTACTCCACACATCGACCGACTCCTGCCTGCATCTAGAGTATTAAGTTCATGAATAATAGAGTAACGCATTAAGAAATATGACATGATGTAGAGGGATAAACTCAAGCAATATGATGAAAACCCCATCTTGTTACCCATGATGGCAACAATACAATACGTGCCTCGCTACCCATACTATGTCACTCGGTGAGGACACCGCAAGATTGAACCCAAAGTCAGCACTTCCCGCATTGCAAGAATTACCAATCTAGTTGGCCAAACCAAACCAATAACTCGAACAGACTTGCAAGGATGTGAAATCATGCAAATAATAATTCATAGAAGATTCAAATACATGGATAATCTGAACATAAATTCACAATTCATTGGATCTTGACAAACACACCACAAAAGAGGATTACATCGGATAGATCTCCATGAAGATCATGAAGAACATGATATTGAAGATCAAAGAGCGAGAAGAATCCATCTAGCTACTAGCTATGGACCTGTAGGTCTATGGTGGACTACTCACGCATCATCGGAGGCGCAATGGAGTTGATGTAGATGCCCTTCGTGATCGAAACCCCCTCCAACAGATTACCGGAAAAGGCACCAAGATTGGATCTCTCGGGAAAGGAGGCTTCCGACGGCGGAAAAGTATTTTCGTGGCTCTTTGTGATGTTGAGGAGATATTTGGCTATTTATAGGCCAGAGAATAGGGTTAGGAGACCTGCCAGCGAGCAACAAGCCTGCTAGGCGCGGCCAGGGGCATGTGCCTAGCAGGCTTGTGGCGCCCTGGCACCTCCCTTAACGTGCACTCCAAGCTTGATCGACTTGTTTCCTTCCAGAAAAATTCCTTCCGAAGGTTTTATTCTGTTTGTACTCCGTTTAATATCCCATATCTGCAAAACTCAAAAAGAAGGAATAAACAGAAACTGGCACTTGGCTCTAGATTAATAGGTTAGTCCCAAAAATAGTATAAAATAGCATATTAATGCATATAAAATAACCAAAACAGATAATATAATAGCATGTCATCATCAAAAATTATAGATACGTTGGAGACGTATCAGCAACCCCAAGCTTAATTCCTGCTCGTCCTTGAGTAGGTAAATGATAAAAACAGAATTTTTGATGTGGAGTGCTACCTAACATATTTATCCATGTAATATTCTTTATTGTGGCATGTATATTCAGATCCATAAGACTCGAAAGGAAAGCTTAATATTGATACAAAAAAATAACATTTCAAGCATACTAGCAAAGCAATTGTATCTCTTAAAAATATAATTGTAAAAGAAAGTTATCCCTACAATATCATATGGTTTGGCTATCCTCCATCTTCCCCACACAAAGTATTTATATCATGCACAACCCCGATGAAAAGTCAAGCAATTGTTTTCACACCTTTAGTTTCTCAAACTTTTTCAACTCTCACGCAATACATGAGCGTGAGCCATAGATATAGCACTATAGGCGAAATAGAATATGGTGGAGGTTGTCAAGGAAAGGGAGAAGATAGTCTCACATCAACTAGGCGTATCAACGTGCTATGGAGATGCCCATCAATATATATCAATGTGAGTGAGTAGGGATTGCCATGCAATGGACGCACTAGAGCTATAAGTGTATGAAAGCTCAAAAAGGAACTAAGTGGACATGCATCGTGAAAAAAAATCCACTAGCTATATGAAAGTGACAAATTAGGAGACTCTCTATCATGAATATCATGATGCTACTTTGAAGCACAAGTGTGGAAAAAGGTAGTAGCAATTTCCCGTATATCTTTTCTCTCATTTTTTTCATTCCCTTTTTTGTGTGTGGGCATGTAAGGCCTCTTTTATTCATTTTTTTATTTAGGCTTTGGTGGCCTCTTTTTTTAATGAAGTCCGGAATCTCATCCCCACTTATGAGGGAATCATAGCTCCCATCATCCTTTCCTCACATGGGACATGCTCTATTAATGATATTCATCACACTTTTATTTACTTACAAATCTAAAGAAAATTACAACTCGATACCTATGACAAAATATGACTCTATATGCAATATGGAAGTGATGGTGCATGTCATAAAAGGAAACGATGGAAGTTGCATGGCAATATATCTATGAATGACTATGGAAATGCCATAATAGGTAGGTATGGTGGCTGTTTTGAGGAAGGTATATGGTGGCCATTTTGAGGAAGGTATATGGTGGCTGTTTTGAGGAAGGTATATGGTATACTGGCGAAAGTTGTGCGGTAATAGAGAGGCTAGCAAAAGTGGAAGGGTGAGAGTGCGTATAATCCATGGACTCAACATTAGTCATAATGAACTCATATACTTATTGCAAAATTCTATTAGTCTTTGAAGCAAAGCATTAAACGCATGCTCATAGGGGGGAGGTTGGTAGGAGTTAACCATTGTGCGCCCCCGACACTCACACAAAGGTCGACAATCTATAAACAAGTCATGCTCCGACTTCCTTACATAACGGTTCACCATACGTGCATCATACGGGAATCACAAACCTTTACAAAAGTATTTTACCAAATCACAATTTACTTCTTAACTGTCTCTTAACATTACCATCTTTATATCTCAAAACTTTATGTAAGGAATCAAACTTCTCATAAATACGCAATGCACTTAATATGGAAGTTTGTATTATATCCCTTTTGGATGTTTATCATATTAGGACTAAATTCATAACCTAGACCAATTACCATGCTTTTTTAGAAACTCTCAAAATAATATAAGTGAGGTACGAGAGTTCAAGTATTTATATAAAACACAAACACCACCGTGCTCTAAAAGATATAAGTGAAGCACATAGAGCAAAATTGCCCAACTCAAAAGAGATAAGAAGCACCACGAGTATTCTAATAAATTCACGATTCAGCGTGTGTGTCTCAAAACATGTGTGCAGCAAGGATGATTGTGGCAAACTAACAAGAAAACACTCATATCATACAAGACTCTCCAAGCAGAACACATATCATGTGGTGAATAAAAATATAGCCTCAAGTAAATTTACCGATGGATTGAAGACGAAAGATGGGATGCCTTCCAGGGCATCCCCAAGCTTAGGCTCTTTGGCATCCTTGAATATTAGTTGGGGTGCCTTGGTCATCCCCAATCTTAGGCTCTTGCCACTGCTTATTCCATAGTCCATCAAATCATTACCCAAAACTTGAAAACTTCACAACACAAAACTTAACAGAAAACTCATGAGATCCGTTAGTATAAGAAAATAAATCACCACTTTAGGTACTGTTGTGAAATCATTATTTATTTATATTGGTTTTATACCTACTGTAATCTAACTTCTCCATGGTTTATACCACATGATACAACCCAAAGATTCATCAAAATAGGCAAACAACTCAAAGAAAACAGAATCTGTCAAAAACAGAACAATCTGTAGCAAACTGAAAACTTCATATACTTATGTAACTCAAATAATTCTGAAAAATTAGGAAAATCTGGGCAATCTATATATAAATCTTGTCTTAAAGTTTCATATCAATTAGACACTCTAAAAATATTAGAAAATGCCTGGACTGAGCGCAAAAGTTTTTCTTTTTCAGCAAGATCAAATCAACAACTACCATAGATCACCCCAAAGATTTTACTTGGCTCAAACACTAATTAAAACACAAAAACACAATTACTACAGAAGTAATAAAGTGGGAAAAACTCAAAAATAGAAGCAAAAACAGAACACAAAAATTAAATTGGGTTGCATCCCAACAAGCGTTATTGTTTAATGCCCCTAGCTAGGCAAAACGCAATAGATCTAGTTATTGTCATCTTTGGTATGTAATGCAAACTTGATCAAACCATAAAAATCTTTTGTAACTAGATCTATCCTTTCCTTTATCTCTTTCATAGTAGATGAACTTAAATCACGAAAAGGACTTTGGCTAGTAATTTTAACATTCATAAACCCGTAGTCTAGATCATCGCCATAGATATCATCGTATAAAACACGTATCTTATTACTAACAGGTTCCTTAACCATCTTTTCAAGAAAATCATCCTTATACCCTCAAAAAATTCCCCTTGTAATCCAATCAAATTCCTCATAGGTCTCAAGATACAAGGCTTGAGAGACTTCCGCGTGGGGAGCTCTTCTCCTAAGATTTTCACTATAAGATTGATAGTCTCTAGCTTCTAGAATATGCAAAGTTCCTTTATCATGGAGAATTTCTTCAATTGGAGGGTGTTCAACATTTTATCATAGAAATAAAAAATCTCCCTAGCTTCTTGTATGATGAAATCAAATTCTTGCATAAGGATGATAGTAGCAATCTTCTTAGCCTTAGGATGATTAGTATTGGGAAGTTCGTAAAATACTTTCTGCAAAGCGGGGTGAATGTGCACAAATTTTCTTTCCAATTTTCCAATGAGCACGACAATAGCGTCCGCA
The DNA here is from genome assembly GCA_022496015.1 of Hordeum marinum. Taxonomy (NCBI): domain Eukaryota; kingdom Viridiplantae; phylum Streptophyta; class Magnoliopsida; order Poales; family Poaceae; genus Hordeum; species Hordeum marinum. The sequence goes on from CM039678.1 coordinate 456,018,700, forward strand.
TAACTATTTGTGCTAAGAAGAATAGACCTCTTACTCATAGGCATTACCCCCGTACAAATCAAAGAACTCTTGAATAACACTCTTCCCAATAATATTTCCATCTCCTACTTGAAAAGTTTTAGTTTATAATTAGGAGGAGATTCAGTTTCATGTTCTAGAGAGCAAGATTCAAAATTTTCTTCAAGATTAGTACTAGCAATACCCTCTATATTTTCAGTGATAACCTCCCTCACTTCAGACATGGTGGCAAAGCAAGCAATCAAACACACAAGCAAACGAAAGGCAAACGAAAGAAGGGCGAACAAAAAGGCAAATCTTTTTGGTATTTTTGAAAACAAATTAGAAGTGGGGAAGAGATAAACTAGAGGAAAATGGAAAATAATGTAAATGCAAGAGATGAGTTTGTGATGGGTACTTGGTGGGCTTGATGTGGATCCTCCCCGGCAACGGCGCCAGAAATCCTTCTTTCTACCTCTTGAGCTTGCGTTGGTTTTCCCTTGAAGAGGAAAGGGTGATGCAACGAAGTAGATAAGTATTTCCCTCAGTTATTGAGAACCAAGGTATCAATCCAGCAGGAGGAACAAGCAGTCACCAACGGATGCAGCTACATAAACAATCAAACTCTTGCACCCAACGCTATAAACGGGTTGTCAATCCCTTCACGGTTATTTGCAAGGATTGGATCTGAAAGATATAGATGTAAACGAGTGCGGAAAGTAACAAATAAATAAATTGCAGCAAGGTATTTTTGGTATTTCTTATTTATAGATCTGAAAGTATATGATGGAAAATAGACCCGGGGCCATAGATTTCACTAGAGGCTTCTCTCTTGAAGGCAAATATCATGGTGGGTAAACAAATTACTATCAAGCAATTGATAGAAAAGCGAATAATCATGTGGTTATCCAAGAAAATGATCATGCATATAGGCATCACGTCTGTGACAAGTAGACCGAAACGATTCTGCATCTACTACTATTACTCCACACATCGATCGACTCCTGCCTGCATCTAGAGTATTAAGTTCATGAAGAATAGAGTAACATATTAAGAAATAGGACATGATGTAGAGGGATAAACTCAAGCAATATGATGAAAACCCCATCTTGTTATCCTTGATGGCAACAATACAATACGTGCCTAGCTACCCCTACTATGTCACTGGGTGAGGACACTACAAGATTGAACCCAAAACCAAGCACTTCTCCCATTGCAAGAATTACCAATCTAGTTGGCCAGACCAAACCAATAACTCGAAGAGCATTGCAAGGATATGAAATCATGCAAATAAAAATTTAGAGGAGATTCAAATAAGATTCATGGATAATCTGAACATAAACTCACAATTCATTGGATCTTGACAAACACACCACAAAAGAGGATTACATCGGATAGATCTCCATGAAGATCATGAAGAACATGGTATTGAAGATCAAAGAGAGAGAATATGCCATCTAGATACTAGCTATGGACCCGTAGGTCTATGGTGGACTAATCACGCATCATCGGAGGGGCAATGGAGTTGATGTAGATGCCCTCCGTGATCGAAACGCCCTCCGGCAGATTACCGAAAAAGGCCCCAAGATTGGATCTCTCGGGAACGGAGGCTTCCGGTGGCAGAAAAGTATTTGTGTGGCTCTTCTAATGTTGGGGGAATATTTGGGTATTTATAGGCCAGAGAAAAGGGTTAGGAGACCTGCCAGGGAGCGACAAGCCTGCTAGGCGCGGCCAGGGGGGCGCGCCTAGCAGGCTTGTGGCGCCCTGGCACCTCCCCTGACGTGCACTCCAAGCTTAATCGACTTGTTTCCTTCGAGAAAAATTCCTTCGAAGGTTTTATTTCGTTTGGACTCCCTTTAATACCCCATATTTGCAAAACTCAAAAACAAGGAAAAATCAGAAACTGGCACTTGGCTCTAGATTAATAGGTTAGTCCCAAAAATAATATAAAATAGCATATTAATGCATATAAAACATCCGAAATAGATAATATAATAGCATGCCATCATCAAAAAGTATAGATACGTTGGAGACGTATCAAAGGTTGAATAGCAATTTGTGTATCACCGTTGTGGTTTTGCGTAGGTAAAAATCGTTCTTGCTAGATACCCGTAGCAGCCACGTAAAACATGCAACAACAATTTGAGGATGCCTAACTTGTTTGCAGGGTATGTTAGGATATGATATGGCCAATTACATGATGAGATATATGAGATGTATGAGATGATCATGTTTTTTATAGAATATCACGACTTGCATGTCGATGAGTACGACAACCAGCGGGAGCCATATGATTGTCTTTAATTATTATATGACCTGTGTGTCAATTATTAAGCGCTATGTAACGCTTTACTTTATCGCTAAGCAGTAGCAATAGTAGTAGAAGCATGGTGGGCGTGACAACCCCGATGGCAACATAATGATGGAGATCATGATGATGGAGATCATGGTGTTGTGCCGATGACGATGGATATCATGCCGGTGCTTTGGAGATGGAGATCAAAAGCACAAGTTCATGGCCATATCATATCACTTATGATTTGCATGTGATGTTAATCCTTTTATGCATCTTATTATACTTAGAACGATGGTAGCATTATAAGGTGATCCCTCACTAAAATTTCAAAATAAAATTGTGTTCTCCCTGAGTGTGCACCATTGCGAAAGATTGTCGTTTCGAAGCACCACGTGATGATCGGGTGTGATAGACTCTACGTTCACATACAACGGGTGGAAGCCGGTGTTGCACATGCAGAACACTCGGATTAAACTTGACGAGCCTAGCATGTACAGACATGGCTCGGAAAACAAGAGACCAAAAGGTCGAACATGAGTCATATAGTGGATATGATCAACATGGAGATGCTCACCATTGAAACCACCTCATCTCACGTGATGATCAGACTTGGGTTGGTGAATTTGGATCATCTAGCACTCAGATGACCGTAGGGATGTCAATTTGAGTGGGAGTTTTTAAGTAATATGATTAAGTAAACTCGTTATTTGAACAATAGTCTTAGTAACCTTTGCAAATTTTATGTTGTAGATCAATGGCTCGCGCAGTAGTTCCCCTGAATTTCAATGCGTTCCTAGAGAAAGCCAAGTTGAAAAATGATGAAAGTAACTTTGTTGACCGGGCTCGTAATCTGAGGATTATCCTCACGGCTTCCCAAAAGGCTTATGTCCTTGATGCATCGCTCGATGAAGCACCCGCTCTAGCGTTTGAAGACGTTGTGAACGCCTGGGAGGCACATTTTGGAGATTACTCAATAGTTCAATGTGCAATGTTGTATGGCTTAGAACCGGGACTTCAAAGACGTTTGGAACGTCATGGATCATATGAGATGTTCTAGAGTTGAAGTTTATCTTTGAGAAGAATGACCGGATCGAGAGGTATGAGACCTTCGATAAGTTCTATGCTTGCAAGATGGAGGAGAACGGGACTGTCAGTGAACATATACTCAGAATGTCTGGGTATTCGAACCGTCTGGCTGAGTTAGGGATGCCCCTTCCTCCGAAGGTGATCACTGACGGAGTTGTTCAATCATTGCCACCTAGCTACAAGAGCTTCGTGATGAACTATAACATGCAAAGGATGAACAAGTTAGTCGCCGAGTTGTTTGCGATGTTGAAAGTCACCGAGTCTGAAATCTAGAAGGAGCATCAAGTGTTGATGGTCAATAAAAGCACTATTTTCAAGAAGAATGGCAAGGGCAAGAAGGGTAACTCCAAGAAGAGTGGCAAAGCAGTTGCCCCTCCCATGAAGAAACCCAAGGCTGGACCCAAGCCAGAAACTGAGTGCTTTCCTTGCAAGGGAACTGGTCACTGGAAGCGGAACTGCCCCAAGTATCTGACCGACAAGAAGGCGGCCAACAACAAACAAGGTATATCTGATATACATGTTATTGATGTGTACCTTACCAACTCTCGTTGTAGTGTGTGGGTATTTGATACCGGTTCGGTTGCTCACATTTGTAACTTAATGCAGGAGCTACGGAATAGATGGAGGCTGGCAAAGGACGAAGTGACACTGCGCGTGGGAAATGGTTCCAAGGTTGATGTGATCATCGTCGGCACGCTCGCTTTTCAATTACCATCGAGAATAGTTACGAACCTGAATAATTGTTATTTCGTGTCTGAGTTAAGCATGAACATTATATCTAGATCTTGTTTATTGCGAGACGGTTACTCATTTAAATTAGAGAATAATGGTTGTTCTATTTATATGAGTAATATCTTTTATGGTCATGCACCCAATGTGAGGGGTTTATTCTTAGAGCAAGTACAATAGAGGTGAATCAGCAGGCTATAAGAAATAAACTAGTATATTTTTGCTTAGTTGGAGGAAAGAGAAGAGGAGAGAGAAGGTAAGTGGGCTCTTAGTGAAGAGCCACCTCTAGCACGTGCTCCTAGGCACTTTGTGAGAATGAAAGGTGGGCCATTTAATAAATAAGTAGTACACTCTTCTAATCCACTATTATACTTGTTGGCTATAAAATGGGCTATAGATGACATGGCAAATGGCGTATAGCTAGCAGCTGGCTATACTATTAACCATGCTCTTATTGAATCTCGATGGTGATGATACACATGTTCATAACATTGATGCCAAAAGATGTAAAGTTGATAATGATAGTACCACTTTCTTGTGGCACTGCCGCTTAGGTCATATTGGTGTAAAACACATGAAGAAGCTCCATGTTGATGGACTTTTGGAGTCACTTGATTTTGAATCGCTTGACACATGCGAACCATGCCTCATGGACAAGATAACTAAGACCCCGTTCTCTGGAGCAATGGATCGGGCAAGTGACTTGTTGGAGATCATACATACTGATGTGTGTGGTCCAATGAGCATTGAGGCGCGGGGTGGATATCATTATTTTCTCACATTCACTGATGACTTAAGTAGATATGGTTATATTACTTAATGAAACACAAGTCTGAAATGTTTGAAAAGTTCAAGCAATTTCAGAGTGAAGTTGAGAATCATCGTAACAAGAAGATTAAATTCCTACGATCTGATCGAGGAGGAGAATATCTGAGTTATGAGTTTGGCAGTCACTTAAGACAATGTGGAATTGTTTCACAATTGACACCACCAGGAACACCATGACGTAATGGTGTGTCCGAACATCGTAATCGAACCTTATTGGATATGTTGCGTTCTATGATGTCTCTTGCCGATTTGCCACTATCCTTTTGGGGTTAGGCATTAGAGATAGCTGCATTCACTTTAAATAGGGCACCATCGAAATCCGTTGAGATGACGCCATATGAACTGCGGTTTGGCAAGAAACTGAACTTGTCGTTTCTTAAAGTTTGAGCATGTGATGCTTATGTCAAAAAGCTTCAGCCTGAAAAGCTGGAACCCAAAGCGTAGAAATGTGTCCTTATAGGATACCCAAAAGAAATGGTTGGGTATACTTTCTATCCCAGATCCTAAGGCAAAGTGTTTGTCGCTAAGAATGGGTCATTTCTCGAGAAAGAGTTTCTCTCGAAAGAATTGAGTGGGAGGAAGATAGAACTTGATGAGGTTGTTGAACCTTTGTTTCAACCAGAGAGTAGCATAGCACAGAAAGATGTTTCTATGGAGCCTACATCAGTTGAACAGGAAGTTAATGATGATGATCATGAAGCTTCAGATCAAGTTACTATCGAACCTCGTAGGTCGACAATGACGCATACTGCTCCTAAGTGGTAGGACAACCCTGTCTTAGAGGTCATGTTGTTGGACAACGATGAACCTATGAGATATGGAGAAGCGATGATGGGCCCGGATTCCGACAAATGGTTAGAGGCCATGAAATCCGAGATGGGGTCCATGTATGAAAACAAAGTATGGACTTTGGAAGTATTACCTGAAGGTCGAAAGGCCATTCAGAACAAATGGATCTTTAAGAAGAAGATGGACGTGGACGGTAATGTCACCGTCTATAAAGCTCGACTTGTGGCAAAGGGTTTTTCACAAGTTCAAGTAGTTGACTATGATGAGACCTTCTCACCTTTACCGATGCTTAAGTCCGTCAGAATCATGTTAGCAATAGATGCATTTTTCGATTATGAAATTTGGCAGATGGATGTCAAAAAAGCGTTCCTTAACGGTTTCCTTAAGGAAGAGTTGTATATGATACAACCGGAAGGTTTTGTCGATCCAGAGAATGCTAAAAAAGTTTGCAAACTCCAACGATACATTTATGGACTGGTGCAAGCATCTCGGAGTTGGAATCTTCACTTTGATGAGGTGATCAAAGTGTTCGGGTTTATACAAGTTTACGGAGAAGCTTGTATTTACAATAAAGTGAGTGGGAGCTCTATAGCATTTCTAATATTATATGTGGATGACATATTGATGCTTGGGAACAATATAGAAATGTTGGAAAGCATGCTGGAATATTTGAACAAGAGTTTTTCAATGAAGGACCTAGGAGAAGCTGCTTTCATATTAGTCATCAAGATCTATAGAGATAGATCGAGACGCTTAATAGGACTTTCACAGAGCACATACCTTGAAAAAGTTTTGAAGAAGTTCAAAATGGATCAGTCTAAGAAGGGGTTCTTGCCTGTATTGCAAGGTGTGAAGTTGAGTAAGACTCAATGCCCAGTGACTGCAGAAGAAACAGGAAAGATGAGGGTCATCCCCTATGCTTCAGCCATAGGCTCTATCATGTATGCAATGTTGTGCACAAGACCCGATGTCAACCTTGCCACAAGTATGGCCGGAAGGTTTCAAAGTGATCCAGGAATTGACCACTGGACGGCGGTCAAGAATATCCTTAAGTATTTGAGAAGGACTAAGGAAATGTTTCTCATTTATGGAGGTGATCAAGAGCTTGTTGTAAAGGGTTACATCGATGCAAGCTTTTACACTGATCCGGATGACTCTAAGTCTCAAACTGGATACATATTTATTCTTAATGGGGGAGCGGTAAGCTGGTGTAGTTCCAAGCAGAGCGTGCTAGCTGATTCTACATGCGAAGCGGAGTACATTGATGCCTCAGAGGCGGCGAAGGAAGGTGTCTGGATGAAGGAGTTCCTGATAAATCTTGGAGTAGTGCCCAGTGCACTGAATCCAATGACTGTTATGTGACAACACTGGTGCCATTGCTCTGTCCAAGGAACCAAGGTTTCACAAGAGGACCAGACACATAAAGATACGCTTCAATTCCATCCACGATTACATAAAGGAGGAGGACATGAATATTTGCAAAGTGCACACGGATCTGAATGTCGCAGACCAGTTGACTAAACCTCTTCCAAGGGCTAAACATGATCAACACCAGAACTGTATGGGTGTTAGATTGATTACAATGTAAATCACATAGTGATGTGAGCTAGATTATTAACTCTAGTTCAAGTGGGATACTATTGGAAATATGCCCTAGAGGCAATAATAAAGTGGTTATTATTATATTTCCTTGTTAATCGTTAGTATCCATGCTATAATTGTACTGATTGGAAACACAAATACATGTGTGGGTACATAGACAACATTGTGTCCCTAGTATGCCTCTAGTAGACTAGCTCGTTGATCAAAGGTGGCCAAGGTTTCCTAGCCACGGGATCACATCATTAGGATAATGATGTGATGGACAAGACCCAAACTGTAAACATAGCATATGATCGTGTCAGTTTATTGCTATAGTTTTCTACATGTCAAGTATCTGTTCCTATGACCATGAGATTATGCAACTCAATGACACCGGAGGAATACCTTGTGTGTATCAAACGTCCAACGTAACTGGGTGACTATAAAAATGCTCTACAGGTATCTCCGAGGGTGTCTATTGAGTGGGCATGGATCAAGACTGGGATTTGTTACTCCGTGTGACAGAGAGGTATCTCAAGGCCCACTCGGTAATACAACATCACAATGAGCCTTGCAAGAAAAGTGACTAAAGAGTTAGCCATGGGATCTTGTATTACGGAACAAGTAAAGAGACTTGTTGGTAACGAGATTGAACTAGGTATAGAGATACCGACGATCGAATCTCGGGCAAGTAACATACCAAAGAACAAAGGGAACATCATACGGGATTAACTGAATCCTTGACATAGAGGTTCAATCAATAAAGATCTTCGTAGAATATGTAGGAACCTATATGGGCATCCAGGTCCCGCTACATAGTTCTCGAACCCACAGGGTCTACACACTTAACGTTCGATGACGTTTCGGTAGTATTGAGTTATGTATGTTGGTGACTAAAGGTTATTCTAAGTCCCGGATGGGATCCCGAACATCATGAGGAGCTCCAGAATGGTCCGGAGGTAAAGATTGATATATAGGAAGTCCCATTTTGGTCACCGGAAAAGTTTCGGGTATTTCCGGTAGTGTACTCAGAGTGCTCAGAGGCTACATGGGCCTAGGAAGTGGTGCACCAACCCGTAAGGGCCCATGCGCATGGAGGTGGGAGAGGTTCCAAGTAGGGAGGAGTACTACTAGGATTCCACCTCCCTTGTGGGAGGTGTACTCCTCCCCTTCGGCCGAAGCCCTCCTTGGAGGAGGGGCTCGGGCTGCCTCCCACCTACCCCCTCTCCACCTATATATATTGGAGGGTTTTTTAGGGCATCCCTAATCTGAAAATCCACGTTCTGCCCTCTCTCTCCCTCTAGATCATATTCTCCTCTAGATTAGTTCGGTGGAGCTCGGTGAAGCCCTGCCGGATTAGTTCACCACCACCGCCACCACGTTGTCGTGCTGCCGAAGAACTCATCTACCTCTCTACTCCCTCTTGTTGGACCAAGAAGGCGGAGATTGATACATCTCCAATGTATCTATAATTTTTGATTGTGCCATGCTATTATATTATCTGTTTTGGATGTTTTATATGCATTAATATGCTATTTTGTATTATTTTTGGGACTAACCTATTAATCTAGAACCTAGTGCCACTTTCTGGTTTTTCCTTGTTTTTCAGTATTGCAGATATAGAATATTAAACAGATTCCAAATGAAATAAAATCTTCAGAATGATTTTTTCTAGAACGAAAGAGATCTACCAGACTTGTAGTACACGACAGGGAAGCTGCTAGGAGATCACAAGCCAGGGGCACACGGCCACCCTCCTGGCCGCTCCTGGCAGACTTGCCACCTCCTGGCAGGTCTCCTAGCCCTAATCTTCATCCTATAAATACCCAAATATTCCCCCAATACCAAAAAGAGCCAGGCAAATACTGTTCCACCGCCAGAAGCCTCCATTCTCGAGAGATCCAATCTTGGAGCCTTATCCGGTAATCTTCCGGAGGGGGAACCGATCACGGAGGGCATCTACATCAACTCCATTGCCCCTCCGATGATGCGTGAGTAGTCCACCATAGACCTACGGGTCCATATCTAGTAACTAGATGGCTTCTTCTCTCTCTTTGTGCTTCAATACCATGTTCTTCATGATCTTCATGGACATCTATCCAATGTAATACTCTTTTGCGGTGTGTTTGTTGAGATCCGATGAACTGTGGGTTTATGTTCAGATTATTCATGAATATTATTTGAGTCTTTTTTGAATTCTTATATGCATGATTTCATATCTTTGCAAGTCTCTTCGAGTTATTGGTTTGGTTTGGCCAACTAGATTGGTAATTCTTGCACCGGGAGAAGTGCTTGGTTTTGGGTTCAATCTTGCGGTGTCCTCACCCAGTGATAAAGTAGGGGTAGCGAGGCACGTATTGTATTGTTGCCATCAAGGGTAACAAGATGGGGTTTTCATCATATTGCTTGAGTTTATCCCTCTACATCATGTCATCTTACCTAATGCGTTACTCTGTTCTTCATGAACTTAATACTCTAGATGTAGGCAAGAGTCGGTCGATGTGTGGAGTAATAGTAGTAGATGCAGAATTGTTTCGGTCTACTTGACATGGACGTGATGCCTATATGCATAATCATTGCCTTGGATATCTTCATAATTATTCGCTTTTCTATCAATTGCTCAACAGTAATTTGTTCACCCACCATGATATTTGCCTTCAAGAGAGAAGCTTCTAGTGAAACCTATGGCCCCCGGGTCTATTTTCCCTAATATATTTTCAGATCTATAAACCAAAAATACCAAAAATACCTTGCTGCAATTTATTTAATTTTTACTTTCTGCAATCTTTTACATCTATCTCTATCAGATCTAATCCTTGCAAATAACCATGAAGGGATTGACAACCCCTTTATAGCGTTGGGTGAAAGAGTTTGATTGTTTGTGTAGGTGCATCCATTGGTAACTTGCTTGTTCCTCCTACTGGATTGATACCTTGGTTCTCAACAACCGAGGGAAATACTTATCTACTTTGCTGCATCACCCTTTCCTCTTCAAGGGAAAACCAGCGCAAGCTCAAGAGGTAGCAAGAAGGATTTTTGGTGCCGTTCTCGGGGAGGATACATAGCAAGTCAAGACAAGATCTCTTCCGTCAACTTGTCGACTTCTGAAGCCGTTGTCGTTGAGATCTACATCAAGCCTACCAAGTACTCATCACAAACTCATCTCTTGCATTTACATTATTTGCCATTTGCCTCTCGTTTTCCTCCCCCCCCCCACTTCTAAAATGATTTTCAGAAAATACCAAAAAGATTTGCCTTTTTATTCCCCCTTCTTCCATTCGCCTTTTCGTTTTCCTTTTGTTTGCTTGTGTGCTTGATTGCTTGCTTTGTCATGATGTCTAAGAATACCAAGTTGTGTGACTTTTCCAATACTAATAATAATGATTTTATTAGTACTCCGATTGCTCCCGCCACTAGTGCGGAATCTTAGGAAATTAATGTTGTCTTGCTTAATATTTTTATGAAAGAACAATTTGCTGGCCTTCCTAGTGAAGATGCCGCATCCCATCTAAATACTTTCATTGAGTTGTGTGACATGCAAAAGAAGAAATATGTGGATAATGATATTGTTAAATTGAAGCTATTTCCGTTCTCACTACGAGATCGTGCTAAAACTTGGTTTTCATCTTTGCCTAAAAATAGTATTGATTCATGGAATAAGTGTAAAGATGCTTTTATTTCCAAGTAGTTTCCGCCCGCTAAGATCATCTACCTTAGGAACTATATAATGAATTTTAAGCAACTTGATCATGAGCATGTTGCACAATCTTGGGAGAGGATGAAATTAATGATTAGAAATTGCCCCGCACGTGGTTTGAGTTTATGGATGATTATACAATTTTTTATACGGGATTGAATTTTGCATCTAGGAATCTTTTAGATTCGGCCGCGGGTGGTACTTTTTATGAAGATCACATTAGGAGAAGCTACTAAACTCCTAGATAATATTATGGCAAATTACTCTCAATGGCATACCGAAAGATCTCCTACTAGTAAAAAAGTGCATGCTATTGTAGAAATAAATACTTTGAGTGAAAAGATGGATGAATTGATGAAACTATTTGCTAGTAAGAGTGCTCCTATTGTTCCTAATGATATGTCTTTGTCTTCTTTGATTGTAAATAATAATGAATCTATGGATGTGAATTTTGTTGGTAGGAACAATTTTGGTAATAACACGTATAGAGGCAATTTCAATCCTAGGCCGTTTCCTAGTAATTACTCTAATAAGTAATTCCTACAACATTTCTTATGGAAATTATAATAATATGCCCTCTGATTTTGAAAACATTATTAAAGAATTTATTAATTCTCCAAAGGCTTTCAATGCTTCGACTGAAGAAAAATTACTCAAGATTGATGATTTGGCTAGGAACGTTGATAGAATTTCGCTTGAGATTGATTCTTTGAAAGTTATATCTACTCCACCCAAGCATAATATTAATGAGTCTTTAAAAGCTACGAGAATCTCCATTGATGAGTGTAAGGAAAGAACCGCTAGAATACGTGCTAAGCGCGAATGGCTTGAAAAAGTGTGTTCTCGTGATAATAATGATGAAGATCTCAAAGTGATTGATGTGACTCCTATTTAATATTTGTTTTCCAATATATATCTTTATAAAGGTGGGACTGGATATAAGTTAACTTTCGTTAAAAGTCATCCCAATGATTCGGAGTTTATAGATCTTAATGCTAAGATTGATAAAAGTGGGATTGAAGAGGTCAAAACTTTAAATAGCAATGAACCCACTCTTTTGGACTTCAAGGACTTTAATTATGATAGATGCTCTTTGGTTGATTGTATTTCCTTGTTGCGATCCATGATGAATTATCCACATGCTTATAATCAAAATAAGGCTTTTACTAAACATATCGTTGATGCTATGATGAAATATTTTGAAGAAAAACTTGAGTTGGAAGTTTCTATCCCTAGAAAACATAACGATGAGTGGGAACATAATATAAATATTAAAATTATATATTATGAGTTCCATGCTTTGTGTGATTTGGGTGCTAGCGTTTCCACGATTCTAAAAACTTTATGTGATGTGTTAGGTTTCCATGATCTTGATGATTGCTCTTTGAATTTGCATCTTGCGAATTCCACTATTAAGAAACCTATGGGAAGTATTAATGATGTTATTATTGTTTCAAAAATTAATATGTTCCCATAAATTTCATTGTTCTTGATATATATTGCAATCCTACATGTCCTATTATTTTTGGTAGACCTTTCCTTAGAACGATTGGTGCAATTATTGATATGAAAGAATGAAACATTAGATTCCAATTTTCATTAAGGAAAGGCATGGAACACTTTACTATAGATAAAATAAGATTGCCTTATGAATCTATTATGATAGCTACTTTTGGATTGCATACCAAAGATGACAATACCTAGATCTATTGTGTTTTGCCTAGCTAGGGGCGTTAAACAATAGCGCTTGTAGGGAGGCAACCCAATTTTATTTTTATGTTCTGTTTTGGATTATGTTTTTGAGTGTTTACCACATTATTACTTCTGTATTAATTGTGTTTTGGTGTTTTAATTAGTGTTTGAGCCAAGTAAGACCTTTGGGATGGTCTATGGTGGTTGTTGATTTGATCTTGCTGAAAAACAGAAACTTCTGCGCTCAGTCCGGGAATTTTATAATTTTTTTAGAGCTTCTAATGAGTCTGAAATTTTTACACAAGATTTATATACAAATTTACCAGGTTTTAATAATTTTTCATAATTGTTTGAGTTCCATAAGTACACTAAGTTTTCAGATTGTTACAGACTGTTCTGTTTTTGACAGATTCTGTTTTCTTTGAGTTGTTGGCCTATTTAGATGTATCTATGGGTTGTATCGGGAGGTATGAACCATGTAGAAGTTATAATGCATTAGGTATTAAACCAATATAAATAAATAATGAGTTCACAACAGTACCTAAAGTGGTGATTAATTTTCTTATACTAACGGATCTCACGAGTTTTCTATTAAGTTTTGTGTTGTGAAGTTTTCAAGTTTTTGGGTAAAGATTTGATGGACTATGGAATAAGGATTGGCAAGAGACTAATCTTGGGGATTACCAAGGAACCCCAAGTCATATTCAAGGATTCCAAAGAGCCTAAGCTTGGGGATGCCCCAGAAGGCACCCCCTCTTTCGTCTTCAATCCATCGGTAAATTTACTTGAGGCTATATTTTTATTCACCACATGATATGTGTTTTGCTTGGAGCGTCTTGTATGATATGAGTATTTGATTTTTAGTTTTACACAATCATCCTTGCTGCACACATCTTTTGAGAGAGACACGCATGAATCATGAATTTATTAGAATACTCTATGTGCTTCACTTATATCTTTTGAGATAGGCAATTTTGCTCTAGTGCTTCACTTATATCTTTTTAGAGCGCGGCGGTATTTGGTTTTATAGAAATAATTGAACTCTTGTACTTCGGTTATATTATTTCGAGAGTCTTTAAAACAGCATGGTAATTGGTATAGGTTATGAATTTAGTCCTAATATGATAGGCATCCAACAGGGATATAATAAAAACTTCCATATTAAGTGAATTGAGTATTATGAGAAGTTTGATTCCTTGCATAAAGTTTTGAGATATAAAGATGGTAATGTTAAGAGTCATGTTAGGAAGTAATTGTGAATTGGTAAAAATACTTGTGTAAAGGTTTGTGATTCCCGTAGCATGCACGTATGGTGAACCGTTATGTAAGGAAGTCAGAGCATGATTTGTTTATAGATTGTCGACCTTTGTGTGAGGGTCGGGAGCACGTGATGGTTTACTCCTACCAACCTCTCCCCTAGGGGCATGCGTCTAATGCTTTGATTCGATGACTAATAGACTTTTGCAATAAGTATGTGAGTTCTTTATGACTAGTGTGAGTCCATGGATTATACGCACTCTCACCCTTCCACCTTTGTTAGCCTCTCTAGTACCGCGCAACTTTCGTCGGTGCGATAAACCCACCTTACTCAAAATAGCCACCATATATCTTTCCTCAAAACAGCCACCATACCTACCTATTAAGGCATTTCCATAGCCATTCCGAGATATATTGCCATGCAACTTACACCACTCCATTTATTATGACACGCACCAACATTTTCATATTGCTTTGCATGATCGTAAGATAGCTAGCATGATGTTTTCATGGCTTGTCCATTTTTTGATGTCATTTGCTATGCTAGATCATTGCACATCCTGGTACTCTACCGGAGGCATTCATATAGAGTCATAATTTTTTCTAGTTATCGAGTTGTAATCCTTGAGTTGTAAGTAAATAAAAGTGTGATGACCATCATTATTAGAACATTGTCCCATGTGAGGAAAGGATGATGGAAGCTATGATTCCCTCAAATGTGGGGATGAGACTCCGGACTTTATGAAAAATAAAAGAGGCCAGCGAAGCCCAAATAAAAAAAAGAGGCCTTAGATGCCCACCAAAATAAATAAAAATGAGAGAAAAGAGAGAAGGGACAATGCTACTATCTTTTTCCACACTTGTGCTCCAAAGTAGCACCTTGATCTTCATGATAGAGAGTCTCCTATTTTTTTCACTTTCATATACTAGTGGGAATTTTTCATTATATAACTTTGCTTGTATATTCCAATGATGGGCTTCCTTAAATTGCCCTAGGTCTTCATGAGCAAGCAAGTTGGATGCACACCCACTTAGTTTCCTTTTGAGCTTTCATACACTTATAGCTCTAGTGCATTCGTTGCATGGCAATCCCTACTCACTCACATTGATGTCTATTAATGGGCATCTCCATAGCCCGTTGATACGCCTAGTTGATGTGCGACTATCTTTTCCTTTTCCTTCACAACCTTCACCATATTCTATTCCACATATAGTGCTATATCCATGGCTCACGCACATGTATTGCGTGAGAGTTGAAAAAGTTTGAGAAAATAAAGGTGTGAAACAATTGCTTGACTTGTCATCGGGGTTATGCATGATATAAATACTTTGTGTGGGGAAGATGGAGCATAACCAGACTATATGATATTGTAGGGATAACTTTCTTTTGCCATTATATTTTGAAGAGATACAATTGCTTTGCTAGTATGCTTGAAATATTATTGTTTTTATGTCAACATTAAATTTTTGTTTTGAGTCTTACGGATCTGAATATTCATGCCACAATAAAGAATATTATGGATAAATATGCTAGGTAACATTCCATATCAAAAATTCTGTTTTTATCATTTACCTACTCGAGGACGAACAGGAATTAAGCTTGGGGATGCTCATACGTTTCCAACGTATCTATAATTTTTTATTGTGCCATGCTATTATATTATCTGTTTTGGATGTTTTATATGCATTAATATATTATTTTATATTATTTTTGGGACTAACCTATTAATCTAGAACCTAGTGTCACTTTTTGTTTTTTCCTTGTTTTTGAGTATTGCAGATATAGAATATTAAACGGAGTCCAAACGAAATAAAATCTTCAGAATGATTTTTTCTAGAACGAAAGAGATCTACTAGACTTGTAGTACACGACAGGGAAGCTACTAGGAGATCACAAGCCAGGGGCACACGGCCACCCTCCTGGCCGCTCCTGGCAGGCTTGCCACCTCCTGGCAGGTCTCCTAGCCCTAATCTTCGTCCTATAAATACCCAAATATTCCTCCAATACCAAAAAGAGCCACACAAATACTTTTCCACCGCCAGAAGCCTCCGTTCCTGAGAGATCCAATCTTGGAGCCTTTTTCGATAATCTACCGGAGGGGGAACCGATCACGGAGGGCATCTACATCAACTCCATTGCCCCTCCGATGATGCGTGAGTAGTCCACCGTAGACCTATGGGTCCATAGCTAGTAGCTAGATGGCTTCTTCTCTCTCTTTGTTCTTCAATACCATGTTCTTCATGATCTTCATGGAGATCTATCCGATGTAATACTCTTTTGCGGTGTGTTTGTTGAGATCCGATGAATTGTGGGTTTATGTTCAGATTATCCACGAATATTATTTAAGTCTTTTCTGAATTCTTGTATGCATGGTTTCATATCTTTGCAAGTCTCTTCGAGTTATTGATTTGGTTTGGCTAACTAGATTGGTAATTCTTGCAATGGGAGAAGTGCTTAGTTTTGGATTCAATCTTGCGGTGTCCTCACCCAGTGACAAAGTAGGGGTAGCGAGGCATGTATTGTATTATTGTCATCAAGGGTAACAAGATGGGGTTTTCATCATATTGCTTGAGTTTATCCCTCTACATCATGTCATCTTACCTAATGTGTTACTCTGTTCTTCATGAACTTAATACTCTAGATGCAGGCAGGAGTCTGTCGATGTGTGGAGTAATAGTAATAGATGCACAATCGTTTTGGTCTATTTGACACGAACGTGATGCCTATATGCATAATCATTGCCTTGGATATCTTCATAATTATTTGCTTTTCTATCAATTGATCAACAGTAATTTGTTCGCCCACCGTGATATTTGCCTTCAAGAGAGAAGCTTCTAGTGAAACCTATGCCCCCCAGGTCTATTTTCCATATAATATTTCAGATCTATAAACCAAAAATACCAAAAATACCTTGCTGTAATTTATTTACTTTTTACTTTCAGCAATCTTTTACATCTATCTCTATCAGATCTAATCCTTGCAAATAATCGTGAAGGGATTGACAACCCCTTTATAGCGTTGGGTGCAAGAGTTTGATTGTTTGTGTAGATGCATCCATTGGTAACTTGCTTGTTCCTCATATTGGATTGATGCCTTGGTTCTCAACAACCGAGGGAAATACTTATCTACTTCGCTTCATCACCCTTTCCTCTTCAAGGGAAAACTAACGCAAGCTCAAGAGGTAACAGAGATCTTCATCAAGTTGTACGTGTGCTGAACGCGGAGGTGTCGTCCGTTCAGCACTAGATCGGGATGGATCGTGATTGGATCGTAGGACGGCTAGAGATTTGGATCGCGAAGACGTTCGGCTACGTCAACCGTGTTTCTTAACGCTTCCCGCTTAGCGATCTGCAAGGGTATGTAGATCTACTCTCCCTCTCGTAGATGCTCATCACCATGGATAGACCTTGTACGTGCGTAGGAATTTTTTTGTTTCCCATGCAACGTTCCCAACAAGAGCAAGTGATAGTCCCTTACAAGCACATTATTTCGCTTCCATGGTATCTTGGCAAGAAAAATAAATCTCAACATGATGAGAAGATAATACCACCCTGATTGTCATGAAGGATCATGCCTGCACTAGCACTCCCGTCCAAGAAAGCGAACCATCAGAGTTCATCTTTGCCCATCAAGTGGTTTGAGGACTACATACGACACGAAAAGCGTTCGTTGGTATCGCATGTACAAGAACTGCTATATGATCAAATGATACTACTCCTTTTCCTTTGCCCGAGTCAGCTAGATGGTCTTGCAAGATGCCTATAAGGGACTCAAGGTAGCTACACAAGAATCTCTTCGAAACTTCCAATCGGGAGGAGGGGCTTATCGTGCACAATTCATTCCAGTTATGCAAATACGTCCATATCGTCTTCGATAACATGTGGCATTGAACTTCAAGCATAGTGTCTAGAGTATGAAGCAACCATTCCTTCCCTGTGTTCCGAACATCATCTATCAAAGGGATTTTCCGCACATCAAACATTGTCTTCCACAATTCCTTTGTCAAAGGGCATCTACAAAGTGCATGAAAATTATCTTCAGGATTTGTTCCACACATCGGGCAAATAGTAGTAACCTCAAGACCTCTCTTATGTTTTTTGCCAACTAGATGAAGAGTTTATTTCAACAGGCCACCCAAATTCCAGATAGTAGGAAGAACACCACAAGACCATATTGATTTCCAAAAAGATTGTTGCTCATCATGCATCAAAATGGATGCAAGTGCATGTTCACGGGAGGCTTCGTACAGGGACAATTTGTGGGCTCTTTTAATTAATAAAACACCATACTTTCCAAGACCCCATGCAAGTGTATCTTCTTCCAAACTTGGCGATGCTCTTATTTTTTAGATCTACAGAAAACCACAATGCAGTAAGTAATTTATTGATAGATCAAGGTTCCAGGATCCATTATCATTCAGGAGTTCAGAAACATATCAAATTTTGCACCTCCCTTACATTTTTACTAGATTATATGAACTGGTCTTGGAATCCAATTATCACACTACACCTGCCTGCTTATGATGTTACCAACTCCACACAAATCCCTTTTCAATAGACCAATGCCATGACTAATTGCAAGCAAGGAAGATGAGACATACCAGAAAAAAAATGTTGTCTTTAATGTCTCTATTTGGATAATATCGAGCCTTGAACACCTGCACACATAAGCTATATGATTTGACGATGAGACACCATGCCTAGTGAGCAAGAAGAGCCTAGTTAAACATACGTAAATCCCGAATTTCAACCCCTCCTTTGCACTTTGGCTGAAGAAGGTGATCCCACGCTTTCCAATGGACCTTTCTTCACACCTTCTTTGATCCCCAATAAAAGTTCCCAACCATCCTAGTCAAATCATCACACACGAAGAAGGTAAATTTAAAATTTCCATAATATACACATGCAAGTCTTGTGCTACTACTCTGATAAGCACCTCCCTTCTGGACTGTGCCAAGTGGCCATCACCCATTGGACGAGTCTTTTCATTAAACTGGCTTGGAGGTTTTGGAATCTTTCTTTGGACATTTGACCTTCTAGGGTGGGGGGCCAAGATATTTCTCCTCAAAACAAGAGCTAGTAATATTTAAAACAATATTGCTCCTGCATAGGAACTCGACATGCTTGACCAAATAAGATGGACCATTTGTTATAATTAAGCATTGTCTAGTAGCTAGTTTACAACAAGAGCACTATTTATGTTCGTAGCTTGATCATGAGAAGCCTAAAAACAACATAGTGTCATTTACAAATAGTAAGTGTGAGATACCTGGCGCCCTCTGATAGATTTTAACTGGGGTGATGTTATTGTAATTCACGACATGCTTAAGAATATCAGAGAGTCCATCAACTACAAACAAGATAGAAATGGTGATAAGGGATCACCTTGCTGAAGCCCGCATGTCTAAGCAAATGAATCCAAGAGGGTCCAATTTAATGTAAGAGGAAACCTCACCGAAGTGATGCATGTCATGATCTAGTTAATCTATCGATGAGAGAAGCCCGTCTTTAGCATTACTTGCTCCAAGAAACCTCAATCCATCCTATCATAGGCTTTAGATAAATCCAACCGTATGCATAGAAGCTCTTGTTCGGAACTGTGTCTTCCTTTATGTAATGATGAATGCACTTAAAGGCAACAAGGGCATTATCAGTGATCAATCTACCTGGAACAAAGACACTTTGCTCCTGGGAGATAAGATCATCCCGTGAAGGCCTTAATATATTCCCTAGAAACTTGGAGAAGACTTAATAAATCACATTACATAAGCTCAGGGGCATGAAATTAGATAATTTCTTAGAATTGATTTTTTTGGAAGTAGACCTCAAACCATCTAGTGCAGGAGGTTTTTTGTAGAAGCTCATCATCATATACAATGTCATTTATTTTTCTGCTAGCCATCTGGTTTGAGTATCAAATAAAAGTATCTAAATTTTGTTTTCGCAAACATAATGTTCCACCATCCACTGATTCTTTCGTACAACCTTAAGTATGTCTCCTTTCCCTCTCTCCTTTTTCTCTCCTATCTCAGAGTGTTCCCATCGGTTCTACTTGAAAATCACTTAACTGACCCATCTTTTATTGACTTACCAACTTTTTTGTGAGGCAACACGTGTTTACCAAATCCAATAATTTATTTGGCGTAAATTGTGGGCTTGATTTTATGTGATAAACGCTTGTTTACACAACCACGGTGATATGGACAAATAAGTAATAGGCTAGAATACTAAATAAAAAGATACCAAATCTGTAATTAATTAAAATTATTAACTATTGCATGCATAGAACATGCAACTAAGCACGTGGATATATTAGAGAAGTTTTTTGCTAAATAAAATTGGCTGAGATTTTCTTAGTTCTTACTTGACACTAAAGATCATCATTCCGTGTAAGATATTTTTTGCTGAATTTCGAGAAAAGGGTAATACGACACGGTGTTTCATAACAAGGTGGACTTAAAAGAAATGTATGAGCATATTAGTAAAATCAACGGGCGAGACAACAATACATTTCATGTCCTCGATGAATAAGTTCTTCCAAGAAAGGGAACACTAATTTAGTCATATATGGATAAATTTGCAAATTCAACTTGGGGTTGGTAGATTCTCGATCAACCGAGACGTGTATGTCTTCATTAAAGAAATGACAAAAAGGTGAAGGCCCTCTCTAGAGTATAAGATTTGTATGTTTTGTCTTTCTGGACCTAATTTAGAAGTGATTTGAATCAAAGAATTGTGATACCAAATTCTTATTTGTTTTACGTTGGGAATTGAAATTTCTAACAAGACCATCTTTCTTTTTGGTATTTCCCCTATGTTTATCGAAACAAATACTCCTATCATTTTTCTGGTTTTGCACCTCATATTTTACACCTTTTACTCGCATCAAATTTACTCCCTCCGCATCAAAATATAAGACGTTATATTTTCAATTTTCCGTAGTATTTTTTTAGAAGAGCGCCCAACATTATCTGACCTGGGGCAATACAGAAAAACCAAGATCTGGAAGTGGCAGATCGCAAAAGATAGAAGAAACAGAAAATCGAACCCACGAAGCCACGAGCCCCACGACCACAAAAACGATCGTCGTCTCCTCCCTCCGCTTCGCTATTTGCTTTTCATATAAGCCATAACTCGCCTCCTCCATTGCTCCTTTTTTCCAGCCTCCCGCTTCCCCCCGCCGTCGCTGTCCCCACCGGCGCCGCCCCATCCATGGCCTCTCGAAATCATGGCCCTACCCCGGCCTCCTCCCTCGCCACGCCCCTCCTCTCCGATTCCATCACGCCCACCACCCCCACCCGCGCCGCCAACGGCCACGCGCGGGGCCACGGCGGCGACGGCGACCCCTGCGTCGCCGCGTCGGCGTGCGACGGCGGAGTCGGCGGCGACCCGTTCGCGTTCCTCTCGGAGGACCGGCGGCCGCCGCGGCCGCCCGGCCCGTCCCCCGCCGACCCGTTCCGCAACAGGACGCCGGCGCTGGGCGGCCCGTACGGGTGGGCCAGGACGCTGCTGCTCGCGCCGGTCGCGGTGGTGCGGCTCGTGCTCTTCGGGCTGTCCATCGCGATCGGGTACGCCGCCACGTGGGTGGCGCTGCGCGGCTGGACCGACTCGCGGGAGCGCCCGCGGGAGGGCGCCGGCCCCATGCCGGCCTGGCGCCGCCGCCTCATGTGGGTCACCCGGCTCTCCGCGCGCTGCATCCTCTTCTCCTTCGGGTCAGTGCCTCCGCCTCAGCAAACGCTGTTAGCAGCAGCAGCTCCACCAAAATTGGGTTTCGATCTGATCTGAACATTTTGGCGCTCGATCGATGAGCCGCTGGGAAGCTTCGATTTTTTTCCCACTAGATGATTAGGTTTCCGCCGCGAGGCGACACATGCCGAAGCTGCCGCGGGTGGATAGCTCGATCGGCAGATGTTTGGTTGGTTTGCAGAATTTTGGGGGGGATTGGCTTTGCGGCACGTGTGTGGGCAGCGATTTGTTTGGTGGGGGCGACGCCGACGCCGTATCAGTTCGGAAGGTGAAGGACCGTGCGGGTGACCTTGTTTGTTACGACATGCACTTAATACGGCTGACCGACAGGAACTGGAAACTGATTTTTGCACGGTCCTTCGGTCCTTCTGGTTAGCTTTGCTTGGAATTTGTAGATCAGAACATTGCCTCGCCAATCTGATAAGAGGAGCCAGTTAGGGAAAGAGCTGCCCAACAAAATAAGTCCCAGGAATTTGGTTCCGCCCCTATTAATTAGGGGCAGGAATCAGGTGGTCCATAATGTGTGTGACTATGGATAATTCAAACGGGAATAATGTGTAGATAATTCAAATGATGATGATGTCCATACTGGAAGCACATTTCATCGGCTGTACGGCTTTATGCTTTACATTACTGGGAATTGCTCACTTGAACTTTTTGGATACAATTCATTGATGTTTTAAAACGACGTCGAAGTGGAGACTGGTGAGGAAGCACATGGATACCTTGCTTACCAACCTTCCCTGAAATAAAATGTAAAAACAACTGGTGAAAAATCATTTGTACAATGCGTTCTGCTGCTTGTTTATACTTGAGGGTTTCTGGTTTTGACCACATACTTATCATATTTTATCATCTTATAATGCTATTGAGTACTGTCTGAAATTTGTTGGCCACTCGTTTGTACTCTCAGGTATCACTGGATCACACGAAAAGGAAGGCCTGCGCCTAGAGAGCTTGCTCCTATAGTCGTTTCCAATCATGTATCATACATAGATCCCATATACTTCTTCTATGAATTGTTCCCAACCATTGTTTCATCGGATTCCCATGATGCCATACCATTTGTTGGGACAATCATAAGAGCAATGCAGGTATGTGCCTTTGCATTTTCCTCTTAAAGCATCTAAATTGCAAGTTCCTTTCAAGTGTCAAATTTTATGACAATTTATACCTATCTTACAGGTTATATACGTTGATAGATTCTCACCAGCTTCAAGGAAGTCAGCTGTGAATGAAATAAAGGTTAGTATGCTTCCCATCAGGCCTTGACCCCATTGTTGTTCTGCACTTCCTACTGTCATCTAAAGTGAATGGCGTAACTGATTTTAAAAGTTGATTCCATGCAACTCATGCTATAACATAAGACAAACAACTTGATTGTCTATTAGTTATTTTGTTCATATGGTACATTTTAGGATGTGCTTTCAGAGAAAGGCAGCTGGCAATAGCTTTCCGCGTGTCCTGTTGTTCCCCGAAGGCACAACAACAAATGGGAGATTCCTGATTTCATTCCAACATGGAGCATTCATACCTGGCTACCCCGTTCAACCAGTTGTTGTTCGTTACCCCCATGTGCACTTTGACCAATCCTGGTTAGTTTTCTCTAAGATTATACATTCTTCTTTTGTTTTCTTTTGCGCTGTTTCCTTTCATAATTGTTGTTTTGTTTCAGGGGAAACATATCACTAGTAGCACTCATGTTCAAGATGTTCACCCAGTTTCACAACTTCATGGAGGTCTGCATTTCTTGCACACCTCAGTCACTGTCTCTCATGTTTATTGGCAGCAACTCCTCACACAATAAGCTCATTCCTTATATGAATAATTGATTTTACAGGTAGAGTACCTCCCTATTGTCTACCCCCCTGAGATCAAGCAAGAGAATGCCCTTCATTTTGCAGAGAATGTAATACTGTTTTACTCAAATGAATCGTCCTTTCAACACTTGTGGTTTCTGTAGCAATGTGGTGATAATATTTTTATTCTACAGACCAGCTATGCTATGGCACACGCTCTTAATGTTTTACCGACATCTTACTCATATGCTGATTCAATGATTGCGTCAAGAGCAGAAGAAGCTGGAAAGGTAACAGGCCACCTACAAGAGTCTCTATATTCTAATTTCATATGCCAGCATTGACCTTTGTTTTCTGGAGTCCTTACCATATGGAATCTTCCAGAACTTCAAATGGCGATAACTGGAGACGGGCATGTGTCCACTTGAGTAAGAAGTAGGAATTTGACTCTAATAAGCTGAGTTTCCGTTTGCAGGCCAATTGTTCAAGTTATATGGTGGAAATGGCATGGGTAAAAGAAGTAAGTCTGTCTTAAATTACACTATATGTAGAACTTGGTGAACAAACCTATCAAAGAAACATCATAAGACTGAAGTTGTGCTATTATTGAAGAAAATGTTATGGTACAACGTTGATTTCATATGCCTTTAAATTTGCCTTTTTGTGCATCTAGTGGTATCTCTTGTTTCACTATAATGAGACATTTTTCTTCTCTGTGAGGATAGATGAATCATAGTTGTAGACCTGTAGTTGAATTTCTTCCATGATCCATGTGGCTTTTTATTTCACATGTTGGCTCTTTCCGAAGTATTGTGCATACTGCTTTGAGCTATGTGGTAGTATTTGATTTTTTTTACATCTGTTTTCAGGTGTATGGCGTAAGCACAGCAGAAGCAATGGAATTCTTGGAGCACTTTTTGGCTATGAATCCAGACAGTGAGTAAGTTCTTCATCCTTAACTGACAACTACTGGATTACCTTAGTAGAAGATTATGAAAGTGTGGTCATTAATGATTGCTTGCTTAAAGGATGCAACATTATTTTGGTTCTCTGTTTATAAGTAGGCACTCCTATTATTTTCTGTCATTCTGCAGTGTAGTGATAAATTACCATTAACCAATTCTTGCAGTGGACGTGTTAAAGCACAAGATTTTTGGGCTCATTTTGGCCTAGATTGCAGTCCTCTATGCAAGAAGGTACAAACACTGTCGTCCCTGCAAATACCATCAGGCTTACATTCCTTGAAACAAATTGACAGCAAATTTTTTTGAAACTATCATCTTTGCTGAACTTGCATATTTGTTTCAGATATTTCACTACTTCGATTTTGAAAATAAGGAATCCATCACATTCCGACAGGTATTGACTTAAAAACACAGTCCATCTTGTAGCTGGCATATGGTTCCTACATATATGGCCATATGTTTACCCTGTATCGTCAGAGGCTATCTGTTGTATGTTTTCCTAACATGCTACCCCACGGTACTACCTGATGTACACAGTTCTTGGTCGGGTGTGCGCACCTCAAGAAGCAGCCGTTGTTTGAGGGAGTGTGTGAAACCGCCTTCGAGAAATGCAAGGCCCCCGGAACCTCTGACATATCCCTCGCACAGCTAGCCGACGCCCTGAGGTCGGGCATGCTTCCTCCAGCAGACGACGGGGTGAGTTTTCCACCTTCAGGTCCCTGCTTGGGATGCAAGCTGGTCTAACGATGTCAACATTAGTCTGCCGACTCGACTCACCATGGCTTACTCTGATTCACAGATGCTGAAGCTGTTCGAGACATTTGACATTGACGACGACGACAAAATCAGCAAGGATGACTTCGTGGGATGCCTTGCGAGGTTCCCTTTCATGATCGCCCTCTTTGCCGGCCGGATCAACGGGGAAGTTTACATCGAGATAGTTTGATGGTTGATGGAGTTGTAACCAGTCAGTTTATTGGTTGATGGAGTTGTTACCCCTCCTTTATTTAGGGGGGGTGATTGCGCCACTCCACTGTCAGTTTAGTCGAGACAGATCAAAGTCCAGCTTATACCCCCGCCGCTTTGCGCATCTCAAACCGGCTAACCAGTACAGCGCGGCAATTTTGTTTCATTTGTTCTTGGATGGGGATATGTGTAGATAGGAATGTTGTGACACAATCGATTACGCATATGGTTGTTGAACTGGATGTGCACATAGAAAGCACCTGTAACAGAAGTTTTTGGGAAGACAATTCTGACTCTCTTGCATGTTTATAACTCATGTAATGCACGCTTATACACCCAACACTTATTTTGGAGGAGGGTATCGTGGAGTTGGCGGAGCTGCAATTCAGAATGATGGAGTTGCAGTTTTCCCGCCCCGCAGATTCCAGGAGTGGGTGATTACCGAACAAGTCACACGGTATCAGTAGACATTTGATGGATGCTGAGTTGAGTAGAGTTGAGTATACTCAGTAGACAACACGGTTTCTCATGTAGGATGAGTTGAGTATACTCAGTAGACAATACGGTTTTTCATGGACGATGAGTTGAGTTTGGACAGTCACATTGCAGCGTAAACACATCGACTGCAACTCTGTTTTCACGTTTATGGCTTTCCGAGAAGGTATTTACACAAAGGAAAACAAAGAAGAAATGAAGGGGGCTAAAAACGAGAAACGGCTTGAAGGAGGCTGCCTACAAATTTAAGTCTGCCGTGCCGCAGCAGAGACAAGAAGATTTTTTTTACAGTATATGTATGGTGCTTCTTGTCTCTTTTTTCCTTTCTCCTGTTCTGTTCCTGGAATATCTTTACATTACAATGCACTTCTCTTTCTTTGACTCGGTTCTCGCAGGCGGCGGGACATTTGACCTCTGCTGCAGAATTGAAACCACAAGTAATTCTCAGACAAGTGAAAGCATGACCGGCAATGCATAAGAATTATTATTATTATGCAGCATGAAATGTGTGAAGCAGGTCAGGACAAAGATATGTCGCCTGGTCACTAGCGATTGTGAATCATTGATACCATAAGTGGTGGAAATGTGGTAGTTGAGAAACACTATCAGGAATGATAAATTTTAGCGCAAGGGCCATAGAGGAATTTACTATTTAGGATCCACAACTAAATGGCTAATTAGTGATTCTGTGCAATAGATTAGTTTCATGTAAAATACGCAAAATAGGTAACTTTTTGACATTGTAGCAACAATACTGATGGTTCACAAGTTGACATTAAAATATCACTTGAGTACAAAAATGATTCGAGCATAGTAGTTAGTTTTCAGGATTTACAAGCAGAACCAATGTGATTTCAGGGTTAAGGGTTTGTGGTCATGTTTCACTCAAATAGAACGAAGTACAAGGTCAAAACTGACATGTACTTGCATCTTGCAACATGATATATACAGGTTGGCAAATCTCCCACATTTAACTTTTAACTATGGGATGACAGTTGTCAGTACATAAGAATATAATAATTGTAACAGGCAGCGCATGGTAATTAGATGTTTACTGGTCATGATGATTAGACGTTCGGAACACTAGAAACATGCATCAAATGGCAAACCAAAGGAAACATACCCTTGGGCCAACAACAAGTCCTGGCCGGCCTGATGATTGATTGGGTGCCTGGTGTGTTTGCGTCTGTTGCTGCTGTTGTTGTTGCTGAGGCTGCTGCTGTCGTTGAGGTTGCTGCTCAAACTCCTGTTGTTGAAGTGCGATAGCTAGCTCTAAATCCGAGCTGCCAGGAAAAAGGAAAACCATGCGCACAGGTTAGGCCTGGGAATGTACACGTGCAAGTGCAAGTACACATATATTTGAGGGTTCGACTACTGCCTGCACCGTGCCTCGTGCAGTTTTCTTTATCATTGCACATTTCCTAGTCAGACTAACCTGTTAAATGGGATAACTCGCGCACATTTTTCTAATCAGGCTAGTCATGCTATCTTGTTAAATGGGATAACTCGCACATTTTCCTAGTCAGGCCAATGCCATGCTATCATGCTAACCTGTTAAACGGGTTAACCTGGACCGCATAGGTGGTACAAGCCTCCAACCATCTCTTCGCATCAGAGATCCATCATACCGTACTGATAATAATGCATCTAAACTATGATTGCCAACAGGATTCTAAGTAACCAGATGTTAGATAGAACTTTAACATTTTGACTGCATGTCATGTAGTGGTACAGCAAATTGAGCATGTGTGCGTATACTCTCCGTAAACCATACCTAGATATTTGTCATTCAGCTAAGCATCAAATGAAAAGTTCAATACAAAATTCAAGATCCCCAATTAACTCATCAACTAGGCAAGGAACTAAAATGGGAAATTAGTCACAATACTTGGTACGACAGACTGGTGTGCAAGCCTAAAACAAGCAGAAGTGCAGAACATAGCCAAAAACTGCAAAAGGCATAACTAAGAACAGCAGAGTTGGAAAATACTCCCTCTGTAACTTTTTATAAGACATTTTTTACAGAGGGAGTACAACATAGCTTCAACTGGCATCATAACATCACATCATATCTGACAACACAAATATTAACATGGTTGCAAAGGTTAAAACGTTATGCAATTTGGATAAGATGTGCTATCTGACCAACATTGAATTTGGTAAAAAAGAAAAGAAAAGAGAGGGTAGGAGGGCCATACTCTCCAGATGAGTTTGGCAGAGTGGAATTGTCAAATTGAGCAATATAGTCCTGAGGATAGAATAAACAATGAATTATATAATCTTACAGAAGCCAACGACAATCACAAAAATCTATTGATGTTGCACATACAGCAGTAGTCGTCATGGCCTGCTGTTGATTCCATGAATCATTTCTGGGAGTTTCAGCCGTAAATGGTGTGAAATTACTAGTGACAAAAACTCCATCTCCATTCACCTAATGATAGCCAATCGAGAACAAAACAAATCAGTAACTTCCATTTCAAGCGAATATAAGTGTTGGTGGAGTGGACTATTACATACCTCATCCAACCTTTGCCATACCAAATCAGTTTGGCTGAAAAAACCCTGATCAGTTGCTAAGAGATATAGACTTCCGTTATACTGCACAAAAAGCATGAACAAAATAAAGCCAACAAGCTTAATAGCTTATTACGGTAATTAAATAATCTGGCTTAATTAATTATCACACCTTGAACATAGTGTTGAAGTGGTTATTGCGGAAGAAGACACAAAGCTCTCTTTCCTTAAGACCCTCTTGTAGACAAAACAAACTGTAATGATGGAAAATTTGCCACATTAATTATGAACAAGAGAAATCGATGCGCTTAAACCTATGAACGGATCTGTACCCATAGACAGTCAGCTGGTTAGCAGTGCTCTGTAGAAAATTATCAATCAGGTCCCCTGCAAACAAATAAAGGAGTGTAAAGCTAAATATTGTGAATAAATATTCATGACCCAATTGCGCAACTGGTAACTGGAAAATATCTCACATTGATGATCTGCAGCTCCATTTCCCAAGCATTGACTACTTTCCGCGGTCTTGTCAGCCTGCTCAGCAAGAACCACCTCACCCTCATACACTGGCTCCTCAGTTTGAAATGCCATGTTTCCACTGCCAAGTACGTGCTCTTCTCCTTGATAGATTGGCTCATTCCCCTGAATGCTTGAAGAGGCAAGCCCAGTAGCGTATAAAGAAACAATTTTCTCAGCCTGCTCAGGTGTAGCACCCATAGGAGTAGCTTGACTAGTTACAGTTGCCGAGTCACAGCTGTTCTCGGTATCAGAAACCTGAGGGGCAGTATCAGAAGCCTGAGGTGTAGCACCCATAGGAGTAGCTTCCCTAGTTACAGTTGCCAAGTCACAGCTGTTCTCAGTATCAGAAACTTGAGGGGCAGTATCAGAAGCCTGAGGTGTAGCACCCATAGGAGTAGCTTCACTAGTTACAGTTGCCGAGTCACAGCTGTTCTCAGTATCAGAAACCTGAGGGGCAGTATCAGAAGCCTGAGTGTCATGAATTTGCATAGTAGAATGTTCTCTGCAGGTCTCTTTACTAGCTTCAGCGAGATCAGGAGCAGGAGCAGAAGCTTCGCCATCAAGAACAGAAGGTTCATGAGAAGGGCAGGCAACAGTAGATTCTGAAGATTGAACAGGTATATCAAGGTGCTCTACTAACACAACCCTTTTCCCATCTTCCTCTGTCTCTTTAGGGGTCAAAGCTTGTTCAGATTCAGAAGACACAACTTCACTAACATTAGCATCAGAGTTTGTGTTCTGTAATGTGGAATCATGACTGGAAGCATGGCAACCTTCCTCTTTATTTGACGGTCCTACGACCTCAAGTGCCTCTAATACAGAACTCTCACTATGTGGTGTATCCTCTATATTGGATGATGAATGACTCTGTGAAGTGCTGAAGGAAACAGCTCCATCAACAACATTCGTGCTTTCAGCTTTGGATAGACTAAGGACTCTCCTTAGTTCCTCGTCTTCCTCACGGTCGCCTCGTCTCATTTGCAGTTCAGCTGAATCTGAGAGTGAACTTTCATCAAATGATTTCCCTAGAGAAACAGTAGGTGACGGAACCCCTAATGCTGCTGCTGTTGCAGCAGCAAAATCAACAGTTTCTTCCTCTGCAACATGTTTATCCTCTTCTGCTGGTTTCTCTGACTTAAATTCAGCAAGCCCAGAAGCAAGAGCATTGTATGACTTTGATCCAATGGCACTAGCAGTGTCAGTATCCTAGAAATTGGTACGAAGCAGTATTAGCATGTCAGTGGTGTTATAGGCACAGTTAATAAAGTGATGCTGTATCTATTTTGTAGTCACGAGTCACGTGACACATTTAAGCGGACATGGATGTTGAACAAGAGCGCATCTAGCATTCACATACATACAGCCAGAAATCATGTTGGTCATGCGTCCTTGTTCGTGGGATTGCATTGCACAATATAAACAGGTCATCAATTATTGAGTTTTTCAGTACAAAAAATAAATCTACCACACCTATACTGGAATTTAAATATCATGTATGCATGCAAGCATAACCTTTTGCAGAAGCAAACCAAGCGACAACTGAAACACAGAGTGAAAGAGAGGGGCATCGGAGTAAGAGAATCAGTTCCCTCAGTTGACAATTCATCTCAACAGAATAGCCATAATTATGACCGATGGTTTAGGCTGCAGACTGGAATACAGTTGGTAGCGACCTAACGTACAAAATGTGGTACGTTTTACCAATACCAAGAGGTCAAAAGAAAGAAAACTAATGTCACATGAACATCCCAATGCTAGTAAACGCAGGGAGATTCCTCTGCAATACAAATAAAGGGCATGCAATTGCAAGCAAACTGACTCCAGAGACCGAATACGAAGTCACACAAACAATCAAAATAAAAATACCTCTGACTTCTAAGAATGAAGTGTAGTGTTATATGTAGTAAATATTGCTGACAGGGCTCAGAACTCAGGAAGACCCAAATTTTAAAGATGGTGTAGTCTTGCACTCTTGCACGTGCAAAATGCCTTCAGAAGCTCATCATCTATGTAATATTGTGATTACCAACACTGAAAACATAAACATGGATGGAAAAAGTACCAAGACCATATGCAAGATAGCATTGAATCCTTTAATCAAGTTCACGGGCATACAAATACGGATTTCTCACGTTTATGAACCTGGCCATTCATGTGTCAAAAATTTGCATCTCAGCTAAAGTATTAGGGCAGCTGTATGCAAGTCAGGTGAGACAGACTATACCAATCTCAATAAGAACCAAGCAAACTCAAAGGTTACTTGTAGGTCATGTAACAGCCAATTCGATAGAGTGTTGTGTCATTGCAGGAAAGCAACATGTAAACCTAATATGTCATAGGGATAAGTAGTACCTGAGGATCCACTATCCATCCATGGTATAATGGGATATCCAGAAGGTCAAATATGGCGCGCTCTGGGGTGAACTCAAAGTCATCAACCCTGCAACGTTGACATAAATGTGCCTCAGAACAACAGACTATATGCCATACACACTAGCGCGCGCACCCATAAAACATCGACCCGCAATCTGGAAACCTAGAACGCACTTTCTGAACATGACATTCACATCGATGCCAGTCGTGAGGCGTGGTAGAAGGTCTATCGCGTCCGAGATGTTGTGCTCCCAGTTGCGGGCGTACTCCTCGTCCTTGCCCTGCAGAGTCAGAACCCAGCCCTGTTTTCAGAAATGAATACCACAAATGGCCACAAACTTCGCGGCAGGAATGCTGATCAGCTGGTCGAACCTGCGCGCTGCTGTTGGAGTCAATGAGGCGGTCGGCGACGAGGGACAGCAGCTTCTGCTGCGACACCTCGCCGGCATCCGGGTTGAGGCTGATCACGTTCTTCAGCAGCAGCACGTTACCTGCAACAACCACAAGAAAACGCGCGCGCGCCAAAACCCACCCAGGTGAAATCGGGAGCAACGAACCACGAAAACGGCGGGTCAACCCGAGCGGGGCAGGGGAGGGGAGGAGGGGCTCTCACAGATGGCGAGGAGCGGGCAGGGCCCGTTGTCGTTCTGGTAGACGATGGGGGTGCGGCGGCCGAGGAAGTCAACGGCCCTGGTCTTGTGCATCACCTCGGGCGGCTCGAGCGGCTGCGCGGGCTCCGGCTCGGGATCCAGCGCGCCGAGCGGCGGCGCGGGCGGCGGGAGCGGGGGCGTGTCCGCGGACATGGATCTCCCCCCGCGATCGCCCGGGGCGGGGCCTGGGTCACCGGAGCCCTAGCGCCGGGCGGGTCGTCGCCGGCGCCGTGGGAGGCGGACCCCGCGTGCGTGCGTGCGCGCGGCGTCGCCGGGCGGATTGGAGGAGAGGAATGGCGCGGCGGAATCGGGAGAGGAATAGAATACCGAGCGAGGGGAGACAGTGGGGCGCCCGCCTGCCTGGGTCTGGCTGGGTTGGGCTTGGGCGATGAGGTGGGATGGGAACAACGGGCGAGGCGAGGGAGGATTCAGGGGGGTATTAGCAAAGTTCGGTAAACTGCGGGGAATCTCTATGGAGGAATCAGAGGATCATTAATCGAGTGGCGGTGGTAGTTTACTCAATCTGGTCCCCGCGGTTTGCCGTAATAGGATCCTTGATCTCTTTTCTGCTACTGCTAGTAGTATTCTGGGATCTTCTGACTTGATCCCCGTGCCATTTTGCAATTGAAGTGCTATTGGGAGTATTTGATTTGGATTTTATGTACAGACGGTTGCAAGTTGTAACTAACAAACCAACGACTCCTGCGTCGATTTGTCTCCACAGCTAAGCCTGCACTGTCGTCTGATGATAACATCGAAGCCGAGCAACTTTTCATGTAATATAAATTTGTTTTAGCCTTTTAGGAGCAGATCAAACCGACCTTGGAAAAACTCGTTATGTGCCATGGTGGACCGAAGCTTAGCGCACGGAAACAAACTTAGCATGGAAGCAAGCGGCACGCGCTCGCTTGCTTGGAGAAGTCGTTGCACGACTCGCCGCACGTTTGGCTGGATCCCTTTTTGCACGAACCGACGTTCCTTTCTCACAACCCTGGCCGTCGGATGGCCACGGGGGCGTCGGATCCGGCCGTCCGGGGTGCGTGCTTGTCAAGCCTGGGGAAAGGAGGCTTGATTCCGTTTCGGGCCTCCGCGCGTGTGTTTTGCTTCGTCGCGAGGGATTTGCTACGTCTACGTTTAGGCGTCGTGGCTGTTTTTTGCTTTGCTGCGAGGAGGGTCGCACCTAACCACGTGACCGTCCGACGGTTCGCTTGCTGCAGGGAAGGCTTGGAACGAATGAACGGGTGGGTTCAGCTTCAGCAACAACCTACCAAATACCCCGATCTGGTTCATGCGTGAATAGGAAGGCAATGGGCACAATGCCTATCCTAAGATCCATATACAGTGCTGACGTCAAACACTTCTTTTCGGGATCTTGATCATTAATTCACGATTGGCGTGTGTTATTAGGAGGGAGCCCCTCCGAAAGTGTCATACTGCTCTTGGGTGCATTTGTATTTGAGTGAACAGTTAATTTCGAAAATTAGTACTTCATCTGTCGCATAGATAAAAGCAAGTGCATGTTGTGTAACTGGGGGGAATTTTTTTAGAAAAGAAGGATACACTCCCCGCCTCTGCATCTTGGTGATGCATGCAGCCATTTTATTAATTATTTATAAAGACCGTACAAAGTAATACATCAGTAAGTCTGAAGCCACCATCTGGGCAACACCTGTCGCTACTCCTATTTCGTTGATGAAGGGGTGCCGAATATCCGAGCCGAATACCAAACAGATATCGCACCAAAGCCTAACATCTAAAGCCGGATGCCCCAGCCCAGCCATACATCGGGACTGTGTCATACACCGGTCCGACGCACTCTCAGAAGCCGTCGTCGCCGTCTTCCACCGATCCATCTCCAGAGCAGATACTGACGCACCGACCTTGCCAGGCCTGCCGTCGATGCCACCACGGCGCCAGACAATGCCACCATCCTACACGTATCCATCCGTTCGCGCCCGTCTCAGAAACTCCGCAACGCCATGCCGCCGGGATCCGCCGTCGGCCTTGCGGTAGATGAAATACCGCTCCTCCTGTAGTCCTCTCCATCCAGCACTTGCTCCAAAACGATGCCCCAGGAGGGAGAGCGACACCAAAGACGTCGTCATCGTCCGATCCGGGAGACCCAGATCTAGGGTTTCCCCCAGAGCATCCCGAGCCTGATGACGCAAATAGCAATGACGATGCCTCAACAAGGAAATGACATCGGAGACGCCGCCATTGTCTGCCGTGACCGGAGTCGGCGCGATTTTCATCGACAGTCGCGCCACCAGGCCGTGCGCCGCCGACGTCGCTGCTCCCTTCAGCCTGAGCAAATTCTAAAGACGATGCCCTCAAGAGGGACTACGACGTAGAAGCACCGTCATCGCTCGATCCCAATGGGACCTAGGGTTTCCCCCGGAGTTGCCCGCGGTGTCAAGGACCCAGGCCAGGATCCCGACGTGATCCGAAGAGCCCGTCAAGATCCGCCACTGTTTCCGACGAGCCGCACCCGCCACCGCGCCGTCCGCAATCCGGTGACCATGGACAGTCACCGGACCTCACGAACGCATCCAGCCACCAGCCATGACCAGATCTGTCCAAAACCAGTGACCCCATCCAGCGATCCCACGCCGCCGCAGCCCTCGTCGCCAAACCACCTAGATCTGATGAAGCTGCCGCCGAAGCTAGCTGCCCCGCCTTCACCACGCGCCATCACGTCTCATCATGTGATCCGCGCAGTCGCCGCCGCATCGTCGCAGCGCCGCGCCCGCAACACGGCCTGACGCATCGCCGTCGCGTCGCCCCGCGCGAGCGTCGCGCTCCTCAATGGTACGCCGCGTCCCGCGCCGCAGAGAGCCGGTGGAGGAGGGGAGATGGCCCCGCCGCCACCGCCGCCAGCCGGGCTTTGCTCGGCGGCGCCCTTCGGTGGCGGCAAGGAGGAGGGGGACGGGAAGGAGGCACTGGCGGGCGGCAGCTAGGGTTTCGCCCTGCCGCCCGCGAGAGCGGCTCGGGCGATCACATCAGATCGGCCCAAAAAATATATTTTGTGGCATGTGCAGAAAAGACAACAAAAATTGGGCATTGAAATAAAAAATCTGAAAAAGGTTGCACGGGTATGTCCTCATGCCCCAATGTATTTTTTGTTTTGTTTCTTTCTTCTTTTGTTTTTTATTCCTTCCCAAAATTCTTAGTTTTCCTTGTTTCCTTCTTGGTGTTTCGCTGTTTCCCTTCTTTTGAATTTGTTCCTTTGGATTTTCATTTTCTTTGTTTTTCTCATTGTTTTACAGTAGGTTTTTTTATTGTTATTCGTCGTTTTCTTTTTGGTTCAACACATTTGCATTCTTTTTCAATACACCTTCAACATTTTTTGTATACATGTGAAACATTTTTTATATACATGGTTAACACTTTTTCATGTGTACTTTTTCTAAAACGAAAATATAAAAAAATGATGTTGTGGCCTCCCTCGTGGCTGGGCCGGCTCATGTCTGGCTATAAGCAGGGAGCCCGCTTTCCCTAGCCGGTGCCATATGTGCTGACTAGATGGCCTGATGGACATCGTATGTAGAGCGGCGTGCAGGATTTTTTTTCAAAAGTATGAACAATTTTGTACCAAATTCGAAAACCGTATGCCCAAATTGAAAAAAATCACAAATGGTACCCCATCGGCCTCTGGTGGGCCGAAGAGGGGCTCGTCGGTCACTGGCAGGCCGAAGAGGGGCCCGTCGGCCACCCCCAGGCCGAAGAGAGGCCCGTCGGCCACCCACAGGCCGAAGAGAGGCCCGTCGGCCTCTAGCAGGCCGAAGAGTGGCTTGTCGGCCTCCGGCTAGCCGAAGAGCCCTGGTCGGCCTCCAGGCAGCCGATGGGCCCCTGGATAAGGCCGACCACTCCTTTCTTCCTCCTCTGACCACTCCTTTCACCCTCCCCCGGCCTCCAGGCTCCCGAGCTCCACCTCCCACTCCCGTTGCTCTCTGGTGCTTCCACCCCCGCGCCGATCTCTTCGCTCGTCCATCCATTTTCCTGTCCAACCCGCGCAAACAATAGATCAGGGCTCTCTCCACAGGCCTATGGTATTTTTTTTGCCTCCAACACAATCAAATGTCAACTTTCAACTTGGTTGTGGATTCAGTTCTTATTGGTCACCGTTTCTTTGCAGATAATGGCTTGCCCTTTTGTCGAGCTCCAGGTGGCCCTTGTTCTTCCTTTGATTCTGGTGCGTGTGTATTCACTGTGGTGCTAGATCGTCGATGTTGAAGGCGTGTTGTAAGATTCTATATCTTGTTTATCTAATTGTGGCATATGGTTGATGTTGTTTTGGTTGAAATGTATTATAATGCCTTTGTTTATATGATTATGATGTTTTCTTCCATTCTTGTTATAGTATGTTCCGTGCAGTATTAGATCACATCTTGCTCGGTACATTGAGGAGTGCAGAGCTTTAGCTATTCAGAGTGGTGACACAGATAATGATCTTGCTCTTCGCAACAATGAGGGTAACTTATACCATGTTCTGTTTAGACATGGTCGGGTGAGCAGTAAATTCCATGGTTCTTCCTGGGAGGAACTTGTGAATGATTATGGTCTTCATCATCGTGACATGATGACTGTTAGGCTTGAGCACTATGGAACTATGATTGGTGTCGATTTTTATCGGGATGGTGTTATGTTGTTCCCTTTATCCTGTGTTGGTAAGTTTTTGGTTTGATTGATTTTCAATTTTGCTTCGGCTTATACGTTTTGTTGTTCCGCTCACTTTGTGAAATTATTTTTTTGTAGCTCTTGAGGATCTGAGTGAAACTCAGAGGGAACTTGTTGACAACTATTTTTATAGTCGTGGTGTCACTCTGAATTATCATCAAATGTATGTCATGTCGCGACAGCTCTTTGATGACAACTACATATTGTGTACTCCTTTTGTTTATAGGATGGATTACATGAATGTTATTTCTCAACATATGGTGAGCTTTGGTTTCGGGTATTGTTTATTTATTTGTTCTTTGCTCTAGCATAATGTTTTAAATTTGTAAGTTGAATATCATATAACTTGATGTTTTTTGTCAGGTTATTCCTAGCATGGTTGTGAGGAGTTTGAAGGATTTTGTGTCAATTCCTAGGACTGGTTCTTTAACTCTTGAAATTACTTTGGATTCTGAAGATGATGATATATATGTGAGCATACCTTGTTCCTACTTTATTGGCTTGGGTGGTAGAATGGCGTTGAAGGAAGGTTTCGGTAATTTTCTTCGGGGATCGTCTCTTGAAGTTAACAATTTGGTGCTCATAACCTTCAAAGAGGGCGATCAGGAGCTAGATGTTGTTTTCAGCCATCTGCCACAATGATCGTACTATCTCGCCCTACTATCCCCTAATTTCTTTTCCCGTCCTACTATCCCGCCATTTTCTTTCCCGCCATACTCTGCCGCCACTTTCTTTCTCGTCATTCTCTACCGTCATTCTCTCCCGTCATTTTCTTTCCCCCTTTCTCTCCCGCCATTTTCTTTCCCGCCTTTCTCTCCCGCAATCTTCTCGTGTGAACCTATATAACCACATCCGCAGTAAGGTGGGTGAGCAGGCCCTTCTTCCCCCTTTCTCTCATGCCTTTCGCTCCCGCCATCCTTTCGTGGAGATGTCTCATCCTCATTATCCTTTTGATCGTAGTTTTCACTCTGGTATGTCTGATCGTCTTCTCCGTGTAGCCACCAATTTCAATATGGATGATAGAGTAGTTCCATGGGAGGAACTCATCAGTAGTGACACCACAATGAATGAGTTGGCCCACTCATTAGCTAGGAGTGGGTGGCCTCCCAGGACTTTTGAGGAGATACGAAAAGAACTTCTCAGGTTGCTTGGCAGATGGTAGAAGCAACTGCATAAGGGTGAGCTTACCTCAGGCTTGTTGTGAATAATTCAGATTTATGGTCAGCAGATAGTGAGGACAAAGACGACCTCTTCATGCCGAGCACCAAGGTCAAGACTACCGCATCGTCGAAGGGCAAGAGTTCAACATCGACGAAGGGCAAGAGATCTGCATCGACGGAGGATAAAGAGGATGTCTTCATGCCGAGCACCAAGGTCAAGACTACCGCATCATCGAAGGGCAATAGTTCTGCATCGACAAAGGGCAAGAGATCTGCATCGACGAAGGAGGAGGATGATGCATTCATGTAGTACTGTTTTATGTAGTACTATTTAATTTCAGTTGTACTATTTAATTCAGTTGTACTGTTTAATTCAGTGGTCACGTTTAATTCAGTTGTACTGTTTAATTTAGTTGTGTTGTTTAATTCAGTTGGATGCATTTAGTTTGCAGTACAAGTGTTATCCCTCTAAACCAAATGACCACTGCAATAGAACATGAATATGTCTCATACATAATTAGGTAGTAATATGTTCCGTACATAAAATAGACATATGTCTCATACATAATTAGATAGTCATGTCTCATACATAGATAACCATATCACTGTTGGGGACGGCGATGAATCTTGGGCTTCCTCAGACGAGGACCGGAAGGCAATAAGCGCTTAGGCGGTGGACGAGTCTCACGATGACCACGACCATAGACCACCTCGTCTGTTAGTGTCTGTGTCTCCTGCGTCCATGGTGATGGTGGAGTGACAAGAACTGTCTCCAAGAAATCATAGGTGTTTACAGCTCGGTCATCGTTGTTGCCATCGCCGTTTAAGAACGAACCAGTACTAGTAAACATCGGTGACTGGACTGAAGTCATGAACGGTTGCGACTGGCTGCCGACTGCGATAAAGTAAAACATGTAAAATTGATTTACAAGCCTACAATTTTTAAAAGAATTTACAAAGTAGTGTTACCTAGGTCCATCTAATTAAGCCAGGAAGAGCCCTCGGGTTGTGAAGGAGGTGGTTGCTGGTAGAAATAGCTCCTTGGTTGTGAAGGAGGTGTCTGTGTTGGAAATATGCCCTAGAGGCAATAATAAATTAGTTATTATATTTCCTTGTTCATGATAATCGTTTATTATCCATGCTATAATTGTATTGATCGGAGACTTAAATGCATGTGTGGATACATAGACAAAACCATGTCCCTAGTATGCCTCTAATGGACTAGCTCGTTGATCAAAGGATGGTTAAGGTTTCCTAGCCATGGACATGAGATGTCATTTGATAATGGGATCACATCATTAGGAGAATGATGTGATGGATAAGATCCAAACTACAAACATAGCATATGATCGTGTCAGTTTATTGCTACTGTTTTCTGCATGTCAAGTATATGTTCCTATGACCATGAGATCATGCAACTCACGGATATCGGAGGAGTTCCTTGTGTGTATCAAACGTCGCAACGTAACTGGGTGACTATAAAGGTGCTCTACAGGTATCTCCGATGGTGTCTGTTGAGTTGGCATGGATCGGGACTGGGATTTGTTACTCCGTGTAACGGAGAGGTATCTCGGGGCCCACTCGGTAATGCAACATCACAATAAGCCTTGCAAGCAATATGACTAATTGTTAGTTGCGGAATCTTGTATTACGGAACGAGTAAAGAGACTTGCCGGTAACGAGGTTGAACTAGGTATGGAGATACCGACGATCGAATCTCGGGCAAGTAACATATCGAAGAACAAAGGGAATGTTATACGGGATTAACTGAATGCTTGACATAGAGGTTCGACCGATAAAGATCTTCGTAGAATATGTAGGAACCAATGTGGAAGTCCAGGTCCCGCCATTGGTTATTGACCGTAGAGGTGTCTCGGTCATGTCTACATAGTTCTCGAACCCGCAGGGTCTGCACACTTAAGGTTCGGTGACGTTTCGGTAGTGTAGAGTTATGTATGGTGGTGACTGAAGTTTGTTCAGAGTCCCGGATGAGATCCCGGACATCACGAGGAGCTCTGGAATGGTCCGTAGGTAAAGATTCATATATAGGAAGTCCCAGTTTGGTTTCCGGAAAAGTTTCGGGCTCATCGGTAATGTACCGGGAGTGCGGGTAGTGTACCGGGAGTGCCGGTAGTGTACCGGGAGACCTCCGGGAGGGGTACTTCGACCCCAATAGGTCCATGGGCTGTGGGAGAGTATTAACCAGCCCTTAGTGGGCTGGGAAAACAGCCACAAAGGCCCATGGCGCAGGAGAGAAAGTCCTAAAGCAAAAAGTGGAAAATCAGCCAATAGGAGGCAATCCTACTCCAACTAGGATTGGAGGTGAAGTAGGATTGCTTCCCACCTCCTATTTCGGCCGACCCAAAGGCCTTGGCTGCCTCTCCTCTCCTCTCCTCCTATATATACTAGTGGATTGGGTGGTTTTGGACAGAATTTCCGGCCACGTGCTACCCGTTTCACCGGTGCACAGTTTCTCCTCTAGATCGGTTTTCCGCAGCGCTTAGGCGAAGCCCTGCCGGAATCACTCCACCACCATCACCGGAGCGCCGTCACGCTGCCGGTGAACTCTCTCTCCTCTCCACCTCCTCTTGCTGGATCAAGACGGTGGAGATCGTCATCAAGCTGCACGTGTGCTGAACGCGGAGGTGCCGTCCGTTCGGCGCTAGATCAGAAGGACCGTGATCGAGATCGTGAGACGGTTCGTGATGAGATCGCGGAACGGATCGTGATGAGTTCGCAGGACAAATTGTGATCAAGATCGTGAGACAGATCGTGACGAGATCGCGGGACGGATCGTGATGAGTTCACGGGACGGATCGTGATTGGATCGTGGGACGGATCGTGATGAGATCGCGGGACGCTCGGCGATTTGGATCGCGAAGATGTTCGACTACACCAACCGTGTTTCTTAACGCTTCCCGCTTAGCGATCTACAAGGGTACGTAGATCCACTCTCCCTCTCGTAGATGCTCATCACCATGGATAGGTTTGCGTGTGCGTAGGAAATTTTTTGTTTCCCATGCGACGTTCCCCAACAGTGGCATCATGAGCTAGGTTGATGGTTCGATGAGATCTCGCGTAGAACACAAAAGGTTTGTGGGCGTTGATGCTTAGATTGCTTCCTCCCTTGGTCGTATTTTGGTTCAGCGGGATTGTGAGATGAAGCGGCCCGGACCAACATTACTCGTACGCTTACGAGAGACCGGTTCCCTCGACGCAACTTGTTGCCTAGATGGCTTGCGGGTGACAGTTTCTCTCACTTTAGTTGGATCGGATTCGACAAAGGAGGTCCTTGATAAGGTTGAAAAGCAAACTAGTGTATCACCGTTGTGGTTTATGCGTAGGTGAGAATCGTTCTTGCTAGATACCCGTAGCAGCCACGTAAAATATGCAACAACAATTAGAGGACGTCTAACTTGTTTTTGCAGGGTATGTTGTGATGTGATATGGCCAATTACATGATGCGATATATGTGATGTATGAGATGATCATGTGATGTATAGATTATCACGACTTGCATGTCGATGAGTACGGCAACCGGCAGGAGCCATAGGGTTGTCTTTAATTATTGTATGACCTGCGTGTCAATCATTAAGCGCTATGTAATGCTTTACTTTATCGCTACGGTAGCAATAGTAGTAGAAGCATGCAGGGTGTGACAACCCCGATGGCGACACGTTGATGGAGATCAAGATGATGGAGATCATGGTGTCATGCCGGTGACGATGGAGATCATGCCGGTGCTTTCTAGATGGAGATCAAAAGCACAAGTTCATGGCCATATCATGTCACTTATGATTTGCATGTGGTGTTAATCCTTTTTATGCACCTTGTTTTGCTTAGGACGACGGTAGCATTATAAGGTGATCCCTCACTTAATTTCAAGATAAATTGTGTTCTCCCCGAGTGTGCACCGTTGCGAAAGTTCGTCGTGTTGAGACACCACGTGATGATCGGGTGTGATAGACTCTACGTTCACATACAACGGGTGCAAGCCAGATTTGCACGCGCAGAACACTCGGGTTAAACTTGACGAGCCTAGCATGTATAGACATGGCCTCGGAACACAAGAAGACCGAAAGGTCGAACATGAGTCATATAGTAGATATGATCAACATAATGATGTTCACCATTGCAGCCACCTTAAGTCACGTGATGATCGGACTTGAGTTGGTGAATTTGGATCATGTATCACTCGAATGACCCGAGGGATGTCAATTTGAGTGGGAGTTCTTAAATAATATGATCAATTGAACTCATTATCATGAACATAGTCAAAGTGTCTTTGCAAATTATGTTGTAGATTACTAGCTCGCGCTGTAGCTCCCTTAAATTTTTATATGTTCCTAGAGAAATAGAGTTGAAAGATGTTGGTAGCAATATTGCGGACTGGGTCCGTGATCTGAGGATTGTCCTCATTGCTGCACAGAAGGCTTATGTCCTTAATGCACCGCTCGGTGCGCCACCCCCTCTAGCGTCGTCTGTAGATGTTGTGAACATCTAACAGGCACGTTTCGATGACTACTTGATAGTTTAGTGCGTCATGCATTACGGCTTAGAATTGAGGCTCCGAAACATTTTGAACATCACGGAACATATGAGATGTTCTAGGAGCATAGATTGTGATCTCAGGCTCGTGCCTGTGTTGCGAGATATGAGATCTCCAACAAGATTCTTTGCCTGTAAGATGAAGGAGAAAAGCTCAATCGTTGAGCATGTACTCAGATTGTCTGGGTACTACAATCTCTTGAATCAAGTGGGAGTTGATCTTCCAGATAAGATAGTGATTGATATAGTTCTCCAAGTCACTGTCACTAAAGCTACTAGAACTTAGTGATGAACTATAATACACCAGGGATAGATGTATTGATCCCTGAGCTGTTCGCGATGTTTGACACCGCGAAGGTAGAAATCAAGAAGGAGCGTCAAGTGTTGATGGTTAATCAAACCACTAGTTTCGAAAAGGGCAAGAGCAAGGAGGGAAACTTCATGGATAGCAAGTCAGTTGCTGCTCCAGTGAAGCAACCCAAAGTTGAACTCAAACCCGAGACTAAGTGCTTCTATTATGAGGTGAGAGGTCGCTGAAGCGGAACAACCCTAGATACTTGGTAGATAAGAAGGCTGGCAACATCGACAGAAGTATATTTGATATACGAGTTATTGATGTGTACCTTGCTAGTACTC
This sequence comes from Hordeum marinum, assembly GCA_022496015.1. NCBI lineage: Eukaryota > Viridiplantae > Streptophyta > Magnoliopsida > Poales > Poaceae > Hordeum > Hordeum marinum. The sequence goes on from CM039678.1 coordinate 456,061,703, forward strand.
CTAGTAGCACCTGGGTATTGGATTAGTGATGAACCTGAATAATTGTTATTTAATGTCTGCGTTAAGCATGAACATTATATCTGGATCTTGTTTATTGCGAGACGGTTACTCATTTAAATCAGAGAATAAAGGTTGTTCTATTTATATGGGTAATATCTTTTATGGTCATGCACCCAATGTGAGGGGTTTATTCATATTTAATCTTGATAGTAATGACACACATGTTCATAACATTGATGCCAAAAGATGTAGAGTTGATAATGATAGTACCACTTTCTTGTGGCACTGCCGTTTAGGTCATATTGGTGTAAAACGCATGAGGAAGCTCCATGCTGATGGACTTTTGGGGTCACTTGATTTGAATCACTTGACACATGTGAACCATGCCTCATGGGCAAGATGACTAAAACGCCGTTCTCTGGAACAATGGAATGGGCAAGTGACTTGTTGGAAATCATACATACTGATGTGTGCGGTCCAATGAATGTTACAGCATGTAGTGGATATCGTTATTTTCTCACCTTCACCGATGACTTAAGTAGATATGGGTATATTTACTTAATGAAACACAAGTCTGAAACGTTTCAAAAGTTCAAGCAATTTCAGAGTGAAGTTGAGAATCATCGTGACAAGAAGATTAAATTCCCGCGATCTGATCGAGGAGGTGAATATCTGAGTTATGAGTTTGGTAGTCACTTAAGACAGTGTGAAATTGTTCCACAGTTGACACCGCCTGGAACACCACAGCGTAATGGTGTGTTCGAACGTCGTAATCGAACCTTATTAGATATGGTGCGTTCTATGATGTCTCTTGTTGATTTGCCACTATCGTTTGGGGGTTATGCATTAGAGACAGCTGCATTCACTTTAAATAGGGCACCATCGAAATCCGTTGAGTCGACACCATATGAACTATGGTTTGGCAAGAGGCCAAAGTTTTCGTTTCTTAAAGTTTGGGGATGTGATGCTTACATCAAAAAGCTTCAGCCTGAAAAGCTGGAACCCAAAGCAGAGAAATGCGTCTTCATAGGATACCCGAAGGAGACAGTCGGGAATGCCTTCTATCTCAGATCCGAAGGCAAAGTGTTTGTCGCTAAGAACGGAACATTTCTTTAGAAAGAGTTTCTCTCAAAATAATTGAGTGGGAGGAAAATAGAGCTTGATGAGGTTATTGAACCTTTACTTCAACCAGAAAGTAGTGCAGCGCAGAAAGATGTTTCTGTAGAACCTACGACGGTAGAAGAGGAAGTTAATGATGATGATCATGAAGCTTTAGATCAAGTTGCTATTGAACCTCGTAGGTCGACAAGGGCGCGTATTGCTCGTGAGTGGTACGGCAACCCTGTCTTGGAGGTCATGTTGTTGGACAACAATGAACCTACGAGCTATGAAGGAGTAGTGATGGGTCCGGATTCCGATAAATGGTTAGAGGCCATGAAATGCGAGATGGGATCCATGTATGAAAACAAAGTATGGACTTTGGAAGTATTACCTGAAGGGCGAAAGGCCATTTAGAACAAATGGATCATTAAGAAGAAGACAGACGCGGGCGGTAATGTCACCATCTATAGAGCTCGACTTGTGGCAAAGGGTTTTTCACAAGTTCAAGGAGTTGACTACGATGAGACCTTCTCACCCGTAGCGATGCTTAAGTCTGTCAGAATCATGTTGGCAATAGCTGCTTATTTCGACTATGAAATTTGGCAGTTGGATGTCAAAACAGCGTTCCTCAACGGTTTCCTTGAGGAAGAGTTGTATATGATGCAACCGGAAGGTTTTGTCGATCTAGAGAATGTTGACAAAGTTTGCAAACTCCAGCGATCCATTTATGGGCTGGTGCAAGCATCTCGGAGTTGGAATAAGCGCTTTGATGAGGTGATCAAAGCGTTTGAGTTTATACAAGTTTATGGAGAAGCTTGTATTTACAATAAAGTGAGTGGGAGCTCTATAACGTTTCTAATATTATATGGGGATGACATATTGTTGATTGGAAACAATATAGAAATGCTGGAAAGCGTGAAGGAATAGTTGAACAAGAGTTTTTCAATGAAGGACCTAGGAGAAGCTGCTTTCATATTAGGCATTAAGATCTATAGAGATAGATCGAGACACTTAATAGCACTTTCACAAAGCACATACCTTGATAAAGTTTTGAAGAAGTTGAAAATAGATCAGTCCAAGAAGGGGTTCTTGCCTGTGTTACAAGGTGTGAAGTTGAGTAAGACTCAATGCCCAGTGACTGCAGAAGATAGAGAAAAGATGAGTGTCATCCCCTATGCTTCAGCCATATGCTCTATCATGTATGCAATGTTGTGCACAAGACCCGATGTCAGCCTTGGCATAAATATGGTCAGAAGGTTTCAAAGTGATCCTGGAATGGAGCACTGGGCAGCGGTCAAGAATATCCTTAAGTACCTGAAAAGGACTAAGGAAATGTTTCTTGTTTATGGAGGTGATGAAGAGCTCGTCGTAAAGGGTTACGTCGATGCAAGCTTTGACACTGATCCGGATGACTCTAAGTCACAAACCGGATACATATTTATTCTCAACGGGGGAGCGGTAAGCTGGTGCAGTGCCAAGCAAAGCGTGGTAGCCGATTCTACGTGTGAAGGGGAGTACATCGCAGCCTCGGAGGCAGCGAAGGAAGGTGTCTGGATGAAGCAGTTCATGACAGATCTTGGAGTAGTGCCGAGTGCACTGAATCCAATGAACCTGTTCTGTGACAACACTGGTGCCATTGCTCTGGCCAAGGAACCAAGGTTTCACAAGAGGACCAAACACATAAAGCGACACTTCAACTCCATCCGCGATTACATCGAGGAAAAGGACATAAATATTTGCAAAGTGCACATGGATCTGAATGTTGCAGACCCATTGACTAAACCTCTTCCAAGGGCTAAACATGATCAACACCAGAACTGCATGGGTGTTCGATTCATTACAATGTAAATCACATAGCAATGTGAACTAGATTATTGACTCTAGTGCAAGTGGGAGACTATTGGAAATATGCCCTAGAGGCAATAAATAAAGTGTTTATTATTATATTTCCTTGTTCATGATAATCGTTTATTATCCATGTTATAATTGTATTGATTGGAAACACATTACATGTGTGGGTAAATAGACAACACTTTGTCCCTAGTATGCCTCTAGTGAACTAGCTCGTTGGTCAAAGATGGTCAAGGTTTCCTAGCCATTGACATGTGATGTCATTTGATAACAAGATCACATCATTAGGAGAATGATGTGATGGACAAGACCCACACTACAAACGTAGCATATGATCGTGTCAGTTTATTGCTACTGTTTTCTACATGTCAAGTATATGTTTTTATGACCATGGGATCATGCAACTCACGGACACCGAAAGAGTGCCTTGTGTGTATCAAACGTCACAACGTAACTGGGTGACTATAAAGGTGCTCTACAGGTATCTCCGAGGGTGTCTGTTGGGTTGGCATGGATCAAGACTGGGATTTGTTACTCCGTGTGACGGAGAGGTATCTCAGGGCCCACTCGGTAATACAACATCACAATAAGCCTTGCAAGCAATGTGACTAAGTGTTAGTCACGGGATCTTGTATTACGGAATGAGTAAAGAGACTTGCCGGTAACGAGGTTGAACTAGGTATGGAGATACCGACGATCGAATCTCGGGCAAGTAACATACCGAAGAACAAATGGAACATCATACGGGATTAACTGAATCCTTGGCATAGAGGTTCGACCGATAAAGATCTTCGTATAATATGTAGGAACCAATATGGACATCCAGGTCCAGTTATTGTTTATTGACCGTAGAGGTGTCTTGGTCATGTCTACATAGTTCTCGAACCCACAGGGTCTACAAACTTAAGGTTTGGTGACATTTCGGTAGTATAGAGTTATGTATGGTGGTGACCGAAGGTTGTTCGGAGTCCCGGATGAGATCCCGGACGTTGCGAGGAGCTCCGGAATGGTCCGGAGGTAAATATTGATATATAGGAAGTCCTATTTTGGTCGCCGGAAAAGTTTCGGGCTCATCGGTAGGTACCAGGAGTGCCGGTAGTGTACCTGGAGACCATCGGGAGGGGTATTTCGACCCAAGAGGCTACATGGGCTGTGGGAGAGTGAATACCAGCCCTTAGTGGTCTGGTGGAAGTCCCACACAAGGCCCATGCGGCTGGGAGAGAAAACCCAAAGAGAAAAGGTGGAAAAAAGGCAAAATAGGGAGGAATCCTAATCCTACTAGGATTGGAGGAGGAGGAGTCCTCTCCTCCTTGATTCGGCCGAACCAACGGCTGGTCCCTTGAGGGCCAAACCTCCTCCTCTCTTCCTCCTATATATACTGGAGGTTTTAGGGTTTTTGGCACTAGATTTTCAGTCACGTGCTATCCGTTCCTCTAGTGCATAGTTTCTCCTCTAGATTGGTTTTCTGCAGTGCTTAGGCGAAGCCTTGCCGGAATTGCTCCACCACCATCGCCGCGGTGCCGTCACGCTGCCGGAGAACACGTCTACCTCTCCTCTCCCTCTTGCTGGATCAAGAAGGCGGAGATCGTCATCAAGCTGTACGTGTGTTGAAAGCGGAGGTGCCGTCCGTTCGGTGCTTGATCGGGACGGATCGTGATTGGATCGCGGGACGCTCGGCGATTTGGATCGCGAAGACGTTCGACTACACCAACCGCGTTTCTTAACGCTTCCCGCTTAGCGATCTACAAGGGTATGTAGATCCACTCTCCCTCTCGTAGATGCTCATCACCGTGGATAGGTCTTGCGTGAACGTAGGAAATTTTTTGTTTCCCATGCGATGCTCCCCAACATTGTATATGTTCAGCCAATTGTATATGTTCGGGTTAAGGAAAAACTTAACATGTGAGAACCATAGCACATACCGCGTGGTGTCTGGTTCCCACAACTGAGGCAGTTGGGAACAGATCGCTGGTGAGAGGAGCTTCGATATGATAAGGAGCTGATGATGAAACCAAGTAGATCCTCGTGCTATGCCAGTAATGCTGCAGATACAACCCAAACTTGTCCTAGTCAAAGGCCCGAACTTCATTGTAGATATTTGTCGGTGTAGTAGTCCATTCATCGACGTAAGGGCTAATGTCGCGAAGCCAAGAAACCTGGGACTTTGTTTCCTCCTACGCGATTATACCTAAGATTGAAATGCACGTTACATGATTAGTTATATTCTGAATGCAGACATGAGAACTAAAGTAGTATTACTTACTTGTGCACGTGATCTGGTAAGTGTGGAATAACAGGAATGTCAGGCTCTTGGCATAGACCTAACTGTCTCATCACCCTACGAAGAGACATCTCCTCAACCGTCACGTCGAACACCAACTTTGCCTTGGTCATCCAATAATGCCGATCTCTAGTGCACAATCCAGAAATCCCAACTGCACACCTAGAGGAAATAGCACGGTCGGGGTATGGCTCCCAGATAACTTGATCCTCGTGCAAACTATCAAACTGCATCGTGTAGGAGGGGTAGCAGCCCCTCACCTGGCTATGCACAAACTGTCTCTGTGCATGACAATAAGCATTAGTAATACTATTGACTAGCAAGAAATAAACATTAGTAATTCATATTGTTACTAATTATGAAAAAACATCTCTCCGTGCCCAAACAAATCCCATAGTAGGCAAGTCGCCGATAGAAGGCACATAAGTCCCAGCCATGTCCTCATAACCAAAAGGTTTTTCAACACTGACATAGGGTCGACCAATAAGGAATCTCTCATATGACCAGAGCTGCAACAATAGTGGACATCCAACAAGACTTGATTTTCTAGACTTCAACTGGCAAGCTTTGCACAGGCCTTTATACGTAGCCGCTAACACAGTAGAACCAAAACTCCTCTGCACAATGTCCCCCGGGCAACGTGCGTTAGCTATCTCTCTTGCAATACCGATGAGTCGTGCATCGATAGTGGTCACGTGGTTCTCCGTGAACATCGTCTTGCCAAACAATCACATAATATATGCCTCTAGGGATCGGTCAATCTATGCCTCTGACAACTGAACATTGGGATATCCTAAGGAGTCAATCTGAAACTGGCTCAACCACCTAAAAAGAGGCCCGTGACGATCGTTGTCTAGCACCGTAGTAGTTGGCATCATAGCCAGAAAACGGGCATGCATAGATGCTAGCCAACCAGATTACGCCTCTAAAGGACCTATGGCAGCACCGGCCAGAGGTAATCCCAACAAGTAAGACACATCTTGTAAAGTAGGCACCATTTCTCCCCAGGGAAAGTGAAACGTATGTGTCTCTGGTCTCCATCTATCTACTAAGCAGGTAAGGAGTGACCTGTCGTAAGAGAAACGTGTGACTTGCCTCTTGTGTAACTGTATTGGTTCACCTGCCTCATCCAATTCCGGATGATCAATCCACTCATCCAACGTACCCTCAACCAGCCGTGCCAAGGGTAGAAGTCCAGCCCAACTTAACCTACAAAATAAATAGAATGTAGCATACAGTTAGCGGCTATCAAAAGGATATCAAACATAGTAAGTCATTATACCGACACATACCTATCAACCCATAAAGGGTGTATCATCCAGTTAGACTTTGGGGTGCGAGTGATCAACATGTCTAAGTTCTTGCCCGCTTCCATAAGTGCGCCCCGGTGCCCTCTATCGATATTACCATTAAGCAACGGATACGAAGACATGTCTGCCATTATAACATAGTCCAGACATATTACAAAATAAAACATAGTCCGACATATTTCACATTATAACATAGCCGACATATTATAAAATATAACATAGTCCGACATATTATAAATTAAAACATAGTCCAGACATATTTCAAAATATAACATAATCCAGACATATTACACATTAAAACATAGTCCGACATATTACACATTATAACATAGTGACATATCTATCTATTATATTATTAAAACGATAGAAAACGGACGGTAGAGATTAAAATTATAGAGTTGCAATAAATAAACGGCAGTGATTTCTTGACCTCAACTTGGCAACGTGCAAGCTAGAGTCCATGCAGCCACCTATTCCAACGGTAAGCGTATATCTTCAAAACGAGTACGGCCACCATGATATAGAGATTAAAAAATATAGAGTTGCAATAAATAAACGGCAGTGATTTGTTGACCTCAACTTGGCAACGTGTAAGCTAGAGTCCATGCGGCCACCTATTTCAATGGCAAGCCAGCGTATATAGTCAAAACGAGTATGGCCACCTATTCCAATGGCAAGCTAGCGTATATAGTTTAAAATAAAAGGAGTCGCATAGTCGCAGAGTCCATAGTCCGTACGGTCACCTGTTCCATTAGCAAAGCCAGCCTATAGGCAAAAGGTCTCCATGCAATTAGTACTAGAATTCTGTTAATTGCATCTCCACGGCAGTACACAGGGCATCGTCACGGCAGTACGCACGGATCGTTCCAGCGCAATCTCCACGGCAGTATGCACGTAACATTTAGACAATACATAGACACCACACATAGATCCATACAGATTCAATTATATTGGCCTTTAATTTTCGATATAAACACCAAGGCTTTAAATATGAAAACGTTATGTAAATAGTTGCACGTACAAGGGATTCATATGGCACGTTCAAATGTTTAGACTACAGAGCAAGGCACAGAATAGGAGACGAATCCGGTCGGCACATGGTTATAGTCTTGGTGCAATCTCATTAGTAGTGGCGTCCTGATTTTAAAGACGACATCATTGCTGATGTCATCAGCCAACAATTAGCATGCCCTGCCTTGCTTCTCACATGTGCGCGTTTCTCATATATATCACAACATAAGGATATACAAGAAGGCTGGTCCTTCACAAAAGAAGAAAAGTCTTAATACCACCCGAGGCTACAAAAAAACAGATGAAAAGGTAATATAGAATCAGTTTTTTTAGTCGATTGTGAATTGGTATAATGAGCTAACTACACATTACACCATATATAGGTGCGACTAACCTTCTGCAATATTAATACATTTATATAAATCCAGGTTTTCTTCACAAAAACAACTCGACCACCTCAAATATAACAATAAGTTAATAAAATGCAACATAAGGATAATATAAGTTTATTAAGATCTTAACGCAACATAGAAATTCTATATTTTTCGCAAGAGGTTAACGCACATAATGGAAGTGATCGGGTGAGATAATTTGTTGGCTTTTGTTTATTTCCTATATTCTTAGACTATTTTTCGGATGAATTTTGGCATGGTCGGGCACATGACCCGGTTCATTTGATCTTTGATACCAGAACCAAATATTTACGAACACTTTTACAGAAAGTGCATTAATATATGTAGCGAAGTTCAATCCTATTTTCTAAATATACAAATTTTAGTTATAATTTCTACAACAATTATTCAACCGGAAGAAAATTGGTGGAGAAAAAACTAGGAAGAAATAATAGGTATTCTAGCCGCGCAAATGCGCGGGTCACCCCGCTAGTTACACATTATAACATAGGTCGACATATTATATAGCTTGTGAGTTATTTATTCCTCGTTCATCCCTTCGGCCTCGATTGCCAGGACCACCACGACTGTCACGACCACGTCCGCCTCTTGCTACCGTTGCCGCACTCGTCGATGTAAAAGCACCGTCTTTGTTCAGGCCGGGACAATAATTCATCCTATGCCTATAAGCCGCGGATAACAAACATTGTCTGGTTGCTCCTCCAGCTTCTGATTCGTCCATATCGTTTCAGATGCGCTTTACCTTACGTATGCCCCTGCTTGTTCGCCGAAGTCCTAGATCCGGGATGTACACTCTCTCCCCATGGTTTACCTTGTTAAAATTGCCAACGACTCTAAACCCTGTCATCTCACCTGTCCAGACATTGAGTACTGCCTCTTTTGAATAGTATGGGGACACGAAGGAGATAGCGTCTAACTTAATTTGGCCACAGGCAGCCAACACATGTGAGCAAGGCAGGTGCAACAACTGCGATTTTTTGCATGTACACTCACAAGTTGGATAAAATTTCGTCCCAATTTTAACCTCGTGCGTCTTCACCTCATTTGCAGAACCAAAACCATCAGTAGGAAGCTGAACCTCATACCTTGTTTCCTGATTACCCATCAGTGTGACAGTGTGCTTTTTTGCTTTCTTTATCTTCCGAGCCATGTACTCCATGACACGGCTACAATAAGGTGTGTTCTGATTACCTGCAATATGCTTCTTTGCTAACTCGTGCCTTTCTCTGAAATATCTCAAAGTGCCATGGAATACACCCTCCACAATAGCTGTCAGTGGCAATGCTCTATTCCCTTTGAGTACAAAGTTATACACCTCTGCAAGATTGGTTGTCATGTGGCCATACCTAGCTCCATGCGTGTCATGCAGCAAAGACCAATTCACTAGAGGCTCTTTCTCTATACACTTAGAAAAATTCTTTATTGCTCCACCCTTCTTTCTCTTGGTATTAGGAGGGTCAATTGCTGGCAAGTCACAAAGATCTACTGGCTCCTCTAGCTCCGCGATGAGTGATGCTAATTTAACCTGGTTTTTTTCCATTTTCTTCCTCGCAAGGACCTGCTTCTTAGTAAACTCATCTAGTTTTGACCAAACAAATTCATATTTGCGCTGCTGGTTCTGCTTGCATAATTTTTTGAACAAGTTCATCATCTGTTTGTTCTTGGACTGTGAGAAAAATTTGCACCAAGATGGCGCATGCACCACCGGCTTTACAAGTCCTTCCAAGGTGTTGGTTCGTCAGCTGTTGGATTACTTAGTGTCTTCACAATCTTCAATATACCAGCATGTCTGTCATGAATGACACACATGTTTGGTCGGTCCTTCACAATTGCAGTTTTAACTTGCCGGAAGAACCATACCCAGCTCGGAAAGTTCTCACCGTCCACAAATGCCATGGCTAGTGGTATGATTTGATTGTTCCCGTCCACACCAATAGCAGTCAGGATTTGCCCTTTGTACTGACCAGTCGGGAATGCACCATCCATAAACATAACAAGAGGAGACGAAAAGCTTCGATGCACATACCGAAAGAGAAGAATACTCTTTTCAACACCTTGTAATCTGGTATAATGTCCAACCTCGTGTGTTGTATGTTAACATAAGTGTCGGGATTCCTCTCCTTCAGTATGTCAAGGAGACAGACAACATTATCATATGAGTCGAAGAACGTCCCAAACCTTTCCTCCATAGCCTTCTGCTTAGCCCTTCAAGCCTTCCCATATGGAATGTCATAATTCCATCTGACCTTCACTGCTTTCTGGATGTGTTTTGCTTCCATATCTTTCTTCTCCACTATCTCAGTATACATGAGTTGCGCGATGAGAGTTAAAGTCAGGTTTGGATGACGAACCAACAGGTTTTTCCTCACACAATTATGCGGGACCACATTGGTGACAACCCGGTGGATGTTATACTTCGGCACGTGCCCGTGCACCTTCGCAGTACAACCTGTTTCAACACACTTCACGGTATATTTTGTTGGACTCGATATGTGTGTCCGGAAAACCCTCTGCGTAGACATAGCCCATTTTATCACAGCATGCTTCATTTTTTTCTTTGTGTCAAACATAGACCCTATCTGGACTTGGTTTAGATTGTATTGCCATGGAGTCTCATGGCCATCGTTGACAGTAATGCCAATGGATATGTCCTGATCCCATGCAGAAGGAATCGGTACATCCACTTCATCCTCTGAATTTTCAGAATCCAAATCCTCCACAAAGCCATCCTCGTCCACTTCCTACATCACCCTCTACATTTCATCGCCTTCCTCATTCCCATTAGCAACACCAGAACCAGCTAATACTATCGACTGAATACTCTGCCCAGTATCATGACCACAAACATTGTGTGGCACATAGTCTGACTCTTTCTCGGCTTGGCTAGCAACCACATCCGGTGGCTGTGACCCGGATACATAAATCTCGTTAGCCACTTGACTACCCTGGCCTGGTTCATACCCCATGTTGAGTTGTACGATATTCTCCTCCTTCGCCACTGGTTGCACTAGGGCATATGGGTGAATTCTTCGGTCTCAACACGACTTAACAGGGTCAACCAATGTTGGCTCCTATCTATCGGTATCAACTTCTACTTGACATTTTCACAGGATTTGGTCCACAATGCATGAATACCGACGGAACATACTTCAGGATCCATCCCAAAACTAGTAGTCAACCAGTGCTTCAACTGCCTAATGTCCAGTCTGTCCGGGTCTGAAAGTGTCATGAAGCCTTTTTAAACTTGCTAAGATCAACCCCCAACTCATTATATCAAACATTACCAGGGCCGTAATAAACAGTCAAATTTACTTATTCAGAAATTCTCACCTGTTAGACATTGCCAGCTTCTAATTAATCGCAACGAACAAAATTATTTCCAGGGCTACGTACACCAAATAAACCTACACTAAATAAACGTACACTAAAACGACTACACTAAATAAACTTAATGAACGTACACTACAAAAACGCACACTAAAATGACTACACTAAATAAACTAAATTAATGTACAATAAAAAACCTAAACTAACTAAAAAAATTTGGTATACCTTCGACGCGTGTGTCCCCTTCTTCTTCCTCTCCACCACACCACCTCCTCACCAGCCACACCTCCACCACCCCACCATGGCTCCTCCAAACGCACAAAAAACTACCGCATGGCACAAAAAGAGACAATAGGCCGATGGAGATGGGTATGATCTATTGTTTCTGCAGATTGGATAGGAAAATGGGTGGAGGATGGAGGAGATCGAAAGGGGTGCAAAATGGAAGAAGAAAAACGAGAGAGGGAGAGAAGCCAATGACCTGAGGAGGAAGAAGGTCCCGGTCGGCCTTATCCAGGGGCTCTTCAGCCTACTGGAGGCCGAAGGGCCCTCTTCGGCCGCCCGCAAGCCGACGGGTGTCTTTTCGGCCACCAGCGTGCCGACGGCCCCTCTTCGGCCGCCTGCAAGCCGACCGGTCCCCCTTCGGCCTCCTGCCGGCCGACATGCCCCTCTTCGGCCCACCAGAGGCCGATGGGGTACCATCTGTGATTTTTTTCGATTTGGGCATACGGTTTTCGAATTTGGTATAAAATCAGTCGTAGTTTTGAAAAAAATCTGGCACGAGCCAACGCGCACCCACCTTTCTAGTTTTCTTCTTCTGTCCTTATTCGTCTTTAAAATAATTTATGATTTTATAAATCTCTACTACTATTAAAAGAGTGAGCTGAACCTTTTTTACAGCCACCAAAACAAGTGTACACGGAACAACCTGGAGCCTCCAATATAATCCACTTGATAAATCCAATAGTCTATATTTCTCTACTGTCATCTAATCACACGACTCAGATTCAATGTTCTACCGGCAGACTCTCCACCGCGAGGTTCGATCCGCTCGATGCCTTCCTCATGGAAAAATACCAAAAATAACTCGATCTCCACGATCTCCGCAACAATCAACGCCCTGTCGCGCAAAGGGCGGAGCGCGCTGTAGAAGGGCGTACGTCTTGCTCCTCCCATGCATGATCTAAGATCAGATCAAGAGAAGCGGTCGCAACTTTCTCCTCTGCCTAGCACCACACTAGGCCCGATGGCCACGACAGACATCGCCATCGCCAGCCCACTGCACGCCGCTTCTCCTCTGCTGCCTCATGAGCTTGAGCAAATGGAGCCAACCACCCGAAGCGACTGGAGTGGAACCTCCCTCCGCTGTCCAGCACTAGCTCTAGTGGTCGCGTCGCCGCCCATTCATTCGCTTCCCACGCGTCACCACCCCGCATGCCTCGGCCCCGATTCTCCATTGCTCCATGCGCTTTGGCCCTTATTAGGCGTCGCCTCGCCGTCGGGGTGCCCGCTGCGTAGCTGCTACGAACCTACCGTACGGCCACCCGCCTCCCGGTTCCCCTTAGTTGGTCTTGCGGCCAAGCCGCGGGGGAGCAGCAGCCGCCGCCGCCGAGGCGTATCTACAATGGCTGTTGGAGGAGGAGGGGCCAAGAGGGATGACTCATGGAGTTCATGGACTGACTCCGCAACTACGAGTGCTCTGGCGTGGCGTCGGGACCAAATCCGATGATGGTTTCGACCAAGGCCGCATGCGCCGCCTTCTCTGCCGCCTTGGCGCCACCCACCCGCACTATCCAGTGAGTTAAAGCGTGGCCGGCGATACACAGACATAATTCTTATGGTGAATGGGCAATGGAAAGGTTCGGCTGTCACGTTCTTGTTTAATAGCATGAGGGAGCAAGTGAAAGGACGAGGATGTCGCATAGAGGGGAGGGGTAAATAGGCGCTTTAAAATAATTACGGTTTATCCTTGAACAAATGCGGAATAAAATTAATGTTTAATATGTAAATCATAAACCCTAAAACAACTAGGCTCATCCATGTGCACCGACAACTTACGCTAAGCAAGATAAACAACTAGGTGATAGCAAGATATATAGCAAGAAACAATATGGCTATCACAAAGTAAAGTGCATAAGTAAAGGGCTCGGTTAAGAGATAATCGAGGCATGCGGAGACGAAGATGTATCCTAGAGTTCACACCCTTGCGGATGCTAATCTCCGTTCGGAGCGGTGTGGAGGCACAATGCTCCCCCAAGATGGCACTAAGTCCACCGTAATCTCCTCACGCCCTCGCACAATGCAAGATGCCGTGATTCCACTAAGGGAACCTTGAGGGAGGTCACCGAACCCGTACAAACTAGGTTGGGGTAATCTCCACAACTTAATTGGAGGCTCCCAATGATGCCATGAAGCTTCACCACAATGGACTGTTGCCCCGAGGTGACCTCAAATGCTCAGGGCAATCTCCACAACCTAATTGGACACCCTGACGCTTGCCCGGAGCTTTGCACCACAATGATTGACCTCCGAGGCAACACAAGCCGTCTAGAGCGCAAGTCACCCAAGAGGAACAAGCTCTAGGGTGCAAAAACACCCAAGAGTAACAAGCTTCTCAAACTTCACTTCCACGTATCACCATGGAGAACTCAAACCTATGCACCAAATGCAATGACAAGGGCACATGGAGTGCCCAAGTCCATATCTCCCAAATCCGTCCACAACAACTAATGCTATGGAAGAAAATGAAAGGAAGAACAAAGAAGAACACGAAGAACTCCAAGATCTAGATCCAAGGGGTTCCCCTCACTAAGAGGAGAAAATGATTGGTGGAAATGTGGATCTAGATCTCCTCTCTCTTTTCCCTCAAGAACTAGCAAGAATCATTAGAGGGATTGATAGTTAGCAAGATCGAAGAAGGTCAACAATGGGGGGCAAACTCGAGCTCAAGAGATAAAATGCAATGGGGAAGAAGACCCCCTTTTATAGGTGGGGAAAAATCCAACTGTTGTGCTCACAGCCCGCACAGAGCGGTACTACCGCTCATGGGAGCGGTACAACCGCTAGGGCGATGGAAGTCCCTTGAAAACAACAGCGAGGAGGCAAAAGGCCAGTAGAACCGCCGGAGCGGTACTACCGCTCGTCCTCACGGTACTACCACTAGGGATAGCAGTACTACCGCTAAGGGTAGCAGTACTACTGCTTGTGAGCTATACTAAAAAATAAATCCGTGCCTACCACCGCTGGTCTTAACACGAGATTTTGGTCCGGAGCGGAGGTAGCCACGATAGTATCCGCGGTAGTACCGCTCTACAGCGGTAGTACTGCTCTGGAGCGATAGTAAAAAATTACATCCGCTCCAAGCGGTAGTAGCCGCTGTAGTACCGCTGCAGCCTTTTAAGAACACCAAAACTGCCACAACTTCTGCAAACAGACTCCGAATTCAACGAAACCAAGTTTTTTGGAAAGCTAACGACATGGACTAACACAATCTTGATAGAAATATGAATAAGAAACAAATGATAAAAGGCCCATAAGAAAATGGGGAGAACCCTTCCTCGAATAAGACCGGTAAAACCGCCAACACCGAAAACGCAACAGAAGAAGCATATGAAATCCGTTTTTGATGTACTAGATCTTGTCAAGAAGATAACCACAAGCTCAAGAACCCACATAGAGAAAATCCAACCAAGAACCAAGAAAGATGATGATGCCAAGAATGCAATGGTTTGAGCTCTCTACAAACGATACGATCAAGATACTCACTTGAGAGCCCCCTTGATAGTATGACAATCGATCCTATAACCCGGTATCCCAACTACCACCATGAGACCGGTAAAATAGAAAACCCTACCAAGGTCAAACCTTTGCCTTGCACATAGTCCACTTGATCTAGATGATGTCGATCATGACTTATTCAAGATGGACCACCTTTCTTGATTGCGCCGGCTTGATGAAGACTATTTGATTGCTCCCCCATGCTCCACTATGGGCGAGTCACTCTTCGGCACGTCTTCACAAGTCCATTGTCACCACAATGAACGGCAAGCCTCAAGCATGATCTCGCTGTGATGCTTCACTTGAGCTTGCACATCGCAACCTTAATGACGATCCCCACTTGATGTCATCTTCCATGGGATGTATGGGATCTGCCTCTTGATGCAAGCCCATGGAAATATACCTAACCCCACAAAGAACTCTCATGTATACCATGGGATAGTACACAAAGCATAATGGACAATGCTTATCACACCATGGGATCACTTGATCCTCTAGGTACATCTTGTACGCTTTGTGTGTTGATCAACTTGATTCACTTTTTTACTTAGTCTTGATCAACCTTGTATCTTATCTTCTCTCTTCATAAAGATGATGCCTTGAAGGTAAACATGAATGCTTACACAATCTTCTTCTTCAAGACATGCTTGCAATAAGCTCAACTCCCACATGACCAATCTTTGGATAAACCTTGAATACCACCTTGGTCACCATATAAACTCCTTGAAACCAACAGATGGACTCCAAGAAGTACCTACAGAAAAATCCTTTGAATATAACTCAAGGCAACCATTAGTCCATAGGGATTGTCATCAATTACCAAAACCACACATGGATAAATGTGCTCTTACAATCTCCCCCATTTTGGTAATTGATGACAATCACTTTCAAGAGAGTTTATATAAGTAAATAAGCACAACCAATCACACATAAATGCAAAGCAATGCATGGATGTGAGATGCAAATGCTTAAGAAACAAAAGCAAAACTCTCTAATCTTTCCAAACTAAACTCTCTAAACATCTCCCCCATTAGCATCGATTGCCAAATGGACAAAAAGTTTAGAAAGCCAATATAATAGGTGTTCCACCAAAAAGTTTGTATTTCTCAAAATACATGTGCAAAGAAATACACATATCCAATGATAAGTAGTTGGAGGAAGACAAACTATATTGAGAACCCAAAGATTGCAAAAAGGATCGTATGGCACAAAGACATACACCGGAGTGAAGCAAGTAATCAAAAGATACCAATTGGAACAATCAACCACATGGTCCTACCAGCCACATGAATAAAGGATATTATGATATGGGCAAAAGAGTGTTTATAAAAAACTAGAGGAGCTCCCAATGATTGGTGCACAAATAAGAATGTTTTTATTTGAATACAAGTGTACAAAATAGGATCATGACTCCCCCAAAATCAATATAAACACATAACAAGTGAAAGCAAGTAGATAAGACAATGAGCCTAGTACTTGCACTAGACATATGGTTGAGCAAAATGTAAAAAGAGGCAATCTTAAGAATAGGCTCAACCAAACAGATGTGTGTGAGTCATGGCAAAGCACGTGAGAAGACTAGTATAAGGATGAGCATTAAGCTTCAACATAGTCTTGATGAAATGAGAAGCAGAGTGCAAGCCATATCCTCCCCACACACAAACCACTAGCAAAAGGGTTCACAAGCTTACTAATAGGAAAATTTAAAACCAAAGCTTGTGACAAACCCTGGCGATGATAGGAAATAATAGCCTTGTCAAGAAGAGGGATACCAATCGAGATGGCAAAACCCTCGTGAAGACAAGCATGAGGGAAATAATATTCACCACCAAAGAGTGCATCAAGAGTGCTCTGATACCAATTCAAAGGACTAGGATGTCGCCTAGAGGGGGGTGAATAGGCGCTTTAAAATAATTATGGTTTAGGCTTGAAAAAATGCAGAATAAAATTAACGTTTAATATGTCAAGCATAAAACCTAAAACAACTAGGCTCACCTATGTGCACCAAAAACTTATGCTAAGCAAGATAAACAACAAAGTGATAGCAAGATATATAGCAAGAAACAATATGGCTATCACAAAGTAAAGTGCATAAGTAAAGTGCTCGGGTAAGAGATAACCGAGGCACGCGGAAACAACAATGTATCCCGAAGTTCACACCCTTGCGGAGGCTAAGCTCCATTCAGAGCAGTGTGGAGGCACAATGCTCCCCAATATGCCACTAAGGCCACCATAATCTCCTCACGCCCTTGCACAATGATGTCTACTATGCAACCTTCTTCTTGTAGACTCGTGTTGGGCCTGCAAGCGCAGAGTTTTGTAGGACAGTGGCAATTTTCCCTCAAGTGGATGACCTAAGGTTTATCAATAATTGAGAGGTGTAGGATGAAGATGGTCTCTGTCAAACAATACTGCAACCAAATAACAAAGAGTATGTTGTGTCCCAAACACACCCAATACAATGGTAAATTGTATACGTGCACTAGTTCGGCGAAGAGATGGTGATACAAGTTTAATATGGATGGTAGATATAGGTTTGTGTAATCTGAAAATGTAAAACAGCAAGGTAACAAGTAACAAAAGTGAGCACAAACGGTATTGAAATGCTTGAAAACAAGGCCTAGGGTTCATACTTTCACTAGTGCAATTTCGCTCAACAATACTAACATAGTTGAATCATATGTAAATACCTCTCGTGCGACAAAGAGTTCACTCCAAAGTCACAAATAGCAGAGAACTAATGAATAAATTATTGCAGGGTACGAAACCACCTCAAGTTATCTTCTCCGATCAATCTTATGAGCTATCCCTATAAGTGTCACGAACAGCCCTAGAGTTCGTACTAAAATAACACCTTAAGATACACATCAACCAAAAACCTAATGTCACCTAGATACTCCAATGTCACCACAAGTACCCATGGGTTTGATTATATGATATGCATCACACAATTTCAGATTCATCATGTTCAATCCAACACAAAGAACTTCAAAGAGTGCCCCAAAGTTTCTACCAGAGATTCAAGACGAAAACATGTGCCAACCCCTATGCATAGATTCCCAAGGTCACGGAACCCACAAATTGATCACCAAAACATACATCAAGTGGATCAATAGAATATCCCATTGACACCACGGGTATCCCATCACAAGACATACATCAAGTGTTCTCAAATCCTTAAAGACTCAATAAGATAAGAAAATTTCAAAGGGAAAACTCAATTCATCACAAGAAGATAGAGAGGGGAAAACTCCATATGATCCATCTATATCAATAAAGCTTGTGGTACATCAAGATCGTGCCATCTCAAGAACACGAAAGAGAGAGAGAGAGATCCAACACATAGCTACTGGTACATACCCTCAGCCCCGAGGGTGAACTACTCCCTCCTCGTCATGGAGAGCGCCAAGATGATGAAGATGGCCTCCGGTGATGGTTTCCCCCTCCGGTAGGGTGCCAAGACGGGCTCCCGATTGTTTTTTCATGCCTCTGGAGGCTTGCATCGGCGGAACTCCCGATCTAGGTTTCTTTTCGGAGGTTTTTGTATTTATAGGATTTTTTGGCGTCAGTCTCACGTCAAGGGGGCTACGAGGAGACGACGAGCCACCCAGGCACGACCCGGGGGGTGGTCGTGCCCGCCTGGCTTGCGGCCTCCTTGTGGCTCTTCTGGCCCGACTCTAATGCTTTGGGGGTCTCTTTTGGTCCATAAAAAACATACTAAATTTTCAGCCCATTCCGAGAACTTTTATTTCTACACAAAAAACGACACCATGGTAGTTCTGTTGAAAATAGCGGCAGTCCGGGTTAGTTCTAATAAAATCATACCAAAATCATATATAATTATTGTAAAAATGGCATGATTACTTCATAAATTGTAGATACGTTGGACACGTATGAGCACCCCCAAGCTTAATTCCTGCTCATCCTCGAGTAGGTAAATGATAAAAGAAATAATTTATGAAGTGTGAATGCTAGCAAGTGCACAAGTTTGATCAATGATAGTTCCAGACACTTTCTCTAGCATCATTAAATATCACAAACAGTAGCTCATCTCATAAAACTTCTCATGATGAAGTAACAAGCTACTGACATATTAAAGTATAGACCATAAAATTTCTTGAAAACTAACAAACTATGCTTTCAGTCACCACACAATTGCAATTCATCTTATTTTCATGAAGGGTATATGTAAGAGATTTGATTTAGCAAATTGCACATACTCAACCATCATATAGTCTTCCATGATTGCTAACACTCAAAGCATATTTTTAGAGCAAATGGCATCCGTCGAACACAGAGAAACATAGGGGCTTAAAGTTTTGCCTCCCAACTTATTTATCATATAGATAATTGTCAACATTAATAATTTATGATCAAATATATTTGAATGGCCATATATGCTTGGATCTTTCCCCACCACATGATGCTTTCCAAGAGAAAAAGGTGAAATATAGGAAGTGGTGAAGATCACCATGACTCTTGTATAAAGGTAAGTACTAGAAAGTAAAAGATAGGCCCTTCACAGAGGGAAGCCTTGATTTGCAAAGTTGCCAGAGCTTGAGTTTTTAAAACAGAGATGAATAATAATTTTGAGCCATATGCTTTCATTGTCAACATAACAACCGAGAGATCTCGGTATCTTCCATGCTAGATACATTGTAGGTGGTTCCCAAATATAATGGTAAAGTTTTTACCCGCCTCTACCAATCAATCAAACTCCATGGCGAGCCGAATCCACGGGTACCATCCATACAAACAACAATCCTGGGGGAGTTTTGTTTCATTATATTTTGATTTGATTTTTGAGCATGGAACTGGGCATCCCGAATACGAGCCACTTTGTTGTGACTGATAGTGAATCAACACATATCGTGAGAATAAGCCACCTAGCATGGAAGATACTTACAGCCCCTAGTCACTATACGAGTGATTCAGGCATACAAAACCGAATATTATTTGAAGGTTTAGAGTTTGGCACATGCAAATTTACTTGGAACGACAGGTAAATACCGCATATAGGTAGGTATGGTGGACTCATATGGAACAACTTTGGGTTTAAGGGTGTTTGGATGCGCAAGTAGTATTTCTACTTGGTGCGGAAGTTTTGGCTAGTATGAGGTGGAAGCAAGCACCACATGTTGGAGGATCCATAACAATATAACTTCTATACAAATATACCCAAGCATAACTCATTACGTTGTCTTCCTTGTCCAACTTCAACTAATATGCTCAAGTTTGAAAATAATTAATGGGTATTCACAATCATACAAGATTTCCAAGATAGTATATTTATATGTGAAATCTCTCTTCCTTTTATATTATTTAATGAATTGTTCAAGTGACCAGTGCGGTGTTTGCTAACTTTCAATAAATTTTACCACATATACTTCTTATATGTGAAGTCATTACTCCCCATTGGATAAGCTTATAAAACATATATAATTTCAGATTTATGACATTCAATTCATTCAACCATTTACTCATAGGATATAAGTGAAGCACGAGAGTAAATGACAAAACTACTCCAAAACATATAAGTGAAGATCAATGAGTAGTCAAACAATTAAGTAGATATGCGAGAAATTTCTCTCTCTCAATAAAGATTTTCAGATCTGAGTATTTTATTTAAACATCAAGCAAAACAAAAATATCACTCCAAGAATAGCACATATCATGTGGACAAATAAAAATTTAGGCTCAACATAGGCTAACCGATAATTGTTGATGAAGAGAGGTGGGACGTGTAGCATCCCCAAGCTTAGATGCTTGAGACTTCTTGAAATATTTACTTCGGGTGCCTTGGGCATCACCAAGCTTGATATTTTGTATCTTGTTTAATCCTCTCATATCATGGTTTCACCTATTCTCAAAAACTTCATCCACACAAAACTCGAAAAGAACTCATGAGATAAGTTAGTACACATAAGAATAAATCAACACTTCATGTACTGCCAAGACAAGTTTCACAATAATTTTCAAACATTATATAATGTTTACTATCATTTCCACAATTTATATCTACCAATATAGGCTATGGAAACTATAGGATAAGTAGATAACAAAACTATGACAACAATCTGTCTAAACAGAACAGTCTGTAGCAATTTATGAGAATAGTGTACTTCTGTAACTCAAAAAATTATGAAAATTTATGACACGATGAAAAAATATTATATAACAATACTTTGTAGAAATTTCAGAAACTTTCCACGTTCCAGTAAAATATGAAAATTCAAATACTACAGAAAAAGTTTCCGTCTTCACATAACACATATCAAAACATGCAATTGAAGCATCCTAAAGGCAATTATTGGAACTTTTTATTGGAAAAGAAGATTATAAATAACACCTAACAGATAAAAATCAAATAAAATGACGCTCCATGAAAAACTCATATTATGTGACTAATAGAAATATAGCTCCAAGTAAGATATACCGATAGTGTTGAAGACGAAAGAGTGGATGCCTTCCGGGACATTCCCAAGCTTAGGCGCTTGAGAATTCCTTGTATATTACCTTTGGGGTGCCTTGTTCATCCCCAAGATTAGGTTCTTGTCACTCCTTATTCACCTCATATCAGTATCTCACCCAAAACTTGAAAACTTCAATCACACAAAACTTAACGGAACTTTGTGAGAAGGGTTAGTGTAATAAAGATAGATCATTCACTTAGGTACTGTCAAGACAATATTCGTAATTATTCCCACATGATACCTACTATATTGCATCATTCCCACAATTTATATTACTCAATATAAGCTATAGGAACACTTGAAACAAGTAAACTATGCATGCAAAACAGAATCTATCAAAAACAGAACACTCTGTAAGGATCTAAATTATCACCATACTTCTCTGACTCTAAAACTTCTGACATATTAGTATATATCACAGAATTTGCATAGAAATGTTGTGTAAAAATTTCAGATTTTTTTGACTCTGCAGTAAGATCAAATAATTCATATACTGGACGCAAAACCTTCTGTTTTTGCATAGAATCAAACAAGCAAGTATCCACACCATCCCAAAGGCTTTACTTGGCACTTTATTGAAATAAAAGACATAAAAAATGATTAATAAATCAGATTAATCATGTTAACAGAAAGTAAAATTGTTGGGTTGTCTCCCAACAAGCGCTTTTCTTTAATGCCTTTTAGCTAGGCATGATGATTTCAATGATGCTCGTATAGGAAAAATAATTGAAACATGCAAGAGGGCATCATGAATCACATGACAAGCACATTTTATTCTAACACACTTCATATGCATATGGATCTTGTGAGCAAACAAATCATGGGAACAAGAATCAACTTGCATAGGAAGGCAAAACAAGCATATCTTCAAAACTTTCAACACATAGAGAGGAAACTTGATATTATTGCAATTCCTACAAGCATATATTCCTCCCTCATAATAATTTACAGTAGCATCATGAATGAATTACACAATATAACCAGCACATAAAGCATTATTTTCATGATGCACAAGCATAGAATTTTTATTAGTACCCACACAAGCAAAATGCTTCTCATGCAAAGTAGTGGGAGCAAACTCAACAAAATAACTATCATGTGACACTTGATTGACATAACCACATTGAATATTAAAATCATGATACTAGGTTTGATGGTTGTCATTACTCTTTATATCATACGTGTCATCACAATAATCATCATATATAGGAGGCATGCCATCATCATAATAGTTTTTCTCATCAAAACTTAGGACACTAAAAATATCATCTTCATCAAACATAGCATCCCCAAGCTTGTGGCTTTGCATAACATTAGCATCATGGATATTCAGAGAATTCATACTAACAACATTGCAATCATGCTCATCACTCAAATATTTAGTGCCGAACATTTTAATAACTTCTTCTTCTAGCACTTGAGCACAATTTTCCTTTCCATCATTTTCACGAAAGACATTAAAAAGATGAAGCATATGAGGCAACCTTAATTACATTTTTTTGTAGTTTTCTTTTATAAAACCAAACTAGTGAAAAACAAGAAACTAAAAGATTCAATTGCAAGATCTAAAGATGTACCTTCAAGCACTCACCTCCCCGGCAACGGCGCCAGAAAAGAGCTTGATGTCTACTACGCAACCTTCTTCTTGTAGACTCGTGTTGGGCCTCCAAGGGCAGAGTTTTGTTGGACAGTGGCAATTTTCCCTCAAGTGGATGACCTAAGGTTTATCAATCCGTGGGAGGTGTAGGATGAATATGGTCTCTCTCACCCTGCAACCAAATAACAAAGAGTCTCTTGTGTCCCCAACACACCCAATACAATGGTAAATTGTATAGGTGCACTAGTTCGGCGAAGAGATGGTGATACAAGTGTAATATGGATGGTAGATATAGGTTTTTGTAATATGAAAATATAAAAAACAGCAAGGTAACAAGTAACAAAAGTGAGCACAAGGCCTAGGGTTCATACTTTCACTAGTGCAATTTCTCCCAACGATACTAACATAGTTGAATCGTATGTAAATACCTTTGATGTGACAAAGAGTTCACTCCAAAGTGACAAATAGTGGAGAACTAACAAAGAAATTATTATAGGGTACGAAACCACCTCAAAGTTATCTCTTTTGATCACTCTTATGAGCTATCCTATAAGTGTCACGCACAACCCTAGAGTTCGTACAAAAATAACACCTTAAGATACACATCAACCAAAACCCTCATGTCACTAGATACTCCAATGTCACCACAAGTACCCTTGGGCTTGAGTATATGATATGCATCACACAATTTCAGATTCATCATGTTCAATACAACACAAAGAACTTCAAAGAGTTCCCCAAAGTTTCTACCAGAGATTCAATACGAAAACATGTGCCAACCCATATGCATAGATTCCCAAGGTCACGGAACCCGCAAGTTGATCACCAAAATTTACATCAAGTGGATCAATAGAACATCCCATTGTCACCACAGATATCCTATCGCAAGACATACATCAAGTGTTCTCAAATCCTTAAAGACTCTATATGATAAGAAAACTTCAAAGGGAAAACTCAATTCATCACAAGAAGATAGAGAGGGGAAACCACCATATGATTCATCTATATCAATAAAGCTCACGGTACATCAAGATCGTGCCATCTCAACAACATGAGAGAGAGAGAGATCCAACACATAGCTACTGGTACATACCCTCAGTCCCGAGGGTGAACTACTCCTCCTCGTCATGGAGAGCGCCGGGATGTTCAAGATGGCCTCCGGTGATGGTTTCCCCCTGCGGTAGGGTGCCGGGACGGGCTCCCGGTTGTTTTTGCGTGGCTCTGGAGGCTTGCGGCGGTGGAACTCCCATTCTAGGTTTCTTTTCGGAGGTTTCTGTATTTATAGGAATTTGTGGCGTCGGTCTCATGTCAAGGGGGCCCACGAGGCGATGGCAAGCCACCCAGGCGCGACCAGGGGTGGCCACGCTCTCCTGGATTGTGGACTCCTCGTGGCTCTTCTGGCCCAACTCCAATGCTTCGGGGGTCTCTTTTGTTCCATAAAAAACCATACTAAATTTTCAGCCCATTCCGAGAACTTTTATTTCTACACAAAAAACGACACCATGGTAGTTCTACTGAAAACAACGTCAGTCCGGGTTAGTTCTAATAAAATCATACCGAAATCATATAGAATTATTGTAAACATGGCATGAATACTTCATAAATTATAGATACGTTGGAGATGTATCACACAATGCAATATGCCATGATTCCACTAAGGGACCCTTGAGGGCGGTCACTGAACCCATACAAACTGGGTTGGGGCAATCTCCACAACTTAATTGGAGGCTCCCAACGACACCAAGAAGCTTCAACACAATGGACTATGGCTCCGAGGTGACCTCAAATGCTCAGGGCAATCTCCACAACCTAATTGGGGACCCCGACGCTGGCCTGCAGCTTTACACCACAATGATTAAGCTTCGAGGCAACACAAGCCATCTAGGGCGCCAATGCACCCAAGAGGAACAAGCTCTAGGGTGCAGAAACACCCAAGAGTAATAAGCTACTCAAACTTCACTTCCATGTATCACCATGGAGAACTCAAACCTATGCACAAAATGCAATGGCAAGGGCACATGGAGTGCCCAAGTCGTTCTCTCCCAAATCCCTCCACAACAACTAATGCTATGGAAGAAAATGAAAGGAAGAATGAAGAACAATACAAAGAACTCCAAGATCTAGATCCAAGGGGTTCCCCTCACTAAGAGGAGAAAGTGATTGGTTGAAATGTGGATTTAGATCCTCTCTCTTTTCCCTCAAGAACTAGCAAGAATCATTGGAGGGATCGAGAGTTAGCAAGCTCGAAGAAGGTCAACAATGAGGGGCAAACTCAAGCTCAAGAGATAAAATGCAATGGGGAAGAAGACCCCCTTTTATAGGTGGAAAAAAATCAAACCGTTGTACTCACAGCCCGCACAAAGCGTTACTACCGCTAGGGCGCTGCAAGCCCTTTGAAAAACAACAGCGAGGAGGCAAAAGGCTAGTAGAACCGCCGGAGCGGTACTACCGCTGTCGGTGTCAAAACCGGCGGATCTCAAGTAGGGGGTCCCGAACTATGAGACTAGAATCGATGGTAAAAGGAGACGAAGGGGACGCAGATTTACCAAAGTTAGGGCCCTCGTATGGAGGTAATACCCTACGTCCTCCTTGGTTGTATTGATGGTATGGGGGGGGGGTTACAGAGTTGATCTACCTCGAGATCGAATAGCTAACCCTAGATGAGTTGTTGCGTATCTACAACCTAAAACCCTCCGGCTTATAAAGACGCCGCGGGTACCTAGGGTTTACACATGGTCGGTTACATGCCAAAGAGATAAACATGCCTATCTACGGTCGATGACTTGGAGGATACGTCATGGCTCCTCGAGGCCTCCATCCCGGTGACGGTGACCCTGATCATCCAATGCTCACCTTGCGTCCCATACAATTCGGCCCATAAGCAATAGGTCATCTATCCGAGGACCCCCTAATCCAGGACTCCCTCAGTAGCCCCCGAACTAGTCTTCAACACCGATACATATCTGGTCAATCTCCTCGTGTCGTCATCTTCGGCTTGCAAGGCGAGTCCCTCACTCCTCCTTGTTCGGCAACCGACCAGTCTTTGGCAAGATCACAAGCATTGGGAGCGTAGGTCCATTATAATAACCACCCGTGTTCCTTGATTTCCATGCATGTGGGGAGGCGAGTGGTCAGTGATTTTTACAATCTTACCCCTCCACAACGGAGGCATCACTCATTTAATCAAAAAAAAATCGTGGTTCAGACCACATCCTCTTCCTCCACATCGGAAAAAGCTCCAAGCGGAAAACCCACGAAAGACATAGCTAACGCCCCAAACTCCTCCGTGCGCCCCTATGGTTCACAAATAGGGGACTGGACTAGCTGCTCCGTAGCACTCCTGCGGTTCCGTGATCTAGAGACCCAAGGGTGTCTCCCTCCTTCAGATCTGGCGGTGACCCGTGCAGGCTTGATTTCCTGGAACAACGAAGCTTTCGCTGAGCGTTTCCCCAATCCTCATAGGGGGAACATGTATGCTTCATCCCCTTTCTCCTGCGGGGCCTCGGGTTTCCCATTCACTTGTTTCTAAGGGGGCTGCTGAAATTCTATGGGGTTCAGCTTCACCACCTTAGCCCGGGGTCCATCTTGAACATCTTAGGCTTCGTTGCCCTCTGCGAGATGTTCTTAGGCTGCGAGGCACATTCCAAATTGTGGAGAAAATATTTCTGTCTTGTCCCCCGAACTCGGGACAAGACAATTTTGGAGGTTGGGGGAGCCAAAGGGTGCCGTATAGAGGGGACGGGGTATTAGATGGGTACTCCGAAGGAATCCTAAGAGTGGACTTCGGAATGGTTTTATATTGAAGACATCCCCATGTTCGAGCCAGCTTGGACAGGTCTACCCGAATACTCTGACGCCCCTTGAAGAAAAGATACAACTGGTGACCGAGGAGTCCATCCCAGGAGGAAAGCATCAAAGTGCAATGCCTGGCAGATCAGGTGCGGATGCTTGTCCACCATCAACTGACCATGATCAACGTCACGGCTACTGCCATCTCCCGGTGCGTGCAACCCCTTCAATATCACCACAAGTACCCATGGGTTTAGTTATACGATATGCATCACACAATTTCAGATTCATCATGTTCAATCCAACACAAAGAACTTCAAAGAGTGCCCCAAAGTTTCTACCAGAGATTCAAGACGAAAACATGTGCCAACCCCTATGCATAGATTCCCAAGGTCACAGAACCCACAAATTGATCACCAAAAGAAAAATCAATGTGGATCAATAGAACATCCCATTGACACCACGAGTATCCCATCGCAAGATATACATCAAGTGTTCTCAAATCCTTAAAGACTCAATCCGATAAGAAAACTCCAAAGGGAAAACTCAATTCATCACAAGAACATAGAGAGGGGAAAACTCCATATGATTCATCTATATCAATAAACCTCACAGTACATCAAGATCATGCCATCTCAAGAAAACGAGAGAGAGAGAGATATCCAACACATAGCTACTGGTACATACCCTCAGCCCCGAGGGTGAACTACTCCCTCCTCATCATGGAGATCGCCGGGATGATGAAGATGGCCTCCGGTGATGGTTTCCCCCTCCGACAGGGTGCCAGGACGGGCTCTCGATTGGTTTTTCGTGGCTCTGGAGGCTTCCGGTGGCAGAACTCCTGATCTAGGTTTCTTTTCAGAGGTTTCTGTATTTATAGGAATGTTTGGCGTCGGTCTCACGTCAAGGGGGGCTGCGAGGCGATGACGAGCCACCCAAGCACGACCAGGGGGGTGGCCACACCCTCCTGGCTTGTGGCCTCCTTGTGGCTCTTCTGGCCCGACTCCAATGCTTCGGGGGTCTCTTTTGGTCCATAAAAAATCATACTAAATTTTCAGCCCATTCCGAGAACTTTTATTTCTGCACAAAAAACGACACCATGGTAGTTCTGTTGGAAATAGCGGCAGTCCGGGTTAGTTCTAATAAAATCATACCAAAATCATATAGAATTATTTTAACATGACATGAATACTTCATAAATTATAGATACGTTGGACAAGTATGAGCACCCCCAAGCTTAATTCCTGCTCGTCCTCGAGTAGGTAAATGATAAAAAATATATTTTATGAAGTGTGAATGCTAGCAAGTGCACAAGTTTGATCAATGATAGTTCCAAACACTTTCTCTAGCATAATTAAATATCACAAACAGTATCCCATCTCATAAAACTTCTCATGATGATGTAACAAACTATTCACATGTTAAAGTATAGGCCATAAAGTTTCTTGAAAACTAACAAACTATGCTTTTAGTCACCAAACAATTGCAATTCATCTTTTTTCATGAAGGGTCTATGTAAGAGATTTGATTTAGCATATTCCACATACTCAACCACCATATAGTCTTCCATGATTGCTAACACCAAAGCATATTTCTAGAGCAAATGGCATCCGTCGAACACAGAGAAACATAGGGGCTTAAAGTTTCGCCTCCTAAATTATTTATCATATACATAATTGTCAACAATAATAATTAATGATCAAATATATTTGAATGGACATATATGCTTGGATCTTTCACCACCACATGATGCTTGCCAAGAGAAAAAGGCAAAATATAGGAAGTGGTGAAGATCACCATGACTCTTGTATAAAGGTAAGTACTAGAAAGTAAAAGATAGGCCCTTCCGAGAGGGAAGCATTGATTTGCAAAGGTGCCAGAGCTCGAGTTTTTAAAACAGAGATGAATAATAATTTTGAGCGGTATGCTTTCATTGTCAACATAACAACCGAGAGATCTCGGTATCTTCCATGCTAGATACGTTATAGGCGGTTCCCAAACTGAATGGTAAAGTTTTTACTCCCCCTCCACCAATCAATCACACTCCACGGCGAGCCGAATCCACGAGTACCGTCCATACAAACAACAATCCTGGGGGAGTTTTGTTTCATTATATTTTGATTTGATTTTTGAGCATGGAACTGGGCATCCTGAATACGAGCCACTTTCTCGTGAATGACAGTGAATCAACACCTATCATGAGAATAAGCCACCTTGCATGGAAGATACTGACAGCCCCTAGTCACTATATGAGCGATTCGGGCATACAAAACATAATATTATTTGAAGGTTTAGAGTTTGGCACATGCAAATTTACTTGGAACGGCAGGTAAATACCGCATATTGGTAGGTATGGTGGATTCATATGGAACAACTTTGGGTTTAAGGGTGTTTGGATGCACAAGTAGTATTTCTACTTGATGCGGGAGTTTTGGCTAGTATGTGGTGGAAGCAAGCACCACATGTTGGAGGATCCATAACAATATAACTTCTATACAAATATACCCAAGCATAACTCATTACGTTGTCTTCCTTGTCCAACTTCAACTAATTTGCTCAAGTTTGAAAATAATTAATGGGTATTCACAATCATAGAAGATGTCCAAGATAGTATATTTATATGTGAAATCTGTCTTCCTTTTATATTATTTCATGAATTATTCAAGTGACCAACGCGGTGTTTGCTAACTTTCAATAAATTTTACCACATATGCTTCTTATATGTGAAGTCATTACTCCCCATTGGATAAGCTTATAAAACATATATAATTTCATATTTATGACATTCAATTCATTCAACCATTTACTTATAGGATATAAGTGAAGCACGAAAGTAAATGACAAAACTACTCCAAAACATATAAGTGAAGATCAATGAGTAGTCAAACAATTAAGTAGCTATGCGAGGACTTTCTCTCTCTCAATAAAGATTTTTCAGATCTGAGTATTTTATTTAAAAATCAAGCAAAACAAAAATATCACTCCAATAATAGCACATATCATGTGGACAAATAAAAATTTAGGCTCAACATAGGCTAACCGATAATTGTTGGTGAAGAGAGGTGGTACGTGTAGCATCCCCAAGCTTAGATGCTTGAGACTTCTTGAAATATTTACTTGGGGTTCCTTGGGCATCCCCAAGATTGATCTTTTGTATCTTGTTCAATCCTCTCATATCATGGTTTCACCTATTCTCAAAAACTTCATCCACACAAAACTCGAAAAGAACTCATGAGATAAATTAGTACACATAAGAATAAATCAACACTTCATGTAGTGCCAAGACAAGTTGAACAATAATTTTCAAACATTATATAATGTTTATTATCATTTCCAAAATTTATATCTACCAATATAGGCTATGGAAACTATAGGATAAGTAGATAACAAAACTATGACAACAATGTGTCTAAACAGAACAATCTGTAGCAATTTATGAAAATAGTGTACTTATGTAACTCAAAAATTATGAAACTTTATGAAACTATAAAAAAATTATATGGCAATACTTTGTAGAAATTTCAGAAATTTTCCACGTTCTAGTAAAATATGAAAATTCAAATACTACAGAAAAAGTTTCTGTCTTCACAGATCACATATCAAAACATGCAATTGAAGCATCCTAAAGGCAATTATTGGAACTTTTTATTGGAAAAAATATTATAAATAACACCTAACAGACAACAACAAAATAAAATGATGCTCCAAGAAAAACTCATATTATGTGACGAATAAAAATATAGCTCCAAGTAAGATATACCGATAGTGTTGAAGACGAAAGAGGGGATGCCTTCCGGGGCATCCCCAAGCTTAGGCGCTTGAGACTTCTTGAAATATTTACTTGGGGTGCCTTGGGAATACCCAAGATTGTTCTTTTGTATCTTTTTCAATCCTCTCATATCATGGTTTCACCTATTCTCAAAAACTTCATCCACACAAAACTCGAAAAGAACTCATGAGATAAGTTAGTACACATAAGAATAAATCAACACTTCATGTACTGCCAAGACAAGTTGAACAATAATTTTCAAACATTATATAATGTTTACTATCATTTCCACAATTTATATCTACCAATATAGGCTATGGAAACTATAGGATAAGTAGATAACAAAACTATGACAACAATCTGTCTAAACAAAACAGTTTGTAGCAATTTATGAGAATAGTGTACTTCTGTAACTCAAGAAATTATGAAAATTTATGACACGATGAAAAAATATTATATGTCAATACTTTGTAGAAATTTTAGAAACTTTCCATGTTCCAGTAAAATATGAAAATTCAAATACTATAGAAAAAGTTTCTGTCTTCACACAACATGTATGAAAACATGCAATTCAAGCATCCTAAAGGCAATTATTGGAACTTTTTATTGGAAAACAAGATTATAAATAACACCTAACAGATAACAACAAAATAAAATTACGCTCCTAGAAAAACTCATATTATGTGACTAATAAAAATATAGCTCCAAGTGAGATATATCGATAGTGTTGAAGACGAAAGAGGGGATGCCTTCCGGGACATTCCCAAGCTTAGGCGCTTGAGAATTCCTTGGATATTTGCTTGGGGGTGCCTTGGTCATCCCCAAGCTTAGGTTCTTGTCATTCCTTATTCACCTCATATCATTTTCTCACCCAAAACTTGAAAACTTCAATCACACAAAACTTAACGAAACTTTGTGAGAAGGGTTAGTGTAGTAAAGATAGATCATTAACTTAGGTACTGTCAAGACAATATTCATAATTATTACCACATGATACCTAATGTATTACATCATTCCCACAATTTATATTACTCAACATAATATATGGGAAGACTTGATATAAGCAAACTATGCATGCAAAATAGAATCTATAAAAAATAGAACACTTTGTAAAGATCTGAATTATCGCCATACTTCCGTGACTAAAAATTCTGATATATTAGTACATATAACAAAATTTGCATCTAATTTTTTTGTAAAAAATTCAGATTTTTTACTCTCCAGTAAAATCAGATAATTCATATACTGGACGCAAAACTTTCTGTTTTTGCACATAATCAAACAAGCAAGTATCCACACTATCCCAAAGGCTTTACTTGGCACTTTATTGAAATAAAAGACACAAAACATGATTAATAAAGCATATTAATCATGTGAACACATAAAAACATAAAGTAAAGTGTTGGGTTGTCTCCCAACAAGCGCTTTTTTTTAATGCCTTTTAGCTAGGCATGATGATTTCAATGATGCTCGTATAGGAATAATAATTGAAACATGCAAAAGGGCATAATGAATCACATGACAAGCACATTTTAGTCTAACCCACTTCATATGCATAGGTATCTTGTGAGCAAACAAATCATGGGAACAAGGATCAACTTGCATAGGAAGGCAATACAATCATATCTTCAAAACTTTCAACACATAGAGAGGAAACTTGATATTATTGCAATTCCTACAAGCATATATTCCTCCCTCATAATAATTTTCAGTAGCATCATGAATTAATTCCACAATATAACCATCACATAAAGAATTATTTTCATGATGCACAAGCATAGAATTTTTATTAGTACCCACACAAGCAAAATTCTTCTCATGCAAAGTAGTGGGAGCAAACTCAACAAAATAACTATCTTGTGACACTTGATTGACATAACCACATTGAATATTAAAATCATGATAATAGGTTTCATGGTTGTCATTACTCTTTATATCATATGTGTCATCACACTAATCATCATATATACGAGGCATGCCATCATCATAATAGTTTTGCTCTTCAAAACTTGGGACACTAAAAATATCATCTTCATCAAACATAGCATCCCCAAGCTTGTGGCTTTTCATAACATTGGCATCATGGATATTAATAGAATTCATATTAAAAACATTGCAATCATGCTCATTAATCAAAGATATAGTGCAAAACATTTTAATAACTTCTTCTTCTAGCACTTGATCCTTCCCATCATTTTCACGAAAGACATTAAAAAGATGAAGCATATGAGGCAACCTTAATTACATTTTTTGTAGTTTTATTTTATAAAACCAAACTAGTGAAAAACAAGAAACTAAAAGATTCAATTGCAAGATCTAAAGATATACCTTCAAGAACTCACCTCCCCGGCAATGGTGCCAGAAAAGAGCTTGATGTCTACTACGCAACCTTCTTCTTGTTGGGCCTCCAAGCCCAGAGTTTTGTAGGACAGTGGCAATTTTCCCTCAAGTGGATGACCTAAGGTTTATCAATCCATGGGAGGTGTAGGATTAAGATGGTCTCTCTCACCCTGCAACCAAATAACAAAGACTCTTTTGTGTCCCCAACACACCCAATACAATTGTAAATTGTATAGGTGCACTAGTTCGGCGAAGAGATGGTGATACAAGTGTAATATGGATGGTAGATATAGGTTTTTGTAATATGAAAAATATAAAAACAGCAAGGTAACAAGTAACAAAAGTGAGCACACATGGTATTGCAATGCTTGAAAACAAGGCCTAGGGTTCCTACTTTCACTAGTGCAATTTCTCTCAACGATACTAACATAGTTGAATCGTATGTAAATACCTCTCGTGCGACAAAGAGTTCACTCCAAAGTCACAAATAGTGGAGAACTAACGAATACATTATTGTAGGTATGAAACCACCTCAAAGGTATCTCTTTTGATCAATCTTATGAGCTATCCTATAAGTGTCACGAATAGCGCTAGAGTTCGTACTAAAATAACACCTTAAGATACACATCAACCAAAACCCTCAGGACACTAGATACTCCAATGTCACAACAAGTACCCATGGGCTTGATTATATGATATGCACCACACAATTTCATATTCATCATGTTCAATCCAACACAAATAACTTCAAAGAGTGCCCCAAAGTTTCTACCGGAGATTAAAGATGAAAACATGTGCCAACCCCTATGCATAGATTCCCAAGGTCACGGAATCCGCAAGTTGATCACCAAAACATACATCAAGTGGATCAATAGAACATCCCATTGTCACCACGGATATCCTATCGCAAGACATACATCAAGTGTTCTCAAATACTTAAAGACTCAATCCAATAAGAAAACTTCAAAGGGAAAACTCAATTCATCACAAGAAGATAGAGAGGGGAAAACTCCATACGATTCATCTATATCAATAAAGCTTGCGGTACATCAAGATCGTGCCATCTCAAGAACATGAGAGAGAGAGAGAGATCCAACACATATCTACCGGTACATACCCTCAGCCCCGAGGGTGAACTACTCCTCCTCATGATGGAGAGCGTCGGGATGTTGAAGATGGCCTCCGGTGATGGTTTCCCCCTCCGACAGGGTGCCAGAACGGGCTCCCGATTAGTTTTTCGTGGCTTTGGAGGCTTGCGGTGGCAGAACTCCCAATATAGGTTTCTTTTCAAAGGTTTCTATATTTATAGGAGTTTTTGGCATCGGTCTCATGTCAAGGGGGCCACGAGGAGACGACAAGCCACCCAGGTGCAGTCAGGGGGGTGGCCATGCCCTCCTGGCTTGTGGCCTCCTCGTGGCTCTTCTGGCCGAACTCCAATGCTTCGGGGTCTCTTTTGGTACTTCAAAAATCATACTAAATTTTCAGCCCATTCCGAGAACTTTTATTTCTACACAAAAAACGACACCATGGTAGTTCTGCTGAAAACAACGTCAGTCCGGGTTAGTTCTAATAAAATCATACCAAAATCATATAGAATTATTGTAAACATGGCATGAATACTTCATAAATTATAGATACGTTGGAGACATATCACACAATGCAAGATGCCATGATTACACTAAGGGACGCTTGAGGGCGGTCATCGAACCCATACAAACAAGGTTGGGGCAATCTCCACAACTTAATTGAAGGCTCCCAAAGACACCACGAAGCTTCACCACAACGGACTGTGGCTCCGAGGTGACCTCAAATGCTCGGGGAAATCTCCACAACCTAATTGGAGACCCCAATTCTGTCCCGGAGCTTTGCACCACAATGATTGAGTTTCGAGGCAACACAAGCCGTCTAGGGCGCCAAGGCACCCAAGAGGAACAAGCTCTAGGGTGCACAAATACCCAACAGTCATAAGCTTCTCAAACTTCACTTCCATGTATCACCGTGGAGAACTCAAACCTATGCACCAAATGCAATGGCAAGGGCACACGTAGTGCCCAAGTCCTTCTCTCCCAAATCCCTCCACAACAACTAATGCTATGGAAGAAAATGAAAGGAAGAACGAAGAAGAACACGAAGAACTCCAAGATCTAGATCCAAGGGGTTCCCCTCACTTAGAGGAGAAAGAGATTGGTGGAAATGTGGATCTAGATCTCCTCTCTATTTTCCCTCAAGAACTAGCAAGAATCATTGGAGGGATTGAGAGTTAGCAAGATCAAAGACGGTGAACAATGGGGGGCAAACTCGAGCTCAAGAGATAAAATGCAATGGGGAAGAAGACCCCCTTTTATAGGTGGGGAAAAATCCAACCATTATGCTCAAAGCCCGTACAGAGCGGTACTACCGCTCATGGGAGCGGTACTACCGCTCATGGGAGTGGTAATACCGCTAGGAAGGTGCAAGCCCCTTGAAAAACAACAACGAGGAGGCAAAAGGCTAGTAGAACCACCGGAGCGGTACTACCGCTGTTGGTGTCAAAACCGGCGGATCTCGGGTAGGGTGTCCCAAACTGTTACATTAGAATCGATGGTAACAGGAGACGAAGGCGACGCAGATTTACCCAAGTTCGGTCCCTCATATGGAGGTAATACCCTACGTCCTCCTTGGTTGTATTGATGGTATGGGGGGTTTCAGAGTTGATCTACCTCTAGATCGAATAGCCAACCCTAGATGAGTATTTGTGTATCTACAATCTAAAACCCTCCGGCTTATATAGACACCGAGTGTACCTAGGGTTTACACATGGTTGGTTACATGTCGAAGAGATAAACATGCCTATCTACGGTCAATGACTTGGAGGATACGTCATGGCTCCTCGAGGCCTCCATCCTGGCGACGATGACCCTGATCATCCAATGCTCACGTTGCAGCCCATAAAGTTCGTCACATAAGCAATAGGTCGTCTATCCGAGGACCCCCTAATCCAGGACTCCCTTAGTAGCCCCTGGACTAGCCTTCAACGCCGATACATATCTGGTCAATCTCCTCGTGTTGTCATCTTCGGCTTGCAAGGCGAGTCCCTCACTCCTCCTTGTTCGGCAACCAACCAGTCGTCGGCAAGATCCCAAGCGTTGGGAGCATAGGTCCATTATAATAACTGCCCGTGTTCCTCGATTTCCACACGTCGTTTGGAGGTGAGTGGTCAGTGATTTTTACAATCTTACCCCTCCACAACAGAGGCATCACTCATTTAATCAAACAAAATCGTTGTTCAGACCACATCCTCTTCCTCCCCATCGAAAAAAGCTCCAAGAGGAAAACCCACGAAAGACATGGCTAATTGCCCCCAACTCCTCCGCACGTCCCTATGGTTCACATCTGATGGACTAGACTAGCTTCTCCGTAGCACTCCTATGGCTCCGTGATCTAGAGACCCAAGGGTATCTCCCTCCTTCAGATCTGGCGGTGATCCATGCAGGCTTGATTTCCTGGAACAATGAAGCTTTCGCTAAGCGTTTCCCCAATCCTCATAGGGGGGAACATGTATGCTTCATCCCCTTTCTCCTGCGGGGCCTCAGGTTTCCCATCCACCTGTTTCTAAGGGGCTGCTAAAATTCTATGGGGTTCAGCTTCACCACCTTACCCCGGGGTCCATCTTGCACATCTCAGACTTTGTTGCCCTCTGCGAGATGTTCTTAGGCTGCAAGGCGCATTTCGAATTGTGGAGAAAATATTTCTGTCTCGTCCCCTGAACTCAGGACAAGACAATTTTGGAGGTCGGCGGAGCCAAAGGGTGCCCTATAGCGGGGACGTGGTATCTGGTGGGTACTCCGAAGGAATTCGAAGAGTGGACTTCGGAATGGTTTTATATTGAAGACGTTGCCCTGTTCGAGCCAGCTCAGACAGGTCTACCCGAATACTCCAACGCCCCCTTGAAGAAAAGATACAACTGGCAGCCGAGGAGTCCATCCCAGGAGGAAAGCGTCAAAGTGTAACACCTGGCGGATCAGGTGCGGATGCTTGTCCACCATCAACTGACCATGATCGATGTCATGGCCGCTGCCATCTCCCGGTGTGTGCAACCCCTTCAACAGAGGGTGCACCCCTTGTGGCGCTATAACGGGACAAGTAACACCACGCTTTCCCAAAGACTAGGGCCCGCCAACCAGGCGGCATTGGCCGCCGCCCTTGCCGACCTGTATAAAGGGGAGTTAGAGGACTTTATTTGGACGGGCAACCATGGAAGGATACTCAACCCACAATCCTATCGAATGGGTAAGCCCTTTGCCCTCTACGAACATAGTTCTGAGTTTTCATTCCATACTTCATTTGACCGAAGTCTTGCGTCAATAGGAATGTAGGAGCTTCATCGAGACAGTCAACTGTTCGGCTCCTCAGCCCGAAAGCTACGCACACGATGATGATTTGGGTTTCCATGAGGACCTGGATCTTCTAATTGATTTTGAAGACGGAGTCTATTATTAGGTTAGCCTCGACCAATCCCCAGTGGCTATCATAGTCGATTACCCTGGGTCGTTCTCCATCCTTGCCACGGACAAGAAGAAGAAGAATAAGAGCTCGTCCCACAAGAGGCAAGCTACCAACAACACCTCGAAAGTGCCGGCTCCGACTCCCAAGCATCGTCGATCTGCACGCCATGCGTCGGCAACGGAGACCATGGCCGAATTGGAAGTCAATAGGGATCCTACCAAAGAGCCGACCGCGAGGACGAATTAGCCTGCCCGCTCAACCCAAAGGTACATTGTTCGGTTATCCGTTGATTATCATGATCAATAGAGGCTTGCGGAAATCTATTTCATTGAAATACTTAGGCGAAATGCCCAGTCTTCTCCCGTCAAAGAGGTTGTCAGGGTGTCCGGTGAACCCCAAAATTCTAGAGCCGCAGCTCATGCCAATCCTGCTACAGGAGCCCCCATGGCCAATCCAGTACCTACCAATTCTTGTGATGGTGTATATGTTACAACAATGGGAGGCTATGAGGTACCCAATATTCTCCAAACAAGAGTTCGATGCTCTTCACTCGGGGATGCACACATTGGTGCTGCCCGAGCCTGGTTCGGCGAAGGTATGAAGTTGATATCGGCCAGCATGCAAGTAAGTGATCGGTTTTTATAGAGTCCAAACACTCATGTAAACCCAGTAGCCCCCGAGACTTAAGTTGGTTCGGAACAACCGAATTAAGGATCTTTAACACTATTGTGCTGCTAATGCAGGCTTCGAAGCAATAGAACATGCAACTAGCCAAGGAGCTAAAGGAGAGCCAATC
Organism: Hordeum marinum; assembly: GCA_022496015.1. NCBI lineage: Eukaryota > Viridiplantae > Streptophyta > Magnoliopsida > Poales > Poaceae > Hordeum > Hordeum marinum. The sequence goes on from CM039678.1 coordinate 456,100,023, forward strand.
ACAGGTTCAAGCTGGGAAGGCGGAGCTAGAGCAAGTAAAGAGGTTCACCCGAGAGGCCCATGGTGAGTATACCGGTGTTGTCAATTTCTAGTAAATGTCCATGCTGACGCAAGGATTCTATTTAGCAGCCGAATCCATAGGGAATATGCAAAGAGAGATGGATGAAGCCCTAGATGCTCAGCGGTACGCCGAGTCCCAACACGAGGCTGGGTGTGGTGTTATGAACCGTCTCAATGTGGAGAAGAAAAAACAGGCTGAAGAAATTGAGAGTTTAAAGGCTCAATTGGCCCAGGCCCAAGAAGAAAATCAGAAACTTCAGAGGGGCATGTTAAGTATGATCCGAACATTAGTAAGTACTTCGTATAAAGGAAGTATGATAAGAATGTCTTTCCCTAATGTATAGGACTTCTGTCTGGGCAACCTGAAGAGGAGTTCGGATCCTACCGGGGGAACTTGCTAAAGGAGCTGTCTGATACGTCCATTTTGACCATGATTTTATATTGATATTTATTGCATTATGGGCTGTTATTACACGTTATGGTATAATACTTATGCCTTTTCTCTCTTATTTTACAAGGTTTACATGAAGACGGAGAATGCCGACAACTCGAATTCTAGACTAGAAAAGGAGCAAATCTGAGATACCTATTCTGCACAACTCCAAAAGTCCTGAAAATTTACGGAGAATATTTTTGGATTTAATAAAAAAATACAGGCACAAGAATCAACCAAAGGGGGTTCACCTGCAGGCCACAAGCCTACTAGGTGCGGCCATCTCTGGCCACGCCTAACAGGCTTGTGGGGCCCCTTTGGCTCCTTCGACACCCATCTTCTGCTATATGAAGCGTTTTAACATGAAAAAAATTCAAGAGAGAGCTTTTGGGACGAAGCGCCGCCGTCTCAAGGCGGAACTTGGGCAGAACTAATCTAGAGCTCCCGCAGGGCTGTTTTGCCGGGGAAACTTCCCTCTCAGAGGGGGAAATCGAAGCCATCGTCATCACCAACGATCCTCTCATCGAGAGGGGGTCAACCTCCATCAACATATTCACAAGCACCATCTCATCTCCAAACCCTAGTTCATCTCTTGTATCCGATCTTTGTCTCAAAGCTTAGATTGGTACCTGTGGGTTGTTAGTAGTGTTGATTACTCCTTGTAGTTGATGCTAGTTGGTTTACTTGGTGGAAGATCATATGTTCAGATCCTTTATGATAATTAATACTCCTATGATCTTGAACATGAACATGGTTTATGAGTAGTTACGTTTATTCCTGAGGACATGGGATAAGTCTTGTTATAAGTAATCATGTGAATTTGGTATTCGTTCGATATTTTGATGAGATGTATGTTGTCTCTCCTCTAGTGCTGTTATGTGAACGTCGACTACATAACACTTCACCATTATTTGGGCCTAGGTAAAGGCATTAGGAAGTAATAAGTAGATGATGGGTTGCTATAGTGATAGAAGCTTAAACCCTAGTTTATGCGTTGCTTCGTAAGGGGCTGATTTGGATCCATATGTTTCATGCTATGGTTAGGTTTACCTTAATTCTTCTTTCGTAGTTGCGGATGCTTGCGAGGGGGGTTAATCATAAGTGGTAGGTTTGTCCAAGTAAGGGCAGCACCTAAGCACCGGTCCACCCACATATCAAATTATCAAAGTAACGAACGCGAATCAAATGAGCATGATGAAAACTAGCTTGACAGAAATTCCCATGTGTCCTCGGGAGCGCTTTGCTTTATATAAGAGTTTGTCCAGACATATCCTTTGCTACAAAAAGGATTGGGCTACCTTGCTGCACCTTTGATACACTTGTTACTTGTTACTCGTTACAAATTATCTTATCACAAAACTATCTGTTACCGATAATTTCAGTGCTTGTAGAGAATAGCTTACTGGAAACCGCTTATCATTTCCTTCTGCTCCTTGTTGGATTCGACACTCTTACTTATCAAAAGGAGTATGATAGATCCCCTATACTTGTGGGTCATGAAGACTCTTCTCTGGCGCCGTTACCGGGGAGTGAAGCTCCTTTGGTAAGTGGAATTTGGTAAGGAAAAATTTATATAGTGTGCTGAAATTTACTGTCACTTCTCACTATGGAAAGTAATCCTTTGAGGGGCTTGTTCATGCTATCTTCACCTCGACTGGAAACACAAAGAGTTGTCCCTCAACCTACTGAACCTACTGAAAATATTTATTGTGAAATTCCTTCGGGTATGATAGAGAAACTGTTGGCTAATCCTTATGCAGGAGATGGAACATTACATCCTGATTTGCATCTAATCTATGTGGATGAAGTTTGTGGATTATTTAAGCTTGGAGGTCTGCCCGAGGATCACGTCAAGAAGAAGGTCTTTCTTTTATCTTTGAAGGAAAAGGCATTGACATGGTATAGGCTATGTGATGATATTGGATCATGGAGCTACAACCGATTGAAGATGGAATTTCATCAGAAGTTCTATCCTATGCATCTAGTTCATTGTGATCGGAATTATATTTATAATTTTTGGCCTTGTGAGGGAGAAAGAATCGCTCAAGCTTGGGGGAGGCTTAAGTCAATGTTATATTCATGCCCCAATCATGAGCTCTCGAGAGAAATTATTATTCAGAATTTTTATGCTCGGCTTTCTCATAATGATCAATCCAAGCTTGATACTTCTAGTGCTGGTTCCTATATGAAGAAAGGTATTGACTTCAAATGGGATTTATTGGAAAGAATTAAACACAAAATATTGGGAACTCGACGAAGGTAAGGAGTCAGGTATGAACCTTAGGTTTGATTGTGTTACATCTTTCGTAGACACCAATGCTTTTCATGAATTTAGCACTAAATATGGACTTGGCTCTAAGGTAGTAGCTTATTTTTGTGAATCTTTTGCTGCTCATGTTGATGTCCCTAAGGAGAAGTTGTTTAAATATCATCCTCCCATTGAAGTGAAAATAGTTGAACCTATTAAAGTTGAGGAGAAAACTATTACTTATAATGTTGATCCTATTATTCCCACGACTTATATTGAGAAACCACCTTTCCTAGTTAGAATAAAGGAACATGCTAAAGCTTCAACTGTGGTTCGTAAGAGTTGTGCTAGAACACTGTCACACCCTATGTTTGTATCACCTTGATATGTTTGTGTTTATAAAATTTGGAGCCAACTAAAACTTTTTCTATGTGTTTGTGCTTGTTTGAAATAATGTTTGTTTGCTTGATGATTGTGATTTATGGAACTCCTAGATTCTATTCCAGTTCATATTCATCGTCCTTGACCCAAACCTCTTGCACAATGATAATGCCATGTGAATAGTGCCCAAAACTATTTTTATCAATTTTTTTAAACAAAAATGATTTATTCAAATTAGGTCTTCAAAAATCCCTAAGATGAGGTTTGCACTGCAAGTCCTCAAATTAGGAGAGTTATTCTTCCCCAAAAGCTTTACTTCAGACCTACTATATATAAGACTTCTCAAAACCACCAAATATTAATTTTAAAGATTATTCTTATATTTTATTTAAAAGCTTTTTCTTGAGGCCGGAAATGGTTTTTCATAGGGAAAAATTATTTAAATGCTTTCAAAATATTTGAGAAAAATTAGGGAAACTCAGTGGACATATATTTTCCATATATATGAGTTTCAACTCATGAGCATGATAAAATCATGGGAAACCCCCTCAAAACCCTTTCTGTTCAAATCAAACTTTTGGAATATTTCCATCCAAGAAAATTCCAGCAAGACAACACTGTGATAAGTGATGATCTTGCAAAGTTTCATATCAATACAAGATGATTTGTTTCATCAAACCATCCCAAAACCCTTCCTGTTCAGATTCAAATTTGAGAAACTTTACATTATGAAGTTTCTACCCTTGACCCCAAACTTTGTGGGAATGTTCTAATGACAAAATAGTAATGCCACACTAAGTGGTGCACTAGATCTATAGAAACCTGATTCTGTTAGTTTCTAGGGTTTACCAAGTTTCCATTGTCAACTTTTCCCACTTGAGCTCAAACTTGGTGATCCATCTCATCTTTACCTAGAATTTGACCCTCTTGTATATCTCAGTAAGTTGGTAAACTTATCTTGCCCAAATCACTACCAAACACCTTCTGGTGAATTGGTAAAATCTTTGGTTTCACCTCTTCCTCTTTTACCCTTGCCCCCAAATTTTTACCACACCTCCTGGCAATGCCCAAGCACCCTCAGTAAGAATCCCAAGTCATCAAGCCACTGGAAGGTGGGGTAAAACCCCCATTTACCCCCCTAGCAGCATCTTTTTCTACCTTCTCTTCTACCCTAAGGCACCTCTAGATGCCTCCCTAGCCTCTGTGCATTGTTTAAACCCCCCTAGATCCCCAGGACACCAGTGGACACGCACAAAGTGACAAATGCATGCCTTGGCATGCAGAGCTCGCGCTCTGGAGCGCGCTACAATGCGCACCCGCACTGTAGCCGCTGCCCAACGAGCGTTCCCGACAGCCTCGGCCCCCCATCCTGTCCCCCCTGTCCTCCTCGACGTCCGCAATACCCCGCGTGGTCGACCCCCTCCTCCCTCTCTCTCTGGAGACTCCCGCGCGTGTGCCCGGCGCCACGCGGCTCGGCCAACTAGGGAGCTCGCATGCGCGCCCTCCCTCCCTCCCTCTCTCCCCCCTCTCTCTCTTTCTCTCTCTCTCTCTGTCTTTACCTAGACAAAGACCATGCCCACAAACCCCCCTGACACGGCTCGGCTCGCCCCCGTGGCCCATGGTGATGCCCTGGTTCTCAGCGGCGCACCGCGTCCACGGTGAGCCAGCGGACCCCTATTTAAGGGCCTCCCGCTCCTCCTGCCCCTCTCTCCTCGCTCTCTCCTCTCCTCCACAGCTCCCCTGTTCCCAGCCTGCTCGTCCCCGTGGTCGGGAGCCCGCTCCCGAACGAAACCCTCGCCGTCATCGGGCACCTCCCCTCGTCGGCGATTCCCTGCACCCCGGCGACCCCCTCGGCCACCCGTTGACGCGCGGGAGCCCCCTGAGCGCGCTGGTGCCCTCCGCTTGGACCGCCGTGGCCGGAGACGTCGTCAGTGAGCTCCCTCCCGTCCCTGTCGCGAGGAGAGGGATGACAGGTGGGGCCCACCTATCATCCCCTCGCCCCTCCTCTCTCACTAGCAAAGAGGTCCCATGGGCAGGTTTAAAATTAAACCTGTCGCACGCGGTGCCTCAGCCTAGGCCGAATCTCCCCCTGGGCCAGCTCGGCTCCGGTACTATGGCCCGAGAGGGCACAATACCCCTTTTCTTTTTTTCTTTTTCTATTTAAACTTCCAAAAATTCCACGGATTTGTATATTCATCTAAATCCAAATATTCTTCCACCTTAAATCTTGATATAATCCATAGAATTTATTAGTTCCATTTGTAAAAATGTTTGAAAATATTTTTTATGCTATTTTATTTTAAAACCTATATTTAGGCATTTTTTTGCCTCTGGTAATTAATTTCCAAAATATTTTTCACAAAAAACCCTAGGAGAATATTTTTAGTATGACATTTAATATTTATCAGAGTAGGATAGAATTTTCTATAGTGGCTTGTGTGCTCTGTTTTTGTGTGATGCTTATTTTCATCACTTTTATTCGCGATGATAGATTGCATAGTTGACGAAGAAGTTGGAACGGAAGACTTTGAATACCCCAGAGACTTTGTTGAGCCAGGCAAGCAGCCCTTTGACCATGTCAAGAAACCATTTTCATTGCATATGACATATAACACTTTCCTTTTGTCATATTTAATCATGTGGAGTAGTGACCCCTCCGGTGGGTTGCTTCCGAAACTTTTGCCATTGACGCTTGCATCATGCATGACCCTACCACCTTATGAGGGTTGTGCGGGTGGGAGTAGATAGGATGCTAGTAGATGCTACACAAATGGTTCAGGTTTATGCATGGTGATGGAAAGGAGAGAAATAATTTCTTAGATTTTTCAAAAATCCCGTCGGGTGCCACTAATGCCAGAGGGATATGATGATGAGATGGGTAACCACTTGAGAAAGAAGTGGTATGCCAGAGCAAGTGAGTGTGTGTTTTCAAAAACGGAGAGTTTTAAGGTCTGCTGACCGTCCCAACCTTACATGCGCAACCACGATAGCAAGGAGCCCGCCTTACTAGTGGCGGGAGTGGCGTGGTCACTCTCGATACAGGGTCATACCGGTATGTACGATCATGCGTTGTCTTCACAGGCATCGGGCACACCATTGGTCCCCTCATGGATGGGACGATTAGAGTGAGGCTCGTGTTATGTACATCGTGAGGGTTAGGTACCAATCGAGTGGAATCTTTGTCTAGTATCGCTAGGGGAAAGGCATTGTGGATGACATGGAAGTTCCCCGAGTCTTGTGGGTAAAGTATGCAACCTCTACAGAGTGTAAAACTATTCGAATAGCCGCGTCCGCGGTCATGGACAGTTGGAGGTCCTTCTTAAACTACGTCCGGATATTTTCATGAAACTTGGTGTGAGTATGGATGTCATGGTGACAAAGAGGTCACATGAGTTAAGTCCGATGACTTAGCATGGGAATTGAACTAAGTCCGATGAATTGGCATGATGAATGAACATGAGGTGTTCAACCCCTACTTATGATGATATCTGTAACTTGTTCATATGGATATCTGCCTATTGTTGACGCATGCTTACTGGTTACTTGATCATGTCATTGCATTTAAAATTAGCTTTTCGCAAATTACCTACTTAGTGCTATATCATGCATCATTGTTACCTTGTTCTACAACTTGGGTTGCTTGCGAGTACATTCAAAGTACTCATTGGCTTGCCACTGGTTATTTAATTGGCCAGGCATGGAAGAACATGAGTATGTTGAAGAGTTCGCTGGTGACAAACATGCGAACTAGGACGCTTCCCAGTCAGAATGCCTGTAGGTTAAGGCAGATGGCATGGGTTCATGCTTTCGATCAAGATTTCCGTTGCTTGTTCTATTTTAAGTGTTTGGCCCTTATGGCCCTATCTATGTAAGACTAGACCTTCATGGTCTCTACTTGTGTAAGACGCTAAATGTGGATGTAAGACTCTTGTTATTCAGCTTCTGTGTGTTCAGTGAGCATTGATCTTTGGGATCACTGTACACATGCATTCGGTGATCAGGACTTATGAGTCGGGGTCCCCACAAACACCTACACCCCCTCAGAAAATTAAAGTTGAGCCTAATATTTCTATGGTTAAGGATCTCTTGGTTGATAATGTTGATGGGCATGTTATTCAGTTTTTTGATGAAGCTGCTAGAATTACTAAACCCGATGCTAAAAATAAACATAGACCCATTGTTGGCACGCCTGTTGTTTCTGTTAAAATAGGAGATCATTGTTATCATGGATTATGTGATATGGGTGCTAGTGTGTGTGCAATTCCCTTTTCCTTATATAAAGAGATTATGAATGCTATTGCACCAGCTGAGTTAGAGGAAATTGATGTTACAATTAAACTTGCTAATATCGATACTATATCACCAGTTGGGATTATTAGAGATGTTGAAGTCTTGTGTGGGACAATAAAATATCCTACTGATTTTCTTGTTCTTGGTTCCTCACAAGATGCTTTTTGTCCCATTATATTTGGTAGACCCTTCTTGAATACGGTTAATGCCAGGATAGCTTGTGAGAAGGAAACGGTTACCATAAGTTTTGGGGATACGTCTCATGAGTTTAATTTCTCTAAATTTCGTAGACAGCCCCATGATAAAGAATTGTCTAGTAAGGATGAAATTATTGGTCTTTCTTCTATTGTTGTTCCGCCTACTGATCCTTTAGAGCAATATTTGCTAGACCATGAAAATGATATGCATATGAATGAAAGGAATGAAATAGATAGGATTTTCTTTGATCAACATCCTATTCTGAAACATAACTTGCCTGTTGAAATACCTTGGATCCTCCTCCACCCAAGGGTGATCCCGTGTTTGAGCTTAAACAATTACCAAATACTTTGAAATATGCTTATCTTGATGAAAAGAAGATATATCCTGTTAGTATTAGTGCTAACCTTTCAGAGCATGAAGAACAGAGATTATTGAAAACTCTGAGGAAGCACCATGATGCTATTGGATTAATCTTGATGATCTTAAGGGCATTAGTCCCACTCTATGTCAGCACAAAATTAAAATGGAGCCCGATGCTAAACCAGTTGTTGATCACTAACGACGGTTGAATCCTAAAATGAAGGAAGTGGTAATAAATGAAATATTAAAGCTTCTAGAGGCAGGTATCATTTACCCTATCGTTGATAGTAGATGGGTTAGTCCCGTTCATTGTGTCCCTAAGAAAGGAGGCATTACCGTAGTTCCTAATGATAAAAATGAATTGATCCCGCAAAGAATTGTTACAGGTTATAGAATGGTAATTGATTTTAGAAAATTGAATAAAGATACTAGAAAAGGTCATTACCCTCTACCTTTCATTGATCAAATGCTAGAAAGATTATCCAAACACACATATTTCTGCTTTCTAGATGGTTATTCTGGTTTCTCTTAAATACCCGTGTCAAAAGAGGACCAAGAGAAAACCACCTTTACGTGCCCTTTTGGTACCTTTGCTTATAGACACATGCCTTTTGGTTTATGCAATGCACCTGCTACCTTTCAAAGATGCATGACTGCTATATTCTCTGATTTTTGTGAAAGGATTGTTGAGGTTTTCATGGATGTTTTTTCCGTTTACGAAACTTCTTTTGATGATTGTTTGAGAAACCTTGATCGAGTTTTTCAGAGATTTGAAGAAACTAATCTTGTCTTGAATTGGGAGAAGTTCCACTTTATGGTGAATGAAGGCATTGTCTTGGGACATAAAATTTCTGAAAGAGGTATTGAAGTTGATAAGGCTAAAGTTGATGCTATTGAAAAAATGTCGTGCCCTACGGATATCAGAGGTATAAGAAGTTTCCTTGGTCATGCTGGTTTCTATAGGAGATTTATTAAAGATTTCTAGGCCTCTCACTAATCTCTTGCAAAAAGATGTTCCATTCGTTTTTTATGATGATTGTGTAGAAGCTTTTGAAATTCTTAAGAATGCCTTAATTTTTGCACCTGTTATTCAACCACCTAATTGGAACCTACCCTTTGAAATTATGTGTGATGCTAGTGATTATGCCGTTGGTGTTGTCCTAGGACAAAGAGTTGATAAGAAATTAAATGTCATTCATTATGCTAGCCAAACTCTAGACAATGCTCAAAGAAACTATGCTACCACTAGAAAAAATAGCAGTTGTGTTCGCTTGTGATAAGTTTAGACCCTATATTGTTGATTCTAGAGTAACTGTTCACAGTGATAATGCTACTATTAAATATCTCATGGAAAAGAAAGATGCTAAACCTAGACTTATCAGGTGGGTTCTTCTGCTACAAGAATTTGATTTGCATATTGTTGATAGAAAGGGTGCTGATAATCCCATAGCAGATAACTTGTCTAGGTTAGAGAATGTTCTTGATGACCCACTACCTATTGATGATAGCTTGCCTTATGAACAATTCACTGTCATAAATGCTTCACATAATACTCTTTGGTATGCTGGTTATGCTAATTACATTGGCGCTACATTTATACCGCCTAGTTTCACATACCAACAAAAGAAAAAGTTTTTCTATGATTTAAGACATTACTTCTGGGATGACCCACACCTTTATAAAGGAGTAGATGGTGTTATTAGACGTTGTGTACCTGAGCATGAACAGGAACATATCCTATGGAAGTGTCATTTCGAGGCCTACGGAGGACACCACACTGGAGATAGAACTGCACATAAGGTATTACAATCTATTTTTTATTGGCCTACTCTCTTCAAGGATGCTTGTAAGTTTGTCTTGTCATGTGACGAATGTCAAAGAATTGGCAATATTAGTAGATGCCAGGAAATGCCTATGTACTCCTCTCTTGTTATTGAACCATTTGATGTTTGGGGTTTTGATTATATGGGACCTTTTCCAACGTCCAACGGGTATACTCATATTTTAGTTGCTGTTGATTATGTTACTAAGTGGGTAGAAGCTATTCCAACTAGTAGTGCTAATCATAACACCTATATTAAGATGCTTAAAGAAGTTATTTGCCCTAGATTTGGAGTCCCCAAATATTTAATGACTGATGGTGGTTCACATTTTATTCATGGTGCTTTCCATAAATTGCTTGCTAAATATGATGTTAATCATAGAATTGCATCTCCTTGTCATCCTCAGTCTAGTGGTCAAGTAGAATTAAGCAATAGAGAAATTAAATTGATCTTGCAAAAGACGGTTAATAGATGTAGGAAGAATTGGTCTAAGAAACTTGACGATGCATTATGGGCTTATAGAACTGCTTACAAGAATCCTATGGGTATGTCTCCGTATAAAATGGTTTATGGTAAAGCACGTCACTTACCTCTAGAGCTAGAGCATAAAGCTTATTGGGCAATCAAAGAGCTCAACTATGATTCCAAATTTGCTGGTGAGAAGAGGTTATTTGACATTAGCTCACTTGATGAATGGAGAACTCAGGCATATGAGAATGCCAAGCTGTTTAAAGAGGAAGTTAAGAGATGGCATGATAAAAGGATACAACATGAATTTAATGTAGGTGATCATGTCTTGCTATACAATTCTCGGTTAAGATTTTTTGCAGGAAAACTTCTCTCTAAATGGTAAGGACCATACATCACCGAGGAGGTATATCGCTCTGGTGCCATCAAGATCAACAATGCCGAAGGCACGAATCCGAAGGTGGTAAACAGGCAAAGAATCAAACATTATATCTCACGTACTCCCATTAATGTTGAAATGAATGTTATCAATACCATAACTCCGGAAGAGCATATTAGGGAGATTTACCGTAATGTTTCAGACTCCAAAAAGGAATAGGTATGTGGTACGGTAAGTAAACCAACTCCAAAAGTTTCCCAATAGCAATTTTATTTAGTTTTGGAATATTTGAAAAAATAGGAAAATAAAAAGCAAACCGAAGGACGCACGAGGAGGCGACAAGCGTGCTAGGCATGGCCACCCCCTGGCCGCGCCTAGGGGGCTTGTCACCACCCCGTGCGCCCCTCGGACTCCGTTTTCTTGTGGAACACCCCTTCGAGTCGGCAAAAATTCATTATATAATCTCCCGAATGTTTCCACTTTCGTATCACGAAAATACCTCCTGTTTTTGTTTTGAACTGTTTCTACAGCAGATTTAGAACAAGTTGTCGTCCCAAGAGTCGACCGGGGAGAGTCGTGTTTCTCACTCGGCACAGGAGCCCGAGGCATACATTGAAGCTAACAACTTTGGGTGAACCATGGAGGAGTATATGGAGGCCGACTTAAAATTAAGGGTTGATGCCATGGAGGAAGACCAAGAAGTTAACTCTCATCCACAACCTGGGGCCATGTTGGAGGAACTTCTGAGCGCAGCAATCCCGAATTCGGTCATTCCTCCCAATGCTAAATTCCTTACTTATGAAAACTTGAAAAAGAGTGTTGTCTTTTCACACGCGGCAATGAAACATCCCTGGGTGAAGGGATCTCTATCCATCAATGGAAAACTGCACAAGTAAGAAATGGATCTCAGGCAGCAAAATAATAAGCTTGAAGATGAGAATCGCATTCTGAAGGGTATAATTGCCAAGAACATCGCACCATCACTTCCGAAGAAGGACACTTAAGCACATGGGGATGTCACTCCCCTTGGTTGGTGCCAAGCTTGGGGGAGGTGCCCCGGTATCGTATCACATCACACCTTTTCCTTTTTCCTTTTTATTATGTTTCCTAGTTCAATCCTTTTTATTTTGTTTTGATCTAGTAGAATTAACGTTTTTAGTATGATCCACCTTTTATTTTTTGCTTTTTCTCCCCTTATGTAAGCAAGTCTGAGAGTTATATAATAAAAAGTAGTTTTGATGAGAGGGCTTTGCTAGATTACTATGCTCTTGAAAGTAATGAATAAAGAATAATAGAACAAAAGCAAAGAGAATACATAGTGATCTTATGAGGAGTGATGACTTCATATATAAAAAGTATGGCGATTGTAATTTGTTGGGAATTAACAAACATAGTAATTGGTTATTGGTGCAATTGAAACGAAGTGATAAAGAAAGAGAGATTCACATATAAATATATTATCTTGGACATCTTTTATGAGTGTGGCCACTCATTAAAATATTACATGCCAAGAAGTTGACATTGGACAAGGAAGACAGCATAATAGGTTATGTTTACTTTCCTTTGGATAGAAGTTATATGGTTTTAGGTCCTCCAACATGTCATGCTTGCTTCCACCTCATATTAGCCAAAACTTCCGCACCAAGTAGAGATACTACTTGGGCATCCAAACACCTCAACCCAGTTTTGCCATGAGTGTCCACCATACCTACCTATGGATTGAATAAGATCCTTCAAGTAAGTTGTCATCAGTGCAAAAGGCAATAAAAATTTCTCCTAAATATGTGTAATCTTTTATTATAAGGGAAATAAGCGTTGTACGAACTTGTGATAGCAAAGAAATAAAAGCGACAGATTGCATAAAGGTTGCTATCACAAAGGGCAATACAACGCGTGGTTGAAATATGCCCAAGAGGCAATAAATGAAGTGTTTATTGTTATATTTCCTTGTTCATGATAATCGTTTATTATCCATGCTATAATTGTATTGATTGGAAACACATTACATGTGTGGGTAAATAGACAACACTTTGTCCCTAGTATGCCTCTAGTGAACTAGCTCGTTGGTCAAAGATGCTCAAGGTTTCCTAGCCATTGACATGTGATGTCATTTGATAACGGGATTACATCATTAGAAGAATGATGTGATGGACAAGAACCAAACTACAAACGTAGCATATGATCGTGTCAGTTTATTGCTGTTGTTTTTTGCATGTCAAGTATATGTTTTTATGACCATGAGATCATGCAACTCACGGACACCGGAAGAGTGCCTTGTGTGTATCAAATGTCGCAACATAATTGGGTAACTATAAAGGTGCTCTAAAGGTATCTCTGAGGGTGTCTGTTGGGGTTGGCATGGATCAAGACTGGGATTTGTTACTCCGTGTGACGGAGAGGTATCTCAGGGCCCACTCGGTAATACAACATCACAATAAGCCTTGCAAGCAATGTGACTAAGTGTTAGTCACGAGATCTTGTATTACGGAACGAGTAAAGAGACTCGCCGGTAACGAGGTTGAACTAGGTATGGAGATACCGACGATCAAATCTTGGGGAAGTAACATACCGAAGAACAAAGGGAACATCACACGGGATTAACTGAATCCTTTACATAGAGGTTCGACCGATAAAGATCTTCGTAGAATATGTAGGAACCAATATGGACATCCAGGTCCCGCTATTGTTTATTGACCGTAGAGGTGTCTCGGTCATGTCTACATAGTTCTCGAACCCGCAGGGTCTGCACACTTAAGGTTTGGTGACGTTTTGGTAGTATAGAGTTATGTATGGTGGTGACCTAAGGTTGTTTGGAGTCCCGGATGAGATCCTGGATGTCACGAGGAGCTCCGAAATGGTCCGGAGTTAAAGATTCATATATAGGAAGTCCTATTTTGGTCGCCGAAAAGGTTTCGGGCTCATCGGTAGTGTACCGGGAGTACCGATAGTGTTCCGGGAGACCATCGGGAGGGGTATTTCGACCCAAGAGGCTACATGGGGTGTGGGAGGATGAATACCAGCCCTTAGTGGGCTGGTGGAAGTCCCACACAAGGCCCATGCAGCTGGGAAGAAAAGCCCAAAAGGAAAAAGGTGGAAAAAGGCAAAAAGCCTAAGATAAGGAAGGAGTCCTAATCCTACTAGGAGTGGAGGAGGAGGACTGCTCCCTCTTGGTTCAGCCGAAGCCTAGGGCTGGCTCCTTGAGGGCCAAGCCTCCTACTCCTCTCCTCCTATATATACTAGAGGTTTTTAGGGTTTTGGCACAAGATTTTCAGCCACGTGCTACCCGTTCCTCCAACGCATAGTTTCTCCTCTAGATCGGATTTCTGCAGTGTTTAGTCAAAGCCCTGCCGGAATAGCTCCACCACCATCTCCGGAGCGCCATCACGCTGCCAGAGAAATCTTCTACCTCTCCGCTCCCTCTTGCTGGATCAAGAAGGAGGAGATCGTCATCAAGCTGTACATGTGCTGAACGCGGAGGTGCCATCCGTTCGGTGCTTGATCGGGACGGATCGTGATTGGATCGCGGGATGCTCGGCGATTTGGATCGCGAAGACGTTCGACTACACCAACCGCGTTTCTTAACGCTTCCCGCTTAGCGATCTACAAGGGTACGTAGATCCACTCTCCCTCTCATAGATCCTCATCACCATGGATAGGTCTTGTGTGAACGTAGGAATTTTTTGTTTCCCATGCGACATTCCCCAACAACGCGGTGTTCCTCTGCACTAAGGGTTTGTGCATTGAAAAACAAAAAGCGCATGCCAACCTCTGCTTCCCTCTGCGAAGGGCCTATCTGTTACTTCTACTTTTCAAGTACTTACCTTTATGCAAGAGTCATGGTGATCCTCACCACTTCCTATATTTCGCCTCTCTCTTGGCAAGCATTATGTGTTGGGGAACGATTTAGACTTATATATCCACTCGGATGTGGGTGATCATGAGTTATTATTGTTGACATCACCCTTGAGGTGAATAGTTGGGAGGCAAAACTATAAGTTCCTATCTTTCTCTATGTTGGATTGAAGCTTTGATCTCATGGGTACCGCGTGAGTGCTAGCAATTGTGAAAGACTAAAAGATGATTGAGTATGTGGATTTGCTTTAAAAGCTCTTATATTGACTCTTTCCGATGTTATGATAAATTGTCAATTGCTTCAATGACTGAGATCATAGTTTGTTGGTTGTCAATAGAGTTCTTGGTTCATACTTCAATGACCCGTAGCAGCCACGTAAAACATGCAACAACAATTAGAGGACGTCTAACTTGTTTTTGCAGGGTATGTTGTAATGTGATATGGCCAAACATGATGTGATATATATGATGTATGAGATGATCATGTGTTGTATAGAATATCAGAACTTGCATGTCGATGAGTACGACAACCGGCAGGAGCCATAGGGTTGTCTTTAATTATTGTATGACCTACGTGTCAATCATTAAAGCACTATGTAATGCTTTACTTTATCACTAAACGGTAGAAATAGTAGTACAAGCATGATGGGCGCGACAACCCCGATGGCGACACATTGATGGAGATCGTGGCGTCGTGCCGGTGACGATGGAGATCATGCCGGTGCTTTCAAGATGGAGATCAAAAGCACAAGTTCATGGCCATATCATGTCACTTATGATTTGCATGTGATGTTAATCCTTTTATGCACCTTGTTTTTCTTAGGACGACGGTAGCATTATAAGGTGATCCCTCACTTAAATTTCAAGATGAATTGTGTTCTCCACGAGTGTGCACCGTTGCGAAAGTCCATCGTGTCGAGACACCACATGATGATCGGGTGTGATAGACTCTACGTTCACATACAATGGGTGCAAGCCAGTGTTGCACATGCAAAACACTCGGGTTAAACTTGACGAGCCTAGCATGTACAGACATGGCCTCGGAACACAAGAGACCGAAAGGTTGAACATGAGTCATATAGTAGATATGATCAACATGATGATGTTCACCATTGAAACCACCTCAACTCACGCCATGATCGGACTTGAGTTGGTGAATTTGGATCATGTATCACTCATATGACCTGAGGGATTTCAATTTGAGTGGGATCATGTATCACTCATACTAGATTCACTCTCAACCTCGTAGATGCTCATCACCATGGATAGTTCTTGCATGTGCGTAGGAGAATTTTTGTTTCCCATGCAATGTTCCCCAACAGTGGCATCATGAGCTAGGTCTATGTGTAGATGAGATCTCGAGTAGAACACAAAGAGTTTGTGGGCGTTGATGCTTAGATTGCTTCCCCCCTTGTTCGTGTTTTGGTTCAGCGGTATTGTGATATGAAGCGGATCGAACCAACATTACTCATATGCTTACGAGAGACCGGTTCCCTCAATCGCAACTTGTTGCATAGATGGCTTGCGGGTGCCAGTTTCTGTCACTTTAGTTGGATCGGATTCGACAAAGGCAGTCCTTGAGAAGGTTGAAAAGCAACTAGTGTATCACTGTTGTGGTTTTTGCGTAGATGAGAATTGTTCTTGCTAGATACCCATAGCAGCCATGTGCAACAACAATTAGAGGACGTCTAACTTGTTTTTGCAGGGTATGTTGTGATGTGATATGGCCAATTACATGATGTGATATATGTGATGTATGAGATGATCATGTGTTGTATAGAATATCACGACTTGCATGTCGATGAGTACGGCAACCGGCAGGAGCCATAGGGTTGTCTTTAATTATTGTATGACCTGACTGTCAATCATTAAGCGCTGTGTAATGCTTTACTTTATTGCTAAACTGTAGCAATAGTAGTACAAGCATGATGGGCGCGACAACTCCTATGGCGACACGTTGATGGAGATCATGGTGTCGTGCCGGTGACGATGGAGATCATGCCGGTGCTTTCAAGATGAAGAAAAAAAGCACAAGTTCATGGCCATATCATGTCACTTATGATTTGCATGTGATGTTAATCCTTTTATGCACCTTGTTTTGCTTAGGACGACGATAGCATTATAAGGTGATCCCTCACTTAAATTTCAAGATGAATTGTGTTCTCCCCGAGTGTGCACCGTTGCGAAAGTTCGTCGTGTTGAGACATCACGTGATGATCGGGTGTGATAGACTCTACGTTCACATACAATGGGTGCAAGCCAGTGTTGCACATGCAGAACACTCGGGTTAAACTTGACGAGCCTAGCATGTACAAACATGGCCTCGGAACACAAGAGACCGAAAGGTCGAACATGAGTCATATAGTAGATATGATCAACATGATGATGTTCACCATTGAAACCACCTCAACTCACGTGATGATCGGACTTGAGTTGGTGAATTTGGATCATGTGACACTCAGATGACCTGAGGGATGTCAATTTGAGTGGGAGCTTTAGTAATTTGATTAACTAAACTCATTATCTTGAACAATAGTCTAAGTAAGCTTTGCATATTTATGTTGTAGATCAATGGCTCGCGCAGTAGCACCCCTAAATTTTAATGCGTTCCTAGAGAAAGCTAAGTTGAAATATGATGGAAGTAACTTTGTTGACTAGGCCCGTAATCTGAGGATTATCCTCACGGCTTCCCAAAAATCATATGTCCTTTATGCACCGCTTGGTGACCAACCAGAAGACATGTCTTCCGAAGACATTAAGAACGCTTGGGAGGCACGTTCTGGAGATTACTCAATAGTTCAGTGTGCAATATTTTATGGGTTAGAACCGGGACTTCAAAGACGTTTTGAACGTCATGGAGCATATGAGATGTTCCAGGAGTTGATGTTTATGTTTCAGAAGAATGTCCGGATCGAGAGGTATGAGACCTCTGATAAGTTCTATGCTTGCAAGATGGAGGAGAACGGGTCTATCAATGAACATATACTCAGAATGTCTGGGTATTCGACTCATCTAGCGGAGTTGGGAATTGACCTTCCGCCAGAGGCGATCACTAACAGAGTTCTTCAATCACTGCCACCTAGTTACAAGAGCTTTGTGATGAACTATAACATGCACGGGATGAACAAGTCAGTCACCGAGCTGTTTGCGATGCTAAAAGTCGCTGAGTCTGAAATCCAGAAAGAACTTCAAGTTTTGATGTTCAATAAAACCACTAGTTTCAAGAAGAATGGCAAGGGCAAGGGCAAGAAGGGTAAAACCAAGAAGGATGGCAAATCAGTTGCCTCCTGTAAAGAAGCCCAAGCATGGACCCAAGCCAAAAACTGAGTGCTTTCATTGCAAGGGAACTGGTCACTGGAAGCGGAACTGCCCCAAGTACCTGGCTGATAAGAAGGCAGCCAACGACAAACAAGGTATATATGATATACATGTTATTGATGTGTACCTTACTATCTCTCGTTGTAGTGCCTGGGTATTTGATACTGGTTCGGTTGCTCACATTTGCAACTCAAAACAGGAACTACGGAATAGACGAAGGCTAGCAAAGGATGAAGTGATGATGCGCGTGGGAAATGGTTCCAAGGTTGATGTGATCGCCGTCGGCACGCTCTCTCTTCGATTACCATCGAGATTAGTGATGAACCTGAATAATTGTTATTTAGTGCCTGCGTTAAGCATGAACATTATAACTGGATCTTGTTTATTGTGACACGGTTACTCATTTAAATCAGAAAATAAAGGTTGTTCTATTTATATGAGTAATATCTTTTATGGTCATGCACCCAATGTGAGGGGTTTATTCATATTGAATCTTGATAGTGATGACACACATGTTCATAACATTGATGCCAAAAGATGTAGAGTTGATAATGATAGTACCACTTTCTTGTGGCACTGCCGTTTAGGTCATATTGGTGTAAAACGCATGAGGAAGCTCCATGTTGATGGAATTTTGGAGTCACTTGATTTTGAATCACTTGACACATGTGAACCATGCCTCATGGGCAAGATGACTAAAACGCCGTTCTCTGGAACAATGGAATGGGCAAGTGACTTATTGGAAATCATACATACTGATGTGTGCAGTCCAATGAATGTTACAGCGCGTGGTGGATATCGTTATTTTCTCACCTTCACTGATGACTTAAGTAGATATGGGTACATTTAATTAATAAAACACATGTATGAAACGTTTGAAAAGTTCAAGCAATTTCAGAGTGAAGTTGAGAATCATCGTAACAAGAAGATTAAATTCCTACAATCTGATCGAGGAGGTGAATATCTGAGTTATGAGTTTGGCAGTCACTTAATAGAGTGTGGAATTGTTTCACAGTTGACGCCGCCTGGCACAATAGCGTAATGGTGTGTCCGAATGTTGTAATCGAACCTTATTAGATATGGTGCATTCTGTGATGTCTCTTGCTGTTTTGCCACTATCCTGTTGGGGTTATGCATTAGAGACAACTGGATTCAATTTAAATAGGGCACCATCAAAATCCGTTGAGATGACGCCATATGAACTATGGTTTGGCAAGAGGCCAAAGTTGTCGTTTCTTAAAGTTTGGGTATGTGATGCTTATGTCAAAAAGCTTCAGCCTGAAAAGCTGGAACCCAAAGCGGAGAAATGTGTCTTCATAGGATACCCGAAGGAGATAGTCGGGTATACCTTCTATCTCAGATCCGAAGGCAAAGTGTTTGTCACCGAGAATGGAACATTTCTTGAGAAAGAGTTTCTCTCGAAAGAATTGAGTGGGAGGAAAATAGAGCTTGATGAGGTTATTGAACCTTTACTTCAACCAGAAAGAAGCGCAGCGCGGAAATATGTTTCCGTGGAACCTACGATGGTAGAAGAGGAAGTTAGTGATGATGATCATGAAGCTTCGGATCAAGCTACTATTGAACCTCGTAGGTCGACAAGGGTGCGTACTACTCCTGAGTGGTACGACAACCCTGTCTTGGAGGTCATGTTGTTGGACAACAATGAACCTACGAGCTATGGAGGAGCGGTGATGGGCCCTGATTCCGAGAAATGGTTAGAGGCCACGAAATCCGAGATGGGATTCATGTATGAAAACAAAGTATGGACTTTGGAAGTATTACCTGAAGGGCGAAAGGCCATTCAGAACAAATGGATCTTTAAGAAGAAGACAAACGCGGACGGTAATATCACCGTCTATAATGCTCGACTTGTGGCAAAGGGTTTTTCACAAGTTCAAGGAGTTGACTACGATGAGACCTTCTCACCCATAGCGATGCTTAAGTCTGTCAAAATCATGTTGGCAATAGCTACTTATTTCGACTATGAAATTTGGCAGATGGATGTCAAAACAGCGTTCCTCAACGGTTTCCTTGAGGAAGAGTTGTATATGATGCAACCAGAAGGTTTTGTCGATCCAGAGAATGCTGACAAAGTTTGCAAACTCCAGCGATCCATTTATGGGCTGGTGCAAGCATCTCGGAGTTGGAATAAGCGTTTTGATGAGGTGATCAAAGCGTTTGAGTTTATCCAAGTTTATGGAGAAGCTTGTATTTACCTGAAAGTGAGTGGGGAGCTCTATAGCGTTTCTAATATTATATGTGGATGACATATTGCTGATTGGAAACAATATGGAAATGCTAGAAAGCGTGAAGGAATATTTGAACAAGAGTTTTTCAATGAAGGACCTAGGAGAAGTTGCTTTCATATTAGGCATTAAAATATATAGAGATAGATCGAGACACTTAATAGCACTTTCACAGAGCACATATCTTGATAAAGTTTTGAAGAAGTTCAAAATGGATCAGTCCAAGAAGGGGTTCTTGCCTGTGTTACAACGTGTGAAGTTGAGTAAGACTCAATGCCTAGTAACTGCAGAAGATAGAGAAAAGATGAGTGTCATCCCCTATGCTTCAGCCATAGGCTCTATCATGTATGCAATGCCGTGCACAAGACCCGATGTCAGACTTGCCATAAGTATGGCCAGAAGGTTTCAAAGTGATCCTGGAATGGAGCACTGGCAGCGGTCAAGAATATCCTTAAGTACCTGAAAAGGACTAAGGAAATGTTTCTTGTTCATGGAGGTGATGAAGAGCTCATTGTAAATGGTTACGTCGATGCAAGCTTTGACACTGATCCAGATGACTCTAAGTCACAAACCGGATACGTATTTATTCTCAACGGGGGAGCGTTAAGCTGGTGCAGTTCCAAGCAAAGCGTGGTAGACGATTCTACGTGCGAAGCGGAGTACATCGCAGCCTCGGAGGCAGCGAAGGAAGGTGTTTGGATGAAGCAGTTCATGACAGATCTTGGAGTAGTGCCTAGTGCACTGAATCCAATGAACATGTTCTGCGACGACACTGGTGCCATTGCGTTGGCCAAGAAACCAAGGTTTCACAAGAGGACCAAACAGATAAAGCAACGCTTCAACTCCATCCGCGATTACATCGAGGAAAAGGATAGAAATATTTGCAAAGTGCACACGGATCTGAATGTTTCAGACCAGCCGACTAAACCTCTTCCAAGGGCTAAACATGATCAACACCAGAACTGCAGGGTGTTCGATTCATTACAATGTAAATCACATAGTGATGTGACCTAGATTATTGACTCTAGTGCAAGTGGGAGACTGTTGGAAATATGCCCTAGAGGCAATAAATAAAGTGTTTATTATTATATTTCCTTGTACATGATAATCGTTTATTATCCATGCTATAATTGTATTGATTGGAAACACATTATATGTGTGGGTAAATAGACAACACTTTGCCCCAAGTATGCCTCTGGTGAACTAGCTTGTTGGTCAAAGATGGTCAAGGTTTCCTAGCCGTTGACATGTGATGTCATTTGATAACGGGATCACATCATTAGAAGAATGATGTGATGGACAAGACCCAAACTACAAACGTAGCATAAGATCGTGTCATTTTATTCCTACTGCTTTCTGCATGTCAAGTATATGTTTCTATGACCTTGAGATCATGCAACTCTCGGAAACCGGAAGAGTGCCTTGTGTGTATCAAACGTCGCAACATAACTGGGTGACTATAAAGGTGCTCTATAGGTATCTCTGAAGGTGTCTGTTGGGGTTGGCATGGATCAAGACTGGGATTTGTTACTCCGTGTGACGGAGAGGTATCTCAGGGCCCACTCGGTAATACAACATCACAATAAGCCTTGCAAGCAATGTGACTAAGTGTTAGTCACAGGATCTTGTATTAAAGAACGAGTAAAGAGACTTGCCGGTAACGAGGTTGAACTAGGTATGTAGATACCGACGATCGAATCTCGGGCAAGTAACATACCGAAGAAGAAAGGGAACATCATACGGGATTAACTGAATCCTTGACATAGAGCTTCGACCGATAAAGATCTTCGTAGAATATGTAGGAACCAATATGGACATCCAGGTCCCGCTATTGGTTATTAACCGTAGAGGTGTCTCGGTCATGTCTACATAGTTCTCGAACCCGCAGGGTCTGCACACTTAAGGTTTGGTGACGTTTCGGTAGTATAGAGTTATGTATGGTGGTGACCGAAGGTTGTTCAAAGTCCCGGATGAGATCCCGAACATCACGAGGAGCTCCGTGATGGTCCGAAGGTAAAGATTGATATATAGGAAGTCTTATTTTGGTCGCGAGAAAGGTTTCGGGCTCATCGGTAGTGTACCGGGAGACCATCGGGAGGGGTATTTCGACCCAAGAGGCTACATGGCTGTGGGAGGATGAATACCGGCCCTTAGTGGGCTGGTGGAATTCCCACACAAGGCCCATGCGTCTAGGAAGAAAAGACCAAAAGGAAAAAGGTGGAAAAAGGCAAAAAGGCTAAGATAAGGAAGGAGTCGTAATCCTACTAGGAGTGGAGGAGGAGGACTCCTCCCTCTTGGTTCGGCCAAAGCCTAGGGCTGGCTCCTTGAGGGCCAAGCCTCCTCCTCCTCTCCTCCTATATATACTAGAGGTTTTTAGGGTTTTGGCACAAGATTTTTAGCCACGTGCTACCCGTTCCTCCAGGGCATAGTTTCTCCTCTAGATCGGATTTCTATAGTGCTTAGGTGAAGCCCTGCCGGAATAGCTCCATCACCATCGCCGGAGCGCCGTCACGCTTCCGGAGAACTCTTCTACCTCTCCGCTCCCTCTTGCTGGATCAAGAAGGCGGAGATCGTCATCAAGTTGTACATGTGCTGAAGGCGGAGGTGTCATCCGTTCGGTGCTTGATCGGGACGGATCGTGAGTGGATCGCGGGACGCTCGGCGATTTGGATCGCGAAGACGTTCAACTACACCAACTGCATTTCTTAACGCTTCCCGCTTAGCGATCTACAAGGGTACACAGATCCACTCTCTCTCTCGTAGATGCTCATCACCATGGATAGGTCTTGTGTGAACGTAGGAATTTTTTTGTTTCCCATGCGACGTTCCCCAACAACGCAGTGTTCCTCTACACTAAGGGTTTGTGCATTTAAAAACAAAAAGCGCATGCCAACCTCTGCTTCCCTCTGCGAAGGGCCTATTTGTTACTTCTACTTTTTAAGTACTTACCTTTATGCAAGAGTCATGGTGATCCTCACCACTTCCTATATTTTGCCTCTCTCTTGGCAAACATTATGTGTTGGGGAACGATTTAGACTTATATATCCACTCGGATGTGGGTGATCATGAGTTATTATTGTTGACATCACCCTTGAGGTGAATAGTTGGGAGGCAAAACTATAAGTTCCTATCTTTCTCTATGTTGGATTGAAGCTTTGATCTCGTGGGTACCGCATGAGTGCTAGCAATTGTGAAATACTAAAAGATGATTGAGTATGTGGATTTTCTTTAAAAGCTCTTATATTGACTATTTCCGATGTTATGATAAATTGTCAATTGCTTCAATGACTGAGATCATAGTTTGTTGGTTGTCAATAGAGTTCTTGGTTCATACTTTATCTTGTGAATGCTTTGTTACTCCAACATAAAGAATCTCATACAATGAGTATTTTTGTTCTAAAGTTGATCATGATGCCCTCATGTCCGTATTTTATTTTATCAACACCTCTATATCTAAACATGTGGACATATTGATCGATCTCGGCTTTCGCTTGAGGGCAAGCGATGTCTAAGCTTGGGGGAGTTGATACGTCCATTTTGCAGCATGATTTTATATTTATATTTATTGCATTATGGGCTGTTATTACACGTTATGGTACAATACTTATGCCTTTTCTCTCTTATTTTACAAGGTTTACATGAAGAGGGAGAATGCCGACAGCTGGAATTCTGGACTAGAAAAGGAGCAAATATGAGATACCTATTCTGCACAACTCCAATAATCCTAAGAATTTACAGGGAATATTTTTGGATTTAATAAAAAAGTACTGGCGCAAGAATCAACTAGAGGGGGCCCACCTGCAGACCACAAGCGTGCTAGGCGTGATCACCCCCTAGCAGTGCCTAGCAGGCTTGTGCGGCCCCCGTGGCTCCTTCAACGCCCATCTTCTGCTATATGAAGCATTTTGACCTGGAAAACATCAAGAGAGATCTTTTGGTACGAAGCGCCGCCGTCTTGAGGCGGAACTTGGGCAGAACCAATCTAGAGCTCCGACAGGGCTGTTCTGCCAGGGAAACTTCTCTCTCGGAGGGGGAAATCGAAGCCATCGTCATCATCAATGATCCTCTCATCGAGAGGGGTTCAACCTCCATCAACATCTTCACTGGCACCGTCTCATCTCCAAACCCTAGTTCATCTCTTATATCCGATCTTTGTCTCAAACCTCAGATTGGTACCTGTGGGTTGCTAGTAGTGTTGATTACTCCTTGTAGTTGATGCTAGTTGGTTTACTTGGTGGAAGATCATATGTTCAGATCATTTATGATAATTAATACTCCTTTGATCTTGAAGATGAACATGTTTGGTGAGTAGTTACGTTTGTTCCTGAGGGCATGGGATAAGTCTTGTTATAAGTAATCATGTGAATTTGGTATTCGTTCAATATTTTGTTGAGATGTATGGTGTCTCTCCTCTAGTGGTGTTATGTGAATGTCGACTACATAACACTTCAACATTATTTGGGCCTAGGGGAAGGCATTGGGAAGTAATAAGTGGATGACGGGTTGCTAGAGTGACAAAAGATTAAACCCTAGTTTATGTGTTGCTTCGTAAGGGGCTGATTTGGATCCATATGTTTCATGCTATGGTTAGGTTTACCTTAATTCTTCTTTCATAGTTGCGATGCTTGCGAGGGGGGTTAATCATGCTGATTTTGTTGGGGAACGTTGCATGGGAAACAAAAAATTTCCTACGCGCACGCAAGATCTATCCATGGTGATGAACATCTACGAGAGGGAGAGTGGATCTACATACCCTTGTAGATCGCTAAGCGGGAAGCGTTAAGAAACGCGGTTGGTGTAGTCGAACGTCTTCGCGATCCAAATCGCAGAGCATCCCGCGATCTCATCACGATCCGTCCCTTGATCCAATCACGATTCGTCTCGCGATCTTGATCACGGTCCTTCCAATCTAGCGCCTAATGGACAACACCTCCGCGTTCAGCACACATACAGATCGATGACGATCTCCGCCTTCTTGATTCAGCAAGAGGGAGCGGAGAGGTAGAAGAGTTCTCCAGCAGCGCGACGGCGCTACGGCGATGGTGGTGGAGTAATTCCGGCAGGGCTTCGCCTAAGCACTGGAGAAAACTGATCTAGAGGAGAAACTATGCACTAGAGAATAGGGTAGCACGTGGCTGAAAAACTAGTGCAAAAAACACTAAAACCTCTAGTGTATATAGGAGGAAGAGAGGAGGAGGCTTAGCCCTCAAGGTACCAGCCCTTGGTTCGGCCGAATCAAGGAGGAGCGGAGGACTCCTCCTCCAATCCTAGTAGGACTAGGATTCCTCCCTATTTTGCCTTTTTCCACCTTTTCTCTTTGGGTTTTATCTCCCAGCCGCATGGGCCTTGTGTGGGACTTCCACCAGCCCACTAAGGGCTGGTATTCACTCTCCCACAGCCCATGTAGCCTCTTGGGTCAAAATACCCCTCCCGATGGTCTCCCGGTACACTACCGGCACTCTCGGTACACTACCGATGAGCCCAAAAAATTTCCGGCGACCAAAATAGGACTTCCTATATATAAATATTTACCTACAGACCATTTAGGAGATCCTCATGATGTACGGGATCTCATCCGGGACTCCTAACAACCTTCGGTCACCACCATGCATAACTCTATACTATCGAAACGTCACCGATCCTTAAGTGTGCAGACCTTGCAGGTTCGAGAACTATGTAGACATGACCGAGACACCTCTATGGTCAATAACCAATAGCGGGACCTGGATGCCCATATTGGTTCCTACATATTCTACGAAGATCTTTATCGGTCGATCCTCTATGTCAAGGATCCAGTTAATCCCATATGATGTTCCCTTTGTTCTTCGGTATGTTACTTGCCCGAGATTCGATCGTGGGTATCTCCATACCTAGTTCAACCTTGTTACCGGCGAGTCTCTTTACTCGTTTCGTAATACAAGATCCCGTGACTAACACTTAGTCACATTGCTTGCAAGGCTTATTATGATGTTGTATTACCGAGTGGGCCCTGAGATACCTCTCTGTCACACGGAGTAACAAATCCCAGTCTTGATCCATGCCAACCCAACAGACACCCTCGGAGATACCTGTAGAGCACCTTTATAGTCACCCAGTTACATTGCGACGTTTGATACACACAAGGCACTCTTCCGGTGTCCGTGAGTTGCATGATCTCATGGTCATAGGAACATATACTTGACATGCAGAAAGCAGTAGCAATAAACTGACACGATCATATGCTACGTTTATAGTTTGGGTCTTGTCCATCACACCATTCTCCCAATGATGTGATCCTGTTACAAATGAGATCCCATGTCCATGGCTAGGAAACCTTAACCATATTTGATCAACTAGCTAGTCTATTAGAGCCATACTAGGGACATGGTTTTGTCTATGTATCCACACATGCATCTAAGTCTCCGGTCAACACAATTATAGCATGGATAATAAACGATTATCATGAACAAGGAAATATGATAATAACCAATTTATTATTGCCTCTAGGGCATATTTCCAACAGTCTCCCACT
The DNA here is from genome assembly GCA_022496015.1 of Hordeum marinum. Taxonomy (NCBI): domain Eukaryota; kingdom Viridiplantae; phylum Streptophyta; class Magnoliopsida; order Poales; family Poaceae; genus Hordeum; species Hordeum marinum. Next base: position 456,126,592 of record CM039678.1, read on the forward strand.
TGCACTAGAGTCAATAATCTAGTTCACATCACCATGTGATTCGCATTGTTATGAATCTAACACCCAATGAGTTCTGGGGCTCGATCATGCTTTGCATGTGAGAGAGGTCTTATAGTCAACGGGTCTATGACATTCAGATCCGTGTGTACTTTGCAAATCTCTATGTCAAACTATAAACACTGCTACCACACTCCACTTGGTACTATTCCAAATGGCTGCTCCACTATACGTATCCAGATTGCTACTACGAGTCATCCGGACTGGTGTTAAAGCTTGCATCGACGTAACTCTTTACTATGAACTATTTATCACCTCCATAATCGAGAAACATTTCCTTAGCCTTTTAGTTACTAAGGATAATCTTGACCGCTGTCTAGTGATCCACTCCTGGATCACTCTTGTACCCCTTGAAGGATTCATGGCAAGGCACATACAGGTGCGATACACAATATGACATACTATACAGAGCCTATGGCTAAGGCATAGGGGACGACATTCATCCTTTCTCTTTCTTCTGCCATTGTCGAGCTTTGAGTCTCACTCAACTTCACACCTTACAAATCAGGCGAGAACTCTTTCTCTGACTGATCCATTTTGAACTCTTTCAAAATCGTGTCAAGGTATGTACTCATTGAAAGTCTCATCAAGCATCTTTATTGTAAATACAAGTTTCTCATAAACTTTGTATAGACTCAAAAACTTTGATCACCTCATCAAAGTGTATATTCCAACTCCGAGATGCTTGCTTCAGTCCATAGAAGGATCACTAAAGCTTGCACACCTTTTAGCATCCTTAGGACTAACAAAACCTTCTGGTCGTATCACATACAACCTTTCCTCAAGTAAACTGTTAAGGAAACGATGTTTTGACATCCATCTGTCAGATTTCATAATTGAAAAATGCAGCAACTGCTAACATCATTCCAATAGCTTTTAGCATCGCTATGAGTGAGAAAGTCTCATCGCAGTTAACTCATTGAACTTGTCGTAAACTTCTTTGCCACAAGTCAAGCTTTATAAATGGTGACATTTACCATCAGCATCTATCTTCATCTTAAAGGTCCATTTGTACTCGATGACGTGCCGTCCAACAAGCAAGTCTACCAAAGTCTATACTTGGTTTACATACATGGATCCTTTCTCGGATTTCATGGCCTCTAACCATTTGTCGGAATCCGGGCCCATCATTGCTTCTCCATAGCTCGTAGGTTCATCGTTGTCCAACAACATGACCTCTAAGACAGGGTTGTCATACCACTCAGGAGTAGTACACGTCCTTGTCGACCTACGAGGTTCGATAGTAACTTGATCCGAAGCTTCTTGATCATCATCATTAACTTCCTCTTCAACTAACGTAGGCTTCACAAAAACGTCTTCCTGCGCTGCGCTACTCTGTCGTTGAAACAAAGGTTCAATAACCTCATCAAGTTCTATCTTCCTCCCACTCAATTCTTTCGAGAGAAACTTTTCTCGATAAAGGACCCAATTTTAGCAACAAACACTTTATGCTTGGGTCTGAGATAGAAGGTTCACCCAACTGTTCTTAGGGTATTCTATGAAGATGCATTTGTCCGCTTTGGGTTCAAGCTCATTAGGTGAAAACATTTTTTCCACACAAGCGTCGCAGCCCCAAACATTAAGAAATGACAGTTTAGGTTTCTATCAAACCATAATTCACACGGTGTCATCTCAACGGATTTAGATGGTGCCCTATTTAAAGTGAATGTAGACTCTAATGCATAACCCCAAAACGATAGTAGCAAAACGATAAGAGACATCATGGCCCGTACCATATCCAATAGAGCACGACTATGATATTCGGACACACCATCACACTATGGTGTTCCAGGTGGCGTGAGTTGTGAAACAACTTTCACATTGTCTAAAGTTTGTATGCCAAACTCGTAACTCAGATATTCACCTCCACGATCATCTCGCAGACATTTTTATCTTCTTGTCACGATGATCTTAAAGTTCACTCTAAATTTGCTTGAACCTTTCAAACGATTCAAACTTGTGTTTCATTAAGTAAATATACACTATATCTACTCAAATCATCACTGAAGGTAAGAAAATAACGATATCCACTGCATGCTACAAAACTTATTGGATTGCATATATCAACATGTATCATTTCCAATAAATCACTTGCCCGCTCCATCAATCCGGAAAACGGGGTCCTTAGTCATCTTGCCCAAGAGGCATGGTTCGCATGTCTCAACTGATTCGAAATCGAATGAGTCAAAAGATCCATCAACATGGAGTTTCTTCATGCGCTTTATACCAATATGACATTTAGCGGCAGTGCCACAAGTATGTGGTACTATCATTATTAACTTTGTATCTTTTGGCATCAATGTTGTGAACATGTGTATTACTATGATCAAGATTCAACAAACCATTCTCACAGGGTGTATGACCATTGAAGGTATTATTCATGTAAACAGAATCACCATTATTCTCTGACTTAAATGAATAACCGTATTGCAATAAACACGATCTAATCACGTTCATGCTCAATGCAAACACCAAATAACATTTATTTAGGTTCGTCACTAATCCCGAAGGTAGAGAGAGCGTGCGATGTTGATCACATCAACCTTGGAAACATTTCCAACGAACATCGTCACCTCACCCTTAGCTAGTCTCCATTTATTCCGTAGCTTTTACTTCGAGTTACTAACATTTAGCAACCGAACCGGTATCCAATACCCAGGTGCTATTAGGAGTACTAGCAAGGTACACATCAATAACACGTATATCAAATATACTTGTGTCAACGTTGCCAGCCTTCTTATCTACCAAGTATCTAGGGTTGTTCCGCTTCAGCGACCGCTCACCTCATAATAGAAGCACTTAGTCTCGGGTTTGGGTTCAACTTTGGGTTGCTTTACTGGAGCAGCAACTGACTTGCCATCCATGAAGTTTCCCTCCTTGCCCTTGCCCTTATCGAAACTAGTGGTTTTACTAACCATCAACACTTGATGCTCCTTCTTGATTTCTACCTTCGCGGTGCCAAACATCATGAACAGCTCAGGGATCATTATTTCTATCCCTGGCATTTTATAGTTCATCACCAAGTTCTAGTAGCTTAGTGACAGTGAATTGGAGAACTATATCAATCACTATCTTATCTGGAAGATTAACTCCCACTCGATTCAAGCGATTGTAGCACCCAGACAATATGAGCACATGCTCAACGATTGAGCTATTCTCCTTCATCTTGCAGACAAAGAATCTTGTTGGAGATCTCATGTCTCACAATACGGGCACGAGCCTGAGATCCCAATTTCAGCTCTTAGAACATCTCATATGTCCCGTGACGTTCAAAACGTTTTAGAGCCTCAATTCTAAGCCGTAATGCATGACGCACTAAACTATCAAGTAGTCATCAGAATGTGCCTGTCAAATGTTCACAACATCTACAGACGACGCTAGAGGGGGTGGCGCACCGAGCGGTGCATTAAGGACATACGCCTTCTATGCAACAATGAGGACAATCCTCAGATCACGGACCCAGTCCGCAATATTGCTACCATCATCTTTCAACTCTATTTCTCTAGGAATATATAAAAATTCAAGGGAGCTACAACATGAGTTAGTAATCTACAACATAATTTTGCAAAGACACTACTGACTATGTTAATGATAATGAGTTCAATTAATCATATTTACTTAAGAACTCCCACTCAAATTGACATCCCTCAGGTCATCTGAGTGTCACATGATCCAAATTCACCAACTCAAGTCCGATCATCACGTGAGTTGAGGTGGTTTCAATGGTGAAAATCATCATGTTGATCATATCTACTATATGACTCATGTTCGACCTTTCGGTCTCTTGTGTTCTGAGGCCATGTCTGTACATGCTAGGCTCATCAAGCTCAACCCGAGTGTTCTGCATGTGCAACACTGGCTTGCACCCATTGTATGTGAACATAGAGTCTATCACACCCGATCATCATGCGGTGTCTCGACACGATGAACTTTTGCAATGGTGTACACTCGGGGAGAACACAATTTATCTTTAAATTAAGTGAGGGATCACCTTATAATGCTACCGTCATCCTAAGCAAAACAAGGTGGATAAAAGGATTAACATCACATGCAAATCATAAGTGACATGATATGGCCATGAACTTGTGCTTTTGATCTCCATCTTGAAAGCACCGACATGATCTCCATCGTCACCGGCATGACACCATGATCTCCATCATCTTGATCTCCATCAACGTGTCGCCATCGGGGTTGCCGCGCCCACCATGCTTCTACTACTATTGCTACCGTTTAGCGATAAAGTAAAGCATTACATAGCGCTTAATGATTGACACGCAGGTCATACAATAATTAAAGACAACCCTATGGCTCCTGCCGGTTGTCGTACTCATCGACATGCAAGTCGTGATATTCTATACAAAACATGATAATCTCATACATCACATATATCTCATCATGTAATTGGCCATATCACATCACAACATACCCTGCAAAAAAAAGTTAGACGTCCTCTAATTGTTGTTGCATGTTTTACGTGGCTGCTACGGACATCTAGCAAGAACAATTCTCACCTACGCATAAACCACAACGGTGATACATAAGTTGCTTTTCGACCTTCTCAAGGACCTCCTTTGTCGAATCCGATCCAACTAAAGTAGGAGAAACAGGCACCCGCCAGTCATCTTTGTGCAATGAGGTTACACGTCAGTTGATGGAACCGGTCTCTCGTAAGTGTACGAGTAAGGTTGGTCCGGGCCGCTCCATCCCACAATAATGTGAACCAAAACATGACCAAGGGAGGAAGCAATCTAACCTTCAACGCCCACAAACTCTTTGTGTTCTACTCGAGATCTCATCTACACATAGACCTAGCTCTGATACCACTGTTGGGGAACGTTGCATGGGAAACAAAAAATTTCCTACGCGCACGCAAGATCTATCCATGGTGATGAACATCTACGAGAGGGAGAGTGGATCTACATACCATTATAGATTGCTAAGCGGGAAGCGTTAAGAAATGCGGTTGGTGTAGTCGAATGTCTTCACGATCCAAATTGTAGAGCGTCCCGCGATCTCATCATGACCCGTCCCTCGATCCAATCACGATCCGTCTCGCGATCTTGATCACGGTCCTTCTGATCTAGCACCGAACGGATGACACCTCCGCGTTCAACACACGTATAGCTCGATGACGATCTCCGCCTTCTTGATCCAGCAAGAGGGAGCGGAGAGGTAGAAGAGTTCTCCGGCAGCGCGATGGCGCTACGGTGATGGTGGTGGAGTAATTCCGGCAGGGCTTTGCCTAAGCACTGCAGAAAACCGATCTAGAGGAGAAACTATGCACTAGAGAATAGGGTAGCACGTGGCTGAAAAACTAGTGCCAAAAACCCTAAAACCTTCAGTAAATATAGGAGGAAGAGAGGAGGAGGCTTGGCCCTCAAGGGACCAGCCCTTGGTTTGGCCGAATCAAGGAGGAAAGGAGGACTCCTCCTCCAATCCTAGCAGGACTAGGATTCCTCCCTATTTTGCCTTTTTTCCACCTTTTCTCTTTGGGTTTTCTCTCCCAGCCGCATGGGCCTTGTGTGGGACTTCCACCATCCCACTAAGGGCTGGTATTCACTCTCCCACAGCCCATGTAGCCTCTTGGGTTGAAATACCCCTCCCGATGGTCTCCCGATACACTACCGGCACTCCCGGTACACTACCGATGAGCCCGAAACTTTTCCGGCGACCAAAATAGGACTTCCTATATATCAATCTTTACCTCCGGACCATTACATAGCTCCTAGTGACGTCCGGATCTCATCCGGGACTCTGAACAACCTTCGGTCACCACCATGCATAACTCTATACTATCGAAATGTCACCGAACCTTAAGTGTGCAGACCCTGCGGGTTCGAGAACTATGTAGACATGACCGAGACACCTCTACGGTCAATAACCAATAGCGGGACCTGGATGCCCATATTGGTTCCTACATATTCTACGAAGATCTTTATCGGTCGAACCTCTATGCCAAGGATTCAGTTAATCCCGTATGATGTTCCCTTTGTTCTTCAGTATGTTACTTGCCCGAGATTCGATCTTCGGTATCTCCATACCTAGTTCAACCTCGTTACCGGCAAGTCTCTTTACTCGTTCCGTAATACAAGATCCCGTGACTAACACTTAGTCACATTGCTTGCAAGGCTTATTGTGATATTGTATTACCGAGTGGGCCCTGAGATACCTCTCCGTCACACGGAGTAACAAATCCCAGTCTTGATCCATGCCAACCCAATAGACACCCTCGGAGATACCTGTAGAGCACCTTTATAGTCACCCAGTTACGTTGTGAAGTTTGATACACACAAGGCACTCTTCCGGTGTCCGTGAGTTGCATGATCTCATAGGAACATATACTTGACATGCAGAAAACAGTAGCAATAAACTGGCACGATCATACGCTATGTTTATAGTTTGGGTCTTGTCCATCACACCATTCTCCTAATGATGTGATCCCGTTATCAAATGACATCCAATGTCCATGGCTAGGAAACCTTAACCATCTTTGATCAACGAGCTAGTCTATTAGAGGCATACTAGGGACATGGTTTTGCCTATGTATCCACACATGCATCTAAGTCTCCGATCAACACAATTATAGCATGGATAATAAACGATTATCATGAACAAGGAAATATGATAATAACCAATTTATTATTGCCTCTAGGGCATATTTCCAACAGGTTAGTCCAAGTAAGGGCAGCACCCAAGCACTAGTGCACCCACTTATCAAATTATCAAAGTAACGAACACGAATCAAATGAGCATGATGAAAACTAGCTTGACAAAAATTCCCATGTGTCCTCGGGAGTGCTTTGCTTTATATAAGAGTTTGTCCAGGCGCGTCCTATGCTACAAAAAGGATTGAGCTACCTTGTTGCACCTTTGCTACACTTGTTGTTACTCATTACGAATTATATTATCACAAAACTATCTATTACCGATAATTTCAGTGCTTGAAGAGAATACCTTACTGGAAACTGCTTATCATTTCCTTCTGCTCCTCGTTGGGTTCGACACCCTTACTTATCGAAAGGACTACGATAGATCCCCTATACTTGTGGGTCATTACCGTCCGCCCTCCATGAGCGTGCTCAGAAAGCAATGAAAGGCATGGTAAAAGCGCTATGGCCTGCCGAACAGCCACTGGAAAGGATGTCCGAATTGACTGATAGATTCAAGGGAGCTTGAAGCAGGTTCGATCTGTGGAAGACGTTGGCTTGCCAGGAGGGAGCACGGGAGGTGTGGGCAATGATCAAGACCCGCTACATCGGACTTGACCCCAAGAGGATGGCTCGGGTTGGTCTCGTGGGATCGGATGGTCAAGAAGTGCCCCTCCACCTGGTGTATGCCTAAGTGATGCCTGTCTCCCGCCTTTCACAGGAAGACTGCTCCCTAGACACCATAATAGATAACTTAGATCGGCAAACGAATGTGTAGTTTTATATACTTTCGTACGAACAATCTGTGTTGTAAACTTTGTCTTAACTGGCCATCGACTTCTTGCTCCCGTGCGAAGAGCGAGGGAGTATCCTTTGCGATTTGTTATTCCAAAAGAGCGAATTGTGTTTGGGGGACCAGGCAATCCGGCCATACGATACGAACAGACAGAAAGCACACAGAGAGACATGTTATATTACTGCTTAGCGTAAGAAACATCTTCCAAGGAAAATAGTACCTCTATCGATACCTTTCTTCGGGCCCCTACGAAGATCGTAGGTAAAGGTCCGCATACTGCTAGGATGCGGCTAAGGGTGTTTTTAGCAAAAACAAACCCAAACAATGGCGCTAATGGCCATAGCCGTATTAAGTGCTTCCGTCATGGCCGACATATTGTCTACATAAGATAGCTAGCTTTCGGCTTCACCCGTCTGAGGTACATATCCGGATGACCCAGTCATAACAATCGTAGAGGTGCTCCCTTTACCCTCTAGCCGAACAATCGGGAACGTAGAGGGTAAACACAGGAGCGAGGCAACCCAACTTGGCAAAGTCTTAGTTCGAATTGATGCATATGATGGCTTGAGCGTGACAAAGGAAACTTGTGTACACGATAAGTGTGAGTAAATACTTATAATATAAAAACCTTGGCTTTGAGAAGAAGGCTGTGTTCGGATTTAACACTTTATAGTGTGTGCCGATAGCCTTACTACAAGTTCGGTTTGACTAAACATTTAAAAAGAAATCAATCCTATCGAACAACAAAGTGGGAAGGGAAGAAAAAGAAAAAGAAAAAGGAAAGACAAGAAAAAAGAAAAAAATATTGCAGAATTGGACGACACCGGTTTATCCGTAGAAGCGCTGAAGACGAGCTGCGTTCCATGGGTTTGGTTCAAGGCGATTGTCCGACGGGCTCCGAAGACGATAGGATCCTCCCGCGAGTACTTCGTCGATGATGAAGGGGTCCTCCCATTTGGGGTTGATTTTATGCTTCTGCTTCTCCGGGAACCATAGGATTCGCTTCTATTCCTCTGTGGGAGACGATGAATCCAAGCACCTTACCAGAAGGAACTCTGAATACACATTTTTTCGGATTGAGTCGTATGTAATACTCGCGTAGACTGGCAAAGGTTTGTCGTCGGTTGTCGATCAGCTGGCTGGCATGTTTGGTCTTAACTACCTCGTCGTCCACATATGCCTCGACTGTCTTACCGACCTGAGTCGCGAGACACGTCTGGATCATGCGCTGGTATGTGGCCTAAGCGTTTTTAGCCCAAAAGGCATCGTGTTGAAGAAGAATGGCCCATAGGGGGTGATGAATGCGGTTGCCGCTTGATCGGATTCCTTCATTTTAATCTGATGGTATCCGGAGTAAGCATCGAGGAAACACAACGAATCGTGTCTGGCTATGGCATCGATGATCTGGTCTATGCGTGATAAGAGGAAAGGGTCCTTAGGGCAGGCCTTGTTGAGGTCTTTGAAATCGACACACAACCTCCAGGACTTGTCTTTCTTTGGTACCATCACCAGGTTTTCCAACCATTCGAGGTGCTTGATCTCCCGAATAAAACCGACCTCTAACAGTTTAGCTAATTCTTCCCCCATAGCTTGCTGTTTGGGTTCGGAGAAGCGATGTAGAGTCTGTTTAACGGGCTTAAAGCTTGCTATAATGTTCAGACTGTGTGTGGCAAGCCGTCGTGGGATTCCGGGCATATCGGAAGGATGCCAGGAAAAAATGTCCCAATTTTCTTGAAGAAAATTTCGTAGTGCCTCATCCACAAGGGGATCGAGCTGGGCTCCGATGGATGTTGTCTTATTGGGGCCGTCGGATGTACTTGAAACTTGACGATTTCCTCTGCGGGTTTGAAGGATGTGGACTTGGGCCTTTTGCTAAGGATCACATCATCCTTGTTAATTGTTGACCGTAGTGAGGTCAGTTCTTCTGCAGCGAAAGTCTCAGCTAATGCCTCGAGGGCGAGTGCTGCCGTTTTGTTTTCGGCCCGAAGGGCTATGTTCGGATCACTGGAGATCGTGATCACTCCATTTGGTCCTGGCATTTTAAGTTTCATGTACCCGTAATGGGGTATAGCCTGGAACTTTGTGAAGGCGCCAATAGGGCATGATAGCCGCTTGGGAAGGGTACGATGTGGAAGAGAAGTTCTTCAGATCAGTAGTTTTTAGGCGTGCCGAACACTACATCCAGGATGATACGTCCGAAACAGTGCGCCTCTTTCCTGGAATGATTCCCTGGAAGGTTGTATTGCTATGTTCGATGCGAGATTGGTGAAATTACATTTTTTCCAAGGTGCCTTCATATATTAGGTTTAACCCAATGCCGCCGTCCATTAGCACCTTGTTTAGACTGTATCCATCAATAATGGGGTTCAAGACTAGTGCGGCCGGTGAGTGACCGATAAGAATGGTCGGCTGGTCAGTATCTCTGAAGGTAATCAGCATGTCTCCCCATGCGCTAGTTGCTGCCACATGGTAGACCTGTTCGAGCTCTCTAAGAGCCCTTTTCCTCTTGTTCCTTGAGGGGAACGTTTCATAGACTGTTAGGACTTCGGCATTGTGTTCGGGCGACAATGAGGAGCGCCCATTCGAAGGAGGTGTTTCAAGGATAGCCTTGCTGCTCTTTGCCACTTGCCTGACGACCCAGCAGGCTCTAAGGCTGTGAGTCGGGCTTGTGTTTAGCAACACAGAATGTATAGGGCAAGGTTTATCCAATAGTCCGTCAAGGACAGTGCCGACCCCTGAAGGAGGCCTGTTTCTTTTTTCAGCGGGTTCGTATCTTGCTGGCCACTTTGGAGGTACCCGCTTTTTCCGATCTCCGCCAGGGTGCTTGGGGAAAGATGGTTCTGAAAACAACCGTTCAGATTGCCAAGCGCATTCCGTGGCACAGTATTTCTGTATCAAATCGGATAACTCCAAAAATTCACGAATGTGCCTGCGGGCCAGGGCGTTAAGAATCCCTTCATCATGGCAATTGCAAATGAAAATTGCCATTATCTCTTGGTCACCAAGACCTTTTTCTCTGCTTCTAGCGAGTAGGAGTGTGGCCCAAAAGTGATGGACCAATTCTCCCTGTACTTGCTTGATATCTCGAAAGTCCGAGGACACAGGTTTTGGTGTGATAACGGGATGATCGTCTTGGGTGGTGGGTGGGAAAAAATTCAATTCCACGCCACATTGAGTGTTCGGTATTAGAGATTCCAAATCGTGTGGTAGGTCCCGAGCTAATGACGATCTGGCGCGAGGGTGATTTCCGGCATCTAATTCGCCGATGAAGTCTCGATGACCAGAGACCGGGGTGTAGATTGTCTTTAGTACCGGCTGTGGGGACGAATCCTTGGCCGAGCACTCGATGGTAGCGACAAGGTGGGTGACCGGAGGGACATGGATCTCCCTGTCATCTGGCCTGATCCCAAGCTGATCATAGACCGGAACCTGGTTATCCGACATACGCATGGCTTCGATCCGATCGAACAACTCGTTTAAGAACGAGGCGATGGTAGGATGCGTGTCGCTGAGGTGAGTACATTCTATGCGCGGTGTGATAGTTCCGGAGCCGCGCCAAAGCGGATCCATGTTCCGCATAGAATTGGGGCCTGATGTCTTCGACGTCGAGGCGTCTAGACTTACAGGCTTCTCCAAGGTCGAGGGTTCTATTAAAGCGAGTATTCCCCGTGAATCAACAACGAACTCTAAGGTTCCGAACTTGATCCTCTGATCGGGAGAAAAGCTTCCGATCTAGCCATGGTGGCTGATCGGGATGGCGTGTGACAGGGTGTCACCGCCTGCGAGATTCTGATCAGAGGTGAGGATCCCCTGGATGCAGATCTCGTTGCTCCTGACGAGGTGAGCCATCGATTCCTTAGGTGTTCACAGAGGAACTCTCAATGAAAGCACCAATGTCGGTGTCAAAACCGGCGGATCTCAGGTAGGGGGTCCCGAACTGTGAGACTAGAATCAATGGTAACAGGAGACAAAGGGGACACAGATTTACCCAAGTTCAGGCCCTTCTATGGAGGTAATACCCTACGTCCTGCTTGGTTGTATTGATGGTATGGGGGGTTACAGAGTTGATCTACCTCGAGATCGAATAGCTAACCATAGGTGAGTTGTTCTATATCTACAACCTAAAACCCTCCGGCTTATATAGACGCCGAGGGTACCTAGGGTTTACACATGGTCGGTTACATGCTGAAGAGATAAACATGCCTATCTATGATCGACCACTTGGACGATACGTCATGGCTCTTCGAGGCCTCCATCCTGGCGACGGTGACCCTGATCATCCAATGCTCACCTTGCGGCCCATACAGTTCGGCCCATAAGCAATAGGTCATCTATCCGAGGACCCCCTAATCCAGGACTCCCTCAGTAGCCCCCGAACTAGTCTTCAACACCGATACATATCTGGTCAATCTCCTCGTGTCGTCATCTTCGGCTTGCAAGGCGAGTCCCTCACTCTTCCTTGTTCGGCAACCGACCAGTCTTTGGCGGTACTACCGCTAGGGATAGCGGTACTACCGCTAAGGGTAGCGGTACTACTACTTGTGAGCGGTATTAAAAAAATACATCCGTGCCTACCACCGCTAGTCTTAACACGAGATTTTGGTCCAAAGTGGAAGTAGCCACGGTAGTACCGCTCTGGAGCGGTAGTAAAAAATTACATCCACTCCAAGCGGTAGTAGCCGCGGTAGTACCGGTGCAACCTTTTAAGAACACCAAAACTGCCAAAACTTCTGCAAACGGACTCCGAATTCAACGAAACCAAGTTTGTTGGAAAGCTAACGACATGGGCTAAAAGAATCTTGATAGAAATATCAATAATAAGCAAATGAGAAAAGTCCCATAAGAAAATGGTGAGAACCCTTCCTCGAATAAGACCGGTAAAACCTCTAACACCGGAAACGCAATAGAAGAAGCATATGAAATCTGTTCTCGACGTACTAGATCTTGTCATGAAGATAACCACAAGCTCAAGAACCCACATAGAGAAAATACAACTCAGAACCAAGAAATATGATGATGTCAAGAATGCAATGGTTTGAGCTCTCATTGAACGATACGATCAAGCTACTCACTTGAGAGCCCCCCTTGATAGTACGACAATCGATCCTATAACCCGGTCTCCCAACTACCACCATGAGACCGGTAAAATAGAAAACCCTATGAAGGTCAAACCTTTGCCTTGAGCATAGTCCACTTGAGCTAGGTGATGACGATCTTGACTTCCTCAAGATGGACCACCTTTCTTGATTGCGCCGGCTTGATGAAGACTAGTTGATTTCTTCCCCATGCTCCACTATGGGTGAGACACTCTTCGGCACATATTCACAAGTCCATTGCCACCACAATGAACGGCAAGCCTCAAGCATGATCTCAACGTGATGCTTCACTTGAGCTTGCACATCGCAACCTTGATGACGATGCCCAGTTGATGTCATCTGCCATGGGATGTATGGGATCTTCCTCTTGATGCAAGCCCATGGAAATATACCTAACCCCACAAAGAACTCTCACGTAAACCATGGGTTAGTACACAAAGCATAATGTACAATGCTTACCACACCATGGGATCACTTGACCCCTCTTGATACATCTTGTATGCTTTGTGTGTTGATCAACTTGATTCACTTTTTGACTTAGTCTTGATCAACCTTGTATCTTATCTTCTCTCTTCATAAACATGATGTCTTGAAGGTAAACATGAATGCTTACACAATCTTCTTCTTCAAGACATGCTTGCAATAAGCTCAACTCCCACATGACCAATCTTTGGATAAACCTTGAATACCACCTTGGTCACCATATAAACTCCTTGAAACCAACAAATGGACTTCAAGAAGTACCTACAGACAAATCCTTCGAATATAACTCAAGGCATGCATTAATCCATAGGGATTGTCATCAATTACCAAAACCACACATGGATAAATGTGCTCTTACAACAAGGATACAATGCGGGCTGCTATTCCAGGTATTCCACCATATCACGAAGCTCCATGTATCATTTAAGTCATTTGGTAGTAACTATTAGATGACACAATCACAGGAATTACGTGGTGCTGATGTCTATGCAGTAAACACCTTCTAACAATCCAAGAGCACATTACTGTTGGATAAGATGGAGGTCCTATTTCAGCTGCATGTTTGAGGGATGTATCTGGTCAAGGAAGCTATTGATGAATCATTCAGATCGGAAAATGGATCCCTGACACACTTTGAGGTATATTTTTGAAAGTTATTTCTAAGTTGCAGGTGTAGTTGTTTTTTCTTTAATAAGATGATGATGTGTACTCAGATTTTTTTCATCTGTCCCCGAATGAGAGCCTATAATGCCAATAAACGATAAGCATGACAAAAAAAAACAGCAAAGTCAATACGTAATGGATTTTCCTTCAATAGTTTGCATCTCACCATACTGTATTGAACCTTATAGGTTGTGATGCATTTTTGCTTCTCTAAATTATGCCATCTTTCCTTTTCTTTGCATATTGACAAGCCATCATAATCTAAATATTAATTCTACAACTGAACTTGCTTTAACAAGTAGGAACACATGGATATTATATGTCGTTGATCCAGGTGAAATTTGGTGATGTGTGTATTAATCACGAATACATGGACAACCCTGCTCTTTTTAGCTGCCTTGATGCTGCCATACTGCATAAGAGTTACTTCTACTTATTAAAGTCTGCCAACAATTCCCATTCAGTTGATATGTTGCAATTCTGAAACTAGATTATGTGTATGTAGTTATTCTAATGTCCCTCAGATCAACTCTGTGTATTTATTTCTTGTCATGTTGAACTGATGTGTGATGTTGGGTCTTATACATTTTCCTTAGCCTTGAGGTTTTCGTTAGGATTTGATGCGTGTGAATTTTCACATAATTTCTAACAATCCAGTTTCATCATTTCATCGCAGACGACTAACCAACCAGGCGCAGATCCATTTCATTCTACTGAGCATCCCAGACTGTGTATGCTAGTCCAGCTAGCCTCCTCTGTGTTTGTAGGTCACTGAGTCCAACCCCTTTTCGGTAGAGACCCCCAACCCGCCGCACTTCACAACTCACCAACGGGCCCTTCTTGAGCCCCGACACACATGGCCCTCCTTCGTTGCAAGGCGGTCTTCACACTCATCGACGTTAGTTTAATTCAGAGTGTTACGGTGTGTTTCGAGTGCATGGTAAGATGATGCGCTCAAATAAAATTAGAAGAACACACATATCCACTGGGTGGTATTTGTTCAGTAATACAGTGGTGGTTGTGCTAATTAACTATGGGCTCTTAGTTTGATTCAAAGTCTGTAGGTGTATTGCATGTACTTCAGTACATAGCAAATTAGCAAAGAAAGTTGGCTTTCTGTTCATCTATGTGCACTTCCTTTGCATACATAATTTCAAAATGACACGAGAATTCACATCCACACATTGTTGTAGTAATTTTTCGTGTCAACTAATTCAGTTCTTCAAATCCGATGGGGAATACTAAGATTTTGAAGGTCCCGTGTCACCAGACAGGCAACTTCTCTTGTGCCCTCTTCTCCTCTAATTATAATCGAATTAGTATAACATAAGACAATATATTTGATATTAGTGCAGTTGAAGGATGCTAGCCTAGCAGTTCTATTCAAAATAAAAGGTTTAAATCTTTGCATACTAAGACAACCCCTATTCTTCATAATTCACGTCACATAGTATTGTTATGCTAGGGATTTAGCTTTATGCCTCATTGGTTGTTACAAATGTTGGGAAAAGAGTGATCTTCCGTTAATTCTCATATAATTTATTCAATTGTAATGACAAAATAAACGGTAAATTAGGGACACGCTAATGGTTTGCTCATGTACTCCGTATGATTATATATCTACCTTGTATTGTATCTCTTTAGAAGCAGCGGAAACTGGGAAGAAGAATGTATGACACAAGAAGATATACTTTTAGAAGCAGCAGAAACAGGTTCCCCTTGTGTATCTCTTTCTACCTTTACCCAAACATGTATTTAGAAAAATAAGTGTTGAACTGATATTTATTTTCTACCTTTGTATATTTATATATCTAGCGATCATGAGCACAACATATCTTGAAACATGTAATGTGAAGAGAGGAGGAAGTGAAGAAAAAGGTTATTGTTCAGAAAACCATTTATGAGGATCCTATTTTTCGATTTACTCGAGAGATGGCAACTGCTCTATACCGTAATAGTGGAGTAATCAACTACATTCTTTTACACTTCCCATTTCAATATACGAATCCGTGTCCTACATGTGCATATTACGAATTACCGGACTTCTAAATTAACAAAATTAAATCTTGAATTCATCAATGGGGCATGATTTTGAACTACTCTTAACTGAGACCAAATATAAATGCCCTAGAGGCCTTGACACTAGGATGACATGATCCTTTCAGCATCTAACAGTTATTACAAAAAAAACTACGAAAACTCAAGTTATGGTGAAGATTCGTTGACTCTGTCATGGGGATATTTGTGTTATGACATCTACCACTACTCGATATTTTTCTTTATTGTCTGCAGCTTCGTTTCATGAAGATTCTATTATGTATTTTTTTATGTCACATTTGATGGTGTTGGCAAGTAGGCGGATCTACATCTTGCCAATTTCATTTCTGATAAGCACGAGGCCCCTGTGTTCTGGACAACTAAGGTTACATGCATAATTACAATAATCATGTAGCAATTCTGAGTGAGACGTGTGCATTTGGATTGGATATTGAAGCGAGCCCACCATTTTATTACTCTGAAAGAACTATACGGTGATATTTAGCTATTTCTTTCAGTATTATAGAAGCATAGAAACTGAACTGCAGGGCTTACTATGTTTTTATGTGACATTCCTCTATACCATTGTGCCATACTATTTATTTTGATCAACCTTTCTATACTATTTTCTTAGACAATTTTTAGTATAATCTCTAGTGCCTCAATGCACGGTAAACAACGGCAAACTTGGGTATATTTTTTCTCATGTTGTACTCATTTTATTTGCTCTCTTACTTTAGCAATCAAATAGAATCAGGCACAAGCTCCAGTTAGTCCTGTGTAGAAACTGATTTACAAGTGTGGACTAGCGATTCCTTATTTTGTCTGTTTCAGACTTGGGATCATTGGGAAAAGTATGGACCATGGATTCATACCAGAACTGGATTGACCATGGCACATCTTCACAAACAAGTTATGGCATCGGCAACAATATTCAAGATTTCATGTTCCCTTCATTTCCAAGCATGACTCTTAAAGCCAGTATATCCAGGTTCATTATTCATGCGAGGGTTATGAAAGATGAAACAAAAGTAAAAGATATGCCAATGGATCATCATAATTGGGGAGGAGTGTCGTGTCTGTTTTATAAATCCAGTAGCATCCTACTATTCGCAGTTTCTGTAGTTCAATGAAATAATACAGATTTCAAATTATAATTTTATGGTCATATATAAATTTTTAAAAGTTACGAGGTTCCATGAGATGAGATGATGGCTCTGATGTGTCATTTTGACAAAAGTCCCACTACGGGTCAGTTCTTGAAGTTCAATTGGATAATGCAATTTTCAAATGATATGATGTGATATGGTGATATGCTTTATTTTATTTATTTCATGTGTTCCTTGTCACCAGTATTTGTGCATGAATTGGTTACAAGTCCGGAAAGGTAAGCAAATATGAATGAGATGAATACGCATCTGCAAAACTAACCAAATATGAATGAGATGAATTACGGCCGCAGTTTGTGCCGAAGCTTTACCATGAAACATACGCTCTATGCCAAAATCAACACTCTCCTATTTTTTTTCATTTTCTCTGGTTTACTGACTTCATTCTTCACCAGAAGGCGCTGAAGATTTCTATGAATAGCCACAACCAGCAGTAACTATGTTTGGTTCTAGGCCGTCCAACTCCATGTTAGTCCACAATTCTTTTGCGTTTTCAGTCTGATAACAAACGTAAATCTTTACCATGTTAGTTAGCATTAGTATACAATGGCAGACCCACCATTGGGGCGAGCTGGGGCGACCGCCCCGGGTCGCCGGCGGCGAAGGATGAACCCCCAGAGCGGCGGCGGTGCTTCCGTTCATCAGATGCGTGCGCGAGGGAGCCAGGCATCGACATGAACGAAGGGGTAAGTGGTTTGGGCCGGCCCGCCGATGGAATGGGCTATTTTCTACAGGCCCAGACTCGATCGATCCAGTCAGTCCAGGTCTAGCAACCGCAACCAGGCATCGAGCAGTTCCCCATTCGGCCACTCCCTCCTCCATCGATCCAGCGCCGCCCGCTTCCCCTTCAATCCTCCATCGATCCAGGCAGCATCCAGCGCCGGTCTAGGCCGGGGGCGGCACCACGGCAGACCGGCAGTGGGGAGGCTAGGGGCAGCCGATGGTCGGGGGCTGGCACTGGCTCACCGCCGCCCAACCGCAGAACGGTAATGGGGGCTGGGGCGGCCGACGGCAGGGGGCTTCACCTAGGCAGACCGGCGGCCGGCGGCAGGGGACCGGGGGTGACCAGCACAGGGGGGTGGGGCCGTGGGGGCGGTCGGGCGTCAGTGAGGGTGGGGGACGGACTGGCTGCTGGTGCTGCGCTCAAGGGTTCAGAAATTGGAACTCACAGGGTGATGTGAACTAAAATGAACTACACTGAACCGGTACTGCACTGAACCACACTTACGTGATGGATTTGGATGAGGAGGTGGATTGGGTGGTCATAGGAATAGCTGCTGCCGTCGAACTCAAAGAAGCCGAGGCCGAGGCTGCTATTGTCGAAGAGGAAGTAGCTTCAGCGGCCAGATCAACCAAACGGAAGCAACCACATGACTTGAACGACCAGCAGGTATCCTCTTCTAGTTTTTTTGTATCCTTTAATATGTTTGTTGGAATCAAAAACTTGGTGCTATTTGATATGTCAGCAGCAACATGTCACTCATTTTTGGGTGTCATTTGATGTTGCAAGGCATTCCTCTGTCATTTAATTTAGCTCATCTGGTATTTCCTTTGGTTTATCGGCTCATCAGACTTGCATTGACATTACCGGTGGCAACTGCATCAATTCAGAGGGTTTTCTCAGCCATGAATATTATAAAGACGGATCTTCGAAACAAGATGGGTGATGATTGGCTTAATGATTTGATGGTTTGCTTTGTTGAGCGTGAGATATTTGCTAAAATTAGTGATAAGCAGATTATGATCCATTTTCATGCCTTGAAGAACCGTCGAGGTCATCTACCTCCACAAGCCCGTGTTCATTATGCAATTACATCTTAAAGGTATACTACCACCTAGTTATCATCATATGACCATATCAAAATATACAACTCTCATCACACTTGTGCTAATGCATTCATAATTTTGCAGGTCTAGTTTGGAAATTGGAATTATGGGATCATATTTTGGCATAAGTGAGCATTTCAAATGACAAGAATCCATGTTAGCAGTTTACTAGTTTTTAAAAGCTTTTTAATGCTTTTGTTGTTGAATGCTATGAGTTTTGGTTGAATAGAGTTGCATTTGTACCACCAAAAAAATAGACATTAAATGTTCACCCCA
Organism: Hordeum marinum; assembly: GCA_022496015.1. Taxonomy (NCBI): domain Eukaryota; kingdom Viridiplantae; phylum Streptophyta; class Magnoliopsida; order Poales; family Poaceae; genus Hordeum; species Hordeum marinum. The sequence goes on from CM039678.1 coordinate 456,145,643, forward strand.
GCTAACTTCGATTCCTGGGTTCGCCACTGTTAGTATATCATGCTGGAATCTCTTCTCACCGTGCGTAAGTTCCTTTTTGCATAATCCACAGACTACATAAGACATGCAAAACATATTTTTATACATGAGATTATTTACTTACGGTTATACGTGCGTTGCACCTGCACGTTTACTAGTGTTATAAATTTCAAAAGTAATGTAAATTTTGGAGAAAAAAAGCGCTCAGGAAATTATTAATTATCTGTGTATTTAATAAATGTTCTTGATTTTTAATGGATGTTCACATATTCAAAAATTGTTCATGATTTTTCAAAAAATATTCCCGATTCTGAATAAAAATTCGCCTATTTTAAAAATGTTTGTGAATTTGTAAAAATGTTCGTAAATTTAGTAAAATATCAGTGATTTTCTTTAAAATGTTCACAAAATTCAAAAACTAATTCTGAATTTTAACAAACGATCGTAAATTTGAAAATGTTAACAAAATTCATAAAACGTTTCTGAATTACAAAATAGTTCACTGAGTACCAAATTGTTCGTTTCAAAAACAAATCACGCTTTTCAAAAAATGTTCCCGAATTCAAAAAATATTTCCAACTTATGAAAATGTTGATATATTCAAAACAAGATCATGACTTCATAAAAATGTTCGGAAATTAATTAGATTACTTGATTGATAAAAAATGTTCACAAATTCTAAAAAGTTTCATTATGTTTTTAAAGATGTTCACAGAATTCAAAAAATGCCTTCGAATTTAGAAAATGGTTCCCAAATTTGGATAAAAGTTCAGATTTGATTTTTTGTGGACTAAAAAAATGGTTGTTCATTAAAAATTGTTTTCATTAAAAACAGAAAAAAAAAGTCGTCAAGTTCAAAATTGGTCGAAGTTTTTAAACAATGTTCCTCATCTCAAAAACTGTTCACAAGTTTCAAACAAATGTTAACATTTGAAAAACTCTTTGGTGATTTTTTTGTTTTCATGATTGTCAAAAATAATCATTATTTCGAACATGTTTGCGAATTCATAAAATCTTCATGATTTCCAAGAATATTCACGATTTCATAAAATGTTCACGAATTTGAAAGATGTTTGCATAATGAAAAAGTGAACCAAAAAAGACAGGAAAAATGAAGTAAAAAATAAGTAAGAAAGAACAGGAAAAAAATATGAAAATGGAATAAAAGAATAAAAATTTAAAATTTAAAACGTAAAATTATAAAGTAAAACATAAACTAGAAGAAAAAACAAAGAAAAAATAAAAAAAACCGGTTGGTAAGAACAAGCATGGGTCGGGCCGTATAGAGGAAAATTACGCACGGAATGGGTACGCGTCAGGTCGCTATTTAGCGACCTATGTGACAAATAGGTTTCCCAAAACCCAAACACGCTGTCGCTGCTGTGTAGATCCATTGTCCTCGCCGCCGCCTTCGCTTAGGCTCCTGGTCGTCGCATATGCTACAATGTAATTTTGGTTTATTTATATTTGACGTGAGACGGACTTATAACATGATCAGGCATTTTATGCTCTGATTCGTAAAAGAAAGGTATACTTTTAGGATCGGCCATGTCGAACTAGGCTAGCAAGCCTAGCATATGATCAGGCATTTTAATATTTTAGCACAAGGTAAGAAAGTATGCCCAGTTTCCCCTTATGCGACATGATTTATGAAATACTATTAATTTGTCCCCTAATCTAGCTGAATTCTTGTTCAAGGATTTTCAATCTTTTATTATTTGCTCGTACCCATTATATCTAGTACTCCCACTGTCTCAAAATATAAAACGCTTTTTGACACGTCTTATATTTTGAGACAGAAGGAGTACATTCCTGGGAAAACATTGTATTTTTACTCGAAGCTATGTCATTTTGTTGGGCTTAGGCTTAGATTACTGGCAGAATGGCAATAGGTTCTTTGATTCGTTCCATTAAGCAAAATGGATTACCCAGTTGCATTGAACTGATTGTGAGGGTGATATCACAGTGTTATAGTATGTTCTTACTCCTGTTCTTCCATCTGAAACTATTTACTACTGTTCCTTGCGATTCAGTGTTTGTGTTGGCAATGCGAAGAGAGAGAAAGAACTGTTTTGAACATTGTTAGAATATTTTTCAGTACTAAAAGACGTGCATTATCTCCTTGTATTACCTGTAATTTCGTATGATTCTACGTTGGTTCGGCGAGCTTGTCTTTACATATGTTCTGCATCCAGGGACTGCAGAAAGACATGCAACCGCCAGAGCTGATGAACCCTGTACTGTTGTTGCGCTGAAACACTTTCAGGTGCGCGACGTGGACATCTTTTATCCCAATAAGAATACATCGGAGTGTCAACATGCTGCTTGATGTTGCCATCATCCTTGGTGCAAGTATGTCACGGTGTTTTGTGTCCCGGTAGAATGTATGTCTGTTCTAGTTATGCAGACTGCACAGTAGGTGCCAAGCAGGCCAGACAAGCCGGACACTGCTCTTACCTGCGTATTACTGTTCACTGTGTTCCAGTGTGCCTAACACATCTTGGCAGCGTCTTGGATCTCTATTTCTTTCAAAAATCCAGCACTTAGCAGTAGCACCTTCTCTATTGTCACAGACTCACAGGTTGTAGCTTTGTCACGGATAGGTAGGTTCAACGGCTAGATTCCTTTAGTTGTCGAACTCTGCAACCGCAACTGCTTTGTGTAATGGAGTAGATAGTACTAAGTTGAGCACAGTACAATCGGCCTGGTATGCATCACTTGGTCACCAGCTTTCCGTATGGTCAAAACATTTCTTGCTTCATTTCGTTACGCGTGCATGCGCAATTTACTCGCCTGAAGCTTTGGTGTTCCCTGAGCCTGACAGACAAAAAACGATCAACAGTCGGGCACTGCAGGTAACATTCAGGCGCTGCGACCAACTGTGTGGTTGAGAGCCCAGGCCACAGGTGATGTGGTTGAGAGCCCAGGCCACAGGTGATGGAGAAGAAGAAGAAGGAGAAGGCTGCAGGGGAAGGAAGGAAGGAAGGAAGGGGGTCGACACGGCCGGGCCTGGGCGTGTGCACGTGTGCGCGAGCCCTGTCCCCATGGGCCATGGCCGTGGCCCGGCCGGGGGTTCCATCCATCACGCACGCATTCATGCACGCACGCAGACGACGATGCGGCCTTGCTACTGGCCGGCTGGTGCGCGCAGCTGTTGCGCTGATTGACGCGGCGCCCTGTGGAGCCGAACCCCAAAGGCGAAGGGGCCGTCGTGATTGATCGATCCATCGATCGACGCAACGCAACGCAGCGCCGTGCGTGCGGCCGTGCGGACACCGCACATGCCGGTGCCGCGGGCGGCCGGCGTCCCACTGTTCACCGGGGAGACGCGCGCGTTGCTGCTGCTGCTGCTCCGTCGTCGCCGCTGGCGTGGCCGCATGATTCACGAATCAGAATCCCGTCGACCACACTCCAGACTCCACAGTCCACAGCTGCTGCTTCTGCTTCTGCTACAGTGAGTAGTGCATCTCACCCGCTCACAAGCTCATCAGCTTTTGCTCGTCTTTTCCCCCCTCCTTTGAGTACACCACAGCTTCTCTAGCTTTTGCCGATGTCTTCCCTTTCCTTTAGGCACATCACTGTGTTGATGAATGATAACACCATAAGCACATCCCACACGCGCGGATTTGGGGTGATCTCTGCTGAGAAACAAGGGGAGTACGTGGTGGTTTTCTTTCACCACGCGTTGGCTGGTTGTGGCTAACTGTTTGCGAGCGAACGTACATGGTCAAATGATTTGATATGCCTGCACTACACTGTACTGCACCGGACCGGAGGACAGTTGCTCCAGCACGCACAGCTGTATTGCTGTACGTGTACCGCTCACAACGCACCGCATGCACTCCTGCTGGGTGGTTGCTACATGGCCATGCACAGGGGCACCAAGGGCCGGCACCAACACCTCCTTGTACCACTACCCGGAGAAAGCTTAATTTGGACTATCATCGCATAAGCAAATGGAGCAACGTCTCATGTGTCCACTGTGTATGTCGTCCATGCAAAGGACGGTGATCGATTAAGCCAGCGTCGATCGTCGTGGCACGCAATTATCACTGCTAACTAGTAGTAGTAAGCACCACTGTCACTGCTAGCTACAGCGAGCTGAGCGACACTGAGCATCACATGATCGCCACCATTTGGAAAGGGACGGCGACGATGGGCCCTGCCCGCCCCCTAATGATCCTTTTTTAGACCCAACACGGCAGGTGCTCGTGTCTCTAGTGCCAGGAGGGGGATGGATGATGGTAGCCTCGGTTAACATACTCTGCCTAGTGATCTTGAGACATGTGCCGCTGCCGCGCGCTGCCGCTAATGGCCCCATTAAAGGCTTGCAATTGCGAGCAAGCACCCGGACAATGGCATCGTCTAATAATTCCTTTCTTGTTTAATTAGTTAGCTTTGCATGCAGCGTGGTAGTACTGGCAGGGGCAGAGGAGGAGACGTACTAGGGGGACGCCGGTGCGTGATGTCGATCGTACTGCCGCGACCTACGGCGGGCGAAATATTTTACTATACGCTTCGGAGCATATCTTTCAGCGATCACAAGGGGCTACGACCCCTGCCCGGCTGCTGGTCCAATGGAGGCAGGGTTGCTACAAATGGAATCCATGGCGCCGTTGCAGAACTGGACAACTAGGTTTTGTTTTCCTTCTTCTCTTTCTTTCTTTGCCCGGGCCTCCGTTTTCTTTCTGGCAGCACGTTGGGTAGGTGGCGGAGTACATGACAGGATACAGGCGCGTCTACAGTGTACCGCACGTCGTATAAAAGTAAAATAAACTGTTTTTCTTGTGTTATCATTTCGGGAAGCCGATGTGTTACGAGATGAATACGTACATGAATGGTTGTTTTCACCCGGTCAAATGCACTGAATTTCACGTGGTGTGTTGTGTCACTGGACGGATACCTGAGAGAGGGGACGTGATGTTTTCTTTGGAGCATTGGCTTGGTGTATGCGTACGTAGAGAAATACCAGTACTCCTAGTGCGCAGGTGGTAGGGGAGGTGTTGAGTTGAGAGGTGAGGTGAGACTAGAGAGAGATAGAGAGGAGGGCATGGCATGGCATGCGATGCATGCATGTGACGCTTGGCCCGCCCGGCTATCACGTCCAGCTTCTATTGCGCTTTCTTGTCAAGCGACAAGGGGTATCCCTACTGCATCTATTTGCTCGTAGAAAACCTTCCAGCTATCGGCTTCGGCTTGGGGTTGGAGGAATCTACTGTTACCCTACAGTAGCGCCACCGGCCGGCCGGTGAGAATCCATATACCATACCATATTAATTATGCTACTCTCTTTCTACGTACCATAATAATACTTGTAGCTGGGGGAATTTGTTTTGGTTCTCCTCAACTACAAATATTTAGATATAGAGGGAGTATATGTCATTTTTAATTCGCGTATTAGATTTATGTCAAGTTAAACTTTACAATTTTTGACCAAATTTATATTAAAATATCAACATCTATGATACCTAATATATATATATATATATATATTATGAAACTATATTTTATAATGAATCTAACATTATACATTTCATAATGAATCCAACAATATTGATTCGGTATTGTGAATGTTGATTTTTTTTCAATAAATTTGATCAAAGTATAGATACTTTGATTTCGGACAAAGCTTATATGCAAACTGAAAAGGATTGGAGGAAGTTTTTTTTTAGAAAAAGAGTGTTACGTCCGGCCTCTGCATTAGCATGATGCTTAAAAATGGAGGAGAATTTCACTCCCCCGGCGGATTTTTAACTTGGTTAATAATAACCAAGCCTGGTCCTCTATATAAATTGCATGAGTATCAGGAGAGCCCGATCCTCAAGAATAAATATGAACCTAAATTCGCTTTCGTGAGGATTTAAACTCAGGTGTAGGGTTTGTGCATCCACTTCGCCAATCAGGTGAGCTAGGCTCACTTCCCAAAGATCGGAGGAAGTACTTTCAGATAATAAATATATGCATGCATCAAGAGGTATATCACTGTCTGGGAGATATTCGCTGGATGAGACAGATTTCAGAGTTTCCTGCTAGTAACTAAAGGATTTACTTGGTCTTTGTCTAGTTTCTGTCATTTCATAGTCTCACTCGTGCAAGTACGTGTTGTCAGCTTCATTTCGTACATGATGCGAATGCGATGCGTTATGTAGGTCTTAATTCAAATCGCTGACCGGTCGCCTGAACTGAATATAGAGCAGCCTTTTCTAAGTCTCGGTCACTTAGCGCAGATTACTCAATGAGCAGCTTCCATCTCGGAATCGAACATGCAAATACAAGAATGAGCAGCTCCAAAGTTGAAAATGGACTTTGTATTTCCTCTATTTGATCGATCGATGTAGAATAGTAATCACTGGTTGATTTTGGGAGGCCTGCGCCCGCACGCGGCATCTCCAGACCATAGCAAGCACACTACACTAGCTAGCCAAAGCGTGTCATTCAAGAACCTAACGGCACACCTCTCTAGGCATGCACCATCCCCTCACCCAGGTCTCCCCAAGACCCCAAAGGCGAGAATGAGTTAGTTAAGCATGGGGATTTGGGCATTATGGCATCGTCTCCCTCCATGCATCATCATCATCATCATCATCATCATCATCATCTCTCTCCGTAACTCTCTCTCTAACTTTTACTTTCTCCTCCTTCCTGCCATGGATGCCTTTGCATATGTGAAGGGGAACGGTAGAGCAGCATGCAGTAGAGACATGAACTTTCAAAAGGCAGTAGAGACATGCGTACGCGCACATGGAGGCGGAGTAGATACGTACAAGGCACATTCATGTGGTTTGGGGATGGGGACAGAAAGGGACTGAAATGAGTGAAAGCGAGTAAAAGAAGAGTCAACTCGTGTATTGCACAGGGCTCGAGGCCAAAGGGCCGGCCATATGGCCGAGTACTCAATTATTGGGGCCTCACCTCACCCACATCACTGTCAACGTCAAGTTTTAAGCGACTCCTTTTAATCCTTTCTGTAACCAACAGCATGACAGGAAAATAAATATATAAATGCTTTTGTCTCAAAGGAGAAGCCCTAGCCTTCAACTTCTTGCTTTCATGGCAGACATTTTGCCGGCGCAAGTTCCATGGAGCCACATGGTGTCCGTTATTTCTCTGGGCACGTTGGTTTGTTGGAATGCTTGAGTTCCACAGTTAACCGGTTTGGTTTTCCGAGGAACAGGTAAACATTCTAGGCGTCAGTGTGGTTTCACTCCCTCTCCTCCTGTACCTCGTGGTTAGTCATGTGCGTATGGCCTGTCAAGTCAGCCTAGGTCATTCCAAGTCGCCACATTGCTCAATGTATGTAGAAACACTAGTGTAAAGTGTGGATTGATGTGTCTGGTAATTTAAGTTAACCTTCAAAAATTAATTATCCAATGATCCGGTAAGCATTATTCTACGACTGCGTAGCTTGAAAATTGATTATCAATTTTTCGCAAGATCTCTTGAATGATAAGTTGGCTTCCATGTATTAGTAAAAAGACCAAGCCTGCATACTCAATGGTTTTGAATACATGCATGAATCGCTCACTAAATAAAAGATGTGCATAATTCACCTACTGATTTTTTGTTTGTTTTGCGGGGGACACTGATCTTTTCACTGAACACATGCCCAAGTCACTTAATGATCCATTAATTACTGAAGATTATGCACAAGTCACCTAGTGACCTTTCATGTATAAACATATACTCCCTTCGTTCCTAAATATAAGTCTTTTAAGAGATTTCACAAGGGAACTATATATGGTATAAAATGAGTGAATCTAAAGTATGTCTATATACATCCGTATGTAGTCCTTTAGTGAAAACTCTTAAAAATTTATATTTAGAAACGGAGGGAGTAATATTTTCAGGATTCACCCAAAAGCAAAGGAGACAAACAAAGAAGATCGTAGAGAAAAGCAAATAATAAAATGAAGGCAAAAGCCAATCCTGTAGCACGCAAAGGGTACAACTAACTCCGCTGACCATCCAAGCAAAAACGTGGTTCTTATATTTGTGTGCATTTTAACAACCAAACACCCAAATACATACACCTAACTAATTTGACTCGACCAAACAGATCCGCCAGAATCCGCCACACTGGCATAATGAGTCTTATTGTCTTACAATACCTTATGGCGGTGTGTCCGTCTTGGTCTTAATCAATCGATGGACCCAAATCTTTTGCCTCTATTTTTTTTAAAAAGAGAGAAAGTTTTACAGTACCTTGGAGGACAATGTTCAACACAAAAGATGAGCATTATATCTTGGAGGAGGAATAATGATATCGAAAAGAAAAGGGATTATAGGGGCTACCCTACAGTCACTAGATAGCTAAATAACCGGGCATCAAGAGTTCCTTTGAATGTCACACCGCAAATCTCTCATCATGAGGAGGACATCAACACCAAATATGCTGCATATGTAATAATTCTCATGACATGAAATGGGGATAAATAAAGTGAACAATATTCTCTTCTCCTTTCGCACTGGCTGAATGACCCATGATGCCTGTTTGTTTGTTGCATGTAGAGCACTGTGACACTGTCCATATGTGCACTAACAAAGAAAAGTTAGGCAAGCTTCTTATCACACGGGGTCCATTACTTGGTGCTCTCGAGGAAAACTGAATTATGCTTTGACCAGCTTATAAAGCGAATCTACACGATATGAAAATAATAGTAAGTATCCACCATTTCAATATAAAGCTGGGAAAATATTACACAATTAACATAGTTTTAGAATTAGCGATTAGTATTCAAAATAATTTCAAATGAAGTTTGGAATTTTGGGCCACATACCGAGGCTGTGATATGCGGATATTCTATGTGCCCATTTGTGCCCTTCATGTTAATTTGAGTCCAAAGGAAGATATGTGAATTACGTCTCAAAAAGGAGCAAGCGAATATATGCGCTGATATTCCGGAGTACCTGCAGAATATATGGTTTGGACCAAACCGCTCTTGTGTAATTAGGCAGCAGATAAATGTGCTCGTCCACATTGTCATTAACATTATTAGCACATAGCTTTACATCTATAAGCTTAACACAGGTTAACCTCTAGATCAAACATGCATGTTGTAATCGACTAGCCTATATCTGGGTGATTTGTCTGATCTCTAATAGTCCGATTAAACCATAGAACTCGATCAAACACAAAAAATATCAGTACATTATTATCTCTGAAGGAACATTTCCATTCAAAAGAAAGAAAACAAAATGAAATCCAAAGCGACGCGCAGTTCAAACACAGCGATGCCCATATGTTTTCTGTTGAAATTATTACATCTGCACAATAATAAGCAACAATATATAATACTCCCTCTGTCTCAAATTAGTTGTCTTAAATCTGTCTAGATACATATATATCCAGACATGTTTTAATGTTATACATTCGTATTTAGATAAATCTAAAACAGCTAATTTAGGATGATGGTAACACATAATACAGTACTGTGCACTGGCTTCGACTTTTGACGCTCTTTTTAAGTAGAAGCGCAGTAAGTACTAGCATTTATGTCCGCGCATTTCTTTGCAAGAACATCTAAAGCTTTGCTTCTTTTCAGTAGGCACAACACCGCCTGCATACGCTTGTTCTTTGGTCTCCTGGCACCGTCTAGCAGGAAAGGACTTGGGATGAGTTTGTGATCAGCATAGTGCATGAGACACCCGAAAAAAAAGAGGAGCATAGTGCATGAGACGCGCACTGTATTGCCAAGAGCTGATAGGGACCCCCTAGGGAAAGAGCAGAGACCTACCTAGCTAGCTAAGCTAATCAGGCTACCTCTAGCTTAACCAACAAAGGTGGCCGTGGTCGTCCATGGATGCACTTGTGGGTGCGTGTAGGATCAGAGCTAGGAGGTGCATGCAGGCCAGAACTGGTGGAGCCCTGCTCGATCGCCATGTTAATTTGCTAGCTTCTTGTATTGTTATTATATACATATATGAAAGGAGTAGTTACTTCTTGTACTACTGTTGTAATTGTACATGTATATATATACCTATAGTGAAAAACTAAAAAAAATCTGTTTGCACGAATCTCGATGCAAGATGTATCGACTGAGACTTCGACTGATTTTTAGCAAGTCCGATACCTATAATAATGGACTATTTTTTCGATAACTATAGTGAAAAACAACTTTAGTCCCTACACGAATCCCAGCCAAGATGAATGTCGAGGGGGAGTTGTTTTACTGTATTCTTGTGCCACACATACAGTATTTTGGACCATATTTGTCTGCGTGTGTGTGTGGTATTGAGGCCCGTACCTGGCAGCCGTCTTTCTCAGGCATGCCCTCGGTTCCTTTAGATGGAGTCCGGCGACTACCAAAGATGGAGGAGTCCATGACGTGCAACACAAGATGATCAAAATGAAAAAATAATGCCCAGTCGCCCACGAACGTACACCCTTATATAAATATAAATGTGCCCGACCAAAATAACGCACATTGACGTACACCATTATATATTGGACATATATTTCTGAAACCAAGAAACTGTAGAACGATTATATAACAACAATGTACAAGGCCGAAGCCCAAAAACACACACAAACGATCGGCCAATTCCTTTGGGTATCATGATGGAAAGTTTAGATTGAGACTGAAATTGTATTTAGTCAGTTAGATAGGCAATCTAGCCCTGTGTGCTTGACCAAATCAAGGTCCTTATGAAGGCCAAATTTCCAGGAATTGAACTAGTGTCCTCATTACTGAAACTTTTGGAATTTATTTGAATCCAAAGATTCCAACATTCCATGAAGATAATGTCCTTGTGAATCTTTTTGGGGAACTGCTAATAGGCAAGGGTAACTTCATCAACAATGGATATGCCTCTATGCTTGGTTGCTAGGATGATTTTCAAAAATTATTGAATGGTCCCATAACAACTGCATTTCAGTTTCTTCATCATTTGTATCACAAAGAAAACAGTCATAACTGCTCATATGAAATGTTTTTTGTTTCGACAGATTTTAGTGCTGATTCTGCCTTGCATGAGAAGCCAAAAGAAAATTTTGTGCCAAAGCCTGCTAGCATCCTTCCATAGCCACTTGAATAGGATGTTTACTTCATCAATTTTCATGAGATATCTTAGAGTTTCATATGGGTATAGGTCTGGAAATTTCAATCATAAGACCATTTGTCTTTGACACCCGATTATCCGGAATTAGCCAGAAAAGGGTGAAGGTCTATGAACTAATTAAAGGCCTGAGTTGATAATGGGATGTGAAAAGTGTATTCCCAATCTTTAGAACTGAGAATGCTTGCCAAAGAAGAATAAGGAGTCTTTGCAAAATGGTGCACCATAGGGAACCTTGGTCCATTTTTGAAACCAAAATTAAACTATACGACCATCTTCCACATAACATGAATCCACCTCTTTGAATTCTCGGACGATTTTCAGATGTGACTTCCACCATGTGAAGATCCTTCTGGTTTGCCAAATGAGCTTAACCAAGGGCATGCCATTTTTGTTAAATAATTTGTGGAATTTTCCGACTTGAAGGACCTTTTTTATGGGTGGAAACATCTAGCACCTAGACGGCATTGAGTTTTTGGCCTGCAAAATTTTCTCCAAGCAAAGAGAGCAGTAACTCCATCTTCCATTTCATATTTTCTCGAAAGGTAGCTCCTGAGATATTTACTGATTCGATCAACCACCCCAATAGGAAGTGCGAAGGTGCACATATAGACTATTGTCATAGAATAAAAGATATAAGTAATCATTTGAAGAGTTCCTTCACAGAACAATAAAGTGAACAATGGAATAATCTTATTTCAATTGTCTAAAGGAGTGGAGTGAACTCTTCAATTTTTAGTTCATTAATTGGCGGTCCTAGATAGGTGAAGGGAACAAACCTTTCTGGCAACCAATAGTTTCTATGAGGCATTGCGTTTTTTTCTAACAAAATCATTGATTGGAACCAGAACTGGTTTGCGCTTGTTAACCGTGAGCCTAGTGCATCCAATAAAGTAGATTACAATTTTATTGATATATAAAAGTTGAGTTGCCGAAGCAAGAAGAACTAGGATGATTTCATAAGCATATTGTATTTCCAGGAAGTCAGTGCACGACTAAATTGGTAGATGTGCTTGAATCGACGGGTTGTTCATAGTTTCATTTAGAATTGTTGAAGGAATTCAACAACTAGGTGATAAAGGGTTACCCTGTCTGACTCCCCTTTTATAGTGATATTTCTTACGATGCAGAAGAACAACAAAGGTACCTTACAAAAAAATAGTTTTTATCAGTTTATCCACTGTCGTGGGAACGAGTCTGATAGTAAAAGATAGGGGTACGAAAGGAGAGGACAGAGTCCTAACTACGACGAGGATGTAAACATGGATGTATGAGTTTAGACCCCTCTCGTGAAGGTAAAAACCCTACATCTCAGTGCTCGGGAGCTTTCATCGTATGGAGAGTATGAGTTACAGAGGTTGCGAACCCTTGTGCCAGAGGGGAGGGGCGGCTTATATAGAGTACACTGTCCCTCATAAGTGCGAGGCATCCAAGGATTCGATCATGGGTATAAAGACGAGCGTTACTGGTAACGTACATCATAATTGCTACTAATGACGAGTGGCCTAGCGCTTGCCCGTTGGCCTCCCAGGAGTGGCTTCTGGTCTTCTAGCATCGACTGGAAGCAAGGTCTTCCGAGTGACAGGTGACTGTCGAGTGGAGGGAGAAGATATCGAGTGGATTAAATGTCGAGTGGCTTGAGCACCACGGAGGGTCCAGTCGGAATCTCTCTTGTAATATTTAAGTCCTCCAATATAGTGCCCTTAGGTAGGGTATGTAGGTCAGGCCTAAGAACCTATCCTAGGTACACATCCTCGTGATTAGCCCCCGAATGGATCAGGGTTCGAGTGGTAAAGGGGGTATCGATGCCAGTTCTGAAAAACGCACCAAACTTCTGAATGAATTTTGGGGCTTCAATGAAATTTGCGTCGATTGAACTCTTTGTCATTCGCCCGGATCAATTCTGCTTTGAAAGTGTCCGAGTGAATTCTCAACGCGAATCTTGTTCCGAATGACCTAAAGGGATCTTTAGACGTGATGGGTCGCTCTGTCAGGCCCGGATTTTGCGGGATTCGAAAATCTGGGAAGCGTGCGCGCTCGAGATGATGACGCCACGACCGGGGCAAGTGGGGGCATGACACCTCGATTCACGCGCCGCCCATTTTGCCACGTACTGTGCGACGCCTGTGGTCAAGATATGCGGGGATCCAGCGGGCCCACGAGTCAGCAAGACACTCGACGAGGTATAAATTCTGTTGCGCTGCGGTCTGAACAATATTCTTCCCCAAATCCTCTCTCTTCCTCCGCCTCCTCTGCTTCCAGCGCACAGCTTCGCTCCGCCCCGACGAACATTGCCGTCGCGATGACGAAGGGGAAGACCGAGAAGCTGGAGCGTGCCAAGAAGAGGGTTGCGAAGGGCAAGGCCAGAAAGCCGTCGACCGTGCGGTTCACCGCGCCGCCGGGGTGGATCCAAGGGGATTTTCTCCCATCGACGGTCACCACCACGGATGTCGAGAATCTCGTCGTCGACGGGCTCATGGCAGAAGGTTCATGGAGGCTGTCGGAGGGGGAGTTCGAGCCGGAGCCGCGCGAGAGGGAGCGGGTCCTCCTCCTCACCCATGTCGAGAGAGGTTTCTCCATGCCCCCATCCATTCTTCCGAGGGTTTCTGAACTTCTTCGGAGCCCAGCTCCACCATTTTCCTCCAAATGCTATTTCCTATCTTTATACTTTCATCACTCTGTGCGAGTGTTTCTTGGGTTGTTCTCCCCACTGGGTCTGTTCAAACACATCTTCACCATCAGATCTCAGTCGGTCAAAAAGGCCAATCCTGAGGATGGTAAAACTCATGTAGTCCAACTGTGTGGTGGCTTGGGAATCCAGAAGAGAGCTAGGAGTTCTTTTCCTTCCTTGACCTTCCCAGAATCTATTAGGGGTTGGCAGTCGACATGGTTTTACTGTAAGGATATAGCTTCTCCCAATATGTCGACTGGCCTTTCTCCTTTCACGTTAGATCGTCCTGCCGTTCCCAAATCCTTGAAAGTGTTGGATGGGGAGAAAGTCCAAGTGGGGATCCTGGTGGACGCCGTAGTGCTCCTTGTCTGTGGTGGAGTGACTAGTATGGATCTCCCGGAGACGTTCCTCAGTCAACGGATCCAGCCGCTATAGGCAAGGGACCACACTATGTGGCATTACCCAGGCCCCGAGGACACGACCCGAACGCATCCGGAAGAGGTTTCACAAAATACTGCCGAGCAATGGCTTCGAAGCATCACTAGAGCTTGCGACAACCCCGTGGGAGCCAAGAGGATTTAGCCCTACTCTGCTGAGAATCCGCCGAAGAATCTGGTAAACTTTGTCTTGTTGACTGCCATATTACTTTGTCGAGTGTTTGGTTAATATGTCGACTGACTTCATTGTTTGGTCTTGCAGGAGTGGACGCACATGCACTCGCCCATGCCCAACGGGAACCAGCCTGAAGATGGCGGGGAGAGCGAGGGCGGCAGCATGGACGCCGACAACGCCGACGACAGCGAAGATGACTATGAATATTCTAATGAGGATGAGGAGGAAGTCGAGTCTCCCCCACGCACGGGGCATCGCTCTAAGCTACGTCAGGACCCTGCGTTGCCCCAGGCAAGGCCTTGGCGTCAAGTGAAAAGACCCTGAAGCGGGACCGAACCTCGACCATTGAGTCGAGTGAACGGGACGCAAAGCAGCCCAAGCCCAATGCTCCTAAACCTCATAAAGCTTTGCCCCTCATGAAGATCATTGTGCTCATCGTCTCGACGGAAGTGTTTGCTTTCTTCTTTTGCTGTCGAATGTGACTTCAAATTATTGCTGACCGAGTGGAACTTGATCTACTAGTGATGCCACCTCAGTGACGTCGCCTCCATGCGACGAAGAGGATCAAATTGATGTGGATACTGCCAACGTAACGACTTCCCAACGAGGTAAGCAAATCTTCATTCAGATCTGATTCTTGAAAAATGATTCGCCGATTGTATAAGCTAATGTTGCCAGTTGATGCCTGTAGAGATCATTCAACTGGAGGACGGTGGAGAACTTCCCCGGGGTACAGGGGGTGAAGGTCTGACCTTAGGCACCTCGCGCGTACGCGCCCAAAGAACCCCATCAGCACACACGCCTCAATGGTCGACTGCTACATCATCCCAGGGGATAGGCGACTCGTCCCGAGCTAGAACCAAGCCTGCTGTTCCATTGTCGAGTGCTCCACCAGCTGCTTGAACCATCATGGTGTTGACTCCAATCGGACCACCCCAGACTACCTCAACTACTCCATCCGCAGCATCCAGTCAGCCAATGACTGCTTTTCCTCTGCACTACGTCCCGGGAGATCAGACCGGAGCTGCGAAGGAAGCCATGATCCAGGCGGAGCAAATAATGCTGTGCACCAAGGATGCGAACGAGGCCAGCAAGCTGGCTTATGATGCCAGCACATCGCTTTCGTACCAACGTCTGAGTAAGTGCGATTGTAAGTGTATTTCCGATTGAATTCCTGTCTTTCTTGATTGTACACCCACTGAGTGTTTTCCTTATGTAGAGTACTTGTAAATTCTCCACTCGAATAGAGCAGGTCTTAGTCGAGTAGGTTTCAGTCTAATGGGGGCATGCTGAGTGCACCCACTGGGTGTAGTCCCCGAGACCACTATCGAATGGTGAAGACATCGGCAGGGGTCTTAGAATTATTTCAGTAGCCACTCGATAGATCAAGTTATAGAAGGTCCAATGGGGGCACGCTGAGTGCACCTACTGGGTGTAGTCCCTGAGAACGCCGTCGAGTGCTTGTCCTGGCGGGGGTCTTAAAAGAGATGATTTTCATATGCTTGCACACGCTTTTTCTTTTTTTGTTGTTCTACCACTCAACAGATCGAGTGTTAGTAGGTCCAGTGGGGGCACGCTGAGTGCACCCACTGGGTGTAGTCCCCGAGACCGCCTTCTAGTGCTTGCACTTGCGGGGGTCTGATAGAGACCATCTTGTACTCGGACAGGGCAGACCTTGTCGAGTGATTTAGGAACCAATAGGGCACGCTGAGTGCACCCACTGGGTGTAGTCCCCGAGACTACTGTTGATCGTTGACAATGAGCAGTAGTCTTAAGAACTTGAACTCAGGGTTCTTTGCCGTACGCGGAGTACGCTTGCCACTCGACATGTCGAGTGAACTTTTCACTTTAGCCGCATCACTCCGAAGCTACCTTGTAGGTTTCATGGATATCATTGCCATCAACCATGATATGACGCAGGTTTCATGGATATCATTGCCATCAACCATGATATGACGCTATTTCAGGAGTGTGGGATGGGGCGGTGGGCCGCCCTTTAGTTGACCTTTTCCACTCGGGAGTGAAGGAACTTTTCTATCGACTGAATTGTATATTTTTGTTGATTTCAGAGAGCTTGTGAACTTGGCACCCAGTACCGGGACTTGGAGGAGGAAAGGAACTAGCTGCGATTGGATCTGGAGGTCTCCAAGAACAGCTTGGAACATGCGCGGACCGAGCTGACGACTCTGGGAGGTAATCTTTGTCGACCCCATGCATTCTTATTCCCACTTTCCATCCTTTGAACCGAGTGCTCTCACTCGAACAGATGTACGTGATGAAAATCGTCGACTCCAAGCGCGACTCAACAATGCTATTTCTTTAGATACCATGAAGAAGGCAGTGGAGGACAAGGACAAGGTGCTTGCTGACGCCCAAAAGGTGGTGAGGGAGAAAACTGATGCCGCCGAGAAGAAGTTGGCCGCCGCCAAGAAGATAGAGGAGGAAAACTCCAAATTGAAACTGGAACAGGGTGAACTCATCAAGAAGACTGAACAACTGACCAAAAGGAGCAATGGCTTGGAGAAGCACTTGGGGGAGTTCATGAGGAAGATGTACATCATGCTTGACGGTAATTTCCCTTGTCGAATGAACTTCAATTCCCACAGGCTAGAAATATAATGATTTTCCCATTCCTTCTTCCATATAGAATTCTGCCAAGACTTCAAAAAAGAGACTGAAGAAATCGAGCCCAATCTGGATCCCACCAAGTCGCCTGTTGGCGATGCCATGGCCACGAACATGTTCCGACTCAATGTTCGACTCCAGGGCGTTCAAGCATATATCCTCCGACTGAAAGCTGCGCTGGAGAAGATCGAGAAGGAACTGTGGACCAATACACCCTTCAGACTGATCTTGAATCCATGATAGCCCGTCTTAATGATATCCCCAGTCGAGTGCTAGCTTGGAAGAAGTGAGCCGCCCGGTGCGGAGCCGATGTGGCGCTTTCCCTTGTCAGAGTCCATTGCAAGGAGGCAAGGGAGGACAAGTGGAAGGATCTCCGAGTGATGAACACAAAGAAGCTTCAGTTTGAAGATTTCATGGAGACCTTCATTGACGCAACCACTAAGATCGCACATGGGATCGACTTGGACACCTTCGCCGAGCTAGCAAGTCCGTCTAGCACTTGAAAAAACTTGATTCGCGGAGAAAACTTTATTTGCCTCAGAATGTCGAGTGAAAATGTATTGGTCATAAAACTTTATTCAGGCCTTGCGCCTGATTTGCTTGTGCGCGAAACCTTTATCCACGCTGAAACATTTGAATTTATCCGTATTTGGTTTTCAGTTGTTTGCTCGACTGAATTTGTTTTTAACGCAGGCGAAAGCCGGTTTGTGATACGTCTCCAATGTATCTACAATTTTTGATTGTTCCATGCTATTATATTATCTGTTTTGGATGTTTTATATGCATTAATATGCTATTTTATATTATTTTTGGGACTAACCTATTAATCTAGAGCCAAGTGCCAGTTTTTGTTTTTTCCTTGTTTTTGAGAATTGCAGATAAGGAATATCAAACGGAGTCCAAACGGAATAAAACCTTCGGAATGATTTTTTTTGGAACGGAAGGAAACCACCAAGCTTGGGGACCAAGGCAGGAGAGCCACCATGGGGCCACAAGCCCTAGGGGCGCTCCCAAGGGGGTAGGGTGCGGCCTGCAGGCTTGTGGCCCCACGACAGCTCTCATAACCCTAATATTTGGCCTATAAATTCCCAAATATTACCTATATATCAGGATGATCCACGAAAACACTTTTCCGCCACCAGAAGCCTCCGTTCCTGAGAGATCCAATCTTGGAGCCTTTTTCGGTAATCTGTCGAAGGGGGATTCGATCACGGAGGGCATCTACATCAACTCCATTGCCCCTCCGATGATGTGTGAGTAGTTCACCACAGACCTTCGGGTCCATAGCTAGTAGCTAGATGGCTTCTTCTCTCTCTTTGCTCTTCAATACCATGTTCTTCATGATCTTCATGGAGATCTATCCGATGTAATACTCTTTTGCAGTGTGTTTGTCGAGATCCGATGAATTGTGAGTTTATGTTCAGATTATCCATGAATATTATTCGAGTCTTTTCTAAATTCTTATATGCATGATTTCATATCTTTGCAAGTCTCTTCGAGTTATTGGTTTGGTTTGGCCAACTAGATTGGTAATTCTTGCAACGGGAGAAGTGCTTAGTTTTGGGTTCAATCTTGCGGTGTCCTCGTCTAGTGACAAAGTAGGAGTAGCGAGGCACGCATTGTAACATTGCCATCAAGGATAACAACATGGGGTTTTCATCATATTCCTTGAGTTTATCCCTCTACATCATGTCATCTTACCTAATGCGTTACTCTGTTCTTCATGAACTTAATACTCTAGATGCAGGCAGGAGTTGGTCGATGTGTGGAGTAATAGTAGTAGATGCAGAATCGTTTCGGTCTACTTGACACAGACGTGATGCCTATATGCATAATCATTGCCTTGGATATCTTCATAATTATTCGTTTTTCTATCAATTGCTCTATAGTAATTTGTTCACCCACCGTAATACTTGCCATCATGAGAGAAGCCTCTAGTGAAACCTATGGCCCTCGGGTCTATTTTCCATCTTATACTTTCAGATCTAAAACCAAAAATACCAAAAATACTTTGCTGTATTATTTTTACCTTTTGTTTTACTTTCCGTTCAAGCAATCTATCTCTATCAGATCTCATCCTTGCAAGTAACCGTGAAGGGATTGACAACCCCTTTATAGCATTGGGTGTAAGAGTTTGATTCTTTGTGTAGGTACATCTATTGGGGACTTGCTTGTATCTCCTACTGGATTGATACCTTGGTTCTCAACAACTGAGCGAAATACTTATCTACTTTGCTGCATCACCCATCCCTCTTCACGGAAACCAACGCATGCTCGAGAAGTAGCAAGAAGGATATCAAGCCTACCAAGCACCCATCACAAACTCATCTCTTGCATTTACATTATTTGCCATTCGCGTCTTGTTTTCTTCTCCCCCACTTCTAAAACAATTTTCAGAAAATACCACAAAGATTTTCCTTTTTGTTTGCCCTTCTCCGCTTGCCTTTTTGACTACTCGAACTATGTCTAACATCACCACATCCCCCTTGTCACCAGAATTTGAAGTTCTCTACTTCAAACACAAGCAAGGGGAAAATTTGAAAGATGCTTGGTATAGGTTAATGGAATCTTACCGTGTTTCCATTCTAAAAGGGGATGCAAAAGTTTTTCTTAGAAATTTTTACATTGGTTTAGTTTTGCATCATAGGGAGCTTTTAGATTTTGCCTCAAAAGGAAATTTTATTGAGCTTGACACGAATGCTGCCTATGAAGTTTTAGAAGGTATTTTGGGGATTCCGCCGCCAAAAAGGAGGTTTGCTTTCTATCAAGCAGGAGTTCAAGTTCTCGACAAATTGTGTGACTTACATAAGCACTTGATCGAGTTACAACAATATCACGATCCCCTCAAACATATTAGCGGGAACCTTAATCGCTTGAATACCTTGATTACCATTTGCAATAAGCGTTTGTACATTTGACACCAAGATGGATCCTCCCCTACAAGTGGGGGAAATAGGAAATAACCTCCTGGATTTGAGAAGGTCCTCACAAAAGTTGCCAATACCAAAGATGACAATACCTAGATCTATTGCATTTTGCCTAGCTAGGGGCGTTAAACAATAGCGCTTGTTGGGAGGCAACCCAATTTTATTTTGCTTTTTTGCTTTTTGCTTCTGTTTTGGTGTGTTTTGCACATAATTACTTATGTATTAATTGTGTTTTGGTGTTTTAATTAGTGTTCGAGCCAAGTAAAACCTTTGGGGTGATCTATGTTAGTTGTTGATTATTAGGCATCTAGGTCTATTTTCGCTGGTTGTGGCCTATATTGTTTTCTGTGATTTTTGTAACTTCGCTCCTTTAGAGCGTGCTTGGATCTGCAGACTATTTGTTTGAGCACTTTTAATAAAGTGGCCGTATGCATCACGCTAATGCAGAGGCCAGAGGTAACACTCCTTTTCTAAAAAAATGTTAGTTGTTGATTTGATCTTGCTGAAAAACAGAAACTTTTGTGCTAAGTCCAGGAATTTTATAATTTTTTTAGAGCATCTAATTGATCTGAAATTTTTACACAAGATTTATATACCAATTTCTATGATTTAACTATTTTTTCAGAATTGTTAGAGTTCATAAGTATTCTAAGTCTGTAGATTGCTACAGGCTGTTCTGTTTTTGACAGATTCTGTTTTCTTTGTGTTGTTTGCTTATTTTGATGTATCTATAGATCGTATTGGGGGGTATGAACCATGGAGAAGTTATAATGCAGTAGGTATTAGAAAAATATAAATAATTAATTAGTTCACAACAGTACCTAAAGTGATGATTTATTTTTCTTATACTAACAAATCTCATGAGTTTTCTGTTGAGTTTTGTGTTGTGAAGTTTTCAAGATTTGGGTGAATATTTGATGGACTATGGAATAAAGAGTGGTGTAAGAGCACATTTCTCCATGTGTGGTTTTGGGTAATTGATGACAATCCCTATGGACTAATAGTTGCCTTGAGTTATATTCGAAGGATTTGTCCATAGGCACTTCTTGAAGTCCATCTGTTGGGTTCCAAGGAGTTTATATGATGACCAAGGTGGTATTCAAGGTTTATCCAAAGATTGGTCATGTGAGAGTTGAGCTTATTGCAAACATGTCTTGAAGAAGGAGATTGTGTGAGCATTCATGATTACCTTCAAGACACCATCTTTATGAAGAGAGAAGATAAGATACAAGGTTGATCAAGACTAAGTCAAAGAGTGAATCAAGTGATCAACACACAAACCATACAAGATGTACTGAGAGGGATCAAGTGATCCCATGGTATGGTAAGCATTGTCCATTACGCTTTGTGTACTAACCCATGTTCCTTGTGAGAGTTCTTTGTGGGGTTAGGCATATTTCCATGGGATTGCATCAAGAGGAAGATCCCATACAACCCATGGAAGATGACATCAAGTGGTGATCGTTATCAAGATTGAGATGTGCAAGTTCAAGTGAAGCATCACGGAGAGATCAGGCTTGAATCTTGCCGTCCATTGTGGTGTCAATGCCCTTGTGAAGATGTGCCGAAGAGTAGCTCACCATAGTGGAGTATGGGGGAGCAATCATCTAGTCTTCATCAAGCCAACGCAATCAAGAAAGGTGGTCCATCTTGAGGAAGTCAAGATCGTCATCATCTAGCTCAAGTGGACTATGAGCAAGGCTAAGGTTTGACCTTGATAGGGTTTTATATTTTACCGGTCTCATGGTGGTAGTTGAGAGACCGAGTTATAGGATCGATTGCCGTACTATCAAGGGGGGCTCTCAAGTGAGTAGCTTGATCATATCATTTGTTGAGAGCTCAAACCATTGCATTCTTGGCATCATCATATTTCTTGGTTCTTGGTTGTCTTTTCTATATGTGGGTTCTTGAGCTTGTGGTTATCTTCGTGACAAGCTTTTGTACATCGAAAACGGATTTCATATGCTTCGTCTATTGCGTTTTCGGTGTTGGAAGTTTTATCGGTCTTATTCGAGGAAGGGTTCTCACCATTTTCTTATGGGCCTTTTCTCATTTGCTTCTTATTGATATTTAAATAAATATTGTGTTATCCCATGTCGTTAGCTTTCCAACAAACTCTGTTTCATTGTATTCGGAGTCCATTTGCAAAAGTTGTGGCAATTTTGGTGTTCTTAAAAGGCTGCAACGATACTACCACGGCTAGAGCGGATGTAATTTTTTACTACCACTCATAGGAGCGGTAGTACTGCTCTGTGTGGGCTGTGAGCATAACAGTTGGATTTTTCCCCACCTATAAAAGGGGGTCTTCTTCCCCATTGAACCTTATCTCTTGAGTTCGTGTTCTTCCCCCATTGTTGACCTTCTTCGAGCTTTCTAACTCTCAATCCCTCCAATGATTCTTGCTAGTTCTTGAGGGAAAAGATAGAGGAGATCTAGATCCACATTTCCACCAATCACATTCTCCTCTAAGTGAGGGTAACCCCTTGGATCTAGATCTTGGAGTTCTTCGGGTTCTTCTTCATTCTTCCTCTCATTTCCTCCCTAGCATTAGTTGCTTTGGTGGGAGTTGGGAGAGAAGGACTTGGGCACTCCGTGTGCCCTTGACATTGCATTTGGTGCATAGATTTGAGTTCCACGGTGATACGTGGAAGTGAGAAGTTGAGAAGCTATTACTCTTGGGTGTTTGAGCACCCTAGAGCTTGTTCCTCTTGGGTGCTTTAGTGCCCTAGACGGTTGGTGGTGCCTTGGAGCTCAATCATTGTGGTGCAAAGCTTCGGGCAAGCTTTGGGGTCTCCAATTAGGTTGTGGAGATTTCCCCGAGCATTTGAGGTCACCTCGGAGCCACAATCCATTGTGGTGAAGCTTTGTGGTGTCGTTGGGAGCCTCCAATCAAGTTGTGGACATTGCCCCAACCTTGTTTGTATGGGTTTGGTGACCACCCTCAAGGGTCCCTTAGTGGATTCACGGCATCTTGCATTGTGCGAGGGCATGAGGAGATTATGGTGCCCCTAGTGGCTTCTTGGGGAGCATTGTGCCTCCACACCACTCCGAATGGAGATTAGCATCTGCAAGGGTGTGAACTTCGGGATACATCGTCGTCTCCATGTGCCTCAGTTATCTCTTACCCGAGCCCCTTTACTTATGCACTTTACTTTGTGATAGCCATATTTTTTCTTGTTATATATCTTGCTATCACTTAGCGGTATATCGTGCTTAGCATAAGTTCTTGGTGCACATAGGTGAGCCTAGTTGTTTTAGGTTTTGTGCTTGACTAATTAAACGATAGATTTTTTCCGCATTTGTTCAAGCCTAAACTGTAATATATTTTAAAGTGCCTTTTCACCCCCCTCTAGGAGACATCCACGTCCTTTCAATTGGTATTAGAGCTAGGTCTCTCGTTATTAGGTTTAACAACCTAGAGAGTAAGGATGTTGACTAGGGGATTAGGATTCTATGACACTGTTAGTTTCAATGGCACAAATTTTGATGTTTGGGTAGTTCGCATGCTTAATCTCTTTAGGGTCATGGACCCAAATTTAGAGCGAATTGTAGATATGAATTTTTCTCCTCCAAAGGATTCTCAACACATATCTTTAGAGGATGAGAAAAACTCTTATCTCAATGCTCAAGCTTCTAATGTGCTTTTTGATGCTTTGAGCAATGTAGTTATATTTGAACTCATGCCGTTCCGGTATGTTCATGAGTTGTGGACATAGCTTCAAGATAAATTTGGCGAGTCCAAGATTTGTAGGGATGATTTTTCTCCCCCACCTCCGGTCGCGTTGTCTTCTCAACTTCATATACTTTACCTACATGTGGATTGCCACAAGAGGATACCCAACACTCCATGGAACAAGATGTGGTCTTGAATGGTGCTTCAAGGGATCCTACATCATCATCTATTGTTTCTCACTTTTGCCTTATGGCTAAGGCTTCAAAGGTATTTCCTACTTTGAATCCCAATATATCTCACGATGATGATGTTGATGACAATGATGAAGAGAGTGATAATATTGCTTCCTTAAAACTGAAGGGAGAAATGGTTTTTAAAGCTCTTCATAAGAATAATATTGCTCGTTCCAACTTCATGGAAATCATGTCTATTGCCATTGAGGGCAAGAAATATATTGAGGAGTTGGAAGCTCATCTCGAGGAGCATGAGGCCACCATTGAGAAAATGGAAGGTCATGAACGTGATTACGCTAATGAGATTGCGGAGCTATCTCAAGCTCTTGGAAATGAACAAACCACCAAGGAATCTCTTGAGGAGACCTTTGCTCTAGAATTATCTAGATTAAAGGAGTCCCATGAAAGAGCTCTCAAGGTGGCTAATGATTTTAGAACTAAAAATGATAAGCTTGAAGTTACACATGCTAAACTCCTTGAGGACTTTGAGCACCTCGAAAATGGCTCAAGGGTCATTAAGAGTTCGCTCATTGAACCCACCGAGTCTCATGCTCAACTTAAAGTTTCATACGCTAAAGAGCTTGCCAAGTTGCCTTCTCCTCTTGTTGTTAATGATGATGCTTGTGATCATAACTCCATTTCTTGTGAAGCATCCATATTAAAGGAGAATGTTGAGCTAAGGGCTCAACGTGAGTTGCTATCTAGCAATTATGGGAAATTGGAAGAAAGTCATGAAAAGCTTTCTAACTCTCATGGCGATCTTCTACTATCTCATAATGTGCTAAAGATAGCTCATGAGGCTAGTACTACTAAGGTAACATCTAGTGAGCCTCATGTGGAAATTAGCACTACATCTAGTAGAAATGCTTTATTGCCATGTGCTAGTCCTCGTAGTTCATCTACTCATAATGTTGGTACGTCTTGTGATGAACTACTTTCCTTGCCTTGTTGCTCTAATGATGAAGATTATAATTCCTCTAGCACTTGTGTTTATTCTAACCATGTAGAGGAAATCAATGAGCTCAAGACCCAAGTCACTTCTTTGAAGAAAGACTTGGAAAAGAGTCATGAAGGGAAGTCCACACTCAACAATATCTTGAGTGTGCAAAAACTCCCAAATGACAAAGGTGGACTTGGATTCAACTCCAAGAAGAAGAAGAAGATGTCCACGAACTACAAGAAGAAGGGCCAAGAACAAGTCAAGAATTTGGCCAAGATTATTTGCTTAAAGTGCAAAATTGAAGGGCACCATGTTAGATCTTGCTCATTAAAGAAGAAGCCCCAAAGTAACAAGCAACAAGGGAATCGACCACAAGTTCAATCTCATGCTCAACCACAAGTTGAAGAAAGGCCTCTTCCCAAGAAGACCCAAGTCACCGCTCTTCAAGTTGAGAAATCAATAAGAAAGCAAAGGGTAAATGTTGCTACTTATGTCGTGAGAAGGGTCACTTCGCTTCTTCTTGCACAAAAGGTAACTTATCCAACCCAATTGTTATTGATGATATCTATTCTCTTGGGAAGGATAATCTTGGCAATGTGTTTGCCAAATGTGTTGGTACTCAAAGTGGTGTCAAGAAAAGAACCATTTGGGTAGCCAAGCCTATTTTGACTAACCTCTTAGGACCCAACTTGGTTGGGGACCAACAATCTCAAACTTGATCAATAGGCATTGATGGAGGGCATTGGTGACTTGGATATATCATGAAGAATTAAGGGATCTTCATCATTCATATTATCTCAAGCCAAGTCATGTGGATTATCAAGTTTCTCACTTATATCCAATGTTCCTCCTTATGGTAACATGTACTTAAATTGAATACATTGTTAGTTACTTGCCCCTTTGCATGTTGTAGTTTTGTACCTTGCATGCGTTTGTATATTTTGTGCTTCCTATTTGTTTATCTTGAGAAATCAAGTATGTATGATGGGTTGCACATCATGGATGTGTGAGTCTTGTGTTGAGCCTTTTTTCATCTTGTATTATCTTAGTTGGCTCGCTGGAGAGATTAATGGATTATCCCATTTTGGGGGAGTGATGTGCTTTGTGCACTTCACAATCGTAAAAATGTGTGTACATGAGGAATACCACTTAGTATTGATATTCCAAGATTATCTAGCTTCTATGTGGTATGTCGTCTCATGAGAAATTCAAATTCTAAAAGGTCCATTAATCATCTCTTGTTGTACTTCATTTGCCACTTGTTATTATTGTTGGGTTACCACATTATGGGGGAGTAATATGCTATGTGCATATTAAAATCCCAGAGAATGTGTACATTTGGGATACTACCACTTAGATTTGATATTATAATTTATCTTGTTCCTAGGTGGCATGTTAGCTCTACAAGTGTCATTTGCTTATGATTTATGTGTAAATATGATGTTGGATTCCTTTGCAATCTACCAATAGGAAATATTTCGAATTACTTCTTGTTCTTCACATTTGGTACCCTTTCATGGTAGAAATTGCTAATCGTCTTTACATTGTATTTTGTTTATCGTTTGTCTTCATTGTCTCTTTTGGATCTTTTTGAGCATATCTAGTGTTTCTATAGATATAGGGAAAGTGATGATCCCATCATGTACACGTTGTATCCAAATGCAAATTCTGTATAATGCAAATGTCTTAGGGGATCCCTCCTATTTTCTTTAGAACACTCTCTTTATGTGTTTATCATAAAATCTTTTGATCCTCATCAAGTGTGTGTTGGAGAGAGGCAAGCCTTTTCTCTATGGTACATTGTGCCAGCATGAAAATTTGTGGATGGTGTGGTTTGTGGAACCTAGCTCTCTTTTGGGAACTTGATACCTCTTCTTTTCCTTCAATTGGTATCTTGTTTCCTTCTATTTGGCATGTGTCAATGGATATCTCATTCTTGGATATATATTTTAGTTGGTATCCGTCAAGTGATATTTTTTTGCTTGGTATTTTATTTTCACTTGATTCCTTTTCTCTCGGTATCTTATCAACTTTGTGTTGATTTGATTCTCGAAAGCCTTGAGCATGCATATTTACTAAATGTACTTTCGTTGGCATGTTCTCTTTCCTTGACCCAATATATAGGGGAAACTCCACTATGACATAAATTGGCTAAAGTGTGCATGAACTTCAATTTCATATCTATATGCACATATTTATGTGGAGTTTTGTCCTATATATTGTTGGTACACTAACTTTTTGGTCCCAATAAGTTTGGGTACCACTTTGTTTGTGGTGTTGTTCTAGGAACAATTGGAGATACATTGGACACTCGACTCACTTACAAGGAAGGTGTCGACACCATGTGCTTATTGGAGCCTTGCTAGGATGATCGAAGAACCATTGTCTACTACATCAATCCAATGCTATCTCGGTAACAAGTATCTACTTCATGCATACATTTGTCACATTCAACTATTTACAGGTTGCATCATGGCAGGAATTTCTTGAGTCATTCTTGTGGTACTTGTTTCCTTTCTCAAAGAGTCTCAATGATGATGTCATATTGCTAGTTGTGATGTCTTTGATGTTCGTGTATTGGGAGTTCATTTATGTACAATAAGAAAACATTAGGCTATGTGCTATGCTTTCAAGCAAAGATCTTATTGGTATAGTTATGACTTCCTTGTGGATATCTTGTTTGTTCCTTCTTGTAACTATTTTGTGTGTACATTATTCTTTGTGGATATATCATCATGATTGCTCTCTACCTATAATGTTATACACATGAGAGAAGTTACATCTCTAGTTGATATCCTCTTTTCTTTCATGTCCACCGTTGCACTTCCTTTTTATTTACTTGGTGGTTTCGCGAAAGAATTTGTCTTGAGTGCGAATCTTATATCCTAGCATCTTGATGCACTCTTTGGTGGTGAAAATTATTTTCCTCATGCTTGTCTTCACGAGGGTTTTGCCATTTTTATTGGTATCCCTCCTCTTGACAAGGCTATCATTTTCCTATATTCACTAGGATTTGTCACAAGATTTGGTTTTTAATTTTCCTATTAGTAAGCTTGTGAACCCTTTTGCTAGTGGTTTGTGTGTGGGAAGGATATGGTTTGCACTTTGTGTCTCATTTCATCAAGACTATGTTGATGCTTTATGCTCATCCTTATGCTAGTCTTCTCAAGTGCTTTTCCATGACTCACACACATCATTTTGGTTGAGCCTATTCTTAAGATTGCCTCTTTTACATGTTGCTCAACCATATGTTTAGTGCAAGTACTATGCTCTTTGTCTTATCTACTTGCTTGCACTTATGATGTGTTTATATTGATTGTGGGGGAGTCATGATCCTATTTTATGCACTTGTATTCAAATACAAAAATTATTATTTGTGCACAAATCATGGTGAGCTCCTCTAGTTTCTTTATAAACACTCTTTTACCCATATCATAATATCTTTTATTCATGTGGCTCGTTGGTCCATGTGATTGATTGTTCCAATCAGTATCTTTTGATTGCTTGCTTCACTCTGGTGTATGTCTTTGTGCCATATGATCCTTTGTGCAATCTTCAGGTTCTCAATATAGTTTGTATTCCTCCAACTACTTATCATTGGATATGTGTATTTCTTTGCACACGTATTTTGAGATATACAAACCTTTTGGAGGAACACCTATTATATTGGCTTTCTAAACTTTTTGTCCATTTTGGCAATCGATGACAATGGGAGAGAAGTTTAGAGAGTTTAATTTGGAATGCTTTAAGAGTTTTGCTTTTGTTTCTTATGCATTTGCATCTCACATCCATGCATGCATTTGTGTGTGCTTGGTTGTCCTTATTTCCTTATATAAACTCTCTTGAAAGTGGTTGCCATCAATCACCAAAATGGGGGAGATTGTAAGAGCACATTTCTCCATGTGTGGTTTTGGGTAACTGATGACAATCCCTATGGACTAATAGTTGCCTTGAGTTATATTCGAAGGATTTGTCCATAGGCACTTCTTGAAGTCCATCTGTTGGGTTTCAAGGAGTTTATATGATGACCAAGGTGGTATTAAAGGTTTATCCAAAGATTGGTCATGTGAGAGTTGAGCTTATTGCAAACATGTCTTGAAGAAGGATATTGTGTGAGCATTCATGATTACCTTCAAGACATCATCTTTATGAAGAGAGAAGATAAGATACAAGGTTGATCAAGACTAAGTCAAAGAGTGAATCAAGTGATCAACACTCAGAGCGTACAATATGTACCGAGAGGGATCAAGTGATCCCATGGTATGGTAAGCATTGTCCATTACGCTCTGTGTACTAACCCATGTTCCTTGAGAGAGTTCTTTGTGGGGTTAGGCATATTTCCATGGGATTGCATCAAGAGGAAGATCCCATACAACCCATGGAAGATGACATCAAGTGGCGATCGTTATCAAGGTTGAGGTGTGCAAGTTCAAGTGAAGCATCACTGAGAGATCAGGCTTGAAGCTTGCCGTCCACTTGGTGTCAATGGACTTATGAAGATGTGCCTAAGAGTAGCTCACCCATAGTGGATTATGGGGGAGCAATCATCTAGTCTTCATCAAGCCAACGCAATCAAGAAAGGTGGTCCATCTTGAGGAAGTCAAGATCGTCATCATCTAGCTCAAGTGGACTATGCGCAAGGCTAAGGTTTGACCTTGATAGGGTTTTATATTTTACTGGTCTCATGGTAGTAGTTGAGAGACCGGGTTATAGGATGGATTGCCGTACTATCAAGGGGGGCTCTCAAGTGAGTAGCTTGATCGTATCGTTCGTTGAGAGCTCAAACCATTGCATTCTTGGCATCATCATATTTCTTGGTTCTTTGTTGGCTTTTCTCTATGTGGGTTCTTGAGCTTGTGGTTATCTTCGTGACAAGCTTTTGTACATCAAAAACGGATTTCATATGCTTCGTCTATTGCATTTTCGGTGTTGGATGTTTTATCGGTCTTATTCAAGGAAGGGTCCTCACCATTTTATTATGGGCCTTTTCTCATTTTCTTCTTATTGATATTTAAATAAATATTATGTTAGCCCATGTCTTTAGCTTTCCAACAAACTTTGTTTTGTTGAATTCGGAGTCCATTTGCAAAAGTTGTGGCAGTTTTGGTGTTCTTAAAAGGCTGCATCGGTACTACCGCGGCTAGAGCGGATGTAATATTTTACTACCGCTCCGGAGCGGTACTACCACGGTTCCAAGAGCGGTACTACCGCTCCGGACCAAAATCTCGTGTTAAGTCCAGCTGTGGTAGGCATGGATGTAATTTTGTAGTACCGCTCGCAAACAGTAGTACCGCTACTCGTAGCGGTAGTACCGCTATCCATAGCGGTAGTACCGTGAAGACGAGCGGTAGTACCGCTCCGGCGGTTCTACTGGCCTTTTTCCTCCTTGGTGTTGTTTTTCAAAGGGGTACTACCGCCTAGCGGTAGTACCGCTCCTTGGAGCGGTAGGTAGTACCGCTCTGTGCGTGCTGTGAGCATAACAGTTGGATTTTTTCCCCACCTATAAAAGGGGGTCTTCTTCCCCATTGAACCTTATCTCTTGAGCTCGTGTTCTTCCCCCATTGTTGACCTTCTTCGAGCTTGCTAACTCTCAATCCGTCCAATGATTCTTGCTAGTTCTTGAGGGAAAAGAGAGAGGAGATCTAGATCCACATTTCCAACAATCACTTTCTCCTCTAAGTGAGGGGAACCCCTTGGATCTAGATCTTGGAGTTCTTCGTGTTCTTCTTCGTTCTTCCTCTCATTTCCTCCCTAGCATTAGTTGCTTTGGTGGGAGTTGGGAGAGAAGGACTTGGGCACTCCATGTGCCCTTGCCATTGCATTTGGTGCATAGGTTTGAGTTCTCCACGGTGATACGTGGAAGTGAGAAGTTGAGAAGCTATTACTCTTGGGTGTTTGAGCACCCTAGAGCTTGTTCCTCTTGGATTCTTTGGCTCCCTAGACGGTTGGTGGTGCCTCGAAGCTCAATCATTGTGGTGCAAAGCTCCGAGCAAGCTTCGGGGGTCGCCAATTAGGTTATGGAGATTTCCCTGAGCATTTGAGGTCACCTCGGAGCCACAATCCATTGTGGGGAAGCTTCGTGGTATAGTTGGGAGCCTCCAATCAAGTTATGGAGATTGCCCCAACCTTGTTTGTATGGGTTCGGTGACCACCCTCAAGGTTCCCTTAGTGGAATCATTGCATCTTGCATTGTGTGAGGGCGTGAGGAGATTACGGTGGCCCTAGTGGCTTCTTGGGGAGCATTGTGCCTCCACACCACTCCGAACGGAGCTTAGCATCCGCAAGGGTGTGAACTTTGGGATACATCGTCATCTCCACGTGCCTCGGTTATCTCTTACCCGAGCCCCTTTACTTATGCACTTTACTTTGTGATAGCCATATTGTTTCTTGTTATATATCTTGCTATCACTTAGCTGTATATTGTGCTTAGCATAAGTTCTTGGTGCACATAGGTGATCCTAGTTGTTTTAGGTTTTGTGCTTGACTAATTAAACGATAGTTTTATTCCACATTTGTTGAAGCCTAAACCGTAATATATTTTAAAGCGCCTATTCACCCCCCTCTAGGCGACATCCATGTCCTTCCAAGTGGCAAGAGCCTTAGCTTGGGGATGCCAAAGGCACCCCAAGCCATATTCAAGGATACCAAAAGCCTAAGCTTGGGGATGCCCCGGAAGGCATCCCCTGTTTCGTCTTCAATCCATCTGTAAATTCATTTGAGGCTATATTTTTATTCACCACATGATATGCGTTTTCCTTGGAGCGTCTTGTATGATATGAGTCTTTAATTTTTAGTTTGCCACAATCATCCTTGCTGCACACCTCTTTTGAGAGAGACACGCTGAATCGTGAATTTATTAGAATACTCTTTGTGCTTCACTTATATCTTTTGAGCTAGGCAATGTTGCTCTAGTGCTTCACTTATATCTTTGTAGAGCATGGTGGTGTTATATTTGTTAGAAATTATTGAACTCTCGTACCTCACTTATATTATTTTGAGAGTTTCTTAAAACAACATGGTAATTTTTTTAGGTTATGAATTTAGTCCTAATATAATGGGCATCCAAGAGGGATATAGTAAAAACTTTCATATAAAGTGCATTGAACACTATGAGAAGTTTGTTTCCTTGCATATAGTTTTGAGATAATAGAGATGGTAATATGAGAGTCATGCTAGTGAGTAGTTGTGAATTGGAAGAGATACTTGTGTTAAAGTTTGTGATTCCCGTAGCATGCACGTACGGTGAACCGTTATGTAACAAAGTCGGAGCATGTTTTGTTTAATGATTGTCAACCTTTGTGTGAGGGTCGGGAGCGCGCGATGGTTAACTCCTACCAACCTCTTCCCTAGGAGCATGCTTCTAATGCTTTGTTTGATAACTAATAGACTTTTGCAATAAGTATGTGAGTTCTTTATGATTAATGTTGAGTCCATGGATTATACGCACTCTCACCCTTCCACTTTTGCTAGCCTCTCTAGTACCACGCAACTTTCGCCGGTACATCAA
This sequence comes from Hordeum marinum, assembly GCA_022496015.1. Lineage (NCBI taxonomy): Eukaryota > Viridiplantae > Streptophyta > Magnoliopsida > Poales > Poaceae > Hordeum > Hordeum marinum. Next base: position 456,177,904 of record CM039678.1, read on the forward strand.
ACCCTCCTTCCTGAAAACAGCCACCATATATTCCTCAAAACAGCCACCATACCTACCTATTATGGCATTTCCATAGCCATTCTGATATATATTGCCATGCAATTTCCACCATTTAGTTTTTCATGACATGCACCATCACTTCATCTTGCATATAGAGTCATACTTTGTTATAGGTATCAAGTTGTGATTTTATTTTTTGAGTTATAAGTAAATAAAAGTGTGATGATTTTCATTAATAGAGCATTATCCTGTGAGAGAAAAGGATGATGGAAGCCATGACTCCCTACCAAGTTGGGATGAATATACGGACTTTACAAAAAAATAAAAGAGGCCAGCGAAGCCCAAACTAAAAATAAAAGAGGCCAAAGATGCCCACCAAAATAATAATAAAAAATGAGAGAAATAGAGAAGGGACAATTGCTACTATCTTTTTCCACACTTGTGCTTCAAAGTAGCACCATGATCTTCATGATAGAGAGCCTCCTATTTTGTCACTTTCATATAACTAGTGGCTATTCATCTTGCACGACCACTTAGTTTTCTTTTTGAGCTTTCATACACTTATAGCTCTAAGTGCATTTGTTGCATGGAAATCCCTACTCACTCACATTGATATCTATTGATGGGCATCTCCATAGCCTGTTGATACGCCTAGTTGATGTGAGACTATCTTCTCCCTTTTTCCTTGCACCTCCTCCATATTCTATTCCACCTATAGTGCTATATCCATGGCTCACGCTCATGTATTGCGTGAGAGTTGAAAAGGTTTGAGAACACCAAAAGTGTGAAACAATTGCTTGACTTGTTCGTCGGGGTTGTGCACGATTTAGATAATTTGTGTGGGGAAGATGGAGCATAGCCAAACCATATGATTTTGTAGGGATAACTTTCTAAGGCAATGCTATTTTGAAAGGACACGTCTGCCTTGTTGGTGTGCTCGAAGTATTATTGTTTTATGTCAGTATTAGACTATTGTTTTGAATCTTATGGATCTGAATATTCATGCCACAATAAAGAATATTACAAGGATAAATATGTTAGGTAGCATTCCACATAAAAATTCTGTTTTTATCATTTACCTACTCGAGGTTGAGCAGGAATTAAGCTTGGGGATGCTGATACGTCTCCAACGTATCTATAATTTTTGATTGTTCCATGCTATTATATTATCTGTTTTGGATGTTTTATATGCATTAATATGCTATTTTATATTATTTTTGGGACTAACCTATTAATCTAGATCCTAGTGCCAGTTTTTGTTTTTCCTTGTTTTTGAGAATTGCAGATAAGGAATATTAAAGGGAGTCCAAACGGAATAAAACCTTCGGAATGATTTTTTCTGGAACGGAAGGAAACCACCAAGCTTGGAGACTAAGGAAAGAGAGCCACCATGGGGCCACAAGCCCTAGGGGCGCACCCAGGGGGTAGGGCGCGCCCTGCAGGCTTGTGGGCCCACGACAGCTCTCCTAACCCTAATCTTCGGCCTATAAATTCCCAAATATACCCTGTATATCAGAACGAGCCATGAAAACACTTTTCCTCCGCCAGAAGCCTCCGTTCCCGAGAGATGCAATCTTGGAGCCTTTTCCGGTAATCTGCCGGAGGGGGATTCGATCACGGAGGGCATTTACATCAACTCCATTGCCCCTCCGATGATGCGTGAGTAGTTCACCACAGACCTTCAGGTCCATAGCTAGTAGCTAGATGGATTCTTCTCTCTCTTTGCTCTTCAATACCATGTTCTTCATGATCTTCATGGAGATCTATCCGATGTAATAATCTTTTGCGGTGTGTTTGTCGAGATCCGATGAATTGTGGGTTTATGTTCAGATTATCCATGAATATAATTTGAGTCTTTTCTGAATTCTTATATGCATGATTTCATATCTTTGCAAGTCTCTTCGAGTTATTGGTTTGGTTTCGCCAACTAGATTGGTAATTCTTGCAATGGGAGAAGTGCTTAGTTTTGGGTTTAATCTTGCGGTGTCCTCACCCAGTGACAAAGTAGGGGTAGCGAGGCACGTATTGTATTGTTGCCATCAAGGATAACAAGATGGGGTTTTATCATATTGGATATCTTCATAATTATTCGCTTTTCTATCAATTGCTCGACAGTAATTGGTTCACCCATCGTAATACTTGCCATCATGAGAGAAGTCTCTAGTGAAACCTATGGCCCCGGGTCTATTTTCCATCTTATACTTTCAGATCTAAAACCAAAAATACCAAAAATACTTTGCTGCATTATTTTTACCTTTTGTTTTACTTTCCGTTCAGGCAATCTATCTCTATCAGATCTCATCCTTGCAAGTAACCGTGAAGGGATTGACACCACCCTTATACCGTTGGGTGCAAGAGTTTGACAACCCCCTTATAGCGTTGGGTGCAAGAGTTTGATTCTTTGTGTAGGTACATCTATTGGAGACTTGCTTGTATCTCCTACTGGATTGATACCTTGGTTCTTAACAACTGAGGTAAATACTTATTTACTTTGCTGCATCACCCGTTCCTCTTCACGGAAACCAATGCATGCTCGAGAAGTAGCAGTTCACAATGAAGCCCCCGAGTGTGAGGATTGCTAGACACTCAGAGAAGTTTCAAACTTAGACGAATACTGGTTCGCAGCTAAGTTTCCGAGTGAATATATAGTAATCCACTTGGAATTCATTTTTAGCTTAGGCGAAAGCTGGTTCGTAGCTAAGCCCCCGAGTGTGAGGATTGCTCAACACTCGGAGAAGTTTTGAACTTAGATGAAGACTGGTTCGCAGCTAAGTTTTCGAGTGAATAGATAGTAATCCACTCGGAATTCATTTTTGGCTTAGGCGAAAGCTGGTTCGCAGCTAAGCCCCCGAGTGTGAGGATTGCTCAACACTAGGAGAAGTTTTGAACTTAGACGAAGAGTGGTTTGTCGCAGCTAAGTTTCCGAGTGAATAGATAGCAATCCACTCAGAATTTATTTTTAACTTAGGCGAAAGCTGGTTCGCAGCTAAGCCCCTGAGTGTGAGGATTGCTCGACACTCGGAGAAGTTTTGAACTTAGACGAAGACTGGTTTGTAGCTAAGTGGCCGAGTGAACGGACTACTATCCACTCGGCAGGGTTTTTAACTTAGGCGAAAGCTGGTTCGCAGCTAAGTCACCAAGTGAATGGACTGCTATCCACTCGGCAGGGTTTTTAACTTAGGCGAAAGCATGTTCGCAGCTAAGTTCCCGAGTGTGAGGATTGATCAACACTCGGAGTGTTACCTAAATGTGAAATTGCATGATCGGAATCGACGAAAGACTACGGAAGTCATACTTGCATAAATGACATTGTTTGAAATACTTTTATTACATCAACACCACTCTGTTTTTAGGTATAGAAACGCCATAGTAGATCTGCATTTCAGGCTCACGACTCGTCAATCTGCTTCTTGAGGTTTTACAGGTGATAGGCTCCGTTGTTCAACACCTTGGTGATGAAAAAAGGACCTTCCCACGCCGGATAGAGCCTGTGGGATTGCTGTTGATCCAATCGGAGTACCAAGTCACCCTCACGAAACGACTGGCTCTTGACGTGCTTCGCATGGAAGCGTAGCAGATCTTGCTGATATGTTGCCGTCTGAATCAAAGCCATCTTTCGATCCTCCTCTAGGAGATCAACACCATCCTTTCTTGCTTGTTCAGCTTTATCTTCAGAATAAAGATCCACTCGAGGAGAGTTATGAAACAAATCACTCGACAGGACAGCTTCAGATCCGTAGACCAAGAAAAAAAGGAGTCCGTCCAATCGACCGATTAGGTGTTGTTCTCAAGCCCCATAAAACAGATGACAACTCAAACACCCAGGCTCTGGCAACATGTTCTAGCTCCCGCATGAGACGAGGCTTCAGACCTTGTAGGATGAGGCCATTGGCTCGCTCAACTTGACCATTGGTTTGAGAATGTGCAACGGAGGCATAATCCACCCGAGTGCCTTGGGAGAAGCAGTAGTGTCTGAATTCTTCCGAGTCGAAGTTTGGGCCATTATTTTTGATTACGTTGTGGGGAACTCCATACCGGTAAATAATTTCTCTCATGAATTTGACTACCGTACGAGAGTTCAATTTCTTCATTGGCTTGGCCTCAATCCACTTTGTAAACTTGTCGACTGCAACAAGCAAATGAGTAAATCCACTCTGTTCAGTCCGAAAGGGACCAACCATATCCAGACCCTAGACAACAAATGACCAAGCGAGTGGAATAGTCTTCAGAGCAGATGTAGGTTTGTGAGAGAAGTTTGCATAGAACCGACACCCTTCACAGTGATCAACAATGTCCTTGGCCATCTCATTGGCACGCGGCAAGAAGAAACCAGCTCGATACGCTTTAGCGATGATTGTCCGAGAGGATGCATGATGGCCGCAAGTTCCCAAGTGGATTTCATCCAGGATCATTCGACCTTCTTCAGGGGAATGCATTGCTGCATCACACCAGTCACACTTTCTCTGTACAACTGATCATCCACCATAGTAAAAGATTTGGATCTACGCACGATCTGCCGGGCTTCAGTCTCATCTTTAGGAAGTTCCTGCCTCAGAATATACACAGTATAGGGCACTATCCATTCGGGAATGATGACCAGAATCTCCATGACCAAATCAATAACTATAGGGACATCAACCTCAGTCTTATTAGAGGAGCTCATAGCTTGCGGGGGCTCTTCGGTGAAGGGATCCTCCTGCACCGAAGGAGTGTGAAGGTGCTCCAAGAATACATTGCTGAGGACAGGTCGTCGAGTGGATCCAATCTTTGCCAGCTCATCGGCCGCTTGATTCTTCACTCGGGGAACATGATGGAGTTCCAGACCTTCAAACTTTTTCTCGGGCTTTCTAACAGCATTGCCATATCCAGTCATAGCGGGGTTCCGAACATCCCACTCTTTCATCACTTGATTAACCACCAAATCTGAGTCGCCATAGACCATCAAGCGCTTGACACCGAGTGTGATGGCCATGCGCAATCCGTACAAAAGTGCTTCATACTCTGCCTCATTGTTGGAGGAATCAAAGTGAATTCACAGGACATAACTGAGTTTGTCGCCTTTTGGGGACACCAAAACAACACCAGCACCGGACCCATTCAACATTTTAGAGCCATCAAAGAGCATGGTCCAGTGTGCTGAGTGGACCTGGACTGGCTGCTGCTGTTCAATACACTCGGCCATAAAATTGGCAAGTGCCTGAGACTTGATTGCTTTCTTGGCTTCGAACTTGATATCAAAGTATAGGAGTTCAATCACCCATTTAGCCACTCGACTAGTCACGTCTCAATTGTTGAGGATCTCAGATAATGGAGCATCACTGATGAATGAAATCAAGTGGTCTTGAAAATAATGTGCTACCTTCTTCGCTGATAGATAAATGCCACAGACAATCTTCTGGTAATGCGGGTACCTTTGCTTCGAAGGAGTTAACACTTCAGAAATGTAGTAGACTGGGCATTGGACTTTGTAGGCCTTGCCTTCCTCTTCCTGCTCGACAATCAAAATTGTACTGACGACCTGATTAGTGGCTGAAATGTACAGGAGCAAAGGCTCTTTGTTGCGCGGAGCATCAAGCACTGGCTGGGTGGAAAGCAGGGCTTTGAGCTCGACTAACGCTACTTCAGCTTCTGGAGTCCACTCGAACATATCTGACTTCTTCATTAGTCAGTATAAAGGCAATGCCTTCTCACCGAGATGAGAAATGAATCGACTCAATGCTGCCAAGCAACCCTTGAGCTTCTGAAACATCGTGCACTCGTATGGGACTCTTCATTCGGGTAATGGTGCTGATTTTCTCAGGGTTGACGTCGATCCCTCATTCCTAAACGAGAAAACCGAGTAACTTGCCGCTAGGGACACCGAAAGTACACTTAGCCGGATTCAGCTTTATATCGTACCTCCTTAGATTGGCAAATGTCTCAGCCAAGTCGGCCAGCAGGTCGGAACCTTTGCGGGACTTGACAACGATATCGTCCATGTACGCTTCGACATTTCGAGGGATCTGGTCAAGTAAACACTTATGAATCATGCACATGAAAGTAACGCCAACATTTGTCAAACCAAATGGCATGGTGATATAGCAAAAAACACCCGAATGGGGCGATGAAGGTTGTTTTTATTTCATCCGGACCAAACAGACGGATCTGATGGTAACCGGAGTATGCATCTAGAAACGATAAACGCTCACACCCTATAGTCGATCAACAATCTGATCGATGCGAGGGAGAGGGAAATGATCTTTCGGGCAGACCCGATTGATATGCTTGAAGTCAATACACATGCAGAGTGACTTGTCCTTCTTGGGAACCATGACAACATTTGAGAGCCACTAGGAGTGGTAAATCTCCCGAATGAACTTGGCCTGCAAGAGACGAGCCACCTCTTCGCCGATTGCTTTACGCTTCTCTGCCGCAGACCGACGCAAATGTTCTTTAACCGGCTTAGCCTTTGGATCAACTCTCAGTAGGTGCTTAGCCAGGTCCCTGGGAACCCTCGGCATGTCAGCAGGCTTCCATGCGAAGATGTCCCAGTTCTCACGGAGGAACTGGATGAGCTCGGCTTCCTATTTGCTGTCGAGTGTTGACGATATGTTGGTTGGGGAAGCGGTCGAATCTGTCGGGTGAATGTGCACCTTTTTCACTTTCCCTGCCAACTGAAAAGCTGACTCAGAAGCAGGCTTCTTAGCACGCAACAAATCAGCAGGGTCAGTGCTCTTCTTGTATTCTTCTAGCTTGACCATAGCCATCTGATGATCGGCAATTTTGGAGCCCTATTGGAGGCACTCCTCAGCCCGCTGTCGATTGCCAGTAACTGTGATCACACCTTTGGGCCCAGGCATCTTCAATTTGAGATACACGTAACATGGACGGGCCATGAAACGAGCATAAGCTAGCCGACCAAGAATGTCATGATACGCGCTTTGGAAGTCCATGACTTGAAACGTCAATTTTTCCGTGCGAATTTTTTTATCCGTCCTGAATGTCACATCCAATGCAATTTGGCCTTGTGACTTGGCCTTCTTCCCTAGGATGACTCCATGGAACTGCATGTTGCTCTCGCTGAGACGGGACACGCCCATCCCTTTAAGGGTATCTGCATACAGAATGTTCAAACCACTAACACCATCCACGAGGACCTTGCAGAGTCGAGTGCCCCCCACAACAGGATCGACCACCAAAGCCTGCCGACCGGGAGTGGCCACATGAGCAAGATGATCCGACTGATCCAATGTGATGGCATACTAAGACCACTTTAGGTAAGTGGGAGTTGTGGGCACGACCATGTTGACTTCTCTGTTTATGACCTTCAGTCGACTCTTGCCTTCAACATGAAAAAAAAATCATCAATGTAGTGTTGACGTCAGGAAAAGTTTCTTTGTCTTCATCATCATCTTTTTCAGGGGGTTTATCACTCGACGGGGCCTCCTTGAACTGGTGGATCAACAGACGACACTATCGAGTGGTATGCTTGGGCAATATCAAATTGTCTTCTTCATCTTTCCTCATGTGGATCGCACACGGCAAATCCATAACATTAGTTCCTGGCTGATATTTCCCTTTCTTGGGGTTGAACTGTCCCTTGGACTTCCCATTGTTTTTCCCTTGGGCCGCTAGAGCGGCCGCCTCAGCATGAACATGGCCATCAGTCTTCCGCTTCTGCTTCCGACTGGAATTACCGCCAGCATCGTTGTCGACTGCTTTTCGTTTACCGTTGCGGAGGTGGTCTTCTTCTTTTCCATTGGCATACCGAGTGGTGATTTCCATCATCTTACTCAGCAAAATATCACCTGTTTGCCCAAACTTCAGATAGAGCTCTCCGTATTCACTCCAGCCTTGAAAGCACAAACAACCTGATGCTCGGAAACGTTCTCCACTGTATGATGCAAAGTGGACCAGCGCTGAATGTAATCTCTCAAAGTCTCGTTAGGCTTCTAAACACATTGCTACAAATCAATTAGACTGACAGGACGCTGGAAAGTGCCCTCGAACATTCTGATGAACACTCGGGCAAGATATTCCTAGTAGTGGATGCTAGAAGGAGCCAAGCGATTCAGCCATGCACGAGCCAAACCATCAAACATCAAGGACAAATGCTTCATTGCAATGTTATCGTTAGCACCACTGATTTGAACAACCACTCAGTAATCATCCAACCATGTTTCCGGCTTTGACTCGCCAGAAAAATTGCCGATTCCGGCCGCCAACCTGAAGTTGGGGGGAATCACTACAGAACGAATAGCCTTGCTAAAGCACCCAGGACCAGAAATAGCAACAGTGCTGCCACTCGAGAAATCTCTATCATACCCATCCCTATGGGCTCTGCCTTTGTCGATTTGCCTCTGAGTGAGGAGGTCTGAGCATCAAACCCTACGTTCCGCTCATCACCGAACGAGCGCCTTTCGTCCTAGGGCTGGAGCACGTGTAGACCACCCCGCGGAGGAGTGAGCACTCGACGGTCATCATCATGATGAAACTGATCTCTGTACTGATCCTCACCGAAACCTTCGCCACTGCGATGCAAGGGCGATCCAGGACTATGTGTCGACTGAACAATCTCTCCTCTTGGTGAATTACTATGAATCCTATTGTGCGTCTGTGAAACAACAGAATTCTGATGCTGCGTTGCATCAAGCAATGCTCTAATCTGTAGCAAACCTCTGCTAGCCTCTGATCGTGAAGGCTGAATGGAATCTTCTATCCTAGCTCCTGCTGCAATGTTTAAAACTGGAGTTTAGTATACCTCAACATTGTTCTGTGAACCACTCGGAAACAGCTGTCACTGTCGTCAACTGGGAGCTGGTGGACATTGGCGGGCGTGCTCGTCGAGCTCTCTCTGGAGCTCTTCGAGCCGAATGCGCGAGGCCTCCAAGGCCTGAGCCTTAACGGTTGGCCCGACAATGGGAGTATAAAGAACCTCGTAATCTCGGTGCGGCTGCTCATTCGATGGTCCACAAGCCTCACGCCTACCGTGACCGAAGCCTGGCGGAAGGCTCTAGTGAGAACCAGCCATAATAACCTCCACTACAGGATCGTAGCTCTCACACTCGAAGGGAACGTCAGACTGATCAGAGTCCGACTCGAACATGCCGTGAAGTGACTCAGCGGGTTCAATCGCCGCAATCTGAGGAGACGAAACTTGGCGGGCCACCGCATGCCTCACCCAGCGCTGGAGCCGTGAGCGACCGGATCTCTTGCAAAGGCAAACAACAGGGAGATCCGAAGAGTACGGGGTCGACGGCTGCTACAAAAGCACAACACATGAGCTTGCATGGAAGTGCATGGCCCTGCAGACTGGGAGCGCCTCGACGTTGAGAGGCGCTTCCTGGAGCCATGCCGAATCATCGACAATGAAGGTGAGCGCTCTGAAACGGATATCGTGGCCCAGGGAGAAAACACTGCCGGAAGACATGACGAAGGGGGAAAATGCAACCTCGCCGGAAGTCGCTTAGACGCCTGCCCCACGGTGGGTGCCAACTGTCGTGGGAATGATTCTGATAGTAGAAGATAGGGGTACGAAAGGAGAGGGCAGAGTCCTAGCTACGGCGAGGATGTACACACGGATGTATGAGTTCAGTCCCCTCTCGTGGAGGTAAAAGCCCTACGTCCCAGTGCTCAGGAGCTTTCGTCGTGTGGATAGTATGAGTTACAGAGGTTGTGAACCCTTGTTCCAGAGGGGAGGGGCGGCTTATATAGAGTATGCTGCCCCTCATAAGTGCGAGGCATCCAGGGGTTCGATCGTGGGTATGAAGACGAGCGTTACTGGTAACGTACATCATAATTGCTACTAATGATGACTAGCCTAACACCTGCCAGTTGGTCTCCTAGGAGTGGATTCTGGTCTTCTCGCGTCAACTGGAAGCAAGGTCTTCCGAGTGACAGGTGACTGTCGAGTGGAGGGAGAAGATACCGAGTGGATTAAATGTCGAGTGACTTGAGCATCATGGAGGGTCTGGTCGAAATCTCTCTTGTAATCTTTAAGTCCTCCAATATAGTGCCATTAGGTAGGGTATGTTGGTTAGACCTAAGACCGTACCCTAGGTACACATCCTCGTCATCCACCTTTGTCCAAAACCTCTACCAGCCATAATTTTGAAGATGGCCACATGCTCAATAAAATCAAAAGATTTCTCAAAGTCCAATTTTATGACCACTATTCCTGTTTATCGAATGTGTCAAGGTACTCAAAAGCCCATGCAGGTTGGTCTTGAATAGTTCTAGGCAAAAACAAGCACACTAGTTTATATGGACTAATTTCAAGATTACACTTTGTAGTCTATTAGCAATAATGGTAATTACTTATCCCTTAAACATATATGTAGGCATGAAAATACGTAGTAGTGCATTTTCCTAGACCATCGTGTAAAGTAAATTTAGTTCCTATACATGAATTCCAGTCAAAATGACCCCTTAACATTTCGAACGAGACAAATTATGTCATTGCGTAGATTGAACAGGTTTGATGGATTACCTAGTAGGGGTTTACCACTCATGGTAGCACAATCAACATTTGTTTAAATGTCAGACAAAATAAAAAGGAAATAATATATACCTAGAATATTCTAAATAAGTCAAGAAGAACATGATAGTAAAATCTAAGAAATTTGGGAATAAGTGAAACCATAAATATTTGCTAAAACAATAAGCTATACAACAATCATGTATAATCCCAGATTGTCATGAATGCTTCTTCCTAGCGTCTTTGTGTTTATTGAGTGACTTTAGTTGTGTTTTGTTGATTGTGATGCCATGCGTAAAAACATAGTGTTGTCATATACCTACCGATTTGGATTACCAAAGTCATCCAACTTAAGTTGTCGGGACCGTTTGATACTCATGTTGGGGACACAAGTTGAACTCATGCTGTACTTATTGGTGAAAAAGTAATATTTTCTCATAAATATACCCATTATAGGTATATGCCAATTTAGGCATATTTTATTACATTGGTACTAATACGAAGGTAAAATATGAAAGCTGTGATAATACTCATGTTTATTGAAGGGAAATGTTGCACGATTGATGTCCTACAAGTGCATATGGTTTAGTTATAAACTTTTCAAGAGTATAGATCTAACAAAGAGCTTATGAAATGATATTTTTCCTCTTATAGGGGTTTATGAGAATGTGTGTGCTAGTTATGTTAGATCCCAGGCAAAAGTGATGGGAAACTGGAAATACTGCAAGTGTGTGTAAACTAAAATTAACACACGCTAGGATACTAAGAACAAGAGAGTAATTGAAATCATAGATGTTACAGTAGGGCTAAGGCGTTCTTAGGGAGACCGGATTTATCACTAGTATTTATGTTAAAGCACAATTATAAAATCCTTGGTGTATATCTGTTGCGTGTGCACGAAGACAAATAAATATATGTGCATATTGTTGCATCTCCGTATCACCCACCCACCACAATACCCCGCCCGTCGTCCAAGAAAACAATCATTAAGGGTTTCCTCATCAACGTGACATTAAGATCTTGGGTCCCCGTTATCCCACAAACTAAAGATCCACTAAGGAGAGACGTAACTTCCATAATCGCAGTACCTCAACTCCCCAATGCACAAGACTACAACATCCTTCAAGTCCGCGACACTAAATGTTTTCTAGTCGACATTCAACACCACCATGAATAATAGTGAACAGAAAATATAACATAGATCGGATATCTTATCGACGTAAAATTCATAAAAATAATAGGGTTCCTCCGTATCTCCGAGAACTATGTGACAACTCAGACATAGCGGCAACATACATCATCGAGGTATTCATGGTAATGAAAAATGAATGATTAATGTAACAGACATACCCATCTAGACTCGGGTTTGAGATTATAATGAGGTGAATGGAGGCATCGATGGTGAAGACATTCATGATGATGATGGTTGATGTCACAGTCTCCCTGATCGACGTTATGCCCTACTACTGATCCTCCCTCTAGGATCCTTCTAGAGGTGAGGTTTTCTGCTTATGTTTTATGGTTTGTGGTCTCTATTCTTCACATTTGACATCCGATTGCAAGGATCATCCAGGAGGAGGCGGACCAATATGATATGACCGATGGTAAGAGGAGGTCAGGTCATACCACATACCCTCTTCTCTCCTGAATAGCCAGGCGTGGTTGGTTTCTTTCCACTTGATAGTCTCTTTATATGGAAGGGTTCCATGACATCAACTATCATAATTTCCACCCCAAAATAGTTTCTTAAGTGGTGGTTGATATCTTCTTATTTGATATCCTTGTGAAATCAAGAAAAAAGGGCACATGTGTTTGTGCAATGTATTGCCCCTTTGGTTTTGGAGATTGTTGTTATAAACAATAAGGGATTGATTGGTTTGCTAATGCAAAGAGAGAAATACTGCCAGTATAAAAAAGAATGCTACATTCTGACATGAAGTTTGAAGAAATTCACCGAGAAGTATCCGTGTTGCAGAGAAGAACAAAATATGTTTAGAGAAGAAACTATACTGAGAAGATTGTGTGATTGAGTTGACCCCTTAAAATATTTGTGAAGCAAAGCAGTATTCGTTCGGTGTGTTTGAACAAGAATGATTGTAGCCGAGAAGATTAAAGCAAACCGAAGATGTAGTATTTATTTAGTTATTTGTCTTTCTCATATTTGAGACATAGGACCACCATACTATCGAGAGGGGTATAGGTATTCTTGACTTAAGTCTGTTGTGATGCTTACCCGAATTCTATGAAAGACTAAGAGAAATGTCTTTGTACACTGAATCTTTAGTTGATGTTATTATTTTGGGATGTGAGAGATATATTTCGGACCAAGGAGTCAACTTTACTTGTTGGTCAAATAAAGTTGCGACGTGGTTAAAATTCAATCGTTCAAAACGTGTTGTTTGGCCACACCACGTGTCCTAAATGGTCATTTCCCATCCGGGAAGGATACGTCTATAAATATCCATCCCGCTCCAACATTTTTCATTGTCTACTCCCCCTAAGATTCCGAGAAGATTGATTGAACATCCCTCTCGAGAGATTTGATTTTAAGATCCATTGAGAGAAAATCAAGAGTCGAAACTTAGATAAGGTTGAGCATCACAGTAGGTCTAAGTTTAGAGTTATAGTACCTATTAATCTTTGAGAGATACACACACTCTAGACGGATAGGTGTCAACTTGTGTGTCAAAGAGTAATTGTCTTCAGCAAGTCATAGTCTTTAGCAACCAAGAGTAATTGTTGTTTGCGAAGCAAGTCTGTCAAAGGTTTGGAGATCACCGATAAAGATCTAACACAAGTGAATTCATCCAAAGTCCGATCATATTTAGGTTGAAGGACAATAGGACAGAGAGAGATTTGCTTCTATGTTCAATCACAAGTCCCTCGACCAGATGTAGCTCTTTTGCATAAGATTGAACTGCTCTACCAAATCATCTATCGCCAACGAGAACCATTGGGCGAGTCTACTCTACTGCATTACTTTTGGTAGTTTATCTCTGATAGATATCCTATGATCATTAATCTTTGTTGTTGTTCTTTATTTGTGTGATGCCAATATTTTGAATGTGTTTCAATTCATTGTACTCAAAGTTTTATGTGTGTATGCTCATCTAGTGATCCTCTCATGTTACTTTCTTATTTAGCTGAGTTACGCTCTAATGGGCATTTCTCAGTAGAGTAAATCATTCAGTGTGATTTGTGTTGTTCGTATTGTTATTCTATGCTATTGGTTTTGATTTCCTTCTATGCTACCATCGTCATTGTGAAAATACTCTATTACTAAACTCGAAGAACTATCATTGCTTTCATTGAACGTTTTGTATAATTTCTCTTGTGTAGTCACTTTATCTTTGTGTGACTGTACTCATTTAGTTTCAGTGTTCCTTAATATTTTTCTTTCATTGTTTCGTATCAAGTATTTGAAGTTCCTAAAGAAATGTTAAATCTCCCATTCACCCCTTCTGGTCGATATACTCCCGAACCTACGACATGGACGCGGTAAATATGAACAAGCCTACGAAAAGATGAAACACACAAGGTAAAGATGTGATTCAAAATGTACTCATCAAAGATCTTCTCGAAGGTAAACTTGAGACTACCATCCAACCAATGAATAAATTCATGCTTGGAATGAAATAGGAAGATGCTAGAGGATCCGAATAGTTGATTTTAGAGGAACTTTGTCGGTTTTTCCATAAAGACCTTGCACTATTTTTTTGGGATATGACAACAAAGTACAAGCTCGATCACTAAGGCTAGATCTTGAGGATATTTCCATCCTATACAAACACCCAGAGCAATGCCACAACTTGAATGCTACGGATGGGATCCAACCTCCTAGGAGTCCCCAAACACTAAGAAGAAATAGTGTGTAGAAATTTGGAGAATGACTCAATCCTATTGATCGACGAAAGTTCTGGAATACCACTCCCCTATTGGGATTGTTAACCATCCGAATGAGGGTTAGCTTAAATGGAGGCCTGGAGGTGAAATGCAATGTGAAAGATTGATGTCTTACAACCGAGTGGGCAATGGATATTATCTAATTTTAATTAACTTTGTTGTTTATCACGCAACGTTGAGGCCATACCAGTGTAACAACTTTTCCAACTAGGAAATAAAAAATGAGCAAGAATATAGAAAGATAGAAAGTAAATGACTAGATAAGGAATGCATTCATGTATCCTGGACTCATCATTTACATAACTCTTTTATGGAGAGGCTTTGGCATGTAGCCCAAAGTAACTTAGACCTTATCTTCTTCTTTATAAGCTAAGTCGCGAAGTGTTACCTAATCGCCCATGATGGATTTGAGGTGATCCCTGGACCTTCACAATCTTTCTAGAGGCAGATCTACACAATGCATGCTCTCAAATGATATGTAATTGTCTAAGAGAGACCAACAAACTATAATACTAATAGATCAAGACCCCTAGGCTTGAGGATGCTCTTGCTTGACTCTCTATGAATTCTAAAATGCAAATATTTTCTCTCTCAAGACGAGACAAGAACAAGAGGAGGCTTATGCATAAAGGGAATATGAGATGTGTGATTGTCTTGAAAGTCCACGTGATCCCAGCGCATGAGTTCCTTATATAATCCGCTAGGCAAGAAAGACTGATTATGCTTCAATATATCCATTTTGATCACACATACTTTAGATACCAAATTACCACATTCAAAACAATATTCAAACCAGAGGAAAAAAGTGCACAACATAAATGTCCTTCACTTAAAGATATACCATCTTGGCGTCATTTGAAGTAAAACTGACAACAAGACACCCAAACAAACCCAACTTCCAACACCATCATGTACCACCGGTCACTGATTTTGTAGGTCCAAGCACGAGGAAATATAATCAATAATAAGAAAATAAGAGTGCATCCCCAAGGTACCGGTTTCAAAATTGGTAGAAACTATTTTCTAATAATGTCACTTAGAGCCAACCACAAATGATAGACCCCCAACTCCTCGTAGAGAAGCCATTGGCGATGAAGACATTTTCAACTATGGTAGTACCACTCATCAATCTCTACATCCTTACGACGTAGCCACAATCTTAGTACTATAGCTGGAAAATTATCCATGCCAATTATAAAAACTTTACCCCAATTAAATTTCAAAGGGTATTGCTGTGAACATGGTTGGGTTCTAATTGAGCAACAACAAGCTTCATTCAGCCATGTCAATATTTTACCCACATCTATAATATGAGTTGTTATATACTCATTATGATTCTTGAAATCACCTAAGACTAGAAAATGGCAAGTGGTATTCTATAAATAATCCATCGTTTTATAATAAATTTTAGGAGTCCACATCCATGGGTAAAACTAGTACTTCTCGGATGATACACATGAAACACTCACTGAAACAATAGTCACTTAATTATTTATCATTGCTCGTCAAAACCAATTATAGGGGCCTAGATGCATTTCCATAATGCTCTTGGATCTTATATCTAAAATGATACAAGGGGTACCATTCTTTCTCGATGAATGTGTGGGTGCATGGTTGGGTCAAGATTTTCCAATTGCTGCAACAATAGTACATTCATACAATTTAGAGTACCTTGTCCTAGCAAGTCCGTGGATTCTCAAAGATATTTTTTATAGGAAAGTTACACATGTAGATAGTCTCAACCAAATGCCCCAAAGAAGGATCTTTGAGTAGGTGTGGACACATGCCTAGACTCTGGTCCTAATCATCTGGACCTAGACTTCACCCTGGATAATCCATACACTTACCCAAGATGGTCAAAACGCATTGTTGGGCAATCCACCAGGCATTGTAGACCATATGTTTCCAAACAGCATGACCTTGCGGCCCGAGACAGTGTGACATCTACTACTCCAACAACTTCAACAAGTATTCAACATAGGATTTTAGATTGTATTTTTTTCTTTTGTGGCGATGATATAGCAATGGTAATTTATATTTCACCTTGAATGCCCTCAAAAAAGTGCAAATTTCTTATTACTCAAACTGATTTCACATCAATAGAAGAACAATACAGAAATAAGAAGAAACTTCTAGAAAGCCACCCTCTTTACTTCTGTTCCTTAGGGGGGGCTATGCCCACCAACATTCACTTGTGGGATGCACAACGACATTCACTTGCGGGACAAAAAACTATTCATATTGTTGACAACACATTGTTATCTTAACTTCTTGTCAATAAGTACCAAAATCCACTTAGGGGTTTAGATGTTCTACTTAAGAATAATAGATCTTACTTGGGGCCCATCTTAGTGCAACTTTACATAATTTTAGAAGTCAAGTCAACAAAATTCCAAGCAACTAGCCATAGTAAACAAGTGAAATAAGTAAGGATATATGAACAAGTCAAAGATGTGGCCTTGAGTAAAATAAACTAAAGGTAGTGGAGGGCTAGTTGGTCTAGTCTACCATGAACCATGGACCATCTCACAACCATACTTTCAATTTTTTATCTCACACCCATACTTTCAATTTTTCTTGAGCATAAATGACCATGAGTATGCAACCTACATAATACCTCAAGGTACCCTTAGGCCTTTTCAAACTGGTAAATAGCCCCCATGGTGATGTAGACCAATTCACTCTCACTTGAATGAACTTAATGGGAAGTTCTAAACTTCAAGATTTGATCAAGGAGCTCTAGTCTCAGAAAGAACTCATTTCGACTAACATGAGGAAATATAAGTTTTTTGTAGACCTTGGGAAGTTCCGTATGAACAAATTAGATTATTGAGCCTCCCTCGTTGTTCATCCCAACATAGGTGTAGGCCAAGCTCTGTCGAGGTGAGTAAACCTATTAAAAAATTAGGGTGTTATTTTGTTGAGTGTATGGTGACATTCACTATAAGGTTTTTGTACACACCCCACTCACCTAAATTTGTGTTGTGACTATGGGTTTAGAGATACCCTCCAACCTCCATTTGGCTTGGCAACGATAACATGTTGTTTTACACATCAACATCCACATGTATATTAGTCAGAAGAACAATAGGTAACTCATGAAGCTAGTCTAAACACCAAGGATGACTATTATTTTTGATAGGATAAACAACAAGGATTGGTTGATTCGATGGCATTGGAGGTCTACACAGGAGGATAATCTATGAGTTATCTACTGCAAATGTCCATGAGGACAGAAGGCACTTATTCTTTGAATGCAAATTTAGCACTACGAGTTTGGAATTATCTGCAGATTGACGCGTCTCATGGCACTAATGCTTACCAATGTATCTCTCAGGAAAGGTTGTGATTTGGGCATCCTTTATTTGTTTCAAGTTATGTTCACTGCGGCTTGTAATACCTAGATCTTGCATAATGGGAAGATATTCAGGGGAAAGATCTACTTTTGCTATTTGGAGATGTAAATTTTTACATGATATTACCTTGTACTCTTTTAGACTTTGATACTTTGTTAGGCTAAATATCTTCACTTTTACTAACACCACCTTGTAATTATAGGTAGGTTTAGGTAAGTTTTTCTAACCTCTTGAGGACCATAGCTTGGTTTGTACTTTGTACTTGGTTTTTATCCGGATTTTAATAAAGGACTGTGGGGCTTTGCCTCACAGTAAATATTTAAAAAGTCACCAAGCGAGTGGTCCAAGTTTGACATTTTTAGTAGTCACATTGAGAAATTTCCACCTGCCAAGAGCAAGGTGTTAGGATACCTATTTGTGCATATAAACCACAATTTGGCCAAAGTCAGTGAAGTTGCTTTGCCTTCTAGTGCCATGCATTGAGGGGGGGGGGGATTTTAGATATCTTTCTAAACAAAACGTGTTTTATTTCCATGAACTATTTGTCAATGGTAGATTTCCCTAAACATGAATAAGTCTGTCTGTTGTCTCTCAGTTACGGACTGATTTGTAGATTTGTCCTGTGAACTACAATACCATTCATCTTGAATTCCAAAGTTTTAAGGGCATCTCCAACTTTGAACCTCAAACTGCCCACACCCATATGGACCGAGTGATCTAGATGCCATTTTCATCCATCACAATACCCATCGGTCCGTGGACCGGTCGAGATGTCTGTTTTCCGCCGGAGGTAACAAAGGGGTTTTGCATGCGTCCGAACTGCTTCCACGTATGCGATTGACACCCCAATCCAACCAAAAACCCTCTCCCTTGACCATGCCTTTCCCGCACGACCTATTTGAGGCATAGGAGCACGAAAGGTACAACCTATGGCTCCTTGACGAGTATCGGCTCATGAAGGGTAAAATTGCTGACGAACATGCGATCGATGATGCCGTCACGAGCTTTGACGCGAATGATCCAGGCTTCTTGGATGAGCAACGGGTGCTGTACCTGTCCATGACCAGTGCCCGTGAGATATGCCGCAAGGGTGATGCTTGTGCATCCCGCGGGCCTAGGGAGATGCCATCTTCGTGTACAACGATGTGATGGTGGAGGAAGTTGAGGAGCAGGAGAGCGTGAACGTCGCTAGCTGCGCATTGGCCACACTGCCAACGCCATTCATGCCCCGATGCCATGAAGACCAGGGTGACACATCCACGTCCCACACCATCGACACGGCAGACTTAGGAGAGCAAGTATAGGATATTTGAAGCCGTCGTGGCTCCCCTCCTACTGAAGCTTTACTTTCTAGGGCTCGTAGTTAGTCGGTGAGCTTGTTGATCATGGGGAATACATGTCGTGGGAAAGGGGCATGCCTGTCGCCGGTGATCAGTTATACTACGTTAAGAAGCATATCCTGCTATTGTTTAGTTGAAATGTGTCAAAAAATGTAATAACTTTTTTCCAGATTAATAAACACCATCTAGTTCCCATAAAATACGTCAGTTTAGTTCATTTCTTATTTCAAGTGTATATGCGGGCATAGTTGGATGGCAGTCTTCCATCTCAGAGTCCGTAGACAGATCATTTCCCCATTCATGTAATTTGCTAGAATATCTCTATTTTTATTTACCTATTTTTATTTGTGTCTTTTTAAATTTATTTTGTTTTTTATATATTTTGATTTCTTATCGTGTTGTCTCATGTACGAAACCACACCACTAGTTAAGTCATTTTGAATAAGAAATCAAACTATCTAATTTAAAGGCGCCTGCTACACATCAATCAACTAATTTCCTCCGAAAGTCAATCGAATTTGTAACCATCCAATTCATCCCTGTGTAGCCGTAGATGACGTGAATGCATCAACCTTCTATGGATCTCTCTTTCCAATTTAGCAAACACAATGTTCGTAGTGGACCACTTCATCGCTGCCGCTCCAGCGAGTTGCTGGAGAGTAGGAGAACCACCCCGTTGTCGTCGACGAGGTGGCTTCATTGCAGCACCGGTGGTCGATGACGAGGGCTTCATTGCATCAACACATAGCTTCATTGCAGCTCTTGTGACCCCTGCGTGGGATTTATTGCAGCACCAACACCAACGACAAGGACTTCATCACTGCACCGGTGCCCGACAATGTTCCATTGTAGTCCCAAGAGAGCTCTGTTGCAGCCTCAGTGGCATCAGCCCCCTGCCCCCCCTCCTGAATGGTGATGTCTAGCAAGTGCATAGGGTTATGTAACAATTCATGATAAGTAAGATTTGTCGATCACATGGACCAAATAGGATGGCACCAGACTCCCCGTAGTTGCGTCGTCACTTAACACAACTATGCTCACACCCAAACCGGAGTTTGTAAATAGTTCAGTTAAGTAGGTTGCTAGGAAACGATAAAAAGTAGGATTAAACTAATTGCAAGAGAGAATGCAAAATAAATACTAAACTAGATGAAGGAAATAAACTATGATAAGTATGTGATGTTTTAGATGAGATTACTGCCATCTAGGTACGTGTACATACTGGAGTTAAGCTTTACGACCATGCCATGTGGTGGCTATGTTAATACCTGCATTATAGGGTACACCAATCTACCAATGGTGGATGGTCCCTCACATAACATTATCTCCCAAGATGCGCCATGATGAGATAACTCATTCCTCATATTACTTTTCCCACACATGCGGTGGCTAACGTAAATATATTTAGGTCATGAGGATAGGACGAAGACAATATGATCTATGTGCAACCATGCTCTTAGAATAATTGTGTTCCCATAAGATGTCTGCACCTCTCATGTTGCAGGTTTATCGGTTTCCAAAACCATGTATGAACTTCATGTGTGGCCTAAGAGTTGAACTCTCCAACTACGTGAATGGATTGAATGACTCCAATCACTAAATTAGTGCAAAGTTTACTGAATTCATGTTCTAACCAACTATACAAAAGTTCGAAGTTATGAAGGTAGGCGGGCAATATATTTCAGTACTCCCCCTCACGTCTAGTCTTATTTAGTCCTTAGACGTGGCATCAATGCAAGCCGCATAATCTTTTTTAATACTGCATTGGCAGGGTCTTGAACTCAAGAACTCTTGGCTTTGATACCATATTGAATTCATGTTCCAACCAACTCATCCAAAAGTTTGAACCGGTAGAGGGAGGTAGGCAATATATTTCAACAAAGGTAAATAAGCAACACAAAGCAAAACACATAAATAGCCTATAAACATATCAAATAACTAGTTACTAATGGACCGATCCATAGCCAATAATTACTCAAATAACATCACATAAAAAGGGTTGAAGAGTTGTTACAAAGCATCAGGAGACCGTGATGGAGGAAAAAGAAGTGGTGATTATGGTGATGGTGCTAACACGGAGGCGGATGATGGTGCTGATGGCACGGCTGCGGCCCATGTTGTGCCCCCTTTTGGTCCCCTTCTTGGTTGCAACAATGGTGTTCTTGATGTGGATGGCGTCTGGACGTGTAGATGAATCTTGATGAATTCTGATATGAGATTCATATGGCGGCTAGGGTTGAAGGTGTATATATAATACCTCTCCCTTACTCTCCCCCATTGATATGGCATCTATCTTTTGATCCAAGGGCTCTAGGTGAGCCTTATCCTCTCCCAAAATATCCCTTGAAGTCCATTGAATTTGTAGGAATAAATGAGGATGAAATCGGTGAAGAATCCCCCTCGAGAAGAAATTTTCAAGCATTATTTCTTTTCATACGACCACACATATGACGAGTTATGGCCGTATTGTTGGAAACATGCCCTAGAGGCAATAAATAAAGTGTTTATTATTATATTTCCTTGTTCAGGATAATTGTTTATTATCCATGCTATAATTGTATTGATTGGAAACACATTGCATTTGTGGATATATAGACAATACTTTGTCCCTAGTGTGCCTCTAGTAGACTAGCTCGTTGATCAAAGATGGTCAAGGTTTCCTAGCCATTGGCATGAGATGTCATTTGATAATTGGATTACATCATTAGGAGAATGATGGGATGGGCAAGGCCCAAACTATAAACCTAGCATATGATCGTGTCAGTTTATTGCTACAGTTTTCTGCATGTCAAGTATATGTTCCTATGACCATGGGATCATGCAACTCACGGACACCGGAGGAGTGACTTGTGTGTATCAGACGTCACAACGTAACTTGGTGACTATAAAGGTGCTCTACAAGTATCTCCGAGGGTGTCTGTTGGGTTGGCATGGATCAACACTGGGATTTGTTACTCCGTGTGACAGAGAGGTATCTTAGGGCCCACTTGGTAATACACCATCACAATAAGCCTTGGAAGCAATATGACTAATTGTTAGCCACAAGATCTTGTATTACAGAAACGAGTAAAGAGAATTGCCGGTGACGAGGTTGAACTAGGTATGGAGATACCGACGATCGAATCTCGAGCAAGTAACATACCGAAGAACAAAGGGAACATCATACGGGATTAACTGAATCCTTGACGTAGAGGTTCCACCGATAAAGATCTTCGTAGAATATGTAGGAATCAATATGGGCATCAAGGTCCCGCTATTGGTTATTGACCGTAGAGGTGTCTCGGTCATGTCTACATAGTTCTCGAAACCGCAGGGTCTGCACACTTAAGGTTTGGTGACGTTTCAGTAGTATAAGGTTATGCATGGTGGTGACCGAAGGTTGTTCGGAGTCCCGGATGAGATCCCGAACGTCACGAGGAGCTCCAGAATGGTCCGGGGGTAAAGATTGATATATAGAAAGTCCTGTTTTGGTCACCGAAAAAGTTTCGGGCTCATCGGTAGTGTACTAGGAGTGTCGGGAGGGTACCGGGGGACCATCGGGAGGGATATTTCGACCCAAGAGGCTACATGGGCTGTGGGAGGATGAATACCAGCCCTTAGTGAGCTGGCTGAAGTCCCACATAGGGCCGATGCGGCTGGGAAGGAAATCCACAGTGGAAAAGGTGGGAAAAGGCTAATATAAGGAAGGAGTCCTAATCCTACCAGGAGTGGAGGAGTAGGACTCCTCCCTCCACTTCGGCCGAAGCCAAAATGGCTAGCCCATGCGGCCAAGCCTCCTCCTCTCCTCCTCCTATATATACTAGACGATTTAGGGTTTTTGCACACGGATTTTCAGCCACGTGCTACCTTCTCCTCTAGTCCGTAGTTTCTCCTCTAGATCGGTTTCAGCAATGCTTAGGCGAAGCCGTGCTGGAATTACTCCACCGACATCGCCGCAACGCCGTCGCGCTGCTGGAAAACTCGTCTACCTCTCCGCTCCCTCTTGCTGGATCAAGAAGGCGGAGATCGCCATCAAGCCGTACGTGTGCTGAACGCGGAGGTGCCGTCCGTTCGGTGCTAGATCGGGATAGATCGTGATTGGATCGCGGGACGCTCGGCGATTTGGATCGCGAAGACGTTCAACTACATCAACCGCGTTTCTTAATGCTTCCCGCTTAGCGATCTACAAGGGTATGTAGATCCACTCTCCCCTCTCGTAGATGCTCATTTCCTAGATTGATCTTGGTGCAACGTAAGAAATTTTTGGTTTCCCATGCAATGTTCCCCAACATGTATGATCCACCATCTTTTACTATGGACCTCTTGAGTAAATTGGCTACCATTTCGTCATACGAACTCGGACTTTGACGTTTTTGGGCTCGTTGGATTCATATGAATGACGCTGATCAATTTTGATATTAGATATTAGTTTTGAGAACTTTGGATTTTTTTCAATCTTCAAACGGCTAAGTCTAGGGGCCTGGAAGTCCATTATCACCTACAAGATACACAAAGATAAAGACAACTAAAACCAACCAAGAATATATATTATGCAATGTTCGTTGTGAAAAAGGATAAAATCTGAAAATCATGCATATGAACATGTAATTGGCTCAATGGAACATGATATGGCATGATATATAGAGATAATGTGCAACACATGAGCTCTAAAGATGCGTAAAATGTGGAGCCATGAACGACGCTCCATTGCAGCCTCGTCGGCACTCCATCTTCTTCTGCAGCACCTGCGGCCACCAATGCAGCCTTGGTGGTGTTTCTTTACAACTACGGTAATATGGTGTGTCTCTACAACATCGGGCTTTGCACGAGGAATAGGAGGATGGGTGGCGAGAGGCATACGTGCAGATTCTGACCGGGGGAGGGGGGGGGGAGGAAACTACTAGAGTGGAGGAGAAAAGTTATGCCCGACGAGATCCATTATAGAGAGGTTGAAGACGAGACAAAATCAAAACTGGGAAGGAAAACTTGCGGTTGTGCGCTTCATATCTTGGGATAAGGGAGGGTGAGAGATATGTGGCGTGTGGGGCCCATCAATGTTTTCCATATTAAAAGGTTATAAGTTTCCACAATGTTTTTACCAGAGTCGGGGAATCAAATCCGATATCGATCAACAGTTGACGGACAAGATACCATACGCTTCCAAAGTACTCCCTCCATTTCTATATATGCCTTAGATTTCACTACGTACTACATACGAATATAGATATACATACTTTAGAATGTAGATTCAATTATTTTGTTTTATATGTAGTACATAATAAAATTTCTAAGAAGACATATTCTCTCTGTTCACTTATATAAGACATTCTAGCCTGTTCAGACACTATACTAAAGGTCAAAAACAGCTGTCTGAAACATCTTATAAAAATGAATAAAGGGAGTATATTTAAAAACGGAGGGACTAAAAAACATTCCATGGCAAACGTAAATGCCACCTCACCCCACGAAGTGGGCGCTCATCTTCGATCGGACGGACCCCAGCTGGTGCATAGAAGATCCTCGCCCTTTGGCTGCTTTGCACGATGAGCACCATGCTCTCGAGGCAGGCGAGCAGAGTGGGGAGAGGGGGAACACTGACATGTTATAGACCAAGTGGTGTCAATGCCATGCCATGCAGCAGCCGCAGCTGCAGGAGCAGAGGGAGCGAGGAGCACACGGCGACAATGAGACACACACCAACTGTAAACGCCAAGGCCATAGGCTAGCAGCAACCCCATCCAACCACTCGTGAAGCTTCTCTCGCCATAATTACCACTGTTCACAGTGCCCTGGCTTTATACGAGTTAGGTTGGGCCCGAAACAGAGCGGCTCCCTGGGCCTCGATTGCCTCCTCGTGGCGAGACGCGCGCCGTCCGCTTCTGCCTAGACGGCCGCGATGATGGTCCCGCGCTAAACGACATTCTTGGGATTTTAAACCCCGTTGGCTATACGGACTCTAGTGGCTTAGCGGCCGCTCCCGTCCAGTTCCAATTCTGATTTCAATTTCTTCTATCAACCTCTAGCTGTTTTCTCTTCAAAAAAGATAAAGAAGTACAGGTTTACCCCCTCTGTATTAGAAAGAATCAAATATAAAAATGACTAGGAACACACACCAGTACAATCGTGCACTCACACAACACCTAGTGATATGTCTTGTCTTTACTCTACCCGTATGCGAAAGAAGAATGTGCAAGTTTATCACGACGGCAGTCTATGCAGCGAAGGGAAGAGTCGAACTAAAAGCCGTATTCAAAAGAAAGGTCTGCAAGTTTGTCACATACTGGTCGCAAAGACAATGGAGTGAAGGGAAGAGTCGGAACCTACCCATTTTAGCTCTATTTAAGCACAAACTAAAACGAATCTGTCGATGTCTACAAACCGGACATTAAGATGGTACATCCCCTTTTCTCTTTTTCACGCAAACACCGAGCATAACTCTCGCGATATAATGATGTATGCCTTTATAACATTGATCATACTAACTGGGGTTGCGGTTCGAGCCGAACCCATCAAAAGCCAAGGTACTCTAGACAAATCCTGGACCCAACATCATTGGTATGTCGCATATATATATATATATATATATATATATATATATATATATATATATATATATATATATATATGCACTAATTTTGACTTATATCTTTGATCAATAGTTGGGTTACCCGACTCCTGTACTTACTCCTTACGTTTCTGCTTTGTTTGGCTAAGGATGTAAAGGGAGCACTACGACAATTGTTACTTCTGGTCTAACCGGTCAAGTATCTCAGATGGAGAAAGTAGAAAGGTGACCGTCACAACACAACTAAATTGGTTGGCAAACCGCATGCAATGTTAAACATGATAGTCGATAACTGTTACAACGTATGAAACAAAGGGCTTTCTTTTGGAAAAAGCTAAAGTGTGGGTACCTCCACATCGGATTCTCCGAATACTTGACTTGTACTGGGGGCTATTAACTTCCCTCTCGAACAAAGCTCATGTGACAAAGTATATGTTTTAGCCCTAAAGGTCTTATTGCATTGTACTCGCTGATACAACCGCCTTCGGTCACAGAGACATTAGCTAAGGATTGCAAATCGGAAGTGAAACACCCTAAGTAGCATCTACGAAGGGGTAGAAGCCAACGACTAGCCAACTACACATATTTAATAAGTCAAGATTAAGTCAAAATAAGCATAAAGCAACAAAAGATAATGCCATTTCTCATTTAGAATTAAAACTTATCCTTTCTACAAGATACATCTCGGCATACCGAGAAGATATAGAGCAGGCCTAGTCAAGATTCACTAGAATGTTTCCTTTCTGCATTTTCGCTGGGCCACCCGAGCTGCTGGCATCACCACCTCAAGGAAGTTACTCGCTTCTCGCAACTTTCCCGTAGGACCCCGCTCAGCAACTGGCTTCAGCCCAAGTTTGAGATAATGAGCTTTAACAACTGCAAAGGCTTGCCGAGCACCTTCCAAGCAGGTCGACCGCTTCTGCAACTCAACTTGGGCACCAGCCCCTTGCAGGCGGTGCACCAACCCAAAGAGACTGGTTGGTAGAGGGTCACTCGGCCATAGAGCCTTGCAGAGATCCTCCATGGTAGGCTTGGTCACTCACTGCAGCACTACAAGTTGCTTCAGCTGATCGTCGAAGACTTAGGGACGTGCCTGCTCCTGGAACTGTATCCAAAAGGCCTTTTTCTTGGACGCTTCTTCGCGCCCACTGAAGTGCTAGCAAGCATCCTCCACACTTCGTGGGAGGTCCGAGGAGGCGCTTGTTATGCGCCAAAGTTGCGTCAGCTTGGGGAAGACTTGACCGCCAAAGATACACTGTAGTAAATATGGCTTACCAGTGGCAATATCGGGCGCCTATTGTTCCTTTGCAGCATTTCACTACTGCAGGGTGGTCCAAAGATGACACATCTATCAGAGACCCTTCGATAAAACTGTGTGCGATGCATCAATCACAAACGGTATAGTTCAACCTCCGTTGCCATTAACGTGAACTGTGTGTGATGGCGGACCCATCAAATACAATTCGGAACAGACTTATGTGTGTGATTTTGTGCTATATAGTTCTTCCATACGAACTATTTGCAATTAGCTAAAATAACATAAATGGTTATGGAGATCCACATGTGTGCAATAGAGGGCACACAGTTCATTACCATAAACTGTGTGTGACGATACAACAAAACACAAACGATTCAACATAACAAGATGTGTGCGATAGACAACAAACACGTAAGTAATCAGAATCGTGTGCGAACACTGGAAATAACAGTGACGATTGGTGTTAATAACTTGTGTTTGTTATGGGAAAACGCTTGCTGGTATACAATTGTCAACAATTGATGGAATCATTATCGACGGGTTTCAAAGTTTAGTCCGTGTGTAATGTGATTTGCCCTCTCTACGCAACATCTATGCCACAGGTCACTCGGGTGAATTATTTGTGATGAATCAAAATAACACAAGCGGTTCCACAGAACAAAATGTGTGCGACAGATGGCATAACGTGTGCTCAGATGAACTGTGCGCGATGAGCCAAAATAACACAAACAATTCGGCGTAACAAGATGTATGTGATAACCAACAAATAAACCAGCAATCTAAATTGTGTGGAAAGAGTAAAAATAACACAGACATATAATAACACAGATGATTCTTGGTAATAAGCACCCGATTCAAAGAATGATTGCACAGATTATCCTGCGTACTCCTGCACAATTGACTAAAATAACATAATAGCGACATTACATATCAGCAAGGTTTAGAGAATAGCAATGGAAACAACTACTCGTCGGCCTTATTACGGGGCTGGCATGTTGGTTCGACAATGTTGAAATATTGTTTACACTCACGCAACATTCTCTCTCGGGAGGAAGGATCCCCATCTGGGTCGGCAAGGACCATGTTCTTGAAGACTTCATAGGCCCGGCCATTCCTCTGCTCTTGCTCCATCACAGTAGCTTCGGTCTCATGGAAAATCGTATCCACGGTCAAAGGCGGGCGTGCGACGCTCCAATGACATAAATTTTCTAAGCGTCCGTAAACAACGTAGCCATGAGTCGCGCGCTCTGCTAGAGCGGTAGAAGACTGTAAGCCGACTGCTGCCCTTACCATAGCCAAATCCACGCGAGCCGCCAACGCAACGACGACTTCATCGGTGGGTGCTACCCTTGCGAAGGCCAAAACCGTGCGTTCCGGGTATAGAACCGCGGTTGCCAGCAACAAATCTGATGCAACCTTCATCTTTTCCGCTCTTGCCGCCAAGGCCCCCGCACCATCATCATCGCGTACCGCTGCCGCAGCCACTACGGGCTCCCGTGCGTGGGTGAGCTGCATCAATCCCGCGCCTTCTGTGATGGAGAGGGGGTTCCAGACTCTAATGACAGGTGTAATGTTCAGGATTTTGTGGAGGTGAGGACAATGGGGAGAAGAAGGCCAGATTTGCGGGCTGCGAGAGGGGAAAGCCAAGATGGAGAGTGAAGAGTGGTGATTTTTTATGTCCCTATAAACAATTGCATACAGTTGCTACATTTTTTCCGTGTGCGATTACGTGTGCACCGAAAAGTATTCAAAAACTGTGAAAATGCTAGGTATTCTATGATCCAATGGGCACACAATGTAAGTAAAAGAAGTGTGGGTGATAGTAATAAAAGAGCGCACATGGTTGATAAAACAAGACGTATGCTGCCCAGAAACCGCCCACAACACCACGGTGCATAAATTAATGACGTTATACACATGTCCCACAAACCGTGTGCCTTGTAGAATAGATATATATCGGACCCGGGTGTAAAATCTGAAGCGCCTTCGATTGTGAAGTAAAAATTCTTTGCCATGACTCGCTGCCCTTCGTCGCCTATGCCCTCACCAATGGTGGTTCGTCATCACTCATTGGCTCCATTTAGTCTTCCCTCCCTTCAACCAATGCTTCCCGCGCAAGCGCAAGCTCCACCATTGATAATGCCGAAGAGCAAGGAATCATCGTAGCAATTTCCAAAGGTGGATGTGATAAGTATGAAGTGTCGAACCCACAAGGATCTAAAGGTAAGATCAGTATTCTCCCAAGTCCTATCTGTCACTAATACGACTCTATGTACGCCGAACGTTTGTTCCAACTAGAAACGAGAAATAAAACTAAGTTGTGGGTATG
This sequence comes from Hordeum marinum, assembly GCA_022496015.1. NCBI lineage: Eukaryota > Viridiplantae > Streptophyta > Magnoliopsida > Poales > Poaceae > Hordeum > Hordeum marinum. The sequence goes on from CM039678.1 coordinate 456,207,090, forward strand.
AAGAGAATAGCTTTGCATGATATCGGAGAACTAAAATATAAAAATAGGTGCTGTTGTCATAAAGTTAGAATATAATACAATATATTACAAGCAGCGAGGGTGGAATAATGATGGGTCGGTGTGCAGAATTTTCCTAGGCAATTGTTAACAAGATCGGAAATCATTATTGCAATTTTATATGAGGGAGAGGCATAAGCTAACATACTTTCTCTACTTGGATCATATGCACTTATGATTGGAACTCTAGCAAGCATCCGCAACTACTAAAGATCATTAAGGTAAAACCCATCCGTAGCATTAAAGCATCAAGTCCCCTTTATCCCATATGCAACAACCCCTTTCCCGGGTTTAAGCTTTTGTCACTCTAGCAACCCACTATAAGCGAATCATGAACGTATTGCAATACCCTACAACGGGAATCCTTCACATGTGCGCGGCACAGAAGGCACCATAGGATAGCACCAAAATAAACATACAACTGAAACCAATCTAGATCATCAATCAACCCATAAGACAAAAGAAATCTACTCACAACATCATAGGATGGCAACGCATCATTGGATCATAATATGTGGCATAAAGCACCATGTTCAAGTAGGGGATTACAGCGGGATGCGGGAGAGTGGACCGTTGAAAAGATATGAGGACGGTGATGAAGAAGGTGATGTTGATGAAGACGATCACCGTGGCGATGGTTCCCGCGATCGGGGACTTCGGCGCCGCCGAGAGAGAGGGCGAGAGGGTCTCCCTCTTGTGCTTCCTCCTTCATGGCCTCCCCTAGGTGGGGAGAGGTTCTCCCTCTGGTCCTTAGCCTCCATGGTGATGATGGCCCCCTCCTTCTTCCTCCTCCATGGTCTCCGGTGTTGGTGACCCCCTCCGGTAGGGTGCCAGAGAGGGCCAAGATTGATTTTTCGTGGCTACAGAGACTTGTGGTGCGGAATTTCTGATCTAGGTTTCTTTCTAGAGGCTTCTAGATTTATAGGAGTACTTGCCGTCTGAATCACGTCAAGGGGACTCTCGAGGGGACCACAAGCCAGGGGCACGCCCTAAGCGGCGGGGGGGGGGGGGGGTGTGCCCTGGTGGCTTGTGGCCTCCTCAGGACTCCTCTCTGGTAAATTTTTGCTCCAGTATTTTTTAGATTTTCCAAAAATATTCTCCGTAAATTTTCAGCCCATTCCGAGAACTTCTACTGCACAAAAAATGACACCATGATAGTTCTGCTGAAAACAGCGTCAGTCCGGGTTAGTTCTAATAAAATCATATAAAATTATTGTATACATGGCATGCATACTTCATAAATTATAGATACGTCAGAGACGTATCTGCATCCCCAAACTTAATTCTTGCTCGTCCTCGAGTAGGTAAATGGTAAAGAATTAATATGAAGTGTGAATTCTAGCATAGTGCATAAATTTGATCAATGATAGTTGCAAACACTTTTTCTAGCATCATTATATATCATAAATAGTAGCTCATCTCATAAAACTTCTCATGATCAAGTAACAAGCTATTCACATGTTTAAAGTATAGACCAAAAAGTTTCTTGAAAACTAACAAACCATATTCCTAGTCATCAAACAATAATTCATCTTATGTCCAGGAAGGGTCTATGTAAGAGCTTTAATTTAGCAAATTCCACATACTCAACTATCATATAGTCTTCCATGATTATTAACACCCGGAGCATATTTTGAGAACAAATAGTATCCATCGAATACAGAGAAAGATAGGGGCTTAATGTTTTGCCTCCCAATTGTCAACAATAATAATTCATAATCAAGTATATTTGTGTGGATATATATATGTCTAGATCATTCCCCAACACACGACGCTTGCCAAGAGAAAAAGGCAAAATATAGGAAGTGGTGAAGATCACCATGAATCTTGCATAAAGGTAAGTATTAGAAAGTAAAAGATAGCCCCTTCGTAGAGGGAAGCAGAGGTTTTCATGCGCTTTTTGTTTTTGGATGTGCAAACCCTTAATGCAAAGGAATGTCACGTTGCATTGCCCTTTGTGATAGCAACATTTATCATGCAATCCTTCGCTTTTATTTCTTTACCATAACAAGTTCGTATAATGCTTATTTTCCCTTACAATAAAAGATCATACATATTTAGGAGCAATTCTTATTGCTTTTTTCACCGATGACAACTTACTTGAAGGATCTTACTCAATCCATAGGTAGGTGTAGTGGACTCTGATGGCAAAACTGGTTTAAGGGTGTTTGGATGTACAAGTAGTATTTCTACTTGGTGCGCGAGTTTTGGCTAGTATGAGGTGGAAGCAAGCACCACATGTTGGAGGATCCATAACAATATAACTTCTATACAAATATACACAAACATAACTCATTAAGTTGTCTTTCTTGTCCAATTTCAACTAATTTGCTCGTGTTTGGAAATAATTAATGACCTCACAATGATAGAAGATGTCCAAGATAGTGTATTTATATGTGTAATCTCTCTTTCTTCAATATTCTTTCATAAATTGTTCAAGTAACCAATGCGGTGTTTGCTAACTTTCAATAAATTTTACCACCTATACTTATTATGTGTGAAGTCATCACTACTCATGGGATAAGTATATGAAGCATATTTAATTTCATATTTATGATATTCAATTCATTCAACCATTTACTCATAGGGTGTAAGTGAAGCACGAGAGTGAATGACAAACTACTCCGGAAAGATATAAGTGAAGATCAATGTGTAGTCAATTAGTTTAAATAGCCATGTGAGGACTCTCCCTCTTGATCAAAATATCTGATCCAAAGATTTTATTCAAACATCTAAACAAAATAAAATGATATTCCAAGAATAGCACACATCATGTGAATGAATAAAAATTTAGGCTCAACATAGGCTAACCGATAATTGTTGGTGAAGAGAGGTGGGATGCATAGCATTCCCAAGCTTAGATGCTTGAGACTTCTTGAAATAGTTACCTGGGGTGCCTTGGGCATCCCTAAGCTTGTGCTTTTATATCTCGTTCAATCCTCTCATATCATGGTTTCACCTATTCTCAAAAACTTCATCCACGCAAAACTCGAAAAGAACTCGTGAGATAGTTTGTACACATAAGAATAAATCAACTCCTCATGTACTGCGAAGATAAGTTGCACAATAATTTTCAAAATTATCGACTGTTTTACTATTGTTTCCACAAATTATATCTACCAATATAGGCTATGGAAACTATAGGATTAGCAGATAACAAAACTATGACAGCAATCTGTCCAAACAGAATAGTCTGTAGCAATTTATGAAAACAGTGTACTTCCGTAACTCAACAAATTATGAAAATTTAGGAAATGCTAAATAATTTATATGACAACACTTTGTAAATATTTCAGAAACTTTCCACGTTCCATTAAAATAGTTAAATTCAAACACTACAACAAAAGTTTCCGTTTTTACATAGCACACATCAAAACATGCAATGCAAGCATCCTAAGACAATTCTTGGAACTTTTTATTGAAAAACAAGATTATGAAGAACTCCTAAACTTAAAATGAAAAAAAAATATAACGAGGGTAAAAGTAAAGTACATATTATGTGACGAATAAAAATATAGCTCTGAGTAAGATATACCGATAATGTTGAAGACGAAAGAGGAGATGCCTTTCGGGGCATCCCCAAGCTTAGGCGCTTGAGTATTCCATGGATATTACCTTGGGGGCTCCTTGTTTATCCCCAATCTTAGGTTCTTTTCACTCCTTGTTCTCCTCATATTGGTGTTTTACCCAAAACTTGAAATCTTCAATCACACAAAACTTAACGGAACTTCGTGAGAAGGGTTAGTTTAATAAAGATAAACAGTTCACTTAGGTACTGTCAAGACAAGATTCATCATTTTCCCCACATTATATCCAATGTATTCTATCATTCCCATAATTTATACTACTAAATATAAGCTATGGAAACACTAAAACAAGCAAACTATGCATGCAAAACAGAATCTGTCAAAAACAAAACAGTTTGTGAAGATCTATAGTGTAACCATACTTCCCTGTCTCGCAAAACTCTGAAAAATTAGGAAAACCTGAATAATTTGTATACTAAGACTGCGTAAACATTTTGGATCATTATCACGCTCCAGTAAAAAATGGAAATTCCTGTACTGGCATTAGAATTTTCTGTTTTGGTTTAGCATCAGTTCTACTCATCTTGTGAGTCATCCCAAAGGCTTTACTTGGCACTTTATTGAAAGAAAACATATAAAACATAGTTACTACATTATCATAATAATTATAACACAAAAAAACAGTAGGGATGGATATTGGGTTGTCTCGCAACAACCCCTTTTCTTTAATGCCTTTTTAGCTAGGCATGACATTTTAATGATACTCTTCCAAGCCCAATTTCGATGATATTTTATTCATACTATAAAATATATAAGTGAAGTTCATAGAGAAGTCTACAATTAATATATATTAACCAATATCCATGCTCAAAATATATAAGTGAAGCACACGAAGCATCCTATAAAGCCATACTCAAAAGATTTAAGTGAAGCACAAAGAGCATTCTACAAAGCCATACTAAAAAGATTTAAGTGAAGCCCACGAAGCATTCTACAAATAAATGAAGTAATATGCCATACTAGAAGGGTGCATAAAGGAAAATAAAAAAACTAAATACGAATATCATGTGAACAGAACAAAAACCGAGGTATACCGATAATTGTTGAAGAATAAAGATGGAATGCCTTCCAGGGCATCCCAAAGCTTAGATGCTTGAGTCTCCTTGAAATATTTACTTGGGGTGCCTTGGGCATCCCCAAGCTTGAACTCTTGTCTCTCTGTATTCTTCTTATATCGATACCTCCTCGATCTTCGAACACTTCATTCACACAAAACTTAACAAAACCCTCGTGAGATCCGTTAGTATAATAATGCAAAATACTACTTTAAGTACTGTTGTGAACTCATTCCAAATTCATATTAGCATTATATCTACTGTATTCCAACTTCACCATGGTTCATACCCCCTGATACAACCCATAGATTCATCAAAATAAGAGAACAATGCATAGAAATCAGAATCTGTCAAAAACAGGACAGTCTGTAGAAATCTGGAAACTTTGTATACTTCCGTAACTCAAATAATTCTGAACATTAAGGAAAAATTGAACAATATATATAGGAGTACTGTGTCAAAATTTCAGCAACTTTTGACATGCCACTAAGAAATTTAAATTCCTGCACTACAGTCAAAGTTTCTGTTTTTGCACCGCACATAGCACACAAACAACCTAATCATCCTAAAGACAAATCTAGCCTCAGTATTTTTATAATACAAAGGATATATACAAGGGGATAATAATTTTTGATAATATTCCATGAAAAATTGTACATTGTTTCCATGAGCATGAACACAAGTTTTCAAGGTTCACCTTGTCGGGACCCCGATCCTAAGCCATAAGAATCCAGCCTGTAACACATCACATCACTTTGCGGTCTCACGCACCGTTATCTCCACGGCTGCCACCTTACCTGGGACGGGACCGTTTGTGTCTTTTGACTCACGTATGTGAATGTGTCGCTAGCATTCAAATTTCAAAGAACCCGGGCCAACATGACTAGTCGTAGAACCAAAGTGGCACATCCGTACAAGGACAGGCATACGTAACCTAGCAATGCAGGTGTCGATCTCTAGCGTGTGTAGATGAGTCATAGCAAGCTACAAGGACTCCATTACGCTATGGGACATAAATGTCATCACTGCACGTAGACGAGTCGTAGCAGGCTATAGGGACTCCATTACACTGCGAGACATTTCCCCGAAGGGATAGACATAAAAACAAAGAAGGATACATGCCGGTCAATCAATGTGTCTGGAGTAGTAGCAAGCTACCAAGGCTCGGTGGAAGCACAAAGAGGCATTTCCCTGTAAAGAGTACTACTAAAGGCACACAACTAGGTGTCGGATCCCATACATACCGTTGCACGTCACACGTACGCACGAAATTCCCAATATGCATAGATACAACTATGGCATCACAACGTAACCATACAACATTACAACATTTACTTAGAAGGCTCAAAAGAGCCAATACCATAAGATCTTACAAACAGGGGTCACAAGACCCAACATTCAGAGCATTCAATCAAACAAGCAGAAGTTTAAATATGTTTGGGTACAGACATCTACAAAAGTGGCTACGGGAGCCTGAAAAGCTACAACGACCCTACCAAAGGAACTAGACCTCTGTCTGGGGTTCCCAAGCTAATCCGGTCAACATGGAACTTCACGTCATAAGTACCACTAATGAGACTGATGTCTCCTGTGCAAAAACATAATTAAGCAAATGTGAGTACAAGGGTACTCAGCAAGACTTACATCAGAAGTAACTACATATGCATAAGTATCAATGAAGGGGGTTGTGGAATTTATTGCAGCAAGCTAGCTGTGACTCTTGGCTAACCTATACTACGACTACAAGTAGTATCTTTGAGGTGGGATAGAACAAACGAGTCCACATATTCTCCAATCAATACACCACTATGGATCCACTTCCGTCTCCCTACGAGAAGGCCATCCATAGCACTCACGCTTATCTTGCGCATTTTAGAGTATCCACTTCAAGTTTTCTATGAACCACATAAGTTCTCCAAGTAGTCCATATCCGAGGACGCGGCTATTCGAATAGATTATTTCACCCTGCAGGGGTATACTTCTTCACACACGCTCTCGCCACTTATCACCATATGCACGTCATGCATCTCGGCAACCTTCAAGCGGAAGCACTAGCGTGGGCGTCGTCCACGACCGTCAACCACACAAGACTAGTCCAGGTTTATCGCCTATTTGACACTGAACCCACATGGAAGTCCGGCCGAAGTTTCCGCTACGGCATCAAACAATGTGCGCAGGATTCCCAAGCCCACCGTTCGGGTGCCACTTAGTACACCGTGCCACTATGCATCTACCGCATCACAACCCACCAAGTCCGGCAGCGCTATGCACGGCCACCATCACTTTTCCTACAAACACCAGAAACTAGTTGTGACTCCTGGACAGAGGTCTAGGCAATTAATAAGTCAAGAGGGGTCGAGTTACCGGAGACCAATGTGTGGTAGTAACTGTCTTGGATCACAAACACATAACTCAGTTCTTAAGGTCGGTCCCAATGAGACAACCCGTCATGTACTCCTACATGACCTCTCATCGCTACCTTTACCAAATCGTGTTCACACACTTAGCTCTCACATAGTAGGACATGAACACTGCCATTCCGATTCATCACCCGGATTGATTAGACCTGACACGACACGACTCTAAGAATAGCAGGCACAATAAGTAAGCATGGATGAGTAAGCAGAACAAGGCTCAAGTAGTTGCTACTCATGCTAAGTGGTTCCAACTATTTACTGTGGCAAAGACAGGTCATGCAAAGGAATGGGTTCAACTACCGATGACATGTAACAGTTGAATCGTTGTTGTCATAATGCAGTAAAGAGAACAGGAGCAAGAGAGTGGGTTCATATCAGTATGCTCAAGCGGGTTTGCTTGCCTGACAGTCCTGAAGATATCATTTCTCTTCATCAGTGTCAATGTTCACATCGTCGGAACCATCGTCTACCGAGAGGGAACAAACACCGACAAACAAGAAAGGAACACATTCAATGTGATGCAACAATCATGATGCATGAAATGGCATGTTAAGTTACTGAATTGACCTAGTGCTATAGGTAGTCATATTAAGTGAAGTGGAATTCAAATATATACTAAATTCCAACTCCAACACTATTTATTAAATTATCCTAATCATGAAATGTCCTACTTTGTGATGTTAACTCTCTCAAACATGCATGATCATGGCATAAACAGATTCATTGGATTTTTCTAATCATTTTTCATATATAAATTATTTTCATCTGACTTACAGATTATTTTCTATGATTATTAGAAGTTTTAAACATTTTTTGGAATTTCCTGAATTGTTTTATTATAAAATTGATTACCGCATCAGCCTGATGTCATCATGACGCCAGCAGGTCGGCTGACCCGGTCCATGTCAAACCTGACGTGCGGGGCCTGCACGTCAGTGACACAGGGTTAATCCCCACGCTGACCAAGGGTTTGACCCACTTTAGGGCCCAGCGTCAGTGACTGAGGGGGCTGGTTAGGAGGGGGATTAGCACTAATTGCCGTGCCATGTCGGTACCCGCCGGAGCTGGGCCGGCGACGACCAAACCCACGGTGGGGCTCGCCGGAGTTGGCCAGAATGGCGCTACAGGTCACGGGCGAGCGAGGAAAAGGCTTCACGGAATCCTAAGGCGACCAGGAGCATGACCAGGTGCTTAGGTGGGACTAGAACGAGCTCAAACGGCGGCGACGACATGGCCGGCATTGAGGAGCTCTCATCTCCGGTGGCTAGGCTAGCTAGGGGACGACCGCGATGACAGGACGAGCAGGAAGAGGAAGAGAGGCTCATGGGGGTTCGGACGAGGGCCTCGGCGAGCTCAGGGCAGCCGACAGGTGGCGAATCGACGGAGGAGATCCGCGGCGGCTGACGATGAAGAAGACGACGGCGACGGCGTCGGTGATGTAGGCCTCTCGCTACTGAGTGCTTCGTCTGGGTGCTCCACGCGGTCGAGTCGGGGCGGCTGGGCTCTCTAGAGGGCTGGAGGAGGTCGGTGGCCGCAGTGGTTGCGAGCGGCGGCGGCTGGAGTTTGGACGGAGCAAGAGAGAGAGAGAGCCAGGGGAAGGAGGAAGCAGAGGGAAATGATAAGCTCGAGGGGGATCCATGAGTTCTCCAGCGCGGGATAAGGACGCGGGAGGGCTCGCCAGCGCGAAGCAGGAGCTGGCTCGCCCGGCGTCGTGCTTCGTCTTGCCTCTGCCTTCTAGCAGAGGTAGACGATGACTGGCACAGGCCAGTGAGCTGGTCCGGCTAATGGGCCAGGTAAGTCAGGTGGGTCTTCTCCCCCGTTTTTTATACTTCTGTCTTTTATTTCTGTCTTTTGTTTGATTTGGTTTGTCAAACAAGTCATTTTAGAAAATTTTGATATTTTGCAGGTGGGTCCAATGGATTAAACCAGAGCACCACAAAAAGTTTCAGAATTAATGGACTTGTATTATATTTATATTAAATATAAATCCGAGGAAAAATATTGAATTCCCTCAAATGCCCGGTATAAAATGTTTCTGTGATTCAAAAATATTGGTTGGCAAATTTACCTCAGTCCAACATTTTATTTGAACACCAGGAACATTTTCTTGGGTCACTTTGATTCAATTTCTATATTGCATATGTGAAAAAAATTGAATTCTGGGGCTTGATCATTCCTCATTTCATTTTCATTGAAAATAAAAATGCATGCATGAGTGCAACACAACCATGGTTAACTAGGGCTGTGACAGACCCTCACTTCTCCAATGTATAACTTTTCAACCGCTTCTCTTATAAAAGGCAAGTAAATATTTTTTGTGTTTTTCGTTTTTCAATTGTTTTTGTTTGTTTCACCCACAACTAAATAATTAAAACAAGAAAATAGATACAAAAGTAAAACAAAATCTACTTAGTGATAGAGGCAAAGAAGCATACACGAAAATATTAACCACACACTATTGCTCCCCGACAACGGCGCCAGAAAAGAGCTTGATAATCCCAAGTGCAAGGAATCATCCTAGCAATTTCCAAAGGTGGAAGTGATAAGTATGGAGTGTCGAACCCACAAGGAGCTAAAGGTAAGATCAATATTTTCTCAAGTCCTATCTGCCACTGATACGACTCTACGTACGCCAAATGTTTGCTTTCAACTAGAAACGAGACATAAAATTATGTTGTGGGTATAAAGAGAATAGCTTTGCATGATATCGAAGAACTAAAATATAAAAATAGGTGCTATTATCATAAAGTTAGAATATAATACAATATATTACAAATTGCAAGGATGGAATAATGATGGGTTGGTGTGCGTAATTGTCCTAGGCACTTGTTAACAAGATCGGAAATCATTATTGCAATTTTACATGAGGGAGAGGCATAAGCTAACATACTTTCTCTACTTGGATCATATGCACTTCTGATTGGAACTCTAGCAAGCATCAACAACTACTAAAGAGCATTAAGGTAAAACCCAACCATAGCATTAAAGCATCAAGTCCCCTTTATTCCATATGCAACAAAAGATCATTTAAGGTTTTGTTACTCTCGCAACCCACTATAAGCGAATCATGAACGTATTGCAACGCCCTACAGTGGGACTCATTCACGTGTGTGCGACATGAAGGCACCATAGGACAACACCAAAATAAACATACAACTCAAACCAATCCAGATCATCAATCAACCCATAAGACAAAAGAAACTACTCAAAACATCATAGGATGGCAACACATCATTGGATCATAATATGTGGCATAAAGCACCATGTTCAAGTAGGGAATTACAATGGGATGCGGGAGAGTGGACCGCTAAAAAGATATGAGGACGACGATGGAGAAGATGATGTTCTTGAAGATGATCACCAGGGTGACGGTTCCTCCGATGGCACTCCAGCGCCACCGAGAGAGGGGAGAGGGTCTTCCCCTTGTGCTTCCTCCTCCATGGCCTCCCCCTAGATGGGGAGAGGTTCTCCCTCTAGTCATTGGCCTCCATGGTGATGATGGCCCCTCAGTCTTCCTCCTCCATGGTCTCCAGTGATGGTGACCCCCTCTGGGAGGGTGTCGGAGAGGGCCATGATTGATTTTTCGTAGTTACAGAGACTTGCGGCGACAGAACTTCTGACCTAGGTTTGTTTCTGGAGGTTTCTTGATTTATAGGAGTACTTGGCGTTGGAGCCACGTCAAGGGGACTCCCGAGGGGTCCTCAAGCCAGGGGGCGCACCCTAGGGGGGTGCCCTGGTGGCTTGTGGCCTGCTTGGGACTCCTCTCCGGTATCTTTGTGCTCTAGTATTTTTTATATTTTCCAAAAATATTCTCCATAAATTTTGAGACAATTCCGAGAACTTTAATTTCTGCACAAAAAATGGCACCATGGTAGTTTTGCTGAAAACAACGTCAGTCCGGGTTAGTTCTAATAATATCAAATAAAATTATTGTAAACATGGCATGGATACTTCATAAATTATAGGTATGTTGGAGACGTATCAGCCACAGAGGTGAATTGTAAAATCCCCAATCCCCTTTGCAACAACTGGCTATAAATAACCACAAAATGGCCAACGAAGGTGAGCCATTTATCCCCTGGAGAGTTTCCACATACACACAAACCCCTAATGTCCGATGACAGGATGGAGTTGAGTGACAGTGGAATCAAGGCTGCCAATGAGATGGTGGGCTTGAGGGTCGACGGCCATGCCGCCACCTCTCCCGACGACAGCCAGAGGAGGCAGGAAGCACGACAAGAGCAAACCAGCAGGTTAGCCAGGGTCGTTTTCAAAGCCTCTAGGGATCTCTAGTGGGCGATATTGTGGGCTCGGCACAGAGTGTGCCAGATAGTGCGGGCCGCGGAGCAGGAACCATGATGCCGCAAGGACAACTGCAGCAGTGGCCGCCACATGAGGCGCAAGCTTATGTTGCACATGAAGGAGGACGCATCTCTGGATGCTAGGGGAGGCCTGGTGGCCGTGGGTGCAGCACTGGCGATAGCCAGGGGCTCGCCAGCCGTTGGGACGATGTATGAAGACTCGACGAACGCGACATTCTTTGTGAGAGTTGTGCCCAAGGAAGTACAAACAATCACTAATGTCAAGGCTGGCCTTGCCTTAGTCGATCAATGTGTAGGTCATGGACTTGGCGACCTCCTGTCCTCCTGAGCCAAGGAACGACACGATGGACGCTGACAACTCTGCATGCTAGATCGGCGTTAGGGGAAGTAGCACTTTTGTGTGTGGGCAATTCATATATATTATATTGATGTTAATTAGCGAGCTAATGTTTTGTAAATTACTCTGCCAACTAGGCACTGGACTAATTTGAGCATGTAAATGCTCGATTGAAATGTTCATGCATGCCAAATATCTCAATTGTATTATTGGCATCTATATATATTATCTCATTTTGGAATGTGAAAAATAATTATGAGAAATGCTTATTGTAAATCGGCGCTGATCACCACTTGGAAACACATGGATATCATATACTCTAACCGGCACGCAGTTAAACTGAATGAACCGTTTGCTATACTAATATTTTCCATGAAAATGTAAGAACTTAAATAACATCATTTTCATGTATGAAGGTTAACATGAAACTTAACAAATCCAAACTTAAAAACCTTGACAACCATATGATCCATAACTACATACTTAAGATAGGAACAATCAACGCATTTTATGAAGCACAAGGCCAGCAACCACAACTATACACTGGAAGCAGCTTGGTCACGACATTTCGACATCTCGTGAATGAAAAGGAAGAACCCTTCACTACCTTTGTAGAGCATGAGTATAACAGTGTATCCGATTTTCAATTTTGGACACATTGCGAGGACAACAGAGAACCTATGAATTTGAATGGTTCCATTTGTGTGGAATGCAATACCTTGCAATCACTTTGGCGTTCCTAGCAAGCACAAGTGTGATAGGACCATGTTAGGGAATATGTTCATGAATAGTTGCAGCGGGAAATTTCTGTTGCAATGAAAAACACAAATCAATTGTAACCTACAATTGAAGCTATATATAGTTTATGAACAACAACATAAAAATAATATTTTTGTACCAGCAATTCGTTGACACAATTGATCCTATTCATTGTCTGCATCAGTGGCAGATTTGTTGCCATCCCAAATCCAACGTTCAGATGTTCTACTGGTAGTTTATGAACACATTTTATGACATGCTCGAAGTCCTTCAAGTGAAATTTGGCATGGTGAGTAAGATACAGATTTTTAGCTATGCATCGAATATATCATGCGTAAAAAGTTGAAAGTGCTTATTTATTCAGGACAATGCAGAAGAATAGTGGGCATGCATTGGTAATTAGAAGTTGCTAAAAGTTAGGATACAAAGTCAGAAAAGGAAGTCCCAATTGGTTGTTGGCTAGGAAATAGAGTTGAAAGAACACTAACCTGGATGAAAATCTAGTCGGATGATGCCGTTTGGGTAGTAAACATCCATGTTAAAACCAGGCTTCGGTGTGCGTACTAGAATTTTACTATCAGCTTTAAGTTTAGAAAACTGAGATAATTTCCTCCAAAGGCACGCATCAAAATAGGGGCGACCAACATGATCATTTTTACCCGTACTTTCATTGTACATCAATGGTTCATGGTCAATATGACATCAATGGAGTCATCAACTAAGTAAAGGCTAAGATTTTTGTGTACACATGTTCTTACAAAGCAGGGGATGTACTGTGGGAAATGAAAACATCATTACATCTAATAAAGCAACAAAACAAACATGGGAAAATTGAGAGAACATAACAATAGCTGAAATCAAAGTACAAAAATATGTAATTAAATAGATAATGTAACAAAGATGACATGCAAATATCAGGGCAATTGACAGAATAGTACAACATAAATTTCCCTAATTTAGAAGAAAAATATAATCTTTACAAATTATCTTATCACAAAACTATTTGTCACTGATAATTTCAGTGCTGGCAGAGAATACCTTACTGGAAACTGCTTGTCATTTCCTTCTTCTCCTCGTTGGGTTTGACACTCTTACTTATTGAAAGGACTATGATAGATCCCCTATACTTGTGGGTCATCATGCACCACCTATCACTATCAATGTAACGATTTTAACTCTTGAGCATGTTATGCAAATGTTAGATACTATTGAAAAGAAAATGCTCACCGAAGATAATATTGAAAAATTAGATAAAAGGATATGTCGTCGTTTTCTCACGACAGATGCCATGGGGTGGCTTAACGAGAGTGGTTGGGGCCGAAGGACGCCAGTGGATTCCGGGAGGGATCGGGAACAAGCGGTGTGAGACACTCGATGTATCCAGGTTCGGGGCCCTCATGAGAGGTAATACCCGTAGTCCTGCTTGTCTAGTTGATACACTAAGGGGGCTACAATGGTGCTCCTAGAGGTGTTGGTGGAGGAGGAAGAAGGGCGTAGCCTGCTCTTCATGCCTCTTTGTGTGTGTGGATCGTGAGAATGCCTGCCCTCACATGGGGGGCGCCGAGCGGGTTTTATAGGTGAACCCGCCGACTTACAATATACATGGATAAAACTAGGGTGCAGGGCTCGGCCGACAGTCTCTCTAGCCAGCCAGGGGTACCGCCGTATGAGCCGTCTCATCGCTTGTAGGGCCCACCGACGGCAGGGCCCTATCGGGGTCCGCCATCGAGCTTCCGCTATTAGCCCACAGCCACCTACCCCAACACGGTCCGCACCGGGCGTCGTCGTATTGCGGCAGTCGGCCATGGTCAATGGTATGGCCGGCCACCCTGTAGCCACATGGGGGCAGGTGATGGAGTGGATGGGGGAGTAACGACACTATTGCCTCGCCCGGTCGTGGGCAGCCGCGGTCAACGATATGACAGTGCACGCTATAGCCACGCGACCTCTTCGTCAGCGGCCACTGTTGCTCCACAGAGACCGGTCTCGAGGGTCGCGTCTAATCACCGTACACGGATATGGTGGGAGGGGATGGGAGCTGGTCCGTCCGTAAGTCAGCGGGGGAGCCGGCCGTCGCCTGCCGGCTGCCTGCTAGTCGGTCGGCCAAGGGGCCAGCCGGTGCCAAACCAGCCGGCCAGGCCCCAACCCGTCGTGGGCCAGCCGGCCGTACGTCAACCGGCCGAACACCGGCTAGGCATATGTTTTTCTCAAAGGAGGTCGAACCATCAAGCTTTGGCATACCCAGGGCTCATATCCCCGTTAGGAGTCCTTGAAGCCGGCGGGGCCCCACATTCCTTTTTAAAACGAGAGGGGGCGACGGCTTTACATCCTTCTGGGTCGGGCGGCAAGAGCCTTAGGACGGCAGCCCGGCTGATCGAGCGCGCTGGTAGCTGCGCCCAATGCCTCGGGTCCCATGGTGATGCCTCGCAACGCGCGCTGGGCGGCAGCCTGCCACATGTGACGTCGCGGGTACCGTGGGCCCCGTCCCTGGGACCATGACGGGACGTTGCAATGGGCCTAGCCCGGTAGGCCTCGGTCCATGTGCGGGGATCTTTTGCGGATGGACCCTGGTGGTTGCGGCCCAAGGTGCCCACGTTCGGCGGATTTCTCGGGGGCATGGGCGCAGTTAATCCCCACATCCCCCGACCTTCGCCCCCTTATTTATAATGGGAGGGGAGGATGGAGGCAGTTTCTACTCCCCCCCTCCTCGTCGTCTTCTCGCTCTTGCTGCTCCCTGCATCGAGCCCGCTGCCTGCCACCGCTCGCCCCTGCATGTCGCTCACAACTGCCCGCAAGGGATCACCGAAGACCGCAGTGTCAGAGGTTTACGCCGCTCTTTCCCCGGCGCCCACATCCATTTTGCAGATGGTAGATGAACCCTCCGGCAGCTGGGGTGGCTCCACTGTGACGGTGGAGGACATCGAGTACCTCGTCGTGCCCGCATGCTATCGTTAGAGGACCGCATCGTCGCCTGTCCTCTGGGCGACGAGGTGGTACCGGTGCCCGAGAAGGGGGAGTTGTTGGTCTTCGCCTCTCACTTCTCCTACGGATTCGGCCTCCTGGTAAGCGGGTTCGTCAGGCTTGTCTTTGACACACTCGACCTCCAGCCACACCACCTCGGGCCGAATTCCATTTTGCAACTCTCCAGTTTCGTGACCCTCTGCGATGGTTACCTTGGCCTCCTCCCCTTCTTGGAGTTATGGAGGAAGCTTTTCTACCTTAAAGCCCTGAAGACCGACGACGAGCCATATGCCTACGGGGGAGCGGTGATGTGCGTTTGTGGAACGCTTTTCCCCCGCATTACCCTCATTGAATACGTCAAGAAGTGGAACATGTCCTTCTTCTACGTGAAGAACGTCAATCCTCTGCATTACTACATCTAGTTGCTCCCCTTCGTCAATGCCCCATCCACAAGGGTGAACTAGACGGGAGAGGTGGCGGTTGAGGAGGTCACCAGCATCCTTGGCCGGATCCAATCTATGAGGAGCGAAGAGGGGCTGGTCGCGGCTGACCTGGTGGCTGCCTTCATCGACCGTCGGGTGCTGCCCCTACAACGGAGGCCACACAAGATCTGCGATATTGGGGGCTGACATGATCCGTGCCGACTGTTTACCTTCGACTTGACACCGGCTCAAGTGGCGAAGCAGGGGAACTCCGTCACCAACTTTAAGTTGCAGATGCGGTCGTGGCGTTTTGGCAAAATGTTGTACAACTGGCTTGACCCGGCACCCCTGGTACGTTTGGTTGCCCTTGCCCCCTCCTCTTCTCGCTCTTGTCCTCCCGGCCCCTGTGCTCACAAACCATGCTGACCTCAGCGCTTTGTGTGACAGAACACGCCGGACGGCCCGCACCCCCAAGTGTTCGAGGCGGACCACGCCGACTTTGACCCTGAGGATTTCGAGATGGGGGGAGCCGTCGAAGAGGAGGTAAAGTCCTCCCGGGAGGTCGAGGAGGACGGGACGATCAGAGACCCAAGAACCAGCGGGTCACAGGCGGCTGGTGAGTTTGATCTTACCCCTACGATCAGAGATTGGACTGATGACGACGATGATGATGATGACTTCTGGATCTTGGATGCACATCCCCCACAGCTCGTTGGTAGCCACGAGGAAGGAGCGAGGAGCTACTGGCCAGGGTCCGACCGGGCGATGCGACCCGTAGGGGAAAGAGGCCAGCTGTTGGGCAGCCCTGAGCACTTCAGCCGGCACAGAAGAAAGCGTTTGGTGCTGCAGTGAAGCCACCACCCCGAGCCAGGCGCCCCCTTCCCGTTGTTATCGGGTAAGATCTTACTCCTATGTCTTGCTTCTTTCTGCTCCTTGCTGTCTGTGGCTCGGGGAATAACCTTCTTCCTTTTGGCGATGCCCTCGATCTCCAAGACACGAAGTCTACCATGGCCCCGATGCGGGAGGAGAAGAGGCGGCAGACGGAGCTACGGGCCATGGAGGGGGCTTAGAGGGGTGCCACGACGTGCTCGACCACGTCGAGTGAGGGGACACGAAGGCAAAGTTCAGACTCCGTGCATGCAACGGAGTCGGCTGCGGAGTTGACCCGGCTGTCCCATCCACCGTCGAGTGAGCCGTGAGGACTGGTCGTGGAGACGGCCCTACCAGCGATGCAGACGGTCCTTCCAGTGGTCACGGTGCCCGAGCCGGCTATGGAGCAACGGAGCTGCTGGAGCCGGCTGTGACCCTGCCCCTTGTGGAGCCTGTCGTCATGGAGGGGTTATTTATTCCGACCATGCCATAGACAGCGCTCAGCGGGGAGGCCGAGCCAGCCGCCCAGCCAACCGAAATGGGTATGTGGGAGCTGCCCGCACCGGCTGTAGGGGAGCTTGGGGCCGACTCCTGTGCCCTTTTGGTCGCCGGGAAGACTCAGCCTTGCCACGTCATGAGGGACGCGGCACCGGGCGGCGGGCCGAGCCGCTCGAGGAGAAACATGGCCGACGTCATCAAGGACTGGTCAGCGTTTGTCCACGGTCCGGTTGCCTCGGACCAGCCAACCAGCGAGTAGGACCTTGTGCTAGGGGAGCCGGCTCGTATCATGGCCCATTTCCGTGAGGGGCTGGCCAGGTTCGCCGAGGCCGCCGAGAGCAACTTCTTGCGCGTGGAGGCAGCGATTGAGGTGAGGTTTCTTTCCATGTTGACTTGCTTTTTTCTGTGGGGGCGCACGAGCGCACCCACTGGGTGTAGCCCCCGAGACTCGGGCCGACTGCGCAACCGTGTAGAAGCCAGGTCGAGTCTTCTTTTGCGATTGCCTAACGTCCTGATCTCTGGCGTGGGGTAGGCTGAAAATGCCAAGCGACAGGCGCTGTTTGACAAGGTAGTCGCCATCCACCACAGGGGCAAGCTTGGCTATTACCAAGCCAAGGAGGATCTGCAGAAGCCCAAGGTATGGTCATTCTAGTGGGGGTGCGCGACTGCACCCACTGGGTGTAGCCCCCGAGATTCGAGTCGGTTGTTTGTTAGGTGGCTCGGGTCTTCAACACTTGGCTAATTCGAGTCGTGCCTTCTGCAGAAGAACTGGAGACTTTGAGGCGGGTCCGGCAGTAGGGGACGAGGTGGCCTCTGAGCAGGACCAGCTAGCGCGGGACCTTTAGGCGGCCATGACGGAGCGGGACTAGCTGGATGGTTTGGTTGTTAACGACCAGTCGGCGAGGGAGAGCCTCACTGCAAAGCTGGAAAAGGAGGCGGCGATGAGGGAGGAAGCTGCCAGGCAGGCGGCCGACGCCAGCCGATGTGCCAGCGACCTTTAGGACGAGGTGCCCAGTCTTAGGGCCGATCTTGAGGAGCGCAAGGCCACCCTTGCCCAGGTAGAGAAGGCGCTAGAGGAGGAGTGAAGCTTGGGCCTCAAGTTTGCGCTCGAAGTGGACGGCGCCTTCCATTGTGAGTTCTTTTTCCCCTCTTAGTCCTTTTAGCCGGCTGAGTTGCCTTGTTTTCCTCATTCCCTTCCTCTTCTTAGTCCGGTTCCTGAAAACCCAACATCATGCTGAGCAGACCGTGGAGGAACACTGGGAGTACTTCAGGCGGTGCAGGCAGGAAGTTGGCACCGATGTGGACTGGAGCCCACCGGAGATCTCACTGGCAACCGAGAACCGGTTGATCCTTCTTCAGTGCACCATGGACCGACTCCACACGGTCGGCACGGGGGTTATTTCGGCTCTCTATCCAGGCCGTGAGATCTCTGGCGGCTGCGTTGCGAAGTGGTTGGAGCACGCGGTGGCGGCTTGAAGCCTGGAAGGCCTTGGCGCCCCGAGACGGGGCACAGATGGCCCTCCGGTTTACCTTGTCGTGGTACCGTGGCATCGACCTGGGCTGGCTGGCCACAATGCTCCAAGTACCCGAGGAGGAACTGGCTGCTCGTGAGAGCTCCCTTGTCCATCAAGCCAACGAGCTCGCCTCGTACGTCGACCCAGACGAGTTCCTGCTGGCTCTTGGTGAGGATGGTGAGCCGGTTGCGGAGGACTCCTTCGGCATCCCCGCAGGACCCAACGATGTTGAGGCGGCCAAGGAGAGCACCGACTCCAGCACCAGGCATGACGCGGAGGACGCGGCCTTGTCTTTATCCTGTCCTTTCTTTTTGCCATGAACTTTGTTGGGACGCATTTCCACCCACTTGGGTGTATTGTAAAGGATCTATCGGCCGATGGACTTTTTAAATTTGCTGTTGAATGAACATAGTTTGCGTACCATCTCACCCTTTGCTTTCACTTTTCGACCTTTATCTATTGCACAAATCTCTTTTTGGCTTCTGCCCCGTCTGCCGGCCAGCCGGGAGACGGCTGGGGCAAGGACAGGGCATCGTCCTTAGGAAAAGTGCACAAACCTTAGGACCGTCTGGCTCAAGCTAGGGTGAGCTGCTAGAGGTAAGTTGCAAGATGAAGGATACTGCTGGACCTAAGCGGTTGCCTCTATTTGAAGGGTGTTTCATGTGGTAAACTTTTCCTGCACCAACACCCCACCAGCTGGACAGTCGGGAGCCAGTCTGTGGCCAGGGGGTGGGGAGGATCTTTTGTTATGCACATTACTTGTTCTTCTCGGAGAGAAAAAAACTTAGGTCGGTCGGCAAGCCCCTGGGCCGAAGGAACTGGACCTGGGCACTTGCCATGAGAAGCAGCGTGCTTTTAAATGTGGTCAAAAAGGGCATGTCCCATGTGCTCACTGAGGACGTCCGTTGCATTCATTGAGTACCAAAAGAGGGGTTGCAGGATACATACATACACTGATACTTCTTAGCAGTAAAAAGGACGGAGGAGCGCCGCATTCCATGGGCTCTCCGTCTCCTCGCTCGAGGCGTCTCTCTTGCACTTCTGCGGCTTCTGGACATCTATTAGATAGTACATGTTGTTGTGTAGCGCCTTATTGACGGTGGATGGGCCCTCCCATGGGGGGACAGTTTGTGCTAGCCGGCAGTTTGCTGGATCCGCCTGAGCACCAGGCCCCCCTCGTGAAAGGAGAGGGGCCGGATCCGCTTGCTGTGGTAGTGCTGGAGCTTCTGCTAGTAGATAGCCGTTCGGCTTAGTGCCAGCTCGCCTCCTTTGTGTCCGTCTCCTTGTACCGGGTGACGCAAGGCGAGTCGAACTCTATGTCTGTGGGGATGATCACCTCGTACCCGTACACAAGGAAGAAGGGCGTGAAGCCGGTTGATCGGTTGGGGATGGTTCCTAGGACCCACAAGATGGCTGGTAGCTCTTCGATCTAGTAGTCAGCTGACCCGACAAGCGGTGCCACAAGGCGGGGCTTGATGCCGGCCAGGATTACGCCGTTTGCCCTTTCTGCCTGGCCGTTCGATTGGGGGTGGGCAACAGATGCCAGGTCAAGCCGGATGCCTTGTTTGGTGCAAAAACGCGCTAGTGTGCCCTTGGCGAACTTGGTGCCGTTGTCGGTGATGCTGCTGCGTGGGACGCAATAGCGGACCGTGATGTCCTCGATGAACTGGACTATCGTCGGTCCGTTCAGTTTCTTGATGAGTCTCGCCTCGACCCACTTGGTGAACTTATCAACTGCTACCAGCAGATGCATCATGCCTCCTCAAGCGGTCTTGAATGGCCCCACCATATCGATCCCCCATACAGCAAAGGGCCACGACAGCGGGATGGTCTTTAGTGCCGCAACCAACAAATGGCTTTGCGTGCGGAAAAACGGGCAGTCGGCTAGTAAAATCCATGACAGAACACCTTGGCCATGAAGGGCCTCGAGGCGACGTGATGCTCGCATTCGCCCTGATGGATATCTTAGAGGATCTCTTGGCCCTTCTCAGATTTGAAGGAGCGCTGGTACACGCCGGTTATGCTTCGGTGGACCAACTCACGGTTGATGATGCTGTAGGCGGGGGCCCGGCGCTGTAACTGTCGGGCCTTGTGAGGGAGTCCTGGATTAGGTGGTCCTCGGATATCCGACCTGTTGTCTATGGGCCGGACTATATGGGCTACTCACCGAACACTGGAGGGTTTGAAGGCCCAGTTTCCAAGATGGAAGCTTCGAGGAACATAACTTGAGCTCCACGTTTGATGTAGTAATTAGGCATGTTTATCTCTTCGGGATGTAACCGACCATGTGTAAACCCTAGGCCTCCACGACATCTATATAAGCAGGAGATTTTAGGGTATAGAGATAGGATAACTCATCTAGGGTTAGACATTCGATCTCGAGGTAGATCAACTCTGTATTCCCATATACCATGAATACAATCAAGTAGGACATAGGGTATTACCTCCATTGGAGGGACTGAACCTGGATAAACTCGTGTCCCCTTTGTCTCCTGCTACCGTCGATCCTAGTCTCACAGTTCGGGACCCCCTACCCGAGATCCGCCAGTTTTGACACTGACATTGGTGCTTTCATTGAGATTTACTCTGTGAGCGATATGGGATCAACGCCTCGCCTTTTCATCAATGAACAGGTCCGTAACATGGACGTTTTCGTCCCCGTACTGATCTTCGCCTTCGGCAGTGTTGTGCTGCATGCTGATTCCACCGTCCATCTAGGTCGTGTGGAGAACTTCGCCCCCGATCAGGAAGTTAGATTCGGAAACCTAGAGTTTTTTGTCGACTCTCGAGGTGACTTGGCACTAATCGGGCTTACGGCTTCGCCCGTAACACCAAAGGACTCTAAGGCCTTAACCTCGAGCCCCTTTGTTGGACATGCCAATGGGGTCACCCATGGAGGCTGCCCGATCTCCAATCCCAGCCTAGCCATCAAGCCATATGATCGAACATGTGTTCCTACCGAACACTACCCAATGCGTGGGCTTCATGGGGGTTAACTCCACGAGTTCTTGGAGAAATTCTCGTCGGGCCTTAGCGGTCGACGAGGCCTTGGAGCAACTCTTGTCGATGAAGATCACTGACAATGCAACCCCGATCTATGTCCGGCCCAGTTATAGTGCGGGCGGGGACAAAATTTTTGACCCACCCACCACCCACTTGATGGCCACCGTCGAAGACTTAACCGACGTGCTAGACTATGCCTCTAAGGAGGCAGAATACATGGAGGAAGAGGACCGTGCTCCCACCCCGTTAACACCAGGAGTTGGACTGGCACTTGTACATACGACGTTTACATGATGGATACTCCTGCCACCAACAACGACAATATGCCTCACAACGACGGTGACAAATCGGGCGATGCACCATCAAGGCGATGGAAATCGCATAAGCAGTCCAAAAGGAAAAAGGGCAGAAAAGCTATTATCAGCAACGGGGACGGTAATACCCCCGCGATCATGGCAATCCCGATATCCCCAATTACCCGTTTGAGGGTCCGGAAGAGCCTGAGGACCAGAATGACCCCGATACCATAATTGACCCCGAAGGCGATGATTACCTTCCCCCGGTAGAGGAGGAGGACTTACCGGAAGCTAATGACTTGTACATCCATGATAACCTCAAGGATCAGGAAGAAACCAGGCAGCGACTCATAGGAACAGCTCGCAACCTAAAGGCCAATGACGGGGTTATTACCCCTGGGTAGGCCAAAGCAACAGGGTCCTCCCCTTTATGCTTCAAAGAAAAACTACACGGCCGGCTATACGAGGCCGGCTGGAGGGCGTCCGGCTCGAGCTGCCGCCGGCTGGCGCCCTGGACGGCCGGTGAGGGAGCCGGTCCGACTCTCGGCCGGCCGAGCGTGACCAGCTGCTTCTAGGCCGCCTCTTCCGTTGACCTTGGGACGGACATGTGACGTCCCGTCCCTCTATGCGCGGGTACGGTGACACGACGCGACCGGCACGAAGGGCGGCCCTATGGCTATAGTGGCCGCTAACGCACTGTGGAGTGTGGCTAAAGTCCGGCCATCCAGGCCGCTGACCTCGATGAGCGCGACCGGGCGAGGGAATAGTGCTGGCATGCCCTCGCCCACTCAATTACCTGTCTCGGCATGGCTACAGTGCCGCTGGCTGTACCAGAGACTTCGGTCGGCTGGCGCTAGGCGACGCCAACCCGGCGGCCCGTGCCCCGGTAGGTGGGCGAGGGCCAATCACCGGGCCGGCCCAGCAGGAGATGGGACCGCTCAGCCGGTGGCCCCTACAAGTGACGAGACGACGTGAATGGCGGGACCCCCTGGCTAACCGGAGAGGCTGCCAGCCGGGTCCCCCCGCCCTTGTACTTAGAGTATATTATAAGAGCCGGGGGGTTGGCTTATAAAACCCCCCGAGCCCCCCATGCGACAGGGACAAATGATCACCCCCGCGCACACACACAGAGCTCTCAAAACCCCCATAGCAGTGGAGGAAGACGAGCCGGCTGCTCCTTCTTCCTCCTCCAAAGACAGCTCCAGGAGCACCCTTGTATACATACTCCTCTATCCAACTAAACCAAGCATGACTAGGGGTGTTACCTCCCTCGGATGGCCCTGAACCTGGGTACATCATGTGTCATCACCACTTGTGCCCAATCTCGCACCCGGAGCCCGTCGGCGTCCTCCAGCCCTAATCACCCACGATAAGCTACCCTATGGCATCTGCCGTGAGAAAACGACGAAAGTTGGTGCCCACCATGGGGCCGTACACGGCGTCGGCCGGATTCATGCTCCGGGCGGGACCCCTCGCTGCTCCCCGCCTTCGCCGCACGTCTAGACGAAACCGCGGGCTTGTGGGGCTTGCTCTGGCATGCCCTACGAGCAACTCCGTCAGCCTCATGACCGACATCGACGTGCTCACCAAGCGCTTCGCCAGGCTCAGCCTCGCCAAGACTCCAGCCGCTGACGAGTACCCTGTGCAAGTGCTTGTCTGTGCCGGTCCGCCCATGGCCATGGGCGCACTCGTTGAGACTCAGTCGAGTGGCTCTCACAGTCGCGTGGGAGTAATGGCCATCACTTCCTCCACCGCTTGCGGACTGGCACGGGCCGCGGCTAGCGTTGTCACTGCCCGCGTCGGCAGGTCCGACCCACCCGGCGCGGCCCTTTGGGGCTTGAGCACTCCTGTCGCCCCGACAACAAACCCCGACACCGCCGCGGCCAATATTGAGGCGGCTTGTCGCGTCCTGTTCGAGGACGCCACTGCCCTCGCGGCCACGCGGCACCACATGGAGGCGGCATAGCGGGAGTACGCTTCTACCTACAGACTCACCCCAGCTGGCACCGAGCCCAGCCGGCTTGGGGCTGTGCGCGACCGCGGTCCCGTGGTTGCCGAAATCCTCGGCGGCAAGATGCCCGTCTATGACACCCCCACGGCCAACCTGCGGGCTCTCAAGGTGGCCTACGAGGAATTGGCCACCTTGGAGGGCGAAGAGCGTACCGCCCACGAGCGCCACATCAAGGATCTCATCGATGATGCTGATGCGTAGCAGCATCTGCTAGCGACGGGCGGTGCTACCACTAAAGGCCCCCGGCCCGAGCGCGAGGGCATGGGAACTGCCGACCGCTAGGCGGCCCAGTACTCATGCTCCCCTCGCGTCTCCGGCCACCGGGACGAGATGAACTACCCCAGCCCTCTCAGCCGCCAGGGAGCGAGCAGACGCCTGTTAAATGTCGGCGCACCAACAACCCGCCTCGAAGCAGCCGCCATCACGAAGCGCTGGCGTCCGGCACAGCCGCGGGCACACACCACCCCCGCGGCGTGAGTCGGGACAATCGGTTCCACCTACCGTCCGCCCCGAGCTCTCGGCTCGGCTCGGACCACGCGTCCCCCGCAGCGAGAACGACGCCCACAACCGCATTGACAAACTCGCGCAATCTGCCCTCCTTGAGGAGGAGGGCTTGATTGGTCCGGCTTGCTTCGGCCCCCGGATCCGCACCGAGCATTTTCAAACCGGCTTCATGTTGGGGAACGTTGCATGGGAAACAAAAAATTTCCTACGCACACGCAAGATCTAAACATGGTGATGAGCATCTACGAGAGGGAGAGTGGATCTACATACCCTTGTAGATCGCTAAGCGAGAAGCATTAAGAAACGCGGTTGGTGTAGTCGAACGTCTTCGCGATCCAAATCGCCGAGCGTCCCGCGATCTCATCACGATCCGTCCCACGATCCGATCACAATCCGTCCTGCGAACTCATCACTATCCGTCCCGTGATCCAATCACGATCCGTCCCGCGAACTCATCTTGATCCGTCCCACGAACTCATCATGATCCGTCTCGCGATCTTGATTACGGTCCTTCCGATCTAGCGCGGAACGGACGTCACCTCCGCGTTCAGCACACGTAAAGCTCGATGACGATCTCCGCCTTCTTGATCCAGCAAGAGGGAGTGGAGAGGTAGACGAGTTCACTGGTTGTGTGACAGCACCGCGGTGATGGTGGTGGAGCAATTCCGGTAGGGCTTCGCCTAAGTAGTGCAGAAATCCGATCTCGAGGAGAAACTATGCACTGGAGGAACGGGCAGCACGTGGCTGAAAATTCCATGCAAAACCCCTAAAACCTCCAGTATATATAAGAGGAATATAGGAGGAGGCTTGGGACAAGGGCCAAGCCTCCAAGGAGTCGGTGGAACCAGGTGGAGGAGGTGGACTCCTCCTCCAATCCTAGTAGGACTAGGATTCACCCTATTTTTGTGTTTTTCCACCTTTTCTCTTTGGGCCTTTTTTCCCAAACCACATAGGCCTTGTGTGGGACTTCCACCAGCCCACTATGGGCTGCTAAACACTCTCCCACAGCCCATGGAGTCTCTTGGTTCGAAATACCCCTCCCGATGGTCTCCCGGTACACTACCGGCACTCCCTGTACACTACCGATGAGCCCAAAACTTTTCTGGCGACCAAAACAGGACTTCCTACATATGAATTTTTACCTCCGAACCATTCCGGAGATCCTCGTGATGTCCGGGATCTCATCCGGGACTCCGAACAACCTTCGGTCACCACCATACATAACTCTATACTACCGAAACATCACCAAACCTTAAGTGTGCAGACCCTACGGGTTCGAGAACTATGTAGACATGACCGAGACACCTCTATGGTCAATAACCAATAGCGGGACCTGGATGCCCATATTGGTTCCTACATATTCTACGAATATCTTTATCGGTCGAATCTCTCTGTCAAGGATTCAGTTAATCCCGTATGATGTTCCCTTTGTTCTTTGGTATGTTACTTGCCCGAGATTCGATCGTCGGTATCTCCATACCTAGTTCAATCTCATTACCGGCAAGTATCTTGACTCATTCCATAATACAAGATTCCGTGACTAACGTTTAGTCACATTGCTTGCAAGGCTTGTTGTGATGTTGAATTACCGAGTGGGCCCTGAGATACCTCTCCATCACACGGAGTAACAAATCCCAGTCTTGATCCATGCCAACTCAACAGACAACGTCGGAGATACCTGTAGAGTACCTTTATGGTCACCCAGTTACGTTGCGACGTTTGATACACACAAGGCACTCCTCCGGTGTCAGTGAGTTGCATGATCTCATGGTCATAGGAACATATACTTGACATGTAGAAAACAATAGCAATAAACTGACACGATCATATGCTACGTTTGTAGTTTGGGTCTTGTCCATCACACCATTCTCCTAATGATGTGATCCCGTTATCAAATGACATCTCATGTCCATGGCTAGGAAACCTTAACCATCATTGATCAACGAGCTAGTCTATTAGAGGCATACTAGGGACATGGTTTTGTCTATGTATCCACACATGCATCTAAGTCTCCGATCAATACAATTATAGCATGGATAATAAACGATTATCATGAACAAGGAAATATGATAATAACTAATTTATTATTGCCTCTAGGGCATATTTCGAATAGTCTCCCACGTGCACTAGAGTCAATAATCTAGCTCACATCACCATGTGATACACATTGTTATGAATCTAACACCCAATGAGTTCTGGGGATCGATCATGCTTTGCATGGGAGAGAGGTCTTATAGTCAACGGGTCTGCGATATTCAGATCGGAGTGTACTTTGCAAATCTCTATGTCAAACCATAAACACTGCTACCACACTCCACTTGGTACTCTTCCAAATGACTGCTCCACTATACGTATCCAGATTGCTACTACGAGTCATCCGGATCGGTGTTAAAGCTTGCATCGACGGAACTCTTTACGACGAACTCTTTATCACCTTCATAATCGCGAAACATCTCCTTAGTCTTTTAGTCACTAAGGATAATCTTGACCGCTGTCTAGTGATCGACTCCTGGGTCACTTTTGTACCCCTTGACTGACTCATGGCAAGGCACACACCAGGTGCGGTACACAGCAGGGCATACTATAGAGCCTATGGCTAAGGTATATGGGACGATGTTCATCCTTTCTCTTTCTTCTGCCGTTGTCGAGCTTTGAGTCTCACACAACTTCACACCTTACAAATCAGGCGAGAACTCTTTCTCTGACTGATACATTTTGAACTCTTTCAAAATCTTGTCAAGGTATGTACTCATTGAAAGTCTCATCTAGCATCTTGATCTATCTCTATAGATCTTGATGTTTAACAATTAGGTACCTTTATCCAGGTCTTCCTTTGAAAAAATCTTTTCAAATAACCGTTTATGCTTTCTAGAAATTCTACATCATTTCTAAATAGCAATATGTCATCCACATATACTTATCAGAAACTCTATAGTGCTCCCACTCACTTTATTGCAAATACAAGTTTCTCATAAACTTTGTATAGATTTAAAAACTTTGATCACCTTATCAAAGTGTATACTCCAACTCCAAGATGCTTGCTTCTGTCCATAGAAGGATCACTGAGGCTTGTTCACCTTTTAGCATCCTTAGGACTGACAAAACCTTCTGGTTGTATCTCATACAACCTTTCCTTAAGGAAGGAAACGATGTTTTGGCATCCATCTGCTAGATTTCATTATTGAAAAATGCAGCAACTGCTAACATAATTCCAACACACTTTAGCATCGCTATGAGTGAGAAAGTCTCATGGTTGTCAACTCCTTGAACTTGTCGGAAACTTCTTTGCGACAAGTCGAGCTTTATAAATGGTGACATTCACCATCAGCATCTGTATTCATTTTAAAGATCCATTTGTACTCAACGACCTGCCGTCCAATGAGAAAGTCTACCAAAGTCTATACTTGGTTTTCATATATGGATCCTTTCTCGGTTTTCATGGCCTCTAACCATTTGTCGGAATCCGGGCCCATCATCATTTCTCCATAGCTCGTAGGTTCATCGTTGTCCAACAACATGACCTCCAAGATAGGGTTATCGTACTGCTCAGGAGCAGTACACGTCCTTGTCGACCTACAAGGTTTGATTGTAACTTGATCTGAAGCTTCATGATCATGATCATTAACTTCCTCTTCAACTAACGTAGGCTGCACAGAAACATCTTCCTGCGCTGCGCTACTCTCTGGTTGAACAAAGGTTCACCAACCTCATCAAGTTCTATCTTCCTCCCACTCAATTCTTTCGAGAGAAACTCTTTCTCGAGAAAGGAACCGTTTTTAGCAACAAACACTTTGCACTTGGATCTAGGATAGAAGGTATGCCCAACTGTTCTTAGGGTATTCTATGAAGATGCATTTGTCCGCTTTGGGTTCGAGCTCATTAGGTGAAAACCCTTTTTCACATAAGTGTCGGAGCCCCAAACATTAAGAAATGACACCTTGGGTTTCTATCAAACCCTAATTCACATGGTGTCATCTCAACGGATTTAGATGGTGCCCTATTTAAAGTGAATGTAGTTGTCCCTAATGCATAACCCCAAAACTATAGTGGTAAAAGGATAAGAGACATCATAATTCACATCATATCCAATAGAGCACGACTATGACGTTCGGACACACCATCACACTATGGTGTTCCAGGTGGCGTGAGTTGTGAAACAACTTTCACATTGTCTTAAGTTGTATACCAAACTCGTAACTCAGATATTCACCTACACGATCATATCGCGGACATTTTATCTTCTTGTCACGATGATCTTAAAATTCACTCTGAATTTGCTTGAACTTTTTCAAATGATTCAGACTTGCGTTTCATTAAGTAAATATACACTATTATCTACTCAAATCATCAGTGAAGGTAAGAAAATAACGATATCCACCGCATGCTACAAGACTCATTGGATTGCATACGTCAACATGTATCATTTCAAATAAATCACTTGCCCGCTCCATCAAATCAGAAAACGGGGTCCTTAGTCATCTTGCCCAAGAGGCATGGTTCGCATGTCTCAATTGATTCGAAATCGAATGAGTCCAAAGATCCATCAGCATGGAGTTTCTTCATGTGCTTTATACCAATATGACATTTAGCGGCAGTGCCACAAGTATGTGGTACTACCATTATTAACTTTGTATCTTTTGGCATCAATGTTATGAACATGTGTATTACTACGATCAAGTTTCAACAAACCATACTTACTGGGTGCATGACCATTGAAGGTATTATTCATGTAAATAGAATAACCATTATTCTCTAACTTAAATGAATAACCGTGTCGCAATGAACACGATCTAATCACGTTCATGCTCAACGCAGAAATACCAAATAACATTTATTTAGGTTCGTCACTAATCTCGAAGGTAGAGAGAGCGTGCGATGTTGATCACATCAACCTTGGAAACATTTCCAACAGACATCGTCACCTCACACTTAGCTAGTATTCGTTTATTTCGTAGCTTTTACTTCGAGTTACTAACATTTAGCAACCGAACCAGTATCCAATACCCAGGTGCTACTAGGAGTACTAGCAAGGTACTCATCAATAACACGTATATCAAATATACTTCTGTCGACTTTGCCAGCCTTCTTATGTACCAAGTATTTAGGGTTGTTTCGCTTCAGCGACCGTTCTCCTCATAATCGAAGCACTTAGTCTCAGGTTTGGGTTGCTTCACTAGAGCTGCAACTGACTTGCCATCCTTGAAGTTTCCCTCCTTGCTCTTGCCCTTCTCGAAACTAGTGGTTTTGACTGACCATCAACACTTGACGCTCCTTCTCGATTTCTACCTTCGCGGTGTCAAACATCTGAACAGCTCAGGGATCATTATTTCTATCCCTGGCGTTTTATAGTTCATCACCAAGTTCTAGTAGCTTAGTGACAGTGACTTGGAGAACTATATCAATCACTATCCTATCTAGAAGATAAACTCCCACTCGATTCAAGCGATTGTAGCACCCAGACAATCTGAGCACATGCTCAACGATTGAGCTATTCTCCCTCATCTTGCAGGCAAAGAATCTTGTTGGAGATCTCATATCTCGCAACACGGGAATGAGCCTGAGATCCTAATTTCAGCTCTAGAACATCTCATATGTTCTGTGACATTCAAAACGTTTCGGAGCCTTAAATCTAAGGCGTAATGCATGACGTACTAAACTATCAAGTAGTTATCAGAACGTGCATGTGAGATATTCACAACATCTACAAAAAATGCTAGAGAGGTTGGCGCACCAAGCGGTGCATTAAGGACATAAGCTTTCCGTGCCGCAATGAGGACAATCCTCAGATCACGGAGCCAGTCCACAATATTTCTACCATCATCTTTCAACTGTATTTCTCTAGGAACGTATAAAAATTCAAGGGAGCTACAGCGTGAGCTAGTAATCTACAACACAGTTTGCAAAGACACTACTGACTATGTTCATGATAATGAGTTCAATTAATCATATTACTTAAGAAATCCCACTCAAATTGACATCCCTCTAGTCATTCCAGTGATACAAGATCCAAATTCACCAACTCAAGTCCGATCATCATGTGAGTTGAGGTGGTTTCAATGGTGAACATCATTATGTTGATCATATCTACTATATGACTCATGTTTGACCTTTCGGTCTCTTGTGTTCCGAGGCCATGCCTGTACATGCTAGGCTCGTCAAGTTTAACCCGAGTGTTCTGCATGTGCAACACTGGCTTGCACCCATTGTATGTGAACGTAGAGTCTATCACACCCGATCATCACATGGTGTCTCAACACGACGAACTTTCGCAATGGTGCACACTCGGGGAGAACACAATTCATCTTGAAATTTAAGTGAGGGATCACCTTATAGTGCTACCGTCATCCTAAGCAAAACAAGGTGCATAAAAGGATTAACATCACATGCAAATCATAAGTAACATGATATGGCCATGAACTTGTGCTTTTGATCTCCATCTTGAAAGCACCGGCATGATCTCCATCGTCACCGGCAAGACACCATGATCTCCATCAACATGTCACCATCGGGGTTGTCGCGCCCAACATGCTTCTACTACTATTGCCACTGATTAGCGATAAAGTAAAGCATTACATAGCGCTTAATGATTGACACGCAGGTCATACAATAATTAAAGACAACCCTATGGCTCCTGCCTGTTGCCATACTCATCGACATGCAAGTCGTGATAATCTATACATCACATGATCATCTCATACATCACATATATCACATCATGTAATTGGCCATATCGCATCACAACATACCCTGCAAAAACAAGTTAGACGTCCTCTAATTGTTGTTGTATGTTTTATGTGGCTGCTACGGGTATCTAGAAGGAACAATTCTCATCTACGCAAAAACCACAACGGTGATACACTAGTTGCTCTTCAACCTTGTCAAGGACCGCCTTTGTCGAATCCGATCGAACTAAAGTGAGAGAAACTGGCACCCGCAAGACATCTATGCAACAAGTTGCGGTCGAGGGAACCGGTCTCTCACAATACTGCTGAACCAAAATCCGACCAAGGGAGGAAGCAATCTAAGTATCAATGCCCACAAACCTTTTGTGTTCTACTCGAGATCTCATCTACACATAGACCTAGCTCTGATACCATTATTGGGGAACGTTGCATGGGAAACAAAAATTTTCCTACGCACATGCGAGATCTATCCATGGTGATGAGCATCTATGAGAGGAAGAGTGGATCTACATACCCTTGTAGATCGCTAAGCGAGAAGCGTTAAGAAACGCGGTTGGTGTAGTCGAACGTCTTCGCGATCCGAATCGCCGAGCGTCCCGCGATCTCATCACGATCCGTCCCATGATCCAATCACGATCCGTCCTGCGAACTCATCATGATCCGTCTGGCCATCCAATCACGATCCGTCCCACGAACTCATCACGATCCGTCCTGCGAACTCATCACGATCTGTCTCGCGATCTAGATCATAGTCCTTCCGATCTAGCGCTGAACGGACGACACCTCAGTTTCAGCACACGTACAGCTCGATGACGGTCTCCGCCTTCTTCATCCAGCAAGAGGGAGCAGAGAGGTAGACAAGTTCACCGGCAGTGTGACGGTGCCGCGGTGATGGTGGTGGAGCAATTCCGGCAGGGCTTTGCCTAAGCACTGCAGAAATCCGATCTAGAGGAGAAATTATGCACTGGAGGAACATGCAGCGCGTGGCTGAAAATTCTGTGCAAAAACCCTAAAACCTCTAGTTTATATAAGAGTAAGAGAGGAGGAGGCTTGGCATAAGGGCCAAGCCTCCAAGGAGTCGGCCGAACTAGGTGGAGGAGGTGGTCTCCACCTCCAATCCTAGTATTACTAGGATTCACCCTATTTTTGCCTTTTTCCACCTTTTCTCTTTGGGCCTTTTTTCCCAAACCGCATAGGCCTTGTGTGGGACTTCCACCAGCCCACTAAGGGCTGCTAAACACTCTCCCATAGCCCATGGAGATTCTTGGGTCGAAATACCCCTCCCAATGGTCTCCCGGTACACTACTGACACTCCCGGTACACTACCGATGAGCCCGAAACTTTTCCGGCGAGCAAAACAGGACTTCCTATATATGAATCTTTACCTCCGGACCATTCTGGAGCTCCTCGTGACGTCCGGGATCTCATACGGGACTCCGAACAACCTACGGGTTTGAGAACTATGTAGACATGACCGAGACACCTCTACGGTCAATAAGCAATAGCGGGACCTAGATGCCCATATTGGTTCCTACATATTCTACGAAGATCTTTGTCGGTCGAACCTCTATGTCAAGGATTCAGTAAATCCCGTATGATGTTCCCTTTGTTCTTCGGTATGTTACTTGCCCAAGATTCAATCATCGATATCTCCATACCTAGTTTAATCTCACTACCGGCCAGTCTCTTTACTCGTTCCGTAATACAAGATCGCGTGACTAACACTTAGTCACATTGCTTGCAAGGCTTGTTGTGATGTTGTATTATCGAGTGGGCCCTGAGATACCTCTCTGTCACATGGAGTAAGAAATCCCAGTCTTGATCCATGCCAACTCAATAGACACCCTCGAAGATACCTGTAGAGTACCTTTATAGTCACCCAGTTACGTTGCGACATTTTATACACACAAGGCACTCCTCGGTGTTAGTGAGTTGCATGATCTCATGGTCATAGGAACATATACTTGATGTGCAGAAAACAGTAGCAAAAAACTGAAACAATTATATGCTACGTTTGTAGTTTGGGTCTTGTCCATCACACCATTCTCCTAATGATGTGATCCCGTTATCAAATGACATCTCATGTCCACGGCTAGGAAACCTTAACCATCTTTGATCAACAAGCTAGTCTATTAGAGGCATACTAGGGACATGGTTTTGTCTATGTATCCACACATGCATCTAAGTCTCCGATCAATACAATTATAACATGGATAATAAACGATTATCATGAACAAGGAAATATGATAATAACTAATTTATTATTGCCTCCAGGGCATGTTTCCAACACTTCACGCTCCCTCGGGACACCCCGAAATATAAGAGGGCGGCCAAGCCCGAAGACTGGCTGATCGACTACACTACCGCGGTTGGCATCGCCAGTGGGAACAAGCGCGTAGCCGATCGCTACACCCCCCTCATGTTAATCGGCTCAGCCCGCACGTGGCTCAACAGCCTGGTGGCCGGCAGCATCAACACTTGGACGGACTTTGAGAGGCCTTCGTCCGCAACTTCAGCGGTACCTACAAGCGGCCTGGCCTTCCCCGTGAACTCGCTACGTGCGTTCAGGGGCCGGACGAATCCCTCCGCGACTACCTCACTCGGTGGACCGAGCTCCGAAACTCCTGCGAGGGTTTACACAAAGTACAAGCCATGCAGTACTTCATTGAAGGCTGCCGAGACGGCACCCCTCTCAAGCATAAGCTTCTGTGCTCTGAGCCGGCCACGCTTGACGAGCTCATGACCAAGGCGGACAAGTACGCCATGGCTGATTCAGCAATCCGGGTCAAGACGACCCCGCCTGCCAAGGTGATGACGACACCGGCCACGACCCGGACGGCTGCCGACAACCGACAGCCGCAAAACAACAAGCGCAAGAACGACCAGCCGGATCCCCGCTACGGGAGCCGGTAGGTCAACACCATCGAGGAGCAGGAGCTGGTTGCCTAGCCTTCCAGCCAGCGCTAGTGCACTGGCAAGGCTGCCTGGCAGCCGAAGCTCACCTTTGAGCAAATGCTTGACCTCCATTGCAAGAACCATTCAGGGGCCAAACCCTCTATGCACACACTCCGGCAGTGCAGCTTCTCACAGTGATTGGCTCGGGGGGATGGCCTTCTGGCTCCTCCCATGCCGCCAGCCGTGCGCCGGCCCTGGCCCAAGCTGCCACCCCAACGCTGGCTCCGGCTCCGGCCCAGAATGATGGTCGCTTGATCGACTAGTTCCCCAGCCAAGACGGTTGTTACGTTGTTTTCACTAGTGAAGAGACGGGCAATTATGCTCAGCGCCAGCTCCGTTGTGAGGTGAACGACACCATGCCTGCAACTCCCCAGTTCATGCACTGGTCGGAGAAGCCGGTCACTTGGAGCCAGGCCGATCACCCCGCCGTGATGCCGAATCCCGGCAGCTATGCCCTGGTCCTCGACCCCACCATCGCCACTAAGGAACGAACCTGCCGCTCCTCGCGGGTGCTAATAGATGGTGGCAGCAGCATCAACATCCTCTACCTCGACACCATGCACAAGCTGGGACTAAGGATAGAAGACCTACAGGCGAGCCAGACGGTCTGCCACGACATCGTGCCTGGGAAGTCCTGCTCCCCTATCGGCAAGATCACGCTCGACGTCCTCTTCGGTGAACCCGGCCACTTCCGCCGCGAGCCGGTGCTGTTCGAGGTCGTGGACCTCGCGAGCCCCTACCACAAGCTGTTGGGACAACCGACTCTTGTCAGCTTCATGGCAGTCCCCTATTATGCCTACCTCAAGCTCAAGATGCCGGGCCGCAAGGGAATCATCACCATCATGGGTGACTACAAGATGTCGCTCGAGTGCGCTCGAGACGGCAGCCGGTTGGCTGAGGCCCTGGAGATCACCGAGGAGAAATGGCATCTCGACCGGCTCGTGGCCCTTGCTGCCAGCCAGCCGGCCGTGCCGACTCCTCCCTTGCAATCTGTCGGCGAGGCCTCCTTCCAGCTGTCCAAAGACACCAAGCAAATCCCGCTCGACCCGGCCAACCTGGCTCAGTGCGTCACCATCGGCTCCCGCCTCAACAGCAAATAGGAAGGCGAGCTCGTCAACTTCCTCCGTCAGAATCGAGACATCTTTGCATGGTCCCCCTAAGGACATGCCGGGTGTTCCGAGGAAGTTCGCCGAGCACAAACTCCATGTCTGGCCGGAGGTCAAGCTGGTCAAGCAACCCCTGTGCCGCTTCTCCGAGGAGAAGCGGCATACTATAGGCGAAGATATCGGTCGGCTGCTCGCAGCCGGATTCATCATGGAAGTGTTCCACTCGAACTGGCTGGTCAATCCAGTCCTGGTGCTGAAGAAGAACAAAACCTGGCACATGTGCATCGACTACACTAGCCTGAACAAGGCATGTCCCAAGGACCCATTCGCCCTGCCGCAGATCGATCAAGTCATCGACTGCATGGCCGGCTGCAATTTGCCGTCCTTCCTGGACGCCTACTCCGGCTACCACCAGATCAAGCTGGACCCGGAAGACCGGCTCAAAACCTCCTTCATCACGCCCTTTGGGGCCTACTACTACATCACCATGTCCTTCGGCCTGAGGAGCGCAGGTGCCACCTTCCAGTGGTGTATGCAAAAGTGCCTCCTCCCTCAGATAGCTAGGAATGTCCACGTCTACGTCGATGACATCGTCGTCAAAACCAAGAAGCATTTCAGCCTCCTCGGTGACCTCCGAGAGACCTTCGCGAACTTACATGAGTACAAGATCAAGCTCAACCCGGAGAAGTGTGGCCTCGGCGTCCTGGCCGGTCAACTCTTTGGTTTCTTCGTGTCCGCTCGCGGTATCAAAGCTAACCCCGAGAAGATTAGCGCGATCGAGCGCATGCCCAAGCCGACCCAACTTCGTGTCGTTCAGAAGTTCACCGGCTGCCTTGCCTCGCTCAGCCGGTTCATCAGCCGGCTAGGGGAGAAGGCCTTGCCCCTCTGTGGGCTCCTTCGCAAAACGACTCTAATCGAGCCGGGTTAAACCAAGAAACCGGGCGTATTTGACTGGCCCGACGAGGCGGACGAGGCTTTCCGCGGCCTTAAGAAGGCTCTCACCCACACGCCCATCCTGGCCGCGCCGACTGAGAAGGAACCCCTGCTCGCCTACATCACGGCGACCACACGCGTCATCAGCGTCGTCCTGGTGGTCGAGCGGCTGGAGGAGGGCAAGTCCCAACTGGTCCAACGACCCGTCTACTACCTCCGCGAGGTCCTCTCCGCGTCCAAGCAGAACTATCCCCACTACCAGAAGATGTGCTACGGCTTATACTTCGCCGCCAAGAAGGTCAAGCAGTACTTCCAGGAGCATACCATTATCGTGGTGAGCACAGCCCCTCTCGGCGAGATCATGAACGTCCGGGACTCCACCGACCGGATCGCCAAGTGGGTCATCGCCCTTGCCGATCATGAGATCCGGTACGAGCTGAGAACCACCATCAAGTCGCAGGCGTTGGCTAACTTCCTCGTCGACTGGGCGGAGATGGAGTTTGTGCCGCCTCCCCCAGACTCCACGCATTGGCGCATGCATTTCGATGGCTCAAAAATGAGGACCGGCCTGGGTGCCGGCATAGTCCTCTCCTCCCCGAAGGGTGACCAGCTCAAATACGCGCTCCAGATCCACTTTGCCGCCTCCAACAACGTGGCCAAGTACGAGGGCATCGTCCATGGCCTCCGGATCGCCAAGTAGATCGGCATCAGGCGCATCCTCTGCTTCGGCAACTCCAACCTCATCGTGCAGCAAGTCTCTGGCGAATGGGATGCCAGGGATGCCAACATGGCCAGCTACCGCTTCCTCGTACAATAGCTCACCGGCTCCTTCGAGGGTTGTGAGTTTCACCATGTCCCACGGGCAGACAATGAGGCGGTGGATGCGCTGGCAAAGATCGGCTCCACCCGGTAGGCCATCCCAACCGGCGTCTCCCTCGAACGGATACTCAAGCCGTCGATCAAGCCTTCCCCAGAATCAGAGTCAATCTTCGGACCGGCGGGCGTCGCCGGCCCATCGACGGCCCCGACCGCCTCTCCGGCACCTTCGCCACCGGCTCCCGAGCCATCAGCCGCCCGGTCAGCACCAATCGAGCCAGTGGCGTCCGAGGTGGCCGGCTCCAACGACGCGATCATCATGATGATCATCGACCAGCCGGCCCTGAGGGCTGGCAAACTACTCCCAGGGACTGATCATCCAGTCTTGGGCGCTCCCGAGCCGGTCCCGGGGGCTGGTCATCCGTCCCCGGGGGCTCCCGAGCCAGTCCCCGTCGCGGCCCCCTCATGGGCCCAATCCATTCTGGTGTTTCTTCTACGGGGTGAGCTGCCCCCGGACGAGGCTTTGGCAAGGCAGATCCAACGCCGAGCCATGGCATACGACATTGTCAACAACGAGCTCGTCCACCACAGCACCACCGGCATCCTCCAGCGATGCGTCGAGCCGGGAAAGGGACTGGAAATCCTCCTCGACATGCACCAGGGTGAGTGCGGGCACCACGCCACCTCCAGGACCCTGGTAGCCAAGGCTTTCCGCCATGGCTTCTTCTGGCCGACTGCCCTCGAGGCGGCCAAGAAGTTGGTTGACGAGTGCGAGGGCTGCCAACGCTTCAGCAGAGCCACCTACCGGCAAGAGCCCTCCAAACCATCCCCCTCACGTGGCCCTTCACCGTTTGGGGGCTGGACATGGTGGGCCCATTCAAGACCGCTCGAGGCGGCATGACGCACTTGCTGGTGGCTGTCGACAAATTCACCAAGTGGATCGAGGCGTGGCCAATCAAGAAGCTGGACGTCCCCACGGCCGTCCGGTTCATCGATGATATCACGGTGCGCTACGTCATCCCCCACAGCATCATTACCGACAACAACACGAACTTTGCCAAGGGCGCACTCGCGCATTTCTACTCCAATCAAGGAATCTGGCTTGACCTGGCCTCCGTCGCTCATTCGCAGTCAAACGGCCAGGTCGAGAGGGCAAACGGCCTCATCTTGTCTGGCATCAAGACCGGCTCATGACACCACTTGTGAGGTCGGGCGCCTGCTGGATCGACGAGCTGCTGGCCATCCTTTGGAGTCTTAGGACTACCCCAAACCGTTCAACCGGCTACACTCCCTTTTCCTTGTGTATGGGTCCGAGGCAATCATCCCCACCGACATCAAGTTTGATTCGCCTCGGGTCGCCCTATACACGGTGAAGGACGCAAAGGAGGCAAGAGCAGACGGCATCGACCTACTCGAGGAAGCTCGCGAACTGGCCCTAAGTCGGACAACAATCTACCAGCAGAAGCTCCGGCACTACCATAGCAAGAGGATCCGGCCACTCTCCTTTCGCGAAGGGGACCTAGTCCTCAGGCGGGTCCAGCGAACAGCCAGACAACACAAGTTGTATTCCTCATGGGAGGGCCCATTCATCGTCAACAAGGCACTGCACAACAACACATACTACCTAATAGACGCCCAGAAGCCGTAGAAGCGCAAGAGAGACGCCTCCGGTGAGGAGACGGAGCGCCCGTGGAACGCGGCACTCCTATGCCCATTTTACTGCTGAGAAAAAACAATGTATGTACGTACCCCCACCCTTTTGGGCTTATGAATGCAATGGGTGCCCCAGGCCGGCTCTTGGGCGCGCCCCATTTTGTTTCCCTCAAAAGTTCCCTCACTCACCGGCTCCCCGACCCGGCTCCCGGGCCCGGGGGCTAGCCGGCTGGAACTAGAACGCTTCTCTAGAAATTGGCTAAGTAATGTGAGCCGGCCAAACCTCCCCACCTTTACTAGCTATAGAACCGCCTCCCGACTGTCTGGCTGACGGGGCCTCGGGGCGGCAAAGTTTGGCTCACACGAAAGGTCAAACGAAGGGAGACCCCGGCTAGGCCCAGCCGGACCATAGCCGCGTCTCTACCACTCTACTTATCTCGAAAGGCCCTCGCGATTCCTAAGTTCTGATCCGGCTCCCCTGAGGTGGACGCCCCGACCCAGCTATAGACCGGCTCCCAGCTGTCGTGTTGGCGGGGCCGAAACCAAAGGAGAAAAGGAGAAGGTCCGAAAAGAATCAAGCAGGCAGAAAAGGATAAGGACGAGTCGGCATGAGTAACTAGGCAAACACGCTAAATATTCATAGCTTGAATCTTAAGACAAAAGCGACTCACGGCCAGCATAGTTCATTACATTAAACACCCCCAGTGGGTGGATTCGAGCCTAACTTGCAGGGAGAAAAATGAGAAAGATAAAAAATGCCCGGGGGCTCAGACCACCGACGCGTCGCCAGCCGATGTGACCCAGCCGAAGCGTCGCTGGGCGGCTCGGCTCTTACCTCGGAGGTGGTTGCGGCCTTTGGGTCAGCCTCCTTGGCTGTCGAGGCGGGCTCCTTCGTTTTAGCCGTGTCGCCACTCGAGTCGGTGCTCTCATCGGCAACCTCATCATCCGCCGGGCCTTGGGGGATGCTGTGACAGCCCAAGTGCTGTCCCTACCTTCTATGGCATGTATCCTAGGTGAACCTTGTTGTCATGTGTTGTATGAATGAGTTGCTCATTGCCATGTCTTGTTCATGCATCTTGCTTCATTCATATCATCATCATGCATGCATATTGATTTGTGATGTGCTCTTGACTTGTTGCATGTGTGAGTGTTCTTGTGGTTGTTGTGTTTGAATGGAATCTACTCATCTCCTTCCCCCTCTCATATTCTTTTCAAACAACCCAATCTTTGCTTTTATTCCATTGGCATTTAATCAATAAAATTAATTTGCTGTTTAAAATTGTTAGAAATGTTGATGAGGAAGTCAATAATATTTTAAGTCTATGTGTGTTGGTCCTTTGATGTTTTGAGCTTTATGTTATTGGGGCTTTAACTTACAAGGGGATGTTGTTTAATTAAACCATTTAATTTAATTGCTCTAAAATTCTTCTAGCTAATTTTATAAAAAAGGGTCTTATTTTCCTTCTATGCAAAAGTATTTTGTTTTGCTAAAATCCTTTTAATTTCCTCTGGGGTTTTCTTGCTTAACTGTTGTTTTTCTTATTTATTAAAACC
Source organism: Hordeum marinum (assembly GCA_022496015.1). NCBI lineage: Eukaryota > Viridiplantae > Streptophyta > Magnoliopsida > Poales > Poaceae > Hordeum > Hordeum marinum. Next base: position 456,247,403 of record CM039678.1, read on the forward strand.
CTGCTTTGTTGTTGTGCGTGTGAGGCTGAGAGAAGGAGCTGGGCCTTTTCCTGCGCGTAGTCCCAATTAGTGGAGCAACCGGCCCACTCGTGGGAACAGCCACCTGCTCCCATTGCTCTCCGTCAGGTTCAGTGCGCCTCTGAGAGAGAGCTGCGAGTGCGTGCGCCGTCGTCAGGGCTGACGGACGCCGAGGCCGGCGCCGTTTGCCCCCTTTAAAAGGAGCACGGATCCCTAGGGTTGCTCCTCCCTTCCTGCCGCCGCCGATCCCATCTCCCCTCTCTTCCTCCTTCTGCTTCCCTCCCCTTCTTTGTCGGAGAGTGCAGCGTCAGGTAAGTTTATAGAAGGGTAGCTTCGGTCGCCCTCGCCGCCTCCGGTGGCCCTCGTCCTTGTCGGTGAGGGCCTGACGCTCGAGGGCGTTGTCCGCGCCCCATTCCAAGCGCTAGGGCGAGGATTCAAGCCATGCTCCGTCGCCTTCTTCTTCTTCCCTGCGTCGCTGGAGCCGTGATGTCTTCTTCCCCTCCGTCTCGCCGTCATCCGCGTCTTCCGCTCCAGAGCAGCCTTGTCGTCCCCTCGTGAGCACCTGCAGCTCCTCCTTCTCTCTCTCTGCTTCTCTTCGTGTAGCTAGCGCAGATGTAGCCCTGCTCGTCACCGTCGCGTCTGCATCCGCCGTGCCCCGAGCCGAGCGTAAGCTCGAGCTTGAGCGCCTCGCCGCTGCCGCTCTTAGCCGCCGTAGGTGCGGGAATGGGTGCCCCAAGACCCAGCTCGCCCCGCTAACGCTCCGCGTCACCGGAGAGGCCAGCCATCGCCACCTCTTACCGCTGTTGCCGGTGTCTTGTGAGATTCAATTTCGTCAGAGTTGGCGATGCAAATAGTATATATTCGGCACCCCCTCCCTTTGGTTAGTGGCATGTAGCTAGCGCAGTGGTAGCCGGCTCTCTGTGCGCTCGAGAGGACGGGGGTTCGATCCGCAGCTCCTCCCCGTTTTTCCCATTTTGTGATTGGCGGGATTCTGTGTGTGGCGTTCGGATCCGGTGTGATGACCAGATCGCGTGCGGGTGTTGTGTGTTTGTGCGATCCCGTGTGGCTGCGTGGTGGATCCCGTGTGGCTGCGCGTGTGGAGTGGTGTGTGCTGCTATGTGGTGGATCCCCTATGGTTGGGCAGATCCGGTGTGGTGTGTGTGTGGCAGAGCGTATGTGTGTATGTATGTGCTAGTGTGTGTGTGTGTGTATGACAGTGGGCATGGCCCCACATGTCATCCATAGAGGGGCTCTGGTGGGTATGCCAGGTGGGCCCCTGTTATTGTTGTTTTCTTTAATTGTGTAGCGTTTTTATTTCTTTTAATAGATATTTTCCAATTCTAGTAAAAATCCAATTCTGGACATTTTCATTTATGCTCATGTGCATTTTAGGTATGTTTTCACTTATAGGAGTGGATGATGTTTTGGCTATGTAGTTTTTGTCATAATGCTTCATGTGACCTTATGGGTATGATATATGATTTTGGGGTAAAAAGATCCAAGGAATACATTGGTTCCATTGGATTTCACTTTTGAGCAAGTTTACAACACTGCTATTTTTTGCTGTGATGCTCCTTTGTCATTTTTGCATGATTTAATCGATGCTTGCTTTGGGGGATGTGCCAACATGGAAGTGATAGTGTTTTATGCCTATTATGCCATGGTATTTATGTTTGTCATAAGAATCACCCATATAAGTGGGAAACTTGCTGCAAAGTAGCTAACTTAATGTTACTATTTCACCATGTTAAATATTTCTAAGTCTGAGAATCTGCTGTTATGCCATGAAGAGTGGTTGCTATCTTGTGATATGTTGAGAATTATCTCAAGCTCAGTGCTAGTGTTTTGAAGTATATGTTGTCTTCTAGCATCCTGTTAATTTTCATGACATGATGTGGTCTCTAACACCATTAGTTTCTGCTCTCAACTTGCTATCAGATTAACTCAGATTCCAGAAAACTGTTTTTTTCACTAAGTCCCAGATTTCTGTAGGAATCCTATAGCTCAAGTTATTGGCTATGAAAGTTGCTATGTTGCAGTTTTGTGGCAGATTGTTTGTTTAATTGTTTTGTGACTTGTGGGAGCTATACTCCATGGAATTGCTTGATCTTTGGCTCTATTGTGGTTGGTTTTTCATTACCTAACCAGTGGCTACCTTGGAATGCCAAGGAATAGCCCAGGACCTTCTTGTCTTGTATTTTGCCTTCGTATCTTGTCGTGAGCATATCGTGAGAACCGTAACTCTGTTTCTTACATTCTACATATGCACTTGTATCGGTTTTGCATGATGCATCCATAATTGCCATGTCCATGCATGTCTAAATAACTTAACATAAGGTTCTGTCCAAATTCATTAATAACCAATCCTTTGTATGTGAAACATGACTAGTTAGGATTGCCATGCTAAAACTCTTCAAATAAGCATGTATCATTCTTGCTTGTGCATTGCACCATGGTTGTTTGTTTATTAGTGATGTTTCTTTTGCGTAGATGCGAACGTTGAAGCTGAGTACGAAGAGCCAAATGAGTAGAGCTACGAGGATCCCGCTACTTGTTCCTCTGAAGAACCAACATGCAAGATGATTGTACCCGGATCCCGATACTATTTTCTCTTGCTAGTTGTCTCGCTCTTATCGTTACAATTGCGCTAACTACCACTTGAATGTTAGCCTCCTATTTGCCATGATAGCCTCTAACCGTCCACATCCTCGCAAACCTTTGATTGGCTAAGTTACCGTTGCTCAGTCCCTCTTATAGCGTTCTTAGTTGCAGGTGCAGGATGTATTCGTGTGATAACATGGATTTGGTATATCACAATATTACCTTTTATTTAATTTAATGCACATATATATCTTGGTATTGGTGGAAGGCTTGTCCTTTTTCTAGGTGTTTTGTTCCGCTGTTACCGCCTTAGTTTTCTTGTTACCGATGTTATGTTTCCATACTTTGCGCTCCTAACATGCTTGGGGTTGTTATGGGGACCCCTTTGTTATTCGGTTAAGATTAAAACTTGTTTGGAAAGACCCGACTTTGGTACTACATTTGCTTAATAACTTAATAAAATTTGCATAGGCCTTTGCAACCCCGTGGATAATTAATCAACAACTCGGCCAGGCCAGTGCTCCACATGAGTGTTGGTCCAAAATGGTAGTAGTTGGGGCCACCAACGGGTGTGTCAGACGGAAACTTGGCCCATCCATCGTGTCCTGAGAATGAGATACGTGGCTCTTATCAGGTTTGTCGACACGTCGGGAGGTCTTGCTGGACTTGTTTACCTTTATCGAGTGTCTTGCATGTGGGCTATGACTTTCTTCGGGCTATCTCGAGGTGTTGGAATCCCTTTGGAGTTGCCTAGGATGATCACGAGATCCGTGGTCGAGGCTATTCCCGCGGAGTGTGGTTAATTTATGATGGACTAGTTGGAGCACACCTCCAGGGTCAAATCTTTCGAAAAGCCATGCCCGCGGTTATGTGGCAACTTGGATATTTGTTTAACACCTGGTTTTAGTTAACTTGAAGTAAAATCTAATAAAATGCACCAATTGTGTGAGTAACCTAGATCGTCTCTGCTCGTGAACATGTCCCAAGAGAGAACACAGTGGGGTTGTGATTGACGTAAGTAAGTGTTCAGGATCTCATAGAGGTCATTCTAGATTCGATCATTCATCGTAGGCCACATATTTACTTTCATGTTACGTAAGATTAGCCACCATAAATGCTTAGTGCTATTGCAAACTAAACACATACCCATCCAAACCTATAAACTTGAATAGTCTTGGTACCTGGGCACGAGATTGCTGAGTCCTTGTGGCTCACAGATTACTACAACAATCCAGGTGCAGGTACAGATGAGTTCATGCAGGATGATTTGATGGAGCTCTAGTGGGAGTATGACGAGGAGCGCGGCAGGATGTACGTGACATATCCAGATGAGTAGAGGTCGTGGTCGTGATCTTTGGGGCTAGCGAGATAGTATCATTGCATCTGCTTTTATCGTTTGTTTTCGTCCATAGAGGGACCCTGTCTTCATATTGATGTTTGAACTCTTGTCTGGAATTGTAAGTTAGCATGTGGCGAGTGTAAGCCAACTCATATACTCCTCTCTTCTTAAATGTATGATGTAATGATGCTATACTTGCGAACGACGAGATGCACCTCTATCCCTTGTCGAGGCCCCCGTGCCTTAATATGGATAGGAGCGCATCTTGGTCGTGACAAGTTGGTATTCAGAGCCATACGACCATAGGAGCCTTTGCTTGATCAAACTTGGCCGAGTCGAGTCTAGTAAAAACTATTTTGAGTCTAGTTATATCGTTGAGTAGGATTCTTTTTACTCCTCTTCTATGCTCTGGTGAGGTATTTGACTTAGGAATTTTGATTCTACTCCTCTTCTCGCTTAATTTTTTCAGGATCACGCGGTATTTTGGAGTCTATATGATACCGATGTGACAGGGTTCTGTCTTGGTGCCTCCTATCTGACTTGATTTCCTCCGGGGAGTCGAGCTCCAGGGAATGTTGGCACATCGTTCTCATTCAACTTCCTTGATATCTCAGGACGGAGAGTGTTCGGAATTACTTCAATACTTGTCGTGGCGAGATAAGGTCGGAGTCACCCAGTGCTGGGGAGGCGTCCGGGGTACCACCATGGTTTAGTATCGTTGTGATTTCGAGGATTCGAGTTAGATGGATTTGCGAAAGCCTCTGGTTATGTGTTGAAGTATGGATACAGTTGGGGTGTAGGATTGCTAGTTGTGTGAGATATTTCCTCCTTGTATCCCCCAGACCGGATTGTATAACCAGAAAGTTTTCGGAAGTTCTTAGGTGGGAACTCTTGTAGTCATCTAGGATCTTCTTCTTCAGATGTATGAGGGCGTATACATTTGTTCTGAGCAGTTAGCTCAATATTTTTGTGTTATTGCAAATGGCTTCTTATATCTAATGATGTTATCGCGGAACCGAAGAAAGCATTCTTACTAATTTTTTAGTAGGAAGGCTATGATGTTATTTGTGCAATTCTTTCAAGCGTTTGATTCAGCTATTGAATTCATCTTATCAATGAGGTGCTGATGTTTTTGTCCTTCTCCAGTATGGCTCCACCAACTTGTGGTAATCCGGGTCATGGTGAGAAGCAGGCTGATGTTCCACCACCCCCGTCACCGCCTCCTCCTCCTGAAGCTTGGCAAGCTGTGATGGCCGCAACCAATGCGAACACTCATATGTTGCTCAGGATGTTGCAAGAAAGAGATCAGGGTCAACAAGGCTTTCAAGGGAATTTTTAGAATCAACCTGAGTTTGCGACGCTCAACCAGTTCCTTGCCAACCACCCCAAGTCTTTCACCTGTTGTGAGCAGCCTTTTGATGCTGATGATTGGCTCCGTGATATGAGTAAGCATTTTGAGTGCAGCAATGTCAGGCCAGAGGACTTTGTCAGATTTGCGTCGTTCCAGCTCAAGGGTCAGGCAGCTGATTGGTGGTAGCAGTACAAGGATTCCAGGGGCGATCGTGTTGTTACTTGGGAGGATTTCCGTCATGACTTCAGGGCCCATTACATTCCGTCAAACTTTGTCGAGGAGATGCATGAGAAGTTCAGGCACCTGAAGCAGGGAAGCAAGTCTGTCTATCAGTACAACATCGAGTTCCAGAATTTGGCTCGCTATGCTAAGCAAGATGTTCCAGATGACAAGGCTATGATCTATCAGTTCAGAGGTGGTTGCAAGGATGAGCTTCTGCCAGGTCTAGTCCTTCAAGAGCCTCGTGAGTTTGATCAGTTCTACAACAGGGCTTTGAAGGCCGAGGCATCTCAGCTCAAGTTGGAGAACTCAAGGAAGCGTTCAAGGGATTCATATTCTTCTACTTCCAGCTCTCAGATGGTTCCTAAGCAACAGAAGTATTGGGTGTCTAATCCTCCTCCGTTTCGTCCTCGTCAATAGCAGAAGCAGTTCAGTGGCAGTGGTTCTTCCCACCCACCCAACCTAGGATATCAACAGAGACCCCGGGCGTCCAAGGCAGCTTTTGTTCCTCCTCCAGGAAAAGTTCGTCCACTTTATGAGGTTACTTGTCACAAGTGTGGCCAAAAGGGTCACTACGCAAACAAGTGCAACCAGCGACATCTTCTGTCTCCTCCTCCAGTCAGGCCTCCAGGCAATACAATGGTGAGACACAACGCCAAGACAGCAAGAGTGAATATGGTGAACGCAGCAGAGGCAAAGGATTCTTCTCAAGTGATCATGGGTAATCTCGAAGTCAATTCTATTCCTGTAAAAGTTTTGATTGATACTGGTGCATCGCATTCATTCATATCTAGACCTTTTGTTGCTAAGCAGGAATTCTTCTTGAATGAGTTGCCTAAGCCTATGACTATAGCTTCTCCAGGGAAGATGATGAATTCTCGTTTGGTTGTTCCAGATGTTTCTATCAAGATGGGCAATTATTCTTTTCTGGCTTCTCCAATTGTTCTCGGCAATTCCGATATTGATATCATCCTTGGCATGGATTTCCTAGCCATGAACAAGGCTTATGTTGATTTTCAAGCTAAAGAAGTCAAGCTGACTCATCCTTCAGAAGATGTGATTATTTTCGCGGCTCGCGATGACACAAGCCGTCTCTTTGCTATTAATGAGAAGGGTGAAATCTCGACGATTTCTCAAATTCCGGTGGTTAATGAGTATGAAGATGTCTTTCCAGAAGAATTGCCAAGAATGCCTTTGCACCGGCCAGTCGAGTTCGTGATTGACCTCGAACCCGAAACTGAACCGGTTTGCAAGCGCCCTTATAAACTTGGCCCCAAAGAGCTGAAAGAGTTGAAGAAGAAGCTAGATGAACAAGAACGTCTGGCTCTGATCACACCAAGTTCTTCTCCATGGGGTTGTGGTGTTCTATTTGTCAAGAAGAAGGATGGCACGGACCGGATTTGTGTCAATTACCGTCCATTGAACAAGAAGACAACCAGAAACAATTACCCAGTTCCCAACATCAATGAGTTGTTTGAACAATTGAAAGGTGCCAAGGTTTTCTCGAAGCTGGATCTTTGCATGGGCTATCATCAAATTCACATTCACGAAGAAGATATTTCTAAGACCATTTTCAGGACATGTTTTGGCTCTTATGAGTACACCGTCATGTCATTTGTTCTTGCAAATGCTCCTCCACCCTTCTCAAGAATGATGAACTTCATTTTCTTTCCTTTCAAGGATGAGTTCTTCTTGGTCTATTTGTATCATATCCTTTTGTTCTCGGAGACAGAAGAAGAGCATGTAGAGCATCTTCGCCTTGTGCTTGACAAGTTAAGAGAGCATAGATTCTATGACAAGTTTTCCAAGTGTGAGTTTTGACTCAATGAAGTGGTGTACCTTGGGTATGTCATCTTTGCCGAGGAAATTAAAGTGCACCCTGAGAAAGTTGAGGCAATCTTGAAGTGGGAGCCTCCTCAGAATGTGAAGTAGCTTCGGAGCTTCCTCGGGCTTGCTAGTTATTGCAGAAGATTTGTGGAGAACTTATCTCAAATTGCTAAGCCTCTGTCCAATCTCCTCCAGAAGAGTGTCAAGTATCTTTGGTCTTGTGAGTGTGATGTGGCGTTCAATACGCTCAAGCAGAGACTGACTCCAGCTCTAGTTTTTGTTCCTCCCGAGCAGTCAAATCCTTTCCAAGTGTTCTGTGATGCTTCTCTCCAAGGTCTTGGTGGTGTTCTCATGCAAGATAAGAAAATAGTTTCTTCTACCTCGTGTCAGTTCAAGCCTGCTGAGAAGAACTACCCCACTCATGATCTCGAGTTGGCGGCAGTTGTGCATGATCTAATGACTTGAAGGCACTTGTTGTTGGGTAGACCAGTTGAGGTGTACACCTATCACAAGAGCTTAAAGTAAATTTTCACTCAACCCAATCTTAATCTCCGGCACCTCGACCTAGGCCGGCTCGGCCGCAGGCGGAGTCACCTACGGCACCTCGGCCGGGCTGCCTCAGGAGCCGGCTCCGGCATCGTCGCCCCCACATGGGCTGCCTCTTGCGTGGACGGGGGTGCTGGCGAATCCATGGCTGCTCGTCGTGGCTCATTCACCGGAGGCGTCGACATGCGGGTCTATTCCACCGCCGAGTCCGACGCTCGCAGGGGGTCCGCCGACCTCCTCCGTCTCTGGCTGCTCAAGGTCCCGAAGTGCGAAGCCCCTTCTCGCCTCCCGGACTTGGAGGCTCGTAGCTCCACGAGCCTCCTCTTCTCCTCCTGTTGGGTGGCTGTGTGCTCGCGGGCCAGCCGGCTGGCGGCATCTGTCGGCTCCCCCGCCGGCTCCTCCTCGTGGAGCTTGATGGGGTCACTACAACATCTAAGGACCAATTATTTACCGGTTCGCGACCCGGAAGAAAAACTTATGTGAGAAAAACACTTACCCGATGATGAGGGGCAAGGCCAATATAGCGCGTGGTGTGGCTTCCGCACGGCCACCTTCACCCGCTTCGGGCTGGGCGGCGGGGCCGCCGCCCCCCCCTGAGCCGACCTCTTCCCCCGTCCGGCTGCTCCGGCCACCGGGGCTTGAGCCAGCTGCTCCTTGCTCCTCCAACCTTGGCGTGCTCAGGGAGGAGGCTCGTTCAGAATCATTAATTAATCATAATCATCATCGTCGTCCATCCAGTCCCTGATCTTGGGGGCAAGAGGGAACTCACCCGCTTCGCTAGACTCCCCGGCCACACCGGACCCTTCGTCTCCGCTGGGAGCGCTGGTTCACGAGTCTGCCGTCTTGTCGACTCCTCCCGTGGAGTGCACCCCCTCCTTCGGGGGCCTCCCGTTTCGTAGTCTTCAGAGTCAGAGTTTTCATGCTCCGCTTCGAAGATCTGAGGATGCGGGTCGTCCGGCGTATTCTATCGCACAAGCAGCTACGGTCAGCACATCAAAGTAAGGTCTCCAGCCGGTTGCCGGCTGGGAAGTATCAAATGAAGAAGAAACCGCCTTGACGAAAGACTTACCAGGGGCGGCCGGTTGAAGCGGTCGTATGGCTCCATGTCGAAGGAGCATGACATGGGCTTCAGCTTGAATGTTGTAAGGGCATTCACCCGCTTCGCCACCTGAGCCAGCGTCAGCTCGACGGTGGACAGCCGACAGGGGTCGCGCTGGCCGGACATGTCGCAGAGCCGGTGCAGCCTCATTTGGAGGGGCAACACCCGACGCGAGATAAAGGCTGCCACCAGGTCGGTGGCGACCAGCCCCTCGGAACTCTTCAGCTGCGTGAGCCGGCCAAGCTCCTCCAGGGCCACGCCACGCGGGGCAATCCCCAACCAGTTTAGCAGGGTGGACTGCCTGTGGACAAATGGTGGCAGCCGGATGTAGTCCATTTTCGGGTCGGCATTCTTAACATAGAAGAATGTCTGGTGCCACCCCTTGACCGAGTCGATAAGAGAAAGAGGGGGAAGCGCGCGACGCTGCGGCAACACACCACCGTGCCCCCGCAAGCGTCGCTTTTCAAAGGCTTGAGGTAAAACAGAGCGTTGAGGAATTCGATGAAGGGAAGAATGTCGAGGTACCCCTCGCACAACGTCACAAAGGCGGAGAGAGATAGAATCGAGTTCGGGCCGAGATTATGCGGCTGGAGGTCGAAAGTATCAAGAAAGAGGCAGAAAAAGAGACTCGCCCGGAGCCCGAAGCCCCGGGAGAAGTGCCAGAGGAACACGAGGTGTTCCCCTAGCTGTGGCGCTGGCGCCATCTTGTCACCCGGCGCGCGTGCGACCACCCGCTCCTTCGGCGGCAGCATGCGTGCGCGGCGAAGCTCGGCCATGTCTGTCTCGACCATAATGGAGCCAGCCCAGCTTCCGCCGCGTCCATCGGCCATCACGGCGGCGGTGCGGCGTGCGGGCTCGGTTGCATGTTCGGCGCAGCGTTGCGTGGGGAAGGCGAGGAAGAAACAAAGACGGGTATCTCCGCCCACTGCCCTTCCTCTCGTTTTATAGGGGAGGCCACGACCGGGGGACGTGGGATTAACTACGTCCACTCCCCCGGAAACTCCGTGCGTGCGTGGGTGGCCCCGGGCTGTAACGGCCGCTTCGGGGTGTAGAGGATCCTGGACTGCGCCCCGAGGCCTACTGGGCTACGCGTGGGGTCCTAGCGGGCTATTCTCAGGCAACATCTCGTCTCCCAGTGAGCGCGAGACCCGCGACATCATCACTCATCGCGTGGCAAGCTGCGTGCCGGCACGGGTCCCGAGGTGGTGCAGCGGTACCCGAGGTGTCGGGACCAACGGCTGACTCGGCTGCCCTTTTGGCTTCGAGCCGGAGGCGGGTTTAGCTGGGAAGCCCCGGCTCCCCTCTGTTTGCCGAACGCGGGCCCCCGCCGGCTTCGGGGACTACTGACAGGGTTATTACCCTTGGGTAGGCGAAACCAACGGGGTCCTCCCCCTTTACACTTCGAAGAAAAACTACACAACCGGTTGGACGAGGCCGGCTGGAGGGCATCCGGTTCGAGCTGGCGCCGGCTGGCTCCCCGGCCGGCCGGTCACGGAGCCGGCCCGACTCTCGGCCGGTTGGGCATGGCCGGCTGCTTCTGGGCCGCCTCTTCCGTTGACCTTGGGACGAACATGTGATGTCCCATCCCTCTGTGCGCGAGTATGGCGACACGACGCGACCGGCACGACGGGCGGCCCTGTGGCTACAGTGGCCGCTGACGCACTACAGAGCGTGGCTATAGTCTGGCCATCTAGGCTGCTGACCTCGACGAGCGCGACCGGGCAAGGGAATAGTGCTGGCATGCCCTCGCCCACTCAATTACCTGTCCCGGCATGGCTACAGTGCCGCCGGCCGTACCAGAGACTTCGGTCGGCTGGCGCTAGGCGAGGCCAACCCGGAGGCCCGTGCCGCGGCAGGTGGTGAGGGCCAATCACCGAGCCGGCTGTCAGGCCCCAGCGGGAGATGGGACCTCTGAGCCGGTGGCCCCTACAAGTGATGAGACGACACGAATGGTGGGACCCCTGGCTAGCCGGAGAGGCTGCCAGTCGGGTCCTCCACCCTTGTTCTTAGAGTATATTATAAGAACCGGGAGGTTGGCCTATAAAACCCCCCGAGCCCCCCATTCAACAGGGACGGACGATCACCCCCCCGCGCACACACACAGAGCTCTCACCACCCCTAGAAGTGGAGGAAGATGAGTCGGCTGCTCCTTCTTCATCCTCCAAACACAGCTCCAGGAGCACCCTTGTATACATACTCCTCTATCCAACTAAACCAAGCAGGACAAGGGGTGTTACCACCCTCGGAGGGCCCTGAACCTGGATACATCGTGTGTCATCACCACTTGTGCCCAATCTCGCACCCGGAGCCCGTCGGCGTCCTCTGGCCCCAATCACCCACAATAAGCCACCCTATGGCATCTCTTGTGAGAAAACGATGACATCCAAGGAGCGGAACCTCAAAGCCGAACAGGCCGGCCTCACTGATGGATGGACGAAAGTCCCCTCAGTTGAGAAGTATACGACACCGGTCTATCAAACCAGCCCAAAAGCTACCCTCGGAGAAGACTCCTGCCACCATTTGACGATGAGCTCACTAACACCCCGTCTCCGTATCATACCCCATATGACAAGCCGGACCGCCCTCCTCATGGGCATGACAAAGCGGCCAAAGACAACCAATTATGTATGAGCGATGCCTTGAAGACAGGGTAAGGAGCCATTCGAACCCAATGAAACGTTCGACATGCGCAATGACTTAAATCACGGAGCAGACCATACAAGATCCATCTACGGATCCAGAGATTACTCACCGGATAGACGGGGAGAGTATAAACCATGGTTCAACACAAACCATAGAGGCTGGGAATGCAACCGGCCGCATATAGACGCCGAGTATAGGAAGGACATAGCTCAGGTCAGAGGCACCGCTCACCCATTGTGCTTCATAGATGAAGTAATGCGGCATCAGTTCCCCGAAGGGTTTAAACCCGTAAATATAGAACAGTATGAAGGGACCACTAGCCCAACTGTCTGGATCGAGGACTTCCTCCTCCATATCCATATGGCACGAGGAGATGATCTCCATGCCATCAAATACTTACCTCTTCAAATTAAGGGGCCAGCTCGTCACTGGTTAAACAACCTCCCCGAAAACTCCATAGGATTTTGGGAAGATTTGGGAGACGTGTTTGCTCTAACTTCCAGGGGACCTATGTCCGCCCGCCGGACTCTTCTAACCTCAGTAATGTCGTCCAGAAGCCTGGTGAGTCTGCCCGACAGTTCTGGAATCGGTTCTTAACTAAGAAGAACCAAATTGTCAATTGTCCGGACGTCGAGGCCATTACCTTCTTCCGCAATAATATTCGGGACGAATGGCTAGCCTGCCAGCTAGGCCAAGACAAGCCTCGTACTATGTCCGCCCTTACCTCCCTCATGACCCGCTTTTGCATGGGCGAAGATAACTGGCTTGCAAGACGGAGCCACAATTCTGAAAATCCCGTGGCAGCTGAAGCCCATGATGTCAACTGAAAGCCGAAGCGCAATAAGAACAAACGCCGACACAACAGCAATGATGCCGATGAGAAAATGGTTAATGCCAGATTCCGCAACTCCCGACCTGGGCAACGAAAAAAGCCCCCTACAAGAAATCGTGATGGACCCACTCTACTCAGGAAGATCCTGGACAGGACTTGCCAAATTCATGGAACTTTGGAAAAGCCAGTCAATCACACACACCGCAACTATTGGGTGTTTAAACAGGCCGGCAAAATACAACCCGAAGACCAGGGCAAGAGCTCACGCAGCAAGGACGAAGAAGAGCCTCGGGGTCCAATAGGTGGCGGTCAAAAGAAATTCCCTCCCGAAGTAAAACGGTGAATAAGATATACGCCACCCACATACCTAAGAAAGATAGGAAGCGAGCCCTTTGGGAGGTCTATGTCGTGGAGGCCATAGCTCCGAAGTATATCCAATGGTCAGCATACCCGATCACCTTCGATCGGTGCGACCATCCGACCAATATCCGTCATGGTGGCTCGTTTGCCCTCGTCCTAGATCCCATTATAGATGGGTATCACCTCACTAAAGTCCTAATGGATGGAGGAAGTAGACTCAATCTGATTTACTCAGACTCGGTGAAAAAGATGGGTATAGATCCGTCAAGGATCAAGCCCAGCAGCACTACCTTCAAGGGAGTGACCCCAAATGTCGAGGCCTGATGTACGGGCTCTGTAACCCTGGAGGTTGTGTTTGGCTCGCCCGATAACTTCTACAGCGAGGACTTGATCTTCGACATTGTGCCCTTCCGCAGCGGCTATCACGCGCTACTCGGCCGGACGGAGTTTGCTCGGTTAAACGCAATCCCACATTATGCATACCTCACGCTCAAGATGTCGGGCCCCAAGAGGGCCATTACTGTCAACAGCTACACAGAGCGGTCCCTTAGAACAAAGGAACATGCACTGGCACTCGCGGCCAAATTCAGCTACAAAGATGACCGACAAGCTCCAGCGTTCGCCGTAAAGGTACAAAAGGCTGGGAAGCGAGTTCGGATTCAGAACGACAACTCCGACCCCCCTTCCTCCGCTCAATAGGGACTCGCCCCCCACCGCACAACCTCAGGACCAGCAAAGTACGTGCCGAGGAGGCACGACTTCTCACTTAAGATTCCACGGGAAGTGGTGGGGTACTTACGATGGGTGTTCAGTTTTCCTGAACTGTTACCATCAACACGTCTTCGGACAAAGCAGGCGCTCCTAAAAGAGCCCACCTACGACGTAAAGCTCACATTTAACACTGCGGCCTCTCAAGATTTTGTTTGCACGATCCGCCCACACTAACACCCATCAAGGTGCATATAAAAGCAGGAGTCAACTAGCTGTTGGAAATATGCCCTAGAGGCAATAATAAATTAGTTATTATCATATTTCCTTGTTCATGATAATATTTTATTATCCATGCTATAATTGTATTGATCGGAGACTTAGATGCATGTGTGGATACATAGACAAAACCATGTCCCTAGTATGCCTCTAATAGACTAGCTCGTTGATCAAAAGATGGTTAAGGTTTCCTAGCCATGGACATGAGATGTCATTTGATAACGGGGTCACATCATTAGGAGAATGATGTGATGGACAAGACCCAAACTACAAACGTAGCATATGATCGTGTCAGTTTATTGCTACTGTTTTCCGCATGTCAAGTATGTGTTCCTATGACCATGAGATCATGCAACTCACAGATATCGGAGGAGTGCCTTGTGTGTATCAAACGTCGCAACGTAACTGGGTGACTATAAAGGTGCTCTACAGGTATCTTCGATGGTGTTTGTTGAGTTGGCATGGATCGAGACTGGGATTTGTTACTCCGTGTGATGGAGAGGTATCTCGGGGCCCACTCGGTAATGCAACATCAGAATAAGCCTTGCAAGCAATCTGACTAATTGTTAGTTGCGGGATCTTGTATTACGGAACGAGTAAAGAGACTTTCCGGTAATGAGGTTGAACTAGGTATGGAGATACCGACGATCGAATCTCGGGCAAGTAACATACCGAAGAACAAAGGGAACGTTATACGGGATTAACTGAATCCTTGACATAGAGGTTCGACCGATAAAGATCTTCGTAGAATATGTAGGAACCAATGTGGACGTCCAGGTCCTGCCATTGGTTATTGACCGTAGAGGTGTCTCGGTCATGTCTACATAGTTCTCGAACCCGCAGGGTCTGCACACTTAAGGTTCGGTGACGTTTCGGTAGTATAGAGTTATGTATGGTGGTGACCGAAGTTTGTTCGGAGTCCCGGATGAGATCCCAGACGTCACGAGGAGCTCCGGAATGGTCCGGAGGTAAAGATTCATATACAGGAAGTCCCAGTTTGGTTTCCGGAAAAGTTTCGGGCTCATCGGTAGTGTACCGGGAGGCCTCCGGGAGGGGTATTTCGACCCCAAGAGGTCCATGGGATGTGGGAGAATAATAACCAGCCCTTAGTGGGCTGGGAAAACAGCCACAAAGGCCCATGGCGCAGGAGAGAAAGTCCTAAAGCAAAAAGTGGAAAATCAGCCAATAGGAGGCAATCCTACTCCAACTAGGATTGGAGGTGAAGTAGGATTGCTTCCCACCTCCTATGTCAGCCGACCCAAAGGCCTTGGCTGCCTCTCCTATCCTCTCCTCCTATATATACTAGTGGATTGGGTGGTTTTTGGATAGAATTTCTGGCCACGTGCTACCCGTTTCACCGGTGCATAGTTTCTCCTCTAGATCAGTTTTCTGCAGCGCTTAGGCGAAGCCCTGCCGGAATTGCTCCACCACCATCACCAGAGCACCATCATGCTGCCGGTGAACTCTCTCTCCTCTCCACCTCCTCTCGCTGGATCGATACGGTGGAGATCGTCCTCAAGCTGCACGTGTGCTAAACGCGGAGGTGTCGTCCGTTCGGCGCTAGATCGGAAGGACCGTGATCGAGATCGCGAGACGGTTCGTGATGAGATCGCGGAACGGATCATGATGAGTTCGCGGGACAGATCGTGAGACGGATCGTGATGAGATCGCGGGACGGATCGTGATGAGTTCACGGGACGGATCGTGATTGGATCGCGGGACGGATCGTGATGAGATCGCGGGACGCTCGGCGATTTGGATCGCGAAGATGCTCGACTACACCAAGCGCGTTTCTTAACGCTTCCCGCTTAGCGATCTACAAGGGTATGTAGATCCACTCTCCCTCTCGTAGATGCTCATCACCATGGATAGGTTTGCGTGTGCGTAGGAAATTTTTTGTTTCCCATGCGACGTTCCCCAACACTAGCAACATGGCATATCAAGGACGTCCGGTCACCAATTCAAGCCCCCTGGTACAGCAGCTCCTGTACGACTTTATTTCTTATCACATACCTGTAAACAGTTGCTTCGATTTATAAGAGTTGTTGAGGAAATGCGAAATTGCATGGTGCACGTATGCCTCATTTGTCCTGTTTTTGGTGCATACCCTTTTTTTCCTTCCCTCCCTCTTCTCGTGAACCTGTTCGGTGTGACTCGAGGTCACCGGCTAATAGACCGGGAGCTGAATTGAAACATAATTTGCCTTCACCATTGTGTGTTGGCCGTCTTTGCATTTCGCTTTATATGCATCGGTTCCGAACTATGTCTTTGCTCATTAAGTTGGGTTGGCGGCTCCTTTTCGTTTGGCTAAAAGGGCAAAGGGAGCACCCCTATGATTGTGCTTCCGGATAGTCCGGTCAAGCACCGCAGGGGAGAAAGCCGAAAACGGACTATCATAGTATGCGTGATCCGATCTGTGAACCCCAAGTTAGAAGTATTACACTTCAACCCTCATAAGCGGTTATTCCGTGTTATACGAGGGATTTACCCTTTGTGCAAATACTATGATGTCGGCTTCGGCCTCAGCTCGTCTGAACATCGCAAAAACTCCGGTGGCTAATCGTACGCTTCTCGGAGTCCTTTTCGTGCCCCTTCGGTTAAGTGAAATAAATAAAGCATAATAGTCCGATTTCCTAGTCTGCCTCATTAAACCGCCTTTGGGTTCCTATAATTTGGCTAAGGAATAAAATGCATTGGCATAGACACCCAATGTAGTATCTACATGGGGGCTGAAGCCGGCGACTCGCATCTTTTAGTATCAAACAACCATACATGAGGTATAGAGGAATGCAAAAACAATATAAGAGAGGACACTAATATCATTGAAAGTTATAAACAAGTCTTTGGACATATTACAAGCTCATGCAAATATTTTTTCGCCTGAACACTGCGACGCTATCACCCGCACTCTACATCACTCCGTCGAAGTAAAGCTCGGGGCGTCGGTGCTCCTTTCCGGGCGGCGCTGGATCGGTGGCGACCTTCATCGGATTAAGCCCGACTAGTGCACTTTAGACTTGGCAAGGGCCATCCGGACACCTTCGATGCAGGAGGAACGCTTGACAGTGTCGAGGCAGGGCATCGCATCAATCAGCCATTGCACCAGGCTGATGTAGCTACTGGGAGTGGCTCGCCGGGCCATAAGTGGATGCAGAGGTCCTTGATGGCTGGATCTGCCATGTAGTGCATCTCCATCAGCTGTTTCAGCTACTCCACCAGAAGAGGAGGGCACTCGAGGGCTCCGAACTGTGCCTAGAACGTCCGAGCTTCGTATTCCTCTCCCCGCGGGGCAAGTAGCTGATTGGTGTCCGCCATGCTCTTCTGGAGATTGGCGGCCGCGGCTTAGGATCACCACACACGGGTCAGCACTTTGAATTTGCTATCTCCGAACATGCACTTTAGGGAGTAGGGATTACCATCGGCTATCTCCTTGGCTTGGCAAACTGGTTCCTTGAAGAACTCTCTGTCCAGCCGCTCCTTCTGGAGCTCGGACTTCATGGTGGACAGTTCGTCCGAGATTGTCGTATTCTTTTTCTCCAAGGACTTGCATTTGTTGCTGGTGTCCTTGAGCTCATCCTGTATCTCCACCACACGATCCTGGTGTTTATCACTGGTGGCTCGTAGGGCGGAGAGTGCGGTGGCCACTTTTTGGGCGGCTGCCTTTTCCACGGCCGTTTCATCTTTGGCATGTTGAAGCTTTGCCTTGAGTTTTTTGATCTCTTTCGACAAAGCTACATCACGATGCGACTTCATTAGGAATCTGCATTGATATTATTTAGGAGAAAGTATCCAAATGTAGTTCGGACCTACCCTGCGCCTTGTCGAACCTCTTGTTGAGGGCTTCCACCTCATCCTTGGAGCGCTTGAGCTGCCGATGTAGCTCGTCCAGCTCGGCACCATTTTTGGTCGCCACTAATGATGAAGCCTAAAATACACAATGCATACATCACATCAACACTCACTTCCCAAAATTAAAAGTTATGACCCCTAGGTGAGCTTGTCCATCTCACCTAGGGCTCGGGGCTGCCATGTCTACAATACGGATAAATAAAAATACTTAGCAAAATTTTGTGTGACTTACTATAAAGCCCACAAGGAAACCTTTGAAGGCCTCCTTCAGTCCGTTGTCAACGGACTGGACACTTTGTAGTACCGCACCCATAAGTTTGTGGTGATCCTCAAGGATGGAGGCACTCGATAGAGACTCCTCCATGGCTGACCACCTATTGGTTGGCGGTGTCGGGGATGATCGAATTTCCCGATCACCCACCAAGGATTGGACTAGTGCCTCCGGAGGCATAGTGCGCTCCGGGGATGTCCTTACAGGGGACTGGTGGCCCATTCGTCCGACCTCCTTGGTGTCCAGACGGGGGATTGTCCCCTAGTCTTCGATGGCCAAAGAGTTAGCCTCGACCACGGTAATATCTCCCTCGCCCCTGCATTCGCCTTCATCGGAGTAGGATGGGACGTCACCTCCACAACGTCCTTCGTAGTGCCTGGAGTGGTGGGGTGCAAGGCATCCGCGCTCTCCGCTAGTTCGGCGGGCGGAGTCTCCCCATCCCATACTACCTTGATGGGAATGACGCATGGGGGGCTGTAGGACCAATAGCCTGCATGTCAGCAAACTATGAATTTACTGGTTATAGGAAGGAAGATCTTCGGATACTAACCTAGATGGAGGGGACTTGACCCTGAGGCTCCTTTGGGGAACCTCCTTGGAATCTTCGAACACGGAGCTCGAGTCTGAGCTGTCGTCGGACAGGATCATCTGTAGCTATTGCGCCCTCTTCAGGGAAGGAGAAGTTGCCTGCCCTGGGGAGTCCGAAGATGCCGCTCTCTTATTGATGCGGGGGAGATCGCCTCCCCCCTCGCTCTCGACCTCCTCCTCCTCCTCATCTTCCTCCTCTCTGGCTTCCTCCTGATTCGAGGAGGCGGGTGTGTCTTCGGAAGCAGCATTAGGCTGACCTGGTTTCTTCTTCTTCTCCTTCTTCGTGGGAGCCTCGTCGGGCTTCTCCACGAGCATCCTGGCTAACAACCTAGTCCTCTCATCTAAGGGCTGAGGAGTCGGACTGTTGATGTTGATGACCTTCTTCAGCCATCTCTGCATACACATATCGGATACAGGGTTATGGACCTTCTATGTATAGACCTAATCAGGTTGGGATGAGTCATACCTTGGAGTCCGGCTTGGCGGCCTGTAGGCGCTTGTCCTCCTCCTCGGCTGGCCAGCTCTTCATTGATTTGAAGAACACCTTCCATAGCTTCTCCCGCGTAGTGCGGAAGAGTTTCCGGACTGTGGGCTTGTCGCCGAGTTTACGATCCCACAAGGGAGCGTCCCGGCGCTAGCAGGGGAGGATGCGTCTTCAGAAAATTACCTGGACCACACTAGCCAACTTGCTGCCGTTCTCGACCAGGGAGCGGATCCGCTTTTGTAGATCGGCCACCTCCTTGCTTGACCCCCAGATGAGGCCCTTTTCAAGCCATGAAGCTAGTCTAGTCAGACGACCAGTTCTGAATGCGGCGCCGGGGTGTAGACCTTGTTCTTGTGGTTCGGTGATGTAGAACCACTCCTTCTGCCACCCCTCGATGGTGTCGATGAGGGTGCCCACCGACCACTCGACACACATGAGTTTTCCGATGACAGCACTGCCGCAGTCGGCGTGCTTGCTGCCGACGCACTTTGGTTTGATGTTGAAAACCAGCAGCCCGAGCCCGAAGTGTGTCTCGATGTGCAGGAATGCCTCGTAGAGGAGGATGAAGGTGGAGAGGTGCATGATGGCATTCGGCGGAAGGTCGTGGAAGTCGAGGCCATAGAAGAACATTAAACCTCTGGCGAAGGGGTGCAGCAGAAAGCTCAACCGCGTGATGAAGTGGGGGATGAACAAAACCCGCTCGCCTAGCTTGGGGGTGGCAATTACTTGTCCCTTCTCCATCGCACGATGAAGGATGTCGATGGGACGATAACCGGCCTTATTGAGTTCAATTATGTCTTGGTTGCTGACCGTGGAGACTTCCCACTGGCCGTTGGAGCCCGCCATTGTTGAGCTTGGAAGCGGACATGGATAAACCTAGATCTGTGCTCTAGAGGCGCAGGAGAATAGGAGTCGGAGAAGTCGAATGGAGAGCACGAGGGGCCTTCGGGGTTTTCTTTCCCCTTTTATGAGGTCTGTCAATTTGGGCTCCCCTTGTCGCTCTGTGAATCCCTCCACCTCCCGAGATGCGCGAGCCATTTTGGATACGTGATTAAGTATATCCGGTAGAAAACGGGACACGATCGATATGTTGATAGATCGTGTGGATGGAACAACCTCGAACCGCTTATCGAGTGCCTATAACTGGCCTATCGGTTGTGGGGGGCTGCGACCTTTCGTTAGAGAGGTCGTCAGGAGACATTACCATTTTTCCCTAACACTTGGCCTTCAAAGACAACTTATCTCGCAGGATTCGAACGTGCCATTATGCGGAAAACTACTTATCAGCGGAGGCCAAACTATGGTTCGTCGGAAAGGAACTCACCTTGCAAGCCGAAGACTCTGTTCGCGAAGCAATTGGAGCTGAAGACCCTTGGCGTTGGAGGCATGTTTGGGGGCTATTGAGGGAGTCTTGGATTAGGGGGTCATGATATCTCACCTGTTGTCTATGGGCCGGACTATATGGGCTACTCTCCGAACACTGGACGGTTTGAAGGCCCAGTTTCCAGGATGGAAGCTTCGAGGAACACGGCTTGTGCTCCACGTTTTATGTAGTAAATAGGCATGTTTATCTCTTAGGCATGTAACCGACCATGTGTAAACCCTAGGCCTCCACAGCATCTTTATAAGCCGGAGGTTTTAGGGTATAGAGATAGCATAACTCATCTAGGGTTAGACATTCGATCTTGAGGTAGATCAACTCTATATTCCCATACACCATCAATACAATCAAGAAGGACATAGGGTATAACCTCCATTGCAGGGCCGAAACCTGAGTAAACTCATATCCCATTTGTCTCCTGTTACCATCGATCCTAGTCTCACAGTTCGGGACCCCCTACCCAAGATCTGCCTTTTTTGACACCGACAGCTTGTCTTTTTCGGGGGGGAGCTCGTCGTGTAAGAGGAAAGCCAAAATCGGCTGGGCCCATGAGGGAGCCAAGACCGGGGCCGGTTCTGGGTCGAGATGGAGGTCCTAAGAAGACGGAGCCCCTGGGCCAGGTTCGTTAGTCCCCGAGTCCGGCTGGTCGACAACCATCATGATGGCTGCGGGCTCAGATCCAACAGCAACTGGAACAACCGTGGTTGGAGCCGGCACGGCGTGCGTAGTTGGTAGAGCCGGCTGAGCCCCCAAGCCCGACCTAGCCCCCGGGCTTGTCAGGGAGCCAACGGGATCCGTAGGCACGAAGATGGACTCACACTCGGTGGAGGGCTTGATCGATGGCTTGCGCAACTGCTCAAGGGAGACGCCAGCTGGGATGGCCTCATGGGTGGAGCCGATTTTATCCAAGGCGTCCGCCGCCTCGTTGTCTGCCCGAGGAACGTGATGAAATTCACAGCCCCCGAAGGAAGCGGTAGCTGGCCATGTTGGCATCCCTGGCGTCCCATTCGCCAGAGACCTGCTGTATCACAAGGTCGGAGTTGCCGAAGGACAAGATGTTCCGGATGCCAATCTCCCAGGCGAGCCTAAGGCCATGGACGAGCGACTCATATTCGGCCATGTTGTTGGAGGCGGCGAAGTGGATCTGGAGCACGTACTTGAGATGGTCTCCTTTCAGAGAAGACAAGATGATGCCGGCTCCCCGGATGGTTTGCATCTTCGAGCCGTCGAAGTGCATGCGCCAATGTGTAGAGTCCGAAGGAGGCGGCACAAACTGGGCCTCCATCCAGTAAATGAGGAAATCGGCCATCGTCTGCGACTTGATGTCGGTGCGCGGCTCGTACCGGATCTCGTAGTCAGCGAGGGCGATTTCCCATTTGGCAATCCAGCCAGTGGCGTCCCGGTCACTCATGATCTGCCCAGTGGCGCCATGATCACCACATTTATGGTATGCTCTTGGAAGTACTGCTTGATCTTCTGGTCGGCAAAGTATATGCCATAGCACATCTTTAGGTAGTGGGGGTAATTTTCCTTGGAGGCAGAGAGGACCTCGCCGAGGTAGTAGACGGGACGCTGGACCGGTAGCTCCTTACCCTCCTCCGACCGCTCCACCGCTAGGACGATGTTGGCAACGCGCATGGTCACCATGATGTATGCGAGCACGGGCTCCTTCTCAGCCGGCGCGGCCAAGCTGGGTGTGCCGGTGAGGACCCGTTTGAGGTCACGAAATGCTTCGTTTGCTTGGTCGGTCAACTCAAATTTGGCCGGCTTCCTTGTGGAGTCGTAGCCTGGCTCGATTAAGGCCATCTTCTGCATGAGCTGGTAGAGGGGCAGGGCCTTCTCCCCCACCCGGCTGACAAACTGATTGAGCGAGGTGAGGCAGCCGGTGAACTTTTGGACGTAGCAGAGCCGGGTTGGCTTGGGCATACACTCGATTGCCCTGATCTTCTCCGGGTTAGACTCAATGTCATGAGCGGACAAGAAGAAACCCAGGAGTTGCCCGAATGGAACACCGAAGACGCACTTCTCCGGGTTGAGCTTGACCTTGTACTCGTGCAAGTTGGTGAAGGTCTCCCGAAGTTCATCAAGGAGGCTGAAATTGTTCTTGGTCTTGATGACAATGTCGTCCACATAGACATGGACGTTCCTGCCGATCTGCGACAGGAGGCACTTCTGCATGCATCGCTGGAAGGTTGCGCCTGCATTGTTCAAGCCGAAGGACATGGTGATGTAGCATTAAGACCCGAAGGGGGTTATAAAGGAGGTCTTTAGCCGATCAGCTGGGTCCAGCTTAATCTAGTGGTAGCCGGAGTACGCGTCCAGAAAGGATAGCCGATTGTAGACAGCTGTGGAGTTGATCACTCGAGGCACGAGCAGGGCGAATGGGTCCTTGGGACACACCTTGTTCAGGCTAGTGTAGTCGATACACATGCGCCAACTCTTGTTTTTCTTCAGCACCAGGACTGGGTTGGTCAGCCAGTCCAGGTGGAACACTTCCATGATGATGAAACCAGCTGCGAGCAGCCAGGCTACCTCTTCTCCTATAGTGCTCTGTTTCTCCTCGGAGAAACAGCGTAGGGGCTGCTTGACCGGCTTTGCATTCGTCCACACATGAAACACCCGGCATGTATTTGGGAGACCATGCAAAGATGTCATGATTCTCATGGAGGAAGTCGATGAGCTCGCCTTCCTATTAGCTCCTGAGGTTAGTGCCAATGGTGACGCACTGCCCACGGTTAGCCGGGTCAACCGACACTTGCTTGGTGTTCTTGGACTACTCAAAAGATGCTTTGCCGGACTTCCAAGACGGGGGAGCCGGCACGCCCGCCTGCTCGGCAGCGTTAGCAACGAGCCGGTCATGCTGCCACCTCTCCTCTATGATCACCAGAGCCTCGGCTAGCCGGTTGTCGCCGCGAGCACACTCAATCGAGTTTTTGTAGCCACCAGCAATGGTGATGATATCCTTGAGCCCCGACATCTTGAGCTTGAGGTAGGCGTAATGGGAACCGCCATGAACTTGACGAGCACCGGCCTCCCCAGTAGCGGGTAGTAGCGGCTGTTGAGGTCCACCACCTGGAACCATATCGGCTCACGGCGGAAGTGATGCTTGTCTCCAAAGAGTACGTCGAGTTGGATCTTGCCGATGAGGGAGCAGGATTGCTCTGGCATGATGCCATGGAAGATCGTCCGGCTCGGCTATACGTCCTTCTCCTTGAGCCCCAGCTTGAGCAGCGTGTCGCGGTAGAGGATATTGATACAGCTACCGCCGTCGATCAACAGCCGCGAGAAGCGGCAGGTGCGCCTTTTGGAGAAGATGGTGGGATCGAGGACAAGGGCGTATCTGCCCGGTTTTGGCATCACCACTAGGTGGTCTGCCCAAATCCAAGTGTCAGGCTTCTCGGACCAGTGCACGAATGGGGTGGGGGGGCCAAAGGCATGGTGGCGTTCACCTCGTGCTGGAGCTAGTGCTGGGCATGCTTGTCCGTCTCCTCACCGGTGAAGACGAGTAGGCCCCATCCTGGTTATTGAACTGATCGTGCATGCGGCCATTGCATGGTGCCGGGTCTGGAGCCGG
The DNA here is from genome assembly GCA_022496015.1 of Hordeum marinum. Lineage (NCBI taxonomy): Eukaryota > Viridiplantae > Streptophyta > Magnoliopsida > Poales > Poaceae > Hordeum > Hordeum marinum. The sequence continues at coordinate 456,271,372 of CM039678.1, forward strand.
CGGTGGTCTTAGTGTCAAAACCGGCGGATCGTGGGTAGGGGGTCCCGAACTATGAGACTAGGATCGACGGTAATAGGAGGCGAAGGGGACACTAGTATACCCATGTTCGGGTCCTCCTATGGAGGTAATACCCTACATCCTGCTTGGTTGTATTGATGTTGTGGGGGGTTACAGAGTTGATCTACCTCGAGATCGTACAACTAACCCTAGATGAGTTATCCTCCCTATACCCCTAAACCCTCTGGCTTATATAGATGTCGAGGGTGTCCTGGGTTTACACATGGTCGGATACATGCCGAAGAGATAAACATGCCTAACTATAGCTAATAACTTGGAGAATATGTCCTGGCTCCTCGAAGCTTCCGTCTAGCTTAGGCGGTCCTTCATCATCCGATGCTCGCCCTGCGGCCCATACGGTCCGAACCATTAATAATAGGTCAGCTATCCGAGGACCCCCTAATCCAGGACTCCCTCAGTAGCCCCCTGTCGGGACCCCGATCCTAGGCCATAAGAATCTAGCATGTAACACATCACATCACTTTGCAGTCTCACGCACGGTTATCTCCACGGCTGCCACCTTACCTGGGCCGGGACTGTTTGTGTCTTTTGATTCATGTATGTGAATGTGTCGCTAGCATTCAAATGTCAAGGAACCCGGGCCGACATGACTAGTCGTAGAACCCAAGTGGCACATCCGTACAGGGACAGGCATACGTAACACAACAATGCAGGTGTCGATCTCTAGCGTGTGTAGACGAGTCATAGCAAGGTACAGGGCTCCATTACGCCGTGGGACATAAATGTCATCACTGCACGTAGACGAGTCATAGCAGGCTACAGGGACTCCATTACACTGCTAGACATTTCCTCGAAGGGACAGACACAGCAGCAAGGAAGGATACACGCTGGTCAATCAATGTGTCCGGAGCAGTAGCAAGCTACCAAGGCTTGGTGGAAGCACAAAGAGGCATTTCCCCATAAAGAGTACTACTAAAGGCACACAACTAGGTGTCGAATCCCATACATACTATTGCACATCACACGTATGCACGACATGCCCGATATGCATAGATACAACTATGGCATCATAACATAACCATACAACATTACAACATTTATTTAGAAGGCTTGGAAGAGCCAACACAATAAGATGTTACAAGCAGGGGTCACAAGACCCAACATTCAGAGCATTCAAACAAATAAGCGGAAGTTAAACATGTCTGGGTATAGACATCTACAGCAGTGGCTATAGGATCCTGAAAAGCTACAACGACCCTAGCAAAGGAACCAGAGCTCTATCTGGGATTCCCAAGCTAATCCGGTCAACATCGAACTTCACGTCGTAAATACCACTAATGAGACTGACGTCTCCTCTGCAAAAACATAAATTAAGCAAATGTGATTACAATGTACCACTACTAGAAACAACAAATTTGTCGTCTGCCATTTCTTTGTCGTTAGCTGGTAGACGACAAAGCAGCTATTTACTATCAGTTTCCAGAAAACAGACGGCAAAGAACTAGCTGACGGCAAAGAAGTTCTTTGCCATCACCTAGTTCTTTGCCGTCTGCCAGCGGATGACAATCTAGCTTTGCTGTCAACTAGCAGATGGCAAAGAGGAAGGGTGGCCCACTAACGGGTAACAGCTAACAGACATTTTCTTTGTCGTCTGCTAGCAGACGAGAAAGAAGTAATGTCCGTCCCCCTGGCCCCACCCCACTAGCTAGTCTCTTTGCCGTCTGCTAGGAGACGACAAAGAGATTAACCTACCTAGCCCCCGCGCCCCACCCCTCTCTCTCCCTCACCTCACCCGCGCTGGCCCCATTGCCCGAGCCGCCGCCGCCCCCACGTTACCCCCCAGAGCAGCCACCGCCGCCGGCCAGCCCCTCCCCTCACCGCCCGCTTCGTCGCCCCACCCCTCTCTCTCCCCTCACCTCACCAGCCCCGCCCCTCACCGCCCGCCCCGTCGCCCCACCCCGAGCCGCCGGCCCCCATGCCACCCCTCGGAGCCCCCGTCGCCATCGGCCAGCCCCGCCCACCTGCACCCGCCTCGTCGCCGGCCGCCTGCCCGCCCCACCCCGGCTGCCCCTCCTAGCAGACGCAGGCCACGGCCACCGTGCTGCCCCGCCCCACTGTTGGAGCTGCACCGCGCCCCACCGCCGGAGCCGTGCCGCGCCGCCCCGCTACCGGCACCACGCCGCCATGCCCCGTGCGCCGCCCAGACCCTCCCTACCGCCGAAGCCGCACCGTCAAACCCTAAGGTGATTTTTTTCTGCCTTTTCTGTTTATTTAGATTTATTTTAGCTAGGTTTAGATTTAGTTTTCATTAAGTTTAGCTAGGTCGAGGATCGTGGGGAAAAGGAGTCGAGGGTCAGCCCCGACACGACACCACCGACACCCCGACCCCCGACACGACACCCCAACACCCCGACATGGCACCCCCGACCCCGGCACGACACCCCCGACACCCCGACCCCGACACGACACCCCCGACACGCCGACCCCGACATGGCACCCCCAACCATGACCCAACACCCCTACCCCAACACGACACCCTCGACACCCCGACCATGACACGATACCTCCGACACCGCTTACACCCCCGAGACCCCGACACCCCTAGATTTAGTTTAGGTTTATTTAGATCGTCGGGGGGCGAGGATCGAGGGGAAAAGGAGTCAAGGATCGACCCCGACACGACACCACCGACACCCTGACCCCTGACACGACACCCCGACATGGCACCCCTGAAACCCCAATCCCAACACGACACCCCCCGACACCCCGACCCCGACACGACACCCCGACACCCCGACACGACACCCCCGACCATGACACAACATCCCTAACCCGACACGACACCCCCGACACCCCGGCCCTGACACGACACCCCCGACACCCCAACCCCAACACGACACCCTCGACACCCCGACCCCGACACGACACCCCCGACACCCTGACCCCGACACGACAGTATCGACACCCCGACCCCGACACGACACGGGTCATATATTTGTGAATTATGAGTTAGGTCATATATTTTTCGATTTTGTTATAGAGAACATCATATTTATTTTGATCAGGTGGATTTAAATGTGTAGTTGTTTCGTCCCTACGAGGCTCTGGTGTTCGACAACATCCCCGTGCGTTCGACGAGCTCCACCCCTGCATTAGTGGGTGATTACAAATGACATCTCCTCTTGCCCCCTTCATTTCCTCTATTCCGGTCTTCGTGCCAATGAAACTTGCTAGCTATAGGTGAGTTCAATCGTTAGTATGTGTGACCACTATGCGTCTCCCGTTCGAAAGGGTTGCATCTATATATATGCATTCATTAGCATTTTTATAACCGTGATTCCTTCAAATTGTCCAATGTTATCCATGGACAGCCTGAGTATGTGTAGATTGGGTTCTTTTTCCCATATGCTCTGCTCCGGATCCGATGCAGAATTTCGTCAGTGCCTCCCTGTTGTTATCCAGGTACACATCCTCTCTGCTTATTGTTGAGGCGTGTATCAGGAGAACAGCGGGGAGGTGCTGCCGAAATTGTGCGTTAAAGCCGAAGCAGAGCATGGGAAAACGAACCCAATCTACACATACTTGGGTGGGATTAGGACCTATCTTTACCTACTAGCGTCTAGGTTGCATCGACGTAATAAAACTGACAAACTCTATTAACTGATGAATATAGTTTGCTGAATTATGTATTTTTTTGTGTGTGTCCAGTAGCTAGGCAAGATGAGTGATCGTGGGTGGATGTACACCGGTCACACTAGTCATAAAGACATGATCCGTGAATGGATAACAAAAACAAAGGAGTTTGTGAGAGTCGCATTTGCAAATGGATAGAAAACAACCTGGTGCCCTTGTGTCGACTGGGACAACTGTAAGAAGAAGTCAGAGTTTGAAATGATCAAACACCTACAGAAGTGGGGTTTTACGCCTAATTATACGGTCTGGACATTTCATGGTGAGTCTTCCCAACGTGCCAGAGCTGAGGTGGTTCGTCGTTGCACAGATCAGCATGGTACCGGGATCGAAGACATGGGGCAAGACTTTCATGATGCTCGGGATTCCGACGATGAGATGGAGGAATCTGCAAAGGCCTTTTACGAAATGTTGGAGTCTTCAAAACGTCCTCTCCACGAGCACACTGAGCTTTGTTAGCTGGATGCCATCGCGCATGTAATGGTTCTGAAGGCTTAGTTCAACCTGGGTAGAGAATGCTACGATGCGATGATGACGATATTTGGACGCTTTCTACCCAAAGGCCATTTATTGCCACCAAACCTATACCAGTCGGACAAAATCCTGCATCCACTTAAGATGCCCTATGAGAAGATAGATGCTTGTGAGAATGTATCTGCCTTATTTAGGCTTGAGTATGCGGGCTTGAACTATTGCCCCATTTGTAATGCTTCTAGGTATGTACTGGTAGACAACTGTATGAGTGAGAAGAGTCAGACCAAAATCCCCATTAATGTTCTTCTGTATTTGCCAATCATACCAAGACTTCAACGTCTTTTCATGGTCGAAGAGACGGCCGGACAGATGACGTGGCATAAATTGGGCAAAAGAACAGAACTAGATGCAGATGGGAATCCGATGTTGGGACACACTTCAGACGCTTTTGCGTGGAAGCATTTTGATGCATTACATAAGGATAAAGCGGCAGATCCAAGGCATCCTCGAGTTGCCATCAGCATGGATGGGTTCAATGTGTATGGTATGATGGCAGCACAATACAGGTGTTGGCCTGTATTTGTCATTCCACGCAATCACCCTCCGAAGATATTATGAAAAGAAAGAACATTTTCCTGACGTTGATAATTCCAGGGCCCAAATATCCGGGGAAGAATATGAATATGCACATGCAACCGCCTAAGGATGAATTGCAAGAAGCCTGGTAAAATGGGATCAAGACATACGATGCCGCTACAAAAAAGAACTTCAAAATGCATGTGTGGTACATGTACTCGATGCATGACTTGCCTATGTATGCGCTATTCGTTGGCTAGTGTGTGCATGGAAGGTTTTCGTGCCCCACATGCAAGGCAGCTCTTAAGTTCCGTTGGCTGGAGGCGTGTCGCAAGTTTTCTTGCTTCGACATGCATAGACAGCTCTTGGACCCCGACCATAAGTTCAGAAAATACAAGAAGAATTTCTTCATTGGTAGAGTTGTCAAAAACACTGCGCCACCTGCGTTGACAGGCCAACAGATCCTGGATCAGATAAACTCTCTCGAGCCGGATCCAGACCGTCCAGGGTATTTCAAATGGTATAATATGGAACACGCCTGGAATCACAAGATATGTTTGTGGGATCTGCCATACTTTAAAGTCCTCCTTTGCCCACACAACATCAACGTGATGCACACTGAAAAGAATATCACGGAGGCCTTTTTGGTACATTGTTCGGCATAGATGGGAAGTCGAAGGATAATCCTAAGGCTAGAGTCCACCAGGAGGCTCTGTGTGATAGACCGTTACAAAACATTCGATAACAGAAAGGAAAGAAGAACTGGAGGAAGCCAAAGGCATGGTCCAATCTTGGAAGGCCAGCTATGAGGGAAATGATCTTTTGGGTGAAAATGCAGTTCATGTTCCTGGATGGGTATGCAGTGAATCTAAAGAGGGGAGCGAGTCTTGACAAATTGAAAATATTTGGTCTCAAGAGTCATGATTGGCACATATGGCTTGAGCGGGTAATGCTGGTGATGTTGCGTGGCTTTATCCCTGAGGATGAATGGCTAGTAGTGGCAGAGCTGAGCTATTTCTTCCGTGCTCTTTGTGCGAAAGAACTATCGCCTGACGTGCTAGACTAACTGGAAGAGATGGCGCCGGAGTTGATCTGAAAGTTAGAAAAGATCTTTCCACCGGGCTTCTTTAATCCAATGCAGCATTTGATTTTGCATCTCCCGACCGAGGCAAGATTGGGGGGGGGGGGCATGCAAAATCGTTGGTGCTTCGCAACTGAGAGGATGCAGAAGACGCTTCGAGAAAAGTGTAAAAATAAACGTAGAGTTGAAGCATCGATAGCCGAGGCATTCATTATTGAGGAGGTGACAAACTTTGTGACAACACACTACAAAGCCAAGAATCGTCATTTGCATAATCCGAAGCCTCGGTACAATGATGGCGACCGTGAAAAAGGTCGATCCAACCTCAGCCTATTCAAAGGGAAGCTCGCACTAGTCGGTGCTTCGAAATCAATAGCGTTGGATGTCGAAGAATGGCGGACCATTTCATTGTATATCTTGAACAACCTAATAGAAGTGTGGCCATACATCAAGTAAGTTCTCGGTACATTGTTTCGCAACTTCTAATTCCTTTGAAATGCTCTTATTCCCGGATATGTGATATAGTCGATACGTCGCGAAATTCTCGGATGGAGCGGTGATCCAAAAGGATTCCATCGAAGAGTATGAGCTTCTAGCAAAGCATGGAGGCGGCTATCCCGGTTTCATCTGTCGATTCAAGCAAACGGTAATTTCCATTAATTAGACGATTTCATTTCTTCGCCTAGTTTGCGGCTAATGCAACAATCCTTTTGTATTAAACTTGTTGCCTAATACAGAGTCCATGGACTCCGAATTGAGACAAGTCGCTAATGGTTTTGACTATAAGGTCCATTCATTTGACAAATACGACATCAACGGGTATCGCGTTCGTACTTTTGGCAAAGAGCTATCTATGGCTGACCGAAAGTCTACAAATTAGTGTGTCTCCACTATCAGCGAAGGAGGGGTCGAGTATTATGGAAGAATTGAAGCAATTTATGAACTTACATTCTTTGGTGAAAACCCACCAAACGTCGTAGTCTTCAAATGTTATTGGTTCCAGCCGAAGGAGACTAGAAGGACTCATGAACATATAGGGCTAGTCGAAATCAAATAAAACACCCATTTAGATTTTCCTGATGTCTATATTACGGCTCAATAGGTGACCCAAGTTTTCTATCTACCGTGGGCCTGCCAAACGGATCCAAATTTCAAAGGTTGGGATGTCGTTTATGATGTGCCGCCACATTTTAGACCACCTCCCCTCAATGAAGATGATTATGAACCTCACATTAACCCGGACACATATGAAGGAGAATTCTTCCAAGAAACACATGTTTCCAAGACACGTTTCAAGAACCGATCTACTTGACCCCAGAAAAATGAGGTCGACAGCGACAGTGAACCTAACTTCACCCCTAAGCCGGAACAAGAAAAGATGGAAGAAGAAGAGGTTACTTCTGCAGATGACCTGACAATGCTTGACCGTTTACATAGAGGCCTTCCACATGTTGATGCATTTATTGATGATGCTGATGAGCACGTCATTACTGATAGTGATGATGATTATGCATTTATTGATCCCGGAGCATATATAGACGATGAAGATTAATATTAGTAATGTGAGGTATTCAATTATTATTATGTACAAATATATTATTAATTAGTTCATGTTATTAGGTATTCAATTTTTTTATGTTCAACTAATTTCGTTCACTCTTTGTCATTGCGGGTGTTGACAGATGGTGGGCTCGGGTCGAGAGTGCTCTGAGCCTCCTTCCTCGGCGCGTGCTAGGAGGGGTGCTATTATTCCACCCCAGCAACTTCGTAGAGCGCTGGTACACTACATATAGGAACCGGAACGACACGTCTCACCGGGCCCTATACGAGCTCCTCGTGGTAAGTTTCTCTTGCATACTAGCCAAATCATGCACGTAATGTTCGTTTATCACTAACTAATATGAATGACTCGTGAAAACAAAATGTGCAGACTGTGTGCCAGAACAATGGTCAGACCCCTCCGTCGATGCCCCATATTGCTATAGCACCCATAGTGAGTTTCATTTGAATGGTCATTAGTTACTAGTATTCACATTTGAGTTGCATCATGCTAAGGAGACATTGCTTGCAAATTATCTTTGGTGCAGCGTGCCTCCCGACAAACAACGATCGACCCTTCTGCGTCTGCCGCCACCCTAACCGGTCCTTCTACGTCTCACCCTCGCGCAAACCCGACCAGTCCTTCACCTCCGTGATGATGGTAAGATTTCCCAAGTGATTTGCTTAACAAATGCATACTTAGCTTAAGAAATGACCTATACTTAGCTTATTTTCCTCAAAAATGACATAATAACCTTACTTAGATCCAAAATGATATATTCTACCTAGGATAGCTAAAAAATGACCTATACTTAGCATTTTTTCCTCCAAAATGACTTGATATGCTTAGTTAGCTAGAAAATGGAATAACTACCTAGGATAGCTCAATAATGATCTATAGCTAGCTTAGCTAGTTCATTTATGACATAATTAGCTCCCTTAGGTACAAAATGGCATAACTACCTAGGATAGCTCAATAATGATCTATAATTAGCTTAGCTAGTTCATTTATGACATAATTAGCTCACTTAGGTAAAAAAAGGCATAATTAGCTTGGGTTAGCTCCAAAATGACCTATACTTAGCTTATTTTCCTCAAAAATGACATAATAACCTTACTTAGCTCCAAAATGATATATTCTACATAGGATAGTTATAAAATGACCTATAGTTAGCATTTTTCCTCCAAAATGACTTGATATGCTTAGTTAGCTAGAAAATGGCATAACTACCTAGGATAGCTCAATAATGATCTATAGCTAGCTTAGCTAGTTCATTTATGACATAATTAGCTCACTTAGGTACAAAATGGCATAACTACCTAGGATAGCTCAATGATGATATGTAATTAGCCTAGCTAGTTCATTTATGACATAATTACCCACTTAGGTAAAAAAATTGGCATAATAACCTTGGTTTAGCTCCAAAATGATCTATACTTGGCTTATTTTCCTCAAAAATGACATAATAACCTTACTTAGCTCCAAAATGATATATTCTACCTAGGATAGATATAAAATGACCTATACTTAGCATTTTTTCCTCCAATATGCTTAGTTAGCTAGAAAATGACATTACTACCTTGGAGAAGAGGAGAGGAGAGGAGAAAAAGAAAGAGACGATAAATTCTTCTTCTTCTTCCTTTCTTCTTCTTTTTCTTCTTTTTCTTCTTTTTCTTCTAGCTAGTCTTCTTCTTTTTCTTACTTTCATCTTTCCTAATTTGCAGATTTAGTATAGATTAGGAAGCTTGCATTGATGGAGTGTACTCTTCTACTTGTTCTTACTTTTTGTTTATGGAAACTTGTTGGAAACTTGTTTTGGATATGTATGTATGGATATGTTGTTGGAAACCATTGTATGTTGGATATGTTGTTGGAAACTTGTATGTTGGATATGTTGTTGGAACTTATTGTTGGTATGCTTGTTGAAACTTATTGTTGGTATGCTTCTTGGACACTTGTATTGTTGATATGTTGGATATATATGTGAAATTCTGTCAAATTGAATGATTTTAAGAAAAAACAGGAAAAACAGGGGATATATAGCTACTTTGCCATCTGATGGCAGACGACAAAGGTCTTTGCTGTCAGCTATCAGATGACAAAGCTGCCATGTGGCAACTACCAATGCAACCTGGGGTAGCACTAGGCTAGCCCGGGTGGGTTCTTTGTTGTCCGCTGGCAAACGGCAAAGACCTAAGGTTCTTTGCTCTCTGCCAGCGGACGACAAAGAACCCACCTAGGCCGACAAATAAATAGGTGCTTTGTCGTCAGCTGGTTGACGACATAGAACTAAGGTCTTTGCCGTCTGCCAGCGGACGACAAAGCATGTCGTTAAGCACTTAATGGACCTAAGTTTCCACGTGTGCCGTCCATGCCCTTTGCCGTCCGCTGGCAGAGGTCAAAGATGCAAAGGTCTTTGCCGTATGTCAGCAGACGGCAAAGCGCCCTTTATCATGGCTTATTCAGCCGGACAGTTGGCCATCTACTGGCGGATGGCAAAGCCTTTGCCGTCCGACATGCATGCCTTTGCCGTCCAGAATGGCTGACGGCAAAGTGCCTGATTCCTGTAGTGTACTCAACAAGACTTACATCAGAACTAACTACATATGCATCAATATCAATGAAGGGGTTTGTGGAGTTATTGTAGAAAGCCAGCTTTGACTCTTGGCTAACCTATACTACGACTACAAGTGCTTTCTTTGAGGTGGGATAACGCACACGAGTCCACATATTCACCAAATCAATACACCACTATGGATCCACTTCCGTCTCCCTACAAGAAGGTCATCCATAGCACTCACGCTTATCTTGCGTATTTTAGAGGTATCCATTCCACTTATCTATGAACCACATAAGTTCTCCATGTAGTCCATATCCGAGGATGCGGCTATTCGAATAGATTCATAACCCTGCAGGGGTATACTTCTTCACACACGCTCTTGCCACTTATCACCATATGCACGTCATGTATCTCGACAACCTTCAACCGGAAGCACTAGCGTGGGCGTGAGCCACGACCGTCAACCACACAAGACCCTAGTCCAGGTTTATCGCCTAATTGAGACTAAACCCGCATAGAAGTCCAGCCAAACTTTCCTCTACGGCCTCAAATGGTCTGCGCAAGGTTCCTAAGCCCACCGTTTGGGTGCCACTTGGTACACCGTGCCACTATGCCTATACAGCATCACAGCCCAACCCGTCGGGCAGTGCTATGCACGGCCGCCAACACTTTTCCTACAAACACCAAAAACTAGTTGCAACTCCTAGACAGAGATCTAGGTGATTAATAAGACGAGAGGGTCAATTAATTATCCCAGCGTGCGGTAGTATCTTGTCTTGGATAACATACACAAAACTCAGTTCTTAAAGATGGTCCCAATGAGACAACTCGCCATGACCTCTCATCGCTACCTTTACCAAATCGTGTTCACACACTTAGCTCTTACAAGGTAGGACATGAACATTGTCATTCTAATTCATCACCCAGATGGATCAAACCCGACACGACATGACTCTAAGCATAGTAGGCATGATAAACAGACATGGATGGGTAAGCACAAAAAGGCTCAAGCAGTTGCTACTCATGCTAAGTGGTTTCAACTATTTACTGTGGCAAAGACAGGTCATGCAAAGAAATGGGTTCAACTACCAAGAACATGTAACAGTTGAATCGTTGTTTTCCTAATGCAATAAAAGAGAGCAGGAGCGAGAGAGTGGGTTCATATAATATTTCTCAAGGGGGTTGCTTGCGTGACAGTCCTGAAGATAATACTTCTTGTCATTAGTGTCAAAGGTCACATCGACGGAACCATCGTCTACCGAGAAGGAACAACCACCGGCAAACAAGAAAGGAACACATTCAATGCAATGCAACAACCATGATGCATGATATGACAAGTTAAGATAATCAATTAACCTAGATGAATAATTAGCCAAGTTAATTGAAGTGGAATTCAAACAAGTTTGAATTCCAACTCCAAATGATATTTCCTATATTGCCCTAATCATAAAATGTGCTACTTGGTGATGTTAACTTGTTCAAACGTGCATGATCATGGCGTAAACAGAATCATTGGATTTTTCTAATCATTTTTCATGTATAAATTATTTTCATCTAAGGTACGGTTGAATTTCTATGATTTTTAGAAGTTTTCAACATTTTCTAGAATTTCCTAAATTGATTTTTAATACAGAAAATATTAACTGCATCAGCATTTCGTCAGGCTGATGTCATCGGCCAACAGTTTCAGGACTAGGTCAAACTTGATCGGTGGGGTCCACTGGTCAGTGAACCAAGGGGTTAATCCCGCGCTGACCAGGGTTTGAACCGCTCCGAGGGCCCACTGACAGAGGCTAGGGGGATTCGTTAGCGGCTAATTAAGCCCTAATGGCCGCCCAGGTCAGCGCTTGCTGGAACTTCACCGGCGGCGGCCAAAACCACGTCGGCCGGCCGCCGGAGTTGGCTATGGGGCTCGGTTCGACGCGCGGTTAGCACCAGGGGGTAGCCCTTGGTCGCACCGATCCATTTGGGACACCGGAGGGGTCGTGGGGGTCGCCGGAGCAGTGGCTGGCGACGAGCTGTGCGGCGGCGACGGCTCGGGCATGAGCAGAAGCTAGCTAGGGGACGCGCTCGATGGCACGAAGATATTGGAGAGGAAGAGTTGCTCACAGGGAGCTAGCAGGGAGGCTCAGCAGGCTCGGGGAGGCGCTTGGGTGGCCGAAGCGACACCGGCGATCTCCTGCTCCCGAGGTTGAAGACAACAACATCGAGGCGCTGTGATGCTTCCTGCATCGCTTGGATCCACGGAGAGGTCATGTGGGCTGGAGGGAAGCTCAGGGCCATGGCTAAGGTCGAGGGGGAGGCACTGGCTATGCGGGCGGTGACGGCGAGCTCAAGCAGGGCTCGACGATGGACGGGAGAAGGCGAAAGAGCTAGGGGAGGGGAAGAATGGAGGGGTCGGCAAGATCCAGACGACGCTCTGGGTCTATCCCCTCGCCAGCGCGACGAGGAGGAGGCCAGGCAGGCACGAGGCGTGGCGAAGTGGCCTTCATCACCGTGCCCTCATCTCCTTTGCCTACTGGCAGAGGTAGACGATGACTGGCGGATGGGCCAGCGTCTTACTAGGCCTCTGGTGAGATCTCTCTCTTTTCTTTTATTTTAGTTTTTGTTTTCTATTTCCTACTTTCTTTTTAATTTTGTTTGGGCAAAACTATAATGCCAAAATTCCTGAAAATATTTGTGGGGTATATTTGGAATATTTCCAAACTACACAAAAAGTTTCAGAGAAATTGAAGCAACTAAAATATTTGCAATGCTTTATTACTGTTTTTTAGAAACTTTCCTAATTTATTTAATTCGCCAAAAAAGTTGTTAAAATATAATTCACCCCTGATATGTTGTTGCCAACATTTATCAAAGAGGGGGAACATTTTTGAAGAGCATTTTGGATTCGCTCAATTATCTTAATAGTTTAACCTATTTGAATTTTATCTGTGCTAGGGTTTGATCACCCCCATTTCAAATTAATTTGAATTTAGACATGATGACATGATGCACATGCTGATGTTGATGCAAACAATTTCAAGCAAATTCTAGGGTTGTGACACCCCCGGACTAGCCTTCAACGCCGATTTATATCCGGTCAATCTCTTCATGTCGTTGTCTTCATCTTGCGAGGCGAGTCCCTCATCCTTCTTTGTTCGCTTACCGACCAGTCTTTGGTAAGATCCCAAGCGTCAGGGGCGCAGGTCCATTATAATAAATGCGCATGTTCGTCGATTCTTGCGCGTCGTGAGGACTCAAATTGTCAGTGATTTTTACAATCTTACCCATCTGTAATACAGGCACCAACCCATTTAATCAAACAAAATTGTGGCTCAAACCACGCTCTCTTCCTCCTCATCGAAAGAAACTCCTAGCGGAAGGTCCACGCAAAACATGGCCAACGTTCCCAGCTCCTCCGCATGTCCCTATGGCTCATGCCCAGGGGACTGGACTAGTTGTTCAGTTACGCTCCTGCGGCTTCGTTACCTAGAGACCCAAGGATATCTTCCATCATCAGATCTGGCGACGACCCGCACAGGTTTGCTCTCTTACAGCGACGAAGTTTTCAACGAGCGCTTCCCTAATCCTAACAAGGGGTAGCGCTTATGCTTTGTCCCCTTCCTCCTCCGAGGCCTTGGGTTTCCAATCTATCCCTACCTGAGGGGGTTGTTGGAGTTCTATGGGGTCCAACTCAACTATCTCACACCAGGGTCAATTTTACACATCTCAGGCTTCATCAATCTCTGCGAGATGTCCTTGGGGTGCGAAGCACACTTCAATTTGTGGAGGAAATATTTCTATCTCGTCCCCCGAACTCGGGACAAGACAATTTTGGAGGTCGGCGGAGCTAAAGTGTGCCGCATAGGGGGGACGGGGTATTCGGCAGGCACACCGAAAAAGTTGGAAGGATGGAACTTGGAGTGGTTTTATATTGAAGATGTACTCCTGTTCGAACCAACTAGGATAGGTCTTCCCGAATACTCTGACGTTCTCCCGAAGAAGAGGTATAACTAGCGGCCAAGGAGTTCGTCCTAGGAGGAAAGCGTCGAAGTGCGGCGCCTAGACACGCAGGTGTTGTCGTGGGAACGAGTCTGACAATAGAAGATAGGGGTATGAAAGGAGAGGGCGGAGTCCTATCTACGGCGAGGATGTACACACGGATGTATGAGTTCAGGCCCCTCTGGTGGAGGTAACAACCCTACGTCTCAGTGCTCGGGTGTAGGATCAAAAGTAGGTCTAGAGCGGGGTGATTAGACGACTTGACCAAATAAAAGTTTTGCCTTTTTCCAAATTTTAATTCTTGGCAAGTTTTAGCATTGATAGCATATCAAGTAACACCCTCCACATGCATGTCTAAGAGTGTAGAAGTGGAAAGTAAATACATTGCACATGTAAGTAAAGAGAGAGTTATGAATGCAAACACAAGTCATGACACGATGATTTTTTCCGTGGTTCCGATAGGTGGTGCTATCGTACATCCATGTTCATGGAGACTTCAACCACGGAGGTTAACGGCCGCGAGGGTCCACGGAGGGCTCTACCCACGAAGGGTTCCATGAAGAAGCAACCTTGACTATTCCATGCAGCTTCCATCCACGAAGGACTACCCTCACTATGGGTAGATCTTCAGGAAGTAGGTGATATCCTTGCCCTTACAAACTTGTGGGTTCACTCCACAACACAAATTAGGAGGCTCCCAAGCGACACCTAAACAATCTAGGAGGCATCACCCTCCAAAAGGTAATAGGCTCGGTAATGACGATGAACTCCTTTCTCTTGTGCTTCAAGATGATAGACTCCTCAACACACAATCTCTCTCACACATATTTGGCTTGGGATAAGAGATAGGATTGGTGGAACGCAACTTGGGGAGGCTATAAATCAAGATCCATATGGTTGGAGTGGAAGATCCTGACCTCAACACAAGGGTAGGTGGTTCTCTCTCAGAAAACTGAGTAGGATAGGTATGGAATAGTTCTGAGTGCTTCTCTTTCGAGTAGGTGGTGGTGAAGGAGTATATATAGGCATCCCCAAAAATCCAACCATTACACACAATATGTCAGACTCGGTGAGACCGATGTGTAAATCTCGGTGTGGTACCGAAGTGACTAAAAGTGGCAACTTTTGAATCTCGGAGGGACCGACGTACAATTCTCGGTTGCACCGATAAGGTGACCAACGTACAGATTTACCAAACTTGGTGACGCTGATTCACCATTCTCGGTTGGACCAAAAATGAGAACTTGCGTAACAGAAAGTTGGCAACCCAACTCGGTGGCACCGAGTGCATTGTCGGTTGCACCAAAGTGTTAGGGTTTGGCTGAGTCTGTCTAGGGTTTGGAACTCGATGGCACCGGGATAGGAATGTTGGTTGCACCAATTTTCATGTTTGTCTTAGGACAAACTTTGGTGGGAGAGTATGTGGATGTTTTGGTGACTGTCACTTCTGCATGTTTGAGCATATTCTTCACCATCAAAACTTTACCCCTTTTAATAGTATTGGATTTCCTATAGACTCAAAGTGATTTCTCACAAATGTAAAATGTAGAGTCCTCTTTCTTGAAGCTTGGCCAACCTATTTCCTTGAATCTTGGGGTAATTCCACAATCCTTTAGCCATTCACATCATTGAACCTTCCCTGAAATATATTTGGTGAAAGCATTAGTTCAATGCCTTATAGATCAAAGCTTCGAGAAAAATATAATCATGGAATATAATCTTTGCTTTGAGAAGTATGTGAAAGACAAGAGCTCCCCCTACATTTGTGCATTATTTTTAAATTTGCGTTTGAATGCAAATGCACAATCGATTAGGTACATGGGTCACTTCTTAAATGTCACATACCACTTGGTGGTGTGCGAGAGTAATTGGAATGAATATCATAGCACAACACAATCAACCAAAGATGAATGATCATCACATAAGCATTAACATGATAGGAAATAGTAAAGTCACACATTAAAGTGTATGATCAAACATCATCAAGAGTGTATCACAAGCAAAATAAAAGAGTATCACGGCAACCAAAAGCAATTGTTTTGTGAAAAAGCAACAAACACCAAACGCTCTCTCACTCAAAGACTAATGATCTATATACACTTCTCCCCCTTTGATAACAAGTTACCAAAAAGTTCAAAGGCATAAAACTAATCGTTCTTGGGCTGATCTCCTCCGGTTGTCGATGAAGGAGTCGAGATGACGGCATCAGCGAAGATCTCTGCATATGTCGTGGTTGGAGCCGGAGTGGACACTAGAGCTGATGGAGCAGGAGCTGTGCTGACAGTAGCAGGATCTGATGGAGCAGGAGTTGTGCTGACAGTAGGAGGAGCTGATGAAGTGGGCCTCAAGTCTGGTGTAGGCACTGTGTCTGATCTAGTCTGAGTGGTGAACTGGGTGCCTATCCTGAGAGGTGATTCATTCTCCTCCTCATCATCAGAAGAAGAAGTAGAAGAGACCCGAGGGATGTGCATGGAGTCAACTTCCTTCTGGGGCTCTATCACTGTCTTTGTGACCTTGTCCACCTTATCACCAATCACCTTGATCCTTGACTCAAAGATCCTCACAAGGCTGTTCTGGTTCTCCAGAATCCCCTTGATATCCATCTGCATGCCCTGGATGGCTGTGATCAGAAGATCCATTTGCTCGTTCCTGGATCTGGAGGCTTGAGCACTAGCGGCTCGAACAACTTCTGCCTCTGCCTCTGCTGTAGCAGATGTGGGATGATCTTGGTTCATCACCACAACATTAT
Source organism: Hordeum marinum (assembly GCA_022496015.1). Taxonomy (NCBI): domain Eukaryota; kingdom Viridiplantae; phylum Streptophyta; class Magnoliopsida; order Poales; family Poaceae; genus Hordeum; species Hordeum marinum. The sequence goes on from CM039678.1 coordinate 456,288,044, forward strand.
CTTCGAACTCTGGCTGTAGGGGAAGATGTGGACGATCAAGACCAAAAATGTGCTTCTCCAACTGAGAGTTGATGAGCAACTGGATGTAGGGTGCATAAAAGGAAGAGCACTTCTGGTCAGCAGCAACCCTCTTGATTGTCTCAACAATCAGATCCATTACTCTAATCCTGGTGTTCCTGTCAAGGTGGATCAGCATGTTGATGGAGTAGCCTCGGATCATCTTATCATCTCCTGAGTTGGGCATCAAGGTATGCCTGAGAATAGTGTTCATAGTCCGGAGGCCTGCTTGTAGATAATAGATGGATCCTAGCTTGTGTGATTGCACCTTGTCTGCGGGGATAGGAGTATACATGTCTTTCATGGCATTGTGACTTGCCTTGGGTTCAGAGTATACATCTAGATCTCCTTCCTGAGCTTTTGGAACTTCCAGAAGAGCAGCCCATTCCTCAACAGTGGATTCATATCTATCACCTTCAGTCATCCATACAATTCTACCATCTCCGTAGAAATGAGCAGTGGAGTAGAATTGCATGATCATCTCGTCGTTCCATGCAGTAAGCTCTCTGCCAATGAACTTGTCCAGAACAATGCAATGGAAGTTATCTTGGACACTCGGGAAGTAGTCCACATTATCTTTGATGAACTTCCAATCGACATACCTCATGTTGCTAACAGCTGGGCTCTTGTCAAGAAACACGGTCTCATAAAAATCATGTTGCTCTCTTGTGTAAAACCTGTAGTCAACAGCAGTTTTCCTTCTCCGAGCATAAGGATCTATGGCTCTCCAGCTTCTCAATCTCGAGCCTTTCCTCTTCTTCATGTCCTCAGCAACTAAGTGGCTGGCATCATGCACTAGAAGAAGTGGTCTGAGCTTCATCAAAGTGGTCAAGTCATCATCATCATCCACTCTAGAGGCAGTCCCTTTGTTCTTCTCTGAAGCTGGGATGTCTCTGGTAGGCCTCTTGGACTTCTGTGCAGCTGCTTTGTTGGAAGTAGGCTTGGTGCTCTTGGAGGTGCCAGTCTTTGGCATAGCATCAGCCATATGCATCTTGGCTTTCTTCTTCGGAGGGGTAATCTCAACATGTTCTTCCTCCTCCTCCTCAACAGCAGCACAAGCAGCCTCCTCTCTATCTTCATACATAGAGGTAGGCCTGCCAATCACATGGACAATCCTCTTCCTGGACTTTTTCTCCCCTGCCTTCTTAGGCATTGCTGTCCTGGGGACCTCAACTGACACAGTTGCCCTAGCACTTTCATGTGCTTTGAAAGTTTCAGCAGGTGCATAAACTTTCCTGACAACTCTCCCGGATGATGTAGCTTCAGATGCTGACTTCTTGGTAGCCTTTTCTTGCTTCTTAGCAAGAATCTCCTTAGGAATGAAATCTGAATCTTCTTCATTAGAATTGAGCTTCTTCCTGGTCCTGGTGGCATCCTTGGGCAACCAATGAGACCTGGGGTGCCTGGATCTGACAAAAAAATGGCTTCTAGGCTTGTGCCAGAACTCACTTCAACTCCTTGCTCTGCCAAAATTTGACTGTCCTCTGCATCTGACATACTGACCCTATGAATAGACTATATTAGAGCAGAAGTAGATGAGTCATCACAAAATGAGGCTGTTTTTAAAATTTGAACAATGATTTTTCAAGATTTTTGCATTCTGTCAAATAAACATCGTTGCAGCCGAAACAGAATTTTCGGTGAGACCGAGACTGACTGACTCACTAACCAAAACTTGGCACCCTTTTCGGTCGGAACAAAAAGTGGTACTCGGTTCCATCGAGTCAGTTCTCAGCCACACAAAAATCCACATCGATGAGACTGATATGTCCATTTTGGTTCCAGCGAGATTTATCGGGCAGATGGCAAAACCCTAGAAAATTCATCTTTCGGGAGGTTTTGAGTTTTGAGAGGATGGGAACATGTGCAAAGAGTGTAATGATGATAAACAAGATTCTAATGCACAAGAATCAGACGAGGAGCGCAATAGAGATCGAATCTGTACCCTAGCTTGGCACAGATCCTCTACGGCGGCGACGAGGGAGAGGAATTCATCGACGATGGCGATTCCCAACGGCGAAGGAGCGCGGGGAGACAAGGGAGACGACCAGGGGTCTTTGGAACGACAGCTTAGGGTTTTGGAGCACGACGAATGAGATAGAAATTCAAAGCGTCAGGGTCCACAGCCTTTATACCCACCACTATGGGTGTCACCGATTGTAAGTTTTCGGTGTCACCGAGTGCCTCAACTTTGAGATGACTGGGACACTCGGTGTAACCGAGAAAATGGAATCAATGGTACCGAGATTGAAAAACCAGATCAACCATACGCATTCAGAGAGACCGAGATTGTGTGGTTGGTTCCATTGAGATGCACTTGGGAGGTCTTAATGGCCAGTCCTTATCGATACGGAACTCCGAGTGCTCCACACACAAAGGGATTGAAAAGCACTTGTTCAAATTTTCTGATGTAACATGAATGGAGTATGAGGTGAGAAAGCATAGATAGCTAAAGAAGTGGTCCTAGGCATTCTTGTGTATCCAACTGGCAAAAGATAAATCAAAAGCCAAATAGCAACAATTGGATATCCTCAAATGAGAAAATAAATGCATACCAACATGCTCACACAATAAGATGTCAAATGAAATCATGACAAACATGCACGAACACTCTAGCATCTAACAAGCACTTGGGCGATGACGTAATCATCTATAGATGAGTATTTGACTTAGGAGCCAAGTAAGAGTAATTGATCATAGGTCATACTCATCGTTTAAGCACAAGTGGGGTTACCACTTTTACATAAAGCATCTAATGTTGTCACATACTAAGAGATGCTTTGACTCAAGTCTTAGAGTAAAGCTCCCCCTTGATGTGACATCCCCCATAATAGGGATAAACTAACCTTGGGTTTTGTCGATGAAGGCTTCATGTTGGTGAGGTAGTGGTTGATGCTCAAGGTTGATGAAGGTCACCAAGAGTTGGGAGCATCCTTGTTGTTTCCTTACTCTTATCACCTACATGGGTTAGTCCCAAGACACAAGAGACAAATACAAGGATATATGTGGACATGGAGTGCAAAGCATGTGTGATGATGTCCATTGATTTGTTGATTACCTTGTCCCTTGTTTACCTTTGAGGGAATGTGTGACTCCTTGATCTATTGCATAGGGTTCATGTTGATTGCAAATAGATCTTGCCAATAATGAATGTGAGTCAATTTCATTGGTGGAGTCACCCCTCAAGAACTCTCTAGTTCTTCTTCTTGGGAATCCACATCAAGTTGATGGGGATCCTCGGTGTTGAAGTAGCACTTGTAGAAGTTGAGCTTTTAGTATCCTTGGGAACCCACTTCACCAAATCTTGGGGTTCATCTTCTTAAGAGTCAAGGTCCTTTTGGAGCTTGTTCTTGACCTTGAGCTTGGTGTCCTGTGGTGGAAGTTCATCTTTAGTGTTTGTCCTCTTGGCAAGAGTATTTTCATACTTCTCCTTTTGAGGAACGGACTTGGGATTGGGAAATTGACCTTCTTCCCATTCAACTCCATTAGCGTTGAAGTAGCCAACACCATGATTCTTCCGGTATCCTCCGTGCTTGAGTACAATCTCATCAAATTGTTTGTACCCTTCAAGACTCTTGTAGATTCCTTTATCTATAAGTCCTTTCAATAAAGCATTTTCTTGCTCAAGTGTAACTTGGCTAAGAGAATCATCATTAGTGGAATCAATAGAACTACTAGGAGCAACATCGTTGGGTTTAGCATTTTTATTGTTGCTACTAGATGAAGAACCTTTCTTTCCTTTGTTACTAGTTTGCTTAGATTTGACTTGTGGCATGAATGTAGACAAGAGTAGTCGTTTGGCCATATAAGATGAAGTCTTCTTTCGGACATCGTCATTGATAGGTTTAAAAAATTCATGTTCTTGCTCCAAATTGAGCTTCTCAAAGTGTAGCTTCTCATGACTTCTTACAAGCTCTCTATGATCTTCAAGATTAGATTCATGAGCTAACTTAAGAGTGTTGAGTTCTTTAGTTAGTTGTTCTGTTTTCATCTTATCATCATCAATTGACTTATCTTGACATGAGAAATATCAAGTTCATTATGATCACTAGTTTTATCACATAGCAAGTCATCATTGTAAAGCAAATAATCTTCATCACTATCGAAATCAAGATATCCAGGGTGTGATACCTTGGGGCCTTTAGCCATGAAGCAACTTCCAGCTCCTTCATTTGGTGAATCAAATAGATCAATGGAGTTGGTTGTCACTAGTGCAATTCCGGCAACACCATTATCTTGACTATAGTCAGAGTTGGAGTTATAGCTTCTCTCGGAGTGGTTGTTGGAGTCGGAGCCGAAAACCCATTCACCAACATGATCTTTATGCTTTCTTCTTGAGTAGCTCTTGGTGTGCTTTTCCTTCTTCTCCGAGTCCCTACTTCTCCTTGAGGGTCTTCGTTCCTAACAATCATCTCTACTCCTTATCTCTCTTCGACGTGATTCATCTCTTGAGCTCCGTCTTCTTGGTGATTCTTCTCTTCGTTTGTAGGGACACGACCACTCATTTGAGTAGTGTCTGGGCTTCCCACAATTGTAGCAGTTTCGGTCACGAATTGACAAACGCTTATCTTCATATCTTGAGTTGGAGCTGTGATCTTTACTTATATTGTTGTAGAACTTGTTGAATTTCTAGACCATGAGGCTTATATCTTCATTTGTGACAAGGTTGTTGCTTGAGGTAGCGGGAGCATCACTTGTGGCTTTGTAAGCACTGCTAGACTTGTGATGAAGGTCTTCCTTGTCTTTGAGTGTCATCTCGTGAGCAACAATTCTACCAATCACTTCCGTTGGTTTGAGATCTTTGTAGTTGGGCATCATGTGGATCAATGTGCAAACGGTGTCATATCTCTCATCCAAAGCTCGAAGTATCTTCTTGATGATGAACTTGTGAGTCATTTCTTCGCTTCCTAAGCCGGCAATCTCATTTATCAAGAGAGCTAGCCTGGAGTACATTTCAGCGACTCCTTCACCATCCTTCATCTTGAACTTGTCAAGTTGACCTTGAAGAACATCTAACTTGGATTCTCTCATGGACTCAGTTCCTTCGTGCATATCAACCAAAGTATCCCAAATCTCTTTTGCGTGTTCAAAATGGCTGATTTTGTTGAATTCTTCAGGACAAAGGCAGTTGAAGAGTATGTCACATGCTTGAGCATTGAGTTGCAACATCTTCAATTCATCATCAGACGCTTCACGATCCGGTTCCTTTCCATCCACATAGGATTCACCTTGCAAGCCAACACGAACAACAACCAAAATGGCAGGATTATGACCAAGCAAATGCATTTTCATTTAATGCTTCAAACTAGGAAAATTAGTGCGATCAAAGTACGGACCTCTACGGTGATAATTTCCCTCACTAGATGCCATACTTCCCCTAGGTTGTAAAACCAATGCAATGGAGACCAAAGCTCTGATACCACTTGTAGGATCGAAAGTAGGTCTAGAGGGGGGTGATTAGACTACTTGACCAAATAAAAGTTTTTCCTTTACCCAATTTTAATTCTTGGCAAGTTTTAGCATTCGTAGCATATCAAGTAACACCCTACACATGCATGTCTAAGAGTGTAGAAGTGGAAAGTAAATACATTGGACATGTAAGTAAAGACAGGGTTAGGAATGCAAGCACAAGTGATGACACGATGATTTTTCCCGTGGTTCCGATAGGTGGTGCTATCATACGTCCACATTCATGGAGTCTTCAACCCACGAAGTGTAACGGTCGCGAGAGTCCACGAAGGGCTCTACCCATGGAGAGTTCCATGAAGAAGCAACCTTGACTATTCCATGCGGCTTCTATCCACGAAGGACTAGCCTCACTATGGGTTGATCTTCACGAAGTAGGCGATCTCCTTGCCCTTACAAACTTCTTGCTTCACTCCACAACACGAAGTAGGAGGCTCCAAAGCGACACCTACATAATCTATGAGGCATCACCCTCCAAAAGGTAATAGGGTCGGTAATGACGATGAACTCCTTGCTCTTGTGCTTCAAGATGATAGACTCCTCAATAGACAATCTCTCTCTCATAGATTTGGATTGCTAGAAGAGACGGGATTTGTGGAAAGCAACTTGGGGATGCCAGAATCAATATCCATATGGTTGGAGTGGAAGATCTTGACCTCGACACAATGGTAGGTGGTTCTCTCTCAGAAAACTTAGTAGGATAGGTATGGAATAGTTCTGAGTGCTTCTCTTTCGAGTAGGTGGTGGTGAAGGGGTATATATAGGCATCCCCAAAAAACCAATCATGACACACAATAAGTCAGACTCGGTGACACCGATGTGTAAATCTCGGTGGTACCGAAGTGACTAAAAGTGGCAACTTTTGAATCTCGGAGGGACCGATATACAATTCTTGGTTGCACCGACAAGGTGACCAACGGTCAGATTTACCAAACCCGGTGACGCCGATTCACCATTCTCGGTCGGGCTGAAAATGAGAACTTGTGTAACAGAAAGTTGGCAACCCAACTCGATGGCACCGAGCGCAGTGTCGACTGCACCCAAGTGTTAGGGTTTGGCTGAGTCTGTCTAGGGTTTGGAACTCGGTGGCATTGGGATAGGAATGTTGGTTGCACCGATTTCCATGTTTGTCTTAGGATAGACTTTGGTGGGAGAGTATGTGGATGTTTTGGTGACTGTCACTTGTGCTCGTTTGAGCATATTGTTCACCATCAAAACTTTACCCCCTTTTAATAGTATTGGCTTTCCTATATACTCAAAGTGATTTCTCACAAATGTAAAATGTAGAGTACTCTTGCTTGAAGCTTGTCCAACCTATTTCCTTGAATCTTGGGGTAATTCCACAATCCTTTAGCCATTCCCATCATTGAACTTTCCCTGAAATATACATGGTGAAAGCATTAGTTCAATGACTTATATGTTGTTATTAATTACCAAACCACCAACGGAGCAAATGTGATTTCCTGGAGCTTTTGTTGTGTGGAGAGTATGAGTTATAGAGGTTGCGAACCCTCGTGCCAGAGGGGAGGGGCGGCCTATATAGAGGGCACTGCCCCTCATAAGTGCCAGGCATCCAAGGGTTTGATCATTTGTATAAAGACGAGCGTTACTAGTAATGTACATCATAATTGCTACTAATGATGACCAGCCTAACGCCTGCCTACTGGCCTCCTGGGGTGGCTTCTGGTCTTATGGTGTCGACTGGAAGCGAGGTCTTCCGAGTGAAATGTCACTATCGAGTGGATGAAGAAGTTAGCAAGTGGATAAGATGTCGAGTGACTAGAACACTATGATGAATCCAGTCGGAATCTCTCTTGTAATCTTTAAGTCCTCCAATATAGTGTCCTTAGGTAGAGTATCCAGGTCACACCTAGGACCCTACCCTAGGTAGCTATCCTCACCATTAGCCCTTGAATGGATCGGGGTTCGAGTGGTAAAGGGAGATCGATGCCCGTTCTAAAAAAGGCACCAAACTTCCGAATGAACTTGGGGCTTCAATGAAATTTGCGTCAATTGAAATATTTGTCATTCACCCGGATCGATTCTGCCTTGAAAGTGTCCGAATGAATTACCAACGTCAATTCTATTCCGAGTGACCTAAAGGGATCTTTGGACGGGATGGGTCGCTCTGTCAGTTCCGAATTTTGTGGGACTTGAAAATTTGGGAAGCGCAGGCGCCCGCCATGATGACGCCACGACTGGAGCAAGTGGGAGCACGACGCCTCGATTCATGTGCCACCCATTTCACCACGTACTGTGCGACATCTGCAGTCGGGATAGGCGGGGATCCAGTGGGCCCATGAGTCAGCGAGACACTCGATGGAATATAAATCCCGCTATGCTGCTGTCTGCATAATATTTCTCCCGCAAATCTTCTCCTTCCTCCACCTCCCTGCTTCCAGTGCACAGCTCTACTTTGCCTCGACAAACACCGCCACCGCAATGACGTAGGGGAAGACTGAGATGTTGGAGCATGCCAAGAAGAGGGCTGCGAAGGGCAAGGCTAAGAAGTCGTCAACCGTGCGGTTCACCGCATCCACGGGGTGGATCCAAGGGGATTTTGTCCCATCGACAGTCACCACCACTGATGTAGAGAATCTTGTCGTCGACGGTCTCATGGAGGAAGCTTCATGGAGGCTGTCGGAGGGGGAACTCGAGCCGAAGCTGCGCGAGGGGGAGCGGGTCCTCCTCTTCACCCACGTCGAGAGAGGTTTCTCCTTGCCCCCATCCATTCTTCCGAGGGTTTCTGAATTTCTTCGGAGCCCAGCTCCATCATTTTCCTCCGAATGGCATTTCTTACGTTTCTGATTTCATCACTATGTGTGAGTGTTTCCTGGGTTGTCCTCCCCACTGGGGTCTGTTCAAACATATCTTCACCATCAGATCGGAGTCGGTCAAAAAGGCCAATCCTAAGGATGATAAAACCCATGACATCCAATTATGTGCTGGCTTGGGAGTCCAGAAGAGAGCAAGGAGTTCCTTTCCGTCTATGACCTTCCCAGAATCTATTAGGGGTCGGTAGTCGACTTGGTTCTACTACAAACATGTAGCATCCCCCAACATGTCGACTGGTCTCTCCCCTTTTACGTTAGATCTACCCGCCGTTCCCAATTCTTTGACGGTGTTAGAGGGGGAAAAGTCTAGGTGGGGTTCTTGGTGGATGCCATAATGGCCATTGTCCATGGCAGAGTGAGTGGCATGGACCTTCTGGAGACATTTCTTAGTCGATGGATCCAGCCCCTGGAGGCAAGGGACCATGCTATGTGGCATTACTCAGGCCCGGAAGACACGACCCGGACGCACCCAGAGGAAGTCCCACAGAAAACTGTCGAGCAATGGCTTCAGAGCATCACTGGAGCCTGCGACAATCCCGTCAGAGCCAAGAGGATCAAGCCTTATTCTGCTGGACATCCGCCAACAAATCTGGTAAATAATATCTTTGTCGACTGCCATACTATTGTGTCGAGTGGTTGAATCATCGGTCGACTAACTTTGAGGTTTGAATCTTGTAGGAATGGACGAACATGTACTCGCCCGTGCCAAAATGGAATCAACACGAAAATGGAGGGGAGAGCGAGGGCGGCAGCATGGACATCGATTATGCTGACGATAGTGAGGATGATTACGAGTGCTCAGGCGCGGAAGAAGAAGAAGTCGAGTCTCCTCCATGCAGTGAGCATCGCTCCAAGCTGCATCAGGATCCCATGACTGCTCCAAGCAAGGCCCTGGCATCAAGTGAGAGAAGCCTGAAGCGGGACCAAACCTCGATAGTCGAGTCGAGTGAACGGGCCGCAAAGAAACCCAAGCCCGACGCGCCGAAGCCTCGGAAAGCTTTGCCCCGCATGAAAATCATCGTGCCCGTTGTCTCAATGTAAGTGTTCACTTTCTTCTTTCGCTGTCGAATGTGACTTCAAATTGTTGATTACCGAGTGGAATTTGGTCTACCAATGCCGCTACCTTAGTGACTTCGCCTCCACGGGATCGAGACGAGAAAATGGATGTGGATACTGCTGATGCGGCAACTTCCCAACAAGGTAAACACATCTTCGCTCAGATCTGTTTCTTGAAAATGATTTGCCAATTGAATAATCTAATGTTGTCGATTGATGCTTGCAGAGATCATTCAACTGGAGGATGATGAAGAACTACCTCGGCGTACGGGGGGTGAAGGTGTGAGCTTAGGCACCTGGCGCGTGCGCGCCTGAACAACGCCATCAATACAAACACCTCAGCGGTCGACTGCTGCATCATCCTAGGGGATAGGCGACCCATCCCGAGCCAGAACAGAGCTCGCGGCTCCGTTGTCGAGTGCTCCACCAGATGCTTCAACTATCGTGGCGTCGACTCCAATCGGACAACCCCAGAATACCTCAACTACTCCAGCCGCAACATCACTTCAACCGATGACTATCTTTCCTCTGCACCACGTCCCAGAAGACCAAATTGGAGCTGCGAAGGAAGCCATGATCCAGGCAGAGCAAATAATGCTGCGCTCCAAGGAGGCGTACGAGGCCAGCAAGCTAGCTTATGATGCCAGCACGGCGCTTCGTACCAACGTCCGAGTAAGTGCGATGGTAAGTGCATTTTCAATTGAATTCCTGTCTTTCTAGATTGCATTTGTAGAATATTTGTAAGTTCTCCACTCGAATAGATCAGGTCTTAGTCGAGTAGATTTCGGACCACTAGGGGCATGCTGAGTGCACCCACTGGGTGTAGTACCCGAGACCGCTGTCGGATGGTGATGACATCGGCAGGGATCTCGAGTTGTTTTGTAAAGCACTCGACAGATCGAGTGATAAAAGGTCCAGTGGGGGCACGCTGGGTGCACCCACTAGGTGTAGTCCCCAAGACCACCGTCGAGTGCTTGCACTGGCGGGGGTCTTAATAGAGACGATATTAACATGCTTGAGCACATTTTTTTTATTTTCCTGCCACTCGACAGATTGAGAGTTAGCATATCCAGTGGGGGCACGCTGAGTGCACCCACTGGGTGTAGTCCCCGAGACCACCGTTGAGTGCTTGCATCGGCGAGGGTCTGATAGAGGCCATCTTATGCTCAGACAGGGCAGACCTTGTCGAGTGATTGAGGAACCAGTGGGGGCACGCTGAGTGCACCCACTAGGTGTAGTCCCCGAGATTACTATTGATCATTGACGATGAGCAGTAGTCTTAAGAACTTGAACTCAGGGTTCTTTGTCATACGTGGAGTATGCTTGCCGCCCGACTTGTCAAGTGAACTCTTTGCTTTAGCAGTACGACTCCGAAGCTACCTTGTAGGTTTCATGGATATCATTGCCTTCAACCATGATATGACGCAGGTTTCATGGACATCATTTCATCAACCATGATATGATGCAATTTCAGGAGTGTGGGGCGGGGCGGTGGGCCGCTCTTCAGTCGACTGTTCTTGACCCTTTCCACTCGGGAGTGGAGGAATTTTCCTCTCGACTGAACTTTATATTTTTGTTGATTGTAGAGAGCTTGTGAACTTGGCACCGAGTACAAGGACTTGGAGGAGGAAAGGAACCAGCTGCGATTGGATCTGGAGGTCTCCAAGAACTGCCTGGAACTTGCATGGACTGAGGTGAAGATCCTGGGATGTAATCTTTCTCGACCCAATGCATTCTTACTCTCACTTTCCATCCTTTCAACCGAGTGCTCTCACTCGAATAGACGTGCATGATGAAAATCGTCAACACCAAGCGTGACTCAACAATGCAATTTTTTAGATAACATGAAGAAGGAGGTGGACGACAAGGACAAGACGCTTGCAGACGCTCAAAAGGTGGCGAAGGAGAAAACTGAAACCGTCCAGAAGAAACTAGCCACCACCAAGAAGATAGAGGAGGAAACTCCAAGATGAAACTGGAACAGAGTGAAATAATCAAGAAAACCGAGCAGCTGACCAGGAGGAGCAATGGCCTGGAGAAGCACATGGGAGAATTTGCGAACAAGATGTTGCTCATGCTCGATGGTAACTGCACTTATCGAATGAATTCCTTTAATCCTATAGGCTAGAAATGTAATCATCTTTCCTTGTTTTCCTCCATATAGAATTCTTCCAGGACTTCGAAAAAGAGACCAAATAAATCCAACCCAATCTTGATCCCACTAAATCGCCTGTTGGGGATGTCATGGCCATGAACATGTTCCGTCTCAACATTCGACTCCAGGGTCTTCAAGCATATATCCTCCGACTGAAGGTGGCACTAGAGAAGATTGACAAGGAACTATGGACTGAAGACATTCTCCAGACTGATCTTACATCCATGATGGCCCGTCTCAATGATATCTCTAGTCAAGTGCAAGCTTCGAAGAAGTCAGCTGCCCGCTGCGGAGCCTTTGTGGCGCTCTCCCTTGTCAGATTCCATTGCAAGGAAGCAAGAGAGGACAAGTTGAAGGACCTCCGAGTGATGAACACGAAGAAACTTCAGTTCGAAGACTTCATGGAGGCCTTCATGAAAGCAACCACTCGGATCGTAGACGGGATCGACTTGGACACCTTCGTGGATCCATCAAGTCCACATGGTGCTTAAAGAACTTTATTCGTATTAAAAAACTTTATTTGCCTCGGAATGCCAAGTACAACTATAATGGTCATAAAAATCTATTCAAGCTGTAAGCTTGAGTACCTTTGCTTGCACGCGAAACTTTTATTCACGCTGAATCCTTTGGATTTATCCGTATTTTGTTTTCAATCATTTGCTCGACTGAATTTGTTTTTAACTTAGGCGAAACCTAGTTTGTAGCTAAGCCCCCGAGTGTGAGGATTGCTCAACACTCGGAGAAGTTGTGAACTTAGACGAATGTTGATTTGTAGCTATGTTTCCGAGTGTATAAATCGTAATCCACTCGGAATTTATTTTTAACTTAGGCAAAAGCTGATTCGCAGCTAAGCCCCCGAGTGTGAGGATTGTGCAACACTCGGAGAATTTTAGAACTTAGACGAAGACTGGTTCACAGCTAAGTTTCCGAGTGTATAAATCGTAATCCACTCGGAATTTATTTTTAACTTAGGCAAAAGCTGATTCGGAGCTAAGCCCCCGAGTGTGAGGATTCCCCAATAGTCAGAGAAGTTTTGAACTTAGACGAAGACTGGTTCGCAGCTAAGTGTCCGAGTCAATAGATTGTAATTCACATGGAATGGGTTTTAACTTAGGCGAAAGCTGGTTCGTAGCTAAGCCCTCTGAGTTTGAGGATTGCTGAACTCTCGAAGAAGTTTCGAACTTAGAGGAAGACTGGTTTGTAGCTAAGTCACCGAGTGAATGGACTGCTATCCACTCGGTAGTGTTTTTAGCTTAGGAGAAAGCATGTTCATAGCTAAGACCCCGAGTGTGAGGATTTCTCACCACTCGGAGAAGATTTGAACTTAGACGAAGACTGGTTCGTAGCTAAGTCACTAAGTGAATGGACTGCTATCCACTCGGCAGGGTTTTTAGCTTAGGCGAAAGCATGTTCGTAGCTAAGCCCCCGAGTGTGAGTATTTCTCGTCATTTGGGAGTGTTCCCAAATGTGAAATTGCGCGATCGGAATCGGCAAAAGATTGCCGAAGTCATACTCGCATAAATGACATTGTTTGGAAATACTTTTATTACATCAACACAACTCTGTTTTTAGGTATACAACCACCGGAGCAGATCTGCATTCCAGGATCACGGCTCATCAATCTGCCTCTTGAGGTTGTAGAGATGGTAAGCTCCGTTTTCCAACACCTTAGTGACAACGAAAGAATCTTCCCACGTGGGAGCGAGCTTGTGGGGTCGCTGCTGATCCACTCAGAGCACCAAGTCATCTTCATGAAACGACCGTCTCTTGACGTGCTTCGCATGGAAACATCGTAGATCTTGCTGGTATGTAGTCGTCCGAATCAAACCCTTCTCTCGATCCTCTTCAAGGAGATCTCTTCCATCCTGTCTTGGTTGTGCAGCTTCAGCTTAAAAATAAAGATCCACTCTAGGAGAATGATGAAACAAGTCACTCGGCAGGATGGCTTCGGCTCCATAGACCAGGAAAAAAGGAGTTCGTCCAGTCGACCGATTAGGAGTCGTTCTCAAGCCCCATAAAACAGATGGCAACTCAGACACCCAGGCTCTGGCGGCATGTTGTAATTCTCGCATGTGACGATGCTTCAGACCTTGCAAGAAGAGACCATTGGCTCGCTCAGACCATTGGTTTGGGGTGTGCAACGGAGGCATAATCCACCTGAGTGCCTTGGGAGAAGCAGAAGTGTCCGAACTCTTCCAAGTCAAAGTTTGAGCCATTATCTGTGATGATGCTGTGCGGAACTCCATACTGGTAGATTATCTCTCTCATGAATTTGACTATAGTACGAGAGTTCAATTTCTTTATTGGCTTGGCCTCAATCCACTTCGTAAACTTGTCGACTGGAACAAGCAATGAGTAAATCCACTCTATCCAATTCGGAAGGGACCAACCATTTCCAGACCCCAGATAGCGAACGGCCAAGCGAGGGGAATGGTCTTCAGAGTACACGCAGGTTTGTGAGACAAGTTTGCATAGAACTGACACCCTTCACAATGATCCACAATGTCCTTAGCCATCTCATTGGCACGCGGCCAAAAGAAACCAGCTCGATACGCTTCAACGCTAAGTGTCCAAGAGGATGCATGATGACCGTATGTTCCCGAGTGAATTTCTTCCAGGATCATTCGACCTTCTTCAGGGGAAATGCATCGCTGTCTCACACCAGTTACACTTTCTGTGTACAGCTGATCATCCATCACATTAAAAGCTTTGGATCTGCGCATGATCTAGCGGGCTTCAGTCTCATCTTGAGGGAGTTCTTGCCTCAGAATATACACAATATAGGGCACTATCTAGTCGGGAATGATGAACAAAACCTCCGTGACCAAATCAATAACTGGAGGGACATCAACTTCAGACGGATCAGAGGAGCTCATAGCTTGTGGGGGCTCTTCTGTGAAAGCATCCTCCTGTACCGAAGGAGTGTGAACATGCTCCAAGAATACATTGCTGGGGACAGGTCGTTGAGTGGATCCAATCTTTGCTAGCTCATCGGCCGCTTGATTCTTCACTCGGGGAACATGATGGAGTTCTAGACCATCAAACTTCTTCTCAAGTTTTCTGACAGCATTGCAGTATCTGGTCATAGAGGGATTCCGAACATCCCACTCTTTCATCACTTGATTGACCACCAAATCTGAATCGCCATAAACCATCAGGCGCTTGACGCCGAGTGTGATAGCCATGCGAAACCCATACAAGAGTGCTTCATATTCTTCTTCATTCTTGGAGGAATCGAAGTGAATCTGTTGGACATAACTGAGTTTGCCACCTTTTGGGGACACCAAAACAACGCCAGCACCAGACCTATTCAACATTTTAGAGCCATCAAAGAACATGGTCGAGTGTACCGAGTGAATCTGGATTGGCTGCTGCTATTCTATCCACTCGGGCATGAAATCAGCAAGTGCCTGAGACTTGATCGCTTTCTTGGCTTCGAACTTGATGTCGAAGTACAGGAGTTCAATCGCCTATTCAGCCACTCGACCAGTCGCATCTCGATTGTTGAGGATTTCAGATAATGGAGCATCACTGACGACTAAAATTGAGTGGTCTTGAAAATAATGTGCCCCCTTCTTTGCTGACAGATAGATGCCATAGACAAGCTTCTGGTAATGCGGGTACCTTTGCTTCGAAGGAGTCAACTGTTCAGAAACATAGTAGACTGGGCGTTGGAATTTGTAGGCCTTTCCTTCCTCTTCTCGCTCAATAGTCAAAACTGTACTAACGACCTGATTAGTGGCCGCGATGTACAGGAGCAAAGGCTCTTTGCTGTATGGAACAGGAAGCACCGGCTGGGTGGAAAGCAGGGCTTTGAGTTCGACAACCGTTGCTTCAGCTTCTGGAGACCACTCGAACATGTCAGATTTCTTCATCAGTCGGTATAAAGGCAATGCCTTCTCACCGAGACGAGAAATGAATCGACTCAATTCTGCCAAGCAACATGTTAGCTTCTGAACATCGTGCACTCGCACGGGACTCTTCATTCGGGTAATGGCATTGATTTTCTCAGGATTGACATCGATCCTTCATTCGGAAATGAGAAAACCGAGTAACTTGCCGTCAGGGACACCAAAAGTATACTTAGCTGGTTTCATCTTGATATCATACCTCCTCGGATTGGCGAAAGTCTCAGCCAAGTCAGCCAGGAGGTTGGAACCTTTGCGGGACTTGACAACAATATAGTCCATGTACGCTTCAACATTCCGAGGAATCTGGTTGAGTAAACACTTCTAAATCATTCACATGAAAGTAGCGTCGACATTCTTCAAACCAAATGGCATGGTGATATAGCAAAAACACCCGAATGGGGTGATGAAGGCTGTTTTTATTTGATCTGGTCCAAACAGATGGATCTGATGGTAACCGGAGTATGCATCTAGAAGCGATAAACGCTCACAACCCGCAGTCAAGTCAACAATATTATCGATGCGAGGGAGCGGGAAATGATCTTTCGGGCAGACCTGATTGATATGCTTGAAGTCAATACACATGCAGAGTGACTTGTCCTTGTTGGGGACCATGACAACATTTGAGAGCCACTCGGAGTGGTAAATCTCCCGAATGAACTTGGCCTACAAGAGACGAGTCACCTCTTTGCCGATTGCTTTACGCTTCTTTGCTGCTGACCAATGCAAATGTTCTTTCACTGGCTTGGACTTTGGGTCAACTCTCAGACGGTGCTCAGCCAGCTCCCTGGGAACCCCCGACATGTCAGCAGCCTTCCATGCGAAGATTACCTAGTTCTCACGGAGGAACTGGATGAGCTTGGCTTCCTATTTTCTCTCTTGTGTTGACGATATGTTGGTTGGGGCAACAGTCCAATCTATCGGGTTAATGTGCACCATTTTCACTTCCCGTGCTGACTAAAAAGCTGACTCTGAAGCAGGCTTCTTAGCATGCAACAAATCAGCAGGGTCAGCACTCTTCTTGTACTCTTCTAGCTCGACCATAGCCATCTAATGATCGGCAATTTTGCAGCCCTGCTGGAGGCACTCTTCAGCCCTCTGTCGATTGCCAGTGACTGTGATCACACCCTTGGGTCTAGGAATTTTCAGTTTGAGATACACGTAACATGGACGAGCCAGGAAACGAGCATAAGCTAGTCGACCTAGGATAGCATGGTACGTGCTTTGGAAGTCCACGACTTCAAACGTCAATTTCTCTTTGCGAATTTTTTTATCCGTCCCGAATGTCACATCCAATGCAATTTCGCCAAGTGACTTGGCCTTCTTCCCTAGGATGACTCTGTGGGACTGCATGTCGCTCTCACCGAGTCGGGACATCGGAATGCCCATCCCTTTAAGGGTATGTGCATACATAATGTTCAAACCACTTCCACCATCCATGAGGACCATGCGGAGTCAAGTGCCACCCAGAACAGGACTGACCACCAAAGCCTACCGACCGAGAGTGGCCACATGAGCAGGATGATCCGACTGATCAAATGTGATGGTAGTCTGAGACCACTTGAGGTAGGTGGGGGTCGTTGGCACGGCCATGTTGACCTCTTTGTTTATAACCTTTAATTGACTATTGCTTTCAACATCAGTAAAAATCATCAATGTAGCATTGACATCGAGAAAAGTTTCTTTGTCTTCATCATCATCCTTTTTAGGAGTTTTCTCACTCGACGGGTGAACTGCTGGATCAACAGACGACACTGTCGAGTGGTATGCTTGGGCAATATCAGATTGCCTTCTTCATCTTTCCTCGTGTGGATTGCACACGGCAAATCCATAACATCAGTTGACTGATTTTTTAACTTTCTTGGGGTTGAACTGTCCCTCTGACTTCCCCTTGTTTTCCCCTTGGGCCGCCAGAGCGCCTGCCTCTGCCTGAACAGGGCCACTAGCCTTTCGTTTCAGCTTCCGACTGGAATTCCCGCCGACATCGTTGTCGACTGCTTTTCCTTTGATGCCACGGAGGCGGTCCTCTTTTTCACCATTGGCGTACCGAGTGGCGATTTCCATCATCTAACTTAGCAAAATATCACATGTTCGCCCAAACTTTAGGTAAAGCTCTCTGTATTTCACTCCGGCCTTGAAATCACAAATAGCCTGATGCTCGGAAACATTCTCCACTGTATGATGCAAAGTGGACCAGCACTGAATGTAATCTCTCAAAGACTCGTTGGACTTCTGAGCACAATGCTGCAAATCAATCAAACTGGTAGGACGCTTGCAAGTCCTCTTGAATGTTCTGATGAACACTCGGGCAAGATCCTCCCAGCAGTGGATGCTAGAAGGAGCCAAGCGATCCAGCCATGCATGAGCTGAACCATCTAACATCAAGGACAAATGTTTCATTGTAATGTTGTCGTTACCACCACCAATATGAACAGCCACTCGGTAATCATCCAACCATGGCTCTGGCTTTGACTCGCTAGAAAACTTGCTTATCGTAGGCGCCAACCTGAAGTTGGGGGCAATCTCTGCAAAAAGAATAGCCTGCTAAAACACTCGAGACCAGAAATAATAGCAGCGCTGACACTTAGGAAACTTTGCCATACCCATCACTGTTAGCTCTGCCTCTATCGATTCGCCTCTGAGTGAGGACGTCTCGAGCATCAAACCCTGGGTTCTGCTCATCACCGAACGAGCACCTTTCATCCTGGTGCCGGGGCACGGACGGACCAGCCGACGAAGGAATTGGCACTTGACGGTGGTCATCACGGTGAGACTGATCTCGTCCCCGAACTCGGTATTGATCCTCATGGAAACCTCCGCCCCTATGGCCCAAAGGCAAACCAGGACTGTGTGCCGACTGAACAGTCTCTGCTCTTGGCGAATTACTGTGAATCCTATTGCGCTACTATGAAACAACTAAATTCTGGCGCTACAATACATCAAGCAACACTCTAATCCACAACAAACCTCCTCCAACCTCTGATCGTGATGGCTGGATGGAATCTGCTATCTTAGCTGCTGCTGCAACATTTAAGACTAGAGTACGGTATACCCCAACATTGTTCTGTGAACCACTCGGAAACAGCTATCGCTAACGTCGATTGGGAGCTGGTGGACGCTGGCGAGCGTGCTCATCGAGTTCCCTCTAGAGCTCTTCGAGCCTAATGCATGTGGCCTCTAAGGCCTGAGCCTCGACGCTCGCACCTACGATGGGCGTATGGAGGACCTCCTCATCTCGGCGTGGCTGCTCATTCGACGGTCCACCAGCCTCTTTTCTGCCGTGGCCGAAGCCCGGCGGCGGCCTTTGATGAGAACCAACCATAAGAACCTCCGGTACAGGATCTCAACTCTCGCACTCAGAGGGAACGTTAGACTGATTGGAGTTCGACTCAAACACGCCATGAAGTGACTCGGCGGGTTCGATCGCCGAAATCTGCGGAGATGAAACTTGGCGGGCCACCGCGTCTCACCTAGCGCTCGAGCAGTGAGCGACCGGATTGTTTGCAATGATGAACAGCGGGGAGAGCCAAAGATTATGGAGTCGACTTTGCCACAGAATTACACCTTACAGGCTTGCACAGAAGTGCGCAGCCCCACAGACCGGGAGTGCCTCGACGTCGAGAGGCGCTTCCTAGAGCCATGTTGAATCATTGGCGACGAAGGTGAACACTCCAAAACGGATCTCATGGCTCAAGGAGAAAACACCGCCGGAAGACATGACGAAGGGGGGAAAATGCAACCTCGCCGGAAGTCGCTTAGACGCCTGCCCCACGGTGGGCGCCAACTATCGTGAGAACGACTCTGATAGTAGAAGATAGGGGTACCAAAGGAGAGGGCAGAGTCCTAGCTACGGCGAGGATGTACACACAGATGTACGAGTTCAGGCCCCTCTCGTGGAGGTAACAACCCTATGTCTCAGTGCTCGAGAGCTTTTGCCGTGTGGAGAGTATGAGTTACAGAGGTTGCAAACCCTTGTGTCACAAGGGACGGGCGGCTTATCTAGAGTGCGCTGCCCCTCATAAGTGCTACGCATCCAAGGGTTCGATCGTGGGTATAAAGACGAGCGTTACCGGTAATGTACATCATAATTGCAGTAATGACAACCGACCTAATGCCTACCTACTGGCCTCCTGGGGTGGCTTCCGGTCTTCTGGCTTCGATTGGAAGCGAGGTCTTTCGAGTGACAGGTGACTGTCAGGTGGATGTAGAAGATACCGAGTGGATAGGATGTCAAGTGACTAGAACACTATGATGAATCCATTTGGGATCTCTCTTGTAATCTTTAAGTCCTCCAATATAGTGTCCTTAGGTAGGATATCAAGGTCAAGCCTAGGACCCTACCCTAGGTACCTATCCTTGTCAGGTGTGGATGCTTGTCACCATGTCCCGGTGTGTGTAGCCCCTCCAATAGAGGGTACACCCCCTATGGAGATACAACAGGACAAGCGACACTACACGCTCCTGAAAGAAAGGGCCGCCAAGCCGACGGTGTTGGTTGCCACACTTGCCGACCTGTACAAAGGAGAGCAAGACAACTTTGTTCGGCGGGCAACCAAGCAAGGATATTCGGACCAGACTCCTATCGAATGGGTAAGCCTTTCTCTTTCGAACACGAAAACAGTTTGGGTTTTCGATTCCGCACTTTGTCTGACCGGAGCCCGACGTGAACATGAATGGAGGAGTTTCGTCGAGACGGTAAACTGTCCGGCTCCTCAGCCCGAGAACCATTCATGCGACAATGATCCGGGTTTCAACGAGGACCCAAATCTTCTTATTGACTCCGAAAACCGAGTCTACTTCAAGGACAGCATCGTCCAAATCCCGATGGCTATCATAGTCGATTACCCTGGGTCATTCTCCATCCCTGCTGCGGGCAAGAAGAAAAACTCCTCCCACAATAGGCCAACTGCCAAGAGCACCCCGAACGCGCCGGTCCCAACTCCCAGGCGCCACTGATCCGCGCGCCACACATCGGTAGCCGAAGCTACGGCCGAGTCGGAGGCCAATAGGGATCCTTTGAAGGAGCCGAACATGGCAACAAATCCACCTGCCTGCTCATCCCGAAGGTACATTATTCGGTTTATCCGCTAATCGCTGCGATCAATAGAGTCTTACAACAGTTTATTGAAATATCTAGGATAAACGCCCAATCCTCTCCTACTGAAGGGGACCCGGGTGTTTGGGGATGCCCGAAGTTCCCGAGCCACGACCCATGCGGCTTCTGCTACAGAAGCCCCCATGGACAATCCGGCGCCTACCGATTCTGGTGATGGTCAAGACCTGTTTCACCGGACTTAACCCCCAGCATATGGCGCGGGTTGGTCCCGTGGGATCGGATGGAAGAGAAGTGCCACTTCACCTGGTGTATGACTAGGTGATGCCAGTCGCCTGTCTTTCACAAGAGAACTATCCCCTTAACACAATAATTGATAATCTCGATTAAAAGACGCATCTGCAATTTATATTTACGTGTTGTAAAACAATTTGTGTTGTAAACTTTGTCTTAACCGACCATCGGCTTCTCCCCCCCTCGTGCGAAGAGCTCGGGAGTGTTCCTCCTTTATTTGTCCCTCTCAAAGAGCGAATCGTATTCGGGGAACCAGGCAATCCGGCCATGTGGTATGAGCAGACAGAAAACACACAGAAAGATATGTTATATTACTAATTAGCGTAAGAAACATCTTCCAAGGAAAATAGTACCTCTATAGATACCTTGCATCGGGGCTCTACAAAGATCGTAGAAAGAAGGCCGCATACTTGCAGTATGCGGCTAATAGTTTTTTTTGGGGAAGAAAAGGCCCAAACAACAGTGATAACGACCGGAGCCATATAAGGTGTTTCTGTCAAAGCCGACCAATTGTCTCCATAAGATAGCTAGCTTTCGGCCTCACCCGTCTAAGGTACGTGTTTGGATTACCCGCTCGTAACAATCACGGGGGTGCTCCCTTTACTCTCTAGCCGAACAATTAGGAACATACAGAGTAATCACAGGAGCAAGGCAACCCGGATTGGCAAAGTCTTAGTTTGAATTGATGCATATGATGGCTAGAACATGACAAAAGAAACGTCTATGCCCAGTAAATATGAGCAAATACTTGTAATAAAAAGTTTGGCTACTGGAAGAAGCCCCCACGTGTTGTGTTCGGATTTAACACTTTACGGTGTATGCCGATAATATTTTAGTACAAGATTGGTTCAGCCGAACATAGGCTTAAGAAAAGAAATTGGCCCTGTGAAACAGCAAAATGGGAAGAGAAGAAGAAAAAAGGCAAAAAATAACAAGATGAAAAAAAAGAAAAAAATGCGGGGGAGTTTAGATGACACCAGTTTATCCATAGAAGCGTCGAAGACGAGCCGTATTCCATGGGTTCGATTGAAGGCGATTATCGGATGGACTCCGCAGACGGTAGGCACCTCTCGCGAGTACTTCGTCGATGATGAAAGGGCCCTCCCATTTGGGGTTGAGTTTATGCTTCTGTTTCTCTAGGAGACGTAGGACAAGGTCACCTATGTATTATGCTTTTTCCTTGACCTCCCTACTTTGGTAACATCAAGCTTGCTGTTGGTAAAGAGTGGAATGAGCTAGAGCTATGTCACACTCTCCTTTAAAGGCGTCTAAGTCATCTTGCTAATCTAACTCGGCTTCCTTTTCCTCGTACATGCGCACTCTTGGTGGGTCGTGGATAATATTGCAAGGGAGAACTGCCTCTGCCATATAGACCATAAGGAACGGTGTGTAACCCGTTGGTCTGTTCAGGATGGTACGCAGGCCCCATAAAACTGAGTCGAGTTCCTCCACCCAACGACAGTCGGACGCGTGAACTGATCGGACCAAACGTGGCTTGATGCCGCTCATGATGAGACCATTTCCTCGCTTGACCTATGCATTGGTCTGCAGATGATAGACCGACGCATAATCAAGCTTTATGCCCATTTTTGCGCACCAGTCCTTGCCCTCCTTGGCCATGATGTTGGAACCATTATCTGTTGTTATACTATGCGGGACACCATAACGGTGTACTACGCTGGATATAAAGTCGATCACTGGTCTGTATTTAGCTGACTTAATGGGATTCGCTTCTATCCATTTGGTGAACTTGTCCACCATGACGAATAGGTATTTTTTTTGGTTCCCCCTGTAAGGGGTCCGACCATGTCTAGCCCCCAGACTGCAAAAGGCCAAGTGATCGGAATAGTTCGAAGAGATGTTGGGGGCATGTGACTTTGGTTTGCGAAGAGTTGACAGCCGACGCAATGTTGACCAAGTGACTAGGCATCCGTCCGAGCTGTAGGCCAAAAGAAACTACTCGGAAGGCCTTGCTGGCAAGGGATCTTGCCATGGCGTGATGCCCGCCATGCCTGCATGGATTTCAGCAAGGAGCTCTCGTCCTTCTTCCTTGGATATACACCTCTATAATATTCCGGTGGTGCTTTTCTTGTATAACTCACCCTCGTGTACTTTGTAGAACTTGGATCGCCGAACTATGCGTCGTGCCTCAGTTTGATCGTCGGGGAGTTCCTTGTGTAGAACGTAAGCGATGAAGGGCTCTTTTCATGGCGCAATTACTGCCATTACCTCATGATACGAGGGCGTCTCATTCATCATGGAGCCGCAGATAATGGC
This sequence comes from Hordeum marinum, assembly GCA_022496015.1. Taxonomy (NCBI): domain Eukaryota; kingdom Viridiplantae; phylum Streptophyta; class Magnoliopsida; order Poales; family Poaceae; genus Hordeum; species Hordeum marinum. Next base: position 456,311,144 of record CM039678.1, read on the forward strand.
ATTGTCTGACTTTTTTATAGGGGGAACAACTTCGTCCGCCGTATTTGGACCGGAGCCATTGTAGTCGTCCTGCCACACTATGGAGGGCTTAAATAGCTGCTTCAGGAAGGTGTTTCTCGGGATGAGATCGCGCTTGGCTTCGATACGGGCCAGTATGTCGACAACTTGGTTGTTGTCGTGAGCGAGCTGGTGCAATTCCAAACCCCTCGAACCGAGCAGATATCTTGAGGACGGCGTTTCTATATGCCGCCATCTTCGGATTTTTGGCATCGAACTCGCCGTTAATTTGGGATATGGCCAAGTTTGAGTCTCCCCATACCTCTATCCGTCGTATGCCCATTGAAAATGCCATCCGAGGGCCATGGAGAAGAGCTTCATATTCGGCTGCATTGTTAGAGTCAGCATACATGATTTGCAACATGTATTGCACGTTGTCACCTGTGGGGGATGTGTGAATAACTCCTGCCCCTAGACCGGGCAAGGTCTTGGATCCATCAAAGTACATTGTCCAATGGGAGTATGCAATGTACTCCTTAGGTAGCTCAGCCTCTATCCATTCAGCCAGGAATTCTGCGAGTACCTGAGATTTAATAGCACGGCGTGGCTTGTAGGTTATTTCAGAGGGATGGAGATCAATGGACCATTTGGCTATGCGGCCGGTGGCGTCCCTATTGTTGATTATATCATTCAGGGGGACATCTAATGCCACTGTTACCGCACACTCCTGGAAGTAGTGTCTGAGTTTCCTGGACACCATGAATACTGTATAGGCTATTTTTTGGTAATGTGGGTATCTCGACTTGCACTGCATTAGCACTTCTGACACATAATATATCGGTTTCTGAGTACGGAATTTATGTCCCTCCTCATCTCGTTCAACGACGAGCACCGCACTAGCGACTTTCTTGGTGGCCGATATGTATAACAACATGGGCTCGCCGGCGCCCGGTGCCGTGAGTATGGGATTGGTTGCCAGTAGTGTTTTGATTTCTTCTAATGTAGTCGTTGCCTCATCGGTCCATTCAAAATTTTTGTCCGTTTCAGAAGTTTATAGAATGGCAAACACTTTTCTCCGAGGCGGGAGATAAAGCGGTTTAACGCCGCTACGCACCCGGCTAGCCTCTGGACATGCTTTAGCTCTGTGGGGATTGCAAGTTCCGATAGAGCATATATTTTATCCGGATTTGCCTCTTTTCCTCTATCGGAGATGATGAATCCAAGCAGCTTACCAGAGGGAACTCCGAGTACACATTTTTCCGGATTGAGCCTCATATCATACTCGCGTAGGCTAGCAAAGGTTTGCCGTAAGTCATCGATCAACTAGCCAACATGTTTGGTTTTGATTACCACATCATCCACGTATGTGTCAACAGTCTTACCGATCTGTGTCGCGAGACAGGTTTGGATGATGCGTTGGTTTGTGGCCCCGGTGTTTTTTAGCCCGAAAGGCATGTTGAAGCAGAATGGCCCGTACGAGGTGATGAATGCAGTAGGCAATTTATTGGATTCCTTTATTTTTATTTGATGGTATCCGGAGTAAGCATCGAGGAAACGCAACCAATCGTGTCCGGCTGTGGCGTCAATGATCTGGTCTATGCGTGGTAAGGGGAAACGGTCCATCGGGAAGGTCTTGTTAAGGTCTTTAAAGTCGGCACGCAACCGCCAGGACTTGTCTTTCTTCGGTACCATCACCAGGTTCGCTAGCCACTGAGGGTGTTTCGTATCCCGAATAAATCTGGCCTCGAGCAGCTTAGTTAATTCTTCACCCATGGTTTGCTGTTTGGGCTCGGAGAAGAGCCGTAGAGTCTGTTTTACAGGCTTAAAGCCCTGAGATAATGTTTAAGCTGTGTTCGGCGACCCGACGTGGGATTTCAGGCATATCGGAAGGATGCCAGGCAAAAATATTCCAATTCTCGCGGAGGAAATTCCACAACGCTTCATCTACAAGGGGATCGAGCTGGGCTCCGATGGACGCTTTCTTATTGGGGTCCATTGGATGTACCTGAAATTTAATGATTTCCTCTACGGGTTTAAAGGACGTGGACTTGGGCCTTTTTCTAATGATCACATCGTCCTTGTTAACTGTCGACCGTAAGGTGGTCAACTCTTCGGTGGCAAAAGTTTCTGCTAATGCCTCGAGGGCAAGCGCTGTCGTTTTGTTTTCGGCCCTAAGGGCTATGTTCGGATCACAGGCGATCGTGATCACTCCATTCGGTCCTGGCATTTTGGGTTTCATGTATCCGTAATGGGGCATAGATTGGAACTTTGTAAAGGCGTTGCGTCCCCATAGGGCATGATAGCCGCTTGGGAAGGGGATGATGTGGAAGAGAAGTTCTTTGGATCGGTAGTTTTCGGGCGTGCCGAAGAACAACGTCCAGGATGATACATCCGGAACAACGTTGTGTTGCTATGTTTGATGTTGGATCGGTCGAGCTGCATTTTTTCCAGAATGGCCCCGCATATGAGGTTAAAACCGCTGCCTCCGTCCAATAGCACTTTATGTGGCCTATATCCATCAATGATGGGATTCAAGACTAGAGTGGTCGGTGACTGACCGGGAAGAATGGGTGGCTGGTAAGTGTCCCTGAAAGTAGTCGGTATGTCAGACCATGGGCTAGTGGCTGCCACGTGGTAGAATTGCTCGTGCTCCCTAAGAGCTCTTTTACGCCTGTTCCTTGAGGGGAAGGTCTCGTAGACTGTCAAGACTTCGGCATTGAATCCGGGCGGCAAAGAGGAGCGCCTACTCGACGGAGGTGTGTCGAGGATGGCCTCGCCGCTTTTTGCGACTTGCCTGATGACCCAATAATCTCTAAGGCTATGAGTTGTGTTTGTGTTTAACAACACTGAATGTATGGGGCAAGGTTTATCCAATAGTCCGCCGAGGACAGTGTCGGTCCCTGAAAAGGGCTAGTTTCTATTTTCGACGGGTTCATACCTTGCTAGCCGATTTGGAGGTATCCTGTTTTTCCGAGCTTCTCTAGGGTGTTCGGGGAGAATTGGTTCCGAGAACAATTGTTCGGATTGCCATACGCTCTCCATGGCACAGTATTTTTGTACCAATTTGGATAACTCCGAAAAGTTACTTATGTGTCGGTGGTCCAGGGCATTAAGAATCCCTTCATCATGGCAATTGCAAATGAAAATTGTATTTATATCTTGGTCACTAAGACCTTTTACTCTGCTCCTAGCGAGTAGGTGTTAGGCCCAAAAGTGGTGGACTGATTCTCCTTGTAGTTGCTTGATATCCCGAAAATCCGAAGACACGGGCTTTGATGTGATACTTGGATGGTCGTCTTGGGCGGTGGGTGGGAAAAAATTCGGTCCCATGTCGCAACGAGTGTTTGGAACTACAGTTTCCAAATCGTGCGAAGGATTCCAGACTGGTGACTATCCGGCTTTAGAATGATTCCGCACCTCTGATTCACCGACAGGGTCTTGGTGATCGAGGACTGAAGTGTAGGCGGTTTTTAATTCTGCCTGTTGGGCAAAATCCGCAGCCAGACACTCGATGGTAGCGACAAGGTGGGTGATCGGAGGGACATGAATCTCCCTGTCATGGGGTTTGATCCCGAGCCGATCATAGATAGGAACCTGGTCATCCGATATACGCATAGCTTTGATCCGATCAAATAAGTCGTTTAAGAACGAGGCGATGGCATGGTGCGTGTCATTAATACGAGTGGATTCGTCAAGTGGCGTGACGGTTCCATAGTTACGCCGAAGCGATCTGTGTTCCGTTCCACCATGGGACCTTATGTCTTGGACGTCAAAGCATCCAGACTTACAGGGTTTTCTTTGAAGGTTGAGGGTTCCATTAGAACGAGTGTTCCCCATGAACCAACCATGAACTCTAGGGTTCCAAACTTGATACTCTGATTGGGGGAAAACCTTCCGGTCTAGCCATGATGGCTGGTCGGATTGGGATGTGATAACATGTCGTTGCCGATGAAGCTCTGATCGGGGGCGAGAGTCCCCTCGATGCAAATCTTGCTACTCGTGACGAGGTGAGCCATTGATTCCTTTAGTGCTCATAGAGGAACTCTCAATGAAAGCACCAATGTCAGTGTCAAAACTGGCGGATCTTGGGTAGGGGGTCCCAAACTGTGAGACTAGGATCAACGGTAACAGGAGGCAAAGGGGACACGAGTTTACCCTGGTTCGGGTCCTCCTATGGAGGTAATTCCCTACGTCCTGCTTGGTTATATTCTTGTTGTGGGGGGTTACAAAGCTGATCTACCTCGAGATCATACAACTAACCCTAGATGAGTTATCCTCCCTATACCCCTAAACTCTCCGGCTTATATAGACGTGGAGTGTTTCCTGGGTTTACACATGGTCGGTTACATGCCGAAGAGATAAACATGCCTAACTACAGCTAATAACTTAGAGAATACGTCATGGCTCCTCAAAGCTTCCATATGGCGGAGGCAGTCCTTCATCGTCTGATGCTCGCCCTGCAGCCCATACGGCCCGGCACATTAACAATAGATCGTCTATCTGAGGACCCCCTAATCCAGGACTCCCTCACCTGGTGCAGGAGCCGGAACCGGTGCCCGAGGCGGCAAGGGTGGAGGATCCGGAAGGGCTTCGCCCAAGGCCAGTCCCTGTGAGAAGCTCCATTGTCGGAGCGTGTGTGTTGCTGGCTTGGCCCCAGAGTGGTATTTGCAGGGCGTGTCGAGCATCTACTGGCAGGTAAGATTGGGTTGCTAGCCAGTCTCGTCAGTCCGTTGACGCTCGCTGGGTGCCTAGGTAGCCGGTTACTCCTCTTCGATGGCGGCGACCTGCCAGCTCCCATATCGGGGATCCAACTGATCAGGTTTGCGCTTGTTGTTCTGCTGCTGCCGGTTGTCGGTAGCCGGCCGTGGCGCAGCCGGCGACAGGATCGAGCTGCTGGGCGGGCTAACCTTGATACGCATGACGGAGTCGCCCGTGGCGTACTTGTGTGCCTTGGCCATGAGGTTCACTAGAGTTGCTGGCTCGGAGCATAGGTTTCGCATGTATGTATCGTTGCCATTAAGGATAACAATATGGGGTCTATTCCTACATGAATAGATCTTGTCTACATCATGTCATCGTTCTTATTGCATTACTCCGTTTCCCCATGAACTTAATATGCTAGATGCATGCTGGATACCGGTCGATGTGTGGAGTAATAGAAGTCGATGCAGAATTTTTTTGGTCTACTTATCTTGGACGTGATTCCCACATAATGATCATTGCCTGGATATCGTCATGATTATTTGATCTTCTATCAATTGCCCAACAGTAATTTGTTCACCCACCGTGCGCTATACTCATGAGAGAAGCCACTAGTGAAACCTACAGCCCCCGGGTCTACTTTTCCAATATATGGCTTTCCGGTCTACTATTTCGCCTTGTTGTTTTTAGACCTTTTAATCCCAAAACCCAAAAATACCTTGCTGCAATTTTTGTTTACTTATTTTATGTTGTGTTCTTGCGAGATCTATTTGCCAAAATTGTCATTACCTAATCTATCTTTTTATAGTTGAGAGCTTGGCAACCTCTCTTATGCGTGGGGTTGCAAGTATTGTTATTTGCATGCAGGTGTTGCTTACGTGGGTGCGTGATCTTCCTCTATGGATTCATACCTTGGTTTCATAACTAAGGGAAATACTTACTGTTGCTGTGCTGCATCATCCCTTCCTCTTTGGGGAAATACCGACGCAGTCTCAAGCCACATCCGCATTCCACATAATTTTTGTTGGTTTTTTATCATTTACCTACGCAAGGACGAGCAGGAATTAAGCTTGTGGATGTTGATATGTCTCCAACATATCTATAATTTTTTAGAGTTCCATGCTGTTATATTATCAATCTTGGATGTTTTACAATCATTTCATAGCAACTTTATATCATTTTTTGGGACTAACATATTGACATAGTGCCAAGTGCTAGTTGCTATCTTTGGCTAGTTTTTGATTTTGCAGGATATCAGTACGAAAGGAAGACCAAACACCGTGAAAGTTTTTGGAGATTCTTTTTGGGCCAGAAAACAACTGGAGGACCAAAGAAGCACATGAGAGGAGGGCTATGAAGGCCACAAGACACTAGGGCACCCTAGATGCCCCTGGCGCGACCTGGTGGATTTTCCCGTCCATGGGACCCATCTCCACCGCCTATCAGCTCTATAAATACCCAAATAGTCCAAAAACCCTAGGGGAGTTGACGAAACACAATTCGAGCTGCCGCAAGTTCCAGAACCACGAGATCCAACTAACATCATCAAAGAGGGGTGCATCATTTTCTTGGGTGCCTCTCCGGTGATGCGTGATTAGTCCTCTATAGACCTACGGGCCCATAGGCAGTAGCGAGATGGCTTCTTCTCTCTCTTTTGATTCTCAATACAATGGTCTCTTGGAAATCTATTTGATGTAATGACTTTTTGCGTTGTGTTTGTTGGGATCCGATGAAGTTTGAGTTCATCATCAATTTCTATCCATGAATATTATTTGAGTGTTCTTTGATCTCTTATATGCATGAGTACTTATAGACTCATATTTATTATTCGAATCTTTGGTTTAGTTAGGCCAACTAGATCAATTTTTCTTGCCATGGGAAGAGGTGCTTTCTGATGGGTTCGATCTTGCGGTATCCTCTCCCTGTGACGGAAGGGGCAGCGAGGCACAAATGTATCGTTGCTATTAAGGATAACAAGACGGTGTCTATTCCTACATGAATAGATCTTGTCTACATCATGTCATCGTTCTTATTGCATTACTCTGTTTCTCCATGAACTTAACACACTAGATGCATGCTTGATAGTGGTCGATGTGTGGAGTAATAGAAGTAGATGCAAAATCGTTTTGGTCTACTAATATTGGACGTGATGCCTATATAATGATCATTGCCTTGGATATCGTCATGATTATTTGACATTATATCAATTGCTCAACAGTAATGTGTTTACCCACCGTGTGCTATACTCATGAGAGAAGCCACTAGTGAAACCTACGGCCTCGGGTCTATCTTTTAACATATTTCTTTCCGATCTATATTTTTCTGCATTTGCTTTCAGTTCTACTATTCCAAAAAACCAAAAATATCTTGCAACACTTTTTATTTGCTTATTTTATTTTGTGTTCTTATGCGATCTATTTAACCAATCTCATACAAACCGATCTATCTTTTACCATAGAGAGATTGACAACCTCTCTTATGCGTGGGGTTGCAAGTATTTGTTCTTTGTGTGTAGGTACCGTTTACATAGTGTTGCTTGGTTCTCCTACTGGTTCAATAACCTTGGTTTCATAACTGAGGGAAATACTTATCGTAGATGTGCTACATTAGCCCTTCCTCTTTGGGGAAATACCGATGCTGTCTGAAGCCACATCAGTTAGTAACTAAGAAGGTAACAGTCAACTGTATTGACCCTATGGCAAGTCTCTGATCGGAATTTTGTGAGAGTGGGGCGAGTGGAGGAGGTTAAAATAGAAGAAATTTAGACTCCTTGGGAAAAACTAAGAACAACCAAGCGACCAGGGGCACACAAATAGAAATCACTACGATAAAATGACTATGGATAACATTCTTTAAGGATCGTATATTTCGAAACGCTAATGATTATTCTTCTTATGTTCATGGATATAATTGTGTTGATATCAATTACTTCAGCATTTCTCAATAATTATACCTGAAAGAGATTACATGTTCGGTAGCATGCCACATGAAAAATTCTGTTTTTATCATTTACCTACTCGAGGACGAGCAGATATTAAGCTTGGGGATGCTGATACGTCTCCAATGTATCTATATTGTTTGATTGTTTCATGCCATTAGATTATTAATCTTGGATATTCTATATGAAATTATATGCTATTTTATATCTCTTTGGGGACTAACCTATTAACCCAGTGCCTAGTGCTAGTTCCTATTTTTTGGCTGTTTTTAGACTTTTCAGAAAATCAATACCAAACGAATTTAGAATGTTGGAAATATTCCCTAGAGGCAATAATAAATTAGTTATTATCATATATCCTTGTTCTTGATAATCATTTATTATCCATGCTATAATTGTATTGATCGGAGACTTAGATGCATGTGTGGATACATAGACAAAACCATGTCCCTAGTATGCCTCTAATAGACTAGCTCGTTGATCAAAAGATGGTTAAGGTTTCCTAGCCATGGACATGATATGTCATTTGATAACGGGGTCACATCATTAGGAGAATGATGTGATGGACAAGACCCAAACTGCAAACGTAGCATATGATCGTGTCAGTTTATTGCTACTGTTTTCCGCATGTCAAGTATCTGTTCCTATGACCATGAGATCATGCAACTCACAGATATCGGAGGAGTGCCTTGGGTGTATCAAACTTCGCAACGTAACTGGGTGACTATAAAGGTGCTCTACAGGTATCTCCGATGGTGTCTGTTGAGTTGGCATGGATCGAGACTGGGATTTGTTACTCCGTGTGACGGAGAGGTATCTCGGGGCCCACTCGGTAATGCAACATCACAATAAGCCCTGCAAGCAATGTGACTAATTGTTAGTTGCGGGATCTTGTATTACGGAACGAGTAAAGAGACTTGCCAGTAACGAGGTTGAACTAGGTATGGAGATACCGACAATCAAATCTCGGGCAAGTAACATACCGAAGAACAAAGGGAACGTTATACGGGATTAACTGAATCCTTGACATAGAGGTTCAATCGATAAAGATCTCCGTAGAATATGTAGGAACCAATGTGGATTTCCAGGTCCGCCATTGGTTATTGGCCGTAGAGGTGTCTCGGTCATGTCTACATAGTTCTCGAACCCGCAGGGTCTGCACACTTAAGGTTCGGTGACGTTTCGGTAGTGTAGAGTTATGTATGGTGGTGACCGAAGTTTGTTAGAAGTCCCGGATGAGATCCCGGACGTCATGAGGAGCTTCAGAATGGTCCGGAGGTAAATATTCATATATAGGAAGTCCCAGTTTGGTTTCCGGAAAAGTTTCGGGCTCATCGGTAGTGTACCGGGAGTGCCGATAGTGTACCGGGAGGCCTCCGGGAGGGGTATTTCGACCCAAGAGGTCCATGGGCTGTGGGAGAATAATAACCAGCCCTTAGTGGGCTGGTAAAACAGCCACAAAGGCCCATGGCGCAGGAGAGAAAGTCCTAAAGCAAAAAGTGGAAAATCAGCCAATAGGAGGCAATCCTATTCCAACTAGGATTGGAGGTGAAGTAGGATTGCTTCCCACCTCCTATTTTGACCGACCCAATGGCCTTGGATGCCTCTCCTCTCCTCTCCTCCTATATATACTAGTGGATTGGGTGATTTTTGGACAGAATTTCCGGCCACGTGCTACCCGTTCCACCGGTGCATAGTTTCTCCTCTAGATCGGTTTTCTGCAGCGCTTAGGCAAAGCCCTGTCGGAATTGCTCCACCACCATCACCGGAGCACCGTCACGCTGCCGGTGAACTCTCTCTCCTCTCCACCTCCTCTTGCTGGATCGAGACGGTGGAGATCGTCATCAAGCTGCACGTGTGCTCAAACGCGGAGGTGCCGTCCGTTCAGCGCTAGATCGGAAGGACCGTGATCGAGATCGCGAGACGGTTTGTGATGTGATCACGGAACAGATCGTGATGAGTTCGCGGGACAGATCATGATCAAGATCGTGAGACGGATCGTGATGAGTAAGTGGGACGGATCATGATGTGTTCGCGGGACGGTTCGTGATTGGATTGCGGGACGCTCGGCGATTTGGATCGCGAAGAAGGTCGACTACACCAATCGCGTTTCTTAACGCTTCCCGCTTAGCGATCTACAAGGGTACGTAGATCCACTCTCCCTCTCATAGATGCTCATCACCATGGATAGGTTTGCGTGTGCGTAGGAAATTTTTTGTTTCCCATGCGACATTCCCCAACAGTGGCATCATGAGCTAGGTTGATGGTTCAATGAGATCTCGAGTAGAACACAAAAGGTTTGTGGGCGTTGATGCTTAGATTGCTTCCTCCCTTGGTCGGATTTTGGTTCAGCGGGATTGTGATTTGAAGCGGCCTGGACCAACATTACTCGTACGCTTATGAGAGACCGATTCCCTCGATGCAACTTGTTTCTTAGATGGCTTGCGGGTGACAGTTTCTCTCACTTTAGTTGGATCGGATCCGACAAAGGCGGTCCTTGAGAAGGTTGAAAAGCAATCTATGTATCACCGTTGTGGTTTATGCGTAGGTGAGAATCGTTCTTGCTAATACCCATAGAAGCCACGTAAAACATGCAAGAACCATTAGAGGATGTCTAACTTGTTTTTGCAGGGTATGTTGTGATGTGATATGGCCAATTACATGATGAGATATATGTGATGCATGAGATGATCATGTGATGTATAGAATTTCATGACTTGCATGTCGTTGAGTACGGCAACCGGCAGGAGCCATAGGGTTGTCTTTAATTATTGTATGACCTGCGTGTCAATCATTAAGCAATATGTAATGCTTTACTTTATCGCTAAGCTATAGCAATAGAAGTAGAAGCAGGGCTGGCGTCACAACCCCAATGGCAACACATTGATGGAGAACAAGATGATGGAGATCATGGTGTTGTGCCGGTGATGATGGAGATCATGCCGGTGTTTCGAAGATGGAGATCTTAAACACAAGTTCATGGCCATATCATCTCACTTAAGAATTGCATGTGATGTTAATCCTTTTATGCACCTTGTTTTTCTTAGTACGGCGGTAGCATTATAAGATGAATTGTGTTCTCCCCGAGTGTGCACTGTTGCGAAAGTTCGTCGTGTTGAGACACCACGTGATGATCAGGTGTGATAGACTCTACGTTCACATACAACGGGTGCAAGCTAGATTTGCACGCGCAGAATACTCGGGTTAAACTTGACGAGCCTAGCATGTACAGACATGGCCTCGGAACGCAAGAGACCGAAAGGTCGAGCATGAGTCATAAAGTGGATATGATCAACATAATGATGTTCACCATTGAAGCCACCTTAACTCACGTGATGATCGGACTTGAGTTGGTGAATTTGGATCATGTATCACTCGAATGACCCGAGGGATGTCAATTTGAGTGGGACTTGTTAAGTAATATGATTAATTGAACTCATTATCATGAACATAGTCAAAGTGTCTTTGCAAATTATGTTGTAGATTACTAGCTCGCGTTGTAGCTCCCTTAAATTTTTATATGTTCCTAGAGAAATAGAGTTGAAAGATGTTGGTAGCAATATTGCGGACTGGGTCCGTGATCTGAGGATTGTCCTCATTGATGTACAGAAGGCTTATGTCCTCAATGCACCGCTCGGTACGCCACCCCCTCTAGCGTCATCTATAGATGTTGTGAACATCTGACAGGCACGTTTCGATGACTACTTGATAGTTTAGTGCGTCATGCATTACGGCTTAGAATTGAGGCTCCAAAACGTTTTGAACGTCACGGAACATATGAGATGTTCTAGGAGCAGAGATTGTGATCTCAGGCTCATGCCTATGTTGCGAGATATGAGATCTCCAGCAAGATTCTTTGCCTGTAAGATGAAGGAGAATAGCTCAATCGTTGAGCATGTACTCAGATTGTCTGGGTACTACAATCGCTTGAATCAAGTGGGAGTTGATCTTCCAGATAAGATAGTGATTGATATAGTTCTCCAAGTCACTGTCACTAAAGCTACTAGAACTTAGTGATGAACTATAATACACCAGGGATAGAAGTATTGATCCCTGAGCTGTTCGCGATGTTTGACACCGCGATGGTAGAAATCAAGAAGGAGCGTCAAGTGTTGATGGTTAATCAAACCACTAGTTTCGAAAAAGGCAAGAGCAAGGAGGGAAACTTCATGGATAGCAAGTCAGTTGCTGCTCTAGTGAAGCAATCCAAAGTTGAACTCAAACCCGAGACTAAGTGCTTCTATTATGACGTGAGAGGTCGCTGAAGCGGAACAACCCTAGATACTTGGTAGATAAGAAGGCTGGTAACATCGACAGAAGTATATTTGATATACGAGTTATTGATGTGTACCTTGCTAGTACTCCTAGTAACACCTGGGTATTGGATACCGGTTCGGTTGCTAAATGTTAGTAACTCGAAGTAAAAGCTACGGAATAAACGGAGAACTAGCTAAGGGTGAGGTGATGATGTGTGTTGGAAATTTATCCAAGGTTGATGTGATCAACATCGCACGCTCTCTCTACCTTCAGGATTAGTGACAAACCTAAATAAATGTTATTTGCTGTTTTGCGTTGAGCATGAACATGATTAGATCATGTTTGTTGCAATACGGTTATTCATTTAAGTCAGAGAAAAATAGTTATTCTGTTTACATCAGTAATACCTTCAATGGTCATGCACCCAGTGAGAATGGTTTGTTGAAATCTTGATCGTAGTAATACACATGTTCATAACATTGATGTCAAAAGATACAAAGTTAAATAATGATAGTACCACATACTTGTGGCACTGCCGCAAAATGTCATATTGGTATAAAGCGCATGAAGAAACTCCATGGTGATGGATATTTGGACTCATTCGATTTCGAATCGGTTGAGACATGCGAACCATGCCTCTTGGGCAAGATGACTAAAGGACCCCGTTGGATGGAGCGGGCAAGTGATTCATTGGAAATGATACATGTTGATGTATGCAATCTAGTGAGTCTTGTAGCGTGCAGTGGATATCGTTATTTTCTTACCTTCACTGATGATTTGAGTAGATATAGTGTATATTTACTTAATGAAACACAAGTCTGAATCGTTTAAAAGATTCAAGCAAATTCAGAGTGAAGTTTAAAGATCATCGTGACAAGAAGATAAAAATGACTGCGATATGATCGTGGAGGTGAATATCTGAGTCACGAGTTTGGCATACAACTTAAGACAATGTGATTCACAACTGAACGCCACCTGGAACACCATAGTGTGATGGTGTGTCCGAACATCATAGTTATGCTCTATTGGACATGGTGCGTGCTATGATGTCTCTTATCGTTTTACTACTATAATTTTGGGGTTATGCATTAGAGACAACTACATTCACTTTAAATAGGGCACCATCTAAATCCGTTGAGATGACACCATGTGAATTATGGTTTGATAGAAACCTAAGCTGTCATTTCATAATACTTGGGGCTGCGACACTTGTGTGGGAAATGTTTTCACCTAATGAGGTCGAACCCAAGGCGGACAAATGCATCTTCATAGAATACCCTAAGATCAGTTGGGTGAACCTTCTATCTCAGATCCAAGTGCAAAGTGTTTGTTACTAAAACGGATCCTTTCTTGAGGAAAAGTTTCTCTCGAAAGAATTAAGTGGGAGGAAGATAGAACTTGATGAGGTTGTTAAACCTTTGTTCAATGAGAGAGTAGCGCAGCACAGGATGTTGTTTCCGTGAAGCCTACGTTAGTTGAAGAGGAAGTTAATGATGATGATCATGAAGCTTCAGGATCAAGTTACTATCGAACTTCGTAGGTCGACAAGGATGTGTACTGCTCCTAAGCGGTACGACAACCCTGTCTTGGAGGTCATGTTGTTGGACAATGATGAACCTACGAGCTATGGAGAAGCGATGATGGGCCCGGATTCCGACAAATGGTTGGAGGCCATGAAATCCGAGATAGGATCCATGTATGAAAACCAAGTGTAGACTTTGGTAGACTTGCTCGTTGGACAGCAGGTCATTGAGTACAAATGGATTTTTAAAATGAAGACAAACACTGATGGTGAATGTCACTATTTGTAAAGCTCGACTTGTTGCAAAGATGTTTGTGACAAGTTCAAGGAGTTGACTACGATGAGACTTTCTCACTCGTAGTGGTGCTAAAGTCTGCTGGAATTATGTTAGCAGTTGCTGTGTTTTCAATTATGAAATCTGGCAGATGGATGTCGAAACATCGTTTCCTTAACGGTTTACTTGAGGAAAGGTTGTATGTGGTACAACCAGAAGGTTTTGTCAGTCCTAAGGATGCTAAAAGGTGTGCAAGCTTCGGTGATCCTTCCATGGACTGAAGCAAGCATCTCGGAGTTGGAATATATGCTTTGATGAGGTGATCAAGGTTTTGATGTTTGTACAAAGTTTACGAGAAACTTGTATTTGCAATAAAGTGAGTCGGAGCACTATAGAATTTCTGATAAGTATATGTGGATGACATATTGTTGATCAGAAATAATGTAGAGTTTCTAGAAAGCATTAAACGGTCATATGGAAAGTGATTTTCAAAGGAAGACCTGGATGAAGCTACCTAATTGTTGAGCATCAAAATCTATGGAGATAGATCAAGATGCTCGATGAGACTTTCAATGAGTGCATACCTTGACAAGATTTTGAAAGAGTTCAAAATGGATAAGTTAGAGAAAGAGTTCTCGCCTGATTTGTAAGGTGTGAAAGTTGAGTGAGACTCAAAGCTCGACAACGGCAGAACAAAGACAAAGGACGAACGTCGTCCCCTATGCCTTAGCCATAGGCTCTATATTATGCCATGCTGTGTACCGCACCTGTGTGTGCCTTGCCATGAGTCCGTCAGGGGGTACAAGAGTGAACCAGGAATGGATCACTGGACAGCGGTCAAGATTATCCTCAGTAACTAAGAGACTGAAGAGATGTTTCTCGATTATGGAGGTGATAAAGAGTTCGTCGTAAGGAGTTACGTCGATACAAGCTTTAACACTAATCCGGATGACTCATAGTAGCAATCTGGATACGTATAGTGGAGCAGCCATTTGGAATAGTACCGAGCGGAGTGTGGTAGAAGTGTTTACAGTTTGACATAGGTATTTGCAAAGTGTACACGGATCTGAATGTTACAGACCCGTTGACTATAAGACCTCTCTCACATGCAAAGCATGATCGAGCCCTAGAACTCACTGGGTGTTAGATTCATAACAATGCGAATCACATGGTTATGTGAACTAGATTATTGACTCTAGTGCAAGTGGGAGACTGTTGGAAATATGCCCTAGAGGCAATAATAAATTAGTTATTATCATATTTCTTTGTTCATGATAATCATTTATTATCCATGCTATAATTGTATTGATCGGAGACTTAGATGCATGTGTGGATACATAGACAAAACCATGTCCCTAGTATGCCTCTAATAGACTAGCTCATTGATCAAAAGATGGTTAAGGTTTCCTAGCCATGGACATGAGATGTCATTTGATAACGGGATCACATCATTAGGAGAATGATGTGATGGACAAGACCCAAACTACAAACGTAGCATATGATCGTGTCAGTTTATTGCTACTGTTTTCCGCATGTCAAGTATGTGTTCCTATGACAATGAGATCATGCAACTCACAGATATCGGAGGAGTGCCTTGTGTGTATCAAACGTCACAACGTAACTGAGTGACTATAAAGGTGCTCTATAGGTATCTCCGATGGTGTCTGTTGAGTTGGCATGGATCGAGACTGGGATTTGTTACTCCGTGTGACGGAGAGGTATCTCGGGGCCCACTCGGTAATGCAGCATCACAATAAGCCTTGCAAGCAATGTGACTAATTTTTAGTTGCGGGATCTTGTATTACGGAACGAGTAAAGAGGCTTGCCGGTAACGAGGTTGAACTAGGTATGGAGATACCGACAATCGAATCTCGGGCAAGTAACATACCGAAGAACAAAGGGAACGTTATACGGGATTAACTGAATCCTTGACATAGAGGTTCGATCGATAAAGATCTTCATAGAATATGTAGGAACCAATGTGGACGTCCAGGTCCCGCCATTGGTTATTGGTCATAGAGGTGTCTCGATCATGTCTACATAGTACTCGAACCCGCAGGGTCTGCACACTTAAGGTTCGGTGACGTTTCGATAGTGTAGAGTTATGTATGGTGGTGACCGAAGTTTGTTCGGAGTCCCAGATGAGATCCCAGACATAACGAGGAGCTCCGGAATGGTCCGGAGGTAAAGATTCATATATAGGAAGTCCCAGTTTGTTTTCCGGAAAAGTTTCGGGCTCATAGGTAGTGTACCGGGAGTGCCGGTAGTGTACCGGGAGTGCCGGTAGTGTACCGGGAGGCCTCCGGAAGGGGTATTTTGACCCCAAGAGGTCCTTGGGCTGTGGGAGAATAATAACCAGCCCTTAGTGGGCTGGGAAAACAGCCACAAAGGCCCATGGCACAGGAGAGAAAGTCCTAAAGCAAAAAGTGGAAAATCAGCCAATAGGAGGCAATCCTACTCCAACTAGGATTGGAGGTGAAGTAGGATTGCTTCCCACCTCCTATTTCGGCCGACCCAAAGGCCTTGGCCGCCTGTCCTCTCCTCTCCTCCTATATATACTAGTGGATTGGGTGGTTTTTGGACAGAATTTCCGGCCACGTGCTACCAGTTCCACCGGTGCATAGTGTCTCCTCTAGATAGGTTTTCTGCAGCGCTTAGGCGAAGCCTTGCCGGAATTGCTCCACCACCATCACCGGAGCGCCGTCACGCTGCCGGTGAACTCTCTCTCCTCTCCACCTCCTCTTGCTGGATCGAGACGGTGGAGATCATCATCAAGCTGCACGTGTGCTGAACGCGGAGGTGTCGTCCGTTCGGCGCTAGATCGGAAGGACCGTGATCGAGATAGCGAGACGGTTCGTGATGTGATCACGGAACGGATCGTGATGAGTTCACGGGACAGATCGTGATCAAGATCATGAGACGGATCGTGATGAGTTCGCGGGACGGATCATGATGTGTTTGCGGGACGGTTCGTGATTGGATCCCGGGACGCTCGGCGATTTGGATCGCGAAGAAGTTCGACTACACCAACCGCGTTTCTTAACGCTTCCCGCTTAGCGATCTACAAGGGTACGTAGATCCACTCTCCCTCTCGTAGATGCTCATCACCATGGATAGGTTTGCGTGTGCGTAGGAAATTGTTTGTTTCCCATGCGACATTCCCCAACAGAAATTTTACTGGGTTTACTTTTGGACAGAAAGAGACCCTAGAAGCTTCAGCAGGACACCAGAAGGTGTATGGGTGAGCGATGAGATTATAGGGCGCATGCCGCAAGCTCATGGGCCAACCGTACATCGTTTTGACCTAATTCCACTTCTATATATTCATATATACTCCAAAACTAATAGAGAGACACCCGTGCAATTTTTCTGCCAATGCAAGTTGATGTCTAATATGAAACTTTATTCGTGTACACTCGTGTTGGGCCTCCAAGCGTAGAGTTTTATAGGATAGTAGCAATTTTCCCTCAAATGGATGACCTAAGGTTTATCAATCCATGGGAGGTGTACGATGAAGATGGTCTCTCTCAAGCAACCCTGCAATCATATACAATAAATATCTTGTGTCCCCAACACACCCAATACAATGGCAAATTTTATAGGTGCACTAGTTCAACAAAGAGATGCTGATACAAGTGCAATATGGATGGAACAAATATGATTTTGTAATCTAAATATATAAAAACAGAAATGTAATAAATAGTAAACAGGGAGAAAAATGATATATTAATGATTGGAAACAAGGCCTAGGGTTCATAGTTTCACTAGTGCAATGTCCCAACAATATTAACATAGTTGAATCATATCATCGTCCCTCGACGTGCAACAAAGAATCACTCAAAAGTTCCTATATAGCGGTGAACAAATAGATGAAATTAGTGTAGGTAGTAGAACCACCTCAAAGTTATCCATTCCGATCAATCTTTTGGCTACTCTTATAAGTTTCACAAATAGCCGTAGAGTTTGTAGTTAAATAATACACATGGAACATATCAATCAACCCTAATGTCTCCTAGATACTCCAATGTCACCTCAAATATCCATGAATAAATTATGCGACACACCTCAAACAATTTCAGATCTAACATATTCAATACAACACAAAGAACTTCAAGGAGCACCCCAAGATTTCTATCGGAGAACGTGGTATGAAAACGTGGAATCAACACCTATGCATAGATTCCCAAGGTCACTAGAATTCGCAAGTTAAGGCCTTAACATATATCAAGTGAATCAATAGAATACCCCAATGTCACTACGAGTATCCCATGCAAGACATACATCAAGTGTTCTCAAATCCAATATTCAACCCAACATGACGACATCTCAAAGGAAAAGATTCAATTCATCACCACAAGATAGCAAGGGAAACACCTCATATGATCCAACTATATTAACAAAGCCCATGATACATCAAGACCATGCCATCTCAAGAACACGAGAGAGAGAGAGAGAGAGAGATTGAACACATAGCTACTGGTACAAACCGTCAGCCCCGAGGGTGGATTACCCCCTCCTCGTTATGGCCTCCGTCGGGATGATGAAGATGCCCATCGGAGATGATCTACCCTCTCCGACAGGGTACTAGAATGCCTCCATATTGGTTTTTCATCGATACAGAGAGTTGCGGCGGTGGAATGAGGACTCTCTCTTTATTTCTAGGGTTTGTGGTATTTATGGGTTTTTTCAGTGTTGGCATCACGCCAAACGGAGCCACGCGGTCCCCACCACATATCTCACCGTGCCACTAGGGGGGCAGCCTGTTGTGTGGTAGTCCTCCAGCACGTCTTCGCTCCAATGTAGCTTATTTCTTCTAGAAAAAATCACAAAAAGTTTCGGGCGATTCCGTGAACTTCTATTTTTTGCACAAAAACAACACCATGGTAATTGTACTAGAAACAACGTCAGTCCGGGTTAGTTCTAAATAAATCATATAAATTGCATCAGATCCATATAAAAGTATTATAAACATAGGTGAATATGGCATGAATACTTCATAAATTATCGATATGTTGGATATGTATCAGCATCCCCAAGCTTAATTCCTACTCGTCCTCGAGTAGGTAAATGATAAAAGATATAATTTATGAAGTGTGAATGCTACCATAGTGAATACTTTTGATCATTGATGGTTTCTGTCACTATTCTAGCATCATAGCTAGCAACTTTTTCTCATTGAAATCATCATGATAGAGTAGGAATCAATTCACATGTCATGGTTCATACAATGCATTCTATTGAAACTTAACAATCTATATTCTTGGTCACCAAACAATTTCAACACATTATCAAGTGTAAGTAAGAGCTCTACATACTCAATTATCATATAGTCTCTTTTGATTGACAATACTCAAGGCATATTTGTAGAACAAACAACATCCATTGAACATAGAGAAAGATAGGGGATTAATGTTTCGCCTCCCAACATACTTATTATAAGGATAATTGTCAACAATAATGAATCATGATCAAATATAGTTGAGTGGATATATATGTTTGGATCTTTTCCCACCCATGGTGCTTGCCAACTAATAGATTGAGTTTGGAATAATAACTTGACTCAACATGAAAGTAAATAGACTGTCCCTTCATAGATGTAAGCAGGGATTTGCATATGTGCGAGGGCTCATTGTTTAAAACAGAGATGAATATGTAATTTTGAGTGGTGTGCCTTTCCTGTCAACGTCACAATAAAGTATTCAATATCGTCCTTGCTAATCACATTATTGGCAGTTCCCAAACAGAATTTAAATTTCCCCCCCCCCTCCACCATTCAAAAACATTCCATGGCTGGCCGATTCCATGGTTGCCCTCGATACAGTCAACTTTCTAGGGCAAGATTTTGTTTATTTATTTTTGTGTTATGCAGGACTAGCAATCCTTTTGATCAGCCTCTCTTGCGCAATGACAAGTGAATAAACACTCATCTTGAGAATAACTCGCTTAGCATGGAAGATAATGACCTTCCCGTCGCTCCATGAGCGATACGAGCACACAAAATGGTTGTTTATTTGAATGTTTAAAGGTGGCACATCCAATTTACTTGGAATGATAGTGAGATACCATATATAGGTAGGTATGGTGGTCTCTCATGGCAGAAACTTAGCTTAAGGATTTGGATGCACAAGTAGCATTTCTACTTAGTACGAGGTTTTGGCTAGAAAAAGGTTCTAAACAAGCACCGCATGTTGGAGGATCCATAACAATATGACTTCTATACAAATATACCCAAACATAACCATTATGTTGTCTTCCTTGTCCAACTTTAACTCTTTGATCAAGGTTGGATGTAATTGATGGGTATTCACAATCATAAAAGATGTCCATGATAATATATTTGTATGTGAAAGTTCTCTTTATTATACTAATAAGTCATGAAAAGACAATTTGATGATTGTAGAAATTCAATAGATTTTACTTTATATACTAGATGTGAAGCTGAGGGAGTCCTGGAATAAGGGGTCCTCAGGCCACTGGCCTATCTCTCATAGGCCGGCTTTGTGGGCCGCTCTCTGATTATCACAGGAAGGGCCGGGCTATGCGACGACCCCACATTCTAGAAGGAAACCTCCGAAGGCATGGCGTGCACTCCAAGTCAAGATGAGGGGATCAACCTCTTTACTTCCAGCTGGAGACTTATCATGTGTAAACACTAGGAACCCGTAGTGTGTATATAAACCAGGGGGTTTAGATGGTAGATGGCAGGAGAACTCATCTAGGGTTTTAGCTACTTGATCTCGAGGTAGATCGACTCTGTAATCTTCAGACACATTAATGCAACCAAGTAGGACGTAGGGTTTTATGTCCGTAGGAGGGCCCGAACCTGGGTAAACATCATCTCCTTCGTCCCATGTTACCCATCCATTCCAGATCCATAGCTCGAGACTGCCTACCCGAGATTTATCGGTTTTGACACCGAAATGGGTGCGTTCATTGAGAGTTCTGTTGTGATTGCAAGAGGAATTGATGGCTTGCCTAATCATCAGCGATGAAGTCCGTAATGGGGGTTCCTTCGCCCCCGTACAGATTTTTGCTTTCGACAGCATCGTGCTACACGCCGACCCGACCAGCCACCCTGGTTGGATTGGGAGTCTCACCCCTGGTCAGGAGATTAGGTTTGGGAATCTAGTGTTCTCCATAGACTCCCAGGGAGATCTTTCACTCGCTGGGCTCGTGATCTCGGCTGACAAGCCCGAATTCTCCGAAGCCTTAACTTTGGATCTCCATCTCGACTCCGCCCTTGGGTCTATCCCTACCGATGATCTCACTTTTAGTCCGGATCCGGTCATAGTACCTGAGGGCCAGAGGTCGACCCATTCCGAACACACTCTTTGTACGGACACGTTCGAGGTTAACTTCGAAAGTCCTAGGCAGATCGACCCAGTAGACTCTCGACAATCAACGACGCACTAGATGGGATCCTATCAATAAAAATCATAGACGACCCGACCTCGACCCATGCTCAGATTGGTCTGAAGGCGGGTCATGGGGAATTTTTTGACCCACCCACCACCCACTTGGTAGCCACAATCGAAAACTTAACTGATATGCTAGACTACGCCTCCGGCAAAAGAGATGGATGAAAATGAGGTCCCCGCCCCGGTCAACACTGGGCGATGGACTGCCACCTCCACCTATGACGTCAACATGGTAGACACCGCCGATGATAAGAGCAGTCGCACCCCTAGGAAGAATGGCGATAAATTCGGTGAGGAGTCGTCAAGGTGCCGGAAACAACGCAAACAATTTAAGGCAAACAAGGGAAGGGAAGCCATTGTAGGCACCGGGTAAAATGACACCCTAGAAGACATCGGCAACCGTGAAGTCCCAGAACAGCCATTGGAGGACAAGGAAAGGCCGGAGGATCGGCGTGACACCAAGGATCCCCCCCCCCATCAAGGAGGAGGACAGCCTCGAAGCCAAAGACTTCACCGTCCCCAAAAACGCTACGGACTAGGAACGGTTCAGGCGGTAGCTTTTAGCCATCGCCCGAAGCCTGAAGGCAAAAGAACAGCAGCTGAAAGTCGAACAAGACACCCTCAGTCATAGATGGACGAGGGTCCTGGCAGCCGAAGAAGGGTACAATACTGATCTACCGGACCAACCCAAGAGCTACCCACATCGGTGGCTGCTCGCGCAGTTCGATGACGAGGTCCTTAAAACATCGTCTCCTAGACATACTTTGTACGACCAGCCAGATCGCCCTCCTCGAGGATGGGATAGGACGGCTGGCAAGGGTGATTATAGATCTGTGGTACCACACAAGAGAGGGAAGGAGCCAGAAGAGCCTGAGGATAGGAATGACATACGACATGACCTGGATTATATAGCAGGCAACACAAGATCCATCTGCCGATCTAGAGGCTGCTCCCCCGCTAGAGGGGACGGGTACCAGTCTTGGCTCTAACGCAACAATACAGGTTGGCAACAAGACCTAGCTCGATCATTCGCCGATCGTAGGCATGACATAGCTTGGTTCAGAGGTGCTGCCCACCCACTGTGCTTCACAGACGAGGTGAGGTAACATCACTTCCCTAAAGGGTTTAAACCCATTAACATAGAGAAATACGATGGGACAATAGACCCAGCCGTGTGTATTGAGGACTTCCTCCTCCATATTCATATGGCACGAGGAGATGATCTCCACGCCATCAAGTATATGCCCCTAAAACTTGAGGGGCCAGCTTGACACTGGTTAAACAGTCTCCCCGAGAATTCCATCGGGAGCTAGGAAGATCTCGAGGACGCAATCCGATCTAACTTCTAGGGCACTTACGTCCGGCCGCAGGATTCCTGTAACCTAAGCAATGTGGTCCAGAAAGCAGGTGAATCAGCTCGGCATTTCTAGAATCGGTTTCGAACCAAGAAACACCAGATTGTTGACTCCCCGGACGCCGAGGCAATAGCCTCTTTCAAACATAATATCGGGGTTGAGTGGCTAGCTCATTAGCTCAGCCAGGACAAGCCGAGGACAATGTCCGCCCTTACCTTACTTATGACCCGCTTTTGCGTGGGTGAGGATAACATGCTGGCTCGACAAGGCCATAACCCCGAAGACCCCGGCACCTCCGAAGTACGGGATGGAAATGGGAAACCACGATGTAACAAAAACAAACGCCGGCACAACAACGGCGATGATGAGGACGTCGCCGTTAATGCCGGTTTCCGCAACCCAAAATCCGGACAGCGGTACAAACTTCTAAAGGAAATCAAGATGGACCTACGACGCTGGACAACATCATGGATAGGCCTTGCCAGATCCACGATACCCAAGACAAGCCCGCTACCTACACCAACCGTAATTGTTGGGTATTCAAACAAGCTGTCAAACTAGCAGCCAAAGAGCAAGACAAGGGCCCACAGAGCAAGGACAATGACGAGCCCCACAGTCCAAGCAATGGATGACAAAAGTAGTTCCCGCCATAGGTAAAAACTGTGAACATGATATATGCCACTCACATACCCAAAAATGAGCAGAAGCGTGCCCTTCGAGGGGAGGATGCTCGGGGCTTGAAATTGTGCCCAGAACATCCAAGAGTATACACCCCCATCCCGAGAGGCAAAGTATTTGTTTGCGTCCCCTGCACTCCTCAGGAGGTCCGTAAAGGCGCCTGAGGAACGCCACACCCGGGTGAGCAATGCAAACCTGTTACCACCAAAGCCACATTGTAGTAAGTACGGCTTACCATTCGCGATCACCTTGACTTAGCTGAGTCCTTCTTCAAAGAACTGGCTCTCAAATCGCTCCGCTTTGAGCTCGGATTTCAGCACGGATAGTTTGGTGGCCTGGTCTTCGTTATTTTTCTCAAGGGCCTCACACTTTGTGCTAGCATCCTTGAGCTCCAGTTGCACCTCTACCAGATGGGCCTCATGCTTGTTGCTCACGGGTTTTAAAGCCGACAGTCTGGCTACTGCTTGTCTGGCCGCCGCCTTCTCATCTGCGGCCTCCTGCCTTACCTTTTCCAACTCGACCTCCGTGGTCGCAGCTAGGGTAACAATGAGTAAATAACACTTAAGGAGCACAACCCGAGTATCTCAATCAATGAGGATAGACAATAGCCCGAATGATACAATTCAGACTAACCTTGCATCTCGTCAAGTCTCTTTTTCAGCTTGTCGAGCTCCTCACTTGGGCACTTGAGCTTCCGGTTAAGCTCGGCAAGCTCAACTGCATTGGCGGCCGCCGCTGATGACGATGCCTAAAAACAACTTATGCGCATTAAAACTCCTGGGCTATCGAATTTAGAACCTCTGCTAAGTATTCTCCGGAGCTCTTAAAATAATGTGGGACAAAGGGTGCCTTGAGCATCGTTACTAATTTCCAGACATTTGACCCCCGAGTAGGTTTTTCAAACTCCCCCAGGGCTCGGGGGCTACTACACTTGTAAGGATGGCATAAACTTGGTAAATTAACATTTTCTAGAAAAAAGTATTACGTGACTCACCTTGAAGCCCATCAAGAGGCCTTTGAAGTCCTCTTTCAGTCCGCTATCAACGGAGTAAATGCCTTGCAAAACTGCACCCATAAGGGTGCGGTGATCTCCGGCAATGGAGGAGCCAGATAAAGCTTCCTCCATCATGGCCAGCCACCCAGTCATGGGCGCTACAGGTGGTGACCTGCCAACCCCATCTCCGGTGGGGGATTGGGCTGGCAGCTCCGGAGGCACAGGGCGCTACAGAGATGTCCTCGGAGGGGTCTGGACCAGACTTCGTCCTCCCTCTTTAGTTGCCAGCAGATGTTCCTCCTCCTGGTCTTCGGCGGATGAGGCATTAACCTTGGCCATAACGTCTTCACCCCCGCCGCCGGTGCTCGGCTCAGAAGGAGCCTGGAGTGATAACACCTCTGCAGCCTTGTTCGAGACCTCACGAGGAGTAGGGTGTCACACAGTCCCACTTTCCGCCAGGTCGGTTGGTAGAGACACCCCGTTTGAGATTTGCTCGGTGGGGAGACCACATGGTAGGCTGCAAATTGAAAGACGTTCGCCCATTTAGCATTAAAAGATCTATATAAGTGACCCAGAGGGTCTTCAGATTCATACCTCTGGGCTGGGGGCTTAACCCTTGGGTTCCATTGGGGAACCCTCTCAAAAGCCTCAGACTCCCTATCGGAGTCCGAGTTATCATCTGCCAGGACTGCCTTTGTCCGGCATGTCCTCTTCGGGGTGGGAGGACGTAGGTCCTCCATGGCGTCCGCTGACGCTGCCCTTTTCCTTGTGAGGGAGGAGTCACACTCCCCTTCGTCCTCGTGCTCTTCCTCGTGAGTGGAAGAGGCATGGGTCTCCTGTGACATAGTGTCAGGAAGACCCCTTAGACAAAGACCCTCTCGGGCCTCCTTCTCCTCCCCCTTCTTCTTCTTCTCCTTCTTCTCTGGCACCGAATACGGCGGCACGACGAGCATCTCCCACAATAGATCCGACCAAGGGTCTTCGGGCTGTGGGGCAGGACAGTCGATTTACATGGCCTTGCTCGGCCATTTCTGTGAAGATGAGGAAGAAGGGGTTCCGATATTTGTCAAAAAAAAGAGTCAGAGAATTAAAGTTTTATCATACCTTGCTAGGAGAGGTGTCGGTGTCAAGACTGATGTCCTCTTCCTCGGTCGGCCAGCTCTTCTAGTGCTTGAATAGCACTCTCCACAATTTCTTGTGGGGCGTGCGGAAGAATTGACGCACGATGGTCGGGTCCTCAAGCTGGTGAGCCCACATTCGGGAGGCCTAGTGCTGGCAGGGTAGGAGACGACGACGGAGCATGACATATATCATGTTGACCATCTCGATTTTGGCCTCAATCATTGTGGAGATGCATTTCTGCAACAATTTTATCTCTACGGCCGACCCCCAGTCAAGGCCTTTCTTGAACCACGGGGTTAGCCTCGTGGGGGGACCCGATGTGAGTTTGGCAGGTGCCACCCAGTCCGTGCTTGTCGGATATTTGGCTCCGCAAAACCCTTCAGATTCGAACCCAGGGGCGTGTGCGAAGATCCACTGCAGCCTCGCCTGACCTAGCTCACTACTCGATGAACATAGAAAAGAACTCGCACGATGATGAGGAAGAAGATGAACACGATAGTTTACCCAGGTTTGGGTCATTGCGAAGCGTAATACCCTACTTCTTCTTTGGTGGATTGCCTCTCGAGGAGTTGAGGTGGATGAACAAGTATAGTGTTTAGGGGCCACCCGAGGGGTCTCAGAGGTGTTTGAGGCACCTTGTGGTTTGATGGTCGGTGAGTGGTGTTGTTCGTCGATTGGGTTAGGATCAGATCCCCCTCTACGAAGCAGCCTACCCTCTATATATAGTGGTGGCCCGGGTCCTCTTCCCATATCATAATTGTAGGAAGGGATCCCACAACGGCCAATTTGAAGGCGGACAGGGGTTCATGCTCGCTCTGCCCAAAGGCGGTCTTCGCTTGCAAAGTAGATGTCGACACCGTAGGGACGGGCTTAGCGATGATGTCTGTCCTGCGAAACTGGTGGTTGCGGTCTTGTTGCACTGGAATGGAAACCTTTGGGTGTGCTTTGGGCACCCACGTACGTTCCTGCTCCCTTTACACCAAAGGGGAAACTGCGCCGCCTGGCACACTGGTGCTCGCTTGTCCTTCCTTGCGTCATCTTTGACTCCTGAAGACAGGCCTTGCAGAGAAATCTTCGTTGCTCCGGAGGGTCCTGAGGAGGCCCATCCTTCGCAGGTCTTGTCGTTATTCTTCCTCGTGAGGCCAGGACCCTCGCGAGGTCCTTGTCTTGAGTGGGTCCGTGCTTGGTCCTATTTGGTTGATGAAGTGGGCCATGACTTGGGCCGCAGTCAGGCAGGTCACGCCCAAGATGCGGTCCTATCCTTATTTCGGCATGAGGGCCTCGACAGGGATAGAAGCGCATCTCGTCATGTTGCAAGAATGGATATCATTACAAGTACATGTACAGAAGAGAGGAGTATATGGAATTGGCTTACACTCGCCACAAGCTACATCAGAGTCACATCAATACAACATACTCAAACATCATACAGAAGAGCAGGTTCTGACTACGGATGAAAACAAATGACAAAATGACATGTATCCTTGCTATCCTAGGCTGCCACCTAGAACCCATCCTAGATCGATGAAGAAGAACTCCAAGAAACAAGCAACGCTCTCACGTTCAAGCATCTCATTACATGCACCTGCAACTGTTGTTGTAGTAAACTGTGAGCCACAGGGACTCAGCAATATCATTTCCAAGGGTATCAAGACTATTAAAGCTTAATAGGTGAGGTACGGTTAAGTGGTGAGGCTGCAGCAAGCGACTAAGCATTTATTTGAGTGGCTAACTTACGAGTACAGAAATTAAAGTATGGTGGTCTACGCACAATGGACGTGAACTAGTAATGAACACTAACTGATCCTGAACACCTACTTGCGTCAAACATAACTCCACCATGTTCTCTTTCGGATAAGAAGTTACGAAAAGAGATAGTCACGGTTACGCACACAGTTGGTCTATTTTATTTGAGTTTACTTCAAGTTTGCTATGACTGGGTGTTAAACAAAGTATCCAAGTTTGCCACATATCCGCGGGCACGGCTTTCCAAAAGATTTAACCCTCCAGGGGTGCTCCAACTCATCCATCATAAATTAACCACACGCCACGGGAATAACCATGACCACGAATCTCGTGATCATCATAGGCAATTCCAAAAGAATTCTGACACCTCGAGATAGCCTGAAGAAGATTAGAGTTCCTCATGCAAGGTGTTCAAGAAAGGTAAAACAAATCGAGCAAGGCCGCCCGACATGCCGACAATCCCGATAGGAGCCGCGTATCTCGTTCTCAAGGCACAACTGGATGAGCGATGGTGACCACGCCAAACACCGAGTTTCCCCGGGTAGCATTAATAAGATGCTCTGGGTTGGACCAACACTCATCAGGAGCACTGGCCCGGGTTGTTGATTAATCCACGGGGTGATCATGCCCTATGCAAATTTTAGTTGTTGTTAAGCAAATATAGTACCAATGTTGGGCCTTGCCAGACAAGTTTTATCCTAACACGAAAATCAAGGGGGTCCCCATAACAACGCCAAGCATGTTAGGAGCGCTCTATTATGGAACATAACACCGGTTCACAAGTAACTAGGGCGGCAAGAGTGGAACAAAACACCAAGCGAAAGGCCACGCCTTCCACCCTTTACCAAGTGTATAAGTGCATTAAATTAAATAGCAATAATATTGTGATAACAAAAGAGTGTCCATGTTGTCACATGGAAGCAATTGCACCTGCAGCTAGAAACGCTATAAGAAGGGCTGAGCAAGCGGTAACATAGCCAAACAACGGTTTGCTGGGAAGGTGGAGGGTTAGAGGCTTTTCATGGCAATGTTGGGAGGATTGACAAACACGTGGTAGGTAGCGTGACATAGCGATAGGAAACGAGACATCTAGCATGGCAATGATAGTAATGGTATCCAGTGAAATGTGTCATCTTGCCTGAGATCCCGCACAGAAGAAGAACGACTCCATGAAGAAGACGAGCCAACGTAGTCGAACGAATCCTCACACTCTATCGACAAGAAGCAAACCGGAAACAACCATCACAAGATACACCACAACATATGCAAGACACGATGCGCAAACAAATATGATGTATGTCCAGTTTAATATGCAAGGCATGGCATGGCAAGAACAACAAACAACTCCTACACATTAAGTGAAGCTCAATATGCAACGAGTTGCATATTGACGAAACTCCACGTTCAAATTATTTAGTTCACTCCTGTTTAGGTACTCATCAATATTAAATGTTGTTTGACATGGGAAACGGTGAATCAATAACAAACTACAATATCTAGGCATTTTAATGAGGCCGGAAGCAATATATATCCTTTCCGAAACAACCCCATATGCATATTATGAATTTGGTCCAGATCTGTCCTAACATAATTTTAGAGTTGTTAAACATCAAAATAAATGTCACCATGAGATTCTATACATTTTTCTAGTCAAGTTACATAAATAAAACATTTGCATCGGAGCTACGGTCTAAAAGTTATTAAACAATTCATTTTAACATGGCATTAATGTAAATTACAACAAACAGCAAGTTTAAAAAGTTTTAAACACGGTTTAAAGTTGCAAATTATTAATCTACGTGAAATTCTAGTCAAGTTTATATATAAATTTTTTACATGTGATGCACGGGTGAAAAGTTATTAACAATTTAAAAATATGAGTTTTTCTGAAATTCTGAAATTCACTGGTTTATTAACAAATTCGTTGGAGAAAAAAAAATACTAACGGGCCAAAACATGCGGGCACAAGACACTATAAGACGCTCAGGGGCACGGGATAGCTGATGCTCACCAGGCTTCATGGGCCGGATTTGGAGGGGCTGCTGGGCCTTGGCTTGCGTGGCAGCCCAAGGCTCTGGAGCGAGCAGTCAACGGGAGGAGCTCGCCTCCTTCGTCCTCCCGCACGACAACCGCCATGGCGACAGGGAGGAGGCCGCTGCTCCGGCAGGGACACGACCACCTGGGCGACATGGAGGCTGGGAACGGGGGCTCCGGTCCGGATCTAGCCGGACCCGGTCATGGCGGCGAGCCCTCCGAGCTGGGAGGTGACATCCATAGCGGCCCAGGTCCCTGTAGCAGAAGGAAGAGGGAGAGATGAGAGAGGGAGGAGGAGGAGGGAAGAGAGAAGGAGAGGGCAGCGAGGTCTGGTCGGGGCCGCCGGCGAGGCGCTCCGGCGAGGGCCCGGCAGACCTCCGATGGCTAGCCAACCAAGGGGCAGTGGGGGCGCACCTCTGGATCGAGAGCTCCTCTCCTGATCTAGAGCGCTCGGTCTGCGGCGGCGGTTCGGGCCTGGGGCGGTCCCAGATGGGCTCGACGGGCCCTGCATGGGGAGGAGGCTGCTGGCGGCTACGGGGTGGTGGGAGGTTGGCGGCGCGGATTTCGAGGTGGGGCTAGGGTTGCCCAATTAGGTAGGGAAGGGGGATTAAATAGGAAACTAGGGCTAGGTTAGGGGTATTTAGCCCGTTTTCGGACCCTCCTATCGCGATCGGACGGGTCCAGTCCCGGTGTAGGCTAGGATGGGCTAGGTGGGCTGTGTAGAAGGGCTAGGCGAGATGAGAGGGAAGGTTGGTGGCCCGTGGCACGAGGTTTTAAAACACCGAAAAACGTCTGACAAATAACTAATGACCGCACTGCTATGACCGACCGATGGGGTATCATATGACCTCGAAATGCGACAAAATTTGGCAGGCGGCCTACCTACACTATAATAAAACCGCACGCTAGGTTTCGACCCAATCCGAGAATATTTTTCGCGTGCCTTAAAAACGGTTTTTTAACGATGCCGCGAGCGCGTGCATCTGTGGTTGGTCTCGAAACAGGCAACGGCAAGAACGGAGAGAATCGGCAACTACGAACGAATGCAAGTTTTCAAAAACGAGTGGCGATGCTATGCGGATGATGCGAATGATGCGATGATGAATGCAAGAACCAAATGAGCCACGGACGAGAATGGAAATAAAAGGGAAATCTTCTGGAGCGTCGGTCCAGGGCTGTTACATGGAAGGTCTGGGTATCCCCATTCCCAGAACACCGACAGTAGCCCCTGGGCCCAAGGCGCGCTCGAACTGGCTTACGAGCGAATCTTGGTGGACGGCCCGATGTCCCATGGGCCCCCAACATCTGAAGGCTAGGCTTGGCACGTGTCAAGCGCCTCGACGGTGACGCCTCCGCTTCCCAAGGGCGTCTGGAAGCGCACCCAGTCAAACCAACGTGACGCCTAAGCGTAGCGTCGGCCATCATTGCTTCCCAATAAATGTTGTTGCTGCTCTCGGCCACGCGGATGTGACCCTCCAACGTGTCGTGCGCCCCCGGAACGCGAGGGGGCGCCGGGCGGTCTCTGGCTGTACATAAACTGGCAAGGGCGAGAAAACCCTCACTCACCTTTGCCTTCTCTGTCTCCACACCTCTCGAACTGTCCCCTCCTAGCAATGGGGCCGAGGAGGAAGTTTTTTGCTGCAGAGAAGGGGAAGGCTCCCGGGGATGGCCCTGCCGCCCCTCCGCCTCAGAGGGCTGTGGTCGCCCTCGGAAATACGCCGTATCATCGGGGGCAGCTCCCAGTGAGCGCAGCCATGCTCCAGCATGCCGTGGCGGCCGCGAAGGGACACCGAGGTGGGAGGTCGGCGATGGCCACCCAGCCGTAGTGCCCTCGACTCCATTCAGCCGACTTGGCTCGCAAGTTCGTGATGTGGGTGGACATATCGGAAGCTGCCTGGTTCTAGCTTCTGAGCTCCTTCGCGAAGGCTCTGCCCACTGGAGTGCCTGCCGGCCTATGGCTGTAGGCCGAACGCTGTTGTAGCGGGGCATCTTGGGTGGAGGTCGAGGTCACCCCCGAAGGCTATGTGTACCTGAATCATGGCTGGAAAACATTCGCTCGCGCCCATGGCATGAAGGGGAGGCTCAACTTATACTTCATGTACGACGGGGAGGGAACGCTCTTCGTCAAGATCTTCTGGAGTGAGGGCAAGCGCCTCGGGTGCTACCCGGAAGAAGTTGGCCGCGGCGATCTTGGAGACGAGCTTGCACTTCACGATGGGCGCCGTGGCTCCAGCAGCTGTGACACCCCCTCCGACGAGAGCCCGAGTGACAACAGCGACAACAGCTACGGTACGCCACCACGTCGATGCGCCTGGGTCGCGGGGGGTAGTCCTCCGCTCCGGCGCCGATCTCCCACTCCGAGGGCTTCCGCACCGGCGCGCTTCCACGGTGCCGTCAAGGAGAAGGAGGACACCGACTGAACGTGGGTGTGCCGACGTCGGGGCTCCTAAGGTGACAGCCCCGGTGCGGCTTTTCACTTTCTTTCTCCTCCTTTTCTTTTGCACCTGCAACACAAGAACTAGGGGGGGGGCTGTGGGCATGTAACGCATTCGAGCGCTTGCCCCTCTTTATTAATACCTTTTGCATTTCATCTAGGAGAGTCGCCTCCCGGACGCAATTAGGGTACTTAGCTTGATAGGACCACGGTTGGCTTTCGGGTTGTGGGGGTGCAGATGTGACTCCCGGAGGGTCCGCTCACCTGGTCGGCTTCTTCTTCTTACGATTGAGGTGAGTTCGGGGCTCTAATGACACCCTGTGTCTGCAGGTCCCAGTCCCCTGCATTTCCCTACCACCTCGGGGTATGACCATCTTACCCTGGACACTCCTCACGAGGCGGGGCCCCAACACTCCTGATGCCGATCGAAAACCAAGGACGACACCAGGGGTGTCAAGTGGCCTTATGACCGGTAAGGCTCCTAAGGCACGATGCTCCGGATGCCCCTTTGACACTCAAGCAGCTCTACGTCAGTAGGTCCTACTCCCGTGCATTTCTTCTCCGGGAAGGCTAGGCTTCCTGAGGCTTCCAGTTATAGTCCAACTAACCCTGCATCAGCAGGTCCCAATCCCGCACATTTCCCCACCGCCGTTAGGTATGACCGGAAACCAAGGATGCACTTCACGAGGCGAAGCCCTGACACTCCTGATGCCAACCGGAAACCAAGGACGACACTAGGGGGCCGGGTAGACTTATGACCGGTAAGGCTCCTAAGGCACGATGCTTAGGAGCCCCCTTAGACGCTCAAGCTGTCGCCAGAAAAAATTAAATTTTTGTTTCCTTTCCAAGATGGCACGTCGGGCCGAGAATGGAGCCTCTAGGCGAGTACGAGGTGGCATGCGCCTACTAACCCACCCGTGAGTACCATGCGAGGATCCAGGCACCAAGGCCTTGGCGAGGTGTAAGCATCGTGCCCCACAGCCGCCGCTCGCGGGGTACGAGGGGGAGGAGAGCAGGTGAATGCTTTACTTGGAAGAAGAAAACGACATAAGAGATGGCAATGAAAAAAAATATTTGACCTTTTTTGACTAAAATGCAATTTGGAAAGACCCCAGGTTTGATTTCATAAAGGCTGGGAAATCCAAACAAGAGAAATGCAAATAAGGGCCGCGTTCGACACTTAGATTGGCCTTCGTCTTCCCCAAGCGCTGAGCGTAGAGCATCCACGTTGCATGGGCATAGCCATTGATGGGCAGTGTTGTCTTCTCCGCCAGCTCCGAGCTGTGGCTGCCACATTACATGGGAGCAACCCCTCCGCGGCCCCGGAGGACTCCGAGCATATATAGCCTGCTCATTATTACGTGAGAGTGTCACAGGTAGAACTTCCGGAGGTGCTGGATGTTCCACGCGTTCTGGATGGGGTGTTGGGGAACGTCGCATGGGAAACAAAAAATTTCCTACTCACACGCAAGATCTATCCATGATGATGAGCATCTACGAGAGGGAGAGTGGATCTACATACCCTTGTAGATCGCTAAGCGGGAAGCGTTAAGAAACGCGGTTGGTGTAATCGAACGTCTTCGCGATCCAAATCGCCGAGCATCCCGCGATCTCATCACGATCCGTCTCGCGATCCAATCATGATCCGTCCTGCGAACTCATCACGATCCGTCCCACGATCCAATCACGATCCGTCCCGCGAACTCATCACGATCCATCCCGCGATCCAATCACGATCCGTCCCGCGAACTCATCACGATCGATCCCGTGAACTCATCACGATCCGTCTCGTGATCTTGATCACAGTCCTTCCGATCTAGTGCGTAACGGATAGCACCTCCGCGTTCAGCACACATAAAGCTTGATGACAGTCTGCGCCGTCTTGATCCAGCAAGAGGGAGCGTAGAGGAAGAAGAGTTCTCTAGCAGCATGACGGCGCTCCGGCGATGGTGGTGGAGCTATTCCAGCAGGGCTTCCCCTAAGCACTGCAGAAATCCGATCTAGAGGAGAAACTATGCACAAGAGGGTAGGGTTGCACATGGCTGAAAATCATGTACAAAAACCCTAAAACCCTCTAGTATATATAGGAGGAGAGGAGGAGAGGAGGCAGCCTTGGCTTCCAAGCCAATCTGGTTGGGCCGAACTAGGAGGGAGGAGTCCTCCTCCTCCACTACTAGTAGGATTAGGACTCCTTCCTTATTTTGCCTTTTTTGCCTTTTTCCACCTTTTTCCATTTGGGATTTTCACCAGACCACTAAGGGCTTGTATTCATCCTCCCACAGCCCATGTAACCTCTTGGGTCGAAATACTCCTCCCGATGGTCTCCGGGTACACTACCGGCACTCCCGGTATACTACCGATGAGCCCGAAACTTTTACGGTGACCAAAATAGGACTTCCTATATGTAAATATTTACCTCCGGACCGTTCTGGAGCTCCTTGTGATGTCCAGGATCTCATCCGGGATTCCTAACAACCTTCGGTCACCACCATGCATAAATCTATACTACCGAAGCATCACTGAACCTTAAGTGTGCGGAGCCTGCGGGTTCGAGAACTATGTAGACATGACCGAGACACCTCTACTATCAATAACCAATAGCGGGACCTGGATGCCCATATTGGTTCCTACATATTCTATGAAGATCTTTATCAGTCAAACCTCTATGTCAAGGATTCAGTTAATCTTGTATTATGTTCCCTTTGTTCTTCGGCATGTTACTTGCCCGAGATTCGATCGTCGGTATCTCCATACCTAGTTCAACCTCTAAAACCCTCTAGTATATATAGGAGGAGAGGAGGAGGAGGCTTGGCTCCCAAGGAGCAAGCCAATGGGTCGGCCGAACCAGGAGGGAGGAGTCCTCCTCCTCCACTCCTAGTAGGATTAGGACTGCGTCCTAATTTAGCCCTTTTCCCTTTTTCCACATTTTTCCTTTTGGGATTTTTCTTCCTAGATGCATGGCCCTTTGTGGGACTTACTCCAGCCCACTAAGGGCTGGTATTCATCCTCCCACAGCCCATGTAGCCTCTTGGGTTGAAATACCCCTCCCGATGGCACTCCCGGTACACTATCGATGAGCCCAAAACTTTTCCGGCGACCAAAATAGGACTTCCTATATATCAATATTTACCTCCAGACCATTTCGAAGCTCCTCGTGACGTCCGGGATCTCATACAGGACTCCGAACAACCTTAGGTCACCACCATACATAAATCTATAGTACCGAAACGTCACCGAACCTTAAGTGTGCAGACCATGCGGGTTCGAGAACTATGTAGACATGATCGAGACACCTCTAGAGTCAATAACCAATAGCGGGACCTGGATGTCCACATTAGTTCCTACATATTCTACCAATATCTTTATCGGTCGAACCTCTATGTCAAGGATTCGGTTAATCCCGTATGATGTTCCCTTTGTTCTTCGGTATGTTACTTGCCCGAGATTCGATCGTCGGTATCTCCATACCTAGTTCAACCTCGTTACCGGCAAGTATGTTTACTCGTTCCGTAATACAAGATCCCGTGACTAACACTTAGTCACATTGCTTGCAAGGCTTATTATGATGGTGTATTACCGAGTGGGCCCTGAGATACCTCTCCATCACACGAAGTAACAAATCCTAGTCTTGATCCATGCCAACCCAACAGACACCCTCGGAGATACCTGTAGAGCACCTTTATAGTCACCCAGTTACGTTGCAACGTTTGATACACACAAGGAACTCTTCCGGTGTCCGTGAGTTGCATGATATCATGGTCATAGAAACATATACTTGACATGCAGAAAACTGTAGCAATAAACTGACACGATCATATGCTACATTTGTAGTTTGGGTCTTGTCCATCACATCATTCTCCTAATGATGTGATCTAGTTATCAAATGACATCACATGTCAATGGCTAGGAAACCTTGACCATCTTTGACCAACGAGCTAATTCACTAGAGGCATACTAGGGACAAAGTGTTGTCTCTTTACCCACACATGTAATGTGTTTCCAATCAATACAATTATAGCATGGATAATAAACGATTATCGTGAACAAGGAAATATAATAATAAACACTTTATTTATTGCCTCTAGGGCATATTTCCAACAGTCTCCCACTTGCTCTAAAGTCAATAATCTAGTTCACATCACTATGTGATTTACATTGTAATGAATCGAACACCCATGCAGTTCAGGTGTTGATCATGTTTAGCCCTTGGAAGAGGTTTAGTCAACGGGTCTAGAAACATTCAGATCCGTGTGCACTTTGCTAATATTTATGTCCTTTTCCTCGATGTAATCACGGATGGAATTGAAGCGTTACTTTATGTGTCTGGTCCTCTTGTGAATCCTTGGTTCCTTGGCTAGAGCAATGGCACCAGTGTTGTCACAGAACAGGTTCATTGGATTCAGTGCACTAGGCACTACTGCAAGATCTGTCATGAACTGTTTCATCAAGACACCTTCCTTCGCTGCCTCCGAGGCTGCGATGTACTCCACTTCGCACGTAGAATCAGCGACCACGCTTTGCTTGGAACTGCACCAGCTTACCACTCCCCCGTTGAGAATAAATATGTATCCGGTTTGTGACTTAGAGTCATCCGGATCAGTGTCAAAGCTTGCATCAACGTAACCCTTTACGATGAGCTCTTCATCACCTCCATAAATGAGAAACATTTCCTCAGTCCTTTTCAGGTACTTAAGGATATTCTTGACCACTGCCCAGTGCTCCATTCCAGGATCAATTTGAAACCTTCCGGCCATACTTATGGCAAGGCTCACATCGGGTCTTGTGCACAACATTGCACAACATTGCATCGGGTCTTGTGCACAACATTGCATACACTCATCTTTTCTCTATCTTCTGCAGTCAGTGGGCATTGAGTCTTACTCAACTTCACACCTTGTAACACAGGCAAGAACCCCTTCTTGGACTAATTCATTTTGAACTTCTTCAAAACTTTATCAAGGTATGTGCTCTGTGAAAGTGCTATTAAGCGTCTCGATCTATCTCTATAGATCTTAATGCCTAATATGAAAGCAACTTATCCTAGGTCCTTCATTGAAAAACTCTTGTTCAAAAATTCCTTCATGCTTTCCAGCATTTCTATATTGTTTACAATCAGCAATATGTCATCCACATATAATATTAGAAACGCT
Organism: Hordeum marinum; assembly: GCA_022496015.1. NCBI lineage: Eukaryota > Viridiplantae > Streptophyta > Magnoliopsida > Poales > Poaceae > Hordeum > Hordeum marinum. The sequence continues at coordinate 456,347,764 of CM039678.1, forward strand.
ATAGAGCTCCCACTCACTTTCTTGTAAATACAAGCTTCTCCATAAACTTGTACAAACTCAAACGCTTTGATCATCTCATCAAAACACTTATTCCAACTCCGAGATGCTTGCACCATCCCATAAATGGATTGCTAGAGTTTGCAAACTTTGTCAGCATTCTCTGGATCGACAAAACCTTCTGGTTGCATCATATACAACTCTTCCTCAAGCAAACCATTGAGGAACGCTGTTTTGACATCCATCTAATAAATTTCATAGTCGAAATATGCAGCTATCGCTAACATGATTCTGACGGACTTAAGCATCGCTACGGGTGAGAAGGTCTCATCGTAGTCAACTCCTTGAACTTGTGAAAAACCCTTTCCCACAACTCGAGTTTTATAGACGGACGGTGACATTACCGTCCGCGTCCGTCTTCTTCTTAAAGATCCATTTGTTCTGAAGGGCCTTTCACCCTTCAGGTAATACTTCCAAAGTCCATACTTTGTTTTCATACATGGATCCCATCTCAGATTTCATGGCCTCTAACCATTTCTCGGAATCCGGGCCCATCACCGCACCTCCATAGCTCGTAGGTTCATTGTTGTCCAACAACATGACCTCTAAGACAGGGTTGTCGTACCACTCAGGAGTAGTACGCGTCCTTGACGACCTACGAGGTTCAATAGCAGCTTGATCTGAAGCTTCATGATCATCATCATTAACTTCCTCTTCAATTGTTGTACGTTCCATAGAAACATCTTTCTGTGATGCGCTACTTTTTGGTTGAAGTAAAGGTTCAATAACCTCATCAAGTTCTATTTTCCTCCCACTTAATTCTTTCGAGAGAAACTCTTTCTCAAGAAATGTTCCGTTCTTAGTGACAAACACTTTGCCTTCGGATCTGAGATAGAAGGTATACCCGACTGTCTCTTTCGGGTATCCTATGAAGACGCATTTCTCCGCTTTGGGTTCCAGCTTTTCAAGCTGAAGCTTGTTGACATAGGCATCATATCCCCAAACTTTAAGAAACAACAACTTTGGCCTCTTGCCAAACCATACCTCATATGGCGTCGTCTCAACGGATTTTGATGGTGCCCTATTTAAAGTGAATGCAGCTGCCTCTAATGCATAACCCCAAAACGATAATGGCAAATCAACAAGAGACATCATAGAATGCACCATATCTAATAAGGTTTGGTTACGACATTCGGACACACCATTACGCTGTCGTGTTCCAGGCGGTGTCCACTATATGAAACAATTCCACACTGTCTTAAGTGACTGCCAAACTAATAACTCAGATATTCACCTCCTCGATCAGATCGTAGGAATTTAATCTTCTTGTTACGATGATTCTCAACTTCACTCTGAAATTGCTTGAACTTTTCAAATGTTTCAGACTTGTGTTTCATTAAGTAAATATACCCATATCTACTTAAGTCATCAGTGAAGGTGAGAAAATAACGATATCCACCACGCACTGTAACATTCATTGGACTGCACACATCAGTATGTATTATTTCCAATAAGTCACTTGCCCGTTCCATTGTTCCAGACAATGGCACTTTAGTCATCTTGCCGATGAGGCATGGTTCACATGTATCAAGTGATTCAAAATCAAGTGACTCCAAAAGTCCATCAACATGAAGGTTCATGCATTTTACACCAATATGACCTAAACGGCAGTGCCACAAGAAAGTGGTACTATCATTATCAACTCTACATCTTTTGGCATCAATGTTATGAACATGTGTGTCATCACTATCAAGATTCAATATGAACAAACCCCTCACATTGGGTGCATGACCATAAAAGATATTACTCATATAAATAGAACAACCTTTATTCTCTGATTTAAATGAGTAACCGTCTCGCAATAAACAAGATCCAGATACAATGTTCATGCTTAACACCGACACTAAATAACAATTATTCAAGTTCATCACTAATCCCGATGGTAATCGAAGAGAGAGCGTGCCGATGGCGATCACGTAAACCTTGGAACCATTTCCCACGCGCATCGTCACTTCATCCTTTGCCAGCCTTCGTCTATTCCATGGTTCCTGTTTTGAGTTGCAAATGTGAGCAACCGAACCGGTATCAAATACCCAGGCACTACAACGAGAGCTAGTAAGGTACACATCAATAACATGTATATCATATGTACCTTGTTTGTCGTTGGCCGCCTTCTTGTCAGCCAGGTACTTGGGGCAGTTTCGCTTCCAGTGACTAGTTCCCTTACAATGAAAGCACTCAGATTTTGGCTTGGGTCCACGCTTGGCTTCTTTACACAAGTAGCAACTGCTTTGCCATCCTTCTTGGTTTTACACTTCTTGCCCTTCCCCTTGCCATTCTTCTTGAAACTACTGGTTTTATTGACCAACAACACTTGATGTTCTTTGTGGATTTTAGACTCAACAACTTTTAGCATCACAAACAGCTCGGCGACTGACTTGTTCATCCTCTGCATGTTATAACTAGGTGGCAGTGATTGAAGAACTCTGTCAGTGATCGCCTCTGGCGGAAGGGCAATTCCCAACTCCGCTAGACGAGTCGAATACCCAGACATTCTGAGTATATGTTCACTGATAGACCCGTTCTCCTCCATCTTGCAATCATATAACTTATCGGAGGTCTCATACCTCTTGATTCGGGCATTCTTCTGAAAGATAAACTTCAACTCCTGGAATATCTCAGATGCTCCATGATGTTCAAAACGTCTTTGAAGTCCCGGTTCTAAGCCATACAATATTGCACACTAAACTATTGAGTAATCTCCAGAACATGCCTCCCAAGTGTTCTTAACCTCTTCAGATGACATGTCTTCTGGTTGGTCACCAAGCGGTGCATATAGGACATATGATTTCTAGGAAGCCGTGAGGATAATCCTCAGAGTACGGGCCCAGTCAACAAAGTTACTTCCATCATCTTTAAATTTAGCTTTGTCTAGAAACGCATAAAAATTCAGGGGTGCTACTGCGCGAGCCATTGACCTACAACATAAATATGCAAAGGTTACTTAGACTATTGTTCAAGATAATGAGTTTAGTTAATCAAATTACTAAAGCTCCCACTCAAATTGACATCCCTTAGGTCATCTAAGTGTCACATGATCCAAATTCACCACCTCAAGTCCGATCATCACGTGAGTTGAGGTGGTTTCAATGGTGAACATCATCATGTTGATCATATCTACTATATGACTCATGTTCGACCTTTCGGTCTCGTATGTTCCGAGGACATGTCTTTATATGCTAGGCTTGTACAAGTTTAACCCGAGTGTTCTGCATGTGCAACACTGGCTTGCACCCGTTGTATGTGAACGTATTGTCTGCCACACCCGATCATCACGTGGTGTCTCGACACGATGAACTTCCGCAATGGTGCACACTCGGGGAGAACACAATTCATCTTGAAATTTAAGTGAGGGATGACCTTATTATGCTACCGCCATCCTAAGCAAAACAAGGTGCATAAAAGGATTAACATCACATGCAAATCATAAGTGACATGATATGGCCATGAACTTGTGCTTTTGATCTCCATCTTGAAAGCACCGGCATGATCTCCATCGTCACCGGCACGACACCATGATCTCCATCATCTTGATCTCCATCAACATGTCGCCATCGGGGTTGTTGCGCCCATCATGCTTGTACTACTATTGCTACTGTTTAGCGATAAAGTAAAGCATTATCAGTGGTGCTAACTCAACAGACACCCTCGAAGATACCTGTAGAGTACCTTTATAGTCACCCAGTTACATTGCGACGTTTGATACACACAAGGCACTCCTCCGGTGTTAGTGAGTTGTATTATGTCATGGTCATAGGAACATATAATTGACATGTAGAAAATAGTAGCAATAAACTGACATGATCATATGCTATGTTTGTAGTTTGGGTCTTCTCCATCACACCATTATCCTAATGATGTGATCCCGTTATCAAATGACATGTCATGTCCAAGGCTAGGAAACCTTAACCATCTTTGATCAACGAGCTAGTCTATTAGAGGCATACTAGGGACATGGTTTTGTCTATGTATCCACACATGCATCTAAGTCTCCAATCAATAAAATTATAGCATGGATAATAAACGATTATCATGAACAAGGAAATATAATAATAAACACTTTATTTATTGCCTCTAGGGCATATTTCCAACAGAAACGCCCCAAGGAGGTCACGCATCCTGCCAAATTTTGCATTTGCTTGAGGGTTTGGGGCCCGCTGATCTTGTTTATGGCCTTGATCTTCTCCGAATTCCCCTCAATTACCCGGTGTGACCCTAGGAAATCAAGCAACTTTCCCAAGGGAACCCCGAAGATGCACTTTTCGGGGTTGATCTTCAAATTTACCTCCCTTAGGCTCGCGAATGTCTCCTCCAAGTTCTCGACCAAAGTCTTTGCCGCCCTGGACTTGACTACAATGTCATCGATGTAGGCTTCTGCATTCCTCCTGAGCTGCGGCCTCGGGGCAATGTGCGTCAGTCGCTGGAAGGTTGTCTCAGCATTCCGCAGCCCAAAAGGCATGCACGTGTAGTAGAATACCCCCCACGTGGTGAGGAAGGCCGAGTTCTCCACGTCCTCCACTGTCATCTTGATCTGGTGGTAACCCGAGAAGGCATCTAGGAAGCACAGGAGATCGCACTCCGTAGCGGAGTCCATGATTTGGTCTATGCATGGTAGTGGGAATGGGTCTTGAGGGCAAGCCTTGTTGAGGCTCGTGAAGTCGACACACATACGCTCCTTCCCGCACTTCTTTGTGACAACCACCGGGTTGGCCACCCACTCCGTGTAACGCACCTCCCGGATGACCCCTACCTCCTTTAGCTTGCCGACCTCCTGACCGATGAATGCCTGCTTCTCTGGACCCTGCCTCCTTGCCTTTTGCTTCACCGGGCGAGCGTTTGGGAACACCATGAGGTGGTGCTCGATTACGTCCCTCGGGACCCCCAGCAATTCGGAGGCGCTCCATGCGGACGCGTCTTTGTTCGCCCTGAGGAAGGTCACCAACGCCTCCTCTTCGCCATGAGGTGGTGCTCGATTACGTCCCTCGGGGCCCCCACCAAGTCGGCGCCGATGGTGAAAGTTGGGTCTCGGCTTCCCTCATTCACTGGTACTTTCTTCGTTTCCGCTCGGTTCTTGGAGAACAGCTACTTCTTCTTCACAGGCACGACACCAGGGACTTCCTCGGGGTTCTCCACGGCCCGGGCCACACCCCTGACGGTAGTGCGCGCCGTGGCCGCGGTCTTGTAGGAGATCTTGAGTGCATGGACCGCGTCTTTAATAACCCCCATGATGGTGAGGATGCCTCCGCTCGCGGGCATCTTGACGACATTGTAGCCTGGGTGCGTTGCCGCCATGAACTGAGCAAGGGCGGGGTAGCCAAGTATCGCGTTGTATGGGAGGTGGATGTGAGAGACATCAAAGTCGACCTGCCGAGTACGGAAGTTGGAGCGGGTGCCATAGGTGACGAGGAGGCGAACCCGCCCCACCGGAACAACGGACCCAGCCACCACCCCAAATGAGGGCCTTGAAGGTGCGAGCTACTCGCGGGGTAACTGTAGCGCGTCGAAGGCCTCCATGGAGATGACGTTGAGGTCGGTGCCGCCGTCGATGAGGGTCCTGGAGACGGCATGCACAACATGGGAAGTGCCCCAACGGCCGTCGTGGTCTTGGGGTTGTCATCGGGGCCGAAGGTGATGTCGACTTCCGGCCATGCGCGGTGCTCCGTGGGCTCGGGCCGTGGCTGAATCGCTCCCACATGGCATAAGAAGCGCTTGACATGGCAGCCGGATGGTGGCGCCTGCGACCCGTCGAGGATGCAGGTAACCGCAGGGGCGGCCCTACGCACCCAAACACCAACTCGCGTTGGGAGCCAGCGGTCGTCAGGGTTCATGCCCTCCATGGAGTTGCTGAGTCGGGGCTTGGCCATCACCGTAGGCGGGGAAACTCTGACACACCTCCTACCTGGCGCGCCAAATGTCGGATTTTGGGCTCCGCAAAACCCTTAAGATTCGAACACAGGGGCGTGTGAGAAGATACCCTACAGCCTCGCCCGACCTATCTCACTACTCGATGAACACAACAAAGAACTCGCACGATGATGAGGAAGAAGATGAACACGACAGTTTACCCAGGTTCGGGCCGCTGCGAAGCGTAATACCCTACTCCTCCTTTGGTGGATTGCCTCTCGAGGAGGTGAGGCGGATGAACAAGTACAATGTTTTGGGGCCTCCTAAGGGCTCTTAGAGGTGTTCCAGGCACCTTGTGGTTTGATGGACGATGAGTGGCGGAGTTCGTCGATTGGGTTGGGATCGGATCCCCCTCTACGAAGCAGCCTACCCTCTATATATAGCGGTGGCCCGGGTCCTCTTCCCTTATTGTAATGGCGGGAAGGGATCCCACAACGGCCAATTTTGAAGGGGACAGGTGTTCATGCTCGCCCTGCCTTAAGGGGGTCTTCGCTTGCAAAGTAGTTGTCGACGCCACAGGGTGGGCTCAGCGATGACATCCATCCTGTGGAGCTGTTGGTTGCGGTCTTGTTGCACCAAAATAGAAACCTTGGGGGTGCTTTGGGCCTTGCATAGAAATCTTCACTGCTCCGGAGGGGTCTTGAGGAGGCCCATCCTTCACGGGTCTTGTCGATGTTCTTCCTCGCGAGGACAAGGCCCTCAAGAGGGCCTTGTCTTGAGTGGGATCGCTCCTATTTCTATTTGGTTGATGAAGTGGGCCAGACCCTGGGCCACAGGCAGGCAGGTCTGGGTACCCCTGTTCCCAGAACACTGACAATGCTGCTTGGTTCGGTGATGTAGGCCACTCCTTTTGCCAGATCTTGACCGTGCCGATAAAAGTGTCGTCCGTCCACTCGACACGAGGGAACTTGCTGATTACCTATAACAGCCCGGGATCAGCGTTCCAGAAGATTCCCTTTTTATTCTATTCTCGCCGTGTGATTCGTCTGGTTGTCTTGCATCATTCGCATCATCATCATAGCATCGCCACTCGTTTTTGAAAATTTGCACCCGCGCGTAGTTGCCGGTTCTTCCCGTTCTCGTCGGCGATTGTTTCGAGTCCAACCACACACACACCTGCCCGCGGCATCGTTAAAAAATACCGTTTTTAAAGCGCACGAAAAATATTCTTAGATTGGGTCAAAACTTGGCGTGCGGTCTTGTTTTATTGTAGGTAGTCCGCCTGCCAAATTTCGTCGCAATCAGAGGTCGTTTGTTGTTCGAACGGTCAACCGTAGCAGTGCGGTCATCGGTTATTCATCGGACGTTTTTGGTGTTAAAACTCGTGTCATGGGCCACCATTCTCGCTCTCTTCTCAGCCCAAGGCCTCTACACAGCCCACCTAGCCCAGCCTATCCTATTCCCGCAACCGGAACCGTCCGATCTCGATCGTACGACACGAATCGGTGCAAAAACCTGCTAACCTAGTTCCTAATTGCCTATTTAAACACCCCTATCCCTGCCTAATTGGGAAACCCTAGGTCTCCCCTCGAAATCCGCGCCGCCACCTCCTCCCACCCACCAGTCGTCACGGCCCATGAAGCCCATATGGGCCTGCCCCCGGGACCGAACCACCGTCGCTCGAGCGCCTCCCGCTTGCCCTGAAGTCTGGAGCGATGCTGCTAGCGCTCTCGACGCCCAAGCCCCTCGCCCGTCCCCGGACCTCGCCGGAGGGCCGCCGGAGCAGCCGCTGTCACCGACGACCATCGGGTCAAGCCCCGCGCCACCCCTCTCCTCCTTCTCCCTCTTTCCTTCTCTCTCAAATCTCTCATTCTCTCTGCTCCCCCTCTCCCCCGCAGGAGCTCCCGTAGCGGCGCCGCCCTACAAGCTCTTCCGCCGGCCGCCATCCTTTGCCGTCGGGAATGGACGGATCCGTGGTCCCCCATTGCGGATCTGCTCTTCCTTGGCTTCGTCCCGCCTCGTTGGTGCCCCGCCGCTCGCCGTTGACCCACTGCCGTCGCTGCCTTGCCGCTCGGGCCCGAGAGCAAGGAGGAGACGAGCACCCACTCGACCGCCCCCCCATCGCCCGCGTGAGCCAGGCCCGCGGCCTAGCCGGCTCCGCCGGCCGAGCTCCCTTCCAGGCCCAGCCCGATGTGAGCCTCCAGATCGCCCTATCCACCGCCCATGCGATGATTTGTTTTCTTGCGCTCGCTGCTCTATTTCATGTAGGGAACAGATTCGTCACATAGACCTTTTATTTTTAATTCTGCGAAAAATAACCACTGATTTTTAATTCGTCATCTAGGGAAAATAACCACTGATTACAGATTCACAAAAAAAAACCTAAAATTCATGCATCAATAACTTTTTAACCGTGCATCGGATGAAAATAATTTATATATGTAAAGTGACTAGAATTTTATGTAATTTCACATTATCAAAATTTCACATGTCATAAAAATATTTAAGCTTGCTGTTTACTGTAATTTTTGTAAATGCCATGTAAAATGATTTATTTCATATCTAATTAACCGTAGCTCCGTTTAAAATGTTTTATATATGTAACTTGGCTAGAAAATCATGTAGAATCTCATGATGACATTTATTTTTCTGTTTAACAACTCTAAAATATGGTTAGTACAGATCTGGACCAAATTCATATTATGCTTATGGGGATGTTTCGCAAATGCTATATGTTGCTTCCGGCCCCATTTAAAATTCCTAGATGATATAGTTGTTCATGCTTCATCGTTTGCCATGTTAACCAACATTTAATATTGATGAGTACCTAACTAGAGTGAACTAAATAATTTGAACGTGGAATTTCGTCAATATGCAATTCATTGCATATTGAACTTCACTTAATATGTAGTGGTTGTTTGTTGTGCTTGCCATGCCATGCCCTCCGATGCATATTAAACTGGACATGCATCATATTTGTTTGCGCATCGTGTCATGCATATATTGTGGTGTATCTTGTGTTGATTGTTGTTTCCAGATTGCTTCTTCTCGATAGAGTTCAGAAAGCGTTCGGAGTGTGAGGATTCATTCAACTACGTTGGTTCGTCTTCTTCATGGACTCACACATTTCCATGGATACCGCTACTATGATTGCTTAGCTAGTTGTCCCGTTTTTATCGTTATGTCTCGCTACCTACCACTTGTTTGTCAAGCCTCCCAACATTGCCATGAAAAGCCTCTAACCCCTCCACATCGTAGCAAACCATTGTTTGGCTATGTGACCGCTTGCTCAGCCCTTCTTATAGTGTTTCTAGCTGCAGGTGCAATTGCTTCCATGTCACAACATGGACATTCTTTTTTTATCACAATATCATCGCTATTTAATTTAATACACTTATACACTTGGTAAAGGATGGAAGGCTTGGCCTTTTGCTCGGTGTTTTGTTCCACTCTTGCCGCCCTAGTTACTTGTGAACCGATGTTACGTTCCATAAATGAGCGCTCTTAACATGCTCGGGGTTGTTATGGGGACCCCTTGATTTTCGATTTAGGATAAAGCTTGTCTAGCAAGGCCCAACATTGGTACTACATTTTCCAAATAACTAATAAAATTGCATAGGGACCCGTCGGCACCCGCGGATCTTAATAAACAACCCGGGCCAGAGCACCATGCGGGGCCAACCCGGGGCAACTCGGGAGATGTCTATCAAGCCACCGTACGCTTTGCTTATCTGTCGTGTCCTGAGAACAAGATCTGTGGCTCCTATCAGGTTCATCGACACATCGGGCGGCCATGCTGGATTTGTTTTACATTTCTCAAACGTCTTGAGGGAGGAACTCCGACCTTCTTCGGGTTATTCGAGGTGTCGGATTTCCTTTGGAATTGCCTAGGATGATCACGAGATCTGCGGTCGAGGTTATTCCCGCTGCGTGTGGTTAATTTGTGATGGGCGAGTTGGAGCACCCCTGCAGGGTTAAAACTTTCGGAAGCCGTGCCCGCGGTTATGCGGCAAACTTGGAAATATTGTTTAACACCCAGTCATAGAAAACTTGAAGTAAACTCAAATAAAATACACCAATTGTGTGCGTAACCGTGACTGTCTCTTCTCGTGAGTCCTTATCTGAGAGAGAACACGGTGGGGTTATGTTGGACGTAAGCAGGTGTTTAGGATCACTTAGTGATCCCTACTAGTTCACGTCCATATTGCGTAGGTCAACATACTTTAATTTCTGTATCCATAAGTTAGCCACTCAAAATAAATGCTTAGTCGCTTGCTGCAGCCTCACCACTTAACCATACCTTACCCATTAAGCTTTAATAGTCTTGATACCCTTTGAAATGAGATTGTTGAGTACCTATGGCTCACAGATTACTACAACAACAGTTGCAGGTATAGGTAATCTGATGATTTGACGTGAGTGCGATGCTCGATTTGATTTGGAGTTCTTCTTCTTCATCATCATCAATCTAGGATGGGTTCCAGGCGGCAGCCTGGGATAGCAAGGATGTATGTCATTTTGTCGTTTGTTTTCGTCCGTAGTCAGATCCTGCTCTTCTGTATGATGCTTGAATATGTTGATGTATTGATGTGATATTGATATAGCTTGTGGCGAGTGTAAGCCAATTCCATATACTCATCTTTTATGTAAATATACTTGTAATGATATCCATTCTTGCAAAATAACGAGATGAGCTTCTATCCCTGTCGAGGCCCCCGTGCCAAAATAAGGATAGGATCGCATCTTGGGCGTGACATTACCGCCCCTCCACAATCCACATGCGCGCCTGCAACTGTCTTGGGGTTGATGTTGAACAGTTTGAGCCATAGATCGAAGTGCGGTTGCACCCGTAGGAAGGCTTCGCGGACAATGATGAACGCCGAGATGTGCATGAAGGAGTTCGGGGGGAGGTCATGGAAATCTAACCCATAAAAGAACATGACGCCCCTAATGAAGGGGTGGAGTGGAAGCCCAGTCCCTAGATGAAATGGAAGACGAACCCCACCCTCTCGCCCGGCTTCGATGTGGGAACCACCTTCTTCGCCTCTGGAGCGCGGTGGGCGATGATGGCGGGGAGGTAGCCGGCGCGCTTTAACTCCCGAATGTCATCGTCGGTGATGGAGGAGGTCTCCCACTTGCCCATGGAGCCTAAACCGGCCAGGGACGAACTCAGAGGGAAGATTGAGGAAGAGCTGGATATGGGATCTTGGAGCTTGGGAAGGTTGAGGAGGCCAAGGGTGCGAATTTGGAGCGTGAATAGGCCTTGGGGCTTTTCTCCCTTTTATGGGGTGTCGTAATACCTAGAGCCTCCCTTTTGCTGCACCACAGGCTCCACCACTTGCTGAAATATTCGTATTGTTATGTGCGCGTGGGATAACACAGGTCATTAATCATATCCTGTGAGAAACGGGGCATGATCTACACGTTGATTAGACGTGCCAATGGAGAAACAACCTCAAATCATGAATCGGGTTTGTGTAACCGGCTCAATGGTTGTGATAGGCCACGACCCTTCGTCAAAAAGGATGTTAGGAAATACTATTCACACTTTGACGTTCGACCATCTAGGTTAAGCGACTTATGGTGCCATCGTTTTCTCACGACAGATGCCATGGGGTGGCTTATCGAAGGTGTTGGGGCAAAAGGACGCCGATGGGCTCCGGGTGCAAGATTGGGCAGAAGAGGTGATGACACATGATATACCCAGGTTCGGGGCCCTCCGAGGGAGGTAACACCCCTAGTCCTGCTTGGTTTCTTTGGATGGATGGGTATGTCCGCAGGGATGCTGCTCGAGCTGTGTCTAGAGAAGGAAGAAGGAGCAGCCGGCTCGTCTTCCTCCGCTATGATGAGTTTCATGGATGTGAGTGTGAGTGTATATGGTTTTTTGTCCGTCCCCGTTGCACGGGGGTGTCGGGGGGGGGGGGGGTTAGAGGCCAACCCCCGTCTCTTACAATATGCTATAAGTACCAAAGTGGAGGGACCCGGCTAGCAGCCTCTCTGGCCGGCTAGAGGGTCCCGCTGCTTGCGTTGTCTCGTCGTGGGCGGGGCCAATGGCCGAGCAGTCGCATCTCCCGTTGGGGCTGCCAACCGGCTCTGCGATTGGTCCTCGCCCACCTGCCCCGGCACGGGTCGCCAGGGGGAGCGTCGTCTAGTGCTAGCCGGCCGAAGTCTCTGGTACGGCCGGCGGCACTATAGCCATGCTGGGATAGGTAACCAAGTGGCAAGGGCATGCCGGCATTGTTCCCCTGCCTGGTCGCACTCATCGGGGTCAGCGGCCAGGACGGTCGAACTGTAGCCATGCACAACATGGCGTAAGCGACCACTATAGCCATAGGGCCGCCCGTCGTGCCGGGCGCGTCGCGTCGTTGTACCCGTGGACAGAGGGACGGGATGGGGCACGTTCGTCCCAAAGTCAACGAAGGAGTCGGCCCGTGGGTGGCCGACTACTCAACCAGTCGGCCGAGGGCCCAATCGACTGCTTGACCAGCCGGCCGGGGTGCCAGCCGATGCTGGCTTGCGTTGGGCGTCCTCGGGCCGGCCATGTCCAGCCGGCCGCATAGTTTTGCTTCGAAGTGAAGGGGGAGAGGACCCCGTTGCCTTAGCTTACCTGGGGGTATAAACCCCATCAGTATCCCCCAATGCTGGCAAGGGCCCATGTCCTAGGGACGGTGGGGAGCCGGCAGCTTCCCCTAAGCTCCACCCGCCTCCGGATCGAAGGCGAAGGGGCAGCTGGGTCAGTCGTCGGTCCTGATGCCTCGGGTTTCGGTGTGCCGCCCCGGGACCCGTGCCGGCATGCGACTTGCCACGCGACACGTAATGATGCAATGGGTCCCGCGCACATGGGGAAAAGGGATGTCGCCTGGGCCTAGCCCGCTAGGACCCAGGCGTAGCCCAATAGGCCTCGGGGCCAGGGCCGGATCCTCTGCACCCCGAAGCGGTAGTTACGGCCCGAGGCCACCCACTCGCGTGGGGTTTCCGGGGGGGAGTGGGCAGAAACGATCCCACGTCCCCATTCGTGGCCTCCCCTATAAAAGGGGAGGAAGGGCAGGAGGCAGAGGTACCTGCGCCCTCCTTGCCTCCTCGCTGCCCTCCTTCACCGTTGCTCTTTCTTCTCCACACGCCGCCGCGCGCGAACCCGTGCCCACGTCCGCACGTCACAACGCCGCCGCAATGGCCGACGGATGCGGCAGTAGCTGGGGCGACTCCTTTGTCACCGAGACCGACATCACCGAGCTGCGCAAGGTGCGAATGCTGCCGTCGACGGAGCGGGTGGTCGCTCACGCACCGAGCAGCAAGGTAGCGCCAGCGCCGCAGCCAGGGGAATGCGTCGTGTTCCTATGGCACTTCTCTCGGTGCTTCGGCCTTCTAGAGAGCCTCTTTTTCCGTCTTCTTCCTGATACGTTCGACCTTCAACCTTCAACCTCACCACATTGGTCCAAACTCGATCTTGTAACTCTCCGCCTTCGTGGCGCTGTGCGAGGGGTACCTTGGCTTTCTCCCCTTCCTCGAGCTTTTCAGCGCCCTCTTTTATCTTAAGCCTCTGAAGAGCGACGCATGCTGTGGCATGGTGGTGTGCTGCCGCGGCGTCACTCGCTTTCCCCCTCTTTCTTTGATCGACTCCGTCAAGGGGTGGCACCGGACGTTCTTGTACGTGAAGAAGGTCGACCCGAGAACGGATTTCATCCGGCTGCCGCCCTTCGAGAACTGGCAGTCCTCCCAGCAATTCTGGCTGGGGTCTGTCCCGCGCGGCGTGGCCCTGGGCGAGCTGGCCCGGCTCACGCAGCTTAAGAGCGCCGAGGGACTGGTCGCCGCCACCCTGGTGGCGGCCTTCATCTCGCGCCGGGTGTCGCCTCTTCAAATGAGGCCACATCGGATCTGCGACATGTCCGGCCGGCACGACTCCTGTCGGCAGTCCACCGTTGAGCTGACGCTAGCTCAGGTTGGGAAGCGGGTGAACGCCCTCACGCCGTTCAAATTGAAGCCCGCCTTGTGGTCCTTCGGCATGGAGCCGTATGACCGCATCAACCGACGTCCCCTGGTGAGTCTTTTTGTCGAGGCGGTTTTTTCTCTTGTATGTTATTCTCCAGCCGGCAGCCGCCTGGAGAACTTATGTTGACGTGTTGACCGCAACTGCTGGTACGACAGAACACACCGGATGGCCCGCACCCGCAAATCTTCGAAGCGGAGCGTGAGGACTCCGACTCCGGAGACTTCCAGACGGGAGGTCCCGCGGAGGAAGGAGTGGACTCCTTAGGTGGGGCCGAGGAGCCGGTGGATCCGCGAGGCGGTGCTCCTAGTGGAGCCGGAGGGTCCAGTGCAGCCGGGGAACCCAGCAGAGCAGATGATTTCCCTCTTGCCCCTCTAACTGGGATTGGACAGACAACGGCGATGATGATGATGACGATTTTGTGATCCTAGACGGGCCTCCTCCCGTGGCATGCCAGGACGGGAGGAGCAAGGAGCGGACGGCTCGATGCCCGGCAGCCGAACTGGCCAGGCGGGGGAAGAGGCCGGCCCAAGAGGGGCCAGGGGCCCCACCGCCTGGCCCAAAGCGGACCAAGGCGACCACGTGGAAGCAGCCGCCTCGTGCCAAGCGGGCTCTGCCCCTTGTCGTTGCGTAACTTCTTTCATCCTCGCTCTAGTATTCTTTATTGTTGTTGCCTGGCGAGCCGGTCGATGACCATCCCTTGGGTGTTGCAGCGACCCGATCGAGCCCGATGAGGAGGAGGCGGCGGGGGAGCAAATGGACGCCGCCGGCCGGCTGGCCCGTGAACATGCGGCCACCCAGTGGGAGGAGAAAAGGAGGCTCACGGAGCTGCGAGCCTCTCCGTCCAGGACGCGGGGAGGGGCCGCGCACTCCGGGACTTCGAGCGGCTGGAGGCAAAGGGGGTCGACCGAGCCTCCGCGGGCCTCGGACTCCGCAGCGGAGTCCACTCGCATGTCGAGGCCCCCATTGAGCAAGCCGCGAGGGGCAGCTACAGACCCGCCCGTGCCTCCGCCTGCGTAGGAGGCGGTCCAGGCGAGGGAGGCGGCAACGGCGCCGGCTCTCGAGGCAACCCGACCTGAGGTGCCGGAGGCGACTCCGCCTGTAGCTGAATCGGTCCGGGTCAAGGCGCCGGAGGTGCCAGCGGCCCCGGAGGTGACATCGGAGGTGCTGCCCGAGGCGGCAGCCATGGAGGTGGAGGTGCCCTCCAGCGCGACCGACGTGCCGGAGCGACCAGGAGAAGAGGCGGCGATGGTGCCGGCTAGGGGGCGGTAGGGGGCGACTCTCGGCCCCTTGCCGTCATCAACCCGCCCCCAGCGGCCGAAGCCGCGGCAAGTCCGGGTGGCAGCGGCGGCCGGGCCCGGAGGGTCTTGCGGTCGATGCAGGAGGTCTCCCGGGACTGGGACATGCTGGCGAGCGTGCCAGCCTTGCCGGCTCCCCCGGCAGGCGGCCCGGTCCCCTGCCTCGTGGATCTGGGGAGCATCCTGGACCAGTGCCAGCAGGAGTTGGCCCGGTTTATGGAGGTGGCGGACGCCGCCCTTCAACGTGTGGAGGTAAGCAGGCAACTTTCCTTGAGTTTTTAGTGGGGGCGTGCAAGCGTACCCTCTGGGTGTAGCCCCCGAGATGCGGGTCGGCTGACCAGCTGACGGGCAGCCGGGTCGGATCACCTTCGAGCACTTCTTGATCTCTTGCTTCTTTTTCTTGCGATAGGAGGACACCTCCCTGCAGTAGAAGCTCTTTGCGGAGGCGATCGCCATCCATGACCGCGGTAAATACGGCTTCTACCTCCTAGAGGAGGAGTTGGCGCACGTGCGAGGTGTGTTGCGTTTTGTAGGAGAGGCACATAGCCCTCGGGAATCGGCTGACATTGGATGTGTCTTGCAGGCGAGATAGATGCCCTTCCGGGGGAGAAGGTCGGGCTCGTCACCGAACAGGACCGGCTAACGCGAGACGTGCAGGTGGCCGCAAAGGAGACGGACTGGCTGGCCGCGCTGCTGGTCGACGGGGAGGCGACCCGGGACCGGCTCAAGGACGAGGCGGCAGAGGAGGTGGCAGCCTGGGAGGCAGCCATAAAGGAGGCGGATGACACCGCCCTAAGGACTACCGCCCTTCAAGGCGAGGTGACCCGCCACGAGAAGACGCTCGACGAGGTCAAGGGCTCCCTCGCCGCCTCCGATGCGGCCCGGAAGTCGGAGCGCGAGGCGGCATACCACTTCGCCATTGGGGTGGACGACGCGATCGAAGGTATGTGCCAACCTCTCTCCTTCCTCAGCCAATTGCACTTTTCTCTGCCGTTTCTCGCATCTTCATCTTGCTTTTTCTGTTCTTCTCTTCTTCTTTCTTCAAGCACGTTTCCCAGAGACACATCGTGGCGCCGCGCGCGCCATTGGGGAGCACCGGCAACACCTTCGGGGGTACGGTCGCTCCATCGAGGAGCACGCCGTGTGGGACATGGACGAGATTGGGATCACTGTAGAGATGCGGATGACCCTTCTTGAGCGCAGTATGGAGTGGCTCAAGACCGCCGGCAAGGAGGTCATCGCCGCACTATGGCCAGGCCACGGAGGAGCTCCGACACACCGCGTGGCACAGTGGCTTGAGCATGTCGCCCCCTCCTCGAGGCCCGGAAGGCATCGGCTGCCCGAGCCGGGGCGTAGATGGCGCTCCGGTTCGTTACTTCTTGGTATCGGGGGGTAGACCTGGGCCGGCTAGCGACTATGCGGGACGTGTCGGCCGCGGAGCGGGAGGCCCGCGAGACGGCCCTCGTCTAGCGGGCCAATGAGCTCGCGTCGTACGTTGACGCGGATGAGTTCTTGCCGCCCCTTGGCGAGGACGGCGAGCCGCTGCCGGAGGACTCCTTCGACATCCCTCAGGGCCCGGACGATACCAAAGTCGCCGGCGAGAGCACCGACTCGAGTGGCGAGATGGCTGAGACCGAGGAGCCCACCTCGAAGGACAAGGGTGTCGACCCGAAGGCCGCGACGACCTCTAGGGAAGGACCGAGCCGCCCCGCGACGTGCCAGCTGAGGGCACGCCGGCTGGCGACGCGCCGGCGTCCTGAGCCCCCGGGCATCGTTTTTTATCTTTGTTCCTGCATGTAAGACTTGATTCCACCCACTAGGGGTGTTTTGAGTAATGAATTGAATGCTAGTCGTGGGCCATTTTATTCTTAATGTTTATGTCATGAGTATCCGTTTTTCAACTAATGACTCGTGCCTCCCTATCCTTATCCCTTTTTCGCCGGCCTTGATTCTTTCCATTTCTATTCCTTTGCCCCTTTGGCTTTGGCCCCGCCATCCCGACAGCCAGTAGCCAGTCTGTAGCTGGGTCGGGACAACCGCCTCGAGGGAGCCGTTTCGAAACTTAGGAATCACAATTTTTTTTCGGGATAAGTAGAGCGACAAAGACGCAGCGAGGGTCTGGCTAGGCCTAGAAGAGGTCCCCCCTCGTTTTGACCTTTCGTGTGAGCCAGACCTGGCCTCCCCGAGGCCCCATCAGCCGGACAGCTGGGCGCTGGTCTGTAGCTGGTAAGGGTGGGGAAGTTTGGCCGGCCCACATTACTTAGCCATTTTTCGAAGAGGTATTTCTAGGTCCAGCCGGCTAGCCCCCGGGCCTGGAGCCGGACCGGGGAGCGGGTGAGTGTGGAACACTTTGAGAGAAACGTACCGGGCCGCGCCCCAAGAGCCGGCTTGGAGCGCCCATTGCATTCATAAGACCAAAAGGACGGGGGTTGATACATACATTGATTCTCTTCAGTAGTAAAACGGGCGCAGGAGCGCCGCGTTCCATGGGCGCTCCGTCTCTTCACCGGAAGCGTCTCTTCTGCGCTTCTGCGGCTTCTGGGCGTCTATCAGGTAATAAGCGTTGTAGTGTAGTGCCTTGGTGATGATGAACGGGCCTTCCCATGGGGAGGACAGCTTGTGCTTCCCGGCGGTTCGCTGGATCCGCCTGAGGACCACGTCCCCCTCGCGGAACGAGAGCGGCCGGATCCGCTTGTTGTGGTAGTGCCGAAGCTTCTGTTGGTAGATCACCGTCCGGCTCAAAGCCAGTTCGTGAGCTTCCTCGAGTAGATCGCCGCCGTCTCCTCTTTCCTCCTTGGCGTCCTTTTCCGTGTATAGGGCGACCCGAGGCGAATCGAACTCGACATCAATGGGGATGATCGCCTCGGACCCATACACAAGGAAAATGGATTATAGCCGGTTGACCGGTTCGGCATGGTCCTGAGACTCGAAAGGACGGCCGAGAGCTTGTCAATCCAGCAGCCGACCGACCTCACCAGCGGCGTCATGAGCCGGGGCTTGATGCCATATAGGATGAGGCCGTTTGCCCTTCTAGCCTGGCCATTTGACTGTGGATGAGACCCGGAGGCCAAGTTGAGCCGGATCCCTTGCTTGTAGTAGAAAGGTGCGAGCGCGCCCTTGGCGAAGTTGGTGTCGTTGTCAGTGATGATGCTGTCAGGAATGCCGTAGCATACCATGATGTCATCGATGAACCGGACGACCGTTGGGCCGTTCATCTTCTTAATTGGTCACGCCTCGATCCACTTGGTGAACTTGTGAACGGCCACCAGCAAGTGCGTCATGCCGCCTCGAGCGGTCTTGAATGCACAAACCATGTGCAGCCCCCAGACGGCAAAAGGCCACGAGAGGGGGATGGTTTGGAGGGATGTTGCCGGCAGGTGGCTATGCGTGCTGAAGCGTTGGCAGCCCTCGCACTCGTCGACCAACTTCTTGGCCTCCTCAAGTGCCATGGTCCAGTAGAAGCCATGGCGGAAAGCCTTGGCCACCAGAGTTCAGGAGGCGGCATGATGCCCGCACTTGCCCTTGTGAATGTCGAGGAGGATCTCCAGGCCCTTTTCCGGCTCAATGCATCGCTGAAACACGTCGGTGGTGCTGTGGTGGACGAGCTCGTTGTTGATGATGCTGTAAGCCGAGGCCCGGCGCTAGATTTTCCTAGCCAGAGCCTCGTCCGGAGGCAGCTCGCCTCGTAGAAGAAACACCAAGACGGGTTGGGCCCACGAAGGGGCCGCGACAGCAGCCAGCCCGAGAGCCCCCGGGGCTGGTTGATCCTCCCCCGGGGCTGGGCCGCAAGCCCCCGGGACCGGCTTGGGAGCCCCCGAAGTTAGTTGGTTTACGATCATCATGACGGTCGTGCCACCGGGGATGGGCACCTCGGGCGCCGCCGGCTCGACCGGGGCCGGCTGGACGGCCGACGGTTCGATAGCCGGTGGCGAAATTGCAGGGAAGGCGGCCGGAGCCATTGATGGGCCGGCGGCGCCTGCTGGCACGAAGATTGACTCTGATTCTGGGGACGGTTTGATCGATGGCTTGAGCAGCCGTTCGAGGGAGATGCCGGCTGGGATGGCCTGCCGGGTGCAGTTGATCTTGCTAGCGCATCCACCGCCTCATTGTCCGCTCGGGGACGTGATGAAACTCACAACCCTCGAAGGAGCCGGTGAGCTATTGTACGAGGAGGCGGTAGCTGGCCATGTTGGCGTCCCTGGCGTCCCATTCGCCAGAGACCTGCTGCACCACGAGGTCGGAGTCGCCAAAGCAGAGGATGCGCCTGATGCCGATCTCCTTGGCGAGCCAGAGGCCATGGACAATGGCCTCGTATTCCGCCGTGTTGTTGGAAGCAGCGAAGTGGATCTAGAGGGCGTACTTGAGATGATCACCTTTGGGGGAGGAGAGGACTATGCTGGCACCCAGGACGGTCCTCATTTTTGAGCCGTCGAAGTGCATGCGCCAATGCATGGAGGCTGGGGGAGGCGGAATGAACTCCGTCTCTGCTCAGTCGATGAGGAAATCCGCCAAAGTCTGTGACTTGATGGCGGGATTTGGCTCGTACCAGATCTCGTGATCGGCGAGGGCGATGACCCACTTGGAAATCCGGCTGGTGGAGTCCCGATCGCTCATTATCTTGCCAAGCGGGGCCGTGCTCACCACTGTAATGGTATGCTCTTGGAAGTATTGCTTGTCCTTCATGGCGGCGAAATACATGCCGCAACACATCTTTTGGTAGTGGGGGTAGTTGTACTTGGACGCGGAGAGGACCTCGCTGAGGTAGTAGATGGGCCGTTGGACCGGCAGGGACTTGCCCTCTTTTGGCTGCTCGACCACCAGGACGACACTGATGACGCGGGTGGTTGCAGCAATGTTGGCGAGCAGCGGTTCCTTCTCAGCCGGCACAGCCAGGATTGGTGTGCGGGTGAGAGCCTTCTTGAGGCCGCGGAAGGCCTCGTCCACCTCGTCAGGCCAGTCCAAGATGCCCGGCCTCTTGGTTTGACCCGACTTGATTAGAGCAATCTTGCGAAGGAGCCCGTAGAGGGGCAGAGCCTTCTCTCCTAGCCGGCTGAGCAAGGCAAGGCAGCCGGTGAACTTCTGGACATCACGGAGCCGAGTTGGCTTCGGCATGCGTTCGATCGCGCGGATCTTCATTGCCGCGGGCGGACACGAAGAAACCCAAGAGTTGATCGGCGGGAACACCGAAGACACACTTCTCCGGGTTGAGCTTGATCTTGTATTCGCGCAAGTTCGCGAAAGTCTCCCGGAATTCGTCGAGGAGGCTGAAGTGCTTCTTGGTTTTGACGACGATGTCATTGACGTAGACGTGAATGTTCCTGCCTATTTGAGGCAGGAGGCACTTCTGCATGCACCGTTGGAAGGTGGCGCCTACATTCTTCAAGCCGAAGGACATGGTGATGTAGCAGTAGGCCCCAAAGGGCGTCATGAAGGAGGTCTTGAGCTGGTCTTCCGGGTCTAGCTTGATCTGGTGGTAGCCGGAGTAGGCATCCCGGAAGGACAGCAAGTCGCAGCCGGCCGTGGAGTCGATAACTTGATCGATCCGCGGCAGGGCGAATGGGTCCTTGGGACACGCCTTGTTTAGGCTAGTGTAATTGATGCACATGCGCCAGGTCTTGTTCTTCTTCAGCACCAGGACTGGATTGGCCAGCCAGTCCGGATGGAACACTTCCATGATAAACCCGGCCGCGAGCAGTCGGACGATCTCTTCTCTGATAGTGCGCGCGCCGCTTCTCCTCGGAGAAGCGGCACAGGGGTTACTTGACCGGCTTGACGTCCGGTCGGACGTGTAGTTTGTGCTCGGCAAACTTCCTCGGAACACCCGGCATGTCTTTGGGAGACCATGCGAAGATGTCCCGACTCTCACAGAGCAAGTCGACGAGGTCGCCTTCCTATTTGCTGTCGAGGCGGGAGTCGATCGTGACGCATTGAGCTGGGTTGGTCGGGTCGAGCGGGATTTGCTTGGTGTCTCTGGACGACTGGAAGGAGGCCTCGCCGGTGGACTGCATGGGAGGGGCCGACATGGCTGGCTGGCTGGTCGCAAGGGCCACGAGCCGGTCGAGCTACCGCTTCTCCTCGGCGATTTCCAAGGACTTGGCCAGCCGGCTGCCATCTCGAGCGCACTCGAGTGACATCTTGTACTCTCCCTTTATGGTGTTGATTCCCTTGGGGCCCGACATCTTGAGATTGAGGAGGCATAAAGTGGAACCGCCATGAAGCTGACAAGGACCGGCCGGCCCAATAGCACGTGGTAGGGGCTCGCAAGGTCCATGACCTCGAACAACACTGGCTCGCGGCGGAAGTGGCCGGGTCCGTCGAAGAAGACATCAAGGGTGATCTTGCCGAGAGGGGAGCAGGATTTTCCAGGCACGATGCGGTGGAAAACCGTCTGACTCGCCTGCGGGTCTTCTACCTTCAGCCCTAGCTTGTCCATCGTGTCGAGGTAAAGAATGTTGATGCTGCTACCACCATCTATCAGCACCCACGAGAAGCGGCAGGCTCGCTCCTTGGAGGCGATGGTGGGATCAAGGACTAAGGCGTAGCTGCCGAGATTCGGCATCACGGCAGGGTGATCGGCCTAGCTCCAGGTGACTAGCTTCTCCAACTAGTGCATGAACTGGGGAGTTGCTGACATGGTGGCGTTCACCTCACGACAGAGCCAGTGCTTCGCGTGCTTGCCCGTCTCTTCACTGGTGAAGACGACGTAGCAACCATCCTGGTTGGGGAACGGGTCGATTAGACGACCGTTGTTCGGTGCCATTGCTGGCGACAGGGCGGCAGCTTGGGCTAGGGCCGGCGCGCGGGCTGGCGGCGCAGGAGGAGCCGGAAGGCCGTCCGCCCGGGCCAATCGGTGTGAGAAGCTGCACTGCCGAAGCGTGTGCGTAGAGGGTTTGGCCCCTGAATGGTTCTTGCATGGGAGATCGAGCATTTGCTCGAAGGTGAGCTTTGGCTGCCAGGCAGCCTTGCCAGTGTGCTGGCACTGGCCGGAAGGCTGGGCAGTCGGCTCTTGATCCTCGACGGTGTTGACCTGTCGACTCCCGTAGCGGGAATCCGGCTGGTCATTCTTGCGCTTGTTGTTCTGCGGCGGCTGGTTGTCAGCAGCCGGCCGGGTCCCTACCGGCGTTGTCGTCGCCTTGGCCGGTGGGGTCGTCTTGACACGGATGGCCAAGTCGGCCGTGGCGTACTTGTCCGCCTTGGTCATGAGCTCGACCAGCGAGGCCGGCTCGGAGCACAGGAGTTTGTGCTTGAGGGGGGTTCCGTCCCGGCAGCACTCGATGAAATATTGCACGGCTTGTACCTCGTGCACCCCTCGCAGGAGTTGCGGAGCTCGGTCCATCAAGTGAGGTAGTCCCGGAGGGATTCGTCCGGCCCCTTGACACACATAGCAAGTTCAAGGGGACGGCCAGGCTGCTTGTAGGTGCCGGTGAAGTTACGGACGAAGGCCTCCTCGAAGTCCGTCCAGGTGTTGATGCTACCGGCCTCCAGCCTATTGAGCCAGGTGCGGGCCTAGCCGATCAGCATGAGGGGGACGTAGCGAACGGCAATGCGCTTATTCCCCCTAGCGATTCCCATCGCGATGGTGTAGTCGATCAGCCAGTCCTCGGGCTTGGCGCCCCCGTCGTATTTCGGGGTGTCCCTAGGGAGCGTGAAGCCGGTTGGGAACGGCTCTGTGCGAATCCGGGGGCCGAAGCAGGCCGGACCAATCAAACCCTCCTCCTCGAGGAGAGCGGATTGTGCAAGTCTGTCGATGCGGTTGCGGGCGTCGTCCTTGCTGCGGGGGACACGCGGTCCGAGCCGGGCCGAGAGTTCGGGACAGAAGGTAGGTGGCGTCGACTGTCGCGACTCCCGTCGTGGAAGCGGCGTGTGCACCCAGCTACGCCGGTTGTTGGATGCTGGTGCTTCGTGGTAGCGACCGCTGCGAGGCGGCTCGTTGGTGCGCCGGCTGCTGACAGCCGTCTGCTCACCCCCCCGGCGTCTGAGAGGTCTAGGGGTTGTTCGCTTTGACCTGGCGGTCGGAGATGCGAGGGGAGCAGCAGTACTGGGCCTCCTGCCGGCCGGCAGTTCCCATGCCCACGCGTTCGGGCCGGGGGCCTTCGGTGGCAGCGCCGCCGGGCGCGAGCAGATGCTGCTGCGCATCAGCAGCATCGATGAGCTCCTTGATGTGGCGCTCGTGGGCGATGCGCTCTTCGCCCTCCAAGGCGGCCAACTCCTCGTAGGCCACCTTGAGGGCCCGCAAGTTGGCTGCGGATGTGTCGTAGATGGACATTTTGCCGCTGAGAATCTCGGCGACCACGCGACTGCGGTCGCGCACGGCCCCACGTTGGCTGGGCTCGGCACCAGCCGTGGTGAGACCGTATTCGGAAGCATACTCCCGCTACGCCGCATCCATGCGGCGCCGCGCAGCCGCGAGGGCGGTGGCATCCTCGAACTGGATGCGGTGAGCCGCCTTGAGTTCAGCCGCGGCAGTGTCGGGGTTCGCCATCAGGGCGATCGGAGTGCTTAAACCCCGGAGGGCCATACCGAGCGGGTCCGACGTGGCGATGCGGTCAGCATCACTGGTAGCGACGGCCCGCGCCCGTCCGGACGCGGTGGAGGAGGTGATGGCCATCACCCCCACATGATCGTGGGACCCGCTGGGCCGAGCCATAGTGAGTGCGCCCACTGCTGTAGGTGGGCCGGCGCAGACAAGCACCCCTGTCGGATACTCATCAGCGGCTGGAGCCTCGGCAAGGTTGAGTCTGCCGAAGCGCTCGGTGAGTGCGTCGATGTCGGACGTTAGGCCGACGGAGTTGCCCGCAGGGCGTGCTGAGGCAAGCCCCACGAGCTCCCCACGGTTTCACCGGGACGAGCGGCGATGGCAGGGAATGGCGAGGGTCCCGCCCGGAGCATGAGTCCGACCGGCGCCGTGTATGGCCCCACGGTGGATGCCAACTGTCGTCGTTTTCCTCACGACAGATGCCATGGGGCGGCTTATCAAAGGTGTTGGGGCCAAAGGACGCCGATGGCCTTCGGGTGTGAGATTGGGCACAAGAGGTGATGACCCACGATGTACCCAGGTTCGGGGCCGTCCGAGGGAGGTAACACCCCTAGTCCTGCTTGGTTTCTTTGGATGGATGGGTATGTTCATAGGGATGCTCCTGGAGCTGTGTCTAGAGGAGGAAGAAGGAGCAGCCGGCTCATCTTCCTCCGCTATGATGAGATTTTCGTGGATGTGAGCGTGAGTGTATATGTTTTTTTGTCCGTCCCCCTTGCATGGGGGCCTCGAGGGGTTTTATAGGCCAACCCCCCGGCTCTTACAATATGCTATAAGTACCAAAGTGGAGGGCCCAGCTAGCAGCCTCTCCGGCCGGCCAAAGGGTCCCGCTGCTTGAGTTGTCTCGTCGTGGGCGGGGCCCGCCGGCCGAGCGGTCCCATCTCCGTTTGGGGCCCACCAACCGGCTCTGCAATTGGTCCTCACCCACCTGCCCCGGCAAGGGTTGCCTAGGGGTGCGTCGTCTAGCGCCAGCCGGACAAAGTCTCTGGTACAGCCAGCGGCACTGTAGCCACGCCGGGACAGGTAATCGAGTGGCGAGGGCGTGTCGGCACTGTTCCCCCGTCGGGTCGCGCTCACCGGGGTCAGCGGCCAGGATGGTCGAACTGTAACCATGCACAGCATGGCGTAAGTGGCCATTGTAGCCACAAGGCCGCCTGTCGTGCCGGTCGCGTCGCATCGTCGTACCCGTGGACAGAGGGATGGGACGAGGCACGTCCGTCCCAAAGTCAACGGAGGAGCTGGCCCGTGGGCGGCCGGCTACTCAACTGGCCGGCCGAGGGCCCAACCAGCTGCTTGACCAGCCGGCCGGGGCGCCAGCCAGTGCTGGCTTGCATTGGGCGCCCTCCGGCGGCCACGTCTAGCTGGTTGCATATTTTTTCTTCAAAGCGAAGGGGGAGAGGACCCCATTGCTTTATCCTACCTGGGGGTATAAACCCCGTCATATGGCGTTCGGATGACTACATGTCTTTGGAAGACGGACTAGAGCCAGCCGATCAATAAAGGGGGAAAAGAACTGACCTCGCAAGTCAAAGAATCTGATCACACGAAGCTGCTAGTATCATGACGCCTGGCGTTGGGGGCTAGTTCAGGGGCTACTGAGGTTGTCCTGGACTAAGGGGTCCTCGGGTCGCCGACCTATCTTTGATAGAGTCGGCTTGGCGGGGCGCTCTTTGATTATCGCAGGAAGGGCCGAGATATGCGATGACCCTGCATTCTAGAAGGAAACCTCCGAAGACGCGGCGTGCACTCCAAGTCAAGATGAGGGTATCAACGTCTTTACTTTCGACTGGAGACTTATCATGCTTAAACCCTAGGAACCTCTGGTGTCTATATAAACCAGGGGGTTAGATGGTAGAGGGCAGGAGAACTCATCTAGGGTTTTAGCTACTTGATCTCGAGGTTGATCGACTCTATAATCTTCATACATATTAATACAACCAAGTAGGACTTAGGGTTTTACCTCCATAGGAGGTCCCGAACCTAGGTAAACATCGTCTCCTTCGTCCCCTGTTACCCATCGATTCCAGATCCACAGCTCGGGACCCTATACCCGAGATCTGCCAATTTTGACACCGATAGAAGCTACTACTAAGCATACAGCACATTGGTAATTTCAGATTTATGATATTCAATTCATTCACAATTTACTCTCCAGATATAAGTGAAGCGCAAGAGTAAACATCAAACTACTCTCAAAAGATATAAGAGAAGACCAATGAGTAGTCAAATAATTAAGTAGCTATGTGAGGGATCTCTCTCTCTCTCTCTCATAAATATTTACATATCTTATTATTTTATTTAAATATCAAGCAAAATAAAAATATCACTCCAAGAATAGAAAATATCATGTGGACAAATAAAAATTTAGGCTCAACATAGGCTAACCGATAGTTGTTGATAAAGACAGGTGGGATGTGTAGCATCCCCAAGCTTAGATTCTTGACACTTCTTTAAATATTTACTTGGGGTGGCTTGGGAATCCCCAATCTTGAGCTTTTTTATCTCGTTCAATCCTCTCATATCATGGTTTCACCTATTCTCAAAAACTTCATCCACACAAAACTCGAAAAGAACTCATGAGATAGGTTAGTACGCATAAGAATAAATACACACTTCATGTACTGCCAAGACAAGTTAAAAATAATTTTTAAACATCATATGCTGTTTATTATTGTTTCCACAATTTATATCTACCAATATAGGCTATGGAAACTATAGGATAAGTAGATAACAAAACTATGATAGCAATCTGTCCAAACAGAAAAGTTTGTAGCAATCTATTAAAACAGTGTACTTATGGAACTCAAACAATTATGAAAATTTAGGAAGTGGTAAAGAATTTATATTACAACACCTTGTACAAATTTAAGAAACTTTCCACGTTCCGGTAAAATATGAAAATTCAAACACGACAACAGAAGTTTGTATTTTTACACAGCAAATATCAAACATGTAACTCAAGCTTCCTAAGAGGCAATTCTTGGAACTTTTTATTGAAAAACAAGATTACAAATATCATCTAAAAGAGAATACCAAAATAAAATGTCGCTCCAGGCAAAACACATATTATGGGATGAATAAAAATATAGCTCTGAGTAAGAGGTACTAACAAAGTTGGAGACGAAAGAGGGGATGCCTTCTGGGGCATCCCCAAGCCTAGACGCTTGAGTCTTCCTTGGATATTAATTTGGGACTGCCTTAGGAATCCCCAATCTTAGTTACTTTCTTCTCCTTATTCACCTCATATCGTTATCTCTTGAAAACTTCAATCACACCAAACTTAACAGAACTTCGTGCAATGGGTTAGTATAGTAAAGATAGATCATTCACTTTGGTACTATCAAGACAAGATTCATACTTGTTATCACATTATACCTCTTGTATTCCATCATTCCCATACTTTATATCACCAAATAAAATCTATGGAAACACTAAAACAAGCAAACTATTCATGCAAAACAGAATCTATCAAAAACCGAACAGTCCGTGAAGATCTAAATGAACACCATACTTGCCTGACTCAAAAAATTCTGAAAACATAGGAAAAGGCCGAGAATTTTCATAGAAATTTTGTGTAAAAATTTCATACTTTTTTTAACGGTCTAGTATAATCAGATAATTAATATACTGGTTGCAAAACTTTCTGTTTTTGCACAGAACCAAACAAACAAGTTTCCACACTATCCTAAAGGCTTTACTTGGCACTTCATTGAAAAAAGACACAAAACATGATTACTACATTAGCCTAATTTTGTGAAAACATAAAAATAGAAGGTAAAAGTGTTGGGTTGTCTCCCAACAAGCGCTTTCCTTTAATACCTTTTAGCTAGGCATGATGATTTCAATGATGCTCGTATAGGAATAATAGTTGAAACATGCAAGAGAGCATCATGAATCACATGACAAGCACATTTAAGTCTAAATCACTTCCTATTCATAGGGGTTTTGTGAGTAAACAATTCATGGGAGCAAGAATCAATTTGCATATGAAGGAAAAACAAGCATAAATTCAAGATTTTCAACATATAGGGAGGAAACTTTATATTATTGCAATTCCTACAAGCATATGTTCCTCTCTCATAATAATTTTCAGTAGCATAATGAAGGAATTCAACAATATAACTATCACATATAGCATTATTTTCATGATGCACAAGCATAGAATATTTATTACTCTCCACATAAGCATATTTCTTCTCATTCATAATAGTGGGAGTAAACTCACCAAAATAACTACCATGTGACACTTGATTGACATAACCACATTGAATACTAAAATCATGAGAACAACTTTCATGGTTGTCATTACGCTTTATAACATACATGTCATCACAATAACCATCCTACATAGGAGGCATGCTATAATCATAATAGTTTTGCTCATCAAAAGTTGGGGGACTAAAAATACCATATTCATCAAACATAGTATCCCCAAGCTTGTGGCTTTGCGTATCATTAGCGTCATGAATATTCAGAGAATTCATACTAACAATATTTCTATCATGCTCATCATTCAAGGAATTCTCATCAAGTATTTTCATAAATTCTTCCTCTACCAATTGAGCATAATTCCCGAACCATCATTTTCACAAAAGACATTAAAGAGACAAAACAATGGATGCAAGCGAAACTCCATTTTATTATAAAACCAAACTAGTGAAAAACAAGAAACTAAAAGATTTGATTACAAGATCTAAAGATATACCTTCAAGCACTCACCTCCCCATCAACAGCGCCAGAAAATAGCTTGATTACTAGTACACAACTTTATTCTTGTAGACTTGTGTTGGGCCTCCAAGCGCAGAGTTTTGTAGGGCAGTAGCAATTTTCCCTCAAGTGGATGACCTAAGGTTTATCAATCCGTTGGAGGTGTGGGATGAAGATGGTCTCTCTCAAGCAACCATGCAATCAAATACAAGAAATCTCTTGTGTCCCCAACACACCCAATACAATGGTAAATTGTCTAGGTGCACTAGTTCGGCGAAGAGATGGTGATAAATGTGCAATACGGATGATAGATATGGATTTTTGTAATCTTAAAATATAAAAACAACAAGTTAACAAGTGGCAAACAGCGATCCAAACGTTGTCTTAATGCTTGGAAATAAGGCCTAGGGTACATACTTTCACTAATGCAATCTCTCAACACTGCTAACATAGTTGAATCATATGATCATCCCCTAACGTAAAACAAAGAATCACTCCAAAGTTCCTATCTAGCGGAGAACAATAATATGAAATTGGTGTACGTGGTAGAACTACCTCAAAGTTATTCTTTCCGATCGATCTATTCAAGTGTTTGTACTAACATAACATCAAGTTATCTATTTCGTTCGATCTTTTGAGCTATTCCTATAATTGCCACAAACATCCCTAGAGTTAGTACTATAATAACACCAATAATACATATGAATTCACACTAATGTCACCTAGATACTCCAATGGCACCTCAAGTATCTGTGGGTAAATTATGCAACATGTATCAAACAGTTTCAGAGCTATCATATTCAATCCAGCACAAAGAACTTGCAAGGAGAACCACAAAATTTCTATTGGAAGACATGGTATGAAAACATGTAATCAACCCCTCTGCATAGATCCCCAGGGTCACTGAAATCCGCAAGTTGATGCCTAAACATATATCAAGTGAATCAATAGAATTCCCCAATGTCACTACGGGTATCCCACGCAAGATGTACATCAAGTGTTGTCATACCAATATGCTCAATCCAAGATAACGATATCTTAAAGTGAAAGACTCAATTCATCACAACTAGATGGTAAGGCAAATACATCATATGATCCGACTATATTAACAAGCCCGTGATACATCAAGATCGTGTCATATCAAGAACATGAGACAGAGAGAGATTGAACACATGGCTACTGGTACATACCCTTAGCCCCGAGGGTGAAATACTCCCTCATTATCATGGAGAGCATAGGGATAATGAAGATGGCCACCGGTGATGGTTTTCCCTCTCCGGCAGGGTACTGTAATCGCTCCATATTGGTTTTCAGCGATACAGAGAGTTGCGGCGGCGGAGCGGAAGGTCTCTCTTTATTTCTGGGGTTTCTGGGACTTATAGGATTTTTCAGTGTTGGAGTAACGCGCAATGGAGCCACTTGGGCCCCACAAGCTTATTGGTTGCACCCTAGGGGGCCTTCCAGATGTTTAGTGGCCTCCTGGCACACCCCTTCTGGTGGTTCTTCGCTCTAGTATTTCTTATTTCCCCCAGAAAAAATCATAAAAAAGTTTCGGGCGACTTTGAGAACTTCTATTTTCTGCACAAAAACAACACCACGGTAATTCTGCTGAAAACAGCATAAGTCTATGTTAGTTCTAAATAAATCATATAAAGTGCATCAAAACCATATAAAAGTATTGTAAACATAGGTGAATATGGCATGAATACTTCATAAATTATAGATATGTTGGATACGTATCAGGGGGGCATGGCCTGTTGCGTGGTGGCCCACTGGCACACCCCCTCCAGCGGGTCTTCACTCCAATGTTGCTTATTTCTTCCTGAAAAAATCACAAAAATGTTTCTGGCGATTCCGAGAACTTCCATTTTCTGCACAAAAACTACACCACGGCAATTCTACTGAAAACAACTTCAGTCTGGGTTAGTTCTAAATAAATCATATAAATTGCATCAAAACCGTATAAAAGTATTGTAAACATAGGTGAATATGGCATGAATACTTCATAAATTATCGATACGTTGGAGACGTTGTTGGGGAATATTGCATGGGAAACAAAAAAATTCCGACGCACACACAAGATTATCCATGGTGATGAGCATCTATGAGAGGGAGCGTGGATCTACATACCCTTGTAGATCGCTAAGCGGAAATCACAAGCCGTCCAACGATCCCATCACAATCCGTCCCGATCTAGTGCCGAACGGATGGCACCTCCGCATTCAGCACACGTACAGCTCGATGACGATCTCCGCCTTCGTGATCCACCAAGAGAGGACGGATAGGTAGATGAGTTCTCCGGCAGCACGACAGTATGGTGGCGATGGTGGTGAACTAATCCTGCAGGGTTTCCCCAAGCTCCGCCAAACCAATCTACAGGAGAAAACGATCTAGAGGGAGAGAGGGCAGCATGTGGCTTTTCAGGTGAGGGCTGCTCTCAAAACCTCCACTATATATAGGAGGAAGGGGAGGGGGGAGGCAGCCCTAGACCCTCCTCCAAGGAGGGCTTTGGCCGAATTAGGGGATGAGTCCACCTCCCACAAGGGAGGTAGACTCCTAGTAGGACTCCTCCCACTTGGCCCCTCTCCCCCCTTGCGCAAGGGCGTCTAGGGGCTGGCTGCCCAGCCCACCAGGGTCTGGTGTGCCACCTCCTAGGTCCATGTGGCCCCTGGGGTGGGTCGGCCCCACTTGGTGGTCCCCCGAAACCCATTCGTCACTCCCGGTACACTACGAGAAGTGCCCGAAACTTTTCCGGAGCCAAAAAACAACCTTCCTATATATATATATAGAAAGAGAGAGAGAGATATCAATATTTACCTCCGGACCATTCCGGAGCTCCACGTGATGTCCGGGGTCTCATCTGGGACTCCAAACAACCTTCGGTCTTCAACGTATCTATAATTTATAAAGTATTCATGCCATGTTTACAATAATTCTATATGATTTTGGTATGATTTTATTAGAACTAACCCCGACTAACGCTATTTTCAGCAGAACTACCATGGTGTTGTTTTTGTGTAGAAATAAAAGTTCTAGCAATGGGCTCAAAATTTACGGAGAATATTTTTGGAAAATATAAAAAATACTGGAGTAAACAGCTGGGCGCGGCCAACCCCATAGGTCGCGCCCATGTGGCTTGTGGACTCCTCGAGCACCCCCTTGATGTGAGACCGACACAAAAAATTCCTATAAATAGAACAACCTCCATAAAGAAACCTAGATTGGGAGTTCCGTCGCCACAAGCCTCTATAGCCACAAAAAACCAACCGAGAGCCCATTCCGGCACCCTGCCGGAGGGGTATACTATCACCGGAGGCCATCTTGATCATCTCGGCGGTCTCCACGATGAGGAGGCAATAGTTCACCCTCGGGGCTGAGGGTATGTGCTAGTAGCTATGTGTTTGATCTCTCTCTCTCTCTCGTGTTCTTGACATGACATGATCTTGATGTACCGCGAGATTTATTAATATAGATGAATCATATGGAGTTTTCCCCTCTCTATCTTCTTTTGATGAACTGAGTTTTCCCTTTGAAGTTTTCTTATCGGATTGAGTCTTTAAAGGATTTGAGAACACTTGACGTATGTCTTGCGATGGGATATCTGTGGTGATAATGGGATGATCTATTGATCCACTTGATGTATGTTTTGGTGACCAACTTGCGGGTTCCATGACCTTGGGAATCGGTGCATAGGGGTTGGCACATGTTTTCGTCTTGACTCTCCGATAGAAGGGGCACTCTTTGAAGTTCTTTGTGTTGGATTGAACAGGATGAATCTGAAATTGTGTGATGCATATCGTATAATCAAGCCCATGTGTACTCGTGGTGACATTGGAGTATCTAGGTGACATTAGGGTTTTGGTTGATGTGTATCTTAACGTGTTATTTTAGTATGAGCTCTAGGGCTGTTCGTGACACTTATAGGGAGAGCTCATCAGATTGATCGGAAAAGATAACTTTGAGGTGGTTTCGTACCCTAGAATAATTTCTTCGTTTGTTCTCCGCTATTTGCGACTTTGGAGTGAACTCTTTGTCGCACGTGAGGTATTTACATTTGATTCAATTATGTCAGTATTGTTGAGAGAAATGGCACTAGTGAAAGTATGAACCCTAGGCCTTGTTTCTAAGCATTGCAATACCGTTTGTGCTCACTTTTATCATTAGTTACGTTGCTCTTTTTATATTTTCAGGTTACAAATACCTATATCTACAATCCCTATTACACTTGTATCTCCATCTCTTCGCCGAACTAGTGCACTTATAGAATTTGCGATTGTATTGGGTGTATTGGGGACACAAGAGAGTCTTTGTTATTTTGTTGAAGGGTTGTTCAAGAGAGACCATCTTCATCCTATGCCTCCCACGGATTGATAAACCTTAGATCATCCACTTCTGGGAAATTTGCTACTGTCCTAAAAAAATCTGCGCTTGGAGGCCCAACACGAGTCTACAAGATGAAGGTTGTGTAGTAGACATCAATCGTCTTGATCTCTCTCTATAGACCTTGATGCCTAATATGAAAGCAGCTTGTCCTAGGTCCTGCATTGAAAAGATCTTGTTAAAATATTCCTTAATGCTTTCCAACATTTCTATATTATTTCCAATCAGTAATATGTCATCCACATATAATATTAGAAATGCTATAGAGCTCCCACTCACTTTCTTGTAAATACAAGTTTCTCTGTAAACTTGTATAAAACCAAATGCTTTGATCACCTCATCAAAGGGAAGATTCCAACTCCAGGATGCTTGCACATGTCCATAAATGGATTGCTGGAGTTTGCAAACATTGTTAGCATTCTCTGGATCTACAAAACCTTCTGGTTGCATCATATACAACTCTTCCTTGAAGAAACCATTAAGAAACGCTGTTTTGACATCCAACTACCAAATTTCATAATCGAAAAATGTAGCTGTTGCTAACATGATTCTTACGGACATAAGCATCGCTACGGGCAAGAAGGTCTCATCGTAGTCAATTCCTTGAACTTGTGAAAAAACCTTTGCCACAAGTCGAGCTTTATATATGGAGACATTACCATCGGCTTCTGTCTTCTTCTTAAAGATCCATTTGTTCTTAATGGGCTTTCGCCCTTTAGGTAATACTTACAAAGTCCATACTTTTTTTTATACATGGATCCCATCTTGGATTTAATGGCCTCTAACCATTTTTCGGAATCCAGCCCCATCATCACTTGTCCATAGCTCGTAGGTTCATTGTTATCCAACAACATGACCTCTAAGACAGGGTTACCGTACCACTCAGGAGCAGTACATGCCCTTGTCGACCTACGAGGTTCTATAGTAACTTGATCCGAAGCTTCATGATCACCATCATTAACATCCTCTTCAACTAATGCAGGCTCCACAGAAACATCTTTCTACGGTGCGCTACTCTCTGGTTGAAACAAAGGTTCAACAACCTCATCAAATTCTATGTTCCTCCCACACAATTCTTTCGAGAGATACTCTTTCTCAGGAAATGACTCGTTTTTAGCGACAAACACTTTGCCTTCGGAACTGAGATAGAAGGTATACCCAACAGTCTCTTTTGGGTATCCTATGAATACGCATTTCTCCGCTTGGGTTCCATCTTTTTAGGCTGAAGCTTTTTGACATAAGCATCACATCCCCAAACTTTAAGAAACAACATCTTTGGCTTCTTGCCAAACCATAGTTCTTATGGCGTCGTCTCAGAAGATTTTGAGGGTGCCCTATTTAAAGTGAATGCAGCTGTCTCTAATGCATAACCCCAAAACGATAGTGGCAAATCAGCAAGAGACATCATAGAATGCACCATATACAATAAGGTTCGATTACGACGTTCGGACACACCATTATGCTGTGGTGTTCGAGGTGGTGTCAATTGTGAAACAATTCAACATTGTCTTAAGTGATTGCCAAACTTATAACTCAGAAATTCTCCAACTCGATCAGATCGTAGGAATTTAATCTTCGTGTTACGATGATTTCTTAACTTCACTCTAAAATTGCTTGAACTTTTCAAACATTTCATACTTTTGTTTCATTAAGTAAATATACCCATATCTACTTAAGTCATCAGTAATCTGAGAAAGTAACGATATCCACCATGAGCCTCAATACTTATCGGACCGCACACATCAGTATGTATGATTTCCAACAAGTCACTTGCCCGTTCCATTGTTCCAAATAACGAGGTCTTAGTCATCTTGCCCATGAGGCATGGTTTATATGTGTCAAGTGATTCAAAATTAAGTGACTCCAAAAGTCCATCAGCATGGAGCTTCCTCATGTGTCTTACACTAATATGACCTAAGCTGCATTGCCACAAGAAAGTGGTAGTATCATTATCAACTCTACATCTTTTGGCATCAATGTTATGAACATGTGTATCATCACTCCGAGATTCAATAAGAATAAACCCCTCACATTGATTGCATGACACCAAAAGATATTACTGATATGAATAGAACAACCATTATTCTATGATTTAAATGAGTAACTGTCTCGCAATAAACAAGATCCAGATATATTGTTCATCCATAACACATGCACCAAATAGAAATTATTTAGGTTCATAACTAATCTCGATGTTAATTCCGTAGCTGCTGCTTTGAGTTGCAAATGTGAGCAACCGAATCGGTATCAAATACCCAGGCACTATAACGAGAGTTGATAAGGTACACGTCAATAACATGTATATCATATATACCTTGTTAGGCATTGGCCACCTTCCTGTTGGCCAGATACTTGGGGCAGTTCCGCTACTAGTGACCAGTTCCCTTACAATGAAAGCACTCAGTTTCTAGATTGGTTCCAGCCTTTGGTTTCTTCACGGGAAGGGCAACTACTTTGCCACTCTTCTTTGAGTAACCCATATGCCCTTGCCATTCTTCTTAAAACTAGTGGTTTTGTTGACTATCAACACTTGATGCTCCCTCTAGATTTTAGACTCAACGACTTTCAGCATTGCAAACTGCTTCGCGACTGACTTGTTCATCCCTTGCATGTTATAGTTCATCATGAAGCTTTTGTAGCTAGGTGGCAGTGATTGAAGAACTCTGTCAATGATCGCCTCTGGTGGAAGGGGCATCCCTAACTCAGCCAGACGATTCAAATACCTAGACATTTTGAGTATATGTTCACTGACAGATCCGTTCTTCTCCATCTTGCAAGCATAGAACTTATCAGAGGTCTCATACCTCTCGATCCGGGCATTCTTCTCAAAGATAAACTTCAACTCTTGTAACATCTCCTATGCTCCATGACATTCAAAACACCTTTGAAGTCCCGGTTCTAAGCCGTACAACATCGCGCATTGAACTATTGAGTAATCTTCAGAACGCGCCTCCCAAGCGTTCCAATGTCTACAGACGACACTAGAGCGGGTGCTTCACCGAGCGCTGCATCAAGGACATAAGCTTTTTGGGAAGCCATGAGGATAATCTTTAGATTATGGGCCCAATGTACAAAGTTACTTCCATCATCTTTTAACCTGGCTTTCTCTTGGAACGCATTGCAATTCAGGGGAACTACTGCGCGAGCCATTGATCTACAAGATAAATTTGCAAAGGTTACTAAGACTATTGTTCTAGCTAATGAGTTTAGTTAATCATATTACTTAAAAATTCACACTCAAATTGACATCCCTCCGGTCATCCGAGTGATACATGATCAAAATTCACCAACACAAGTCCGATCATCACGTGAGATGAGGTGGTTTCAATGGTGAACATCTTCATGTTAATCATATCTACTATATGAATCATGTTTGACCTTTCGGTCTCTTGTGTTCTGAGGCCATGTCTATACATGGTAGTGTCGTCAAGTTTAACCCAAGTGTTTTTCACGTGCAACACTGGCTTGCACCCGTTGTATGTGAACGTAGAGTCTATCACACCTGATCATCACGTGGTGCTTCAAAACGATGAACTTTCGCAACGGTGCACACTCGGGGAGAACATAATTTTATCTTGAATTTTAGTGAGGGGTCACCTTATAATTCTACTATCGTATTAAGAAAAATAAGATCCATAAAATTATTAACATCACATGCAAATCATAAGTGACATGGTATGACCATGAACTTGTGATTTTGATCTCCATCATCAAAGCACCGGCATGATCTCCATCGTCACCGGCATAACACCATGATCTCCATCATTGTGTCGCCATCAGGGTTATTGCCCCCACCATGCTTCTACTACTATTTCTACTGCTTAGCAATAAATTAAAGCATTACATAGCATTAATGATTGACACATAGGTCATACAATAATTACAGACAACCTTATGGCTCCTGCCGATTGTCGTATGCATCGACATGCAAGTCGATATGAAGTATTAAAAACATGACCATCTCATACATCAGATATATCTCATTGTGTCTTTTGCCATATCATAAAACAACATACCCTGCAAAACCAAGTTAGATGTCCTCTAATTGTTGTTGCATGTTTTACGTGGATGCTATGGGTATCGAGCAAGAACGATTCTTACGTATGCAAAACCACAACGGTGATACAAAAATTGCTATTCAATCTTCTTAAGGACCGCCTTTGTTGAATCCGATCCAACTAAGGTGGGAGTGACAGAACCTGCCAACCATCTTTATGTGACAAAGTCACATGTCAGTCGATGGAACCAGTCTCTGATACGTGAACGAGTAAGGTTGATCCGGGATGCTTCATGCCACAATATTGTTGAATCAACAAAGAACAAGGGAGGAAGCAATATGAGCATCAACACCCACAAACTCCTTTGTGTTCTACCCGTGATCCCATCTACGCATAGACCTAGCTCTGATACAACTGTTGTGGAACGTTGCATGGGAAACAAGAAATTTCCTACGCACACACAAGATCTATCCATGGTGATGAGCAATGATACGTCTCCAATGTATCTATAATTTTTATTTGTTCCATGCTATTATATTATCTGTTTTGGATGCTTTATATGCATTAATATTCTATTTTATATTATTTTTGTGACTAACTTATTAATCTAGAGCCTAGTGCTAGTTTTTGTTTTTTCCTTGTTTTTGAGTATTGCAGATAAGGAATATTAAACGGAGTCCAAACGGAATGAAATCTTCGGAATAATTTTTCTTGGACTAGAAGCAACCCAGAAGACTTGGATATGAAGTCAGGAGAGCCGTCGTGTGGCCATAAGCCATAGGGGCACGCCCAGGGGGATAGGGCACACCCCCTAGGCTTGTGGGCCCACGACAGCTCTCCTAACCCTATTTCTCGTCCTATAAATTCACAAATATTCCCTGTATACCAGGGGAGTTGCTCCACTAGGAGCCTCGGTTCCCATGAGATCCAATCTTGGAGCCTTTTTCGGTAATCTGTTGGAGGGGGATTCGACCACGCAGGGCATCTACATCAACTCCATTGCCCCTCTGATGATGTGTGTGTAGGAGCGAAAGTGGCGTGTCGGGGGGGGGGGGTGAATAGACTACTAGCAGAAATTTAAAACCTAACCTTTTCCCAAGTTATTTGGTTGGCATATTTTAACTATTTTATCAAGTCTAGCAAGTCTAACATCCCTACACATGCTTGTCTACAAATATGGCAGCGAAAAGTAAAGACATTACACATGTAAGTAAAGAAATGGGATAGGAGGATCAAACGCAATAGGAGATGCAAGTATTTTTCCCGTGGTTCCGATAGGTGGTGTTATCGTATGTCCACGTTCATGGAGTCTTCAACCCACGAAGGGTAACGGCCGCAAGAGTCCACGGAGGGCTCCACCCATAAGGGTCCACGAAGTAGCAACCATCACTATTCCATGCGGCTTCTGTCCATGAAGGACTAGCCTCACTATGGGTAGATCTTCACGAAGTAGGCGATATCCTTGCCCTTACAAACTTCTTGGTTTACTCCACAACACGAAGTAGGAGTCTCCCAAGCGACACCTAACCAATCTAGGAGGCACCACCCTCCAAAAGGTAATAGGTTCGGTAATGATCATGAACTCATTGCTCTTGTGCTTCAAGATGATAGACTCCTCAACACAGAATCACTCTCTCACAGATTTAGCTTGGTAGAAGAGATGGGATTGGTGGAAAGCAACTTGGGGACACTAGAAATCAAGATCCATATGGTTGGAGTGGAAGATCTTGACCCCAACACAAGGGTAGGTGGTTCTCTCTCACAAAGCTGAGTAGGATAGGTATTGAATAGTTCTGAGTGCTTCTCTTTCGAGTGGGTGGTGGTGAAGGTGTATATATAGGCATCTCCAAAAATCCAACCGTTACACACAATAAGTCAGACTCGGTGACACCGATGTGTAAATCTTGGTGTTACCGAAGTGACAAAAAGTGGCAACTTTTGAATCTCGGATGGACCGATATACAATTGTCGGTTGCACCGACAAGGTGACCAACGGTCATATTTACCAATCTCGGTGATGCCGATTCACCATTCTCGGTCGGACCAAAAATGAGAACTTGCATAACAGGAAGTTGTCAACCCAACTCGGTGGCACCGAGTGCAGTGTCGGCTGCACCGAAGTGTCAGGGTTTGGCTGAGTCTGTCTAGGGTTTGGAACTCGGTGGCACCGGGATAGGAATGTTAGGTGCATCGATTTGGCATATTTGGTTTAGGAGATACTTTGCTGGGAGAGTATGTGGATGTTTTGGTGACTATCACTTGTGCACGTTTGAGCATATTGTTCACCATCAAAACTTTACCCCCTTTTAATAGTATGGGCTTTCCTATAGACTCAAAGTGATTTCTCACAAATGTAAAATGTAGAGTCCTCTTCTTGAAGCTTGGCCAACCTATTTCCTTGAATCTTATGGTAATTCCACGATCTCCTCACCCTTTTTGCCAAAGCAATTCTTCATGGACTGATATTTGAAATATACTAGATAGAAGTGTTAGTCCAAGAGACAATGTATGTTGTCATGAATTATCAAAACCACCAAGGGAGCATGCTGTGCTTTCAATCTCCCCCCCCCCCTTTTTGGTAATTGATGACAACATACAATCAAAGCTTCAATTAAAGATATGCATGCATGCAATGAAGACTTTGAGAAACACATGACTAAGATTTCCTCCCCCTAGATGTGTGCAGTCCTTTAAAGGATAGTTGCTTTGGAATGCATGGACACACATATGAATGAAAGAGATAAGGGAGTCATGTGTATCTTGGCTATATGCATCAATATATGTGAATGAAATGTATATCCTTGATCAAAACTTCACTCTTTCAAATAGTGTGTGCAAGAAGCAAGAGATCATGTCGATCAAAGATATGATGCATATACTAACCTTGAGTTCTTGAGCATTCTAGTAGTAGAGACACACTTGAGAAAACAATGTTAGGAAACAAAATAGTATTCTACTAAAAAAACAATAGAACTCAAAGAGTACGCTCCACATCTTGGTATTAATCTATTATATCTTTTCTCCCCTTTGATATGATATGGTAATACATCCTCTCCCCCTGAATCTCAGCATGTAGATATTGGGATTGGATAGGGTGAGAAAAGGAATCCTTTGTTCACTTAAGACCCTTCTCCAAAATTAGTTTTCTCCCCCTACATTGTTGTTCCTCTCTTTAATCATGAAAGTGTGAACTTTGGATATTTTCCTCTCCCCCTAAATCATATTTCCCCCTTTGCATAAGCATGTGACTCTCCCTTTAGCATGAAGCTTTGATATTCTCCCCCTTTGGCATAAAATACCAAAAAGGTTAAACTCTTGGGAGTAGTAACAGGGACCATTGACAAGGAAGGGATCATGGAGATCAAGGGTCATTGAAAGTAGGGTTCAATGAAAGTGTAAGGGAGTCACTAAATGTAACTTATCTCCCTATGGCAAATTTGATTTTTCTTCTCCTTGGAGCTAAGGATCCTTGAATAAATAATTTCTCCCCCTAAGATTTGTTTGTTCTTCTCCCCCCTAATTAATAAAAAAATTTAAGAGAAGGGATCATGGAAGAAACAAGATTATCATAAGAACTGAAAACAAATGAACTATATGAAGAAAACATCTGAACACAAAGAAAATCGGTGACTCCGAGATGGATAAATCAGTGATACCGAGATTGTGTAGTGCAGCTTATCTGCAAGGTCGGTAGAGCTGAGTTATCTAAATCGGTGACTCCGAAAGGTAAACCAAGTTTCTGTTTTCAGAGAGACAAGTGAAACTATTTCAAACGGAAAATGTGAAAAATTTACAGAGGTCATCAAATAGATAAGATTTGAGTGGTTTTGAGAGATAATACAATAAAAGAGAAAACCACACAAGATTCTTCATATCACTTGAGTTGCTTTAGCCCATGTCTTGGAGTAAAGACTTTTCAAGGATATGAGTACATACCTTTGAGTGATGTTGATGACGTTGCTCGTAGGTGAGCTTGTTGAGGATGCTCGAGGTTGATGAAGATCATATTGAATTTGGAGCTATCCTTCTCGTTCTAGTGCACTAGTTACCTACAAAGGTTAGTCATGCAAGGAAGAACAATGGATATATCCTATTGACATGATACCACTTATAGGTTTTGCAACTAAGATCATGTATATGTCAAGGATATGTTTTTGTTGTCTTCTTCCTTCCATGATCAAGAGGGGTTGTGGATACTTGGTAATGGCAAGATTGCTTATGATTGAAGTTGGTGGCAATCTTGTGCAATGAAGTTCTTCCAAGTACCTACAAAATGTTAGATAAAATACAAGGGAGCATAGATTTCCATGGAATATGATGATGAGTTATGAGAACATGGAAATAATAGTAAAGCTCATGCCCTTGCTTGCAACTGGGTGAGTCTAGCTCAAGTTTGAATCATCAATGATGTTCAACTCACTCCTCAAATGACAAAATGTCTTCTCATCGAGTGGCTTGGTGAAGATATCGGCCAATTGGTTGTTAGTATGAACATGCTTAAGATTGATATCTCCTTTGGCAACATGATCACGAATGAAATGATGTCGAACTTGAATATGCTTGGTTCGAGAATGTTGCACAGGATTATGTCCAATTTTAATAGCTCTTTCATTGTCATGAAGTAATGGAACATTTTTAACATGAATACCATGATCCTTAAGCATTTGTGTCATCCATAGTAATTGCGCACAACAAGATCCAGCAGCAATATACTTTGCTTCTGTAGTAGATAGAGATACCGAGTTTTGTTTCTTGGAGGACCAAGACGCAAGAGATCTACCTAAAAATTCACAAGTACCCGAGGTGGATTTTCTATCAACCTTGTCACCAGCATAGTCCGAATCGGAATAGCCATCAAGATTAAAGGAAGATCCCTTGGGATAACAAATGCCAAAGTTTGGTGTTTGTATCACGTATCTCACAATACGTTTCACAGCCAAAAGATGACACTCTTTAGATGCGGCTTGATATCTAGCACACTTGCAAACACTAAGCATAATATCAGGACGAGATGCACATAGATATAACAATGAACCAATCATAGATCGATAAACCTTTTGATCAACCGGTTCATCCTCCCTAGTAAGGTCAACATGTCCACTAGTAGGCATAGGAGTTTTCATACCTTTGCAAGCCTTCATATTGAACTTCTCGATCAAGTCCTTGGTATACTTAGTTTGAGAGATGAAA
Organism: Hordeum marinum; assembly: GCA_022496015.1. Taxonomy (NCBI): domain Eukaryota; kingdom Viridiplantae; phylum Streptophyta; class Magnoliopsida; order Poales; family Poaceae; genus Hordeum; species Hordeum marinum. The sequence goes on from CM039678.1 coordinate 456,389,758, forward strand.
TTTCCTTCTCTTGATTGCTTGATTTGCAATCCAATAAAGAATTTAAGCTCACACATCATAGACATGTCATACTTCTCGGACATCAACCTTCCAAATATTTCACTAAATTGAGGGTTAGTGGAACCAAAGATAATATCATCCACATAGATTTTACACACAAATAATTCTCCATTAAATCTCTTAGTGAACAAGGTTGCATCAGCTTTACCAATTTCAAAATCTTTTTCGATGAGAAACTCCGTTAAGAATTTATACCAAGCACGAGGGGCTTGCTTAAGACCATAAAGAGCTTTGCGAAGCTTGTAAACATGATTATGTTTCTTAGGATTCACAAAACTAGGTGGTTGCTTAACATAAACTTCTTCCTCTATTTCACCATTTAAAAAGGAACTTTTGATGTCATTTAGTAAAGTGTGATATCATGGTGATTAGCATAAGCAAGAAGAATACGAATAGCTTCAAGTCTAGCAACGGGGGCATAGGTCTCACCGTAGTCCATACCTTCGACTTGCATATATCCTTGGGCTACGAGACGAGCCTTGTTGCGTACGACTTGACCATCTTCGTCTTGTTTGTTCTGAAATACCCATTTGGTTCCGATGATGTTGTGCTCATCTTCGGGTTTCTCCACGAGTGTCCACACTTCGTTCCTCTCAAAGTTGTGTAGCTATTCATGCATTGCACTCACCCAATCCGCCTCTTCAAGAGCTTGTTCTACCTTTAAAGGCTCAATGCTAGAGATGAAAGAATAATGCTCACAGAAGTTAGCTAGACGGGTTTTAGAGCGAGTGATTCTCCTTATTTGTATATCACCAAAGATTTGGTTTAGGGGATGGTTCTTGGTCACTTGAGCTCGAACACAAGTCAGCTTCTGATTGTTGGATGGTGGAGATTCTTCTTCATCATCATCATCTCGTTCATCTTCGTTGTTGTTGAAGGTGTCATTTCCTTGAGGTGGTGGTGAAGGTGGTTGTCGTGGATCTTCATGATGTACTTCCTCTTCTTCATCATCTCGTCGTGTACCACTCATGGATGCCTCCATGTCGTGTTGAGGTTCAACTTGACGTGAAATGGGGTCTTCCACTTGAGTTGATGACGTACTCTCCTTCACTTCCATAGGACGAACCTTGCCGATGGGTAGATCTAGAATGGCTTCTGAAGGATCCTTATCACCTACATCATTTGGGAATTGTTTGACTTGCGAACCATTAGATTCATCAAACTTCACATCTACCGTCTCTTCAACTTTTCGAGTGAAGTTGTTGTAGACACGGTAAGTGTGAGAGTTCAATCCGTAACCAAGTAGGAATCCTTCATGAGATTTAGGAGCAAATTTAGTACGATGATGCTTATCAAGAATGTAGCACTTTGAGCCAAATACCCGAAAGTATCTGACTTGGGGTTTGTTACCCGTGAGTAGCTCGTATGCCGTTTTACCGAGAAGCTTGTGCAAGTAAAGTCGGTTTGTGGCATGACATGCTGTTTCAACGGCTTCTGCCCAAAAGTGTCTTGGTGTCTTGTATTCGTCAAGCATCCTTCTTTCCATCTCAATAAGCGTCCGGTTCTTCCTCTCAACAACTCCATTTTGTTGAGGTGTGTACATAGCAGAGAACTATACCTGGCCAAACCTCAGGCCGGGCCGGGCCTCGGGCCGGGCCTAAAAAAGCCCGGCATTAGAAACCTAGGCCCGAGCCCGGCCTGGCCCGGCCGTCGGGCTTGATATTTGGGCCCAGCCCCGTCCCAGCCCGACATAGGCATAAATCCACATTTTGACAGGCCGGGCCCGGCCTGGCCACTGGGCTCAAAATCTAGGCCTGAGCCCGGCCCGTGGGGAAGGTTGGCCCGGGCCAGGTCGGGCCGGGCAGCCCATGGCCATGTCTACCGAGAACTCATGTGAGACACCTTCTTTGTCAAGAAAGGTATCCACATGGGTGTTCTTGAACTTCGATCCGTTATCGCTCTGAACCTTCTTGATCTTCACTTCAAACTAATTTTGCGCTTTGCGAGCGAAGTTCTTGAAGATCTTTTGAACCTGCAACTTATCATCAAGAAACAATACCCACGTAAATCTGGAAAAATCATCAACTATAACTAGACCATAGGAATTTCCACCGAGACTCTTGTAAGCATTGGGACCAAAAAGATCCATGTGAAGTAACTCGAGTGGTCTCCTAGTAGTCATGATATTGTTAACGGGATGACTTCCACCTACTTGCTTTCCATCTTGACAAGCACTACAAAGTCTATCTTTGTCAAAGATAACATATGAAACTCCAAGTATATGATCACCTTTGATTAGCTTATCTAGATTTCGCATGCCTACATGTCCAAGTCTTCTATGCCAAAGCCAACCTTAAGAGGATTTTGCAATTAAACAGGTGCGAGGCTTAGATCTTTTAGTGAAATCAACAATGTATAGATCACCTCTATGGAGACCGGTAAAGACCATTTTATGATTATCTTGGCGAAACACTCGGCAATCGACTTTTGTAAATAAAACATTGAAACCAAAGTCGGCAAGTCTAGAAATGGAAAGAAGGTTGTAGCCCAGGGATTCAACAAGCATGACATTTTGAATAGAGCTATCATGAGATATGGCCACCTTGCCAAGGCCAAGTACCTTACCCTTAGAGTTGTCTCCAAAGGTCACGTACCTTCGAGGACCTTGATTAGGCGTGATCTCTTGGAACATGTCTCTATCACCAGTCATATGATCCGTACATCCACTATCAAGAATCCACTCTTTTCCTCCAGACATGTAGTCTCTAAAGTTTTCCATAAGACTAAGATTCTTCATGATCTTCTCATACTCAATGTCGAACAACTCATCTATTTCATAGTAGCCATGTTCCACATTGTCACATCAAGTGGGAAATCCTCGTCATAAAGAAAAAGAGATTCATTAGAATAGTGATCATGATGATGTTCAAGTTTATGAATGCGAATGGCTTCAAAGATAATGTTGTTGATAGTAGTGACATCTCCTTTAGCACGCATAAGATCTTGGAGTTCAAATAGGCATTTATCAAAGTTTGGATCACTAGTCTTCATTTTGTGAAAAGCAATAGTTTTATGAATAATTTCATCAAGATTTCCTAAGGAAAGATTTGGATATCGTTTCTCAAAATCAGTCCATAAGGTATAGGCACATGCAAAGTTCTTCATTTGAGAAAGCATGAATCTTGGTAAACCTCTAACAATAAGATTGACAGCTCTTAGGTTACCAAGCATGTTAATTTCCTCTTCGTGTGTGGGATGCAATTCATCAATGGGGAGCACATAGGGTTTTTCAATGTATTCAGTCAAATGGAATATATTATAGATCAATCATGTCATTGTTCCATTGATTATAGTACTCTCCATCAAGAATGGGCACTCTACAACTCAAACACTCTACTCTAGACAAATCCACCTTCCTCCATGGTGATTAAACCGAAGTAATGGAGACCAAAGCTCTGATACCACTTGTAGGATCAAGAGAGGCGTGTCTAGAGGGGGGTTGAATAGACTACTAGCAGAATTTAAAACCTAACCTTTTCCCAAGTTAATTGGTTGGCAGATTTTAACTATTTTAGCAAGTCTATCAAGTCTAATAGCCCTACACATGCAGGTCTACAAATATGGTAGCGGAAAGTAAAGACATTGCACATGTAAGTAAAGATATGGGATAGGAGGATCAAACGCAATAAGAGACACAAGGATTTTTCCCGTAGTTCTGATAGGTGGTGTTATCGTACGTCCATGTTCATGGAGTCTTCAACCGACGGAGGGTAACGGTCGCGAGAGTCCACGGAGGCCTCCACCCATAAGGGTCCACAAAGTAGCAACCTTGACTATTCTATGCGGCTTCCGTCCATGAAGGACCAGCCTCACTATGGGTAGATCTTAATGAAGTAGGAGATCTCCTTGCCCTTACAAACCTCTTGGTTCACTCCACAACACGGCGTAGGTGGCTCCCAAGTGACAACTAACCAATCTAGGAGGCACCACCCTCCGAAAGGTAATAGGCTCGGTAATGATGATGAACTCCTTGCTCTTTTGCTTCAAGATGATAGACTCCTCAACACAAATCACTCTCTCACAGATTTGGCTTGGTAGAAGAGATGGGATTGGTGGAAAGCAACTTGGGGAGGCTAGAAATCAAGATCCATATGGTTGGAGTGGAAGATCTTGACCTCAACACAAGGGTAGGTGGTTCTCTCTCAGAAAACTGAGTAGGATAGGTATGGAATAGTTATGAGTGCTTCTCTTTCGAGTGGGTGGTGGTGAAGGTGTATATATAGGCATCTCAAAAACTCCAACCGTTACACACAATAAGTCAGACTCGGTGACACCAATGTGTAAATCTCGTTGGTACCGAAGTGACAAAAAGTGGCAACTTTTGAATCTCGGATGGACCGATATACAATTCTCAGTTTCACCAACAAGGTGACCAACGGTCAGATTTACCAATCTCAGTGACGCCGATTCACCATTCTCGGTCGGACCGAAAATGAGAACTTGCATAGCAGGAAATTGGCAACCCAACTCGGTGGCACCGAGTGCAGTGTCGGCTGCATTGAAGTGTCAGGGTTTGGCTAAGTCTGTGTAGGGTTTGGAACTCGATGGCATCAGGATAGGAATGTTGGTTGCACCGATTTGGCATATTTGGTTTAGGACACACTTTGCTGGGAGAGTATGTGGATGTTTTGGTGACTATCACTTGTGCACGTTTGAGCATATTGTTCACCATCAAAACTTTACCCCCTTTTAATAGTATTGGCTTTCCTATAGACTCAAAGTGATTTCTCACAAATGTAATATGTAGAGTCCTCTTGCTTGAAGCTTGGCCAACCTATTTCCTTATATCTTGGGGTAATTCCACGATCTCCTCAACCCGTTTTGCCAACGCAATTCTTCATGGACTAATATCTGAAATATACTAGATAGAAGTGTTAGTCCAAGAGACAATGTATGCTGTCATGAATTATCAAAACCACTAAGAGAGCATGTTGTGCTTTTAACGTGAGTAGTTCATTACAGACCTTCTGATCCATAGCTAGTAGCCCTGTGCTAGAGATCTAATCACCTCTGGCAGCTAAGCCTAGTTCCTGGAATGACCGTTATCCATTTGAAGAGGGTGCATTATCATAATTGACCAATTCTACCGGCTGACAGTGGCCCTCATGGTTCATTGGTCATGGCTTACTAAAATTCCATTCGTTGTCGCAACGGTTTGTATCAGACTGATAGTAGACCATAAAAAATATCCAAAATGAAGAAAAGAGTAGGCCACAACTCCTATTTGTACTTCTTTTCCCAGAAAGTTCAGTACTAAATAATGGTTTGTACCTTTTAGAACATTTACCACTTAAAATACATTATTAAAAAATTATGCCATTATTTACTTTTTGAATCATGTTATTATATTTCTTTAGCCATGTATATCTCACATCTACACGAAAAAGGCGCGCATGTCTTGGGCCATATTGTTTATTCTTTCTGCTTTGATTTCTCGCTACAATAGGGATATAAAAGTATAATAAGGACGCAACTATTATGACCGCGAGTTCACATGAGCTCGGTGAACTATAAAGTAAAAAAAACAATTGATTTTTTCCATGAATTCCGATTTTTTGGGGGTGAAACATTGAAAAATGTTTTCATGGCTTGCAAAATTTCATCACATTATGATATTTGTGCAAAATGTGGCAAAAAATCAATGCTCCAAAAAGTTATTTTCAAACCCATTTTGGAGCATCGAGTTGGTTTTTTGCCAGATTTTACATGAATGACATATGATGATAAAAGTTTGCAAGATATGAAAACATTGGCCAAAGGTTCACACAAAAAATTGGAATTTTTTGTTTTTTTCAATTTTCTTTGGTTGTACTGTTCACTTTCATAAAAGTAGTTGAATCTTCTAATTCATATACTTAGGACATCTGTGGAGCAGTTAGGAGCCATAGGTCGAGAGTACATCATAATATGTTTATATTGTTGATGCAAAATTATAAGATTTACAATTCTATGTTTGATTTCTGTTTTCAGTCATCGGTAGTTAGTTAGTATGGATAGTATATTAACATTCAAGAGTATTCAAGGGTTAGATTTTTCAATGATCACATAAATTTAGTAAGTTCTAAGCTATTTGTATCTTGTGGTTACATCTAGCTATTATACATCTATAAAAGATTTATAACGAATAATCTACAAAATCAGTAATGCTTACATTTACATGGTGTATATCTATATTTCCGATACTTGTGGTTTTCAGTAGACCAACATGAGATTTGTGCTTGGGGTGTCTAGACTTCCACAAAGAGTGCTAGGTCCACCACTAATTAAGAGCCATGCATACTAATGTAGCAATGGACTATACACGAAATGAAATCCCAAGGACTTTATCCTATGATAATCTCTCCAAGGAGATGATTAAACAACAGTTTTAAGCCTTTCAAGATGCTGCAAAGAGTGGTTCATACCATCTTCCATAGTTACATGAAGATCAGCTTGATTACTGGTTAGTGATTACATAAATGGGATGTATGCCAACGCTGAATATACTGATGATAACCAAAAAAGGCAATAAGATAGTGCTAATTCCAACATTTCTCATTCAAGAATTGGGACGCTAAGCATCAAGGGACCAAATTCAATAGACTTCAAATATTTACAACAAATTATGAATTTCATATAGAGATTGATACATGTGGATCCAAATATTGACACATAATGTATAGGTCATAGTGATGATACAGGTGCAGAAATCTGGAATCAAACTATTATAATCAACACATCCACTCTTAGTAACTCAGTCCGTATACTTTGGCAGACCAACTTTTATTACCCAGAAAATACCATGATTTTTTTAAGTCATTATGTGCAATTTACTTTCAGGAGCTCTTAGTACAAAATGTAGAACAACATGTTATTATGCATATGTGTTCATCTCCTAGAGTTCTCGATGCTTTTTCCTTCGATCTTTACAAAATCAGGCACTACAGAAAAAGCAGAAGAACGATGAGGTTGCGTAAATCTATTAGAAGTTACCATCCAATACACATTCCTCGCGACTGAGCACCTCCTCTCTGCACTTGCAATTTTACATGTGAATGAGCTGTATATTGTTTTGCTCCATCACATCATGTATATCTTCCCCTCTCTATATAGTAAGCGAGACATTAGGACCGTAAATATAGGTAACAATAATACTACAAAACATCTGTGACAAATTAAATATATACTGTAAAACATCTTCTAAGCATTTGTTTGGTGCTAGACTGAGCAAGAAAGCACTCATAAGACTTAATTAGACATATAGAGTGACTTTTGTTGACGTAAGAACAAATAGTTATGGCTTTATTTGCGTAGAAAAGCTACTTTGCAAGCACACACGTTGATGTCTCGAACATGAACGTGAGCTTGAATGACACACATGTGAAGATAGAATTATTATATTTTCAGCTTCACTGGTCACCCGTATCAACAAAAATAGAACAACTTCAGGTTACCTGGAACATTGTATAGCATCATAGAACAGCCACTCGTTGTAGCGGCCTAGTTGTTGCCAGTGGCGAACTGGCTTGGATGAATTCGCAAGAAACTCCTGTGCAAAGATAGCTACGCTAATTAACTAACATGCGGCCGGCCGGAAAATTATTCACGTCATGCATCTACACCACGGCTGATCGATCTTTGCTTGATCAATTATGTCTGCATGGAAACACATGAAGACACCTGAGTCTGCGTTACTAATCAACGGCCGGCCGGAAACAAATTTGCGTCATTCACGTACACTACAGCTGATCGATTACGGCTGTATGGCAACACATGAACGCACCTGAGTTTGCGGTATTGATCGACGGCATAGATGCATGCAAAGATCATGGTGGCAGCCGTGCCTAAAAGAGGTTGGGCCCGATCAGGCTACCATGTTGGTCGTCCCGGCCAATCGTCGGAGGTTCATTAAATTAGGGAATCCCCTACAGATCACGCGACAGCTTGGAGGACGAAGCTGCAGGGTTTTATTTTGCCGGAAGTTTTTCTTTTCACGCGAAGAGGAAATAAAACGTTTTATTTGACGCAATGGTAAAGGTGGGTAATTTCCTTAAATTATGTTAGTAAATCGTATCCAATGGTCATGTTTTACCGGTGTGTCGAATAGACGATCGGATGTTTCTAATTTTTGTGGGATTTTCTAGCATATTTATCTTTTTCTGGTTAGCACGTAAAGCACTTTGTATATATAATAGATTACTCGACAGAAATTTGTTCACCCATCGTAATACTTGTCATCATGAGAGAAGCCTCTAGTGAAACCTATGGCCCCGGGTCTATTTTCCATAATATATTTTCAGATCTATAAACCAAAAATACCAAAAATACTTTGCTGCAATTTATTTACCTTTTACTTTTTATTCTCGTTTACATCTATCTCTATAGGATCTAATCCTTGCAAATAACCATGAAGGGATTGACAACCCCTTTATAGCATTGGATGCAAGAGTTTGATTATTTGTGTAGATACATCCAATGGTAACTTGCTTCTTCCTCCTACTGGATTGATACCTTGGTTCTCAACAACTAAGGGAAATACTTATTTATTTTGCTGTATCACCCTTCCCTCTTTAAGAAAAACCAACGCATGCTCAAGAGGTAGCAAGAAGGATTTCTGGCGTCGTTGCCGGGGAGGATACACATCAAGTCTACCAAGTACCCATCACAAACTCATCTTTTGCATTTACATTATTTGCCATTTGTCTCTCGTTTTTCTTTCCCCCACTTCTAAAACGATTTCCAGAAAATACCAACAAAATGATTTGCCTATTTGTTCGCCCTTCTTTCGTTTGCCTTTCGAGTTCGCTTGTGTGCTTTTTTGCTTGCTTTGTCACGATGTCAGAGAATACCAAGTTGTGTGACTTTTCAAATATTAATAATAATGATTTTATTAGTACTCCGATTGCTCCCGCCACTAGTGCGGAATCTTATGAAATTAATGATGCCTTGCTAAATCTTGTTATGAAAGAACAATTTTCCGGCCTTGCTAATGAAGATGCCGCATCCCATCTAAATACTTTCGTTGAGTTGAGTGATATGCAAAAGAAGAAATATGTGGATAATGATATTGTTAAATTGAATCTATTCCCATTCTCACTACAAGATCGTGCTAAAACTTGGTTTTTATCTCTGCCTAAAAATAGTATTCATTCATGAAATAAGTGTAAAGATGGTTTTATTTCCAAGTACTTTCTGCCCACTAAGATCATCTCCCTTAGGAACGATAATGAATTTTAAGCAACTAAATCATGAGCATGTTGCACAATCTTGGGAGAGGATGAAATTAATGATTAGAAATTGCCCGCGCATGGTTTGAGTTTATGATGATTATATTATTTTTTATGTTGGATTGAATTTTGCTTCTAGGAATCTCTTAGATTCCACCGTGGGTGGTACTTTTATGGAAATCACATTAGGAGAAGCTACTAAACTCCTAGATAATATTATGGAAAATTACTCTCAATGGCATACCGAAAGATCTCGTACTACTAAAAAGATGCATGCTATTGAAGAGATTAATACTTTGAGTGAAAAGATGGATGAATTGATGAAATTGTTTGGTAGTAAGAGTGCTCTAATTGATCCTAATGATATGACTTTGTCTTGTTTGATTGTAAATAATAATGAATCTACGGATGTGAACTTTGTTGGTAGGAACAATTTAGGTAATAACACGTATAGAGGTAATTTCAATGCTAGGCCGTTTCCTAATAATTCCTCTAATAATTATGGTAATTCCTACAGCAGTTCTTATGGAAATTATAATAAGATGCCCTCTGTTATTAAGAATAATATTAAAGAATTTATTAGTTCGCAAAAGGGTTTCAATGCTATGATTGAAGAAAAAATTGCTCAAAATTGATGATTTGGCTAGGAATATTGATAGAATTTCTCTTGAAATTGATTCTTTCAAAATTAGATCTATTCCACCCAAGCATGATATTAATGGGTCCTTAAAAGCTATCATAATTTCTCTTGATGAGTGTAAGGAAAGAACCGCTAGAATACGTGCTAAGCGTGAATGGCTTGAAAAAGTGTGTTCTCGTGATAATATTGATGAAGATCTTAAAGTGATTGATGGGACTCCTATTGAATATTTATTTTCTAATGTGAATATTGATAAAGATGGGACTTGAGATGAGTCAACTTTAGTTAAAAGGCTTCCCCATGATTCGGAGTTTATAAATCTTAATGCTAAGATTGATAAAAGTGGGATTGAAGAGGTCAAAACTTTAAATAGCAATGAACCCACTCTTTTGGATTTCAAGGACTATAATTATGAAAGTTGCTCTTTGGTTGATTGTATTTCCTTGTTGCAATCCATGTCGAATTCTCCTCATGCTTATAATAAAAACAAAGCTTTTACTAAACATATTGTTGATGTTATGATGAAATCCTCTGAAGAAAAACTTGAGTTGGAAGTTTCTATACCTAGAAAGCTTTATGATGAGCTCCCCGTGACGTCCTGGATCTCATCAGGGACTCCAAACCACCTTCGGTCACCAAATACATAACTCAATACTACCAAAACGTCACCGAATGTTATGTGTGCAGACCCCACGGGTTCGAGAACTATGTAGACATGACCGAGACACCTCTATGGTCAATAACCAATAGAGGGGCATCGATGCCCATATTGGTTCCTACATATTCTATGAAGATCTTTATCGGTTGAACCTCTATGTCAAGCATTAAATTAATCCCGTATCATGTTCCCTTTGTTCTTAGGTATGTTACTTGCCCGAGATACGATCGTCAGTATCTCTATACCTAGTTCAATCTCGTTACCGAAAAGTCTGTTTATTCGTTCTATAAAACAAGATCTCGTGGCTAACTCTTTAGTCACTTTGCTTTCAAGGCTCATTGTGATGTTGTATTATCGAGTGGGCCCTAAGATACCTCTCCATCACACGGAGTAACAAATCCGAGTCTTCATCCATGCCAACTCAACAGACACCCTCGGAGATACCTGTAGAGCATCTTTATAGTCACCTAGTTATGTTGTGACGTTTGATACACACAAGGTACTCCTCCGGTGTTACTGAGTTACATGATCTCATGGTCATAGGAACATATACTTGACATGTAGAAAACTATAGCAATAAATTGACACGATCATATGCTACATTCATAGTTTGGGTCTTGTCCATCACATCATTCTCCTAATGATGTAGTCCCATCATCAAATGACATCTCATGTCTATGGCCAGGAAAACTTGACCATCTTTGATCAATGAGATAGTCTATTAGAGGCACACTAGGGACACTGTGTTGTCTATGTACCCACACATGTATTTGAGTTTCCAATCAATACAGTCTAGCATGGAAAATAAACGATTATCGTGAACAAGGAAATATAATAATAACCACTTTATTATTTCCTCTAGGGCATATTTCCAACAGACGTATCGCAAGCCTCTGTTCTTTCGTGATACCATTTGGAGGTCGTTTTTGGTACCTTATCAAAGGGGAGTAAATCACGAAGGCCATCTACATCAACCTTGATGCCTCCATGATGATGTCTGAGTAGTTCACCATAGACCTGCAGGCCTATATCTAGTAGCTAGATGGCTTCTTCTCACTTTTTGATCTTCAATACCATGTTCTTCGCGATTCTCATGAAGATCTATCTGATGTAATCTTCTTTGCGGTGTGTTTGTTGGGATCCCATGAATTGTGGGTTTTTATTAGATTATTCATTGAAAGTAATTGACTCTTTTCTAAACTTTATTATGCATGATTGTTATAGCTTTTTAACTCTATCTGATCTATCTGTTTGGTTTGGCAAACTAGATTGATTTACCTTCAGTGGTAGGAGTGCATTGTAGCGGGTTCAATCTTGCGATACTCTAAATCCCAGTGGCAGTAACGAACAAGACACATATTTTATTATTGACATTAAGGATAAAATAATGGGATCTTACTTTGTCTACATCATGTCATCTTGCTTAATGTGTTACTTTGTTTGTCATGAACTTAATATCATATATGCAGGCAAGAGTCAGTCGATTGGTGCAGTAATAGTAGTTGATGCAGGATCGTTTCGATCTACATGTCACGGATGTTATGCCTATATACATGATCATTATGAAAAATAACGTCATAACTATTCACTTTTCTATCAATTGTCCAACAGTAATTTGTTTACGAACCGTATGCTATGTGTTCGAGAGAGAAGCCTCTAGTGAAAACTATGACCCCTAGGTCTGTGTCATCCTATTGATAACAACAAAAAATACGTTGCTACAATTATTTATTTTGTATTTACTTTTACTTTTTATATATCTAGTTATCTCGATCAGAATTAATCCTTGCAAGTAACGAGTTCAAGGGGCTTGACAACCGTCTTGCTCATGTTGGGTGCAAGTTTTTGGTTTTGTGTGTGTAGGTGCTGACGATGAGAGTTTGCGTTGATTCTCCTACTGGTTCGATAACCTTGGTTCTCACTCAGGGAAATACTTATCGCTACTATATTGCTTCACACTTCCTCTTCAGGGAAAAACTCAACACAACTCACAAGTAGCAAGCAGCACCCATAGCATAATCACTAACATTACACATTATTTGAAAAGTTAAATTCCAATCAGGTGTTTAACCTATAGGTTTAGTTATTAAGGTATTCTTAAGTAGTTCCAAGGTTTCTACACAATCATCATCAAAAATAAATGCAACATCTTTTTGAAGAAGACTGGTTAGAGGCTTGGAGACTCTACAGAGGTCCTTAATAAATCTTATATAGAAACCAACATGACCTAGGAGACTTCTTATACCATCAATATCTTTTGGACATGGCATTCTCTCAATTGCATCAATTTTAGCTTTGTCTACCGCAATGATGATAACCCACATGTATAGGGAATCGCAGCACTTTTCGAGGGTAGAGTATTCAACCCAAATATATCGATTCGACACAAGGGGAGCCAAAGAATATTCTCGAGTATTAGCAACTGAGTTGTCAATTCAACCACATCCGAAAAGACTTGATATCTGTAGCATAGTATTTAGTAGAAAAGTAGTATGGAAGTAACGGTAATGATGGCAAAAGTAACAATAGCGGTTTTATAGTGATTGTAACAGTAGCATCGGAGAAGTAATTTAGCAAGGATCAATATGTGGAAAGCTCGTAGGCAATGGATCGGTGATGGATAATTATGTCAGATAGTATTCATCATGCAACAATTAACATAGGGTGACACAGAACTAGCTCCAATTCATCAATGTAATGTAGGCATGTATTCCATATATAGTCATACATGCTTATAAAAAAGAACTTGCATTACATCTTTTGTCCTACCCTCCCATGGCAGCAGGGTCCTAATGGAAACTAAGGGATATTAAGGCCTCCTTTTAATAGAGAACCAGACCAAAGCATTAGCACTTAGTGAATACATGAACTCCTCAAACTACGGTAATCACCGGAAAGAATCCTAGTTATTGTCACCCTGGGGGATGCGGATCATAACTCGTAATAGGTGTCTACAACTTGCAAGATAGGATCAAGAACACATATGTATTCATGAAAACATAATAAGTTCAGATCTGAAATCATGGCACTCGGGCCCTAGTGACAAGCATTAAGCATAGCAAAGTCCAAGCAACATCAATCTCAGAACATAGTGGATACTAGGGATCAAACCCTAATAAAACTAACTTGATTACATAATAAATCTTATCCAAACCATCACCGTCCAGCAAACCTATGATGGTATTACTCACGAATGGCGGAGAGCGTCATGGAATTGGTGATGAAGGATGGTTGGTGATGATGATGGCATCGATTTCCCCTCTCCGGAGCCCAAAACGGACTCTAGATCTGGTCTCCCTAGGAAGAACAGGAGGTGGCGGCGGCTCCGTATCGTGAAACGTGATGAACTCTTCTCTCTCATTTTTTTCTCCGCGAATAGGGTTATATGGAGCTGGAGAGGAGGTCGGAGGAGCCACGAGGGCCCTACAAGCCTGCTAGGCGCGGCCAGTGCACGTAGCAGGCTTGTGGCATGCACGTGTCCCCCTCTAGTTAATTCTTGCACCAGTATTTTTTATTAATTCCAAAAATATTCTCCATGAATTTTTAGGATAATCTGAGACCTTTTATTTCTGCACAAAAAAAACACCAAGGCAATTCTGCTGAAAACAACGTCAGTCCGGGTTAGTTCCATTCAAATCATGCAAATTAGAGTCCAAAATAAGGGCAAAAGAGTTTGGAAAAGTGGATACGATGGAGACGTATCAACTCTCCCAAGCTTAACCCATTGCTTGTCCTCAAGCAATTCAGTTGATAAACTGAAAGTGATAAAGAAAAAAAATTACAAACTCTGTTTGATCTTGTTGTTGTAAATACGTCTAACTAATGTTCAGATTTTCAGCAAAGATCATGGACTAACCACGTTCACAATAATATTTAGGTCTCACATTTACTCATATCAATGACATAATCAACTAGCGAGCAATAATAATAACCTTTGGATGACAACACGTTTTCAAAACAATCATGATATAATATGATAAAATGGTATCTTGCTAGCCCTTTCCGAGACCGCAAAACATAAATGCAAAGCACCTCTAAAGAACAAGGACTTACTAGACATTGTAATTCATGGTGAAAAAGATCCAGTCATGCTCATACTCAATATCAATTAACAGCAAAGCATACAAATGGCGGTGATGCTCTCTAACTAGTCCCTATTATAAGAAAATTATGACTCAATAATAAAGTAAATGGAAAGGCCCTTCGCAGAGGGGAGCATTGATTTGCAGAGGTGCCAGAGCTCGATTTTTTAAAAGAGATAGGGAATGATTTTTGAGCGGTATGCTTTCATTGCTCACATAATGACCAAGAGGTTTTCAACATCTTCCATGCTAGATACATTATAGGCGGTTCTCAAATAGAATGATAAATTTTTTACTCCCCCTCCACCAATCAGTCACACTCCAAGGCGAGCCGAATCCACGGGTACCGTCCCTGCAAACACAGTCCTGGGGGAGTTTTGTTTAATTATATGTTGCTGTTTATTTCGAGCATGGAACTGGGCATCCCGATTACCAGCCACTTTCTCGTGAATGATAGTGAATGAACACATATTGTGAGAATAACCCACCTAGCGTGGAAGATACTGACAGCCCCCAGTCGCCACATGAGCGATTTGGGCATACAAAAAAATGTTTATTTGAAAGTTTAGAGTTTGGCACATGCAAATTTACTTGGAATGATAGGTAAATACCGCATATAAGTAGGTACGATGGACTCATATGGAACAATCTTGGGTTTGAGGAATTGGATGCACAAGCAGAATTCCCGCTTAGTACAAGTGAAGGCTAGCAAAAGACTTGGGAGCGACCAGCTAGAGAGCGACACAGTCATCAACATGTTTTGAGATTAACCAACATTGCATGCAAGCATGAGTAGGATAAAATCACTATGAACATAAATATCGTAGAGGCTATGTTGATTTTGTTTGAACTACATGCATGAACATGTGCCAAGTCGAGCCACTTGAATCATTCAGAGGAGGATACCATTCCATCATACTACATCACGGCCATTTTAATATGCATGTTGGCACCGAAAACAAACCATTATCCACTCTTAGCTAATTAAGAATGGCATGAGTAACTATAATCTCTAATTGTCATTGCAAATATGTTTCACCCATGATGAACTAAATTCGGAGTGATGAGCTAATCATATTTACAGAAGCAAGATAGGTCGAGTTCATACCAGCTTTTCTCCATCTCAATCTTTTCATCAAATATCGTCATTATTGCCTTTCACTTGCACGACCGAACGGTGTGGATAATAATAAGAGTGCACGTGCATTGGACTAAGCTGGAATCTGCGAACAATAACTCAAAGGAGAAGATAAGGTAATGTGGGCTCTCTAATAGGTGAACAATAACGCATATGAGAATCACTCAACATTTTCATTGTGGTCTTCTCCTTACGACCCAAAGAAAATAAATTCAAAACAAGAACAAGGAAAACTATTTACACGGGAAAGCTCCCAACAAGCAAAAGAAGAACGAATAATCTTTTTGGGTTTTCTTTTTAATGCCACAACTAAGCAACTGGAAATAAAGCTAGAACTTTTTTTGTATTTTTCTCAAAGTTAATTAAACACACAAGGAGAAAGCAAAACAAGAAAATAAACTACTATGGATGGTACAATGAAAGAGTATGAACACCAACTTCTTAAGATGAGTGTGTGAAAATGAATGTAAAGTCGGTGAGAAATACGTACTCTCCCAAGCTTAGGCTTTTGGCCTAAGTTGGTCTATGGACATGGCTGGAAAGAGCTCTCTCCCGGATACTCAGGAGACTCATCATATTTCCATTGGTTGGCAAACTACTGTGGCTCCCACTGAAAGACTGGCTCTGGGTATGGATCAAAGGCCGGTGCCGGCTCTGGAGTTGGGGGTTGCGTCAGACCCCAATACTTGTATATGTCTCCGGGCATAATGGTGTACTTGCCTGAGCGAATAACGAACAAAGAAGAAGCAGGCAGAGTAACAATTTCACAAGTACCCTGGCTAAAAACTAAGTTGTAAAGCAGCATCCTATCATCATTTTTCTTAATAACATCATGGGCTACCATACGGTCATAATCTAAACACTTCGCGGGTAGAAGCCTCTCATCCTTCTCGTTAAGCCTAATGGGTATCTCAAAATGTTTAGCTAAACGAGATGCATAGATACCTCCGAATATAGTCCCCTTTGAACGGTTGGTGTTCAACCGTTAGGCCACCAAAGCGCCCAGACTAAAGGTTCTATCAGCAAATAAAGCATGGCGCAAAATGGCAAGGTCAGGGGCACTAAGACTACCACTCTCCCAATGACCAACTAAACATCTTCCGCAAATAATGAATAATAGTGTAGCACGGGAAAATGTAAACTAGCTGCTCTTGCCTTTGACACACCTCTCTCTTCCCCTACAGTGATTGCGGCAATAAAATCTTCCATGTCTCAAGGACGTGGTTCCCTGAAGCTACCCTCAAAAGGTATTTTGCAAACGTTGCAAAAATCAAAAAGGTTCATTTTCTTAGGCACATCATATAAGTGAAATTCTACTGTAGGAGGGTCTTCCCTAGATTGAAAATGAAAACTTTGCACAAAGGTATTCGTGAGCAAGAGGTACTGGTCACACTTATCATTGAGGAAGTAGGTGATGCCTGCATTCTCGGCCAAATAATAGAAATCTTCATAAATTTTGGCCGCCCTCAAGAATGTGTCACACGGCCATTCACATGGTCGAACTTCTACGATGGGAGGAAGATTATACTTGGGTTTATCCCTCATTTCATTTTAATCTTCCTTAGAACTCTGGCTTGACGAGCCTCTTGATAATCTCCTCGGCATTTCTTTCTTTGAAAAATTCTGAAACTTTTAGTGACTCAAAATAAAGGTGAACAAAACTCAACAAAACTCATAGCACCTACTCCCTCAAGTGCCTGGAGGCTAAATTATGCATCAAAACTACTTGGGACCATATAAATTTGACATGCAAGCTCAAGAATAAGGTCACCACAGCAGCAAAAATTTGCAATATATAAAGCACTAGAACAAAAACTAATTGGACAGTTGGAGGAGTCAAATACCGAGGAACAATCTCCCAAAACTGTTTCGCGAATGAAGCTTTGAACAAGGAGATCAAAAATGGCAGCAAAATGAGCTAGAACACGGGCTTAAGCAATGGTGGGATTTTTTCTGGAGGAAGATGAAGTGGATGGGTGCTGGAATAAGTGAAGGGGGGCCACATGGGACCCACAAGCCTGCTAGGTGCGACCAGGCGGGTGGCCTTGTAGCCCACTGGTGTAGCCCCCTGCAGTGTGCTTAGTGCCAGAAATTTTTAAATATTCCAGAAAAAATCATACTCCATTTTCAGGGCATTTGAAGAACTTTTATTTTCAGGTCACTTTTTTATTGCACGGAAAACTCACAAAACAGAAAATAATAGCATTTTTACTTAATTTAAACTTACTAACAGAAAGTAAGAGTTGGGTACAGAAAGTTGTGCTTTCTAAATTCATCCATTTCATGCTCATCGAAAGGAATCCATCAATAAGGTTCATCAAGTCTTATTAATAAACTTCTTTCGAATAACATGAAACCGGAGAATTTTCGAATAACACTAAGTTACCTCAATGGGGATATGCATGTCCCCAACAATAAGTATATCATATTTCTTCTTGACAGTAGGAAGAGGGAACTCAAAGTCTCCAATAACAATCGTTGGAATTTTTCAATGGAGTTGATACTATGAACTTCAGGTTCTTTCTTTGGAAAGTGTAACGTATGCTCATTACCATTAATATGAAAAGTGACATTTCCCTCGTTGCAATCAATAACAGCTCCTGCAGTATTCAAAAAGGGTCTACCAAGGATGATCGACATACTGTCGTCCTTTGGAATATCAAGAATAACAAAGCTCGTTAAGATAGTAGCATTTGCAACTACGATAGGTACATCCTCACAAATACTGATAGGTAGAGAAGTTGATTTATCAGCCATTTGCAAAGAGATTTCAGTAGGTGTCAACTTATCAAATCAAGTCTATGATATAAAGAGAAGGCATAACACTAACACCAGCTCCCAAATCACATAAAGAAGTTTTAACTTAATTACCCTTAATAGAGCATGGTATAGTTGGTATTCTTGGATCTCCTAACTTATTTGGTACCCCACCCTTAAAAGTATAATTAGCAAGCATGGTGGAAATCTCAGCTTCCGGTATCTTTATTTTATTAGTCACAATATCTTTCATATACTTAGCATAAGGAGACATTTTCAGAATATCGGTCAAGTGCATACGCAAAAAGACATGTCTAAGCATTTCAACAAAGCGCTCTAAATCCTCATCATCCTTTTTCTTGGATGGTTTAGGAGGAAAGGGCATGGGTTTCTGAACCCAGGGTTTTCTTTCTTTACCATGCTTCCTAGAAATAAAGTCCATTTATCATATCTTTTATTCTTAGGATGTGGGTTATCAAGATCAACAATAGGTTTAATCTCCACATCATTATCATTACTAGTGCCGGTGGCAAATCGGGTAGGGGGTCCCGAACTGTGAGACTAGGATCGATGGTAGCAGGAGATGAAGGGGACATGATTTTACCCAGGTTCAGGCCCTCTAATGGAGGTAATACCCTACGTCCTGCTTGATTGTATTGATGTTGTATGGGAATACAGAGTTGATCTACCTCGAGATGATATGTCTAACCCTAGATGAGTTATCCTGCCTCTATACCCTAAAAACCTGGCTTATATAGATGCCGAAGAGGCCTAGGGTTTACACATGGTCGGTTACGTGCCGAAGAGATAAACATGCCTATTTACTACATCAAACGTGGAGCGCAAGCCATGTTCCTCGAAGCTTCCACCCGGGAAACTGGGCCTTCAAACCACCCTGTGTTCGGTAAGTAGTCCATATAGTCTGGCCCATAAACATCTGGTCGGATATCCGAGGACCCCCTATTCCAAGACTCCCTGAGTAGCCCCCAAACTTGCCTCCAACGCCAAGGGTCTTCAGCTCCAATTGCTTCGCGAATAGAGTCTTCGGCTTGCAAGGTGAGTTCCTTTCTGCCGAACCATAGTTCAGCCTCCGATGATAAGAAGTTTTCCGCATAGTGGCACGTCCGAATCCTATGAGATAAGTTGGCTTTGAAGGCCAAGCGTCAAGGGGAAAATGGTAATGTTTCCTGACGACCTCTCTAACGAAAGATCACAGCCCACCACAACCGATGGGCCAGTTACAGGCACTCGATGTGCGGTTCGAGGCTGTTCCATCCACATGATCTATCAACATGTCGATCGTGTCCCGTTTTATAGGGGATATACTTAATCATGCTCCCCAACGGCTCGCACGTCTCAGGAAGCGGAGGGATTCATGGCGTGGCAAGGGGAGCCCAAATCGACAGACCTCATAAAAGGGGAAAGAAAACCCCGAAGGCCCCTCACGCTCTCCATTCGACTTCTCCGCCTCCTATTCATCTCTGCCTCCAGAGCACAGATATAGGTTTCTCCACCCCCACTTTCGAGCTCAATAATGGCAGGCTCCAATGGCTAGTGGGAAGTTTCCACGGTCGTCAACCAAGACATAATCGACCTCAAGAAGGTCGGGTATCTTCCCATCGACATCCCTCATTGTGCGGCAGAGAAGGGACAAGTAATCCCCACCCCCAATCCAGGCGAGCGGGTGGAGTTCATGCCCCACTTCATTAGGGGTCGAGCTTTCCGCTCCACCCCTTCGTCAGGGGTTTAATGTTCTTCTACGGCCTTGACTTCCAAGACCTCCCGCCGTACTCCATCATGCACCTCTCCGCCTTCATCCTCCTCTGCGAGGCATTCCTGCACCTTGAGCCACACTTTGGGCTCTGGCTGCAGATTTTCAACATCAAACCGAAGTGCGCCGGCGGCAAGCACGCCGACTTCAGTGGTGCCGTCATCAGCAAACACACGCGCGTCGAATGGCCGTCGGGCACCCTCGTCGACACCATCAAGGGGTGATAGAAAGAGTGGTTCTACATCACCAAACCACAATAAAAAGGTCTGCTCCCCGTCGCCGCATTCAGATCCGGTCCTCTGACCAGACTAGCTTCATGGCTCGAAAAGGGCCTCGTTTGGGGGTCGAGCAAGGAGGTGGCCGATCTACAAAAGCATATTTGCTCCTTGATCGAGAACGGCACCAAGCTCGCGGATGTGGTCCAGGTAATGTTCCGAAGATGCATCCTCCCCTGCCAGCGTCGGGACACTCCCTTGTGGGTTTGGAAACTCGACGCCGAGACCACAGTCCGGAAACTCTTCCGCACTACATGGGAGAAGCTATGGAAGGCGTTCTTCAAATCAATGAAGAGCTGCCTAGACGAGGAGGAGGACAAGGGCCTACACGCCGCTAAGATGGACTCCGAGGTATGACTCATCCTAGCCTGGTTGTCTCTACTACATAGAAGGTCCATAACCCTGTGTCCGATATGTTTATGTAGAGATGGCTGAAGAAAGCCATCAACATCAGCAGTCCGGCTCCTCAGCCTGAAGTCGAGAGGACCGGCCTGTTAGCCAAGATGCTCGTGGAGAAGCCCTACGAGGATCCCACGAAGAAGGAGAAGAAGAAGAAACCAAGTCAGGCTGGCCTTCGCATCAAGGGTCAGCCTGATGCTGCTTTCAAAGACATGCCCGCCTAAGGAATCAGGAGGAGGCCGAAGAGGAGGAAGAAGAGGAGGAGGAGGTCGACAGAAAGGGGGGAGGCGATCTCCCCCATGCCAAGAAGAGACCGACGTCTACGGATGCCCCGGGGCAGGCATATTCTCCTACCCCGAAGAGGGCACGACAACTGCGAATGGTCTTGTCCGATGACAGCTCAAACTCGATCTCCGCGTCCAAAGATGCCGAGGAGGTTCCTCGAAGGAGCCTCAGGGTCAAGCCCCCTCCATCCAGGTTCGGATCGATAGACCCTCCTTCCTATAACCAGTAAATTCAGAGTTTGCTGACATGCAGGTTGTTGGTCCTACAGCCCCCCGCGCGTCATTCCCATCGAGGTGGTATTGGATGGGGAGACCCTGCTCGCCGAACTGGCGGAGAGCGGGGATGCCTCGCACCTCACCACTCTAGGCACTACAAAGGACGTCGTGGAGGTTTCGTCCCAACGTACTCCAATGGAGGCAGACACAGGGGGCGAGGCGGATATCACTGTGGCCAAGGCTAATGTTTCGGCCATAGAAAGATCTGAGGACGATCCCTCGCCCGACCATTGAAGAGGTCGGACGAACAGGCAATTAGCCCCCTCCCAGGACGTCTCCGGATCCCACGGTGCCTCCGGAGGCATCGGTAAAATCCTCGGTGGTTGATCGGGAAATCCAATCATCCCTGGCACCGCCGACCGTCGAGTGGTCGGCCATGGGGGAGGCTCTATCCAGCGCCTCCATTCCAGAGGAGCACCACACCCTTATGGGTGCGATACTACAGAGCGTCCAGTCCATTGACAACGGACTGAAGGAGGCCTTCAAGGGTCTCCTTGCAGGCTTTCAAGTAAGTCACCCGTTGTTTTTGCTAAGATTTAATTTAGTCGTATTATATACATGGCAGCCCCCGAGCCCTAGGTTAGGTGAGCAAACTCGCCTAGGGGTCATTTCTATAGTCAGGAAGTAAGTGCCGATGTAATGTATGCATTATGTGCGGTATAGGCCTCGTCATTGGTG
Source organism: Hordeum marinum (assembly GCA_022496015.1). Taxonomy (NCBI): domain Eukaryota; kingdom Viridiplantae; phylum Streptophyta; class Magnoliopsida; order Poales; family Poaceae; genus Hordeum; species Hordeum marinum. Next base: position 456,411,982 of record CM039678.1, read on the forward strand.
GCGACGAAAAACGGCGCCGAGCTGGATGAGCTACATCGGAAGCTCAAGCACTCCGAGGATGAGGTTAAAGCCCTCAACAAGAGGTTCGACAAGGTTAAGGGTGAGTTCCAGTTAACTCTTAATATCCCCCCCTGAATTCTTTCTATGTAGATTCCTCTTATATAGGGTTTAATCGTGTGTGTAGCCTCGTCGAAAGAGATCAAAAATCTCAAGGTCAAGCTTCTACATGCCAAAGATGAAGCGGCCATGGGGAAGGCGGCGACCAAAGAATCGGCCACCGCTCTCTCCGCCCTACAAGCCATGAGTGATAAGCACCAGGCTCGTGTGGCGGAGCTACAGGATGACCTCAAGGATGCCAGCAACAAGTGCGAGGCCTTGGAGCAAAAGAATAGGGCGCTCTCGGCCGAACTGTCGACCATGAAGTCCGATCTCCGTCAGGAGCGAGTGGACAAACGGTTCTTCGAGGAACAAGTTCGCCAAGCCAAAGAGATAGTCGATGGTAAGCCGTACTCCCTAAAGTGCGTATTCGGGGATAGCAGATTGGAATTGCTGACCCATGTACGGCAATCCTCGGGCGCATCCGCCAATCTCCAGAAGAGTGTGGCAGATGCCAATCAGTTGCTTGCCACGCAGGGAGAGGAAGACAAAGCTCGGACATTCTGGGCGCAGTTTGGAGCCCCCGAGTGTCCTCCTCTTCTGGTGGAGCAGTTTAAATAGCTGATGGAGATGCACCGATTGGCGGATCAGGCCATCAAGGACCTCTGCATCCGCTTATGGCACGGCGAGCCACTCCCAGGCAGCTACTTTGGCATGGTGCAACGGCTAATTGATGCTACACCCCGCCTCGATGCCATCAAGCGCTCCTCCTGCATCGAAGGAGTCTGGACGGCCCTTGCCAAGGCCAAAGTGCACTAGTCGGGGCTCAATCCGATGAAGGTCGCCACCGACACACCGCCGCCCAGAAAGGAGCACCGACGCCCTGAGCTTTACTTCGATGGAGTGATGGAGAGTGCGCGGGTGATAGCGTCACGTTGTTCGGGCGAAAAAATATTTGAGTGAGCTTGTAATATGTCCGAAGACTTGTTATAACTTTCGATGATATTAGTACCCGCTCTTATATGGTTTTTCACTCCTTTATAACTCCTGTGTGGTTGTTTAATACTAAAAGATGTGAGTCGTCGACTTCATCCCCCACGTAGATACTATGTGGGGTGTCTATGCCAGTGCACTATGTCCCTTAGCCGTATTATCAGAAACCGAAGGCGATTTTAGTGCGGCAGACTAGGCAATCGGACTATTATGCTTTATTTCTTTCACTTAACCGAAGGGGCGCAAAAAGGGCTGCAGGAAGCATATGATTAGCCATTGGAGTATTTGAGATGTTCGGACGAACGGGGCCGAAGCTGACATCATGATATTTGTACAAAGGGCAATTGCCTTGTGCAGCACGGAATAACCACTTACGAGGGTTGAAGGATAATACTTCTAGTTTGGGTTTCACAGATCGGGTCGTGCATACTATGACAGTCTGTTTTCGGCTTTCGCCCCTGAGGTGCTTGACCGGACTATTCAGAAGCACAATAGCAGGGTGCTCCCTTTACCCTTTTAGCCGAATGAGCGGAACATAAAGGGGTAAGCACAGGAGCCGGGTAACCCAACTTAATGACCAAAGACATAGGTCGGAACCGATGCATATAAATAAAATACCAAGACGCCGAACACACAATGGTTAAGGCGATTTGTGTTTGAAATCGAGCCCCCGGTCTATTAGCCGGTGACCTCGTGTCATACCGAAAAGATTCACGAGAAGAGGGAGGAAAGAAAAAATTATGTGCCAAAATAGAGAGGAAGGACAAATAACTCTTATGACTCGGATTGCCAAAGAAACTGTTTTACAGGTATGTGATAAGAAATAAGTTCCTACAGGAGCTGTTGTACCAGGGGTCTTCAATTGGCGCCCAGACGTCTTCGATATGCACTGTTGCTAGTTGACTCCTCCTTTTGGATGCACCTTGATGGGTGTTAGTGTGGACGGATCTTGCGAACAAAACTTGAGAGGCCACTGTGTCAAAGGTGAGCTTTATGCCATGGGCAGGCTCTTTTAGGAGCGCCTGCAGTTTGTCCGAAGACGTGTTGACGGTAACAGTTCGGAACAATCGAACGCCTATCGTAAGTTCCCCACCGCTACCCATGGAATCTTAAGTGCAAAGTTGTGCCTCCTCGGCACATACTTTGTTGGTCCTGAGGTTATGCAGTGGGGGCGAGTCCCTATTGAGGGGAGGAAGGAGGGTAGGAGTTTTCAGTTTGAATCCGAACTCGCTTCCCGGCCTTTCGTGCCTTTACGGTAAATGTCGAAGCTTGACAGTCGCCTTTTAGCTGAATTCGGCCGCTAGTGCCAATGCATGTTTCTCCGTTCCTCTGTTATAAGGGTCCGCCAGTGCCAGTGTATTTCCATTGACACTGATGACCCCCTTGGGGCCCGACATCTTGATCTTGAGGTATGCGTAATGCGGGACTACATTGAACTGAGCAAACACCGTCTGTCCAAGCAGCATGTGATAGCCATTGTGAAAGGGCACAATGTCAAAGACCAAGTCCTCGCTACGGAAGTTATCGGGCAAGGCGAACACAACATCTAGGGTTACAGAGCCCGTACATTGGGCCTCAACACCTGGGATCACTCCCTTAAAGGTAGTGCTACTGGGCTTGATCCTTGACGGATCTATACCCATCTTTTTCACCGTGTCTGAGTAAATCAGACTGAGGCTACTTCCTCCATCCATTAGGACTTGATTGAGGTGATACACATCTATAATGGGATCTAGGACGAGGGCAGTCGAGCCCCCATGATGGATACTCGTCGGATGGTCGCGCCGGTCGAAGGTGATCGGGTATGCTGACCATGGGTTATACTATGGAGCTAAGGGCTCCACGGCATAGACCTCCGAAGGGCCGGCTTCCTCTCCTTCTTAGGTATGTGGGTGGCTTATATCATATTCACCGTTTTGACTTCGGGAGGGAATTTCTTCTGACCACCACCTATTGGGCCCCGTGACTCTTCTTCGTCCTTGCTGCGTAAGCTCTTGCCCTGGTCTTCGGGTTGTATCTTGCCGGCCTGTTTAAACACCCAACAGTTGCAGTGTGTGTGATTGGCTGGCTTTTCCGAAGTTCCATGAATTTGGCAAGTCCTGGCCATGATCTTGTCGAGTTGAGTGGGTCCGTCACGATTACCTTTAGGGGGCTTCTTCGCTGCCCGGGTCGGGAGTAGCAGAATCCGGCATTAACCGTCGTGTCATCAGGGTCGTTGCTATTGTGTCGGTGTTTATTCTTATTGTACTTCAGCTTTGAATTGCCATCCTGGGCTTAAGGTGCCACTGGATCTTGATAGTTGTGGTTGCGTCCTGCCAGCTAATTATCCCCGCCCGCACAGAAGTGGGTCATGAGGGAGGTAAGGGCGGACAAAGTCCGATGCTTATCCTGGCCTAGCTGGCGGGCCAGCCATTCATCCCGAATATTGTGCCAGAAGAAGGCGATGGCCTCGGTGTCCGGACAGTCAACAATTTAGTTCTTCCTTGTCAAGAACCAATTCTAGAACTGCCGGGCAGACTCGCTGGGCTTCTAGACGACGTTGCTAAGGTCAGAAGAGACTGGTGGGCGGACATAGGTCCCCTGGAAGTTAGAGCGAAACGCGTCTTCCAAGTCTACCTAGCATCCTATGGAGTTTTCAGGGAGGTTGTTTAACCAGTGCCGAGCTGGCCCCTTAAGCTTAAGTGGTAAGTATTTGATGGATGGGGTCATCTCCTCGTGCCATATGGATACGGAGGAGGAATTCCTCGATCCATACAGTTGGGTCATTGGTCCCATCATATTGTTCTATATTTACGGGTTTAAACCCTTCACGGAACTGATGCCGCATTACTTCATCTATGAAACACAGTGGGTGAGCGGCGCCTCTGACCCGAGCTATGTCCTGCATGTACTCGGGTCTGTATGGGGCCGATTGTGTTCCCGGCCTCTATGGTTTTGGTCGAACCATGGTCTATATTTGCCCTGTCTATCTGGTAAGTAATCTCTGGATCCGTAGATGGATCTTGTATGGCCTACTCTGTGATTTAAGTCGTCGCACGCGTCGAACCTATCACTGGGCTCAAATGGCTCCTTACCCTGTCTTGGGGGCATCATCGGTACATAATCGGTGTCTTTGGCCGCTCCATCCCACCCACGAGGAGGGCAGTCCGGCACATCATATGTGGTATGATGCGGAGACGGCGTGTCAGTGAGCTCATCGTCGAATTGTGGTAGCAGCCTCCTCCGAGGGTAGCTTTTGGGCTGGTTTGACAGACCAGTGCCGTATACTTATTCGGCTGAGAGGACTATCGTCCATCGATCAGTGAGGTCGGCCTGTTCGGCTTTGAGTTGCCGCTCTTTGTCCTTTAGGATGCAAGCCGTTGCTATGAGATGCTGCTTGGTTTCTTCCCGATCCTCGAGGTTATCAGGGATGTACAAGTCATCGGCTTCTCGTATGTCTTCATCCTTGACGGGGGGAAGGTAATCGGCGCCTTCGGGGTCATTGATGGTATCGGGGCCGTTTTGGTCCGCAGGTTCGTCCGGAACCTCAAACGGGTGCTCGGGAACATCGGGATGGTCATGATCGGCAGGGTGTTATCGTCCCTACTGCTGGTAATAGTTCTTCTTCCCTTTTTTCTTTTGGACCTCTTATGTGATTTCCGGCGCCATGATGGCGCGTCACCTGATTTGTCGTCGTCGCTGCGAGGCGTATTGTCATTGTTCGTGGCGGGAGTGTCTACCATGTAGACGTCATATGTAGAAGTGGCAGTCCAATTCCCATTGTTAACGGGAGTGGGAGCATGGTCCTCTTCATCCATGTATTCTGCCTCCTCGGAGGCATAGTCTAGTACGTCGGTTAAGTCTTCGACGATGGCTATTAAGTGGGTGGTGGGTGGGTCAAAAAACCGTCCCTGTCCGAACTGTAACCAGGCCAGACATAGATCGGGGGTAGATCGTTGGTGATTCTCATTGATGAGAATTGCTCCAAGGCCTCGTCGACCCCTGAGGGCCCGATAGGATCTAGCTGTTCGGAACTAGCGGAATTAACCCCCACGAAGCCCACCCATGGGGAGTGTTTGGAAAGAATGCATGTCTGGTCATATGGCTTGATGGCCCAACCAGGATGAGAGATCGTACTGCCGTCATGGGTGACCCCATTGGTACGTCCGATGAAGGGGCTCGAGGTTAAAGCCCCAGAGTCCTTGGGGGCTACGAACAGAGCCGTGAGCCTGATTAGCGACAAGTCGCCTCGAGAGTCGACGAAAAACTCTAATTTTCTGAACCTGACCTCTTGATTAGGGGTGAATCTTTCAACGCGGCCTAGATGGCCGGTGGACCCAGCATGCAGTACAATGCTGCCGAAGGCGAAGATCTGCCCGGGGACAAAAACGTCCATGTTTCGAACCTCTTCGTTGATGACCAGGCGAGGCATCGATTCTATCTTGCTCACAGAGGAATTCTCAATGCAATCACCAATGTTGGTGTCAAAACCGACGGATCTCGGGTAGGGGGTCCCGAACTGTGAGACTAGGATCAACGGTAATAGGAGAAGAAGAGGACATGAGTTTACCTAGGTTCGGGCCCTCCAATGGAGGTAATACCCTACGTCCTGCTTGATTGTATTCATGGTGTATGGGAATATAGAGTTGATCTACCTCGAGATCGTATGTCTAACCCTAGATGAGTTATCCTGCCTCTATACCCTAAAACCCTCCAGATTATATAGATGGCGAGAGGCCTAGGGTTTACACATGGTCAGTTACATGCCGAAGAGATAAACATGCCTATTTACTACATCAAACATGGAGCGCAAGCCGTATTCCTCGAAGCTTCCACCCGGGAAACTAGGCCTTCGAAGCATCTAGTGTTCGGTAAGTAGTCCATATAGACTGGCCCATAAACAACAGGTCGGATATCTGAGGACCCCCGAATCCAGGACTCCCTCAGCTAGGTTGAGTATCAACATGAACATCATCATTAGTATTATCACTAGGCTCATATTCATCACCAGATGTGTCCTAGTATCAGAAAAATAAATATCATTTGGGTTTTCAGGTGAATCAATAACAGGTTCACTAGCATCATGCAAGGTTCCATCATCATCTTTGTTCCTCCTATTATTGGAATGACTAGGTGCATCAATATTACCCCTTTGAGAATCTTGTTCAATTCTCTTAGGGTGGCCCTCAGGATATAAAGGTTCCTGAGTCATTCTTCCACCTCTAGTCACAACTTTAACAGAATAATCATTGTTATTACTATTCATCTCATTAAGCAAATCATTTTGTGACTTAAGTACTTGTTCTACTTGAGTAGTTACCATGGAAGCATGTTTACTAATCAGTTTAAGATCACTGATAGTTCTACTCGTATAATCACCTAAGCAATCAAGCATGAAAGCATTATGTTTCAATTGTCTACTAACATAAGCATTAAAAATTTCTTGCTTAACAACAAAATTATCAAATTCATCCAAGCATTGGCTAGTATATTTATTATAAGTAATTTCTCTTTCCTTAAATCTACGAAGAGACTTTACCTCTACTACATGTGTCGGGTTATCAAGACCATTTATTTCTTCAATAGGTGGTAGATTCTTAACATCTTCAGCTTTAATACATTTTTCTTTCATAGATTTCTTTGCCTCTTGCATATCTTCAGGACTGAGAAATAGTATACCTCTTTTCTTAGGAGTTGTCTTCGGAGGTGGTTCGGGAATAGTCCAATCATTATCATTGCTCAATATATTATTCAATAGTATTTCAGCTTGTTCAACAATTCGTTCCCTGAAAACACAACCAGCACAAATATCTAGGTTCTCCCTAGATGCATCGGTTAGTTCGTTATTATAAAAGATATCAAGTATTTCATTTTTCTTGAGAGGATGATTAGGCAAAGCATTAAGTAGCTGGAGAAGCCTCCCCCAAGGTTGTGGGAGACTCTCTTCTTCCATTTGCATAAAGTTAAATATTTCCTGCAAGGCAACTTGTTTCTTATGGGCAGGAAAATATTTTTCAAAGAAGTGATAAATCATATCCTGGGGGCTACGCACACAACCAGGAGCAAGAGAATTAAACCATATCTTAGCATCACCCTTTAACGAGAAAGGAAACAACTTAAGGATATAATAGTAACGATTTTTGCCTCATGAGTAAATAGGGTCGCTATATCATTCAGTTTAGTAAGATGCGCCACAACAGTTTCAGATTCATAACCATGGAAAGGATCAGATTCAACCAAAGTAATTAACTCAGGATCGACAGAGAATTCATAATCCTTATCAGTAACAAAGATAGGTGAAGTAGAAAACTTAGGATCATATTTCATTCTAGCATTCAAAGATTTTTCTTTCCACTTGCATAGTAATTTCTTAAGATCATCTCTATTATTACAAGCAAGAAAGTCCCTAGCTACCTCTCCTTCCATAACATAACACTCATTAATATCAGGCAATTCATATCTAGGAGGGCTAGGTCTAGCAGGAGTCTCAAAGTATTCATTTTCAATAATTTCATTCGTTTCAGAAGTATCATAATTTTTAGCATTGACTCTAGCAATTTGTTCATCAAGAAATTCACCCAGTGGCACAGTATTATCAAGAAAAGTATCAGCATAATCATCATGCATAACAGAAGTCGCATCATCAATTACTTGCGACATATTAGAATTACTAGCAGGTGGTGGTGTCATAAACTTACTCATAACAGAAGGTGAATCAAGTGCAGAGCTAGATGGCAGTTCCTTACCTCCCCTCATAGTATAGGGATAGATCTTGGTTTTTGGATCTTTCAGATTCTTCATAGTGATCAACAGATATAATCCAAAGTGAGTCAGAGAATAGAGCTATGCTCCCCGGCAACGGCGCCAGAAAAAGTTCTTGATAAACCACAAGTATAGGGGATCGCAACAGTTTTCGAGGGTAGAGTATTCAACCCAAATTTATTGATTCGACACAAGGGGAGCCAAAGAATATTCTCGAGTATTAGCAACTGAGTTGTCAATTCAACCACATCTGAATAGATTTGATATCTGCAACACAGTATTTAGTAGCAAAGTAGTATGCAAGTAACGGTAAAGATGGCAAAAGTAACAGTAGCAGTTTTATAGTGATTCTAACATTAGAAGCGGAGAAGTAACTTAGCAAGGATCAATATGTGGAAAGCCTGTAGGCTATGGATCGGATGATGGATAATTATGTCCGATAGTATTCATCATGCAACAGTTATAACACAGGGTGAGACAGAACTAGCTCCAATTCATCAATGTAATGTAGGCATGTATTCCATATATAGTCTTACATGCTTAAGGAGAAGAACTTGCATGACATCTTTTGTCCTACCGTCCTGTGGCAGTGGGGTCCTAATGGAACCTAAGGGATATTAAGGCCTCATTTTAATAGAGAACTGGACCAAAGCATTAGCACTTAGTGAATACATGAACTCCTCAAACTACGATAATCACCGGAAAGAATCCCAGTTATTGTCACCCTGGGGGATGTGGATCATAACTCGTAATAGGTGTCTACAACTTGCAAGATAGGATCAAGAACACATATATATTCATGAATACATAATAGGTTCAGATCTGAAATCATGGCACTCGGGCCCTAGTGACAAGCATTAAGCATAGCAAAGTCATAGCAACATCAATCTCAGTACATAGTGGATACTAGGGATCAAACCCTAACAAAACTAACTCGATTACATGAAAAATACCATCCAACCCATCATTGTCCAGCAAGCCTATGATGGGATTACTCATGAACGGCGGAGAGCATCATGGAATTGGTTATGAAGGATGGTTGGTGGTGACGATGGCGTCGATTTCCCCTCTCCGGAGCCCAAAACGGACTCTAGATCTGGGCTCCCGAGGAAGAACAGGAGGTGGCGGCGGCTCCATGTCATGAAACACGATGAACTCTTCTCTCTGATTTTTTTGTCCATGAATAGAGTTATATAGAGCTGGAGAGGAGGTCGAAGGAACCACGAGGGCCCCACAAGCCTGCTAGGCGTGGCCAGGGGGTGGCCGCGCCTAGCAGGCTTGTGGTCTGCAGGAGGGGCCCCCCTAGTTAATTCTTCCGCTAGTATTTTTTATTAATTCCAGAAATATTCTCCATAAATTTTCAGGATGATCCGATAACTTTTATTTCTGCACAAAAATAAAACAAAGGCAATTCTGCTGAAAACAGCGTCAGTCTGGGTTAGTTCCATTCAAATCATGCAAATTATAGTCCAAAACAAGGGAAAAATAGTTTGGAAAAGTGGATATGATGGAGACGTATAAAATGCCTCTGTCAGAAATTTTATGACCTAGGATTATACCATCATTTACCATTAAGTGGCACTTCTCCCAGTTCAAGTCCCATCTATGCAAATCTTTATCAAGATTGCTCAAGGAGACATCAAAAGAAGTTTCGTACATGAAAAAACTCATCCTTGAAAACCTCAAATATGTTCTCACATAAATCAGAGAATATAGAAGTCATACATCCTTGAAAGGTAGCGGGTGCATTACATAAACCAAAAGGCATACGTCTATAAGCACAAATTTCAAGAGGACAAGTAAAAGTAGTTTTGTCTTGATCTTCTTGTGACAGGTATTTGATAAAAACCATAGTATGCCTCTAGAAAGTGAAAGTGTGTATGCTTAGACAATCATTCTAACATTTGATCAATGAAAGGAAAAGGATAGTGATATTTCCTAATATCTTTATTTAGTTTCCTGAAGTCAATTTCCATGCTATAACCACTTACAATTCATTGTTGAAGTTCATTTTTGTCATTAGGAACAACGGTAATGACACCTTTATTATGGGCAACAATGAACAACACTTACACATCTACTATCAGCTCCTTATTAACATTTTGTTGATATAGAGTCGGACTAATGCGTTTATGATCATCAAGAGTATATCCAATCGCAGCATGATGTTTCCTTAAAGTTTTCAATAATCTATTTTCTTTGTGCACTGGAATATTAGCATTGATAATAATAGGATATATTTGATTTTCATCAAGATTAGCATATTTCAATGTATCAGGGAATTTATTTAATTCAAACATAGGTTCACGCTTAGGTCAGAGAGGGTCACCCAAAGTTTCAACAAGCAAGTTATGTTGAAGGACAAGTTTTTGCATAAAAAACATTTCATGTTTTTCATTTCATTCTTTCATATGAATGTCAGTATCATGGTCTAGCAAATTTTGTTCCAATGGATCAGTAGGAGGCACAACAATAGAAGCGATACCAATAATATCATCATTATTATGTAAATATTTGTCATGAGGTTGTCTAGTAAACTTGAAAAAGAATCATGAGATATGTCACCAAACTTAACCTTTACCTTTTCTTTATTGCATTCAATTTCAGAATTAACACTATTCAAGAAGGGTGTACCAAATATAATGGCACACAAATTGTCTGGTTGTGATCTGAATACTAGAAAATTGGTAGGATATTTGACTTTACCACATAGGACATCAACATCCCTAACAATCCCAAGCGGTGGAATGGTATCCCTAATAGCAATCTTAATAGTAACATATATTTCTTCATAAAGAGAAAAAGGAATAGCACTTATACTAGCACCCATATCACGTAAACCATGATAGCAATGATACCCAAGCCCATCAATATTATCAACCAAAAGATCTTTTTTGACTGAATACTGTGAGCCAAAAAGCCCCAGCCATTGCAAAAAGAGGTTCTACCTTAATTTGTTTAGAGAATTTAGGTGCCCTAATATTACTCTTATGAATCATAGTTGTAGCCTTAGCATGTTCGTTAATCCTAACAGTGAAAGGTGGCTTCTCGATATAAGCAATAGCAAGTGCTTGAGTATAGGTACTAATAGGTTCCTCATAAATATCTTTGTTAGGTGAGTGAAATTTAAACCACTTATCCGTAGGAAGATCGACATCACAAGGAAAGGATTCACAAAGTGTATCTACTATCTTAGAATCAAGCCCATATTTTGCAATAAGCTCACTTAAAACATTTGTTACCTTAAAAGACATAAGACAATCATATTGAAGATTTATACCTGACTCGTTACATTTTTCAATCTCCCAATCTTCAGAGTTGCATTTAATCCTTTCAATAATATACCACTTATAATCAATATTTTTTCATGAAAGAACCAGCGGAAGAAGTATCAAGCATTGCCTTATTATCATTAGAAAGCCAAGTGCAAAAGTTTTGAAGAATCAATCCTCTCGGTAGCTCATGATTGTTGGATTGGAGCACCATGTTATTGAACCTCCCCCAATCATGAGAGATAGTTTCTCCTTCACGTGGCCAAAAGTTATATATATTATATAACTTGGATCACGATGAACCAAGTGCATAGGATAAAATTTCTGATGGAATTCTAGCTTCGTTCGGTTTCAGTCCCACTAATCGGTATCATCGAGTAGCCTATACCACACCAATGCTACTCACTTCAAAGATAAAGGGAATTCTCTCTTCATAACTTCATCCTTGATAGACTTGTGCAACTTTGTAAATGTGTTGGGTTTTTCCTTGAAGAGGAAGGGATGAAGTAGTAAAGTAGCAATAAGTGTTTCCCTCAATTGAGAAACCAAGGTTTATTTAACCAATAGGAGATTCGCGCAACCAACCGCCGACAATACCTACACACACAAGAGCAAATACTTGCACCCAACGCGGGCAAGAGGGTTGTCAATCCCCTTGAACACGTTAATTGCAAGGATCAAATCTAGTCATAGTATTAGATAAATAAATTACAAAGTAAAATGAAGGGAAATAAATTGCAGCAAGGTATTTAGGGTTTTAGTAAATAAGTTGAACATGCCCGGGGGCCATAGTTTTCACGAGAGGCATCTCCCTCGAGAACATAGCAAATGATGGGTAAACAACTTAATGTTGGGAAATTGATAGAAAGGCGCATTATGACGTTATTCATGATATGATCATGTATATAGGCATTACGCCTGTGACAAGTAAATCGACTCCTGCGTGCATCTGCTACTATTACTCCACCAATCGACTGTTATCCAGCATGCATCTATGGTATTAAGTTCATGACAAACAACGTAACGCTTTAAGAAATATGATATAATGTTGACAAAGGAAAAATAACAAATATGTTCAGACCCCATCATTTTAGCCTTAGTAGAAACAATACAAATACGAGACTCACTGCCCCTTCTGTCACGGTGTGAGGATACCGCAAGATTGAATCTACTACTATGCACCACTCCCGATGATGATCTACTCATCTCCTTGGCGAAAGCAAACTCATAGATCAAAAAGCATACACGACTATAACAACCACACATAATAAAGTTCAGAAAATACTTAATTACTTTCAATGAATAATCTGATTATAAACCCATAACTGATTGGATCCCAACAAATACACAGCAAAAGAATATTACATGATATGGATCTCCGAAGAGAACATTGTATTGAAGATCAGAGAGAGATTGAGCACCATCTAGCTAATCATTATGTACTCTTTGGCATATAGATAACTACTCACACGTCATCGTAGGTGCAACAAGGTTGATGCAGAATCCCTCTGTGCTCGTTCTCCCTTTGTCGTATTACCGGTGGTGGCCTTCAGATGGGATTGCAGAAGAACAGAGGCTTGCAGCAGCAAAAGGAGTTACGAGGAGCCTATAAGCTCAGGTGGCAGCCACCTAGGGTGCGTGTCGTGTGAGATTGTGGCTTCCTCGTACAACTTCTAGCCTCCTCCCGAAGCTTTGTGGGTCCCTTCTACTCTAGAAAGAAAAATCACCATAAAGTTTCATTTCATTTGGACTTCATTTGGTATTATTTTTCTCCAAAACAAAATAATAGGCAAAAACAGGAACTCGCACTTGGCACTAGGTTAATAGGTTAGTTCCCAAAAATGATACAAATTTGCATATAAAACATACAAAATTGATAATATAAAATCAAAATTATAGATACGTTGGAAACGTATCAACCTGCAAGCTTAAATAATCAACAAAGTTCATCTATATATATTAAGTGCATATTAGGATATATTGCTTCGGTCTCCTCCATAGGGATTAGCATGCCACTTGTCCATAATATAAATAGGGATTTCATAACAAATGTTTTTATTAGGTTGAGGAGTGGCTCTTGCCGCCTCTCGTACAAGGGAAGATACCCGAAACAAACCTCTCAAAGGATTATTCTCCATAGTAAGAAGTAACGATAAAAATAAGCACATAGTATAAATGTTTTCTTCCCAAATTTTGCTTACCAAAAGTGCTTCACTCCCAAGCAACGGCTCCAGAAAAAAGTATTGATGACCCACATGCATAGGTAATCAATCGTAGTCCTTTCGATAAGTAAGAGTGTCGAACCCAACAAAGAGTAGAAAGGAATTAATAAATAATTTTTAGCAAAGTATCTTAGGAGGTTATTACAATATTAGATGATCGATCATTTCTGTTCGACAATGATGAGATACATCATTATCGCTAATGGTTCTAGTTGATAGCCATATTATGGTAATACGTTTGAGATGGATCTTAGAAAGAGCCCATTCTATATTAATGACACTAGTAGAAAACAAGGAACTAGTCCCGGTTCCAAAGGGCCTTTAGTCCTGGTTCTAGAACCGGGACAAACCAAGTGGGACTAATACACAAAACCTTTAGTCCCGGTTTTCTTATGAACCGCGACCAAAGGGGCTCCACATGGACGCTGCGAGGCGCCCAAGCAGGAGTACATTTAATCTCGGTTGGTAACACCAACCGGGGCCAAAAGGCTACCACGCGTCAGGCGCTAGTTTTTTTATTTGGAAGGGATTTTGGGGGTTTTGGAGGGTTAATTTAGGGGTTTCATATTGTGTTAGCTAGCTAATAGAGAGAAGTGTCCTCTCTTTCTCCGTGCTTGGTTGACGCTAGCTACTATACATATAGAGATAACTTGATGCTAGCTAATAACCAAATGAAGGAAACCATTAATTACACAAGATCGTCATGCTGGACATATAGAGAGAGAAGTGACATCTCTTTCACCGTGCTTGGTCAAACAACAAGTTTCCGTATATCTATCCGACGCTACTACATATATACAATATAACATCTTTTACAATCCCTAACATCATCTACCTAAGATCCAATCATGAATCCTCATAGTATTCCCCATCTTTACGTATGACGTGGTCAAGAAAGAATCCCGCCAATTCCTCTTGAATTGCTCGTATGCGATCATGTGGTAGGAGTTCATCCCACATCTGCCAGATCTAATTTAAAGAAGGGGGTCAATACATGCATATATATCAATAAAACTCAACACAATTGATGGTAATATATATAAAATTGTGAATATTATTTACATACTTCAAATTGTTTGTTACATAACCCTTCTCAGAGGTCGAGTGGCGAATAAACTCGCATACGTAGTATCCACATAAAACAGTCCCGGATTCCTGGTACTTGGAGCTATATTTTTATTCTTCACATGATATGCGTAAATCTTGAACGTCGTGTGATTTTTATTTTAATTTTAATAATGCACCATGCTGGTATGAGAAAGTCTTTGGTTGATTTATAGAAGGATCTTTGAACCTCACTTATATATTTTGAGTATGGCTTTGTAGCATGCTTCATGTGATTCACTTATATCATTTGAAGTTTGGATTGCCTATTTCTCTACCCATAGAAAACCGCCATTTGTAGAATGCTATTTTGCTTCACTTATATTTGTTAGAGCGTGGGCATATCTTTTCTTGAAAGAATTAAAACTCTCATGCTTCAGTTATATCTATTTAGAGAGTTAACAAGAGTTGGCCATTCACATGGTTAGTCATAAAATTCTGCATAAAACTTGTAGATCACTGAATATGATATGTTTGATTCCTTGCAATAGTTTTTTGATATAAATATGGTGATATGAGAGTTATGCTAGTGAGTAAGTGTGGATTAGTAGAAATAAGGTTTGTGATTCTCGTAGCATGCACGTATGGTGAACCGTTATGTAACGAAGTCGGCGCATGATTTGTTTAATAATTGTCAACCTTTGTGTGAGGGTCGGGAGCACGTGATGGTTAAATCCTACCTACCTCTCCCCTAGGAGCATGCGTCTAATGCTTGGTTTCATAACTAATAGACTTTTCCAATAAGTATGTGAGTTCTTTATGACTAATGTTGAGTCCATGGATTATACGCACTCTCACTCTTCCACCTTTGCTAGACTCTATAGTACCGCGCAACTTTCACCGGTGCATCAAACCCACCTTCCTCAAAACAGCCACCATATATTTTCCTTAAAACAGCCACCATACCTACCTATTATGGCATTTCCATAGCCATTCTGAGATATATTGCCATGAAATTTCCACCGTTCCGTTTTTCATGACATGCATCATCACTTTCATATTGCATATAGAGTCATATTTTGTTCTATGTATCGAGTTGTATGTAAATAAAAGTATGATGATTTTCATTATTAGAGCATTTGTCCCGTGTGAGAAAAGAATGATGGAAGCTATGAATCCCTCACAAGTTGGGATCAGTCTCCGGACTTTACGAAAAATAAAAGAGGCCAACGAAGCCTAAATAAATAAAAAAGAGGCCAAAGATGCCCACCAAAATAAAAAATAAAAAATAAAAAATGATAGAAAGAGAGAAGGGACAATTTCTACTATCTTTTTCCACACTTTTGCTTCAAAGTAGCACCATGATCTTCATGATAGAGAGTCTCCTATTTTGTCACTTTCATAGAACTAGTAGAATTTTTTTCATGGCCACTTAGTTTTATTTTTGAGATTTCATACACTTATAGATCTAAGTGCATTCATTGCATGGCAATCCCTACTCACCCACATTGATATCTATTGATTGGCATCTCCATAGCCCGTTGATACGCCTAGTTGATGTGAGACTATCTTCTCCTTTTTCCTCATCACCTCCACCATATTCTATTCCACCTATAGTGCTATACCCATGGCTCACACTCATGTATTGCATCAGAGTTGAAAAGGTTTGAGAACATAAAAAGTGTGAAACAATTGCTTGACTTGTCATTGGGGTTGTGCATGATTTAGATACTTTGTATGGGGAAGATGGAGCATAGCCAGACCATATGATTTTGTAGGGATAACTTTCTAAGGCCATGTTATTTCGAAAGGACACAATTGCCTTGTTGGCTTGCTCAAAGTATTACTGTTTTTATGTCAATATAGACTATTGCTTTGAATCACTCGTATCTTAATATTCATGCCATGATTAGGTTATATGATCAAGATTATACTAGGTAGCATTCCACATCAAAATTATCTTTTTTATCACTTACCTACTCGAGGACGAGCAGGAATTAAGCTTGGGACTGTGATACGTCTCTGTCCTATCTATACTTTTTGATTGTTTCATGCCAATATTCCACAACTTTCATATACTTTTGGCAACTTTTTATATTATTTTTGAGACTCACATATTGATCCAGTGCCCAATGCCACTTCCTGTTTGTTGCATGTTTTTTGTTTCATAGAAAATCCATATCAAACAAAGTCCAAACGGGATAAAAAACTTCTGAAGATTTTTTGGAATATATTTGAATTTTGGGAAGTGGAATCAATAGAAGGCGGTGCCCTAGGGGCCCACAAGCCACTAGGGCGCGCCCTGGGGGTAGGGCGCGCCCTGAGGGCTTATGGCCACCCCTTAGGTCAATTGGAGTTGTCCTTTTGCCGCAAGAAAGATAATTTATGAATAAAGATCTCCTAAAAATTTCAGCCCAATCGTAGTTACGGATCTCCAGATATTTAAGAAACGGTGAAAGGCCAGAATGTGAGAACGCAGAAACAGAGAGAGAGATCCAATCTCAAAGGGGCTCTCGCCCCTCCACCGCCATGGAATCCATGGACCAGAGGGGAAAGCATTCTCCCATCTAGGGGGAAGTTCAAGGAAGAATAATAAGGAGGGGGGGCTCTCCCCCCTCTCTCCCGGTGGCACCGGAACGCCGCCGGGGCCATCATCGTGATGGCGATGTACTCCAACAATTCCGTCATCTTCACAAACACCTCCATCACCTTCCCTCATCTCTCTACAGCGGTCCACTCTCCCACAACCCTCTGTACACTCTACTAGAACATGGTGCTTTATGCTTCATATTATTATCCAATGATGTGTTGCCATCCTATGATGTCTGAGTAGATATATTTTTTCCTATGGGTCGATTGATGATCATGATTGGTTTGAGTTGCATGTTTTATTATTGGTGATGTCCTATGGTGATCTCCGTGTTGTGCAAGCATGAGGGATCCTTGCTATAGGGTGTTGCAATGTGTTAATGATTTGCTTACGGTGGGTGGCGTGAGTGACAGAAGCACAGACCCGAGTAAGTAGGTTGTTTGCGTATGGGAATAAAGAGGACTTGATACCTTATAATGCTATGGTTGGTTTTTACCTTAATGATATTTAGTAGTTGTAGATGCTTGCTAGAGATCCAATCATAAGTTCATATGATCCAAGTAAGGAAAGTATGTTAGCTTATGCCTCTCCCTCATATAAAATTTCAGTAATGATTACCAGTCTAGTTATCGATTGCCTAGGGACAACTCTGCAATTCCTACCACCACTTTTCCACACTCGTTAAACTAACTTAGTTGTTTCTCTATCTTAGCAGCCCCTAGTTTTTATTTACGTGTTCTTTATTATCTTGCAAACCTATCCTGTTACACCTACAAAGTACTTCGAGTTTCATACTTGTTCTAGGTAAAGCGAATGTTAAGTGTGCGTAGAGTTATATTGGTGGTCATTAGAACTTGAGGGAATATTTGTTCTACCTTTAGCTCCTCGTTGGGTTCGACACTCTTATTTATTGAGAAAGGCTACAATTGATCCCCTATACTTGTGGGTAATCACTGCTCTGCTCCCCAAAAGGATTAACACCATCTGCACTTAAACCAAACCATACGCTCTTTGGGTCACCTGTAAAGTCGCTCCATTTTCTCTCGATCTTTCTCCACTGCGACCCGACAACGGGTGCTCTCAACTTCCCATCTTTCTTACGGTCTTTTATGTACCATTGCATTAACACGACATGCTTTTTGTTTCTGAAGAGACGTTTCAACTATGGTATTATAGGAGCATACCACATCACCTTGGCAGGAACCCTCTTCCCGGTGCGCTAACCCTCAAGATCACCAGGCTCATCTCTTCTGATCTTATACCGCAATGCACCGCATACCGGGCATGCGTTCAAATCCTCGTACGCACCACGGTAGAGGATGCAGTCATTAGGTCATGCATGTATCTTCTGCACCTCCAATCCTAGAGGGCATAGAACCTTCTTTGCTTTGTACATAGTGCCAGGCAATTCGTTATCCTTTGGAAGCTTCTTCTTCATTATTTTCAGTAGCAAACCAAATCCCTTGTCAGATACACCATTGTCTGCCTTCCATTGCAGCAATTCCAGTGGGGTATAGAGATTTATGTTGTCATATTCACAATTTGGGTACAACCCTTTTTTGTGATCCTCTAACATGCGATCGAACTACAACTTATCCCTTTCACTTTCTCATTCTCTCTGTGCATCAACAATGACCCGGAGAAGATCATCATCGGGCACATCGTCTGGTTCCTCTTGATCTTTAGCTTCCCCCATTGCAGCATCACCGTATTTAGGGGGCGGGTAGTTGTCATCATCCTCTTCTCATGAAACCCTTCTCAAGCAGGTGGAAGTGAAGAGTTTTAGAGCAGGAGTAATCCTTTGTATTCCCACAGACAGTACATGGACAATGCATAAAACCATTCTGCTTGTTTACCTCAGCCGCTTCGAGGAAATTATGCAGGCCCTTAATATACTCGGAGGTGCGTCGGTCACCGTACATCCATTGTTGGTTCATCTGCGTGCGTTATATAATAAAGTGTATTAAAAACCATTACAGAACATCATGAATAGAGAAGTGACCAAATTAATAGAAATTTATCATCACATTAAAGCCAAAGTACAGTAGTGACCAAAATAAATACATAAAGTTCATACATAGTTCTCATTATTGAACCACATATAGCTCTCTAGAGCATCTAATTAGAACATACATTGAAACTATGTAAAAAAATTAAATGCAACAACAAATGCGATCGTAACCGCAACTAAGGTACCAATTGATCCAACAACATAATGATACAAGGCCTCGATATGAGTGGCATATTTTCTAATCTTTCTAATCTTCAAGCCCATTGCATCCATCTTGTGATTGTGATTGTCGACGACATCGGCAACATGCAACTCTAGTTTCATCTTCTCCTCTTCAACTCTTTTTATTATTTCTTTCAAGTAATTGTTTTCTTTTTCAATGGAATTTAACTTCTCAACAAGAATTTCTATGTCGGTTGGAATTTCCGGTTCACATAACTCCTAGATAAAAACATCTATGTCACGTTGGTCGTCATAATTTTCATAAACACTAAATGAAACAAATAGTTATAAAAGATAATATACCACATCTGAATCATAGACAGGACGAGGGCTGATGGGGGACGATACCAAAATCATGGCACTATATAATAACAAACAATAATAAAAGTAAGAAAATTGTACAAGCATCTATCTAAATCATACAAGTAAGAATTTTTTTCTTTTACAAAGAGGATAAGAACAAGAGGCTCACCACGGTGGTGCCGGCGACGAGATCGGCACGGGCGATCGACGGAGGTGAGGACAGAGACGAGACAGGACGGACCGCCAAACCTAGACAAATCTTGAGGAAATGGAGCTTGGAGGTCGAGCTTGAAGATGAGAAATCTTAAGTGTGGCTCGGGCATTTCATTGAACACCTCATATGCATAGGAGGTGAGAGCTAGAGCAACACACACCCACAAGCCGGCGTCCAAAAAAATAGAGTGTGAGTGGGAAGGGAAGGGTTGGGGGTATATATAGGCTTATATGTTTAGTCCCGGTTGGTGGCCACAACAGGGACAGAAGATGGACTTTTGGTCCCGGTTCCAGCTACCAACCGGAACTAAAGGTGCTGGTCTAGGAGCGAGGCCCATTGGTCCCAGTTCTTGGCTGGAACTGGGACCAAAAGTGTTAGAAAAACCGGGACTAAAAGGGCCATCAGTCCCAGTTCGTAAGTGAACCGGGATTATTACCCTTATCATAGCCTCAACCAAAGCCCTATTTTGTACTAGTGTGACTATCCTCCACTAGTAGAAAACAGACCTTTTGTCCATAGCATTAGTCGCGGTCAGGTTTGAACCGACACTAATGTGACCATTAGTCCCGATTCGGGACGGGCATCATTAGTCCTAGTTTGCTCCTGACCTTTAGTCTCGGTTCATAACACTAACCAAGACTAAAGGGGTGGTGGCAGGCTGGTGTTAGCCTAGGGCCCCACGATCACCTTTAGTCCCGGTTTGTGTTACGAACTGGGACTAGAGGCTCACCTTTAGTCCCGGTTTGTGTCTAGAACCAGGACTAAAGGTCCCCTATATGAACCCTTCGGCTAGCCCGAGCACACTCCTCCTTGTTTTCCCCTTCTTCCTCTCCTTTGTTCTTCCCCTTGCTCAAGCTCACCTCCATTTTTGCCAAAATTTGTCAAGATTTGGAGGCACCCCATGCATCCAAGTGTTCACAAAGGTTAGTAACTTTGTCCTTTCATCTCTCATTGCTAGATTAGCTCTTGCAATGCTCTATAAGTATAGTGATTTGTGGGTTTTAGTTTGGGAGTATTTATATGTGGTAGTTTATTTGATTTATATGCAATTTGAGCTTAGATTAACTTCTTACTTTTCATGTGTAGATGTGGTTTACTTAGTGCCTTCCCATCCCCATCCTAACCACCATCGATCGCCCACAACATCCCGTCGCCGGCACCACCTTGGTGAGCCTTTCGTTATTATCCTTTTTTATAAAAACAATCATGTTTGTAAGATTTAGATATTTACTTGTAGAGTTTTCTTACCTATATGGTTGTTTGTTATACATAGTGGCATGGTTTTGATATCCGTCCCCGTCGCCCCTCGTCCAGTTTATGATTCGGATGTGGTATATACTCTCTTTTATAACTATTTGTTGCATTTCGTGTTTATGAAAATTATGCCCATCAAGATGACATAGATATTTTTATCTAGGAGGTATGTGAACCGGAAATTCCAACCGACATAGATATTCTTGTCAAGAAGTTAAATTTAGTTGAAAAAGAAAATGAGTATTTGAAATAAAAATTGAAAAGAGTTGAAGAAGAGCAGATGAAACTAGAGTTGTATGTTGCCGATGTCTTCGATGATCACAAGATCAAGATGGATACAATGCACTTGAAGATTAGAAAATTTGAAAAATATGCCATTGAGAGTGAGGCTTGGTATCACTATGTTGTTGGATCAATTGGTACCTTAGTTGCGATGTTGATAGCTTGTTGTTGCATTTAAATTCTTTAGCTAGAGAGTTTGTATGTTGTTTTATGAGAAAAAGTGTGTATGAACTTTATGTATGAACTTCTATTAATTTGGTCTTTTTGGTGTTGTGTAATGAAGATGAGTCGGCAATGGATGTACGATGACCGATGCTCTCCCCTGTTCATTAATGGCGTGCATACTTTTCTGGTTGCGGTTGAGGCAAACAAGCGGGCGGATGGTTTTATGTATTGTCCATGTGCTGGCTATAAGAATGATCGAAATTACTCTAACTCAAGAACCATTCATGTCCACCTGTTTGAATCCAGTTTCATGTCCAGCTATCACTATTAGACCAAGCACGGAGAAAGAGGGGTCCTAATGGAAGATAATGAAGAAGAATAGGATGAGGATAGCTATCCTAGACATGGATTACATGAATACGATGGTACAACAATGGGGGAAGAAGCTGAGCTGTCAATGCGGGAAGGAGCTGAAAAAGAGGTATCAGATGAGCCCGCTGATGATCTTGGACGGGCCATTTCCGATGCAAAGAGAAACTATGTAAGTGAGAAGGAGAAGCTGAAGTTGGAGCGCATGTTAGAGGATCACAAAAAAGGGTTGCACCCAAATTGCGAAGATGACATGAAAAAGCTGGGTACCATACTGGAATTGCTGCAATGGAAGGCAGAGAATGGTGTATCTGACAAGGCATTTCAAAAGTTGCTGATAATGTTAAAGAAGAAGCTACCAAAGGACAAGGAATTTCCGGACAGTACGTACGAATCAAATAAGGTTGTCTTCCCTCTAGGATTAGAGGTGGAGAAGATACATGCATGCCCTAATGACTACATCCTCTACCGTGGTGAGTACTAGGATTTGAATGCATGCCTCGTATGTTGTGCATTGCGCTATAAGATCGGCCACGATGACCCTGGTGATGTTGAGGGCGAGCACCCCAAGAAGAAGATTCCTGCCAAGGTGATGTGGTATGCTCCTATAATACCACAGTTGAAAAGTTTGTTCCAAAACAAAGAGCATGCCAAGTTGATGCGATGGCACAACGAAGACCGTAATAAAGACAGGAAGTTGAGAGTACCCGCTGATGGATCGTAGTGGAGAAAAATTGAGAGAAAGTGGAAGGACTTTGCAAAGGACGCAAGGAACATATGGTTTGGTTTAAGTGCAGATGGCATTAATCCTTTTGGGGAGCAGAACAGCAGTCGTAGCACATGACCTGTGACTCTATGTATCTATAACCTTCCTCCTTGGTTGTGCATGAAGCGGAAGTTCATTATGATGCCCATGCTCATCAAAGGCCCAAGCAGCCCGGCAATGACATTGATGTGTACCTAAGGCCATTAGTTGAAGAACTTTTACAGCCGTGGAATGGAAAAGGTGTACGTGCATGGGATGCGATAGAATAGGAGGAATTTGGCCTACATGTGTTGTTGTTTGTAACCATCAATGATTGGCCTACTCTCGGTAACCTTTTAGGAAAGACAAACAAGGGATACCACCCATGCACGCACTATTTAGATGATTACCGACAATATATATTTGGATAAATGTAATAAGAATGTGTACCTGGGGCATCGTCAATTTCTTCAGAGTAGGCATCCCGTAAGAAACAAAGGCAAGCATTTCAATGGTGACGCAGATCATCGGAAGAAGCCTTGCCACCGTACTGGTGATGATATACTTGATATGGTCAAGGACTTAAAAGTAATCTTTGGAAAGGGTCCTGGAGGACAATCTTTTCCGAATGACGTTAACAAACGCGCACCCATGTGGAAGAAGAAATCTATATTTTGGGAGCTACCCTATTGGAAAGACCTAGAGGTCCACTCTGCAATCGACGTGATGCACGTGACGAAGAATCTTTGCGTGAACCTGCTAGGCTTATTGGGCATGTATGGGAAGACAAAAGATACACCAGAGGCACGGGAGGACCAGCAACGTATGCAGGGAGAAGACGGCATGGATCCAAATCAGTTCAGGGTCATGCCAGCTATGCTCTTACAAAAGAAGAGAAGGAAATCTTCTTCGAATGCCTGCTCAGTATGAAGGTCCCGTCTGGCTTCTCGTCGAATATAAAGGGAATAATAAATATGGCAGAGAAAAAGTTCCAGAACCTAAAGTCTCATGACTGCCACGTGATTATGACGCAACTACTTCCGGTTGCATTGAGGGGGCTTCTATCGGAAAACCTTCGATTAGCTATTGTGAAGCTAAGTGCATTTCTGAATGCAATCTTTCATAAGTTAATCGATCCATAAATCCTACCAAGGTTAGAGAATGATTTGGTGCAATGTCCTGTTAGTTTCTAGTTGGTGTTCCCACCATCCTTCTTCAATATCATGACGCATGTCCTAGTTCACCTAGTCGAGGAGATTACCATTTTAGGTTCTGTATTTCTACACAATATGTTCCCCTTTGAGAGGTTCATGGGAGTATTAAAGAAATATGTTCATAATCGTGCTAGGCCAGAAGGAAGCATCTCCAAGGGCCATGAAACAGAGGAGGTCATTGAGTTTTGTGTTGACTTTATTCCTGACATTAAGCCGATTGGTGTTCCTGAATCGCGGCATGAGGGTAGACTGGGTGGAAAAGGCACGCTAGGAAAGAATTCACTAATATGCCAGGATGGGCATTCTTTGGCACAAGCACACTACACAGTTCTACAATTTTCTGCCTTGGTGGCTCCGTATATCGAGCAACACAAGAATATTTTACGCTCCAAACACCCGGAGCAGTCTAACGACTGGATTACACATGAACAAATGGTGACTTCCGCCGGTTGGTTGCAGAAATGTTTCATGCATGATGACACTGTTGCAGATGACCTGTACTTGTTGTCCAAGTTACCATATTTTACTATATTTATTTTCAAAGGGTACGAGATAAATGGGAATACATTTTACACGATCGCCCAAGATAAAAAGAGCGCAAACCAAAACAGTGGTGTCTGCTTTGATGCAGCAAACACCAATGGGCCAAAGGACACATATTATGGTTACATAGAGGAGATATGGGAACTTGACTACGAACTTGGTTTGAAGGTCCCTTTATTTTGGTGCAAGTGGGTCAATCTGACAGGAGGCGGGGTAAAGGAAGACCCGTAGTATGGAATGACAACAGTGGATCTCGACAATCTTGGGTACGCAGTTCGTCCTAGCCAATGATATGGCACAGGTTTTCTATGTGAAGGACATTTCTACCAAGCCGAGAAACAGAAAAGATAAGGAAGCGAATAAATCATACGATGAGCCAAAGATCCACATACTTCTTTCTGGGAAAAGAAACATCGTGGGAGTGGAGGACAAGACAGACATGTCAAAAGATTATGAAAAGTTTCACGCAATTGCTCCCTTCACAGTGAATACTGACCCGAGCATCAAGTTAAACGATGAAGATTGTCCATGGTTACGACGCAAATGGACACATGCGAAGAAAAAGTTTTATACCCAAAGATCCCACTCTGGGATGTGACCGTCTTCTCTAGTTAGTTTCTGGACTTATATATCTGGAAAGTCCCACTTCGAACAAACTGGAGGGCATCTTTGTAATAGTAGTGTACTTATGTGTTTTGGCATTTGAAACGCGAAGAAATATTATGTCGAAGTATCAGGGTTTCAGACGAAAACTCGTCTGTTACAAAGGCATTTCATTTTTAAACTTATTTCAACTCTAGACTTTTTGTGCGTTCAGTATGCACCATTTGAAGCCACGTCATCAATTTTCAACCCTTTCTAACCTCATTTGCTATTTTTCCTTCATTTACTGGTTTTTTGAGCTAAATGACTGAAATTGAAAAGCACTACAAATGAACTCTGAAAAGGTTGAAAGTTGACATAGTATCATGATTTCACCCACATAGAATGTGCTAAAAAGTTGAGAGGGCTACGACAAAAACTGGATGCACTTCGTATACAAAATGGACAATCTCTTTTGAAGTATCAAGGTTTCAGATGAAAACTCGTATGTTACAAAGGCATTTCATTTTTTAACCTTATTTCAACTCCAGGCTTTTTGTGCATTCAGTATGCACCATTGAAAGCCACATCATCATTTTTCAACCCTTTCTGACTTCATTTGCTATTTTTCATTCATTTACTGATTTTTTTGAGCTAAATGACCTTGAAATTGAAAAGCGCTACAAATGAACTCTGAAAAGTTTGAAAGTTGGCATCGTATCATCATTTCACCCACATAGCATGTGCTAAAAAGTTGAGAGGGTTACGGCAAAAACTAGATGCACTTCGTCTACAAAATGGACAATCTCTTTCGAAGTATTAGGGTTTTAGACATAAACTTGTCTGTTACAAAGGTATTTCATTTTTTTAAACTTATTTCAGCTCCATACTTTTTGTGCATTCAGTATGGACCATTCGAAGCCACGTCATCAATTTTCAAGCCTTTCTGACTTCATTTGCTATTTTCATGCATTTACTGATTTTTTTTGAGCTAAATGACCCTGAAATTGAAAAGCACTACCAATGAACTCTGAAAAGGTTGAAAGTTGGCATGCTATCATAATTTCACGCACATAGCATGTGCTAAAATGTTGAGAGGGTTACGGCAAAAACTGGATGCACTTCGTATACAAAATGGACAATCTCTTTCGAAGTATCAGGGTTTCAGACGAAAACTCATCTGCTACAAAGGCAATTCATTTCTTCAATAAAATGAGAATTAACAAATTGAATATACTGATAAAACACACTAATATTAAACAGTACAAAAAGGAATCACTGGAAAATCCATTTTTAAAGTAAAGTTATTCACAAACTAGTGATTCTCACAAATTTCAAAAAATTCAAATTTAAACTATTCAAATTTGAAAACTACTACAACTAACAGAAAGTTTATAATTTTTTTGACCTAACACAAAAGGATTCACTCATTAACTCTAAATAAACCACACAAAAAACTTATAAACAAAAGAAAATATATAACGCAAAAAACAAAACAAAAACTGAAAAGTAAATAAAAAGTAGGCCGCCTACTGGGCCGCCATGGCCTGCATACGACTACAAACCCAACCTCTAGTTGAGCCAAGATGCAGGCCCGCAAGGCCCAGTAGGCCCAACAGGGCCGCACAGGTTCATTAGGCCCACACAGGCCTGCTTAGTCAGGAGCTCGATAGAGATGCCGCGGCGGGGCTTATAAGCTGGTGCGGGCACCCCTCGCTTGGCGAGGTGGGACTAAACTTGCCCTGCACCGTGCCTACGCGAGCACCAGCCTTTAGTCGCCGTTGGTGGCTCCAACCGCGACTAAAGCCCCCATTTAGTCGTGGTTGGAGCCACCAACCGCGACTAAAGGTCTGCACTTCCTGCCGCTTTGACTGGCGAAATTGACCTTTAGTCGCGGTTGGTGGCTCCAACCGCAATTAAAGGGGGGCTTTAGTTGTGCTTGGAGCCACCAATCGCGACTAAAGGTCGTTCTATATAAGCAGCGACTTCGACAAAATTTAGAACTCAGTTTCCATCTTCTCCCCGACGCACCTCGCGACACTGCCGCCAGGCTGCCGCCGCCCCATCGCGCTGTCGCCATCGCCCTCACCTTGCCGTCGCCCTTGCCTCGCCATCGCCGTCATGCATCGACCTCACCGCCCCCGATCCTCCTTGACCTCGCGTGTCGTTGTCATCGTCGTCGCAGTCGCCGCCGCCGTCGATCGCCTTGCCTCGCCGGCTGTCGCCCCGATATCAGCCCCTTTCTTCCCTCTACCCCCTCTCCCTTGCCCCTGCCGCCATGGCCGCGCCCCTCCCCGATCGATCCCACACACACATGCATGCATGAACGCACACACACACATTTTAATTTTCTGTTTTTCTGTTTTCTAGTTTTTTTATACTGTTAGTAATATAAATGTTAGATGAAATGTTAGATATATAAATGTTAGATGAGTGTTTTTTAGTTTTTAATACTTTTAGTTATAGCTAGATAAATGTTAGATATAAAAAAGATATAAAAATGTTTTTTTAGTTTTTATACTTTTTTATTTTTATATAAATTTTAGATATAAAAAAGATATAGAAATGTTAGATGAATGTTAGATTTGCAATTAGTATATGTATGCATACAATAAATTATTCTCTTAGTCCTTTAAGGGATTTAGGAATGCCCCCATTATGGATGTGCATAAGTTGATCCAATTTTTTTTCTGATCTCATGCATCTACCCTTCTATATGTCATGTTTTGTCTAGCTAGTGTCAAAGGATTCAACAAAAACCATGGATTCATCATTAGCCGAAAGTAACAAGCGCATGATGGCACGAGAAGCTATCCAAAATTATTTTGGAACGGAGTCCCGGATAGGATAATTAGCTTTTTGGTACGAAGTTCAGCAAAAAGGCCTTCCAAATAGCAATATTTGAAAGGCTCTTGCTGAACTTCATACCAAAAAGCTAATTATCCTAGCAGGTTCTTCAGAGATCTCACCCGAGCTATGATCATGTCATAGTTCCTTCTCTTTGGGTGTTCATCGCTTGCACCGCTAGACGTCAACTACAGCTGTATTAGTGATATTATATAATAATATTCGAGATGTATTAGTGATAATACTCGAGGTGTATTCAAGATTATATTCGATAATATTCGAGACGATTTATTCGAGATTATATTCGATGATGCATATTATATGAATTATTCGAGATGCATATTATGTACTATGATTCAGTTTTTCCTTATTGATTGCATGCATTCTAATTTGAATACTAAATTATTTTATCTTTCTTCTGGGTTAGTTAAATAAAAGTTATGGACAATAGCGGCAGAGAAGGAGAAGAGGCTCTATTCGACATCATACGCTCCCTGAGCCCAGAGCATGAACCTGAAGATGATGACGGCTCGCAATATCTGAACAATTCCGGTGAGGGTTGTATGATATTTGATGAAGACGAACGAATAGATGAAGTCGACAACGATGTTGATGAAGAAAATGTTCTTCAAATAACAAAGACCGGCGAGGTATATTTATTATATAAGCCATCCGGTGATCGTTACATGTCTCAATTGAGTTGTATGTATTAACAAATCGATCTTTCTTCCTTTAGGCCTCCTGATTGAGAAAATCTTCTACAAGAGACAGGGTAGTTCGAGGCCCGGCCAGAAAGTTGGACGCTGGCGTGAAGTTCAACATCTATTCCATCAAAACATCAACAGGCGAACCGCTTGAACCTAGGAAAAATGTGACCAAGTTCAAGAATCAACGCGGAGTTATTGTCAGGGACCAAATCCCGATCTCTATTCAAGAATGGAAAAAGACAGCAAAGGAAATCGAGAAGGAGTTACTTTTGTCGATGAAAGAGCAAAAGATGTGCTTTGGACCGAGCTGATGTCACATTTCACCCTACGAGATGATTTGACAAATGCAGAGCTAAAGAAAGTCAGAAAGTATGCTCTTAAAAAGATGGCGATCGCATTCAACACCTTCAAGAAAAATGCATGGGTTGCATACGTGAAAGCAAACAATAAGACTCCAAAATTCGAGGGAGCACTGGTCAAGGCAAAAGATCACTGGGACGATTTCATGAAGTTCAAGGAATCGGAACTAGCTAAGGAACGGTCGAGTAAAAAAAGATTAATGCTGCGAAAAAGAAGTGGCACCATACTCTGGGGCCAGGTGGCCCTGCCTAAGTGGGGTCAATCTGATCAAGAGATGATTAGTGCAGGGGTCACTCCAGTTACATTGACCTGGCCCCCTAGGTGCAGGACATGGTTTTATGCGTATGGGGGGGAAGTTGGACCTAGAGACAGGGGATATTAAGGTGAAGGCAAGTCTTAAAGGAGTGACAGACGAGATACTAATGAAAATATAAGAAGCTCGAACGGGGGTGTTCACACCCAACAGAGAGAACGACGAGCTTACGCGCGCCCTGAAGAATCCTGAACACCCGAGAAGAACACGAGGCAAAGGCGTTGTTCCGTGGTTTAAGGGGTTTGCGGGTTGGAACGATGACTACAGAAGTCGTGCGAGAAAGAAGATGGAGGAAGAGCGGAAGAAGAAGGAGGAAGCACTCCTCCTTGATGGCCTAGAATCAAAACACCTGGAGTTGGAATCCAGAATCAGGCGGCAGAAGGAGCAGATCGACTCAGTCAGCCAGGAAAGGGCATCTTAGTGGTATCATGAGCAGATCGATCCAGCATTGGATAGCACCGTCCCATCTATGCCAAGAAGCAGCGTGGGTTCCGCCCTGGCCGATATCCATGATGCACTCCTAGCTAGCTACCCTGTGGATGATATCAAAGACATGACTAACTATGAGCTACACATGAAAGTGAAGAACTTATCCATGAAGGTGGCGGATAGCTATGCTTTAGCAAATCCCCCTGAAGCAACCTTCCATTGCAATCCCATTCCAGCTAGCTATGCTCGTGTCGGGGTTGATGAAGTGATGTCAGAATATCACGAGCTACAACTTGACATTCTTGGAGGTGACAAGGAGAGAACACTAGGAGAGGCCATACACCGTATCATTCTATGGAAAAAGGATTGCATGGTCTTTCCAAGGCCACCCACTCCTCCTCCTCCAAGTCCACCACCGCGTCAGTCGACTCCTCCTCCTCCAAGTCTGGCACCACGTCCGCTGACTCCTCCTCCAAGTCCGGCATGGCGTCAGCCAACTCCTCCTCCTCCAAATCCGGCACCACGTCAGTTGAATCCTCCTCCAAGTCCGGCACGGAGTTAGCATGCTCCGTCGACTCCAAGTCCGGCACCGCGTCTGCCGTCTCTGCCGACTCAGCGTGTTCTGTCGCCTAAGTAACAGCGAAAGAGAGAGGTCGCAGCTACGACGGCTAGCGGTACAACAAGAAAGAAATTCAAATATGGTCCAAGCCTCAAGCCTCTTCCAAGGTTGCCTTACCACCTGACTAAGGACGAACTCGACACTGTAGTGGATGCCAAAGTGAAGGCCCATTTTGGACCGAACCCGCCCCTGCCACCAAAGGAGAAAGTACCTGAGCATGTCTCACTGAGCATGTCTCACAACACTTTATTGATATGGCTCGACTGGCTGTCAATCAGAAGGACTGCAACAGTGTGTGGTCTATCAAGAAGTCATATCTTGCAGGACAAAAGGAGTCGAGTTCGAGCTCGAGCCAAGGAGTTGGCAAAAAAGCGGGAAAACTGTTCTCCAGCTGGGAGAATAGGTAGTGCAATTGATCCCCCCGCTCATTGTACAAACACCTATGAGTATCGCTGATCGGCTGGTAGTAACCGGCGATCATAGAAGGCAGGCTAAAGAGGCCGGTGTCACTGTTGAACAACTCCTAGGCCTTGAGGAAATCCCCGGGCTTAAAGAGGAGGAAGTAAAATATCAATATGTCCGCGGCAAACCTCTGGTCAAGCCAGACGATGTCAAGCTTCTACTAACGAGGTTGTACAATTTGCATAAGTGGTGCATGCAAGAAACAACAAATACCAATCAAGAGTCCCTCATGGTGAAAGTCAAGAAGAAGCATTACTTGCATAAAAAAGATTTGTGGATTCATTATTCAGAGTTGTTTCAGTTATTCAATCAAGACGCAGTCGACAAATCTTTAGTCAGTTGCTATTGTCTGTAAGTGATTTCTTTTTATAATTTAAGTCTCTAGATAGTTGTGCTCTCGTTCATTACCTGTAATTATCCTCACTATATTCTTTTCTGTGGTATTATGCAGAATGAAGATGTATGAAATAAAAAAAGCTGGACGCTACGGCATTGGATTCATTGGCCCAAATGCGGTTAATCAAAATATATGGAAAACTG
This sequence comes from Hordeum marinum, assembly GCA_022496015.1. Taxonomy (NCBI): domain Eukaryota; kingdom Viridiplantae; phylum Streptophyta; class Magnoliopsida; order Poales; family Poaceae; genus Hordeum; species Hordeum marinum. The sequence continues at coordinate 456,443,121 of CM039678.1, forward strand.
AATATTCGAGAAAAGACATAGAGAAATTCTTGCTAGAGTTTTTGAAGCATCTAAACACCCAACCAGAAATACTACTTCCTTACAACTTCGGGTGAGTGTTACTATATCTTGTACTACAAATTCTATTTTTTGCTTACTAGATGTTAATAAGTGTAGTTGATGAGTTATGCACATGCCCGCTTAATTATACAAAATGTGTGCGCATGCAGTTACCACTGGATCTTGTTAATCATTGAAGTTGACAAGGGAAAAGTTGAAGTACTGGATTCACTATATAAGTATCCATCTGAATACGCAGCCGTAAGGGGGATGATCGACATCTAATTTCAATCATTATCGCACTATGTCGGCTCTTCACTTCATTTCCTGATATCAACTAGTTAATAACTCCTTTATTCATTTTCTTTGCTCGCGGGCAGGGTTTGAGCCAAGTTCATCAAACAGGTCTCGGGCGACTGGGCACAAAAGCTGACATGGGTGCGAGCCAATGTAATTAAGTAGTACTAGCTAGCTACGTCGGTGTATCTCTTTAATTCTAGTTTTAATACCATTATCATGCTTGATTAATTATTACCTGATTGAATTTTATTCTCGTAAAGTGGATGAGGCAGGAGCAGGAGAATAGTTTATGTGCATACTACGTTTGCGAGAACATCCGCATCATCACGTCTAAAAGAAGCAGAAATGAAAAAATATTTGGGTACGTTTGCCAGAACACTATCCATAATTTTTTTATCATGATCTAGCTAATATATATACACACAATTAATATATTCATCTTGATCTCCTTCTTATAGCTGACGGAGATGCGGGCCAGCTCCTACCAACGACTCGCATACGACCAATTTAAGAGGAAATAGCTGGATTTCTTAATTTTATACTAGCTCTAAAATATACATGTCTTAATTTTGTACTAGCTCTAGTACAAAGTTGTATTAAGTTTGAGAACTTATTTTGAAATGAATAGAGTAAAATATAAAAGTGTACTTCACGATTAATCTAATAATACTAATTTTACATTAGAAATGTTGATATTTTTTACTTAAAACTTAGTCAGACGTAGACATGTTTGACTTGTAGAAATCAAAATATGCAATATATTTTAGAACGAAGGAAGTATATTTTATCTGTTTCGCGAGCATTTCTGTTCATTTATCACTTGCCATTTGTTGTCAATTAGAAATTGTGTACACGCTAACCCTTTTTGATGTTCTAGAAGTTTAGGGCATTTATCTGGAAGAAAGTAGAAATTATTAAAGAACACATGCACAGTGGCACGGTGAGATAGGATAGGAGACGTTAAAGAAAAGCAGGTGCATGGGGGCTCGGCCGGGAAGACGACGACCGAGAGCAAAGGTGCATTCTCCTGTCAGTGAAAAATTCCTCCCTTCATCTTCCTGCCCTTTGTCGCCATGTAGTCATCCTGTCTTTGACAGGGCCACTCCCGTAATAATTTCGCAGCAAGGCAGGGCAAAAAAGAAAAAAGAAAAAAAGCAGGCAAAAGCAAAACACAAACACGGCCTGAAAACAAATAAAAATAAAATCCAGTAGTACTACTAGTAGTACTAGCTAGTAGACACACATTCTCTCTCCGTTCGCTCCTCCTTTATTTCCTCTCTCCTCTCTCTCCCCTCGCATCCTTTGTTCTTCTTTCATCCGGTTGGGTAGACAGAGAGGGAAGCACAACGGCGCAAGGAAAGGAGGAGAGATAAGGAAGCAGCAGGCAAGCAGCGGCAGCAGCAGGAGCGAGGTCGGTCGATCGAGCGCCGAGCTGCGGGAAGCAATAAATAGAAATTAAGGTTCGAGCCGCCACCATGGCGGCGTTTACAGGCGCTCTAGAATTCCTCCCCGGCGGCCCATCATCCCTCCCCCAATCCTTCTTCTTTATATAGCCTATCCACGCACTTGGCTCCCCTCACCACCCCAAAAAGCACCTTACCCCACTCCCTCCTAAGCTCCTCCTCGCTCCCTCCTCCTAGTGAGTGAGAAGAGAACAAAGCCAGGCCTTAGGCAGCCTCAGCTGTCAAGAGGAATAATCAAGAAGAGATCGAGAATTAGAGGCAAGATCAAGCTACCTCTATCCTCACGGCAAGAGGCGAAGAAAGGTGAGTAGAAGTAGTTGGGTAGTAACTAGTTTCCTAACTTGTTAGGCAGGCCGACTCGCTCAAGTTTGTCAGCGCTAGCTACATGCTGTCAACACCCGTAACCGAGCCCCCTAGATATGCATATGCTAGCGAGGAGGAGTATGCGTGCGTAATTGCGTAGAAATCTGTGTATCCATCAGCGTCTGGGTGGTAGATCTGTCTAATCTACTGGTGAGCTATGTCGAAAATCTAAGCTACGGCTCGCGCAATCCCAAGAGCCTGCCATGTTCTGTTGCTTCTTCCGCTTTTTCTTACACCCAAGATCTAGTTTTTTATTCGGGTCCGTTTGTGTTTGTAGGAGGTGAGAGGGAAGGAAGGAGAAAGTAAGCAAGGAAGTGAGCGCACTGGCAGGAGCTTCTTGATGGGTGTTGGCTGCTGCCGTGGATGGCGGGGTTCTCTCTGAGGGGAGGCGGCGGCGGCGGAGGTGGAGGAGGTAGCGGGGGGAGGAGCGGCGACCGCGGCGATCAACCCATCGGGGCAGACAGCCTGTTTCTGTACGCGCGCGGCGCGGCCGCCGCAGCCGCCGACACGGCGGGCGGCGGCGGCGGGGGAGGAGGTGGGATAGGGTTCCAGCTATGGCACCCTCACCACCAGCAGGCGGCGGCCGTGCCGCACACCTCGCAGTTCTTCTCCTCCGGGGTGGCCACCGGCGTCGTGCTGGGCTTCTCGCCGCATGAGGGCGGCGGCGTGGGCGGCGGCGGCTTGGCTGGTGTAGGCGGCCCGGGGGGAGGGAGGGCCGGCACGAGCTGCCAGGACTGCGGAAACAATGCCAAGAAGGACTGCACCCACCAGCGCTGCCGGACCTGCTGCCGCAGCCGCGGCTTCAACTGCTCCACTCACGTCAAGAGCACCTGGGTCCCCGCCTCAAAGCGCCGCGAGCGCCAGCAGCAGCTCGCCGCCCTCTTCCGAGGCGCCGCAGCCAACAACAGCGCCGCTGCTGCCGCGGCCACCATCGTTGCCAACAAGCGGCCACGCGAGCTCGTGCGCTCACTCGGCCGCTTGCCGTCCGCGACCACCGCCATGGTCGACGCCACCACCTCCTCAGGTACGTTGTAGGCTTGTAGCTACTCAATTACAGTCTACAGTACAATCAATCACTACGCCGTTCAGGACGCTGACGCCGACGGTGTGATTGCAGGCGAGGGCGACGGGAGGTTTCCGCCGGAGCTGAGCCTGGAGGCCGTGTTCCGGTGCGTGCGGATCGGGCCGGTGGACGAGCCGGACGCGGAGTTCGCGTACCAGACGGCGGTGAGCATTGGAGGCCACACGTTCAAGGGGATCCTGCGGGACCATGGGCCGGCGGACGAGGCGGCAGGACAGCTGCCACCGTCGTCGGCGGAGTACCACCAGCTGACAGGGACCGCGAGGGAGGGGTCATCGCCGGCCGGAAGCAGCGAGGCGGCCGGCGGGCATGGAGCGACGGTGGCGACGTCCGCAGCGGTGCTCATGGACCCCTACCCGACGCCGATCGGCGCCTTCGCCGCAGGCACCCAGTTCTTCCCTCATAACCCTAGAACCTAGCTTCAATTCCTGCCATGAATTCCTAGCAAGTTCCATTTACTGCCAAGATGACGATCGAGTTGCATTGATCCGATCCGAGCAAACAATATCAAGCCAAGCAGATCGAAGAAGAGGAGAATTGTTGTCCGTGAACACTAATGCATCTCGTTAGCTAGCTAGAGCTACTACTTTTGGATCCTTCCATGCAATTTTAATTCCGAGTTGGTTAATTAGCAATGACCTTAATGCATTGGTGCAATTAAAGAGAGATAAACTAAAGTGTATCTTAATCGCTTCCTTTTGAAATCGTTTACTACATTTCGCATGCAGCACGTGATTGGTTAACTATAGTTTACTGCTACTGGGACTACTATTATAACTTATAAGTACGTATGCAATAGATTACATTACTTACTCCTACATGGTATGGTATTGTTTGCTTGGATTTGCTTTTGTGTGTGCATGGGGAAGCTTCTCTCTGGAATCTGGATGGCATGGGTAAAGCTGCTCATTTTGTTGTGCTTTTTATATGATTTGCTGGCATGTCTTGTTCTTCTATGCATTCCTTCTATAGCTGCATTGGTTGATTCAGTACTTCTGTTTAAGCACCCAACCATATATTCCGTTGTTGCTTGGGATGGATGAGCAATCAGCTTCTGCTCTTGCTCCACACCACCAGGGAAAGTACAGCAATTCTGTTCATTTCTTTGGCTAATCTTTGGAGTACTCTCTCTCTCTCTCTCTCTCTCTCCCTCTCCCTCTCTCTAGGGTACACAGTGACCTTGTCACGCCACTGTTCATACTTTTCCTAGGGTACTATTTTTCTATATTCTTTGTTGAAGTGACATAGATCAATGTCGCGATTCTTTACAGAAATGTGAAAAAACTACCAATACAAGCTAGTCACATGGAATGATGGAATGTCAACAATAATGTGCATGATTTACTTTTAAGAAACTGCATGCAAACTTATCTATAAGCCTAGCCATTATTAGGGCATGTATGCGTTATTATCGTGTGTGCAATTTGAAGCTAACATTTCTGGTCAATGCTTAACTAGGAGTAGTTTGTGTGTCATCTAAGATAATTTCTCACACTTTCAATTAATTAGTGTCACCAGTGCGTTGTGCAAGATTAAATCTTTTCAAAGAAATATAGAACAGTCGGTATGATCTCTTGTCTTTCAGTACAACAGTACTCTGCAATTTTCAGCTCCCGGCCGGCCTATATATACGTAGAGTGGTACAGTGAGTACTGTCCATATCCTATATCTAGGTGTAGCCTCAACTCTACTTTGTTTCTTTTCCCCCCTTCTGCACACTTATTTTCAAGCGGACTAGGATTGTAATGCACTGTAGCCTGACCAATGGCCACTAGCTACAACAATAACATCATTCAACTCATATCCACGCTTTTTCAAATATTTTGTGAAAAATGTGCATGGAGTGATTCCAACATAATAGTCGTACATACATTTTGTGGATTGAGAGCTGGGTTATATCTATGCTTTGTTAATGCTGACATCAGTTCTGAGAACATTCTTATTAAGTTGGTTGTGTGTGTTTGTTAGTCCTTTGCTTGTGTTAGGTTCCTCCCACGTGATTATCAGTACTTAAGATAGTCTTGCATTGGAACAAATCCCTTGGCAAGGTAGGGGTTGTAACTCAACTTCCAATGCTTCCCAAAGGGAGTTGGTACCATTCCCATGCATCCAGACAAGCTCCTTGGGCGGCCGATTGATAAATATCATCTCATGTTTGGCACACCATCTTTATTTGTGTTAAATGGGAGTTTATAGAAAGTAATGCTTGCGTGGATCTACACATATAAAGAAATGTGATATGAGTACATTCTGGGTACACCAAAATAACCAAACTATTTAAGGCAAGAACATCTCCCTCAACATTCAAATTAGCATTTGATGTAGTTGTCCATGTGCACATAGATGATTATTAGTCGCTCTATTTCTTCTCCAGTATATTGAAGATAAATTTTTGAATGGATGACACACATTAATATAGGAAGAGGTTGCTGTTTGTATCACATGATGCTAGGACTTCACGGGTCTTCGAAGTAATTTATATATTCGTGTGGTAGCTCTATTCTACCCAACATATATATAAACTTAGAACTTGGGAATATATTATAACTATATCAACACTTTTTTCAGTAGTGCTATATGTTAACTATATCAACACTTTTCAGTAGTGATTGGTTAACTATATCATTTTTTCAGTAGTCTGCATGTGTATTTTCTAACTGAGTTTTTGATATATTATTAATGCGCAACCTTATTTACTTAGATAATGCAGAAATGAGTGATGCATGGATAGAATGAAAATGGTTTCAAACCGAATATTTTGTTTCTTGGTTATTTTCGAGCACCTGCACTATAATTTCTTGGTACTCTCATCCTATCCATAATCATCACTTGCGTACAGGATGAGAGTGTACATATGCTAAGTTGGTGTTTAGTTATTTGTTTTTATGTTTGAATTAAAATAATAGAGAATGAAAAATGTTACTCCATCTGTTCACTTTTATAAGACGTTTTAGACAGTTGAGACAGTGCTCAAAACAGTTCAAAGCTAGTTGTCTGAAACGTCTTATAAAAACAAACCGGGGGGGGGGGGCGTCTCGGGCTTGCCTTCTACCCATCCATGCCTCCAACTCTTAGTGTCAACGCCAGCTAACTTAATTATCTTTAGGTAGGAAGGCTGTAGTTAAGTTATCAGTACAGACAAACCACGATGGATATATAACAACCTTCTCAGCATAATTAATCATATACCATCAAAGGCTCTATTTTTTTGCTTCCAAATCAGTTTTTATTACAATTCTTCATGGGCTTCCAATCATATACCAAAACTGAATTATTAAAAAAATCATTAAAATCGTACATGGGCTCCTAATATATTTGGAACTAATTGATCTGCGAGAATGTGAAAAAGTTACGAAATACTCCCTCTGTAAACTAATATAAGATTGTTTATATTACTAAAGTAGTGTTCTAAATGCTCTTATATTAGTTTACAGAGGGAGTACAATAGTAATTATTGAACTCTTTGCTACCTACTCCCTATGTCCCATAGTATAAGAGTGTTTTTTTATACTACACTAGTGTGAAAAATACTCTTATATTATGGGACGGAGGGAGTAGTATATATAGATCATGTACTTCTGAAGCTGAACAAATGGCGACAAAGAACTAGCTAGGTATAGAGTATACACATACATGCTACTGAAAAATGTTTGGATATATGTGAAAATCTGTTTGTGGTTTATGTAGGTTTGCGGTTAGCTAAGCACATGCTTTTTGTAGTGTACTATGATTTCAATTTATAAACATACAGCCAGAACCAAATTGGATTGAGAAAGTGATGGCTTTCATTGTTTTTGGCCAATTAAGGCTAGTTTCCTTTTGACGAATGTGTCAGCTACCCATCAAGTATAATGCACAGTGAAACATTTGTGTCCTTGAGATCACCTATATGAAAAGGATCCAGAGTTTTCAAAACTATTCTATCCATCCTCTTTTGAGGTGGTGCTTCTGTAGCTAGGAGATGCATCTATTTCATTCTTGATACCGAGCACACTCATAATATACGTACCCAAAATATGTGAATGACGGATTCAATTAGTATCTGTAAGTCGCTCACAACTATGATGGGCATATTGAGTGTTATGATATAACCATATTGACCAAAAAAACATTATATGGTGGACTCCTTTTTGAAGAGGTTGACCAGGTCACCATGGAATGCACCTAAAAGGCTTGGTGTGCATTGGATATATACATTAATTGGGTCTTACGGCAAACATAATGGCTATGAAGCGCATTACATAAGCCTAGAGGAGTTCACTCTCCATCACATATATATGGGAGGAAAGGGACATGAGTTAGGCCTTGTTAGATTTCGTGGACCACTTTCCTCTCCATGAGACCATGACCTAGCAGCTCTCACAACAAATTCTTGACCTTGTAATAAGGAACAGCTAGCTCGCAGCTCCCTTTGCCATCACAGAATCCTCAGCTACTACTGCAACAAACAAGGAAAACCAGACCTAACAAGAAAAAATTTATTGGCCCAAGCTAGGTATGCACACCTAACACCCTAGCTATATCCCTTTGTACAACCATCGCCTCCATCACCTCTAGCTATAGGGCCCTAATTGTAAATATTCATTTATTCTGAGTGCCTTGTGTACTGAGCATGCATGTGGGCCTGGTTTGGTGCTGGCACCCTCCTAGTCAGTTGTCTGTGTTTGCAAGCAAAATACATATACATGCAAGCACTCCAGAACATAAAAGAAGAGCCCTAAAGCTAAGCTTAGCCAGGATGGTTAACGATAGTGTGGGGTAAGAGACTAAGAAAGGGATGAAGGGAATTGCAAAGACATTAGACATTCATGGTCCAAGAAGACAGGGCTTTAATTTGTAAAGGTTGGCTCTCATGCACATGTCCTGCTTGCATGCCTGGAATTTAGAGAAGCACGATGTCGCAAATTAATCATCGTGTTCAATGTCTCATATACTGTAGCTAATTAGCTAGCTTTTTTCAACAAAGTCCTACTAGCTAGCTAGCTCATCTTAGAGCATCTCTAGTCGATCCCTTAAAAGTTACAGGACACGATCGAGTAAACTATAATCGAGTATTGTTACTCCATTAAGTTTTGATAGGTTCTAACTGATCCCCTAAATTTAGGAGAGTGTTTTTTTTTTTGCCAAATCCATTTAATTTTCGTCCATCGAAATAAGCTTCACTATTTTTAATTTTATTGAACGACATCTTCGTACACCGGAGTACATACATCACCAATTCTTTGCTAAGAGAACCGATCCAAAGAAAACTAAAAGAACAATTAGATAGAAACCCAAGTGCCCTAAATGCTCCCACTAGTTTGTTAAATACTTTCTCTATATCTCCATTACCGACATTGTTGCTTTTCTCCATCGACTTCTTGAGCATGCACACTTCGTTCTTCTCTGCCTCCACATGGTATTGTCTCTAATCTCATCTCTACTCTCTAATCTAGCAAATAGTGCACGAACATCTATTAAATTTATCGCTATCAATAGATCCATATACTCTTCTTCCCAATACCAATACTTGCATCCATCTTGTACATAATTTTGAGCAAACAATAAGCTATAAGTTGCGAGGAATCCTAAGAACAACCGTAGCAACAACCACTCACTCCATCCTTTTCACATTTGAAAAACACCTGTCCGGGATGTTTCAACATGCTCAAAACTCGGTGCAGCACTAGCCATGGGCAATGGTCACACTTGATGACGGGCAGCAAGGAGCAAACAGGCTGCTTGGCTAGTGTGGAACTCGGCCGAAGGTTGCGGAGCGTGGTTGTACCGGTGGTCATCGACGAGTGAGTTCCTAGCACCTAGTGGAGGAGGCCATACCGAGATGCGGCATAGATTCATTGCGGGGGGCTGCAGGATTTGATACCGGTCGTGTCCATCCAAAATGCACGACGCTAGTGGCCGGATGCGTCGAATATGGCGCCGGTCGCGAGTAGATGCGGCTCAGGGATTGGGTGGCTGTAGTGGAGGGGGAGAAGATTTTTTGCTCGAGGGGTGGGCCGCACAATAAAAATAGGAGCCCGCGGGGCGGAGGAGTAATTTTTTTTACCTCTCTATACAGTTTAGAAGTTTGGCTAGATGTCGGTTAGGAGTAAAGCTAAAATTATACTTCCCCCGTTTTATAATGTAAGACATTTTTAACTCTAGTTAGCGTAAAAAAAATCTTACATTATGAGACAGTACTTATCTATAGTCTTTTAAGGATTGGCTAGAGATGCTCCTAGTATGCGCGTTCATTTGAATGTACATGAGTACTGTCGTTGCCTGCAGCGCATACACGTTTCTTTGGATGCCCTTTGGATTAGCAAATTACTAAACCAGCAAAATATATAGGGTTACCGTTCAGTAGTTTGGTGAAAAAAAATATGAAATCATGAACGAAAAGATACCGGCACGGTACATTTGTTCTAGTGCTCCGTTGGTTGGTCACGGCATGCATCATGCATGCATGCATGATTGAACATTCATCCATGATTTCTAGTTACAGAAAATCGATAACACACACATGCCTGAACAGTACTAAAGCCCACAGTAATAACGTAATCAAGCATTACCATGTAATGTTGGTTGACCTTTACTCTTACCGCTGCTTGACACCCATCGAAGTGATCTAATATAAAACATTCTAATTGTGTATGAGGTTCGTTCTTTATATATATAATGGGACGAAATTCTTTTTTGATAAACGTTTTGATCTATCAAAACAATCCTCATGCATGTCTACCCTTTTTGTTCTACATGCATGCACATGATCTTGCTCATGAAGAACTCCTTAAGTTTGAACCTTTTTGTCTTGCCTGCCATGCGCCAACCTTAATTTTGCACTAGGATTACTCACTCCCAGGGAAATATAAGAGATAAGTTGGTGGTACCAGCTAGCTAACCTAGAGCTATTCAGATGCCTTGGCTAGGAGGAGGACGTACGTACCATATACTGCGTCTACTTAACGCGTTGCATGTCCTGCAACTAATCTTGCATGCGAAGGGTAAACTAAATTAAACCATCCGCACATGCCGCCACGTACGTTGGTACCGTATGTGCGAATTAAGCAAAACGCGTCCGATCGATCAGGCCTGTCACACATGCCCCGACACTGTGATTAGCATGTGCGCGCGCCGCGCGCGTGAATATATATACTGCCGCTAGTACTTCTTTTTGTTAAGCAGGTGAGGAGACCACTGCAAGATTAATTGATTAATTAACCTGGGCGTAGCTAGTGGTGAGTGGTGACAAACTAAGGGCGACGCAAGGGTTAAATATTTGACCTGGTCGATCCTTTTTTTCTACTACTGGGATCGCTGGCAGGTGGTGAGGAGCGGCGAGATGATTAAGTTAGGGGCCGGGGTGGGGGCATGTGAGATGAGAGGGGCCGGAGGGTGGCCGCCTTGGGCAGTGTGATAACGCTAGCTTTCAGCGCTCGGCTCGTCGGGATCGAGGGCAGTACGAGTACTTTGTGTTTCCTAGTGCTTGCTGATGGGAGGCAGCACAGTGATCGACCGGACCGGCCGGACGGCTCCGGCTTGGCACCATCGATGCTCACACGCCACCTCAAAGATCTTTTCCTTTCATTTACCCCCCACTACTGACGGGCAGTCGTCTAGCCTGGAATCGACGAGGGCAACTTTGGGAATCTAGGATCGGGCGCTGCTGCGTACTCCTGTCCTCAGCTGTCACGGCCTGCCAATGTTTCAGTCTGTTGGGCCAACTGAAGTGAAATTGAACTCTCAGAGTCCATGTGGACATGCATGCCAAATGTACGCATGAAGCAAGCATTATGTATTTATTTGTTTATTTCAGGAAAAAATCGATATATTCATTAACTTACAAGACAGTACAAATCAGTGGCGGAGCCAGAAAAATCATATGAGGAGGGCCAAACGTCGCTAAACCTTCTTAGGAAGAGCCAGTCCATTAAAATACACTATTTTAACATGGAAAAAAAATCTGTGTTTACAATAGTATCAGGCTTAAACCAGTGACATCGGGGGGGGGGGGGGTGCTGGTACAAGTAACATCATCTGTCGAAGTTGAAGGTGAAGGTCTTGTTGTGACACGAGGGAGATCCTTTGAGCGTGGTTATGGTGGTGAAACTCCTACTAGCATGATAATAAAAAAACTCCATGGCAGGTTCAAAGTTGCATTCAGGCAAGAAATTTGATGCCACTATTCCAAGGAGGAGGGCATATCAAATGGAATTGACCTAAATTGAAAACTAAAAAGGACAAGGCAAATGAGATCAATAATATTGAATCTTATTCCCCCACTAATGTGGCAACAATCGATGAAGATGGTAGATTTTTTGATGAGTTACTTGTGGTTGGTGCAGATTGTTCAGTAGTTGGGTAGTGTCCTTCTAGTAGTTCTTTTGTTTGTGTCATTAGTTTCAACACCGGTTGGGTTCTTGATTCTGCTTATTCCTACCATATGTATCACACTAAGAGTGGTTTGACACCTATAAGCCATGAATGATGGTTTAATTTCCATGGGAAATGGCATGAAGTGCATAGTTATTGGCACAATCGGATTCAAAATGTTTGATGGTATGATTCATACACTCACAGATATTCTTCATGTGGTTGGGATGAAGAAAATTTTGACATTATTCAAGTCACTTTATAGTACATGCTATAAGTTTGTGACTCATAGCTATCGGATTAAAGTGTTCAAGAGCTCCTTGTCTATGATGAAGCCTCTCATTACTCCTAATTGTTGGGGGAACGTTGCATGGGAAACAAAAAAATTTCTACGCTTCACCAAGATCAATCTAGGAGATGAGCATCTACGAGAGGGGAGAGTGGATCTACATACCCTTGTAGATCGCTAAGCGTGAAGCGTTAAGAAACGCGGTTGATGTAGTCGAAGTTCTTCGCGATCCAAATCACCGAGCGTCACGCGATCCAATCACGATCCATCCCGATCTAGCGCCGAACGGACGGCACCTCCGCGTTCAGCACACGTACGACTTGATGACGATCTCTGCCTTCTTGATCCAGCAAGAGGGAGCGGAGAGGTAGACGGGTTCTCCGGCAACGCGATGGCGTTGTGGCGATGGTGGTGGAGTTATTCCAGCAGGGCTTCGCCTAAGCACCGCTGAAAAACGATCTAGAGGAGAAACTATGATCTAGAGAAGATGTAGCACGCGGCTCTTTTTCTGTGTCCAAAAAACCATCAAACCTCTAGTATATATAGGAGGAGGGGAGGAGGAGGCTTGGCCCTCAAGGGGCCACCCCCTAGCTTCGGCCGAAGTGGAAGGGAGTCCTCCTCCTCCTCCACTCCTAGTAGGATTAGGACTCCTTCCTTATTTCCCACTTTTGCCTTCTTTCCACCTTGGGTTTTCTTCCCTAGCTGCATGAGCTTCCTGTGGGCCTTCGGCCAGCCCACTAAGGTCTGGTATTCCTTCTCACATAACCATGTAGCCTCTTGGGTCGAAATACCCCTCCCGAAGGTCTCCCGGTACCCTCCCAGCACTCCCGATACACTACTGATGAGCCCGAAACTTTTCCGGTGACAAAAATAGGACTTCCTATATATCAATCTTTACCTCCAGACCATTCTGGAGCTCCTCGTGACGTCCGGGATCTCATCCGGGACTCCGAACAACCTTTGGTCAACACCATGCATAACTCTATACTACCAAAACATCACCAAACCTTAAGTGGGCAGACCCTATAGGTTCGAGAACTATATAGACATGACCGAGACACCTCTACGGTCAATAACCAATAGCGGGACCTGGATGCCCATATGGATTCCTACATATTCTACAAAGATCTTTATCGGTCGAACCTCTGTGTCAAGGATTCAGTTAATCTCGTATGATGTCCCCTTTGTTTTTCGGTATGTTACTTGCCCGAGATTCGATCGTCGGTATCTTCATACCTAGTTAAACCTCGTTACTGGCAAGTCTCTTTACTCGTTTCCATAATACAAGATCCCGTGACTAACACTTAGTCACATTGCTTGCAAGGCTTGTTGTGATGTTGTATTACCGAGTGGGCCCTGAGATACCTCTTCGTCACACGGAGTAACAAATCCCAGTGTTGATCCATGCCAACCCAACAGACACCTTTGGAGATACCTGTAGAGCACCTTTATAGTCACCAAGTTACTTTGCGATGTTTGATACACACAAGGCACTCCTCCGGTGTCCGTGAGCTGCATAATCTCATGGTCATAGGAACATATACTTGACATGCAGAAACTGTAGCAATAAACTGACACGAACATATGCTACGTTTATAGTTTGGGTCTTGTCCATCCCATCATTCTCCTAATGATGTGATCCCGTTATCAAATGACATCTCATGTCAATGGCTAGGGAACCGTGAACATCTTTGATCAACGAGCTAGTTCACTAGAGGCACACTAGGGACACATTGTTGTCTATATATGCACACATGCAATGTGTTTCCAATCAATACAATTATAGAATGGATGATAAAAAATTATCATGAACAAGGAAATATAATAATAAACACTTTATTTATTGCCTCTAGGGCATATTTCCAATGGTCTCCCACTTGCACTAGAGTCAATAATCTAGTTCACATCACTATGTGCATTACATTGTAATGAATCGAACACCCATGCAGTTCTGGTGTTGATCATGTTTAGCCCTTGGAAGAGGTTTAGTCAACGGGTCTGCAAAATTTAGATCCATGTGCACTTAGCAAATATTTATGTCCTTCTCCTTCATAAACGAAAAACATTTCCTTAGTCCTTTCCAGGTACTTAAGGATATTCTTGACCACCGTCCAGTGCTCCATTCCAGGATCACTTTGAAACCTTCTGGCCATACTTATGGCAAGGCTGACATCGGGTCTTGTGCACAACATTGCATACATGATAGAGCCTATGGCTGAAGCATAGAGGATGACACTCATCTTCTCTCTATCTTCTGCAGTCACTGGGCATTGAGTCTTACTCAACTTCACACCTCGTAACACAGGCAAGAACCCCTTCTTGGACTGATCCATTTTGAACTTCAAAACTTTATCAAGGTATGTGCTTTGTGAAAGTGCTATCAAGCGTCTCGATCTATCTCTATTGATCTTAATGCCTAATATGAAAGCAGCTTATCCCAGGTCCTTCATTGAAAAACTCTTGTTCAAATATTCCTTCATGCTTTCTAGCATTTCTATATTGTTTCCAATCAGCAATATGTCATCCACATATAATATTAGAAATGCTATGGAGCTCCCACTCACTTTCTTGTAAATACAAGCTTCTCCATAAACTTGTATAAACCCAAACGCTTTGATCACCTCATCAAAGCGCTTATTCCAGCTCCGAGATGCTTGCACCAGTCCATAAATGGATCGCTAGAGTTTGCAAACTTTGTCAGCATTCTCTGGATCGACAAAACCTTCTGGTTGCATAATATACAACTCTTCCTCAAGGAAACCATTGAGGAACGCTGTTTTGACATCCATCTAATAAATTTCATAGTCGAAATATGCAGCTATCGCTAACATGATTCTGACGGACTTAAGCATCGCTACGGGTGAGAAGGTCTCATCATAGTCAACTCCTTGAACTTGTGAAAAAGAATTTGCCACAAGTCGTTCTTTATAGACGGTGATATTACCGTCCGCGTCCATCCTCTTCTTAAAGATCCATTTGTGTTAAATGGCCTTTCACCCTTCACGTAATACTTCCAAAGTCCATACTTTGTTTTCATACATGGATCCCATCTCGGATTTCATGGCCTCTAACCATTTCTCGGAATCCGGGCCCATCATCGCTCCTTCATAGCTCGTAGGTTCATTGTTGTCCAACAACATGACCTCCAAGACAGGGTTGTTGTACCACTCAGGAGCAGTACGCACCCTTGTCGACCTACGAGGTTCAATGGTAACTTGATCCAAAGCTTCATGATCATCATCATTAACTTCCTCTTCAACTGTCGTAGGCTCCATAGAAACATCTTTCTGCGCTGCGCTACTCTCCGGTTGAAGTAAAGGTTCATAACCTCATCAAGCTTTATTTTCCTCCCACTCAATTCTTTCGAGAGAAACTCTTTCTCAAGAAATGTTCTGCTCTTAGCGACAAACAATTTGCCTTCGGATCTGAGATAGAAGGCATACCCAATTGTCTCTTTTGGGTATCCTATGAAGACGCATTTCTTTGCTTTGGGTTCCAGCTTTTCAAGCTGAAGCTTTTTGACATAAGCATCACATCCCCAAACTTTAAGAAACGACAACTTTGGCTTCTTGCCAAATCACAGTTCATATGGCGTCATCTCAACGGATTTCGATGGTGCCCTATTTAAAGTGAATGCACCCGTCTCTAATGCATAGCCCCAAAACGATAGTGGCAAATAGGCAAGAGACATCATAGAACGCACCATATCTAATAAGGTTTGATTATGACGTTCAGACACACCATTACGTCGTGGTGTTCCAGGTGGTGTTAATTGTGAAACAATTCCACATTGTCTTAAGTGACTGCCAAACTCATAACTCAGATATTCTCCTCCTCAATCAGATCTCATGAATTTAATATTCTTGTTACGATGATTCTCAACTTCACTATAAAATTGCTTGAACTTTTCAAACGTTTCAGACTTGTGTTTCATTAAGTAAATATACCCATATCTACTTAAGTCATCAGTGAAGGTGAGAAAATAACGATATCCACCGCGCACCGCAACGTTCATTGGACCGCACACATCAGTATGTGTGATTTCCAACAAGTCACTTGCCCATTCCATTGTTCCAGAGAACGGCGTTTTAGTCATCTTGACCATGAGGCATGGTTCGCATGTGTCAAGTGATTCAAAATCAAGTGACTCCAAAAGTCCATCAGCATGGAGCTTCTTCATGCGTTTTACACCAATATGACCTAAACGGTAGTGCCACAAGAAAGTGGTATTATCACTATCAACTCTACATCTTTTGGCATCAATGTTATGAATATGTGTACCATCAATATCAAGATTCAATATGAATAAACCCTTCACATTGGGTGCATGACCATAAAAGATATTACTCATATAAATAGAACAACCATTATTCTCTGATTTGAATGAGTAACCGTCTCACAATAAACAAGATCCAGATATAATGTTCATGCTTAACGCAGGCACTAAATAACAATTATTCAGGTTCATCACTAATACCGATGGTAATCGAAGAGAGAGCATGCCGACGGCGATCAGATCAACCGTGGAACCATTTCCCACGTGCATCGTCACTTCGTCCTTCGCCAGCCTTCGTCTATTACGTAGTTCCTGTTTTGAGCTGCAAATGTGAGCAACCGAACCGGTATCAAATACCAGGCACTACAACGAGAGCTAGTAAGGTACACATCAATAACATGTATATCATATATACCTTGTTTGTTGTTGGCCGCCTTCTTGTCAGCCAGATACTTGGGACAGTTCCGCTTCCAGTCACTAGTTCCCTTGCAATGAAAGCACTCAGTTCCTGGCTTGGGTCCTGCCTTGAGTTTATTCACGGGAGGAGCAACTAATTTGCCACCCTTCTTAGAGTTACCCTTCTTGACCTTGCCATTCTTCTTGAAACTAGTGGTTTTATTGACCATCAACACTTGATGTTCTTTCTGGATTTCAGACTCAGCGACTTTCAGCATTGCAAACAGCTCGGCGACTGACTTGTTCATCCCGTGCATGTTACAGTTCATCACAAAGCTCTTGTAGCTAGGTGGAAGTGATTGATGAACTCTGTCAGTGATCGCCTCTAGCGGAAGGGGCATCCCTAACTCTGCCAGATGAGTCGAGTACCCAGACATTCTGAGTATATGTTCATTGATAGACCCGTTCTCCTCCATTTTGCAAGCGTAGAACTTATCGGAGGTCTCGTACCTCTCGATCCGGACATTCTTCTTAAAGATAAACTCCAACTCTTGGAACATCTCATATGCTCCATGACGTTCAAAAAGTCTTTGAAGTCCCAGTTCTAAGCCATACAATGTTGCACATTGAACTATTGAGTAATCTCCAGAACGTGCCTCCCAAGCGTTCTTAACGTCTTCGGATGACATGTCAGTGGGTTGGTCACCAAGCGGTGCATCAAGGACATATGACTTCTGGAAAGCCATGAGGATAATCCTCAGATTATGGGCCCACTCCACAAAGTTACTTCCATCATCTTTCAACCTAGCTTTCTCTCGGAACGCATTAAAATTCAGGGGTGCTACTACGCAAGCGATGGATCTACAACATAAATATGCAAAGGTTACTAAGACTATTGTTCAAGATAATGAGTTTAGTTAATTAAATTACTAAAGATCCCACTCAAATTGAAATCCCTTAGGTCATATGAGTGATACATGATCCAAATTCACCAACTCAAGTCCGATCATGGCGTGAGTTGAGGTGGTTTCAATGGTGAACATCATCATGTTGATCATATCTACTATATGACTCATGTTCGACCTTTCGTTCTCTTGTGTTCCAAGGCCATGTCTATACATTCTAGGATCAACAAGTTTAACCCGAGTGTTCTGCACGTGCAAAACTGGCCTGCACCCGTTGTATGTGAACGTAGAGTCTATCACACCCGATCATCACATGGTGTCTCGACACGACGAACTTTCGCAATGGTGCACACTCGGGGAGAACACAATTTTACCTTGAAATTTAAGTGAGGGATCACCTTATAATGCTACCATGGTCCTAAGCAAAACAAGGTGCATAAAAGGATTAATATCACATGCAAATCATAAGTGACATGATATGGCCATGAACTTGTGCTTTTGATCTTCATCTTGAAAGCACCGACATGATCTTCATCGTCACCGGCATAACACCATGATCTCCATCATCATGATATCCATCATTGTGGCGCCATCGGGGTTGTCGCGCCCACCATGCTCATACTACTATTGCTATCGTTTAGCAATAAAGTAAAGCATTACATAGTGCTTAATGATTGACATGCAGGTCATACAATAATTAAAGACAACCCTATGGCTCCTACCGGTTGTCGTACTCATCGACATGCAAGTCGTGATATTCTATACAACACATGATCAACTCATACATCACATATATCTCATCATGTAATTGGCAGTATCACATCACAACATACCCTGCAAAAACAAGTTAGACGTCCTCTAATTGTTGTTGCAAGTTTTACGTGGCTGCTACGGGTATCTAGCCAGAACAATTCTCACATACGCAAAACCACAACGATGATACATAAATTTCTTTTCAAACTTCTCAAGGACCGCCTTTGTCGAATCCGATCCAACTAAAGTAGGAGAAACAGATAACCGCCAGCCATGTTTGTGCAATGAAGTTACACGTGAGTCGATGGAACCGATCTCTCGTAAGCGTACGAGTAAGGTTGGTCCGGGCCACTTCATCCCACAATACTGCTGAACCAAAACACGACCAAGAGAGGAATCAATCTAAGTATCAACTCCCACAAACTCTTTGTGTTCTACTCGAGATCTCACCTACACATAGACCTACCTCATGATGCCACTATTGGGGAATGTTGCATGGGAAACAAAAAAATTCCTACGCTTCACCAAGATCAATCTAGGAGATGAGCATCTACGAGAGGGGAGAGTGGATCTACATACCCTTGTAGATCGCTAAGCGGGGAGCGTTAAGAAATGCGGTTGATGTAGTCAAACGTCTTTGCGATCCAAATCGCCGAGCGTCCCGCGATCCAATCACGATCCGTCCGATCTAGCACCGAACGGACGACACCTCCGCGTTGAGCACACATATGGCTTGGTGACGATCTCCGCCTTCTTGATCCAGCAAGAGGGAGCGGAGAGGTATACGAGTTCTCCGGCAGCACGACAATGTTACGGCGATGGTGGTGGAGTTATTCCCACAGGGCTTTGCCTAAGCACCGCTAAAAACCGATCTAGAGGAGAAACTACTATCTAGAGGAGAGGTAGCACGTGGTTGTTTTTCTGTGTCCAAAAGACCCTCAAACCTCTAGTATATATAGGAGGAGGGGAGGAGGAGGCTTGGCCCCCTAGGGGCCAGCCCCTAGCTTCGGCTGAAGTGGGAGGGAGGAGTACTCCTCCTCTACTCCTAGTAGGATTAGGACTCCTTCCTTATTTCCCACTTTTGCCTTCTTTCCACCTTGGGTTTCATCCCTAGCCGCATGGGCTTCCTGTGGACCTTTGGCCAGCCCACTAAGGGCTGGTATTCCTTCTCCCACAACCCATGTAGCCTATTGGGTAGAGATACCCCTCCCGATGGTCTCCTAGTACCCTCCCGACACTTTCGGTACACTACCAATGAGCCCGAAACTTTTCAGATGACCAAAACAGGACTTCCTATATATCAATCTTTACCTCCAGACCATTCTGGAGCTCCTTGTGATGTCCGGGATCTCATCCGGGACTTCGAACAACCTTCAGTCACCACCATGCATAATTCTATACTACCGAAACATCACAAAACCTTAAGTGTGCAGACCTTGTGGGTTCGAGAACTATGTAGACATGACCGAGACACCTCTACAGTCAATAACTAATAGCAGTACCTGGATGCCCATATTGATTCCTATGTATTCTATGAAGATCTTTATCGGTCGAACCTCTATGTCAAGGATTCAGTTAATCCCGTATGATGTTCCCTTTGTTCTTCGGTATGTTACTTGCCTGAGATTCAATTGTCGGTATCTCCATACCTAGTTCAACCTCGTTACCAGCAAGTCTCTTTACTCGTTTCCGTAATACAAGATCCCATGACTAAAAATTAGTTACATTTCTTGCAAGGCTTGTTGTGATGTTGTATTACTTAGTGGGCCCTAATATACCTCTCCGTCACACGGAGTTACAAATCCCAGTGTTGATCCATGCTAACCCAATAGACACCTTTGGAGATACCTGTCGAGCACCTTTACAGTCACCCAGTTACGTTGCGACATTTGATACACACAAGGCACTCCTCCGGTGTCCGTGAGTTGCATGATCTCATGGTCATCGGAACATATACTTGACATGTAGAAAACTGTAGCAATAAACTGACACGATCGTATGCTACATTTATAGTTTGGTTCTTGTCCGTCCCATCATTCTCCTAATGATGTGATCCCATTATCAAATGACATCTCATGTCAATGGCTAGGAAACCTTTACCATCTTTGATTAACGAGCTAGTTCACTAGAGGCACACTAGGGACAAAGTGTTGTCTATATATCCACACATGCAATGTGTTTCCAATCAATACAATTATAGCTTGGATAATAAAAAATTATCATGAAAAAGGATATATAATAATAAACACTTTATTTATTTCCTCTAGGGTATATTTCCAACACTAATATGCTCATGTGGATGATGACACTATGACTACTTTGTGGCACATGAGATTGGGGCACATGTCAGATCTTGCTATTGCAGTGTTGAGTCTTCATGGTCTGTTAATCAATCAGAAGATAGGAAATTTACAGTTTTGAGAGCATTGCATATTTGGCAAGAAGACACATGTGAGGCTTAGTAGCTTTGTTCACACGACAAAGGCCATTCTTGACTATGTGCATACGAATTGTAGGGTGAAGCACGAGTTAAATGAATCGGAGGTGGAAAATAGTTGGTGGTCGTTGTTGATGATTTCAATAGAGAAGTTTGGGTTTACATACTGATGTTCAAGAATGAGACATTTTCTCGGTTCCCTAGTGGAAGGCTATGGTGTAAATTAGTACATGAAAGAAGGTCAAATATTTGAGATCAGACAATGGCACGAAGTTTTTCTTAGGAGAGTTTAAGACATTTTGTCCGGACACCAACACTACTAGACACTACAACACAATTAGTACTCCACATCAGAATGTAGTAGAGGAACATATGAATAGGATACTGGTAGTGATGTAGGAGTTCTTGGATTACCCCGAAGGGGAAGAGTGATGTAGCACAGCAGGAGAAACTGTTTCCCTTCATTAAGAACCAAGGTTTATCGAATCAGTAGGAGGAACCACACAAACAACATTAGCAACACATGCACACAAACACAACAAATGCTTGCACCCAACAAAGGCAAGGGGGTCATCACTTCCCTTGTTCTTGCCAGTTACAATAGTAAAATCACATAGTGATGATGATTGAAAAGCTAATGATAGTAATTGTAGGAACTTGCAAATTAGTTGAGAATGTCTCATGGACCATAGGTTCACTAGTGTCCTCTCTCTCAAAAGCAGAAAGTGAAGGGTAAACAAATTAATGTTGGGAAATTGACAGAATTGCACATAGTTATAATTGTGATCATTCATGTCATAATCACTAGACATGCATTACATCCGTGGTAAGTAGGCCCTTAAACTTACTGATGTTTACTACCATTACTCCCCTCCCCCAAGACCGCTATCCAGCATTGCATATCAAAGTATTAAGTTCATAACAAACAAATTAACGCAATAAGCAAGATGACATAGTGTAGACAAAATAAGATCAATCAAGATGACCAAAGTCCATCATTTCATTCTTAGTAGCAACAATAAAAATGCATGTCTTTATCCTTTTTGTCACTGAGCAGGATCACCGCAAGATTGAACCAGCTACAAAGCACCTCCCCCTCTTAAGATAAATCAATCAAAACTTGGCCAAAGTAGACTAATAGATCAGAGTGAAATACAAAGCTATGAAATTAGCCAGCAAATAAGGCTCAAGAAAGTAATAATAGATCAAATAATAATTTAATCATAAACCCACAATTCATTCGAATCCCAAAAAACACATCGCAAAAGAGTACATCGGATTTATCTTAGAGAAGTTCATTGCATTGAACATCAAAAGTTAAAGAGAAAGCCATCTAGCTACTAATATGAACCACTATGTCCTGAAGGAACTACTCACACATCATCATGGTGGTAGCAAGGTTGATGAAGATGGCCTCCTCAATTATTTCACCCTCCGACAGAGTACCGACAAAGATCTCCAGATAGTATCACGGTGGGAAAGAGGCTTGCGAACACGATAAAATTGTTTTGGATCTCACTTCGAGGGTTTTATCATATATGTGAATTTATAGGCCAGAGATTAAGGAAAATGGAGCCACCTGGGGGCACAAGTCAGGTAGATGCCCCCCATAGTATGTGTTGGAAATATGCCCTAGAGGTAATGATAAATTAGTTATTATCATATTTCCTTGTTCATGATAATCATTTATTATCCATGCTATAATTGTATTGATCGGATATTTAGATGCATGTGTGGATACATAGACAAAACCATGTCCCTAGTATGCCTGTAATAGACTAGCTCATTGATCAAAGATGGTTAAGGTTTCCTAGCCATGGACATGAGATGTCATTTGATAACAGGACCACATCATTAGGATAATGGTGTGATGGACAAGACCCAAACTACAAACGTAGCATATGACCGTGTCAGTTTATTGCTACCGTTTCTGCATGTCAAGTATCTGTTCCTATGACCATGAGATCATGCAACTAACTGACACCGGAGGAGTGCCTTGTGTGTATCAAACGTCGCAACGTAACTAGGTGACTATATAGGTACTCTACAGGTATCTCCGAGGGTGTCTGTTGGGTTGGCATGGATCAAGACTGGGATTTGTTACTCCGTGTGACGGAGAGGTATCCCAGGGCCCACTTGGTAATACAACATCACAACAAGCCTTGCAAGCAATGTGACTAAGTGTTAGTCATGGGATCTTGTATTACGGAACGAGTAAAGAGATTTGCTGGTAACGAGGTTGAACTAGGTATAGAGATACCGACGATCGAATCTCGGGCAAGTAACATACCGAAGAACAAAGGGAACATCATACGGGATTAACTGAATCCTTGACATAGAGGTTCGACCGATAAAGTTCTTCATAGAATATGTAGGAACCAATATGGGCATCCAGGTCCCACTATTGGTTATTCACCTTAGAGATGTCTTGGTCATGTCTACATAGTTCTCGAACCCGCAGGGTCTGCACACTTAAGGTTTGATGATGTTTCGGTAGTATAGAGTTATGCTTGGTGGTGACCAAAGGTTGTTAGGAGTCACGGATGAGATCCCCGACGTCATGAGGAGCTTCGGAATAGTCCGGAGGTAAAGATTGATATATAGGAAGTCCTATTTTGGTCGCTGGAAAAGTTTTGGGCTCGTCGGTAGTGTACCGGGAGACCATCACGAGGGGTATTTCGACCCAAGAGGCTACATGTGCTGTGGGAGAGTGAACACCAGACCTTAGTGGTCTGGTGGAAGTACCACACAAGGCCCATGCATCTGGGAAGAAAATCCCAAATAGAAAAAGGTGGAAAAAGGAAAAAAGACCAAAATAAGGAGGAGTCCTAGTCCTACTAGGATTGAAGGAGGATTCCTCCTCTCCTCCTTGGTTCGGCCGACCCAAGGGCTGGCTCCTTGGGAGCCAAGCCTCCTACTCTCTTCCTCCTATATATACTAGAGGTTTTAGGGTTTTTGGCATAAGATTTTCGGCCACGTGCTACCCATTCCTCCAGTGCATAGTTTCTCCTCTAGATCGGATTTCTGCAGTGCTTAGGCAAAGCCCTGCCGGAATAGCTCCACCACCATCGCCGGAGCGCCGTCATGCTGCCGGAGAACTCTTCTACCACTCCGCTCCCTCTTGCTGGATCAAGAAGGCGGATATCGTCATCAAGCTCTACATGTGCTGAACGCAGAGGTGCCGTCCGTTTGGCGCTAGATCGGAAGGACCGTGATCAAGATCGCGAGACGGATCGTGATGAGTTCGCGGGACGGATCATGATGAGATCGTGGGACAGATCATGATGAGTTCGCGGGATGGATCGTGATTGGATCGCGGGACGGATCGTGATGAGATCGCGGGATGCTCGGCGATTTGGATCGCGGAGACGTTCGACTACACCAACCGTGTTTCTTAACGCTTCCCACTTAGCGATCTACAAGGGTATGTAGATCCACTCTCCACCTCGTAGATGCTCATCACCATGGATATATCTTGCATGTGCGTAGGAGAATTTTTGTTTCCCATGCAATGTTCCCCAACAGTGGCATCATGAGCTAGGTCTATGTGTAGATGAGATCGCGAGTAGAACACAAAGAGTTTGTGGGCGTTGATGCTTAGATTGCTTCCTCCCTTGTTCGTGTTTTGGTTCAGCGGTATTGTGAGATGAAGCGGCCCGAACCAACATTACTCATATGCTTACGAGAGACCGGTTCCCTCAACCGCAACTTGTTGCATAGATGGCTTGCTGGTGCCAGTTTCTGTCACTTTAGTTGGATCGGATTCGACAAAGGCAGTCCTTGAGAAGGTTGAAAAGCAACTAGTGTATCACTATTGTGGTTTTTGCGTAGATGAGAATTGTTCTTGCTAGATACCCATACCAGCCATGTGCAACAACAATTAGAGGACATCTAACTTGTTTTTGCAGGGTATGTTGTGATGTGATATGGCCAATTACATGATGTGATATATGTGATGTATGAGATGATCATGTGTTGTATAGAATATCACGACTTGCATGTCGATGAGTACGGCAACCGGCAGGAGCCATAGGGTTGTCTTTAATTATTGTATGACCTGAGTGTCAATCATTAAGCGCTGTGTAATGCTTTACTTTATCGCTAAACTGTAGCAATAGTAATACAAGCATGATGGGCGCGACAACCCCGATGGCGACACGTTGATGGAGATCACGGTGTCGTGCCGGTGACGATGGAGATCATGCCGGTGCTTTCAAGATGAAGATCAAAAGCACAAGTTCATGGCCATATCATGTCACTTATGATTTGAATGTGATGTTAATCCTTTTATGCACCTTGTTTTGCTTAGGACGACGATAGCATTATAAGGTGATCCCTCACTTAAATTTCAAGATGAATTGTGTTCTCCCCGAGTGTGCACCGTTACGAAAGTTCGTCATGTTGAGACATCACGTGATGATCGGGTGTGATAGACTCTACGTTCACATACAATGGGTGCAAGCCAGTGTTGCACATGCAGAACACTCGGGTTAAACTTGACGAGCCTAGCATGTACTGACATGGCCTCGGAACACAAGAGACCGAAAGGTTGAACATGAATCATATAGCATATATGATCAACATGATGATGTTCACCATTGAAACCACCTCAACTCACGTGATGATCAGACTTGAGTTGGTGAATTTGGATCATGTATCACTCGAATGACCGGAGGGATGTCAATTTGAGTGGTAGTTCTCAAGTAATATGATTAATTGAACTCATTATCATTAACATAGTCAGTAGTGTCTTTGCAAACTGTGTTGTAGATTACTATCTCACGCTGTAGCTCCCTTGAATTTTTATATGTTCCTAGAGAAATAGAGTTGAAAGATGATGGTAGCAATATTGCGGAGTGGCTCCGTGATCTGAGGATTATCATCATTGCTTCACAGAAGGCTTATGTCCTTAATGCACCGCTCGGTGCGCCAACCCCTCTAGCATCTTCCATAGATGTTGTGAACATCTGACAGGCACGTTCTGATGACTACTTGATAGTTTAGTGCGTCATGCAGTATGGCTTAGAATTGAGGCTTCGAAACGTTTTGAACGTCACGGAACATATGCGATGTTCTAAAGAGCTGAAATAAGGATCTCAGGCTCGTGCCCGTGTTGCGAGATATGAGATCTCCAACAAGATTCTTTGCCTACAAGATGAAAGAGAATAGCTCAATCATTGAGCATGTGCTTGGATTGTTTGGGTGCTACATTTGCTTGAATCGAGTGGGAGTTGATCTTTCAGATAAGATAGTGATTGATATAGTTCTGCAAGTCACTGTCACTAAAGCTACTAGAACTTGGTGATGAACTATAAAACGCCAGGGATAGAAATAATGATCCCTGAGCTGTTCGCGATGTTTGACACCGCGAAGGTAGAAATCAAGGAGCATCAAGTGTTGATGGTTAGTAAAACCACTAGTTTCGAGAAGGGCAAGGGCAAGGAGGGAAACTTCATGGATAGCAAGTCAATTGCTGCTCCAGTGAAGCAACCCAAAGTTGAACCCAAACCCGAGACTAAGTGCTTCGATTATGAGGAGAGCGGTCGCTGAAGCGGAACAACCCTAGATACCTGGTAGATAAGAAGGCCGGTAACGTCGACAGAAGTATATTTGATATACTTGTTAATGATGTGTATCTTGCGAGTACTCCTAGTAGCACCTGGGTATTGGATACCGGTTCGGTTGCTAAATGTTAGTAACTCGAAATAAAATCTACGGAATAAACGGAGAACTAGCTAAGGGTGAGGTGACGATGTGTGTTGGAAATATTTCCGACGTTGATGTGATCAACATCGTACGCTCTCTCTACCTTCGGGATTAGTGAAAAACCTAAATAAATGTTATTTGGTATTTTGCATTGAGCATGAACGTGATTAGATCGTGTTTATTGCAACACGGTTATTCATTTAAGTTAGAGAATAATGGTTATTCTGTTTACATGAATAATACCTTCAATGGTCATGCACCCAGTGAGAATGGTTTGTTGAATCTTGATCGTAGTAATACACATGTTCATAACATTGATGCCAAAATATACAAAGTTAATAATGATAGTACCACATACTCGTGGCACTGCCGCTAAATGTCATATTGGTATAAAGCGCATGAAGAAACTCCATGCTGATGGATCTTTGGACTCATTCGATTTCAAATCGGTTGAGACATGCGAACCATGCCTCTTGGGCAAGATGGATAAGGACACCATTTCCAGATGATGGAGCGGGCAAGTGATTTATTGGAAATGATACATGTTGATGTATGCAATCCAATGAGTCTTGTAGCATGCGGTGGATATCGTTATTTTCTTACCTTCACTGATGATTTGAGTAGGTATAGTGTATATTTACTTAATGAAACACAAGTCTGAATCGTTTGAAAGGTTCAAGCAAATTCAGAGTGAAGTCTAAGATCATGGTGACACGAAGATAAAAATGTCTGCAATATGATCGTGGAGGTAAATATCTGAGTTACGAGTTTGGCATACAAATTTAGACAATGTGAAAGTTGTTTCACAACTCACGCTGCTTGGAACACCATAGTGTGATGGTGTGTTCGAACGTCATAGTCGTGCTCTATTGAAAATGGTGCTTTCTATGATGTCTCTTATTGTTTTGCTACTATAATTTTGGGGTTATGCAGTAGAGACAACTACATTCACTTTAGATAGGGTACCATCTAAATCCGTTGAGATGACACCGTGTGAATTATGGTTTGATAGAAACCTAAGCTATAATTTCGTAATGTTTGGGGCTGCAACACTTATGTGAAAAAGGTTTTCACCTAATGAGCTCGAACCCAAAGCGGACAAATGCATCTTCATAGAATACCCTAAAGACAGTTGGGTAAACCTTCTATCTCAGATCCAAGCATAAAGTGTTTGTTGCTAAAACTGGGTCCTTTCTCGAGAAAGAGTTTCTATCGAAAGAATTGAGTGGGAGGAAGATAGAACTTGATGAGGTTGTTGAACCTTTGTTCAACCAGAGAGTAGCGCAGCGCAGGAATTTGTTTCTGTGAAGCCTACATTAGTTGAAGAGGAAGTTAATGATGATGATCATGAAGCTTCGGATCAAGTTACTATCGAACCTCGTAGGTCGACAAGGATGTGTACTGCTCCTGAGCGGTATGACAACCCTGTCTTAGAGGTCATGTTGTTGGACAACGATGAACCTACGAGTTGTGGAGAAGCAATGATGGGCCTGGATTCCGACAAATGGTTAGAGGCCATGAAATCCGAGAAAGGATCCATGTATGAAAACCAAGTATAGACTTTGGTAGACTTGCTCATAGGACGGTAGGTCGTTGAGTACAAATGGATGTTTAAAATGAAGACAGACGCTCATGGTAAATGTCACCATTTGTAAAGCTCGACTTGTTGCAAAGAAGTTTACGACAAGTTCAAGGAGTTGACTGCGATGAGACTTTCTCACTCGTAGCGATGCTAAAGTCTGTTGGAATTATGTTAGCAGTTGCTGCATTTTTCAATTATGAAATCTGGCAGATGGATATCAAAACATAGTTTCCTTAACGTTTTACTTGAGGAAAGGTTGTATGTGATACAACCAGAAGGTTTTGTCAGTCCTAAGGATGCTAAAAGGTGTGCAAGCTTCAGTGATTCTTATATGAACTGAAGCAAGCATTTCAGAGTTGGAATATACACTTTGATGAGGTGATCAAAGTTTTTGAGTCTATACAAAGTTTACAAGAAACTTGTATTTACAATAAAGTGAGTGGGAGCACTATAGAATTCTGATAAGTATATGTGGATGACATATTGTTGATCGGAAATGATGTAGAATTTCTAGAAAGCATAAACGGTTGTTTGAAAAGAGTTTTTCAAAAGGAAGACCTAGATAAAGCTACATAATTGTTGAGCATCAAGATCTATAGAGATATATCAAGATGCTTGATAAGATTTTCAATGAGTACATACCTTCACAAGATTTTGAAAGAGTTCAAAATGGATCAGTCAGAGAAAGAGTTCTCGCCTGATTTGCGAGGTGTGAAGTTGAGTGACACACAAAGCTCGACAATGGCAGAAGAAAGAGAAAGGACGAATGTCGTCCCCTATGCCTTAGCCATAGGCTCTGTATAGTATGCCATGCTGTGTACCGCACCTGTGTGTGCCTTGCCATGAGTCCGTCAAGGGGTATAAGAGTGATCGAGAAGTGGATCACTAGATAGCGGTCAATATTATCCTTAGTGACTAAAATACTAAGGAAACATTTCTCGATTATGGAGGTGATAAAGGTTCGTCGTAAAGAGTTACGTCGATGAAAGCTTTAACACTAATCCGGATGACTCTTAGTAGCAATCCAGATACGTATAATGGAGCAGTCATTTGGAATAGTACCAAGTGGAGTGTGGTAGCAGTGTTTACAGTTTGACATAGAGATTTGCAAAGTACATACGGATCTGAATGTCCCAGACCCGTTGACTATAAGACCTCTCTCACATGCAAAGCATGATCGAGCCCCATAACTCATTGGGTGTTAGATTCATAACAATGCGAATCACATGGTGATGTGAACTA
This sequence comes from Hordeum marinum, assembly GCA_022496015.1. Lineage (NCBI taxonomy): Eukaryota > Viridiplantae > Streptophyta > Magnoliopsida > Poales > Poaceae > Hordeum > Hordeum marinum. The sequence continues at coordinate 456,472,305 of CM039678.1, forward strand.
GATTATTGACTCCAGTGCAAGTGGGAGACTGTTGGAAATATGCCCTAGAGGCAATAATAAATTATTTATTATCATATTTCCTTATTCATGATAATCGTTTATTATCCATGCTATAATTGTATTGATCGGAGACTTAGATGCATGTGTGGATACATAGACAAAACCATGTCCCTAGTATGCCTCTAATAGACTAGCTCATTGATCAAAGATGGTTAAGGTTTCCTAGCCATGGACATGAGATGTTATTTGATAATGGGATCACATCATTAGGAGAATGGTGTGATGGACAAGACCCAAACTACAAACGTAGCATATGACCGTGTTAGTTTATTGCTACTGTTTTCTGCATGTCAAGTATTTGTTCCTATGACCATGAGATCATGCAACTAACTGACACCGGAGGAGTGCCTTGTGTGTATCAAACATTGCAACGTAACTGGGTGACTATAAAGGTACTCTACAGGTATCTTCGAGGGTGTCTGTTGGGTTGGCATGGATCAAGACTGGGATTTGTTACTCCGTGTGACGGATAGGTATCTCAGGGCCCACTCAGTAATACAACATCACAACCAGCCTTGCAAGCAATGTGACTAATTGTTAATCACGAGATCTTGTATTACGGAACAAGTAAAGAGACTTGCCGGTAACGAGGTTGAACTAGGTATAGAGATACCGACGATCGAATCTCGGGCAAGTAACATACCGAAGAACAAAGGGAACATCATACGGGATTAACTGAATCCTTGACATAGAGGTTTGACCGATAAAGATCTTTGTAGAATATGTAGGAATCAATATGGGCAGCCAGGTCCTGCTATTGGTTATTCACCGTAGAGGTGTCTCGATTATGTCTACATAGTTCTCGAACCCGCAGGGTCTGCACACTTAAGGTTTGGTGACGTTTTGGTAGTATAGAGTTATGCTTGGTGGTGACCGAAGGTTGTTCAGAGTCCTGGATGAGATCCCGGATGTCATGAGGAGCTCCAGAATGGTCCGGAGGTAAAGATTGATATATAGGAAGTCCTATTTTGGTCACCGGAAAAGTTTTGGGCTCATCGGTAGTGTATCGAGAGTGTTGATAGTGTACCGGGAGACCATCGGGAGGGGTATTTCGACCCAAGAGGCTACATGGGCTGTGGGAGAGTGAATACCAGCCCTTAGTGGTCTGGTGGAAGTCCCACACAAGGCCCATGCGGCTGGGAAGAAAAGCCCAAAGAGAAAAAGGTGGAAAAAGGCAAAAAGACCAAAATAAGGAGGAGTCCTAGTCCTACTTGGATTGGAGGAGGATTCCTCCTCTCCTCCTTGGTTCGGACGACCCATGGGCTGGCTCCTTGGGATCCAAGCCTCCTCCTCTCTTCCTCCTATATATACTAGAGGTTTTAGGGTGTTTGGCATAAGATTTTCAGCCACGTGCTACCCATTCCTCCAGTGCATAGTTTCTCCTCTAGATCGGATTTCTGCAGTGCTTAGGCGAAGCCCTGCTGGAATAGCTCCACCACCATCGCCGGAGCGCCATCATGTTGGCGGAGAACTCTTCTACCTCTCCGCTCCCTCTTGGTGGATCAACAAGGCGGAGATCGTCATCAAGTTGTACGTGTGTTGAACGCGGAGGTGCCGTCCGTTCGGCGGTAGATCGAAAACCGTGATCAAGATCGCGGGAAGGATCGTGATGAGTTCACAGGACGGATCTTGATGAGATCGTGGGACGGATCATGATGAGTTCGCGGGACGGATCATGATTGGACCGCGGGACGGATCGTGATGAGATCGCGGGATTCTCGGCGATTTGGATCGCGAAGACGTTCAACTACACCAACCGCGTTTCTTAACGCTTCCCACTTAGCGATCTACAAGGGTATGTAGATCCACTCTCCATCTCATAGATGCTCATCACCATGGATAGATCTTGCATGTGTGTAGTAGAATTTTTGTTTCCCATGCAACGTTCCCCAACAGTATGCGCCCTGGCTTCTAGGGGCCCTTTGAGTCTTTTGCCTCCCTCTGAAGCTTCTAGGGTCTCTTATGTTCGAGAAAAAAATCCCCGTAAAGTTTCATAGCGAAACAAAAAAATGCAAAAAACAGGAACTCGCATTGGGCACTAAATTTAGAGATTAGTCCATATAAATAATATAAAATGACATATAAATCATACAAAGATGATAACATTAAAATTATAGATACGTTGGAGACGTATCAACACCCTGAAGCTTAATTCCTACTTTTCCTCGAGTAGGTAATGTTAATAAAATATATATTTAATTTGAATGCTCCCTAACATGTTCTTGATCAAATGGTGTAATATCAATATGAATATTGGGACATGGATGATTCAAGGAAATAAAATATCAATTTGATATAAAACACAAACATGCAAGCAACAATTATTGCCTTTCAAAATATTGATGCTAAAGAAAGTGATCTCTACACACTTAATCACGATAAGCTTGGCATGCTTACTCTTACTAGCATATAGATATCATATCAAGAACAACCCTGGTGCCAAACGAAGCAAATAAATCATACATTTTCTCACTTCAACCTTTTAAACTTTTATGCAATACCTAAGCATGAGCCAAGATCTAACACTTAGGATGGCAAAGAAAATGATAATAGGGTTTTATAAGGGGAGAGAAAAAGGTATAGGAAAGCCTCATATCAATGAGGCTAGATCGTTAGGTAATAGAGATGTGTTACAATTGATGTTGACGAGAGGAGTAGGGATTTTCGTGCAAGGGATGCACTAGAGCTATAACTGTATGAAAGCTATCTATATGGAACTAAGTGGGTGTGCATCCAACTTACTTGTGCATCAAGACCTCGAGCATTTGGAGAAGCTCATCATCGAAATATGAAAGTCAAGTACTAAAAAATGAAGATCTTGAGGACTCTCTATGTAAAATACAAGGTGCTACTTTGAAACCCAAGTGTGATAAGAGGATAGCGATGCGCCTCTCTCTCTTTTCCCTCCTTTTTTTGTTGGGCTCTCTTTGGCCTTTTTTGTTGGCATCTTTTTGACATCTTTTTTTATCCTCACATGTAGGGGTGCATCCTAATAATGCATCACACTTTATTTTACATACAACTCAAAAGGCATAAAGAACATGATGACTGAAAATGGATGTCTATGGTATTGTACCAGCATGTCCAATGATCTAGCATAACATGTATTATAATTATGAATGGTGGCTTTGCCACAAGTATCATGTCAGCTTTGTATGATCGTGCAAAGCGATATGAAAATTAATGCTCAAGTAATAAGAATAGTGACAATGGAAGTTACCACCTCAGTATCGCAAAACTATTGCAATGATTCTAAAAGGATCAATATGGTTGACTAGAGGGGGGCGGGGGTGAATAGGCAACTACCAATATTTAAGCTTTTCTTGAAAATTAGGTTTAGCAACAAATAGGTTGTCTAGATGTGCAACTAGGTGAACAACCTATATGATGCTAGCTACAATAACAACAATAGATAAGCTTGCACAAAATAAAGGTAAGAAGTAACCACAAGGGGAAGCGTTGGAGACGAGGATGTGTTACCGAAGTACCTTCCCTTTGAGTGGAAGTACGTATCTGTTAGAGTGTTTTGGAGGCACAATGCTCCCCCAGATGCCACTAAGACACTTGTATTCTCCTCACGCCCTCACACAATGAGAGATTCCATGATTCCACTAGTGGTGCACTTGAAGGCGGCAACTAGATCTTTACAAACATGGTTGGAGCAATCTCAACAACTCAATTGGAGGCTCCCAAAGAAACCACAAAGCTTCACCACAATGTAATATGGCTTCGAGCTGACCTCTGCCGTCTAGGGTGCTCAAACACCCAAGAGTAAAAAAATCCACACAAGAAAGTATGGGTGAATCAATTTTACTTTGGTGGAAGTGTAGATCTAGGTCTCCTCCTTCAATACCTAGCAAATCAACAAGTTTGGGTGGCCAGAGGGACCTGTCAGGAAAGAAAGCTTGAAGGGCATTAATGGAGGAGAGAGAGAGGTAAGAGATATGAGGGAGGTGGAAGAACCACCTCTTTATATAGTGCTCCCCACTTCCAACTGTTACAACCGATTTTACATTGCAGCGGTACAACCAGGATTCATGCGGTAGTACTAGTAGGACCGAAACAACCGCCCAACCACTGGTCAACCACCGCATCAAAACAGAATCTGGGGCAATGGTTCCCTCGGTGCAACCGCTTTACTCGTGTAGGGGATAAGGTCAAGTCGTGAGCTGTACAACCGCGGGACACTGGTGTATCGTTTGTTAGAGATCGACCGGAACAACCGCCCTTCATCCGCCCAACTACCACACCATAAAAGAAACATGTCCAGTTGTAGGGCGGTACTGGGCCAGTACAATCGCCCTAGGCTGCCACTTAGGGTTAGCCATCTGCTGGCGGTACAGCCTCTTGGAGGCAGCGGTACAACCATTGGTGACCATCTAAGGGTAGCACCCCCAGGGTATCACCCTTGGGTGGAGGTTATGACGGATATCCCGAGCAAGCGGTACAACCGCTAGGGCCAGCGGTACAACCTCCCTGCATAGTTGGAAAGGAGACATCTCTCTCTAGAATGGAAGGGTAGGAGGTGGGTGACAGGAATGTGTACGTGTATTTATTCACCCAAAACCTTCCAATGAGAATTCCCTCTAAATAGTACGGGGTCCCTATGACCAAAGGAATAAACATGTAGAGAACATCATCTTTGTTCTTTTCAGTTTGAAGAGAATGCCTAACTGTCTTGTGTCGCACCCGGAGTACCTGAAGAACTTGACACGCGATTAGATAACAAAGTGAGGTGTCATCATCGCCAAAACACTAAGGTAAGTGAATGCCCTTACAATCTCCCCCTTTTTGGTGGATGATGACAACAAAATGATTTGCATTGATAGTCTAAAAAATAAAAGCGGATCTACGCCTCAAAGTGTGCACCAGAGGAGATTTGTGCAAACATGGGAGCTCCCCCTTGATTTTATAGACCGACCAATGGGTACAAATGAAAGGATAATAGCAACGTGCATTTCTAAAGGATAAGAAGTAGAGATTAATAGTAAGGGCATCAATGAACCTTAGGCTCTACTTAACCAATGAGACAAGATAAATATATTAAGGGATCGCAAAGAGTCTCTGCATAGGATAAGTCCACAACCGACTAAAAGCAAATAAGAGTTCAACTGTGAAGACGCAAAACAGAAAACCACAACCACACCCACGCAAATCCTGACATAATGTAACTCTCTCCCCCTTTGGCATGAAGACACTAAAAAGGAGAAGAGTGATGCAAATGCCCCAAAGCTCAGTAGACCACATCAGAACCCTTGGTCTCCTCTGAATCATCAGTGGTAGACCCATCAGCATCATTATCATCATCCATAATATCATCATCGGTAGCAAGAGAGGAGGAGGCAACAGGATAACCCGAGACCTCATCATTAGTCCAAGTGCTATGCTCGTAGATCCAGTTCTATTTAGGAGTGATGATCTTCTTAGAACCACTGTCAGCCTTAAGATGGAGAGCCCCCATTATCTGAATCTGTCTGCGTCTCGCAAGCTTCTCGTTAACATGGGATTCATAGAGATTGTTCTGAAAGAGGGTATATAGGCATAAGGTCTTCTTTATTTTGGAAGTGAGCTTAGTGACCCAAGAGAGGTTATCCCCTTCTGGAATCTCAAATCACTATCACTGTAAGTAGCAAAAACATCCTTTGGGTGGTCAGGGGGAAAGCGAGGCTCAACATGCTTCTTCTTTCGGAGTTGCTTGATGTATGCTCAGCGAGGTTTTCCGGAGAAGTGAGAGGCTCTCCAGGCCTGCGAACTGCCCAGACATAATTTACAAGGCACATGATAAATGGAGCATAGGTGGGGACCTTCCTATAAAAGATCGTGTTGAACATCTCCTCCCACAACCACTTGGAAGCGTCAATCGTAGCACGAGAGCCATCTTAAGTCTTCATAGCCACAAGAAGATCGACCAGATAACCATGAATCTCATCTTGATTCCCAACCTTGGGAAGAAGAATATTCCAGAAGAAACGATGCAATATATCATAGACCTGCTGCTGGTCCTTGGACCCTCCGAGAATGTGACTCCCGGGAATGTACAAAGGGGCCAGCTCCTCCTTCTCCATGGAGGTAGCCCGGTCGTGAGGACAGATGTCACCATTCCTAGAGAGGCCAGTATCATCATAGCCAAAAGAGTTGCAAAATGCATGCCACGTAACATGGAAGAATTCATCACGGCACATGAAGGAAAGTTGGCGAGCATCATCAGTGCCGAAGTGGAAAGTGGCACAGAACTGGTGAATGAGCTGCACATCAAAGTCATAATTGATAGTCATGAGCTTGATCAAGTCAAACTCCTCGCATAGTGACAAAGCCTCCCGAAAGTAATCCAATTTCTTCCTCCAGTACTCAATATCAATTTTCTATTGCTTCGCGAACTTGTTCTTGTGATGGTCATAAAGTTCGTGCACAATCCGCACTTGCACCTCATTTTAGAACCGAGGGGTAGACCACCTAGGAGAAACACGAACCTCATATGGATTTTGAATGCAAAACTTCTCCTAATCAGCTTGCTTCCATTTCTGGATAGGCTTTGCTAATTTTTTCTTGGCGGCCAAAGACTTCTCACGATGAGTTGGCTTGGTGGGGATCACAACTTCCTCTTCTTCTGACTCATTGATGAGCCTACATCTACGAGCTCATTTCTCGGAATATTTATGAGAAGCAGAGCGAGAACCTGAGCCAACTACAGACACACATGAGAAGCACACAAGAAAATCTAGAAAAGATGAGGGGATTGTACGCAAACAGATGAATATATTAGTTGTGAAGCAGAGAAGATAAAACAGTGGTACATGATTCAGAGAACCCGGTTGAACAGGTCACCCCAACGGTTGTACCACAACAACAGTTGTACCGCAAATGTAAGTGGTTGTACCGCTTGTACAGACATCACCACACTGGTGGGGAACCGGTACATCCAAATTCGAACCACGCACCAATATTCTAAGTTCTAAGGAGCAAGTAATAGGAGGTGTAGTAGTGATCTCTCCCATCCAACTGTTTGATTGACATTGCGGGAAACCAAGCAATACCCTAACGATGGAGGATCCAAAGACAAGACCCAACGAAAAGAAGAACGAGGCATTACCGGTGTCCATGGGAAGAGATCAGAGAGGAGGGGCCCTCCACGGAGTGTATCCAAGAGGAAGCCATAGATTCGGGGCGCCGGAGGGCACTCTAGGGCGTTGGTGGCAGCGGCTAACGGCTAGGGCAGCAGAGGGGGGTTGGGCACAAGTGGAAAACTGAGTACCCCTTCGGCCCGACCCTTCCCATTTAAGTGCCCGTTACACCGCGAGCGGTTGTGTCCCCCGGAAGGGCGGTTGTACCGCCCCTGCTACAGTTGGGAGTTAGCGGTAGAACCACTTAACTGGACCGATTGTACCGCTGAGATGGTACAAAGGGATGGCCTAGCGATTGAACTGCTTGAGCCACCGGTCGTACCGCCTGTCCGCAGCCACCACCGACAGGATCAAGATGCATAAAATTGGAGAGAGGGTTTATGAGAAGAGAAGAGCTTGGGATGGCGGCAAGACACAGATGTATGCTGAGGTAAGTCCCAGTGTTGCAAAAAAGCACGGAAAATCAACCCATGGAGGATAACCACACCTAGGTTCTAAACAAACAAGTGAGAGCGAATAAAAACCAAAAAAACACTCTTTAGTCAAGAACAATGACAAATGCCTCACTAGGAGGGGCGGTGGCCGAGTCCACCTATGTTTGAGTCAATTTGTATGGCACCGCGAAGATTTTAACCTCGGGTCCATGACCAAAACTCGTCTTTGAAGCATAGGTGTCACCAAGAATGACTAATGTGAAAGATTTGATCAATTTGTGCATAATATGGGAAGGGAGAGTTCATTGAGAGAACAACACTCCCCCTATGTGCATGCCTACATCTAAGCAAGATAATATGATGAGTCTGGTGGGGTGTGCAAACTTTCAATCCACATTGCTCGAATCAATGATATTTAGCTCATGCCTTAACTCGCGAAATCTTGCTTCATCCAGTGGCTTCATGAAAATGTCTACAAGCTGTTCATTAGTATTGAGATGACTAAAATCAATCTCCCCTCGCTTGATATGCTCCCGGATGAAGTGATGATGAATCTGATACTTGTGATCTGCATTGGGTTTTCCATGAAGTGGATTGGGTAATCGTAGCACAATGTGGGTAAGTATTTCCCTCAGTTATGAAACCAAGGTTTATCGAACCAATAGGAATAGCAATACTCAAGCGTCCTCAGCGGCTGCACACAAAAGAATAAACAATTTGCACCCAACGCCGACAAGAGGGTTGTGAATCCCCTTGATCTCGTTATTAGCAAGAAAGTGAGTTGTGTAGATAATTGTAGATTGCAAAATACAATAAAATCAAATAAATAACAGCAAGGTAGTAATAGCATATGTAAATATATAAGTGAATAGACTCGGGGCCCGTAGAGTTCTCTAGTGGCATCTCTCAAAGAAATAGCATACGATGGGTCAACAAATTACTGTTGGGCAATTGATAGAAAAGCGAACAATTATGTGATTTTCATGGCAATTATCATGTGTATATAGGCATCACGTCCATAAGCATATAGGCCGACTCCTTCCTGCATCTATTACTATTACTCCACTCATCGTCCACTATCTAGCATGCATCAAAGTATTAAGTAAAATCGAGTAATGCTTGGAGAACGATGACATGATGTAGACAAAGTAAACTCAATCAATATGAATTAAACCCATCGTTTTATCCTTAGTAGAAGAAACACAAAGACGGAACTTGTCCCCTTCTATCACTGGGATATAGAAACTCGTCAGGTTGAAACTACTACAACGCACCACTCCCACCAAAGAAATATCAATCTAGTTGGCCAAACTATCTCAATAGATGGAAGAGGATTACGAAGCTATAATCATCATGCAAATAAGAATCTTAGTATTCAGGTTTGACTCAAATACTTTTCATGAATAATCTGAACATAAACTCACAATTCATCGGATCCCAACGAGCGCACCATACAAAGGGATTACATTAGATAGATCAAGGAAAAGTTGCAATGAGCATTGTATTGAATATCAAGAGAGAGAGAGAGAGATTTCCATCTAGGTACTACCTACGGAGCCGTAGGTCTGTGGTGAACAACTCACACATCATCATGAGGGTAGCAAGGTTGGTGAAGAAGCCCCCCGTGACCGATCTCCCCTCCGGCAGGGTGCCGGAACGCAGGTGTAGATGGGCTCCCGTTGGAACAAAGATTTGTAGTGACGAAAAAGTGTTTCGGGAGTTCTCCTGTTTTGTTTGGAATATTCGAGAATTTATAGGCTAGAGAGGGGCGTCAGGAGGTGCCCGAGGGAGGCACAAGCCATCAAGGCACCCCCTAGGGCGCACCCTGTTGCCTTGTGGGGCCCTTGTGCGGCTCCCGGCCTCCTTTCGAAGCTTCAAGTTCTTCTTTTGGCCCAGAAAAAATCATCAAAAAGTTTCGTGGCAATTGGACTTCGTTTGGTACTGTAAACCTGAAAAGTCAAAAACATGCAGAAAACAACAACTGGCACTGGGCACTGGGTCAATAGGTTAGTGCTCAAAATATTATAAATTAGTAAATAAATGCCCAAAAAGTATCCTAGAATGATAATATATCAGCATGGAATAATCAAAAATTGTAGATACCTTGGAGACGTATCAGCATCCCCAGGCTTAATTCCTGCTCGTCCTCGAGTAGGTAAATTATCAGAACATAATTTTTGATATGACATGCTACCCATCATGTAATCTTTTGTATGCATGCTCATTCAGAAATAATGAATTAACAAACAACAACATACTAATATTTATAAGTATAAGATACAAAATCATTGATTTTCAAAGTACACGATCCTAAAAGAATGTTTACCCCCATTCATCTTTTTCTATTAGCAAGGCATGACTATGTCTTCACCACATCAATACAAATGTTAAGCACCATAATGTCCATGTCAGGAAATTGGATCATACTTTTTCAATATGCATCAACTTTTTATTCTTCATGCAATACTTGAGCGTGAACCATTGGACATGGCATATAGGTGGAATAGAATATGATGGTACATATCAAAAGGGGTAAAAGGTGGAGAAGATAGTCTAGCATTAACTAGGTGTACCAATGAGCTATGGATATGCTCATCAATAGATCTAAATGCAAGGAGTAGGGATTGCCATGCAAATGATGCACTAGAACTATAAGTGTAGGAAAGTTCAATTAAAGCTAAGTGGGTGTGCATCCAACTTTCTTGCTCATGAAGACCTTGGGCATTTGAGGAAGCCCGTCATCGGAATGTGCAAGGGAAGTTTAAAATATGAAAGTCAATTCCCACTAGCATATGGAAGTGACAAAACAAGAGACTCTCTATATGAAGAACATGGTGCCAGTTTGAGGCACAAGTGTGGTAAAGGATAGAAGAAAAGTCCCTTCTCTATTTTTCTCTCATTTTTTTATTTTTCATGGTGGGCTTTTTTATCCTCTCGCATTCATATTCTTTTATATGGTGGGCTCATTTGTCCTCCCTCATTTTTTTACGGAGTCTCAACACGACTTGTGGGGGAATCATAGTCTCCATCATCCTCTCCTCAATGGGACAATGCTCTAATAAGGATGATCATCACAGTTTTATTTACTGACAACTCAATATGAAGAACTGATAGGATGATCTGACTCTATATGAATGCCTCTGGCAGTGTACCAGGATGTGCAATGATCTAGCATGACATGCACCAAAAATATGTTATGAGTGGTGCCTTTGCCACAAATACTATGTGAGGGATCACTAGAAGAGTGTCTAGAGGGGGGGGGGGTGAATATACTACTAGCAGGAATTGAGAACCTAACTTTTCCCAAGTTAATTGGTTGGCAGATTTTAACAGTTTTAGCAAACCTAGCAAGTCTAACAGCCCTACACGTGCATGTCAACGAATATGGCAGCGGAAAGTAAAGACATAGCATATGAAGTAAAGTGTTGAGATAGGTAGATCAAACGCAGTTGGAGACACATGGATTTTTCCCGTGGTTCCGATAGGTGGCGCTATCGTACATCCACGTTTATGGAGTCTTCAACCCACAGAGGGTAACGGTCGCTTGAGTCCACAGACGGCTCCACCCATGAAGGACTAGCCTCACTATGGGTAGATCTTCACGAAGTAGGAGATCTCCTTGCCCTTACAAAATTCTTGGTTCACTCCACAAAACGAGGTAGGAGGGTCCCAAGCGATACCTAACCAATCTAGGAGGCACCACCCTCCAAAAGTTAATAGGCTCGGTAATGACGATGAACTCCTTGCTCTTGTGCTTCAAGATGATAGACTCCTTAGCACCCAATCGCTCTCTCACAGATCTGGCATGGTGGAAGAGATGGGATTGGTTGAAAGCTACTTGGGGAGGCTAGAGATCAACATCCATATGATTGGAGTGGAATATCTTAACCTCAACACAAGGGTAGGTGGTTCTCTCTCAGAAAATTAGATGGGGCAAGTGTGGAATAGTTATGAGTGCTTCTCTTTTGAGTAGGTGGTTGTGAAGGGGTATATATAGGCATCCCCAAAAATCCAACCGTTACACACAAAATGAACAACTCGGTGACACCGATGTGTTAATGTCGGTGGTACCAAAGTGACCAAAACGTGGCAACTTTTGAATCTCGGTGAGACTGATATAGGAAACTCGTTTGCACCGATAAGGTGACCAACGGTTAGATTTCCAATCTCAGTGACGCCGATCCAACATTCTCGGTGGGACCAAAAATGTGAATTTGCGTAACCGAAAGTTGGCAACCTAAACTCGGTGGCACAGGTATGGAATCGGTTGCACCAAAGTGGCTTGGGTTTGGTTGAGTCTGTCTAGGTTCTGGAATCGGTGGCACCGGTTTGGGAAAGTTGGTTGCATTGATTTTGAGCATTAGGTATAGAACAGACTTCGGTGGGAGAGTTTGTGGATGTTTTTTGGCGACTATCACTTGTGCATGTTTGAGCATATTGTTCAGCAAGAAATCCTTACCCCCTTTTAATAGTATTGGCTTTGCTATGGACTCAAAGTGATTTCTCACAAATATAAAATGTAGAGTCCTCTTGCTTGAAGCTTGGCCAACCTATTTCCTTGCACCTTGGGGTATCTCCACACTCTCCTTTTGCCAAACCTCTCTATAGACTGTATCTGAAATACACTAGGTAAAAATATCAGTCCAAGAGACAATGTATGTTGTCCTGAATTATCAAAACCACCAAGGAAGCATGCTGTGCTTTCACTATGTCAGCTCTATATGATCATGCAAAGCAATATGATGATGAATGAACTAGTCATGTGAAATGACGATGGAATTTGCATGACAATATATATATCCGAATGGCTATGGAAATGCCATAATAGGTAGTTATGGTGGTTGTTTTTACGAAGATACAATGAGGATTATGTGCAACACAGCGTATCATGTCATGGGGTTTGGATGCACCCGCGAAAGTTGCACCGATCCTAGGTGAGAATAGGCTATGCACGGTACCGAAGAGGCTAGCAAATATGAGAAGGTGAAGATGTGTATGTCCATGGTGTCACATTAGTTATAAATAACTCATATAATTATTGCAAATTTTTATTAGTTCGACCAAAAATCAAAGTACTCCTTGCATGCCCCGAGGGAGGATGCTGGTAGGAGTTAACCATCGCGTGCCCCAACTCGAAACAACACTAGGATTTTAACGAGGAATAGAAACGCTCACACATCATCACCATGACCCTTTAATTTTTAGATGAATAACAAGTTAACACCTATTAATCTTGACACTTCTACGAATCAATAATTGTGGACTCACACCTTTTTCATCTTACCACATTAATGTCATTAACCCACAACTTCCCTATATGTGCTACATGATGGTTTTGATTATCACTCATTGGATACCTATTATTTTTGGATTAGTCTTATGACCCATGCAAATTACCATCACTATTTATCATATCTCAAACAATTATAAGTGAAGAACAAGATCATAATATTTCTATAAAATCTACACGCCACCGTGCTCAAGAAGATATAAGTGAAGTACTAGAGCAACTGCCAAGCTCAAACGATATAAGTGAAGCACATAGAGTATTCTAGCAAATTATGATGAAGGTGTGTCTCCCTCAAATAGGTGTGTGCAGAAAATGATGATTGTGACGTACTGAAATTAAAAGCAAACAAAACCAAAGGATGCTCCAAGAAAAACACATATCATGTGATGAATAAAAATATAGCTCCAAGTGACATACAGATGGATTGAGACAAAATAAGGGATGACTTTCGGGGCATCCCCAAGCTTAGAAGCTTGTTTATTCATTAAAATATTACTTGGGGTGACTTGGTCATCCCCAATACTAGTCTCTTGCTACTCCTTATTCCGTGGTCTGTCGTGATCACACTCAAAACTTTAAAACTTCAATCACATAAAACTCAACAAAACTTCGTGAGATCCGCTAGTATAAGCAACATATTGCATACATTAGGTACTGTTTTAAATTGATTATTAATTCATATTTCATAGTAGTTACTGTATTATACCTTCTCCAAGGCTTATACCCCCAATACAATCCATAGCATAATCAAAACAAGCAAACTATGCAAGCAAAACAGAATTTGTGTAAAACAGAACAATCTCTAGCAATCTGTAAAGAGCCCATAATTCTGTAACTCTAAAAATTAGAAAAATTAGGACAATGTGGAGAATCTTTATATAAATACCGTGTAACAATTTCATATCATTATCACGCTCCAGTAAAAAATTAAAATTTATGTACTGGAGTCAAAGTTTCTGTTATGTTTCAGTATCGTTTCTACTCATCTTGTGAGTTATCCCAAAGGCTTTAATTGGCACAAACACTAATTAAAACATAAAAAATTAATCATTATAGAGTAAATAATCATGTTATCACAGAATAAGAAAGTAAAAAACAAATTTTAAGATAAATATTGGGTTGCCTCCCAACAAGCGCTATTGTTTTATGCCCCTAGCTAGTCATAATGCATAGTTTCAAGTGTTGTCATCTTTGACACTCCACCCATAAGTGGTTATCATTATTGATTAATAAGGTGGTTTAATTATCTTCCTAGGTAAGTGTTCCATCCCTTTCTTTAATGGGAATTTGAACCTTATGTTTCCCTCTTTCATATCAATAATTGCACCTATAGTTCGTAAGAATGGACTTCCAAGTATTATGGGACAAGGAGGATTGCAATCAATATCAAGCATAATTAAATCTATAGGAACAATTTTTTTGTTTGCAATAATAAGCACATCATTAATTCTACCCAAAGGTCTGTTAGTGGTAGAATCCACAAGATGCAAGTTTAGGGAACACTCTTCAATATTAGTGAGACCAAGCACATCACATAAAGTTTTAGGTATGGTTAAACCACTAGCACCAAGGTCACACAAATCATCGCATTCATATTTATTTATATTTATTTTTATAGTATGTTCCCACTCATCATGCAATTTTCTAGGAATATAAACTTCAAGTTCAAGTATCTCATCATAAGCTTTTATCATAGCTTCTACTATATGTTCGGTAAAAGCTTTGTTTTGTTCTTATGAATTGGGTGAGCTAATAATGGATTGCAACAAGGATATATATTCTACTAAATATCATTTATCATAATTAAAGCCCTTGTAATCCAAGATAGTGGGCACGTCACTAGTTAAAGTTTTGACCTCTCCAAACCCACCTTTTCAGTTTTAGCATCAAGATCATCACCCTCCAAGCAAACATGACGCTTCTCAACTAGAGTTGACTCATCTTAAGTCCCTTTATCATTTATATCCATAGAAGAAACGAAGATTCAATAGGAGAAACACTAATCATTTTAAGATCTTCATCATGATTTGTAATAGGGAAAGATTCCAGTTTAGCGACCATCCTATTTACTACAGTGGTTTGCTTATCAGATATTTTTCCTAGCAATTCTTTAGTATGATAAAATTATGTTGGAGGTTGGGCACTTATTTATTAACTTCATTAAGTTGAGGTTGGAAACTAGTAGCATCAAGCGAAATTGAATGTTCCTTAACTTTCGAAGCAAAGAACCTATTATGTTCATGTTGTGGGATCATAAAAGTTTTCACAGATCTCTCTATTTCTGACATTCTTTGATAGTAAGTAGTATTGTGGAATCTATCCTCAGACATGGTGACCAAACAAGCAAATCAACAAGTGAGACAAGTAAACTAGCAAGTAAACCAAACAAGGAAGTAAACTAGTAACTAGCAAAGATAAATATTTATATGTTTTTGATTTTTATGATACAAACTAAATATAACAGCAAATAAAAAGAAGAACAAGTGAATGAAAATTTGTGCAAAGTTACTTGATAGTTGGTGATGGTACTCCCTGCCAAAGGCGCCGAAAATCCTTCCTGGTACTTATGATCTACGTTGGGTTTTCCGGGAAGAGGAACAGGTTATCGCAGCACAATGTGGGTAAGTATTTCCTTCAGTTATGAAACCACGATTTATCGAACCAATAGGTATATCAATCCTCAACTGTCTTCAACGGCTGCACACAAAAGAACAAACAAGTTGGACCCAACGTCGGCAAGAGCGTTGTCAATCCCCTTGATCTCGTTATTTGCAAGCAAGTGAGTTGTGTAGATAATTGTAGATTTCAAAATAAAAGAAAAGAAAATAAATAAGACAAAGGTAGTAATAGAGTTGTGAATATATAAGTCAATAGACCCGGGGGCGTAGAGTTCTCTAGTGGCATCTCTCATAGAAATAGCATACGATGGGTAAACAAATTGTTGTTGGGCAAATCATAGAATATAGCGAACAATTATGCGATTTTCACGGTAATGATCATGTGTATATAGACATCACGTCCATAAGAAAATAGGTTGACTACTTCCTGCACCTATTACTATTACTCGACTCATCGACCACTATCCAGCATGCATCTAGAGTATTAAGTAAAATAGAGTAATGCATGGAGAACGATGCCCTGATGTAGACAAGTAAACTCAATCAATATGAATAAACCCCATTGTTTTATCCTTAGTAGCAGCAACATAAAGATGAAACTTGTCCTCTTCTGTCACTGGGATATAGAAACTCATCAGGTTGAACCTACTACAACGCACCACTCCCACCGAAGAAATATTAGTTTAGTTGGCCAAACTATCTCAATAGATCGGAGAGCATTACGAAGCTATAGTGATCATGCAAATAAGAATCTTAGTATTAAGGTTTGACTCAAATAATTTTCATGAATAGTCTGAACATAAACTCACAATTCATCAGATCCCAAAACACGCACCATACAAAGGGTTTACATCAGATAGATCAAGGAAAAGATGCGATGAACATCATATTGACGATCAAGAGAGAGAGATTTCTATATAGGTACTACCTATGGACCCGTAGGTCTGTGGTGAACTACTCACACATCATCATCAGGGCAGCAAGGTTAATGAAGAGGCCCTCTGTGACCGATCACCCCTTCGGCATGGTGCCGGACAAAGCTGTAGATCGGCTCCTGCCGGAACAGAGACTTGTGGTAGAAGAAAAAGTGTTTTGAGAGTTCTCCTAGTTTTTTGGAATATTAGAGAATTTATAGGCCAGGGAGGGGCGTCGGGAGGCGCCCAAGGGAGGCAGAAGCCATCAGGGTGCCCCCTTAGGGCGAACCCTATTGGCTTGTGGGGCCCTCGTGTGGCTCCCGACCTCCTTACGAAGCTTCCAGGTCTTATTTCGGTCCAGAAAAAATCATCAAAAAGTGTCATGGCAATTGGACTTCGTTTGGTACTATAAACTTGAAAAGTCAAAAACATGCAGAAAACAACAACTGGCACTAGGTATTTGGCCCAATAGGTTAGTGCTTAAAAATATTATAAATTGTTAAGAATTGCCAAAAAAGTATCCTAGAATGATAATATATGAGCATGGAATAATCAAACATTATAGATACGTCGGATACGTATCAAAATCTCAATATGTTTCATCTTGCAATGTTGAACTAGGTTGTTGGAGATCTTGATTGCACTTTCATTGTCACAATAGAGAGGCACTTTGTCACAAGTGACAACATAATCCTTTAAAGTTTGCTTCATACAAAGAATCTATGCACAGGAGCTCGCGGTCTACATACTCGGCCTCGATGGATGAGAGAGAAACATAGTTTTGTTTCTTTGAAGACCAACTTACGAAAGAGCAACCAAGGAATTAGCAACCTTCAGATGTTGACTTCCTCTCCACACGGTACCCTGTCCAATCCGAGTTCAAATATCCTATGAGATCAAACGAAGCACCTTTGGGATACCATAAGCCAAAGTTTCGGGTATGAGAAAAATATCAAAAGATTCGCTTGACCACCACAAAGTGGCTTTCCTTAGGTGCGGATTGAAAACGTGCACAAATTCCCACACTTAACATAATATCTAGCCTAGATGCACAAAGATAAAGCAGGGATCCAATCATGGAGCAGTATACCTTTTGATCCACAGCTTTACCATTGGGATCACTGTCAAGATAGTATTTGAGAGGCATAGGAGTGTTGGCCTTGGGCAGGTTGAGCTCATGCATCTTGAATCTTTTGAGCATGTCTTGAGTATATTTAGCTTGGTTGATGATGGTTCCTTGACTTTGTTGCTTGACTTCGAATCCAAGGAAGAACTTCAACTCTCCCATCATAGACATCTCAAACTCTTTGGTCATTAGTGCAGTGAAATCATCATTGAAAGCTTTGTTAGGAGAACCAAACATAATATCATCAACATATAGTTGGCATACGAACAAGGTCTCATTAACCCTCTTTGTGAAAAGAGTGGGATCGATTCTCCTAATTTGAAACCCACGGTCTTGCAACATCTCGGTAAGTTCCTCATACCACACACGTGGGGCTTGTTTAAAGGCATAGAGTGCCTTATCAAGAACATATACATGATTGGGGAACTTAGGATCCTCGAACCCCGGGGGTTGCTTGACATATACCAACTCCTTATGTGGACCATTAAGAAAAGCACTTTTCACATCCATTTTATATAACTTAAAATCATGATGAGATGCAAATGTAAGCAACATGCGAATAGATTCAAGGCGAGTGATGGGAGAAAATGTTTCACCATAGTCGATACCCTCGGCTTGGGAGTAGCCTTGAGCCACCAATATTGCCTTGTTGCGCATGACTACACCATTCACATCTTGCTTGTTCTGAAAGATTCACTTAGTTCCAATGACATTGTGATTCTCCTTTGGTCTTGGCACCAAACGCCACACTTTGTTGCGCTCAAAGTTGTTGAGTTCATAGTTCATGGCTTCAAGCCATTACGTTTGCTTGAGCGCTTCTTGTACCTTAAGGGGTTCAATGCAAGAAACAAACGCATGATGTGCAAAAAAGTTTCCTAATTGTTTATGAGTGGTTACGCCCCTATTCAAGATGCCGTAGACATTCTCCAAAA
The DNA here is from genome assembly GCA_022496015.1 of Hordeum marinum. Lineage (NCBI taxonomy): Eukaryota > Viridiplantae > Streptophyta > Magnoliopsida > Poales > Poaceae > Hordeum > Hordeum marinum. The sequence continues at coordinate 456,490,800 of CM039678.1, forward strand.
CATGTTGCCTACGTTCAAGCTTTGCAACTATCTTGGAGGCTCGTCTTGCTAAGATCTCCTCCATGGAAGGTTGTGGAGCATCGTTTTGGGGTGGTGGAGGAGCATCATCTTGATGACCTTGAGCGTCGTCATGAGGTTGCTCTTGATCGTGAACATTATCTTGATCTTGAGCTTGCTCGGGGGTGTGAACTTGACCTTGGGCATCACTTGGTGTATCACAAATATCATGAGGTTGATCTTGCCCTTGATCTTGTTCACCTGATTGAGGGCGTTCACTCTGTTCTTCAAAAGCATGTGGGTCTTGGGTTGGTGATGGTTCCACTTGAGTGGAACATTGTCCTTCTCATTCGTCCACAAGGGGTTCCTCAATAGGTAGGAAGTGTCCTACACCCATTCTTCTTATAGCTTGGGGAGGAATTTCACCACATACATCACAAAGACCACTTTGCTCCACTTGGTAGCCATTATTTTCATCAAACTCCGCATTACACATCTCCTCAATGAGTCAATTGCACTTGTTGAGGACACGGTGTTAGAGCATATTTCTCCATATGTGGTTTTGGTAATTGTTGACGATCCCTAGGGACTAATGGTTGCCTTGAGTTATATTCGAAGGATTTGTCCATAGTCACTTCTTGAAGTACATGTGTTGGTTGCAAGGAGTTTATATGGTGACCCAAGGTGGTATTCAAGGATTTATCCAAAGATTGGTCATGTGAGAGTTGAGCTTACTGCAAGCATATCTTGAAGAAGAATATTGTGTGAAGATTCATGTTTACTGTCAAGACATCATCTTTATGAAGAGAGAAGACAAGATACAAGGTTGATCAAGACTAAGTCAAAGAGTGAATCAAGTTGATCAACACACAAAGTGTACAAGATGTACCAAGAGGGATCAAGTGATCCCATGGTATGGTAAGCATTGTCCATTGTGCTTTTTGTACTAACCCATGGTCTGCGTGAGAGTTCTTTGTGGGGTTAGGTATATTCCCATGGAGGATGACATCAAGTGGTGATCGTCATCAAGGTTGTGGTGTGCAAGTTCAAGTGAAGAATCATGGAGAGTTCATGCTTGAAGCTTGCCATCCATTATGGTGACAACGGACTTGTGAAGATGTGCCGAAGAGTGGCTCGCCCATAGTGGAGTATGGGGGAGCAATTTACTAGTATTCATCGAGTCGGCGCAATCAAGAAAGGTGGTCCATCTTGAGGAGGACAAGATCATCATCATCTAGCCCAAGCGGACTATGCGCAAGACAAAGGTTTGACCTTGATAGGGTTTCCTATTTTACCAGTCTCATGGTGGTAGTTGGGAGACCAGGTTATATGATCTATTTCTGTACTATCAAGGGGGGGATCTCAAGTGAGTAGCTTGATCGTATCATTCGTGGAGATCTCAAACCATTGAATTCTTGGCATCATCATCTTTCTTGGTTCTGGGTTGACTTTTCTCTTTGTGAATTTTAGAGCTTATGGTCATCTTCATGACAAGCTCGAGTTTATAGAAAACGGAGTCCATATGCATCTTCTATAATGTTTTCGATGTTGGAGTTTTTGCCGGTTCTTCCTTCATAGAGTTTTCACATCTCTATATCATTGGAATTTTTCTACCACCTCTTGTTGCTATAAGCATTCTTTGTTTGGATAATACTTCTCATCTGCTATCCAACAAGCTTGAGTTTGCTCAATTCAGAGCTCGTATGCGAAAGTTATGGTTGTTTTTGTCTTACCTGTTTTACACTGAGGGTTTGTACCGGTTCTAACGGGGTTGTACCGGTCGAGCGGTACAACCGTTGTTTAGAGCGGTTGTACCGCTCTAGAATTGGTCCGACGGTTGTACCGGCCATGTACTACTCTACCATCAGACTAGGTTCTGTTTTGGAGCGGTTCTTGGGAGGTTGTAGGCCGGTTGTTCCGGTATAATCGGTACTACCGGTTGTACCGGTGAGTATTGAGGTTGTATCGCTCCTATATTATTATGCACATAACTGGCAGATTCGTGGGGACCTACTTAAAGGGGTCTTCTACCCCAATGGTCCCCATCTTTTCAAGCTCGTGTTTGCCCCCCATTGTTGACCTTCTTAGAGCTTGCTAACTCTCAATCCCTCTAATGATTCTTGCTCCTTATTTAGGGAAAAGAGAGAGGAGATCTAGATCCACATTTCCACCAATCACTTTCTCCTCTATGTGAGGGGAACCTCTTGGATCTAGATCATGGAGTTCTGCATGTTCTTCTTCGTTCTTCCTCCCACTTTACTTCATAGCATTAGTTGTCGTGGTGGGATTTGGGAGAGAAGGAGTTGGGCACTCCATGTGCCCTTGCCATTGCATTTGGTGCATAGGTTTGAGTTCTCCATGGTGATACGTGGAAGTGCAAGGTTGAGAAGCTTATTACACTTGGGTGTTTGATCACACCAGAGCTTTTTCCTCTTGGGTGCTTTAACGCCCTAGACGGTTGGTTGCCTCGGAGCTCAATCATTGTGGTGCAAAGCTCCAGGTTAGCTTCGGGGTATCCAATTAGGTTGTGGAGATTGCCCCGAACATTTGCGGTCACCTCGGAGCTAGAATCCATTGTGGTGAAGCTTCGTGGTGATGTTTGGAGCCTCCAACTAAGTTATGGAGTTTTCCCCAACCTTGTTTACACGGGTTCAGTAGCCGCCCTCAAGGGTCCCTTAGTGGAATCACGACATCTTGCATTATGCGAGGGCGTGAGGAGATTACGGTGGCCCTAGTGGCTTCTTAGGGAGCATTGTTCCTCCACACTGCTCCAAACGGAGATTAGCATCTGCAAGGGTGTGAACTTCGGGACACATCGTGGTCTCCATGTGCCTCGGTTATCTCTTACCCGAGCTCTTTACTTATGCACTTTACTTTGTGATAGCCATATTGTTTCATGTTATATATCTAGCTATCACTTAGTAGTTCATCTTTCTTAGCATTAGTTGTTGGTGAACATAGGTGAGTCTAGTTGTTTTGGGTTTTGTGCTTGACATATTAAACATTAGTTTTATTCCGCATTTGTTAAAGCCTAAACGATAATTATTTTAAAGCGCTTATTCACCCCCCTATAGGGGACATATCATGGGAACAAACCTGACAGTAGAAGGTAGGGGTACGTAAGGAGAGGGCAGAGTCCTAGCTATAGCGAGATTGTACACACGGATGTATGAGTTTAGGCCCCTCTCGTGGAATGTATGAGTTCCAGGGGGTGCGAACCCTCATGCCAGAGGGGAGGGGCGGCTGATATAGAGTGCACTGCCCCTCATGAATACCCAGAAACCAAGGGTTCGATCGTGGTAATAAAGGCATACGTTACTGATAACATATGTAATAAATGCTACTAATGGCGACCAGTCGAACGCCTGCCTGTTGGCCTCCAGGGGTGACTTCTGGTCTTCTACTGTCGACTGGCTTTTGGTTCTTCCGAGTGAAAGGTGACTGTCGAATGGAGTGAGAAACCTCCGAGTGGATTATCTGTCGAGTGACTCATGCGCCATGGTGACTTCAGTCGGAGTCCTCCTTGTAATATTTAAATTCTCCAATGTGGTGTCCTTAGGTAGGGTATGTAGGTCAGGCCTAAGACCCTACCCTAGGTACATATCCTCATCATTAGCCCCTGAATGGATCGGGGTTCGAGTGAAAAAGCGATCAATGTAGGTTTTGATAAGGCACAGAAATACCGAATGCATTTCAGGGCTTTACGGAAGTCTACGTAGACTGGAGTCTTTATCATTCGCCCTGATCGATTCTGTCTTGATATGCGTCCGAGTGAACTTGAACATGGATTCTGGTTTGAGTGATCAGCAAGATCTTTTGATGTGACAGGTCGCTTCCTCTAGCCCGGATTTCACGGGATTTGAAAATTTGGGAAGCGGGTGCCACACGATGATAACGCAAAGACTGGGGCAAGTAGGGTCATGATGCCTCGATTTTTGTGTTTCCCTTTATGCCACGTATAACGCTTCCTCTATAACCGGGATACACCGAGATTTGGCGGGCCCGCAGGTCAGCGACTCACTCGGGCAGTTATAAGATGAGACTATGCTCCAACCCCACTCTCCTCTTTTCCTCCGCCTCCTCTACTCCACGCGCGCCGCTTGGCCCCATCTCGACGACTGCCGCCGCACTGACGAAGAGCAAGATGGAGAAGCTCGAGCGTGCCAAGAAGGGAGCCAAGGCAAAGAAACCGTGGGGCGCCAAGTCCATGGCGCCGCCGGGCTGGATCCAAGGGGATTTTCTCCCGTCGACCGTCATGGCAGAGGACGTCTAGAACCTCGTCCCCGATGGGTTGATAGCCGACGGGTTGCGGAGGCTGTTGGAGGGAGAGATCGAGCCGGAGCCGCGCGAAGGCGAGCGATTCCTCCCCCTCACCCACGTCGAGCGAGTTTTTTCTCTTCCTTTGAGGGATCACTAGAAGAGTGTCTAGAGGGGTCATGAATAGATTACTAGAAGGAATTTAAAACCTAACTTTTCCAGAGTTAATTGGTTGGCAGACTTTAACAGTTTTAGTAATGCTAGCAAGTCAAATAGCCCTACACATGCATGTCAAGAAATATGGCAGCGGAAAGTAAAGACATTGCATATGAAGTGAAGTGTTGAGATACCTAGATCAAACGCAGTTGGAGACGCATGGATTTTTCCCGTGGTTCCGATAGGTGGCGCAATCGTACATCCAGGTTTATGGAGTCTTCAACCCATGAAGGGTAACGGTCGCGAGAGTCCATGGAGGGCTCCACCCAAAAGGGTCCACGAAGTAGCAACCTTGACTATTCCATAATGGCTTCCGTCCATGAAGGACTAGCCTCACTATGGGTAGATCTTAACGAAGTAGGCGATCTCCTTGCCCTTACAAAATTCTTGGTTCACTCCACAACACGAAGTAGGAGGCTCCCAAGCGACACCTAACAAATCTAGGAGGCACCACCCTCCAAAAGGTAATAGGCTCGGTAATGACGATGTGCTTCAAGATGATAGACTCCTCAGCACACAATCACTCTCACATAGATTTGGCATGGTGGAAGAGATGGGATTGGTGGAAAGCTACTTGGGGAGGCAAGAGACCAAGATCCATATGATTGGAGTGGAATATCTTGACCTCAACACAAGGGTAGGTGGTTCTCTCTCGGAAAATCTGATACGATAGGTATGGAATAGTTCTTAGTGCTTCTATCTCGAGTAGGTGGTGGTGAAGGGGCATATATAGGCATCCCCAAAAATCCAACCTTTACACACAAAATGACCAACTCGGTGACACCGATGTGTTAATCTCGGTGGTACCGAAGTGACCAAAAGGTGGCAACTTTTGAATCTCGGTGAGACCGATATAGGAAACACAGTTGCACCGATAAGGTGATCGACGGTCAGATTTCCAATCTCGGTGATGCCGTTCCAACATTATCAGTGGGACCGGAAATGTGAATTTGCGTAACAGAAAGTTGGCAACCTAAACTCGGTGGCACCGGTATGGAATCGGTTGCACCGAAGTGGCTAGGGTTTGGCTGAGTCTGTCTAGGTTCTGGAATTGGTGGCACCGGTATGGGAAAGTTGGTTGCACCGATTTTGAGTGTTAGGTATAGAACAGACTTTGGTGGGAGAGTTTGTGGATGTTTTTGGCGACTATCACTTGTGCATTTTTGAGCATATTGTTCACCAACAAAAACCTTACACCCTTTTAATAGTATTGGCTTTCCTATGGACTCAAGGTGATTTCTCACAAATAAAATGTGGAGTCCTCTTGCTTGAAGCTTGTCCAATCTATTTCCTTGCATCTTGGGGTAACTCCACAATCTCCTTTTGCCAAACCTCTCTATAGACTATATGTGAAATACACTAGGTAAAAATATCAGTCCAAGAGACAATGTATGTTGTCATGAATTATCAAAACCACCAAGGGAGCATGTTGTGCTTTCAATCTCCCCCTTTTTGGTAATTGATGACAACATACAATCAAAGCTTCAAATAAAGATATGCATGGTTATCCTGAAGACTTTGAGAGACACATGACTTATACTTGCTCCGCCTAAATGTGTGCAGTCCTTTAAAGGATAGTTGCTTTTGAATGCATGAACATACATAAGGTAGAAGGGATATAACAGGTCATGTGTAGCTTGGCTATATGCATCAAATATATATGAATGAGATGTATCTTTGTTCAATACATCACTCTTGCAAACAATATGTGCAAGAAGCAAGAGATCATCTTGACCAAGGATATGATGCATATACTTACCTTGAGTTCTTGAGCATCCTGGTAATAGAAATACACTTGAGAAAACAACGTTAGGAAACACAAGAGTATTCTACCAAACAACAAGGCAATAGAACTCAAAATTGCCAAGATATGGAGTACATATAGAAAATAGTATTCCTTAGAATTGATATGCCTCCAAGATCATTGATAATTTTCTCACCGTAGATATGAAAATAGATTATCCTCTCCCCCTGAATCATAGCATGTAGATATTAGGATTGGATAAGATGAGAAAGGTCAAACAATTTCTTCTCCCCCTATTTATAAAGGTATGAGTATTAATATTGTCTCTCCCCTTGATCATATCTCCCACGTTGCATAAGCATGTATCTCCCCTTTAGCATGAAGCTTTGGTCTTCTCCTCCTTTGGCATTAATTTCCAAAAAGGTTAAAAACAGGGATAGATACAAGGATCATTGACTGAGAAGGGATCCTTGAGAACAAGGGTCATCGAAATGTAGGATTCCTAGAAACGAAAATTGAGAGAGTTATGGAAAATGATTTCTCTCCCTTTGAGATGTTGTAGGACTTTGTTCTTCTCCTCCTTTCTTCATTGAAGATAGGGATCCTTGAAGACCAAAAATCCTCTCCTCAAGATTAACTTTAGTTCTTCTCCCCCTAAGTAATACAAAGTTTTTTTATGGATCATCGAAGTAACATAAGTATTACAAGAAAGATCAATAAGAAAACACAGAATTTGCAAAAGTGAATTCAAATGAGACAGAATGAAAATTGGTGACTCCAAGATAGATAGATCGGTGGTACCGAGATTTTGTAGTGCAGCATGTGTGCAATTTCGGTAGATCCGAGATATCTAAGTCGGCGGCTCCTAAAGAGAAACCAAGTTTCTGTTTTCACAAAGTCAAGAGAAAGATTTTCAATGAAATATGAAGTTTTTACAAGGGACATCAACTAGAGAAGATTGGAGTAGTTATGAGAAATCTTGCAATAGAGAGCAAACCACACTAGATTCTTAACTAGATGATGGGCGGTGACTAGGTCACCTATATTAGAGTATATCGACTTAGGAGCCAAGTAGGAATAATTGATCATAGGTCATACTCTATGTTAAGATTAGAATGGGGTTACCATTTTTCCATTAAGCGTTTTAATGTCTTCATGTCGCTTGAGTTGCTTTAGCTCATTTCTTGGAGTAAAGCCTTTTCAAGGACATGAGTACATACCTTTGAGTGATGTTGATGATGTAGCTTGTAGATGACCTTATTGAGGATGCTCGAGGTTGATGAAGATCATCTTGAGTTTCGAGCAATCCTTCTTGTTCTAGTACTCTAGTTACCTACAAAGATTAGTCATGCAAGGAAGAACAATAGATATATCCCATTGACATGATACCAATTGAGAGTGCGCAATTTTGATCAAGTATATGTCAAGGATATGGTTGAGTGGCCTTCTTCCTTCCCTCATCAAGAGGGGTTGTGGATACTTGGTAATGACAAGATTGCTTATGATTGGAGTTGATGGCAATCTTGTGGAATAAAGTTTTTCCAAGTACCTACAAGATATTTGATGCAATACAAGGGAGAATAGAATTCCATGGCATAAGATGAAATGTTAAGATACATGGAAATATCAAGAAAGCTCATGCCCTTGCATGCAATCGAGTGAGTCTAGATCAAGTTTGAAGAATCGATGATGTTCAACTCATTCCTAAAGTGACAAAATGTCTTCTCATCAAGTGGCTTAGTAAAGATATCGGCCAGCTGCTTGTTAGTGCGAACATGCTTAAGGTTAATATCTCCTTTGGCAACATGATCACGAATGAAGTGATGTCAAACCTTAATATGCTTAGTTCGAGAATGTTGCACACGATTATGACCAATTTTAATAGCACTTTCATTGTCACAAAGTAATGGAACATTTTTAACATGAATTCCATAATCCTTAAGTGTTTGTGTCATCCAAAGTAGTTAAGCACAACAAGATCCAGCAGCAATATACTCAGCTTCGGCAGTCGATAGAGATACTGGGTTTTGTTTCTTAGAGGACCAAGATACAAGAGATCTGCCCAAAAATTGACAAGTACCCAAGGTGTATTTTGTATCAACCTTGTCACCAGCATAGTCCAAATTCGAATAGCCAACAAGGTCAAAAGAAGATCCCTTGGGATACCAAATGCCAAAATTTGACGTTTGTATCAAGTATCTCACAATGCGTTTTACAACTAAAAGATGACATTCTTTCGGTGCAGCTTGATATCTAGAACACATGCAAATACTAAGCATAATATCAGGATGAGATGCACATAGATATAACAATGAACCAATCATAGATTGATAAACTTTCTGATCAACCGGCTCATCCTCTCTGGTAAGATCAACATGTTCGCTAGTAGGCATAGGGGTTTTCATACCTTTGCACTCCTGCATGTTGAACTTCTTGATCAAGTCCTTGGTATACTTAGTTTGAGAGATGAAAGTTCCTTCTTTTGATTGCTTGATTTGCAAACCAAAAAAGAATTTCAGCTCACACATCATGGACATCTCATACTTCTCGGACATCAACCTTCCAAACCTTTCACTAGATTGAGGGTTAGTGGAACCAAAGATAATATCATCCACATAGATTTGGCACACAAATAATTCACCATTAACTCTCTTAGTGAATAAGGTTGTGTCAATTTTACCAATTTAAAAACCTTTTTTGATAAGAAACTTCGTTAAACATTAGTACCAAGCATGAGGGGCTTGCTTAAGACCATAAAGAGCTTTACGAAGCTTCTAAACATGATTAGGTTTCTTAGGATTCACAAAGCCAGGTGGTTGCTTAACATAAACCTCTTCTTCAATCTCACCATTTAAAAATCACTTTTAATATCCATTTGATAAAGCGTGATATCATGGTGATTGGCATAAGACACAAGAATGCGAGTAGCTTCAATTCTAGCGACGGGGGCATAGGTCTCACCATAGTCCATACCTTCGACTTGCGTATATCCTTGAGCTACGAGGCGAGCCTTGTTCCGCACAACTTGACCGTATTCGTGTTGCTTGTTTCGAAATACCCATTTGGTTCCGATGAGGTTGTGATCGTCCTCGGGCTTCTCCATGAGTGTCCACACTTCGTTCCTTTCAAAATTGTGAAGCTCTTCATGCATAGCGTTCACCCAATCCGCGTCTTCAAGAGCTTGTTCTACCTTCAAGGGCTCAATGCTAGAAATGAAAGAATAATGCTCACAGAAGTTTGCTAGATGAGTTTTAGAGTGAGTGATCCTCCTTGTTTGTATATCACCAAAGATTTGGTTTAGGGGATGGTTCTTGGTCACTTGTGCTCGAACTCGGGCCAGCTTCCGATTGTTGGTTGGTGGAGCTTCTTCTTCATCATCATCTCCTTCATCTTTGTTGTTGTTGAAGGTGTCGTTCCCTTGAGGTGGTGGTGAAGGAGGTTGTGGTGGATCTTCATGATGCACTTCCTCCTCTTCATCATCTTGTCGTCTACTACTTGTGGATGCCTCCATGTCATGTTGTGATTCACCTTGTCGTGAAGTAGGGGCTTCGACTTGAGTTGATGAAGTACTTTCCTTCACCTCCATGGGATGAATCTTGCTGATGGGTAGATCTAGGATAGATTATGAAGGGTTCTTATCACCTACATCATTTGGCAATTGTTCAACTTGCAAACCATTAGATTCATCAAACTTCACATCTACTGTCTCTTCAACCTTTCGAGTGAAGTTGTTGTAGACACGGTAAGTGTGAGAGTTCGATCCATAACCAAGTAGGAATCCTTCATGAGATTTAGGAGCAAATTTAGTACGACTATGCTTATCAAGAATGTAGCACTTGGAGCCGAATACCCAAAGGTATCCAACTTGGGGTTTGTTACCGGTGAGTAGCTCATATGCTGTTTTACCGAGAAGCTTGTGCAAGTAAAGTCGGTTTGTGGCATTACATGCTATTTCCACGGCTTCTGCCGAAAAGTGTTTTGGCGTCTTGTATTCGTCAAGCATCGTTCTTGAAATCTCAATGAGTGTCTAGTTCTTCTTCTCAACAACTCCATTTTGTTGAGGCATGTACATAGCTGAGAACTCATGTGAGACACCTTCTTCATCAAGAAAGGTATCCACATGGGTGTTCTTGAACTCCGATCTGTTATCACTCTGAACCTTGTTGATCTTCACTTCAAACTGATTTTGCGCTTTTCGAGCGAAGTTCTTGAAGATCTTTTGAACCCATAACTTATCCTCAAGAAAGAATACGCACATAAATCTGGAAAAATCATTAACTATAACTAGACCATAGGAATTGCCACCGAGACTCTTGTAAACACTGGGACCGAAAAGATCCATGTGAAGTAGCTCGAGTGGTCTCCTACTAGTCATGATTATCTTAACAACATGACTTCCACCTACTTGCTTTCCATCTTGAAAAGCACTACAAAGTCTATATTTGTCAAAGAAAACATCTTTAACACCAAGTATATGATCACCTTTGATAAGTTTGTCTAAATTACGCATGCCAACATGTCCTAATCTTCTATGCCAGAGCCAACCTTTAGAAGATTTAGCATTTAAACAAGTGTGAGGTTTGGATCTCTTAGTGAAATCGACAAAGTATAGATCACCTCTGCAGATACCGGTCAAGACCATTTTATGATTATCTTGACGAAACACTTGGCAATCTATTTTCGTGAATAACACATCGAAACCGAAGTCGGCAAGTCTAGACACGGAAAGAAGATTATAGCCAAGAGATTCAACAAGCATAACATTTTTAATAGAACTATCATGGGATATGGCCACCTTACCAAGACCAAGTACCTTACCCTTGGAGTTGTCTCCAAATGTTACGTACCTTCGCGGTCCATGGTTTGGTGTAATCTCTTCAAACATTTCTCTATCTTCGGTCATATGATCGGTACATCCGCTATCGAGAATCCACTCTTTTCCTCCGGACATGTAATCCTTGAAGTTTCCATGAGACTTAGATTCTTCATAATCTTCTCATACTCGATGTCGAACAACTCATCTTCATCATAGTAGACATGTTCCACATTGTCATCATCAAGTGGAAAATTCTCGTCATAAAGAACAAGAGATTCGTTAGGATGGTGATTATGACAATGTTCAAGTTTATGAATGTGAAGGGACTATATAATGATATTGTTGATAGTTCTGACATCTCCTTTAGCATGCATGAGGTCTCTAAGCTCAAACAGACAAGCATCAAATTTTGGATCACTAGGCGACATTTTGTGAAAGGCAATGGTTTTATGAAGAATTTCCTCAAGATTACTTAATGAATAATTTGGGTATTCTTTCTCCAAAGCATTCCACAAAGTGTAGGCACATGCAAAATTCTTCATTTGGTTAAGCGTATTTCTAGGCAATGCTCTAACAATGAGATTAACAGTTCTAAGATTGCATAGCATATCAATTTCCTCTTCATGTGCGCCTAACATATTTGCTCAATTGAAATTCATTAAACAACTCAAGAATTAAAGATTTCCATTGGCTATAGTACTCTCCATCAAGAATAGGCACTCTATAACTCAAACTCCCTATACTAGACACATCCATCTTCCTCCTTGGTGATTAAACCGAAACAATGGAGACCAAAGCTCTGATACCAATTGAGGGATCACTAGAAGAGTGTCTAGACGGGGTGTGAATAGACTACTAGCAGGAAATCAAAACCTAACTTTTCCCAAATTAATTGGTTGGCAGATTTTAACAGCTTTAGCAACGCTAGCAAGTCTAACAACCCTACACATGCATGTCAACAAATATGGCAGCGGGAAGTAAAGACATTGCATATGAAGTAAAGTGTTGAGATAGGTAGATCAAACGTAGTTGGAGATGCATGGATTTTTCCCATGGTTTCGATAGGTGGTGCTATAGTACATCCACGTTTATGGAGTATTCAACCCACGAAGGGTAACGGTCACGAGAGTCCATGGAGGGCTCCACCCAAAAGGGTCCATGAAGTAGCAACTTTGACTATTCCATAACGGCTTCCGTCCACGAAGGACTAGCCTCACTATGGGTAGATCTTCACGAAGTAGGCGATCTCCTTGACCTTGCAAAATTCTTGGTTCACTCCACAACACGAAGTAGGAGGCTCCCAAGTGACACCTAACCAATCTAGGAGGCACCACCCTCCAAAAGGTAATAGGCTCGGTAATGACGATGAACTCCTTGCTCTTGCGCTTCAAGATGATAGACTCCTCAGCACACAATCACTCTCTCATAGATTTGGCATGCTAGAAGAGATGGGATTGGTGTAAAGCTACTTGGGGAGGCTAGAGATCAAGATCCATATGATTGGAGTGGAATATCTTGACCTCAACACAAGGGTAGGTGGTTCTCTCTCAGAAAATCTGATAGGATATGTATGGAATAGTTCTGAGTGCTTCTCTCTCAAGTAGGTGGTGGTGAAGGCGTATATAGGCATCCCCAAAAATCCAACCATTAAACAAAAAATGACCAACTCGGTGACATCGATGTGTTAATCTTAGTGGTACCAAAGTGACCAAACGGTGGCAACTTTTGAATCTCGGTGAGACCAATATAGGAAACTCGGTTGCACCAATAAGGTGACCAACGATCAGATTTCCAATCTCGGTGACGCCGATCCAACATTCCCGGTGGGACCGAAAATGTGAATTTGCGTAACAGAAAGTTGGCAACCTAAACTCGGTGGCACCGGTATGGAATCAGTTGCACCGAAGTGTCTAGGGTTTGGCTGAGTCTATCTAGGTTCTAGAATCGGTGGCACCGGTATGGGAAAGTTGGTTGCACCGATTTTGAGTGTTAGGCATAGAACAGACTTTGGTGGGAGAGTTTGTGGATGTTTTTGGCAACTATCACTTGTGCACTTTTGAGCATATTGTTCACCAACAAAAACCTTACCCCCTTTTAATAGTATTGACTTTCCTATGGACTCAAGGTGATTTCTCACAAATAAAATGTAGAGTCCTCTTGCTTGAAGCTTGGCCAATCTATTTCCTTGCATCTTAGGGTAACTCCACAATATCCTTTTGCAAACCTCTCTATGGACTGTATCTGAAATAAACTAGGTAAAAATATCAGTCCAAGACACAATGTATATTGTCATGAATTATCAAAACCACCAAGGGAGCATGTTGTGCTTTCAGCCTCCCCATCGATTTATCCGTGGGTTCTTGAACTTCTTCGGAGCATAGCTTCCTCATTTCCCTCTGAATGCCATCGCGTATCTTGCCTCTTTCATAACCATGTGTGAATGCTTCTTGGGCTTTCCCCCTCATTGGGGCTGTTTCAAACACATCTTCACTATCCGATCCGAGTCAGTCAAAAAAGCCAACCCAGATGATAGTAACACACATTTTATCTAGTTATGTGGTGGCCTAGGACTCAAAAAGAGGGCCATGAGTGCATTTCCATCGATGACTTTTCCTGAATCTATTCGTGGCTGGCAGTCGACTTGGTTTTACTGTAATGATGTTGCATCTCCCAACATGTCAACTGTCCTTCCCTGCTTCACACTGGAGCGACTCCTTGTTCCCAGATCGTTATCCATGATAGAGGGGGAGAAAGTCCAGGTAGGAATTTTAGTGAATGCAGTAGTAGGGTTGGTTTGCGCTGGAGTGACTGGTATGGACCTACTGGAGGCAGTTCTCGGTCGGCGAATTCAGCCTCTTCAAGTGAGGGACCACACTATGTGGCACTATTCAGGTGCTGGGGACACTACTCGGACACATCCATAGGAAGTCTCTGAGACGACTGTTGTGCACTGGCTTCAAAGCATCACCGGAGCCTGTGACAACCCTCTAGGAGCCAAGAAAATCTTGCCCTTCTCTGCTGAGAATCGACCACCGAATCTGGTGAGTTATATCTTTGTCGAATGCTTTCATGTTTCATCGACTAACTTTGTTGTTTCTTCATTGAATGATTTGATGGTTCGTTGAGTTATATCTTCAGTCGATTGACTTTACTATTTGTATCTCGTAGGAGTTAATGAACATGTATTCGTGTGTGCCGAATGGAGAGCAGCCCGATGACGGGGAAGAGAGTGCAAATGGCAGCATAGACATTTATGACACCACAAATAGCAAAGGCAATGATGAGGACTTAAAGGATAGCGAGGAAGAGCTTCAGTCACCTCCGCACACCAAGTATCGCTCCAAGAAACGCCAAGACAAAGTGGCTGCCCCAAGCAAAACCTTGACATTGAGCACCAGGAACCCGAAGTGCGACCGGGCTGCAACACTTGAGACGACTGAAAGGGCCGCGAAACAGCCCAGGTCCGATGCACCAAACCTCAGAAGGCTCTGCCCCGCATGAAGATCGCCATTCCCGTTGCCTCAACGTGAGTGTTAATTTTCCTTTTTCTATTGTTGTTGTGGAACTTCATGTCTTTGCTGACCAAGTGGAATTTGTCTGCCAAAGCTGCTACCTCAGTGACGTCGTCTCCACGAGATGAAGAGGAGCATATGAAAGTGGACACTCCTGACGCGGCCACCTCTCAATGAGGTATAACAAATGTTCACTATGCTTTGTTTTTTGAAAATGATTCGTCGATTGAATAAGCTAGCGTTGTCGATTGGTAGATGCAGACGTCATCCAGTTGGAGGACGATGAGCCATAGAAGGGTACGGGGGTGAAGGTGTGACCTTGGGCACCCAGTGCGTACATGCTCGGAGAACGTCGTCAGGGCAGACGCCTCGTAAGTCGAGTGCCCCTCTAGCCACTTCAACTCTTGTGGCCTCAGCGCCAATTGGACCACCTCAAGCAACCCTTGTGACTCCAGTTGCAGCGTCGACTCATCAGATGCCCCCCTTCCCTCTATATCGCGTCCCAGAGGACCAGACTGGAGCTGGCAAAGAGGCCATGATCCAGGCTGAGCAAATGATATTGCATAAGAAGGAGGCATACAAGGCTAGAAAATTGGCTTATGATGCCAGCTCAGCACTTCGCACCAATGTCTGAGTAAGTGCGATTCTAAGTTCATTTACAGTTGAATTCTCGTCCATCTTGACTCTACACCCACTAGGTGTTTTCTTTTTATGCATACTTGCTTGTTTTCCACTCAAGTAGATCGGGTCTTAGTCGAGTGGTCTCTGTTCTGGTGGGGGCATGCTGAGTGCACCCACTGGGTCTAGTCCCCGAGCCCGCTACCGAATGGCAGTGACATCGGCAGGGGTCTCAGATTTGTTTTGATGGTCACTTGTCACTCGACAGGCGGAGTGATAGCAGGTCCAGTGGGGGCACACTGAGTGTACCCAGTGGGTGTAGTCCCCGAGACTGTCGTCGAGTGCTTGCATCGGCGGGGGTCTGGTAGAGACAAAACATTATTGGACAGGGTGGACCTGGTCGAGTGGTGTCGTATCTAGTGGGGGCACGCTGAGTGCACCCACTGGGTGTAGTCCCCAAGACTACTATCGATCGTTTACGATGGGCAGTAGTCTTAAGAACTTGGACTCGGGGTCCTTTTTCATACTTGGAGTATGTTTGTCACTCTTTCCGTAGAGTGAGTTCTTTTCCTTAGTCTCTCCACCTTAGAATGCTCGTCTTAGGGATGGAAACGTCTGAACTGGCAAGACCTATCATGCAGGTTTAATGGACATCATTTCCATCAACCATGATATGACGTAGGTTTCATGGACATCATTTCCATCAACCATGATATGACGCAGGTTTCATGGACATCATTTCCATGAACCATGATATGACGCAGGTTTCATGGACATCATTTCCATCAACCATGATATGACGCTTTGCAGGGGTGTGGGGTGGGGCGGCGGGCCGCCATCCAGTTGATCGAATTTATTCCTTTCCACTCGGGAGTGGAGAAATATTAATGTCGACTGAACGACTTCTTTGTTGATTTCAGAAAGCTTGTGAACTCGGGACTCAGTACGTCGACCTGGAGAAGGAGACAAACCAGTTTCAACTGGATCTGGAGGTGTCCTAGACCGTGCACAGACCGAGCTGAAGACCTTGGGAGGTAATCCTTGTCGACCAACTACACTATCATTCTCATCTTCTATCCTTTGAACCAAGTGTCCTCACTCCAATAGACGAGCGTAATGAGAACCGCTGACTCCAAGCGCGACTCAACAATGTTATTTCTTTAGATATTATGAAGAAGGCACTTGAAGATAAAGAAAAGGCACTCACTGATGCTCAGAAGGTGGCGAGGGAGAAAACCGAGGCTGCCGAGAAGAAGCTTGTCGCAACAAAAAAGTTGGAAGAATAAAACACCAAACTCATGCAAGAATGGGCCGACTGGATCAAAAAGGCTGAATAGCTAAGCAAGTGGAGTAGTGGTCTGGAGAAATACTTGGGAGATTTCGCGAAGAAGATGTTCAGCATGCTTGAAGGTAACTTTCTTCAGTTGAGTGAATTTCCTTCATTCCTACAGGACAATAGCGTGACCATATTTTCATTCCCCCTTCGTATAGAATTCTGCCAAGACATTGAAAAGGAGACTGAGGAGATTGAGCCAAATATGGACCCCACCAAGTCACCCGTTGGGGACGCTGTGTCCATGAACATGTTTCGGCTTGACGTTTATCTTAGAAGTGTTCAGGAGTATATCACTCGACTAAGGGCTGTGCTGGAGAAGATCGACAAAGAACTATGGCCAGAACACACCCTCTAGACTAATCTCGAGTCAATGATGACCTGGATCAATGAGATTCCCGGTCGAGTACAAGCATGGAAAAAATCTGCTGCTCACTGTGGATCCAACGTGGCACTTTCACTCGTCCAGGTCCATTTCAAGGAAGCAGGGGCCCGCCAACACGAAGACTCTTCAGGTGGCCAACACGAAGAAACTTCAATTCGAGGACTTCATGGAGACCTTCATCGAAGCTGCCACTCGGATCATTGCTGGGATCGATCTAGACACCTTTGTCGAGCTTGCGAGTCCCACCAGCACTTGAGAAATACTTTGCTCGCAGCTAAAACTTTTATTTGCCTCGGTATGCCTAGTGATGGTGTAACCTTTTAAAACTCCATTCAGGCCTTGAGCTAGAGTACTTTCGTTTGCGTGGGCAACTTTTATCCGCGCTAGGAATTCTTGATTTATCTGCATTTCGCTTTCAATCCTTTGCTTGGCTAAGTTTTTTTGGTTCCCGAGTGAAATGGATGTTCACTACTCCAAAGAATTTTGAACTTAGGTGAAAACCGATGCGCGCCTAAGTCCCCAAGTGAGATGATTGCTTTTCACTCAGGAGGGTTTTTGACTTAGACGAAGACTAGTTCGCAACTAAGTCCCCGAGAGTATGGGATGTCATTCACTCGGCAGAGTTTTCAACTTAGGCGAAGACTGATTCGCAGCTAAGTTTCTGAGTGAGTAGGATGCTACGCACTCGTCATGGTTTTTAACTTAGGCGAAAACTGGTTCGCAGCTAAGCCTCCGAGTGAGAGGGTTGCTCGTCACTCGGAGGAGTTTTCAACTTAGACGAAGAATAATTCACAACTAAGATCCCGAATGAATAGCATGCTATTCACTCGGCGTTTTTTTAACTTAGGCGAAAATTGATTCGCAGCTAATCCCCCGAGTGAGAGGGTTGCTCGTCACTCGGAGGAGTTTTCAGCTTTCACGAACAATAATTCACATCTAAGTCCCCGAATGAATAGGATGCTATTTACTCGACAGGGTTTTTAAATTGGCGAAAATTGGTTCACACAGCTAAGCCCCCCGAGTGAGAGGGTCGCTCGTCAATCGGAGGAGTTTTCAACTTAGATGAAGACTGATTTGCAGCTAAGTTTCCGAGTGAATAGGATGCTATCCACTCGGTAGGGTTTTTAACTTAGGCGAAAACAGGTTCGTAGCTAAGCCTCTGAGTGAAAGGGTCGCTCGTCACTCGGAGGAGTTTTCAACTTAGATGAATACAGATTCGCAGCTAAGTCCCCAAATGAATAGGATGCTGTTCACTCAGCAGGGTTTTTAACTTAGGCGAAAACTGGTTCGCAGCTAAGCCCCCGAGTTAGAGGGTCGCTCATCAACCGGAGGAGGTATCAACTTAGACGAAGACTGATGCATAGCTAAGTTTCCGAGTGAGTAGGACACTATCCACTCGGAAGGGTTTTAACTTAGGCAAAAACTGGTTCGTAACTAAGCCCCCGAGTGAGAGAGTCGCTCGTCACTCGGGGAAGTTTTCAACTTAGACGAAGACTGATTCGCAGCTAAGTTTCCGAGTGAATAGGATGCTATCCACCCGGCAAGGTTCTTAACTTAGGTGAAAACTGGTTCGCAGCTAAGCCCCCAAGTGAGAGAGTCGCTCGTCAGTCGAAGAACTTTTCAACTTAGACGAAAACTGGTTCGTAGCTAAGCCCCCGAGTGAGAGGATCGCTCGTTACCCGGAGTGTTTTTGAATGTGAGATTGCGTGATCGGAATCGACAAAAGACTATGGGAGTCATAACTTTGATAAACAACATTGTATGGAGTACTTCTTATTACATCAAAACAACTCAGTTGTCAAGTATAAAAACGTCGAAGTAAATCTGCGTTGCACGCATGCGGCTCGTCGATATTCTTCTTGAGGTTGTAGAGGTGGTAGGCTCCATTGTTCAGTACTTTGGTGATGACGAAAGGACCTTCCCATGAGCGGGCGAGCTTGTGAGGCCACTACTGATCCACTCAGAGCACAAGATCACCCTCATGGAATGACCGACTCTTGACGTGCCTTGCATGGAAGCGACGCAGATCTTGTTGGTACATAGCCGACCGAATCAAAGCCATTTCATGTTTTTCTTCTGGGAAATCTACACCGTCTTGTCGTGCTTGTTCATCCTAAGCCTCGGAGTAAAGATCTACACGAGGAGAATTGCAAAGGAGATCACTTGGCAAAACGGCTTCGACTCCATACACCATGAAGAAAGGAGTGCGCCCCTTCGACCGATTAGGAGTCGTCCTCAAGCCCCACAGAATATACGGTAATTCAGTAACCCAAGCTCCAGCTGCATGTTCAAGATCTCACATGAGTCGAGGCTTAAACCCTTGAAGGATAAGGCCATTGGCTCGCTCAGCTTGACCATTAGTCTAGGGGTGCGCAACAGATGCGTAATCCACCCGAGTGCCTTGGGTGAAGCAAAAGTTTCTGAACTCTTCTGAGTCAAAGTTTGAGCCATTGTCTATAATGATACTTTGGGGAACTCCATACCGGAATGTGCAAGTTTAGCTTCTTTATGGGCCTAGCCTCAATCCACTTAGTGAACTTGTCGACTACTACAAGAAAATGAGTAAATCCACTCGGGCCCGCTCGGAAAGGGCCGACCATATCCAAACTCCATAGAGCGAACGGCCAGATGAGTGGAATAGTCTTCAAGGCGGATGCGGGCTTGTGCGACAAGTTCGAGTAGAACTGGCATCCTTCGCGGTGATCAATGCTACCTTCAGCTTGCATTGGTTTTCCCTTGAAGAGGAAAGGGAGATGCAGCAAAGTACATAAGTATTTCCCTCGGTTGTTGAGAAACCAAGGTATCAATCTAGTAGGAGGAACAAGCAAGTCACCAATGGATGCACCTACACAAACAATCAAACTCTTGCACCCACAGCTATAAAGGGGTTGTCAATCCCTTCATGATTATTTGCAAGGATTAGATCTGATAAAGATAGATGTAAATGATAATGGAAAGTAAAAAAGGTAAATAAATTGCAGCAAAGTAGTTTTGGTATTTTTGGTTTATAGATATGGAAATATATTATGGAAAGTAGACTCGGGGGCCATAAGTTTCACTAGAGGCTTCTCTCTTGAAGGAAAATATCATGGTGGGTAAAATTTTTACTGCCAAGCAATTGATAGGAAAGCGAATAATCATGTAGTTATCGAAGGCAATGATCATTCGTATAGGCATCACGTCCGTGTCAAGTAGACTAAAATGATTCTGCATCTACTACTATTACTCCACACATCGACCAAGTCCTTCCTGTATCTAGAGTATTAAGTTCATGAAGAATAGAGTAACACATTAAGAAAGATGACATGATGTAGAGGGATAAACTCAAGCAATATGATGAAAACCTCATCTTGTTACCCTTGATGGAAACAATACAATACGTGCCTCGCTACCCCTACTATGTCACTGGGTGAGAACACCGCAAGATTGAACCCAAAACCAAGCACTACTCCCATTGCAAGAATTACCAATCTAGTTGGCCAATCCAAACCAATAACTCAAAGAGACTTACAAAGGATATGAAATCATGCATAAAAGAATTCAAAGTAGATTCACATAATATTCATGGATAATCTGAACATAAACTCACAATACATCAGATCTTGACAAACACACCACAAAAGAGAATTACATCAGATAGATCCCCATGAAGATCATGAAGAACATGGTATAGAAGATCAAAGAGAGAGAAGAAGCCATCTAGCTACTAGATATGGACTTGTAGGTCTGTGGTGGAGTACTCACGTATCATTGGAGGGGCAATGGAGTTGTAGCGACCCGACCTGAAGGTCAAGTCTCCGGTGTTTCCGTACCATCCCAAGATCATGCTGGTACACACATGGTACATCCATGTATATATCAAAGGGAAATCACACAGCATTATATTAATCGAAATCTCATGTCGAGTCCTTTATTACAATAAAAATTACAATAAAGTGGCCAAAGGCCAACTCATGAGAATATCTAAATCTTGCGGAAGCGTCGACGGTAGATGAGTCCATCTGACTCCAAGGGCATCTCACTGAGCATAGAACGCGTCCTCACTCCTGGTCGGAAAAATACTCTGCAACATGATACATTGCAGCCGTGTAGGTCATCATATGGAATATGCCGGCAAAGTCACAGTAGAGGTGTGAAAATAATCAACTAGTCTATATGCATATATGGCAGGTGGAGTGGTAAGTTTTGCGTAAAGCCAATTTTTCCTACATCAAGAAAAGGGGCTAAGCAAAATATTACTAAGTTGGTTGATTAATGAGATGGTTCCACCAACCACTTCTCATACCCAAAATTGTTAATACCCACATCATCATATTAATTGTGTTGAGAGTTCCGGAAGTTCCAATTCCTTTGGCTCAAGTCGTCCATGACCGTGGACACGGTTAATCGATTAGGTTTGAAATACTCTGCAGAGTTTTGCACACGTTCCCCACAAGATTTGATCTCCTCCGTTTGGTTTCTCGCACTTCAGGGTGTTTGAGAAACGGATGACCAAAACATGGTCTTCCAAAGGGTTTCCCTGCGACTCTGTCGGTGCCCATCCTTTCCTACCGTTCTTCTACCTCTCGTAGCACCGCCTGTCCAGGGTCACCACGATATCCGACCAAGCCAGAGCCCATAATGACTTGTGGCTGTGCAGGTAAGCCTTGGGTCTTGAAGCACCCATCCATCTCTTTGTGCCTGGGTGGACCTTTCCGCGTGAATACTGGCCATCTCCAGCATCACCTAGGCTAACCACTGGTTTCTCCAGGGTGCCGTTCAACCATCATCCACCCAGAGGTATGTTGAAAACTTGGAGTCTTGAAATCTTGATCATTATGTAGGTCTTGAAATTATTAACTTTCTCAACTCTCATGAATCACACAACCAACCCCATCTACTAATAGCATAGCAAAAGTAAAACAATGTTTCCCGGGGCCAAAGTTGTCAAAGAGGGTTGAGGAGGGGTACCTACCACATGATACTATTACAATGTAACCAAGTTCCCAACTAACCTATCTTGCATGCAATTGGGGAGATGGTAGAACTAATGCATATAAAACATGGGTAAAAATATGATCAAAGTGACTTGCCTGATTGATGATCTTCGTACGTGAGTGACTCTAAGTAACAAGCTTCGCACTCCGAATAATCTAACGAAGCAAACAAGCACTCAAATAAGCATACAACCAAAATAAGTACTCATAACATTCAGCAAAGAAGTACTAAACAATCAAGGCAAACAATGCACAAAAGTCTCTAGCAAGTAAAACACACAAGGTTTTGTTTTCCAAAGGAGATGATGAAAACACTACTACATAATAAAACTATTTTGAAATAACAAGACAATTGTTGATACCAAGGCAACAATAGAATATTTTAATATTAAACAAAACAAAATCAATTTAATTTTGTTGGGAAAACTTTAGTAAAGTTTGTAAAAGTTTTGATAACCACTATATAAATCAACTATAGTTGTACTAACAAAAGAAATGAAAAACTAACTTATTATTTATTAGGAAAACATGTTCTTGATAGAAAATAATTTACTACTAAATCTGTCTTAGAAAACAGAAACAAAATATACAAAACTTTGTTTGAAAACAAAACTATTACTAGTTAGTTGTTTAGTCAAATTAAGCCTATTTGAAAAGACATTGTGATTCCTATGTTAAATAAAATTAAACTAAGCAAATTTATATTTTTTTATTAACAGTGAGTGAAGACACTAAGTGTTTACTACAGAACCTAATAAACAAATAAAACCAAATTCTAAAACAAACTAATTAAAATCAAGTTTATAAAACTATATTATAATACTAGACAGATTCTATTTTTGGTTAAAACACTAATCAAATATATCCTGAAAATCCTCAAACTAAACATGAAGATAGTCCTAACTAATACCAAACAGTAGCAAAAAGATTCACATCAAAATCTATTTTCAAACTCTAGTTATTCAGATTTGATGATTTTGAGCAAATTTGATTAAGTTCAAATTTGAAATTTGAAAGTACAGGGTGAAACTACATGAAAATTGTGAGCTATTGCAAAAAGAATCCACTCAAAACACTAAATAGATTAAAAGATATAAGCAAAACAAAATTTGAAAACATTCTATTAATTAAAACAAAACTGAAAAAGAAAAACTGACTTTGCAATGGCCAGGGGGCTACGTGGCACTGTCCGATTGGCTAGCGAGCGCGTGCGGTAGGTGATTTAGAGCGGGCGACCGATTGGAAGAGGATACCGGTTCGGACTTAAGCCCGTTCTAATCTGGGTCGTTGGTTCGGTATCCGATGGTCGAGGGAGCTTACGGAGGGAGGTTGCCGTCGTCGGGGTTTCTCCGGCGATCTGAAGGCGGCGAGGACGACGGCGAGGCGCTCCGGTGGTCGGGGAGGACGGGGAAATGGTCCGGGCAACGGCGACGGTTCTCCGGAGTTGACTGGTGGCAACAATGGGGCGAACGGTGGTCGGACGTGGTGGCTACGGTCGACGGCGAGCCCCGGTGGGGAAGTAGCTCCGGCGAGCAATTGACAGCGTCTCGGCGAGAGAGAAAAAAGGGGACTCGGGGTGAACGGATGCGGGAAGTGGCCGGCTACTTATAGGGCGCTCGAGGGGTGCGGGGGAGTTAAGAGGAGAGAGATCCGGTGAGGGAGGAAACGGCCGGCGAGTCGGGTCCGGCGCGCGCGGGGAGGAGGGCGATGACCGTTTCGGGGCAACGGTCGGTCGGGTGTGGGACCTAGCGTCAGAGAGAGAGGGAGGCGTTACTGCGCTCGGTCGGCCGGCTTCTAATTAATTCGTGAGTAACTGTCGTGGGCCGGCCCGTTTAATACCGGAAACAGTTACCGTTTCTTTTTAATAATTTTCCAGAGACATTCAAATACATTTAAAGCATTCAAATCGTCTCTAAATATAGGGGTATTATATATCAAAATTAACAGAATAATAAATGCTATTTAATGAACATTTCTATTCTGTCATTTGAATACTTTGGAAAAAATAATATTTTCAGAAATTGCCTAATTGTTTTTAAACCCTTTTTGCAAATATTTTCAAAATAACCCCTGGTTATTATTGTTCAAATATATCACCAATTAGTACCTGGTGTGTAGTGTCATGTTCCTCCTCTCTTATTTGAACTTATAACCAAAATTTCCAATAGGTGAAAGCAACATAGGGAATAGTAGAAAGGACTTTCAGAAAGTCCGAAAAGGCATTTCAACAAACACATACATTCAAGCAATGATGCTGTTAGATGCATAGCTATAATCATAACATTCCAAAATGAAATTTTGGGATGTTACAAACCTACCCACCTTAAGATGAATCTCGCCCTCGAGATTCGGGTTGGCTAGAAAAATAGGTGCGGATGGTCTCCGCGAAGATCTTCTTCGCGTTCCCAGGTGGCTTCTTCCTCGGTATGGTGACTCCACAAAACTTTGCAGAACTTGATGATCTTGATGCGGGTAACTCTGTTGGACGTCTCGAGGATCTTGACTGGCTTCTCCTCATAAGTTAGATCGCTTTCAAGCTGTATGGCCTCTAGGGGCACTGTGTCTCGCAAAGGGATATCAGCCATCTCGGCATGACATTTTTTCAGCTGGGAAACATGGAACACATCATGAACTTCGGATAATCCTTCCGGCAATTCCAGTTTGTATGCGACTTCACCTCTACGTTCAAGAATTTTGTAGGGGCCTATGAATCTGGGTGCTAATTTTCCTTTAACACCAAATCTCTTGATTCCTCGAAGCGGGGATACACGAAGATATGCTCGGTCTCCCACTTCATATGTCACTTCTTTACGTTTGCTGTCAGCGTAACTCTTCTGTCGAGATTGAGCTATCTTGAGTCTTTCACGAATCAACTTGACTTTCTCTTCAGAATCTCGGATAAGGTCGGGACCAAAAAGTTTTCGGTCTCCAACACCATCCCATGTCAGTGGTGTTCTGCACCTCCTTCCGTATAGAGCTTCGAAAGGGGCCATCTTCAGACTCGTCTGATAACTGTTGTTGTATGAGAATTCTGCGTAAGGTAAGTTATCGTCCCAACTAG
This sequence comes from Hordeum marinum, assembly GCA_022496015.1. Taxonomy (NCBI): domain Eukaryota; kingdom Viridiplantae; phylum Streptophyta; class Magnoliopsida; order Poales; family Poaceae; genus Hordeum; species Hordeum marinum. The sequence goes on from CM039678.1 coordinate 456,515,715, forward strand.
ATCCATAATCTAGCGCACAAGCTCTCAACATATCTTCCAGAATCTGGTTGACTCTCTTAGTCTGTCCATCTGTCTGCGGATGAAAAGCTGTACTGAACTCTAGCCTTGTACCCAAAGTTTCATGTAACTGATGCCAAAACTTTGAGGTAAATTGTGTTCCTCTATCTGACACGATACTCCTCGGAACTCCATGCAGACATACGATCCTGGTCATATATATCTTGGCTAGCTTAGCACTGGTATAGGTGGTCTTTACTGGGATGAAATGAGCCACCTTGGTCAAGCGATCAACCACTACCCAGATAGAATCATAACTTGAACGGGTCCTGGGCAATCCTGTGATGAAATCCATACCAAGCTTTTCGCATTTCCACTCGGGTATCGACAAAGGTTGTAGTAACCCTGCTGGTTTCTGATGTTCTGCCTTTACTCTCTGACAAACATCACATATTGCAACATGTTCCGCAATATCTTTCTTCATACCTGTCCACCAATAACTTTCTTTTAAATCGAGATACATCTTGGTATTGCCTGGGTGTATCGAGTAAGGTGAATCGTGGGCTTCCTGAAGTATCAACTTCCTGAGCTCTGGTTCATTGGGCACATAGATTCGGTTCTCAAACCACAAAGTTCCGTGTTCATCCTCACGAAAACCTTTAACTTTACCATTTTCCATTCTCTGTTTAATCTCAGCTATCTCCTTGTCCGATTTCTGGGCTTCTCGAATTCTTTCGGTCAAGGTGGACTGAATTTCTAGTGTACCAACATATCCTCTTGGAACTATCTCTAGCTTGAGCTTACTGAGATCATCGACTAACTCTTGAGGTAATCCTCCAGCTGTGAGTGTGTTCACATAAGTTTTACGACTCAAGGCATCGGCTACAACATTAGCCTTACCTGGATGGTAGTGTAATCTCATGTCATAGTCCTTGATTAACTCTAACCATCTCCTTTGTCTGAGGTTCAACTCTTTCTGAGTGAAAATATATTTCAGGCTCTTATGGTCAGTGTAAACATCACAACTATTTCCGATAAGGAAATGTCTCCAAGTCTTGAGTGCATGCACTACGGCTGCTAACTCCAAGTCATGGGTGGCATAATTTAACTCATGAGGTCGTAGCTGTCTGGAAGCATAGGCTACAACTTTTCCATCTTGCATAAGTACTCCTCCGAGTCCTTGACGTGAGGCATCACAATAAACTTGGAAATCCTTCTGAATATCGGGCAAGATCAATACTGGGGCTGTGACCAAACGTTTCTTCAACTCTTGGAAACTGGTTTCACATTCCTCGGTCCAAACATACTTGGATTCTTTTTTTCAACAACTCTGTCATGGGCTTGGCAATCTTTGAGAAATTCTCAATGAATCTCCGGTAATATCCAGCAAGTCTGAGGAAACTGCGGATCTCCTTAACTGAGGCAGGGGACTTCCACTCGGTGACGGCTTCAACCTTAGCAGGGTCCACTGCTATTCCATCTCCGGAAATAACATGTCCAAGGAATCCGACTTCCGTCAGCCAAAATTCACATTTGCTGAACTTGGCATATAACTGATGCTCTCTTAGCTTCTCCAGAACTAAACGCAAATGTTCCTTATGTTCTTCCTCGTTCTTGGAGAATATCAAAATGTCATCGATGAACACCACAACAAACTTGTCTAGGTATTCCATGAATACTTTGTTCATCAAATTCATGAAGTAGGCAGGAGCATTAGTCAATCCAAAAGACATGACCGTATACTCATACAAGCCATACCTCGTGGTGAAAGTTGTTTTGGGTATATCCTGTTCACGAATTTTCAGTTGATGATACCATGATCGAAGATCGATCTTAGAGAATACTTTGGCGCCTACTAGCTGATCAAACAAATCATTAATCATCGGCAGAGGGTACTTGTTCTTGATAGTCACCTCGTTCAAGGCACGATAATCGACTACCATTCTCAAGGTTTTATCCTTCTTCTCCACCAAAAGAACTGGGGCTCCCCAAGGTGATGAACTTGGGCGAATATAACCTTTGTCCAATAACTCCTTAATCTGCTTCTTGATTTCCAACAGATCATTTGCGGGCATCCGATAGGGTCTCTTGGAAATTGGAGCTGTCCCTGGTTGTAGCTCTATTAAGAACTCAATTTCCCTATCTGGTGGCATGCCTAGTAATTCTTCCGGGAATACATCCGGATAATCTTTTACCACAGGTACTTCCTCCTGAACAACTCCTGTGAGGGCATTTAACCTAGCACTCATACGTGTGCGTAGGGATACATACTTAATCCTCTTGTTCTCCGGGGTGGTGAGTGAAACAGACTTGCTGAGGCAATCAAGATTTCCTTCATACTTGGTCATCCAACCCATGCCTAGGATTACATCCAATCCTTGTGACTCTAAGACGATGAGGTCGGTGGGAAAAACATGGTTTCCTATATTGAGTTTCAAGGCATGGCATCCTATCCCTGCCATCATCATACCTCCTGGAGAACTAACCTTAATGGGCTGACTAAGGGTTTTGGTGGGCAAACCATACTTATCCACAACTACCCTTGATATGAATGAATGAGTTGCACCAGAATCAAAAAGTACTGTAACAGGACGTGAATGCAATAAAAACTTACCAACCACAGTCTCGGGTTGATCATAGACTTCTTCCACGTCGATGTGATTCACTTGAGCACGGGGAAACGGATTGGGTTTCTTGGCTGCGGAGTTGCCGTTTCCATTGCTTTGCTTGCTCTGGGACACTCAGTAGCATAGTGCCCTCTCTTCTGACACTTGAAACAAGTGATGTGACTCAGATCCTTCTGAGTAGGAACTTGACGGTGCTGGTTGTTGTTCCCATTCCCATTGTTACTCTTGAAGTTACCATGGTTGGGACGGTTGTTCCCATTTCCTCCATGATGGTGGCCTCCATGGTTATGCACAGCATGAGTGTGCTTTCCAAACTTACTGTTTCCTGATCCGGTATTCCCGGAGTACGGGGAGTAACGAGGCTTCTGATGAGTTCCAGAGTTGAACTTCCCCTGAGTGTACTTCCGCTTGCGGTTTTCAATCTGCTGTTGTTTACCTTCCAGAATAAGTGCCTTATCCACCAGCTCTTGGTAGTTGTTGAAATTAGCCACTACCAGCTATATCTCAACTCGTCGTTGAGTCCTTCCAGAAACTTTTCTTGCTTGGCCGCATCATCGGCCACATCTCCTGGGGCATAACGGGCCAACATGTTGAACTCTTCCACATATTGGGCCACAAAGCGATTACCCTGGCGCAAGTTGCGAAACTCGCGCTTCTTTAGACTCATGGCTCCAGCTGAAACATGAGCGGTGCGGAAAGCAAGCTTGAACTGCTCCCAAGTCACATCTGCAATATGATAAGTGGTGGTGTAGTTCTCCCACCATGAAGCTGCTGGTCCTTCCAGTTGATGTGCGGCAAATCGCACCTTCTCAGCGTCAGTGCATCTAGCGGTGACAAGTTCTCTCTCTATCTTACGGAGCCAGTCATTTGCCACAATGGGCTCAGTACTACTGGAGAAAGTTGGAGGATTCAACCTCAGAAAACGGGTGAGATTGTCAGACTGGGGTGGATGGTGGTTGTGGTTGTTGGTCTGATTCTGGATCAATAACTGCATCAGTGCATTCTGCTGCTGAAGGAGTTGAGTGAGTTCCGGCGGAAAAGTGAAATCGGTCTCATGTCGTGGAGGCATCTTGTTGTTTTCAGAGGGATGAGAATTAGAATAGAACAAAGGTCTAGAAGAAATCACTACCCATATGCAATGCAACAAACATATCACACCAAACACTCATTTTATTCAATCAACGTCAAACATCGGGAATACAAACCTCAAACAACTAAGCATCGACCTACGCTTTAACGACTAAAATAAAAGATACATGGAGGGAATAACTAATGTTTTTCCTCAGAAGTGCATAGTCGTAGGTCCTCCGGTGGTGCTTTCCTCATAGTCTTCATCGTCGCTGATGAAGGGTGCCATGTCTCCTTCGGGATGAAGGTTTTCCCCCATGTCTAGCTGCTCCTCCAGAGTTGCGATGCGTGCATTCTGCTCATCAATCCTCTCTAGGAAGTCCTTCACCTCATGCTCGTGTTCATAGTTGGCCTCTCGCAGATCAGCTTCAAGGTCCAGCTCGCGGTTCATCAGATTCTTGATTGTCTTTGTATCAGCACGAACTCGAAGCTCCAGAGTCCTGATGTGAGTCTCCAGGGTCTGGATATAGGAAATAGTGGTGTCTGAAGTGGGAGGAGTTATGATGTTTCCATTGGCATCTCTGCGACAAACCACGCTGAGTCCTGGTGAAATGGTTCCACCTCTGTATTCCTCCTAGATACGTCCAAGGGCACGATGAATGGCCATGTCTCTTCCAAGTATCCAACTGTGTGCCACGAACTTGAGGTCGATGGGTTCCTTCCGGTTCCCAAAAGTCTTCCCTGGGATATGCACCTCGATCCTGTAGCGTCCATCTTGGGGAAATGACATGATAGGAATCCCGGTGATGCTCGGCAAAGCAATCCTTATGTCCTTGACGATCCTCATCAGCTCCTTACCAAAAGGCATCGTTGCGTCAGGCTGGCAAAACTCCGTGATCAACACTGGGATGAAAGTGGCCATCTATAAATTTTGAAATAATCGGAGAGGAGTCAGAAACGAATAGATGAGAGTATAAGATATTTAAAGACAAAGAGAAACAATCCTAAGGCTTTCCAATCCTAGAGGTTACGTCCTACGGTCAGCGTGTGCTCTGATACCATTTCTGTAGCGACCCGACCTGAAGGTCAAGTCTCCGGTGTTTCCGTACCATCCCAAGATCATGCTGGTACACACATGGTACATCCATGTATATATCAAAGGGAAATCACACAGCATTATATTAATCGAAATCTCATGTCGAGTCCTTTATTACAATAAAAATTACAATAAAGTGGCCAAAGGCCAACTCATGAGAATATCTAAATCTTGCGGAAGCGTCGACGGTAGATGAGTCCATCTGACTCCAAGGGCATCTCACTGAGCATAGAACGCGTCCTCACTCCTGGTCGAAAAAATACTCTGCAACATGATACGTTGCAGCCGTGTAGGTCAGCATATGGAATATGCCGGCAAAGTCATGGTAGAGGTGTGAAAATAATCAACTAGTCTATATGCATATATGGCAGGTGGAGTGGTAAGTTTTGCGTAAAGCCAATTTTTCCTACATCAAGAAAAGGGGCTAAGAAAAATATTACTAAGTTGGTTGATTAATGAGATGGTTCCACCAACCACTTCTCATACCCAAAATTGTTAATACCCACATCATCATATTAATTGTGTTGAGAGTTCCGGAAGTTCCAATTCCTTTGGCTCAAGTCGTCCATGACCGTGGACACGGCTAATCGATTAGGTTTGAAATACTCTGCAGAGTTTTGCACACGTTCCCCACAAGATTTGGTCGCCTCCGTTTGGTTTCTCGCACTTCAGGGTGTTTGAGAAACGGATGACCAAAACATGGTCTTCCAAAGGGTTTCCCTGCGACTCTGTTGGTGCCCATCCTTTCCTACCGTTCTTCTACCTCTCGTAGCACCGCCTGTCCAGGGTCACCATGATATCCGACCAAGCCAGAGCCCATAATGACTTGTGGCTGTGCAGGTAAGCCTTGGGTCTTGAAGCACCCATCCATCTCTTTGTGCCTGGGTGGACCTTTCCGCGTGAATACTGGCCATCTCCAGCATCACCTAGGCTAACCACTGGTTTCTCCAGGGTGCCGTTCAACCATCATCCACCCAGAGGTATGTTGAAAACTTGGAGTCTTGAAATCTTGATCATTATGTAGGTCTTGAAATTATTAACTATCTCAACTCTCATGAATCACACAACCAACCCCGTCTACTAATAGCATAGCAAAAGTAAAACAACGTTTCCCGGGGCCAAAGTTGTCAAAGAGGGTTGAGGAGGGGTACCTACCACATGATACTATTACAATGTAACCAAGTTTCCAACTAACCTATCTTGCACGCAATTGGGGAGATGGTAGAACTAATGCATATAAAACATGGGTAAAAATATGATCAAAGTGACTTGCCTGATTGATGATCTTTGTACGTGAGTGACTCTAAGTAACAAGCTTCGCACTCCGAATAATCTAGCGAAGCAAACAAGCACTCAAATAAGCATACAACCAAAATAAGTACTCATAACATTCAGCAAAGAAGTACTAAACAATCAAGGCAAACAATGCACAAAAGTCTCTAGCAAGTAAAACACACAAGGTTTTGTTTTCCAAAGGAGATGATGAAAACACTACTACATAATAAAACTATTTTGAAATAACAAGACAATTGTTGATAGCAAGGCAACAATAGAATATTTTAATATTAAACAAAACAAAATCAATTTAATTTTGTTGGGAAAACTTTAGTAAAGTTTGTAAAAGTTTTGATAAACACTATATGAATTAACTATAGTTGTACTAACAAAAGAAATGAAAAACTAACTTATTATTTATTAGTAAAACATGTTCTTGATAGAAAATAATTTACTACTAAATCTGTCTTAGAAAACAGACACAAAATATACAAAACTTTGTTTGAAAACAAAACTATTACTAGTTAGTTGTTTAGTCAAATTAAGCCTATTTGAAAAGACATTGTGATTCCTATGTTAAATAAAATTAAACTAAGCAAATTTATATTTTTTTATTAACAGTGAGTGAAGACACTAAGTGTTTACTACAGAACCTAATAAACAAATAAAACCAAATTCTAAAACAAACTAATTAAAATCAAGTTTATAAAACTATATTATAATACTAGACAGATTCTGTTTTTGGTTAAAACACTAATCAAATATATCCTGAAAATCCTCAAACTAAACATGAAGATGGTCCTAACTAATACCAAACAGTAGCAAAAAGATTCACATCAAAATCTATTTTCAAACTCTAGTTATTCAGATTTGATGATTTTGAGCAAATTTGATTAAGTTCAAATTTTATAGTTCAAAGTTGAAATTTGAAAGTACAGGGTGAAACTACATGAAAATTGTGAGCTATTGCAAAAAGAATCAACTCAAAACACTAAATAGATTAAAAGATATAAGCAAAACAAAATTTGAAAACATTCTGTTAATTAAAACAAAACTGAAAAAGAAAAACTGACTTTGCAACGGCCAGGGGGCTACGTGGCACTGTCCGATTGGCTAGCGAGCGCGTGCGGTAGGTGATTTAGAGCGGGTGACCGATTGGAAGAGGATACCGGTTCGGACTTAAGCCCGTTCTAATCTGGGTCGATGGTTCGGGATCCGATGGTCGAGGGAGCTTACGGAGGGAGGTTGCCGGCGTCGGGGTTTCTCCGGCGATCCGAAGGCGGCGAGGATGACGGCGAGGCGCTCCGGTGGTCGGGGAGGACGGGGAAATGGTCCGGGCAACGGTGACGGTTCTCCGGAGTCGACTGGTGGCAACAATGGGGCGAACGGTGGTCGGACGTGGTGGCTACGGTCGACGGCGAGCTCCGGTGGGGAAGTAGCTCCGGCGAGCAATTGACAGCGTCTCGGCGAGAGAGAAAAATGGGGACTCGGGGTGAACGGATGCGGGAAGTGGCCGGCTACTTATAGGGCGCTCGAGGGGTGCGGGGGAGTTAAGAGGAGAGAGATCCGGTGAGGGAGCAAACGGCCGGCGAGTCGGGTTCGGCGCACGCGGGGAGGAGGGCGATGACCGTTTCGGGGCAACGGTCGGTCGGGTGTGGGACCTAGCGTCAGAGAGAGAGGGAGGCGTTACTGCGCTCGGTCGGCCGGCTTCTAATTAATTCGCGAGTAACTGTCGTGGGCCGGCCCGTTTAATACCGGAAACGGTTACCGTTTCTTTTTAATAATTTTCCAGAGACATTCAAATACATTTAAAGCTTTCAAATCGTCTCTAAATATAGGGGTATTATATATCAGAGTTAACAGAATAATAAATGCTATTTAATGAACATTTCTATTCTGTCATTTGAATACTTTGAACAAAATAATATTTTCAGAAATTGCCTAATTGTTTTTAAACCCTTTTTGCAAATATTTTCAAAATAACCCCTGGTTATTATTGTTCAAATATATCACCAATTAGTACCTGGTGTGGAGTGTCATGTTCCTCCTCTCTTATTTGAACTTATAACCAAAATTTCCAATAGGTGAAAGCAACATAGGGAATAGTAGAAAGGACTTTCAGAAAGTCAGAAAAGGCATTTCAACAAACACATACATTCAAGCAATGATGCTATTAGATGCATAGCTATAATCATAACATTCCAAAATGAAATTTTGGGATGTTACAGGAGTTGATGTAGATGCTCTCTGTAATCGAAACCCCCTCCGGCAGATTACCGAAAAAGGCTCCAAGATTGGATCTCTCGGGAACGGAGGCTTCTGGCGGTGGAAAAGTATTTGCATGGGTCTTATTGATCTTGGGGGAATATTTGGGTATTTATAGGACAAATAATAGGGTTAGGAGACCTGCCAGGAGACGAGAAGCCTGCTAGGCGCGGCCAGGGAGGCCCGCGCCTAGTAGGCTTGTGACTCGCTGGCAGGTGCCCTAGCAAGCACTCCAAGCCTGGTTGATTTGTTTCCTTCGAGAAAAATTCCTTCTGAAGTTTTTATTCCATTTGGACTCCGTTTAATATTCCATATCTGCAGAACTAAAAAACAAGGAAAGAATAGAAGCTAGCACTAGGCTCTAGATTAATAGGTTAGTCCCAAAAATAATATAAAATAGCATATTAATGCATATAAAACATCCAAAACAGATAATATAATACCATGACATCATCAAAAATTATAGAGATGTTAAAGATGTATCAGCATCCCCAAGCTTAATTCATGTTCGTCCTCAAGTAGGTAAATGATAAAAACTGAATTTTTGATGTGGAGTGCTACCTAACATATTTATCCATGTTATATTCTCTATTGTGGCACGAATATTCATAATCGCAAGACACAAAACAAAAGCTTAGTATTGATATAAAAACAATAATGTTTCAAGGAATGTAGTAAAGCAATTATATCTCTTCAAAATAGAATGGCAAAAGAAAGTTATCCTTACAATATCATATGGTCTGGCTATGCTCCATATTCCCACACAAAGTATTTATATCATGCACAACCCCGATCAAAAGTCAAGGAACTGTTTTCACACCTTTATTTTCTCAAACTTTTTCAACTCTCACACAATACATGAGCGTGAGCCATGGATATAGCACTATAGGTGGTATAGAATATGGTGGAGGTTGTCAGGGAAAGGTAGAAGATAGTCTCATATCAACAAGGCATATCAACGGGCTATGGATATTCCCATTAATAGATATCAATGTGAGTGATTAGGGATTACCTTGCAACGGATGCACTAGAGCTATAAGTGTATGAAAGCTCAAGAGGAAACTAAGTGAGGGTGCATCCAAGTTGCTTAATCATGAAGACCTTGGGCAATTTGAGGAAGACCATCATTGGAATATACAAACCAAGTTATATAAAGAAAAATTCCCACTAGTATATGAAAGTGACAAAATAGGAGACTTTCTATCATGAAGATCATGGTGCTACTTTGAAGCACAAGTGTGGAAAAAGATAGTAGCAATGTCCCTTCTCTATTTTCTCTCATTTTTTTCTTTTCTCTTTTTTTGGTGGGCATCTAAGGCCTCTTTTATTTTTATTTTTTGGGCTTCGCTGGCCTCTTTTATTTTTTTCATAAAGTTTGGAATCTCATCCCCACTTGTGAGGGAATCATAAATTCCATCATCCTTTACTCAGATGGGACATGCTCTAATAATGATAATCATCAAACTTTTATGTACTTACAGCTCAAAAGAAAATTACAACTTGATACATATGACAAAATATGACTCTATATGTAATATGGAAGTGATGGCGCATGTCATAAAAGGAAACGGTGGAAGTTACATGGCAATATATCTCGGAATGGCTATGGAAATGCCATAATAGGTAGGTATGGTGGCTGTTTTGAGGAAAGATATATGGTGGCTGTTTTGAGGAAGGTATATGGTGGCTGTTTTGAGGAAGGTATATGGTGGTTGTTTTGAGGAAGGTGTTTGTTATACCGGCAAAAGTTGCGTGGTACTAGAGAGGCTAGCAAAGGTGGAAGGGTGAGAGTGCGTATATTCCATGGACTCAGTATTAGTCATAAAGAACTCATATACTTATTGCAAAAGTATACTAGTCATTGAGGCAAAGTATTAAACGCATGCACTGAGGGCAGAGGTTGGTAGGAGTTAACCATCGCGCGCTCCCGACCCTCACACAAAGGTTGACAGTCTATAAACAAATCATGCTCCGACTTCCTTGTATAACAGTTCACCATACGTGCATGCTACAAGAATCACTAACCTTTACACAAGTATTTTTACTGAATCACAATTACTTCCTAACATGACTCTTAACATTACCATCTTTGTATCTCAAAACTTTATGCAAGGAATCAAATTTCTCAAATATAATCAATGCACTTAATATAGAAGTTTTTATTATATCCCTCTTGGATGCCTATGATATTAGGACTAAATTCATAACCTAGACCGATTACCATGCTGTTTAGAGACTCTCAAAATAATATAAGTGAGGTATGAGTGTTCAATTATTTCTGTAAAACGCAAACACCACCGTGCTCTAAAAAATATAAGTGAAGCACATAGAGCAAAATTGCCTAACTCAAAAGATATAAGTGAAACACATAGAATATTCTAATAAATTCACGATTCAGAATGCCTATCTCAAAATATGTGTGCATAAAGTATGATTGTGTCAAACTAAGAAGCAAAGACTCATATCATACAAGACGCTCCAAGCAAAACACATATCATGTGATGAATAAGAATATAGCCTCAAGTAAATTTACCGGTGGATTGAAGACGAAAGAGGGGATGCCTTCCGGGGCATCACCAAGCTTAGGCTCTTTGGCATCCTTGAATATTATTTGGGGTGCCTTGAGCATCCCCAAAATTAGACTCTTGCCACTCCTTATTTCATAGTCCATCAAATCTTTACCCAAAACTTGAAAACTTCACAACACAAAACTTAACAGAAAGCTCGTGAGATCCGTTAGTATAAGAAAACAAATCACCACTTTAGGTACTGTTGTGAACTCATTATTTGTTTATATTGGTGTTATACCTACTGTATTATAACTTCGACATGATTCATACCCCATGATACAACCCATAGATTCATCAAAATAGGCAAACAACTCAAAAAAACAGAATCTGTCAAAAACGGAACAGTCTGTAGCAATCTGAAAACTTCGTATACTTTTTTAACACAAAACTTCGGAAAACTTAGTAACACCTGGGAAATTAATATATAAATCTTGTGTAAACATTTCAGACTCATTCAACGCTCTGAAAAATCTTTACAATTCTTGGACTGAGCGCAAAAGTTTCTGTTTTTCAGCAAGATCAAATCAACAACTACCATAGATCACCCCAAAGGTTTTACTTGGCTCAAACACTAATTAAAACACCAAAACACAATTACTACATAAGTAATAATGTGGTAAACACTCAAAAACATAAGGAAAAACAGAGCACAAAAATTAAATTGGGTTGCCTCCCAACAAGCGCTATTGTTTAACGCCCCTAGCTAGACAAAACACAAAAGATCTAGGTATTGTCATAATAATAAGGGAGATAATTCATGGTAATATCATACTCCCTTATTTCAGCATAAAGTTTCCTTTGTGGCAAACTAAAATAATCAAAAGGTCTGAATTTAATAGGATAAGGATCCCTAAGATCAAGTGTGGGAAGGATAGGCTCCTCCTTTGGTCCCTCATAGTGTATAATCAACCCATCATTATAAGCTTTCCTTTGGCTAAAGGTCATAAGCCTTTTTCTAGGATGAAATCTAATCTATTATTTTGTACACCTAAATTATCATTGAGTTCAGAAATCTTATCAACCAAAACCTCGGTAGGGACCCTCTTTCTCAAATTTTCATTATAAGCAACATAATCCGGAGATTGTAATCTCATTACCTCTTCTTGATTAAAAAGGATCTCCTCCGTGGGGGGACATCCACCATTAATTTTATAATGAGAAATTTTTTCACTAGCCTCTTTCATGATAAATCTAAACTAGTGGGCTAGGAATATAGTGGCGGCATGCTTAACAGAAGAATGTTGAATATTAGGGAACTCAAGAAAAGTCCTTTGTATGCAATGGTGCATATGAAGAGATTGCCTCTCATGTTCAATTATTAACAAGGTTATAGCATCCGCAAGACTATTAGTTTTATTGAGAATGGAACCTCCTAAGGTAGGAACACTAGTGGAAAAAGGCCCATTTGTCCTGGTTCCAGAGGCCCATCTGTCCCGGTTCTGGACCCGGGACTAAAGGGTCGGGACTAAAGCCCATGACCTTTAGTCCCGGTTTGCTTATGAACCGGGACAGATGGGGCTACACATGGACGCTCCGCCGAGCCCAGGCAAGAGGGCCTTTGCTCCCGGTTGGTAACACCAACCGGGACCAAAGATCGTCCACGCGTGAGCAGCTCAGGAGCTGTTTTTTTAAGAAGGGCGGGGGGGGGGGTTGAGGGTTTTGGAGGGTTAATTTAGGGGTTTCATATATTTTGTTAGCTAGCTAATAGAGAGAAGTGACCTCTCTTAGCTCCGTGCTTGGTCGCGATTCTACGTACTATATGTATAGAGAGTACTCGCGACACGCTAGTTAGTAAGCAAATGAAGGAAACCATTAAGTACACAAGATCGTATTGAACATATAGAGAGAGAAGTGATCGACCTCCTCCTTCTCCGAGAGATTGGTCAAACAACAAGTTTTCATATATCTAGCCTATGTTACAATCCCTAACATCTAATTTCAAGTTCCATATGGTATTCTCCGTCTTTATTGATAACGTCGTCAATAAAGAATCCTACTAATTCCTCTTGAATTGCTCGTATGTGATCTTGTGGTAGGAGTTCATCCTGCATCCGCCACATCTAAATTGAAGAAGAGGGTCAATACATGTATATGAATGAAACTCAACACAAATGATGGTAACAAAATAAAATTGTGAATAGTTTTGCTTACGCACTTCATATTCTTTTTTAGTGTAACCCTGCTTATTAGGATTCGTCGCGTTGTAGATGAACTCGCAAACGTAGTATCCACAAAAACTAGTCCCTTGTTCCTGCAACAAGTGCTATACGAGAAATAGAGGTCAATCAAACTAATAAACAAGCATGCTAAATGGTATATATTGATGAAACTAGCTAGAATCAATGGGACATGGGCGCAACTAGGTAGTATATATTACTTACTTTCGGGTGTGTAAATTGCAGCTCGGTAGGCATTCCCACAGACATTTTGGTGAAATCTTTCCAAACCCTGTGAGACAAAGAAAATAATTACTTGATATATATCAGGAAATGAACAAAGTTGTCGATATGGTGCAATAATGATCGATTGAACTTACCTCTGGAGCATTTCAGTCAGGTTTGCATACGACTCGAGGTTATTTCGTCTCGAGTCTAAGACGGTTACTACTCCCCGCTGAAGCTTAATCTCTAGTAGAATAAAGTGGTGGCTGCGCACACGTGCATAGCTCATCAATTACTATACTATACCCTCGAGTAATAAGGGAGAAACCGAATACGCACAAGACAGTAACACTCACCTGAAGTTGTAAGGAAAGAGTATTTTGTCTTTGTTTTGATTTTTAACCATCGATTCTAGCAAGTTCTCCTTGGTTTGTTTGGGATAGTTTTGAACCGTCACTTCATGTATGATATTTGGGTTAATGAACCCAATGTCATACATTTCTGCTTTTATGCATCCGACGATCTTCAATCTACATAATATAGTGATGAGGATAATTATATATATATATATACATGCAATGAAAGAGGTGAGCTATATAAAGAGACTTAATTACATAAGTACTTACGAACCATGGTAAAAAGTTCCGTCGGTTAGAGGAGGTGCAACAAAGCCGTCAGCCGCCTTGAAGGTGAGGTTAACGCATTTCGTCATAAGCTGGCAATGTTGGCCATCTGTGATAGCATCCACGGGGTAGCTAGGAGTCGTGAAGACAGGATGCTGAAGGAGCTCCATGGAAGCCATGCTGCTTATCCACTGAGATGGCGGGGTAGCGTCTAGGGTAGCTTCGTGCCCCTGAACAAGCTGTTGGTCGGGAGCTCGCTGGCTCATAACTTCTTCCTCTAGCCTTTGTACTCCTGCATTGAGCTCCTGCAGAATGCTCAGCTCATGTTTCCTCTTCCTCTCCCGGCTTTTGTAACCGCCTGCACCGTGAAACCCATGCTTCCACGGAATAGAGCCTAGCATGCCTCGTGTTCGTCCAGGGTGCTCAGGATTCCTTAGGGCCTCACTCAGCTTGTCCTTCTCTTTGTTGGGAATGAACCTCCCTCCCAGCGCTTCCTTGATAACTTGCTGAAGCTTCTTGACGGGTATTACAAGTTGCTCGTCTGTCCAAACGCACTTGCCTGTTTCAAGGTCAAAAGTTCTCCCAACCCCGAAGAACCAAGTCCTTGAACGGTCTGGCCAGTTCATTGTCTCTCCTTCGACCCCTTTAGCTCATAGGTCATCCTCCCATTTGGCCCACAACGGCCGAGATCTGAGGTAGCCACCTGACCCTGTGCGATGGTGATACTGCTTCTTCTCAGCATTTTTCTTGTTTATCACTGACATTTTCTTACTCTTTTCAGAAGTCTTGTAGGCCACGAACTTGTCCCATTGATCTTTTATCCCCGCATATCGGCCGACGAATACTGGAGTCTTCTCTTGGTCGACTAAATTAGCTTTCAACTCATTCTTCCACCTCCTAAAAAGACCTGCCATCTTCTTAAGAGCACATGACCTGACCAGTGGCTCTATAACTGGATTACTCTCATCCTCCTCTGGCGGTAGGATGAAATTTGCCTTCAGGTCCTTCCAAAGATCTTCTTTCTGTCTATCGGTGACATATGAAACTTGAGGGTCGTAGTTCTTACAGTTCTTAGCCGGCTCAGTCCATTGCTGGATGTTGATCGGGATGTTGTCCCTGACAATAGCTCCACACTGAGAAGAAAATGCATCCTTGGTCTTCTTCGGTTCAATCGGTTGGCCATCATTCGTGATTAAGGTGATCGTGAACTTTTCTTCCTTGCCCAACCTTTTCTTCGGGCCTCGTCTCGTTACCGATGTTTGGCTCAATCCGGAGGGCTATATAAAAGAACAAATAATAGTTAATATATGTACATACCAAAACAATTAATGCATCAATTAGTCAGCATAGGCTTAATTAATATATATACCTCGCCGGTCGACTTTGGAACAGCTCCCTCCATTCGGTCACCGGAGCCGTCATCATAGTTTCCTTCTTCCTCCGGCTCTCGGTCACCGGAGTTGTCATCATGGTCTCCTTCTTCCTCTAGCATTCGGTGACCGGAGCCATCATCATCATGTCCTAGCTCTTCTGTGTCATAATTGATTAACGACAAGAAATCAATGCCGCCGCAGATCATGTCCCCCAACAACGCTTCTCCTTCGAAGTCTCTGTTCATGGTTGGATCCATGGTTTCTGCAAATATTACAACATGGCAATTAATATACAAACATGAGAGATGGATATATTAATTAGTGGCAAACATAGACAAAGGATCATATTAGTGGCCTCGACGCTTCTACAGTTTCGGGTGGCCTCAACAACGCTTCTAGGGATTGGGTGGCCTCAATGCTTCTAGGGTTTGGGTGGCCTCGACAACACTTTTAGGGATTGGGTGGCCTCGGCAACGCTTCTAGGGTTTGGTCGAGCGAGAGGGGGTTGATCGAAGTTACCAGAGATTTCTTCTAGTGGTGTGGGTGGCTTCGAGAGTTTGTCGGGTAGGGGCGAGAGGGGGTAGGAGATCGGCAACGCTTTTTTCAGTCCCGGTTTAGGCGGACTCGAGAGTTGGTTGGGCGAGAGGGTGTTGATGATCGACACACATTGAACATGGTTTTTTTAACTTGCATGAACATGATTTTTTAACTTGCATGAACACATACATATATATATATATGAACACATATATACATATATACACACACATACATATATGCTCACGTATAGGGGAGAGGGGATGTGGCCGGAGTGGGGCTGAGCAGTGGCCGGAGCGGGGCGGGGCGGCCGGCGCGGGGCGGGGTGGGGCGGGGCGGCAGGCGCGGGGCGAGGTCGGGGCAGGGTGAGGTTGGGGCGGGGCGGCCGGTGCGGAGCGTGGTTGGGGACGGCGGCTGGCGGTGGCGACGGTGATGGAGGGCACGCGTGATTTGGGCAGCCTGACGGCGTGCGCGGGGATCTGGCCTTCGGGGGAGCGAATGGGTCGAAAACTGCTAAGTTCTTGCTTATATACAGGGAGTGTCGGGGGGATTACCCACGGGTAGGCTCAAGGAGACAACTCAAGATTTTTTAAAAACATCGGGGCCCATCCCCGGTATGCGAAGCCCCACGAATCAACAAGACAAACGAAGAAGTGAGCTGACAACACTGTAGCTGACGACACTGTAGTTGTCCGGCTCGGCAGCCTCCACCCGTCCGGCTTGGCAGCCTCCATCCGTCAAGCTCAGTAGCCTCCCGTCCGGCTTGGCAGCCTCCATTCGTCTGGCTCGGCAGCCTCTCATCCGACTCGACGGCCTCCACCCGTCCGGCACGACGACCTCCACCCGTCCGGCTCGGCAGCCTCCTTCCGTCCGGCTTGGCACCTCCCGTCTGGCTCGGCAGCCTCCACCCGTCCGGCTCGACAGCCTCCATCCATCCGGCTCTGCAGCCTCCCGTCCGGCTCGGCAGCCTCCACCTGTGCGGCTCCCCCTGTGTGGCTACTCCCGTCCGGCTCCTCCTGTCCAGCTGTGGCCTATCGAAGTCAGCTCCCAATGTCCCATCGAACACACGCGGACCATACGGACATATCTCATGGCGGCGCGCTATTGGCAAGAAGGAGCACACTGTATGCATGTCATGTAGTACTCTCTACAGTGTAACCTGCCCTCTGGACACTGATTTATACAGTGCACCAGGGGACAGACATAGCTTAGTATATAAGCTACATGTGGCTTGACTTGTAAGCTACCCAAGGTAGCTTACACCTCAAGCTGCTTGGTATGTAAGCTACCCACTATGGCTTACATCCCAAGCTACCCATCCATGCCTATATAAAGGCCCCCTCTCACTCTCTCAAGGGAGTTAGCTACTCTCACACTCATGTATGAGGCAAGAAGCCTCATGGATCTCCTCCCCAAATAGCTCCAGGAGCAACCATGTACCAAATGTACCTCAGTTATACAGACATGCAGGAGTAGGGGTATTATCTCTCTGGCGAGTTCCAAACCTGGGTAAACCACAGCGTGCTATTCGCATACCCGTCTCGGATCATTCACGGCAGCCTTGCCCTCACCTCGATAAGACATCCCGTGGCATCTACCGTCTCGCGTGACCCGCTGTGAGAAAACGACGATAGTTGGCGCCCACCATGGGGCAAGCTGCTGCTGGTTCTGCGGTCTGGACGGGACCATCTTTGTCGCCTCCGTCGTGGTGTCGCTGTCGCCTCTCCGGCCACGCTCTAAGGCTCGACATCAACTCGCCCACGGGGCGACCACACGAGGAGGCACGCCTTCGTCCTCGGTCTCGCCATCTTTGCCAGCTCTGCGTGCTTCGCTATCGCTTCTCCCGCCGCGCTCGAGGGCTCGAAATCAACTCACCCCTGGGCCGCCGCATGATGCGGCGCGCCTTCCTCGTCGGCCTCGCCATTATCGCGAGCTCCGCCGTGGTGTCGCCGTCAACAGTTCGGCCACGCTCGAGGGCTGGTGTCACGCCCAAGATGCGCGTCTATCCTTTTCAAGACACGAGGGCCTCTCAAGGGATAGAGGCGAATCATGCCGTTAGCTAGTATAGTAACATTGCATCATACATTACAGAAGAGATGAGTATACAAGTAGGCTTACACTCGCCACATGCTAAATTACAATTCCACTCAGAGTTCAATCATCAAGATGAAAACAGGGTCCGGCTTCGGACGAAATCAAACGATAAAAAGATGTAAATAAAACTATCTTTCTGCCCCAAAGATCACGACCAGGTCCTCTACTCATCCGGATACGTCACGTACATCCTGCCTCTTTCCTCATCATACTCCCACTTGAGCTGGGTAAGATCATCCTGCACGTACTCATCTGAACCTGTACCTGGAGTGTTGTAGTAAACTGTGAGCCACAGAGGACTCAACTATCAAGCTTAAAGGTTGGGATGGGGTAAGTGTTTAGTTTGTAGCAGCACTAAGCATATATGGTGGCTATCTTACGCAACATGAAATAGATATGAGTGGCCAATGAAGAACGATCGAATCTAGCACGGTCCCTATGAGATCCTGAACACTTACTTACGTCAATCATAACCCCGCCGTGTTCTCTCTCGGATCATGTTCACGAGCAAAGACGATCATGGTTACTCACATAGTTGGTGTATTTTAATTAGAGTTTACTTCACGTTTACTATAACCGGATGTTAAACAAATATCCAAGTTGCCACATAACCGCGGGCATGGATTTCCGAAAGATTTAACCCTGTAGGGGTGCTCCAACTAATCCATTACAAAATTAACCACACTCCGTGGGAATGCCTCGACCGCGGATCTCGCGATCATCATAGTAATTCCAAAGGAAGTCCAACACCTCGAGTAAACCTAAAGAAAGTCAGACTCCACACGCAAGACACTCGATAAAGTTAAAACAAATCCAGCAAGACCACCCGACATGTCGACGAACCCGATAAGAGCCGCATATCTCGTTCTCAGGACACGACAGATAAGCGACGCGTACGGAGGCCTGATAGAAATCTCCCAAGTTGCCCTGAGTTGGCCCCGCATAGTGCTCTAGTTTGGACCAACACTCATGAGGAGCACTGGCCCGGGGGTTGATTAAATTATCCACGGGTTTGCAAGACCCCATGCAACTATATTAAGTTGTTAAGCAAAAGTAGTACCAATGTTGGGTCTTGCCAGACAAGTTTTAATCTCAATCGAATGAACAAGGGGGTCCCCATAACAACCCTGAGCATGTTAGGAGCGCAAAGTATGGAAAACATAACACCGGTAACCAGGAACAAATGGCGGTAACAGTGGAACAAATCACTTAGCAAAAGGCCAATCCTTCCACCAATACCAAGTTATATATGTGCATTAAATTAAATAACAGAATTTATTGTGATATTCAACTCCATGTTATCACATGGAACAACCTGCACCTGCAACTAAGAATGCTATAAGAGGGGTTGAGAAGCGTTAACTTAGCCAGACAAAGGTTTGCTAGGATGTGGAAGTTAGAGGCTGTCATGGCAATCATGGGGGCTGATATCAAATGGTAGGTAGCGCAATTGTAACGATAAGAGCGAGAAACTAGCAAGCAAAAATAGTATCGGGATCCGGGTACGATCATCTTGCCTGTTGGTTCTTCAGTGGAACAAGTAGCGGGATCCTCGTAGTGGTACACTCCTGGTTCCTCGTACTCAGTATCAACAATTGTGTCTACCCAAGAGTAACAGCAACAATAAACATCCAACCAAGGTGCAATGCACAATCAAAATGATGCATGATTCATTTATGAAGAATTCTAACATGGTAGTCCAAAACTAGTCATGTTTCACATGCAAAGTTGTTTATTCATGAAACTGGACAGAACCTCATGTTAAGTTATTTAGACATGCATGAACATGGCAAATACTGATGCAGCATGGAAAATCGATATAAATGCATATAAAGATCGCAAGAAACGGAGCCACTGGATAGGTCATGAAAATACAATCACAATATACTCAAGAATAAATCAATTCCATGGAGGATGTCTCCCACAAGTCACAAAAAAATAAAACACTGAATCTGCCACTAAACAGCAATATAGCCACTTATAAAGATCACAACTAGAGCTACAGGAACCCTACAGCCACAACCAAGATATGGCAGAATCTACTCAACATATAATTCAATTCATCCAATTACATCACCAGTAAAGGAGCCACGCATCAACAAGCAAGAAGCAATCAAGTTGGCATGATGAATCAGTTTTCCTGGAATCTGAGTTAATAAAGCAGCAAGTTAACAACACTGGTTAAATATGCTAGATAGCTCCTATTGGCATGAAAACTAACATGATGGTAGAAGACAATATCTACTACAAATAACTAGCACTGAGCATGCTCAAATTCCAAACATATCACTAGATACAACCCACTCTACATGGCAAAACAATAACAATAGATTTTCCAGACTTAAAGTCATATTTCAGGTTGTCAGGAAACAACATCATCATAGCAACTTAACAGCAAGGTAACCACTGATCTGGTGACTTAGCATAGATAACAACAATACTGGGACATTCCCAGAAACTTTAACTACCACTTCCATGTTGGCAAGAACTTAAAACCAAACATGGATTAAATCATATAAAATGGACAAAAGGGTATCACAGCATAAAAATGCAGTTTTGTGAAGTTGCCCCAAAGTCAAATCTGACTTCACAGATGCATTCCTAGGTTTATTCTACCCCAAATGCATTACTCATACCCTAATACTTGCTTGGAGCAAGAGGGAGATAAGGGGGGTCAAAATGATCACCACAATGGCATGGATGACTTATGTCACTTGCCCACACTTATGTAAGAGGCCAAAATTGGCATGCCCTTTATTGGACACTTGATGGAAAAGGTAAAGAGGCATGAATAAGGTACTTAGGCATATCATAGCATCAAGAACAAGAAAAGAAAATAGCTAGGGGACACATACATGCACATATACACATGAGAGCTCTCACATACACATAGATCTACACATGCACAAGGTCTAGCATCCACTCACTTACTCATCTACACTAAACATGGTAGCAACATGCAAGAAGAAACCCCCACACACCTACACATGCATATCTACTCATGGTCATCTACTCACATACCCAGACACATCACTCACAAAGTGAGTGCATGTAGGACAAACACACACAAACACAATGCATACCACCTCAAGCATGGGGGTATATAGGCACACATGCACTTTCATACATGTATGCCCACATACACATACACACACCTACACACGACACTCACTCACACACATATGTATGTATACATGTGTATATATACCATTTGGCACATACACACACCACCATACACATATGCACACCCACATGCACAACTCACATACATATGTATGTATGCATAGCATACACACACACTACCACACTCACATGCACAAGAACCACATGGTGTAATCCACCCACCCACACACACATATCTACACATGCATACATACTCTTAAGTATATACACATACACACTCAACACACATACACCTACACATGTATATATATACCCTTAGGTATATATATACACACAAGCAAATCCACATGTAGATGCACTACACATACACACTCACAACAGAAAATAAAAGGAGACACCACACACACACATATTAGTGCACACATACATAGCAAGAGAGAAAAAACAAAAGAAGAAAAAAAGAAAAAAAAGAAAACACAAAAAAGGGGAGGGGCTCGAGATCGAACCCGAGACCTCCTGGTCTCCTCCCATGCACCACACCACTACGCTACGCAATCGATGCTTAACAGACGAGGGTCCTCTGCTCTCTAATACACACACACGAACACAGACCTCTGACAAAACTGAAATGAAACATGGCATCGGTGACAGCACTACGACGGCGCAATTCCGGCGATCTACGGCGAACCTGGCGACCCCAAAGCACTCACGCGCGCGAGAACAAACAGGGACTCCATTCCTCTGCTCCCCTTGTGGAGAGGAGGAAGGAGGCGAGCAGCAGGAGCTCGCCTTGCGGTCAGCGGCAACGGAGCTATGGCGAGCAACTACGAGCTATGCGTGAGGGAAAAGGCAAACAGCGACCGGCGGCTCACCTTGGGGGAAGGCGACGACTAGCCGGTCACGAAGGAGCCGACGAAGGGAAGAAGATGGCCAGAGACGACGCATGGGAAGGAGATGGGGGAGCGGGGCTTGGCCTGAGGGGAGGAAGAAGAAGAAAGGCGTGGCCTTGGCGTCCCTCGAGGATGCAGAGGACGTCAAGGAGGAAGATGGAGACGACGGCACGACCCCGACGACATCCTTCTCGAATGGCTCGCCGGAGAAGCTCCCGTGGCGGTGAGCACTCCTCTGAACCTCACCGCACACACTCTCTGGAACCTATGAATTTTAGCTTGCCGGGGACAGGAGAGAAGGAGAGAAGGGGTGGCGGCGCGAGGAGGGAGAGGAACCCTTGGGGGAACGGCACGCATGCCGAGGGGACTATATAGGCGACGGGGCAGACGGCGACGACGACGGAAAGGTGACGCGGAGCTCTGCCTCTCTCTCACTGAACTGACAGAGGGGGAAACGGGAGCAGGTAGCCGTCCTGCTCACCTGGGATGGGCCGCGAGCCCACTATTCTCTCTCTCACACACAAACAAAACAGAGAAAAAAAAACAGGTTTTTAAATAAAAACTCACAACCACTCAAAATAAAACCCCAGGGAAAAGAAAAGGGTTTTTAGAGAAAACAAAAATATTTTGGTGAGAGAAATAAAGAGCCCTATTTAATAAAAATATTAAGTTGATTTAAAGAGCAAGTAATTTTTAATATTTGATTAAAGGGCAGCCCCTGTTATTTAAAAACACAAGGCAAACAAACTACAAACATCAAAACTAACATACCCACAATTCATAAAACATATGGGGCCACCTCATGAACATTTTTTAAACATTTTAATGAGACAATTAAATCTGCTCATAAAATTAATATGAAGAGAGGGGGAAAGATGGGAGGTGATGTTGAAAGAGAAAAGAGAGGGGAAGAGGAGATGCACACATGGATCCAACCACACACATATGAAGACACATGAAAACCAACAAGCATGCAAAATGAATGATATGATGGATGAGATGATGCATGAATGCAAACACACATGAATGACAGGGTGCAATCATACATCTCATAAGCTCATGACCAGGTTCATACATGGGGTTACATGCCAAAAAAAGGTAGGGACAACACTTGGGCTGTCATAACTCGACATCAACTCACACTTGGGGCGGCCGCGTGAGGCGGCGCGCCGTTGTGCCGGCCATGCCTCCGCGCACAGTTCCACCGGCCTCCTCCATCCCTGTGCGTGCACGCACTCATGTCTAGCTAGCTCGCTAGTAGAGCCCACGGCGCCAATCGATTCAGTGGAGCTGGCTAGCTGGCTAGCTTGGGTCGGGTCCACGCAGACGGCCTGCCGCACTAGCGTCCTCCTCAACTCACGCACGTCGCGTCACCGCTTCGGCTATCGCGTCCGCAGGCCTCGCGCCACCAAAGTCTGGTTCAACCCTGATGCGTCACTCCTCAGCGTCGCCTTGGCCCTGCCCTCCTCCGCAACCAACAGAGGCAACGGTGGGCCGCGCTGCACGCCGCTTCCGCCCGACTGAAGCGGTGAGGGTGCCTTCCCCTGCGCTCCGCTCCATCCGGGGCTCCCACGCACCCTCCCCCTGCGGCTCCGTGGACCCGCATCTCGCGCGTGACCCCGCTGCTCCCTTGGCGCTCAGTGCGTCCCGACCTCCCCTTCTCCGCCTTCGCCCGCTGACTGCTCCCCGGCCTCCTCCTGTGCCGCTCCGACCGGCTCGGCGCATCGGCCGACTCCCGAGCCCGGCCGCGTCACCCCCGGTGCGCCCGAGCGCCCGTCTCTCGTGTCGCCGGCCACCGGCTCCGCTCCCTGCCCGGGCGGAGGTCCCCTCCGCGCCAGCTCCCGCCTCCCGGCCTCGCTCCGTCCAGCTGCCGCCTCGCGCAGGCCGGCCCCGACTCCGGACGGGTTCTTCGCCCACTCGCCGGCTGCGCCCCGCCCCAACCGTCAGCTCCCTCGCTGCCCCGCCTCCGGCTTCAACCCCAGGTGTTGGCTGCCACAAGAAAAAACACAAGCCGTCTGAAGAAAAGTCAGAAAAAGTGGAACGTCAAAAAACACTTCTGCATGACTGTCCGCCTGCTTCGCCACTCGGACAGCCCGCCAGGGCCCGTCTGGTCTGGCCGGCTGGTCTGCCTGCCGCCTACGATGCTTGGCCGACAGAGGAGCCGATCCAGCCACCCATCCGCCTCGATGCCCGTTCGGTCATATCCGACCGGCCGGGACCCCCTTCGAGCACCCGGAGGCTCAAAGGCTACACCCAGCGGGTGTGCCGGCGCGCTCCGCAAGCTCCAGGCCACGTCGGCTGTCTTTGTCAACAACCACCTCCGCAACGTCAAAAAAGCAATGAACCTCCTCGTCCGGAGGCTCGGAGGCAACCCTCGGCAGTGCCCTCGCGCTCACCAACCTGCGGACCCCATGTCTGCCTTCGGCAGCGCCCTCATGCTCATCAGTGGGCGGACCCCCGCGTCCGCCCTCGGCAGTGCCCCACGCACACAAGCCGGCGGACTCCGGGTCTGCCCTCGGCAGCGCCCTCGCGCTCATCAGCCGGCGGACCCCACGTCCGCCCTCGGCAGAGCCTCGCGCTCATCAGCCGGTGGACGCGGGGTCTGCCTTCGGCAGCGCCCTCGCGCTCATCGCCGGCGGACCCCGCATCCGCCTTCGGCAGCGCCCTCGTGCTCATCAACCTTCAGACCCCGCATCCGCCCTCGGCAGCGCCCTCGTGCTCATCAACCAGCGGACCCCGCGGCCGCCCTCGGCAGCGCCTCGCGCTCATCAGCCGGCGGACCCCGCGTCCGCCTTCGACAGCGCCCTCGTGCTCATTAGCCGTCAGACCCCGCATCTGCCCTCGGCAGTGCTCTCGCGCTCACCAGCTGGCGGACTCCGGGTCCACCCTCGGTAGCACCCTCACGCTCATCAGCCAGCGGACCCCGCGTTCGCCCTCGGTAGCGCCTCGCACTCAACAGCCGGAGGACTCCGCTCCGCCCTCGGCAACACCCCGTGCTCATCAGCTGGCGGACCCCGTGTCCGTCTTCGGCAGCGCCCTCGCGCTCATTAGCTGGCGGACCCCGCATCCGCCTTCGGTAGCGCCCTCGCGCTCATCAGCCGGCAGACCCCGTGAGCGCCCTCGGCAGCGCCCTCGCTCTCTTTAGCCAGCGGACAATGCATCCGCCCTCGGCAACGTCTCGCGCTCATCAGCCGGCAGACCCTGCGTCCGCCTTCGGCAACGCCCTCACGCTCATTAATGGCAGACCCAACGTCCGCCCTCCGCAGCACCTCGCGCTCATCAGCCGGTGGACCCCAAATCAGTGCTCGGCAACACCTCGCGTGCGTCGGCAGGACCACATCAGCTACAAACCACGTTGGCCGACATCAACAAAACCGCCTCGCCGGCACCCAAGAGCAAAGTGAGATCTCCACACACATACCCTTGCACCATACACACAAAACAAATAACCCCGAGCGGCCTTCAGGGGCCATCTCCGCATTTATTCTGCTGCCTTACTGCTCACCTCGGCGCGAGCTAGTCTTGGCTCGGGGCTGGCCGCTTGGCCCAATATGTTCATTCCCACAAGACGGCTTAGTAGCATGTACGGGACTGAAGGCCCACTCTTTGTCTCAGCTACAGACCGCACCGTGGCTGCCCGGCTAGCGAGAGCAAAAGCTGGAGGTCACCACACGCGAACGACATTCAGGGAGAAAACGGCTTGGGCAACCCGGTCGTTTCATTTATGAGTATCTACTCAGTCGAGTATGCTCCCAGATTCCGAGTACTGTACTCTCCATTCCGCGGTCCACTCTTCGTCTCAGCTACAGACCCGCTCCCGGCTGTCCGGCTAGCAAGAGCAAAAGCCAAAGAGCGGAGAGAACATGAAAAAGACTTAAGGGGGCTCGGAGGAAACCGAGTCGACATGCTTTCCATGAGGAGCCTTGTTTTTTGCACGATCATTTCCATGAGGAGCCTCCTCGCTCGGAGGCTCAGAGACTAATCCTGGCCGGGCACTGCCATCGACAGCCGGCCGACCCCGTGTCCGCCTTTGGCAGGGATCCATGCCCACAAGCCGGCAGACCCTCCGTCCTTGCCCGGCGGCGCCTTGCGCTCAACAGCCGGCGGACCCCGCGTTCACCTTCAGTAGGGCTCCACGCCCACAAGCTGGCGCAACCTCCGTCCGCGCACGGCGGAGCCTCGCGCTCAACTGCCGGCGGACCCCGCGTCCGCCTTCGGCAGCGCTCCACACCCACAACCCGGTGGACCCTCCATCCGCCCCAGGCGGCGCCTGGCGCTCGACAGCCGGTGGACCCCGCGTCCGCCTTCGGCAGGGCTCCACGCCCACAAACCGGTGGACCCTCCCTCCGCGCTCGGTGGCGCCTCGCGCTCGACAGCCGACAGACCTCGCGTCCGCCTTCGGCAGCGCTCCGCGCCCATAAGCCGGCGGACTCTCCGCCCACACCTGGCTGCGCCTCGCGCTCGACAGCCGGTGGGCCCGGCTTCTGTCTTCGGCAGGGCTCCACGCCCACAAACCGACGGACCCTTCGTCCGTGGCCGGTGGCGCCTCGCCCTCGACAGCCGGCGGACCCCGTGTCCGCCTTCAGCAAAGCTCCATGCCAAGAAGCTGGCGGACCCTCCGTCTGCACCCGGCGGCGCCTCACACTCGACTACCGGTGAACCCCGCGTCCGCCTTTGGCAGGGCTCCATGCCCACAAACTGGCGGACCCTCTGACCGCGCCCGGCGGCGCCACGTGCTCGACAACCGGCGGACCCCGCGTCCCCCTTCGGCGTTGCTCCACGCCCACAAGCCGGCAGACCCTCCGTCCGCTCCTGACGGTGCCTCGTGCTCGATAGCCGACGGACCCCGCGTCCGCCTTCGGCAGGGCTCCAGGCCCACAAGCCGGCGGACCCTCCGTCCGCGCCCGGCGGCGCCTCGCACTCGACAGCCGGCAGACCCCGTGTCCGCCTTCGGCAATATTCCACGCCCACAAGCCAGCGGACCCTCCGTCCGCACCCGACGGCGCCTCGCGTTCGACAACCGGTAGACCCCACGTCCGCCATCAGCAGGGCTTCACGCCCACAAACCGGCGGACCCTCCATTCGCGCTCGGCGGCACCTCGTGCTCGATAGCTGGTGGACCCCGCGTCCGCCTTCGACAGCGCTCCACGCCCACAAGTCGGCGGACTCTTTGTCCGTGCCCGGCGATGCCTCGCGCTCTACAGACGGCGGACCCCGCGTCCGCCTTCGGCAAAGCTCCATGCCCACAAGCCGGCGGACCCTCCGTCACCGCCCGACGACGCCTCGCGCTCGAAAGCCGGCAGACCCTGTTGCCGCCTTCGGCAGGGCTCCATGCCCACAAGCCGGCGGACCCTCCGTCCGCGCCCGGCGGCGCCTCTTGCTCGACAACCGGCAGACCCCGTGTTCGCCTTCGGCAAGGCTTCATGCCCACAACCCGGCGGACCCTCCGTCGACGCCCGACGGAGCCTCGCGCTTGACAGCCGGCGGACCCCTTGTACGCTTTCGGCAGCGCTCCACGCCCAGAAGCCGGCGGACCGTCCGTCTGCGCCCGGCGGCGCCTCGCGCTCGACACCCGGTGGACCCGCGTCAGCCTTCGGTAGGGCTCCACGCCAAAAAACCAGCAGACCCTCCGTCCATGCCCGGTGGCGCCTCGCGCTCGACAGACGGCGGACCCCGCGTCCGCCTTCTGTAGCGCTCCACGCCCACAAGCCGGCGGACGCTCCGACCGCGCCCGGCGGTGCCTCGCACTCGATAGCCGGCGGACCCAGTGTCCGCCTTTGGCAGGGCTCCAGGCCCACGAGCCGGCGGACACTCCGTCCGCGCCGGGCGGCGCCTCGCACTCGACAGCCGGCTGACCCCATGTCCGCCTTTGGCAGGGCTCCACGCCCACAAGCCGGCGGACACTTCCTCCGTGCCTGGCGGCGCCTCGCACTCGACAGCCGGCGGACCCCATGTCCGCCTATGGCAGGGATCGATGCCCACAAGCCGGCGGACCCTCCGTCCTTGCCCGGCGGCGCCTCGCGCTCAACAGCCGGCGGACCCCGCATTCACCTTCGGTAGGGCTCCACGCCCACAAGCTGGCGGACCCTCCGTCCACGCACGGCGGAGCCTCGCGATCAACTGCCGGCGGACCCCGCGTCTGCCTTCGGCAACGCTCCACACCCACAAGCCGGCGAACCCTCCGTCCGCCCCAGGTGGCGCCTAGCGCTCGACAGCCGGTGGACCCCGCGTCCGCCTTCGGCAGGGCTCCACGCCCACAAACCGGTGGACCCTCCGACCGCGCCCGACGGCGCCTCGCGCTCGACAGCCGGCGGACCTCGCGCCCGCCTTCAGCAGTGCTCCGCGCCCATAAGCCGGCAGACCCTCCGCCCACACCTGGCTGCGCCTCGCGCTCGACAACCGGCGGGCCCGGCGTCTGTCTTTGGCAGGGCTCCATGCCCACAAACCGACGGACCCTTCGTCCGTGGCCGGCGGCGCCTCGCCCTTGACAGCCAACGGACCCTGCGTCCGCCATCGGCATGGCTCCACACCCACAAGCCGGTGGCTCCTCCGTCCGTGCCCGACGGTGCCTCGTACGCGACTTTCGGTGGACCCTGCGTCCGCCTTCGGCAAGGCTCCACGCCCACAAACCGGTGGACCCTCCGTCCACGCCCGACGGCGCCTCTCGCTCGAAAGCCGGCGAACCCCAAGTCTGCCTTCATCAAAGCTCCATGCCCACAAGCCGGCGGACCCTCCGTCCGCGCCCGGCGGCGCCTCGCGCTCGAAAGTCGGCGGACCCCGCGTCCACTTTCTGCAGGGCACCACGCCCGCAAGCTGGCGGACCCTCCATCCGCGCACGGCGGAGCCTCGCGCTCAACTGCCGGCGGAGCCCGCGTCCGCCTTCGGCAGCGCTCCACACCCACAAGCCGGCGGACCCTCCGTCCGCCCCAGGCGGCGCCTAGCGCTCGACAGCCGGTGGACCTCACGTCCGCCTTCGGCAGGGCTCCACGCCCACAAACCGGTGGACCCTCCGTCCGCGCCCGGCGGCGCGTCACGCTCGACAGCCGGCGGACCTCGCGTCCGCCTTCGGCAGCGCTCCGCGCCCATAAGCCGGCAGACCCTCCGCCCACACCTGGCTGCGCCTCGCGCTCGACCGTCGGCGGGCCCGGCGTCTATCTTCGGCAGGGCTCCACGCCCACAAACCGACGGACCCTTCATCCGTGGCCGGCGGCGCCTCTCCCTCGACAACCAACGGACCCTGCGTCCACCTTCGGCATGGCTCCACACCCACAAGCCGGCGGCCCCTCCGTCCGCGCCCGACGGTGCCTCGCGCGCGACTGTCGGTGGACCACGCGTCCGCCTTCGGCAAAGCTCCCCGCCCACAAGCCGACGGACCCTCCGTCCGCGCCCGGCGGCGCCTCGCGCTCGAAAGCCGGCGGACCCCGCGTCCACCTTCGGCAGGGCTCCACGGCCACAAGTTAGCGG
Source organism: Hordeum marinum (assembly GCA_022496015.1). NCBI lineage: Eukaryota > Viridiplantae > Streptophyta > Magnoliopsida > Poales > Poaceae > Hordeum > Hordeum marinum. Next base: position 456,545,098 of record CM039678.1, read on the forward strand.
ACCCTCCGTCCGTGCCCGACGGAGCCTCGCGCTCGACAGCTGGCGGACCCCGTGTCAGCCTTCGGCAAAGCTCCATGCCCAGAAGCTGGCGGACCCTCCGTCTGCACCCGGCGGCGCTTCACACTCGACTGCCGGCGGACCCCGCATCCGCCTTCGGCAGGGCTCCACGCCCACAAACTGGCGGTCCCTTCGTCCACGCCCGGCGGCGCCACACGCTCGACAGCCGGCGGACCCCGCGTCCCCCTTCGGCATTGCTCCACGCCCACAAGCCGGCAGACCCTCCGTCCGCGCCCGACGGTGCCTCGTGCTCGACAGTCGGCGGAACCCGCGTCCGCCTTTGGCAGGGCTCCAGGCCCACAAGCCCGCGGACCCTCCGTCCGCGCCCGGCGGCGCCTCGCACTCGACAGCCGGCAGACCACGTGTCCGCCTTCGGCAACGCTCCACGCCCACAAGCCCGCGGACCCTCCGTCCGCACCCGGCGGTGCCTCGCGTTCGACAGCCGGTAGACCCCGCGTCCGCCATCGGCAGGGCTTCACGCCCACAAACCGGCGGACCCTCCATTCGCGCTCGGCGGCACCTCATGCTCGATAGCTGGTGGACCCCGCGTCCGCCTTCGACAGCGCTCCACGCCCACAAGTCGGCGGACTCTTTGTCCGCGCCCGGCGATGCCTCGCTCTCTACACCCGGCGGACCCCGCGTCCGCCTTCGGCAAAGCTGCATGCCCACAAGCCGGCGGACCCTCCGTCCGCGCCCGGCGGTGCCTCGCGCTCGAAAGCCGGCAGGCCCCGTTGCCGCCTTAGGCAGGGCTCCACGCCCACAAGCCGGCGGACCCTCCGTCCACGCCCGGCGGCGCTTCGCGCTCGAAAGCCGGGGGACCCCGCGTCAGCCTTCGGTAGGGCTCCTCGCCCAAAAACCAGCAAACCCTCCGTCCGTGCCCGGCGCGCCTCGCGCTCGACAGACGGCGGACCCCGCATCCGCCTTCGGTAGCGCTCCACGCCTACAAGCCGGCGGACGCTCCGACCGTGCCCGGCGGCGCCTCGCGCTCGACAACCGGCGGACCCCGCGTCCGCCTTTGGCAAGGCTTCATGCCCACAAGCCGGCGGACCCTCCGTCGACGCGCGACGGCTCCTCGCGCTCGACAGCCGGCGGACCCCCTGTACGCTTTCGGCAGCGCTCCACGCCCAAAAGCCGGCAGACCCTCCGTCTGTGCCCGGCGGCGCCTCGCGCTCGACAGCCGGTGGACCCCGCTTCAGCCTTCGGTAGGGCTCCACGCCCAAAAACCAGCAGACCCTCCGTCCGTGCCCGGTGGCGCCTCGCGCTCGACAGCCGGTGGACCCCGCTTCAGCCTTCGGTAGGGCTCCACGCCCAAAAACCAGCAGACCCTCCGTCCGTGCCCGGCGGCGCCTCGCGCTCGACAGACGGCGGACCCCGCGTCCGCCTTCGGCAGGGCTCCACGCCCACAAACCGGTGGACCCTCCGTCCGTGCCTGGCGGCGCCTCGACACTCGACAGCCGGCGGACCCCATGTCCGCCGTTGGCAGGGCTCCATGTCCAAAAGCCGGCGGACCCTCCGTCCTTGCCCGGCGACGCCTCGCGCTCAACAGCCGGCAGACCCCGCGTTCACCTTCGGTAGGGCTCCACGCCCACAGGCTGGCGGACCCTCCGTCCGCGCACGGCGGAGCCTCGCGCTCAACTGCCGGCGGACCCCGCGTCCGCCTTCGGCAGCGCTCCACAACCACAAGCTGGTGGACCGTCCGTCCGCCCCAGGCGGCGCCTAGCGCTCGACAGTCGGTGGACACCGCGTCCGCCTTCGGCAGGGCTCCACGCCCACAAACCGGCAGACCCTCCGCCCACACCTGGCTGCGCCTCGCGCTCGACAGCCGGCGGGCCCGGCGTCTGTCTTCCGCAGGGCTCCACGCCCACAAACTGACGGACCCTTCGTCCGTGGCCGGCGGCGCCTCGCCCTCGACAGCCAACGGACCTTGCGTCCGCCTTCAGCATGGCTCCACGCCCACAAGCCGGCGGCCCCTCCGTCTGTGCCCGACGGTGCCTCGGGCACGACTGTCGGTGGACCCGGCGTCCGCCTTCGGCAAGGCTGCACGCCCACAAACCGGTGGACCCTCCGTCCATGCCCGGCGGCGCCTCGCGCTCGACAGCCGGCAGACCCAGCGTCTGCCTTCGGCAAAGCACCAGGCTAACAAGCCGGCGGACCCTCCGTCCGCGCCCGGCGGCGCCTCGCCCTCGAAAGTCGGCGGACCCCACGTCCACCTTCGGCAGGGCTCCACGACCACAAGCTGGCGGACCCTCCGTCCGTGCACGGCGGCGCCTCGCGCTCGACAGCCGGCGAACCCCATGTCCGCCTTTGGCAAAGCTCCATCCGCAGAACCTGGCGGACCCTCCGTTTGCGCCCGGCGGCGCCTCACACTCGACAGCCGGCGGACCCCGCGTCCGCCTTCGGTAGGGCTCCATGCCGATAGACCGGCGGACCCTCCGTCCGCACCCGGCGGCGCTACGCGCTCGACAGTCGGCGGACCCCGCGTCCGCCTTCGGTAGCGCTCCACGCCCACAAGCTAGCAGACCCTCCGTCCGCGCCCGACGGTGCCTCGCGCTCGATAGCCGGCGGACCCCGCGTCCTCCTTCGGCAGGGCTCCAGGCCCACAAGCCGACGAACCCTCCGTCCGCGCCCGGCGGCGTCTCGCGCTCGATAGCTGGTGGACCCCACGTCCGCCTTCGACAGCGCTCCACACCCACAAGTCGGCAGACTCTTCGTCGACGCCCGGCGATGCCTCGTGCTCTACAGCCGGCAGACCCCGCGTCTGCCTTCGGCAAAGCTACATGCCCACAAGCCGGCGGACCGTCCGTCCGCGCCCGGCGGCACCTCGCGCTCGAAACCCAGCGGTCCCCGTTGCCGCGTTCGGCAGGGCTCCACACCCACAGGCCGGCGGACCCTCCGTCCTCGCCCGGTGGCGCCTCGCGCTCGACAGCCGGCGGACCCCGTGTCAGCCTTCGGCAACGCTCCATGCCCAGAAGCTGGCGGACCATCCGGCCACGCCCGGCGGCGCCTCGCGCTCGACAGTCGGCGGACCCCGCGTCCGCCTTCGGTAGCGCTCCACGCCCACAAGCTAGCAGACCCTCCGTCCGCGCCCGACGGTACCTCGCGCTCGATAGCCGGCGGACCCCGCGTCCTCCTTCGGCAGGGCTCCAGGCCCACAAGCCGACGAACCCTCCGTCCGTGCCCGCGGCGCCTCACGCTCGACAGCCGGCAGACCCCGTGTCTGCCTTCCCCTCCATCCGCGCCCAGCAGCGCCTCGCGCTCGACAGCCGGTAGACCCCGCGTCTGCCATCGGCAGGGCTCCGGGCCCACAAACCGGCGGACCCTCCGTTCGCGCCTGGCGGCGCCTCGCGCTCGATAGCTGGTGGACTCCACGTCCTTCTTCGACAGCGCTCCACACCCACAAGTCGGCGGACTCTTTGTCCGCGCCCGGCGATGCCTCGCGCTCTACACCCGGCGGACCCCGCGTCGGCCTTCGGCAAAGCTACATGCCCACAAGCCGGCGGACCCTCCGTCCACGCCCGGCGGCGCCTCGCGCTCGAAAGCCAGCGGACCCCGTTGCCGCCTTCGGCAGGGCTCCACGCCCACAAGCCGGCGGACCCTCCGTCCGCGCCCGGTAGCGCCTCGCGCTCGACAGCCGGCGGACCCCGTGTCAGCCTTCGGCAACGCTCCATGCCCAGAAGCTGGCGGACCATCCGGCCGCGCACGGCGGCGCCTCACGCTCGACAGACGGCGGACTCCGCGTCCGCCTTCGGCAACGCTCCACGCCCACAAGTCGGCGGACGCTCCGACCGCGCCCGGCGGTGCCTCGCGCTCGACAGCCAGCGGACCCCGCGTCCGCCTTTGGCAGGGCTCCAGGCCTACAAGCCGGCGGACCCTCCGTCCGTGCCCGACGGCGCCTCGCGCTCGACAGCCAGTGGACCCCGCGTCCACCTTCGGTAGGGCTCCACGCCCACAAACCGGTGGACCCTCCATCTTCACTACCGGCGGACCCCGCATCCGCCTTCGGCAGGGCTCCACGCCCACAAACAGGCGGACCCTCCGTCCGCGCCCGGCGGCGCCACACGCTCGACAGCCGGCGGACCCCGCGTCCCCCTTCGGCATTGCTCCACGCCCACAAGCCGGCAGACCCTCCGTCCGCGCCCGACGGTGCCTCGTGCTTGACAGCCGGCGGACCCCGCGTCCGCCTTCGGCAGGGCTCCAGGCCCACAAGCCCGCGGACCCTCCGTCCGCGCCCGGCGGCGCCTCGCACTCGACAGCCGGCAGACCACGTGTCCGCCTTTGGCAACGCTCCACGCCCACAAGCCCGCGGACCCTCCGTCCGCACCCGGCGGTGCCTCGCGTTCGACAGCCGGTAGACCCCGCGTCCGCCATCGGCAGGGCTTCACGCCCACAAACCGGCGGACCCTCCATTCGCGCTCGGTGGCACCTCATGCTCGCTAGCTGGTGGACCCCGCGTCCGCCTTCGACAGCGCTCCACGCCCACAAGTCGGCGGACTCTTTGTCCGCGCCCGACGATGCCTCGCGCTCTACACCCGGCGGACCCCGCGTCGGCCTTCAGCAAAGCTGCATGCCCACAAGCCGGCGGACCCTCCGTCCGCGCCCGACGGTGCCTCGCGCTCGAAAGCCGGCAGGCCCCGTTGCCGCCTTCGGCAGGGCTCCACGCCCACAAGCCGACGGACCCTCCGTCCGCGCCCGGCGGCGCTTCGCGCTCGAAAGCCGGGGGACCCCGCGTCAGCCTTCAGTAGGGCTCCTCGCCCAAAAACCAGCAGACCCTCCGTCCGTGCCCGGCGCGCCTCGCGCTCGACAGACGGCGGACCCCGCATCCGCCTTCGGTAGCGCTCCACGCCTACAAGCCGGCGGACGCTCCGACCGTGCCCGGCGGCGCCTCGCGCTCGACAACCGGCGGACCCCGCGTCCGCCTTCGGCAAGGCTTCATGCCCACAAGCCGGCAAGCCCTCCGTCGACGCGCGACGGCGCCTCGCGCTCAACAGCCGGCGGACCCCCTGTACGCTTTCGGCAGCGCTCCACGCCCAAAAGCCGGCGGACCCTCCGTCTGTGCCCGGCGGCGCCTCGCGCTCGACAGCCAGTGGACCCCGCTTCAGCCTTCGGTAGGGCTCCACGCCCAAAAACCAGAAGACCCTCCGTCCGTGCCCGGCGGCGCCTCGCACTCGACAGACGGCGGACCCCGCGTCCGCCTTCGGCAGCGCTCCAAGCCCACAAGCCGGCGGACGCTCCAACCATGCCCGGCGGTGCCTCGCGCTCGATAGGAGGCGGACCCCGCGTCCGCCTTTGGCAGGGCTCCAGGCCCACAAGCCGGCGGACGCTCCAACCACGCCCGGCGGCGCCTCGCACTCGACAGCCGGCGGACCCCATGTCCGCCGTTGGCAGGGCTCCATGTCCAAAAGCCGGCGGACCCTCCGTCCTTGCCCGGCGACGCCTCACGCTCAACAGCCGGCGGACCCCCCGTTCACCTTCGGAAGGGCTCCACGCCCACAGGCTGGCGGACCCTCCGTCCGCGCACGGCGGAGCCTCGCGCTCAACTGCCGGCGGACCCCGCGTCCGCCTTCGGTAGCGCTCCACACCCACAAGCTGGCGGACCGTCCGTCCGCCCCAGGCGGCGCCTAGCGCTCGACAGTCGGTGGACCCCGCGTCCGCCTTCGGCAGGGCTCCACGCCCACAAACCGGCAGATCCTCCGCCCACACCTGGCTGCGCCTCGCGCTCGACAGCCGGCGGGCCCGGCGTCTGTCTTCCGCAGGGCTCCACGCCCACAAACCGACGTACGCTTCGTCCGTGGCCGGCGGCGCCTCGCCCTCGACAGCCAACGGACCCTGCGTCCGCCTTCAGCATGGCTCCACGCCAACAAGCCGGCGGCCCCTCCGTCTGTGCCCGACGGTGCCTCGCGCGCGACTAACGGTGGACCCCGCGTCCGCCTTCGGCAAGGATCCACGCCCACAAACCGCTGGACCCTCCGTCCACGCCCGGCGGCGCCTCGCGCTCGACAGCCGGCAGACCCAGCGTCTGCCTTCGGCAAAGCTCCAGGCTAACAAGCCGGCGGACCCTCCGTCCGCGCCCGGCGGCGCCTCGCCCTCGAAAGTCGGCGGACCCCACGTCCACCTTCGGCAGGGCTCCACGGCCACAAGCTGGCGGACCCTCCGTCCGTGCCCGGCGGCGCCTCGCGCTCGACAGCCGGCGGACCCCGTGTCCGCCTTCGGCAAAGCTCCATGCGCAGAAGCTGGCAGACCCTCCGTTTGCGCCCGGCGACGCCTCACACTCGACAGCCGGCGGACCCCGCGTCCGCCTTCGGCAGGGCTCCACGCCCACAGACCGGCGGACCCTCCGTCCGCACCCGGCGGCGCTACGCGCTCGACAGTCGGCGGACCCCGCGTCAGCCTTCGGTAGCGCTCCACGCCCACAAGCTAGCAGACCCTCCGTCCGCGCCCGACGGTGCCTCGCGCTCGATAGCCGGCGGACCCCGCGTCCTCCTTCGGCAGGGCTCCACGCCCACAAGCTAGCAGACCCTCCGTCCGCGCCCGGCGGCGCCTCGCACTCGACAGCCGGCAGACCCCGTGTCTGCCTTCGGCAACGCTCCACGCCCACAAGCCGGCGGACCTTCCGTCCGCACCCGGCGGCGCCTCGCGCTCGACAGCCGGTAGACCCCGCGTCCGCCATCGGCAGGGCTCCACGCCCACAAACCGGCGGACCCTCCGTTCGCGCCCGGCGGCGCCTCGCGCTCGATAGCTGGTGGACCCCACGTCCGCCTTTGACAGCGCTCCACACCCACAAGTCGGCAGACTCTTCGTCCACGCCCGGCGATGCCTCGTGCTCTACAGCCGGCGGACCCCGCGTCTGCCTTCGGCAAAGCTACATGCCCACAAGCCGGCGGACCCTTCGTCCGTGCCCGGCGGCGCCTCGTGCTCGAAAGCCAGCGGACCCCGTTGCCGCGTCCGGCAGGGTTCCACGCCCACAAGCCGGCGGACCCTCCGTCCGCGCCCGGCGGCGCCTCGCGCTCGACAGCCGGCGGACCCCGTGTCAGCCTTCGGCAAAGCTCCATGCCCAGAAGCTGGCGGACCATCCGGCCGCGCCCGGCGGCGCCTCACGCTCGACAGACGGCAGACCCCGCGTCCGCCTTCGGCAGCGCTCCACGCCCGCAAGTCGGCGGACGCTCCGACCGCGCCTGGCGGTGCCTCGCGCTCGACAGCCAGCGGACCCCGCGTCCGCCTTTGGCAGGGCTCCAGGCCTACAAGCCGGCGGACCCTCCGTCCGCGCCCGACGGCGCCTCGCGCTCGACAGCCGGTGGACCCCGCGTCCGCCTTCGGTAGGGCTCCACGCCCACAAACCGGTGGACCTCCGTCCGCGCCCGATCGTGCCTCGCGCTCGATAGCCGGCGGACCTCGCGTCCGCCTTCGGCAGCGCTCCGCGCCCATAAGCCGGCGGACCCTCCGCCCACCCTGGCTGCACCTCGCGCTCGACAGCCGGCGGGCCCGGCGTCTGTCTTCAGTAGGGCTCCACGCCCACAAAGCGACAGACTCTTCGTTCGTGGCCGGCGACGCCTTGCCCTCGGCAGCCAACGGACCCTGCGTCCGCCTTCGGCATGGCTCCACGCCCACAAGCCGGCGGCCCCTCCGTCCTCGCCCGACGGTGCCTCGCACGCGACTGTCGGCTGACCCCGCGTCCGCCTTCGGCAATGCTCCACGCCCACAATTCGGTGGACCCTCCGTCCACGCCCCGCCGCGCCTCGCGCTCGACAGCGGGCAGACCCCGCGTCCGCCTTCGGCAACGCTCCAGGCCAACAAGCCGGCGGACCCTCCGTCCGTGCCCGGCGGCACCACTCGCTCGAAAGTCGGCGGACCCCACGTCCACCTTCGGCAGGGCTCCACGGCCACAAGCTGGCGGACCATCCGTCCATGCCCGGCGGCGCCTCACGCTCGACAGCCGGCGGACCCCGTGTCCGCCTTCGGCAAAGCCCCATGCCCAGAGGCTGGCGGACCCTCCGTTTGCGCCCGGCGGCGCCTCACACTCGACAGACGGCGGACCCCGCGTCCGCCTTCGGCACGGCTCCACGCCCACAGACCGGCGGACCCTCCGCCCGCACCCGGCGGCGCCACGCGCTCGACAGCCGGAGGACCCCGCTTCCGCCTTTGGCAGCGCTCCATGCCCACAAGCCGGCAGACGCTCCGTCCGCACCCGACGGTGCCTCGCGCTCGATAGCCGGCGGACCCCGCGTTCGCCTTCGGCAGGGCTCCAGGCCCACAAGCCGACGGACCCTCCGTCCGCGCCCGGCGGCGCCTCGCACTCGACAGCCGGCAGACCCCGTGTCTGCCTTCGGCAATGCTCCACGCCCAAAAGCCGGCAGACCCCCCGTCCGCACCCGGCGGCGCCTCGCGCTCGACAGCCGGTAGACCCCGCGTCTGCCATCGGCAGGGCTCCACACCCAAAAACCCACGGACCCTCCGTTCGCGCCCGGCGGCGCCTCGCGCTCGATAGCTGGTGGACCCCGTGTCCGCCTTCGACAGCGCTCCACGCCCACAAGCGGGCGGACTCTTCGTCCGCGCCCGGCGGTGCCTCGCGTTCTACAGCCGCTGGACCCCGCATCTGCCTTCGGCAAAGCTCCATGCCCACAAGCCGGTGGACCCTCCGTCTGCGCCCGGCGGCGCTTCGCGCTCGAAAGCCGGTGGACCCCGCGTCAGCCTTCAGTAGGGCTCCACGCCCAAAAACCATCGGACCCTCCGTCCGTGCCCGGCGGCGCCTCGCGCTCGACAGACGGCGGACCCCGCGTCCGCCTTCGGCAGCGCTCCACGCCCACAAGCCGGCGGACCCTCCGACCGCGCCCGGCGGTGCCTCGTACTCGATAGACGGCGGACCCCACGTCCGCCTTTGGTAGGGCTCCAGGCCCACAAGCCGGCGGACCCTCCGTCCGCGCCCGACGGCGCCTCGCCCTCGACAGCCAACGGACCCTACGTCCGCCTTCGGCATGGCTCCACACCCACAAGCCGGCGGCCCCTCCGTCCTCGCCCGACGGTGCCTTGCGCACGACAGCCGGCGGAACCACGTCCGCCTTCGCCAAAGCTCCAGGCCAACAAGCCGGCGGACCCTCCATCTGCGCCCGGCGGTGCCTCGCGCTCGAAAGTCAACGGACCCCGCGTCCACCTTCGGCAGGGCTCCAAGCTCACAAGCTGGCTAACCCTCCGTCCGCGCTCGGCGGAGCCTCGCGCTCAACAGCCGGCGGACCCCGCGTCCGCCTTCGGCAACGCTCCACGCCCACAAGCCGGCGGACCCTCCGTCCACCCCAGGCGTTGCCTAGCGCTCGACAGCCGGCGGACCCCGCGTCTGCCCTCGGTAGGGCTCCACGCCACAAGCCGATGGACACTCCGTCCGCCCTAGGCGGCGCCTAGCGGTCGACAGCCGGCGGACCCCGCGTCCGCCTTCGGCAGCACTCCATGCCCACAAGCCGGTGGACCCTCCGTCCACCCCAGGCGGTGCCTAGCGCTCGACAGCCGGCGGACCCCGCGTCCGCCTTCGGTAGGGCTCTACGCCCACAAACCGGTCGACCCTCGGTCCATGCTCGGCGGAGCCTCGCGCTCAACAGCCGGCGGACCCCGCGTCCGCCTTCGGCATCGCTCCACGCCCACAAGCCGGTGGACCCTCCGTCCGCCCCAGGCGGCGCCTAGCGCCCGACAGCCGACGGACCCCGCGTCCGCCTTCGGTAGGGCTCCACGCCCACAAGCCGACGGACACTCCGTCCGCCCCAGGCGGCGCCTAGCGGTCGACAGCCGGCGGACCCCGCGTCCGCCTTCGGCAGCGCTCCACGCCCACAAGCCGGCGGACCCTCCGTCCGACCCAGGCGGTGCCTAGCGCTCGACAGCCGGCGGACCCCACGTCCGCCTTCGATAGGGCTACACGCCCACAAGCCGACGGACACTCTGTCCGCCCCAGGCGGCGCCTAGCGGTCGACAACCGTCGGACCCCGCGTCCGCCTTCGGTAGGGCTCCACGCCCACAAACCGGTGGACCCTCCGTCCGCGCCCGGCGGTGCCTCGCGCTCGATAGCCGGCGGACCCCGCGTCCGCCTTCAGCAGGTCTCCACCCTCCGTCCGCACCCGGCGGCGCCACGCGCTCGACAGCCGGTGGACCCCGCGTCCGCCTTCGGCAGCGCTTCACGCCCACAAGCTAGCAGACCCTCCGTCCGCGCCCGACGGTGCCTCGCGCTCGATAGCCGGCGGACCCCGCGTCCGCCTTCGGCAGGGCTCCAGGCCCACAAGCCGACGGACTCTCTGTCCTGCCCGGCGGCGCCTCGCTCTCGACAGCCAGCAGACCTCGTGTCTCCCTTCGGTAATGCTCCACGCCCACAAGCCGGCGGACCCTCCGTCCGCACCCGGCGGCGCCTCGCGCTCGACAGCTGGTAGACCCCGCGTCTGCCATCGGCAAGGCTCCACGCCCACAAACCGGCGGACCCTCCGTTCGCGCCCAGCGGCGCCTTGCGCTCGATAGCTGGTGGACCCCGCGTCCACCTTCGACAGCGCTCCACGCCCACAAGCCGGCGGACTCTTCGTCCACGCCCGGCGGAGCCTCGCGCTCTACAGCCGGCGGACCCCGCGTATGCCTTCGGCAAAGCTCCATGCCCACAAGCCGGCGGACCCTCCTCTCCGTGCCCGGCAGCGCTTCGCGCTCGAAAGCCAGGGGACCCCGCGGCAGCCTTCAGTAGGGCTCCACGCCCAAAAACCAGCGGACCCTCCGTCCGTGCCCGGCGGCGCCTTGCGCTCGACAGACGGTGGACCCCGTGTCTGCCTTCGGCAATGCTCCACGCCCACAAGCCGGCGGACCCTCCGTCCGCACCCGGTGGCGCATCGCGCTCGACAGCCGGTAGACCCCGCGTCTGCCATCGGCAGGGCTCCACGCCCACAAACCGGCGGATCCTCCGTTCGCGCCCAGCGGCGCCTCGCGCTCGATAGCTGGTGGACCCCGCGGCCGCCTTCGACAGCGCTCCACGCCCACAAGCCGGCGGACTCTTCGTCCGCGCCCGGCGGTGCCTCACGCTCTACAGCCGATGGACCCCGCGTCTGCCTTCGGCAAAGCTCCATGCCCACAAGCCGGCGGACACACCGTCCGTGCCCGGCGGCGCTTCGCGCTCGGAAGCCGGTGGACCCCGCGTCAGCCTTCAGTAGGGATCCACGCCCAAAAACCAGCGGACCCTCCGTCTGTGCCCGGCTGCGCCTCGCGCTCGACAGACGGCGGACCCCGCGTCCGCCTTCGGCAGCTGTCCACTCCCACAAGCCGGCGGACCCTCCGACCGCGCCCGACGGTGCCTCGTGCTCAATAGCCGGCGGACCCCGCGTCCGCCTTTGGTAGGGCTCCAGGCCCACAAGCCGGCGGACCCTCCGTCCGTGCCCGACGGCACCTCGCGCTCAACAGCCGGCGGACCCCCTGTATGCTTTCGGCAGCGCTCCACGCCCAGAAGCCGGCAGACCCTCCGTCTGCGCCAGGTGGCGCCTCGCGCTCGACAGACGGTGGACCTTGCGTCAGCCTTCGGTAGGGCTCCACGCCCACAAACCAGCGGACCCTCCGTCTGCGTCCGGCGGCGCCTTGCACTCGACAGACGGCGGACCCCGCGTCCTCCTTCAGCAGCGCTGCATGCCCACAAGCTGGCGGACCCTCCGACCGTGCCCGGCGGTGCCTCGCGCTCGAGAGCCGGCGGACCCCGCGTCCGCCTTTGGCAGGGCTCCATGCCCACAAGCCGGCGGACCCTCCATCCATGCCCGGCGGCACCTCGCACTCAACAGCCGGCGGATCTCGCGTTCACCTTCGGGAGGGCTCCACGCTCACAAGCTGGCAGACCCTCCGTCCGCGCCCGGCGGTGCCTCGCGCTCTACAGCCGGCGGACCCCGCGTCTGCCTTCGGCAAAGCTCCATGCCCACAAGCCGGCGGACCCTCCGTCCGCGCCCGGCGGCGCTTCGCGCTCGAAAGCCGATGGACCCCGCGATAGCCTTCTGTAGGGCTCCACGCCCAAAAACCAGCGAACCCTCTGTCCGTGCCCGGCGGCGCCTCGCGCTCGACACACAGCGGACCCCGCGTCCGCCTTCGGCAGCGCTCCACGCCCACAAGCCGGCGGACCCACCGACCGCGCCCGGTGGTGCCTTGTGCTCGATAGCCGGCGGACTCCGCGTCTGCCTTTGGCAAGGCTTTAGGCCCACAAGCCGACGGACCCTCCGTCCGCGCCCGGCGGCGCCTCGCACTCGACAGCCGGCAGACCCCGTGTCTACCTTCGGCAACGCTCCATGCCCACAAGCCGGCGGACCCTCCGTCCGCACCCGGCGGCGCATTGCGCTCGACTGCCGGTAGACCCCGCGTCTGCCATCGGCAGGGCTCCACGCCCACAAAGCGGCGGACCCTCCGTTCGCGCCCGGCGGCGCCTCGCGCTCGATAGCGGGTGGACCCCGCGTCCGCCTTCGACAGCGCTCCACGCCCACAAGCCGGCGGACTCTTCGTCCGCGCCCGGCGGTGCCTCGCGCTCTACAGCCGGCGAACCCTGCGTCTGCCTTCGGCAAAGCTCCATGCCCACAAGCCGGCGGACCCTCCGTCCACGCCCGGCGGCGCTTCGCGCTCGAAAGCCGGCGGACCCTGTTCTCGCCTTCGGCAGCGCTCCAGGCCAACAAGCCGGCGGACCCTCCGTCCGCGCCCGGCGGCGCCTCGTCCTCGAAAGTCGGCGGACCCCACGTCCACCTTCGGCAGGGCTCCACGGCCACAAGCTGGCGGACCCTCCGTCCGTGCACGGCGGCGCCTCGCGCTCGACAGCCGGCGGACCCCGTGTCCGCCTTCGGCAAAGCTCCATTCCCAGAAGCTGGCGGACCCTCCGTTTGCGCCCGGCGGCGCCTCACACTCGACAGCCGGCGGACCCCGCGTCCGCCTTCAGTAGGGCTCCACCCTCCGTCCGCACCCGGCGGCGCCACGCGCTCGACAGCCGGTGGACCCCGCGTCCGCCTTCGGCAGCGCTCCACGCCCACAAGCTAGCAGACCCTCCGTCCGCGCCCGACGGTGCCTCGCGCTCGATAGCCGGCGGACCCCGCGTCCGCCTTCGGCAGGGCTCCAGGCCCACAAGCCGACGGACTCTCCGTCCTCGCCCGGCGGCGCCTCGCACTCGACAGCCAGCAGACCCCGTGTCTCCCTTCGGTAATGCTCCACGCCCACAAGCCGGCGGACCCTCCGTCCGCACCCGGCGGCGCCTCGCGCTCGACAGCTGGTAGACCCCGCGTCTGCCATCGGCAGGGCTCCACGCCCACAAACCGGCGGCCCCATCCGTTCGCGCCCAGCGGCGCCTTGCGCTCGATAGCTGGTGGACCCCGCGTCCACCTTCGACAGCGCTCCACGGCCACAAGCCGGCGGACTCTTCGTCCACGCCCGGCGGAGCCTCGCGCTCTACAGCCGGCGGACCCCGCGTATGCCTTCGGCAAAGCTCCATGCCCACAAGCCGGCGGACCCTCCTCTCCGTGCCCGGCAGCGCTTCGCGCTCGAAAGCCAGGGGACCCCGCGTCAGCCTTCAGTAGGGCTCCACGCCCCAAAACCAGCGGACCCTCCGTCCGTGCCCGGCGGCGCCTTGCGCTCGACAGACGGTGGACCCCGTGTCTGCCTTCGGCAATGCTCCACGCCCACAAGCCGGCGGACCCTCCGTCCGCACCCGGTGGCGCATCGCGCTCGACAGCCGGTAGACCCCGCGTCTGCCATCGGCAGGGCTCCACGCCCACAAACCGGCGGATCCTCCGTTCGCGCCCAGCGGCGCCTCGCGCTCGATAGCTGGTGGACCCCGCGGCCGCCTTCGACAGCGCTCCACGCCCACAAGCCGGCGGACTCTTCGTCCGCGCCCGGCGGTGGCTCACGCTCTACAGCCGACGGACCCCGCGTCTGCCTTCGGCAAAGCTCCATGCCCACAAGCCGGCGGACACACCGTCCGTGCCCGGCGGCGCTTCGCGCTCGGAAGCCGGTGGACCCCGCGTCAGCCTTCAGTAGGGCTCCACGCCCAAAAACCAGCGGACCCTCCGTCTGTGCCCGGCTGCGCCTCGCGCTCGACAGACGGCGGACCCCGCGTCCGCCTTCGGCAGCGGTCCACTCCCACAAGCCGGCGGACCCTCCGACCGCGCCCGACGGTGCCTCGTGCTCAATAGCCGGCGGACCCCGCGTCCGCCTTTGGTAGGGCTCCAGGCCCATAAGCCGGCGGACCCTCCGTCCGCGCCCGACGGCACCTCGCGCTCAACAGCCGGCGGACCCCCTGTATGCTTTCGGCAGCGCTCCACGCCCAGAAGCCGGCAGACCCTCCGTCTGCGCCAGGCGGCGCCTCGCGCTCGATAGCCGGTGGACCTTGCGTAAGCCTTCGATAGGGCTCCACGCCCACAAACCAGCGGACCCTCCGTCTGCGTCCGGCGGCGCCTCGCACTCGACAGACGGCGGACCCCGCGTCCTCCTTCAGCAGCGCTGCATGCCCACAAGCTGGCGGACCCTCCGACCGCGCCCGGCGGTGCCTCGCGCTCGAGAGCCGGCGGACCCCGCGTCCGCCTTTGGCAGGGCTCCATGCCCACAAGCCGGCGGACCCTCCATCCATGCCCGGCGGCACCTCGCACTCAACAGCCGGCGGATCTCGCGTTCACCTTCGGGAGGGCTCCATGCTCACAAGCTGGCAGACCCTCCGTCCACGCCCGGCGGTGCCTCGCGCTCTACAGCCGGCGGACCCCGCGTCTGCCTTCGGCAAAGCTCCATGCCCACAAGCCGGCGGACCCTCCGTCCGCGCCCGGCGGCGCTTCGCGCTCGAAAGCCGATGGACCCCGCGATAGCCTTCTGTAGGGCTCCACGCCCAAAAACCAGCGGACCCTCTGTCCGTGCCCGGCGGCGCCTCGCGCTCGACAGACGGCGGACCCCGCGTCCGCCTTCGGCAGCGCTCCACAAGCCGGCGGACCCTCCGACCGCGCCCGGTGGTGCCTTGTGCTCGATAGCCGGCGGACTCCGCGTCCGCCTTTGGCAGGGCTTTAGGCCCACAAGCCGATGGACCCTCCGTCCGCGCCCGGCAGGCCTCGTGTCTACCTTCGGCAACGCTAAATGCCCACAAGCCGGCGGACCCCGTGTCTACCTTCGGCAACGCTCCATGCCCACAAGCCGGCGGACCCTCCGTCCGCACCCAGCGGCGCATTGCGCTCGACTGCCGGTAGACCCCGCGTCTGCCATCGGCAGGGCTCCACGCCCACAAAGCGGCGGACCCTCCGTCCGCGCCCGACGGTGCCTCGCGCTCGATAGCCGGCGGACCCCGCGTCCGCCTTCGGCAGGGCTCCAGGCCCACAAGCCGACGGAATCTCCGTCCTCGCCCGGCGGCGCCTCGCACTCGACAGCCAGCAGACCCCGTGTCTCCCTTCGGTAATGCTCCACGCCCACAAGCCGGCGGACCCTCCGTCCGCACCCGGCGGCGCCTCGCGCTCGACAGCTGGTAGACCCCGCGTCTGCCATCGGCAGGGCTCCACGCCCACAAACCGGCGGACCCTCCGTTCGCGCCCAGCGGCGCCTTGCGCTCGATAGCTGGTGGACCCCGCGTCCACCTTCGACAGCGCTCCACGGCCACAAGCCGGCGGACTCTTCGTCCACGCCCGGCGGAGCCTCGCGCTCTACAGCCGGCGGACCCCGCGTATGCTTTCGGCAAAGCTCCATGCCCACAAGCCGGCGGACCCTCCTCTCCGTGCCCGGCAGCGCTTCGCGCTCGAAAGCCAGGGGACCCCGCGTCAGCCTTCAGTAGGGCTCCACGCCCCAAAACCAGCGGACCCTCCGTCCGTGCCCGGCGGCGCCTTGCGCTCGACAGACGGTGGACCCCGTGTCTGCCTTCGGCAATGCTCCACGCCCACAAGCCGGCGGACCCTCCGTCCGCACCCGGTGGCGCATCGCGCTCGACAGCCGGTAGACCCCGCGTCTGCCATCGGCAGGGCTCCACGCCCACAAACCGGCGGATCCTCCGTTCGCGCCCAGCGGCGCCTCGCGCTCGATAGCTGGTGGACCCCGCGGCCGCCTTCGACAGCGCTCCACGCCCACAAGCCGGCGGACTCTTCGTCCGCGCCCGGCGGTGCCTCACGCTCTACAGCCGACGGACCCCGCGTCTGCCTTCGGCAAAGCTCCATGCCCACAAGCCGGCGGACACACCGTCCGTGCCCGGCGGCGCTTCGCGCTCGGAAGCCGGTGGACCCCGCATCAGCCTTCAGTAGGGCTCCACGCCCAAAAACCAGCGGACCCTCCGTCTGTGCCCGGCTGCGCCTCGCGCTCGACAGACGGCGGACCCCGCGTCCGCCTTCGGCAGCGGTCCACTCCCACAAGCCGGCGGACCCTCCGACCGCGCCCGACGGTGCCTCGTGCTCAATAGCCGGCGGACCCCGCGTCCGCCTTTGGTAGGGCTCCAGGCCCATAAGCCGGCGGACCCTCCGTCCGCGCCCGACGGCACCTCGCGCTCAACAGCCGGCGGACCCCCTGTATGCTTTCGGCAGCGCTCCACGCCCAGAAGCCGGCAGACCCTCCGTCTGCGCCAGGCGGCGCCTCGCGCTCGATAGCCGGTGGACCTTGCGTAAGCCTTCGATAGGGCTCCACGCCCACAAACCAGCGGACCCTCCGTCTGCGTCCGGCGGCGCCTCGCACTCGACAGACGGCGGACCCCGCGTCCTCCTTCAGCAGCGCTGCATGCCCACAAGCTGGCGGACCCTCCGACCGCGCCCGGCGGTGCCTCGCGCTCGAGAGCCGGCGGACCCCGCGTCCGCCTTTGGCAGGGCTCCATGCCCACAAGCCGGCGGACCCTCCATCCATGCCCGGCGGCACCTCGCACTCAACAGCCGGCGGATCTCGCGTTCACCTTCGGGAGGGCTCCATGCTCACAAGCTGGCAGACCCTCCGTCCACGCCCGGTGGTGCCTCGCGCTCTACAGCCGGCGGACCCCGCGTCTGCCTTCGGCAAAGCTCCATGCCCACAAGCCGGCGGACCCTCCGTCCGCGCCCGGCGGCGCTTCGCGCTCGAAAGCCGATGGACCCCGCGATAGCCTTCTGTAGGGCTCCACGCCCAAAAACCAGCGGACCCTCTGTCCGTGCCCGGCGGCGCCTCGCGCTCGACAGACGGCGGACCCCGCGTCCGCCTTCGGCAGCGCTCCACAAGCCGGCGGACCCTCCGACCGCGCCCGGTGGTGCCTTGTGCTCGATAGCCGGCGGACTCCGCGTCCGCCTTTGGCAGGGCTTTAGGCCCACAAGCCGATGGACCCTCCGTCCGCGCCCGGCAGGCCTCGTGTCTACCTTCGGCAACGCTAAATGCCCACAAGCCGGCGGACCCCGTGTCTACCTTCGGCAACGCTCCATGCCCACAAGCCGGCGGACCCTCCGTCCGCACCCAGCGGCGCATTGCGCTCGACTGCCGGTAGACCCCGCGTCTGCCATCGGCAGGGCTCCACGCCCACAAAGCGGCGGACCCTCCGTTCGCGCCCGGCGGCGCCTCGCGCTCGATAGCGGGTGGACCCCGCGTCCGCCTTCGACAGCGCTCCACGCCCACAAGCCGGCGGACTCTTCGTCCGCGCCCGGCGGTGCCTCGCGCTCTACAGCCGGCGAACCCCGCGTCTGCCTTCGGCAAAGCTCCATGCCCACAAGCCGGCGGACCCTCCGTCCACGCCCGGCGGCGCTTCGCGCTCGAAAGCCGGCGGACCCTGTTCTCGCCTTCGGCAGCGCTCCACGCCCACAAGCCGGCAGACCCTCCGTTCGCGCCCGGCGGCGCCTCGCGCTCGACAACCGGCGGACCCCGCGTCCGCCTTCGCCAAGGCTTCATGCCCACAAGCGGACGGAACCTCCGTCCGTGCCCGACGGCGCCTCACGCTCGTCAGTCGGCGGACCCCCTGTACGCTTTCGGCAGCGCTCCACGCCGAGAAGCCGGCGGAACCTCCATCTGCGCCCGGCGGCGCCTCGCGCTCGACAGCCGGTGGACCCCCGCGTTAGCCTTCGGTAGGGTTCCACGCCCACAAACCAGCGGACCCTTCGTCCGCGCCCGACGGCGCCTCGCGCACGACCGACGGCGGACCCCGCGTCCGCCTTCGGCAACGCTCCACGCCCACAAGACGGCGGACCCTCCGACCGCGCCCGGCGGTGCCTCGCCCTCGATAGCCGGCGGACCCCGCGTCTGCCTTTGGCAGGGCTCCAGGCCCACAAGCCGGCGGACCCTCCGTCTGCACCCGGCGACGCCTCGCGCTCGACAGCCGGCAGACCCCGCGTCCGCCATCGGCAGGGCTCCACGCCCACAAACTGGCGGACCCTTCATTCGTGCCCGGCGGCGCCTCACGCTCGACAGCTAGTGGAACCCGCGTCCGCCTTCGGCAGCGCTCCATGCCCACAAGCCGGCGGACCCTCCGTCCGCGCCCGGCGGTGCCTCGCGCTCGACAGCCGGCGGACCCCGCGTTCGCCTTCGGCAGGGCTCCACGCCCACAAGCCGGCGGACCCTTCGTCCGCGCCCGGCAGCGCATCGCGCTCGACCGCCGACGGACCTCGCGTCCACCCTCGGTAGGGCTCCGCGCCCAACAGTCGGCAGACCCCCCGTTCACCTTTGGCAGCGCCTCGTGCTCGAGAGTCGGCGGATCCCGTGTCTACACCCAACATCCTCGACGCCACCATCTACTTTAGCAACGGCAAAGACCCTCCGCCCGACTCGTCGAGTCGCCTAGAGGCTTGGAGGCTACACCTAGCGGGTGCGCTAGCGCGCCCCCGCTGGAAACCGCTAGCCGGCGGACTCCGCGTCCACGCCCTGCATCCTCGACGCCACCGTCTACTTCAGCAACGGCAAACACCCTCCGCCCGACTCGTCGAGTCGCCTAGAGGCTCGGAGGCTACAGCCAGCGGGTGCGCTCGCATGCCCCCGCTGGAAACCGCTAGCCAACGGACCCCGCGTCCACGCCTGGCATCCTCAACGCCACCGTCTACTTCAGCAAACAACAAAGACCCTCTGCCCGACTCGTCAAGTCGCACGGAGGCTCGGAGGCTACACCCAGTGGGTGCACTGGCGCGCCCCCATTGGAAGCAAGTTGTGTCGTCCCAAACCCATGATCAACCGTCATCGTCAACTTTTGCAACAACAACTCCACCGGCATAAACCCTCTGCCCGAGTCTCTAAGTCGCCCGAAGGCTCGGAGGCTACTGTCGGGGGGATTACCCCCAGGTAGGCTCAAGGAGATGACTCAAAAAAATTTAAAAACATCGGGGGACCCATCCCCGGTATGCGAAGCCCGACGAATCAAGAAGACAAACGAAGAAGTGAGCTGACAACACTGTAGCTGACGACACTATAGCTATCCAGCTCGGCAGCCTCCATCCGTCCGGCTCGGCAGCCTCCAACTTTTTGGCTCGGCAGCCTCCATCCGTCCGGCTCGACAGCCTCCCATCCGGCTCGGCAGCCTCCCATCCAGCTCGGCAGCCTCCATCCGTCTGGCTCGGCAGCCTCCCGTCCAGCTCGACGGCCTCCACCCGTCCAGCTCGACGGCCTCCTTCTGTCCGGCTCG
The DNA here is from genome assembly GCA_022496015.1 of Hordeum marinum. Lineage (NCBI taxonomy): Eukaryota > Viridiplantae > Streptophyta > Magnoliopsida > Poales > Poaceae > Hordeum > Hordeum marinum. The sequence continues at coordinate 456,564,680 of CM039678.1, forward strand.
GCAGCTTCTCGTCTGGCTTGGCAGCCTCTTGTCCGGCTCGGCAGCCGTCCGGCTCGGCAGCCTCCACCCATCTGGCTCGACAACCTTCACCCATCCGGCTCGGCAGCCTCCCGTCTCTCTCGGCAGCCTCCACCCGTCCGGCTCGACAGCCTCCACCCGTCCGGCTCGGCAGCCTCCATCCGTCCGGCTCGACAGCCTCCCGTCCGGCTCGACAGCCTCCACCTATGAGGCTCCTCCCGTCCGGCTCCTCCTGTCCGGCTCTAGCCTGACGAAGTCAGCTCCCAACGTCCCATCGGACACACGTGGACCAGACGGCCATATCTCATGGCGGCGTGCTACTGGCAAGCAGGAGGACACTGTATGCGCGTCATGTAGTACACTCTACAGTGTAACATGCCCCCTGGACATTGATTTATAAAGTGCACCAGGGACAGACCAAGCTTAGTCTACAAGCTACATGTGGCTTGACTTGTAAGCTACCCAAGGAAGCTTACACCTCAAGCTGCTTGGGATGTAAGCTACCCACTATGGCTTACATCCCAAGCTACCCATCCATGCCTATATAAAGGCCCCCTCTCACTCTCTCAAGGGAGTTAGCTACTCTCACACTCATGTATGAGGCAAGAAGCCACCATATACCAACAGCTCCACCCGTCCGGCTCGACAGCCTCCACCCAAACAGCTCCAGCAGCAACCATATACCAAATGTACCTCAGTTATACAGACATGTAGGAGTAGGGGTATTATCTCTCCGGAGAGCCCCGAACCTGGGTAAACCACTACATGCTATTCGCATACCCGTCTCGGATCATCCACGACAGCCTTGCCCTCACCTCTATAAGCCACCCCGTGCCATCTGCGGTCTCGCGTGACTCCTCGTGAGAAAATGACGACATGGAGCATTGGTCCCGGTTCGTGGCACCAACCGGGACCAATGCCCCCCTTTAGTCCTGATTGGTACCACTAACTAGGACCAAAGCCCTGTTTCCAGCAGCCCAAAGGGCGGGAAACAGGGACCTTTGGTCCCGGTTGGTGGCACCAGCTGGGACTAATGGTATTAGTCCCCGTTGTTTCCACCAACCGGGACCAAAGGCCTGGCGCAGTGGTGTCAAATGTTTAGTCCTACCTCGCTAGTCGAGGGGAGACCGCACCTCTTTATAAGCCCTGATGCGCTTGACCTGTCGAGCTCCTCTCATAGTGAAAATAGATGCCCTTATACAGGAAATTCAACCTAAATTCAATATGCTAGTTAGGCGCCTAACTAGCACTTTGAATTTTGGTTGAATTTCAGTGTAAGCGCATCTATTTTCACTTTTGCTATTTTTTATGTTATTTTTTTGCTATTTTTCCTAGGATTTAATATTACTTTGTTTTAACATTATATTCAATTTGGTAATTTTTAGGTTATTTGAAATGGTTGTTTAAATCAAAAACATATTTTGTTATTTTAGTTTGCTATTAAAGTTTCTAACAAATTTTTTTGCTAAATTCCTTGGTTTTAACATTATATTCAATTTGGTAATTTTTAGGTTTTATAAAATTTTAGTTACACAAATACTAGAGGCTTATAAAAGCTTTTAGAGTTTCTTTTTGCTATTAGAGTTTTATAAAAGCTTTTCAGTTGATTCTTTTTGCTATTGAAGAATATTATAGTTCATAAAATAATATGTAAATTGATTATTTTAGTTCATTCTTTTTGCTATTAGGGTTTCATAAAAGTTTTTTAGTTGATTCTTTTTGCTATTAGTTCATTCTTTGAGCTAAATGACCCTAAAATTGAAAAGCACTACAAATGAATTCTGAAAAGGTTGAAAGTTGGCATGGTATCAACATTTCATCCACATAGCATGTGCTAAAAAGTTGAGAGGGTTACGGCAAAAGCTGGTTGCACTTGATGTAAAAAACGGACAATCTCTTTCGAAGTATCAGGGTTTCGGACGGAAATTCATCTATTACAAAAGCCATTTCATTTTCTTGAACTTATTTAAACTCCAGGATTTTATGTGTTCAAAATGCACCATTCAAAGCCACATCATCAATTTTCAACCCTTTCTGACTTCATTTGTTATTTTTCATGCAGTTAGTTCATTCTTTGAGCTAAATGACCCTGAAATTGAAAAGCACAACAAATGAACTCTGTAAAGATTGAAAGTTGGCATGGTATCTTCATTGCACCCACATAGCATGTGCTAAAAATTTGAGAGGGTTACGGAAAAAGTTGGATGCACTTCGCGTACAAAACAGATAGTCTCTTTTGAAGTATCAGGGTTTCGGACGGAAACACATCTCTTACAAAAGGTATTTCATTTTCTTGAACATATTTGAACTCCATGCTTTTTGTGTGTTTAAAATGCACCATTCAAAGACACATCATCAATTTTCAACCCTTTCTGACTTCATTTGTTATTTTTCATGGAGTTAGTTCATTCTTTGAGCTAAATTACCCTGAAATTGAAAAGCGCTACAAATGAACTCTGAAAAGGCTGAAAGTTGGCATGTTATCATCATTTCACCCACATAGCATGAGCTAAAAGGTTGAGAGGGTTACGGCAAAAGCTAGATGCACTTCATGTACAAAACGGACAGTCTTTATCGAAGTATTAGGGTTTTGGACGGAAACTCATCTGTTACAAAAGGCATTTCATTTTCTTGAACTTATTTTAACTCCAGGCTTTTTGTGTGTTCAAAATGCACCATTCAAAGCCAAATCATCAATTTTCAACCATTTCTGACTTTATTTTTATTTTTCCTGCAGTTATTGATTTGTTTGAGCTAAATGACCCTAAAATTGAAAAGCACTACAAATGAATTCTGAAAAGGTTGAAAGTTGGCATGGTATCATCATTTCACCCACATATCATGTGCTAAAAAGTTGAGAGGGTTACGGCAAAAGCTGGATGCACTTGATGTACAAAACGGAGAGTCTCTTTCGAAGTATCAGGGTTTCGGACGAAAACTTGTCTGTTACAAAAGGCATTTCATTTTCTTGAACTTATTTGAACTCCAGGCTTTTTGTGTGTTCAAAATGCACCATTCAAAGCCACATCATCAATTTTGAACCCTTTCTGACTTCATTTGTTATTTTTCATGTAGTTAGTTCATTCTTTGAGCTAATTTACCCTGAAATTGAAAACCACTACAAATGAACTCTGAAAAGGTTGAAAGTTGGCATGGTATCATCATTTTTCACCCACATAGCATGTGCTAAAAAGTTGAGAGGGTTACGGCAAAAGCTGGATGCACTTCATGTACAAAATAGAGAGTCTCTTTCGAAGTATCAGGGTTTCGCATGAAAACTCATTTGTTACAAAAGGCATTTCATTTTCTTGAATTATTTGAACTCCAGGCTATTTGTGTGTTCAAAATGCACCATTCAAAGCCACATCATCAATTTTCAACCCTTTCTGACTTCATTTGTTATTTTTCATGTAGTTATTGATTTTTTTGAGCTAAATAACCCTGAAATTGAAAAGCACTACAAATGAACTCCGAAAAGGTTGAAAGTTGTCATCATACCATCATTTCACCCACATAGCATGTGCTAAAAAGTTGAGAGGGTTACGGAAAAAGCTGGATGCACTTCATGTACAAAACGGATAATCTCTTTCGAAGTATCAGGGTTTCAGACGGAAACTCATCTGTTACAAATGGCATTTCATTTCTTCACATGTAATTGTAGTGAGATTCTCTATCGAAGGCATCATCATAATAGTTGTTACCGTATATCCACTGTCGGTTTATCTGCATGGATTATATATAATTAAGTGTGTCAAAAACCACTACAGAGCATCAGGAATACAAAAGTGACCAAATTAATAGAAGTTTATCATCACATTAAAACCAAAGTACATACATAGTTCTCGTTGTCCAACATATAGCTCTCGAGAGCATCTAATTAAACCATGCATTGAAACTATTTAAAACATTTCAATGCAACAACAATTGCGATCATAATCAGAACTAAGATAACAATTGATCCAACGGCATAATGATACCAAGTCTCTTTATCAACGACATATTTTCTAATCTTTCTAAGCTTCAAGCCCATTGCAGACATCTTTGTCCTATGATCATCGATGATATCGGCAACATGCAACTCCAATCCCATCTTCTCATCGTAAGTTCTTTTCAATTTTTCTTTCAAATGATCGATTTCTTTTTAGCTTTAGTTAACTTGTCGAGCAGAATTGCATAGTCGATATCCATTTCTGGTTCAACTACTTCCTATAGATAAAAAGATCTATGTCAAGTTGGTGGCATAATTAATTTTCATAGACATTAGATGTGTGAAATAGTTAGAAAAGATAGTATACCACATCTGAATCATAGACTAGACGAGGGCGGACGTAGGCGGATCCATAACCATGACACTATATAATAACAAACAATAATAAAAGTAAGAAAATCATACAAGTAAGTATATTTTCTTTTAGAAGAAGTTAAGATCAAGAGGGTCACCATGCGCGGGCGATCGACGCTGGTTTCAGGACGGGGACGGGACAGGACTGACCGCCAAACCTAGACAAATCTTGACGAAAATTGAGTTTGGACAAGGAGCTTCGAGAGGAGAAAGCTTAAGTGTGGCTCGAGCATTTCATCAAACACCTCATGTGCATAGGAGGTGAGCTAGAGCACCACAAAGCTCTAACACTGTTGTCCTGAAAAAACAGAGCACTCCACGGCTCTGCGAGCGGCGGGCGAGGGTTTATATAGGCAGATCATTGGTCCTGGTTCTTGGCTGGAACTGGGACAATAGGTCTCCGTGTGGTCCCGGTTCCATCCACGAACCGAGACCAATGGTCGTGGGCCAGGAGCGAGTCACATTGGTCCCGGTTCGTGTCTGGAATCGGGACCAAAGGGGCCAGATGAACCGAGACCAATGGCCCACGTGGCCCGGCCGGCCCCCTGGGCTCACGAACCGGGATGGTTGCCACCTTTGGTCCCGGTTCATGAGCGAACCGGTATTAATGGGATTAGGAGGCCCGAACCAATGCCATGTTTTCTACTAGTGGAAGCGTTCCCTCACAAGTAAAAAAATCTTGAATAACACTTTTTCCAATGATAGTACCACTACCTATCCGGATTTTTTTATATGAATGATAATAGGTTCTTTTTGAGTGTTATTATTAGCATGGTCATCAAAATTCCACTAAAGATTATTACTATCCTTTTCATTGAAAGTATCCCTAGATTCCGACATGGTGGCAATAAAGCAATCAAGCACACAAGCAAACGAAAGGCGAACGGAAGAAGGGCGAATAAAAAGGCAAATCTTTTTACTAATTTCTAAAAATCTTTTAGAAGTGGGGGAGAGGAAAATGAGAGGAAAATGGAAAATGATGTAAATGCAAGAGATGAGTTTGTGATGGGTACTTGGTAGGCTTGATCTTGAGTTGCTATGTATCCTCCCCGGCAACGGCGCCAGAAATCCTTCTTGCTACCTCTTCATCTTGCGTTGGTTTTCCCTTGAAGAGCAAAGGGTGATGCAGCAAAGTAGATAAGTATTTACCTCAGTTGTTGAGAACCAAGGTATCAATCCAGTAGGAGGAACAAGCAAGTCACCAATGGATGCACCTACACGAACAATCAAACTCTTGCACCTAACAATATACAGGGGTTGTCAATCCCTTCACGATTATTTGCAAGGATTAGATCCAATAAAGATAGATGTAAACAAGAAAGGAAAGTAAAAGGTAAATAAATTGCAGAAAAGTATTTTTGGTATTTTTGGTTTATAGATCTTAAAATATATTATGGAAAGTAGACCCACGGACCACAGGTTTCACTAGAGGCTTCTCTCTTGAAGGAAAATATCATGGTGGGTAAACAAATTACTGTCAAGCAATTGTTAGAAAAGCGAATAATCATGTAGTTATCCAAGGAAATGTGCATGCATATAGGCATCACATTCATGTCAAGTAGACCAAAACGATTCTGCATCCACTACTATTACTCCACACATCGGCCGAGTCCTGCCTGCATCTAGACTATTAAGTTCATGAAGAACAGAGTAACGCATTAAGAAAGATGACATGATGTAGAGGGATAAACTCAAGGAATATGATGAAAATCCCATCTTGTTACCATTTATGGCAACAATACAATACATGCCTCGCTACCCGTGCTATGTCACTGGGTGAGGACACCACAAAATTGAACCCAAAACCAAGCACTTCTCCCATTGCAAGAATTACCAATCTAGTTGGCCAAACCAAACAAATAACTCAAAGAGACATTACAAGGATATTAAATCATGCATATAAGAATTCAGAGAAGATTCAAATAAAATTCATGGATAGTCTGAACATAAACTCACAATTCATCATATCTTGACAAACACACCACAAAAGAGGATTACATCGGATAGATCCCCAGGAAGATCATGAAGAACGTGGTATTGAAGATCAAAGAGAGAGAAGAAGCCATCTAGATACTAGAGATTGACCCGTAGGTCTGTCGTGGACTACTCACGGATCATCAGAGGGGCAATGGAGTTGATGTAGTTGCCCTCCATGATCGAAACCCCTTCGCTAGATTACCAGAAAAGGCTCAAAGATTGGATCTCTTGGGAACGGAGGCTTCTGGTGGCAGAAAAGTATTTGCATCGCTCTTTTTGATGTTGGGGAATATTTGGGTATTTATAGGACGAAGAATAGGGTTGGGAGACCTGCCAGGAAACGGCAAGCCTCCTTGGCGACGCTAGGGGGCCGCGCCTACCACGCTTGTGACTCCCTGGCAGGTGCCTTGCGTGCACTCCAAGCCTGGTTAATTTGCTTCCTTCCAGAAAAATTCCTTTCGAAGGTTTTCTTCTGTTAGGACTCCGTTTAATATTCCATATATGCAAAACTCAAAACAAGGAAAAAACAAAAACTGGAACTAGGCTCTAGATTAATAGGTTAGTCCCAAAATAATATAAAATATCATATTAATGCATATAAAATATCCAAAACAGATAATATAATAGCATGACATCATCAAAAATTGTAGATATGTTGGGGACGTATCAATCAATAATCACTTTAGCCATTTCGTTGGCGCACGGCCAGAAGAAGCCAGCTCGGTATGCTTTGGCGACAATCGTCCAAGAGGACGTATGATGACCATAGGTCCCCGAGTGAATTTCCTCCAGAATCAGTCGACCTTCCAAAGGAGAGATGCAACGCTAAGTTACGCTAGTTATGCTTTATCTGTAAAGTTGTCCATCCATCACAATAAAGGCCTTGGATATGCGGACAATCTGTCGAGCTTCAACCTCATCTACTGGGAGTTCTTGCCTTAGTATGTATGCAATACATGGCACCATCCAATCGAGCGTGATCACCAGAATCTCCATGAACAAATCTATGACTGCTGGGACATCAACCTGAGCCAGATTAGAGGGGCTTATTGCTTGTGGGGCTCTTAAGTGAAGGGATCTTCATGCACCGAAGGAGAATGTAGGTGTTCGAGAAACACATTGCTAGGTAGAGGCTTCCAAGTGGATCCGATCTTTGCTGAATAATCAGCTGCTCGATTCTTCACTCAGGGAATATGGTGGATTTCCAAACCTTCAAACTTCTTCTCAAGATTTCTCACTACATGGCAGTATCTAGTCATGGTAGGGTTCATGACATGCCACTCTTTCATCACCTGGTTAACCACCAAATCAGAGTCACCATATACCATGAGGCACCGGACGCCGAGTGAGATGGCCATAAGCAACCCGTAGAGGAGTGCTTCATATTCAGCTTCATTATTGGAGGGATCAAAGCGAATCTGGAGGACATAACTGAGCTTGTCACCCTTTGGAGATACCAATACTATGCCAGCACCAGACCCATTTAGCATCTTAGAGCCATCAAAGAACATGGTCAAGTGCGCCGAGTGGATTGGAGTTGATTGCTGCTGTTCTATCCACTCGGCGATGAAGTCAACAAGTGATTTAGATTTGATTACCTTTCTTGCTTCAAACTTGATATCAAAGTAGAGGAGCTCAATATCACATTTGGCCACTCGACCAGTCGCATCTCAATTGTTGAGGATCTCAGACAATGGAGCATCACTGATGACTGAGATTGAGTGATTTTGGAAGTAGTGTGTCACCTTCTTCGCTGATAGATATATACCATTGATGAGCTTCTGGCAATGAGGGTACCTTTGCTTTGAAGGAGTCAACACTTCAGAGATTTCGTAAACCGGACGTTGGACTTTATAAGCCTTGCCCTCTTCTTCCCGCTCGACAATGAAAACCGGACTGATGATTTGATTAGTGGCTGCAATGTACAGAAGCATGGGTTCTTTGTTGTGCGGTGCAGCAAGCACACGCTGGGTGGAAACCAGGCTTTGAGCTCGACAAATGCTGCTTCTGCTTTAGGAGTCCACTCGAACATATCAGACTTCTTCATTAGTCAGTATAGAGGCAAAGCCTTCTCTCCGAGACGAGAAATAGATCTACTCAACGCCACCAGGCGACCCGTGAGCTTCTGGAATTCGTGCACACGGTCAGGGCTTTTCATTCGGACAATGGCGCTGATCTTCTTGGTATTGACATCGATCCCCCGTTCAGAAACAAGGAAACCGGGCAATTTGCCACTAGGAACTCTGAAAGTGCACTTGGACGGGTTTAACTTGATATCATATTTCCTTAGGTTGGTGAATGTTTCCGCCAAGTCAGTCAGCAGGTCGGAACCTTTGGGAGACTTGACTACAATATCATCCATATAAGCCTCGACATTCCAAGGGATTTTCTTGAGCAGGCATTTTTGAATCATGCGCATGAAAGTAGCACCAGCATTTTTCAGACCAAAAGGCAGGGTGATATCATAGAAACACCCAAAAGGGGTGATGAAGGTCATCTTTATTTCATCTGGACCAGACAGACGGATCTGATGGTAACCAGAGTATGCATCGAGAAAAGATAAACGCTCACATCCCATAGTTGAGTCGACAATCTGATCGATGCAGGCGAGGGAAAAATGATCTTCCGGGCAGATCTGATTGATATGTTTAAAGTTAATACACATGCGGAGTGACTTGTCCTTCTTGGGGACCATGACGATGTTCGAGAGTCACTCAGAGTGGTAAATCTCGCGTATGAACTTATCCATCAAGAGTTAAGCCACCTCTTTTCCGATTGCCTTCTGCTTTCGTGTTGCCGACCGATGCAAGTGCTCTTTGACAGGCTTGGCCTTCAGGTCAACTCTCAGTTTGTGCTCAGCCAACTACTTGGGTACATACGGCATGTCAGCAGGCTTCCATGCGAGGATGTCCCACTTCTCACGGAGGAACTGGATGAGTGTGGCTTCCTATTTGTTGTCGATTGTCATTGAGATATTGGTCGGGGCAGCATTAGTATCTGTCGGGTGAATGTGCACTTGCTTCACTTCACCTGCCGACTAAAAAGTAGACTCATAGGCGGGCTTCTTGGAATGCATCAGGTCGGCAGGATTAGCATTCCTCTTGTATTCTTCCAACTCGACCACAACCATTTGATGGTCGGCAATTTTGGAGCCTTGCTGAAGGCACTCCTCAGCCATGACTGTGGTCACACCCTTGGCCTGGGAATCTTCAGCTTGAGGTACACGTAACATGGACGGGCCATGACATTGGGTCTAAGGTGGCGACCAAGGATGGCGTGATATGCGCTCTGGAAGTCTACAACTTCAAACGTCAACTTTCCTTTGCGAAAATTCTTGTCGGTGCCGAACACCACATCCAACGCAATTTGACCGAGTGACTTGGCCTTCTTCCCAGGGATGACACTGTGGAACTGCATGTTGCTCTCACTGAGTCAGGACATCGGAATGCCCATCCCCTTGAGGGTATCTGCATACAAGATGTTCAAACCACTCCCTCCGTCCATGAGAACCTTGCGGAGTCGAGTGCCTCCAAAAACAGGATCCACCACCAGAGCTTGCCAACCGGGGGTAGCGACATGAGCAGGGTGGTCCGACTGGTCATATGTGATAGGAGTCTGAGACAATTTGAGGTACGTGGGGGTTGCAGGAACAGCCATGTTGACCTCCCTGTTGATAACTTTCAGTCGACTTTTGCTTTGTACATGGGCAAAACCATCAAAGTGGCATTAACCTAAGGAAAATCCTCTTTATCTTTGTCATCTTCCATCTCAGGAGATTTTCCACACGACTGGCTTTATTTGAACTGTTGGATTAGCAATCTGCATTGTCGAGTGGTGTGTTTTGGCAATATCAAATTGCCTTGTTCATCCTTCTTCGTGTGGATTGCACACGGCAAATCCATGACGTCCATTCCTGACTGATTCTTTACTTTCTTGGGGTTAAACTGCCCTTTGGGTTTCCCCTTATTCTTTTGTTGTGCCACCAGAGCAGTCTCCTCTCCCTAAGGAGGACCATCGGCTTTGCGCTTCTGCTTCTGACTGGAATTGCCACCGCCGGCATCATTGTTGACTACTTTTCCTTTGCCGCTACGGAGGCGGTCTTCCTCTTCGCCATTGGCATACCCAGTGGCAATCTCCGTCATCTTGCTCAGGTAAATATCTCCTGTCTGACCAAACTTCAAATAAAGCTCTATGTACTTAACACCGGCCTTGAAGGCACACACGGCTTGGTGCTCCGAAACATTTTCCACCATGTAATGGTGGGTGGTCCAATGCTGAATGTAATCCCTCAAAGTTTCATTCTACTTTTGCACACAATGCTGCAGATCAATCAAACCAGTGGGACACTTGCATGTGCCCTCGAAAGTTCTGATGAACACTCGGGAAAGATCCTCCCAGTAGTAGATGCTACAAGGAGCCAAACGGTTCAACCACGCTTGGGCCGAACCATCCAACATCAAAGACAAATGCTTCATGGCTATGTTGTCATTTCCTCCACCAATCTGCGCCGCCACTCGGTAATCATCTAGCCATGTTTCTGTCTTGGACTCACTAGTGAACTTGCTTATCCCAGCCACCAACCTGAAGTTGGGGGGAATCTCAGCACATCGAATGGCTTTGTTGAAACACTCGGGGCCAGAGACAACGGCACCACTTCCACTCGGATAGTCTCTATCATAACCATCCCTGTGAGCCTTTCCCATGTCAATCTACTTCTATGCAAGGATATCCCTCGCATCGAATCTAGGATTTCGCTCATCGCCGAATGGGCGCCTATCATCATAGTGACGGGGCACGTATGAACCAATCTGTGGAGGAGTAGGCACTCGACGGTGGTCATCACGGTGATAACGAGGAGCAAACTGATCGCGCCCCTGATCTCGATATTGATCTTCATGGTAACATCTGCCCCTGATAGTAGGAACGAGGCTAACAGTAGAAGGTAGGGGTACGTAAGGAGAGGGCAGAGTCCTAGCTATGGCAATATTATACACAGGGATGTATGAGTTCAGGCCCCTCTCGTGGAGGTAACAGCCCTACGTCTTAGTGCTTGGGAGCTTATGTCGTGTGGAATGTATGAGTTCCAGAGGGTGTGAACCCTCATGCCAGAGGGGAGGGGCGGCTTATATAGAGTGCACGACCCCTCATGAATACCCGGCAACCAAGGGTTCAATCATGGTAATAAAGGCATACGTTACTGATAACGTATGTAATAAATGCTACTAATGGTGTCCAGTCAAACGCCTGCCTGTTGGCCTCCCTGCGGTGACTTTTGGTCTGCTAATGTCGACTGGCTTTTGGTTCTTCCGAGTGAAAGGTGACTGTCAAATGGAGTGAGAAACCTCTGAGTGGATTATCTGTCGATTGACTCATGCGCCATGGTGACTTCAGTCGATGTCTTCCTCGTAATCTTTAAGTTCTCCAATGTGGAATCCTTAGGTAGGGTATTAGGTCAGGCCTAAGACCCTACCCTAGGTACATATTGATACGTCTCCAATGTATCTACTTTTCCAAACTCTTTTGCCCTTGTTTTGGACTCTAATATGCATGATTTGAATGGAACTAACCCGGACTGACGCTGTTTTCAGCATAATTGCCTTGGTGTTAGTTTTGTGCAAAAATAAAATTTCTCGGATCATCCTGAAAATTGACGGAGAATATTTTTGGAATTAATAAAAATATTGTCGCAAGAAGTAACCAGAGGTGTGCCACCTACAGGCCACAAGCCTGCTAGGCACAACCACCCCCCTAGCCGTGCCTAGTAGGCTGGTGGGGCCCTCTTGGCTCCTCCGACCTCCTCTCCAGCTCCATATAACCCTATTTGTCGAGAAAAAAATAGAAGAGAATTGTTCATCGCGTTTCACGATACGGAGCCGCCGCCATCGCGTGTTCTTCTTCGGGAGACCAGATCTGGAGCTGTTTGGGGCTCCGAAGAGGGAAAACGACGCCTTTGTCATCACCAATTCCATGATGCTCTCCACCGTTTGTGAGTAATCTCATCGTAGGCTTGTTGGACAATGATGGGTTGGATGCTATTTATCATGTAATCGATTTATTTTTTTAGGGTTTGATCCCTAGTATCCACTATGTTCTGAGATTGATGTTGCGATGACTTTGCTATGCTTAATGCTTTTCACTAGGGCCCGAGTGCCATGATTTCAGATCTGAACCTATTATGTTTTCATGAAAATATATGTGTTCTTGATCCTATCTTGCAAGTTGTAGACACCTATTACGAGTTATGATCCGCATCCCCCAGGGTGACAATAACTGGGATTCTTTTCGGTGATTACCGTAGTTTGAGGAGTTCATGTATTCACTAAGTGCTAATGCTTTGGTCCAGTTCTCTATTAAAAGGAGGCATTAATATCCCTTAGTTTCCAATAGGACCCCGCTGCCATGGGAGAGTAGGACAAAAGATGTCATGCAAGTTCTTTTCCATAGTCACGTATGACTATATATGGAATACATGCCTACATTACATTGATGAATTGGAGCTAGTTCTGTGTCACCCTATGTTATAATTGTTGCATGATGAATGCCATCCAACATAATTATCCATCACCGATCCATTGCCTACGAGTTTTTCATATATTGATCTTCGCTCAGTTACTTTTCCATTGCTACTGTTACAAATACTACAAATTGTTGTTATCATTTTGCCACCGTTACCGTTACTACCATATTACTTTGCTACTGATTACTTTGCTACAGATATTAAGTCTTTCACGTGTGGTTGAATTGACAACTCATCTGCTAATACTTGAGAATATTCTTTGTCTCCCCTTGTGTCGAATGAATAAATTTGGGTTGAATACTCTACCCTCAAAAACAGTTGCGATCCCCTATACTTGTGGGTTATCAAGACCTTTTTCTAGCGCCGTTACCGGGGAGCATAGCCTTATTCTCTGAGTCACTTGGGATATATATCTTCTGATCACTATGAAGAATCTAAAAGATCCAAAAACCAAGATATATCCCTCTACTATGAGGGGAGGTAAGGAACTGCCATCTAGCTCTGCACTTGATTCACCTTCTATTATGAGTAAGTTTGCGACACCACCACCTGCTAGTAATTCTGATATGTCGCAAATAATTGATAATGCTACTTCTGCTATGCATGATGCTTATGATAATACTTTGCTTGATGATACTGTGCCACTAGGTGAATTACTTGATGAACAAATTGCTAGAGCCAATGCTGAAACTGATAATATTTCTGAATCTGATGAAATTATTGAAACTGGACACTATGATTCACCTTCTAGACCTAGCTCTCCTAGATATGAATTGCCTAATATATGTTTGAGGGTTATGTTATGTAAGGAGAGGTAGCTAGGGACTTTCTTGCTTGTTAGGATAAAGATAATCTGAAGAAATTGCTTCGCAAGTTGAAGGAAAAATCTCTGAATGCTAGAATGCAATATGATCCTAAGTTTGATACTTCACCTATCTTTGTTGCTGATAAGGATTATGAATTCTCTGTCAATCCTAAGTTAATTACTTTGGTTGAATCTGATCCTTTCCATGGTTATGAATCTGAAACTGTTGTGGCACATCTTACCAAATTGAATGATATAGCCATCCTATTTACTCATGAGGAAAAAATTTGCTATAACTATATTCTTAAGTTGTTTCCTTTCTCGTTAAAGGGTGATGCTAAGATATAGTTTAATTCTCTTGCTCCTAGTTGTGTGTGTAGTCCCCAGGATATGATTTATTACTTCTTTGAAAAATATTTTCCTATCCATAAGAAACAAGCTGCCTTGCAGGAATATTGAACTTTGTGCAAATTGTGGAAGAGAGTCTCCTACAAGCTTGGGGGAGGCTTCTCCAATTACTTAATACTTGATATATTTTATAATGGACTAACCGATGCTTCTAGGGACTACCTAGATAGTTTTGCTGGTTGTGTTTTAAGGGACCGAACTATTGAACAAGCTGAATTACTACAGAATAATATATTGAGCAATGATAATGATTGGACTATTCTCGAACCACCTCCAAAGCCAGCTCGAAAGAAAAGAGGTGTTCTATTCCTAAGTCCTGAAGATATGCAAGAGGCAAAGAAATCTATGAAAGAAAAAGGTATTAAAGCTGAAGATGTTAAGAATCTACCACCTATTGAAGAAATACATGGTCTTGATAACCCGACACGGGTAATAGAGGTAAATTCTCTTAGTAGATTCGATGAAGGAGATATCCCTTATAATAAGTCTACTAGCCAATTCTTGGGTGAATTTGATAATTTTATTATGAAGCAAGAAAATTTCAATGCCTATGTTAGTAGAAAATTGAAAGATAATGCTTATATGCTTGATCGCTTGGGTGATCATCTGAGTGGAACTGTCAACGATCTTAAGCTTATTAGTAAACATGCTTCCATGGTAACCACTCAAGTAGAGCAAGTACTTAAGGCTCAAAATGATTTGCTTAATGAGATGAATAGTAAAGACAATGATCATTATTTTAAAGTTGTGACTAGAGGTGGGAGAATGACTCAGGAACCTTTGTATCCCGAGGGCCATCCTAGGAGAATTGAACAAGATTCTTAGAGAGTTAATACTGATGCACCTATTCCTTCCAATAAGAGTAGGAAAAAGAATGATGATAATACTTTGCATGTTGCTAGTGAACCTGTTATAGATACGTCTTAGAATATAAATGATATTTCTATTTCTGATGCTAAGACACAATCTGGTGCTGAACATGAGCCTAGTGATAACATTAATAATGATGTTCATGCTAATGCTCAACCTAGTAATGATAATGATGTGGAGATTGAACCCGCTGATGATCTTGATAACCCATAACCTAAGAATAAAAGATACGATAAAAGAGACTTCATTGCTAGGAAACATGGTAGAGAAAGAGAACAATGGGTTCAGAAACCCATGCCCTTTCCTCCTAAACCATCCAAGAAAAAGAATGATGAGAACTTTGAGCGCTTTGCTGAAATGCTTAGACCGGTCTTTTTACGTATGCGCTTGACTGATATTTTGAAAATGTCTCCTTATGCTAAGTATATGAAATATATTGTGACAAATAAAAGAAATATACCGGAAGATGAGATTTCCACCATGCTTGCTAATTATACTTTTAAAGGTGGAATACCTAAGAAACTAGGAGATCCCGGAGTACCTACTATACCATGCTCTATTAATGGAAATTATGTTAAAACTGTTTTATGTGATCTTGGAGCTGGTGTTAGTGTTATGCCTTTCTCTTTATACCGAAAACTTGATTTGAATAAATTAACACCTACTGAAATCTCTTTGCAAATGGCTGATAAATCAACTGCTCTATCTATCGGTATTTGTGAGGATGTACATGTCGTAGTTGCAAATGCTACTATCTTGATGGACTTTGTTATTGTTGATATTCCCGAGGACGATAATATGTCGATCATCCTTGGTAGAGCCTTTTTGACTACTGCAGGGGCTGTTACTGATTGCAACAAGGGCAATGTCACTTTTCATATTTATGGTAATAAGCATACGGTACACTTTCCGAAGAAACAACCTCAAGTTCATAGTATCAACTATTTTGAAAAAATTCCAAGGATTATTATCGGAGACTTTGAGTTCCTCTTCCTACTGTCAAGAAGAAATATGATATACTTATTGTCGGGGAAATGCATATACCCATTGAGGTAACTTAGTGTTCTTAAAAAATTCTTCAGTTTCATGTTATTCGTAAGAAGTTTGTTAATAAGACTTGATCAACCTTATTGATGGATTCTTTTTGATGAGCATGAGATGGATGAATTTAGAAAGCAACTCTTTTTGCATCTAACTTTTACTTTCTGTTACTTATATGAAATTAAGTAAAAATGCTATTATTTTTCTATTTTCTGAGTTTTCCGTGCAATAGAGAAATGACCTGAAAATAAAAGTTCCCAGAATTCCCTGAAAATATAGTGTGTTTTTTTGGAATATTTTAGAATTTTTGGCACTGAGAATGCATCAGGGGGCTCCACTAGTGGACCACAAGCCTACAGGCCGCGTCCACCCCCCTAGGCGTGCCCTTGTGGCTTGTGGGTCCCACGTGGCCCTCCTCCACTTATTCTAGCACCCATTCACTTCATCTTCCTCCAGAAAAAAATCCCACCATTGCTCAAACCCGTGTTATAGCTCATATTGCTGCCATTTTCCATCTGCTTTCTCAAAGCTCCATTTGCGAAACTGCTTTAGGGGATTGCTCATCGGTATGTGACTCCTCCAATGGTCAAATTAGTTTTTGCTCTAGTGCCTTATATATTTCATATTCTGGTGTTACGGTGACCTTGCTCTTGAGCTTGCATGTCGAATTTTTATGGTCCCAAGTAGTTTTGATGCATGATATAGTATCTAGGCACTTGAGGGAGTAGTTGCTATGGGTTTTATTGAGTTTTGTTCACCTTTATTTTCGTGCACTAAATATTTCAGAATTTTTCAAAAATGTTGAGAAGGTTACTAAGAGGTTCTTCAAGTCGGGGTTCTAAGGAAGATGAAAATGAAATTAAGGAGAACCCCAAATATAATCTTCCTCGCGTCGCAGAAATTTGACCTTGTGAATGGCCATGTGACACATTCTTGAGGGCGGCTAGAACTTATGAAGATTTCTATTATTTGGCCGAGAATGCAGGCATCACCAACTTCTTCAATGATAAGTGTGAATAGTACCTCTTGCTCACTAATACCTTCATGCAAAAATTTCACTTTCATCCTAGGACCCTGCTACAGTAGAATTTCACTTATATGATGTGCCTAAGAAAATGAACCTTTATGATTTTTGCAAAGTTTGCAAGATACCCTATGAGGGCAGCATCAGGGAACCACGTCCTCGAGACATGGAAGATTTTATTGCTGCGGTCACTGTAGGAGAAGAGAGAGGCGTGTCAAGGGAAAGGGAAGCTAGTTTACATTTTCCTATGCTACGCTATTATTCATTATTTGCGGGAAGATGTTTAGTTGGTCGCTGGGAGAGTGGAAGCCTTAGTGCCCCTGACCTCGCTATTTTGCGCCATGCGTTACTCGCTAATAGAACCTTTAGTCTGGGCGCTATGGTGGCCCAATGGTTGAACACCAACCGTTCGAAGCCGCCCAAATTCGGAGGTATCTATGCATCTCGTTTAGCTAAACATTTTGAGATACCCATTAGGCTTCACGAGAAAGATGAGAAGTTGATACCCGCAAAGTCCCTAGATTATGAACGTATGGTAGCCCATGATGTTATTAAAAAGAATGATGATAGGAGGCAGCTTGACAATTTAGTATTTAGTCAGGGTACTTGTGAGATTATTACTCTGCCTGCTTCTTCTCTGTTCGATATTCATTCAGGCAGGTACATTGTTATGCCCGATGACATCTACCGATATTTGGGTTTGTCGCAACCTCCAGCACTTGAGCGGGCATCGGCTCTGGATCCATATCAGACCCCGGTCTTTTAGTGGGAGCCACAGGAGGTCGCTAATCAGTGGAACCCTCAGTGTCCTCTGGAGTATGCCGGAGAAGGTTATTTCCAGCCATGGCCCTAGACCAACTTAGGCCAAAAGCCTAATCTTGGGGGAGTATGTATTTCTCACTCACATTACATTCATGTTCACACACTCATTTCAGTTGTCGGTGTTCATACTTTTTCAATATACTATCCATGGTAGTTTATTTATTCTTTATGTTTTCTTCTTGTGTGTTTGATTAATCTTTAAGAAAATACAAAAACATTAATTCTAGCTTTATTTCCTAGTTGCTTAGTTGTAGCATTAAATAGAAAACCCAAAAAGATTTCTCGTTCTTCTTTTTGCTTGCTGGTAGCTTTCCCATGTAAATAATTTCCATTTCTTCTCTTTGGGTCGTAAGGAGAAGACCACTATGACGTGTTGATTGGCTCTCATATGCATTATTGTTTATTTTACAAAGAGCCCATATTGCCTTGTCTTCTCCTTTGGTTTATTGTTTGGAGATTCTAGCTTAGTCCAATCCATGTGCACTCTTATTATTATTCACATCGTTCGGTCGTGCAAGTGAAGACAATAATGACGATATTTGATGAAAAGATTCAGATGGAGAAAAGATGGTATGAACTCGACCTATCTTGCTTTTGTAAATATGATTAGCTCATCGTTCCGAATTCAGTACATTATGGGTTGAACGTGTTTGCAATGACAATTAGAGATTATAGTTATTCATGCCATGCTTAATTAGCTAAGAGTGGATAATGGTTCGTCTTGAGTGCCAACATGCGCATTAAAATGGGTATGATGTAGTATGATAGAATAGTATCCTCCTCTGAATGATTCAAGTGGCTTGACTTGGCACATGTTCACGCATGTAGTAGAAACAAATCAACATAGCCTCCGTGATATTTATGTTCATGGTGAATTATATCCTACTCATGCTTGCTTTCAATGTTGGTTAATCTCAAAGCATGTTGATGACTGTGTCGCTCTCTAGTTGGTCGCTACCTAGTCTTTTGTTAGCCTTCACTTGTACTAACGGGAATACTGTTTGTGCATCCATCTTAATAAACCCAAAGTTGTTCCATATGTGTCCACCATATCTACCTATATGTGGTATTTACCTGCCATTCCAAGTATATTTGCATGTGCTAAATTTGAACCTTCAAATAAACCTTCTGTTTTGTATGCCCAAATCGCTCATGTGGCGACTGGGGCTCTCAGTATCTTCCATGCTAGGTGGGTTATTCTAACGATATGTGTTGATTCACTATCATTCACGAGAAAGTGGCTGGTAATCGGGATGCCCAGTCCCATGCTCGAAATAAAAAAGCAAATTATAATTAAACAAAACTCCCCCAGGACAGTGTTTGTATGGACGGTACCTGTGAATTCGGCCCGCCGTGCAGTGTGATTGATTGGTGGAGGGGGAGTAAAAACTTTACCATTCTATTTGGGAACCACCTATAATGTATTTAGCATGGAAGATATTGAAAACCTCTTGGTCGTTATGTGAGCAATGAAAGCATACCACTCTAAAATCATTACCTATCTTTGTTTTAAAAGCTAGAACTCTGGCACCTCTACAAATCAATGCATCCCTCTGTGAAGGGTCTTTCCATTTACTTTATTGTTGTGTCATCATCCTCTTATAAAGAGCACTAGTTAGAGAGCACCACTGTCATTTGTATGCCTTGATATTAATTGATATTGGGTATGAGCATGACTGGATCTCTCTCACTGTGAATTAGAATGTTTAGTCAGTCCTTGTTCTTCAGAGGTGCTCTGCATTTATGTTTTGCGGTCTCAGAAAGGGCTAGCGAGATACCATTATGTAATATTGTATCATGATCGTTTTGATAAAATTGTTGTCATCCGAGACTTGTTATTATTGCTTGCTAGTTGATTGTGTCATTGCTATGAGTAAATGTGAGACCTAAGTGTTATGTGAATGTGGTTAGTTTATAATCTTTGCTGAAAATCTGAACATAAGTTAGGAATATTTAGAACAACAATATCAAACAGAGTTTGTAAAAGTTTTTCTTTATCACTTTCAGTTTATCAACTGAATTGCTTGAGGACAAGAAAAGTTTTAAGCTTGGGGGAGTTGATACGTCTCCAACGTATCTATTTTTCCAAACTCTTTTTCCCTTATTTTGGACTCTAATTTGCATGATTTGAATGGAACTAACCCGGACTGATGCTATTTTCAGCAGAATTGCCTTGGTGTTATCTTTGTGCAGAAATAAAATTCTCAGATCGTCCTGAAAATTTACGAAGAATATTTTTTGGAATTAATAAAACATACTGGCACAAGAAGTAACCAGAGGGGGGCCACCAGCAGTCCACAAGCCTTCTAGGCGCGACCACCCCCCTGGCCGTGCCTAGCAGGCTTGTGGGGCCCTCGTGGCTCCTCTGACCTCCTCTCCAGCTCCATATAACCCTATTTGTCGAGAAAAAATCAGAGAGAAGAGTTCATCATGTTTCATGATACGGAACCGCCGCCATCGCCTGTTCTTCCCCGGGAGACCAAATCTAGAGTCCGTTTTGGGCTCCGGAGAGGGGAAATCGACGCCTTCGTCATCACCAACCAATCTTCATTACCAATTCCATGATGCTCTCCATGTTCGTGAGTAATCTCATCGTAGGCTTGCTAGAGGGTGATGGGTTGGATGAGATTTATCATGTAATCGAGTTAGTTTTGTTAGGGTTTGATCCCTAGTATCCACTATGTTCTAAGATTGATGTTGCTATGACTTTGCTATGCTTAATGCTTGTCACTAGGGCCCGAGTGCCATGATTTCAGATCTAAACCTATTTTTTCATGAATATATGTGTGTCCTTGATCCTATCTTGCAAGTTGTAGACACCTATTACGAGTTATGATCCGCATCCCCCAGGGTGACAATAACTGGGATTCTTTCCGATTATTACTGTAGTTTGAGGATTTCATGTATTCACTAAGTGCGAATGCTTTGGTCCGGTTCTCTATTAAAAGGAGGCCTTAATATCCCTTAGTTTCCAATAAGAACCTGCTGCCACGGGATGGTAGGACAAAAGATGTCATGCAAGTTCTTTTCCATAAGCACGTATGATTATATATGGAATACATGCCTACATTACATTGATGAATTGGAGCTAGTTCCGTGTCACCCTATGTTATAACTGTTCATGATGAATGCCATCCGACATAATTATCCATCACTGACCCATTGCCTATGAGCTTTTCATATATTGATCTTCGCTCAGCTACTTTTCTGTTGCTACTGTTACAAATACTACAAATTGCTACTATCATTTTGCCACCATTACCGTTACTACCATAGTACTTTGCTACTGAATAATTTGCTGCAGATATTAAGTCTTTCAGCTGTGGTTGAATTGACAACTCGGCTACTAGTACTCGAGAATATTCTTTGGCTGCCCTTGTGTCGAATCAATAAATTTGGGTTGAATACTCTACCCTCGAAAACTATTGTGATCCCCTATACTTGTGGGTTATCACATATCCTCATCAGGATATCCAGTCCTTTCACATGGTAAGTGCGAGAGTTTGTAGCATAACCAACAAATATGCCCTCTTGAGCACTAGGTTCAACTTTGGACGAATGAACACCCTATTTGAGAATGAAATACTTACACCCGAACACCCAAAAGTACTTGAGGTTGGGCTTGTTACCGCTAAGAATTTCATAAGGAGTCTTGTTCAAGCATTTGCGGGGCTAGAGACGACTAGATGCATGACATGTGGTGTTGATGGATTCGGACCAAAAGTAGTACAAAGATTTCAATTCCGCCATCATGGTTCTTGCCGCATCCATCAACGTCCGGTTCTTCCTTTCCGCAACACCGTTTTGTTGAGGGGTATATGGTGTGGAGTATTGATGCTTGATCCCCTCATTACTAAGGAACTCATTCAAGGTGTAGTCCTTGAACTTGGTGCCATTTTCACTTCTTATCATTAATATCTTTGCCTCATGTTGTCGTTAAGTTTCATTGGCAAAGTCAATGATGACAGATTGTTGAGACTCACATTTCCTCTTGAAGAAGTATACACAAGTGTATCTTGAGTAGTCATCCATAATCACCAAGCAATACTTTCTTCCTCAAAGACTATCGAAAGATGGGGGACCAAAGATGTCCATGTGAAGGAGCTCCAAGGGCCTTTTCGAGTAGATGGTAGTCATGGATCGGTGAGCCTTCTCATGTAGCTTTCCTTCTATACAAGCACTGCAAGCACGATTTTTGGCAATACTCACATTCTTTTTAATCCAAGAACGTGAACCCCTTTGAGGAGACTTTGCAAAGATCTCGTATTTACATGGGCTAGCCGGCAATGCCAAAGCCAACGGACATCAACCTTATCCATTAGTAAGTTTTACTTGGAGTTGATCATGAGACTTCTTGAGAGAAGCATGGGCACTCTTCAATGCCTTGTGAGCATTGTCAAGAGTGTCAAACTCTTTTTTGAGTCTACCATGGCCAACCCCAAGTGCATCCTTATCATATTTAAGCATACGATTAAGGACAATAGCATGATCATGATATTTACGTAATTTAGCTAGGTCAACGTTTTGTGACTCCTAAAGAGTCAAACGAAGACTTCGCTCTTCCTCAAGAGCAATGGAAAGATCCGCTATTTCATTGGCATAATCACGACTATGCCCCCTCAACTCCTGCCCCCTCAAATCCTCGAAAGATTCCTCTTGAGACGCAATGATGTCATTGGCCTCACCAAGTTTTTCCAAGAGAGCACCAAAAGTGCTTTTTAGATTCATCTTTGAGTTTACACACGAATTTGTCAAACACATTCTCATCCTACTTCGCCAATTCATGTTCATCCACACAATCCAACAAACAAGGAGTGGTAGAAATAGAAGTGTTAATGTTTGAGGTTTCCATAAGGAAATTAGTAATGTGGTTCTCGGCGGGGGCACCAAAGAGTGACACCTTGGTTGGGGTAGAGGACGCAATAGCTACAGTAGCCATTGTCATCCCTTCGCCACTAGTATCTTCGTCATCAACATCATCATCAGAGGCATACTCTTCTTGAGCCACCAACACCTTGTGAGGCACCTTCTTGGTGTAGTTGCTCTTGTTGGGAAAGGACTTGGACTTATCTTTGCGAATGAGTTTCCCTCTTCTCATATGGGCAATCCACCACGAAATGACTCACATTACCATAGTATAGAAATTCCTCACACATTGATTGCCTTTTGATCCACTTGAGTTGTTCTTGGAGAAGTTGGGCTTTGAGTTCCTCTTGTTGCCCCAAAATTGCCTTGACGCAAGAACCATGTGCTCGTGGTATGCATACTTTGTGTCTTTAGAGCAACTCTCTTCTTATTCCTCCTCTTATTCTTCTTGAATGACCTTGGCCCTCAAGGAAAGGTTGGGTGAAGACTTCTTTGATCGTTGAACCCGAGCTAGAGCATTGCGGCGGTCTTGTTCAAGATGTTCATTGCAATGAATTCATCAAATCCATCACCCGAGGACAGAGAGTGAAAATCCGGACTTTAACGAATGACGGAGGACATATCCTTGTTGAATGGCATGATGGCCTTGAGAAACTTCTGCTTGATCCAATTTTCATCCACATCCTTGCTTCCATGATCTTTAAGAGCAACAGCAAGAGTCGTCACACTCCAGTAGAGCTCACGAGGGTCCTCATCATCAAGCATGACAAATTCATCGGACTTATCAAGAACCACCTCAAAGTTGGACCGTTGAATAATTGAGATACCCTTGTACATGGAAACAATGTGTTACCAACAATCCTTAGATCGAGTGAAAGGACGAAAGTGGGCAAGATCTTCAATGGGAACAGTTGCTTGAAGGATGAATAAGGTGGAGCGATTGAGTTGATTGTCGGCCTCTTCTCTTCGAGTGAGGTTGCTTGGATCATGTGGGTAGTACCCTTGCTCAATGATTCTCCAAAGTTGTGTTGAGTTGTGATTCAACTGAAACTTGATACGGCAAACCCAATTTGCAAAATCATGCTTAGCAACCTTAGGAGGAGGACCAAGATTAACTATATGTGGTGGGTGCACCCGTCCTCCATAGACCACGGGAGGGGGCACCGAGGCAAAGGTACTTGTCCCACTAGTACCTTGAGGTACCTTCTTCTTATCAGTTCTAGCCCCCTCCTTGTCGGAGTGGACATCTGATGACGAATTAGTGGAATTAACCACTTGCAACGATCGATAGAGAGTTTGAGACCATCAAGGAATTCTTTACACATGGATTTGACCTTGGTCATCATGGAGGATCTAAGCGAGGCCATAGCCTCATGCAAATCCTCACGAGAGACATTGTTCACACCCACGGCCTAGGAAAGTTGAACCTCCCAATCCCCGTCGTCAACCATACTCTTCAGGTGGTCAAACCCTTAATAAAGAGACGAGGCTCTAATACCAATTAAAAGGATCGATATGGTTGACTAGATAGGGGGTGAATAGGCAACTACCAATTTTTAAGCTTTTCTTGACAAATTAGGTATAGAAACAAATAGGTTGTCTATATATGCAACTAGGTGAACAACCTATATGATGCTAGCTACAATAACAACAAGAGATAAGCTTGCCCAAAGTAAAGCTAAGAAGTAACCACAAGTGGAACTGTTGGAGACGAGGATGTGTTACCGAAGTTCCTTCCCTTTGAGGGGAAGTACGTTTCCATTAGAGCGGCGTGGATGCAAAATGCTCCCCAAGATGCCACTAAGGCCATCATATTCTCCTCACGCTCTCACACAATGCGAGATGTTGTGATTCCACTAGTGGTGCACTTGAAGGCGGCAACCGGACCTTTACAAACAAGGTTGGGGCAATCTCCACAACTCAATTGGATGCTCCCAACGAAACCACGAAGCTTCACCACAATGTAATATGGATTTGATCTGACTTTTTCCGTCTAGGGTGCTCAAACAGCCAATAGTAACAAAATCTACACAAGTATGGGGGAATCAATGTTCCTTTGGTGGAAGTGTATATCTAGGTATCCTCCTTCAATCCCTAGAAAATCAACAAGTTTGAGTGGCTAGAGAGAGAGATCAGGAAAGAAAGCTTGAAGGGCATTCATGGAGGAGAGAGAGAGGTAAGAGATAAGAGGGAAGTGGAAGAACAATCTTTATATAGTGCTCCCCACTTATAACCGTTACAGCTGATTTTATAGGGCAGCGGTACAACAAGAGATTTGGGCAGTAGTACTGGTAGGACCAGAACAACCTCCCAACACCGGTCAACAACCGCATCGAAACAGAATCTGAGGCGGTGGTTCCCCCTTCCCCGGTGGAACCGCTTGATTCGTGTACGGGATAAGGTCAAGTCTCGAGCGGTACAACTGCTTGGGACACTGGTAGTGCTCGTCGTTAGAGATCGACCGGAACAACTTCCCTTCATCTGCCCAACTACCGCACCACCACATAAACATGTCCGGATGTAGGGCAGTATTGGGCCGGTACAATCACCCGAGGCTGCTACTTAGGGTTAGCCAGCTGTTGGTGGTACAACCGCCCGGAGGCAGTGGTACAACCGCTGGTGACTAGCTAAGGGTAGCACCCCGAGGGTATTGATGACCCACAAGCATAGGGGATCTATCGTAGTCCTTTCAATGAGTAAGAGTGTCGAACCCAACGAGGAGCAGAAGAAAATGGCAAGTGGTTTCCAGTAAGGTATTCTCTGCAAGCACTGAAATTATTCTCTGCAAGCACTGAAATTATCGGTAACAGATAGTTGCATGATAAGATAATTTGTAACGAGTAACAAATAACAAGTATAGCAAAGGTGCAGCAAGGTATCCCAATCCTTTTTGTAGCTAAGGACAGGCCTAGACAAACTGTTATATAAACCAAAGCGCTCCTGAGGACACATGGGAATTATTGTCAAGCTAGTTTTCATCATGCTCATTTGATTCGCGTTCGTTACTTTGAAAATTTGATATGTGGGTGGACCGGTGCTTGGGTGCTTTTCTTACTTGGACAAACCTCCCACTTATGATTAACCCATATCGCAAGCATCCGCAACTACGAAAGAAGAATTAAGGTAAACCTAACCATAGCATGAAACATATGGATCCAAATCAGCCCCTTACGAAGCAACGCATAAGCTAGGGTTTAAGCTTCTGTCACTCTAGCAACCCATCATCTACTTATTACTTCCCAATGCCTTCCCCTAGGCCCAAATAATGGTGAAGTGCTATGTAGTCAACGTTCACATAACACCACTGGAGGAGAGACAACATACATCTCATAAAAATATGGAACGAATACCAAATTCACCTGATTACTTATAACAAGACTTATCCCATGTCCTCAGGAACAAACGTAACTACTCACGAAACATGTTCATATTCAAGATCAGAGGAGTATTAATTATCATAAAGGATATAAACATATGATCTTCCAGCAAGTAAACTAACTAGCATCAACTACAAGGAGCGATCAACACTACTTGCAACCCCACAGGTACCAATCTGAGGTGTTGAGACAAAGATCAGATACAAGAGATGAACTAGGGTTTGGAGAGGAGATGGTGCTGGTGAATATGTTGATGGAGATTGACCCCCTCTCCATGAGAGGATCGTTGGTGATGATGATGGCTTTGATTTCCACTCCGGGAGGGAAGTTTCCCCGAAAGAATAGCCATGTCGGACCTCTAGATTGGTTCTGCCCAAGTTCCGCCTCGAGACGGCGGCGCTTCGTCCCGAAAGCTCTCTCTTGATTTTTTTTCCAGGTCAAAATGTTTCATATAGGAGAAGATGGGAATCGGCGGAGCCGCATGGGCCCCACAAGCCTGCTAGGCGCGGCCACCCCTTGGCCGCGCCTAGCAGGCTTGTGGCCTGCTGGTGGCCCCCCTCTGGCTGATTCTTGCGCCAGTATTTTTATTACTCCAAAAATATTCTCCGTAAATTTTCAGGACTTTCGGAATTGTGCAGAATAGGTATCTCAGATTTGCTCCTTTTCCAGTATGAACCAAGAACTCTATTGACAACCAACAAACTATTATCTTAGTCATTGAAGCAACTAACAATTTATCATAACATCGGAAAGAGTCAATATAAGAGCTCGTAAAGCAAATCCACATACTCAATCATCTTTTAGTATTTCACAATTGCTAGCACTCACGCAGTGCCCACGAGGTCAAAGCTTCAATCGAA
Source organism: Hordeum marinum (assembly GCA_022496015.1). Taxonomy (NCBI): domain Eukaryota; kingdom Viridiplantae; phylum Streptophyta; class Magnoliopsida; order Poales; family Poaceae; genus Hordeum; species Hordeum marinum. The sequence goes on from CM039678.1 coordinate 456,591,607, forward strand.
CACAGAGAAAGATAGGGGCTTATAATTTTGCCTCCCAACTATTCACCCTAAGGGTGATGTCAACAATAATAACTCATGATCACCCACATCCGAGTGGATATATAAGTATAGATAATTCCCCAACACATAATGCTTGCCAAGAGAGACAGAATATAGGAAGTGGTGAAGACTACCATGACTCTTGCATAAAGGTAAGTACTAGAAAGTAAAAGTAACATATAGGCCCTTCGTAGAGGGAAGTAGAGATTGTCATGCGCTTTTTGTTTTGGATGCACAAACTCTTAATGCAGAGGAACGCCACGTTGTATTACCCTTTGTGATAGCAACCTTTATTATGCAGTCTGTCGCTTTTATTTCTTCACTATCACAAGTTCGTACAATGCTTATTTCCCTTACAATAAAAGATCACACATATTTAAAAGCAATTTTTATTGCCTTTTTGCACCGATGACAACTTATGTGAAGGATCTTATTCAATCCATAGGTAGGTATGGTGGACTCTCATGGCAAAACTGGGTTGAGGTGTTTGGATGCACAAGTAGTATCTCTACTTAGTGCAGAAGTTTTGGCTAATATGAGGTGGAAGCAATCACTACGTGTTGAAGGATCTAAAACCATATAGCTTCTATCCGAAGGCAAACAAACATAACCTATTATGTTGTCTTGCTTGTCCAACATCAACTTCTTGGCATGTAATATTTTAATGAGTGGTCACAATCATAAAAGATGTCCAAGAAAATATTTATATGTGAATCTCTCTTTCTTTATCACTTCCTTTCAATTGCACCAACGACCAATTACTAGGTTTGTTAACTCCCAACAAATTTAATCACCATACCTTTTATATGTGAAGTCATCACTCCTCATAAGATCATTGTATATGCTCTTTGATTTTTTTTCTATTATTCTTTATTCATTACTTTCAAGAGCATAGTGATCTAGCAAATCCCTCTCATCAAAACTAATTTTTATTATATATATCCCGAACTTGCTTACATAAGGGTGGCAAAAAACAAAACTAGAAGGGGAGATCATACTAAAAACTTTTATTCTACTAGATCAAAACAATAACAAAAAGGATCGAACTAGGAAAGATAAAAAGGGAAAATGAAAAAGGTGTGATGTGATACGATACCGGGGCACCTCCACCATGCGTGGCACAAGCCAATGGGAGTGCCCATACGCATGTGCTCGGGTGTCCTTCTTCGGAGGTGATGGTGGTGGAGTTGTTGATGAGGTTGGAGGCTTGTCCTCCATAATCCAAGGCATAGGTTCACCATTGTAAAAAGATGAACGAGTCTCCAGAATCCTCAAATCTAGAGCCAAACTCATTCTCTTAAATCTGTATTCATACTCACAGTTTTGGTTTTGCAAATCATAGATCTAGGCTTGGAGATGCTCAATTTTCTCGTAAAGCTTGAAATTGTGCTCTCCGATGTCCTTGGTGTCCATCTTTTGTTTATGGATAAACTCCGAGATCATCATACAATTGGCATTGAGTCCATGTTCCACCATAGCTTGGCACTTGAAGACTTGTTGCTCCATTGCTTCGAGCCTTGTTTCCACGCTTCCGATCTTTTTGTGGCCCCTCAACGTCCCGGATGTGCAGCACCCCCTCATGCATCTCAATGGTTTGAGGGTGTTGCAGCACCTCTACAAGGTAAGGGTTGATGACCTTCTCGAAAAACTTGTCCTTCGGAGCACCGGGGGATGCCATGACAATCTAAATCTGCTGTAGAAACAACTCAAAACGAAAACAGAAGGTATTGTCGTAATACGAAAGTCAAAACCTATGGGAGATTATATAATGAATTTTTGCTGACCCGAAGGGGTGTTCCACAAGAAAACGGAGGTCGGGGGGTGCACGGGGTGGTGACTGTCAGATTTCAGGCTCCGCAAGACCCTTAAGATTCGAACACAGGGGCGTGTGCGAAGATCCTGCAGCCTCGTCGCCCTAGCTCGCTACTCGATGGACACAACATCGATCTCGCACAATGACGAGGGAGAAGATGAACACAACAGTTTACCCAGGTTCGGGACGCTGCAAAGCGTAATATCCTGCTCATGCTTTGGTGGATTGCCTCTCGAGGAGGTGATGTGGATGAAATAGTATAGTGTTCTTGGGCCTCCTAAGGGCTCTCTTGAGGTGTTCGAGGCCCTCTGTGGCTTGGTGGTGGATGAGTGGTTGAATGGCTACCCGGGTGGATCGTGGCATCGGTCTCCTCCTCTACGGTGCAACCTATCCTCTATATATAGTGGTGGCCCAGGTCCTCTTCCCTTATCACAATGGCGGGAAGGTATCCCACAACGGCCAATTTTGAAGGGGGGCAGCAGTACGTGCTTGCCCTGTCCAAAGGCGGTCTTTGCCTGCAAAGTAGCTATCGACGGTGTAGGGATGGGCTCAGCGATGATATCTGCCCTGCGGGGCGGGTGGTTGTGGTCTTCTTGCACAGGAACGGAAACCTTTTTGGGGTGCTTTGGGAACCCGTGTATGTCCTTGCTCCCTTTGCACCAAAGAGGAAACTGTGCCGCCTGGCGCACTGACGCCCACTTGTCCATCCTTGCATCACCCTTGACTCCCGAGGCTGGGCCTTGCATAGAATTCTCCGCCACTTCGGAGGGATCCTGAGGAGGACCATCCTTCGTGGGTCTTGTCGTTGTTCTTTCTCGCATGGCTAGGGCCCTCGCGAGGGCCTTGTCTTGACTGGGGCCGCGCTTGGTCCTATTTGGTTGATGAAGTGGGCCATGCACTAGGACGCAGGCCGGTAGGTCTGGGTACCCCCATTCCCAGAACGCCGACAGTAACCCTCGGGCCCAAGGCACGCTCGACTTGGCTTATAGGCGAAGCCTAGTGGTCGGCCCAAAGCGCTGCGGGCCCCAGACGCCTGCGGGCGAGGCTCCATACGTGGTAATCCGAGGGACGGTGACCCCTTTCTCTTCCGCCCCTGGCTTGCCATCGCTAGTTTTGCCGAGTCCCTCAACATACGCCATCAAACCTCCTTTGTCCCCTGTCGATTCCATCATCTGCTCCTTTCCTGGTGGGGTTCTCGCCCCTTCTATCGACTCTTCGCGCGCGCTGCGTCGCCTTGTCCCCTCTCCTCCACTATTGCCATGTCACCGAAGAAAGGGGGAAGCGAGGGCTTGCGGTGACCGTCGACCGCATCTGCGCTCAAGCCCATGCTAGATTGATCGTCGGTGGTGAACTTGGAGGGTTTGGAGAAGGTTTAGCTGGTGGTCGCCGCCGGCTCCAATGAGTGGTGGACCACCGAGATCTGGCTAGGTTCGTAGCCTCGGGGCGAACTGGTGACCACCGCCATCCCCCTTCATATCCCTGCCCTTTTGTCGGGCATAGTGCCGCCATTCTCAAGATTTCTTTCTACGGTGCTCTCGCATTACGAGATCCACGTGCTTCCTCTTGACCCTGGATCCTTCGTCCTCCTTTCGGCCTTCGCGTTCCTGTGTGAGGCCTTCGTTATTGTTTTCCCCTCCATGGCCTTGTTGCGCCACTTCTTTTCCCTTGAGTTGTCTTTGAGGGTGCAGTGTTTGGGGTGTGTGTACTTGAGGCCAGTAGACACATCACCCCAGGGGGCCCTCACCGGCAGGATTTCCTCAAAACCGAAGGGTTTCGGCGGCAATGAGTGTATGTGAACGCCGCCGGGGCCGAAACTTGGTACCAACTCCCTCTAGCCCCCACAGTTCCAAGTCGCGGATGGAGACACGAGGAGCTCGCCGATCTGGGGCTTCCATGCGTCCTAGCCAGACTCGCAAGGTTGAAGCAGGCTGGCGTGTCTATGGCGATGGTGGTGCGGGAGTTTATGCGCCGGTGGATCGCTCCCCATCAGTGCCATGCCCGTCCAATGTGGGACTGCACAGGTCCCCGTGACCCAATGAGGATTCAGGTCCCGCCTCTTTCCCCTGATGTCTTGCGCGAGCTTCTCCACCGCCTGACTGGTGGTGAACCTAACGAGCTCCCCCGGAATGGCCTCCCCTTGTACAACTACAAGTACGAGGAAGTTGTCGCCGCGGAGATGCCATGCTTCGATGAGTGGGGATTCCTCCCTCCTGAGGAGACGCAGCCCCAAGATGCCTCTTTCCTGGGGGGCCCCGGTCTCCGAGATCTCGGCGGACGCCGCCCTCCCTGAGGATGAGGAAGGGCGCCCTTCACTGCCTGTCTCTCTGGCTTCTTCCTTGTGCCAAGCTAAGGACATGAGTGATGCCCAGCTGACGGTGAAGGTCATTGTTTCTTTTGCTGAGTGTCTAGCTCCGGTCGCCGGTTCATCGTCCCCGGGCCCTCGCGCCGGCTAGAAGAGGAAAGCACCCAGGGGCAGCCGCCCCTTGGTGCCGTGGGCACCGGTGAAGAGCAAGTGGGTCGCCATAGATGAGTATGTGTTTTCATCCTACTCGGCCTTCTTCTTGGTCACCTTTCTCCTGAGCTTTCATTTTGTAGGCTTCTTACTGGCGTCGGTGGAGACGGGTTGGTGCTGCCCGCGCCTACAGCCACCGAGCCCCTTGCGGTCTCCTCTTCTGCACTGCGCGAGGCCTGGACCCGCCAGGCGCTCCTATGCAGGCTTGTTCAGCCGTCTTCTAATCCTGTGCGCGAGCCTCCTGTGGTCCTCCTTGCCCGCGGCCTCCAGCTCCCCAGATTTGTGCCACTTATCTCGTCGGTGGCCTTCCCTGGGGTCACGTCGTGCGGTGTCCCTGGCCCCCCTTGCTTGGTGACGAGGGGCCCCAAGGGGTATGTCCTTCTTCACGAGTGCCATTGCAGGAGCCCCCGGCCCCCGAGCGCGCGTTTGGGCTGGGCGACCCTTCACGCACCACCCCCGCTCGTCCTGGGGAGGTGGGAGTCATGGCTGGTCCCTCGAGCATGCCGACTCCCGGGACACCGCGCCGTGGGATTTGCTCCATATTACGGAGGATACGCTAAGGCGCCTGGGGGTGGGGCTTGCCAGCAAAGACCCTTGCTTGGAGGCGGAGCGCCAATGCCTCGCGCAGGAACGTCACCAGCTTGAGGTTGCCGTGAACTTTGGATGCTTGCATCGCGAATGCGCCTGCTCGAAGGTCGAGGAGTCCCTTGCCATGGCGGTGGAGGCCCGCGAGCGCACCCTTGCCAAGGCTTAGGAGGCCATCAATCGGCGCAAGGCCTCCAAGGAACGCCTCAGGGAGCTTCAGGCCTTAAATGCCAACCTTCAAAAGCAAATCTAGATGCGGAGCACCACTCTTGAGGGCTCGTCCCCCGAACCCCTCTCTGCCACCGTGGGTCCCCGCGCGCCTACCGACTCATTGGTGTTGGAGGCGCTGGAGAAAAGCCTAGAACAGGAGAGGCTCGAGATGAGGGAACGCCAAGCGTCGCTCGCCGAAGAATCTCTTACCTCCTGTGAGGCGAGGCTTTAGGAGGAAGTTGAGAACAGGGTGGCTGAGGCTTCGCGCTCCCTCATCCGCGACTACCTCTCAAAGCTGCAGCTCCAGGAGTCCCGGTTCTGCGAGCGGCACGATTCCCTGAAAGGTGAGGTTAAGGACCTCAACAAAAGGTTAGATCAGGAGGAAGGGCGCCGGCGCACCGCGATGGGCGCTCAAGCCGCCGCCAAAGCCGAGTTGGCTTTCCTTCATAAGCAATTAAATGGCGTGGCTTCCCTGTCGGAGAAGACTTCGGACGAGGCGGCCCGAGCTTGCGGCCTCCAGGATATGCGGTCCCAAATGTTCCAGTCCCTCGAAGGGAGGACCAAGGGGGCATTGGACGGCATCTGTGGTGCGAGCGTCCCGAGCCCCGTGGTTCCGAATGACGCCGGGTACCTGGACTTATTCTCCAAGGTCATGGAGCGCCTTGAAGGGCTCGCGGAGAAGACCCGCGCGCTAGTGAAGGAGAAGAGCCACGACCTCCTCGCGCAAGCGTCCTCACGCATCTTCAGCCACCTCCATCGTCTTGACCCTCACTTCGACTTCGATGCGGTGCTCGGTCCCATGCCTGAGGTGACCCGTGCTGCCCTCACCAATTTGGTCAAGGACCATGTGGACGACCTGCTGGCGAATCTTTCTTCTGATGAAGTGTAGGGACGTGCTTGGGCAGAGATGCGTGGGGCTGTCGCCGGGTGGTGAGGTCGAGAGTTTCGCTGACGGCGTGCTTCCCTTTGGGCAGCTTCTTTGCGTTCCTGATAGGGTTATGCATGTGTCCTGGTGGACACTTTAATGTATTTTGGAAATACCTTTAAGTGTATTCTCACATGATGAGGTGGGTAGTGTCGTGCTTCCTTCAGTCCGGGGTTGCTGTCGATCTGTCTGTCGTGCTTGCGGGGCGATGACGACCTTGCTTGTGCCGCCTGGCGGGATGGGGTTGTCCGGGTATCCTGTGGTTCCGTCTAGGATGTTTCCTCTTCACTTGCAGGGTGGTTTGGGGGCCCTTTTGGCACTCTACGTCTATAGGGGCCAGTCTTGCACATTTCCCCACCACCGTTAGGTATGACCAGAAAGAGGACGCACTTCAAAAGGCGAGGCCCCGGTACTCCTGATGTCGAACGGAAACCAAGGATGGCACCAGGAAGTCGAGGGGCAATATGACCGGTAAAGCTCCTGATGCATGTTGCCCAGGAGACCCCTTTTCGACGCTCAAACCACTCTACATCGACAGGTCCAAGTCTCGAGCTTTTCCCACCACCGTTAGGTACGACCGGAAACCAATGACGCACTTCACGGGGCGAGGCCCTGACACTCCTGATGCCGACCGGAAACCAAGGACGACATTAGGGGTCGAGTGACTTTATGACCAGTAAGGCTCCTAAGGTGCGCTGCTCAGGAACCCCCTTTGACGCTCGAGCAATCCCTCACTCCATCCTTTGGGTGCTGCCTCAGGAGGCCCTGGGGCCTCCCGAGACTCCATGTTGTGACGTCGTGCTATGGTCGGAGCCCCCGAGTGGGAGCTGACGGCTAAGAGACTCATGCCCCTAAGGTGTCATGGCCTCATCACCTAGCCCCGAGGGGCCTCCGGGTGGGCCAGAGCGTCCGACTCTTCGCAAAACATCAATTTAGAAAGAAAGAACTCAAGATCGGTAAAACAAGAAAACAAGGATGAAAAAGACCTCGTCCCTTTTTTTCTTTTAAAAACATAAATTTATGAAATCCTCGAGCTTCCGACATGTTCAAGCACAAAAAGGACCGTTGAAGGTTGCAACTTGGGATACAAAAAAGGGCGAGACAACGCCCGCGTCCGTCTTTTTAGGGTAGTCTTCGCCTTCGTCTTCCCCCAGCACTAAGCATAGGGCATCCACATTGCATGGGCATAGCCATTGATGGACAGCGTTGTCTTCTCCGCCAGCTCCAGGCTGTGGCTGCCACATTGCATGGGAGGAACCCCTCCGCGTCCTCAGGGGGCTGCCGACATATACATCCCGCTCATTATTACCTGAGAGTATCAGGGCTTGGTGTAGTAGGACCGACCCGGGACAGGACCCCGGGTGTGGGGGTAGCTATTGACACCCCAGAGTTTACTCCCAGGAGCCGGTGTCACAGTGCAGACGCAGACCCCCATGTCGCAGGCCGGGCCAGGCGAGGCCCGTTCGTTGCGTGTGAGGCCGGGGTACTGGGAGGCGCCCTAGCGCGCCTCACTGGGGTGCCCCAGGTTCCCCCGTAGGTGCTCACGGCCCAGCCCCCAGGGCGGGTAAACCGAGCCCGGGGGCATGGGTGAGCTCAGGACTGCCCGCCGGTTACCGAGGGACTCCCGACTTGGGGACATGGGCGTATGTTCCTGTCACGCCCAATATGCGATCCTATCCTTATTTTGGCACGAGGTCCTCGACAGGGATAGAAGCGCATCTCGTCGTGTTGCAAGAATGGATATCATTACAAGTACATGTATAGAAGAGATGAGTATATGGAATTGGCTTACACTCGCCACAAGCTACATCAATATCACATCAATACAACAACATGCAAACATCATACAGAAGAGTAGGGTCCGACTACGGACGAAAACAAACGACAAAATGACATCCATTCGTGCTATCCCTGGTTGCCGCGTGGAACCCATCCTAGATTGATGAAGAAGAAGAACTCTGAATCAAACAAGCATTGCTCTCACGTGAAAGCACCGCATTACCTGGACCTACAACTATTGTTGTAGTAATGTGTGAGCCACAGGGACTCATCAATCTCGTTTCCAAGGGTATCAAAACTATTAAAGCTTAATAGGTGAGGTATGGTTAAGTGGTGAGGCTCCAACAAGCGACTAAGCATTTATTTGAGTGGCTAACTTACGAATACATAAAGTAAATTATGGTGGTCTACGCACAACGGACATGAACTAGTAATGATCACTAACTGATCCTGAACACCTACTTACGTCAATCATAACCCCATTGTGTTCTCTTTCGGATAAGAACTCACGAGAAGAGACAGTCATAGTTACGCACACAGTTGGTGCATTTTATTAGATTTTACTTCAAGTTTTCTATGACCGGGAGTTAAACAAAATATCCAAGTTTGCCACATAACTGCGGGCACGGCTTCCCGAAAGATTTAACCCTACAGGGGTGCTCCAACTCATCCATCACAAATTAACCAAACGCAACAGGAATAACCTTGACCACGGATCTCATGATCATCCTAGGCAATTCCAAAGGAATTCCGACACCTCGAGATAGCCCGAAGAAGATCAGAGTTCCTCACGCAAGACATTCGAGAAAGGTAAAAAAAGTCCAGCAAGTCCTCCCGGCGTGTCAACGATCCCGATAGGAGCCGCGCATCTCGTTCTCAGGACATGGCAGATAAGCGACGCGTAAAGTGGCCTGATAGAAATCTCCCGAGTTGCCCCGGGTTAACCCTACAAAGTGTTCTAGTTTGGACAACCACTGAGGAGCACTGGCCCGAGTTGTTGATTAATCCACGGGGTGATCATGCCCTATGCAATTTTAGTTGTTATTAAGAAAATAGTACCAATGTTGGGCCTTGCCAGACAAGTTTTATCCTAAAATGAAAATCAAGGGGGTCCCCATAACAACCCCAAGCATGTTAGGAGCGCTCAATTATGGAACATAACACCGGTTCACAAGTAACTAGGGCGGCAAGGGTGGAACAAAACACCGAGCAAAAGGCCAAGCCTTCCACCCTTTACCAACTATATAAGTGCATTAAATTAAATAACAATAATATTGTGATAACAAAAGAATGTCCATGTAGTCACATGGAAGCAATTGCACCTGCAGCTAGACACGCTATAAGAAGGGTTGAGCAAGCGGTAACATAGCCAAACAAAGGTTTGCTGGGAAGGTGGAGGGTTAGAGGCTTTCATGGCAATGTTGGGAGGCTTTTCAAACAAGTGGTAGGTAGCGTGACATAACAATAAAAGCGGGACAAGTACCATGGCAATGATAGTAATGGTATCCAGGGAAATGTGTCATCTTGCCTGAGATCCCGCTTGGAAGAAGAACGAGTCCATGAAGAAGACGAGTCAACGTAGTCGAACGAATCCTCACACTCCGAACGCTTTCGGAACGCTATCGAGAATAAGCAAACCGGAAACAAACAATCAACACAAGGTACACCACAACATATGCATGACATGATGCACAAACAAATATGATGCATGTCCGGTTTAATATGTAAGGCATGGCATGGCATGGCAAGAACAACAAACATCTACTACACATTAAAGTGAAGCTCAATATGCAACGAGCTGGATATTGACAAAACTCCACGTTCAAATTATTTAGTTCACTCTCGGTAGGTACTCATCAATTTTAAATGTTGTTTAACATGGCAAACGATGAAGCACAAACAACTACAACATCTAGGCATTTTAAATGAGGCCGTAAGCAATATATAGCATTTCCGAAACATCCCCATAAGCATAATATGAATCTGGTCCAGATCTGTCCTAACAAATTTTAGAGTTGTTAAACAGAAAAATAAATCTCACCATGATATTCTACACATTTTTCTAGTCAAGTTACATATGTGGAACATTTTAAACGGAGCTACGGTTATTTACATATGAAATAATTCATTTTAACATGGCATTCACGCAAATCAATGCAAACAGCAATTTTAAACATTTTTATCACATGTGAAAGTTGGATATTGTGAAACCACATAAAATTCTAGTCAAGTTTCATATATAAAGTGTTTACATGTGATGCACGGTTCATTATATGTGAGCATTTTTAAAATAGGGTTTTTTCTGTAATTCTGAAAATCACCGGATAATTAGCATAATTCGCAAGATAGGGAAAAATATTATATGGGCCGAATCTGGGCAGAACACTGGGCGCAACATAGCTAATAAATGCATCGGGCGAGGGATAGCGCAGGGGGCGGCTCACCCATGGGCCAAGGCCCGGTCGGGCTGGCTGGGCGATGGGAGCTGGGCCAAGGCGGGGCGAGGCCCACGAGGGCGCTGGCGCGGTCAACGGGCACTAGGTGACGCCCGTCCTCCCGATCCCGATCGAGGCGAGGGCATGGCGGTGGCGGCCTTGCACGCCGGCCACGAGGCAGAACTTCAGGGCAGCCTGGGATGGGGAGATCCGGCCGACGGGCTCCGGATCTGGTGACCGGAGGTGACTTGTGGTGACTTCGACGGGGTCTGGCCGGCGGACCTGCGATAGGAGAGAGAGGCCGGGGTGAGCTCGGGCGGGGAAGAGGGAGGAGAGAACTGGAGAAGGGGCTGGAAGGAGAGGAGGTCCGGCCAGGGACTCTGGCGAGGCTGGCGGCGCTCCGGCAACGAGGAGGCAAGGCGGCGGTGGGGTCGGCCATCAGGCGGTAGCGCTGGCTGTGGGAGGAGCGGGGCTCGGGCGCTCGCTCGTGCGCCTGCGGGGAGCGGCGGCGGCGGCTGGCTGGTTCGGGCCTGGGCAGGCCTGGATCTGGTCCTGGCAGGCCCACTGCGGGAGGTGGGAGGAGGTGGTTGCGGGGAGGCGCTGGCTGGTTGGGGCGGCACAGAAATCAAGGCAGGGATTAGGGTTGCCTGATTTGGACGCTAGGGGTCTATAAATAGTAGTTTGGGAGCTAGGGGAGGAGGTTTTGCACCGTTTTCGAACCCTCCGATCGCAATCCGACGGCTCCGGTCGCGGGGTAGGCTAGGTGGCCTACGGTGGCTGTGTAGATGGGCTAGGAGGAGATGAGAGGGAGGTGGTGGCCTGTGACACGAGGTTTTAAAACACCGAAAACGTCCGACGAATAACCGATGATCACACTGCTAGGATTGACCGACGGGGTATCAAACGAACTTGGAATGAGACAAAATTTGGCCGGCGGTCCACCTACGCTATACTAAGACCGCACACCAGGTTTTGACCCAATCCAAGAATATTTTTCGCGCGCCTTAAAAACGGTTTTTTTAACGATGTCGTGGGCGCGTGTGTCTGTGGTTGGTCTCTAAACGGGCAACGGCAAGAACAGAGAGAACCGACGACTACGAACGGATGCAAGTTTTTGAAAACAAGAGACGATGCTATGTAGATGATGTGAATGATGCAATGATGAATGCAACAACCAAACGAAACACGGACGAGAATGGAAATAAAAGGGGAATCTTCTAGAGCATCGGTCCCGGGCTGTTACAGTTCCACCCTCCGTGCCCAAGCGAGCGCAGCTCGCCCTGGGGATAGGGCAGCATATGCTTCCCAACGTCCCTAGGTTGGGATCATCCGGACCGGAGACATGGGCGTGTGCTCCACCCTCCGTCTCCAAGATGGGGCCATTGGGCCTAGCAACACTGGCGGGTATTCCCCCTATCTTCCTGATCTAGTGAACCCCGGTCCCCACACCCGAATGCCTGCTCGAAATAGCTCCCCACCAGTGGGCGTGCCCTGCGAGACTGCCTGCATAGGTCACCCTCACCAAGCGCGTTGTTCAAGGCTCCCTCTCTCGGCTGCACAGGACATCCCTCGCGGGGACCGCCCGCGAAACCATGTATGTACCTCCCATGGTCACGGCGGGCGGCGTCTCCTCCCCATCTGCCCGGGCGAGTGTCAACAAGGTTGTTGTAGAGTTGCCCAAGCCCCTGGGCGCCATCGTAGATGAGCCTCCACTATCCCTCCCTGGTTCCGGGGAAGGTGACGAGGAGTGCAAGGGAAGGCGCCTCCCGAGCGGCCGGCACCTCCCACCGATGTCTGAGGACGTCTTCGGCCAGCTCTCGCGCTCCGAGTACCCTGGTCCTAGCTCCTGGCGGGTGCGGGCCACCATGGATGCCCTGCAGGTGCCTGCACGGCTCGAGCATTGGTCTCGTCACGCGAGCGAATCCACGGGCTCGGGTCCTGTCAAGGTACGATAGGGCTTCACGGGAAACGACGGCACGTCTGAAGGTGTACCTGGTCCACACTTCGCGGCGAATACGTGACGCGCGATGGCGCCGCAGATCATGCGCCATGAGAAGTGCGGCGTGCCTATGTGTCGGGTCATGACAGGACTGGAAGGGCTAGGGCATGCCCCCAGCGGGAGGGTAAGCTGGGGGAACGAGGGCCTAGCATGTAGCTGGCGGAGGCGGTAGCCCCTGGCGCCCGTCCAGTGCCCTGCTGAAGACAGGACCTACCAATGGAGAGGCGGTTCAGCAGAAGGCACTGGCACCCGCTGGCGCCAGCTGCACCACATGAGCTGCCCGATGCTCGGCCCGGACCCGCCATCCTTTCGCCATGAGTGCGGCGAGTGGAGACGAGGCGAGATTCTAGTCAAGCTTCGACACGCCCACTACTTGGCACGCCAAATGTAGGATTTCGGGATCCGCAAGACTCTTAAGATGCGAACACAGGGGCATGTTTAAAGATCCCTGCAGCCTTGTCGCCCTAGCTTGCTACTCGATGGACACAATGTCAAACTCACACGATGACAAGGGAGAAGATGAACACGGCAGTTTACCTAGGTTCGGGCCGCTGCGAAGCGTAATACCCTACTCCTAGTTTGGTGGATTGCCTCTCGAGGAGGTGATGTGGATGAAATAGTATAGTGTTCTTGGGCCTCCTAAGGGCTCTCTTGAGGTGTTCGAGGCCCTCTGTGGCTTGGTGGTGGATGAGTGGTTGAATGACTACCCGGGTGGATCATCGCGTCAGTCTCCTCCTCTACGGTGCAACCGATCATCGATATATATTGGTGGACCGGGTCCTCTTCCCTTATCACAATGGCCAATTTTGAAGGGGGATGGTAGTACGTGCTCTCCCTATCCAAAGGCGGTCTTCGCCTGCAAACTAGCTATAGACAGTGCAGGGATGGGCTCGGCGATGACATCCGCCCTACGGTGCGGGTGATCGTGGTATTCTTGCACTGGAATGGAAACCTTTGGGGGTGCTTTGGGAACCCGTGTATGTCCTTGCTCTCTATGCCCGCATGTCCTTCCTTCCGCACCGTTGACTCCCGAGGCCGGGCCTTGCATAGAAATCTCCACCACTTCGGAGGGGTCCTGAGGAGACCCATCATTTGTCGGTCTTGTCATTGTTCTTCCTCGCGAGGCTAGGGCCCTCGCGAGGGCCTTGTCTTGAGTGGGGCCACGCCTGGTCCTATTTGGTTGATTAAGTGGGCCATGCGCTGGGCCGCAGGCCGGCAGGTCTAGGTACCCACATTCCCAAAACGCCAACAGTGACAAGTCCCCTAGGCGCGTCCAGGGGGTGGCCGTGCCTAGCAGGCTTGTCGTCTCCCCATGCGTCCTTCAGACTGCTTTTTATTTTCCTAATTTTTTAATATTCCAAAACTGAATAAAATTGCTATTGGAAAACTTTTGGAGTCGGTTTACTTACCGTACCACGTACCTATTCCGTTTTAGAGTCTGAAACATTCTGGTAAGTCTCCCTAATATGCTCTTCGGGAGTTATGGTATTGATAACATTGGTTTCAACATTAATGGATTACTTGAAGATAGTGTTTGATTCTTTGCCTGTTTACCACCTTTTGATTTGTGCCTTCGGCGTTGTTGATCTTAATGGTACCGGAACGATATACCTCCGCGATGATGTATGGTCCTCCCCATTTAGAGTGAAGTTTTCCTGCAAAAAATCTCAACCGAGAATTGTATAGCAAGACATGATCACCTACATTGAATTCACGCTTTTGTATCCTGTTATCATGCCGTCTCTTAACTTTTTATTTAAACAACTTGGCATTCTCATAGGCCTGGGTTGTCCATTCATCAAGTAAGCTAATGTCAAATAACCTCTTCTCACCAGCAAGCTTGAAATCATAGTTGAGCTCTTTGATTGCCCAATAAGCTTTATGCTCTAGCAGTTCTATAAGCCCATAATCCATTTTATATGGAGACATACCCATAGGATTCTTGTAAGCAGTTCTACAAGCCCATAATGCATCGTCAAGTTTCTTAGACCAATTCTTCCTAGATCTAGTAACTGTCTTTTGCAAGATCAAATTAATTTCTCTATTTCTTAATTCTATTCGATCACTAGATTGAGGATGATGAGAGGATGCAATTCTATGATTAACATCATACTTAGCAAGCAATTTACGCAAAGCACCATGAATAAAATGTGAACCACCATCAGTCATTACATATCTAGGGACTCCAAATCTAGGGAAAATAACTTATTTAATCATCTTAATAGAGGTGTTGTGATCAACACTACTAGTTGGAATAGCTTCTACCCACTTAGTAACATAATCAACTGCAACGAAAATATGAGTATACCCGTTGGACGTTGGAAAAGGTCCCATATAATCAAAACCCCAAACATCAAATGGTTCAATAACAAGAGAGTAATTCATAGGCATTTCCTAATGTCTACTAATATTGCCAATTCTTTGACATTCATCACATGACAAGACAAACTTACGAGCATCCTTGAAGAGAGTAGGCCAATAAAAACAGATTGTAGTACCTTATGTGCAGTCCTATCTCCAGCATGGTGTCCTCCGTAGGCCTCGGAATGACACTTCTGTAGGATCTGTTCCTGTTCATGCTCAGGTACGCAACGTCTAATAACACCATATACTCCTTCTTTATAAAGATGTGGGTCATCCCAGAAGTAATGTATTAAATCATAGAAAAACTTTTTCTTTTATTTGGTATGTGAAACTAGGCGGTATAAATTTAGCGACAATGTAATTAGCATAATCAGCATACCAAGGAGCATTACGAGAAGCATTTATGATAGCTAGTTATTTATCAGGAAAGCTATCATCTATAGGTAGTGGGTCATCAAGAACATTCTCTAACCTAGAGAGGTTATTTGCTATGGGGCTATCAGCACCCTTTCTATCAACAATATGCAAATCAAATTCTTGTAGCAGAAGAAACCACCTAATAAGTCTAGGTTTAGCATCTTTCTTTTCAAGGAGATATTTAATAGCAGCATGATCAGTGTGAACAGTTACTTTAGAATCAACAATATAGGGTCTAAACTTATCAAAAGCGAACACAACTGCTAAAAATTCCTTTTCAGTGGTGGCATAGTTTCTTTGAGCACTGTCTAGGGTTTTGCTAGCATAATGGATAACATTTTATTTCTTATCAACTCTTTGACCTAGGCAGCACCTACGGCATAATCACTAGCATCACACATGATTTCAAAGGGTAACTTCCGATCAGGTGGTTGAACAACAGGTGGAGTAATCAAAGCATTCTTGATAATTTCAAAAGCTTCTACACAATCATCATCAAAAACGAATGGAGCATCTTTTTGCAAAAGATTAGTGAGAGGCCTAGAAATCTTAGATAAATGTTTAATAAAATTTCTATAGAAACAAACATGACCAAGGAAACTTCTTATACCTCTAATATCCGTAGGACACGACATTTTTTCAATAGCATCAACTTTAGCCATATCAACTTTAATACCTCTTTCGGAAATTTTATGTCCCAAGACAATGCGTTCATTCACCATAAAATGGCACTTCACCCAATTCAAGACAAGATTAGTTTCTTCACATCTCTGCGAAACTCGATCAAGGTTGCTCAAACTATCATCAAAAGAAGTTCCATAAACGGAAAAATCATCCATGAAAACCTCAACAATCCTTTCACAAAAATCAGAGAATATAGAAGTCATGCATCTTTGAAAGGTAGTAGGTGCATTGCATAAACCAAAAGGTGCATTGCATAAACTTCTTTCAAAGATGCACCTACTAGAATATGCAAAGGTACCAAAAGGCATAAAAACAGAAATGTGTGTGTTTGGATAATCTTTCTAGCATTTGATCAATGAAAGGTAGAGGGTAATGATCTTTTTTAGTAGCTTTATTCAATTTCCTAAAATCAATTACCATTCTATAAGATGTAAAATTCTCCACGGGATCAATTCATTTTTATCATTAGGAACTACAGTAATACCTCCTTTCTTAGGGACACAATGAACGGGACTAACCCATCTACTATCAGCAATAGGGTAAATGATACATGCCTCTAGAAGCTTTAATATTTCATTTCTTACCACTTCCTTCATTTTAGGATTCAACTGTCGTTGGTGATCAACAATTGGTTTAGCCTTAGGCTCCATTTTAATTTTATGATGACATAGAGTGGGACTAATGCCCTTAAGATCATCAAGAGTATATCCAATAGCAGCACGGTGCTTCCTAAGAGTTTTCAATAATCTCTATTCTTCATGCTCTGAAAGGTTAGAACTAATAATAACATGATATATCTTCTTTTCATCAAGATAAACGTATTTCAAAGTATCCGGTAATTGGTTAATCTCAAACACGGGATCACCCTTGGGTGGAGGAGGATTCCCAAGTATTTCAACAGGAAAATTGTGTTTCAGGATAGGATGTTGATCAAAGAAAATCCTATCTTTTTCATTCCTTTCATTCATATGCATATCATTGTCATGGTCCAGCAAATATTGCTCTAAAGGATTAGTAGGAGGCACCGCAATAGAGGTAAGACAAATAATTTCATCCTTACTAGTCAATTCTTTATCATGGGGTTGTCTACGAAATTTAGATAAATTAAACTCATGAGACGTATCCCCAAAACTTACGGTAACCATTTCCTTCTCACAATCTATTATAGCATTAACGGTATTCAAAAAGGGTCTACCGAATATAATGGGACAAAAATCATCTGGTGGGGAACCAAGAACAAGAAAATCAGTAGGATATTTTATTTTCCCACACAAGACTTCAACATCTCTAACAATTCCAACTGATGATATAGTGTCTCTATTAGCAAGCTTAATTGTAACATCAATTTCCTCTAACTCAGCTGGTGCAATATCATTCATAATCTCTTTATATAAGGAAAAGGGAATTGCACTCACACTAGCACCCATATCACATAATCCATGATAACAATGATCTCCTATTTTAATAGAAATAATAGGCTTCCCAACAATGGGTCTATGTTTATCTTTAGCATCAGGTTTAGCAATTCTATAGCTTCATCACAAAATTGAATAACATGCCCATCAATATTATCAACCAAGAGATCCTTAACCATAGCAATACTAGGCTCAACTTTAATTTGCTCAGTGGGTGTAGGTGTTATAGCATAGCTCTTACGAACCACAGTTGAAGCTTTAGCATGATCCTTTATTCTAACAGGGAAAGGTGGTTTCTCAATATAAGCAGTGGGAATAAGAGGATCAACATTATAAGTAATAGTTTTCTTTTCAACTTTAATAGGTTCAGCTACTTTCACTTCAATGGGAGGATGATATTTAAACCACTTCTCCTTGAGGAGATCAACATGAGCAGCAAAATATGCACAAAAAGACGCTACTATCTCAGAGTCAAGTCCATATTTAGTGCTAAATTCACGAAAAGCATTGGTGTCCACGAAAGATTTAACACAATCAAACTTAAGGTTCATACTTGTCTCCTTACCTTCGTCGAGTTTCCAATCTTCATAGTTGCGTTTAATTCTTTCCAATAAATCCCATTTGAAATCAATATCTTTCTTCATATAAGAACCAGCACAAGAAGTATCAAGCATGGATTGAACATTACGAGAAAGCCGAGCATAAAAATTCTGAATAATAATTTATCTCGAGAGCTCATCATTGGGGCGTGAATATAACATTGACTTAAACCTCCCCCCAATCTTGAGAGATTCTTTCTCCTTCACGATGCCAAAAAATATAAATATAATTCCGATCACGATGAACTAGATGCATAGGGTAGATCTTCTGATGAAATTCCATCTTCAATCGGTTGTAGCTCCATGATCCAATATCATCACATAGCCTATACCATATCAATGAATTCTCCTTGAAAGATAAAGGAAAGACCTTCTTCTTAACATGATCCTCGTCCAGACCTGCAAGCTTAAATAATCCACAAACTTCATCCACATAGATTAGATGTAAATTGGGATGTAGTGTTCCATCTCCTACATAAGGATTAGCCAGCAGTTTCTCTATCATACGCGAAGGAATTTCATAATAAATGTTTTTAGTAGGTTCAGTAGGTTGACGGACAACTCTTTGTGTTTTCGGTCGAGGCGAAGATACCCCGAACAAGCCCCTCAAAGGATTACTTTCCATAGTGACAAGTGACAGTTAATTTCAGCACACTATATAAAAAATTTCCTTACCAAAGGCGCTTCACTCCACGGCAACGACGCAAGAAAAGATTATTGATGACCCACAAGTATAGGGGATCTATCGTAGTCCTTTCAATAAGTAAAAGTGTCGAACCCAACGAGGAGTAGAAGGAAATGACAAGCGGTTTCCAGCAGGTATTCTCTGCAAGCACTGAAATTATCGTTAACAGATAGTTTTGTGATAAGCGTAGCAAAGGTGCAGCAAGGTATCCCAATCCTTTTTGTAGCAAAGGACAGGCCTGGAAAAACTCTTATATAAAGCAAAGCGCTCCCGGGGACACATGGGAATTATTGTCAAGCTAGTTTTCATCATGCTCATTTGATTCGCATTCGTTACTTTGATAATTTGATATGTTGGTGGACCGGTGCTTGGGTGCTGCCCTTACTTGGACAAACCTCCCAGCTATGACTAACCCCTATCGCAAGCATCCGCAACTACGAAAGAAGAATTAAGGTAAACCTAACCATAGCATGAAACATATGGATCCAAATCAGCCCCTTACGAAGCAACTCATAAACTAGGGTTTAAGCTTCTGTCACTCTAGCAACCCATCATCTACTTATTAATTCCCAATTGCTTCCAATAGGCCCAAATAATGGTGAAGTGTGATGTAGTCGACGTTCACATAACACCACTAGAGGAGAGACAACATACATCTCATCAAAATATCGAACGAATACCAAATTCACATCATTACTTATAACAAGAATTATCCCATGTCCACAGGAACAAACATAACTACTCACAAAACATGTTCAGAGGAGTATTAATTATCATAAAGGATCTGAACATATGATCTTCCACCAAGTTAACCAACTAGCATCAACTACAAGGAGTAATCAACACTAGTAGCAACCCACAGGTACCAATTTGAGGTGTTGAGACAAAGATCGGATACAAGAGATGAACTAGGGTTTGGAGAGGAGATGGTGCTAGTGAAGATGTTTATGGATATTGACCCCCTCTCAATGAGAGGATCGTTAGTGATGACGATGGCTTCGATTTCCCCCTCTGGGAGGGAAGTTTCCTCGGTAGAACAGCCCTGTCAGAGCTCTAGATTGGTTCTGCCCAAGTTCTGCCTCGAGACGGCAACACTTCATCCTGAAAGTTCTATCTTGATTTTTTTTCCAGGTAAAAACGCTTCATATAGGAGAAGATGGGCGTCGGACGAGCCATAGGGGCCCCACAAGCCTTGTGGGCACGGCTAGGGGGTGGCCGCGCCTAGCACGCTTGTGGCCTGCTGTTGGCCCCTCTCTGGTTGATTCTTGTGCTAGTATTTTTTATTAATTCCAAAAATATTCCCCGTAAATTTTCGGGACTTTTGGAGTTGTGCAGAATAGGTATCTCAGATTTGCTCGTTTTCCAGTCTAGAATGCCAGCTGCTGGCATTCTCCCTCTTCATGTAAACCTTGTAAAATAAGAGAGAAAAGGCATAAGTATTTTACCATAATGTGTAATAATAGCCCATAATGCAATAAATATCAATATAAAAGCATGATGCAAAATGGACGTATCAGGTATCACCCCTAGAGTGGAGGTTATGTCAAATGTCCTAAGGAAGCAGTACAACTGCTAGGGCCAGCGATACAACTACCCTTCATAGTTGGAAAGGAGGACCCCTCTCTCTCTAGAATGGAAGGGTAGGTGGTGGGTGACAGGAGCGTCTGCGTGTTTTGATTCGCCCAAAACCTTCAATGAGAACTCCCTCTTAATAGTAGGGGACCCCTATGACCGAAGGAATAAATGTGTAGAGAACATTGTCTTCGTTCTTTTCCGTCCGAAGGGAATGCATAACCGTCACTAGTAGAAAACAGGCCTTCTGTTTCAACCTTTGGTCTCAGTTTTGCTTTGGACCGGGACTAATGTTTCCATTAGTCCCGGTTCCAATGGCTAGGACCTGTCAGGGGGTACGGACTCCATTAGTCCCGGTTCATTTGGGACATATAGTCCCGGTTTGTATCACATACCGGGACTAAAGGAGTGGTGTTAGGCCGGTGTCAGCCTGGGCCCCCACAAGCCCTTTTAGTCCCAGTAGGTGATACAAACCAGGACTATAGATGGACCTTTAGTCCCGGTTTGTATAACCAACCGGGACTAAATCTTTCCCTATATAAACCATTCGCCCAGCCCGAGTCATTTCTCTGTTTTCTCCATTCGAACTACCCTCTATTTCTTCCCCTAGATTGAGCTCATCCCTCCATTTTTGCCAAGATTTGTCAAGATTTGAGGCACCCCAATCCATCCAAGTGATCACAAAGGTTAGCAACTATGTCCTTTCATCTCTTATTTCTAGATCAGCTCGTGCAATGCTTTATAAGTATAGTGATTTGTGAGTTTTAGTTTGGATGTAATTATGTGATAGTTTTTTTGATTTATATGCAATTTGAGCTCAAATTAACTCCTTAGTTTGCATATGTGTAGGTGTGGTTTACTTAGTGTGCCCTCCCGTCCCCGTCCTAACCATAGTCGATCGATCGCACCATCCCGTCGCCGACACCACCTTGGTGAGCCTCTTCTTGTGTTCTTATCATTTTTATAGATAAATTCCTATTTGTATGATTTAGATAGTTACTTGCATAGTTTTCTTACTTGTATGATTGTTATTATATATAGTTCCATGGTTATGATATCCATGCCCGTCGGCCCTCGTCCGGTTTACGATTCAGATGTGGTATATTCTCTTTTGTAACTATTTGTTGCATTTCGTGTTAATGACAATTATGCCCATCAAGTTGACATAGATATTTTTATCTAGGAGGTAGTTGAACCGGAAATTCCAACCGCCCTATTGTAGAGAAGTTAAATTTAGTTGAAAAAGGAAACATGGATTTGAAAGAAAAATGAGAAGAGTTGAAGAAGAGATGAAATTGGAGTTGTACGTTGCCGATGTCGTCGATGAGCAAAAGATCAAGATGGATGCAATGCGCTTGTAGATTAGAAAGATTAGAAAATATGCGATTAATAAAGAGGCTTGGTATCATTATGTTGTTGGATCAATTTTTACCTTAGTTGCGATTTTGATCGCATTTGTTGTTGCTTTTAAAATGTTTTAGCTAGATAGTTTTATGTTGTTTTATGAGAATAAGTGTGTATGAACTTTATGTATGAACTTGTAATAATTTGGTCTTCTCGGTGTTGTGTAATGAAGATGAACCGGCAATGGATGTATGTTGACTAACACTCTCTCCGGTTCATTAATGGCGTGCATATTTTTTTGCGAGCGGCTGAGGCAAACAAGCGGGATGGTTTTATGTGTGATCCATGTGGTGTTTGTAAGAATGATAAGACTAACTCTAGCTCAAAACAGATTCACGGCCACCTGTTTCCATCCGGTTTCATGTCCGGCTATAATTTTGGACCAAGCATGGAGAAAGAGGGGTTCTAATGAAAGAGAAGGAAGAAGAAGAGGATGATGACAACAATCCTGGGTGTCGTGAATATGATGGTAGTACAATGGGGGAAGAGAATGAAGAAGAAGAAGCTGAGGCATCAGATGAGCATGCTGATGATCTTGGTCGGTCCATTGCTGATGCAGTGAGAAACTGCGAAAATGAAAAGGAGAAGTTGAAGTTGCAGCGCATGTTAGAGGATCACAAAAATGCATTGTACCTAAATTGCAAAGATGACAACACAAAGCTCGGTACCACACTCGAATTGCTGCAATGGAAGGCAGAGAATGGTGTAGCTCACAAGGCAATTGAAAAGTTTCTGAAAATAATGAAGAATAAGCTTCCAAAGGACAACGAATTGCCCAACAGTTCATACGAAACAAAGAAGGTTGTCTGCCATCTAGGATTGGAGGGGCAGAAGATACATGCATGCCCAAATGACTGCATCCTCTACCGTGGTGAGTACGAGAATCTGGATGCATGCACGATGTCGCTTGAAGCTACGTCGGTATTTCCCCAAAGAGGAAGGGATGATGCAGCACAGCGGCGGTAGGTATTTCCCTCAGATATGAAACCAAGGTTATCGAACCAATAGGAGAACCAAGAAACACAACGTAAACAGCCCCTGCACACAGATAACAAATCCTCGCAACCCGACGTGTTAAAGGGGTTGTCAATCTCTTCCAGGGTATGATGCCAGAAAGGCACGTGGCTGGGAGACTATCTTGACTTAATCCTGCCCGGCAACGGCGCCAGAAATTGGCACGGAGACGGGAGAAAGATTTGTAGTAATTTGATAGATAGATCGGAAATAAAATAAATAGAAATAAAACACAGCAAGCTATTTTTGTATTTTTGTTGTAATAGATCTGAAAATAAATGCAAGAGAAAAGTAGATCACAAAGGCAAATATATGAGAAGAAAGACCCGGGGTCGTAGGTTTCACTAGTGGCTTCTCTCGATAAAAAATAGCAAATGGTGGGTGAACAAATTACTGTTGGGCAATTGATAGAACTGCAAATACTCATGACGATATCCAGGCAATGATCGTTACATAGGCATCACATCCAAGATTAGTAGACCGACTCCTGCATGCATCTACTACTATTACTCCACACATCAACCGCTATCCAGCATGCATCTAGTGTATTAAGTTCATGGAGAAACGGAGTAATGCAATAAGAACGATGACATGCTGTAGACAAGATCTATCTACGTAGAGATAGACCCCGTCGTTTAATCCTTAGTAGCAACGATACATACGTGTCGTTTCCCTTTCTATCACTAGGATCAAGCACCATAAGATCGAACCCACTACAAAGCACCTCTTCCCATTGCAAGATAAATAGATCAAGTTGGCCAAACAAAACCCAAATATCGGAGAAGAAATACGAGGTTATAAGCAATCATGCATATAAGAGATCAAAGCAACTCAAATAACTTTCATGGGTATAAAAAGATAGATCTGATCATAAACTCAAAGTTCATGGATCCCAACAAACAAACCGCAAAAGAGTTACATCATATGGATCTCCAACAGACCATTGTATTAAGAATTCAGCAAGAGAGAGAAAGCCATCTAGCTACTAACTACAGACCCGAAGGTCTACAAAGAACTACTCATGCATCATCGGAGAGGCACCAATGGAGGTGGTGAACCCCATCCGAGATGGTGTCTAGATTGGATCTGGTGGTTCTGGACTCTGCGATGGCTGGATGAATATTTCGTCTGTCTCCCTAGGGTTTCTGGAATATTGGGGTATTTATAGAGCAAATAGGCGGTCCGAGGGGCACCCGAGGTGGGCACAACCCACCAGTGTGCGCCTAGGCCTCCTAGCGCGCCCTAGGGGGTTGTGCCCCCCTCGGGGCACCCCCCAGGCGCAGTCAGGGCCTGTTGTGCTCCTTTTGGCTCATAAAAAATCATCGTGAAGTTTTGTGGCATTTGGACTTCGTTTGGTATTGATTTTCTGCGATGGAAAAAAATGGAAAAAATAGCAACTGGCACTTGGCACTATGTCAATAGGTTAGTACCAAAAAATGATATAAAATGACTATAAAATGATTATAAAACATCCAAGATTGATAATATAACAGCATGGAACAATCAAAAATTATAGATACGTTGGAGACGTATCAGTATCCCCAAGCTTAACTCCTACTCGTCCTCGAGTAGGTAAGTGATAAAAACAAAATTTTGATGTGGAATGCTGCCTAACATGTCATATCATATTTTTTTCCTTATAGCATGGAAATTTGGACTTTTAGTTGTTCAAAGAAATAGTCTAGCTTTGACATAATAATTTAGATACTCAAGCATATCAACAAGCAACCATGTCTTTCAAAATATCAACACTAAAATAAGTTATCCCTAGCCCATCATGCTCAAACATTGATCCATTCATGAAACACACTCGAATATTAGCTACACCCAATACTTGAGTACGATCATATTGCCTCCTAGTTGGTGTTTTGGTAAAAGAAGATGGAGACTCAAATTCAAAAATAAAAATTGCATAAAGTAAAAGAAAGGCCCTTCGCAGAGGGAAGTAGGGATTTGTAGAGGTGCCAGAGCTCAAAGCGAAAAACTTAGGATAAAAACATTTTGGGAGGTGTATCCATCCCACCAACAAAAACGACTTAGAGTTCCCAACACTTTCCATGCTAGATATATCATAGGCGGTTTCCAAACAGAAAATAAAGTTTATTACTTTTTCCACCATACTTTCACTTTCCATGGCTAACCGTATCCACGGGTGCCCTCCATACCAACACTTTCCAAGTAATTTATTATTTGACAACATAAAGTCAATTCATTTTTGCATTTCGGGACTGGGCATCCCTAATACCTTTGCCTTACTCTCATGCAATGACAAGTGAATAAACACTCATCGTGAGAATAACACATCTAGAATGGAAAATATTAGCCACCCTCCACCGCTCCGCGAGCGAAACAAACACACAAACGAGAAGTTTATTTTGAAAATTAGATATGGCACATACAAATTTGCTTAGAATGGCATGGAACTACCACATATAGGTAGGTATAGTGGACTCATGTGGCAAAAACTGGGTTTAAGGATTTGGATGCACAAGTAGAGCTCATACTTGGTGCAAAATGAAGGCTAGCAAAAGATTGAGAAGCGACCAACCAAGAAACGGATAATCTCATAAGTAAGCATTAAGCATAAATAACACCGAATAATGCACCACAAGTAGGATATAATTTCATTGCATGACTATTGACTTTCGTACTTGCATAGGGAATCACAAACCTTAACAACAATATTCTTACTAAAGCATAATTACTCATCAACAAAACTCACATATCACATCATCATATCTCAAAACTATTACTAAGAATCAAGTTTATTTTGTCTGGTGATCTTCATGAAAGTTTTTATTATATCCTTCTTGGATATCTATCACTTTGGGACTAATTTTCATGTGTTGCTTTTCATAAGCTCACTACAACAATCAGGCACTTTGTCGTCAGCCATCCCGGATGGCAAACGCATGCATGACGGATGGCAAAGGCTTTGTCGTCCGCTAGCAGACGGCCAACCGTCCGGCTGAATAAGCAACGGTAAAGGGCGCTTTGCCGTCTGCTGACATACGACAAAGACCTTTGCATCTTTGCCGTCTGCTAGCGGACGGCAAAGGGCATGGACAGCACACGTGGCAACTTAGGTCCGTTGAGGGCTTAACGGCGTGCTTTGTCGTCCGTTGATAGACGACAAAGACCTTAGTTCTTTGCCGTCTGCCAGCTGACGGCAAAGCACCTGTTTCTTTGCCGGCCTAGGTGGGTTCTTTGTCGTCTGCTGGTAGACGGCAAAGAACCTTAGGTCTTTGCCGTCTGCCAGCGGACGGCAAAGAACCCACCTAGGCCAGCCTAGTGCTACCCCAGGTTGCACAGGTAGCTGCCACGTGGCAGCTTTGCCGTCTGCTAGGTGACGGCAAAGACCTTTGCCATCTGCCAGCAGATGGCAAAGTAGCTATAGAGCCCCTTTTTTTCTTAAAATCATTCAATTTGACAGAATTTCACATATATATCCAACATATCAACAATACAAGTTTCCAACAAGCATACCAACAATAAGTTTCAACAAGCATACCAACAATAAGTTCCAACAACATATCCAACATACAAGTTTCCAACAACATATCCAACATACAATGGTTTCCAACAACATATCCATACATACATATCCAAAACAAGTTTCCAACAAGTTTCCATAAACAAAAAGGAAGCACAAGTAGAAGACTACACTCCATCAATGCAAGCTTCCTCATCTATAGCAAATCTGCAAATTAGGAAAGATAAAAGTTAGAAGAAGAAGAAGACTAGCTAGAAGAAAAAGAAGAAAAAGAAGAAGAAGAAGAAGAATTTATCTTCTCTTTCTTTTTCTCCTCTCCTCTCCTCTTCTCCAAGGTAGTAATGCCATTTTCTAGCTAACTAAGCATATCAAGTCATTTTGGAGGAAAAAATGCTAAGTATAGGTCATTTTATAGCCATCCTAGGTAGAATATATCATGTTGGAGGTAAGTAAGGTTATTATGTCATTTTTAAGGAAAATAAGCTAAGTATAGGTCATTTTGGAGCTAAACCAAGGTTATTATGCCATTTTTTACCTAAGTGAGCTAATTATGTCATAAATGAACTAGCTAAGCTACTTATTGAGCTATCCTAGGTAGTTATGCCATTTTGTACCTAAGTGAGCTAATTATGTCATGAATGAACTAGCTAAGCTAGCTATAGACCATTGTTGAGCTATCCTAGGTAGTTATGCCATTTTCTAGCTAACTAAGCATATCAAGTCATTTTGGAGGAAAAAATGCTAAGTATAGGTCATTTTATAGCTATCCAAGGTAGAATATATCATTTTGGAGCTAAGTAAGGTTATTATGTCATTTTTGAGGAAAATAAGCTAAGTATAGGTCATTTTGGAGCTAAACCAAGGTTATTATGCCATTTTTTTACCTAAGTGAGCTAATTATGTCATAAATGAACTAGCTAAGCTAAGTATAGATCATTATTGAGCTATCCTAGGTAGTTATGCCATTTTGTACCTAAGTGAGCTAATTATGTCATAAATGAACTAGCTAAGCTAGCTATAGATCATTATTGAGCTATCCTAGGTAGTTATGCCCTTTTCTAGCTAACTAAGCATATCAAGTCATTTTGTAGGAAAAAATGCTAAGTATAGGTCAGTTTATAGCTATCCAAGGTAGAATATATCATTTTGGAGCTAAGTAAGGTTATTATGTCATTTTTGAGGAAAATAAGCTAAGTATAGGGCATTTTCGAGCTAAACCAAGGTTATTATGCCATTTTTTACCTAAGTGAGCTAATTATGTCATAAATGAACTAGCTAAGTTAATTATAGATCATTATTGATCCGTTTGGCAGGCCCATGGTAGATAGAAAACTTGGATCGCCTGTTGAGCCATAATATAGACATCGGGAACATCTAAATGGGTGCTTTGTTTGATTTCGACTAGCCCTATATGTTCATGATTCCTTCTAGTCTCCCTCGGCTGGAACCAATAACATTTGAAGACTACTACGTTTGGTCGGTTTTCAGCAAAGAATGTAAGTTCATAAATTGCTTCAACTCTTCCATAATACTCGACCCCTCCTTCGCCGACAGCGGAGACACAACAATTTGTAGATTTTCGGTCGGCCATAGATAGCTCTTTGCCAAAAGTACGAAAGCGATACTCGTTGATGTCGTATTTGTAAAATGAATGGACCTTTTAGTCAAAACCATTATCGACTTGTCTCAATTCAGAGTCCATAGACTCTGTATTAGCCTACAAGTTTAATACGAAAGGATTGTTGCATTAGCCGAAAACTAGGTGAAGAAATAAAATCATCTAATTAATGGAAATTACCGTTTGCTTGAACCAAGAGATGAAACTGGGAGAGCCTCCTCCATGCTTTGCCAAAAGCTCATACTCTTCGATGGAATCCTTTGGGATCATCGCTCCATCCGAGAATTTGGCGACATATCGACTGTATCACATATCCGGGAATAAGAGCATTTCAATGGAATTAGAAGTTGCGAAACAATGTACCAAGAACTTACTCGATGTACGGCTGCACTTCTGTTAGGTTGTTGAAGATATACAACGAAATGGTCCGCCATTCTTCGACATCCAACGCTATTGATTTCGAAGCACCGGCTGGTGCGAGCTTCCCTTTGAATAGGCTAAGGTTGGATCGACCTTTTTCACAGTCACCATCATTGTACCGAGGCTTCAGATTATGCAAATGACGATTCTTGGCTTTGTAGTGTGTTGTCAT
The DNA here is from genome assembly GCA_022496015.1 of Hordeum marinum. Lineage (NCBI taxonomy): Eukaryota > Viridiplantae > Streptophyta > Magnoliopsida > Poales > Poaceae > Hordeum > Hordeum marinum. Next base: position 456,619,761 of record CM039678.1, read on the forward strand.
GAAGTTTGTCGCCTCCTCAGTAATGAATGCCTCGGCCATGGATGCTTCAACTCTACGTTTATTTTTACATTTTGCTCGAAGCGTCTTCTACATCCTCTCAGTTGCGAAGCACCAACGATTTTGCACGCCCCCCCCCCCAATCTTGCCTCGGTCAGGAGATGCAAAATCAAATGTTGCATTGGATTAAACAAGCCCGGTGGAAAGATCTTTTCTAACTTGCAGATCCACTCTGGTGCCAACTCTTCCAGTTCTTCTAGCACGTCAGGCGATAGTTCTTTCGCACAAAGAGCACGGAAGAAATAGCTCAGCTCTGCCAGTACTAGCCATTCATCCTCAGGGATAAAGCCACGCAACATCACCGGCATTACCCGCTCAAGCCATATGTGCCAATCATGACTCTTGAGACCAAATATTTTCAATTTGTCAAGACTCGCTCCCCTCTTTAGATTCGTTGCATACCCATAGGGGAACATCAACTGCATTTTCACCCACAAGATCATTTTCCTCATAGCTAGCCTTCCAAGATTGAACCATGCCTTTGGCTTCCTCCAGTTCTTCTTTCCTTTCAGTTGTCGAATGTTTTGTAACGGTCTATCACATAGAGCCTCCTGGTCGACTCTAGCCTCAGGATTATCCTTCGACTTCCCCTCTATGCCGAACAATGTACCAAAAAGGGCCTCCGTGATATTCTTTTGAGTGTGCATCACGTTGATGTTGTGTGGGCAAAGGAGGTCTTTAAAGTAAGGCAGATCCCACAAACATATCTTGTGAGTCCAGGCGTGTTCCGTATTATACCCTTTGAAATACCCTGGACGATCTAGATCCGGCTCGAGAGCGTTTATCTGATCCAGGATCTGTTGTCCAGTCAACGCAGGTGGTGCAGTGTTTTTGACAACTCTACCTTTGATGAAATTCTTCTTCACTTTTCTGAACTTATGGTTAGGATCCAGGAACTGTCTATGCATGTCAAAGCAAGAAAACTTGCGACCCGCCTCCAGCCAACGGAACTGAAGAGCTGCCTTGCATGTGGGGCACGGAAACCTTCCATGCACACACCAGCCAACGAATAGCGCATACGCCGACAAGTCATGCATCAAGTACATGTACCACACATGCATTTTGAAGTTCTTTTTTGTAGTTGCGTCGTATGTCTTGATCCTATTATCCTAGGCTTCCTTGCAATTCATCCTTAAGTGGTTGCATGTACACATTCATATTCTTCCCCGGATATTTGGGCCCTGGAATTATCAATGTCAGGAAAATGTTCTTTCTTTTCATAATCTCTCCAGGGGGAGATTGAGTGGAATGACAAATACAGGCCAACAACTGTATTGTGCTGCCATCATACCATACACATTGAACCCATCCATGCTGATGGCAACTCGAGGATGCCTTGCATCTGCCGCTTTATCCTTATGTAATGCATCGAGGTGCTTCCACGCAAAAGTGTCTGAAGTGTGTCCCAACATCGGATTCCCATCTGCATCTAGTTCTGTTCTTTTGCCCAATTTATGCCACGTCATCTGTCTGGTCGTCTCTTTGACCATGAAAAGACATTGAAGTCTTGGTATGATTGGCAGATACCGAAGAACATTAATGGGGATTTTGGTCTGACTCTTCTCACCCATACCATTGTCTACCAGAACATACCTGGAAGCATTGCAAATGGGGCAATAGTTCAAGCCTGCATACTCAAGCCTAAATAAGGCACATCCATTCTCACACGCATCTATCTTCTCATAAGGCATCTTAAGCTCACGTAGGATTTTGTCCGACTGGTACAGGTTTGGTGGCAATACATGGCCTTTGGGTAGAAAGTGTCCAAATATCATCATCATCGCGTCGTAGCATTCTCTGCCTAGGTTGAACTGAGCCTTCAGAGCCATTACTTGCGCAATGGCATCCAGCTGACAATGCTCAGTGTGCTCATGGAGAGGATGTTTTGAAGACTCCAACATTTCATAAAAGGCCTTTGCAGATTCCTCCATCTCATCGTCTGAATCCCGAGCACCATCAAAGTCTTGCACCATGTCTTCGATCCGGGTACCATGCTCGTCGGTGCGACGATGAACCACCTCAGCTCTGGCACGTTGGGCAGACTCACCATGAAATGTCCAGACCGTATAATTAGGCGTAAAACCCCACTTCTGCAGGTGTTTGATCATTTCAAACTATGACTTCTTCTTATAGTTGTCGCAATCGACACAAGGGCACCAGGTTGTTTTCTGTCCATTTGCAAATGCGACTCTCACAAACTCCTTGGTTTTTGTTATCCATTCACGGGTCATGTCTTTCTGACTAGTGTGACCGGTGTACATCCACCAACGATCACCCATCTTGCCTAGCTACTAGACACACAAAAAATATATACATAATTCAGCAAACCATATTCATTAGTTAATAGAGTTTGTAAGTTTTATTACGTCGATGCAACCTAGACGCTAGTAGGTAAAGATAGGTCCTAATCCCACCCGAGTATGTGTAGATTGGGTTCATTTTCCCATGCTCTTCTCTGGATCCGACGCACAATTTTGGCAGCACCTCCCTGCTGTTCTCCTGATACACGTCTCGACAATAAGCAGAGAGGATGTGTACCCGGAGAACAATAGGGAGGCACTGACGAAATTCTGCATCGGATCCGGAGCAGAGCATATGGGAAAAGGAACCCAATCTACACATACTCGGGCTATCCATGGATAACGTTGGACAATTCAAAAGAATCACGATTATAAATATGCTAATGAATGCATATTTATAGATGCAACCCTTTCGAATGGGAGACGCATAGTGGTCACGCATACTGATGATTGAAGACACCTATAGCTAGGAAGTTTCATCGGCACGAAGACCGGAACAGAGGAAATGAAGGGGGCAAGAGGAGATGTCATTTGTGCTCACCCACGAACGTAGGGGCGGAGCTTGTCGAACGCACAAGGAGGTCGTCGAACACCAGACCCTCGCAGCAATGAAACAACAGCACATTTAAATCCACCTGATCAACATAAATATGATGTTCTGTATAACAAAATCAAAAAATATATGACCTAATTCATAATTCACAAATATATGACCCGTCGACCTCTGGAAGGCCGAAGAGCACCTTTTTTGAGATCGGGGTGTCGGGGTGTCATGTCGGGGTCAGGGTGTCGGGGGTGTCGTGTCGGAGTAGGGGTGCTGTGTCGGGGTCTGGGGTGCCGTGTCGGGGTGTCGGGGTGTCGTGTTGGGGGTCGGGGTGTCGGTGGTGTCGTGTCGGGGTAGGGGTGTTGTGTCGGGGTCGGGGGTGCCGTGTCAGGGTGTCGGGGTGTCGTGTCGGGGGTCGGGGTGTCGGTGGTGTCATGTCGGCGATCCTCGACCCGGTTACGTCGGCACCGACGCACCCCGTCGCCGATCCTCGACCCGGTTACATCAGCACCGACGCACCTCATCGCCAATCCTCGACCCGGTTACGTCGGCGCCGACGCACCTCGTCACCGATCCTTGACCCGGTTTTCCTTTTTCCTTTTCTTCTTCTCCTCTTCTCCTTTTCTGCTTCTTCTCCTCCTACTCCTCCTCCTCCTCCTCCTCCTCCTCTTCTTCTTATTCTCCTTCTTATTTTTCTTCTTTTCTCCTCCTCCTCCTCCTCCACCTCCTCCTTTTCTTCTTCTTTTTCTTCTTCTCCTTCCTCTCCTTCTTCTTCTTCGTCTCCTTCTCCTCCTCTTCTTCTTCTCTCTTCTTCTTCTTCATTTCCTCTCCTCCTCCTCCTAACTAACTAACTAACTTACTAACTTAACAGAAAAACTAACTAACTAACTTATTTTTTTCTAACCTAATAAGCTAAACTAAACTAATTAAACCTAAATCTAAAAAAACAGAAAAATCTAAAAAAACAGAAAAACAGAAAAAACAAACTAAACCTAATTAAACTCACCGGTGGGGATCGAGGCGGCGGCGGGGTGCGGCAACGGCGGTGCATCGGTGTCGGCGGGCAGGGCGGCCTAGTCGGGGCCGGTGGAGGATGTCGGGGCAGGGGAGGGGTGGGTGTAGGGCCGGTGGAGGAGGCCGGGGCAGGGGAGGGTGCAGGGCGGGGCCGGTGGAGGAGGCCGCTGGGGCAGGGGAGGGGGCGGGGCGGTGGCGGTGGGGGTCGGGGCGGCGGCGGGGGGGGGGGGGGGGAAGTGGCGAGGCGTCGGTGACGGCGGGCGGCGGGCCGGAGCGGCGTGAGGTCGGGGCGGCGAGGGGGTGGCGGTTGGGGGCGGCAGCGGGGTGCAGTCGGGGGGAGAGACAGACAGACAGACAGACAGAGAGAGAGAGAAGAGAGGAGGGGGTAACGGACCGTTAGATAGGAAGTTCTTTGCCGTCTGCTAGCCGACGGCAAAGAATCTTTGCCATCAGCTGGCAGACGGCAAAGAACTTGCTGATGGCAAAGCCACCCTTTGCCGTCTGCTAGCTCTTTGTCGTCTGTTTTCTGCTAGCTGATGGCAAAGCCACTCTTTGTCGTCTGCTAGCCGACGGCAAAGATGTGGCACACGGCAAATCTTCTGATTCCAGTAGTGGCTCAAACAAATATAAGTGAAGATCAAGAGCATAATTTTTCTTCTTTCTCTCAAAATAATTTAAGTGAAGCAAGAGAGAATTTCTTGAAAATTTTACTAACTCCCAAATAAATATAAGTTAAGTTAGAGAGCATTTCTTCAAAAAAATACTAAGCACACCGTGCTCAAAAAGATAAAAGTGAAGTACTAGAGCAAGTCCATTTCTCATAAAAAATTTAAGTGAAGCATAGAGAGCAATTCTAACAAGTCATGACATAATTTTGGCTCTCTCAAATATGTGTGTCCAGTAAGAGATCAATACTTAAAACACAAAATAAAACAAGAAAAGACTCATATTATACAAGACGCTCCAAGCAAAACAAATAACATGTGACAAATAAAAATATAGTTTCGAGTAAAATACCGATGATCGTTGGAAGAAAGCGGGGATGCCACTCGGGGGAATCCCCAAGCTTAGTTGGTTGCTCATTTTTGGATAATACCTTGGGATACCGGGGCATCCCCAAGCTTAGACTCTTCCATCCTTCCTTCATCCATCGTAAGATAACCCAAAACTTGAAAACTTCAATCATACAAAACTCAACAAAACCTTCGTGGGATCCGTTAGTATAACAAAAATAAATCGCTACTATAAGTATTGTATTAAACCAATTCATCTTTTGTTCTTGCATTATACCTACTGTATTACAACTTTTCTATGCCAAAAACTCATCAAAGGAAACCATAGAGCCATCAAAATAAGCACACAACACAAAAAAAACAGAATCTGTCAAAACAGAACAGTCTGTAGTAATCTAATTTGTTTGAATACTTCTGTAACTCAAACAATTCTACTAAATTAGGACGTCCTAGTTAATTTGTTTATAAATCTTATTTTAAAAAATCAGATCAAAATCACGTTTCTGTGATTTACTAAAATTGTTTTCGTGAGCGCATAAGTTTCTGTTTTTTCAGCAAGATCAAACAACTATCACCCAAGAAAATCCTAAAGTCTTTACTTGGCACAAACACTAATTAAAACACAATCATAACAGTGTCATAATTGTGTAAAAACTCAAGAACAGAAAGCAAAAATCAAAAATAAACTTTATTCATTGGGTTGCCTCCCAACAAGCGCTATTGTTTTACGCCCTTAGCTAGGCATAAAGCAAGGATCTAAGTTTTGTCGTCTTTGTTCTTTTGAAAACAAAAGGAAAATTTCCTATAAATGGGATTTAAATTTTTATTCTTTGAAAGCACATGACCATGCATAGCAGAAGAAAGATTAAGCATTTTGCGAAAAATTGTATCTAAACTAGCCTTCATCACTTTAATTGTTTCATTTTGATAAGAACACATAAGGGTAGTTGATTCAACATTTTATCCTTTGGGGCCCCCAAATATAGTTTTCATATTTTCATAAGTATCAACGGCATCCCCTCCAAGAAAACCATTTTCAAATATAGAATCCAAAACTTACTTGAAGGAAGATGGTAAACCAACATAGAAACTTTTCAAGTATATCTCTATCTGATATTGGGGCACATCGCTAGCTCGAATTCTCAACAACCTATCCCAAGCATGTTTCAAAGATTCATCAATAAAATAACGAAAAATTCCGGGATCATATTCATCACAATTGTTAAGATTTTCCTTAACAACCCCGGTAGATCCTTCCATAGCATCATTGTTTATGAGCTTAGAGAGGACAGAGGCGCTATCCAAAGCAGTAAAACTCGAGAGAAAACACTTAGCCTTTTTAGAATCGGTCAAGGTGAGAAAACGGCAAGCGAAAAAAAAGGGGCGAATAAAACGGCAAATTTTTGTGAAGTGGGGGAGAGGAAAACGAGAGGCAAATGCCAAATAATGTAAATTGCAAGGAGACGAGATTTGTGATTAGGAACCTCGTATATATTGAAGATCCACCCCGGAAACGGCACTAGAAATTTCTTTTGATGTCGCTTGAAGCTACGTCGGTATTTCCCCAAAGAGGAAGGGATGATGCAGCACAGCGGCGGTAGGTATTTCCCTCAGATATGAAACCAAGGTTATCGAACCAGTAGGAGAACCAAGCAACACAACGTAAACAACCCCTGGACACAGATAACAAATCCTCGCAACCCGATGTGTTAAATGGGTTGTCAATCCCTTCCAGGGTACGGTGCCAGAAAGGCACATGGCCAGGAGACTATCTTGACTTGATCCACCCCGGCAACGGCGCTAGAAATTGGCACGGAGACGGGAGAAAGATTTGTACTAATTTCATAGATAGATCGCAAATAAAATAAATAGAAATAAAACGCAGCAAGGTATTTTTGTATTTTTGGTTTAATATATCTGAAAATAAATGCAAGAGAAAAGTAGATCGCAAAGGCAAATATATGAGAAGAAAGACCCGGGGGCCGTAGGTTTCACTAGTGGCTTCTCTCGAGAAAAAATAGTAGACGGTGGGTGAACAAATTACTGTTGGGCAATTGATAGAACTTCAAATACTCATGATGATAACTAGGCAATGATCATTACATAGGCATCACATCCAAGATTAGTAGACCGACTCCTGCCTGCATCTGCTACTATTACTCCACACATCGACCGCTATCCAGCATGCATCTAGTGTATTAAGTTCATGGAGAAACGGAGTAATGCAATAAGAACGATGACATGCTGTAGACAAGATCTATCAATGTAGAGATAGACCTCATCGTTTTATCCTTAGTAGCAACGATACATACGTGTCGTTTCCCTTTCTATCACTGGGATCAAGCATCGTAAGATCAAACCCACTACAAAGCACATCTTCCCATTGCAAGATAAATAGATCAAGTTGGCCAAACAAAACCCAAATATCGGAGAAGAAAAACGAGGCTATAAGCAATCATGCATATAAGAGATCAAAGAAACTCAAATAACTTTCATGGATATAAAAAGATAGATCTGATCCTAAACTAAAAGTTCATCGATCCCAACAAACACACCACAAAATAGTTACATCATATGGATCTCCAAGAGACCATTATATTGAGAATTCAGCGAGAGAGACAAAGCCATCTAGCTACTAACTACGGACCCGAAGGTCTACAAAGAACTACTCGCGCATCATCGGAGAGGTACCAATGGAGGTGGTCAACCCTATCCTAGATGGTGTCTAGATTGGATCTGGTGGTTCTGGACTCTGTAGTGGTTGGATGAATTTTTCGTCTATCTCCCTATGGTTTCTGGAATATTGGGGTATTTATAGAGCAAATAGGTGGTCCGGGGGCACCCGAGGTGGGCACAACCCACCAGGGCGTGCTTGGGCCTCCTGGCATGCCCTGGGGGGTTGTGCCCCCCTCGGGGCACCCCCCAAGCGCAGCCAGGTCCCGTTGTGTTCCTTCTGGCCCATAAAAAATCTTCGTGAAGTTTCGTGGCATTTGGACTTCGTCTGGTATTGATTTTCTGCGATGTAAAAAACATGGAAAAAACAGGAACTGGCACTTGGCACTATGTCAATAGGTTAGTACAAAAATGATATACAATGACTATAAAATGATTATAAAACATCCAAGATTGATAATATAATAGCATGGAACAATCAAAAATTATATATACGTTGGAGACGTATCAATGCTCAGTATGCAATGCATTGCGATATAAGATCAGTCGCGATGACCCTGTTGATGATGTTCAGGGCAAGCGCCCCGGGAAGAGGATTCCTGCCAAGGTGGTGTGGTATGCTCCTATAATACCCCGGTTGAAACGTTTGTTCCAAAACAAAGAGCATGCCAAGTCATTTTGATGGCATAAAGAAGATCGTAAGAAAGACGGAAAGTTGAGTGTACCTGCTGATGGCTCGCAGTGGAGAAAAATGAAGAGAGAATGGCCGGACTTTGCAGATGACCCAAGGAACTTATGGTTTGGTTTAAGTGCATATGTCATTAATCCATTTGGGGAGTAGAGCAGCAATCATAGCACATGGCATGTGACTCTATGTATCAATAACCTTCCTCCTTGGTTGTTCATTATGATGCTAGTGCTCATCCAAGGCCCTAAGCAACCCGACAAAGACAGTGATGTCTACCTAAGGCCATTAGTTGATGAACTTTTACAGCTGTGGAATAAAAAAGATGTACGTGTGTGGCATGATCACAAATAGCATGAATTTGACCTGCGAGCATTGCCCTTTGTAACCATCAATGATTGGCCTGCTCTTAGTAACCTTTCAGGATAGACAAACAAGGGATACCATGCATGCACGCACTGTTTAGATAATACCCAAAGTATATATTTGGACAAATGCAAGAAGAATGTGTACCTGGGACACCGTCGATTTCTTCCAGCCAAGCATGCCTTAAGAAAGAAAGGCAAGCATTTCAAAGGTGAGGCAGATCACCGGAAGAAGCATGTCCTCCGTACTAGTGATGACATACTTGATATGGTCAAGGATTTACAAGTAATATTTGGAAAGGGTCCAGGCGGACAATCTGTTCCGACTGATGCTGAGGGATGCGCACCCATGTGGAAGAAGAAATCTATGTTTTGGGAGCAAGAATATTGGAAAGGCCTAGAGGTCTGCTCTGCAATCGACGTGATGCTCGTGACGAAGAATCTTTGTGTGAACCTTCTAGGATTCCTGGGCCTGTATGGGAAGACAAAAGATACACCGGAGGCACGGGAGGACCAGCAACGTGTGCACGAAAATGATGGCAGGCAGGCAAAGTAGTATGAAGGTCCTGCCAGCTATGCTCTTACCAAAGCAGAGAATGAAATCTTCTTTGAATGCCTGCTCAGTATGAAGGTCCCATCTGGCTTCTCATGGAATATAAAGGGAATAATAAATATGGCGGAGAAAAAATTTCAGAACATAAAGTCTCATGACTGCCACATGATCATGACCGCAGTTGCTTGTGGTTGCGTTGAGGGGGCTTCTACCAGAAAATGTTTGATTAGCCATTATGAAGCTATGTTCATTCTTCAATGCAATTTATCAGAAGGTAATCGATCCGGAAATCCTACCAAGCTTACAGAATGATTTGGTCCAATGTCTTGTTAGTTTCGATTTGGTGTTCCCACCATCCTTCTTATACATTATGACGCACGTCCTTGTTCACCTAGTCGAAGAGATTGCCATTATGGGTCTTGTATTTCTACACAATATGTTCCCCTTTGAGAGGTTCATGGGAGTCTTAACGAAATATGTTTGTAATCGTGCTAGGCTAGAAGGAAGCATTTCCAAGGTCCATGAAACTAAGGAGGTTATTGAGTTTTGTGTTGACTTTATTCCTGACATTAAGCCGATTGATGTTCCTCAATCGCGACATGAGGGGAGAGTGCATGGAAAAGGCACGCTTGGACCAAAATCAATAATATGTACGGGCAGGCATTCTTGGGCGCAAGCACACTACAAAGTTTTATAAAATTCTACCTTGGTCACCCCATATATCGATGAACACATGCATATTATACGCTCGAAGAACCTGGGGAAGTCTGACCCCTGGATTCAACGTACACACATTGAGGCTTTCGGCGGTTGGTTGCGAACACATCTCATGAATGACGACAATGTTGAAGATGACATGTACTTGTTGGCCAAGAGACCATCTTCGACTATATTGACTTTCCAAGGGTATGAGATAAATGGGAATACATTTTACACTATCGCCCAAGATAAAAAGAGCACCAACCAAAACAATGGTGTTCGCTTTGACGATGAGGCAAACACCAAGGAAAAGGACACATATTATGGTTACATAGAGGAGATATGGGAACTTGACTATGGAGGTGATTTGAAGGTCCCTTTGTTCCGGTGGAAATGGGCCAATCTGACTAGAGGAGGGGTAATGGTAGACCCGCGGTACTGAATTACAACAGTGGATCTCAACAATCTTGGGCACACAAACGAACCATTTGTTCTAGCCAATGATGTGGTGCAAGTTTTCTATGTGAAGGAAATGTCTACCAAACCGAGAAAATGTAAAGATAAGAAAGTGGATACATCATACGATAAGCCAAAGCGCCACATAGTTCTTTCTGGTAAAAGAAACATCGTGGGAGTGGAGGACAAGACAGACATGTCAAGAGATTATGAAAAGTTTGATGAAATTCCTCCCTTCGCAGTGAAGACTGACCCAAGCATCATGTTAAATGATGAATATTTTCCATGGTTATGGCACAATAATCAAGGGACACACACGAAGAAAAAAAATTATACCCCAAGATCCCACTCTAGGATGTGACTAGCTGCACCGTCATCACTTTCTTCTCTAGTGAGTAGCCAGGATGGTTCAGTCTGTACACGAAGTGCATCTAGTGTTTGTTGTAACCCTCTCAAATTTTACCACTTTCTATATGGGTGAAATGATGGTACCATGCCAAGTTTCAACCTTTTCAGAGTTCATTTGTGGTGCTTTTTAATTTAAGGGTCATTTAGCACAAAACAAATCATTAAATGCATGAAAAATAGAAGATGAAGTAATATAGGGTTGAAATTTTAGTATGTGGCTTCTAATGGTTCATATTGAATGCAAAAAAATTCTGGAGTTGAAATAAGTTAAAAAAATTGAAATCCTTTTGTAACAGACGAGTTTTCATCCGAAACCCCGATACTTCGAAAGAGATTGTCCATTTTGTACACGAAGTGCATCCAGTTTTTGCCGTAACGCTCTCTACTTTTTAGCACATGCTATGTGGGTGAAATGATGATACCATGCCAAGTTTCAACCATTTCAGAGTTCATTTGTGGTGCTTTTTAATTTCAGGGTCATTTAGCTCAAAACAAATCATTAAATGCATGAAAAATAGCAAATGAAGTTAGATAGAGTTGAAATTTTAGTATGTGGCTTATAATGGTTCATATTGAATGTACAAAAAGTCTGGAGTTGAAATAAGTTAAAAAAATTGAAATCCTTTTGTAACAGACAAGTTTTCGTCCGAAACCCCGATACTTCGAAGGAGATTGTCCATTTTGTACACGAAATGCATCCAGTTTTTTTCTGTAACGCTGTCAACTTTTTAGCACATGCTATGTGAGTGAAATGATGATATCATGCCAAGTTTCAACCTTTTCAGAGTTCATTTCTGGTGCTTTCTAATTTCAGGGTCATTTAGCTCAAAACAAATCATTAAATGCATGAAAAATAGAAAATAAAGTTAGATAGGATTGAAATTTTAGTATGTGGCTTATAATGGTTCATATTAAATGGGAAAAAAGTCTGGAGTTGAAATAAGTTAAAAAATGGAAATCCTTTTGTAACAGACGAGTTTTCGTCCGAAACCCGGATACTTCGAAGGAGATTGTCCATTTTGTATATGAAGTGCATCCAGTTTTTGCCATAACCCTCTCAAATCTTTAGCACATGCTATGTGGATGAAATGATAATACCATACCAAGTTTCAACCATTTCAGAGTCTTTAGTCTCGGTTGATGATACCAACTGAGACTAAAGGGTCTTTAGTCTCGGTTGATGATACCAACCGGGACTAAAGGGTCTTTAGTCCTGGTTGGAGCCATGACCCGGGACTAAAGAGTCCCTCTATATATGCAAGACTTTGGCATTTCTATGCCAACTCTCCCATTCTGCCCCCGATGCCGCCCCTGCCCCGACGCCGCCAAGCTGCTAGAGCTCCCCACGCGCCTCTTCTCCCTCGACCTCACCGTTGTGCTGCTAGGCTGCCCGTATTCAACCTCGCACCGGAGATCTCCATCCCCGACCCACTTGCTCCGGCCCTTCTTCTCCCTCAACTTCGCCACTGCCTTGACCTCGCCGTCGAGGCCACTGTCGCCTCGACCTCGCCGCTAAGACCGTTGTGAGCCACTCTCCTCCCTCTCCTCCTAAAGCCCCCCTCCCCGTACGCCATTGCCGCCATGGCCACCCCTCCCCGAGCCCATCCCCCAACTAGCCACCACCGGAGATGCCCGAGAGCCATCGCCCCATCCATCTTCGGCGTAGGTGTTGGGGAACGTTGCATGGGAAACAAAAATTTTCCTACGCACACGCAAGATCTATCCATGGTGATGAGCATCTACGAGAGGGAGAGTGGATCTACATACCCTTGTAGATTGCTAAGCGGGAAGCGTTAAGAAAGGCGGTTGGTGTAGTCGAACATCTTCGCGATCCAAATCGCCGAGTGTCCCGCGATCACATCACGATCCGTCCCGCGATCCAATCACGATCCGTCCCGCGAACTCATCACGATCCGTCCTGCAATCTCATCATGATCCGTTCCGCGATCTCATCATGATCCGTTCCGCGATCTCATCATGATCCGTCCCGCGATCTCATCACGATTTGTCCCGCGACCTCATCACGATCCGTCCCGTGAACTCATCACGATCTGTCCCGCGAACTCATCACGAAACGTCTCGCGATCTTGATCACGGTCCTTCTGATCTAGCGCCGAATGGACGGCACCTTCGCGTTCAGCACACGTGCAGCTTGATGACGAATCCACCATCTTGATCCAGCAAGAGGAAGTGGAGAGGAAGTAGAGTTCACCGGCAGTGTGACGGTGCTCCGACGATGGTGGTGGAGCAATTCCGACAGGGCTTCGCCTAAGCACTGGGGAAATCCGATCTAGAGGAGCACCGGTGGAACGAGTAGCACGTGGCCGTAAAATCTAGTGCAAAACACCCAATACCACCGGTATATATAGGAGGGAGAGAGGAGGAGGGTTGGCGCAAGGCCAAGGCCCCATAGGAGTCGGCCTAATCCACTAGGATTGGAGGACTCTCCTCCAATCCTAGTAGGACTAGGATTCGTCCCTTTTTTTCCTTTTTCCACCTTTTCCTATTGGGTTTTCTTCTCCAGACACATGGGCCTTGTGTGGGAGTTTCCACCAGCCCACTAAGGGCTGATATTCACTCTCCCACAGCCCATGAAGCCTCTTGGGTCGAAATACCTCTCCTGATGGTCCCCCGGTACACTACCGGCACTCCCGGTACACTACCGATGAGCCCGAACCTTTTCCGACGACCAAAACAGGACTTCCTATATATGAATCTTTACCTCCAGACCATTTCGGAGCTCCTCATGACGTACGGGATCTTATCCGGGACTCCGAACAACCTTCGGTCACCACCATATATAACTCTATACTACCGAAACGTCACCAAACCTTAAGTGTGCAGACCCTGCGGGTTCAAGAACTATGTAGACATGACCGAGACACCTCTACGGTCAATAACCAATAGCGGGCCCTAGATGACCATATTGGTTCCTACATATTCTACGAAGATCTTTATCGGTCGAACCTCTGTGTCAAGGATTCAGTCAATCCCGTATAATGTTCCCTTTGTTCTTCGGTATGTTACTTGCCCGAGATTCGATCGTCGGTATCTCCATACCTAGTTCAACCTCATTACCGGCAAGTCTCTTTACTCGTTCCGTAATACAAGATCACGTAGCTAACACTTAGTCACATTGCTTGCAAGGCTTGATCACGATCTGTCCCGTGAACTCATCACGATCCGTTCCGTGATCACATCACGAACCGTCTCGCGATCTCGATCACGGTCCTTCCGATCTAGCGCCGAACGGACGGCACCTCCGCGTTCAGCACACGTGCAGCTTGATGACGATCTCCACCGTCTCGATCCAGCAAGAGGAGGTGGAGAGGAGAGAGAGTTCACCGGCAGCGTGACGGCGCTCCGGTGATGGTGGTGGAGCAATTCCGGCAGGGCTTCGCCTAAGCGCTGCAGAAAACCGATCTAGAGGAGAAACTATGCACCGGTGGAACTGGTAGCACGTGGCCGGAAATTCTGTCCAAAAACCACCCAATCCACTAGTATATATAGTAGGAGAGGAGAGGAGAGGCGGCCAAGGCCTTTGGGTCGGCCGAAATAGGAGGTGGGAAGCAATCCTACTTCACCTCCAATCCTAGTTGGAGTAGGATTGCCTCCTATTGGCTGATTTTCCACTTTTTGCTTTAGGACTTTCTCTCCTGCCCCATGGGCCTTTGTGGCTGTTTTCCCAGCCCACTAAGGGCTGGTTATTATTCTCCCACAGCCCATGGACCTCTTGGGGTCAAAATACCCCTTCCGGAGGCCTCCCGGTACACTACCGGCACTCCCGGTACACTACCGGCACTCCCGGTACACTACCTATGAGCCCGAAACTTTTCCGGAAAACAAACTGGGACTTCCTATATATGAATCTTTACCTCCGGACCATTCCGGAGCTCCCCGTTATGTCTAGGATCTCATTTGGGACTCCGAACAAACTTCGGTCACCACCATACATAACTCTACACTACCGAAACGTCACCGAACCTTAAGTGTGCAGACCCTGCGGGTTCGAGAACTATGTAGACATGACCGAGACACCTCTATGACCAATAACCAATGGCGGGACCTGGACGTCCACTTTGGTTCCTACATATTCTACGAAGATCTTTATCGATCGAACCTCTATGTCAAGGATTCAGTTAATCCCGTATAACGTTCCCTTTGTTCTTCGGTATGTTACTTGCCCGAGATTCGATTGTCGGTATCTCCATACCTAGTTCAACCTCGTTACCGGCAAGTCTCTTTACTCGTTCTGTAATACAAGATCCCGCAACTAACAATTAGTCACATTGCTTGCAAGGCTTATTGTGATGCTGCATTACCGAGTGGGCCCCGAGATACCTCTCCGTCAAACGGAGTAACAAATTCCAGTCTTGATCCATGCCAACCCAACAGACACCCTCGGAGATACCTGTAGAGCACATTTATAGTCACCCAGTTACGTTGTGATGTTTGATACACACAAGGCACTCCTCCGATGTTTGTGAGTTGCATGATCTCATGGTCATAGGAACATATACTTGACATGCAGAAAACAGTAGCAATAAAATGACACGATCATATGCTACGTTTGTAGTTTGGGTCTTGTCCATCACATCATTCTACTAATGATGTGATCCCATTATCAAATGACATCTCATGTCCATGGCTAGGAAACCTTAACCATCTTTTGATCAACGAGCTAGTCTACTAGAGGCATACTAGGGACATGGTGTTGTCTATGTATCCACACATGTATCTGAGTCTCCGATCAATACAATTATAGCATGGATAATAAACGATTATCATGAACAAGGAAATATGATAATAACTAATTTATTATTGCCTCTAGGGCATATTTCCAACAGTAGGAGCCCCGCTGCCCCATCCATCTCCGACGTAGGAGCCCCACCGGTGCCGCAAACACACACACACACATTGTTTAAAAACGAGCAAATATTTTCTAATTGTAAGAACATCTTTTTAGTGTTATGAAATTTTTGTGGTTGCTATGCAACATTTTTTCATTAAACAATGTGTTAAGAAAATTGTAGTAGATGGATAAGTAGATTGATATTGTTAGATGATTTTGTTTATGATGCTTATTATGTTTTAGTTGTCTTATGTTTTAGTTAATTTGGGGTCCTAGGAAAAATTAGTATGTCTATGTTATATTAGAGAAAAATTCTTTGGTTTTGAAAAAATTAGTGATTAAACGATAAGAAAATGTTCTCATAGGAATTTGTCTCGACATCGACGATGTCTGGCCCGCATCCTTGTCTTCGTCGAGTCAGTGTCAAGATCCTTCAGAGGCGCAATGTCTGGGAGTAGGCTCTGGTAGGCAGGCACTGGGAGGTGCTACCTTCCAGGGCTCGGAGCTAGGTGAGGAATCCTGGTCTCGTCGTCGACCCGGAGCTTCTTTGGTGGCGGACACGTGGGCCACTTTCGGTGTAGAGGGAGCAGGCCCCCGCGGAGGTGGTACGTCACCATGCGAGGAAGGAGGACGAGCATGTCCGTCGCTACATGGAGGCGTTGTAAGCCAGGTTCAACAATATCTGGCAGATTCTTCAAGGATCTCACCCAAGTTATGATCCCATGATGGTTCCTTATCTTTGGGTGTCCACCACCCACGACTCAGGAACTGCTAGTGACTTAGATTATTCGATAGTATTTGATATGTATTAGTGATCTTATATGATAATATTTGAGATGTATTAGTTAATATTTTAAGATGCATTAACTGGATTATTCGAGATGATGTATTAGTGATATTATATTCGAGTTCATTATAAATGTATTAGTGATATTTTATATTGGTATAATGCGTGTGTGACTTTTGGTGTATCGTTGCTCCTTGTGTGACTTTCATGTTTGTTATTGATAGAGGAATCCCGACTGTTGTCATGGGGGGCTCCTCCTTTTCTTCTCTTATTTGCGATATATTCATCGATATAATGCGCAATAAGAGAAGAGAGGGGCGTCCATCATCGACGGTCGAACTATTACTGTTAGAGAGTGTCCACCAACATATATACACCATCATATCAGTGTGAGAGAGTGCGCACCAACACACCATGAGATATGAGAGTTATTTAAGGAAAGCCTCGACGGACCAAAAGTCACACACACATTAGGATCCAAGCGTGTCATAATTCTTGAATCATGAACACAGAAATGTCATCGTCATCAAACGACGATAGGATCCAAGCGAGTGAATTTTGCGGTGAAGATAAGGGTCTTTGCGACCAGCCTGGGCTGCGAGACGGCAGGTTCTTCACCATGAAGCTTTACGAGGACTTGGATATTTCTACGGTATGCAACGATGACAACTGTTTTTTCGTAATTAAGCATGACTTCTGTTTCTTTCCTTCAACGCATAATTTATGTTTATACAATTCGATTAGTTCATCCCCTGTCATGCAAGATGGTGTTTCTTGGAGAGGCTCGGTTTCGAAAAGCACGAGAGTTTCGAGACGAGGACAGCCAACCTAAGGACTAAAGATGGCACATTTTTGGTGAAAGTAATGAATGCACTTAATAACACATAGTTAGGGTGCTCAAATTAGGAAGCTCTTTGCAAGGCATATGGATTTCAAGAGGATATGGAAATATCCTTCGATCTTTGTCCTGAAGATCATATTGAAGGTAACATCGACATTTGGGTGGATGTTGATATGCTTCCTGTTTTACCTCCATGTGAGTTTGTCAACCATGCATATTTGCCAAGTAATTTGCATTCTATATTTAAAAATATTTGGTGTTCATCCATACAAAATTTGTTAATTTATAATTTACATCTTATTTTGTTTCTTCGAGTGAAACACGGAACATAATCGACACGACACACTACACTTATGGATCACATCTAACTTGGGAGGAGAAGGATGATCTTATCAACTTTGTTATTGTTGTCCTAGTTGGTAGGGAGATCTTCCCGTATAATTTGGGAACTGGTCCAAATTATACATTGTACAGGACACTAGTGCATAGGTTGAGGGCGGATGACATTCGTCGAAATATCTTGGTAAGAGTTGCTAATTAAGTACACTAATACTGTTGCGTAAATGGTATTGATTACATTTCTAACTAGGCTACTACTATGTTCTTCAACAAAAAGTACCAAATGAAGTTGTGCCTCCGTTGATGCAACCCGAAGGCAATATGACAATTAAAAGCCCCTTCCAGAATGAGTTCTCTTTTGCATACTCGACTGAACGCAAACCACCAAGACAGCTCCAAATTGAAGCATGAGGACAAATAAAGAAGGATCGCAAGCCACAAGTTGGAAAACGTTGGATCTCTTTGCTTCATCATGGAGACATAGGTGTCATTCTGTTTTATGTCACTTTACATAGGAGGGAGGATTGTGTCCTATGAGAGAGAATTTTTTTCTGGTTTATATTAACTTGCATGATTGATTAGGATGATTATTATTATAATCATTTTTTATGAGATTTTAACTTGGTATGATTAAGATGATGATGATGAGTTATTAGATGAGTAAGATAATGATGAGTTATATGACATATATTTGATTAAAGTTGATGGATGCAAGTGATCATGTTGAATTAGAGGAAAAAATTAAATGGAAAACACAAAAGGAAAAGGAAAAATAAACAATGAAGCCTTAACCTTTAGTCTCGGTTGGTGTTACCAACCGGGACCAAAGGTCCCCATGCCCTGGCACGCTCTGCAGCCCACATGGCCAGGGTTTAGTCCCGGTTCGTAGCCAACCGGGACTAAGGGCTTGGACCCTTTAGTCTCTATACTTTAGTCCCGGTTGGGGAACCAGGACTAAAGGCCCTTCCCAACCGGGACTAATGGCTTGTTTTCTACTAGTGCGTCTTGTGTCGCGCCCGGAGTACCTGAAGAACTTGACACATGATTAGATAACAAAGTGAGGCGTCATCATCATAAAAAGACTAAGGTAAGAGAATGCCCTTACATATTCAAATTATCATATTCAATGATCTTACAAACTCATGCTAGTTTTTATTATACCACGGCTATATACCTAACATTCTTTGGACCAACCATATAACTCATGCAAATTACCACTTCCTATTCAACTCTCATTAAAGCCATAAGTGAAGCAAAGAGAGTGCAAATAATTTCTACAAACATATCACCAGGCACAAACAAGTATAGTTGAAGAACTGGAGCAATTGCCTCAACTCAAAAACATATAAGTGAAGTGCGAAAGAGCATTTTGTAAACTTGAGATGAATGTGTGTGTCTCATAAGATATAGGTTCAAGAAACGATGATTGCACGAATCAGCAAGCAAAACAAAAATAAAGAAAAAGACGCTCCAAGCAATATCAAGGAAATGTAGAACATGGGAATTCGTCGCTGCTTGGGTCCTAGGAAGGCCACCGCTGGCATGCACAGCCGGTGTCTTGCCTGCTCGCAGGCCACCATCGTCCCCCCGCCCCAAAAACTAACCATGGTATGGCTTCATGGAAGCGGAGGTCACCCTTCCCTTCTAACTGAAGCATATCCCTCCAGTGCATCTCCGATGAGCAATGTTGCCGAACAAAGAGAAGACTGAGGCTATTCTTCCCCTCTCGCTGAAGCACATACCTCAATGGCTCCCGACATTCCGGCGAGCGGGCTGCCATACATTGGGAGGACATGTCGTGGGAGTGGAGATCCGTCGAGGCTGGCATTTGACTAGGTTTTGCCTTGCCCGCTATAGTTTAGCTAAAATATGTCTGAAATGTATATGTGTTCGTCTAGTTTGAATGAAAATCATATGGTTTGCTTGTAACTCATCGAGTTATTTCAAACTTTGTTTGAATTGTATGCGAGACTATTAGATGGTCGGCTCCCACATCTGTGTCCGCGGGCTGGTCCCTGCCCCTGCACATGGATGGATGCGGGAACATATTTGCAATTCAACGTTGGAGATAACCTTTGTTGCTTCTTTTCTTGTTTTTTCAAATATTTCACTTGACTCCCATTCTAAGTTTCATGTCGGCTGCTTAGAAAACTTGCATGTTTGAGTTGGTCTCTACACCAATTGGCTCGACGGATCATCTATTGTACATAGGAGACGAGCATAGTGATGCAGATACAAACATCCATCAAACAATTCACTTAAATTTTCAATTGTAATGGTTGCTTCTTTTCTTGGTTTCTTCAAATATTTAACTTGACTTACATTTTAAGTTTCATATAGTTCGTTTAACTTGTAGGTTGGAGTTGGTCTATGTGTCAATTGACACAACGGGTGATCTAGTTGCCATAAAGGCTCATCTACCAATAGGAGTGCCATCATCTAGACCTAGGGAGACCTCTCCCATTGGCTCCACCAAAGATATCTCCTTGTAGAAGGGGTACATATGGTTACTGAGTTGCTCAAGAGAGAGGAGCATCATATCTCCCTCAATTGCATGAAAGTAGGCCGTATTAGCTATTATGCTTATGAAAATGCATTGTTTCAAGTTAATTCCTTGTAGAAGGGGTACATATTTAGATTGGTTTTTATTTTATGCGGCATCTATTGAGATTATCGCAAAAACTAAGGACTTCATTGGTTTGCAGGAAATTTATAGGAATTTCATAGGATAGGATTTCTATAGAAAAAAATTAGAGCCCTTTGATTTCTAGGAATGGATTCTATTTATATGGAGAAATTTTTCATACCCTCCACATTTCATAGGAAATTAAATATTAGACTAGACTCAATGAAAAAAATATTTGATGTGATTGAAAGGATATCTTGTTTCCTATTCCTACTCATGGGAATTGAGATACATTTTTTAATGGAGGATTGTCCCCGACCTCTGTAAGGATTTGAGATACATTTAATCTCCTTTCCTATGATTTCTCTATCCTATGATTTCTCTATCCTATAAACCAAAGGGAGGCCTAAAAGGAAACCAAATTGCAGTGAGGAAGCGCGGAGAGGGAAAATACGATGGAGGAGGTGGAGGTGACACTACGAACGTGCATGGAGTGGTTTTGGAAAGTATTGATTTCGTTTTGATTATTTTAACTTACTTTATTTGTGTTGGTTTTTTACTTTATGTGGCATCTGTTGAGATTACATAAAACAGAAAGGAAACCGAAATGAAGGGGTGGCGTGGGGAGGGGAAAACAGAGAGGGGACGAAGGCGACACTACCACACTACCAATTCTCCTTCAACAATCCATTCAAAAAAATAATTCTCCTTCAACAATAAAGATTATTGACGATCAAGTGCTCAGTAATCGATCTAAAATAAAATGATTAGGCTATGTCGGTAGCTAGGGTTGGGACTCGGGGATGCACGGCTCCACTGGTACAAACGGCGTAACACTGTAGCATGTCCAGCGGCCGCCGCCCTAGATGTCTGTCCGTCCGCCAACGTCTGCATGATGAAAGCGAGGACCATAATCACACTGCTCCGGACGTTAAGTACTGCGATGAACAGTGCCATGCATGCCCGCAAGATCATGTATGCGCTCCAATGAAATGAATCGATCAATCGATGCCTGCATGTGCTATCTAGCCGCATGCACGTACGGACAACACGGTTAGATCGATCCAGTGTTTGGCACTTTGGCTACCTGCATTTGCAGGCGAGGCGCATACGCCGGTGCGTCAGCCCTACTTTCCTGCATGCAGTGATGCAATTAACCACCATCTGGATCCATCGATGAGTGCAACAGTCACCTGCAACGCCTACGTATTAGCTTAGCCTACGTGCATGCACGTATGGTCCAGCTCCATCTGACAGACAGCGCGCGTATGTACTACGTGTCCTAACGCAAACGCCAGACCCATTTTCGGTGTCAGAATGGGACAACACAGTATGCCCATGACTTTGCTGGCTCGCCATCGATATCTGCAGGATTGCTTTTCGTATGGTCAGTCCGATCTTAGTTAAACGATTTTATGCCTGTTTTCATGCAAATTATGACTATTTTGAGTCCAGTCGCTGACCTAATTATGACGCTAGCGTGTCGTCTATGTGATGATGACACCACAGTACAATTAATTAACTACTCTTCCCGTTTGATTTGATCTGATCAGCATCTTGTGATGCTCCTTTCGTTTTGTCGGATTGTCCCTTTCTCTTTTGGGCGCAAATTACGGTCGCCTTTGATGTTTGGCACTACGTACGTTCTGGATTCTTCTATGAATGTATGCCAATGTCCACGCTTAGCTTCAAGAGCAAAAAATAAAGGGAGACCTCCAGTGATCAGTTCCATTTATGGGCATCCAGAGGGAACAAATTTCTCTGGAATGAACGGACTGATCTTCTTTTTTCAGTGTATAGTTTACTGTTGAACCTGGATATGCAGGTGCAAGAGGCATCCATCGGCCTCTATATATAGCTGCGTAGGGTTTGAGAGAGAACCGTCAAAAGATTGTAATGGACCATTAATTGGGACACTAAACCTTCCGAATCAAACCATCTGTCTCCTAACCGGCCGCATGCTAGGAGAAGTGTAGGTTACTGTTTAGCATTTCATTCATAGCACCTCTCACAACAGTGGTACGGTGCTTATCCTCGGTTTGCTGCTAATACAATCGTGAGGTCGATGGTGGGGGGAGGGGGGGGGGGGTTCGATACGTGGTATTTTTTTCTCCAGTCGCCTTCATCTGAACTTGTCAAACTCCTAACCGCGCAACCCGGATGACGTGGGAAGAAGATCATCACAGAATTGACAATCACTTGTAAATAAGATCAATGCCAGCACCCTTGACCACCCTTGACCATTCCATCATCAGTATTGTGATAAATGATATCAAGGTTGCTTCGAGGATCTTTGATTCTGTGGCGTTCAAGTATTTTAATCGACAAGTTAATATAGCTGTTCATACTTTAGCTAAGTCTTGTAAGAATTTACCTAGTTTCATCGTTTTTTATTCTGCTCTGAAATGTATCAGAAGACTCTTGGTAACTTTGTTTTAAGTAATCAATAAAACTGATATTTCTCTAAAAAAAAATCATCACAGGACGCCCATACAAGCAACTCCAACCGGATGACCCATTTCGTCCGCGCACGTCCGTTTATATGATCACGGACAGAAAACATCGCCCAACATGCCGACCCAAAGGGATGCGTGCCCATTTTTTGTCCGTCCGTGACCCATTCCAGGCCTAATTTTGGGCCTGATTTGCGTTCGTGCGGACACGAACCGGACACATGCCTCGCCCGCTAGTCGGCGGCACAGTCTACTCTTTTATCCCCTTTCCCACCCATCGCCGACAAAGTGGGCAAACCCTAGGCCGACCCCACTTTTCCCGGCCACCTTGCTCTCCAGCTCCCTCCGTCCTTCACCCAGCAGCACATCCACCGACGGGGTGCCTCCCTCGACACGGTGCGGGAGGCCTAGTGGTAGATCTGCGGCGGCGACAACGAGATTTGGCACATCCTGCCGGCGAGATTCGGCGCGTCCTGCAGGCCGACGGTGAACTGCGCTTGCCATGGATTGGCCAGGAGCCGGTCCAACTAGTCTGGGAAAAGCCTCGGTGTCGCATGTAGACGTTCAATCCACCTCTAGCCACTCGGATCTATACCGTCGTCGGTCCCCTGGAAAGCCATGCCTGGCTGGCGTCCTGGGTCGGCGTTGGTCCAGTGGCTGGCCGGCTCACCGTTGCCGCTCATAAAGTGTGAGGACTATGAGCTTCATGTCGTCCGACGCGTTTGTTGGACTCCAGAACATCCCGGTTGGATGTTCACCAAGTGCATAAACGATGGGGTATGCTTTTCGTGCTGTCTTTTACTCTTTGAATCGATGAAATTTTGATAGCTTATTTGCTCGGTTTTTCATGTAGGATGGATACAAATTTTGGTTTTGGAAAGAAGAATACATCAATCTATTGCTCTCATGAAAAATGCTAGATGTTCGTTCAATTCTAGCTAGACTTGAAGTTATAAATGAAAGTAAAGAAGAAACCAACGGGGAAGCAACATCTACTTCTTTACAAAAGAAGAAAAAATGTTGTTAAACTCAAGAATCCGCAGATCAAAATCGAAGACAGAGAAGATCTTAGTTCAATTAGTGGGAGCAGTAAGGAAAGCCGGACATCTTTTAAAATGTCTAACTATGGTTCTTTTTTTTTGTTTTTTTATCCGTAACGAAGAATTGGTTAAAAAGATGTATATATTGAAATGCATTTAATGAAATCAAAATAACGTGCAAATCCAAAAAAAAACGTGGGATAAAAAATAGACGGCGACCGGCCACAAGGACAATAATTGGGTCGGCACGTTAAATACACGGTCGGTCCATTTATGAAAAAGGACGGACATGGCGATCCAAACAAACAAAACACAAAAATAGTGTGCGTCTGTTTGGGTCGCAGGATTGGAGTTGCTCTAATGAATGCAAGCTATGAAAAGTGCAGCCGGAGGCCGGGCTGTCCATTGAGCCAATATTTTACATTGCAAAATAACATGAAAAATGACTGCATAAACATTGTTTGACTTTTTGTAGGAATATACTTTAGGTGGTGTACAGAAAAAAAAGATAAATACATAGATGAAAATGGCCGGATTTTTTGTGTTGTTGGGCTAGATGTGTGTGTGCGCGCACGCACGCGTGTGTGTGCCCACCTTATAGCAACTCTAGTACCCTGTAAAACCATAAGAATTGTAAAATCATAAAAATTATAAAATTCCGACGAGTATACGGATTTGGGCTGTTATTTTGGCCAGACCAGACTCCGTATACTTGGCCCTGCTCGTAGAAGTTTTACGGTGGCCTGCAAACGTGCCTCACCGTGCGGTCTACCTGCGGGTCCGCGAGGTCGATACGGGTCCGAACCGTATCCCTCCGCCACATATTTTCCCCACAGCTCCGCCACATTTCTTGCTGCCGGCGTCTCAAATCGTCTGCCCCGTCTCCCGATCCGTGAATGTGGAACTCCGGCCGACGCGGTGATGATGACCCCGATCGGGCTCGTTGCGTCAGATCCGACGGAGCGCGAAAGCGCGCGGCCCTACGGTGCACCCGCCACGGGCGGACGCCATCGTCGTCGCTACTTCGCCGCAAGACGGAGGAATCCGATCGTGTGCGCCAGCGGCTCTTCTTTGATGCAGGAAGCTTCTCCGGGGTGTCCAGCTCGCGCTCCTCTCTCACTCTTGTGAAAAGGGAGACGGGGGAGCTCCTCCTCGGTCCGTGAGGTCAAGATGGAGCCAGAGGCCGAGGCAGGGCCGGAGCGACGGCCCAGTGCCGTCGTGGAGCCGGTCCCCCGGGCAGAGGCGGGCATGATTTTGTACGCGATGCTCGCGCGCAGTGCGCGGGAGTAGGAAGTGGAGCGGCAGCGCCGCCGAAGGGAGGAGGGGATCAACGATGTGCTCTCTGAGCAGGGTCTCGCATGGGCAGTCGCGTTCGACCAGAAGGAGGATGAGTGTCATCGGGAGAAGGCTGATCAGGAGCAGATCTTCGTCGACCTCACCAACGATGCAGACTCCGATTGAGCTCCGGCGAGCTGCAGGTCAGCTACCGCACCATACGAACTCCGGTGAGCTCGATTTTGGCTAATTCTAGTGTACGGTAGCTCCGGCCAGCTCCGACGAGCTTTTTATGTAATATATCTATGTTGCGTATGAACGATCAGTCCCTACGCATGAACAATCTATCCACTTTTGCCTATAAATTTGTCACGTGAAACTTTTTTTAAAATTATTCAGTTACTTTTACGGGTTTTGTTCTGCCGCTGCAATTTTCAACCCTTTAGATCTCCAGCGCGAACTGTAAACCGCATTTCTAGTTCCGCAGAATAAGGGGTCTAGTAGAGTTGCTCTCAGAAATCACAATATTTTCAACGAAGTTTTACAGATCCTTACTGAACATCACACTGATGGCAGCAAACATAGTAATGGGTCTCTTTGATTTGTAAGATTTCTAAATCACCAGAACTAGAAAGAAAAAATGTAGAAATGGCATAGGATTGCATGTGCAAAACAGGGTGCTGTGAAAACACAAGAGGTTGCAGAGTTAGATGTTTGATTTACAAACATATAAAAAAGCACAGGAATGATGAATAGTATACTCCAATGAAGATGCAAACATATGCAAAGGTTGGATTAAATTAATACCATGCTAGTTATGACCTTTGTCTTGCTCTTTGTGCATAGGGATATAAAAAAGAGAAGTGGATTCTAAAAATATTTTGTTTTCGCTATGAACTCAAACCAAAGAAATAATTCCTACCTTTTGATTATTGTCCATTGCTTTGAATCTAACGCGTGAATAATATAACCATAGGAAATTTCCCGTTTCTATGTTCTTTCTCCACCTTTCTTATGAATCAAAAAAGAACTTGGTTTTATTGATCCAACGAAGGATGTGGAGGATGCCCCTTTGCATCCCTATTGCTATATAGTATCATTCAACCATATATTGTCTATGTTCCAAAATGAATGACCTTGTCCTATAGAGAGCAATGAAATTTCACTAATTTTGATTATCCATATATATTGAGGTTGTACAAATTAGAAGTAAATCTACTAAGATATTTTTTTTCGAATGTTGGCAGGAGAGCTGCCAAATTCATTGATAAGAAGAAGGCATTACAATAACACCTCCAAAGGAGGAATGCACCGCATAAAAGCGAGTGCCGAAAAAGAAGAAAGAAAAAACAGACTGCTCGGTTATTGAGGAAAACCGGGCAAAAACTATAGCAGTGACTAGCTAGACTAGACCTAAAGCACCACAAAACATACAAGGCGCCAGAAAGCAAAAACCCCACAACACACCCGGCCGGGCACTCGAGCGCCTTCGCTGCTATGAGAGTGCACACCGATAACCGCAGTATTATACCAGGATGCCACGAGCATATCCACGAACCTCAAGGACACCAGAGAGGAACGATAGGTCCGAAAGAGCGAATAACTATGCCGCTCCGATCCCATGAGCCTGAAAGACATAGCTCGCCCGACGCTACTTGCATGTGAAGGGTTCTCCTACTGCTCTCATCTTCGACCAAACAACCAGCTACAAACGGAAGCACCACCAAAGACTCCACGCTCACCAAAACGCTGCCCGCTCCAGAACCACCGCACCACCACCAACCAAGTGCTCCATCATCAGATTTGGCTCCAAAGCAATGCTTCCAACGAAGTAATGACACCACAGGTGCCACCATTGCATACGGTTTTCACCGGGAGGCAAGAACATGAAACAAGGAGAGGTGTCGGCTCCCTCCGATGGTGCCTCCAACAAGGAAAATCACACCCACGAGCATCATTCGCCATCCGCCCAGACCGAAGTTGAGCATGACTTTCGTCGAGGAACCGAGCACCTATGCCGGGGGTGACGCCTCCAACACACCACCACCAGACCGGAGCAGCAGACGCCACTTGCTGCACCACATGGAACTAACCGGAGCACCACCAGTGGTGCAGTCCCATAGGAACTTGATGGCCCTGCCAAGATCACGCCACCGCAGACCACAATCCCTACCTGGAGCCACCTTGCAACCCCTAGTAGTCGTTCGTCGGCCGAGCCGCCTCCCCTCCAAGCCCCGAGCCGCCAAGGCGCCAGATCCGGCCAGCAAGGACCCGCCAGATCCAGTCGCACCAAGCCAAGGGCCGCCCGTCGGAGGGAGACCCCTGCTGCTGCCTCCATTGGCCAGATGCCACCGCGACTAGCCGCCAAGAAGCAACCAAACAGGCCCAGATCGGGCCCCCTACCCACCGAGCACCGAACAGATCCACTGCGAGAGCAACACAGCAGCGCATCAGCAGCCGTTGCGCACACCACAAGAGAAGAACGTCGTTGCCTAGCCAGGGAGCGCCGTCCCTGGTCGCCACGCGCGGTCAAGCCGGACTGTCGCCGCCCCAGCAGCTCCAGTCGACCGCCGCCGCCCCCAAAAAACCCCAACCATCTTTGACAGCTGGGCCCGCCGCCACCGCGACTGAGGCCGGTGGCAGCGGCGGCAAGAGAGCTGCGACGAGGTCCTTTTTTTGGTGGATGTAGGTTCGCTCCGGAGCCGCCCTGGGGAGCGACCCGGGAGCGGCGTTAATAATATTATGATAACATAATCTACCGAGATATTAAACTACCTAGATTTGGAGTGGACTGTTGTGTCGGGAGTTATGGGGTCACTATGGGTCCCGCCTGTAGGGGAGGGGGTCGCCAGCTAGTTTCCCCGTTTATGAGAATATATTGCCTAGTTTTTTTTGTTCTTTCATTTATGTTTTTTTACTGCTTTAAATATTTTAAACTTTGTTTTTTCCCTAGTTTATTTCCCTGTTTGTTTTATCTTTTACTTTCTTCTTCTCTTTTTATTTGTTCACATCTTAATTCATGAATATTTAAAAAATAGAAAAATTTAAAAACCATGAACACAACATTTTCAGACATTTGTGAGATTTGCGAACTTTGTTTGAAAACTACGGGTATTTTTTTGAATCCATGAACATTTTTTTTATAAAATCATGTTTTCTTAGTTTGCAATATTTTCTAAAATCGGAGTTTTTTCAAAATCTGTGGACACATTTTTATTGAACAAAATTTCTCAAATAAAAAATGCAATAGACTTTTTTCTAAGCTAGCAGTGGAGCGAGCCAGACAAAAAAGCTAAGCGAGCAAGCCGGGCTGAGCTGAGAAATGAGCTGAGTGAGCCAGACTTTGGGTGGTCGGCCGATGTGACTATTGTAACTGTAATTTCATGGTTTCATCCTGGAATAAGAGCTCCCAAGAAGCTCATACAGCCACCACCGACGGACAACGAGAAACGTGTAGGGACATCACAAGTGCACAACCATGCAGACTAGGACTTCACTCTCGTCTCAAAATAAATCCACTTTCCAAAAGCAGTTTAACACAATATAAAAATAGAAAAACACTGCTAGAACATAATTAAACCCAAAGAACAAACATAAAAACCAAAATAAAACAACCATATGCAGTAACCTGCTAGAGAAAAAAAAGTTAACCCCACGCGTGAAAAACGGCACAAAGAAGTACAGAGTATTGAGTAAGCCCAATTGAAGCTTCTGTTACCCTTTGTCCATTCACATCTGCATCAGTGTTGCATATAGCCTAAACCTTTTTATAGTAGCATTATGGCAACCATCAAATAACCAAGTCAAGTGTGGTTTGTCATACAAGTACGTGATAGTCTTCCCCTCACGAAAAAATATTCCCTCCGTCCGAAAATATTTATCCTAAAAATAAATATATCTAGACTTATTTTAATTATAGATACATTCATTTTATTTATTTTTAGGAAAAGTATTTGCGGACGGAGGGAGTACATGATAGTCTGCTCCTTCGGCCTCCTATTGTTTTTCAGCTCACCTCTCTTTTCTATGTTTATTTAGGGCACATCCTATTCAGCGGTCACCCCTCTCCCCGTTGGGCCGTGCCGGAGTTTTTCGGACCAACGACCACCTGGTAAGAAGCTCCGGTAACCACCGCACCATGCTCAAGTGAGTGCTCAGTTACATCTTTTTGTTCTCTTCTTCTCTCTTCCTTTTTATTTTTTCCTTTTTCTTTTGCAATGGTTTTGTTCGTTTTTTATACTATTTCTCTATTTTATATTTTTTTCTTCCATTTTTAAAAAATCAATGAATTTGTTTTAAAAATCTATGAATTTTTTCTAATATCGATGTACTTTAAAAAAATCAATGATAGTTTTAAAATGGACCATTTTGTTTTCAGCTTGGTGAACTTTTATCAAAATGGTTAATTTTTTACAATTTAATGAATCAAACTTTTGGACCTTCTTAAAAAATATTTTTTTTCAAAATCGGTGAAATATTATTCAAATTTCATGAACTTTTTAAAAATTTAATTAAGTTTCAAATCCAATGTACCTTTTTGTAAATCGATGAACCTCTTAAAATTTTATAAACTTTCTCAGATAAATAATATTTTTAAGTATGTGACCTTTTTTAAAAACTCATGAACATTTTCGAATTAATGATTTATTTTATTTTATTCGATTGTTATTTTATTTCAAAAGTCAACGGTTGACAGGTCAACTAGCCAACCGCGACCAGTTAAACACGATCGAGCCACCAGAACCAATCAATTGCATGCGCTTCGTATTGGGCCGGCCCACTAATGGAGGTGCATGAGCGCCAGGGAAGAGTTTGGGCGCTTGAAGCGCCGTATAGGACCTTTCCTTATTTAGCGGTAGCTCTCTCTTTATATATGGGCGAGTATTGCTCTTCGCTCTCTCCGTGGGCCTTTTACAAGGAAAAGTAAAGAGACAAACTGCAAAATCACTAATTAAGGTTTTCATCATTTGATTGATTGCATTGAGATCTTCAAAAGTAGATCACATGTTGATAGATTTTGACGAATTTTTCTTTCACACACAAAAAAAAGGAAAAAACCGTGCCTCTCGCGGAAGGAAAAAACATGTTTTTTTATTTTCGAGAGGCACGATCATGCTTATCGCGAAAGCAAACCTGTGCCTATCGCAAAAGCAAATCCGTGTCTGTCGCAAAAAAAAGAAACAAAAAATGTGTTTTTTTCTTGAGAGCAAGACCGCCCCCCGGCGAAAGCAAATATGTATCTCTCGCGAAATCAAAACAGTAACCTCTCGCTAAAGAAAAAACAGAAAACATGTTTTTTTCTTTCCGAGAGGCACGAATCATTCAAGCAAATCTATGCCTCTAGCGAAAACAAAACCGTGTCTCTCGATGAAGGGGAAAAAGAAAATATGTTTTTTTTTGTTTCTGAGCTCTTGAGGAATCAAATCCGTGCCTCTCGTGGAAGAAAAACAGTGCTATTTGAGGAAGGAAAAAAAGACACACTTTTCTACAAAAACGTAGAACACCGAAAAACCCAGAAAAAAAATAACTAAAAAGTCGAAAATGTGTGCGAAAAAATAAAATAAAAAAACAAAATCCCAAGGAAGCGCTCAGAGCACGACACGTAACGACGACTGAGAACGCGCCAAGTGACGACACGTATAAGTGACAGTTAGGAGGCTTCCGAAGGAGCACTCACCAACTAGATGCTCTCGACAAACTGTAGTGGAAAAATTCTATGTGGCACATTCTTTGTCATATAGTCAACCTTTCACACATGTGCCTAAAATATCCTGGACCCCTCTGGTCCTTGGGCGTGTTAAGCTTAACACGGATGGTTCGGACCTCAATGGGATTGCGGGGACGGGTATGCTTCTTCTGTAGGACCGAAAGTATGTCTAGAGGAGGAGGATTAGACTACTTGACCAAATAAAAGTTTTGCCTATACCAAGTTTTAGGGTTGACAGTTTTTAGCATTTCATGGCAAGTTAAGTACACCCTACACATGCAAGTCTAAGAGTATATAGCAGCGGAAAGGAACAACAAGCATGTATAGAAGGGATAGGGTAGGAAGATAAAACGCAATTGTAGACACAATGATTTTTCCCGTGGTTCTGATAGGTGGCGCTATCGTACATTCACGTTTATGGACTCCTCAACCCACGAAGGGTAACGATCGCGAGAGTCCACGGAGGGCTCCACCCAAAAGGGTCCACAATGTAGCAACCTTGACTATTCCATAACGGCTTCCGTCCACGAAGGACTAGCCTCACTATGGGTAGATCTTCACGAAGTAGGCGATCTCCTTGCCCTTACAAACTTACTGGTTCACTCCACAACACGAAGTAGGAGGCTCCCAAGCGACACCTAACCAATCTAGGAGGCATCACCCTCCAAAAGGTAATAGGCTCGGTAATAACGATGAACTCCTTGCTCTTGTGCTTTAAGATGATAGACTCCTCAGCACACAATCACTCTCTCACAGATTTGGCATGATGGAAGAGATGGGATTGGTGGAAAGCTACTTAGGAAGACTAGAGATCAAGATCCATATGATTGGAGTGGAAGATCTTGACCTCAACACAAGGGTAGGTGGTTCTCTGTCAGAAAATCTGATAGGATACGTATGGAATAGTTCCGAGTGTTTCTCTCTCGAGTAGGTGGTGGTGAAGGGGTATATATAGGTATCCCCAAAAATCCAACCGTTACACACAAAATGACCAACTCGGTGACACCGATGTGTTAATATCGGTGGTACCGAAGTGACCAAAAGGTGGCAACTTTTGAATCTCGGTGAGATCGATATAGGAAACTCGGTTGCACCGATAAGGTGACCAACAGTTAGATTTCCAATCTCGGTGACGCCGATCCAACATTCTCGGTGGGACCGAAAATGTGAATTTGCGTAACAAAAAGTTGGCAACCTAAACTCGGTGGCACCGGTATGGACTCGGTTTCACCGAAGTGGCTAGGGTTTGGCTTGAGTCTGTCTAGGTTCTGGAATCGATGGCACCGGTATGGGAAAGTTGGTTGCACCAATTTTGAGTGTTAGGTATAGAACTGACTTTGGTGAGAGAGTTTGTGGATGTTTTTGGCGACTATCACTTGTGCATGTTTGAGCATATTGTTCACCAACAAAACCTTACCCCCTTTTAATAGTATTGGCTTTCCTATGGACTCAAAGTGATTTCTCACAAATATAAAATATAGAGTCCTCTTGCTTGAAGCTTGGCCAACCTATTTCCTTGCATCATGGGGTATGTCCACACTCTCCTTTTGCCAATCCTATCATTGAACATTTCCTGAAATATACTTGGTGAAAACATCAGTTAAATGACTTATATGTTGTTATTAATTACCAAAACCACCAAGGGAGCAAATGTGCTTTCAATCTTGCCCTTTTTGGTAATTGATGACAACATATAGATCAAAGCTTCGACATATGATAAAATCAATGAATATAATCGTTGCTTTGAGAGGTATGTGATAAGAAAGAGCTCCCCCTAAATTTGTGCATTATTTTCAATTTGCGTTTGAATGCAAATGTACAATCGATTAGGTATGTGGGGCACTTGTTCCATGTCACATACAACTTGATGGTGTGCGAGAATAATTAGAATGAATAACAAGGCACAACACAATCAAGCAAAGGTGAATGATCATCTCATAAGCATTAAGATGATAGGAAATAGTAGCATCACACATAGCAACGTATGATCACACATAAACACAAAAGTATCTCACGTCAAACCAAAAGAACCAAATGTTTTGAAAAGCAACAAACACCAAAACGCTCTCTCGCTCGAAGCCTAAAGATCTATATACACTTATACCCCTTTGGCAACAAGTTACCAAAAAGTTCAAAGACATACATCTAAAAGTTCTTGGGCTGATCTCCTTCGGTTGTCGATGAAGGAGTCGAGATAACAGCGTTGGCGAAGATCTCAGCAGATGTCGTGGATGGAGTTGGAGTGGCAGTTGGAGGAACTGGAACAGATGGAGTAGGAGCTAAGGTGACAGCAGCAGGAGCTGATGAAGAGGGCCTCAAGTCTGAAGCTGGCACAGTGGCTGATCTGGCTTGGGTAGGAAACTGTGTGCCTATCCTGAGAGGTGATTCATCCTCATCATCATCTGAAGAAGTGGTGTGACGAAGTGGCACTGAGTCAACTTCCTTCTGGAGCTCTGTGACTATCTTAGTCAGCGTGTCCACCTTATCATTAAGGGTCTTGATCCTAGTTCAAAGATCCTGACGAGACTGTTCTGTTTGTCCAGAATCCCCTTAATGTCCTTCTGCATACCCTTAACTGATGATGTCAATAGATCCATTTGCTCATTCCTGGATCTAGGGACTTGAGCACTAGTGGCTCTAACTGCCTCTGCTTCTGCCTGAACTACAGCTGAAGTGGGATGATCAGCATCCATCACCGCAACATTGTCCTCGAGATCTAGCCGTAGGGGGTAAATGTGGATGATCTAGACCAAAAATGTGCTTCTCCAACTTTGAATTGATAAGCATCTGGATGTAGGGTGCATAACAACAAGAGCGCTTCTGGTCAGTAGCAACCCTCTTGATTGTCTCCACAATCAAATCCATGACTCTGATCCTGGTGTCTCTATCAAGGTGGATCAACATATTGATAGAGTGGCCTCAGATCATCTTGTCATCTCCTGACTTGGGCATCAAAGTGTGCCTCAGAATGGTGTTCATTGTGTGAAGGCCAGACTGAAGAAAGTAGATAGATCCTAGCCTGTGAGACTTCACATTGGCAGCAGGGATCTCCTTGTACATATTTGCCATAGTGTTGTGGCTCATCTTGGATTCTGAGTATACATCCAAGTCACCATCCTATGCTTCGGGAACTCCTAAGATAGAATCCCATTCTTCAACAGTCGATTCATACCTTGCACCTTCAGTCATCCATACAATTCTACCATCTCCATAGAAATGTGAAGTGGAGTAGAACTGCATGATCATCTCATCGTTCCAAGCAGTGAATTCTCTGCCAACAAACTCATCCAAACCTATGCAGTGGAAATTGTCTTGGACACTTGGAAAGTAGTCCTCATTCTCCTTAATGAATTTCCAATCAACATATCGCATATCACTCACAGCTGGACTTTTGTCAAAAAGCACAGTCTCATAGAAATCCTGTTGCTCCTTGGTATAAAATCTGTACTCCATAGCTATTTTCTTCCTCTGGGCATATGGATCTATAGCTCTCCAAGCTCTCAATCCCGAATCCTTCCTATTCTTCATATCCTCAGCTAGTGTCTAGCTGGCATTGTGTACTGGAAGATGTGGTCTGAGCTTCATCAAGGTTGTCAAGTCATCATCCTCTTCAGCTCTGGAAGCAGTCCCTTTGTTCTTCTCAGAAGCTGGAATCTGCCTGGATGTCCTCTTAGGCTTCTCAACAGCAGCCTTCTTGGATGTGGACTTGGTGCTCTTGGAAGTACTACTCTTTGGCATAGCATCAGACATCAGCTTCTTCTGCTTTTTCTTGGGAGGAGCCTTCTCAACATGCTCTTCCTCCTCTTTAGCATCAGCATCAACAGTTTCTTCAGGATCCTCATACATGGAGGTTTTTCTGCCAATGACATGAATAACCCTCTTTCTTGCTTTCTTCTCCTGCCTTCTTTGGCATAGCTTTCTTGGGGGCCTCAACTGAAATAGTTGCTCTGGCAGTCTCATGAGCCTTGAAGGTTGAAGCAGGTGCATAGATCTTGCTGACAACTTTCCTGGAATAAGTGGCTTCAGTAGCAGACTTCTTAGCAGCTTTCTCTTGCTTCTTAGCAAGAATCTCCCTAGGGATAAAGTCTGAATCCTCTTCATCTAAGTTCCGCTTCTTTCTGGTCCTTGTAGCAGCCTTGGGCAACCCATGGGAGTTGGGGGTGCCTGGATCTAAAAATGAGCTGGACTCTGGGTTTGTGCCTGAACTCATGTCAGCACCCTGCTCTGGCATGTTCTGACTATCCTTTGCATCTGACATACTAACCCTATGAATGGAATATAGATGAGCAGAAGTAGACGAGTCACCACAAAATTATCAGCTGTTTTTTGATATTTTGAACAAGAGATTTTCAAAGTTTTGCATTCTGTCAAAAAAAATCAGTAAGGCCGAAGCAAAGTTTTCGGTGACACCGAGACTGACTGTCTCTTTTAATAGAAACTTGGCACCCTTTTCGGTGAGACCGAAAAGGAGTGCTTGGTTTCACCGAGACAGTTCTCAGCTAGAATAGAAACGAAAATCGGTGGTACCGATTTTCTTGATTCGGTTCTACCGAGTTGCGTCGGGCGGAAGGCAAAACCTATAAAATCTATGGTTCGCTAGCCTATGGAATTTCTTGATGGATAGGAATACATGCAATGAGTGGCATAAGAAGAAAAGTAGATCCAATGTGCAAGAATCAGAGGAGAGTGCAAAGGAGGTTGAATCTGTACCCTAACTTGGTGCGGATCCGCTATGACGGCGACGATGGAGCAGATTTCATCGACGGCAGCGATTCCCAGTGGCGGAGGAGCGTGGGAAGACAAGGGCGATGACCAAGGGTCTTGAGGCGGTAGCTTAGGGTTCTAAGGCTCAACATTTGAAGATAGAATTTCAAAGCGTCGGGGTCCACATCATATATACCATCCACTGTCGGTGATACCGATTTTATGTTTTCGGTGTCACCGAGTTCCACAACTGTCAGCTGATAGGGAAACTCGGTGTAACCGAGAATATGAAATTGGCAGTATCGAGATTGAAAACCAGATCAACCCTAGGCATTCGGTGGGACTGATTGTGGGGTTGGTTTCACTGAGATGCACTTGGGAGGTTTTAATGGTCAGTCCTTGTCGATACGGAACTCTGAGTGCTCCACACACAGAGGGATCGAAAAGCACTTATTCAAATTTTGTGATGCAGCATGAATGGAATATGAGGTGAGATAGCATAGATATATAAAGAGTGGTCCTAGGCATTCTTGTCCATCCAATTGGCAAAAGAGAAAATCAATAACCAAATAGCAACAATTGGATGTCCTCGAATGAGAAAATAAATGCAGACCAACATGCTCACACAATAAGATGTCAAAAGAAATCATGACAAACATGCACAAACACACTAGCATCTAACAAACACTTGGGCGATGACGAAGTCATCTATATATGAGTATTTGACTTAGGAGCCAAGTAAGAGTACTTGATCATAGGTCATACTAATCGTTTAAGCACAAGTGGGGTTACCACTTTTACATAAAGCATTTAATGTTTCACATACTAAGAGATGCTTTGACTCAAGTCTTAGAGTAAAGCTCCCCCTTAATGTGACATCCCCCCATAAGAGGGATAAACTAACCTTGGGTTTTGTCGATGAAGACTTCATGTTGATGAGGTAGTTGTGGATGCTCAATGTTGATGAAGATCACCAAGAGTTGGGAGCATCCTTGTTGTTTCCTTACTCCTCTCACCTACATGGGTTAGTCCCAACACACAAGAGACAAATACAAGGATATCTATGGACATGGAGTGTAAAACATATGTTATGATGTCCATTGATTAGTTGATTACCTTGTCCCTTGCTTACCTTTGAGGAAACGTGTGACTCCTTGAACTATTGCATTGAGTTGATGTTGAGTGCAAAAAGTCCTTGCCAATAATGAATGTGAGTGAATTTCATTGGCGGAGTCACCCCTCAAGAACTTACTAGTTCTTCTTATTGGGGACCCACATCAAGTTGATGGAGATCCTTGGTGTTGAAGTAGCCTTTGTAGTAGTTGAGCTCTAAGTAGCCTTGGGATCCCACTCCACCAAAGCTAGGGGTTCATCCTCATATGAGTCAATGTCCTCTTGAAGCTTGTTCTTGCCCTTGAGCTTGTGGTCTTGTGGTGGAAGGTCATCTTGGGTGTTTGTCCCCTTGGGAAGAGTATTTTCATACTTCTCCTTTTGAGGAACAAACTTGGGCTTGGGATATTGACCTTGTTCCCACTCAACTCCATTAGCGTTCAAGTAGCCAACACCACGATTCTTCCAGTATCCTCCGTGCTTGCGTACAATTTCCACAAATTGCTTACATCCGGCAAGACTCTTGTAGATACCTTTTTCTATAATTCCTTTCAATAAAGCATTTTCTTGCTCAAGTGTAAATTGGCTAAGAGAATCATCATTAGTGGAATCAATAGAACTACTAGAAGCAACATCATTGGGTTTAGCATTTTTATTGTTGCTACTAGATGAAGAACCTTTCTTGCCTTTGTTACTAGATTGCTTAGTTTTTACTTGGGGCATGAAAGTAGACAAGAGTAGTCGTTTGGCTAGATAAGATGAAGTCTTCTTTTGGAGATCGTCATTGATAGATTTGAGAAACTCATGCTCTTGCTCTAGGTTGAGCTTCTTGAAGCGTAGCTTCTCATGAGTTCTCACAAGCTCTCTATGATCTTCGAGAGTAGATTCATGAGCTAACTTAAGAGTGTTTAGTTCTTTAGTTAGTTGTTCTATTTTCATCTTATCATCATCAAATGACTCATCTTGACTAGCATGAGAATTATCAAGTTCATTTTGATCAACATCACTAGTTTTATCACAAAGCAAGTCATCATCACAAAGAAAATCATCTTCATCACTATCAAAATCAAGATACTCGGGGTGTGATACCTTGGGGCCTTTGGCCATGAAGCAACTTCCACTCCCTTTGTTTGGTGAATCAAATAGATCGTAGGAGTTGGTAGTCATTAGAGCAATTCTGGCAACACCATCATCTTGACTATAGTCGGAGTCGAAGTGATAGCTTCTCTCAGAGTTGTTGTCGGAGTCGGAGCCGGAAACCCATTCACCAACATGAGCTTGATGTTTTCTTCTTGTGTAGATCTTGGTGTACTTGTCCTTCTTCTCCGAATCTCTACTTCTCCTTGAGTGTCTTCGTTCATAATGATCATCTATACTCCTTCTCTCTCTTTGTGGTGATTCATTCCTTGAGCTTTGTCTTCGAGGTGACTCTTCTCTTCTTTTGTAGGGAGCCATGCACTCATTTGAGTAGTGTCCGGGCTTCCCACAATTGTAGCAATTGCGGTCACGACTTGACGAACACTTCTCTTCATATCTTGAGTTGGAGTTTCTTTCTTTGCCTCTATTCTTGTAGAACTTGTTGAATTTCTTGACCATGAGTCTTATCTCTTCATTGATGACAAGGTTGTTGCTTGAAGTTGCGGGAGCATCACTTGTGGCTTTGTAAGCACCGCTAGACTTGTGATGAAGTTCTTACTTATCTTTGAGTGTCATCTCATGAGCAACAATCCTTCCAATGACTTCCGTAGGCTTGAGATCTTTGTAGTTTGGCATCATTTGGATCAATGTGCATAGGGTGTCTATCTCTCATCCAAAGCTCTAAGTATCTTCTTGATGGTGAATTTGTCGGTCATTTCTTTGCTTCCTAAGCCGGCAATCTCATTTGTGATGAGAGCTAGCCTAGAGTAAATCTATGTGACTCCTTCACCATCCTTCATCTTGAACTTGTCAAGCTGACCTTGAAGAACATCTAACTTGGATTCTCTCACGAACTCAGTTCCTTCGTGCATATCAACCAAAGTATCCCAAATCTCTTTTGCATTCTCAAGACGGCTGATTTTGTTGAATTCTTCGGGGCATAAGTAGTTGAAGACAATGTCGCATGCTTGAGCATTGAGTTGCAACATCTTCAACTCATTCGCGGTCGCTTCACGATCCGGTTCCCGTCCATCCGCAAAGAACTCACCTTGCAAGCCAACACGAACAACAACCCAAACGGCGGGGTTATGACCAAGAATATGCATTTTCATTTTGTGCTTCCAACTAGCAAAAATAGTGCCATCAAAGTATGGACCTCTACGGTGATAACTTCCCTCACTAGAGGCCATACTCTCCTAGGTTGTGAGACCTAAGCAATGGAGACCAAAGCTCTGATACCACTTGTAGGACCGAAAGTATGTCTAGAGGGGGGGGGTGATTAGACTACTTGACCAAATAAAAGTTTTGCCTATACCAAGTTTTAGGGTTGACAGTTTTTAGCATTTCATGGCAAGTCAAGTACACCCTACACATGCAGGTCTAAGAGTATATAGCAGCGGAAAGTAACAACAAGCATGTATAGAAGGGATAGGGTAGGAAGATCAAACGCAATTGTAGACACAATGATTTTTCCCGTGGTTCCGATAGGTGGCACTATCATACATCCATGTTTATGGAGTCTTCAACCCATGAAGGGTAACGGTCGCGAGAGTCCACGGAGGGCTCCACCCAAAAGGGTCCATGAAGTAGCAACCTTGACTATTCCATAACGGCTTCCGTCCATGAAGGACTAGCCTCACTATGGGGAGATCTTCACGAAGTAGGCGATCTCCTTGCCCTTAGAAACTTATTGGTTCACTCCACAACACGAAGTAGGAGGCTCCCAAGCGATACCTAACCAATCTAGGAGGCACCACCCTTCAAAAGGTAATAGGCTTGTTAATGATGATGAACTCCTTGCTCTTGTGCTTAAAGATGAATAGACTCCTTAGCACACAGTCACTCTCTCATAGATTTGGCATGGTGGAAGAGATGGGATTGGTGGAAAGCTACTTGGGGAGACTAGAGATCAAGATCCATATGATTGGAGTGGAAGATCTTGACCTCAACACAAGGGTAGGTGGTTCTCTCTCAGAAAATCTGATAGGATAGTTATGGAATAGTTCTGAGTGCTTCTCTCTCGAGTAGGTGGTGGTGAAGGGGTATATATAGGTATCCCCAAAAATCCAACCATTACACACAAAGTGACGAACTCGGTGACACCGATGTGTTAATCTCGGTGGTACCGAAGTGACCAAAAGGTGGCAACTTTTGAATCTCGGTGCGATCGATATAGGAAACTCAGTTGCACCAATAAGGTGACAAATGGTCAGATTTCCAATCTCGGTGACGCTGATCCAACATTCTCGGTGGGACCGAAAATGTGAATTTGCGTAACAGAAAGTTGGCAACCTAAACTCAGTGGCATCGATATGGACTTGGTTGCACCGAAGTGGCTAGGGTTTGGCTTGAGTCTGTCTAGGTTCTGGAATCGGTGGCACCGGTATGGGAAACTTGGTTGCACCGATTTTGAGTGTTGGGTATAGAATAGACTTTGGTGGCAGAGTTTGTGGATGTTTTTGGCGACTATCACTTGTGCACGTTTGAGCATATTGTTCACCAACAAAACCTTACCCCCTTTTAATAGTATCGGCTTTCCTATGGACTCAAAGTGATTTCTCACAAATATAAAATGTATAGTCCTCTTGCTTGAAGCTTGGCCAACCTATTTCCTTGCATCTTGGGGTATGTCCACACTCTCCTTTTGCCAATCCTATCATTGAACATTTCCTGAAATATACTTGGTGAAAACATTAGTTCAATGACTTATATGTTGTTATTAATTACCAAAGCCACAAAGGGAGCAAATGTGCTTTCATCTTCGGGATCACCTTGGCATTATTATTTTCGGCTCGTGCAGATTTCTAGGAGAATGTGAGGATGTTTTGGAATCTGAAATTCTGGCGCTGCAGGAAGGGATTTCATTGGCTTTGCAGTGGAGTAATTTACCCATTGATGTTGAATCAGACTGTTTGGAGGTGGTGGCTATGGTGAAAAGTAGTGAAAAAAATCTATCAAAGTATTCTTTTATTATCAAAGAGATCAAATCAAAGTATGGAGGAATGTGACTCTTCTATTACTCATATACATCGTAGTGGCAATAGTGCTAGTCATTCTATGGCAAACTTTGGTAGGGCTAATGGTCGAACTATGCTTTGGCTAGGGTCCGGCCCAGAGGAAGTCCTTAATGTTGCTCTACGTGATTGTACTCCCTAATGTTTGAGTAATAAAGTGTTATTTCGCAAAAAAGGCCAGCCTTTCACACATGAGTTAGCGAGCGAGCAATGTGTTGGCACAGCGTGTTAAGCGTTTGAGCGATCCCGGCTTTGGCAACCTTCTAGGTCGTTGTTGAACCGTTTTTTACTATTTTATATTTTTCTTTTGCCTTTTGTTTTATCTGTTTCTATCTTTTAATTTATTTTTCTTTGCTTTTACTTTAATATTTTCCTTTTCCATTTTATTTTTATTTCTAAAAAAGTGTTTGTGTTTTTAGAAAGATAGAAAAATTCAAAAAATGTTTTGTTATAAATAGTTCAAAAAATCATGTTTTAAAATTTTATTAAGAAATTAAAAACTGGAATTTAAAAATGTATAAAGAGGGACAATTTATGAATAAAAAAACCGTCACAAAGAGAAACAAATGTTTGTGTTTCCAAAAACTGTTCATGTTTTTAAGAAAAAAAATTGTGTTTTCAAAACATATTCTCGTTTTTTCTATGTGCTTTAAAGTTGTCAACAAATTGGAATTAAAAATTTCCTTGTTACTTCAAAAAGGCGAACAATATATATACATTTTGGAGAAATCACTGCTATAGTAATCATGTTGGTACGCTACAACATATGGTCCCTACTGTCCCGACCTGAATCTCGCTACTATGAGCCATCGCTACAGTCCTTTGTAAATGGGACGGCCCGACCATGGCCTTCCCTGTCCGTCGAGGCGTCGTTGAATGATGAGAAAGTCATATAGGACCTCCCAACAACTATGTAGTTTTGGTGACCATTTTGTCATATTTCTGACATCAAAAATGAAATGAAATTTCTTGAGCAATAAAATACTACAATTTTTAGAAAATGCTTTTCTAACCCATCCAAAAGAATAGATATTTAGAAAACCTTTCCGTGGAGTCACTCATCACTAGAAAAGAAGTTGCTAAAAGGAAGGCCTGGTTGCTGGTGAGATTTAGGTCGGGTGTATGGTCATAACCAAGCTATAAGGCGTCGAGTGCATGTAGCCACATCATGCAAGTGGGTGAAGAACCCTAGCGACTAGCCGGTTAAACCATTGTGGCGGCAGCGATAGTGACGGCAGCAGGTAAGTGGAGAACGGCAGGCAACATGCATCAAGCAAGGGAGCAATGGCAATTCAACAGTGAAAAGCTTTGCTCCACCCTATCTTCATTTTTTCTGTCATGTGTCACTAACCCTTCGCATGTGCATCAGTGTTGCATATAACCCAAACCTCTTTAATTGTAGCATTATTGCAACCTTAAAAAACCAAATCAATTAACCGTGATAGGTCATGCTCCCTCCATCCATGTATATAGGGCCCAATGTGTTTTTAAAACTGCCTTTGACTATTGATAAGATTAATAGTATATGAGATGTATAATGTGGAAATTATATCATTGAAAGCTCCTTCCATGCACGAATTTGTTGGTATACATAGTGTAACTTGCATGTCATATATTATTGCTCTTACATGTGATCAAGGTTAGCCTTGAAAAATGCATTAGGTCCTATTTATTTAGGACAGTAAAACCGAGCCAGATTCCAGCCCTCTCACGACACGAGCATTTCTGGTCGTCCATTTTCATCATTTGGAAGATCCCAGCCATCAAATCTGGTCTCCATTCTGGCCTCCACCGCACGTTTTGCTTACTAGGCCGAATGTCCTAAAGGGCTGCTGCTCCAGGGAAAAAATATGAGCGTTCTCGTTCACCGACCTTTTTCTACTGGCCCAATTAGCTAAATGATTTCACTTCACAAGCATTAAAGGAGAGAGAATAGGATCCGTCGCTGCGGGAGAGAGAGGGACTCGCCGACATGGACTGTCGCCGACGCTTCTCATTCTCTTGCCACCGGTGAACCTGGGAGTCGCCACCCCCACCCCAACCATTCGTCTACACCATGGGATCCTGATCCCTCCCCAAGCTCGCTTCCGACCTCTCCTCCCTGCATCGCGGCGCATGCTTCTTGACGCAGACCCAACGAAGCAGATCGACAGCGCCACAAGGTCTCCCCTCCCCCCCTAAGGAATCATTTCAGTCGGCCACCATCTCAGTCTACCACCGAGTTTCCCTCTGTGCTCTTCGTCAAAGCTCCTCACGCCATCACAAAAATACCAGTATTAAAGTTATATCATGCAGGTTTGTGATCTAAAAACAAGACTATGCTGTTCGAAACCTTTATTCGTTCTTCTTTTGTTTCAGGAGTAAGCTGGTGGGGTTATAAATCTGTTGTTCCTGTGTAGAATTCTTCCAGCACACGGGAAGGAGGTTACTTGTAGTAGAACTACCCTCGTACAAGACTTGGCAGGAAAGGGGACGCTCACATGAAGTTGTTGCCATGTTGAACTGTGAGGTGTAATCACAAAGTGCTTCTACCACTAATGGCTATATAATTTCATTTTGTTCTTAGAAATACTTGTTATTTAAACTAGCATGGTAGTATTCTGAAGTCTGAACTGGGCTGTGTAGTTTTATCCTGTTGCTGGTTTCCAATCGCAGGATTTCTTACATAGGTTGCATGATGAAATAATAGACCCAAAATGAGTAACTTATTACCTCATGTTTTGGTCTGTCTATGTTCTGTATGACTCGTGTATAATAGTGGTCAGTGCTACATATCTGAAACTGCATAAGTAAAGTGACATTCGACGACGCTACTCTTTATTTTGCGTTTCAACTGATAATTCTTATTGATCATTGCTGGGTTGGTGTATGCGTTCTGAACTTTGCTTAACAACTCTGCTATGCACTGCCAACAATTAAGTAAAATTCTTCAGCCTGTGCCTGGCTTCAATTTATTTTCTTGGTACTGCTCAAATCCGTTACTGTGCAGGCGAGGTGAGCGATGAGGGGATCGGTCGATCATGCGGACTCGGGTGATTTGTCTGCCAGGGAGAAAGGAGGGAATTCAGCCGATGCCGGTGATTCAAGCCGATGCCTCGTCTGATTGAAATTGGTCCAACAAGATTTCAAGAGTAATCATTCTTCAGTTTTTGTGTGGACATTCATGGTGGGTGATGGTACGTGCATTTATGCTGCCTCCCTGCCACTCTTCACACAAACTACATCAGCATTTGTCCCAGCTTCTCAACAATATATACCAGGCAGTAAGTCTCATGGTATATGAAGTACGGTTTTGGTTTATTTGTTTATGAGCACTGCCCTAATTTACATGAAAACTTCTGAAACTATGGTTGGTTTTTATATGTCGTCATATTTTGTGACCATGACTTATTAAGATCGCACTTCTAATTATATTGTTTAATTCAACATTTATGTTAGCAATTAGTTTTGTTTCTTTCACATCACTGACCACTCCATTAAATTTGACACTTTGAGTTTATAAATTCTATAGATCCTACTTCTGCCATTGCTTATTCCTCAACTCCTGACCAACACTATGGTA
This sequence comes from Hordeum marinum, assembly GCA_022496015.1. Classification (NCBI taxonomy): domain Eukaryota; kingdom Viridiplantae; phylum Streptophyta; class Magnoliopsida; order Poales; family Poaceae; genus Hordeum; species Hordeum marinum. The sequence goes on from CM039678.1 coordinate 456,663,975, forward strand.
CATGTGTCAATAACATAAGGTAATTAGCTCCAACTTGATGATCCAGATTGTATAATCGCCATGTTGAGAATGGAGAAATGCATTCCTTCCTGTTTAGTCAAAAAAATATTATTAGTCAATATGGTATTTACTAGACCTGAACATTAGGCTAGCTTGCTTGCAAAAAATAAAGAGTATAATTTAGAGAAAGGTTATTACTCAATTCGCCGTCGTGGTATTCTTCAGTTCTTATCTTTCTTTTTGTGCTAGAAGTTATTTTGGGAGTATAACTGTTTTTATATATGAAACCGGTTGAAAGCCTTTTTGGGTAATTGTTTTTCTCTTCCTCTACATGCCCTATACTAACATATGTTATTTTGTGCTAGAGAGGAAACATAAAATTTAACTTTGATTCCAATGCAAAGTTTCATTTACTTCCCATATCAGTAGTCTTGCTACATTATATTAATAAGCCTTGTGGCAATTATTGTGCTGATTAGATCATGTTAAGCATGATTTGTATTTAAGACTCAGTCTGAATTGAATACCAATCTTTTAACAAATCTTCCAATTCTGGAACTGAAACCTAACTTAGGAGTCAATTACTAATACCATATTCTTAGATCAAATAAACTAAAAATTTCTTTATTGAAGATTACTGGGCTCCACTATTGCAATGGTTAAAGTTCTGTACTTTGGTTATTGACAAAATATAGCTCTGCCTATCAGCTTACAACAATACCTATGAATTTTGTCGTAAAAATGGAAGGGCACGACGATGTGCGCCATCAACAATCTAGTATATATGAATAGGAGTATTGAGAATCTAAACACCAAGAAGCCTATTAATTACAAGGAAGCAACAAAACAAGGACATATACATTGCCACTCCAGCCTCTTGGCACCTATCTCTAACTTCTGCTCATATTTGTACACCTACATGAAAGAATGGATATTTTTCTTGTCAATGACTATATCATGTTAACTTCATCTCCCTCGTGATCTTGTCGTTAGAGGAATCTTTCCAGCTAAGCTCATCCAACAAACGGTAATGGCGGTCTCGCTCTTCTTTTGGAGGAAGGCCTTTGGCTAGAGCACGTCGTTGTCCCTGGGTGGCATGCGTGATGGCAGAGCTAGGCATCGGGGTGGCGGCCGTATGGACTTTCGACTATGCGTGTGTAATGCATAAGATGTGACCCTATCCTTATTTTGGTTCGAGGGCCTCGATAGAGATAGAAGTGCATCTCGTTGTTTCGGAAGAATGGATATCGTTACAAGTACATCTAAAGAGGAGATGAGTATATGGTTGCAACAACAGTAATAAGAAGAGTGATCTACTCATAACAGACATGAACTAGTAATGATCAAGAAGTGATCCTGAACACCTACCTACAAGTCAATCATAACCCCACCGTGTTCTCTTTCCAAACTCCATCGAAAAGAGACGATCGCGGTTAATTCAGTTTGCTTCAAGTTTTCTATGACCGGGTGATATATTTTTTTCCAAGTTGCCACATAATAACGTACATGGCTTTGAAAGAGATTTAACCCTGCAGGGGTCCTCCAACTAATCCATCACAAACTAGCCACAAGCTGCGTGGAAAACCTCAACCTCGAGATAGCCCAAGGTATCCTCGGAGTCTCGATGCACAAGGCATTCGGTAAAGGTAAAACAAATCCAGCAAGGCCATTCAGTGTGTCGACAAACCCGATAGGAGCCATGTATCTTGTTCTTAGGACACGACCAGATGGGTCTAGCTACGAGTAAAACCAATCCCCGAGTTTACTCGCGATGGCCCTGCAGGTAGCCTGATTGGGACCCGACGCCCTATGCATTACTAACGGTGTTCAATATTATTATGTCCAGCAAATATAGTACCAAAGTTGGGCCTTGTCAGAAGAGCTTTATCCAAAAACGAATTATTAAGGGGGTCCCTATAACAACCCCACGCATGTTAGGAGCGCTCAATATGGAACATAACACCGATACACAAGTAACTAGGGCGACAAAAGTGGAACAAATCACCGAGCAAAAGGCCAAGCCTTCCACCTTTTACCAATTATATATGTGCATTAAATTAGATAGAAATAATATTGTGATATCCCAAGATATCCATGTTATCATATGGGACAACCTTTAGCTGCAACTAGCAATGCTATAAGAAGGGCTGGGCAAGCGGTAACATAGCCAAACAATGGTTTGCTAGGACATGGAGGGGTTAGAGGCCTTTCATCGCATTTTGGGAGGCTTGACAAACAAGTAGTAGGGAGCGACACATAATGATAGAAGCGAGACAACTAGCACGACAATGATAGTAGTGGTATTCAGGGAAATGGTCATCTTGCTTGAGATCCCGCTTGGAATAAGAATGAATCTGTGAAGAAGACAAACAGGCATAGTCAAACGAATCCTCACAGTCCAAAACGGTTCTAGAACTCTATCGAGAAGAAGCAATCCGGGAAGAAACAAATGACTTATAAAAACCACAACATATGCATGACATGATGCACAAACAAATATGATGCATGTCCATTTAAATATGCAAGGCATCACAAGCACGACAATCAACTACTAAACATTAAGTGAAGTTCAATATGCAATGAGTTACATGTTGACGAAACTCCACATTAGAATTATTTAGTGCACTCTAGTTTAATTACATGGCAAGTTAAATGTTGTTTAACATGGCAAGAGGTGAAGCATAATTAAACTAACTATCTAGGCATTTTAAATAAGGTCAAAACCAACTTAGAGCATCTCCACTCGCCCCCAATACTCCCCCAAGGCCCTTTTTTATCGTTGGTGCACAAAAGTCGTCCCAGTCATGCCCCTAGGAGCCCAATTTTGGCCAATCAGGCCCGAAATTGGCGCCGACAAACCCAAGCTCAACCCAGATGGTGGCTCCTGGGGGTGCCGGGGGAAACTTTTTTGGTGGGAAAATGGTGGGTCCTCCGAGTTAGCGAAAGATGGTAAGATTTTACTACTTGTCCTCCGAGTTAGCGAAATATGGTAAGATGGTAAGATTTTTACTATTTAGGAAAGATGGTAAGATTTTTACTATTTGTCCTTAGTGCATCTTTTGCATACATTATTTTTAAGCTAAACTTCATTGCTAAGTATGTTACTACGATGTTCTTCAACGGGGACTCTTGATGAGTGTTGTGCCTCGTTGGATTGAGCCTAAAGCTCACATGACAATGGTTAGCCTACGGCCAAGATATCCTACATTGCACATGAGTGCATTCATCATTTCTCGAAGCGAGCAAGTCTTAATAGTCAAAGACTGGAGCAAAATTGTGAAGGATTGCAGAGAAGTACTGGGGGCAGCAATCGGAAGCACAACCCACAATTAGGAGACAGGTTCATCCGCATTCTCCAATATGATGAAGCAGGAGTGCTACACATGTTTTATGCTATTTTACCTGAGAGAGAGCAGCAGGAGTAGGTCCTAGGTATTAAGAACAATTAGTTAGCGTTGATTATATATGACTATGATGATGATGAGAAGTTTTTATTATGTGCTACAAGGTGTTAGAGTTGATGGTGATGCTGAGGAGGAGTAGTGATTATGAGTACTATGATGATCAGGAGTTGTTATAACTAGTGACAAAGTTGTTACATGATGTCTCATGGACGAAAATGATGATGATGAGGAGTTGTTATATGACAATGATGTATTATGATGATACTGTACGAAAACTTGTATAGTGGCGTATAAATATACGACATAAAAATACATAATAATAGTAGTAGGGCAGGCGGAGAGGCATGCTGCTAGTAACTACCAGTAATGCTTTCTACTAAAAGTGCTACTGCTAAGCAGGTATAGTAGTAGCGCGGGCTAACACACGCTGCTGCTACACTTTAGCTATAGCGTCGTAGCAGTAGCGCGTTGCCCCGCGCTACTGATATACCCAAAACCAACGCTACCTCTAGGATTTCCCCTAGTAGTGGTCCACACATTTCCCTCCACGCGGCCGCACGTCGTCGCCCGCTCACCGCTATAAAAGCCGACCTTCTCGCCAATAGCCCGTCACTCCTTGCCATAGTTCCTCTCATCCCTCACCGCCGACGCCCTTAGCCACCCTCTTCCCCTGGCGATCTTTTCTCCTTCTCCCGCTCTCCCGATAGCAGCGCGCTTCCCAGGCGACGTAGTGGTCGCCAATTGATTCGGCCGTTGCCACCTCCAAGAGGATGAGGCTCGCCTTCTATATGAGGCGGACTACCTGGCGCCACCGGACATGCGGGTGCCGAGCGCGTGGAGGCTCAGCACCGGTGGAGTCCCTATGCCACCGATGCCAACCGGAGCCCAGCGGCGTGCCAAAATCGTGAGGATCCGGTCGTCGTTGACCGAGGCGGTGCGCCAGCAGTCGAGGTATGCCGCCGGCAGCAACACACAGTGGACGACGTACTTTGAGCGCCGCATCGAGGAGCAGATTGCCTCCACCAATGGCGACCTGGTGCACGGGCACCACAATTCTAAGGGGCACCGGCTATGGTGGGGCGTCCCCGGGCGCACGCTCGATGCCGTCCTCGAGCACATCGAGGCGGCGACTCACCACTGCTCAAGTACCCTGCGCCGGCCTCCATCTCACACCGGAGGGGCTCCTCGTGGCAGCTGAGGTGGATAGCCACGCCGTCGTACTCGTCGTCCGGCTCCCACTCCTCCAGGACATGCATGTCGCTCGTCACCGTGAAGCCCGAGCCCGGCGAGACGCCTCTCCGTCGCAGCAGGCGTAGCGATGGTGACAACATAACGATCAACGAGGGCCACCGCCGTCAGCCACCCCCTCCTCGCGGCCACCTACGTCTTGTCAGGCCCAAGACAGAGCCTGACACAGTGGCGACGACGGCCATATAATGGGAGCACCTTGCCATGGCCGCCACCGACGAGACTGCCCTCAAATGGGCGCACGACGATTATGTCTGCGAGAAGATGGAACGCCAATGGCATGCCCTCGAGAAAATTGTCGCTCGTCGCCGTGGCCATGAGGAGGGTAGCATCGTCGTCATCGACAATGACGACGAGGCGCCGGCGCGCTCCAACCCCAAGCTGCATCGCCACGGCGACCTAGGGCGGGGGCGTAGCAAGGACGGCAGTGACGCGCAGGATGGCGACGACGATGGTGGCGACGATGACGACGATGGCGACGACTACATGGCCTTCTACAGGCTTCTCGACATGTAGAAGATGGCGCGGCGGCGGTGGGAGCGGAGACATAGACTATCTAGTTTTCCTTTTCTTTTTTGTCTATTTTGTGAAAAACGTTTGAATTTAGTCGTTATTTTGCCGAAACTTGTCATGTTTTCGCCCTTTTTTTAAAATGTTGCATTCAAATTGTTGTGTGGGGGTGGCGTGGGGTGGTGACTGGGAACCGGTTGCCCCCCAAGCCGATTTTTCCACCGGTTGGCCCCCAGGCAATGCTATTTTCGCCCCTGGGGACACCTAACTGGTGGACATGCTCTTATAGTATTTCCGGAACGACCCCATATGCAGATTTTGAAATTGGTCCAGATCTGAACTAACTATATTTTATATTTATTAAACATGAAAACAAGATGCACAATTCGATTCTACTCGTCATTCTAGGCGATTGACATATATAGATCATTTAAAACGGAGCTCAGTCTAAAAGATGTGACACAGGCAAGATGAATATGTCATGAGTGCGAAATGAATGAAAACCACACCCACAAACATTTCAACGCATTGATGCAACAAGATATTATGAAACTGCATGAGATTCTAATCAAGTTTCATGTGGAACATGTTCAAAACGGAGCCACGGTTCAACAATAACAATCTACACAAGTTAGTGATAATCTGCCCAAAACAACAATATAGCAATTTGCACATATCAAAAGCATAAGCTACAAGTATCTAAAATGCACAAATTAAAGCATGTGGTAGTAGCATGTAACATACACTTCATTTCATCATAAGAAATCATGATCAAAAGAGTCACGGAACACATTGTAGGAAGCTCACAATACAGCTATAAAACATGGCATTTAGGGACTCAGAGAAAATAATAGTTTTTCACAAACCATGTTAACATGAAGGCATATTTACAGCAACAAAAATACATGTTGCAGGGCTTATCATGGCATGAAAATCCACAGCATGGTAGTGTACATGATGCACTATAAATAACTCCATAGGAGCATCATGAAAATATGCACACAAACATGGCTAGCATCAACACAATATAGCAATCTGGAATAAACAGACTCTCAGACTTGGTGAAAATTAGAGTAGTCATGAGCAACAATTTTTATTAGGTAGGCATGTTGATAGCAAGAAAAAGCTATAACATGCTTAACAAAATATCCATGGGGGCAACACCAAAGGAGTTTTATATCAATGTCAATTCACATGGCAAAACAACATCAAAATATAACAGTTTCGGACTTAGAATTATTTCAGCATCTCAAAACAACAACACCGAGTAAGCATGTTCACATGATAAAAACTATATCTAAACATGTATTTCATGGCATACCATACATATTACCAGCAATTAGACATGACATACTACAAATTATTCTATTGGCACAACTTGAAATGAGGCATGGATTGCGTAATATGATGGTCGCCAAAAGGAACTTGTCGTTAACAGATTAGTAGTTGTAACACGAAGACCAAGTGAGAGCAAGAAATGGACATGATGGAGAAGATTTTCCTGGTAACCAATGGCATGGCATCAAAGTAAACATATCATAGAGCAATACTCATGAAGGAACCTAATGCAAAAGATGTACGGATTAGATGCAATCATCCACACAAGTTTGAATAAAATAACAAATTTTAGTAGTTTATTCACAAACCACTTATGCAAAACAGATGATACCATTTATATGATTCCTAAAATGCATGCAAATGGCACCATCATGTAGAGCACGAAGAGCAGATCAATTTTCATATATGACACATATTCATATGATGCACGCTTACTAAGATACAAGGGTCACAAAATGCAATATGATGATATTTTCAGACGAAAAATGACTTGGTGAAAATTTCGACCTCGTGAAAACTGGACGAAACAGAGGGGATGAGGCGGTGCAGTGCGTGGGCGAGTGCTTGACTCGAGGGACCCCGCGGTCTAGGGATGGGACCATGCAGATCGCTGATCGGGCAGTTGGACGCCGGAGACGGAGCGGGAGACCGGAGGAGGAGGTGAGCCGGCAAGGCAGTTTGCCGGAGGAGGCAAATCCGGTCGAATCTCGCTAGATCCAGGCTGGTGTGGCGACATAGAGGGGCGGCGAGCTCGGGCAGTCGGCGCCATGGCTGCAAGGGCAACAGGGCAGGGCAGCCATGTCAGAAGGTGCGAGGAAGCGAAGTAGGTGAGGCACGGCGGAGGGATGTGGTCGCGGCGGGGTCAGAGGTGGCCGACGGTGGACCTGTGTTGCAACGGCAGCACCGAGCGCGGTCGTGCATTGCGGCTAGGGAGGCACAGGCGCACGAGTGCTCGGGGCCTGGCGGCAAGCGCGATCAGGCCCGACTCGAAGGCCTGGCTATTGGAAATATGCCCTAGAGGCAATAAATAAAGTGTTTATTATTATATTTCCTTGTTCATAATAATTGTTTATTATCCATGCTATAATTGTATTGATTGGAAACACATTACATGTGAGGATAGATAGACACCACTTTGTCCCTAGTGTGCCTCTAGTAGACTAGCTCGTTGATCAAAGATGGTCAAGGTTTCCTAGCCATTGACAAAAGATATCATTTGATAACGGGGTCACATCATTAGGAGAATGATGGGATGGACAAGACCCAAACTATAAACGTAGCATATGATCGTGTCAGTTTATTGCTACAGTTTTCTGCATGTCAAGTATATGTTCCTATGACCATGAGATCATGCAACTCACGGACACTGGAGGAGTTCCTTGTGTGTATCAAACATCGCAATATAACTGGGTGACTATCAAGGTGCTCTACAGGTATCTCTGTGGGTGTCTGTTGGGTTGGCATGGATCAAGACTGGGATTTGTTACTCCATGTGACGGAGAGGTATCTCAGGGCCCACTCGGTAATACAACATCACAATAAGCCTTGCAAGCAATGTGACTAAGTGTTAGTCATGCGATCTTGTATTACAGAACGAGTAAAGAGCCTTGCCCGTAATGAGTTTGAACTAGGTATGGAGATACCGACGATCGAATCTCGGGCAAGTAACATACCGAAGAACAAAGGGAACATCATACGGGATTAACTGAATCCTTGACATAGAGGTTCGACCGATAAAGATCTTCGTAGAATACGTAGGAACCAATATGGGCATCCAGGTCCCGCTATTGGTTATTGACCGTAGAGGTGTCTCGGTCATGTCTACATAGTTCTCGAACCCGCAGGGTCTGCACACTTAAGGTTCTGTGACGTTTCGGTAGTATAGAGTTATGTATGGTGGTGACCGAAGGTTGTTCGGAGTCCCGGATGAGATCCTGGACGTCACGAGGAGCTCCGGAATGGTCCAGAGGTAAAGATTGATATATAGGAAGTCATAATTTGGTCGCCGGAAAAGTTCTGGGCTCATCAGTAGTGTATCGAGAGTGCCAGGAGGGTACCGGGTGACCATCGGGAGGTGTATTTCGACCCAAGAGGCTACATGGGCTGTGGGATGATAAATACCAGCCCTTAGTGGGCTGGCCAAAGTTCCACACAAGGCCCATGTGGCTGGGAATAAATTCCAAAGTGGAAAAGGTGGAAAAAAGGCAAAAGGTGGAAAAAAGGAAGGAGTCCTAATCCTACTAGGAGTGGAGGAGGAGGACTCCTCCTCTCCACTTCGGCCAAACCAAAGAGGGGCTGGCCCTTAAGCCAAGCCTCCTCCTCCTCTCCTCCTATATATACTAGAGGTTTTACGCACTAGATTTTTCAGCCACGTGCAACCCTACCCTCTCGTCCGTAGTTTCTCCTCTAGATCTGTTTCAACTGTGCCTAGGCGAAGCCCTACTAAGATTACTCCACCACCATCGCCGCAGCGCCGTCACTCTGCCGGAGAACTCTTCTACCTCTCCGCTCCCTCTTGCTAGATCAAGAAGGCAGAGATTGTCATCAAGCCATACGTGTGCTGAACGCGGAGGTGCCGTCCGTTCGGTGCTAAATTGGGACGGATCGTGATTGGATCGCGGGACGCTCGGCGATTGGATCGCGAAGACGTTCGACTACATCAACCGCATTTCTTAACACTTCCCGCTTAGCGATCTCCAAGGGTACATAGATCCACTCTCCCCCTCGTAGATGCTCATCACCATGGATAGATCTTGCGTGTGCGTAGGAATTTTTTTGTTTCCCATGCAACATTACCCAACAGTGGCATCATGAGTTAGGTCTATGTGTAGATGAGATCTCGAGTAGAACACAAAGAGTTTGTGGGCTTTGATGCTTAGATTGCTTCCTCCCTTGGTCGTGTTTTGCTTCAGTGGTATTGTGGGATGAAGCGGCCCAGACCAACCTTACTCGTACACTTACGAGAGACCGGTTCCATCGACTGACGTGTAACTTCATTGCACAAAGATGGCTGGCGGGTGTCTATTTCTCCTACTTTAGTTGTATCGGATTCTACTAAGGCGGTCCTTGAGAAGGTTGAAAAGCAACTTATGTATCACCGTTGTGGTTTATGCGTAGGTGAGAATTGTTCTTGCTAGATACCCATAACAGCCACGTAAAACATGCAACAACAATTAGAGGACGTCTAGCTTGTTTTTGCAGGGTATGTTGTGATGTGATATGGAAAATTACATGATGATATATATGTGATGTATGAGATGATCATGTGTTGTATATAATATCATGACTTGCATGTCAATGAGTACGACAACCGGCAGGAGCCATAGGGTTGTCTTTAATTATTGTATGACCTGCGTGCCAATCATTAAGCGCTATGTAATGCTGTACTTTATCGCTCAATGGTAGCAATAGTAGTAGAAGCATGGTGGGCGTGACAGCCCCGATGGCGACACGTTCATGGAGATCAATATGATGGAGATCATGGTGTCGTGCCGGTGACGATGGAGATCATGCCAGTACTTTCAAGATGGAGATCAAAATCACAAGTTCATGGCCATATCATGTCACTTATGATTTGCATGTGGTGTTAATCCTTTTATGCACCTTGTTTTGCTTAGGACGACGGTAGCATTATAAGGTGACCCCTCACTTAAATTTTAAGATAAATTGTATTCTCCTCGAGTGTGCACCGTTATGAAAGTTCATCGTGTCGAGACACCACGTGATGATCGGGTGTGATAGACTCTACGTTCACATACAACGGGTGCAAGCCAGTGTTGCACATGCAGAACACTCGGGTTAAACTTGACGAGCCTAGCATGTATAGACATGGCCTCGGAACACAAGAGACTGAAAGGTCGAACATGAGTCATATAGTAGATATGATCAACATGATGATGTTCACCATTGAAACCACCTCAACTCACGTGATGATCGGACTTGAGTTGGTGAATTTGGATCATGTGACACTCAGATGACTCGAGGGATGTCAATTTGAGTGGGAGCTTTAGTAATTTGATTAACTAAACTCATTATCTTGAACAATAGTCTAAGTAACCTTTGCATATTTATGTTGTAGATCAATGACTCACGCAATAGCACCCCTGAATTGTAATGCGTTCCTAGAGAAAGCTAAGTTGAAAGATGATGGAAGTAACTTTGTTGACTAGGCCCGTAATCTAAGGATTATCCTCACAGTTTCCCAGAAATCATATGTCCTTGATGCTTCGCTTGGTGACCAACCCGAAGACATGTCATCCAAAGACGTTAAGAACACTTGGGAGGCACGTTCTGGAGATTACTTAATAGTTCAGTGTGCAATATTGTATGGCTTTGAACCAGGACTTCAAAGACGTTTTGAACGTCATGGAGCATATGAGATGTTCTAGGAGTTGAAGTTTATCTTTTAGAAGAATGCCCAGATCGAGAGGTTTGAGACCTCCGATAAGTTCTATGCTTGCAAAATGGAGGAGCACAGGTCTATCGGTGAACATATACTCGGAATGTCTGGGTATTCGACTCGTCTGGCGGAGTTGGGAATTGACCTTCCACCAGAGGCGATCACTGACAGAGTTCTTCAGTCACTACCACCTAGCTACAAGAGCTTGGTGATGAACTATAACATGCACGGGATGAACAAGTCAGTCGCTGAGCTGTTTGCGATGCTGAAAGTCACTGAGTCTGAAATCCAGACAGAGCATCAAGTGTTGATGGTCAATAAAACTACTAGTTTCAAGAAAAATGGCAAGGGCAAGGGAAAGAAGGGTAAATCCAAGAAGGATGGCAAAGCAGTTGCTCCTCCTATAAAGAAACCCAAAGCTGGACCCAAGCCAGAAACTGAGTGCTTTCATTGCAAAGGAACTGGTCACTTGAAGCAGAACTGTCCCAAGTACCTGGCTGACAAGAAGGCGGCCAACAAAAAACAAGGTATATATGATATACACGTTATTAATGTGTACCTTACTAGCTCTCGTTGTAGTGCCTGGGTATTTGATACCGGATCGGTTGCTCACATTTGCAACTCAAAGCAGGACCTACGAAATAGACGGAGGCTGGCTAAGGACGAAGTGACGATGCGTGTGGGAAATGGTTCCAAGGTTGATGTGATCACCGTCGGCATGCTCTCTCTTCGATTACCATCGGGATTAGTGATGAACCTGAATAATTGTTATTTAGTGCCTGCGTTAAGCATGAACATTATATCTAGATCTTGTTTATTGCGAGACGGTTACTCATTTAAATCAGAGAATAATGGTTGTTCTGTTTATATGAGTAATATCTTTTATGGTCATGCACCCAATGTGAGGGGTTTAATCACATTGAATCTTGATAGTGATGATACACATGTTCATAACATTGATGCCAAAAGATGTAGAGGTTATAATGATGGTGGCACTTTCTTGTGGCACTGCCAATTGGGTCATATTGGTGTAAAACCCATGAGGAAGCTCCATGCTGATGGACTTTTGGAGTCACTTGATTTTGAATCACTTGACACATGTGAACCATGCCTCATGGGCAAGATGACTAAAACGCCGTTCTCTAGAACAATGGAATGGGCAAGTGACTTGTTGGAAATCATACATACTGATGTGTGCGGTCCAATGAAAATTGTAGCGCGCGGTGGATATCGTTATTTTCTGACCTTCACTAATGACTTAAGTAGATATGGGTATATTTACTTAATGAAACATAAGTCTAAAACGTTTGAAAAGGTCAAGAAATTTTAGAGTGAAGTTGAGAATCATCATAACAAGAAGATAAAATTCCTACGATCTGATCGAGGAGGTGAATATCTGAGTTATGTGTTCGGCTGTCACTTAAGACAGTGTGGAATTGTTTCATAGTTGACATCGCCCGGAACACCACAACATAATGGTGTGTCCTAGCGTCGTAATCGAACCTTATTAGATATGGTGCGTTCTATGATGTCTCTTGCTGATTTGCCACTATCATTTTGGGGTTATGCATTACAGACAACTGCATTCACTTTAAATAGGGCACCATCAAAATCCGTTGAGACGACGCCATATGAACTGTGGTTTGGCAAGAGGCCAAAGTTGTCATTTCTTAAAGTTTGGGGATGTGATGCTTATGTCAAAAAGCTTCAGCCTGAAAAGCTGGAACCCAAAGTGGAGAAATGCATCTTCATCGGATACCCGAAAGAGACAGTTGGGTATACCTTCTATCTCAGATCCGAAGGCAAAGTGTTTTCCGCTAAGAATAGAACATTTCTTGAGAAAGAGTTTCTCTCGAAAGAATTAAGTGGGAGGAAAATAGAGCTTGATGAGGTTGTTGAACCTTTACTTCAACCAGAGAGTAGCATAGCGCAAAAAGATGTTTCTATGGAGCCTACGACAGTTGAAGAGGAAGTTAATGATGATGATCATGAAGCTTCGGATCAAGTTACTATTGAACCTCGTAGGTCGACAAGGGCGCGTACTGCTCCTGAGTGGTACGGCAACCTTGTTTTGGAGGTCATGTTGTTGGAGAACAATGAACCTACGAGCTATGGAGGAGCGATGATGGGCCCAGATTCCAAGAAATGGTTAGAGGCCATGAAATCCGAGATGGGATCCATGTATGAAAACAAAGTATGGACTTTGGAAGTATTACCTAAAGGGCGAAAGGCCATTCAGAACAAATGGATCTTTAAAAAGAAGACAGACGCGGATGATAATGTCACCTTCTATAAAGCTTGACTTGGGCAAAGGGTTTTTCACAAGTTCAAGGAGTTGACTACAATGAGACCTTCTCACCCGTAGCGATGCTTAAGTCCGTTAGAATCATGTTAGCAATAGCTGCATATTTCGACTATGAAATTTATTAGATGGATGTCAGAACAGCGTTCCTCAATGGTTTCCTTGAGGAAGAGTTGTATATGATGCAACAGAAGGTTTGGTTGATCCAGAGAATGCTGACAAAGTTTGCAAACTCTAGCGATCCATTTATGGACTGGTGCAAGCTTCTCAGAGTTGGAATAAGCGCTTTGATGAGGTGATCAAAGCGTTTGGGTTTATACAAGTTTATGGAGAAGCTTGTATTTACAAGAAAGTGAGTGGGAGCTCTATTGCGTTTCTAATATTATATGTGGATGACATATTGCTGATTGGGAACAATATAGATATGCTGGAAAGCATGAAGGAATATTTGAACAAGGGTTTTTCAATGAAGGACCTAGGAGAAGATGCTTTCATATTAGGCATTAAGATCTATAGAGATAGATCGAGACACTTAATAGAACTTTCACAGAGCACATACCTTGATAAAGTTTTGAAGAAGTTCAAAATGGATCAATCTAAGAAGGGGTTCTTGCCTGTGTTACAAGGTGTGAAGTTGAGTAAGACTCAGTGCCCAGTGACTGCAGAAGATAGAGACAAGATGAGTGTCATCCCCTATGCTTCAGCCATAGGCTCTATCATGTATGCAATGCTGTGCACAAGACCCGATGTCAACCTTGTCATAAGTATGGCCGGAAGGTTTCAAAGTGATCCTAGAATGGAGCACTGGACGGCGGTCAAGAATATTCTTAAGTACCTAAAAAGGACTAAGAAATGTTTGTCGTTTATGGAGGTGATGAAGAGCTCGTTGTAAAGGGTTACATCGATGCAAGTTTTGACACTAATCCGGATGACTCTAAGTCGCAAACCGGATACGTATTTATTCTCAATGGGGGAGCGGTAAGCTGGTGCAGTTCTAAGCAAAGCGTGGTAGCCAATTCTACATGCGAAGAGGAGTACATCGCTGCCTCGGAGGTGGCTAAGGAAGGTGTCTGGATGAAGTAGTTCATGACAGATCTTGGAGTAGTGCCCAGTGCACTGAATCCAATGACTCTGTTCTGTGACAACACGCCATTGCTCTGGCCAAGGAACCAAGGTTTCACAAGAGTACCAGACACATAAAGCGACGCTTCAATTCCATCCGCTATTACATCAAGGAGAAGGACATAAATATTTGCAAAGTGCACACGGATCTGAATGTTCCAGACCCGTTGACTAAACCTCTTCCAAGGACTAAACATGATCAACACCAGAACTGCATGGGTGTTCGATTCATTACAATGTAAATCACATAGTGATGTGAGCTAGATTATTGACTCTAGTGCAAGTGGGATACTATTGGAAATATGCCCTAGATGCAATAAATAAAGTGTTTATTATTATATTTCCTTGTTCATGATAATTGTTTATTATCCATGCTATAATTGTATTGATTGGAAACACATTACATGTGTGGATAGATAGACAACACTTTGTCCCTAGTGTGCCTCTAGTAGACTAGCTCGTTGATCAAAGATGGTCAAGGTTTCCTAGCCATTGTCATAAGATGTCATTTCATAACAGGGTCACATCATTAGGAGAATGATGGGATGGACAAGACCCAAACTATAAACGTAGCATATGATCGTGTCAGTTTATTGCTACAGTTTTTTGCATGTCAAGTATATGTTCCTATGACCATGAGATCATGAAACTCACGGACACCGAAGGAGTTCCTTGTGTGTATCAAAAGTCGCAATGTAACTGGGTGACTATAAAGGTGCTCTACAGGTATCTCCGAGGGTGTCTGTTGGGTTGGCATGGATCAAGACTGGGATTTGTTACTCCGTGTGATGGAGAGGTATCTCAGGGCCCACTCGGTAATACAATATCACAATAAGCATTGCAAGCAATGTGACTAAGTGTTAGTCACAGGATCTTGTATCACGAAACGAGTAAAGAGACTTACTGGTAACGAGGTTGAACTAGGTATGGAGATACCGACGATCGAATCTCGGACAAGTAACATACCGAAGAACAAAGGGAACATCATATGGGATTAACTGAATCCTTGACATAGAGGTTCGACCGATAAAGATCTTCGTAGAATTTGTAGGAACCAATATGGGCATCCAGGTCCTGCTATTGGTTATTGACAGTAGAGGTTTCTCGGTCATGTCTACATAGTTCTCGAACCGCAGGGTCTGCACACTTAAGGTTCGGTGACGTTTCGGTAGTATAGAGTTATGTATGATGGTGAAAAAAAGTTGTTCGGAGTCCCGGATGAGATCCTGGACATCACAAGGAGCTCCGGAATTGTCCGGAGGTAAAGATTGATATATAGGAAGTCCTGTTTTGGTCGCCGGAAAAGTTTCGGGCTCATCGATAGTGTACCGGGAGTGCCGGGAGGGTACCGGGTGACCATTGGGAGGTGTATTTCCACCCAAGAGGCTAGATGGCTGTGGGAGGATAAATACCAGCCCTTAATGGGCTGGCCAAAGTCCCACACAAGGCCCATGCGGCTGGGAAGAAATTCCAAAGTGGGAAAGGTGGAAAAAAGGCAAAAGGTGGAAATATGGAAGGAGTCCTAATCCTACTAGGAGTGGAGGAGGAGGACTCCTCTCCACTTCGGCCGAACCAAAGAGGGGCTGGCCCTTGTGCCAAGCCTCCTCCTCCTCTCCTCCTATATATACTAGAGGTTTTAGGGTTTTTGCAGTAGATTTTTCAGCCATGTGCAACCCTACCCTCTAGTCCGTAGTTTCTCCTCTAGATCGGTTTCAGCTGTGCTTAGGCGAAGCCCTGCTGACATTACTCGACCACCATCGCCGCAGCGCCGTTACGCTGCCAAATAACTCGTCTACCTCTCCGCTTCCTCTTGCTGGATCAAGAAGGCAGAGATCGTCATCATGCCGTACATGTGTTGAACGCGGAGGTTCCGTCCGTTCTGTGCTAGATCGGGACGGATCGTGGTTGGATCACGTGACGCTTGGCGATTTGGATCGCAAAGATGTTCGACTACATCAACTGCGTTTCTTAATGCTTCCCACTTAGCGATCTACAAGGGTACATAGATCCACTCTCCCTCTCGTAGATGCTCATCACCATGGATAGATTTTGCGTGTGCGTAGGATTTTTTTGTTTCCCATGCAACGTTCCCCAACACTGGCCTAGTCCCCGATGGGCTTCGGTGGAATGGAGAGGCTAGCAGGGACGTGTGGCAAGCTCTCGTTGGCTAGGAGGTGGGCTGCGATGATGCTGCTTAACCCGAGAGTGCGAAGTGGTGATGGTGGGTAGGTCCAGTGCATATTTCAAGGTGAGGTGGCGGTGGATTGAGGTACGGGGAGGGTTAGGCTACGGTTTTGTCCCAAAAAATGGCATGGGGAGGTGTTTATTTATAGGTTGGGGCTAGGAGAGGGGGGTTTTCCGATGTTTTTGGAGCCTCGGATCGTGATCCGACAGCTCCAGTCGGCGAGGGCTAGCTTAGTGGGCTATGTAGGGGGGTGGGTTGTCGTCTGAGAAGAGAGGGAGATTTGCGGCCCGATGACAATTTTGTAAAACTGAAAACATCCGCTAATTTAACCGATGATGATGTGACTATAGTTGAACGTCGGGGTATCAAACAACCTCCGAATGCGATGAAATTTGGCAGGAAGTCTACCTACAATATATTACAACCCCTCACCAAGTTTCAACCCATTCATAGAACATTTTATACACTTTTTTAAAAAAAATATTTTAATGATGCAGCGGGTGCATGCGTGTGGTTGGTCTCGAAACAGAAGTCGATGAGAACAGAGAGAACCGGCAACTATGAACGGATGCAAGTTTTGAAAAATGATGGCAACAGAGTGCCGATACAATGACAATGATGCTGTGATGAATGCAAAAATCACATGGAAAAGACGACAAAACTCGAAATAACTTGGAAGGCAACTAGAGCGTTAGTCTCGGGCGGTGACAGCTTGCGTCGCCACAGCTGCTCGGACAACATGGTGACCAGTCATGGAAAGCGGTGGCGATAGTTTTGTTGCTAGTGGGGTTGGTTTACATGGACCACTTCTGTAACTTCTTAGTACACAAATAAATTGGCTAGTCCCTATTTGTAAGGTTGTAATTTATTAATCGTGATGGTTTCTACCCCTTCCAATAGTTAAGCACACTCTTTGTTGCTACTGTGGCGCCATAAGCACAAGAAGATTTTACTCTACCGTGGCAATATCACAACAACAAACAATGACATTAAGTGGTGATGTGGTGTAATAGGGTTAGTTCAATGACGGATTGCCATGTCTTGGCATCCTTTGACTCTAACAATTTGTCTTGGAGCACATGCACATCAGATGTTGACTCGATGATGAAGTTCGTCTTTCCGCATGTTGTAGTTAGCATTCAGGAACATGGCTTTGGATGTGTGATGTCCATGCTAGGGAAATCCACATGAACTACTATTTTACATGCAAACATTCCATGGAATAGTTTGAATTTCAATTTTTCGTGCCCATGGTGTGTGGATGTGCCCCTCCATGCTACATCGTCTTCTTGGGAAAACGGTGACAACAACTCATATGTCTCCCTCGTATCTATAATTTTTTATCGTTTCATGCCAATATTATACAACTTTCACATACTTTAGGCAACAATTTATATGATTTATGACCCAGTGCCTAGTCTTAGTTCCTGTTTTTTGTGTGTTTTTTGTTTTCCATAAATTCCATATCAAACAAAGTCCAAATGCGATAAAAATTTGTGGATAATTATTTTGGAATATTTTTGAATTTTTTATAGTGGAATCAATGCAAACAGAGGCCCACAGCAAGCAAGATACACCAGGGCAAGACTGAGGGACCAGTCGCGCCGTGGTGGATTATGCTCACCTCCTACGTTGGTTGGAGCTCTACTTCAGGCACAGGGAAGCTTATATCCAGAAAACAATCGTGTTAAAATCTCAGTGCAATCGGATTTAGGATCTTCGGGAATATAAGAAACGGTTTTCGGCCAGAAAATAGGAACGAGAAACAAAATAGAACAAAGAGGGAGATCCAATCTAGGAGGGGATCCCGCCCCTCCGCCACCATGACGGCCATGGACTAGAGGGGGAACTCTCCTCCCATATAGGGTGGATACCAAGGAAGAATAAGAAGGATGTGGGTTCTCTCCCCCTCTCTCCCGATGGAGCCAGAGCGCCGCCAGGGCGAGCATCGTGACGTCGATATAAACCAACAATTTCACCTCCATAAGCACCAACTCTCTCCTCCTCTATTCAGCGGTGTAACTCCCCTCTTTCCCGTTGTAATCTCTACTTACACATGGTGCTCAACACTATATATTATTTCCCAATGATATGTGGTGTTTGAGTTGATCCGCTTTGTCCTATGGGCTAATCGACGACCATGGTTGGTTTGAGTGTATATTTTATTATGGTGCTATCCTACGGTGCCCTCCGTCTCGCGCAAATGTGAGGGATCTCCGTTGTAAGGTGTTGCAATATGTTCATGATTCTCTTATAGTGGGTTGCTTGAGTGACATAAGCATAAACCTGACTAAGGGGGTTGTTGCATATGGGAGTAAAGAGGACTTGATACTTAATGCTATGGTTGGGTTTTACCTTATTAATGATGTTTAGTAGTTGCGAATTCTTGCTAGGGGTCCAATCATAATTGCATATGATCCAAGTAGAGAAAGTATGTTAGCTCGTGCCTCTCCCTCATGTAAAATTGCAAGAATGATTATCAGTCTAGTTGTCGATTTCCTAGGGACAAATAACCTTCTTGTTTGACAAAAGCTTTCTACTAAACAACTAACTTTTACTATCTTGCTTTTTACTGTAGTTTTATCCCCACAAAGTACTTCTAGTTTTGTTCACGCAAACTATCCCATCACCTACAAAATAGTTTCATACTTGTTCCAGGTAAAGCAAGCGTTAGCGTGCATAGAGTTGTATCAGTGGTTGGTAGAACTTGTGGGAATATTTGTTCTATCTTTAGCTCGTCGTTGGGTTTGACACTCTTATTTATCTAAAAGGCTACAAATGACCCCCTACACTTGTGGGTTATCAAGACCTTTTTCTGGCACCATTGCCGAGGAGCAATAGCGTGGGGTGAATATTCTCGTGTTTGCTTGTTTGCTTTATCACTAAGTAATTTTTATTTTTTTGTTATTAGTTGTTTTATATATTTAGTTATGGATATGGAACACGAAACACCAAAAACATTAGTTGTACTTGCTACTCATGGAGATGGGGAACCTTCTAAAAACCCTCGGTGCTAGTTATGCGCAAAGTATTAAATACTACTTTGATAATACTGAGAAAACCCCATTCAACTTGATAATGGGAGTAATGTTTGATAAATGTGCATACTTTAGAGATTATCGCCTTACTCAAAAAGGGAAATTGTTATGGGATCAAATTCATATGTTGCATTGGTATGCTCGGGAGCTATGCTTGAGATATGATATTACTTGTTGATCTAGGATGAACGCTCCACACCTTCCCTTTTCCTACAAATTTAATGATAATGAAACATTAGCTTCTTATGCTAATGTTATATATGATTTCTATGATATGGAACAAATAGAAGATTTTTTTACTTTTAAGGGTGCTTATGAAATTGCTTCTTTGATTGAAAACTATGATGATGTTTCTTACAAATCTGTTTTTTTACATACTTCAATATTTCTATGATAATTATTAATAAAATGTTGGTATTATTGAATTCATTGAGAGAATGTCCGCTGCCTTGGAAGAGACTAATATTTTCCAAGGACCTATGGAAGAAGAAGTTGCTGAAATTGTGAGCTCATTTGATAAAAAAGATGAGGAGGAGAGTGAAGAACAAAAGGAGAAAGATCATATTCATAACCCATGCCCACCTTCTAATGAGAGTAACTCTTCAACTCATAAATTGTTTAATTACCCTTTCCACATACTGAAGGATGAATGCTATGATGATTGCTATGATCTCTTGGATTCGTTTGAAATATCCCTTTTTGATGAACTTGATGCTTGCTATGCTTGTGGCCAAGATGCCAATATGAATTATGCTTATGAAGATGAACTTGCTATAGTTCCTTATGTTAAGGATGAAATTGCTGCTATTGCACCCACACATGATAGTCCTCTTATCTTTTTGAATTCTCCCAACTACACTATATCGGAGAAGTTTGCACTTATTAAGGATTATATTGATGGGTTGCATTTTGCTAAACATGATGATTTTGATAAATATAATATGCATGTTCTTGCTGCTCCTACTTGCAATTATTATGAGAGAGGAACCAAATATTAAGCTCTCTATGTTTCCAATACGATAAAATTGCAAGAAACTACTTATGCTATCTATTGGCCTTTACTTTGTGTGAATGAATTGTTCTTTTATGACATGCCAATGCATAGGAAGAGAGTTAGACTTCGTTGTCACATGATATATATCACTTTGTGCTCACTACTTAATTACAAATCATTTTTAATTAAAATGGGCTTTGATATACCTTGGGATCCGGGTGGATCCGTTACTTGTGCACTTTATGCCTAGCTTAATGGCTTTAAAGAAAGCGCTGCCAGGGTGACAACCCGGAAGTTTTAGAGAGTAATTTTATTCTGTTGTGTGCTTGCATAAAGTTTAAAAACAAAAAAATATAGAGGGAAACCAAAACTTCACAAAAAGAATGGTGAAAGTGAAAGAGATGATGAGCATCGTTGAAGTGGGGGCTAACCTTGAACTTTGTTCATGCCCATAGAAACTTTGTGAATCTTGAACCACATAAACTTTTCAACCAAAAATATTATCCCCTTGTACAAATACATTGTGCCAAGATTTGCCTTTAGGATGATTAGATTGCTTGTTTCTATGTGCGGTGTTAAAACAGAAACTTTGGCTGTAGTGCGTGAATTTTCATTTTTTTACTGGAACGTCGAAAGTTTCTGAAATTTAACAAAATATTGCTATACGACTTTTTATTTCTTCATAATGTTTCAGAATTTTTGGAGCTAAAGTAGTATTGTAAAAGTTCATATTACTATAGACTGTCCTGTTTAAGACAAATTTTGGTTTGATGCATTGTTTTGCTTGTTTTTATGAAACCATCGATTTTATCGGTGGTATAAGCGATGGAGAAGTTATAATACCACAGGGAAAATGAAAATATAAAATATTAATGGGTTTCATCATTACTTAAAGTAGGAACTTTCTTTATTATACTAATGAATCTCACCAGTCTTTTGCTAAGCTTGTGTGGATGAAGTGTTCGAACATCAAGGAGGTCTCGATGTGAGAAGAAGGAGGAGAGGCGAGATTTGATGCTTGGGGATGCCCAAGGCAGACCAAGTAAATATCCAAGGAGACTAAAACTTCTAAGCTTGGTGATGCCCCGGAAGGCATCCCATCTCTCTTCAACAAGTAACGGCACGTTTTCGTTTTCGTTCATGTGATATGTGTAAATCTTGGAGCATCGTTTGTGTTTAGTTTTCACTTTTGTTTTATGCTCCATGCTGGTATGAGATAGTCCATGGTTGATTTATGGAATTCTCATTGCATTTCACTTATCTTTTGAGTATGGCCTTATAGAATGGTTCATGTGCTTCACTTATATCATTTGAAGTTTGGATTTCCTGTTTCTCTTCACATAGAAAACCGTTATCTGTAGAATGCTCTTTTGCTTCACTTATATTTATTAGAGCATGTTATTTTGTAGAAAGAATTAAACTCTCGTGCTTCACTTATATCTATTTAGAGAGGCAACATGAATTGGCCATTCACATGGTTAGTCATAAAATCGTACATAAAACTTATGGATCACTGAATATGATATGTTTGATTCCTTGCAATAATTTTGCGATATAGGGATGATAATATGTGGGAGGTACTAGTGTATGATCGTGTTTAGTAAGATATTAGTGTTAAGGTTTGTGATTCCCTAAGTATGCACGTATAGTCTCCCGTTATGCTAGGAAGTTGGAGCACAATCTATCCTTGATTGTCTATCTTTGTGTGAAGGTCGGGGGCGCACGATGGTTCACTCCTACCAACCTGCCCCCTAGGGCCATGCGTAGTAATACTTTGCTTCGAGGGCTAATAAACTTTTGCAATAAGTATATGAGTTCTTTATGACTAATGTGAGCCCATGGATTATACACACTCTTACCTTTCCGCAATTTGCTAGCCTCTATGGTAACATGCATTGCCCTTTCTCACCTCGAGAGTTGGTGCAAACTTCGCCGATGCATCCAAACCCCATAATATGATACGCTCTATCACACATAAGTCTTATTATATATTCCTCAAAACAGCCACCATACCTACCTATTATGGCATTTCCATAGCCATTCCAATATATATTGCCATGCAACTTCCGCCGCGTCCGTTTTGATGACTTGAACATTCATTGTCATATTGCTTTACCTGATCGTAAGATAGCTAGCATGATGTTTCCATGGCTTGTACATTTTTTGATATCTTTGCTATGCTAGATCAGTGCACATCTTGGTACACTGCCAGAGGCATTCATATAGAGTCATATTTTGTTCTACTATCGAGTTGTAATGTTGAGTTGTAAGTAAATAGAAGTGTGATGATCATCATTATTAATTATTAGAGCATGTGCCAGTGAGGAAAGGATGATGGAAACTATGATTCCCCCACAAGTCGGGATGAGGTTCTGGACAAATATAAAAAAAGAGAAAAAAAGAAAAAAGAAAAAAAATGAGAGACAAAGAGAGAAGGGGCATGCTAATTCCACACTTGTTGCTTCAAAGTAGCACCATGTTTTTCATGTAGAGAGTCTCCTATGTTGTCACTTTCATATACTAGTGGGAATTTTTCATTATAGATTTACATGCACACCCACTTAGTTTTCATATTGAGCTTTCATACACTTATATCTCTTAGTGCATCCGTTGCATGGCAATCCCCACTCCTCGCATTGATATTTATTGATGGGCATCTCCATAACCCATTGATACGCTGAGTTGATGCGAGACTTCCTTCTCCACTTTTCCCCTTTGAAACCTACCACCATATTCTATTCCGCCCATAGTGCTATATCCATGGCTTGCGCTCATGTATTGTGTGAGAGTTGAAAATGCTGAAGCGCGTTAAAAAGTATGAACCAATTGCTTGACTGACACTGGGGTAGTACATGATTTATACTTTATGCTAAGAAGACTGAGCATGACAAGGCTATATGATTCTATAGGGATAGCGTTCTTTAGCCTTTATATTTTGAAAGGAATCATTTTTGTTGGGCTGCCTGGGTATTAATGTCTTTATATCAAAATATAGACTATTACTTTGAATCACTCATGTCTTAATATTCATGCCATGATTACATATATGATCAAGATTATGCTAGGTAGCATTCCACATCAAAAATTATATTTTTATCATTTACCTACTCGAGGACAAGCAAGAATTAAGCTTGAGGATGCTGATACGTCTCCGTGGTATTTATAATTTTTGATTGTTTCATGCCAATATTATACAACTTTCACATACTTTTGGCAAAAATTTATATGATTTATTGGACTAACCTACTGATGCAGTGCCTAGTGCCAGTTCCTGTTTTTGTGTGTATTTTGTTTTGCAAAAATTCCATATAAAACGAAGTCCAAACGTGATAAAAATTACGAAGAATTATTTTGGAATATTTGTGAATTTTCGGAAGTGGAATCAACGCAAACGGAGGCCCATAGCGAGCACGATACATGAGGGAAAGCCCGAGGGCCCAGGCGTGCCGTGGTGGATTATGCTCACCTCGTATGTCGATTTGTTCTCTACTTCGGGGCAATGAAGCTTATATCCGGAAAAAAATTGTGTTAAAATCTTAGCGCAATCGGAGTTACGGATCTCTGGGAATATAAGAAATGGTTTTCGGCTAGAAAACAGGAACGAGAAACAATAGAGAAAAGAGAGGGAGATCCAATCTAGGAGGGGCTCCTGCCCCTCCATCACCATGGCGGCCATGGACTAGAGGGGGAACTTTCCTCCCATATAGGGGAGGCCAAGGAAGAAGAACAAGAAGGAGGGGGCTCTCTCGCACTCTCTCTCAGTGGTGCCGGGGTGTCATCGGGGCAAGCATCATGACGACGATCTACACCAACAATTTTGCTGCCGTCAACACCAACTCTCTCCCCATCTATGCAGCGATGTAAGTCCCCTCTTTCCCACTGTAATCTCTACTTAAACATGGTGCTCAACACTATATATTATTTCCTAATGATATGTGGATATCCTATGATGTTTGAGTAGATCTGCTTTGTCCTATAGGCTAATCGACGACTGTGGTTGGTTTGAGTGTATATTTTATTATAGTGTTGTCCTACGATGCCCTCTGTGTCATGCAAACGTGAGGGGTCCCCACTGTAGGGTGTTGTAATATGTTCATGATTCTCTTATACTGGGTTGCTTGAGTGACAGAAGCATAAACCCGAGTAAGGGAGTTATTGCGTATGAGAGTAAAGAGGACTTGATATTAATGCTATGGTTGGGGTTTACCTTAATGATCTTTAGTAGTTGCGGATGCTTGCTAAGGGTCCAATCATAAGTGCATATGATCCAAGTAGAGAAAGTATATTAGGTCGTGCCTCTCCCGCGTGTAAAATTGCAAGAATGATTATCGGTCTAGTTATTGATTGCCTTGGGACAAATAACCTTCTTGTTTGACAAAAGCTTTCTACTAAACAACTAACTTTTGTTATCTTGATTTTTACTCATAGTTCTATCCCCACAAAGTAATAATAGTTTTGTCCATGCAAACTGTCCTATCAACTACAAAATAGTTTCATACTTTTTCTAGGTAAAGCAAGCATTAGCATGTGTAGAGTTGTAGCGATGGTCGATAGAACTTGAGGGAATATTTGTTCTACCTTTAGCTCCTCGTTGTGTTTGACACTCTTATTTATCTAAAAAGGCTACAAACGATCCCCTACATTTGTAGGTTATAAGCAACACACAACTCGAGCTTCAGGGTGAAACCCCAGGTTTGACCTTCATTAGTTGCACCCAGTAATGACGGTCTTTACACTACACATCCTTGTTCAGGGCAGTTTGCATATTCCTCAAACTCTCTCCCAGAGAGGAAAACCTATGATCCAACCTTTAACAACGGGCTCTAGTAATTGTGGCTCCTGAAGGTATTTCCCTTCTTGAAGGAGTTGCTTTCAGAGAAGTATTTTGGTGTTGTCGTAACAATGGTGGTATCAATGTTTGTTGGTTCTGCTTTCTTTGCATGTTGGCTATATTTGTTTTTATTCTTCTTTGTATATGTATTGGTTGTGTGCACCCTCAGTGTCTTGACTAGGTCTTGATATTATGTCGTTGTACAGGATAGGTGTAATTGGTACCATATCGGTATTAATATATTACCCTTGCTCGAAAAAAATCACAACTTAAGTGATTGATGGTTACAACCTTCCCTAATCATCTGCTTCAGCCTAGTTAATAGTGATTTGGGCCTTCACTTGCTTGTGAATGGGTCGAATCGGACAAGGACAGACCGACTCGATCACTTTCAGCATGGGAATTTGTCTCTTCCCCTATGTGTCCTTGTCCATCCTCTTCTCCTTTTTACATACTAGTTCAATTCACCATTCATGTACAAGTCGTCGTGTTCCATTAAAATTGACGAATGAAGATGATCGAGGAATTTGGCCGCTACAACAAAGAATCGGGTGGCTCCAATTCAATATATGTATCAGTTTGGGATAACTTAGATTTAAGATTCTTGGAACTTTGCCATAAGTTTTCATGGAATTGGGTATTTGGTCCGAAATTGGATTGAGAATTCAATCGATGGCGTTAGTTTGAACAAATGAACACTAGATGATTTATATAACGCCCCTCACTGTTTTTGTGGTCTTTTCAAGTATCTTCAACGGATGATATAAAAGAGCGACGTTGCCAAAACAGTGTGTTTGGGGCATTAGGAGTAAAAAATAATGCTTAATGGATGATGTATCTTTATTTGATGCAAGGAGAATTGGAAGCGCCCCTAAATTTTAGCCCTAAGTGATGCATTTTTGTCGCACCTCCATCGTTCGCCACACTGGATCTTGCCATTGCACGCTAGAGCTGCGAGTTTGTTGTCCACCCGCATCCTAGCCGCCACCCCCACCAATTATTCCTGCCACTCCGGATGCCCAGAAAAGCCCCTATCACTATCTCCAATTGGGGATCCGTCGTCGCTCGATTTGCATGGATTCCACTTGTTTCCCACCAATCCACCTTATAAAATGGTCATTGCAGCACTAGAGCGGGTCGTGGAGGTCGACTAGTGGTGGTTGTGACCCCTACATGGCCTTCATGACCACCATCGATCCAATGCTCGTTAGGAGCTCTTTGTTGTCAAAATGGTGCGACGACAACATCTCCTCCCACAACACCCAGCTCCCCGACGGCGTCAAGACCACCCCGAGCTCATTCCTAGCCATCCTAGGGATCACCATGGCCCCAGTGAGCTAAGTCGTTACAATGCAATATGTTTGAACTGTCATACTTTAAAACAGATATGGCACCATCATCAACCACACACGAGAATCATCTCCTCCATTTTTGAATGGCCTTAGTGGATCTTTTTTAAGGTAGAAAAAGAGAGTTAACATGTATAAAGTGTTTTTTGCAAATATATCATGTACAAAGTTGAGGCAACATAGAGGTTGTGGTACTTTTTTTGAGGAAAATCCTTACGATCTATTTATCAAGTCAGTACAAAGAACAACAGAAGTAACATAAATTACACCTAGTTCTCTATGCCACCTAGTGTCGACTACAAAGAGTGGAGCAAGCCTCGAAGGCACACGCCACCATCAACGTCCCTCCCTCGCCGACGTTGGACAAAGTAGTGGAGAAGTTGTCATCGTAAGGCCCATAGGGCCAACGCAAGATAAGAACAACCATCATAGATGAAGAGGAGCGTAGATCGGAATGACTAAACGAGCAAACATACAACACATAGAGGAATGAAGGTCGGATCCAAAGGGTCCACTAGAAACAAACCTGACTGAATCCCCCCGAGTCCGCCAAAAACACATCTCTAGACGCCCTCCTAACGTATCTTTTACAAAGTTCAGACACATATGGTCATAGATACGCACACACAATCACCCATATGAATGGACGCACACACATCCTATGCCTATGAGCACCTCCGAGGGACTGTGTTGGCACATCATCTCGAGATTGACGAAGTCGTCGTGACATCTTCGCAATCAACTAGGCTCTCCTCCCACTGAACACACATCACCAGAAGGTCATAAACAAATCTATGAAAATGCGCGCACCAGTTTCAACACTAGGATTTGAACTTTGATGGGATAGTGATACCACTCTCCTCGTAGCTACCCAACCGCTCGTTGGTTCGAATCCCAAGGTCTTTGGAGTGTTACATTTCATTAAAATATGTATGTGTTGATTCCTTGTGGCCAATAAAAATAAATGTAATATTATTGTCAAATACCAAAGTCAATGTGCCCCCTTTGAACAGTTTATGGATAGTGTCCCGAAAACTTTCTACTCCTAATGAAGGAGTTGGTAGCCTCGCCTCCACGGTTTATGTTCATCTAGTTTTTTTGGTCTCAACTCCCACCAACAATTCCCACTCAATTTTAGCCCCCCACTACAAAACCAAATGCCATTAAGGGGGATATATTTTTTCCCGATTGCTTTGGAAGGTGTTTCTTTAATTCAATCACTTAAATAATAAGTAATCAAGAATTTATAAATCACACCATATATGTGAAATCACCTTACTAAAAGACAGACATAATATTTTT
Organism: Hordeum marinum; assembly: GCA_022496015.1. Taxonomy (NCBI): domain Eukaryota; kingdom Viridiplantae; phylum Streptophyta; class Magnoliopsida; order Poales; family Poaceae; genus Hordeum; species Hordeum marinum. The sequence goes on from CM039678.1 coordinate 456,691,997, forward strand.
CTCAGTAACCTTCAAAAAATTTGTTATTTCTCAATAACAAATTGCCAATTTGGCACACTATGCCATTTATTATTATCATTATCTTTACTATTAATTGACAATCACAAATTTTCTAATACAATAAAAGTAACATATGTTTTTGTTATCAGTTTACGCATCCGTGTGCCGCTATAGAGGGACGCCATGCGTGACATCATAAAGGATTAGGCATGGTCGAGCCTGACATGGACGCAATGCTCGACAATGTTAGGGCATGGATCACGGCGTCGAGGACGACTATGGTGGAAGGCGGGTCGTTGGACCACCATATACACACATTTGTGGAAGTGATCATATTATATTACTTGTGAGTCATACGAAGAGTCATAGATGCTACATTCAAATCAAGTGTGTCCATTCAAATGTTAAAAAATCCATTAAGGAAATATGTCCTACAATATTGGATAGTCGTCATCGCCATTCATAATTTTGGAAATCGAGCGTTGAATCAATTTGAAAATCAAACCATCAATGCAATTAATTAACTAGACAATTAGTTACGTCTGCAATCAATAATGTAGTTTAAATGCGTTTTTTGCACCGAATCAATTTGGAAATGGAGTCATCAATGCAATTAATTAATTAGGTAGAGAGTTAACTATGCCTAAAGATAATTAGAAGTAATATTTTTTCCAATTAGGCAGATAATTAATTCATTTGTTTGGTAGTTAATTAGGCACGTAGACAATTGGGTAGGTCATTCATTAGTTGCTTAATCTCTACTCCTAAAATGGCACTTGGTAGCTTCTGCTCCATAGTGATACGTCTTCAAATTATCTATAATTTATGAAGTATTCATGCCATATTTACAACAATTTTATATGGTTTTGGTATGATTTTCATGGGACTACCTCGGACAAACGTTGTTTTTAGTAGAACTACCATGGTGTTTTTTGTTTAAAAATAAAATTTCTCCAAATGCAACGGAATTTTTTGACGATTTTTTGGAACAAAAGACGCACTAGAAACTTTTGGGAGGGCCAGAAGAGCCACGAGGTAGCCACAATCCACCAGGGCACGCCAGCCCCCTCTAGCGCGCCCTAGTGTCTTGTGGGACCCACGTGGCCCATCTTCGCATGAAACCGATGCCCAAAAATCCTATATATTTGGAAACCCCCAGAAATAACCATATATCAGAATTTCCACCGCCGCAACTCTTTGTATCGATGAAAACCAATCTGGAGGCGTTATAGTACCCTACCGTAGATCATCTCCAGTGGCCATCTTCATCATCCCGGCGAAGGACACGATGAGGAGGGAATATTCCACCCTCGGGGCTAAGGGTTTGTGCCAGTAGCTATGTATTTAATCTCTCTCTCTCTCTCGTGTTGTTGTTTTGGCACGATCTTGATGTATCGCGGGCTTTGTTAATATTGCTGGATCATATGGTGTTTTCCCCTCTGTAGTTGTGATGAATTGAGCTTTCCCTTTGAGATTTCATTATTACCGAATTGAATACTTTTATGGATTCGATAACACTTGATATATTTCTTGGCACTCAGGTCACGGATTCCCGAGCTGACATAGGGGAAATATATTCATAGGGGTTGATGCACGTTTTCGTCCTACTTTCTCTAGTATAAACCTTGGGGCACTCATGGATACTTGTTTCTACTTTCTTAGGTTCTTTATGTTGGATTGAGTATTATGAATATAAAATTGTTTGACACGTATCGTATAATTAACTCATGGATACTTGTGGTGACATTGGAGTATCTAGGTGAAATTAGACTTGGTTGATGTGTATCATGTGGTGTTATTTGAGTACGAACTCTTAGATAGATCGATCAGAAAGGATAACGTTAAGGTGGTTTCATACCCTACAAACAATTTGTTCTTATGTTCTCCTCTAGATAAGAACTTTGGAGTGATTCTTCTTTGCGTGTTGAGGGATGGTTATGTGATCCAATTATATTAGCATAGTTGAGAGATTGCACTAGCGAAAGTACGGACCCTAGGCCTTGTTTTCAAGCATTGCAATACCATTTGTGATCACTTTTGTTACTTTCTACCTGTTTGTTTTCTATTGTTACTATTACAAAAATCAATATATACTATCATTACTACACTTGTATCACCATCTCTTCCCCGAACTAGTGCACCTATACAATTTCTGTGCAAAAACTAAAAGTTTTGCATCTAGTATATGAATTATATGATTTTACTGGAGCATCAAACAATTCTGAAATTTTTACAAAAAATTTATATGTAAATTCTCTGTGTTCTCCTAATTTGTCAGAATTTTTAGACTCATGGATGTTTGGTGATCATTCACATCTTCATAGACTGTTCTATTTTTGGCAGATTCTGTTTTGCATGCATAGTTTGCTTGTTTTAGTGTTTCCACAGATTATATTGAGCGGTATAAATTATGGGAATGATAGAACATAGTAGCTATTATGTGATAAAAATTATGAATCTTGTCTTGACAGTTCCTAAGTGAATGATCTATCTTTATTATACTAACCCATCTCACAAAGTTTCGTTAAATTTTGTGTGACTGAAGTTTTCATGTTTTGAGTGAGATACCGATATGAGGTGAATAAGGAGTAGAAAGGACCTAATATTGGGGATGCCTAAGGCACCCCAAGGTAATATCCAAGGAAGACTCAAGCATATAAGCTTGGGGTTACCCCGGAAGGTATCCCCTCTTTTGTTTCCAGCATTATCGGTATACCTTACTTGGAGCTATATATTTATTCATCACATGGTATGAGTTTTGCTTGGAGCATCATTTTAGTTTGTTGTAATCTATTAGATGCTATTTATAATCTTGTTTTCCAATAAAAAGTTCCAAGAATTTCCTTTTAGGATACTTGAGTTACATGTTTGATGCGTGTTGTATAAAAACAGAAAATTTTGTTGTAGTGTTTGAATTTTCATATTTTACTGGAACGTGGAAAGTTTCTGAAATTCTTACATGGTATTTTCATATAAATTCTCTATCATGTCCTAAACGTTTTGAATTTTTTGAGTTACATAAGTACACTGGTTTAATAGGTTGATACAAACTGTTTTGTTTGGACAGATTGATGTCATAGTTTTGTTATCTACTTATCCTATAGTTTCCATATCCTATATTGGTAGATATAAATTGTGGAAACGATAGTAAAAAGTAGACGATGTTTCAAAATTATGTTGCAACTTGTCTTGGCAGTACATTAAGTGTGTATTTATTCTTATGTGTACTAACTTATCTCATGAGTTCTCTTCGAGTTCTGTGTGGATGAAGTTTTCGAGAATAGGTGAAACCGTGATATGAGAGAATTGAACGAGATACAAAAGCTCAATCTTGGGGATGCCCAAGACATCCCAACATAATATTGGAATGTCATTTTAATGTTTTCCTTGCTGTTTTAATAAAATACTTAGATCTGAAAGTTTTTACATGAGAGAGAGTTCTCAAATGGCTACCCATTTACTTAACTACCCACTTGATCTTCACTTATATGTTTTTGGAGTAGCTTGTAATTTACTCTTGTGATTCAATTATATCCTATGAGTAAATTTTTGAATGAATTTAATACCATGAAGTTGAAATTACATGTTCATATCATGCCTAGTAGTAGTTTCACATTGGGTTTAGAAGGTGAAATCTTTTGAAGCTTGACAATCCAAATATTGGCCATACAAGCAATTCGTGAATGATTAGTATAAGGAAGAGAACTTCCACATGCAAATATATTATCTTGTACATCTTCTATGATTGTCAATACCCATTAATTATTTTCAAACTTGAGAAAATTAGTTGAAGTTGGACAAGGAAGACAACGTAATGAGTTATGGTTGTGTATATTTGCATAGAAGTTATATTTTTATGGATCCTACAACATGTGGTGTTTGCTTAGGATCTTTTGCTAGCCAAAAAATCGTACTAAGAGAGATACTACTTGTGCATCCAAAAACCCTTAAAACCTGTTTCTTGCCATGAGTGTCCACCATACCTACATATGGATTGAATAAGATCGTTCAGGTAAGTTGTCATCGATGCAAAAAGGGAATAAAAATTGCTTATAAATGTGTTTGATCATTTAGTGTAAGAGAAAATTGAGCATTGGATGAACTTGGGATGGCTAAATAATAAAAGCAGCGCACTGCATAATAAAGGTTGCTATCATAAGGGGCAATATAATGTGACATTCTTTTACATTAAAGGATTGTGCATACAAAACAAAATAGCGCATGACAACCTTTTCTTCACTTTGTGAAGGGCCTATCTTTTGCCTTTCAATATTTACTTTTATGCAAGAGTCAACAATATGCATTCTCATTTCAACCACAATTATTCTCTAGTTGGCAAGTATCATGTGGTGGGGAAAGATCTAGGCACATATGGCCAGTCAAATATATTTGATCATGACTTATTATTGTTGACAATTATCTCTACGGTAAATGAGTTGGGAGGCGAAACATTAAACCCCTATCTTTCGTTGTGTTCGATGGATGCCATTTGTTCTAAAAAATATGCTTTGAGTCCTAGCAATCATAGACTATATGATGATTGAGTATGTGGATCTCTTACTTAGATTGGGTTGAGAATAAGTTGAATTGCATTTTTTTGATGACTAAGAACATAGGTTGTTAAGTTTCAAGAAAATTCATTGTTTGAAACATAACATGTGAATTGGTTGCTACTTTATCATGACGAGTTTTATGAGAAATATTTGATGTTATGATGCTAGGAAAAGTGGTTGAAATTATCATTGATCAAACTTATGTAGTATGCTAGCATTCACACTTCATAAATTAATTATTTTATCATTTACCTACTCGAGGACGAGTAGGAATTAAGCTTGGGAATGCTGATACGTCTCCAATGTATCTATAATTTATGAAGTATTCATGCCATATTTACAACAATTTTATATTGTTGTGGTATGATTTGCATGAGACTAACCCGGACTGACGCTGTTTTCAACACAACTACTGTGGCGTTTTTTTGGGTGTGCAAAAATAAAAGTTATCCAAATGCAATGGAACCTTTTGATGTTTTTATGAACAAAAGAGGTACTAGAAGCTTCATGGGAGGGCCAGAAGAGCCACGAGGTGGCCACAACCGACCGGGGTGCGCCAGCCCCCTCTGGCGCTCCCTGGTGTCTTGTGGGCCCCTTGTGGCCCATCCTCGCATGAAACCGATGCCCCAAAATCCTATATTTTTAGAAACCCACAGAAATAATCCTATATTAGAAGTTTCGTAGTCGCAACTCTCTGTATCGATGAAAAACCAATCTGGATGCATTCTAGTACACTAGTAGAAAACGGCCCATTTGTCCCGGTTCTAGAGGCCCATTAGCCCCGGTTTTGGAACCGGGACTAAAGGGTCGGGACTAAAGCCCAAAACCTTTAGTCCTGGTTCACTTACAAACTGGGACAGAAGGGGCTCCATGTGACCGCTGCGTGGAGCCCAGGCAGGAGGACCTTTAGTCCCGGTTGGTAACACCAACCGGGGCCAACATGCATCCATGCGTCAGCATCTGGCAGGAGCTGGGTTTTTTGTTTTTGTTGAAGGGGGGGGGGTTAGGGGGTTTTCAAGGGTTAATTTAGGGGTTTGATATTGTGTTAGCTAGATAATAGAGAGAAGTGTCCTCTCTTTCTCTGTGCTTAGTCGACGCTAGCTACTATAGAGAGAACTCAACACGCTAGCTAGTAAGCAGATGAAGGAACCATTAAGTACACAAGATCGTCATGAACATATACACAGAGAAGTGATCGACCTCTCTTTCTCCGAGAGATTGGTCGAACAACAAGTTTTCGTATATCTATCTAACTCTACTAGCTGCATATATACAATATAAGATCTCTTACAATCCCTAACATCTAATTTCAAATTCCACATGGTATTCTCCGGCTTTATCTATGACGTGGTCAGGAAAGAATCCCGCCAATTCCTCTTGAATTGCTTGTATGCGATCATGTGGTAGGAGTTTATCCCGCATCTGCCACATCTAATTTGAAGAAGGGGGTCAATACATATATATGAATGAAACTCAACACAAATCATGGTAATAATATAAATTTGGGAATATTATTGCTTACGCACTTCATATTGTTTTTTAGAGTAGCCCCGCTTAGAGTTCGTCACGTTGTAGATGAACTCACAAATGTAGTATCCACAAAAATCATTTCCTTCTTCCTGCCACAAGCACTTTATGAGAAATATAGTTCAATCAAACTGATAATCAAACATGATAAATGGTATTGATGAAACTATAATCAATGGGAGATGCGCGGAACTAGCTAGTAGTACTTAATTTTGGGTGTGTAAATCGCAGCTCCCTCGGTAGTGCCGAAACAATTGCGGTGAACTCTTTCCAAACCCTGCCAGACAAATAAAATAATTACTCGATATCAGGAAATGAACAAAGTTGCCGATATGATGCGATAATTATCGATTGAACTTACTTCTGGACCATTTCAGTCATGTCTGCATATTGCTGGTGATCTTTTCGTCTCGAGTCTAAGATGATTACTACTCCCCACTCAAGCTTAATCTCTAGCAGAATAAAGTGGAACCTACGCACGCATGCATAACTCATCAATTACATTACTATAACCACGAGTAATAAGGAAAACCTAATATGCACAAGACAGTAACACTCACTGGAAGTTGTAAGGAAAGAGTATTCTCTCTTTGTTTTGATTTGTAGCAACGATTGTAGCAAGTTGTCCTCAGTTTTTGTGACTTTGTGTTTAACCGTCCATTCATGTATGATATTTGGGTTAATGAACCCAATGTCATAGATTTTGTGCTTTTCTGCATTCGACGATCTTGAATCTGCATAATATAGTGAGGATAATTATATATACATGCAATGAAAGAGATGAGCTATATATAGGGACTTAATTATAGAAGTAGTACTTATAGATAGTAGAAAATCACGAGTGTTTTGTCGAGGGCCTTTTGATTGTATAACTGGAATAACTTGTCAAATTCAACAGACAACTGATCCATTCCAATGAGGTTGTGCACCTCTTTAATTATCAGCGTCGAAGTATTCTTCCGAGACTCGCTGGAATCTTCGCATCATCGTTGCTAGAGGAGGATGATCATGTTTGATGAGAGGCTACCCATATTGGTATCTGAATTTGTCCAACTACATTGTTTCAAACTCTACATCATCGCTCATGTAATCAGCAGGATTAGTACCGGGCACCATCGTCGGATGATTAGCGGCGATATCGCTAGACACCTTGAACGGGGGGCATGATAGGTTCGCCTCTTCGCCGAGCTTGGGAATTTTTTCCCACTTCTTCGTTCTGCTAACCTTGCATCACTAGAAGTACTTCCCAATCGCCGCGCATCTTGATATGTCTTTTTAAGACAATGTACATAGTTGGAATCTGGCTGAGGCGGTGGTGGTCGCTTCAGGGCATCAATAGTGCGCTTCCCTTTCACTGGATCTGGCTTCTCCTGCGGAGGTAGAGTTTTCTTTGCAAAATGGTCCCTCACTCGGTCCTCTCATATGGTAACTTTTTCGGAGCCTTAAGAGATGGACTGTATCAGAATTTCCTCCCGCCTCTGCTTGTACTGCTAGCCGCCAGAGCGGTGGCGTCTCTCTTCCGTCGTTACTGACGAGGCGGCTAAGAATGCACAGTGCTCCGATGCATCGGAGGAGCCGAAGCAGCGATGTCGGTCTTCTGTCGTTGCTAACGAGGCGGAGGAGGAGGCGGACTACTTCGATGCACAAGAGTATGCGAAGGAGGAGGTGGAGTGTCCTCACGCACCGGAGGAGCTGGAGAAGGAGGCGGAGTGCCCTGATCACTCGCCGTAGGAGGAGGAGGAGGAGGAGGCGAAGTTCCCTGACTTGTCGGAGGAGGAGTAGGAGGCAAAGGCGTCTAGTTTGGAAGCTTGATGTACTCCTTCCGCCATAGACATGTAGTCCTCAGAGCATGAACTAGCTGATTCTCCCCTTCACCTATAGGGTGGTCAAGCTCGAGCTCCTCAAATCCCTCCATTACTTCATCCACCGTCACAACAGCATAGCCATGTGGAATCGGAAGGAAGTGAAAAGTTCGGTTGGATTGAGGAGGTGCAACAAAGCCGACAACCGCCTTCAAAGTGAGGTCTGCCATTTCATCATAAGCTCACAATGTTGAGCCTCCGTGATAGTATCCACGAGGTAGTTAGGAGCCGTGAAGTCAGGCTGAACGAGCTTTGTGGAAGCCATGTTGCTTCTCCGCTGAGATGGCGGGGTAGCTTCGTGCCGCTGAGATGGTTTACCGGCAGCTCGCAGGCTCTCAAGTTCCTCTAGCTTTTGTAGTGTTGCATTGAGCTTCTGCATGTCGCTCAACTCTGCTTTCCTCCTTCTCTACCGGCTTATGCAACCGCCTGCGCTGAGAAACCCAACCACCCATGAAATAGAGCCTGGCGTGCCTCATGTTCGTCCAGGGTGCTCAGGATTCCCGAGGGCCTCAGTCAGCTCGTCCTTATCTCTGTTGGGAATGAACATCCCTTCCTGCGCTGGGGTGATACACTTCTGAAGCTTCTTGACGGGTATTGCAAGTTGCTAGTCCGTCCAACGGCACTTCCCTGTTTCAGGGTCCAAAGTTCCCCCAACCCTGAAGAACCAAGTCCTTGAACGGTCTGGTCAGTTTGATGTCTTCGGTTCGACTCCTTTAGCAATCAGTTCATTCTCAGCTTTGTCCCACAACGGTTGGGCTTTGAGGTAGCCACCTGACCCCGTGTGATGGTGATACTGCTTCTTTGCAACATTTTTCTTGTTTGTCTCTGACATTTTCTTACTCTTGTCCGATGTCTTGTAGGCCACAAATGCGGGCCAATAATCTCTTATCTTCTCAAATCGGCTAGTGAATTCTGGAGTCTTCCATTTGTCGACAAACTTTGATTTCAACTCATTCTTCTACCTCCTGAATAGATCTGCCATCTTCTTAAGACCACATGATCTGACCAATGGCTCTGTAACTGGGTTATTCGGATCCTCCTCTGGTGGTAGGGTGAAATTTGCCTTCAGCGAGGTCCAAAGATCATCTTTCTGTCCATCGGTGACATCAGAAACTTCAGGGTCATTGTCCTTAGGCTTATTCCATTGCTTGATGCTGATGGGGATGTTGTCCCTAACAATAGCTCCGCACTGAGCAGAAAATGCGTCCTTGGTCCGCTTGGGTTCAATCGATAGGCCATTGTCCGCGAGTGTTGTGATCGTGAACCTTTCATCCTTCTGCAACCTTTTCTTCGGGCCTCATCTAGTTACCGAAGTTTGGCTCGATCCGGAGGGCTATGAAAGAAGAAAGAAGAGTTAATATATGTACATACCAAAACAATTAATGCATCAATTAGCTAGTCATCACAGGCTTAATTAATATATACACCTCGCCGGACTTTGCAACAGCACCCTCCTCTGTTCGGTCACCGGAGCCGTCATCATGGTCTCCTTCTTCCTACGGCATTCGATCACCGGAGCCATCATGATCATGTCCTTCCTCCTCCATTGTTTGATCACCAAATCCATCATCCTCTCCTTCTAGACCATCGGTGTCGTTGAGAAATGACAAGACATCACGTCCGATGAGGATTATTTCCCCGAACAACTGTTCTTGTTCCAAGTCTCTTTGATCCATAGTTTCTGCAAATATTACAACATGGCAATTAATATACAAACATGAGAGATGGATATATTAGTGACAAACATAGACCTAGCTAGCTAATCACAACAAGGAATCATATTAGTGGCCTCGACGCTTCTACAGTTTGGGGTGTATTGGTCCTGGTTTGTGCCACCAACCGGGACAAAAGGTTGGTGCTGCCCGGGCCAAATGTTTAGTCCCACCTCGCTCGCTAAGAGAGCTCGAGAGTGGTTTATAAGTGCTGTTGCGCCCACCCTCTTGAGATCCTCTAAACTGCAGGCTTACAGGCCTAATCTGTCACTCCTTTGCGTGTGGGCCTATTGAGCCTGCTGCGGTCCTCAATCCTAGCCCAACAAGCTGGTTGGGTTTCTAGTCGTATTCTGACCGTGGTGGCCCAATAGGTGGCATTTTTTTTAAAATCCAGTTTTTTTGTTTTGTTTTTTTGCCTTATTTATTTTATTTTGTTTCTACTTATAGCTAAATACATACTATTTTTCAGTGATTCTTTTCGCTTTTAGGTCACAAAAATTTAAAACTTTTTCTTAGTGCCATTAGTTTTCAAATTTGAATGGCTTAAATTTGAATTTTTTGAAATTTGTGTGAATCACTAGTTTGTGAATAACTTTACTAAAAATAGCTTTTGAGTGATCCTTTTTCGTGCTACTTAATATTACTGCGTTTTATCATTATATTCAATTTGGTAATTTTTTGGTTATTTTAAATGTCTATTTTAATCAAAAACAGATTTTGTTATTTTAGTTTGCTATTAAAGTTTCTAACAAAAATTTATTTATGAAATTTATTTTTGCTATTAATGTTTTGTACAAAAAATACTTTGATAATTTTAGTTGCATAAATTTTATATAATTTAGTTTAAAAAAATACTAGAGGTTTATAAAAGCTTTTCAGTTGATTCCTTTTGCTATTAGAGTTTTATAAAAGCTTTTTAGTTGATTCTTTTTGTTGTTGAAGAATATTATAGTTTTGTTTTAGTTGATCATAACAGAATATTTTAATCGATTATTTTTAGTTCATTCTTTTTGCCATTTTAGAGTTTCATAAAAGTTTTCTAGTTCATTATTTTCCTGTTGGTTTATTCTTTGAGCTAAATGACCTTGAAATTGAAAAGCACTACAAATGAACTCTAAAAAGGTTGAAAGTTGGTATGGTATCATAATTTCATCCACATATCATGTGCTAAAAAGTTGAGAGGGTTACGGCAAAAACTGGTTGCACTTCGTGTACAAAATGGACAATCTCTTTCAAAGTATCCGGGTTCAGACAAAAACTCATCTGTTAGGAAGGGATTTCATTTTTTGAACTTATTTGAACTCCAGACGTTTTGTGTGCTCAAAATGCACCATTCAAAGCCACATCATCAATTTTCAACCCTTTCTCACTTCATTTTGTTGGAAATATGCCCTAGAGGCAATAATAAAATGGTTATTATTGTATTTCCTTGTTCGTGATAATTGTCTATTGTTCATGCTATAATTGTATTAACCGAAAACCGTAATGCATGTGTGAATACATAGACCACAATATGTCCCTAGTGAGCCTCTAGTTGGCTAGCTCGTTGATCAATAGATGGTCACGGTTTCATGACCATGGACATTGGATGTCGTTGATAACGGGATCACATCATTAGGAGAATATGTGATGGACAAGACCCAATCCTAAGCATAGCACAAGATCGTGTAGTTCGTGTGCTAAAGTTTTTCCAATGTCAAGTATCGTTAACTTAGACCATGAGATTGTGCAACTCCTGGATACCATAGGAATGCTTTGGGTGTGCCAAACTTCACAACGTAACTGGGTGGCTATAAAGGTGCACTACGGGTATCTTTGAAAGTGTTTGTTGGGTTGGCACGAATCGAGACTGGGATTTGTCACTCCGTATGATGGAGAGGTATCTCTAGGCCCACTCGGTAAGACATCATCATAATGAGCTCAATGTGACTAAGGAGTTAGCCACGGGATGATGTATTAAGGAATGAGTAAAGAGACTTTCCGGTAACAAGATTGAACAAGGTATGGGGATACCGACGATCGAATCTCGGGAGAGTACCATAACGGTAGACAAAGGGAGTTATGAACGGGATTGATTGAATCCCCAACATCATGGTTCATCCGATGAGATCATCGTGGAGCGTGTGGGAGCCAACATGGATATCCAGATCCCGTTGTGGGTTATTGACCGGAGAGGTGTCTCGGTCATGTCTACGTGTCTCCCGAGCTACACACTTAAGGTTCGATGACGCTAGGGTTATAAGGAAATAGTGTACGTGGTTACCGAAGGTTGTTCGGAGTCCCGGATGAGATCCCGAACGTCACGAAGAGTTCCGGAATGGTCCAAAGGTAAAGATTCATATATAGGAAGTGAGGTTTTGGTCACCGGAAGAGTTTAGGGCATCACCGGTAACGTACCAGGACCATCGGAAGGGTTCCGAGGGTCCACCAAGTGGGGCCACCAGCACCGGAGGGCTGCATGGGCCACACGTGGGAGGGAACCAGCCCCTAGGTGGTCTGGTGCATCCCCACAAGGGGACCAAGGCGCAGCTTGAGGTGGTAGGGGGGCAAACCCTAGAGGCAGATGGGCCCTAGGCCCACCTAGGGCGCCGCCCCTCCCACTCCCTCCTTGGACGCCGCCCTGGATTGATCTAGGGTTGGCTACCGACCCTGGGGAAGGAACCCTAGGGCTGCCGCACCCCTCCTCCTCCCCCTATATATAGTGGAGGGTTTTGGGGCTGCCAGACACACGAGTTCTCTCTCTCTCGGCTCAGCCCTACCTTTCCTCTTCCTCTTTCTTCGTAGTGCTTGACGAAGCCCTGTCGGAGAACACGCAGCTCCACCGTCATGCTGCCGGAGCTCTCCCTCAACCTCTCCTTCCTCCTTGCTGGATCAAGGCGTAGGAGACTTCATCGGGTTGTACGTGTGTTGAACGTGGAGGCGCCGTTGTTCGATGCTAAGATCGGAATCCACCGTGATCTGAATCACTGCGAGTACAACTCCACCAACTGCGTTCTTGTAACGGTTCCGCTTAGCGATCTTAAAAGGTATGAAGATGCAATCTCTTCCCACTCATTGATGGTTTCTCCATAGATAGATCTTAGTGAACACGTAGGATTTTTTTTGATTTACTACTACGTCTCCCAACACATTTGGTATTTTCATGCATTACTGATTTTTTTGAGCTAAATGACCCTGGAATTGAAAAGCACTACAAATGAACTCTGAAAAGGTTGAAAGTTGGCATGGTATCATCATTTCACCAACATAGCATGCTATAAAAAACTTGAGAGGGTTATGGAAAAAACTGGATGCAGTTCGTGTACAAAACGGACAATCTCTTTCGAAGTATCAGGGTCTCGGACGAAAACTCACCTGTTACAAAGGTATGTCATTTTTTTGAACTTATTTGAACTCGAGACTTTTTGTGCGTTCAAAATGAACCATTCAAAGCCACATCATAAATTTTCAACCATTTCTGACTTCATCTGGTATTTTTCATGCATTTACTGATTTTTTAAAGCTAAATGACCTTGAAATTGAAAAGCACCACTGTCGTGGTTTTGTCACGGAAGATGTCCGAGGACTTAGGTTTGAGGCCATCGCTAAGGTGATGGACTCAAAGGGGGTTGGTTGGGACGAATGACACAAGTTTACCCAGGTTCGGCCCCTCAAGAAGAGGTAAAAACCTACATCCTGCGTGTGTTGTATTGATTGGAGTATCGATTACAATGGAGCGAATTCGCTTGACCTAGTTCTCGATTGATGGTTTTCTGTCTAAGTTGCCCCGGGTCTTGCCCTTATATAGGAGGTCAATACCAAGGGTTACACAAGTCTCATACCGACTCTTATAACGTATCTAACTCTATCTCTATTGCTATCTTGCCATCTTGGGCAAGTTGTCTCCGGGCGGCTTAACCGCCCGGGTCTTCAGACCTTCTTCCATTTGGGCCTTCATCTTGGCACATCTTGGTAAGTCTCCATACGGCCAGGCCTACGTATTTTGGCCCGATTCGTCAGTCTGGATTATGAGCCGCCAGGTATGACCCGGCCCCACCTGGGCGGGTCTTACCACGGGGTTATATCCCCAACATTAGGCCCCTGGTTGATTTGAGCCTGCTCAGGTCAATCTTCAATACTCACTTGGCGGCGAGTCTCGCACTCCATCACCTGAAAGAAAATATTAAACCTGCCGTGACGTCACACCGGATATGCCAAAAAGATTCCCTCACGTTCAAAATGGATCTTTTCATTAAACTGTTGGTCCAAAAATCGAGGCATCAGTCTCAATTGGTTAGTTTTCACCGCCTTGATTCCCGCGCCCGTTTCAACCTTCCAGCCTCTTAAATAGGACCGCGAAGGGTCCTTCCCATTTCCCCCGTCGCCTGTGCTTCTTCTTCCTCTCGACGCCATCGCCCCAAGCTCCCTCGCTCCGGTGAAGCTCCATCGCCGTCGTCGCCTTAGGCCGGTGCATCAACCTGAATTGACCAGAACTTTGCCCACGTCCGCCGCATCACTTTCGGTAAGTCTTTCTCCATCCCGTAGATCCATAGCTTAGTGCAACAAATCCATGGAGTTCTTCGGCCCCGTTAGAGCGCAAGTTCTTCGTAATGCCAAATGACACATAACCCAGTAAATCTTGTAGTGTTCACCTTCCCGCTGTGGTAGATTGTGCGAAATCATCAATAACCTAGTGCAGATCTGTAGTTGTTGCCTTTTGCTACCTTTGAACCTGTCAGTTTTCCCTCAGTTCATCACTAGGTGTGAAATAATTCTGCTTTTCCTCTGTCCATAGATCTGTAACTGTAAAGACAATATGTGAAACATGTTTTCCATACTTAGTTGTATTTTTTCTTCGTTGCTCTGCAAACTTAACCCGCCATTAAACTTCCAACACTCGCCATAAACTGCACTGGCGGCTTAGCTTCGTAGTGCTTAGATTCATCAGCCGCCCTTAGTTGTCTGTCACTTTCTAACTCGCCGCGCACTTTTACTTTTCACAGTTCTAAGACGCCATTATGCCTCATGCGTCATCTTCCTGTAATTGGGTTGGCTCTGCGGTCTCTGAGGAGTTTTTGCAAGATTTCATAGACACAGGGACCTTGCCAGCCAAAAATGCCATCCATTGGCGGGTTCCGGGCAAGGAGAAGAAACCCATCCCCCAAGAGGGTGAAGTAGTCATATTTGCGGACCACCTTGCGTGCGGTTTTAGCTCACCCGACTCTAAATTTTTCCGAGACGTTCTCCATTTCTTCAAGTTGCATCCTCAGGACATTGCGCCCAACTCCGTCTCAAATATGTGCAACTTTTTCCAAATCCTCTATGAAGCTTACTTACAAGAAGAGCCGTCAGTTGACCTCTTTCGTGAGTTTGTCTACGTAAACCGCCAGACAGAACTGGCGGTTGGCCCAAGCTTAGAGCTCGGCGGAGTCTCCATCCAAAGAATACGGGATATGACCTTTCTGGCTGTTCGAATGCCAAGTCACCCCAAGGACTGGAACAGGACCTGGTTTTATAGCAAAGACACTTCTCTAGAGGGAGAACGTCCATTGCCGGGTTATCGTCCTACCCGGCTCCGCACCACAATTGAGCTCCCTG
The DNA here is from genome assembly GCA_022496015.1 of Hordeum marinum. Classification (NCBI taxonomy): domain Eukaryota; kingdom Viridiplantae; phylum Streptophyta; class Magnoliopsida; order Poales; family Poaceae; genus Hordeum; species Hordeum marinum. The sequence goes on from CM039678.1 coordinate 456,707,228, forward strand.
ACGGGATGTCAGCCTCCGAATGGGCGAAGTATCCTTTGGCTTTCACCAAAATTAGAGCCCTCATGGCCAATGGTCTGACAGGGATTGATCTGACCTGTTGCTGCATCTCCTAGAAGGTCATGCCTCTGAGCCGGCGGGACCATCTCATGTGTGAATACACGGGTGCCGCCAATGACCCCCTCTGCTTTGATCATACCACTTTGACATAGGAGAACATGGTTGCCGCCATCAAGGTACTTATCCATGAGTCCTAAGAATCTTGCCGCACCATTGGGTTACCACCAATTTGTGTCGCAAACCCGGCCCCAGATGTAAGGGCGGCTGTTAAAACTCCATTCCTCTGCGTTAACTATCCATGTATGTTGCAACCTTTAACCTCCTTCGGCGGCTTTTGCTTTCAGGCTAACTCCGGCTTCTGGAAGAAGAAATATATACCCCCTTCGAAGAAGTCTAAGGAAAAGGCCGACGACCGAAAGAAGAAAATTGTACATCAACAGCAGCCTGAGGTTGACGACTCAAAGGTAGAACTTGACTCTCTTGACCGTCTTACTATGCACCTTACTGACAGTAATTACTTCACAAGACAAAACAGAGACAAGCCACGCCAACGTTCCTGAGGTAACCTATGTTTCATCTGACTCAGAACCTGTTCCATCAAAGAAGATATGGTGGGTCGTCCGAAAAGTCCCATTTTCTCATCCTCTTGCTTATTTAGACCCCAACTTTCTTTTGAAAAAGCAACATCACCCCTCACGACGCCAAACCTGGAGCGCTGGCTCTGAAGATCTTATGGTCGGGTTGTCTAAATCTCGGGCTCAACCAAATCGACCGGCCGAGGTACTTGTTTAACTTGGTTTAGCTTCGTTAACCTTGCCTTATAACTTCACTCTGTCTTTATATTGCTTTCGCTGCTTTCAGGAATTGCCCCATCGTCCGGCGACTCCACGGCGACTAAGCTGTCGCGCCTGAAAATCAACCCAGAGTGTGTGCTTTCATGTTTGCATCATATCCTTTGTCAGCTTTGAACTTTATACAATAATCTTCTATGCTTTCCAGGGCTCAAGCGAAATGAAGGAAGACTAGTGGGTCTACGTCTGCCCCCACTGCCCAAGAGCCGGAGCCTGCTAAGCCGGACTCTCCTGTGGCACGCACTGAGCCCTCTACAGCCGCAAAGGATGCCTCTGAAGACACTCGTCGGTCCTCCGAGCTGGTAGCCCATGAGATGGCACCTGATAGTCCTCCAAGGACCAGTTCTAAGCTGACAAGCCCTTCAACAACCGTCGAAGAACCAATTCTTCCGGACGTCATTATTATTGGTGCATGCTTCCAATCTCCCAAGCCTCATGTGTTGACCAAACACACCGAGAAGGTTGAAGCTTTTGATAGCCTGAACTTTGAGCTCCCCATCCTAGATAAGTTAACTACCGACGAGCTACATGCTAGTTATCTGAACTGCCTGGCCACAAGCCGGAACATGGAGCTCAAACTTGTCGTCTTAATGAAGCAAAGATATGAGGTACGTCTTCCTTTCCTTATACCCTTATGTAGCCCTCAAGAGCTGGTTTAATATTCGCAAATGGTAAACCGGGTCTTCCAATCCATGTCACAAGTAGATCAACTTAGCCTGTAGTCCCCAAGTATCGGCTGAATATGGATATGGTGAGCCGGTACTCAATGTTGATTATTTGATCAATGTAGCCCCAAGTCCGGGTCAGTATAGAATTAGTGGGCCAGAACTTCTCTGTAGATTGAGTGAAGAGCCACATGTAGCCCCCAAGAGCCGGCTTAACTTGTCGAAGATGAGCCAGAACTTTATTGTAGATTGTTTGAAGAGCCATATGTAGCCTCCAAGTGCCGGCTTATCTCGTGGAAGATGAGCCGGAACTTTATTGTATATTGTTTGAAGAGCCATATGTAGCCTCCAATTGCCGGCTTATCTTGTCGAAGATGAGCTGGAACTTCATTGTAGACTTACAAAACATCACTGTAGCCCCCAAGTGCCGGCTTAACTTGATGAAGGTAAGTCGGAACTTACTTGTGGTCTTGGAGAACAAATAGACATTAGCCCCCAAGTGTCGAGTATATTGCTTGCAATCTGCTTGAGACATGCATTATATTCCCTTAGCTGACCATCTGGCGACTTACCCCTCATTGCTTTTGTATGTCACATGAAGCTTTATGTCATGCCGAGTCTGAACTGACCGGCCTAAAGAGCAATCTTGCCTCCCAGCAAGCCGCCCGAAGCGAAGCAGAGGAGAAGTACTGGCTTGCCGGCGAAGAGCCTACAAAAGCTAAGTCTGAATTTGCTGCTTTCAAGAAAGTTGTTGAGGCGGAACAAACTGCTCTGGCCAAACGTGCAGACGATGCTGACGCGTGACTCATGGTCCTATCACACGAGTTGCACTCCCTGAAGCGCCATATCTCAAAGATGACTGCTACTATCTTTGGTAAGTATTAAAAACTCAGCCAATATTCTTACTTAAAAAACTGTGTCGGCGGCTTATCACATGAAACTCGTCCTTTGTAGGTCAAAGGAGCCCCCAACTTGGTGCTGACAACCTGCTGCAGCTGAAAGCCGTCTACACTTTGTTAGAACAATTGTATTGCGGGACCCTTTGCACCATCAGCGCTATGCTGAACAAAGAAAGCATCCCCAAGTTCATGAAAGGAGTCATAAAGGTGCTATCAACCCAGCCAAAGCAAATCCAAGAGCTCAAAAAATCAGTCGCCCGGAAGGGAGCCATTGCTGCGATAAGACGGGCGTTGGCATTTGCTCCAAAACTGACTGTTGAAGAAATGATGGATGGATTTCCATCCAAGAAGGATGATGGCTCAGAATTCACAGAAGCCGACTACGCTTGCTGTATGAAAGCCTCCAGGGTACTTGCATCAGTGTTGGAGGAAGAAGTGAATCTTTCAACATACCAGGCATCTTACAACTCTGAAAACAAGGGAGTGCGTGGTCCAACCTTCGAGGCCAGGGACTTAACTCATGCACGCCATAAACATCTCTTTGCCCCTGACATTGACACGTCTCCCCTCTTTAAAGAGGCCAACTTTGAAGCTTTAACCAACTACAACTGAGACTTGGATAATCTTCAAATCGAGGAGGTCGAAGACCCGCCACAGGATGACCCGCCGTCCAGCTGAACAAATTTAAACTTGCAATGGCATAACCCGGCTTGTTCATCCGCCGAAATTTGAGCGTTGTAAAATCTTTAAGTCTTGCTCTTGGTCTCTTATGGAGAGCTCTGTAATAGGCTTTAGAAAAACCTTGTTTTTCCTGAACTGTGCCTTCGTGCACATAGGAGACCGCGTGGCTTAATATATTCTTATCTGCCTTGTGCTTCCATCAGATCGAATTTCATGACAGCTTATCTAAAGAGATAGCTTGCAGGAATACATAACAGAATAACTTCCGCATTGCCGCGAGGGTGGCTTAGAAATGCACAACCCGAAGATGTTAAATGTTTACTGGCTGTGCCTTTTCAATGATCATGTGCCGGTTCTTCTGAGTGGACTCGCTACTAGAACTCCTTATCAGTACAGGGACTCTATCGAGATTGGCCATCAACTTCTTTGAACGGCTCAGGGTCTCTAAGCGAGATTAACTGATAGGAGCGTAACATCCCAGAAAGAGACACAGCAGGGCATGAGTACCCTGGTAGCCCATAAACTGCCTCTCACGTAACATAAATCTGTCATTTTAACCTTAATAAGTGCAGGGTATTTAAAAGATTAAGTATCTAAGAGTACGAAATAGGCCACATAGCGGAGAGTCGGCAGTAGATGAGAGAGTTTGTCCTCACTTTCCGTAAGACGACCCTCACGTGACAAGAGCCGCCGATTTAACCTTAAACTATACAGGGTCTCTATCGAGATTGGCCTTCAACTTCTTTGAACCGACTCAGGGTCTCTAAGCGAGAATAACTAGTAAGAGTTCGGCAGGTCACATAGCGGAGCAGCATCAGCTTACAGGGAGGTTTAACTCGAGCTTGCGGTGCCTTAAGAGCCGATCAAGAGGGTATGTAAGCTAAACCTGGTGGGTTGGAAGCCCCCAAATGACCTTGTTGATGGAGTCAAACTTTTGGGTATATAACCCGCCTGACTTTGGCTTAAGAGACAATCAATAGGGTCTAATAAGCTAAACCCGGTGGGTTGGAAGCCCCCTAGATGACCTGTTGATAGAGTTAACTTTTGGGTATTTAACCCGCCTGACTTTGGCTTAAGAGCCGATCAATAAGGTCTGATAAGCTAAACCCGGTGGGTTGGAAGCCCCCTAGATGACCTGTTGACAGAGTTAACTTTTGGGAATATAACACGCCTAACTTTGGCTTAAGATCCGATCAGTAGGGTATGATAAGCTAAACCCGGTGGGTTGGAAGCCCCCTCGATGACCTTGTTGACGGTGTCAGCTTTTGGGTATATAACCCGCCTGACTTTGACTTAAGAGCCTAATCAAAAGGGTGTGATAAGGTAAACCCGTTGGGTTGGAAGCCCCCTAGATGACTTTTTTGATGGTGTCAACTTTTGGGTATATAACCCACCTAAGTTTGGCTTAAGAGCCTGATCAAAAGGGTGTGATAAGCTAAACCCGGTGGGTTGGAAGACCCCTAGATGACCTTGTTGATGGTGTCAACTTTTGGGTATATAACCCGCCTGACTTTGGCTTAAGAGCCTAATCAAAAGGGTGTGATAAGCTAAACCCGGTGGGTTGGAAGCCCCCTAGATGACCTTGTTGACGGTGTCAACTTTTCCGCAAACTGAGATATGCGAAACGGCAGAAGCCCCGGCTTGCAGGGATGCCAACTTTATTCATATATGTATATGTGATATGTACAATGATGGTGTACAAGGCCGAGTGTTGATGACTCAAGTATAGTAAGGCCGAAGATGAGCTATATTCCTCGGCCGGTGTGTCTCCTACCCGGAAGTGCTTGACTCGTCTCGTATATCAATGAGGTAATACGACCCGTTGTTGAGATTTCTGCTGACCACGAAAGGTCCTTCCCATGGAGGGGATAACTTGTGTGCATCTGTCTGATCTTGAATCAACCGCAACACCAAGTCGCATTCTTGAAATGTCTAGGTCTTAACTCGGCGGCTATGATAGCGACGCAAGTCTTGTTGATAAATTGCCGATCGAGCCGCCACCAGATCATGCTCTTCATCCAAACCATCCAACGCATCTTAATGCGATGTTTCATTATCTGCCTCAACGTAAGCCGCCACCCATGGAGAGTCATGACGTATATCACTCGGTAATACAACTTCTGCGCCATAAACCATGAAGAAAGGTGTATAGCTTGTTGATCTATTTGGAGTTGTTCTGATGCTCCATAAGACTGACGACAACTGCTCTACCCAACAACCCGGCGTTCGCTGCAAAGGAACCATAAGACGGGGTTTGATGCCTCTCAAAATTTCCTGTTTAGCACGCTCTGCCAGACCATTGGATTGTGGATGAGCAACCGCAAAAACGTCAAGTCGGATGTGCTCACTTTCATAGAATGCTTGCATAGCCCCCTTGGATAAGTTTGTACCATTATCTGTGATGATACTATGAGGGTAACCAAAGCGGTAGATCAAGTTTTTAACAAACTGAACCGCCGTAGCCACGTCACACTTGCCGATCGACTCAACTTCTACCCACTTGGTAAACTTGTCCACTGCCACCAAGAGGCGGGTCTTCTTGTCCTTGGGTCTCTTGAAAGGCCCGACCATATCAAGCCCCAGACCACAAACAGCCAGGTGATTGGAATCATACACAACTCCTAAGCCAGGACGTGAGCACGCCGGACAAACTTCTGACATCCATCACACTTGCAAACCAAGTACTCCGCATCTCTATGAGCCATCAACCAGAAGAAACCATGTCGAAAAGCCTTGTCCACCAGAGATTTTGAGCCAGCGTGATGTCCACAATCGCCAGCGTGAATTTCATTCAAGATTTCCTTGCCTTCTTCAGGTGATACACAACGTTAAAAAACGCCGGTCACGTTGTACTTATGTAATTCACCATTGATGATTGTCATAGACTTATACCGCCTAATGATCTGTCTTGCCAAGTTTCATCCTTAGGTAACTCGCCACGAGTCAAGTACGCCAGGTACGACATGGTCTAGTCAGGGATAGCATCCAGAGCTGCCACCAGATGCCCCTCCGGGTCAGGTATAGCCAACTCTTCCTCTGAAGGTAACTTAACTGACGGGTGATGTAGTATATCTAAGAAAACATTAGGCGGCACCAGCTTACGCTGAGAGCCCAGCCTTGACAAGGCATCAGCCGCCTTGTTCTTGCGATGATCAACATGATCTACCTGATAACCCTTGAAATGTCCAGCGATGACATCCAGCGCATGACGATAATCCGCCATCTGTGGGTCCTTGGAATCCCAAGTGTCTGAAACTTGCTGGGCTACGAGATCTGAATCGCCAAGACATCTAACCCGGCTTAGGTTCATCTCCTTAGCCATCCGGAGGCCATGAAGTAGAGATTCATACTCAGTTGCATTGTTAGTACAAGGAAACATTAACCTTAGCAGATAACAGAACTTGTCACCTCTCAGGGAAGTTAAGACAACCCCTGCCCCTGATCCTTCCAATTGCCTGGATCCATCAAAGTGGATTGTCCAGTATGTGTTATCCGGCTTCTCCTCGGGCGCCTGACACTCCGTCCAGTCGTTAATGAAATCCACCAAGGCTTGAGATTTCACTGCCGTGTGAGGCACGTATTTCAGATTAAGAGGTCCAAGTTCCAATGTCCACTTAGCAATCCTGCCGGTGGCTTCTCTGTTTTTGAATTATGTCTCCCAACGGGGCGGAGCTAACCACTATGATCTGATGCCCCATGAAATAATGCTTCAACTTACGATTTTCCATGAATACCCCATATACTAGCTTCTGCCAATGTGGATACCTTTGCTTGGACTCTTCCAGGACTTCACTGATGTAGTAAACCGGCCTCTGAACCTGATATTCCTTGCCTGCCTCCTTACGCTCAACAAGGATCGCGACGCTGACAGCCCTGTTATTAACCGCCACGTATAAGAGCAAAGGTTCCTTCTCAGCCGGAGCAGCTAAGACTGGCGGCTTAGTGAATTGCTTCTTGCGTCCCTCAAATGCCTCACCCGCCGCCATACTCCACACAAAGTTGTTTGTCTTCTTCATCATCTGGTATAAAGGGATAGCCTTCTCACCAAGGCGGCTTATGAACCGGCTAACGCAGCGATCTGTCCCGCCAAGCATTGAACATCATTCATGCATGCCGGCTCAGACAGGGAAGTAATAGCCTTAATCTTGTCTGGATTAGCCTCAATGCCACGCTCGGAGACTAGAAACCGCAAGAGCTTGCCTGCGGGAACTCCAAAAACACACTTAGCCGGGTTAAGCATCATCTTGTAGACCCGTATGTTGTCGAAAGTTTCCTTCAGATTGTCAAGTAGAGTCTCCTTCTTCCTTGACTTAATCACAATAGCATCCACATATGCATGAACATTGCGTCCAATTTGACTGTGCAGACAGTTCTATACACAACGCTGGTAAGTCACCTGGGCACTCTTGAGCCCGAAAGGCATAGACACATAGCAGAAAGCACCAAAAGGCGTAATAAAAGCCGTCTTCTCTTGGTCCTTGACTGCCATCTTGATCTAATGATAACAAAAATAAGCATCCAGGAAGCATAAGCTCTCACAACCCGCTGTTACATCAATAATCTGGTCGATACGAGGGAGAGCAAACTGGTCAACCGGACAGGCCTTGTTAAGATCCGTGTAATCCATACACATACGCCACGTGTCGTTCTTCTTAAGTACTAGCACTGGATTAGCAAGCCACTCTGGGTGAAACACTTCAACAATGAAACCCGCCGCTAGAAGCCGGGCCACCTCTTCCCCAATGGCCTTGCGCATCTCTTCATTGAACCGCCAAAGGAACTGTTTGATCGGCTTATATTCAGGATCCACATTAAGGTGGTGCTCAGCGAACTCTCTCGGTACACTCGGCATGTCACAAGGCTTCCATGCAAAGATGTCCCGATTCTCATGGATGAATTCGATGAGCGCGCTTTCCTATTTGGGATCCATATTGGCCCCAATAGTAAACTATTGAGATGAGTCACCCGGAGTAAAATCCACCAGTTTGGTGTCATCCGCCAAAAACTTGAGGGGCGGCTCAAATTCTGTGGTGGGCTTCTTGAGCGGAGTCATGTCCTCCGGGTCAACATTTTCCTTATAAAACTTGAGATCTACTTCAGCGCAACTTGACTCTGCATAAGCTGCGCCCCCTTCCTCAAACTCAATAGCCGTCTTCCGATCACCATCCACTGTAATCGTCCCGTTCAAACTGGGCATCTTGAGTTGTAAGTAGACATAGCAAGGCCTAGCCATGAACTTGGCATAGCCGGCCGTCCAAACAAAGCATGGTACAGACTCTTAATTTTTACAACCTCAGACCACAAGGATTCCACCTTGTAGTTGTATTCGTCACCAAAAGCGACTTCCAAAGAGATCTTACCCACTGGGTAAGCTAACTAGCCAGGCACCACACCATGAAAGATTGTTGAAGAGGGCCTAAGATCTTTGTCAAGCAACTTCATCCGGCGGAAAGTGTCATAGTACAGGATATTGATGCTGCTACCACCATCCATAAGTACCTTAGTAAACACATATCCTCCCACTTGGGGGGCAACTACCAGAGCCAGCCACCCTGGGTCTTCAACACGAGGCGGGTGATCCTCCCTGCTCCAAGTTATGTCGTACTCAAACCACTTCAAGTATTGCGGAAGAGTCGGTGTGACCACATTAACCGCCCGCTTGCGCAACTTTTGATATCGCCTGTCAAGGCTGGTTGTAAAAACATGATACTGACCTGAGCTGACATGCTTCGGATTACTTTGATATCCAGACTGGTTATTCTGCTGCTGATTATTGCCACCAGATTGCTGATGATGCCCTCCTTGATTGCCCTGGCCATGATAGCCTGATCCTGAGCTGCCAGAGCCAAGGCCATCTCCTGACCCGCCTGGCCCTGAGCCGCCTGGTGGGCTGCCACCACCGTTGTGATGCTGCCGCAAGCTATAGTCCCGAAATTGTCGCATAATGTGGCAATTCCTCCACGTGTGACCCGCCACCCTATCGGGCCGATTGTGCTTCAGACAAGGTTTATTGAGCATCCCCTCCAAGTTAAAAGGAGTTTTATTCTTATTAAAGGGTTGTCTAAAATTCCTGTTGCCCTTAGCACGACTGTTCCCAGTGCTGGCGTTGGCCACCAATTCTGACCCGCCTTCTAGATTCTTCCTTTTGCCTTGGTTGCCATTGCTTGTTGCACCCTTGCCATTGTTGTTCTTCTTACTCTGACGAGGATTTTCCTCATCAGAGCCTGGATCCTTCGTAATGTCAGAGTCGGCGTACTTCATGAGAGCTGCCATGAGCTCCCCAATGTCTTGGCATGAGCGCTTGAGCCGGCCAAGCTTCTGCTTCAGAGGCGTAAAGTGGCAATTCTTCTCCAGAATTAATACTGCTTGAGCCGCCGTAATCTGTTCAGACGAATGGATGATAGTTGAGACCCGCCGGAACCAATGATGAGCCGACTCATCCTCCTATTGCACACAATGATGCAAATCCACAATCTTCATGGGCTTCTTGCACGTTCCACGGAATTTTTTGATAAACTTCGCCTTTAACTCGGCCCAGGAATTAATGGTGTTGGGTGGCAAGCCCTTCAACCATGTGCGAGCCGGCCATTCCAGCATCATGATAAAATACTTGGAACATACTGCGTCACTAACGTCTAAGAGCTCCATGGCCAATTTATAGCTTTCATCCCAAGCCTCCGGAGGCAGGTCAGCAGTGTAATTTTGAACTTTGCGAGGGCCATTGAAATATTTCAGTAGACGCTCGTTCCACAAAGCTGGCACTAAGCACGACACTCCCACGGCCTTGGCGGTTATTCCTGCTCCTACCGAGAGGGAAGGCGCGGGTTCTTGATGAGCCGTCGCCGCCTCCCGTTGTGCTCTCGCCCGATCCACCAATGCGTGAGCATCCAGAACTGCCCGGTCATCTTGTGGCGGGTCTCGATGTCAATCATTGCTAGAAACCAACGGTGACTCATAGCGCCGACTGTAGCTGCGACTGGGGATGGGGGTTGAATGCACGCGACTCCGGCTATAAGTGTACTTCTCTTGCTGGGCCATCGCCGTTTGCAGGTATCCAATAGCGTTCCGCACCTCCTCTGTGAAAGGTGCCTCATCCGGGATAGGGATCGTACCAAGCTGCGTTGCTGCCGCCACCATGTTCTCTGCCGGGTTTGAATAATGACCTGCCGGTGTTGGGAAAGCCATTGGTGAGGTCTGGTTCCGTCAGGGCAGGTTAAGCTGTTGCCGAGCCGCCGGCCGACTTCGAGGTGCTTCCACCGTCTGTCCCGTTTCCGACGTGTTGAAAAGGTTTCTTGCCTCATACTATTCTGGCAAGCAGGACAGGTGCCTCATCCTCTGAACCGCTGCTGCAGACTACTGCTCCATCTCAAGGCGGAAATCATCCGCCCTAAGGCGCTCTGCCTCTGCATCCATCTGAGCCTTCAGCGTGCTGATCCCCTATTGGACTTCAGTCATCTGGTCCTTCAATCTTGCGATCTCTGCGTTCCCGGCTACTTGATTCTCAGCTGTGACCTTTGTCGCCATCAGGACTGTAAGCTCGTTCATTTGATCTACAAGAACCTGAGCCGGTGGCGGGTTGGCCCCCGACCTAGCTGCCCTAGCGGCTGTACTCCTCAGGACTAGTGTTGAACCCTCCATGAAGACAACCGCATGAGTCGGTGGCCCGTGATCCTCCGGCTCATGACACTTCGACTCGGGGTAAAGCTCGTCATTGCCCCAAAGCATGCCATCATGAAGCTGGTAGATTGATTCCATCTCTCCGCTCGAAGACCCATCCTCCGAACAGACCAGAGTTTCCTGTGACACGGAGCCCTCAAGATCCTTGCCCTGAGTGAAGCCGACGAAGACATGCTTCCTGCCCGAGTTATCACGGGCAGGTTGCACATCTCGCGCGGGTTGCGTGCGCCAGGCCGGCTCAACGATGTCGATGCAAATGTCCGGCCCGGGCATAGATCAACCGATCTTGCCGATGAAGACATGGATTCTACCGAAAGGAATCCAAAAACCGTACTTGACAGAGTCGGCCTTGAGACCCCAGCCGGCGTCGTCGATGTAGAGCCGGCCACGACGACTCTTGCTCATTCTGCCAACAGCGTACCCCTCAATCCCTAGGAGAGAGGCCTTTGAGAACTCAACACCACCGAGCGCGAGCCCCACGGTGGGCGCCAACTATCATGGTTTTGTCACAACAAATGTCCGAGGACTTAGGTTCCAGGCCATCGCTGAGGTGATGCACTCAAAGGGGTTGGTTGGGACGAAGGACACGACTTTACCTAGGTAAAATCCTATGTCCTGCTTGTGTTGTATTGATTGGAGTATCGATTACAAGGGAGCGGATTCGCTTGACCTAGTTCTCGATTGATTGGTTTTTGTCTAAGTCGCCCCAGGTCTCGCCTTCATATAGGAGGTTGAGACCACATCTTACACAAATCTCTTACCGACTCTTACAACATGTCCGACTCTATTGTATTTCTATCTTGCCATCTTGGGCAAGCCGTCTCCGGGTGGCTTAACCGCCCGGGTCTTCATACCTTCTTCCATTTGGGCCTTCATCTTGGCCCATGTTGGTAAGCCGCCATATGGCCAGGCCTACGTCTTTTGGACCGATTCATCAGTCTGGATTATGAGCCGCCAAGTATGACCCGGCCCCACCTGGGCGGGTCTTACCACGGGGTTATATCCCCAACAACTACAAATGAACTCTGAAAAGGTTGAAAGTTGGCATGGTATCATCATTTCACCCACATAGCATGTTATAAAAAGTTAAGAGAGTTACGGCAAAAACTGGATGCACTTCGTGTACAAAACGGACAATCTCTTTCGAAGTATTAGGGTTTCATATGAAAACTCATCTGTTACAAAAGGCATTTCATTTCTTCACATGTAACTGTAGTGACATTCTAGATCGAAGCCATGATCATAATAGTTGTGGAGAGAAAGTCTTCACTTTTTCTTCGCTTGTGTCCTTTGCTTTTTGCGACGTAACCATGCATAATATTGATCGTTTAACAGGGTGCTTGGGTCAGCCTTGACTTTGAAGGGAGGAATTTCATGAAACTTTTCATAATCTTCAGACATGTCTGTCTTGCCCTCCAATCCCACGATGTCTCTTTTTCCTGAAAGAACTATGTGGCGCTTTGGCTCATCGTATGATGTATTCGCTTCCTTATATTTTCGTTTTCTCGTTTGGTAGACATGTCCTTCACATAGAAAACCTGCGCCATATCATTGGCTAGGACGAGTGGTTCTCTGTGTACCCAAGATTGTTCAGATCCACTGTTGTCATTATGTACTGTGGGTCTACCTGTACCTCGCCTCCTGACAAATTGACCCATTTGCACTGAAACAATGGGACCTTAAAATCATGTCCATAGTCAAGTTCCCATATGTCCACTATGTAACCATAATTTGTGTCCTTTCCCCTCTTGGTTGCTGCATCAAAGCGGACACCGCTGTTTTTGGTTGGTGCTGTTTTGATCTTGGGCGATCGTGTAAAATGTATTCCCATTTATCTCGTACCCTTTGTAAGTCAATACAGTCGAAGATGGTCCCCTAGCCAACAAGTACAGCTCATCAGAAACAGTGTTGTCACCCATGAGACGTGTTTGCAACCAACTGCCGAAAGTCCTAATGTCTTCACATGTAATCCAGTCGTCACACTGCTCCGGGTGTTTGAAGCGTAGAATATTCTTGTGTTCATCAACATATGGGGTCACCAAAGTAGAATTTTGTATAACTGTGTAGAATACTTGAGACCAAGAATGCCCGTCCCTACATATTATTGAGTCTGCTCCTAGCGTGCCTTTTCCAGTCAGTCTCCCCTCATACCATGATCGAGGGAGACCAATCTTCTTAAGGTCAGGAATGAAGTCAACACAAAACCCAATGACATCCTCTGTTTGATGGCCCATCGAGATGGTTCCTTCTGGCCTAGCACGGTTATGAACATATTTCTTTAAGACTCCCATGAACCTCTCAAAGGGGAACATATTGTCTAGAAATACAGGGCCCAGAATGACAATCTCGTCGACTAGTTGAACTAGGACATGCATCATGATATTGAAGGATAGTGGGAACACCAGCTCGAAACTAACAAGACATTGCACCAAATCACTCCATCACCTTGGCAAGATTTCTGGATCGATGACCTTCTGAGAGTTGCATTGAGGACTGCACATAGCTTCACAATGGAAAATTGAACGTTTTCTGTTACAAGCTCCCTCAATGCAACCGGAAGCAGTTGCATCATAATCACATGGCAGTCATGAGACTTTAGGTTCTGGAAATTTTTCTCTGCCATATTTATTATTCCCTTTATATTCGACGAGAAGCCAAAAAGGACCTTCATACTGAGAAGGCATTCAAAGAAGATTTCCTTCTCTTCTTTGGTAAGAGCGTAGCTAGCAGGACCTTCATACTGCTTTGGATGCATGCCATCTTTTTCATGCGCACGTTATTGTTCGTCCCGTGCCTCTGGTGTATCTTTTTCTTCCCACACTCCCAAGAAGCCTAGCAGATTCACACAAAGATTCTTGGTCACGTGCATCACGTTGATTGCAGAGCGGACCTCTAGGTCTTTCCAATAGGGTAAGTCCAAAAATATAGATGTCTTCTTCCACATGGGTGCGCGTCCCGCATTGTCAGTCAGAACAGATAGTCTTCCAGGACCCTTTCCAAAGATTACTTGTAAATCATTAACCATATCAAGTATGTGATCACCAGTACGGAGGGCGGGATTCTTTTGGTGATCTGCCTCACCTTTGAAATGCTTTCCTTTCTTTCGACATTGATGGTTGGTCGGAAGAAATCGACGATGCCCTAGGTACACATTCCTCTTGCATTTGTCCAAATATATACTGTTGGTGTCATCTAAACAGTGTGTGCATGCGTGGTATCCCTTGTTTGTCTATCCTAAAAGGTTACTGAGAGCAGGCCAATCGTTGATGGCTACAAACAGCAATACATGTAGGTCAAAGTCCTCCTGTTCGTTCTCATCCCACACACGTACACCTCTTCCATTCCATAGCTGTAAAAGTTCATCAACTAATGGCCTTAGGTACAAACCAATGTCATTGTCGGGTTGCTTAGGGCCTTGGATGACCACTGCATCATAATGAACTTTCGCTTCATGCACAACCAAGGAGTAAGGTTATACATACATAGAGTCACATGCCATGTTCTATGCTTGCTGCTCTGCTCCCCAAAAGGATTAACGCCATCTGCACTTAAACCAAACCATACGTTCCTTGGGTCACCTGTAAAGTCGCTCCACTTTCTCTTGATCTTTCTCCATGACGACCCGTTAGCGGGTGCTCTCAACTTCCCGTCTTTATTACGGTCTTTTATGTGCCATTGCATCAACTCGGCATGCTTTTTGTTTCTTAACAGACGTTTCAACCGTGGTATTATAGGAGCATACCACATCACCTTGGAAGAAACCCTCTTCCCGATGCTCTGGCCCTCAACATCACCAGGGTCAACTCTTCTGATCTTATACCGCAATGCACTACATACCGGGCATGCGTTCAAATCCTCGTATGCACCACGGTAGAGGATGCAGTCATTAGGGCATGCATGTATCTTTTGCACCTCCAATCCTAGATGGCATAGAACCTTGTTTGCTTCGTACGTAATGTCGGGCAATTCGTTATCCTTTGGAAGCTTCTTCTTCATTATTTTTAGTAGCGAACCGAATCCCTTGTCAGATACACCATTGTATGCCTTCCATTGCAGCAATTCTAGTGTGGTACCGAGCTTTCTGTTGTCATCTTTGCAATTTGGGTACAAACCTTTTTTTGATCCTCTAACATGCGATCGAACTACCACTTCTCCCTTTGACTTTCACATTCTCTCTGTGCATCAACAATGACCCGGCAAAGATCATCATCGGGCACATCGTCTGGTTCCTCTTGATCTTCAGCTTCCCCCATTGCAGCATCACCATATTCAAGGGGCGGGTAGTTGTCATCATCCTCTTCTTCTTCGTTGTCTTCCATCATAACACCTCTTTCTCCGTGCTTGGTCTAAACATTATAGTGTGGCATAAAACCCTTCTCAAGCAGGTGGAAGTGAAGGGTTTTAGAGTTGGAGAAAGCCTTCGTATTCTCACAAACAGTACATGGACAATGCATAAAACCATTCTGCTTGTTTGCCTCAGCCGCTTCAAGCAAATTATGCAGGCCCTTAATATACTCGGAGGTGCGTCGGTCATCATACATCCATTGTCGTTCATCTGCGTGCGTTATATAATAAACTGTATTAAAAACCATTACAGAATATCATGAATAGAGAAGTGATCAAATTAATAGAAATTCATCATCACATTAAAGCCAAAAGTACAGTAGTGACCAAAATAAATACATAAAGTGCATACATAGTTCTCATTATTGAAAAACATATATCTCTCTAGAGCATCTAATTAAAACATACATTGAAACTATGTAAAAAAAATTAAATGCAACAATAAATGCGATCATAACTGCAACTAAGGTACAAATTGATCCAACCACATAATGATACCAAGCCTCAGTATGAATGGCATATTTTTCTAATCTTTCTAATCTTCAAGAGCATTGCATCCATCTTGATCTTGTGATCGTTGACGACATCGGCAACATGCAACTCTAATTTCATCTTCTCCTCTTCAACTCTTTGTAATTTTTCTTTCAAGTAATTGTTTTCTTTTTCAATCAAACTTAACTTATCGACAAGAATTTCTATGTCGGTTCGAATATCCAGTTCACATACCTCCTAGATTAAAAAATCTATGTCACGGTGGTCGGCATAATTGTCATAAACACAAAATAAAACAAATAGTTATAAAAGATAATATATACCACATCCGAATGATAGATAGGATGAGGGCCGACGAAGGCGGATACCAAAACCATCGCACTATATAATAATAAACAATAATAAAAGTAAGAAAATTACACAAGTATCTATCTAAATCATACAAGTAAGAACTTTTTTTCTTTTAGAAATAAGATAATAAGAAGAGGCTAACCATGGTGGTGGCGACGCCGAGATCGGCGCGGGCGATCAATAGCGGTGAGGATGGGGATGGGATAGGACGGACCGCCAAACCTAGACAAATCTTGAGGAAAATGGAGCTTGGACAAGGAGCTTAGAGAGGTGAAAGCTTAAGTATGGCTCGGGAATTTCATCGAACACCTCATGTGCATAGGAGGTGAGGTAGAGGACCACAAAGCTCTCCCACGGCTAGCCAAAAAAATAGAGCAATCCACTACTCTGCTCGCGGGCAGGGGGCAGGGGGTATATATAGGCTTCCCTTTGGTCCCGATTTGTGGCTGGAACCGGGACTAAAGGGCCCCATTTGGTCCCGGTTCCATAGACAAACCGGGACCAATGGTTGTGGGCCAGGAGCGAGGCCTGTTGGTCCCAGTTCGTGTCTGAAACTAAGACCAAAGGGGTCAGACGAACCGAGACCAATGGCCCAAGAGACCCGACCGGCGCCGTAGCATCACGAACCGGGACCGATGCCCACATGGGTCCCGGTTCATGAGTGAACTGGGTTTAATGGGCTTTTCAGGCCTGGACCAAAGCCATGTTTTCTACTAGTGGTACCCTTCTAGAGAGGGTAGATCATCTTCGGTGGCCATCTTCAACATCCCGACGGAGGCCATGATTAGGAGGGAGTAGTCCACCCTCGGGGCTGAGGGTTTGTACTAGTAGCTATGTGTTTAATCTCTCTCTTTCTCGTGTTCTTGATTAGGCATGATCTTGATGTATCGCGGGCTTTGTTAATATAGTTGGATCACATGGTGTTTTCCCCTCTCTATCTTGTTGTGATGAATTGAGTTTTCCCTTTGAGTTTTCGTTATTATCGGATTGAATACTTTTATGGATTTGAGAGAAATTGATCTATGTCTTGGCACTCAACTCGCGGATTCCCAAGGTGACATTGGGGTAATCTATGCATAGGGGTTGATGCACGTTTTCGTCCTACTTTCTCCTGTAGAAATCTTGGGGCACTCTTTGAGGTTCTTGTGTTGGATTGAGTATTATGAATCTGAATTTTTTTGATATGTATCGTATAATTGGATAATGGATACTTGTAGCGACATTGGAGTATCTAGGTGACATTAGAGTTGGTTGATGCGTATCATATGGTGTTATTTTAGTATGAACTCTTAGATAGATCAATCGAAAATGATAACTTTCAGGTGGTTTCGTACGATACAAACAATTTCTTCTTATGTTCTCTGCTAGATAAGAACTTTGGAGTGATTCTTCGTTGCATGTTGAGGGTTGGTTATGTTTTCCAATTATATTAGCATTGTTGAGAGATTGCACTAGCGAAAGTACGGACCCTAAGCCTTGCTTTCAAGCATTGCAATACCATTTGTGCTCACTTTTGTTACTTGCTACCTTGTTGTTTTTATTATTACTATTACAAAAATGAATATCTACTATCATTACTACACTTGTATCACCATCTCTTCGCTGAACTAGTACACCTATACAATTTACCATTGTATTTGGTGTGTTGGGGACACAAGAGACTTTTTATTATTTGGTTGCAGAGTTGTTTGAGAGAGACCATCTTAATCCTACGCCTCCCACAGATTCAAAAACCTTCGGTCATCCACTTGAGGGAAATTTGCTACTGTGCGACAAAACTCTGCGCTTACAGGCCCAACACGAGTCTACAAGAACAAGTTGTGTAGTAGACATCACATAGCTTTATGTCATGTAGTTTTTTCGTATCGAATCCCAACACCACCCATTTAATTGGGTTTATCACCCTCTGAATAGTATTTTACTAAACTTCTCAAATGTTCCAAACCAACCATGTTACAAATGGCATATATTTGTTACGAGACAAACGCTATATTGGTTACCATATAGTAAAAAAATTAATCACAATCAATCAAGCATTGATGAGATATTTGCTTTCTTAATACTATTCACTCTCAATATACAATCATCAATCATACACGACATCCAACGGGAACCGCAGTGCGAGGGGATCGTGTGTACATGCCTTACAAATCTGAAAGGCCGTACGAGTTTGCAATTGGAGGCGGTCATGGTGTGGCAAGCGTGCCTCACTAATACTTGTGATCTGCGTTGGGTTTTCCGTGAAGAGTAACGGCTTATCGCAACATAATGTGGGTAAGTATTTCCCTCAGTTATGAAACCAAGGTTTATCGATTCAATAGTAATACCAATCTCAACCGTCTACGGCGGCTGCACACAAAAGAACAAACAACTTGCACCCAGCACCGACAAGAGGGTTGTCAATCCCCTTGATCTTGTTATTTGCAAGAAAGTGAGTTGTGTACGTAATTGTAAATTGCAAAAGAAAATAAAAGCAAATAAATAACAGCAAGGTAATGATAGCGTTTGTGAATATATAAGTGAATAGACCCCAGGGCGTAGAGTTCTCTAGTGGCATCTCTCACAGAAATAGCATACGATGGGTAACCAAATTACTGTTGGGCAATTGATAGAAAAGCGAATAGTTATGCGATTTTCACAGCAATGATCATGTGTATATAGGCATTCACGTCCATAAGCAAATAGGCCGACTCCTGCCTGCACCTATTACTATTACTCCACTCATCGACCGCTATCCAGCATGCATCTAGAGTATTAAGTAAAATAGAGTATTGGTTGAAGAACGATGACATGATGTAGACAAAGTAAACTCAATCAATATGAATAAACCCCATCGTTTTATCCTTAGTAGCAGCAACACGAAGATGCAACTTGTCCCCTTCTGTAACTTGGCTATAGAAACTCGTTAGGTTGAACCTACTACAACGCACCACTCCCACCAAACAAATATCAATCTAGTTGGATAAACTATCTCAATAGATCGGAGAGCATTACGAAGCTATGATGATCATGCAAGTAAGAATCTTAGTATTCGGGTTTGACTCAAATGCTTTTCATAGATAATCTCAACATAAACTCACAATTCATCGGATCCCAAGTACAGTGGGACCGGAAGATAGCCATCGTGTATCATCCCAAAATTCCATTTTGGAATGTTATAAAATATAGCTATGCATCCATCATCATCATTGCTTGAATGTATGAAATAGTTGAAATGCTTCTTCTGACTTTCTGAAAGTCCCTTTCTATTTTCAATGTGTTGCTTTCACCTATTTGAAAACCTTGGAAAAAGTTCAAAACTAAGAGGGGAGTAACATGACACTCCACACCAGGGTCATCTTGGTGATATATTTGAACAATAAGAACCAGGGGGTCTTTTGAAAAATAATTGCAAAAGGTTTTAAAAACAAATATGCAATTTCTGAAAATAATTATTTTTTCAAAATATTCAAATGATAGAGAAAAAATGTTCATTGAATAGCATTAGTTCTCCTTATAATTTTGATATATATGTTTCCTATATTTTGAAATGTTTTGAATGCTTTTAAAGAGGTTTTACTGCCCTGTATTTAAAAAAAGGAAACATATTTATATTTAACGGGCCGGCCCACGGGCATTTACTCGCGAAGTTATTACGAGCCGTCCGACCGACACCCCGCAAACCCCTCCCCTCTCTCTGATAGCGGGCCCCGCCCCGACCGACCGCTGGATTAGCGCGGTCATCGTCTCCCTCGCGCGCACGCCGCCGTCGCCGGAAACCTCTCCATCGGATCTCCCTCCTCCTTCCTTCTCTCGCTCTGCCTCACCCCTATATAAGAGCGGCCACCTCCGCACTCCATTCGCCCCCCCGAACCCCTCTATCCCCCTAGCCAGAGCGCTACATCGAGCTCGCCAGAGTTCCCCGACCACCGAACCCTCCTCGAGCTCCTGCCCGTCGACTCCGTCCTCCTCTCGTTCCTCCGACGCCACCAGAACACTCCGGACGTTAGCCATCGTTGCCTGGACCTCTCCGACGACCTCCTCGACCATCGGAGCGCCACCCCGATAACCTCACCACTTCGGACTCGCCGGAGGACCCCTCGCCGGTGACCCCCTCCTTCACCGTGAGCTCCATCTCCTCTCAACCCTCTGATCTGGATCCTACGATCTAGATTAGATTGTTTTAAATGGCGAATCGTTTTCTCCGATGGTTCGGTCGACCGCCCGAAACACCCGCACACCCACACTAGCAGCCAATAGGGAGTTGCCACGTAGTCTCGACCGTCCGTTAGTTTATTTTCTATTTTCTGTTTTGTTTTAGTTAAGAGAAGGTTTTCTGATTTTGTTTTATTTATATCTTTTAAAATATTTAGTGTTTTGAATTGATTCTTTTTGCATTAGCTCACATATTTCATGTAGTTTCACCCTGTAGTCTTAGAATTTAAATTTGAACTCTAAAATTTGAATTGAATCAAATTTTCTCAAATCACTCAAATATGAATAACTAGAGTTTAAAAATAGATTTTGATATGAATCTTTTTGATACTACTTGGTATTAGTTAGGACTATCATAATGCTTAGTTTGAGGATTTTTAGGATGTATTTGTTTAGTGTTTTCGCTATAAAGAGAATCTGCCTAGTGTTTGGTATAGTTTAGCTAATTTAGTTTTTAGTTAGTTTAAATCAGATTTGGTTATAATTGTTTTAGTAGGTTCTTATGCTTAAGCATTAGGTGTTTCACTTGATGATAATAATAATATAAAATTGCTTAGTTTATTTCTTTATTATTATAGGAATCTCAACTCATTTTTCAACTAGGTATAATTTGTTATAAAACAAACTAGTTAGTAATAGTTTTCTTCTAACAAAGTTTTATATAATTAAATTCTGTTTTCTAAGAAGAGTTTTTAGTAAATTCCTTTTCTGTTAATATAGTGTTTATTAATTAATAATAAGTTTTGTTTTACTCTTTGTTAGTAAAACTAAAGTTACCTCATATAGTAGTGTTTATCAAAACTTTCAAAACCATACTAAGATTTTTCTTAACAAAAATTTAAATGGATTTTATTGTTTTCGTGCTGTCAACTATTGTTTTGTTCATACAAGTAGTTTTATTATGTTAGTAGTGGTTTAACCATCACCTTTTTGAAAACAAAACTTTGTGTGTTTTCTTACTTGTGATTTGTGCATTGTTTTGTTTTGATTGTTTACTAGTTCATTTCTGATTTTGTGAGTTACAAATAATTTTGTTGTATGCTTATTAAGTGCTCTTGTTTGCTTCGTTAGATTATCCGGAGTGCGAGGCTTGTTACCTAAAGTCACTCACGTACGAAGATCATCAATCAGGCAAGTCACTTTGATCATCTTTACCCATGTTTTTATTGCATTAGTTCTACAATTCTCCCCAATTGCATGCAAAGTAGGTAATTGGAAATTTGGTTACTTGATGTAGTATCATGTGGTAGGTACCCCAACCCTTTAACACTTTGGCCACGGGAAACGTTCAATTATTTTTCTATGCTATTAGTAGACGGGGTTGGATGTGTGATTCATGAGAGTTGTGAGGTAATAATTTCAATACCTATGATGAGCAAGACTTCAAGATTTCCAAGTTTTCAACATACTACTGGGTGAGGGATGGTTGGAACGGCACCCTGGAGAAACCAGTGGATTTGCCTAGGTGTTGCTGGAGATGGCCAGTATTCACGCGGAAAGCCTCACCCAGGCACAAAGGGATGGAAGGATGCGTCAAGACCCAAGGCTTACCTGCATAGCCACAAGTCATTATGGGCTCTGGCTTGGTTGGATATCGTGGTGACCCTGGATAGGCGGTGCTACGAGAGGTAGAAGAATGGTAGGAAAGGATGGGCACCGGCAGAGTCGCAGGGAAACCCTTTGGAAGACCATGTTTTGGTCATTCGTTTCTCAAACACCCTGAAGTGCGAGAAATCAAACGGAGGCGACCAAATCTTGTGGGGAACGTGTGCAAAGCTCTGCAGAGTACTTAAACCTAATTGATTAGTCGTGTCCACGGTCATGGACAAGTTGAGCCAAAGGAACTAAAACTTCCGGAATTCTCAACACAATTAATATGATGATGTGGGTATTAATGACTTGGGTATGAGAATTGGTTGGTGGAACCATCTCATTAATCAACCAACTTAGTAATATTTTTTTGCTTATCACTCTCTTGATGTAGGAAAATTGGCTTTACGCAAAAACTTACTACCCCACCTGCCATATATGCATGTAGATTAGATGATTATCTTTTCACCCCTCTCTTGTGACTTTGCCGGCATATTCCATATGCTTACCTACACGGCTGCAACGTATCATGTTGCAGAGTACTTTTCTGACCAGGAGTGAGGATACGCTCTACGCTTGGTGAGATGCCCTTGGAGTCAGATGGACTCATCTACCTTCGATGCTTCCGCAAGACTTAGATATTCTCATGAGTTGGCCTTCAGCCACTTTATTGTAATATTTATTGTAATAAAGGACTCGATATGAGATTTGCGACTAATAAATGTTGTGTGATTTCCCTTTGATATATACATTGATGTACCGTGTGTGTACCAGCATGATCATGGGATGGTACAGAAACACCGGAGATTCGACCTTTCAGGTCGGGTCGCTACACATCGAGTGTGTGGAAGGAGATGCCCCTTACATTGACTCGGCCTATGTAGCTGCAAAGTCGAAGTTCTATCAAGCCAATGTTGACCGTGTAGATATGACTTCACTCAAAAAACCAACCACTCTGTCTGAATCTATGCTTAAGTTCAATTCAGCATGCGACACCAAGCAAGTGGATTTTACCCTTGGTGATTCATCATAGCAGTTCACTATTGGGGCAAATATGGATCCCAAATAGGAAAGCGCGCTCATCGAGTTCATTTGTGATAGTCGGTGCATCTTTGCATGGAAGCTCTCTGACATGCCTGGTGTACCGAGAGAACTCGCTGATCATCGCCTAAATGTTAATCCTAAAATCAAGCTAGTAAGGCAATATCTCCATCGTTTCAATGAAGAATGGTGCAAAGTCATTGGAGAATAAGTGGCCCGGCTCCTAGTTGCCGGGTTTATCATTGAAGTTTTTCATCCTGAGTGGTTGGCCAACCCACTGCTTGTCCTTAAGAAAAATGGTACTTGGCGCATGTGTGTTTATTATATAGATCTTAACAAGGTATGTACCAAGTATCTATTTGCTCTTCCACGCATTGACCAAATCATTGATTACACTACTGGCCGTGAGACTCTGTGTTTCCTGAGTGCTTATTCTCGTTATCATCAAATCAAGATGTCTAAGGAGGACTGTCGTGGGAACAGGCCTGACAGTAGATGGTAGGGGTAAGAAAGGATAGGGCAGAGTCCTAGCTACGACGAGGGTGTACCCATGGATGTATGAGTTCAGGGCCCTCTCGTGAAGGTAACTGCCCTACATCTCAGTGCTCAGGAGCTTATGTCGTGTGGAATATAGAAATTACAATGGTTGCGAACCCTTGTGCCAGAGGGGAGGGGCGGCTTATATAGAGTTCGCTGCCCCTCATAATTACCCAACATCTAAGGGTCCGATCGTGGGGTTAAAGTCTGCCATTACTTGTAACGTACATAATAAAAGGTATTAATGATGATTAAACCAACGTTTCCCTGTTGGGATCTTGATGATGGCTCCTAGTCTTCTGGCGTCGAGTGAGAACGAGGTTTTCCGAGTGACACGCGTCTGCCGAGTGAAGGAAGGAGTCTCTGAGTGGATAGCCTGTCGAGTGACCTTGAACGTCTCCTAGAATCCACTCGGAAGTTTATGCTTGATCTTCAAGTCCTCCAATGTAGTGTCCTTTGGTAGGGTATATAGGCCTTGCCTAGGACCCTACCCTAGGTACATATCCTCGTCATTAGCCCTCGAAGGGATCGGGGTTCGAGTGGTGAAATGAGGTATCAATGCCAATCTTGAGTTAGGGCATCAAATCTTCCGAATGATTTTCGGGGTTCCGATGGAACTTGCGTCGACTGAACTCTGAGTATTAACTTCAATTTAGGATCAACACGCCAAATCTTCCGAATGATATTCGGGGCTTCAACAAAACTTGCGTCGATTGAATTCTTCTCCGTTCGCCCAGATCCATTCAGCCTTAAAAGTGTCTGAGTGGATATTCAATGCATGTTTTGCTCTGAGTGAACTGAAAGCATCTTTCGAGGTGATGGGTTCGTCTATCAGACCCGGATTTTGCGGGATACGAAAATTTGGGAAGCGCGTCCGTGCGACAATGATGCCACAATCAGGGCAAGTGGAGGCACGACGCCTCGATTCTCGCGCCGGTCACATCGCCACGTACTGGGCGCCATCAGCGGTTGGCGTGTGCGGTGATCTCGCGGGCCCACTCGTCAGCGGGACACTCGGTGGGGTATAAATCTCAGCGTGTCATGATTTGCATAGTACCTCCGCCCATTCTTTCTCCTTTCCTCCACCTCCTCTGCCTCCTACGCCCCACTCCGTTCCTCCTTGATGAGAGCTGTCGCGCCGATGATGAAGAACGCGATGGAGAAGCTGGAGCGGGCTAAGAAGGGGGCGACGAAGCTCAAGGGCAAGAAGACCTTGACCACTCGGTTCACTGCACCAGCGGGATGGATGCAGGGGGATTTTCTTCCCTTCGTAGTCACTCACGAGGACATGGAGGGCCTTGTCGCCGACGGGCTCGTGGCGGACGACGCTTGGAGGCTGCCGGCGGGAGAGCGCGAGCCGGAGCCACGCGATGGGGAGCGGGTCGTCCTTATCTCCCATGTCGAAAGAGGTTTCTCTATGCCGCCTCACCCGTTCTTTAGGGGATTTCTGAATTTCTTCAGCACCCAACTGCACCATCTCCCACCAAATACTGTTGCATACCTGTCTGCCTTCGTTACTCTATGTGAATGTTTTCTGGGATGCTCTCCCCATTGGGGGCTGTTCAAGCACATCTTTACGGTCAGATCTCAGACCGTGAAGAAAGCTCTCCCTGTTGATGGGAAGACTCACATGCTTCAATTGTGTGGAGGCTTAGGACTTTAGAAAAGAGCCCGTAGTTCCTTCCCTGCCATGACTTTCCCTGAGTCAGTTAGAGGCTGGCAGTCGACTTGGTTCTACTGCAAAGATATAGCATCGCCCAATATGTCGACTGGCCTTCCCCCCTATACACCCGACCGTCCCCTTGTCCCCAAGTCTCTGAAGGTGATCGAAGAGGAACATGTTTAGACGGGAATCTTGGTTGAGACTATGGTGTAGTTGATCTAGGGTGGGGTGACTGGCATGGATCTGTTGGAGACATTTCTCAGTCAACGTATTCAGCCGCTCCAAGCCAGAGATCACACCATGTGCCACTACGCAGGCCTTGAGGACTCGACCAGGGCGCACCCAGAAGAGGTTCCACAAAAAACTATCGAGCAGTGGCTTCACAGCATTACTGGGGCCTACGACAACCCTTTGGGAGCCAAGAGGATCCGGCCTTACTCGGCCGAAAACCCGTCGAAGAATCTGGTGAGTTGTACAGTGTCGAATGATGTATTTGTACTGTCGAGTGATATATTGATTTTATGAACTGACTTCTTTGCTTGAATCATGCAGGAGTAGTCGCACATGCACTCGCCCATTCCCAACGGGAACCATGTTGAAGATGGCGTAGTGAGCGAGGGTGGCAGCATGGACGGCGACGGTCCCACTGACGCCGAGGAGGAATATGAGGACTCCAGCAAAGAGGAGGAAGTCGAGTCACCTCCCCGGAGTGAAGGCCACACCAAGTCCCGCCAGGATCCAATAGTTGTTGAGGATAGGGCTCCGGGCCCTAGTGAGAAGAACCCGAAGCAGAGTCACCCTTCGACTGTTGTGTCGAGTGAAAGACTTGCCAAGTAGCCCAAGAAAGTCACGACCAAACCTCGCAAGGCTCTGCCTCGCATGAGGATAGTCGTACCTGTCGTCTCCACATAAGTATTTATTTTCGAATTTTGTCTATGGAATGTGACTTTGAGTTGTAGCTGATCGAGTGTCGTTCAATTTGTCAGAGCTGCTACGTCTATAACCTCGCCTCATCGAGACAAAGGGGAGGCGATGGACATTGACGCTGCTAATGCTGCCACTTCTCATAGAGGTTAGTAAGTTGTTGATTCATCTGAATGGGACTCATCACATGCAAATGTTAACATTGTCGGTTGTTGTTGCAGAGATCTTTCAGGTGGAAGACGACGAGGAGCACCTGGACACTTCGTGCACCCGCACCCGAAGAGCTTCATCAGCGCAAGCGCTTCAGCGCTCGACAGCAGAGTCCTCCCAGGGGATAGGTGACTCGACACAACTCAGAGCTAAACCTACAGCACCTCTGTCGAATGCTCCTCCAACTGTCTCGACCATTGTGACGTCGACTCCAACCGGACCCGCTCAGATTGCCCCAACCACCCCAGCAACTACGCTGATTCCGCCCATGATGGTTTTCTCTCGGCATCGTATCCCGGAAGATCAGACCGGAGCTGTGAAGGAGGCTATGATCCAGGCGGAGCAAATAATGTTATGAACCAAGGAAGCGTACAAGGCCAGCAAGCTATCTTACGACGCCAGCGTGGCCCTCCGCACCAATGTCCGAGTAAGTTCGATATTAAGTATATTTCTGATTGAATTCCTGTCTTTTCCTGACTGCACACCCAGTGGGTGATTATTTTAGAATGTTTGAAGTTTCTCCACTTGAATCGGACGGATCGTAGTCGAGTAAGATTGGGATCGATAGTACGCGTGGTACTAGAGTCGGTCGACATGTCAAGTGTATTTTTTCTGACGAGTTACTCGACGGATCGAGAGTTAACCGTCTCAGTGGGGGCACTCTGAGTGCACCCACTGGGTGTAGTCCCCGAGACCGCTGTCGAGTGCTTGCACTGGCAGGGGTCTTAGAGCTTATCGTATCCACCACTCCGCAGTTATGCTGTAGGTTTCATGGATATTATTGTCAAACCGTGATATGATGCTGCATAAGGATAGACTGCACTTCTCGGAGTGATGGATATTCCAATGATGGATGTTTCTGCCACTTGACTGATCGCGAGTCGGCAGATCCAATGGGGGCACGCTAAGTGCACCCACTGGGTGTAGTCCCCGAGACCGCTGTCGAGTGTTTGCACCGGTAGGGGTCTTAGAGTTTTATTGTATACGGATACATTTAACCTTGGATCACACCGCTCCGAAGCTACCTTGTAGGTTTCATGGATATTATTGACAAACCATGATATGACGTTGCATAAGGATAGATTGAACTTCACAAAGCAGGGAGGCGCGTCGCTCGATGGGTCGAGTGGCGGGTGAATGTTCTGACAGGGCTAACCTTGTCGAACGTTTCAGTAACCAATGGGGGCATGCTAAGTGCACCCACTGGGTGTAGTCCCCGAGGCTACTGTTGATCGCAGATGATTAGCAGTAGTCTTGAAAACTTGTCGTACGCTGAGTACTGGACTCAATCGACATGTCGAGTGTATTTTTTTTCTGCTGAGTTACTCGACAGGTGGAGTGTTAACCATCTCAATGGGGACACTCTAAGTGCACCCACTGGGTGTAGTCCCCGAGACCGCTATTGAGTGCTTGCACTGGCAAGGGTCTTAATAGAGACATCTTTGAATTTGTTTACAACGCGCGGAGCGCCAGGGCCACTCGACATGTCAAGTGGACTTTTTGCTTGATGGACATCATAGGTCGACCCATATAGCCCAGTCAACCGTCCTTCGCGATTGAATTTCTTTCTTTTGTCGGTTTCAAAGAGCTTGCGACCTTGGGATGCAGTACAAGGACCTGGAGGATGAGAGGAACTGGCTGCGAGTGGATCTGGAGGCCTCCAACAATGCTCTGGAGCGAGCGCGTGCTGAGCTGAAGTCTTTGGGAGGTAATTATTGTTGACTTTCTATCTTCCCATCTTCGCTCTTCATGTTTTGAACCGAGTGCTCTCACACGAATAGACATACGCAATGAAAACCGTCGACTCCAAGCGTGACTCAACAATGTTGTTTCTTTAGATTCCTTGAAGACGACACTGGAGGAGAAGGACAAGGCACTCGCTGACGCCCAACGAGTGGCCAGGGACAAGACTGAAGCTGCAGATCGGAAGCTGGCAGCCACCAAGAAACTTGAGGAGGAGAACACAAAGTTGAAGCAGGAGCATGCGGACCTTGTTAAAAGGGCCGAGCAGATGAACAAGCGGACCATCGGCCTAGAGAAGCACCTGGGTGAATTCTCGAGGAAGATGTATATCCTGCTCGACGATAAGTGTTTCTTGTCGACTGAAGTTTATAAAACCTTTGAAGGTTGCAGCTCAGCGATTCCCCTCCCATTCCAACTCTTCAACAGAATTCTGCCAAGACTTCGAGAAGGAGACAAAGGAGGTAGAGCCCAATATGGATCCCACTAAGTCACCAGTCGCAGATGCAGTGGCCATGAAGATGCTCAGACTCAACTTCCGGCTCCAAGGCATCCAGGCATATATTGCCCGACAGAAATCTGCAATGGAGAGAATCGACAAGGAGCTATGGCCTGAGGACACTCTTTAGCTCGACCTCAACTTTATGATGGCTCGCCTGAACGAACTTCCTAGTCGAGTGCAGGCCTAGAAGAAATCCGCTGCTCGTTGCGGGGCCGACGTGGCGTTATCACTCGTCAGGGTCCATTGCGGGGACGTGAGGGAAGAGAAGCTGAAGGTGCTCCTGGTGGTAAACATGAAGAAACTCTAGTTTGAGGACTTCATGGAAACCTTTATTGAGGCAGCCACCAAAATCGCTGACGGCATCGACTTGGACACCTTTGTTGAGCCAGCCAGCCCATCACCTATTTAAAAAACTTGGTCTTTTCAGAAATACTTTTATTCGCCTCGGTATGCCGAGTGAAATTGTATCCTTTAAAACTTCATTCAGGCCTCAGGCCAGAGCACATTTGCTTCTATACGAAATGTTTATCCGTGGTTTACCCTTTGGATTTTCTTCGTGTTTTGGCTTTCAATCGACTGTTCGACTGGGTTTGTTTTTAACTTAGGCGAAATGTGTTCGCAGCTAAGCCCCTCAGTTCGAGGGTTGCTCATCACTTGGGATATTTCGAACTTAGGCGAATGTCGATTCGCAACTAAGTTGTCGAGTGAATGGATTACTATCCACCCGACGAGGTTTTTAACTTAGGCAAAACATGTTTCGCAGCTAAGCCCCCAAGTGTGAGGATTGCTCGTCACTCGAAGTTATTTCTAAACTTAGGCGAATGTTGATTCGCAGCTAAGCCGTCGAGTGAATGAACTGCTATCCCCCCGACGAGGTTTTTAACTTAGGTGAAACGTGTTCGCAGCTAAGCCCTCGAGTGTTAGGATTTCTCATCACTCAGAGTATTTTCGAACTTAGGCGAATGTCGATTTGCAGCTAAGTTGTCGAGTGAATGGACTGCTATCCACCCAACAAGGTTTTTAACTTAGGCGAAATGTCTTTCGCAGTTAAGCCCCCGAGTGTGAGCATTGCTCATCACTCGAAGTTATTTTCGAACTTAGGCGAATGTCAATTCGCAGCTAAGTTGTCGAGTGAATGGACCGCTATCCACCCGATGAAGTTTTTAACTTAGGCGAAACATGTTCCCAGCTAAGCCCCCGAGTGTGAGGATTGCTCACCACTCGGAGTATTTTTGAACCTAATCGAAGAAGGATTCGCAAATAGGTCGTCGAGTGAATGGACTGCTATCCACCCGATAGGTTTTTTAACTTAGGCAAAACAAGTTCGTAGCTAAGCCCCCGAGTGTGAGGATTGCTCATCACTCGGAGTATTCTCAAGAATGAAACTGTACGATTGGAATCGACAACATATACTGTAGAAACGTGGATTGCATTGATGAAGTATTCTTATTACATTAGAAGATTCTTGTCACAAGTATAAAAATGTCAGAGCAGATCTGCATTCTAGGCTCGTGGCTCGTCTATCTGCTTCATGAGATTGTACAGGTGATAGGCTCCATTGTTTAGCACCTTAGTGATGACGAAAGGACCTTCCCATGCAGGAGCAAGCTTGTGAGGTCGGTGTTGACTCACTCGAAGCACCAGGTCTCCCTCATGAAATGACCGACTCTGGACATTCTTCGCATGGAAGCGCCGGAGGTCCTACTGATAGGCAGTAGTTCGGATCAGAGCCATCTCTTGTTCCTCCTCCAGAAGATCTACACCATCTTGTCTAGCCTGTTTAGCTTCAGCCTCAGAATATAGCTCCACTCGAGGAGAATTGTGGGCCACATCACTCGGCAATATGGCTTTAGCACCATACACAAGGAAGAAAGGAGTTCGTCGAGTCGGCCGATTTGGAGTAGTTCTCAGGTCCCATAACATAGACGACAACTCGGTTACCCAGGCTCCAGTGGCATGATCCAGGTCACGCATGAGACAAGGCTTAAGACCTTGCAAGATGAGGACATTGGCTCGCTCGACTTTCCCATTGGTTTGTGGGTGAGTGACAGATGCGTAATCCACCCAAGTGCCTTGGGAGTTGCAGAATTTCCTGAATTCTTCTGAGTCAAAATTAGTGTCGTTGTTTGTGATGATGTTGTGTGGAATGTCGTACCGATAAATTATCTCTCTCATGAATGTGACCATCATGCGGGAGTTCAGCTTCTTGATTGTCTTGGCTTCTATCCACTTGGTGAATTTCTCGACTGCTACCAGTAAGTGAGTGAATCCTCCTTTTCCGGGTCGAAAGGGGCCAACCATGTCGAGTCCCGAAACCGCAAACGTCCAGGCCAGAGGAATTGTCTTCAGAGCACACACTCGCTTGTGTGACAAGTTTGCATAGAACTGGCAACCATCGCAGTATTCAACAATGTCTTTAGCCATCTCATTAGCTCGTGGCCAGTAAAAACTAGCTCGGTATGCTTTAGTGACAATCGTCCTTGAGGATGCATGGTGGCCGCAAGTTCCCGAGTGTATCTTGTCTCGAATCATTCGGCCTTCCTCGGGGGAAATGTAGCACTATGTAACACCAGTCGCACTTTCTCTAAACAGTTGATCTCCCATCACAGTGAAAGCCTTGGACCTGCGCACGATCTGTCGAGCCTCTGTTTCATCATCAGGGAGCTCCTGTCTAAGGATATAGGCAATGTAAGGTACAGTCGAATCGGGAGTGATAACCAAAATCTCCATGACCATGTCAATCACTGTGGGGACATCGACTTCTGTCGGGTCAGTGGAACTCAAAGCTTGTGGGGGCTCTTCGGTGAAAGGATCTTCTTGAACCGAAGTAGTGTGCAAGTGCTCCAAGAACACACTGCTGGGGACAGGCCGTCGAGTGGAACCAATCATGGATAACTCATCGGTCGCTTGATTTTTCGGTCGGGGAACATGATGAAGTTCTAGGCCTTCAAATTTCTTCTTCAACTTTCAGACTGCATTGAAGTATCCAGTCATAGCGGGGTTTCGAACATCCCACTCTTTCATCACTTGATTCACCACCAGATCTGAGTCACCATAAACCATCAGGCGCTTGACGCCGAGTGAGATAGCGATCCGCAACCCATACAAAAGTGCTTCATACTCTGCCTCATTGTTGGAGGAATCAAAGTGAATTTGCAGGACATAGTTGAGCTTGTCACCCCTAGGAGATATCAGGACAACCCCAGCACCAGACACATTCAACATTTTGGAGCCATCAAAGAACATTGTCCAATGCGCCGAGTGAACTTGGATAAGTTGTTGCTGTTCAATCCACTCGGCCATGAAATCTGCCAATGCTTGGGACTTGATTGCTTTCTTGGCTTCGAATCTGATGTCAAAGTGTCCAAGCTCAATTGCCCATTTAGCCACTCGACCTGATGCGTCTCGATTATTGAAAATCTCAGACAAAGGAGCATCACTGATGACTGAAATCGAGTGGTCTTGGAAATAATGTGCCACCTTCTTCTTTGATAGGTAAATACCATAAACCAGCTTCTGATAGTGTGGATATCTTTGCTTTGAGGGGGACAATAGTTCCGAGACATAATAAACTGACCGCTGGACTTTATAGGCTTTACCCTCCTCTTCATGTTAGACAGTTAGAACTGTACTGACGACATGATTTGTAGCCACGATGTATAGGAGCAAGGGCTCTTTGCTGGCAGGACCGGCAAGCACCGGCTAGGTGGAGAGCAGGACTTTGAGCTCAACAAACGTTGCTTCATCTTCAGGAGTCCAGTCGAATGTGTCGAACTTCTTCATCAATTGATATAAAGGAAGGGCCTTCTCACCAAGATGAGAAATGGATCGACTCAATGCTGCCAAGCAACCTGTGAGCTTCTGAACGTCGTGCACTCGCACGGGAGTCTTCATACGGGTAATGGCGCTGATTTTCTCAGGGTTGACATCATTCCTTGCTCGGAAACGAGAAAACTGACTAATTTGCCGCTAGGGACGCCGAAAGTACAGTTGGTCGGATTCAGTTTTATGTTGAATCGCCTCAGATTGGCGAATGTCTCGTCCAAGTCAGCCAGCAGGTCGGAACCTTTGCGGGACTTGACCACTATATCGTCCATGTACGCCTAGACATTCTAAGGGATCTGGTCGAGTAAAGATTTCTGAATCATGCGCATAAAAGTAGCATCGGCGTTCTTGAGACCAAAAGGCATAGTGATTAACCAAAACACCCGAATGGGGTGATGAAGGTTGTCTTTATTTCGTCCAGCCCATACAAACGGATCTGATGGTACCCAGAATAAGCATCCAAAAACGATAAACGCTCACACCCCGCTGTCGAGTCAACAATTTGATCTATGCGGGGGAGCGGAAAATGATCTTTTGGTCACACCTTGTTGAGATGTTTGAAGGCAATGCACATGTGCAATGACTTATCTTTCTTTGGCACCATCACAACATTCGAGAGCCACTCAGAGTGGTAAATCTCCCAAATGAACTTAGCTTGCAAGAGACGGGCCACTTCTTCTTCGATTGCCTTATGCTTCTCCGCCGCTGAGCAACACAAATGCTCCCTGACGGGTTTGGCTTTCGGATCCACTCCTAGACGGTGCTCAGCCAGCTCCCTAGGAATTCCCGGCATGTCAGCAGGCTTCCATGCGAAGATATCCCAGTTCTCACGGAGGAACTGCATGAGCTCGGCTTCCTATTTGCTGTCGAGTGTTGATGAGATATTCATCGGGGCAGCAGTAGGATCCGTTAGAAGGATGTGTACCTTCTTCACCTCCCCTGCCGACTGAAATGCCGACTCAGAAGCCAGCTTCTTTGCACGAAGCAAATCAGCAAGGTCAGCGGTTTTCTTGTACTCCTCCAACTCAACAATGTCCATCTGGTGATTAGCGACCTTGGAGCCTTGTTGGAGACACTCTTCGGCCCACTGTCGATTGCTAGTGACCGTGATCACGCCCTTAGGGCCTGGCATTTCAACTTCAGATACACATAACATGGTCGGGCCATGAAACGTGCATACGCGGGTCGACCCAGAATGGTGTGGTAAGCACTCTTGAAATCCACGACATCAAAAGTCAACTTTTCTTTTCAATTTTTTTTGTCATTCCCGAATGTCACATCCAAAGCTATCTGGCCGAGTGACTTGGCCTACTTTCCTGGGATGACCCTGTGAAACTGCATGCTTCTCTCACTCAGACGGGACATCAGGATGCCTATCCCTTTCAGGGTATCCGCATAGAGAATATTAAGGCCGCTGCCACCGTCCATGAGGACCTTTCTAATTCGAGTCCCTCCCACCACCGGATCAACTACCAGAGCCTGTCGACCAGGAGTGGCCACATGAGCAGGATGGTCTGTCTAGTCGAACGTGATAGCATATTGGGACCACTTGAGGTAGGTCGGGGTATCTGGCATAGCCATGTTGATTTCTCTGTTGATGACTTTCAGACGGCTCTTGCTCTCGACATCAGCAAAGATCACCAGTGTATAAGTGACATCTGGGAATGTTTATTTATCTTCATCTTCATCCCCCTTCTCAGGAGATTTATCACTCGGCGGGTCACACCTGAATTGCTGGATTAGGGTCCGACACTGTCGAGTGGTGTGCTTGGGCAAAATCAAATTGCCTTCTACATCTTTCCTTGTGTGAATTACACACGGTTGATCCATGATATCAGTTCCTGACTGATTTTCCCCTTTCTTGGGGGCATACTGTGCCTTTGCTTTGCCCTTGTTTTTCGACTGAGTCGCCCGTGCTGCTTCTTCTGCTTGGACTGGGTCTTCAGCTTTTCGCTTCTGTTTCCGATTGTTGCTGCCACCAGCCTCATTGGCGACTGCCTTTCCTTTGCCGCTAAGGAGGCGGTCTTCTTCCTTGCCATTCGCGTACCGAGTGGCGATTTCCATCATCTTGCCGAGTGAAATATCACCCGTCCACCCAAACTTCAGGTATAGCTCTCTGTATCTCACACCGGCCTTGAATGCACAAACAACCTGGTGTTCCGACACATTCTCCACTGTATGATGTAGAGTGGACCATCGCTGAATATAATCTCTCAAAGTTTCATTGGGCTTCTGGACATAGTGTTGTAAGTCGACCAGACCCGTTAGACGCTTGCAAGTGCCCTCAAAGGTTCGAACAAACACTCGGGTAAGATCCTCCCAGCAATGTATACTGGAAGGAGCCAAACGATTCAGCCAAGCTCGAGATGGACCATCTAACATCAAGGACAGGTGCTTCATGGCAACATTTTCATTTCCGCCACCAATTTGCACAGCCACTCGGTAATCATCTAACCAAGTCTCTGGCTTTGTTTCTCTAGTAAACTTCCCGATCCCCACCGCCAACCTGAAGTTGGGGGATCTCTGCAGAACGTATGGCTCTGCTGAAACACTCGGGACCAGAAACCACAGCTGAGCTTCCACTCGGAACGTCTCTTTCGTGTCCTTCTCTGTAGGCTCTGCCCCTGTCAATCCGGTTCTGAATGAGGAGGTCGCGGGCATCAAAGCCCACATTCTGCTTGTCACGGAGGGAGCACCTATCGTCCTGGCGCCGGGGCGCGTACGGACCACTCCGTAGAGGCGTGGGCACTCGACGGTGGTCTTCGCGGTGAAACTGATCACTGACCTGCTCTTCACGGAAACCCCCGCCCCGATGGCGCAAGGGCGTTCCAGGGTTGTTTGTCAATTGAATGGTCTCTGCTCTGGGTGAATTGCTATGTATCCTGTTGCGGGACTGAGAAACTAGTGAATTCTGACGCTGCGCTGCATCCAACAATGCTCTGATCTGCATCAGCCCTCTTCCAGCCTCTGACCGAGACGACTGAATGGAATCCGTTATCCTAGCAGCAACAACAACATTTAACATGAGAGTTTGCTCAACATTGTTGTGAGATCCAGTCGGAAACAACTGCCGTTGACGTCGATTGGGGCGTGGGGGGCGCTGGCGAGCGCGCTCGTCAAGTTCTTCCTAGAGTTCTTCCAAATGAATGCGTGCGGCCTCCAAAGCTTGAGCCTCAGTAGTCACGCAAATGATGGGAGTATGAAGAACCTCCTCTTCGCGGCGCGACTGCTCATTCAATGGACCGCCAGCCTCACGCCTGCCACGGCCAAAGCTAGGCGGCAAACTCTAATGAGAACCCGCCATCAAGACCTTCGCTGCGGGATCGCAGCTTTCGTACTCGGAAGGCACGTCGGACGGATCGGAATCCGACTCGAACACGCCATGAAGGGACTCGGTGGGCTCGAGTGCTGCAATCTACGGAGAAGTTTGACGTGCCACTACGTGTTTGACGCAGCGCTGAAGTCTCGAGCGGCCGGACCGCTTGCGATCGCGAACAATGAGGGGAGCCGACGTGTAGGGAGTCGAAGGCTGATGCGGCAACACACCGCAGGAACTCCCGCGGAAGTGCGCGACCCTGTGGACCGGGAGTGCCTCGACATCGAGAGGCGCTTCCTGGAGCCATGCCGAACCGTCGGCGATGAAGGTGAGCGCTCTGAAACGGATCTCATGGCCCGAAGCAAAAACACCACCAGTAGACACGTCGAAGGATGAAAAATGCAAACTCGCCAGAAGTCGCTTAGACGCCTGCCCCACGGTGGGCGCCAACTGTCGGGGAACGAGCCTGGCAGTAGATGGTAGGGGTACGAAAGGAGAGGGCAGAGTCCTAGCTACGGTGAGGGTTTACACACGGATGTATGAGTTCAGGCCCCTCTCGTGGAGGTAACAGCCCTACGTCTCAGTGCTCGGGAGCTTATGTCGTGTGGAATATAGAGATTACAATGGTTGTGAACCCTTATGCCAAAGGGGATGGGCGGCTTATATAGGGTTCGCTACCCCGCATAATTACCTAGCATCTAAGGGTCCCATCGTGTGGTTAAAGTCTGCCATTACTGGTAACGTACGTAATAAAAAGGTATTAATGATGATTAAACCAATGGCTGCCCGTTGGGCTCTTGATGATAGCTCCTGGTCTTCTGGCGTCGAGTGAGAACGAGGTCTTCCGAGTGACACGCGACTGCCGAGTGAAGGAAGGAGTCTCCGAGTGGATAGTCTGTCGAGTGACCTTGAACGTCTCCTGGAATCCACTCGGAAGTTTTTGCTTGATCTTCAAGTCCTCCAATGTAGTTTCCTTAGGTAGGGTATGTAGGCCTTGCCTAGGACCCTACCCTAGGTACATATCCTCATCAAGGACCAAGAAAATACCATGGTCATAACTCATTTCGGGGCTTTCTTATATACTTGTATGCCCTTTGGGCTCAAAAGTGCAGGTGCAGCTTATCAACGTTGTGTTCAGAATTTTCTGCATACACATATTGGATGCAATGTTCATGCTTGTGTGGATGGTATTTTGGTGAAGTCGGAAAAGAAGTATACTCTCCAGGATGACCTGAAAGAGACGTTCAATAATCTACGGGTTTATCAAATGAATCTCAACCCAACCAAATGTGTGCTCGGGGTACCTGCAAGGTAGTTCCTTGGTTTTTTGTAGTCTGCGTGTGGCATTGAATCTAACCGGAACAAAATCCATGCTATCACTTTTAGTCTGCATATAACTTTTTTTCCAAAGTCAAAGTATCTCTACTTTGACCAAACTTACAAAGAAAAGTATCAACATTTACAATCTGAAATCAATATTGTTAGATTGTCTATGGAATATAGTTTCATAGTATATATATTTCAATTTGTGGATGTTGATATTTTTGAACATAAATTTGGTCAAACTTTGCAACGTTTGACTTGGACCAAATCTAATACGCGTGGTAAAAAGGACCGGAGGGAGTAGAAGCCAACCAATATTAATGGGGTTCGAAAGCTTACAGTATATATTTGTTGGAAATATTCCCTAGAGGCAATATTAAAATGGTTATTATTATATTTCCTTTTTTGTGATAATCATTTATTATCTATGCTATAATTGTATTGATTAGAAACTCAAATACATGTGTGGGTACATAAACAACATTCTATCCTTAGTATGCCTCTAATAGACTAGCTTATTGATCAAAGATGATCAAGGTTTCCTAGCCAAGGACATGAGATGTCATTTGATAATGTGATCACATCATTAGGAGAATGATGTGATGGACAAGACCCAACAATAAGCATAACAGTTGATCGCGTTAGTTTATTGCTACTACTTTATCCATGTCAAGTATCTGTTCTTATGACCATGAGATCACACAACTCCCTGACACCGAAGGAATGCCTTGTGTGTATCAAACGTCACAACGTAACAGGGTGACTATAAAGGTGCTCTACAGGTATCTACGAGGGTGTCTGTTGGGTTGGTGTGGATCGAGACTGGGATTTGTCACTCCGTATGATGGAGAAGTATCTGTGGGCCCACTCGGTAATACAACATCACAAGAAGATTGCAAGCAATGTGACTAAGGAGTTAGTCGTGGGATCTTGTATTACGGAACGAGTAAAGAGACTTGCTGGTAATGATTGAACTAGGTATGGAGATACCGATGATCGAATCTCGGGCAAGTAACATACCGATGGACAAAGGGAACTGCATACGGGATTGTTTGAATCCTTGACATCGTGGTTCGACTGATAAAGATCTTCATAGAATATGTAGGAACCATTATGGGCATCCAGGTCCCTCTATTGGTTATTGACCGTAGAGTTGTCTCGGTCAAGTCTACATAGTTCTCGAACCCGCAGGGTCTGCACACTTAATGTTTAGTGACGATTTGGTATTGTTGAGTTATGTATGTTGGTGACTGAAGGTTGTTCGGAGTCCCAAATGAGATCCTGGACATCACGAGGAGCTCCAAAATGGTCTGGAGGTAAATAATTATATATGGGAAGTCATATATTGTCTACCGGAAAAGTTTTGGGTTTTTTTGGTATTGTACCGGGAATCTTCTAGAAGGATTCGAAACCTTATCGAGGAGTCCGGAAGTCCACCAAGGGTTCCACCACATCCCAAGGGTTTGCATGGGCTGAGGGAGGCGCCCTGGCCTTATTGGCCCATGTGGCTTGGGAGAGGTGGAAAGTCCACCTGGTTTTGCTGAGGGAGGGAATTGGACTAGGAGTCCAACTTCTCCTCCTTGGATGTTCCCTAGGGCTTGTAGGGGCTTATCTCCATGCCCCTCCACCTATATATAGAGGGGCTGACCTCCACGCCCCTCCACCTATATATAGTTGGGATATTTTTGTTTCCCATGCAACGTTTCCCAACAGTGGCATCATGAGCTAGGTCTATGCGTACATGAGATCGCGAGTAGAAGACAAAGGAGTTTGTGGGCGTTGATATTCAGATTGCTTCCTCCCTTGTTCTTTTCTTGATTCTGTTGGAAATATGTCCTAGAGGCAATAATAAATTAGTTATTATAATATTTCCTTGTTCATGATAATTGTTTATTATCCATGCTATAATTATATTGATTGGAAACTAAATACATGTGTGGGTATATATACAACACGGTGTCCCTACTATGCCTCTAGTAAACTAGCTCGTTGATCAAAGATGGTCAAGGTTTCCTAGCCATTGACATGAGATGTCATTTGATAAGGGGATCACATCATTAGGATAATGATGTGATGGACAAGACACAAACTATAAATGTAGCATATGATAGTGTTAGTTTATTGCTACAGTTTTTTGCATGTAAAGTATCCGTTCCTATGACCATGAGATCATGCAACTCACTAACACCGGAGGAGTACCTTGTGTGTATCAAATGTCGCAACATAACTGGGTGACTATAAAGGTGCTCTACAGGTATCTCTAAGGGTGTTTGTTGGGTTGGCATGGATCAAGACTGGGATTTGTTACTCCGTGTGATGGAGAGGTATCTCAGGACCCACTCGGTAATACAACATCACAACAAGCCTTGCAAGAAATGTGACTAAAGTGTTAGCCACGGGATCTTGTATTACGGAATGAGTAAAGAGACTTGCCAGTAACGAGGTTGAACTAGGTATACAGATACCGACGATCGAATCTCGGGCAAGTAACATACCGAAGAACAAAGGGAATATCATACGGGATTAACTGAATCCTTGACATAGAGGTTCGACCGATAAAGATCTTAGTAGAATATGTAGGAGCCAATATGGGCATCCCGGTCCCGCTATTGGTTATTTACAGTAGAGGTGTCTCGGTCATGTCTACATAGTTCTCGAACCGGCAGGATCTACACACTTAAGGTTCAGTGACGTTTCAGTAGTATAGAGTTATATATGGTGGTGACCGAAGGTTGTTCGGAGTCCCGTATGAGATCCCAAACATCACGAGGAGCTCCAGAATGGTCCGGAGGTAAAGATTGATATATCGGATAATAGTGTTTGGTCTCCAGAAGGGTTCAAAAATTCACCGGAAATAGTTTCGGAAGTTTCCCTAAATGTTCGGGGTACAAGAACACTTTATTTGGGCCAAGGGGTAAAGCCCATGAGGCTTTAGGAAGGTGCAAAAGATGTTTTGTGGAGACCAAGGGCCAGACACCAGGGACCCTGGCATTTGGGGCTAGACGCCGAGGACCTTGGTGTCTAGTCCTAGAGTCCGAGAAGGACTCTTGCCTTGTGGGCGAACTGACCTTGAGGAGGATTTTTCTCCAAGTTTCAACCCCAAGGCTCAGCATATAAATAAAGGGGCGGGGCTAGCACTTGGAAAACATCAAGAAACCCTTAGCCACGTGCTACCTCTCCTCTAGTTCGTAGTTTCTCCTCTAGACCGGTTTTAGCGGTGCTCAGGCGAAGCCCTGCTGGAATTGCTCCACCACCATCGCCACAACACCGTGGAGCTACCGGAGAACTTGTCTACCTCTCCGCTCCCTCTTGCTGGATCAAGAAGGCGGAGACCGTCATCGAGTTGTACGTGTGCTGAACGTGGAGGTGTCCTCCGTTCGGTGCTAGATCGGAAGGACCGTGATCAAGATCGCGAGACGATTAGTGATTGGATCACGGGACAGATCGTGATGGGATTGCGGGATGCTCGGCGATTCTGATCGCGAAGACGTTTGACTACATCAACAGCGTTTCTTAACGCTTCCCGCTTAGCAATCTACAAGGGTGTGTAGATCTACTCTCCCTCTCATAGGTGCTCATCACCATGGATAGATCTTGCGTGTGCGTAGAATTTTTTTTGTTTCCCATGCAATGTTCCCCAACAGTGGTATCAGAGCTAGGTCTATGTGTAGATGAAATCTTGAGTAGAACACAAATAGTTTGTGGGCGTTGATTCATAGATTGCTTCCTCCCTTGGTCGTGTTTTGGTTCAGCGGTATTGTGGGATGAAGCGTCCCGGACCAACCTTACTCGTACGCTTACGAGAGACCGGTTCCATCGATTGACGTGTAACTTTCTTGCACAAAGATGCCTGGCGGGTGTCTGTTTCTCCTACTTTAGTTGGATCGGATTCGACAAAGGCGGTCCTTGAGAAGGTTGTAAAGCAATTTATGTATCACCATTGTGGTTTTGCGTAGGTGAGAATTGTTCTTGCTAGATACCTATAGCAGCCACGTAAAACTTGCAACAACAATTAGAGGACTTCTAAACTTGTTTTTGCAGGGTATGTTGCGATGTGATATGTCCAATTACAAGATGAGATATATGTGATGTATGAGATGATCATGATTTGTATAGAATATCATGACTTGCATGTCAATGAGTGCGGCAACCGGCAGGAGCCATAAGGTTGTCTTTAATTATTGTATGACATGCATGTCAATCATTAAGCGCTATGTAATGCTTTACTTTATTGCTAAACGGTCTCCATAGTAGTATGAGAATGGTGGGCACGACAACCCCGATGGTGACACAATGATGGAGATCAAGGTGTTGTGCCGATGACGATGGAGATCATGCCTGTGCTTTCAAGATGGAGATCAAAAGCACAAGTTCATGGCCATATCATGTCACTTATGATTTGAATGTGATGTTAATACTTTTATGCACCTTGTTTTTCTTAGGACGACGGTAGCATTATAAGGTGATCCCTCACTTAAATTTCAAGATCAATTGTGTTCTCCTCGAGTGTGCACCGTTGCGAAAGTTCGTCATGTCGAGACACCACGTGATGATCGGGTGTGATAGACTCTACGTTCACATACAACGGGTGCAAGCTAGTGTTGCACATGCAGAAAACTCGGGTTAAACTTGACGAGCCTAGCATGTACATACATGGCCTCGGAACACAAGAGATTGAAAGGTCGAACATGAGTAATATAGTAGATATGATCAACATGATGATGTTCACAATTGAAACCGCCTCAACTCACGTGATGATCGGACTTGAGTTCGTGAATTTGGATCATGTATCACTCGAATGATCAAAGGGATGTCAATTTGAGTGGGAGTTCTTCAGTAATATGATTAATTGAACTCATTTACATGAACATAGTCAGTAGTGTCTTTGCAAATTATGTTGTAGCTCACGTTGTAACTCCCTTGAATTTTTATATGTTCCTAGGGAAATAGAGTTGAAAGATGATGGTAGCAATATTGCGGACAGGGTCCGTGATGTGAGGATTTTCCTCATTGCTACACAGAAGCCTTATGTCCTTAATGCACCGCTCGGTGCGCCACCCCCTCTAGCATCGTCTGTATGTGTTGTGAACATCTGACAGGCACGTTCCGATGAATACTTGATAGTTTAGTGTGTCATGCATTATGGCTTAGAATTGAGGCTCCAAAACATTTTGATCATCACGGAACATATGAGATGTTCTAAGAGCTGAAATTGGGATCTCAGGCTCCTGCCCGTGTTGTGAGATATGAGATCTCCAACAAAATTCTTTGCTTGCAAGATGAAGGATAATAGCTCAATCGTTGAGCATGTGCTCAGATTGTCTGGGTGCTACAATCGCTTGAATCGAGTGGGAGTTGATCTTCCAAATAAGAAAGTGATTGATATAGTTCTCCAAGTCACTGTCACAAAGCTACTAGAGCTTCATGATGAACTATAAAATGCCAGGGATGGAAATAATGATCCCTGAGCTGTTCATGATGTTTGACACCGCGAAGGTAGAAATCAAGAAGGAGCACCAAGTGTTGATGGTTAGTAAAACCACTAGTTTCGAGAAGGGCAAGGGCAAGGAGGGAAACTTCATGGATGGCAATTATGTTGCCGCTCCAATGAAGCAACCCAAAGTTGAACCCAAACCCGAGACTAACTGCTTCTATTATGAGGAGAGCGGTCGCTGAAGCGGAACAACCCTAGATACTTGGTAGATAAGAAGGCTGGCAACATCGACAGAAGTATATTTGATATACGTGTTATTGATGTGTACCTTTCTAGTACTCCTAGTAGCACCTGGGTATTGGATACCGGTTCGGTTGTTAAATGTTAGTAACTCCAAGTAAAATCTACGGAATAAATGGAGACTAGCTAAGTGTGAGATGACTATGTGTGTTGGAAATGTTTTCAAGGTTGATGTGATCAACATCGCACGCTCTCTCTACCTTCAGGATTAGTGACAAACCTAAATGTTGTTTGGTGTTTGCGTTAAGCATGAA
This sequence comes from Hordeum marinum, assembly GCA_022496015.1. Taxonomy (NCBI): domain Eukaryota; kingdom Viridiplantae; phylum Streptophyta; class Magnoliopsida; order Poales; family Poaceae; genus Hordeum; species Hordeum marinum. Next base: position 456,750,098 of record CM039678.1, read on the forward strand.
CATGATTAGATCGTGTTTATTGCAACAGGGTTATTCATTTAAGTTAGAGAATAATGGTTATTCTGTTTACATGAATAATACCTTCAATGGTCATGCACCCAGTGAGAATTGTTTGTTGAATCTTGATGCACATGTTCATAACATTGATGCCAAAAGATACAAAGTTAATAATGATAGTACCACATACTTGTGGAACTGCCGCTAAATGTCATAGTGGTATAAATCGCATGAAGAAACTCCATGCTGATGGATCTTTGGACTCATTCGATTTCGAATCAGTTGAGACATGTGAACCATGCCTCTTGGGCAAGATGACTAAGGACCCCATTTTCCGGCTTGATGGAGCGGACAAGTGATTTATTGGAAATGATACATGTTGATGTATGAAATCCAATGATTCTTGTAGCATGCGGTGGATATCATTATTTTCTTACCTTCACTGATGATTTGAGTAGATAATATTGTATATTTACTTAATGAAACACAAGTCTGAATCGTTTGAAAAGTTCAAGCAAATTCAGAGTGAAGTATAAGATCATCGTGAAGAGAAGAGAAGATATCTACGATATGATCGAGGAGGTGAATATCTAAGTTACAAGTTTGGTATACAAGTTAAGACAATGTGAAAGTTGTTTCACAACTCACGTCACCTGGAACACAATAGTGTGATGGCATGTCCGAACGTCATAGTCGTGCTCTATTGGATATGGTGCGAATTATGATGTCTCTTATCGTTTTACCACTATCGTTTTGGGGTTATGCATTAGAGACAACTACATTCACTTTAAATAGGGCACCATCTAAATCCGTTGAGATGACACCATATGGTTTGGCAGAAAACTAAGCTGTCATTTCTTAATGTTTGGGGCTGCGACACTTATGTGAAAAGGGTTTTCACATAATGAGCTCGAACCCAAAGTGGACAAATGCATCTTCATAGAATACCCTAAGAACAGTTGGGTATACCTTCTATCTTAGATCCAAGTGCAAAGTGTTTGTTGCTAAAAACAGGTCCTTTCTCGAGAAAGAGTTTCTCTCGAAAGAATTGAGTGGGATGAAGATAGAATTTGATGAGGTTGTTGAACCTTTATTTCAACCAGAGAGTGGCGCAGCGTAGAAAATTGTTTCTGTGGAGCATACGTTAGTTGAAGAGGAAGTTAATGATGATGATCATGAAGCTTCAGATCAAGTTACTATCAAACCTCATAGGTTGACAAGGAGGCGTACTGCTCCTGAGTGGTACGGCAACCCTGTCTTAGAGGTCATGTTGTTGGACAACGATGAGCCTACGAGCTATGGAGAAGCGATGATGGGCCCGGATTCCAACAACTGGTTAGAGGCCATGAAATCCGAGAAAGCATCCACGTATGAAAACCAAGTATAGACTTTGGTAGACTTGCTTATTGTACGGCAGGCTGTCGAGTACAAATGGACCTTTAAGATGAAGACATACGCTAATGGTAAAAGTCACCATTTATAAAGCTCGACTTGTCAGAAAGAAGTTTCCGCCAAGTTCAAGGAGTTGACTACGATGAGACATTCTCACCCATAGCGATGCTAAAGTCTGTTGGAATTATGTTAGCAGTTGCTGCATTTTTCAATTATGAAATACAGCAGATGGATGTCAAAACATCGTTTCCTTAACGGTTTACTTAAGGAAACGTTGTATGTGATACAACTAGAAGGTTTTGTCAGTCCTAAGGATGCTAAAAGGTGTGCAAGCTCTAGCAATCCTTCTATGGGCTGGAGCAAGCATCTCGCTTTTGGAATATATGCTTTGATGAGGTGATCAAAGTTTTTGAGTCTATACAAAGTTTATTAGAAACTTGTATTTGCAATAAAGTGAGTGGGAGCACTATAGAGTTTCTGATAAGCATATGTGGATGACAAGTTGTTGATCAGAAATGATGTAGAATTTCTGGAAAGCATAAAGGGTTTTTTGAAAAGAGTTTTTCAAAGGAAGACCTGGATAAAGCTACCTAATTGTTGATCATCAAGATCTATAGAGATAGATCAAGATGCTTGATGAGACTTTCAATGAGTACATACCTTGACATGATTTTGAAAGAGTTCAAAATGGATCAGTCAGAGAAATAGTTCTTGCCTGATTTGTAAGGTGTGAAGATGAGTAAGACTCAAAGCTTGACCACGGTAGAAGAAAGAGAAACGTCCGCTATACTATATCCATAGGCTCTATATATTATGCCATGTTGTGTACCGCACCTGTGTGTGCCTTGCCATGAGTCCGTCAAGGGGTACAAGAGTGATCCAGGAGTGCATCATTGGACAGCGGTCAAGATTATCCTTAGTAACTAAAAGACTAAGGAAATATTTCTCGATTATGGAGGTGATAAAGAGTTTGTCATAAAGAGTTACGTCGATGCACGCTTTAACACCAATCCGGATGACTCTTAGTAGCAATCCGGATACGTATAGTGGAGCAGCCATTTGGAATAGCTCCAAGTGGAGTGTGGTAGTAGTGTCTACAGTATGACATAGGGATTTGCAAAGTACACACGGATCTGAATGATGGAGGCCCATTGACTAAAAGACCTCTCTCACATGAAAAGCACGATCGAGCCCCAGAACTCATTGGGTGTTAGATTCATAACAATGCAAATCACATGGTGATGTGAACTAGATTATTGACTCTAGTGCAAGTGGGAGACTGTTGGAAATATGTCCTAGAGGCAATAAAAAATTAGTTATGATCATATTTCCTTGTTCATGATAATCATTTATTATCCATGCAATAATTGTATTAGTTGGAAACTAAATACATGTGTGGGTATATAGACACTATGCCCCTAGTATGCCTCTAATAAACTAGCTCGTTGATCAAAGATGGTCAAGGTTTCCTAGCCATTGACATGAGATATCATTTGATAACGGGATCACATCATTAGGAGAATGATGTGATGGACAAGACCCAAACTATAAATGTAGCATATGATCGTGTCAGTTTATTGCTACAGTTTCCTGCATGTCAAGTATCTATTCCTATGACCATGAGATCATGCAACTCACTAACACCGCAGGAGTACCTTGTGTGTATCAAATGTCGCAATGTAACAGGGTGACTATAAAGGTGCTCTATAGGTATTTCCGAGGGTGTCTGTTGGGTTGGCATGGATCGAGACTGGGATTTGTTACTTCGTGTGACGGAGAGGTATCTCAGGGCCCACTCGGTAATACAACATCACAACAAGCCTTGCAAGCAATGTGACTAAAGTGTTAGCCACGGGATCTTGTATTAAGGAATGAGTAAAGAGACTTTCCGGTAACGAGGTTGAACTAGGTATGGAGATACCGACGATCGAATCTCGAGTAAGTAACATACCGACGAACAAATGGAACAGCATACGGGATTAACTGAATCCTTGACATAGGGGTTCGACCGATAAAGATCTTCCTCGAATATGTACAAACCAATATGGGTATCCAGGTCCCGCTATTGGTTATTGACCGTAGAGGTGTCTCGGTCATGTCTACATAGTTCTCGAACCCGTAGGGTCTGCACACTTAAGGTTTGGTGACGTTTTGGTAGTATAGAGTTATGTATGGTGGTGACCGAAGGTTGTTTGGAGTCCCGGATGAGATCCTGGACATCACGAGGAACTCCAGAATGGTCCAGAGGTAAAGATTGATATATGGGATAATAGTGTTTGGTCTCCGGAAGGGATCCGGAATTCACCGGAAATAGTTACGGATGTTTTCCGAAACGTTCGGGGTACAAGGACACTTTATTTGGACTAAGGGGTAAAGCCCATGAGGCTTTAGGAAGGTGCAAAATATGTTTTGTGGAGGCCAGGGGCCAGACGCCAAGGACCCTGGCGTCTGGGGCAAGACGCCAAGGACCTTGGCGTCTGGTCCTGGAGTCCGAGAAGGACTCTTGGCTTGCGGGCAAACCGACCTGTGAGCAGGATTTTTCTCCAAGTTTCGACCCCAAGGCTCAGCGTATAAATAAAGGGGCAGGGCTAGCACTCTGAACACATCAAGAACCCTAAGCCACGTACTTCCTCTCCTCTAGTTCGTAGTTTCTCCTCTAGATCGGTTTCATCGGTGCTTAGGCAAAGCCCTGCTAGAATTGCTCCACCACCATTGCCGCAACACCGTCGCGCTGCCAGAGAACTCATCTACCTCTCTGCTCCCTCTTGTTGGATCAAGAAGGCGGAGATCGTCATTGAGCTATACGTGTGATGAACATGGAGGTGTCGTCCGTTCGATGCTAGATTGGAAGGACCGTGATCAAGATCGTGAGACGATTCATGATTGGATCGCAGGATAGATCGTGATGAGATCGCGGGACGGATCATGATTGGATCGCGGGATGGATCGTGATGGGATCGTGGAACGGTCGGCGATTTGGATCGCAAAGACGTTCAACTACATCAACCGCGTTTCTTAACGCTTCCCGCTTAGCGATCTACAAGGGTATGTAGATCCACTCTCCCTCTCATAGATGCTCATCACCATGGATGGATCTTGCGTGTGCGTAGGAAATTTTTTGTTTCCCATGCAACGTTCCCCAACATATTCAGCGGTATTGTGGGATGAAGCGTCCCGGACCAACCTTACTCGTCCACGTACGAGAGCTCGGTTCCATCGACCGACATGTGACTTTGTTACCTAAAAATGGCTGGTGGGTGTCTATCTCTCCCACTTTAGTTGGATCGGATTCGACAAAGGCGGCCCCTGAGAAGGTTGAAAAGCAATTTGTGTATCATTGTGGTTTTGCGTAGGTAAGAAGCGTTCTTGCTAGATACCCGTAGCAGCCACGTAAAACATGCAACAACAATTAGAGGACATCTAACTTGTTCTTATAGGGTATGTCGTGATATGATATGGCCAGAGACATTATGAATATATTTGATGTATGAGATGATCATGTTTGTAATAGAATTTCACGACTTGCATGTCGATGATTACGACAACCGGCAGGAGCCATAGTGTTGTTTTAATTATTGTTTGACCTGTGTCATGGTTTTGTCATGACAGATGTCCGGAGACTTAGGTTCGAGGCCATCGCCAAGGCAGTGGACTCAAAGGGGTTAGTCAGGACGAAATACACGGGTTTATCCAGGTTCGGCCCCTCGAGATGAGGTAAAAGTGAAAGCACAACATGCTCCCTTGGTGGTTTTGATAATTCATGACAACATACATTTTCTCTTGGACTAACATCTCTATCTAGTGTATTTCAGAGAATAGTCCATGGAGAGTTGAGTTGGCAAAAGGATTGAGGAGATTGTAGAATTACCCCAAGATGCAAGGAAATAGGTTGGCCAAGCTTCAAGCAAGAGGACTCTACATTTTAAATTTGTGAGAAATGACTTTGAGTCCATAGGAAAGCCAATACTATTAAAAGGGGGTAAGGTTTTGTTGGTGAACAATATGCTCAAACATCCACAAGTGATAGTCATCAAAACATCCACAAACTTTCGCACCAAAGTCTGTCCAAAGCCAGATATAGAAAATTGGTGCAACTAACATTCCTATCCCGGTGCCACTGGTTCTAAACCCTAGACAGACTTAGCCAAACCCTAACACTTCGATGCAGCCGACACTGCTCTTGGTGCCACCGAATTGGGTTGCCAAGATTTTGTTACGCAAGTTCACATTTTCGGTCCGACCGAAAATGGTGAATCGGCATCACCGAGATTGGAAAATCTGACCGTTGGTCACCTTGTCGGTGCTACCAAGAATTGTATATCGGTCCCTCCGAGATTCAAAAGTTGCCACTTTTGGTCACTTCGGTACCACCGAGATTTACACATCGGTGTCACCGAGTTGGTCATTTTGTGTGTAACGATTGGATTTTTGGGGATGCCTATATATACCCCTTCACCACCACCCACTCGAAAGTTAAGCACTCAGAACTATTCCATACATATCCTACTTAGTTTTCTGACAGAGAACCACCTACCCTTGTGTTCAGACCAAGATTTTCCACTCCAACAATATGGATCTTGATTTCTAGCCTCCCCGAGTTGCTTTCCACCAATCCCATCTCTTCTACCAAATCTGTGAGAGAGTGATTGTGTGTTGAGGAGTCTATCATCTTGAAGTACAAGAGCAAGGAGTTCATTGTCATTACCGAGCCTATTACCTTTTGTAGGGTGGTGCCTCCTAGATTGGTTAGGTGTCGCTTGGGAGCCTCCTACTTCATGTTTTGGAGTGAACCAAGAAGTTTTTAAGGGAAAGGAGATCACCTACTTCGTGAAGATCTACCCATAGTGAGGCTAGTCCTTCATGGACGGAAGCCGCATGGAATAGTCAAGGTTGATTCTTCATGGAACCCTCCGTGGGTAGAGCCCTCTATGGACTCTCACGACCGTTACCCTCTGTGGGATGAAGAATCCATGAACGTGGACGTACGATAGCACCACCTATCAAAACCACGGGAAAAATCCTTGTGTCTCCTATTGCGTTTGATCTTCCTATCCCTACTCTTTACTTACATGTGCAATGTCCTTACTTTCTGCTGCCATTCTTGTAAACATGCGTGTGTAGGGCTGTTAGACTTGTTAGACTTGCTAAAATAGTTAAAATCTGCCAACCAATTAACTTGGGAAAAGGTTAGGTTTAAATTCCTGCTAGTAGTCTATGCACACCCCCCCCCTCTAGACACCCCTCTCTCGATCCTACAATTGGTATCAGAGCTTTGGTCTCCATTTCTTCGGTTTAATCACGTGGAGGAAGATGGATGTGTCTAGAATAGAGAGTTTGAGTTGTAGAGTGCCCATTCTTGATGGAGAGTACTATAGTCAATGCAAGAATGCCATGATTGATCTATTTAATAGATTCCATTTGACAAAATACATTGAAAATCCTTATGTGCTCCCTATTGATGAATTGCATCCCACACACAAAAAGGAAATTAATATGCTTGGTAACCTAAGAACTGTCAATCTTATTGTTAGAGGTTTACCAAGATTCATGCTTTCTCAATTGAAGAACTTTGCATGTGCCTATACCTTATGGAATTACTTGGAGAAAAGATATCCAAATCTTTCGTTAGGAAATCTTGATGAAATTCTTCATAAAACCATTCCTTTTCACAAAATGAAGCCTAGTGATGCAAACCTTGATAAATGCCTATTTGATCTCCGTGATCTTATGCGTGCTAAATGAGATGTCACCACTATGAACAACATTATGTTTGAAGCCATTCTCATTTATAAACTTGAACATTGTCATGATCACAATTCTAACGAATCTCTTGTTCTTTATGACGAGTATTTCCCACTTGCTGAGGACAATGTGGAACATGACTATTATGAAGAAGATGAGTTGTTCGACATCGAGCACGAGAAGATCATGAAGAATCTAAGCCTCATGGCAAACTTTAAGGATTACATGTCCGGAGGAAAAGAGTGGATTCTTGACAGCGGATGTACGGATCATATGACTGGTGATAAAGACATGTTCCAAGAGATCACGCCTAATCAAGGTCCTCGATGGTATGTGACCTTTGTAGACAATTCTAAGGGTAAGGTACTTGGCCTTGGTAAGGTGGCTATATCCCATGATAGCTCTATTCAAAATGTTATGCTTGTTGAATCCCTTGGCTACAATCTTCTTTCAGTATCTAGACTTGCTGACTTCGGTTTCAATGTTTTATTCACGAAAGTAGATTGCCAAGTGTTTCGTCAAGATAATCATAAAATGGTCTTTACCGGTTTCCGTAGAGGTGATCTATACATTGTTGGTTTCACTAAAAGATCCAAGCCTCGCACTTGTTTAATTTCGAAATCTTCTAAAGGTTGGCTTTGGCCTACAAGACTTGGACATGTAGGCATGCGAAATCTAGATAAGCTAATCAAATGTGATCATATACTTGGTGTTAAAGATGTTATCTTTGACAAAGATAGACTTTGTAGTGCTTGTCAAGCTGGAAAGCAAGTAGGTGGAAGTCATCCCGTTAGGAATATCATGACTACTAGGAGGCCACTCGAGTTACTTCACATGGATCTTTTTGGTCCCAATGCTTAGAAGAGTCTTGATGGAAATTCCTATGGTCTAGTTATAGTTGATGATTTTTCTAGATTTACGTGGGTATTCTTTCTTGATGATAAGTCACAGGTTCAAAAGATCTTCAAGAACTTTGCTCGCAAGGCGCAAAATCATTTTGAAGTGAAGATAAAGAAGGTTCGGAGCGATAACGGATCAGAGTTCAAGAACACCCATGTGGATACCTTTCTTCACGAAGAAGGTGTCTCACATGAGTTCTCGGCTACGTACACACCTCAACAAAATTGAGTTGTTGAGTGGAAGAACTGAACGCTCATTGAGATGGCAAGAATGATGCTTGACGAATACAAGACGCCAAGACACTTTTTGGCAGAAGCCGTTGAAACAGCATGTCATGCCACAAACCGACTTTACTTGCACAAGCTTCTCGGTAAAATGGCATACGAGCTACTCACTGGTAACAAACCCCAAGTCAGATACTTTCGGGTACTTGGCTCAAAGTGCTACATTCTTGATAAGCATTGTCGTACTAAATTTGCTCCTAAATCTCATGAAAGATTCCTACTTGGTTACGGATCGAACTGTCACACTTACCGTGTCTACAACAACTTCACTCAAAAAATTGAAGAGACGATAGATATGAAGTTTGATGAATCTAATGGTTCGCAAGTCGAACAATTGCCAAATGATGTAGGTGATAGGGATCCTTCAGAAGCCATTCTAGATCTACCCATCGGCAAGATTCGCCCCATGGAGGTGAAGGAGAGTACTTCATCAAATCAAGTGGAAGCCCCTACTTCATGTCAAGGTGAACCTTAACATGACATGGAGGCATCCACGAGCGGTACACGACGAGATGATGAAGATGAGGAAGTGCATCATGAAGATCCACCACAACCACCTTCACCACCACCTCAAGGGAACGACACCTTCAACAATAACGAAGATGAACGAGATGATGATGAAGAATAAGAAGCTCTACCATTCAACAATCGGAAGATGACCCGAGTTCGAGCTCAAGTGAACAAGAACCATCCCCTAAACAAAATCATTGGTGATATACAAACAGGGAGAATCAGTCGCTCTAAAACCCGTCTAGCTAACTTTTGTGATCATTATTATTTCACCTATAGCATTGAGCCTTTAAAGGTAGAACAAGCTCTTGAAGACACGGATTGGGTGAATGTAATGCATGAAGAGCTATACAACTTCAAGAGGAACAAAGTGTGGACACCGTGGAGAAGCCCGAAGATGAGCACAACATCATCGGAACCAAATGGGTGTTTCAGAACAAACACTAAGAAGATGGTCAACTCGTACGCAACAAGGCTCGTCTCGTAGCCCAAGGTTATACGCAAGTCAAAGGTATGGATAATAGTGAGACTTATGCCCCGTCGCTAGACTTGAAGGTATTCGTATTCTTCTTGCTTATGCTAATCACCATAATATCACACTTTATCAAATGGACATAAAAAGTGCATTTTTAAATGGTGAAATTGAGGAAGAAGTTTATGTTAAGCAACCACCTCGTTTTGTGAATCCTAAGAAATCTAATCATGTCTACAAGCTTCGCAAAGCTCTTTATGGTCTTAAGAAAGCCCCTCGTGCTTGGTATAAATGTTTAACGAAGTTCCTCATCTAAAAAGGCTTTGCTTGTTCACTAAGAGAGTTAATGGAGAATCATTTGTGTGCCAAATCTATGTGGATGATATTATCTTTGGCTCCACTAACCCTCAATTTAGTGAAAGATTTGGAAGGTTGATGTCCAAGAAGTATGAGATGTCAATGATGTGTGAGCTGAAATTCTTTCTTGGATTGCAAATCAAGCAATCGAGATAAGGAACTTTCATCTCTCAAACTAAGTATACCAAGTACTTGATCAATAAGTTCAACATGCAGGATTGCAAAGGTATGAAAACTCCTATGCCCACTACTGGACATGTTGACCTTACCAGGGAGGATGAACCGGTTGATCAATAGGTCTATCGATCTATGATTGGTTCATTGTTATATCTATGTGCATATCGTTCCGATATTATGCTTAGTGTTTGCATGTGTGCTAGATATCAAGCCGCACCTAAATAGTGTCATCTTTTGGCTATGAAACATATTCTGAGGTACTTGATACAAACACTAAACTTTGGCATTTGGTATCCCAAGGGATCTTCTTTTAATCTTGTTGGCTATTCCGATTCGGACTATGCCGGTGACAAGGTTGATAGAAAATCCACCTCGGGTACTTGTCAATTTTTAGGTAGATCTCTTGTGTCTTGGTCCACCAAGAAACAAAACTCGGTATCTCTATCTACTACCGAAGCTGAGTATATTGCTGCTGGATCTTGTTGTGTGCAATTACCATGGATGACACAAACGCTTAAGGATTATGGTATTCGTGTTAAAAAATGTTCCATTACTTTGTGAAAATGAAAGTGATATTAAAATTGGACATAATCATGTGCAACATTCTCGAACCAAGCATATTCAAGTTCGACATCATTTCATTCGTGATCATGTTGCCAAAGGAGATATCAATCTTAAGCACGTTCGTACTAACAAATAACTGGCCGATATCTTCACCAAGCCACTTGATGAGAAAACATTTTGTCATTTGAGGAGTGAGTTGAACATCATTAATGCTTCAAACTTGAGCTAGACTCACTCGGTTGCAAGCAAGGGCATTAGCTTTCTTACTATCTCCATGTTCCCGTAACTCGTTATCATGTGCCATGGAATTCTATGCTCCCTTGTATTGCATCTAACCTTTTGTAGGTACTTGGAAGAACTACACTCCACAAGATTGCCATCAACTCCAATCATAAGCAATCTTGTCATTACCAAGTATCCACAACCCATCTTGATGATGGAAGGAAGAAGACAACAAAAACATATCCTTGACATATACTTTATCTTAGTTGCAAAATCTTAAGTAGTATCATGTCAATTGGATATATGCATTGTTCTTCCTTGCATGACTTACCTTTGTAGGTAACTAGTGTACTAGAACAAGAAGGATTGCTCCAAATTCAAGATGATCTACATCAACCTCGAGCATCCTCAACTAGTTCTCCTATGAGCAACGTCATCAACATCATTCAAAGGTATGTAGTCATATCCTTGATAAGGCTTTACTCCAAGTCATGAGCTAAAGCGACTCAGGTGATATGAAGACATCAAACTGCTTAATCGAAAAATGGTAACCCCATTTCGAGCTTAATCGATGAGTATGACTTATGATCAAGCATACTTCTTGGCTCCTAAGTCAATATACTCAAATATAGGTGACCTAGTCACCGCCCATCATTTAGTTAAGAATCTTGTGTGGTTTGATCTCTATTTGCATGATCTCTCATAACCACTCAAATCTTATCTATTTGATGTCCGTTGTAAATCTTTCGCATCCTTCTTTGTGAAACTGTTTAGTTTGTCTCTCTGAAAACCAGAAACTTGTTTATCATTCGGAGTCACCGATATAAATAACTCAGTTCCACCGAATTTGCAGATAAGCTGCACTACACAATCTTGGTATCATCGACTTATTTATCCCGGAGTCACCAATTTCTTTGCTTTCCAAATCTGTGTTTCTTTGATATTATTTATTTGTTTCTTTTCTTGCGATATTCTTGTTCCTTCGATGACCCCTTCTTAAAATATATATATATATTTAGGGGCGAAGAACAAACAACACTTCGAGGGAGAAATTCTTTATTCAGGGATCCCTAGCTCCAAGGAGAAGAAAACTAAAATTGCCAAAGGGAGAGCAGCTACATTCATTGATTCCCTTAGTCTTTTAATCAACCCTACTTTCAACGACCCTTGTTCTCCAGGATCCCTTCCTTGTCAATGATCCCTGTCACTACTCCCAAATTTAACCTTTCTGGTATTTTATGCCAAAGGGGGAGAATATCAAAGCTCCATGCTAAAGGGAGAGTTACATGCTTATGAAAAGGGGGAGATATGATTTAGGGGGAGAGGAAAATATCAAAAGTTCACACACCTATATAATCAAGGAGAGGAACAACAATGTAGGGGAGAAAACTACTCTTGGAGAAAAGTCTCAAGTGAACAAAGGATTCCTTTTCTCACCCTATCCGATCCCAATATCTACATGCTGAGATTCAGGGGCAGGGGATGTACTACCATTTTCATATCAAAGGGGAGAAAAGATATAATAGATCTATGCTAAAGGTGCAGACATATCAATCTTAAGGATCATCATATTTTATATGTTCTCCACATCTTGGTATCCTTTGAGTTCTATTGCTTTTGATCGGTAGAATACTCTTGTGTTTCCTAACATTGTTTTCTCAAGTGTGTCTCTACTACTAGAATGCTCAAGAACTCAAGGTAAGTATATGCATCATATCTTTGATCAACATGATCTCTTGCTTCTTGCACATATTGTTTCCAAGAGTGAAGTCTTGATCAAGGATATACATTTCATTCACAAATATTGATGCATATAGCCAAGATACACATGACTCTTGCATCCCTTTCATCCATATGTGTGTCCATGCATTCCAAAGCAACTATCATTTAAAGGACTGCACACATTTATGGGGAGCAAATCTAAGTCATGTGTTTCTCAAAGTCTCCATTGCATCCATGCATATCTTTAATTGAAGCTTTGATTGTATGTTGTCATGAATTACCAAAAAGGGGGAGACTAAAAGCACAACATGCTCCCTTGGTGGTTTTGATAATTCATGACAACATACATTGTCTCTTGGACTAACATCTCTATCTAGTGTATTTTAGAGAATAGTCCATGGAGAGTTGAGTTGGCAAAAGGATTGAGGAGATTGTAGAATTACCCCCAAGATGCAAGGAAATAGGTTGGCCAAGCTTCAAGAAAGAGAACTCTACATTTTACATTTATGAGAAATCACTTTGAGTCCATAGGAAAGCCAATACTATTAAAAGGGGGTAAGGTTTTGTTGGTGAACAATATGCTCAAACGTGCACAAGTGATAGTGACCAAAACAACCACAAACTCTCCCACCAAAGTCTGTCAAAAGCCAAATATGAAAAATCGGTGCAACCAACATTCCTATCCCGGTGCCACCAATTCTAAACACTAGACAGACTTAGCCAAACCCTAACACTTTGGTGTAGCCGACACTGCTCTCGATGCAACCGAGTTGGGTTGCCAAGATTCTGTTACGCAAGTTCACATTTTTGGTCCGACCAAAAATGGTGAATCGACATCACCGAGATTGGAAAATCTGACCGTTGGTCACCTTGTCGGTGCAACTGAGAATTGTATATCGGTCCCTCTAAGATTCAAAAGTTGCCACTTTTGGTCACTTCGGTACCACTGAGATTTACACATTGGTGTCACCGAGTTGGTCATTTTGTGTGTAACGGTTGGATTTTTGGCGATGCCTATATATACCCCTTCACCACCACCCACTTGAAAGTGAAGCACTTAGAACTATTCCATACCTATCCTACTCAGTTTTATGAGAGAGAACCACCTACCCTTGTGTTCAGATCAAGATCTTCCACTCCAACCATATGGATCTTGATTTCTAGCCTCCCCAAGTTGCTTTCCACCAATCCCATCTCTTCTACCAAGCCAAATCTATGAGAGAGTGATTGTGTGTTGAGGAGTCTATCATCTTGAAGTACAAGACCAAGGAGTTCATCGTCATTATCGGGCCTATTACCTTTTGGAGGGTGGTGCCTCCTAGATTGGTTAGGTGTCGCTTGGAAGCCTCCTACTTAATGTTGTGGAGTGAACCAAGAAGTTTGTAAGGGCAAGGAGATCGCCTACTTCGTGAAGATCTACCCATAGTGAGGCTAGTCCTTCGTGGACGGAAGCCGCATGGAATAGTCAAGGTTGCTTCTTCGTGGAACCCTCCGTGGGTAGAGCCCTCCGTGGACTCTCGCGGTCGTTACCCTTTGTGGGTTGAAGAATCCATGAACGTGGACGTACGATAGCACCACCTATTAGAACCATGGGAAAAATCCTTGCGTCTCCTATTGCATTTGATCTTCCTATCCCATCTCTTTACTTACATGTGCAATGTCCTTACTTTCCGCTGCAATACTTGTAGACATGCATGTGTAGGGCTGTTAGACTTGCTCGACTTGCTAAAATAGTTAAAATATGCCAACCAATTAACTTGGGAAAATGTTAGGTTTTAAATTCCTGCTAGTAGTCTATTCACCCCCCCTCTAGACACCCCTCTCTCGATCCTAGAAAAAGCCTAGGTCCTGCTTTGTGTTGTATTGATTGGAGTATCGATTACAAGGGAGCGTGTTTGCCTGACCTAGCTCTCAATTGATTGGTTTCTGGCTAAGCTGCCCCAGGGTCTCTCCTTTATATAGGAGGTCAAGGCCCTGGGTTACAAGAGTCCTAAGCTGACACACACGAGGTATCCGGTCCTGCCTCTAAGCCACCTTGCCTTCCTGGGCAAGTCGTCTCCGGGCGGCTTACCCGTCTGGGTCTCATGCCATCTTATGTCTTCGGGCCTTTGTCTTGGCACAACTGTCAAGCCGCTGTGCCACCTAGCCTTCATCTTCTGGCCCACTTGTAGGATCTTGTTTATGAGCCGCCAGCTATGACCCGGCCCCTCCCGGGCGGGTCTTACCACGGGGTTATATCCCCAAGAACCCGCGTGTCAATCATTAAGCACTATGTAATGCTTTACTTTATCGCTAAGCGATAGCAATAGTAGTAGAAGCATGATGGAGACACGTTGATGGAGATCATGGTGTCATGTTGGTGACGATGGAGATCATGCTGGTTCTTTAGAGGTGGAGATCAAAAGCACAAGTTCATGGCCATATCATGTCACTTATGATTTGCATGTGATGTTAATACTTTTGTGCATCTTATTTTCCTTAGGACGATAGTAGCATTGTAAGGTGATCCCTCACTAAAATTTCAAGATAAAATTGTGTCCTCCCCGAGTGTGCACCGTTGTGGAAGTTCGTCGTTTTGAGACACCACATGATGATCGGATGTGATAGACTCAAGGTTCGCATACAAGGGTGCAAGCCAGTGTTGCACATGCAGATCACTCGGGTTAAACTTGACAAGCCTAGCATGTACAAACATGGCCTCGGAACACAAGATACCAAAAGGTCGAACATGAGTCATATAGTAGACATGATCAACATGGAGATGTTCACCATTGAAACCACCTCATCTCACGTGATGATCAGACTTGGGTTGGTAGATTTGGATCATGTCACACTTAGACAACCTGAGGGATGTTGATTTGAGTGGGAGTTCTTAAGTAATATGATTAACTGAACTCATTATCATGAACATATATAGTCAAAGTGTCTTTACAAATTATGTTATAGATCACTAGCTCGCGCTATAGCTCCCCTGAATTTTGATACGTTGCCAGAGAAAAAGTAAGTTGAAAGATGGTAGTAACAATTATGCAGACTGGGTCCGTACACTGAGTATTGTCCTCATTGTTGCACAGAAGGCTTATGTCCTTGATGCACCCTCGCAACACCACCCCCTCTAGCGTCGTCTGTGGATGTTGTGAACATCTGACACGCATGTTGTGATGACTACTTGATATTTCAGTGCGTCATGCATTACGGCTTGGAATTGAGGCTCCAAAGACGTTTTGAATGTCACGGAGAATATGAGATGTTCCAAGAGCTGGAATTGATATCTCAGGCTCATGCCCGTCCTGAGAGGTATGAGACCTCCAACTAGATTCTTTGCCTACAAGATCAAGGAGAATAGCTCAATCAGTGAGCATGTGCTCAGATTGTCTGGGTGCTAGAAGCGCTTGAATCGAGTGGGAGTTGATTTTCGAGATAAGATAGTGATTGATATAGTTCTCCAAGTCACTAGCACCAAGCTACTAGAGCTTCGTGATGAACTATAACATGCCAGGGATGGATAAGATGGTCCCTAAGCTATTCACGATGTTTAACACCGCGAAGTTAGAAATCAAGAAGGAGCATCAAGTGTTGATGGTTAGTAAAACCACTAGTTTCAATAAGGGCAAGGGCAAGAAGGGAAAACTTCAAGAATGGCAAGCCTGTTGCCGCTCCATTGAAGAAACCCAAGGTTGAACCCCAAACCCGAGACTAAGTGCTTCTATTATGAGGAGAACGGTCACTGAAGCATAACTCCCTAAATACTTGGTAGATAAGAAGGCTGGCAATGTTGATGGAAGTGTATTTGATATGTATATTATTGGTGTGTACCTTGCTAGTACTCCTAGTAGCACCTGGGTATTAGATACCGGATCGGTTGCTAATGTTAGTAACTCGAAGTAAAAGGTACGGAATAAGTGGATACTAGCTAAGGGTGAGGTGATGATGTGTGTTGGAAGTGTTTCCAAGGTTGATGTGATCACCATCACATGCTCCCTCTACCTTCGGGATTAGTGTTGAACCTAAATAAATGTTATGTGGTGTTTGCGTTGAGCATGAACATGATTAGATCGAGTTTATTGCAATATGGTTATTCATTTTAAGTCAGAGAATAATAGTTATTCTGTTTACATGAATAAAACTTACAATGGTCATGCACCCAATGTGAATGGTTTATTGAATCTCCATCGTAGTGATACACATGTTCATAATGTTGTTGCCAAAAAGGATGCAAAGTTAATAATGATAGTACCACATACTTGTGGCATTGCCACTAAATGTCATATTGGTGTAAAGCGCACGAAGAAAACTCCATGCCGATGGATCTTTGGACTCACTCGATTTCGAATCGGTTGATACATGCGGACCATGCCTCATGGGCAAGATGACTAAGACCCCGTTTTCCAGTATGATGGAGCGGGCAAGTGACTTATTGGAAACGATACATCCTAATGTATGCGGTCCAATGAGTGTTGTAGTGTGCGGTGGATATCGTTAATTTCTTCCTTCACTGGTGATTTGAGTAGATATTGGTATATTTATTTAATGAAACACAAGTCTAATTTTTTTGAAAAGTTCAAGCAAATTCAGAGTGAAGTTTGAGATCATCGTGACAAGAAGATAAAATTTCTACGATATGATCATGGAGGTGAATATGTGAGTTACAAGTTTGGTATACAACTTAAGACAATGTGGAAGTTGTTTCACTACTCACGCCACCTGGAACACCATAGTGTGATGGTGTGTCCAAACGTCATAGTCGTGCTCTATTGGATATGATGCGTATTATGATATCTTTTATCGTTTTCCCACTATCGTTTTGGGGTTGTGCATTAGAGATAACTACATTCACTTTAAATAGGGCACCAACTAAATCCGTTGAGATGACACCGTATGAATTATGGTTTGGCAAAAACCTAAGCTGTCATTTCTTAGAGTTTGGGAATGCGATGCTTATGTGTGATAAGCTCGAACCCAAAGCAGAAAACTGCATCTTCATAGGATACCCTAAGAAAACAGTTGTATATACCTTCTATCTCAAATCCAAGTGCAAAGAGTGTGTTGCTAAAAATGGGTGCTTTCTCGAGAAAGAGTTTCTCACAGAAGAATTGAGTGGGAGGAAAGTAAAACTTCATAAGGTTGTTGAACCATCACTTCAGTTGGATAGTAGCATGACACACAAAGATGTTTCTATTACGCCTACACCAAGTGAAGAGGAAGCAAATGATGATGATCATGAAGCTTCAGATCAAGTTACTACCGAACCTCGTAGGTCGACAAGGACTCATACCGCCCCTGAGTGGTATCTCAATCCTATCTTGGAGGTCATGTTCTTTAAAACAGTGAACTTATGAGCTATGAAGAAGCAATGGTGGGCCCGGATTCCAACAAATGGCTAGGAACCATGTAATTCGATAAAGGATACATGTATGAAAACCAAGTATGGACTTTGGTAGACTTGCCCATTGAACGGCAGATTGTTGAGTACAAATGAACCTTTAAGAAGAAAAAAGATGGTGATGGTACATGTCACCATTTATAAAGCTCGACCTGTCGCAAAGAAGTTTCTCACAAGTTCAAGAAGTTCTACGATAATACTTTCTCACCCGTAGCGATGCTAAAGTCTATTCGAATTATGTTAGCACTTGCTACATTTTTCGATTATGAAATCTGGCGGGTGGATGTCAAAATGTTGTTTCCTTAATGGTTTCCTTGAGGAAAGGTTGTATGTGATACAACGAGAAGGTTTTGTCAGTCCTAAGGATGCTAAAAGGAATGCAAGCTCCAGCAATCCTTCTATGGGCTTGAGCAAGCATCTTAGAGCTAGAATATACGCTTTGATGAGGTGATCAAAGTTTATGAGAAACTTGTATTTACAAGAAAGTTAGTGGGAACACTATAGAATTTCTGATAAGTATATGTGGTTGACATATTTTTGATCAGAAATAATGTAGAATTTCCGGAAAGCATAAAGGGTTGTTTGAAAGCATTTTTTCAAAGGAAGACCTGGATAAAGCTACATGAGTATTAGGCATCAGGATCTATAGAGATACATCAAGACGCCTGATAATATTTTTCAATGAGTAGATACCTTGACAAGATTTTGAAAGAGTTCAAAATGGATTAGTCCAAGAAGAAGTTCTAGCCTGATTTGTAAGGTGTGAAGTTGAGTGAGACTCAAAGCATGACCACGGCAGAATCCATAGACTCTATATAGTATGCAATGATGTGTACTGCACCTGGTGTGTGCCTTGCCATGAGTCTATCAAGGGGTACAAGAATGATCTAGGAGTGGATCACTAGACAACGATCAAAATTATCCTTAGTAACTAGAGGACTAAGGAAATGTTTCTCGATTATGGAGGTGATAAAGAGTTTGTCGTAAAGGGTTACGTTGATGCAAGCTTTGATACCAATCTAGATGACTCAGAGTAGCAATCCGAATACGTATAGTGGAGCAGCCATTTGGAATAGCTCCAAGTGGAGTGTGGTAGCAGCATCTACAGTATTACATAGAGATTTTCAAAGTACACACGGATATGAATGTTGCGGAACCGTTGACTAAACCTCGTCCACATGCTAAACATGATCAACACCAGAGTTGTATGAGTGTTAGATTCATTAAAATGTAAATCACATAGTGATGTGAGCTAAATATAACTCTAGTGCAAGTGGGAGACTGTTGGAAATATGCCCTAGAGGCAATAATAAAATGTTATTATTATATTCCTTTATCGGTGTAGTAAAGTTTGGGCTTTTAGTACCCCATACTTATGCACGGGCAGTTGTAGCCACACCGGTGGCAAGGCCTGCCAAGGGACTGTTAGAAGCAAATTCGAGGACGTCAAGAAACATTCAAGTCAACAAGCACAAGAGCGAAGGCCAAAGGCTGGAACCCCGGCAAGATCTTGCCGGGGGTGGCTTGCAGAGCCCCGGCAAGGAGTGCACCCGGCAAGACCTCGCCACCCTGTCAGCGCTGAGACCAGGTGTCAACCCACCAGGATACGTGTCAAGGCGATGGCGATGGAGAGGCTAAGCAGTGCCGATGGGACAGGCACCTATCCCGGCTCGTAGAAAGTCAGGGACACTTGAAGGAGCATTAAATGCATTTTTCCTACACCGTCAGTGTTACCTATGATAACACTGCACTATACACCTCGTGCATGTACTATACGCCACTGTGGAGACCCCTTATAGTCATATAAAAGGAGGCCCAAGGCGTACGAGGGAGGATCTTTGGATCTTTTCTTCCACCTTCTGGCTCACGCGCGTAGCAGTTGTCCATAGCGCTCCTGTAGCCAGAACCCTAAAAACACCCATAATACACTAAAGCATGAGTAGGGTTTGATGCTTCTCAGCGGCCCGAACCTGGGTAAAATCTCCCCTCGCGCTACTCGTCTGATCTGCTCTTTGCGCATACCGTCCCCTGCCGAACCACAAAGGGATCCACGCAATCCCATAGGTGTCGTATCCCAACATCTTTGGCGCGCCAGGTAGGGGACGAGGTTGTGTGAACCGATCAAATGATCGGTGCGCCAGTTCTTTCGTCATCTTCATCGCCATGGCCCCCAGGAAGAAGGGTTTTATGGCGGTTGATCCGTCCATGTACTGTGCGCCTTTAGCCACTCGGACAGGCGACGATGTGGATGCAGGCGGAAGTCTTGAACCTCCATGACGTTCTGGTGATCAAAGGCAAGCCAGCAGCACTGTTCGCAGCAACGATGGCAACCCACGCGCCGCCGGATCTCAAGACGGAGTTGTGCTGCCTACAGGCGGCACGGTGAACTCCAGGGATGGAAGGGTGCCTTCCAAGAGACCTACACCGATGCATATGCCATAGACTTCTCAGGTTGCATGCGATGAGAAGCGCCGCAACGTCGGTGGCTTTAAGCGCCCCCATGAAAAGGCTCCTGTGCATCACTCCCGAGATGCGTGGGACCAACATGCGCGCCAAAATGTTGATGGAGGTGGTGTGCGGGATCGAGATGGAGCTCCTTCTAACACGGTTAGGAGTCAGAGCACCTCACATTCATCGTACCTTCTGTTGCCGACCTCATCAGCAGAAGCATTGACACGAGCAAAGCTACTCCTGAATTTCCCTCAGGCGGCAAAGAAGCTTTATGAGCGGAGATTTACTATCCATAGCCTAGTCAGCTTCGTTGACATGGATGGGCTGCGGCGGGCGGAGCCTTCGCAGTAGCGGTCCATCGAGTCAGCGCGAACCAATGCGACAAGGCCGGAGGTGGTACGACCATGGTGCACTCCCCTCCGTGGTGACAACGGCGGTCGCCGACTCGACCGGTCGGTGCCGCGACTCAACGGCATCGTCTAATCTGCGAACTCCCTGCGATCAACGCATGTTCTTCGGGAGGGAACTAAAGAAGACACTCGGATCACCATCCAGCGGCGGCGGGAAACATGCCATCAATCTGATAGGCGCATGGGACCCACTATAACAAGCCTGCGCTAGGGTATCCTAGTGACTTACCTTATGTGGTGGTTGTCCAACGTTTACCCATGAGCTGCGGCGAGTCCAGTGGCCCAATTCCCAGACGATCAAAGCGGAGGTCCTGGAGAAATACGACAGCAAGACTCACCCATCGGAGTTCTTTTGCATCTACACCATTGCGGTGCAGGATATAGGGGCTCGCGACAAAAAGATACTCGCCAACTACTTCCCGTTGGTACTCAAGCCCAATGTTAGGTTGTGGTTGATGCATCTGCCAGAGAATTCCATTTTTTTCTAGGCAAACTTGTGCCATGATTTCGTAGGCGCCTTTACCTAGGGCCCCCAGACTCCTGGCCAAGCAAGTGAGTTGCATCTCATCCCCTAGAAGGAAGGCGAAACCTTGTGCAAGTACATTCAGAGATTCAGCCGTATACATCACAACATCCCAGATGTCCATCCTACCGCTGTTATTAGCGCATTTCATCAGAATGTGCATAACTGCAGGATGCGCGAAGAGCTGGCGATGAACAAAGTTAAAGACGTCGTCGAGCTCTATGCTCAGGCTGATAGATGTGCTCGAGCTGAAGAAGGGAGGAGACTTCCCAGGGAGAATGTCGGTGCTCGAGTTGACTCTGATGAAGACACCACCGCCCCGGCAAGGAAAGGCCGACGGCGGAACAAGAAACACAAGGACAAGGATGTGCTTGCCGTCGAGGAATCCGGCAACCTTAACGCCGCCAAGAAGACCAAGGTTGGCAACCCCGGCAAGGAGGTTGTCGGGTGCGCCTCTTGTCAGGCCTTGGCAGTTGCCAACAAGCCGGAGGGCTCCGACAAGCAGTATTGCAAGATCCATCACACCAAGGGACACGATCTCCAAAACTGCCGACAAGTTGAGCAGCTTGCCAAGAGGCAAAAAGCTGAGTACGTGAGGCGAGACAAGGAGAAGGCCCAAGAATGTACAGAGTGGTCCGGCAAGAACCGCGGTGGCCGAGGAGGTCGTCGCGGCAAGGCCAAATAGCAGGAGAGGCCCGCTCGAGGCCACGACAAGGAAGAGGAGGATGATGAAGGCACCGAAGAGGACGATGATTCCAGCAAGCATGAATTTCAAAGAGATACAGATGTCATGTGCGTCAACGGGGGCGCATCGTTGCATTCTTCCTGCCGCCAACTCAAACAGTGAGCGTGCGATATTAATGCGACGGAGCCATCTATTGAAGCACGGAAACCACTGAGATGGTCCCACACACCTATCATTTTCGACTTTGTGGATCACTCTGATCGCACAACTGCGGTTGGGTGTCTGCCATTGTTGGTTTCGCCAACAATTTGCAACCTCAAAGTGATGAAAATGCTAGTTGACAGTGGAGCCGGTTTGAACTTGATCTCGCCTGATGTGATCAGAAGGTTGCAAATTCCTGATGAAGATCTCGAGGAGACGGGCACTTTTGAGGGGATCAATCCAGAAAGGACTCAGGCAAAGGGCAAGATCACCCTGCCAGTAACATTTGGTAGTGACATGAACTGCAAGACAGCGAAGATTGTTTTCGACGTCGCCAAGATACCATGGCCATATAATGGGATTCTTGGACGCCCAGCGTTGGCCAAGTTTATGGCGGCATCACACTATGCTTATAATGTGTTGAAGATGCCCGGGCCGATCAGCGTAATCACAATCAACTCTAACAAGAAGGATGCACTTATTTGTGCCGACCAACTTTACCAGGAGGCAGTTGCAGCACCTGCCGCTAAGGCCACTGCTCCTGCCGCCGAAGCTCCTGGGGGGAAGAAGACCGGCAAGACCTCTGGTGCACACTCCGGCAAGCGCACATCTTTAGATTGTTGCGCTCTCGTCGATGATGTGCCAGAGAGATCCACTGGCACGAACAAGAAATCAAAGGCAGCTCCACTAGAAACCAAGAAGGTGCTTGTCAAGGAGGATGGTACGGGAGGATCTTTCACCATAAGTTCCACCCTCGACGACAAATAGGAAAGCGCGCTCATTGCCTTCCCGCAGCCGAATGTCGATGTGTTTGCATGGGAACCATCTGATGTCCCTGGTGTTCCCAGGGGGGTAATTGAGCACCACCTTGCTATTTGTACTCATGCATGGCCCGTCAAGCAGAAAGTTAGGAACAAGCCTTGGAGTGGCAAGAATTTATTGCCGGGGAAATCGCAAAATTGGAAGCGGCAGGTTTGGTTAGAGGAGTGCTCCATCCAACATGGTTGGCCAATCTAGTTGTGGTGCGCAAGCTGAATGGAAAATGGAGGTTGTGTATTGACTATACAGATCTCAATAAAGCATGTCCAAAAGATCCTTTGCCCTTGCCGCACATCGACCAGATTGTGGACTCCATTGTAGGCTGTGATTTGCTGTCATTTCTGAACGCTTATTCGGGATACCTTCAGATCTTCATGTCCAAGGAAGACGAAGAGAAGACCACATTTATCACCCCATGTGGTACGTATAGCTTTGTGTGTATGCCTTTCGGGTTGAAAAGTGCTGGTTCAACATTTGCAAGAGCAGTCCAGATTGGTTTTGAGGCTCAGCTACATAGAAATATGGAAGTTTATATGGATGACATTGTGGTTAAAACCAAGGACAAAGCAACACTCATACAAGATCTAGAAGATACGTTTGGAAATCTGCACAAGATCAACTTGAAGCTCTACCCTGAGAAGTGTGTATTTGGTGTCCTGTTCGGCAAGCTTCTCGGATTCTTTGTGTCTTAGCGTGGGATCAAGGCGAACCCCGACAATATCAAAGCAATTGAGTATATTGAAGCACCAAGATGCGTCAAGGATGTGCGTCGTCTTGCCGGCTATGTTGCGGCTCTGAGTAGGTTCATCTCAAAATTTGCTGAGTGCGCCCTGCCCTTTTTCAAAATCTTGAAAAAGACAGGTCCAATGAAGTGGACTCCGGAAGCGAAGGCAGCGCTGCAGGATTTGAAGAGGTACCTCTCCTCTCCGTCAACACTAGTCGCACCTAAACCACAAGAGCCGTTGTTTTTATGCTTGGCGTCAAAGAATCAAGTGGCTAGTGCTACATTAGTGGAGCAGAGAGAAGTCGACGAAGAAGCAGCGACAAAGGCAGGACCGCCAACCGACGAACCGGGATCTTCCCCGGCAGGGTCTGGTGCTGACAAGTCAGGATCTGTGCAGATGAATGAAGTGACACAGAAGAAGAAGATGGTGCAGCGCCCAGTGTATTTTGTCACCTCCCTTTTGCAAGGTGCCGGGTTGGGATACTCTGGCGTGCAAACATTGCTTTTTGGCCTTTGCTACCTCTTGAGCTTGCGTTGGTTTTCCCTTGAAGAGGAAAGGCTGATGCAGCGAAGTACATAACTATTCCCTCATTTGTTGATAACCAAGATATCAATCCAGTAGGAGGAACAAGCAAGTTACAAATGGATGCACCTACACAAACAATCAAACTCTTGCACCCAACTCTATAACGGGGTTGTCAATCCCTTCATGGTTATTTGCGAGGATTAGATCCGATAGAGATAGATGTAAACAAGAATGGAAAATAAAAGGTAAATAAATTGTAGCAAAGTATTTTTGGTATTTTTAGTTTATAGATCTGAAAATATATTATGGAAAGTAGACCCGGGGGCCATAGGTTTCACTAGAGGCTTCTCTCATGATGGCAAGTATTACGATGGGTGAACAAATTACTGTCGAGAAATTGATAGAAAAGCGAATAATTATGGAGATATACAAGGCAATGATTATGCATATATGCATCATGTCCATGTCAAGTAGACCGAAACGATTTTGCGTCTACTAGTATTACTCCACACATCGACGACTCTTTCCTGCATCTAGAGTATTAAGTTCATGAAGATCAGAGTAACGCATTAGGTAAGATGGCATGATGTAAAGGGATAAACTCGAGCAGTATGATGAAAACCCCATCTTTTTATCCTTGATTGAAACAATACATTACGTGCCTTGCTACCCCTACTATGTCACTGGGTGACGACACTGCAAGATTGAACCCAAAACTAAGCACTTCTCCCATTGCAAGAATTACCAATCTAGTTGGCCAAACCGAACCAATAACTCGAAGAGACTTGCAAAGATATGAAATCATGCATATAAGAATTCAGAAAAGACTAAAATAATATTCATAGATAATCTGAACATAAACCCACAATTTATCGGATCTCGACAAACACACCGCAAAAGAGTATTACATCAGATAGATCTCCATGAAGATCATGAAGAACATGGTATTGAAGAGCAAGGAGAGAGAGAGAAGAATCCATCTAGCTACTAGCTATGGACCCGAAGGTCTATGGTGAACTACTCACGCATCATCGGAGGGGCAATGGAGTTGACGTAGGTGCCCTCTATGATCGAATCCCCCCCGGCAGATTACTGGAAAAGGCTTCAAGATTGGATCTCACGGGAACCGAGGCTCCTGGCGGTGGAAAAGTGTTTTTGTGGCTTTCTCTTGTATATAGGGAATATTTGTGAATTTATAGGCCGAGAAATAGGGTTAGGGGAGCTGTCGTGGGCCCACTAGCTAGGGAGCACGCCCTACCCCCCCTGGGTGCGCCCTGTGGCTTGTGGCCACACGCCGGCTCTCCCGACTTCATCTCCAAGTCTTCTGGGTTGCTTCTAGTCCAAGAAAAAATTATTCCGAAGATTTTATTCTGTTTGGACTCTGTTTAATATTCCTTATCTGCAATACACAAAAACAAGGAAATAACAGAAACTGGCACTAGGCTCTAGATTAATAGGTTAGTCCCAAAATAATATAAAATAGCATATTAATGCACATAAAACATCCAAAACAAATAATATAATAGCATGGAACAATCAAAAAGTATAGATACGTTGGAGACGTATCAGCCTCCTCATGGCCTCAAGGAAACTACGCCATTATTTCCAAGCACATGAGATCACCGTCGTCAATCGCTTTCCACTTCAGTGGATTTTGGAAAATCCAGATGCGACCGACAGGATTGTTGAGCGGGATTTGGAATTGTCAAGCTTTGATCTCAGGTTTGAAAGTACTTTGACTATCCAGAGCAGAGCCTTGGCAGAATTCATTGCAGAATGGACTCCGACGCCAGGCGAAGAGGTCCAAGAAACAACCCTCCCTGGCAAGGAAACAAACCAAGAATGGGTTATGCATTTTGATGGGGCTTTCTCCCTGCAGGGAGCCGGTGCTGGCATGCTGCTTTTTGCACCTACCGGAGAGCACCTAAAATATGTAGTTCGGATGCACTTTTCCCAGGAGAGGTTGACAAATAACACCGTGGAATATGAGGGGTTGCTTGCCGGTCTCAGGATCGCGGCAGACCTTGGGATCAAGAAGCTCATTGTCAGGGGAGATTCACAGCTTGTCGTCAAGCAAGTCAACAAGGATTATAAGAGCCCGTTGATGGAAGCCTACGTAGATGAAGTGAGGAAGTTGGAAGAGTGCTTTGACGGTCTGCAAAGAGAGCATGTTCCTCGTGCAGAGAATAGCATTGCTGAAGAACTCTCAAAGCGTGCTGCCCTCAAGTTACCTATGGAACCAGGGACTTTTGTGCTCCAATTGACTTAGCCATCCATATCGTTGTCGGCAAGGCAGAACAAGAGAACGAAGTTGAATTCCAGCCAGTACTTTCCCGTGAAGCTCCCAGAAGCTGTCGGCAAGGAAGTTGTCGGGGTCGACACCAAGCTTGTCAGGGAGCAACAAGCTCTGATAGGGCCTCAAGCCCCTGCCGTGGAGACAAGCACCCACGCAGCAGAAAGGCATGCCTTTAGTACTTGTCATAGAGCCGCAGGCTCCAGCATGGGCACAACGCATTGTTCAGTTCCTTCAAACAACAGAGCTCCCTAAGGAACAGTAAGAAACAGAGTAAGTAGCCCGTCAGTCTAATATGTACAAGATTTTGGACGACATCCTATATAGAAAGAGATCGAACGATGTGAAATTAAAGTGCATTCCTTGGGAGGATGGATTGGAGCTGTTGGCAGAGATACATGGAGGCATATGTGGCTCCCACATAGGGTCAAGAGTTCTTGTCGGGTGATGGTGTCCTGGACTAGGGGGTACTCACCACGTCATCTCCCGACCAGTGGGTTGGGCCGAGGACCCCCAGGGCGATTCACTAACGGGCTAGTTCAGAGATCCCATGATGAATGCAAGGGAGATTCCACAAGACTTGGCACACAAGACAAGGACTCCTCTAAACCCTGGGCCTATGGTGCATATATAAACTGAGGCTAGGCTAGTCAATAGACCAATATATTACATCTTATAATCCCGTGGTAGATACATGTACTCTGTACTATTCCCCATATCAATACAATCAAAAGTAGGACGTAGGGTATTATCTCTTCAAGAGAGCCCGAACCTAGGTAAAATCTTGTGTCCATGTTACCATCGCTCCATGATGCCAAGCTTAGGATCCCTACTACGAGATATGCCGGATTTGACACCGACATTTTGCTTTCATTGAGAGCCTGCTGGGTAGTCGCTGCGGTGCGATGGGAATTCAGATCGGCTGCATCGCGATCTATGCGTCAGAACTGAGCTACATCATCAATGTCGGCATCTTCGTCGCCAGCTTGACTGGTCACCTTGGCTATGCCAAGGGCTGCGCTCCATATCGGATCATATAGATCGGACGGTTGTCTTAATGAAGATCTACTCCAATCTCAACCAAGATCATGGAAGAATCCTCCATGATACTCTGGGGCTCAACGTCAACATTGCCCTCACGCAATCATCTAGTTTTTCTGGACAACGGATTCGTGTTCGTTGTACCCACCCCCTTGAGTGTCGTTTCGACGATTGCTTTGGTGGAATTGTGCGCAATTGAGTCTAGAACAACCCTGCAAAATTTTAAAATGTTCTCGTAGATGACTCTCTGGTGATCTACAATCTAACGAATTTGGATGAGAATCTGGACGAGTTTAGGGCGAGGAATCCAGCGTCTAGCTCGGACGTCCATTGGAAAATTCCACCGCTCATGGTTGTTGAATTCCTCTGCGGATCTCCCCTCAACATTTCAGCTCGACCTGACCGTCCAAACTCTGAGAAACATCCGATTAGTACAACGGATTTTGGATCTATTTTCTGCGCGAACACGAATCTGACCCGAGTTCATCTTTTTCATGAACGGGTTGTTGGACAACCTTTTTGAAGGAAATTTTCTCATCATCTCGGTCATCCGACCAAGAGTTCAGCATCTCGATGGTCGAATAATCATCAAGCGAACCTCGTCATTTGTGGGTTGTACGGGTTGGGTTCACCGTTGCTTCATCAAGCCAGCATCGACCTCGTCAAAAATTCCGACCCGCGTCGGCGTCACCGCGTCGTTACTTCTCCCAGATGACGTACACCACGCCGACCTGCTTTAACAAGTCGGCTGGCATGAGGCTCTAGCGTCACCTTACCGATCTGCTCTGTCACCTCTACTAGACTGGGGGATTCATCATCTCCTCATCAACCCGCTCCATAGACTTCAGCGTCACCAACCGACCAGCCTTGACACCTAGACTAGCGTGAAACTTTGGCATCCCTTCGTCAACCTGCTCCGGGGACTTCGCCGTCACCAACCGACCTTCTTCAACACCTCGGCTGGCATGAGACTTTGGCGTCACCAGCCGACCTTCATGAGACTTCAGCGTCCATGGATCACAGCTTTGCCATGTTAACTGGACCGAGGACTTCATCTCGTCGTGCAGCGTTGCCACTTCGTCTAGTCGAACTCTTCGTTCACGCACCTCAGCGCCCAGGCCATATTTCTTTACTTATTTGCTTCGCTTAAATTAACTAAGTAGAAGAATTCTTTTTTTAAATATATTATTATCTTTCTTTATTATTACTTTTGGCTTGCACTATTTTTTGAGTGCAGGGAATCGACTTCGACTGCCCTCATGCGGTCACCCCGGCGTCACCTTGCCGACCTGCTCCACCACCTCGGATGGACCAAGAGCTTCGCCTCGCCACATCGGCTGAGCCGTGACACTACTTCGGAGTGTCAAACTCCTTGTTCGGTCACCTCAGAACGGGCTTGGCGGATGGGACCTCGGTCATGTCGAAGACTACACACCAGATCTGTCAAAGTTCAATGGGCATCCTCGTCCCGCCACAAGCCCGGATTGCGTCATCGACAACGAGCACATTAACCAGCTAAGTCGCTTTCATGCTCAAAAACTTTCAATTTTAAAGTTTGTTTGGTTCGACCAAGCATTATACTTTTTTGACGAAAAGTTGTTTGCGAAAAACTTTCTTTGTCAAAACTTTGTTACAAACAAATTCAAATACCCCGTTTACTTGGGGGCTTCCTTTATGAAGCCATTCCTCATGCATATGATTATTAACGTATCGTGCCCTTCCTTGTTCGTGTTTACTCCAATATATGCATCATGTTGACTTAAGTGTTCTGCAAAGCTAGGTTTCCTTGCTCCTGTGCTTGCCCCTACGTTCCCGATTGTTTGGCTAGGGAGTAAAGGGAGTACCTTTGCGATAGTTATGATCGGGTCATCCAAACTCATAACTCACACGGGTGAAGTCAAAATCTAGCGCTCTTACTGTTTTCAACTATGGTCGGCCATGACGGAAGACAAGCATACGTAAATCTATTGCACACCCCCCATGGTAATCATGAGAACCCAAAGAAAGGAACCGTTGGCGGAACTGGAGTCCGAGAAGGACTCTTGCCTTGCGGGCAAACCAACCTTGGGGAGGATTTTTCTCCATTGGTTTCAACCCAAAGGCTCAACATATAAATAAAGGGGCGGGGCTAGCACTTGGAACACATTAAGAAACTCTAACCAACGTGTTGCGTCTCCTCTAGTTCGTAGTTTCTCCTCTAGATCGGTTTCAGCGGTGCTTAGGCGAAGCCCTACTGGAATTCCTCCACCACCATCGCCGCAACATCGTCACGCTGCCGGAGAAATCGTCTACCTCTCTGCTCCCTCTTGCTGGATCAAGAAGGCAGAGATCGTCATCGAGCTGTACGTGTGCTGAACGCGGAGGTGATGTCCTTTCGGTGCTAGATCGGAAGGATCATGATCAAGATCGTGAGACGATTAGTGATTGGATCGCGGGACGGATCGTGATGAGATCGCGGGACAGATCGTGATTGGATTGCGGGATGGATCGTGATGGGATCGCGGGATGCTTGGCGATTTGGATCGCGAAGACCTTCGACTACGTCAACCGTGTTTCTTAATGCTTCCCGCTTAGCAATCTACAAGGGTATGTAGATCCACTCTCCCTCTCGTAGATGCTCATCACCATGGATAAATCTTATGTGTACATAGGAAAATTTTTGTTTCCCATGCAACGTTCCCTAACAGTGGTATCAGAGCTAGGTCTATGTGTAGATGAGATCTCGAGTAGAACACAAAGAGTTTGTGAGCGTTGATGCTTAGATTGCTTCCTCCCTTGGTCGTGTGTTGGTTCGGCGGTATTGTGGGATGAAGCGGCCCGGACCAACCTTACTCGTATGCTTACGAGAGACCGGTTCAATCGGCTGACGTGTAACTTCGTTGCACAAAGATGGCTGGTGGGTGTCTGTTTCTCCTACTTTAGTTGGATCAGATTCGACAAAGGCGGTCCTTGAGAAGGTTGAAAAGCAATTTATGTATCACCGTTGTGGTTTTGTGTAGGTGAGAATTGTTCTTGCTAGATACCCGTAGCAGCCACGTAAAACTTGCAACAACAATTAGAGGACTTCTAAACTTGTTTTTGCAGGGTATGTTGTGATGTGATATGGCCAATTACATGATGAGATATATGTGATGTATAAGATGATCATGTTTTGTATAGAATATCACGACTTGCATGTCGATGAGTATGGCAACCGGCAGGAGCCATAGGGTTATCTTTAATTATTGTATGACCTGCGTGTCAACCATTAAGCGCTATGTAATGCTTTACTTTATCGCTAAACGGTAGCCATAGTAGTACAAGAATCGTGGGCGCGACAACCCCGATGGTGACACAATGACGGAGATCATGATGATGGAGATCATGGTGTTGTGCCGGTGACGATGGAGATCATGCCGGTGCTTTCAAGATGGAGATCAAAAGCACAAGTTCATGGCCATATCATGTAACTTATGATTTGCATGTGATGTTAATCCTTTTATGCACCTTGTTTTGCTTAGGACAACGGTAGCATTATAAGTTGATCCCTCACTTAAATTTCAAGATCAATTGTGTTCTCCCCGAGTGTGCACCGTTGTGAAAGTTCGTCGTGTCGAGCCACCACATGATGATCGGGTGTGATAGACTCTACGTTCACATACAACGGGTGCAAGCCAGTGTTGCACATGCAGAACACTAGGGTTAAACATGGCGAGCCTGGCATGTACAGACATGGCCTCGGAACACAAGAGACTGAAAGGTCGAACATGAATCATATAGTAGATATGATCAACATCATGACGTTCACCATTGAAACCACCTAAACTCACGTGATGATTGGACTTGAGTTGGTGAATTTGGATCATGTATCACTAGAATGGTCAAAGTATGTCAATTTGAGTGGGAGTTCTTATGTAATATGATTAATTGAACTCATTAACATGAACATCGTCAGTAGTGTCTTTGCAAATTATGTTGTAGCTCATGTTCTAGGTCCCTTGAATTTATATATGTTCCTAGGGAAATAGAGTTGAAAGATGATGGTAGCAATATTGCGGACAGGGTCCATGATGTGAGGATTGTCCTCATTGCTGCACCGAAGGCTTATGTCCTTAATGCACCGCTCGGTGCGCCACCCCCTCTAGCGTCGTCTGTATATGTTGTGAACATCTAACAGGCACGTTCCGATGAATACTTGATAGTTTAGTGCGTCATGCATTACGGCTTAGAATTGAGGCTCCAAAACGTTTTGATCGTCACGAAACATATGAGATGTTCTAAGAGTTGAAATTGGGATCTAGGGCTCCTGCCCGTGTTGTGAGATATGAGATCTCCAACAAAATTCTTTGCCTTCAAGATGAAGGAGAATAGCTCAATCATTGAGCATGTGCTCAGATTGTCTGGGTGCTACAATTGCTTGAATCGAGTGGGAGTTGATCTTCCACATAAGAAATTGATTGATATAGTTTTCCAAGTCACTGTCACAAAGCTACTAGAGCTTCCTGATGAACTATAAAATGCGAGGGATGGAAATAATGATCCCTGAGCTGTTCACGATGTTTGACACCACGAAGGTAGAAATCAAGAAGGAGCATCAAGTGTTGATGGTTAGTAAAACCACTAGTTTCGAGAAGGGCAAGGGCAAGGAGGGAAACTTCATGGATGGAAAGTCAGTTGCTGCTCCAGTGAAGCAACCCAAAGTTGAACCCAAACCCGAGACTAACTGCTTCTATTATGATGAGAGCATCGCTGAAGCGGAACAACCCTAGATACTTGGTAAATAAGAAGGCTGGCAACATCGATAGAAGTATATTTGATATACTTGTTATTGATGTGTACCTTGCTAGTACTCCTAGTAGCACCTGGGTATTGGATACTAGTTTGGTTGCTAAATGTTAGTAACTCGAAGTAAAATCTACGGAATAAACGGAGACTAGCTAAGTGTGAGGTGACAATGTGTGTTGGAAATGTTTCCAAGGATGATGTGCTCAACATCACACGCTCTCTCTGGCTTCGGGATTAGTGACAAACCTAAATGTTGTTTGGTGTTTGTGTTAAGCATGAACATGATTAGATCGTGTTTATTGCAACATGGTTATTCATTTAAGTTAGAGAATAATGGTTATTCTGTTTACATGAATAATACCTTCAATGGTCATGCACCCAGTGAGAATGGTTTGTTGAATCTTGATCGTAGTACTGCACATGTTCATAACATTGTTGCCAAAAGATACAAAGTTAATAATGATAGTACCACATACTTGTGGCACTGCCGCTAAATGTCATATTGGTATAAATCACATGAAGAAACACCATGCTGATGGACCTTTGGACTCATTCGATTTCGAATCAGTTGAGACATGCGAACTGTGCCTCTTGCGCAAGATGACTAAGGACCCCATTTTCCCGTTTGATGGATGGGCAAGTGATTTATTGGAAATGATACATGTTGATGTATGCAATCCAATGAGTCTTGTAGCGTGCGGTGGATATTGTTATTTTCTTACCTTCACTGATAATTTGAGTAGATAATAGTGTATATTTACTTAATGAAACACAACTCTGAATCGTTTGAAAAGTTCAAGCAATTTTAGAGTGAAGTTTAAGATCATCGTGACGAGAAGATAAGATATCTACGATATGATCGTGGAGGTGAATATCTGAGTTACGAGTTTGGTATACAACTTAAGACAATGTGAAAGTTGTTTCACAACTCACGCCACCTGGAACACCATAGTGTGATGGTGTGTCCGAACGTCATAGTCGTGCTCTATTGGATGTGGCGCGAATTATGATGTCTCTTATCGTTTTACCACTATGTTTTGTGGTTATGCATTAGAGACAACTACATTCACTTTAAATAGGGAACCATCTAAATCCATTGAGATGACACCATATGGTTTGGCAGAAACCTAAGCTGTCATTTCTTAATGTTTGGGGCTGCAACACTTATGTGAAAAGGGTTTTCACCTAATGAGCTCGAACCCAAAGCGAACAAATGCATCTTCATAGAATACCCTAAGAATAGTTGGGTATACATTCTATCTCAGTTCCAAGAGCAAAGTGTTTGTTGCTAAAAATGGATCCTTTCTCGAGAAAGAGTTTCTCTCGAAAGAATTGAGTGGCAGGAAGATAGAACTTGATGAGGTTTTTGAACCTTTGTTTCAACCAAAGAGTAGCACAGCACAGAAAATTGTTTCTGTGGAGCATACGTTAGTTGAAGAGGAAGTTAATGATGATGATCATGAAGCTTCGGATCAAGTTACTATCAAACCTCAAAGGTTGACAAGGACGCGTACTGCTCCTGAGTGGTACGGCAACCCTATCTTAGAGGTCATGTTGTTGGACGACGATGAGCCTACGAGCTATGGAGAAGTGATGATGGGCCCGGATTTCGACAAATGGTTAGAGGCCATGAAATCCGAGAAAGGATCCATGTATGAAAACCAAGTATAGACTTTGGTAGACTTGCTCATTGGACGGCAGGCTATCGAGTACAAATGGACCTTTAAGATGAAGACAAATGCTGATGGTAAATGTCACCATTTATAAAGCTCGACTTGTCAGAAAGAAATTTCTGCCAAGTTCAAGGAGTTGACTACGATGAGACATTCTCACCCGTAGCGATGCTAAAGTTTGTTGGAATTATGTTAGCAGTTGCTGCATTTTTCAATTATGAAATCCGGCAGATGGATGTCAAAACATCGTTTCCTTAACGGTTTACTTAAGGAAAGGTTGTATGTGATACAACCAGACAGTTTTGTCATTCCTAAGGATATTAAAAGGTGTGCAAGCTCCAGGAATCCTTCAATGGGCTGGAGCAAGCATCTCGGAGTTGGAATATACGCTTTGATGAGGTGATCAAAGCTTTTGAGTCTATACAAAGTTTATTAGAAACTTGTATTTACAATAAAGTGAGTGGGAGCACTATAGAGTTTCTGATAAGCATATGTGGATGACATGTTGTTGATCAGAAATGATGTAGAATTTCTGGAAAGCATAAAGGGTTTTTTGAAAAGAGTTTTTCAAAGGAAGACCTGGATAAAGCTACCTAAGTGTTGAGCATCAAAATCTATAGAGATAGATCAAGATGCTTGATGAGACTTTCAATGAGTACATACCTTGACAAGGTTTTGAAAGAGTTCAAAATGGATTAGTTAGTGAAATAGTTCTTGCCTGATTTGTAAGGTGTGAAGTTGAGTAAGACTCAAAGCTCGACCATGGTAGAAGAAAGAGAAAGGACGAAGGTCGTCCGCTATACTTTATCCATAGGCTCTATATAGTATGCCATGTTGTGTATCGCACCTGTGTGTGCCTTGCCATGAGTCTGTCAAGGGGTACAAGAGTGATTCAGGAGTGCATCACTGGACAGGGGTCAAGATTATCCTTAGTAACTAAAAGACTAAGGAAATATTTCTCGATTATGAAGGTGATAAAGAGTTTGTCGTAAAGAGTTATGTCGATGCACGATTTAACACCAATCCGGATGACTCTTAGTAGCAATCCGGATACGTATAGTGGAGCAGCCATTTGGAATAGCTCCAAGTGGAGTGTGGTAGTAGTGTCTATAGTATGACATAGATATTTTCAAATTACACACGGATCTGAATGATGCAGGCCCGTTGACTAAAAGACCTCTCTCACATGCAAAGCACGATCGAGCCCTAGAACTCATTGGGTGTTAGATTCATAACAATGTGAATCACATGGTGATGTGAACTAGATTATTGACTCTAGTGCAAGTGGAAGACTATTGGAAATATGTCCTAGAGGCAATAATAAATTAGTTATTATCATATTTCCTTGTTCATGATGATCATTTTTTTATCCATGCTACAATTGTATTGATTGGAAACTAAATACATGTGTGGCTATCTAGACAACACTGTGTCCCTAGTATGCCTCTAGTAAACTAGCTCGTTGATCAAAGATGGTCAAGGTTTCCTAGACATTGACATGAGATGTCATTTTATAAGGGGATCACATCATTAGGAGAATGATGTGATGGACAAGACCCAAACTATAAACGTAGCATTTGATCGTGTCAGTTTATTGCTACAGTTTTCTACGTGTCAAGTATCTATTCCTATGACCATGAGATCATGCAACTCACTAACACCGGAGGAGTACCTTGTGTGTATCAAACGTCGCAATGTAACTGGGTGACTGTAAAGGTGCTCTACAGTTATCTCCGAGGGTGTCTGTTGGGTTGGCATGGATCGAGACTGGGATTTGTTACTCTGTGTGACGGAGAGGTATCTCAGGGCCCACTCGTTAATACAACATCACAACAAGCCTTGCAAGAAATGTGACTAAAGTGTTAGACACGGGATCTTGTATTAAGGAATGAGTAAAGAGACTTGCCGGTAACGAGGTTGAACTAGGTATACAGATACCGATAATCGAATCTCGGGCAAGTAACATACCGAAGAACAAAGGGAACAGCATACGGGATTAACTGAATCCTTCACATAGAGGTTCGATCGATAAAGATCTTCATAGAATATGTAGGAACCAATATGGGCATCTAGGTCCCGCTATTGGTTATTGACAGTAGAGGTGTCTCGGTCATGTCTACATAGTTCTCGAACCCGCAGGGTCTGCACACTTAAGGTTCGGTGATGTTTCGGTAGTATAGAGTTATGTATGGTGGTGACCGAAGGTTGTTCAGACTCCCGGATGAGATCCTGGACATCACAAGGAACTCCGTAATGGTCCGAAGGTAAAGATTGATATATGGGATAATAGTGTTTGGTCTCTCGAAGTGTTTTGGAATTCACCGGAAATAGTTTCAGATGTTTCCCGAAATGCTCGGGGTACAAGGACACTTTATTTGGGAAAAGGGGTAAATCCCATGAGGCTTTAGGAAGGTGCAAAATATTTTTTTTGTGGAGGCCAGGGGCCAGACGCTAGGGACCCTGGCATGTGGAGCTAGACGCCAAGGACCTTCGCGTCTGGTCCTGGAGTCCGAGAAGGACTCTTGCCTTGCGGGCAAACCGACCTTGAGGAGGATTTTTCTCCAAGTTTCGACCCCAAGGCTCAGCATATAAATAAAGGGGCGGGGCTATCACTTGGAACACATCAAGAAACCCTAAGCCACGTACTTCCTCTCATCTAGTTCGTAGTTCTCCTCTAGATCGGTTTCAGCGGTGCCTAGGCGATGCCCTACTGGAATTGCTCCACCACCATCGCCACAACGTCGTCGCGCTGCCGGAGAACTCGTCTACCTTCCGCTCCCTCTTGTTGGATCAACAAGGAGGAGATCGTCATTGATCTGTACGTGTGCTGAATGTGGAGGTGTCATCCGTTCGGTGCTAGATCGGAAGGACCGTGATCAAGATTGCGAGATGATTCATGATTGGATCGCGGGACGGATCGTGATGAGATCGCGTGACGGATCGTGATTGGATTGCGGGATAGATCATGATGGGATCGCGGGACGCTCGGCGATTTGGATCGCGAAGACATACGACTACATCAACCGCGTTTCTTAACGCTTCCTGCTTAGCAATCTACAAGGGTATGTAGATCCACTCTCCCTCTCGTAGATGCTCATAACCATGGATATATCTTGCGTGTGCATAGGAAATTTTTTGTTTCCCATGCAACGTTCCCCAACGGATTCAGCTGTATTGTGGGATGAAGCAGCCCGGACCAACCTTACTCGTCCACGTACGAGAGACCGGTTCCATCGACTGACATGTGACTTTGTTACATAAAGATGGTTGGTGGGTATGTCTCTCCCACTTTAGTTGGATCGGATTCGACAAAGGCGGTCCCTGAGAAGGTTGAAAAGCAATTAGTGTATCATTGTGGTTTTGCATAGGTAAGAAGCATTCTTGCTAGATACCCGTAGCAGCCACGTAAAACATGCAACAACAATTAGAGGACGTCTAACTTGTTCTTACAGGGTATGTCGTGATATGATATGGCCAGAGACATGATGAATATATTTGATGTATGAGATGATCATGTTCGTAATAGAAATTCACGACTTGCATGTCGATGATTACGACAACCGGCAGGAGCCATAGTGTTGTTTTAATTATTGTTTGACCTGTGTCATGGTTTTGTCATGACAGATGTCCGGAGACTTAGGTTCGAGGCCATCACCAAGGCGGTGGACTCAAAGGGGTTAGTCGGGACGAAATACACGGGTTTATCTAGGTTCGGCCCCTCGAGATGAGGTAAAAGTGAAAGCACAACATGCTCCCCTGGTGGTTTTGATAATTCATGACAACATACATTTTCTCTTGGACTAACATCTCTATCTAGTGTATTTCAAAGAATAATCCATGGAGAGTTGAGTTGGCAAAAGGATTGAGGAGATTGGAGAATTACCCCAAGATGCAAGGAAATAGGTTGGCCAAGCTTCAAGCAAGAGGACACTACATTTTACATTTGTGAGAAATGACTTTGAGTCCATAGGAAAGCCAATACTATTAAAAGGGGGTAAGGTTTTGTTGGCGAACAATATGCTCAAACATCCACAAGTGATAGTCATCAAAACATCCACAAACTTTCGCACCAAAGTATGTCCAAAGCCAGATATAGAAAATTGGTGCAACTAACATTCCTATCCCGGTGCCACCGGTTCTAAACCCTAGACAGACTTAGCCAAACCCTAACACTTCGCTGCAGCTGACACTCCTCTTGGTGCCACCGAATTGGGTTGCCAAGATTCTGTTACGCAAGCTCACATTTTTGGTCCGACCGAAAATGGTGAATCGGCATCACCGAGATTGGAAAATCTGACCGTTGGTCACCTTGTCGGTGCTACCAAGAATTGTATATCGGTCCCTCCAAGATTCAAAAGTTGCCACTTTTGGTCACTTCGGTACCACCGAGATTTACACATCGGTGTCACCGAGTTGGTCATTTTGTGTGTAACGGTTGGATTTTTGGGGGTGACAGCAGCATTATAAGGTGATCCCTCACTAAAATTTCAAGATAAAATGTGTTCTCCCCGAGTGTGCACCATTGCGGAAGTTCGTCGTTTTGAGACACCACATGATGATCGGGTGTGATAGACTCAACGTTCGCATACAACGGGTGCAAGCCAGTGTTGCACATGCAGATCACTCGGGTTAAACTTGACAAGCCTAGCATGGACAGACATGGCCTCAAAACACAAGATACCAAAAGGTCGAACCTGAGTCATATAGTAGATATGATCAACATGGAGATGTTCACCATTGAAACCACCTCATATCACGTGATGATCAGACTTGGGTTGGTAGATTTGGATCATGTCACCCTTAGACAACCTGAGGGATGTTGATTTGAGTGGGAGTTCTTAAGTAATATGATTAACTGAACTCATTATCATGAACATATATAGTCAAAGTGTCTTTGCAAATTATGCTGTAGATCACTAGCTCGTGCTGTAGCTCCCCTGAATTTTGATACGTTGCTAGAGAAAAAGTAAGTTGAAAGATGGTAGTAGCAATTATGCAGACTGGGTCCGTACACTGAGGATTGTCCTCATTACTGCACAAAAGTCTTATGTCCTTGATGCACCGCTCGGTGCACCACCCCATCTAGCGTCGTTTGTGGATGTTGTGAACATCTGACATGCATGTTGTGATGACTACTTGATAGTTCAGTGCGTCATGCATTACGGCTTAGAATTGAGGCTCCAAAGACGTTTTGAACGTCACAGAGCATATGAGATGTTCCAAGAGCTGGAATTGAGATTTCAGGCTCATGCCCGTCTTGAGAGGTATGAGACCTCCAACTAGATTCTTTGCCTACAAGAT
This sequence comes from Hordeum marinum, assembly GCA_022496015.1. Classification (NCBI taxonomy): domain Eukaryota; kingdom Viridiplantae; phylum Streptophyta; class Magnoliopsida; order Poales; family Poaceae; genus Hordeum; species Hordeum marinum. The sequence goes on from CM039678.1 coordinate 456,789,231, forward strand.
GAAGGAGAATAGCTCAATCAGTGAGCATGTGCTCAAATTGTCTAGGTGCTACAATCGCTTGAATCGAGTGGGAGTTGATTTTCCAGATAAGATAGTGATTGATATATTCTCCAAGTCACTGGCACCAAGCTACTGGTGCTTCGTGATGAACTATAACATGCCAGGGATGGATAAGATGGTCCCTGAGCTATTCGCAATGTTTAACACCGCGAAGGTAGAAATCAAGAAGGAGCATCAAGTGTTCATGGTTAGTAAAACCACTAGATTCAATAAGGGCAAGGGCAAGTAGGGAAAACTTAAAGAATGGCAAGCCAGTTGCCGCTCCATTGAAGAAACCCAAGGTTGAACCCCAAACTCGAGACTGAGTGCTTCTATTATGAGGAGAACGGTCACTGAAGCATAACTCCCTAAATACATGGTAGATAAGAAGACTAGCAATGTTGATGGAAGTGTATTTGATATGCATATTATTGGTGTGTACCTTGCTAGTACTCCTAGTAGCACCTGGGTATTAGATACCGGATTGGTTGCTAATGTTAGTAACTCGAAGTAAAAGGTACGGAATAAGTGGATACTAGCTAAGGGTGAGGTGATGATGTGTGTTGGAAGTGTTTCCAAGGTTGATGTGATCACCATTGGATGCTCCCTCTACCTTCGGGATTAGTGTTGAACCTAAATAAATGTTATTTGGTGTTTGCGTTGAGCTTGAACATGATTAGATCCAGTTTATTGCAATATGGTTATTCATTTTAAGTCAGAGAATAATAGTTATTCTGTTTACATGAATAAAACTTACAATGGTCATGCACCCAATGTGAATGGTTTATTGAGTCTCCATCGTCGTGATACACATGTTCATAATGTTGATGCCAAAAAAGATGCAAAGTTAATAATGATAGTACCACATACTTGTGGCATTGCCGCTAAATGTCATATTGGTGTAAAGCGCACGAAGAAAACTCGATGCCGATGGATCTTTGGACTCACTCGATTTCGAATCGGTTGAGACATGCGGACCAAGCCTCATGGGCAAGATGACTAAGACCCTATTTTTCGGTATGATGGAGCGGGCAAGTGACTTATTGAAATGATACATCCTAATATATGCGGTCCAATGAGTGTTGTAGCATGCGGTGGATATCATTATTTTCTTACCTTCAGTGGTGATTTGAGTAGATATTGGTATATTTATTTAATGAAACACAAGTTTGAAACATTTGAAAAGTTCAAGCAAATTCAGAGTGAAGTCTGAGATCATCGTGACAAGAAGATAAAATTTCTACGATATGATCGTGGAGGTGAATATCTGAGTTACAAGTTTGGTATACAACTTAAGACAATGTGGAAGTTGTTTCACTATTCACGCCACCTGGAACACCATAGTGTGATGGTGTGTCCGAACGTCGTAGTCATGCTCTATTGGATATGGTGCATACTATGATGTCTCTTATCGTTTTTCCACTATCGTTTTGGGGTTGTGCATTAGAGATAACTACATTCACTTTAAATAGTACACCATCTAAATCCGTTGAGATGACACCGTATGAATTATGGTTTGGCAAAAACCTAAGGTGTCATTTCTCAGAGTTTGGGAATGCGACGCTTATGTGTGATAAGCTCAAACCCAAAGCGGAAAAGATCATCTTCATAGGATACCCTAAGGGAACAGTTGGGTATAACTTCTATCTCAGATCCAAGTGCAAAGTGTTTGTTGCTAAAAATGGGTGCTTTCTCGAGAAAGAGTTTCTCTCAAAAGAATTGAGTGGGAGGAAAGTAAAACTTGATAAGGTTGTTGAACCATCACTTCAGTTGGATAGTAGCTTGATACACAAAGATGTTTCTGTTACGCCTACACCAAGGAAGAGGAAGCAAATGATGATGATCATGAAGCTTCAGATCAAGTTACTACCGAACCTCGTAGGTCGACAAGGACTCATACCGCCCCTAAGTGGTATGTCAATCCTGTCTTGGAGGTCATGTTCTTAGAAAACAGTGAACTTACGAGCTATGAAGAAGCAATGGTGGGCCTGGATTCCAACAAATGGCTAGGAGCCATGTAATTCGATAAAGGATCCATGTATGAAAACCAAGTATGGACTTCGGTAGACTTGCCCATTGAACGGCAGATTGTTGAGTACAAATGAACCTTTAAGAAGAACAAAGATGGTGATGGTAAATGTCACCATTTATAAAGCTCGACTTGTCGCAAAGAAGTTTCTGACAAGTTCAAGAAGTTGACTACGATAAGACTTTCTCACCCGTAGCGATGCTAAAGTCTATTGGAATTATGTTAGCACTTGCTGCATTTTTCGATTATGAAATTTGGCAGATGGATGTCAAAACGTCGTTTCCTTAATGGTTTCCTTGAGGAAAGGTTGTATGTGATACAGCGAGAAGATTTTGTCAGTCCCAAGGATGCTAAAAGGAATGCAAGCTCCAGCAATCCTTCTATGGGCTAGAGCAAGCATCTCGGAGCTAGAATATACACTTTGATGAGGTGATCAAAGTTTATGAGAAACTTGTATTTACAAGAAAGTGAGTGGGAACACTATAGAATTTCTGATAAGTATATGTGGTTGACATATTTTTGATCAGAAATAATGTAGAATTTCTGGAAAGCATAAAGGGTTGTTTGAAATCATTTTTTCAAAGGAAGACTTGGATAAAGCTACATGAATATTAGGCATCAAGATCTATAGAGATACATCAAGACACCTGATAATATTTTTCAATGAGTACATACCTTGAGTAGATTTTGAAAGAGTTCAAAATGGATCAGTCCAAGAAGAAGTTCTAGCCTGATTTGTAGGGTGTGAAGTTGAGTGAGACTCAAAGCTCGACCACGGCAGAAGCCATAGGCTCTATATAGTATGCCATGATGTGTACCGCACCTGGTGTATGCCTTCCCATGAGTTTGTCAAGGGTACAATAATGATCCAGGAGTGGATCACTAGACAGCGATCAAAATTATCCTTAGTAACTAGAAGACTAAGTCAATGTTTCTCGGTTATGGAGGTGATAAAGAGTTTGTCGTAAAGGATTACGTCGATGCAAGCTTTGATACCAATCTGGATGACTCTAGCAATCCGAATACATATAGTAGAGCAGCCATTTGGAATAGCTCCAAGTGGAGTGTGGTAGCAGCATCTACAGTATTACATAGAGATTTTCAAAGTACACATGGATCTGAATGTTGCGGACCCGTTGACTAAACCTCTTCCACATGCTAAACATGATCAACACCAGAGTTGTATGAGTGTTAGATTCATTACAATGTAAATCACATAGTTATGTGAGCTAAATATAACTCTAATGCAAGTTGGAGACTATTGGAAATATGCCCTAGAGGCAATAATAAAATGGTTATTATTATATTCCTTTGTCGGTGTACTAAAGTTTGGGCTTTTAGTACCCCATACTTGTGCATGGGCAGTTGTAGCCGCACCGGTGGCAAGGCCTGTCAAGGGACTGCTAGAAGCAAATACAAGGACGTCAAGAAACATTCAAGTCAACAAGTACAAGAGAGAAGGCCAAAGGCTGGAACCCCGGCAAGATCTTGCCGGGGGTGGCTTGCAGAGCCCCGGCAAGGAGTGCACCTAGCAAGACCTTGCCACCCTACAAGCACTGAGACCAGGTGTCAACCCACCAGGATACGTGTCAAGGCAATGGCGATGGAGAGGCTAAGCGGTGCCGATGGGACGGGCACCTGTCCCGGCTCGTAGAAGGTCAGGGACACCTGAAGGAGCATTAAATGCATTTGTCCTACACCGTCAGTGTTAGATATGATAACACTGTAGCACTGTACACCTCGTGCATGTACTGTATGCCACTGTGGAGACCCCTTGTAGTCATATAAAAGGAGGCCCAAGGTGTACGAGGGAGGATCTTTGGATCTTTTCTTCCACCTTCTGGCTCACGCGCGTAGCAGCTGTCCATAGCACTCCTGTCGCCAGAACCCTAAAAACACCCATAATACACTAAAGCATGAGCAGGGTTTTATGCTTCTCAGCGGCCCAAACCTGGGTCAAATCTCCCCTCGTGCTGCTCGTCTGATCTGCTCTTTGCGCATACCGTCCCCCGTCGAACCACAAAGGGATCCACGCAATCCCATAGGTGTCGTATCCCGACATCTTTGGCATGCCAGGTAGGGGAAGAGGTTGTGTGAACCTAATCAAATGATTGGTGCGCTAGTTCTTTCATCATCTTCATCGCCATGGACTCCAGGAAGAAGGTTTTTATGGCGGTTGATACATCCATGTACTATGCGCCTTTAGCCACTCGGACAGGTGACGATGTGGATGCAGGCGGAGGTCTCGAACCTCCATGATGTTCTGGTGATCAAAGGCAAGCCAGCAGCACCGTTTGCAGCAACGATGGTAACCCACGCACTGCCAGATCTCAAGACGGAGTTATGCTGCCTATAGGTGGCACGGCGAACTCCAGGGATGGAAGGGCGCCTTCCAAGACACCTACCCGACGCATACGCCGCAGACTTCTTAGGTCACACGCGATGAGCAGCGCCGCAACGTCGGTGGTTTTAAGCGTCCCCATGGAAAGACTCCTGCGCATCACTCCCGAGATGCGCGGGACCAACATGCACGCCAAAATGCTGTCGGAGGTGGTGCGCGGGATCGTGATGGAGCTCCTTCTAACACGGTTAGGAGTCAGAGCACCTCAAATTCATCGTACCTTCTATCGCCGACCTCATCAGTAGAAGCATTGACACGAGCAAAGCTACTCCTGAATTTCCCTCCTGTGGCAGAGAAGCTTTATGAGCGGAGATCTACTATCCACAGCCTAGTCAGCTTCGCTGACAAGGATGGGCTGCGGCGGGAGGAGCCTTTGCAGCAGTGGTCAGTCGAGTCAGCACGCACTAATGGCGACAAGGCGGGAGGTGGCACGACCATGGTGCACTCCCCTCCATGGTGACAATGGCAGTCGCCGACTCAACCGGTTGGTGCCGGTGGTGACGAGTCAACGGCTCGTCTAATTCGTGAACTCGTTGCGATCAACACATGTTCTTCGGGAGGGAACTAAAGAAGACGCTCGGACCACCATCGAGCGGCGGTGGGAAATGTGCCATCAATCTGATAGCTGCGCGGGACCCACTATAGACAAGCCTGTGCTAGGGTATCCTGTCGACCTACCTTATGTGGTGGTTGTCCAATGTTTACCCGTGAGCTGCGGCGAGTCCAGTGGCCCAATTCCCAGACGTTCAAACCGGAGGTCCCGGAGAAATACGACAGCAAGACTCACCCGTCGGAGTTCTTTTGCATCTACAGCATTGTGGTGCAGGATATAGGGGCTCGCGACAACAAGATACTCGCCAACTACTTCCCGTTGGTACTCAAGCCTAATGTTAGGTCGTGGGTTATGCATCTGCTAGATAACTCCATTTTTTCCTAGGCAGACTTGTGCCATGATTTTGTTGGCGCCTTTACCTAGGGCCCCCAAATCCTGGCCAAGCAAGTGATTTGCAACTCATCCCCCAGAAGGAAGGCGAAATCTTGCGCAAGTACATTCAAAGATTCATCCGTATACATCAGAACATCCCAGATGTCCATCCTGCTGCTATTATCAGCAGGTTTCATCAGAACGTGCATAACCGTAGGATGCGCGAAGAGCTGGCGATGAACAAAGATAAAGACGTCGTCGAGCTCTATGCTCAGGCTGATAGATGTGCTCGATCTGAAGAAGGGAGGAGACTCCCCGGCAAGAATGTCGGTGCTGGAGTCGACTCTGACGAAGACACCACCGCCCCGGCAAGGAAAGGCCGACGGCGGAACAAGAAACGCAAGGACAAGGCTGTGCTTGCCGTCGAGGAATCCGGTAACCTTAACGCCACCAAGAAGACCAAGGTTAGCAGCCCCGGCAAGGAGGTTCGACAAGCAGTATTGCAAGATCCATCGCACCAAGGGACACGATCTCCAAAACTGCCAACAAGTTGAGCAGCTTGCCGAGAGGCAAAAAGCTGAGTACGTGAGGCAAGACAAGGAAAAGGCCCAAGAATGTACAGAGTGGTCCGGCAAGAAACGTGGTGGCCGAGGAGGTCGCCGCGACAAGGCCAAACAGCAGGAGAGGCCCGCTCGAGGCCGTGACAAGGAAGAGGGGGATGACGACAGCATTGAAGAGGACGATGATTCCAGCGAGCATGAATTTCAAAGAGCTACAGATGTCATGTGCGTCAACGGGGGCGCATTGTTGCATTCTTCCCACCGCCAACTCAAATAGTAAGCGCGCGATATTAATGCGACAGAGCCATCTGTTGAAGCACGGAAACCACTGAGATGGTCCCACGCACCTATCATTTTCGACTTTGACGATCACCCTGATCGCATAACTGTGGTCGGTTGTCTGCCATTGTTGGTTTCGCCAACAATTTGCAACCTCAAAATGATGAAAATGCTAGTTGATGGTGGAGCCGGTTTGAACTTGATCTCACCTGATGTGATCAGAAGGTTGCAAATTCCTGATGAAGATCTTGAGGAGACGGGCACTTTTCAGGGGATCAATCCAGAAAGGACTCAGCCGAAGGGCAAGATCACCCTGCCAGTAACATTTGGTAGTGACATGAACTGCAGGACATCGAAGATTGTTTTCGACGTCGCCAAGATACCATTGCCATATAATGGGATTCTTGGACACCCAATGTTGTCCAAGTTTGTGGCGGCATCACACTATGCTTATAATGTGTTGAAGATGCCCGGGCCGACCAGCGTAATCACAATCAACTCTAACAAAAAGAATGCACTTATCTGTGCCGACCAACTTTACCAGGAGGCAGTTGCATCACCTGTCGCTAAGGCCACTGCTCCTGCCGCCGAAGCTCCTGCGGGGTAGAAGACCGGCAAGACCTCTAGTGCACACTCCGGCAAGTGCACATCTTTGGAGTGCTGCGCTCTCGTCGATGATGTGCCAGAGAGCTCCACTGGCACGAACAAGAAATCAAAGGCAGCTCCACTAGAAACCAAGAAGGTGTCTGTCAAGGAGGATGGTACGGGAGGAACTTTCACCATAAGTTCCACCCTCGATGACAAATAGGAAAGCGCGCTCATTGCCTTCCCACAGGCGAATGTTGATGTGTTTGTGTGGCAACCATCTGATGTCCCCAGTATTCTCAAGGAGGTAATTGAGCACCACCTTGCTATTTGTCCTCATGCACGGCCCGTCAAGCAAAAAGTTAGGAACAAGCCTTGGAGTGGCAAGAATTTATTGCCAAGGAAATCGGGAAATTGGAAGCGGCAGGTTTGGTTAGAGGAGTGCTCCATCCAACATGGTTGGCCAATCCACTTGTGGTGCGCAAGGCGAATGGAAAATGGAGGTTTTGTATTGACTATACAGATCTCAATAAAGCCTGTCCAAAAGATCCTTTCCCCTTGCCGCACATCAACCAGATTGTGGACTCCACTATAGGCTGTGATCCGCTGTCATTTTTGAACGCTTATTCGGGATACCTTCAGATCTTCATGTCCAATGAAGACGAAGAGAAGAACGCATTTATCACCCCATGTGGTACGTATTGCTTTGTGTGTATGCCTTTCGGGTTGAAAAGTGTTGGTTCAACATTTGCAAGAGCAGTCCAGATTGGGTTTGAGGCTCAGCTACATAGAAATATGGAAGCTTATCTCGATGACATTGTGGTTAAAACCAAGGACAAAGCAACACTCATACAAGATCTAGAAGATACATTTGCAAATCTGCGCAAGATCAACTTGAAGCTCTACCCTGAGAAGTGTGTGTTTGGTGTCCTGTTCGGCAAGCTTCTCGGATTCTTTGTGTCTCGGCGTGGGATCAAGGCGAACCTCGACAATATCAAAGCAATTGAGCAGATTGAAGCACCAAGACACGTCAAGGATGTGTGTCGTCTTGCCGGATGCGTTGCGTCTCTGAGTAGGTTCATCTAAAAATTTGCTGAGCGCACCCTGCCCTTTTTCAAAATCTTAAAAAAGACAGGTCCAATGAAGTGGACTACGGAAGTGGAGGCAACGCCGCAGGATTTGAAGAGGTACCTCTCCTCTCCGCCAATACTAGTCGCACCTAAACCACAAGAGCCATTGTTGCTATGCTTGGCGGCAACGAATCAAGTGGCTAGTGCTACGTTAGTGGCGCAGAGAGAAGTCGACGAAGAAGCAGCGACAAAGGCAGGACCGCCAACCAATGAACTAGGATCTTCCCCGGTAGGGTCTGGTGCCGACAAGTCAGGATCTGTGCAGATGAATGAAGCGACACAGAAGAAGAAGATGGTGTAGCGCCTAGTGTATTTTGTCACCTCCCTTTTGCAAGGTGCTAGGTCGTGATACTCTGGCGTGCAAACATTGGTTTTGGGCCTGTGCTACCTCTTGAGCTTGCGTTGGTTTTCCCTTGAAGAGGAAAGGATGATGCAGTGAAGTACATAAGTATTTCCCTCATTTGTTGAGAACCAAGATATCAATCCAGTAGGAGGAACAAGCAATTTACCAATGGATGCACCTACACAAACAATCAAACTCTTGCACCCAACGCTATAAAGGGGTTGACAATCCCTTCATGGTTATTTGCAAGGATTAGATCAAATAGAGATAGATGTAAACGAGAATGGAAAGTAAAAGTTAAATAAATTGCAGGAAAGTATTTTTGGTATTTTTAGTTTATAGATCTGAAAATATATTGTGGAAAGTAGACCCGGGGGCCATAGGTTTCACTAGAGGCTTCTCTCATGATGGCAAGTATTACAGTGGGTGAACAAATTATTGTCGAGCAATTGATAGAAAAGCGAATAATTATGGAGATATCCAAGGCAATGATTATGCACATATGCATCATGTCCATGTCAAGTAGACCGAAACGATTCTGCATCTACTACTATTACTCCACACATCGATCAACTCATGCCTGCATCTAGAGTATTAAGTTCATGAAGATCAGAGTAACGCATTAGGTAAGATGACATGATGTAGAGGGATAAACTCAAGCAGTATGATGAAAACCCCATCATTTTATCCTTGATGGAAACAATACAATACGTGCCTCTCTACTCCTCCTATGTCACTGGGTGACGACACCACAAGATTGAACCCAAAACTAAGCACTTCTCCCATTGCAAGAATTACCAATCTAGTTGGCCAAACCAAACCAATAACTTGAAGAGACTTGCAAAGATATGAAATCAGGCATATAAGAATTCAGAATAGACTCAAATAATATTCATAGATAATCTGAACATAAACCCACAATTCACCAGATCTCGACAAACGCACCGCAAAAGAGTATTACATCAGATAGATCTCCATGAAGATCATGAAGAACATGGTATTGAAGAGCAAAGAGAGAGAGAATAAGCCATCTAGCTACTAGCTATGGACCCGAAGGTCTGTGGTGAACTACTCACGCATCATCGGAGGGGCAATGGAGTTGATATAGGTGCCCTCTGTGATCGAATCCCCCCCGGCAGATTACTGGAAAAGGCTCCAAGATTGGATCTCTCGGGAACCGAGGCTCCTGGCTGTGGAAAAGTGTTTTCATGGCTCTCTCTCTCGTATACAGGGAATATTTGTGAATTTATAGGCCGAGAAATAGGGTTAGGGGAGCTGTCGTGAGCCCACTAGCCAGGGGGCGCCCTACCCCCTGGGTGCGCCCCTGTGGCTTGTGGCCACACGTCGGCTCTCCCGACTTCATCTCCAAGTCTTTTGGGTTGCTTCTGGTCCAAGAAAAATTATTCCGAAGATTTTATTCCGTTTGGACTCCGTTTAATATTCCTTATCTTCAATACTCAAAAACAAGGAAATAACATAAACTGTCACTAGGCTCTAGATTAATAGGTTAGTCCCAAAACAATATAAAATAGCATATTAATGCACATAAAACATCCAAAACAAATAATGTAATAGCATGGAACAATCAAAAATTATAGATACGTTGGAGACGTATCAGCCTCCTCATGGCCTCAAGGAAACTACGCCATTATTTCCAAGCACATGAGATCACCATCGTCAATCGCTTTCCACTGCAGTGGATTTTGCAAAATCCAGATGCGACCGGCAGGATTGTGGAGCGGGCTTTGGAATTGCCAAGCTTTGGTCTCAGGTTTGAAAGTACTTTGACTATCCAGAGAAGAGCCTTGGCAGAATTCATTGCAGAATGGACACCGACGCAAGGCGAAGAGGTCCAAGAAACAACCCTCCCCGACAAGGAAACAAACCAAGAATGGGTTATGTATTTTGACGGGGCTTTCTCCCTGCAGGGAGCCGGTGCTGGCGTGCTGCATTTTGCACCTACCGGAGAGCACCTCAAATATGTAGTACAGATGCACTTTTCCCGAGAGAGGTTGACAAATAACACCGCAGAATATGAGGGGTTTCTTGCCGGTCTCAGGATCGCGGCAGACCTTGGGATCAAGAAGCTCATTGTCAGGGGAGATTCACAGCTTGTCGTCAAGCAAGTCAACAAGGATTATAAGAGCCCGTTGATGGAAGCCTACGTAGATGAAGTGAGGAAGTTGGAAGAGCGCTTTGACGGTCTGCAAACAGAGCATGTTCCTCGTGCAGAGAATAGCATTGTTGATGAACTGTCAAAGTGTGCTGCCCTCAAGTTACCTGTGGAACCAGGGACTTTTGTGCTCCAATTGACTCAGCCATCCGTATCACTGTCGGCAAGGCAGAGCAAGAGAAGGAAGTTGAATTCCGGCCAGTACTTTCCCGCGGAGCTCCCACAAGCTGCCGGCAAGAAAGTTGTCGGGGTCGACACCAAGCTTGTCAGGGAGCAACAGGCTCCGACGGGGCCTCAAGCCCTTGCCATGGAGACAAGCATCCCCGCGGCAGAAGACATGCCTTTAGTACTTGTCATAGAGCCGCAGACTCCAGCATGGGCACAACGCATTGTTCAGTTCCTTCAAACTACAGAGCTCCCTGAGGAACAGTAAGAAGCAGAGAAAGTAGCCCGTCGGTCTAATATGTACAAGTTTGTGGACGACATCCTATACAAAAAGAGACCGAATGATGTGAAATTAAAGTGCATTCCTCGGGAGGATGCATTGGAGCTGTTGGCAGAGATACATGGAGGCATAGGTGGCTCCCACATAGGGCCAAGAGTTCTTGTCGGGTGACGGTGTCTTGGACTAGGAGGTACTCACAACGTCATCTCCCGACTAGTGGGTTGGGCCGAGGACCCCCAGGGCGATTCACTAATGGGCTAGTTCAGAGAGCCCATGATGCATGCAAGGGAGATTCCACAAGACTTGGCACACAAGACAAGGACTCCTCTAAACCCTAGGCCTATGGTGCATATATAAACTGAGGCCAGGCTAGTCAATAGATCAATATATTACGTCTTATAATCCCGTGGTAGATACATGTACTCTGTACTATTTCCCATATCAATACAATCAAAAGCAGGACGTAGGGTATTATCTCCCGAACCTGGGTAAAATCTTGTGTCCATGTCACCATCGCTCCATGACGCCTAGCTTAGGACCCCTACTACGAGATATGACGGATTTGACACCGACATTTGTGATTTCATTGAGATCCTTCTAGGTAGTCGCTACGGTGCGATGGGAATTCAGATCGGCTCCATCGTGATCTACGCGTCGGAACCGAGCTACATCATCAATGTCGGCATCTTTGTCGCCAGCTTGACTGGTCACCTCGGCTATGCTGAGGGCTGCGCTCCACGTCAGATCATATAGATCGGACGGGTGTCTTCATGAACATCTACTCCAATCTCAACCAAGATCATGGAAGAATCCTCCATGATACTCGGGGGCTCAACATCAACATTGCCCTCCCGCGATCATCTAGTTTTTCTGGATAACGGATTCGTGTTCGTCGTCCCCACCTCCTTGAGTGTCATTTTGACGAGTGCTTTGGTGGAATTGTGCGCAATTGAGTCTAGAACAACCCTGCAAAAAAATTTCACGTTTTGGTAGATAAATCTCCGGCGATCTACAATCTAACAAAGCCCTGTCGAATTTGGATGAGAATCTGGATGAATTTAGGGCGAGGAATCCAGCGTCTAGCTCGGACGTCCATTGGAAAATCCCACCGCTCATCGGCTGCTGAATTCCTATGCGGATGTCCCCTCAACATTTCAGCTCGATCTGACCGTCCAAACTCCGAGAAACATCTGATTAGTACAACAGATTTTGGATCTATTTTCTGCGCGAACGTGAATCCAACCCGAGTTCATCTTTTTCATGAACAGGTTGTCGGACGTCCTTTTTGAAAGAAATTTTCTCATCATCTCGGCCATCCGACCAAGAGTTTGGCATCTCGAGGTCCGAATAATCATCAACTGAACCTCGTCATCTGTGGGCTGTACGGGTTGGGCACTCCGTTGCTTCATCAAGCCAGCATCGACCTTGTCACAAATTCCGACCCGCATCGGCGTCGCCGTGCCGTTACTTTTACAAGATGACGTACACCACGCCGACCTGCTTTAACACGTCGGCTGGCATGAGGCTCTAGCGTCACCTTACCGATCTGCTTTGTCACCACTACTAGACTGGGGGCTTCATCATCTCCTCATCAACCTGCTCCGGAGACTTCAGCGTCACTAACCGACCAGCTTTGACACCTCGACTAGCGTGAAATTTGGCATCCCTTCATCAACCTTCTCCGGGGACTTCACCGTCACCAACCGACCTACTTCAACACCTCGGCCGGCATGATACTTCGGCGTCACCAGCCGACCTGCATGAGACTTTGGCGTCCACGGATCACAGCTTCGCCATGTTAACTAGACCAAGGACTTCATCTTGCCGTGTAGCGTTGCCACTTCGTCAAGCCGAACTCTTCGTTCAGGCACCTTGGCGCCCAGGCCATATTCCTTTACTTATTTGCTTCACTTAAATTAACTAAGTAGAAGAATTATTTTTTTTAAATATATTATTATCTTTCTTTGTTATTACTTTTGGCTTGCACTATTTTATGAGTGCAAGGAATCGACTTTGACTGCCCTCATGCGGTCACCCCAGCGTCACCTTGTTGACCTACTCCACCACCTCGGATGGACCAGGAGCTTCACCTCGCCACATCGGCTGAGCCGTGACACTACTTCGGAGTGTCAAACTCCTTGTTCGGTCACCTCGGAATGGGCTTGCGGGATGGGACCTTGGTCATGTCGAAGAGTACACACCAGATCTGTCAAAGGTCAAGGGGCGTACTCGTCCCGCCACAAGCCCGGATCGCGTCATCGACAACGAGCACATTAACCAGCTATGTTTCATGCTCAAAAACTTTCAGTTTTAAATTTTGTTTGGTTCGACCAAGCATTATACTTTTTGATGAAAAGTTGTTTGCGAAAACATTTGTTTGTCTACACTTTGTTACAAACAAATTCAAATACCCCGTTTACTTGGGGGCTTCCTTTATGAAGCCATTCCTCTTGCATATGATTATTAATGTATCGCCCCCTTCCTTGTTCATGTTTACTCCAATATATGCATCAGGTTGACTTAAGTATTCCGCAAAGCTGGGTTTCCTTGCTCCTGTGCTTACCCCTACGTTCCCGATTGTTCGGCTAGAGAGTAAAGGGAGCACCTCTACGATTGTTATGATCGGGTCATCCAAACTCATACCTCACACGGGTGAAGCCAAAATCTAGCTCTCTTACTGTTTTCAACTATGGTCGGCCATGATGGACGACAAGCATACATAAATCTATTGCACACCCCTCATGGTAATCATGAGAACCCAAAGAAAGGAACCGTTGGCAGAACTATTTTCTTCGAAGATGCTTCTTACATTAAATAGTAATATAGCATAAGTTCCCTGGGCACGCTATGTCTATTATAGCCTAATGCCCTGATTGCCTAGTTATTTGAAACACCTCTGGTATCCTTGGATGGCGTAGTAGATAAAACTTTTCGTCCCTTGTCCAAAGAGGGAGAAGCCGATGGTTGGTTAAGACGTGTTTAAATTTTAGGCGAACACATATATGATATAAGTAGTTCGATACATACAATCATTATACATAAAATTATTTTACCCAAGTCATTTGGGGGCTCTTTAATTTGTATGAGTTGTTTTATAATAAATGTGTTTTCTTCTTGGTCGTTGCAAAGTATTTTTCTACTATTCCTTTTCGGACACTAGTGTGTGGTCAATAGCCGGATAGCATGGTTTCTTTCTAAAGCCGCTCGAGTTTAGTTTTCTAAATAGGTATCAGAGAAACACTCTGCCTTCGGGATATGGAGATTGAAGCCAAAGGTTGGCCTACTTGGAGCTCGGAGATCGAATGTATCATATTAAAGCACGACCGAAGCACAAATAAAATTTTAGACCAATTTCGGATTGGCACAATTTTATTTTATCTAAACATAATGTTTTTTGCATAAGTTTTTTGATTTTCTGAACATAACTCTCGTAGTACAATGCGGATGCATTTCACGCATCGGTAATATCGATGGGTGATTGCGACTAGAGCCGAACCCACCAAAATCCAAGGCACTCCGAGGAGTCCTCGGAAAAACGTTCTTGGATATTGCTTTATATGCACCAGTTTTGAATTGTGTCTTCGCTTAATAGTTGGGTTGCCCGACTCCTGTGATTGCCTCCTACATTCCGCTTTGTTTGGCTAGGAGTGCAAAGGAAGAACCACTGTGATTGTACTTCTGGTTTAACTGGTCAAGTACCTTAGTGGAGAAAGCCGAAAATTGACTGTCACAATGAGCGTAAACTGGTCGGCGATCTGATGACCGTATTAAGCAATGGGACTTTCATAAAATTGGTCAGAGTGTTAACGGCTTGACCTCGTCCGACGCCAAACACTAACCGGGGGCTAGTAACTGGCCTCCCAAACTTTAAGCTCCCATGACCAAGTGAAAGTTATAAAAGCCTACATATCGGATTGCCTCGTTTCCGCTAACACAACCGCCTCCAGGCACCGAGACCTCAGCTAAGGGTTGTCTTGTTACTATGGAAACACCCTGTGTAGCATCTACAAAATGGTAGAAGCCGACGATGGGCCACTCTCAAATGATAAACGGTCACAAAGGAGTCAAAATAGCATATAGCATACAAGCATTTGTATTCAATATACGAGTGTTGCCTTCTGTAATCATTGTTATAAAGCCATAAATATGCATCAAGTTGACTTAAGATCTTGGCCAAGCTGGGTTGCCTGGCTCCTGTCCTTATCCCCTATGTTCCCGATTGTTCGGCTAGGGGGTAAAGGGAGCACCTCTGTGATTTTTACTTCTGGGTCATCCGTGTTAGTACCTCAGACTGGGTGAAGCCGAAAGCTAGCCATCTTAAGAATATAATTGGTCGGCAACGACGAAAGTGAAAATTTAGGTTCACTACGGACCACAGAGTTCGGAAACTTTCCCCAAACTGAATCCTCAATATTTTCCTCCCACATTATTAGGAGGTGAGGTTTTCACGATCATGGTAAACATGATAGCTTGGGAAAAGGAACTTATAAAGAAATTATTTTTCCTAGAAGATTTTTCTTACGTTAAATAGTAATATAACATATCTCTCCTCGTACCTTTGTTTATAAAACCATATGGCCGGATTGCCCTATTCGTTGTAAATCTTTTCCCTTATAAAGGCTTTATAAAGTAGGACAAACACTCCTCGGTTACTAGCCAAGGAGGTTGAAGCCGATGGTCAGTCAACAAAGTCTTGTACAATGCAGATCTAAGCATTACTGATGTAAAGTACTTGGATACATAGAATCATTACACATAAATTGTGTCAAACGTAAAAAAGTTTGTGTCAAACAAATATCGATCCTTAATTCGACCACACGTGCCCAAATTAAGGCTCGGGGGTACTGCATTGCCTATTCAATGCAGACAATTTCAGTGCAATATAGTTTTGAGGAGATTATGATCCTTGGGTTAGCCAGACGCACCCAATCTGAGTCTTGAGGTCTGTGCACACCGCTTATGTGTTCCAAAGTATGCTGCCGAGCTAGGAGCTGATCCTCGGGCTGATTTTGCGAATCGAACTGAGTCTCAGGGGCTATGGGATCAAAGTTTTATGTCAGGTGCGTCTCGGGTTTTAGACCGACACACACCTTGAGGTCTACTTGCCATATATCTCGGCAAAGGATAAATTTCTCCAATCAGAAATATCCACACAAAAATCAGCCCACGGTCGGTGTGGTGCACCACCTCGAAAGTAGTCCGGTATAAAGCTCAGGTGCAAGTGGCTGGCTCCATAGAGAGCATTTCCGACATTAAGCTCGGATGAATTCTTACGATTTTTTTAAGGTCCAAGGTAATCTATGACACCTCGGACGCCGATCATCATTGGAGCTCGGATGCAGTTCGGCGTTGGAGCTCGAAAGCAGTCTGGCATAAAGCTCAAGATCGGAGACACCTCAAAAGCAGTCCGGCATAAAGCTCGGATGCGAATGGCTGGCTCCGTAAAATACTATTACCTGCATAAAGCTCGGATAAACTCCTTCAAACTTTTTTCAGACCGAGTTAATCTATGAAACCTCGGATGTAGATCGGTGTAGCTTGGCTACAAAAATATACCTCAGACACAATCCGGCGTTGGAGCTCAGACGTAGCCCTTCATTGGCACTCAGATGCCGATCAGCGTTGGAGCTTGGCTGCAAAAAGATACCTCAGATGCAGTTCGGCATTGGAGCTCGGACGCAAGAGGACATCTCCGCACGGGAAACACTTCGACCCCGAGATGTGGCATAAAAAATAACAAGGCATTGATAATGGCCGAGAACTTAAAAGGGCTGCTCGGATGCCCGACGTGTGAACTCTTCAGATACACCTCAGTGATCCTCAAGATCACAGATGGGAGATTTGTTGAACCAATTTTCAAGACCGACGGCTGAAAATGAAGAACAGTTCGGAAGAACCGAGGAGCGTCCCCAACTTGAAGACCGGTTAAGGGGGCTACTGACGGTGTCCTAGACTAGGGGGTACTCACCACGTCGTCTCCCGACCAGTGGGTCGGGCCGAGGACCCACAGGGTGATTCACTAATGGGTCAGTTCAGAGAGCCCATGATGCATGCAAGGGAGATTCCACAAGACTTGGCGCACAAGACAAGGACTCCTCTAAACCCTAGGCCCACGATGCATATATAAACCAAGGCCAGTTTAGTCAATAGATCAATATATTACATCTCATAATCTTGTAGTAGATACATGTACTCTGTACTATCCCCCATATCAATACAACCAAAAGCAGGACGTAGGGTCTTATCTCTTCCAGAGAGCCCGAACCTGGGTAAAATCCTGTGTCCATGTTACCATCGCTCCATGACGCCTAGCTTAGGACCCCCACTACGAGATATGCCGGATTTGACACCGACACTAGGAAGGCCTTCTGGCAAGGTTTCTTTTGGCCCACTGCTCTCGAGGATGCAACTGCACTAGTAACCAAGTGTGAAGTTTGCTAGTTCCATTCGAAAAAACTACATCAACCATCTCAAGATCTTCAGACAATCCCTCTTTCCTGGCCATTTTTGGTCTGGGGGATCGACATCTTGGGCCCCTTTCCCCGTGCTACCGGGGGCTTTGAGTACTTGTACGTTGCAATCGACAAGTTCGCAAAGTGGTCGGAAGGGGAAGTAGTGAGAAAGTTGACAATGCAGTCAGCCGTCAAGTTCTTCAAAATACTAGTTTGTCATTTTGGTGTATCAATAAGGGTCATCACTAACAACGGCACACAATTCACGAGCCACACCTTCATGGAATATGTCCAAGACCTTGGCGGCAAGATTTGTTTTGCTTCCGTTGCTCATCCAAGGAGCAACAGCCAAGCGGAAAGGGCAAATGCTGAAGTGTTGCGAGGGCTTAAGACAAGAACTTTTGACAGGCTGTACAAGTGCAGAAGACGTTGGATTGATGAGCTGTCGGCGGTTCTTTGGTCGATCAGAACGACGCCAAATCAAGCCACTGGCCAGACACCCTTCTCCCTGGTCTACGGGGCGGAGGCAGTTCTCCCCATGGAACTCATATACGGGTCACCTCAAGTGCTTGCTTATGATGAGCTTGAGCAAGAGCAGTTGCGCCAAGATGATGAAGCGCTCCTTGAGGAAGATCATCTTCAGGCTGCTATGTGAGCTGCATGCTACCAACAAGCTTTGCACCGCTACCATAGCCGCAAAGTTCATGCCCGAAGTCTTGAGGAAGGCGACCTTGTTCTTCGGCGTGTTCAATCGGCCAAGAATTCTAACAAGTTGACGCTGAAGTGGGAAGGCCCTTATCGGGTAGTACGAGTCACCAGGCCTGGCGCAGTCCGCTTGGAGACCAAAGATGGCGCACCAGTGAACAACTCCTGGAACATCGAACATCTTAGTAAGTTCTATCCATAAGGCACGGTTGCCGGGCACCCCGACAACTACCTTTTGTACAAGTCTTGCCGGCAAGGCATGTCATCCTTTGTACAAAGCCAGGCACATACCCTGTGCATAGATGAATAAGATCGAGTGTCCTACAACTCTTGTCGATTTCCATGTTTCCTTGCATGCATGTTTATTTGAGATGTTGCATTATGCTTATTCCAAGCAAGTGTCAACGAACCGCCAAGGTTCCATACCCTATTTTCTCTTCTTTCTTTTTCTTAAAGGATAGAAGGTTTCCCCGCATACAAGTTTGCCGGGGGATGAGATAGTGTTGACACCTACATGTGATGTTCAAAGTTGACACCTTGCAGAAAGGAGTACAACATCAAAAAGCTAAGTTGCAAAACTCTAAGTAAACGCATACTATGAGGTTATTTTCCTTGGACGATTTCAACTTTTGTATGGGAAACCTGCACGTAAAGAAACCTTGTCGTGATTGGTTGTGCCCTTGCTTTGTTTCGAGTCCGCTCAATAGTTTAAGTGGCTGCACTAAAGACATCAAGGTAACTTGTCATGATTGGTTGCGCCCTTGCTCTGTTTCGAGTCCACTCAACATTTTAAGTGGTTGCACTAAAAATGTCTAACATATTTGCCGGCAGCGGCACCACCAGCAGGCTGCTAAGGATCCGCTCCTCAAAGCGCTCGCGGCAGTGTTGCGTATGCCAGCAAGTTTTCGATAAAGCGTAGGGAGTACACCATACAGAGGAAAATCATACAAGAAGAATAACATGCATTTGCTCAAAACATAGACAGTTATATTACATTAAGAAGTTGCCGTAGTTTTGACACAAGATAAAATTGTCTTTGGAATGAAATGGCGGCGGCAAGAAAAGGTGGAGCAACTAGCCCCTGCATTTTCTCTCGACCCTCTTGACTTGCTTCACCTTATCGACAATGGGAGTGATAAGCTCCTCAAGGGCCTTGACGTCCACATCCTTCGGCAAGCGGTCGAGGACGTTGGTGAAGTTGATGACGGGGTTCTTGTGTGCCACTTTGACGAGCACCTTGAGGAGGGCGGCCCGGTAGAGCTTGCGGGACTCGTGGGCCAGATGGGTTAACTAATCAGAGTGGAGCTGCTTCAGAGCGTCGATTATGCCGTCAAAGAACATGGTCAACCTGGCACTCGAAGACACCCTGTCGTCGAAGGAGAAGATGAAGCTTTGTAGGCCCAAGGAAGATAACTCTGCATCAAGATTTTCCGCCACGTCCACAAGGCGCTCAGTCCAGATCTGGATGCCTTTCACATAGTCATTATGAGAGGCGGTGACGCTCTTGAGCAAGTCCTGCTCACTCCGGAGATCTTTGGTCCGGGCTTTCTCGCGAGCCATGCTACTCTCGGGAGACTCATTCAGTGTAACCAACTTCTGCTCTAGATCGGCGATGGACTCATTGGCTGAGGAGAGTTGTTTGATCTTTTCGTACATGGTGACCTGTATCTCCATCAATCTATGGAGAGTTTGTTGGGGAACGTTGCATGGGAAACAAAAAAATTACTACGCTTCACCAAGATCAATCTATGAGATGAGCATCTATGAGAGGAGAGATTGGATCTACGTACCCTTGTAGATCGCTAAGTGGAAGCGTTAAAGAACACGGTTGATGTAGTGGTACGTCTCCGCGATCCAAATTGCAAGCCGTCCCACGAACTCCCGATCAAGTGCCGAACGGACGAGACCTCCATGTTCTGCACACGTGCAGCTCGATGAAGATCTCTGCCTTCTTGATCCAGTAAGAGGAAGCGGAGAGGTAGATGGGTTCGCCAGCAGCACGACGGCGTGGTGGTGGTGGTGGTGTAGCTGATCCGGCAGAGCTTCGCTAAGCGGCGCCAATCCAATCTACTAGGGAGAGACTATCGGAGAGGGAGGAAGGGCTGCGTCGTGGCTTGGGATGCAGTTGCCCTCCTCCCTCTCTCATATATATAGGGGGAAGGGGGGAAGGGGTTGTGCCCTAGGGTTCCCACCCCTAGGGGCGGCGGCCAAGGGGTGGTTTAGCCCCCAAGGCAGGGTGGCTGGCCCCTTTAGGGTTTCCCCCTCCACCCTTTAGTCGCATGGGCCCTTGTGGGAGGGGTGGCCCCTTCCGATGGACCCCCGGGACCCTCTCGGCACCCCTGGTACGTTACCGGTGACGCCCGAATTTTTCCCGGTAACCAACACGGAACTTCCTATATATAAATATTTACCTCCAGACCATTCTGGAGCTCCTCGTCATGTTCGGGATCTCATCCGGGACTCCGAACAACCTTCGGTCACCAACAAACATAACTCATCTATATCGAAACGTCATTGAACTTTAAGTGTGCAGACCCTGCGGGTTCGAGACCCATGTAGACATGACGAGACACCTCTGTGGTCAATAACCAATAGCGGGACCTAGATGCCCATATTAGTTCCTACATGTTCTTCAAAGATCTTTATCGATCGAACCTCTATGTCAAGGATTCAGTCAATCCTGTATGTTGTTCCCTTTGTCCTTCGGTATGTTACTTGCCCGAGATTCGATCGTCGGTATCTCTATACCTAGTTCAATCTCGTTATCAGCAAGTCTCTTTACTCGTTCCGTAATACAAGATCCCACGACTAACACTTAGTCACATTGCTTGCAAGGCTTGTTGTGATGTTGTATTACCGAGTGGGCCCTCACATACCTCTCCATCACACAGAGTAACAAATCGCAATATTGATCCATGCCAACTCAACAGACACCCTCAGAGATACCTATAGAGTACCTTTATAGTCACCCAGTTACGTTGCGACGTTTGATACACACAAGGCACTCCTCCGGTGTCAGTGAGTTGCATGATCTCATGGTTATAGGAAGATATACTTGACATGCAGAAAATAGTAGCAATAAAATGACATGATCATATGATACGTTCATAGTTTGGGTCTTGTCCATCACATCATTCTCCTAATGATGTCATCCCAATATCAAATGACATCTCATGTCCATGGCCAGGAAACCTTAACCATCTTTGATCAACGAGCTAGCCTGCTAGAGGCATACTAGGGACACGGTGTTTGTCTATATGCCCACACATGTATTTAGTTTCCAATCAACACAATTATAGCATGGAGAATAAATGATTATCATGAACAAGGAAATATAATAATAAACACTTTATTTATTGCCTCTAGGGAATATTTCCAACAGTCTCCCACTTGCACTAGAGTCAATAATCTAGTTCACATCACTATGTGATTTACATTGTTATGAATCGAACACCCATGCAGTTCTGGTGTTGATCATGTTTAGCCCTTGGAAGAGGTTTAGTCAACGGGTCTGCAACATTCAGATCCGGGTGCACTTTGCAAATATTTATGTCCTTCTCCTCGACGTAATCGCGAATGGAATTGAAGCGTCGCTTTATGTGTCTGGTCCTCTTGTGAAACCTTGGTTCCTTGGCCAGAGCAATGGCACCAGTGTTATCACAGAACAGATCCACTGGATTTAGTGCACTGGGCACTACTCGAAGATCTGTCATGAACTCCTTCATCCAGACACCTTCCTTTGCTGCCTCCGAGGCTGCGATGTACTCTGCTTCGCATGTAGAATCGGCTACCACACTCTGCTTGGAACTGCACCAGCTTGCCGCTCCCCCATTGAGAATAAATATGTATCCGGTTTGCGACTTAGAGTCATCCGGATCAGTGTCAAAGATTGCATCGAAGTAACCCTTTACGATGAGCTCTGGCTCACCTCGATAAACGAGAAACATTTCCTTAGTTCCTTTCAAGACTTAAGGATATTCTTGACCGCCCTCTATTGCTCCATTCCAAGATCACTCTGAAACCTTCCGGCCATACATATGGCAGGGCTGACATCGGGTCTTGTGCATAGCATTACATACATGATAGAGCCTATGGCTGAAGCATAGGGGATGACACTCGTCTTCTCTCTATCTTTAGCAGTCACTGGGCATTGAGTCCTACTCAACTTCACACCTTGTAACACAGGCAAGAACCCCTTCTTGGACTGATCCATTTTGAACTTCTTCAAAACTTTATCAAGGTATGTGCTTTGTGAAAGTGTTATCAAGCGTCTTGATCTATCTCTATAGATCTTAATGCCTAATATGAAAGCAGCTTCTCCTAGATCCTTCATTGAAAAACTCTTGTTCAAATATTCCTTCACGCTTTCCAGCATTTCTATATTGTTTCCAATTAGCAATATCTCATCCACATATAATATTAGAAATGCTACAGAGCTCCCACTCACTTTCTTGTAAATACAAGCTTATCCATAAACTTGTATAAACCCAAACGCCTTGATCACCTCATCAAAGCGCTTATTCCAACTCCGAGATGCTTGCACCAATCCATAAATGGATCGCTGGAGTTTGCAAACTTTGTCAGCATTCTCTAGATTGACAAAACCTTCCAGTTGCATCATATACAACTCTTCCTCAAGGAGACTGTTAAGGAACGCTGTTTTGACATCCATCTGCCAGATTTAATAGTCGAAATATGCAGCTATTGCTAACATGATTCTGACGGACTTAAGCATCGCTACGGGAGAGAAGGTCTCATCGTAGTCAACTCCTTGAACTTGTGAAAAAAACCTTTGCCGCAAGTCAAGCTTTATAGATGGTGACATTACCGTCCGCGTTCGTCTTCTTCTTAAAGATCCATTTATTCTGAATGGCCTTTCGCCCTTCAAGTAATACTTTCAAAGTCCATACTTTGTTTTCATACATGGATCCCATTTTGGATTTCATGGCCTCTAACCATTTCTCAGAATCCGGTCCCATCATCGCTCCTTCATAGCTCATATGTTCATTGTTGTCCAACAACATGACCTCCAAGACAGGGTTGCCATACCACTCAAGAGCAGTACGCGCCCTTGTCGACCTACGAGGTTCAACAGCAACTTGATCTGATGCTTCATGGTCATCATCATTAACTTCCTCTCCAACCGTCGTTGGCTCCACAGAAACATCTTTCTGCATTACGTTACTCTCTGGTTGAAGTGAAGGTCCAACAAGCTCATCAAGATCTACTTTCCTCCCACTCAATTCTTTTGAGAGAAACTCTTTCTCAAGAAATGTTCCGTTCTTAGCAACAAACACTTTGCCCTCGGATCTGAGATAGAAGGTATACCCAATTGTCTCTTTTCGGTATCCTATGAAGACACATTTCTCCGCTTTGGGTTCCAGCTTTTCAGGCTGAAGCTTTTTGACATAAGCATCACATCCCCAAACTTTAAGAAATGACAACTTTGGATTCTTGCCAAACCACAGTTCATATGGCATCGTCTCAACGGATTTCGATGGTGCCCTATTTAAAGTGAATGCAGTTGTCTCTAATGCATAACCCCAAAATGATAGTGGCAAATCGGCAAGAGACATATAGAACGCACCATATCTAATAAGGTTCGATTACGACATTCGGACACACCATTACGTTGTGGTGTTCCAGGCGGTGTCAGTTGTGAAACAGTTCCACACTGTCTTAAGTGACTGCCAAACTCATAACTCAGATATTCTCCTCCTCGATCAGATCGCAGGAATTTAATCTTCTTGTTATGATGATTCTCAACTTCACTCTGAAATTGCTTGAACTTTTCAATCGTTTCAAACTTGCGTTTCATCAAGTAATATATCCATATCTACTTAAGTCATCAGTGAAGGTGAGAAAATAACGATATCCACCGCGCGCCTCAATGTTCATCGGACCGCACACATCAGTATGTATGATCCCCAACCAATCACTCGCCCGTTCCATTATTCCAGAGAATGGCGTTTTAGTCATCTTGCCCATGAGGCATGGTTCACATGTGTCAAGTGATTCAAAATCAAGTGACTCCAAAAGTCCATCAGCATGGAGCTTCCTCGTGCGTTTTACACCAATATGACCCAAACGGGAGTGCCATAAGAAAGTGGTACTATCATTATCAACTCTACATCTTTTGGCATTAATGTTATGAACATGTGTATCATCACTATCAAGATTCAACAAGAATACACCCCTCACATTGGGTGCATGACCATAAAAGATATTACTCATATAAATAGAGCAACCATTATTCTCTGATTTAAGTGAGTAACCGTCTCGCAATAAACAAGATCCAGATATAATGTTCATGCTTAACACAGACACTAAATAACAATAATTCAGGTTCATCACTAATCCTGATGGTAGTTGAAGAGCGAGCGTGCCGACAGCGATCACATCAACCTTGGAACCATTTCCCACGTGCATCATCACTTCATCCTTAGCCAGCATCCGTCTATTCCATAGGTCCTGCTTTGAGTTGCAAATGTGAGCAACTGAACCGGTATCAAATACCCAGGCACTACTGCGAGAGCTAGTAAGGTACACATTAATAACATGTATATCATATATACCTTGTTTGGTGTTGTCCGCCTTCTTGTCGGCCAGGTACTTGGGGCAGTTCCGCTTCTAGTGACCACTTCCCTTGCAATGAAAGCACTCAGTTTCTGGCTTGGGTCCAGCCTTGGGTTTCTTCACGGGAGGAGCAACTGATTTGCGACCCTTCTTGGAGTTACCCTTCTTGCCCTTGCCATGCTTCTTGAAACTAGTGGTTTTATTGACCATGAACACTTGATGTTCTTTCTGGATTTCAGACTCAGTGACTTTTAGCATCGCAAACAGCTCGGTGACTCACTTGTTCATCCCATGCATGTTATAGTTCAACACGAAACTCTTGTAGCTAGGTGGAAATGATTGAAGAACTCTATCAGTGATCACCTCCAGCAGAAGGGGCATCCCTAACTCCGCCATACGGGTCGAATACCTAGACATTCTGAGTATATGTTCACTGATAGACCCATTCTCCTCCATGTTGCAAGCGTAGAACTTATCGGAGGTCTCATAGCTCTCGATCCGGGCATTCTTCTTAAAGATAAACTCCAACTCTTGGAACATCTCATATGCTCCATGATGTTCGAAACATCTTTGAAGTCCCGGTTCTAAGTCATACAACATTGAACATTGAACTATTGAGTAATCTCCAGAACGTGCCTCCCAAGCGTTCTTAACGTCTTCGGACGACACGGGAGCGGGTGGGTCACCAAGCGGTGCATCAAGGACATAAGCCTTCTAGGAAGCCATGAGGATAATCCTCACATTACGAGCCCGGTCAACAAAGTTACTTCCATCATATTTCAACTTAGCTTTCTCTAGGAACGCATTAAAATTCAGGGGTGCTACTGCGCGAGCCATTGATCTACAACATAAATAAGCAAAGGTTACCAAGACTATTGTTCATGATAAAGAGTTTAGTTAATCAAATTACTAAAGCTCCCACTCAAATTGACATCCCTGAGCTCATCTGAGTGATACATGATCCACATTCACCAACTCAAGTCCGATCATCACGTGAGTTAAGGTGGTTTCAATGGTGAACATCATCATGTTGATCATATCTACTATATGATTCATGCTCGACCTTTCGGTCTCTTGTGTTCTGAGGCCATGTCTATACATGCTAGGCTTGTCAAGTTTAACCCGAGTGTTCCGCATGTGCAACACTGGCTTACACCCGTTGTATGCGAATGTAGAGTCTATCACACCCGATCATCACGTGGTGTCTCGACACGACGAACTTTCGCAACGGTGCACACTCGGGGAGAACACAATTTATCTTGAAATTTAAGTGAGGGGTCACCTTATAATGCTACCGTCATCCTAAGCAAAACAAGGTGAAGGATGAACATCACATGCAAATCATACATGACATGATATGGCCATGAACTTGTGCTTTTAATCTCCATCTCCAAAGCACCGACATGATCTCCATCGTCACCGGCATGACACCATGATCTCCATCATCGTCTCGTCATCGGGGTTGTCTTGCCCACCATGCTTATACTACTATTGCTACCGCATAGCGATAAAGTAAAGCATTACATAGCACTTAAAGGTTGACACGCATGTCATACAATAATCAAAGACAACCCTATGGCTCCTGCCGGTTGTCGTACTCATCGACATGCAAGTCATGATATTCTATACAACACATGATCATCTCATACATCACATATATCTCATCATGTAATTGGCCATATCGCATCACATCATACCCTGCAAAAACAAGTTAGGCATCCTCTAATTGTTGTTGCATGTTTTACATGGCTGCTATGGGTATCTAGCAAGAACGATTCTTACCTATGCAAAACCACAATGGTGATATGAAGATTGCTTTTCAACCTTCTACAAGGACCGCCTTAATCAAATCTGGTTCAACTAAAGTGGGAGAGATACACCCGCCAGCCATCTTTATGCGATGAAGTCACATGTCAGTAGATGGAACACGGTCTCTCGTAAGCGTACGAGTAAAGTCGGTCTGAGCCGCTTCATCCCACAATACCGCTGAACCAAGAAAATACTAAGGAAGGAAGCAATCTGAATATCAACGCCCACAAACTCTTTGTGTTCTACTCAAGATCTCATCTATGCATAAACCTAGCTCTGATACCACTGTTGGGGAATGTTGCATGGGAAACAAAAAAATTCCTATGCTTCACCAAGATCAATCTATGAGATGAGCATCTATGAGAGGAGAGATTGGATCTGTGTACCCTTGTAGATCGCTAAGCGGAAGCGTTAAAGAACGCGGTTGATGTAGTGGTATGTCTCCGCGATCCAAATCGCAAGCCATCCTACGAACTCCCGATCAAGTGTCGAACGGACGGCACCTCCGCGTTCAGCACACGTGTAGCTCGATGAAGATCTCCGCCTTCTTGATCCAGCAAGAGGAAGTGGAGAGGTAGATGGGTTCGCCGCAGTATGACGGCGTGGCGGCAGTGGTGGTGTAGCTGATCCGGCAGAGCTTCGCTAAGCGGCGCCAATCCAATCTAATAGAGGAGAGACTATCAGAGAGGGAGGAAGGGCTGCGTCGTGGCTTGGGATGCAACTGCCCTCCTCCCCCTCTCATATATATAGGGGGAAGGGGGGAAGGGGCTGCATCCTAGGGTTCCCACTCCTAGGGGCGGCGGCCAAGGGGTGGCTTGGCCCCCAAGGCAGGGTGGCCGGCCCCTTTAGGGTTTTCCCCCTCCACCCTTCAGCCGCATCGGCCCTTGTGGTAGGGGTGGCCCCTTCCGGGGGACCCCCGTGACCCTCCCGGCACCCCCGGTATGTTACCGGTCACACCCGAATTTTTCCGGTAACCAACATGGAACTTCCTATATGTGAATCTTTACCTCTGAACTATTCCGAAGCTCCTCGTCACATTCGGAATCTCATCCGGGACTCCGAACAACCTTCGGTCCCCAACACACATAACTCATCTATATCGAAACGTCACCGAACCTTAAGTGTGCAAACCATGCGGGTTCAAGAACCATGTAGACATGACCGATTCACCTCTGCGGTCAATAACTAATAGCGGGACCTAGATGCCCATATTGGCTCCTACATGTTCTACGAAGATCTTTATCGGTTGAACCTCTATGTCAAGGATTCATATAATCCCATATGTTGTTCCCTTTGTCCTTCGGTATGTTACTTGCCCGAGATTCAATCGTCGGTATCTCTATACCTAGTTCAATCTCGTTATCAGCAAGTCTCTTTACTCATTCCGTAATACAAGATCCCGCGACTAACACTTAGTCACATTGCTTGCAAGGCTTGTTGTGATGTTGTATTACCGAGTGGGCCCTGAGATACCTCTTCGTCGCACGGAGTAACAAATCCCAATATTGATCCATGCCAACTCAACAGACACCCTCGGAGATGCCTGTAGAGTACCTTTATAGTCACCCAGTTACGTTGCGACGTTTGATACACACAAGGCACTCCTTCGGTGTCAGTGAGTTGCATGATCTCATGGTTATAGGAACATATACTTGACATCCAGAAAACAGTAGCAATAAACTGACACGATCATATGCTACGTTCATAGTTTGGGTCTTGTCCATCACATCATTCTCCTAATGATGTGATCCTGATATCAAATGTCATCTCATGTCCATGGCCAGGAAACCTTAACCATCTTTGATCAATGAGCTAGCCTACTAGAGGCATACTAGGGACACAGTGTTTGTCTATATGCCCACACATGTATTTAGTTTCCAATCAGCACAATTATAGCATGGATAATAAACGATTATCATGAACAAGGAAATATAATAATAAACACTTTATTTATTGCCTCTAGGGCATATTTCCAACCGGGTTTTCTTTCTGTCGGTCTTGAGCATCGAGATCTCCTTGTCGTGTTCCTCAAGGTCCGCCTCCAGCCTCTTCACCTTGTCAACAAGTTCATTTCTGGTGGCCTCTATAGCTTCAACAGCATCGACGGCTTCCTTCAGCTTCCCGGCATGATCTGTGATCGGAGCCTCGAGGGCTTCCTTATGCCTCTTCTCCAGCTCCTGGGTTCGCCGCGCGACAAGCCTTTCGATTTCTTCATCCTTGCGGTGAAGCTTGTTGGCAAGCGCCCCCTCGCGAGCAACGAGGTCATCTTCATGGGCATCAAGCCCAATGCGGTGTTCCGTTAGGTGAGCATCCTCTACAGTAGCCTGTTGAGAAGCCATCTCTTGTGCCCTCTCAATGTCAAGATGCTTCAAGAGGAGTTCATTCCAGCCTTCGCCCAGCTGCTCCCGATCGGTCTTCAACTCTTTGAAGGCTTTGGAGAACCAGGCTTGCATTTCCTCAACGTGCCCCTGGAAATCCACCTCCGCCGCTTGCATAACTGTCACCCTGGTATCCAACCTCTCCTTTCGAGTGTGGTAGAGCGCCTGGAGTTTTTGGAAGTTATCGCTCATGGCTTGGAGGAGTTGTTCTTCCTTGGGTTGGCCACTGGTGTTCGCCTCATCGAGAGCTTCGGGTCCAGCAGCAGTGGTGACTTCCCCGTCAAGGGTCTCTCCTTCAGTGGTCACCCCCAATGTTTGTCGTTCCTGGCACGTTGATGAACAGGTTCTCACCAGCCCTAAGATATCTTCTCGAAGAAGGGACTTTGGACGTTGACGGTTGATCCTCTACAACCGTCTCACCGGTGGCCCAGGGCTCCGTGGCCGACGCAGCGCCTGGCGCTCCTGCAGCAGGAATGCCGTCAGTATGGTCACTTGACTCCTCGTCGACATTCTCAGTAGATCTCTCAACGGTGTCTTCCTGTGCATCCTTGGCGGCCTCATCAGCGGCAATCCTAGTGGCCTCGACTATAGCATCCCTGGCGGTCTCCTCAATGATGACGTCGATGTCCATTTTTTCCATCGAAAGGGGATCTGAAAGCCAGAAATGGGGAAGCAAGATGAGATCAAGGTTGAATTTCAAGAAGACAATATAATATATATATATATATTTAAGGATGGAATAACAAGTACTCTCCGGCAAGCGACTCACCTGTCCCAAGCTGTTGAGAAGGAGTTTCTCCTTCCTCGGCGACATTGATTGCCAATGTGGGGGTGTCAGTACCTGTGTTTGCCGGCCTCTCATCAGCAAGGACAGGCTCTTCGGTAGAAGCCCTCGCCGGAGATCCATCTCTGGGCGCCATAGTCAACGGAGGCGGTGCATCAGGGGCGGCTTCCAATGGCGCTTTTTGTTGCTGGCTTCCTTGTACAAGCCCGGTGAGGTCAGCAGTAAAGATAGACGTCCCAACGCTCGCCAGTTGAAAATGAATAACGGACTCACGCTGGGGGCTGTACTAAGGAACGCATCGTGGGCTAGACTCCTAGTTGATGTCGATCAACTCCGACGCACTTGTGGTGCTTGCTGGCGACACGTCGCCCGTTGAAGTCTTTGCCTTCTTCGCCATCCTTTGCGCCAACGTTTCCGTATGTCTGCGGGAACATGCCAAAGCGAGAGAAATAGGTTAAGAGAAACCAAGAAAAATCGGAAGATAAGAGATGTGACAGGATCCTTACTCTTCTTCCCCTGAGCTGAAGGCGGAGAGGTCAGAGTCCACCTACCCCGCGGTGTCCAGAGGAGGGGGAGGAACGGTGCTGGGTCGCTTGGCTATAGCAGAAGCGGATGGTTGTTGTTGAGCTTCTTTCCGCTGCGCAGCCTTGCCAGCCGCCACCTTGCCGAGGGCTGCACCACTCGAGGAAGGCTAGAGAGCCGAGGCACCGGAGGAAGCTTTCCAAAGAATGCACTTCTTCTTCCTCTCGGGAGATGGGGGCTCCTTGTGCAACTGTTCATCGGATGTGTCTTTGGCAGAAGGACCCCCGGCGGCAGTGCCACTTTGCTCTCCGGCAACCTCGCCCGGCCCGTCAAGTTCTTCCTCTGATGCCACCTCTCCTTCACTGGCTTCCTATTCTATGAAGCCTAAGTTGCTGGCCTCCGTGGCAAGATTCACCTCCTCCATCCTGCTGGCGATGTATGTCATTTCTTCTTCTGTGGTGTCGCGGACGAGGTTCATCTCTTCCCGGATGGCCTTCTCTGACAAGTCGTTAAAGAACTCATGTACCCGTTCTGCGGATGGCTCTTCCCAAGTTTCGTCAGGGTCGTGAGCATTGCACACCGGCATCATGGCGAGGATTGAAGCCAAGGCAGAGTTGTTGCACAGGGGGATCACACCAGCCGGCAACTTATGTCCTGTGCCATACCTGAACACTTTTGACAAAGAGTTGCGTGCTACATAACCATCAAGTTATTGTTTAGGCCAGGGCAGAGTCTCATGATGTCAGCCACGTTCTTGAAATCCCAGGCTGGCCTCCTTTTGCTCTGCAGAGGGGCGATGCGCTGGCGAAGAAAATCAGCCCCGATTATCTCTACTGTGAGACCAGCAACCTTGAGGTGATGGATCCTGGTGGCTGCAACTGTGATCTTCTCGTCATAAAGGTCGAAGTCGCTCCAGCCATCACCTCGCACCATTTCTGTTTGATGGGGCAAACAGAAGGGTTGAGGATCTTCCTCCCGAATCCAACACCACCTAGCCTGCCATTCATCCCACTTATCGTGGAAAGCCCTGGCTGGGTATATTTCCTTGTTCCATGCCCTTGGAATCCAGGCGATAGAACCAGAAAGGGATTCTCCCCTTGAATACGGGGAATGAAGATGTGGCAGAAGAGGGTAGTGTTGGGGACTACCCCAGCAAAAAATTCGCAGAGATGGGCGAAGATCGACATACATGTTGCAGCATTCGGCATGAAATCCAAGAGATGGAAGCCGTATGTGTACATGATGTCATTGAAGAAATCAAAAAATGGGGACAGAGCCTGCAGTAAAAATAATTGTCAATGAAGGGGAATTTGTTCGGGCCGACCTTGGAAGAACCCGGACTCATGCGGGTAGCAGGATGCGCCTTCGTATCCCTCGCCCACATGCTCTGGTACCAATCTTTCAAGGCATTCGCATCGAGCGCCGGAGTGAAGACGACGCACTCCTTCTGCATCTTCGCCAGATCTTTCTCTGTGATAGCAGATTTCGTTCCCTTGCCCTTGATCGTCTTGGGCGGCATGGTGGCTATGGGAGCAAAAGCTAAGAATGGGGAGGGCGTGGAGGTGGCGGGCGAGCGGGAGAAGCTATGTTTTGGGCTCGAGGAAGGAGATGATGGCGGTTTCCAGATTGGAAAAGACAGGGAGTAAATGAGCAAGTGCCTCAGCGGATCCTTTTTATGGGGAAGACGCGAGTCCGCCTCTTTACTAATCAACGGGAAACACCTTCATGAGTGTGTTATTGTTACGGCCGCTCCACGCACGTATCCCACGGCGCGCACTTAACGCACGTCGTGGGGAGGCGCAGTAAGCGGAATGATTGCAACAGTAGGCTCCTGCCACACCTACCCGTGCACTGTTTGGGCCTAGCCCAACAACACCTCGCACCCGTGTGTAGCCTAGGCCTGTGGGCTCCTGTCGGTGTAATAAAGTATGGGCTTTTAGTACCCCATACTTGTGCACGGGAAGTTGTAGCCGCACCGGCGGCAAGGCCTGCCAAGGGACTGCTAGAAGCAAATACAAGGACATCAAGAAGCATTCAAGTCAACAAGCACAAGACCGAAGGCCAAAGGCTGGAACCCCGGCAAGATCTTGCTGTGGGTGGCTTGCGGAGCCCCGGCAAGGAGTGCACCTTCTAAGGCCTCTCCACCCTACCAGCGCAGAGACCAGGTGTCATCCACCAAGATACGTGTCAAGGCGATGGCGATGGAGACGCTAAGCGGTGCCGACGGGACGGGCTCCTGTCCCATCCCGTAGAAGGCCAGAGACACCTGAAGGAGCATTAAATGCATATCTCCTACACCGTTAGTGTTAGGTATGATAACAATGTAGCACTCTACACCTCATGCATGTACTGTATGCCACTGTGGAGACCCCTTATAGTCATATAAAAGGAGGCCCAGGGCGTTACGAGGGAGGATCTTTGGATCTTTTCTTCCACCTTCTGGCTCACGCACGTAGTAGCTGTCCATAGCGCTCCTATAGCCAGAACCCTAAAAACACTCATAATACACTAAAGCGGGAGTAGGATTTTTATGCTTCTCATCGGCCCAAACCTGGGTAAAATCTCCCCTCACGCTCCTCGTCTGATCTACTCTTTGTGCATACCGTCACCCCGCTGAACCACAAAGGGATCCACGTGATCCCATAGGTTTCATACCCTGACATCCTTGTTCATTATAATCGTCTATTATCCATGACATAATTGTATTGATTGGAAACTCAAATACATGTGTGGGTACATAGACAACATTGTGTCCCTAGTATTCCTCTAATAGACTAGCTCGTTGATTAAAGATGGTCAAGGTTTCCTAGCTATAGACATGAGATGTCATTTGATAACGAGATCACGTCATTAGGAGAATGATGTGATGGACAAGACCCAACCGTAAGCATAGCAGTTGATCGTGTCAGTTTATTGCTACTGCTTTATCCATGTCAAGTATCTGTTCCTATGACCATGAGATCACGCAACTACCTGACACCAGAGGAATGCCTTGTGTGTATCAAACGTCACAACATAACTGGGTGACTATAAAGGTGCTCTATAGGTATCTCCGAGGGTGTTTGTTAGATTGGCATGGATCGAGACTGGGATTTGTCACTCCGTATGGCAGAGAGGTATCTTTGGGCCCACTCGGTAATACAACATCACAAGAAGCTTGCAAGCAATGTGACTAAGGAGTTAGTCACGGGATCTTGTATTCCGGAACGAGTAAAGAGACTTGCTGGTAACGAGATTAAACTAGGTATGGAGATATCGACGATCAAATCTCGGGCAAGTAACATACCAATGGACAAAGTGAACTGCATACGGGATTGTCTGAATCCTTGACATAGTGGTCGACCGATAAAGATCTTCGTAGAATATGTAGGAACCAATATGGGCATCTAGGTCCCTCTATTGGTTATCGACCGTAGAGTTGTCTCAGTCATGTCTACATAGTTCTCGTACCTGCAGGGTCTGCACACTTAATGTTCGGTGACGATTTAGTATTGTTGAGTTATGTATGTTGGTGACCGAAGGTTGTTCAGAGTCCCGGATGAGATCCCGGAAATCATGAGGAGCTCTAAATGGTCTGGAGGTAAAGATTTATATATGGGAAGTCATATTTTGGCTATCGAAAAGTTTTGATTTTTTCCGGTATTGTACCGGGAAGCTTCTAGAAGGTTCCAGAAACTTCCGTAGGAGTCCGAAAGTCCACCAAGGGTTCCACCACGTCCCAAGGGTTTGCATGGGCTGA
The DNA here is from genome assembly GCA_022496015.1 of Hordeum marinum. Lineage (NCBI taxonomy): Eukaryota > Viridiplantae > Streptophyta > Magnoliopsida > Poales > Poaceae > Hordeum > Hordeum marinum. The sequence continues at coordinate 456,823,105 of CM039678.1, forward strand.
GGGGAGGCACCCTGGCCTTATTGGGTTAGGCGCACAAGTCCCTCAAGGCCCATGTGTCTTGGGAGAGGTGGAAAGTTCACCTGGTTTTGGAAAGGGAGGGAATTGGACTAGGAGTCCAACTCCTCCCCCTTGGATGCGCCCTAGGGGCTTGGAGGGGTTGATATCCATGCCCCTCCACCTATATATAGATGGAAGGGGGCGCCCCAAGAGCACACACGAAGCCCTTGGCGCACCTCTCTCTCCCTAGATCGTTTTCTCCTCCGTTTGCGGTTTCTCTATCGCTAGGCGTAGCCCTTCCAGTATAGCACCACCACCATCGCCGCCATGCCATCGTGTTGTCGGGGAACTCATCTATCTCTCTGCCCCCGCTTGCTGGGTCAACAAGGTGGAGATGTCATCGAGCTGTACATGTGCTGAACGCAGAGGTGTCATCCGTTCAGTGCTAGATCGGGATGGATCGTGATTGGATCGCGGGACGGATTGCAATTTGGATAGTGAAGATGTTCGACTACATCAACCGAGTTTCTTAACGCTTCCCGCTTAGCGATATACAAGGGTATGTAGATTCACTCTTCCTCTCGTAGATGCTCATCATCATGGATAGATCTTATATGTACGTAGGAAATTTTTTGTTTTCCATGCAATGTTCCCCAACACTATTGCTGCCTTAAGCTGGCTCGGAGAGAAGGCAATTCCCTATATTAGTTGTTGAAGAAAACTGATGAATTCGTTTGGGATGATGTAGCAGATGCAGCTTTTGAGGCCCTGAAGAAGTAGTTGCCTGAGGCCCCTATTCTGGTCGCACCTCCATTGAAAGAGCCGATGCTTTTATACATTGCCGCCAATAATAACATCGTCAGTGTTGCAATTGATGTTGAGCTCAAATAAGATGGCAAGTACTATCTTGTTCAATGCCTAGTCTATTATGCCAGTGAAGTTCTCACCGAGTCCAAGAAGTGATACCCACATTGGCAGAAGTTAGTCATCAGGGTCTTCATGGCAAGCCAAAAGTTGAAACATTATTTTCACTAGGAACACCCCATTATTTTCGTTAGTTCCACACCCTTGGGAGATATTATTCAGAACAGGGAGGCTACAAGACTGATTGCCAAGTGGGCTATTGAGCTTGGCCCTTAAAATATGTTCCTTGCCAGCAATCAAGTAGCAGGCCCTAGTGGACTTCGTCAACGATTGTACCAAACTCCAAGCTCCTCCAGAAAAGCCAGACAATACATATTGGACACTGCAATTGGATGGTTCCAAGAAATTGGAGGGCTCACGAGCTGGGGTAGTCTTAACTTCTCCTCGAGGTGACAAGTTCAATTATGTTTTGCAGCTTATGTTCACCTGCACTAACAATGCAGCAGCATATGAGGCTCTTCTTTGTGGACCGTGTTAGCCAAATAAATGCATATAAGTTGAATTCACTGTCTTGGGGACTCAGACCTTGTGTCTCAACAAGTCTCTAGCACCTGGGATTCAAAAGACCCGTTGATGGCGGCTGCTACTCGTGATCTGCGTTGGCTTTTCCGTGAAAAGGAACGGGTTATTGCAGCACAAAGTGGGTAAGTATTCCCCTCAGTTATGAAACCAAGGTTTATAGAACCAGTAGGAATACCAATCCTCATCCGTCTTTAGTGGCTCCACACATAAGAACAAAGAACTTGCACCCAACACCGACAAGAGGGCTGTCAACCCCCTTGATCTTGTTTTTTGCAAGCAAGTGAGTTGTGTAGATAACTGTAAATTGCAAAATAAAATATAAGCATAAATAACAGCAAGGTAATGAAAGTGTTTGTGAAGATATGAGTAAATAGACCCGGGGGTCGTAGAGTTCTCTAGTGGCATCTCTCACAGAAGTATCATACGGTGAGTAAACAAATTACAATTGGGCAATTGATAGAAAAGCGAAGAGTTATGTGATTTTCACGGCAATGATCATGTGTATATAGGCATCACATCCATAAGCAAATAGGCCAATTCCTGCCTTCACCTATTACTCTTACTCCACCCATCGACCATTATCCAGCATGCATCTAGAGTATTAAGTAAAACAGAGTAATGCTTGGAGAACAATGACATTACACAAAGTAAGCTCAATCAATATGAATAAATCCCATTGTTTTATCCTTAGTAGCAACAACACAAAGACACAACTTATCCCCTTTTGTCATTGGGATATAGAAACTCGCCAGGTTGAACTTATTACAACGCACTACTCCCATCAAAGAAATATCAATCTAGTTGTCGAAACTATCTCAATAGCTCAAAAGAGCATTACGAAGCTACGATGATCATGCAAATAAGAATCTTAGTATTCATGTTTGACTCAAATACATTTCATGAATAATCTGAACATAAACTCACAATTCATTGGATCCCAACAAAAACACCATACAGAGGGATTACATCAGATAGATCAAGGCAAAGATGTGATGAACATTGTATTGAAGATCAGGAGAGAGAGAGAGATTGCCATCTAGTTACTACATATAGACCCGTAGGTCTGTGGTGAACTACTCACATATCATGGCGAGGGCAGCAAGGTTGATGAAGAGGCCTCACTGACCGATCTCCCCTCTAGCAGGGTGTCGGAAGGGAGGTGTAGATGGCCTCCTGTTAAACAGAGACTTCCAATGGCAGAAAAAGTGATTCGGGAGCGCTTCTAGGGTTTTTTGTTTATATGCGAATTTATAGGCTAGAGAGGGGCGTCGAAAAGCGCATGAAGTAGGCACAAGCCATCAAGGCACGCCCCTTGGTGGCGTGCCTTGTTCTCTTGTGGGCCCCTCGTGGCTCTGCGGGCCTCCTCCCGAAGCTTCCTGGTCCTCTTTTGGTCCAGAAAAAATCATCAAAAAGTTTCATGGCAATTGGACTTCGTTTGGTACTATAAACCTGAAAAGTCAAAAACACGCAGAAAACAGCAACTGGCACTGGGCACTGGGTCAATAGGTTAGTGCTCAAAATATTATAAATTTGGTAAACAGATGCCCAAAAATTATCCTAGAATGATAATATAGTAGCATGGAACAATAAAAAAGTATAGATACGTTGGGGACGTATCAGCATTGCCAAGCTTAATTCCTGCTCGTCCTCGAGTAGGTAAATGATAAAAATAGAATTTTTGATTTGACATGCTACCCATTATGTAATCTTTTGTATGTATGCTCATTGAGAAATGATGAATTAACAAACGGCAAGATAGTAATATTTATAAGTATAAGAAACAAAATCATTGATTTTTCAAAGTATACGATCCTAAAAGAATGGTTACCCCTACTCATCTTATTATGTTAGCAAGGCATGACTCCATCTTCACCACATCAATACAAATGTTAAGCACCACAGTGTCCAAGTCAGGCAATTGGATCGTACTTTTTCAACATGCATCAACTTTCTATTCTTCACACAATACATGAGCGTGAACCATTGGACATAGCATATAGGTGGAATAGAGTATGATAGTAGATATCAAAGGGGCAAAAACTGGAGAAGATAGTCTCACATCAACTAGGTGTACCAACGAGCTTTGGAGAATATCATCGATAGATGTTAATGCAAGGAGTAGGTATTGCCATGTAAATGATGCACTAGATCTATAAGTGTATGAAAGCTCAGCTGAAGCTAAGTGGGGTGTGCATCCAACTTGCTTGCTCATGAAGACCTCGGGCATTTAAGGAAGCCCGTCATCGGAATATACAAGCCAAGTTTATTATATGAAAAGATAATTCCCACTAGCATATGGAATTGACAACATAGGAGACTCTCTATATGAAGAACATGGTGCCACTTTGAGGCACAAGTGTGGTAAAGGATAGTAGCAAAGTTCCTTCTCTATTTTTCTCTCATTCACTTTTTTATTTTATTTTTTTCATGGTGGCTTTTCTCTTTTTTTTCTATTTGCCTCCCCCATTCATATTTTATTATATGGTGGGCTCATTTGGCCTCCCCCATTTTTTTTTCGTAGTCTCATCCCAACTTGTGGGGGAATCATAATCTCCATCATCCTTTCCTCACTAGGACAATGCTCTAATAAGGATGATCATCACACTTTTATTTACTTACAACTCAATATGAAGAACTCATAGGAAGATATGACTCTATATGAATGCCTTTCGCAGTGTAACAGGATGTGCAATGATCTAGCATGACATGTATCAAAAACATGATGAATGGTGGCTTTTCCACAAATACTATGCTAGCTCTATATGATAATGCAAAGCAATATGATGATGAACGAACTAGTCATGTGCAGTGACGATGGCATTTGCATGGTAATATTACTCATAATGGCTATGGAAATGCCATAATAGGTAGGTATGGTGGCTGTTTTGAGGAACATATAATGAGTCTTATGTGCAACAGAACATATCATGTCATGAGGTTTGGATGCACCGGCAAAGGTTGCACCGGTCCTTGAGGTGCGAATGGGCTATGCACGGTACTGAAGAGGCTAGCAAATATGAGAAGGTGAGGATGCGTATGTCCATGGTGTCACATTACTCATAAAGAACTCATATACTTATTGTAAAGTTTTATTAGTTTTATCAAAAATCAAAGTACTCGTCACATGCCCTGAGGGAGGAGGTTGGTAGGAGTTAACCGTCGCGCGCCCCCGACTCAAAACAACACTACGATTTCAACGAGCAATAAAAATGCTCACACATCATCACCATGCCTCTTTAATTTTTAGATGAATAACAAGTTAACACCTCTTAATCTCGACACTTCTACGGATCAACAATTGTGGACTCACACCTTTTTCATATTACCAGGTTAATGTCATTAACACAAAATTTCTCTATGTGTGCTACACGATGGTTTTGATTATCATTCATTGAATACCTATTATTTTTGGACTAGTATTATGACCCATGCAAATTACCATCACTATTTAGTCATCTCTCAAACAAATATAAGTGAAGAACGAGAGCATCTTATTTCTATCAAATCTACACAACATCGTGATAAAAAAGATATAAGTGAAGTACTAGAGCAATTGCCAAACTCAAAATATATAAGTGAAGCACATAGAGTATTCTAGAAAATTATGATGAAGGTGTGTTTCTCTCAAATAGGTGTGTTCAGGAAATTATGATTGTGACAAACTGAAAGTAAAGGCAAACAGAAGCAAATGGCACTCGAAGCAAAACACATATCATGTGATGAATAAAAATATAGCTCCAAGTGACATACCGATGGATTGAGATGAAAGAGGGGATTCCTTCTGGGGCATCCCCAAGCTTAGACGCTTGACTTTCCCTTAGAATATTACTTGGGGTGCCTTGGGAATCCCTAATATTAGGCTCTTGATACTCCTTGTTCCATGGTCCATAGTGGTCACACCCCAAACTTGAAAACTTCAATCACACAAAACTCAACAAAACTTCGTGAGATCCTTTAGTATACGCAACATATTGCATACTTTAGGTACTGTTACAAATTGATTCTGAATTAATTTTTGCATAATAGGTACTGTATTCTAACTTCTCCATGGCTTATACCCCCGATACAATCCATAGCATAATCAAAACAAGCAAACTATGCAAACAAAGCAGAATCTGTCTAAAACAGAATAGTCTGTAGAAATCTGTAAAGATGTCATACTTTTGTAACTATAAAAATTCTGAAAACTTTGAACAATGTGAAGAATTTGTATAGCAATACTGTGTAAAAATTTCAGATTATTATCGCGCTCCAGTAAAAAATGAAAATTCCTGTACTGGAGCCAAAGTTTCTGTTTTGTTACTGCATCATTTCTACTCATCTCGTGAGTCATTCCAAAGTAAAACATAGAAACATAATAATTACAGAGGAAAAAATCATGTTCTCCCAAAATAACAGAAAGTAAAAACCAAATTTAAGATACATATTGGCTTGCCTCCCAACAAGCGCTATTGTTTTAGGCCCCTAGCTAGGCATAATGCATAGTTTCAAGTGTTGTCATGTTTGAAATCAAGCTCCTCAATAACATAACTATGATTAATGGGAATAATGGGAGGCTTGAAAATACGATCCTTTATCAAGTTCACAAAATTGGGGTGAACACTAATCATTTTGAGATCTTTGTTTTTAGAAGGATGTGTACTAATGCTCTTAGGAATGTATATGAACTTGGAATTTTGTCTCGTGAGGTACTAGCATTAGTTTTAGATGGTGTGAAAACGGAAACTGCTTTGTCAATGACCTACTCCATTTTAACAATTCTACTCAAACCTTGTTCTACCCTCTTATCAATAATAGTTTCCTTCTCACTTAAAGTTTTCAGAGTCATTCCTACCCGTGACCCAAATTGAGTGATATGATTCTGAAGTTTTTTATCTGACTCCTCAATTGGTTCACTAGTGATCATTTTCTTTTCAATATCATCAAGCCTTTGCATAACATGTTCCAATGTTAAATTGGTTTGATTAACGATAAGGGGTGGTGTTCCAACAAGATTTTCAATTGCATTATAAGCACCCAAGGTGTGACACATTAAGAAATTTCCACCGGTGATACTATCAAGGACAAACCTGTACCAAGTTGTCACGCCAACATAAAAATTTATGAAGCAAAGTAGTGGTTGAGAACTTATTAGTTGCCTTATTTTGAGCGTGCCATATCCTATACGATGCATCCTTCAAACTTTCTCCTACCCTTTGTGTAAAGTTTACAACATCATTATTAGGTGTGACGCGAACAAAAGAAGAACTAGCCATGACTTCAAACAAGAAAACAAGTAAATATTCTTTATTTTTGATTTTTATGATACAAACTAAATATGACAGCAAATAAAAATAAGAACAAGTGAATGAAAATTAGTGCAAAGTTACTTGATAGTTGGTGATGATATTCCCCGACAACGGCGCCAGAAATCCTTCGTGATACTTGTGAACTGCATTGGGTTTTCCGTGAAGAGGAACGGGTTATCGCAGCATAATGTGGATAAGTATTTCCCTAAGTTATAAAACCAAGGTTTATCGAACCAATAGGAATACCAATCCTGAACCGTCTTCAGCGGTTGCACACAAAAGAACAAACAACTTGCACCCAGCGCTGACAAGAGGATTGTCAATCCTCTTGATCTCATTATTTGCAAGCAAGTGAGTTATGTAGATAATTTTAGATAATTGTAAATTGCAAAATAAAGTAAAAGCAAATAAATAACAACAAGGTAATGGCAGCGTTTATGAATATATATATATATAAGTGAATAGACTCGGGGGGCGTAGAGTTCTCCAGTGGCATCTCTCATAGAAATAGCATACGATGGGTAAACAAATTACTGTTGGGCAATTGATAGAAAAGTGAATAGTTATGCGATTTTCATGGCAATGATCATGTGTATATAAGTATCACATCCATAAGCAAATAGTCCGACTCCTGCGTGCACCTATTACTATTACTCCACTCATCGACCTCTATCCAACATGCATCTAGAGTATTAAGTAAAACAGAGTAATGCTTGAAGAACGATAACATGTTGTAGACAAAGTAAACTCAATCAATATGAATAAACCTCATCGTTTTATCCTTAGTAGCAGCAACAAAAAGACGCAACTTGTCCCCTTCTGTCACTGGGATATAGAAACTCGTCAAGTTGAACCTACTACAATGCACCACTCCCACTAAAAAAATACCAATCTAGTTGGCCAAACTATCTCAATAGATCGGAGAGACTTATGAAGCTATGATGATCATGTAAATAAGAATATTAGTATTCAGGTTTGACTCAAATAGTTTTCATGAATAATCTGAACATAAACTCACAATTTATCGGATCCTAACAAACACACCATACAAGGGATTACATCTGATAGATCAAGGCAAAGATGTGATGAACATTGTATTGAAGTTCAAGAGAGAGAGAGAGAGATTTCCATCTAGGTACTACCTACGGACCCGTAGGTCTATGGTGAACTACTCACACATCATGGTGACGGTAGGAAGGTTGATGAAGAGGCCCTCCGTGATCGATCTTCCCTCCAACAGGGTGCCGGAACGGAGGTGTAGTGGCCTCCCGTCAGAACAGAGACTTGCCGCGGTGGAAAAAGTGTTTCGGAAGCGCTTCTAGGGTTTTCGAAATATATGTGAATTTTATGCCAGAGCGGGGCATCGGGAATCGCACGAGGGAGGCACAAGCCATCAGGGCGCGCCCCTGGTGGCACATGCCTTTTGGCTTGTGGGCCCCTCGTGGCTCTCCCAGCCTCCTCCCGTAGCTTTCAGGCCTTCTTTTGGTCTAGAAAAAATCATCAAAAGGTTTCGTGGCAACTGGACTTCGTTTGGTACTATAAACCTGAAAAGTCAAAAACACGCAGAAAATAACAACTGGCACTAGGCACTGGGTCAATAGGTTACTGCTCAAAAATATTATTAATTGGTAAACAAATGCCCATAAAGTATCCTAGAATGATAATATATTAGTATGGAACAATAAAAAATTATAGATATATACGTTGGAGACGTATCACTCACCGCCTGCGCTACGGGCCCCTCTAACACTGCCGCTGCCGGGTTCCATGGCTCACAGGTTAGATCTGCATGGAGCGGCTTCTTCGATAGCAGTGCATTATCTCTAAAAATGTGCATTCTCTGTTACATGTTTGTAGAAATAGAACCCATTTTTTATTGATTTTGATTGCTAGATTGTCTCTATTTTTTTGGAGATAGTAGTCACGCATCACCGGTTGAGTTTCACCTCACTAGTATAATCAGTTTGTAGTTCCTACAATTTGATCAGTAGACCCAACCAATGGTGGCATCGAGATGATGGTGAGGCTAAACCTGTTCATAGACAACCCGGTCCGGAGGCAGGAACCCGAAGCCTGACATTTGGGCCGCGTTCGGGATCAACTTTCTTGCCCGAAGCCCGGCCCGAAAGCCTGAGTAAAGCCCAAAATGTACATATAAACATTTTTTCTTCAAAATATAGGTATAATAAATTAAGATAATGAATAATATTAATTTAATTAAAAATGCCATTGTTCATGTGCTTCGGGTCGGGCCATGCTCGGGCTTTGGATTTTTTTTCTTCGAGCTTTGCCAAGCCCGGCCCAAACACGACCTGGCCAGACAAATGATCAGGTTTAGGTGAGGCGTTGCGCTCTGGCCGCGGTGAGGAGTTTATCAACAAAGGGGGCAATAATGGGTGGCTGTTAACGAAAAGGACATGAGGATGTGGGAGGTGGGGTGGCGAAAGATGGGGACACAAAGAACGGAAGCTGAGGGAGACGGGGCGGCAGTTAGATTGGGAGAGCTCGCCTACGGAGTGAGAGTGCGTGGGCAACATGGGCAAAACCTTGTGTGTGGGCATGTGTGAGTTGGGATTATTTCCCGCATCTGCGGCGAGCATGCATGGGTTGAAGCATTTTCCTTTGTAGAAAATAAGGGCGTAAAACAAAAAAGTTCACAGAGGGGAGTGGAAGGCGTACGTGGTGAAGGATGGAAATCCTAGAAGCAAGGCTAGGAGGATCAGCCTGTCATGAACTGAAGTTTATTGGTTTAGAGTCAAGTGCATATTCTTCATATGTTGTCGTATATATCATTGTTGAATTAGGAGAGGACCATTTGCGCGTGCAAAGTTTCTATATCTTGAAATTATATATGAATATTGAGAAGTGCAGGCCTTTCTCTTCTAGAAAATAGGGAATTGGCTCACACATTATTAAATAATTTGAGGCACCCATGCTTATTTTAAATGGCTAGGAATCACAAGTGATGGTAGATATATCTACATAACAAACATTATTTTAACCTTTAATGTGATTTGTGTGCTGAAGATGTCATTTTATTTAGATGTTTAGTTGATAAAATCTTCCCTATATGTGATAATTTGAGACGAACCCAAATCTTTATTTTTCCTAATACGAATTATCCTCCCGTCTTAGAAAAAAAACTGCTTTGAGTAAACTTATCTTCATTGTAGACATATATTGACAATTAATCAAGTCTTGTCATCATTGCATGTTTATTGTGTGTCCGGAATAATTTTTTTGATTTAGAAAATGTAGCAAATTGCATTTCACTAGAGATGGAATTGCTGCAAATTACATGAGCGAGTGGTTCATATAAATTTTATCAAGCCGTATAATTTTCTAGTGAGGATAGAAGGGTAAATGCAGTGATTGGTTGCTTCAATTTTTAATAACAAACACTATGTTACAACATGGTAATGTCTTACCAGACATCGGATCTGACTTCTTAGCTCGGGGGGCATCACGAGCGATACATAGCTCTTTCCCCTTAATGGTGGTAGCAGATCAACATAAACACGGGAAGTGTGGATCAGGACGGACAGCGGGTGTTGGCGGGGCCGGGTTTTTTTATGGTGGAGGGCTCGGACACAGTTCTAAACGTACATGAAACTGTCATGTAGGCATTTGGTCTTCAGAAACGCAGATTGAGCGGGCAAGACAATGGCTTGCACAACCGATGCTAGCACGATTGACAACATTCGGAGATGATCTTCGCTATGGAATGAATTGGACTAATTGGTTGGTAGCCACCGATGCACGAGGCCCACTCTTTCTTGGGTATAAGAGCGACGAAAGCAGATTTCTGAAGCGTGAAGTTTTGCCCTGCTAAGTGACAGAACTGGTGGAAAGCTTGCATGATACTTTTAGAAAATAAGAATTAATGCGCTATATGAACGCCCATAATAACAATGTTGAGGATATCACTTATAGTTAGCGTTTCGGAGATTAGAGATTAATCGAAAATTGACCGATTAATTGATTTTATTGGTCGGATCGGTCATTTTTTGGCAAATCCCAGGTTTGCAACACTAAACCATGATATATTCAACACAAAAAAATATTGGACAAAAGTGCTATTTTGATTCTTTGCATTTGAATACTCATAGAATGACAAAAAAACTAAGATAATGATATATATTGCATAATAAGGTTGATAAAACATTAATAAACATACTTTTTGCAAACACGGTGTTTGAAACAGGCCCGATTTGTTGATAGATTGCCGATAAACCGTTTATTAGAGTGATAAATCGGCTTAAATGATAAACGATGATGATATATCATGATCTTATCGGTCACCCACCAGGTAGCGATAAATCGAACAATAAATCGATAAATTTAGAGATTTTTTGACCAGTGCATAATACTGTAGTGATGAAGTCGTTATCTTAATATTTTTTGTAAGTGAGGGGTATACCGCGGAAAAATGACTGCACAAATGAATCGGACGGGAGCGGGGGATTGGGTAGGAGTCCTGGACACGTCAGCATTAATTACCCCGGCAGCCATGAATGCTAATTGTAGTGTCAAGAACAAATCGTTTCCGTGGTCGGCGTAACAAAATCAAACCGATAGCGATGCATCTGGACGAGGGTTCACACAAGAATCAGATAAACCCCGGCGCAGTTCGTGATACAGTCGGTAAATTAGGATCACATATGCGCGTACGCTTCAACCATCTACAGTAGTAAAAATAAGTGGAGCATCTTCACTCAAAAAAAAAAAAGGTGGAGCATCTATAGGCAGCCAACCGCTCACTTTTCATTAGAAAAGGTTCTCCGCCTCACTGCTGGTGGTGTGTCGGAAGATCCTCGATTTACTCTGAGCTGCAGGTCGTCGTCGTCCATGGAGGAGGCCCAGTGGACGCCGCGCGGCGTGCTGGACCTGGAGGCGCAGTTCGCCTTCTTCCGCTCGCAGCACCGCCATCCGGTCAACGCCGCCGCGCACGCGCTGCTCGCGGGGCCCATCCTCTTCGGCAACCTGGTCATCCTCTACTTCTTGCCCCTGCCCTCCCCGCTCGACCCGGCCCTCGCGCTCTCCCTCGCCTACGCCGCGGCCTACCTCGCCGTCGACCGCCGCGCCGGGGCCCTCGCCGCGCTCCTCCTCCTCGGCGGCTGGGCCGCCAGCCGCGCCCTCGCCGCCCGCCTCGGCTTCGCGCTCGCATGGAAGGTCGTGCTGGCTACGGAGCTCTTCTGCTGGACCTGGCAGTTCCTCGGCCACGCGCTCTTCGAGGTGAAACCCGAGTTGTTCCCTGAACCTCCCCCACGTTCCTGGTGACAGTCGACCTGACATCGATTGCTGATGTTTGCTTGCTGAATCTGCTTTTTCTTGCAGAAGAAAGGGCCAACGGTGAGTGAGCTTCCGGAGGTGTTCCTGATGGAGCCATTCCTCATCCTGCTGCAGGTAAACGTCATTTAATCCTCTGAATCTTTAAGATAAACAAAAATCATGTGCGTATATGAATGTAGCAAAAGTATGGCATATTGGCATAATCTATCTACTGGAGATTTGATGGACATGGAGTTGTTAACAACAGTGCTAAGTAGCAGCCGTTGGCTGTTGTGTGCACAGATACTCAACAAGATGTTTGGCTACGAGCCATACCCTGGATTCAGCAAGAACGTGGATAAGAAGATGGAGGCTGATCTCAGGGAGAGCAGAGAGGTCGAGCAGAGGAAGATCAACTAGACAGATATGTTCAGGTTGATTCATATAAGTAGCAAAGTGTGCCTACCATTTGTGATGTTTATGCATGTTGTCTTAGATATATTTGTAGAATAAAACGAACAGCTGAACTTTCTGTACATGATGATATTGTGCTATTGAAATCTGCTTTGCAGCTCCAGATTTCACTTGCTGAATACACTTCCAGAAATATCATCAAACACCTCATGGGCACCTTTCAAAGAAAAAGAAAAAAACGTCTCATGGGCAAGCATAGCTGCAACCGTATCTGGCTCGAGACATCCTTCTCTGAATGCTCTCCTAGACATTTCATCGCCACCCCATGAGCAAGCATAGCTGTATCGGATCTGCCGTGCTTTCTTGCCAAACCAGCATACGCATGGATGGGCCAGCCAGCCTCGGACTGAACATAACAGAACCTTAAGCAAACTGAAGGACAGAAATTTCACCCGGTGATCACCAGCCGCGGGGGCTTGTTTGAGGCCATAGAGAAAGTGACGAAAACGACAAACCGTGCCATCAGAAACTGAATACACAGGTGATGGTTGCATATAAACTTCCTCACACAACTCACCATTAAAAAAAGCATTCTTAATATCAAGCTGAGACACAGATAAGTGGCAAACAGAGGCCACGGCGAGAAGTATGCGAAAAATGGTCATATGGGCCACAGGAGCAAAAGTCCACCATGCTCCTGCTGAAAGCCACGAGCCACAAGACGAGTTTTATAATGCTCAAGAGAACCATCAGAGCGAGTCTTAATTTTATAGACCCATTTCTGTCTTAATTTTATAGACCCATTTCCAAAGGATGTGACGAACACGGGGAGGAAGAGAAACCAGATCCCACGTGCCGGTGCGCTCAAGAGCAGTAAGTTCCTCTGCCATAGCAAACTGCCATTCAGGATGAACAACATGATCTCGATAAGAGGTCGGCTCAACAACGGTCGAAAGACCATAGCAAGAAGGAGAATATCGATCAGGGGGCGGACAAGGCCGAGAACGAAGACCATAAGTCTGTTGAGAGGAGGAAGACGGCGCACCAGAAGTAGAGGGCACATCAGTAGACTCATCCACAACACGCCGACGACGAGTATAATGGAGAGGAAGGGGGGAGAGGTGGAATCACTGAAGGTGAAGACGGGGAATGTGTCAGTGGTGAAGGTGGAGAAGAGGAAGGTATCAGTGATGAATGTGGAGAGTCATGCGGTGAAGGAGGAGAAGAAACCATAGGAGAGGACAGCATGAGATCTGCAATAGCAGGATGAGTAGGAATACTGGGCATAGAGGGAGGTGTATCTGGAAATGCAAGAAAAGGCCTCCGTGAAAAATGCCAAGGAGGATGGACGCAAGTAGAAGAGATGCGACTCATCAAAGGTGGCATCCCGAGAAATACGCATCCGACAACCGACAGGATCCCAACAACGATAGCCCTTATGCTCATCACTGTATCCGAGAAAGACACACTCAACAGACTTAGCGGTCAGTTTGGTGTGTTCACGAGGGGCAAGCAAGACATAGCAAACACAACCAAATAAATGAAGCATCGAATAGTCCAGAGAATGACCAGAAAGGCGCTCAAGAGGAATACCGCCCGGTAGAGCAGCGGATGGCTGAATGTTAATCAGATAGGTAGGGGCGGTAACAGCCTCAGCCCAGAAGTGAGGCGGAAGAGAGGCGACGATCATTATCGCATGCGACGTCTCAAGAAGGTGACTATGCTTGCGCTCAGCCACTCCATTTTGAGCATGTGCACAAGGGCAAGAGACCGAGGAAGAGTACCCTGCTCAGCAAGGAATCCTCGCAGTGCATGGGAGATATGCTCAACAACCAAATTTGCGCGAAAAACACGAATAGGAGTGAAAATTGGTTATGAACCATGGCAGCAAAATTTCTGTATATAGATAAGACCTCACTACGAGAAGACATAGAATAGATCCAAGTGTACCAAGGAAAATCGTCAATAAAGATAATATAACAGTGATGACCCCCTTTCGAGGCGAAGGGAGCCGAACCCCAGACATCAGAGTGAACGAGATCAACAGGGCGCTCGGACACTGACTCAATGTGAGGATATGGTAGCTGAATCTGCTTACCAAACGTACAACCCAGACAATCCAACAAAGCATTACCGGAGACAGACCCTAGAGCACCTCGATGAACCAAAGATAAGAGACAAGAACCACATAAAGGGCCAAGACGATGATGTCATTGCTGAAAAGAGTTGGTAGATGTAGCGACAGGGGCTGCGAGACTAGGGGCGGAGACAGCGGAGGGAAGGCAAAGCCAGTCAAGCTCCCAGAGACCATCCGATCGTCAAGAACCAGCACCAAGCAGAGTGCCGATGCGACGATCCTGAACGGAACACAAATCAAAGTCGAGAATGACCCCTACAACTAGAGTCAACAATCAGACCACCAGATATGAGCTGCATGGTAAGTCAAGGAACATGAGCGACTGAAGGAACATGAAGTGAAGAAGTGCTAAGAGTGCCTCGACTAGCTACAGGGAGGGGAGTGCCATCAGCCGTAAGAACACGAACAAGAGAGTCGACAGGTCAAGCGAAGGTCAAAGTGGAAAAATCATAAGTCATATGAAAAGACGCTCGATTATCAAGAATCATGGGGATGTACCTGAATGAGTAGAAGGTGGTTTCTCTTTGCCAGAAGAGTCGATCATAGAAACTGCAAAACCTGTCGATGAAGAATTCCAAGCAGCAAGTAGGCATCGCAGCTGCACAATATCACGTGCAGGCAGGGACATGACAGAAGAGGTCGAGGTGAAAACACGCGTGGAAGCCCGCGATGAGCAGTCGCCACCACCCGTGGAAACAGACCCGGTTAACAAAATGGAGCGGTCACCATAGTGTTCAGAATCCGTAAGGGGAGTCGACATAGAGCAACCAACAACATCGCAAAAGGTGTCGAACTAGAGCGAGAACCTCCATCTCAAAGCGGACGAGCACCAAGCACCAAGGAAAGACGCATGTGCGGAACATGATCAATGTACGGAATACCATCGAAAAACACCGGGCAGCAAGGGAGAGGCGTACCCGACGAAAGCATGGTGCCTTTCTTTACATTTTTTTCTCTCTTTTCTCCTTTTGTTTTTCTTCTTTTTCTTGGAAACACCCGAACTCAAACCACACAAAAAACAGGCCAACTCGCAGAGTAGTCCGGCCACCCACCAACAGCCCAAAAAGAAGTGAATCATGGATCACGGACCGTGTAGGGAGCACAGAGACAGGCATGTGGCTTGATTCACGTCCTTGTGGTCAACACGCGAGCGTGAGATGGATGCAGCGGACGGCGGCCGATCTGTGGAAGAGACGAGCGAAAGAGGATGGCGGCCTGGGCGGACGGCTACCCGGGCGGAAACCAGCGGCCGACGGATGGCATCGGGAACCGGCGGCTGACTCGATCCAGAGTAGTGGCTCGATCTGGAGATCGAGAAGGACGGCCGACTCGTTCCTTTCTGACCGGCTCAAACGGGTTGAACCCGCGTGTTGACAAAGGCTAGAGAAGACGAACCGGGCGAGACACAGCCCGAGCAGACGCGGGCAGCAGCGGGGACAGGCGGCCGGCGGACTTGGGCGGCACCAGCGGCCGGCGGACACGGGCGACAGCAGGAACTGGCAGCCGACGGCCCGGCGACTGATCTTGGGCGGAAACGGGTGGACGCGGACGAGAGTATGCACCCAGAGGAGATGAAATTGATCTTGTGGTTCGATCTGGACAAAAACAGAGGAATCGGGACGTGTGTATAACAGAGTAGCAGCAGCAATCGACTAGAGATAGGAGTTGGACGGCCGACGCGGCAAATTGGATCAGAAGAGCACGAGTTGCATGTGTTAAAAAAACCCAAAGACTCTAATACCATTGTTAGGAAAATTAACTTATAATTAGCAAGGCTAAAGGCCAAAATGTAAAAGGTCAAAGGCCACCATAAATATAACTCTAACAAAGATTAATAGGTCGGACGGTACCACAAGCACGGTCTTTATCTAGGCTCAGGCCCTTGACGAAGATAAAACCCTCCTGCACTGGGTGTTTACCTAGGCTCAGACCCTCGATGAAGATAAAAATCATCATGATGTGTGTTTATTCTTTTTTGCTGATGATGATCTGGTGTTTATTCTAACAGGGGTGTACAAAGTACATGGTATAGAACCAACAACCAAGAAATTGTATGTTGTAATGTTTTCTAAGGTGTCTCTATTTCAAACCAACCTATGATTAGATGGTTAGGAGGACAATGATATCCCTTGCCCATCAGAGTTCAAGTATCAGACTTGAGATTGGTGTTTGCATTTTTCTGGATTTATTCCAAGCCTTCCGTGTATGTGAACGACTTTAATTGTACTGTGTTCAAAAAAAGGTGTATATATCGACTAGATACTGGGGTCCTTTAAAAAAAGATGTCTCTATCGACTAGATACCGGGGCCCTAACGTTAAAGGAGTCCAAGTCGGCTACGTCGATGAAAGGGAATCCTCCATCGATCTGGCTTCCTTGTCTTGAATGGCAAGGCTACTCGAATCTTCCTTCTTCTTTTTGGAGGGACTCGTGTCTTCCTTCTAAAGGGCATGTGGGCTAGCATGAAGGCCCAGGGTGTCAACAATCGGACCTCAATCTGACCCTATATGTCTGGGTCGTTCGGCAGAGTATTCTAGCTAATTATGATAACCATCTGTCTCTCTCAAATATGTGTGTCCAGGATTTTTTTTGTTGCAAAATAAAATATAAGACACGACGCTCCAAGCAAAACATATATCATGTGATGAATAAAAATATAGCTTCAACTGACATACTGATAGATTGGAGACGAAAGCGGGGATGGCTTTCGGGGAATCCCCAAGCTTAGACGCTTAGGTCTTTCTTGAATATTACCTTGTGGTGTATCGGGCATCCCCAAGTTTAGGGTCTTGCCGCTCCTTAGTCCTTCACCCATCCTTCTCTCATCCAAAATTGGAAAACTTCAGCGCACAAAACTCAACAAAACCCCGTGAGATTCGTTAGTATAATATATTGGGAACGCTGCATGGGAAACAAAAAAATTCCTACGCACACGCAAGATCTATCCATGGGTATGAGCATCTACGAGAGGGAGAATGGATCTACATACCCTTATAGATCGCTAAGCGGAAAGCATTAAGAAACGCGGTTGATGTAGTCGAACGTCTTCACGATCCAAATCACTGAGCGTCTCGCGATCCAATCATAATCCGTCCCAATATAGCGCCGAACGGATGGCACCTCCGTGTTCAGCACACGTACATATCGATGATGATCTCCGCCTTTTTGATCCAGCAAGAGAGAGCCAAGAGGTAGATGAGTTCTTCGGCAGCGTGACGGCGCACTGTCACGCCCAAGATGCGATCCTATCCTTATTTTGGCATGAAGGCCTCGACAGGGATAGAAGCGCATCTCGTCGTGTTGCAAGAATGGATATCATTACAAGTACATGTACAGAAGAGATGAGTATATGGAGTTTACACTCGCCATAAGCTACATCAAGATCACATCAATACAACAACATATTCAAACATCATACAGAAGAGCAGGGTCCGACCATGGACGAAAACAAACGACAAAATGACATCCATCCTTACTATTCCAGGCTGCCGCTTGGAACCCATCCTAGATCGATGAAGAAGAAGAAGAAGAACTCCAAATCAAACAAGCATCGCTCTCACGTGAAAGCACCGCATTACCTGTACCTGCAACTATTGTTATAGTAATCTGTGAGCCACAAGGACTCAACAATCTCATTTCCAAGGTATCAAGACTATTAAAGCTTAATGGGTGACGTATGGTTAAGTGGTGAGGCTGCAACAAGCGACTAAGCATTTATTTGAGTGGCTAACTTATGAATACAGAAAATAAAGTATGATGGTCTATGCATAACGGGCATGAACTAGAAATGATCACTAACTGATCCTGAACACCTACTTACGTCAAACATAATCCCACCGTGTTTTCTCTCGGATAAGGACTCACGAGAAGAGACAGTCACGGTTACGCACACAGTTGGTGTATTTTATCAGAGTTTACTTCAAGTTTGCTATGACCGGATGTTAAACAAACTATCCAAGTTTGCCACATAACCGCGGGCACGACTTTCCAAATGATTTAACCCTACAGGAGTGCTCCAACTCACCCATCACAAATTAACCACACGTCGCGGAATAACCTCGACCACGGATCTCGTGATCATCCTAGGCAATTCCAAAGGAAATCCGACACCTCGAGATAGCCGGAAGAAGATGAGAGTTCCTCACACAAGATGTTCGAGAAAGGTAAAACAAATCCAGCAAGGCCGCTCGACGTGTCGACAAACCCGATAAGAGCCGCGTATCTCGTTCTCAGGACACGACCGGATTGGCTAAGTTTTCGGCTAGCACACCCGTTGCTGGCCCCGGCTACTGCCATTTTGGACCAACACTCATGAGGAGCACTGGCCCGGGTTGTTGATTAAGATCCTCGGGGTCCAGAATGTCCCTATGCAATTTTATTAGGTTGGAGAATGGTAAAACCAAAGTTGGGACTTGCCAGAAGAGTTTTATCCCAAAACGAAAATCAAGGGGGTCCCCATAACAACCCCGAGCATGTTAGGATCGCTCAATTATGGAACATAACACTGGTTCACAAGTAACTAGGGGCGGCAAAAGTGGAACAAAACACCGAGCAAAAGGCCAAGCCTTCCACCTTTTACCAAGTATATAAATGCATTAAATTAAATAGCAATAATATTGTGATATGACAAAAGAATGTCCATGTTGTCACATGGAAGCAATTGCACCTGCAACTAGAAACGCTGTAAGAAGGGCTGAGCAAGCGGTGACATAGCCAAACAAAGGTTTGCTGGGATGTGGAGGGGTTAGAGGCTTTCATGGCAATGTTGGGAGGCTTGTCAAACAAGTGGTAGGTAGCGTGACATAACGATGAAAGAAGGACAACTAGCATAGCAATGATAGTAGTGGTATTCAGGGAAATGTTTCATCTTGCTTGAGATCCTGCTCGGAAGAAGATCGAGTCCATGAAGAAGACAGGCCAACGTAGTCGAACGGATCCTCACACTCCGAACGCTTTCGGAACTCTATCGGGAAGGAACAATTCGAAACAACAATCAACACACGGGAAACACCACAACATATTCATGGCATGATGCGCAACCAAATATGATGCATGTCCGGTTTAATATGCAACGCATGGCATGGCATGGAAAGCACAACAAACAACTACTACAAATTAAGTGAAGTTCAATATGCAACTAGTTGCATATTGACGAAACTCCACGTTCGAATTATTTAGTTCACTCTCGTTAGGTACTCATCAATATTAAATGTTGTTTAACATGGCAATCGATGAAGCATGAACAACTATATCATCTAGGCATTTTAAATGGGGCCGGAAGCAACATATAGCATTTCCGAAACATCCCCATAAGCATAATATGAATTAGGTCCATATCTTTCTTAACACAATTTTAGAGTTGTTAACAGTAAAATAAATGTCACCATGCAATTCTACACGATTTTCTAGTCAAGTTACATACGTGGAACATTTTTAACGGAGCTACGGTTTAATAGTTATGAAATAAATCATTTAACACGGCATTTACGCAAATTGCATGAAGATAGTAGCTTAATCATTTTAAACACACGTGAGAGTTGGATATTATGAATCTACACGAAATTCTACACATTTTACATATATAAAATATTGTCATCGAGTGCACGGTTAATTAATTATGAGCATTTTAAAAACATGACTTTTTTATATAATATGCAAAACTTGGACAAAAGTTAAATCGCACGGGACAAAAATACGTGTGGGCCGAATGCAGCGCACTGGGCAAACCTGGCCCAAACAGCTGAATGAGTGAGTGTGCAAAAGAAAGAAAAACATGGCAAAAATATTGGTCTGTTGGGACTCGAACCGAGGACCTCCTAGATGGATACATGCACGGACGACCACTAGGCTGCGTTCTGAACTTCACTAACTCATTGATCTTGCGCTAGATGAATCTGAATAATGCGTGCACCTGAACGAACACATAACAAAATGGCCAAAGGAAAACGGGGCACCTAGGATTCGAAACCCAGACCCCTCAAATCAATGCACGCAGCAATGACCAGCTCGGCCAGCAAGGTCTTGGTGACAAAACACAACAACACAGCCAAGCAATATATCAGCCAGAACGGATCTAGGAAAATGCTGAAGTTTCAGATACGGAGCTCACAAAGAAACAAAGACGGCCATGGCAGGGGAACAGCGACGGCTTGCCAACCCGACGCTGGGTAGGAGAGGCCGGCGATGGCTGGGATGGATGGATCCGGGGCAAGGGACTCCATTTCCAGCGGATCTGGCGAGTGGTGGAGGAGCTGCTTGAACGTCGGCGCGGGAGAGCTCTAGGGCCATGGCGTAGCTCCTGATTCAGAGAGAGATGGTCAGGAGAGAGAGCAGGGGAGGGAAGCGGGAGGAAGGAGAAGGGAAGGGCGAGGCATGACGCTGGACCTGCGGCTCCGGTGCTCACGGACGAAGGCCCTTGCAGGGCTACGGGCACGCTGGACCTCGGCGTCCATGGCGGCTGCAGCTTTCCGGTGGTGGCGTCGCCGAATGCTGGCCGGGGACGACCTTCGCCGGACCATCGATCGACCTCGGGGATGGCCATGGGGTTTGTTCCCTACACACAAGAAGAGAGAGCGAGAGAAAGAGGTGAGGAGCAGCAGGGAAGGGAAAACGGAAGGAGAGGGAGAGCATAACAGGGAGGTCCTGGCTTGACGATCGCCGGCAGCGGGGCGAGCTCCTGCTCCTGCACGAGGTGGTTGGGAGTGTGATAGGCCAAGTGCTCTCCCTATCTTATTTGGCATGTAACCCATGTATGAACCTTGTGTCATGAGCTATGAGATGTTTTTCAACTTGGTATTCATGTGTGGTTTGCATTCATGCATCATTTCATCATGCATCATTGCATTTTTCTTGCCATGTGTTTTTCATGTGCCTTGTTGAGGTGTGATGGTGGTGAGTGTGCTTATGTTGTGTGTGTGAGATGTTTGGAGTGGTTGGATCCATGGGTGCAACCTATTCTTTTCCCCCTCTCTTTTTCCTTTGCAGCATCCCCTCTAAAACCCTTTTCTCCCTATTATTATTATCATCAGATTTAGGTTGTTTTAAAAATTGTTTAAAAATGTTCATGAGGTGGCCCCATGTGTTTTATGAAATGTGAGTATGTTGGATTCAATGTTTGGGGTTTGTTTGAATTGTGTTTTAAATTAACAGGGGCTGTCATTTTATAATTAATTAAACTTACTTGCCCTAAAAATCCTTTTAACATTTTTTATTAAATGATGCTCATTATTTGGTTCACTAAAGTATTTTTGTTTGTTAGAAAACCCCTTTATTTATTTCTGTGGATTTTTGTTTTAATTGACTGTTAATTAAAAGGGAGATCCTCCTGTTTTATTTTGAGAGGGAGTGAGAGAGAGGATGGTGGGCCGCGGCCCAGCCGAGGTGGATAGAACAGCCACCTACCCCGTCTCCCACCTCCGTCAGGCACAGAGAGAGCAGAGAGTAGAGAGCAGCTTGTCGCCGTCGCCGTTAGCCGTTCACAAACGTCGAGGCCCCCTCCTATTTATGCCTGGGCGTCCATGCCCCCCTCTAGGGTTTCTCCTCACCGCCGCAACTCCCCCTCTCCTTCTTCCTCCTTCCTCCCCCTTCTCTGTTAGAGAGCGCAGGTGAGATTCAGAGAGTGTAGAGGTGGTGCTCGCCGGCGTCGTCGTCTCCAGGGTGGGTCTCCTCCGCGTCCAGGGCAATGCGGCAGACGTGGAGCGTCTCCGCGTCTCGTTCCCGATGCTAGGGGACCTCGGGAGGCCTTCTTCTTCCTCCTCGTTGTCGGAGCGTCGCCGGGCCTTCTTCCTCTCCGTACGCGTCGTCTCCGCCTCTCCTTCCCCTTTGTTGTCGCCGCTCGCGCCCCCGTGTCTCCGAGAGGCCCTCGGTGAGCAGCCCGTCCTCGCTGTCCCCTCTTCTCGCCGTAATTCGTAGACGTGTCGTTGTGGACATCGTCGCTGCCGCTCGAATGTTCCGAGCTTGGGATCGCCTCCGATCCCCCTCCTCGCAAGATGAGATGAGGGGTGGAGCCCCCATAGTTTCCTCTTTCGATTCCGCCGCTCCCCGTCGCCAGAGACCCCTTGCGTCGCCGGGGATCGCCGTCGCCCTGCCACTGTCGCTGTCACTGTTGCTTTGCATATATGTGTGTGTTGGGTTTCAATTTAGTCAGTGTGTAAGTGCGAGTGTGTGTATTAGAACGCCGAGCCCCCTCCTTTGTTACGATCCGGCTCGCTAGCGTAGTGGTGTGGTGTGTGTGTGGATGACCAGAGGTCAGGGGTTCGACCCCTAAACCTCCCCTTTTCTTTTTTTGTTTTGTTTTGTTTTCTTCTTTGTTTTTATTTTCTCTTGCTTCATATACATGTGTGTGTGTGTGCATTTCCAGCATGTATATGTGTGTGTTGATTTCTTTGCATGTGAGTGTGTGTGTGCACATGTGTATGTGTGTATGCACAAGTGGCATACATACACATGTATGCATATTTAGTGTATGAGAGTGTGTGTGCCTATGTTCATGTGTGTAGGTGTCCCCTTTTATTTGTTTTGTTGTGTGTGTGAGGTTGAGTGTGTGCGTGTGTTGCACATATGCATGGGTGCACATGTGTGTGTATGCTATGCATACATACCTACATGTGTGTTTGTGAGTTGTGAGTGTGTGTGTGTGTGTGTGCATGTAGGTGTGTGGTGCACCATGCATGACACATGTGTGTGTGTGCTCTTTGCACACCCATACATGTGTGTTCATGTGGGTGTGTGTGGTGTAGGATATGTATGTTTGCAAGAGTATATGTGTGTGAGTGAGTGTCCTTGCACATGCATGGGCATATATGCTCTTGAGCATATGTGTGATGTGCTTGTGTGTGTCTTGTGTAGATGCAATGAGAGGTGTGTGTATGTTACACATACACACACACATGTGTATGAGTAGCTCCATGTGTAGGTGTTCTCTCTTTGTGCATATGAGTATAGTTTCTCTTCTAGCTAGTTTATCCTTTCTATTGATGCTATGCCATGATATCATGTTCCTAGGATGCTATTTAACCACTTCCAACATTTGTCAATAGGGTTCTAGCCATTTGGGCCTTTTCCATAAGTATGCACATGTGTCATAAGTCACTCATGACTTATAGGGGTCAATTTTCGACCTAGGGTTTCTCCCTCTTGCTCCAAGCAAGTATAGGGGTATGAGTAATGCATTTGGGGTAGAATCAACCCAGGAATGCACCTGTGAAGTCAGATTTGATTTTGGGGCAACTTCACAAAACTGCATTTTTATGCCGTGATGCCCTTTTGTCCATTTCATATGAATTATTCCATGCATGGTTTTAAGTTCTTGCCAACATGAGATTGCTAGTTAAAGTTGCTGGGAATGTCTCAGTATTTTGTTATTTGTGCTAGGTCACCAGATAAGTGGGAACCATGCTGTTTAGAGAACAACTTAATGTTTCTGTCCAGCTTGCTTAAAATGACCCAAGTCTGGGAGATCTGCTGTTATTGTTTTGCCATGTAGAGTTGGTTGTAGCTAGTGATTTGTTTGAAATTTGAGCATGTTCAATGCTAGTTATTTGTAGTATATATTGCCTTCTACTATCCTGTTAAATTTCATGCCAATAGGAGCTCTCTAGCATATTTAACCAGTGCTGACAACTTGCTACTCTATAATCTCAGATTCCAGAAAACTGGAATTTTCACCAAGTCCCAGAAAAACTGTTTCATCATGCCAACTTGATTTCTTCTTTCTTATTGATGTGTGTCTCCTTTGCTAGTGGTGTAATTGGATGATTTGATGTGGGTGTTGAGTAGATTCTGTACATATCTTGTTTGTGGATGTAGGGTTCCTTTAGCTCAACTTGTGAGCTGTAGAAGATGCTATGATGCTGTTTAGTGGCAGAATTGGTGTTTTAGTGTTTTGTGGATTGTGGGAGCTATGCTCCATGGAATTGATTGTTTCTTGAGTCTACTGTGATTGATTTTTCATCAACTATCTAGTGGCTGCCTTGGAATGCCAAGAATCAGCACATGGCTTGGTGATCTTGTGATATTGCCTCTGTACCTTGCCGTGAGCGTGTCGTGAGAACCGTAACTCCGTTTCATGCGATCTTTATATGCATTTCATTCGATTTTGCATGTTGAATCAATATTTTCCATGTTCATGCATGTC
Organism: Hordeum marinum; assembly: GCA_022496015.1. NCBI lineage: Eukaryota > Viridiplantae > Streptophyta > Magnoliopsida > Poales > Poaceae > Hordeum > Hordeum marinum. Next base: position 456,847,792 of record CM039678.1, read on the forward strand.
TAAATAACTTAACATGAGGTTCTGTCCAGAGTCATTAATAAACAACTTTGCACGTGAAACATGACTAGTTTTGGATTGACATGTTAGAAATCTTCATAAATGATCATGCATCATTTTGATTGTGCATTGCACCTTGGTTGGATGTTTATTGTTGTTGTTTCTCTTGGGTAGAAGCGAGTGTTGATACTGAGTACGAGGACCCAAGAGAGTACCACTACGAGGATCCTGCTACTTGTTTTGCCGAAGAACCAACAGGCAAGATGATCATACCCGGATCCCGATACTATTTTTGCTTGCTAGTTTCTCGCTCTTATCGTTACAATTGGACTACCTACCACTTGTTATCAGCCCCCATGTTGCCTTGACAGCCTTAACCTCCACCTCCTAGCAAACCTTTGATTGGCTAAGTTACCACTGCTCAGCCCCTCTTATAGCGTTCTTAGTTGCAGGTGCAGGTTGTTCCATGTGATAACATGGATTGGATATCACAATAAATCCTGTTATTTAACTTAATGCACATATATATCTTGGTATTGGTGGAAGGCTTGACCTTTTGCTAAGTGATTTGTTCCGCTATTACCGCCATTAGTTCCTTGTTACCGGTGTTATGTTTTCCATACTTTGCGCTCCTAACATGCTCGGGGTTGTTATGGGGACCCCCTTGTTTTTTCGGTTGAGATTAAAACTTGTCTGGCAAGAACCAACATTGGTACTACATTTTCTTAACAACTTAATAAAATTGCATAGGGTCTTGCAAACCCGTGGATAATTTAATCAACCCCCAGGCCAGTGCTCCTCATGAGTGTTGGTCCAAACTAGAGCACCGTGCAGGGCCAACCCGAGGCAACTCGGGAGATTTCTATCAGGCCACCATACGCTTCTCTTATCTATCGTGTCCTGAGAATGAGATACGCGGCTCTTATCGGGTTCGTCGACATGGTGGGTGGTCTTGCTGGATTTGTTTTACCTTTATCGTGTCTCTTGCGTGTGGGGTCTGACTTTCTTCGGGTTTACTCGAGGTGTTGGAATTCCTTTGGAATTACCTATGATGATCGCGAGATTTGTGGTTGAGGCATTCCCACAAAGTGCGGTTAATTTTGTAATGGATTAGTTGGAGCACCCCTGCAGGGTTAAAACTTTCGGAAAGCCGTGCCCGCGGTTATGTGGCAACTTGGATATTTTTTTAACACCCGGTTATAGCAAACTTGAAGTAAACTCTAATTAAAATACACCAACTGTGTGAGTAACCGTGATCGTCTCTGCTCGTGAACATGATCTGAGAGAGCACACGGTGGGGTTATGATTGACGTAAGTAAGTGTTCAGGATCTCTTAGAGATCATACTAGATTCGATCGTTCTTCATAGGCCACTCATATTTATTTCATGTGGCGTAAGCTAGCCACCATATATGCTTAGTGTTGCTGCAAACTAAACACTTACCCCATCCCAACCTTTAAGCTTGAATAGTCTCAGTACCCGGGCACATGATAGTTGAGTCCTCTGTGGCTCACAGTTTACTACAACACTCCAGGTACAGGTTCAGATGAGTACGTGCAGGATGATCTTACCTAGCTCCAGCGAGAGTTCGATGAGGAAAGAGGCATGATGTATGTGACGTATCTGGATGAGTAGAGGACCTGGTCATGATCTTTGGGGCAGCAAGATAGTTTCATTTGCATCTATTTTATCATTTGATTTCGTCCGTAGCCGGACCGTGTTTTTCATCTTGATGATTGAACTCTGAGTGGATTGTAATTTAGCATGTGGCGAGTGTAAGCCAACTTGTATACTCATCTCTTCTGTAATGTATGATGCAATGTTGCTATACTTGCTAACGGCAAAATGCGTCTCTATCCTTTCGAGGCCCTCGTGTCTTAAAATGGATAGGCACGCATTTTGGGCGTGACAGGGAGCCTCGAGTGGCTGCGAGTAACAGGAGAGATGGAGGGATGGGTTGGCCGGTGCAAGATTTGCGGGAGGTGGTCGGAGGCTGTTAGTTGGGGGATGGATCCCGAGGGTAATTGGAGACTCGGTGGTTGGCTGGCAGCGGAGAGGGACAAAGTTCCTAAATTGTAGGGTTGGCCTCTATTTATATAGGAGTGGACAGATAGGAGGGTTTTTGCACCGTTTTCGGACCCTCGGATCTCGATCCGACGGTCCGGAAGTGGAGGGGGAGCTAGTAGGGCTGTGTTGGGCCATGTAGAGGGGGTTTGTGGGGGATGAGAGGGATTGGTGGCCCATGACACGAGTTTAATAAACCGAAATCGTTCGACAAATAAATCGATGACCGCACTACTACGGTTGACCGATGGGGCATCAAACGATCTCGGAATGCGACCAAATTTGGCAGGCAGTCTACCTACACTATAATAAGATGACACGCCAAGTCTTGACCCAATCTGAGAATATTTTTCATGCGCTTTTAAAACGGGTTTTTAACGATGCCACGGGCGCGGGCATGTGTGTGGTTGGTCTTGAAATGGTCGACAACAAGAACGGAGAGAACCGGCGACTACAAACGGATGCAAGTTTTCTAAAACAAGTGACAATGCTATGTAGATGATGCGAATGATGCGATGATGAATGCAACAATCAAGCGAACCACAAACGAGAATGGAAAAAGGGGAATCTTCTGGAGCGTCGGTCCCAGTCTATTACATGCACGACGGTGGTGGTGGAACTATTCCGGTAGGGCTTCGCCTAAGCATCGTCGAAAACTAGAGGGAACGATCTATTGGGAAGAGAGGGCTGCACCATGGCTTAGGGTTTTCTGGTGCGGCTGCCCTCTCTCCCCTCCAGTATATATAGGAGGAAGCGGAGGGAGGCCAGCACCCCAAGGGTTCCCCCTAGGTTGCGGCTGAAGTGGGGAGGTGGAGGAGTCCAACTCCAATCCTACTAGGAGTAGGATTCCTCCCCCACATGGAAACCCTTTCCTCCTCTTGGGTTTTCCCACCCCTAGCCACATGGGCCTTAGTGGGGGGTTCGGCCAGCCCACCAGGGGCTGGTTTGCGTCCTACCACATGTCGGGACCCCGATCCTAAGTCATATGAATCCAGACTGTAACATATCACATCAGTTTGCGGCCTCATGCACGGTAAGTTCCACGGCTGCAGCCTTACCTTAGCTGGGACCATTTGCGTCTTTTGGCTCACGTATGTGAACATGTCATTGGCAATCAAACGATAGAGAACCCGGGCCGACATAACTAGTCATAGAACCCAAGCGGCACATCTGTACGGAAACAAGCATACATAACCCAGCAATGCAGGTGTCGGCCTCAAGCGTGTGTAGACGAGTCATAGCAAGCTACAAGGACTCCATTACACCGTGAGACATCAATGCCATCACTGCACGTAGCCGAGTCGTAGCAGGCTACAAGGACTCCATTACACTGCGAGACATTTCCCCGAAGGGACAGACACAACAGCAACGAAGGAGTCGGTCAATCAATGTGTCTGGAGCAGTAGCAAGCTACCATGGCTCGGTGGAAGCACAAAGAGGCAGTTTCCCGTAAAGAGTACTACTAAAGGCACACAACTAGGTGTCGGATCCCATACATACCGTTACACGTCACACGTACGCACGACATGCCCGATATGCATAGATACAACCATGGCATTACAACATAACCATACAACAACATGACTTTTATTTAAGAGGCTCAGACGAGCCTTGCATAATATGTTCTTATAGATAGGGGTCACATGACCCGGCACTCAAGTCATCCAAACAAGTTCATACAAACCAAGCAGAACAATAAAGCTGTCTGAGTACAGATAGATGAAAGGGGTAAAAAGGCACATGGCCTGACTATCTACAGCCCACCACAGGGCCAAGGTCGTAGCTGGGACACCAGCTATTCGACATCATCAACATCTAGAAAGAACCCACCTGAAGGGTCCTAGGTCTCATCTGCAACATTTATTAAGCAATCATGAGTACAAATGTACTCAACAAGTCTTTAAAGCAGACCTAGGCTAATCATGCTCTTGTATCAGCAAAGGGGAGGTGGAGTTTATGCAGCAATGCCAGCTTTGACTCTTGGCTATCCTACACTACTCAATTTTAACTCCTTGTTTACATTTTAGATATCGCACACGAGTCAACTAACTCCATAGCAATACACCACCATAGATTCGCTTCCCTCTCCTAGGAGAGTGCCATCTATGGAACTCACACTTGTCTTGAGATTTTTATGAGTATCCATTTGATTATCTATGAACAACATAAGTTCTCCAAGTAGTCCATATCCGAGGACGCGACTACTCGAATAGTTTCAAGACCTGCAGGGGTGTACTGCTTCACACATGCTCTCGCCACTTATCGATGTGTGCTCATAAAACCAGGCACCTCGGCAACCTTCAAGCGGAAGCCCAGCGAGGGAGTCGTCCACGACCATCAATCGCATAAGACCTCTAGTCTAGGCTATCACCTATTTGAGACTGAACCCGCACGGAAGTCTGGCCGATGTTTCCGCTACGGCCCCAAACGATGTGCGCAGGGTTCCCAAGCCCACCATTCGGGTGGCCCTTGGTACACCGTGCCACTGCCTACCGCGTCGTAACCCACCCCTAGGGTCAGCGCTACGCACGGCCTCCAGCATGCTATAGACACCAGAAACTACTTGCAACTCCTGGACTCAGGACTAAGCGATTGATAAGTCGAGGGGGTCAATTAAGTATCCCAATGTGTGGTAGTAACTAGTCTTGGATCACAAACACGGAACTCAGTTCCTAAGAACGGTCCCAATGAGACAACCCGCTATGTACTCCTACATAGCCTCTCATCGCTACATTTACCAAATCGGGTTCATCATAATATCATCACATCGGAACAACATCGTTTCACTCAGTTCATCACCCAGATGAAACCGACCTGACACAACTCTAAGCATAGCAAGCATAGCAGGCAAAGTAAGCTAAGAACATCATGGCATAAGCCTCTACCAGGTATGCTAGGTTGCAAGGTTTAGCTATTTACTGTGGCAATGTCATGTTATGCAAGAGAATAGGATCATCTACCGTGTATGACTGACATGTGATCGGTTGTCCTAATGTAATGAACAAGAGCAGGAGCAAGAGAGTGAGATATTATTGGAATGAGCAAAGGGGTTGCTTGCCTTTCTGGGTAGCGGAAGGGTTCTCTACTTCGTCGGGATACTTGGAGGTATCCTCAGGAGCAGGGCCTACCGCAATGCAGATAAGAAACAATCAACACACGCAAGTGCAACAATATGATGCATGATCAGGGCATGATAGCATGTATGTATGAGCTAATGCAACTAGTGATCATGTTGATTTGAAATGAATTTGAATATAGGTTCAAAATTGTTCTTCATTTCAAATTCCATTTACTAACCTATTAGTAAATGTCAATGTTCACCTATTGAGATTGCTGTAACATGCATGACAATTGCACCATTGGATTCATTGGATTTCTCTGATAAATTTTCATATATAAATTATTTTCATCTGATTTACAGATTAATTTATATGAATTTTTGAAGTTTTGAATAATTTTTGGAATTATTTTTAAACTGGAAAAATAGAATAATGACGTGAGCCTGACGTCACGATGACGTCAGCAGGTCAAAGGCGCTAGCCTAGGTCAAACCTGGCGGCTGGTCCCCACTTGTCAATGACACAACATGTAATAGATTTTTTTAAATTAAAACTAACTACTAATTAGCAGGGCTGGGCCCACACGTCAGTGGCTCAGGGGTTAATTAACCTAGGGATTAGCCCACCTGACGAGGGGGTCCCACCTGCAGGGCTCAGGCGACGGGCTCGACGCTGGCGACCTCTGGTCGCGGCGGCGTCCGCGCTGCCGGCCACGGGAGCGATAGCCGGAGGCACCGGGGTGAAGCCCCTGCTCGCCCGCACCCAGGGGAGCTATCAAAGTGCGCGGGGGACGCCGGAGCTCGCGGCTACGACGCCGGATGTGGCGGCCGGAGCTCGGCCAAGGGAGGCCTCGGCGCTAGGGCCCGCGGGAGGGGCGCTGGAGGTCGGGGCGGCACCTACGGGCCCGTGCAAGCACGCCGGGGTGCTCTGGCCGCGGTGGCCATTAACGCTGGCGGTGGGGAGCTTCGGGTGCATCGGAACGGCGGCTATGGCAGCTAGACGGCAAGGAGAAGGAGGGAATCGACGGAGGGGCTCACGGCGCAGCTGATGACGAAGCTCGCGGGCTCGGGGAGGCGCCGGGGCGACGAATCGGCGGCGGCGATGGCTTCGGTTGCCGACGGGAGAGAGGAACAGAGAGGGGGAGAGAGAGAGCAAGAGGGAGAGCGGCGGTCGAGAGAGAGGGAGGGGAAAAGGGCCACGGCGACGAGGGGAGGGGGCGCTGGCGCTCCCACGAGGCTCCACGGCAGCCAGGCAAGTAGGAGCTGGCCGGCGCGCCGCGGCCACACGCCCTCCTGCCTACTAGCAGGAGGTTGAAGACGATGGGGCTGGCTGGGCCAGCTGGGCCAGCTCCACCTAGGCCTCCTCTTCTTATTTTTCTCTTTTTTCCTTTCTGTTAAATGATCTGACATTTGTTTATTTTATTAGCAGGTACAAATGATTTTGTAAAATGTCCAAGACATTTTATATATTGAAGTTTGATTATTTCAGACTTATCTGAAAAGTTTCAAAATAATTTGAAATCAGAAATAATGATAGTACTTTATTTGTCATTTTCAGGGGCTTTATCATTTATTTCTAAATTGCTTTAGGTGTTCAAATAATTAAAATGATCCCTCTTATAATCCTGTCCAAATTTACCAGACATAGGGAACATTTTTAGTGGGCATTTTGGATTTGTTGAAATTTCACCAAGTTTGACTTGTTTGGATTCAAAGTGAGCTTGGGGTTTCTTTTTGTTCCCCATTTCATGTTGATGCAAATAGACGAAACATGATGAAAGCATAAGCTACCCTAGGACATCTAGCTAGGGTTGTGACAACTCACCCCCACTCAAAAGAATCTCGTCCCGAGATTTTGAAGTCGTCGGGAAGAGCGTGGGGTACTCTAGTCGAAGACGATCTTATCTTTCCCATGTCGCCTCCTTTTCCGAATGGTGTGACCACTGAACCTTGAGAAACTTGATGTTCCGACGCCGAGTGGTACGCTCAGCTTGATCAAGAATACGAATAGGGTATTCTCGATATGTAAGGTTATCTTGGAGATCAAGCGCTTCGTGGTCTACTTCACGGACAGGATCCGAGAAGCAACGCCTGAGTTGCGAGACGTGGAAGACATCATGAACCTTGGAAAGATGCGGCGGGAGTTCCAATTGGTAGGCTACCTCTCCTCGTTTAGCAATAATGCGAAAATGTCCAATGTAACGAGGAGCCAACTTGCCCTTGATACCGAATCGATGGGTACCCTTGAGAGGTGTAACCCGAAGGTAAGACTTCTCGTCAACTTCATAGGTCACAGCCTTATGATGGCGATCATATTGGCTCTTTTAACGAGATTGGGCTGTTTTCAACTTTTCACGAATAATGCGAACTTGCTCCTCTGCATCCTGGATCATATCCGGACCAAAGAGTTGCCTCTCTCCGGTTTCCGACCAGTTAAGAGGTGTTCGACACCTTCGTCCATAGAGAACTTCAAAAGGGGCTTTGCCCAAGCTTGATTGATAACTATTGTTATAAGCAAATTCGGAAAATGGAAGACACTTCTCCCAATTCATACCGAAGGACATAACACAAGCTCGGAGCATGTCTTCAAGGATTTGATTGACTCACTCAACTTGACCACTTGATTGCGGGTGGAAAGCAGTGCTAAAGGATAGAAGAGTCCCCATAGCGGTTTGAAAACTTTCCCAAAATCGGGAAGTAAAGATACTTCCACGGTCCGAGTTAATCTCCAAAGGAACACCATGAAGAGAAACTATTTGAGAAACATACAATTCTGCTAGCTGGCTAACAGTTATGCTCCCCCGAACAGGAAGAAAATGAGCCACCTTGGAAAGACGGTCGATGACCACAAATATAGCATTATTTCCTCTCTTGGTCCTGGGAAATCCGGTAATGAAATCCATACCGACTTTATCCCATTTCCATTCAGGAATAGCTAAAGGTTGAAGGGTGCCAGCAGGCCTTTGATGTTCGGCTTTCACGCGATGACAAACGTCGCAATTAGCAACATACTGATCAATTTCTCTCTTCATCCTAGTCCACCAGAATCTCTGGCGTAGGGCCTGATACACCTTGGTACTGCCCAGATGAATTGTGAGAGGAGAATCATGAGCCTCCTTAAGGATCAGCTGTCTTAAGTGTGTGCTCTTGGGAACCAGCAACCGGTTCTGAAGAACACAACACCTTCATCGTCCTTGGAGAAATCTTTAGCATTTCCGCTAGCGATATTCCCCTTGATCTGGGATATACCCTTATCATATTTCTGGACAACTACTATTTGATACTTAAGATTAGGTTTCGCCACCAGGTTGGATAGGAATCCTCGAGGAACAATGTGAAGGTTTAGCTTCCGAAATTCCTCATGGAGAAGTGGTTGACCTTGTTGTAACATCAGATTGTTACAGTAAGACTTACGACTTAGTGCATCAACCATGACATTGGCTTTCCCCAGGGTGTAAGTTATCCCTAAGTCATATTCTATAATCAACTCTACCCACCGTCTTTGCCTGAGATTCAAATCCGGCTGGGTGAATATATATTTTAGACTTTGGTGATCAGTATAAATTTCGCAACGATTACCCAGAAGATAATGTCGCCAGGTTTTCAGTGCATGGACTACAACTGCAAGCTCGAGATAATGTGTTGGATAATTATCCTCATGTGGACGCAACTGTCCAGATGTGTATGCAATCACATGACGATCTTGCATGGGAATGCAACCTAATCCTTGTTGTGAGGCGTCGCAATAGATAACAAAGTCCTTAGAGAAATCAGGTGGCACCAGAACGGGAGCAGAGGTCAGTCTCCTTTTCAACTCCTGAAAACTATGCTCGCATTGTGGAGTCCACTCGAACTTTTTATCTTTCTTGAGGAGTTCAGTCAGAGGTTTGGCAACCTTGGAGAAATTCTCGACAAAGCGGCGACAATAGCTCGCTAAGCCAAGGAAACTCCAAACTTGCTTAACCGATTCAGGTTGAGTCCAATCAAGGACTATTGGAAATATGTCCTAGAGGCAATAATAAATTAGTTATTATCATATTTACTTATTCATGATAATCGTTTATTATCCATGCTATAATTGTATTGATCGGAGACTTAAATGCATGTATGGATACATAGACAAAACCATGTCCCTAGTATGCCTCTAATGGACTAGCTCGTTGATCAAAGGATGGTTAAGGTTTCCTAGCCATGGACATGAGATGTCATTTGATAACGGGATCACATCATTAGGAGAATGATGTGATGGATAAGACCCAAACTACAAACATAGCATATGATCGTGTCAGTTTATTGCTACTGTTTTCTGCATGTCAAGTATATGTTCCTATGACCATGAGATCATGCAACTCACGGATATCGGAGGAGTGCCTTATGTGTATCAAACGTCGCAACGTAACTGGGTGACTATAAAGGTGCTCTACAGGTATCTCCGATGGTGTTTGTTGAGTTGGCATGGATCGAGACTGGGATTTGTTACTCCGTGTGACGGAGAGGTATCTCAGGGCCCACTCGGTAATACAACATCACAACAAGCCTTGCAAGCAATGTGGCTAAGTGTTAGTCATGGGATCTTGTATTACAGAACGAGTAAAGAGACTTGCCAGTAACGAGGTTGAACTAGGTATGGAGATACCGACGATCGAATCTCGGGCAAGTAACATACCGAAGAACAAAGGGAACGTTATACGGGATTAACTGAATCCTTGACATAGAGGTTCGACCGATAAAGATCTTCGTAGAATATGTAGTAACCAATGTGGACATCCAGGTCCTGCCATTGGTTATTGACCGTAGAGGTGTCTCGGTCATGTCTACATAGTTCTCGAACCCGCATGGTCTGCACACTTAAGGTTCGGTGACGTTTCGGTAGTGTAGAGTTATGTATGGTGGTGACCGAAGGTTTTTTGGAGTCCCGGATGAGATCCCGGACATCACGAGGATCTCCGGAATGGTCCGGAGGTAAAGATTCATATATAGGATGTCCCAGTTTGGTCGCCGGAAAAGTTTTGGGCTCATCGGTAGTGTACCGGGAGTATCGGTAGTGTACCGGGAGTGCCGGTAGTGTATCGGGGGACCTCCGGGAGGGGTATTTCGACCCCAAGAGGTCCATGGGCTGTGGGAGAATAATAACCAGCCCTTAGTGGGCTGGGAAAACAGCCACAAAGGCCCATGGCGCAGGAGAGAAAGTCCTAAAGCAAAAAGTGGAAAAATCAGCCAATAGGAGGCAATCCTACTCCAACTAGGATTGGAGGTGAAGTAGGATTGCTCCCACCTCCTATTTCGGCCGACCCAAAGGCCTTGGCTGCCTCTCCTCTCCTCTCCTCCTATATATACTAGTGGATTGGGTGGTTTTTGGACAGAATTTCTGGCCACGTGCTACCCGTTTCACCGGTGCACAGTTTCTCCTCTAGATCGGTTTTCCGCAGCGCTTAGGCGAAGCCCTGCCGGAATCACTCCACCACCATCACCGGAGCACCGTCACGCTGCCGGTGAACTCTCTCTCCTCTCCACCTCCTCTTGCTGGATCAAGATGGTGGAGATCGTCATCAAGCTGCACGTGTGCTGAACGCGGAGGTGTCGTCCGTTCGGCACTAGATCGAAAGGACCGTGATCAAGATCGCGAGACGGTTCGTGATGAGATCGCGGAACGGATCGTGATGAGTTCGCGGGATAGATCGTGATCAAGATCGTGAGATGGATCGTGATGAGATCGCGGGACAGATCGTGATGAGTTCACGGGACGGATCGTGATTGGATCGCGGGACGGATCATGATGAGATCGCGGGACGCTCGGCGATTTGGATCGCGAAGATGTTCGACTACACGAACCGCGTTTCTTAACGCTTCCCGCTTAGAGATCTACAAGCGTATGTAGATCCACTCTCCCTCTCGTAGATGCTCATCACCATGGATAGGTTTGCGTGTGCGTAGGAAATTTTTTGTTTCCCATGCGACGTTCCCCAACAGTGGCATCATGAGCTAGGTTGATGGTTCGATGAGATCTCGAGTAGAACACAAAAGGTTTGTGGGCGTTGATGCTTAGATTGCTTCCTCCCTTGGTCGGATTTTGGTTCAGCGGGATTGTGAGATGAAGCGGCCCAGACCAACATTACTCGTACGCTTACGAGAGACCGGTTCCCTCGATGCAACTTGTTGCTTAGATGGCTTGCGGGTGACAGTTTCTCTCACTTTAGTTGGATCGGATTCGATAAAGGCGGTCCTTGAGAAGGTTGAAAAGCAATCTATGTATCACCGTTGTGGTTTATGCGTAGGTGAGAATCGTTCTTGCTAGATACCCGTAGCAGCCACGTAAAACTTGCAACAACAATTAGAGGACGTCTAACTTGTTTTTGCAGGGTATGTTGTGATATGATATGGCCAATTACATGATGTGATATATGTGATGTATGAGATGATCATGTGATGTATAGATTATCACGACTTGCATGTCGATGAGTACGGCAACCGGCAGGAGCCATAGGGTTGTCTTTAATTATTGTATGACCTGCGTGTCAATCATTAAGCGCTATGTAATGCTTTACTTTATCGCTACGATAGCAATAGTAGTAGAAGCATGCAGGGCGTGACAACCCCGATGGCGACACGTTGATGGAGATCAAGATGATGGAGATCATGGTGTCATGCCGGTGACGATGGAGATCATGCCGGTGCTTTCTAGATGGAGATCAAAAGCACAAGTTCATGGCCATATCATGTCACTTATGATTTGCATGTGATGTTAATCCTTTTTATGCACCTTGTTTTGCTTAGGATGACGGTAGCATTATAAGGTGATCCCTCACTTAATTTCAAGATAAATTGTGTTCTCCCCGAGTGTGCACCGTTGCGAAAGTTCGTCGTGTTGAGACACCACGTGATGATCGGGTGTGATAGACTCTACGTTCACATACAACGGGTGCAAGCCAGATTTGCACGTGCAGAACACTCGGGTTAAACTTGACGAGCCTAGCATGTACAGACATGGCCTCAGAACACAAGAGACCGAAAGGTCGAACATGAGTCATATAGTAGATATGATCAACATGATGATGTTCACCATTGCAGCCACCTCAACTCACGTGATGATCGGACTTGAATTGGTGAATTTGGATCATGTATCACTCGAATGATCGGAGGGATGTCAACTTGAGTGGGAGTTCTTAAGTAATATGATTAATTGAACTCATTATCATGAACATAGTCAAAGTGTCTTTGCAAATTATGTTGTAGATTACTAGCTCGCGCTATAGCTCCCTTAAATTTATATATGTTCCTAGAGAAATAGAGTTGAAAGATGTTGGTAGCAATATTGCGGACTGGGTCCGTGATCTGAGGATTGTCCTCATTGCTGCACAGAAGGATTATGTCCTTAATGCACCGCTCGGTGCGCCACCCCCTCTAGCGTCGTTTATAGATGTTGTGAACATCTGACAGGCACGTTTCGATGACTACTTGATAGTTTAGTGCGTCATGCATTACGGCTTAGAATTGAGGCTCGGAAACGTTTTGAATGTCACGGAACATATGAGATGTTCTAGGAGCAGAGATTGTGATCTCAGGCTCGTGCCTGTGTTGCGAGATATGAGATCTCCAACAAGATTCTTTGCCTGTAAGATGAAGGAGAATAGCTCAATCGTTGAGCATGTACTCAGATTGTCTGGGTACTACAATCGCTTGAATCAAGTGGGAGTTGATCTTCCAGATAAGATAGTGATTGATGTAGTTCTCCAAGTCACTGTCACTGAGCTACTAGAACTTGGTGATGAACTATAAAATGCCAGGGAAAGAAATGTTGATCCCTGAGTTGTTCGCGATGTTTGACACCGCGAAGGTAGAAATCAAGAAGGAGCGTCAAGTGTTGATGGTTAATCAAACCACTAGTTTCGAAAAGGGCAAGAGCAAGGAGGGAAACTTCATGGATAGCAAGTCAGTTGCTGCTCCAGTGAAGCAACCCAAAGTTGAACTCAAACCCGAGACTAAGTGCTTCTATTATGAGGTGAGAGGTCGCTGAAGCGGAACAACCCTAGATACTTGGTAGATAAGAAGGCTGGCAACATCGATAGAAGTATATTTGATATACGAGTTATTGATGTGTACCTTGCTAGTACTCCTAGTAGCACCTGGGTATTGGATACCGGTTCGGTTGCTAAATGTTAGTAACTCGAAATAAAAGCTACGGAATAAACGGAGAACTAGCTAAGGGTGAGGTGACGATATGTGTTGGAAGTGTTTCCAAGGTTGATGTGATCAACATCGCACGCTCTCTCTACCTTCAGGATTAGTGACGAACCTAAATAAATGTTATTTGGTGTTTTGCGTTGAGCATGAACATGATTAGATCATGTTTATTGCAATACGGTTATTCATTTAAGTTAGAGAATAATGGTTATTCTGTTTACATGAATAATACCTTCAATGGTCATGCACCCAGTGAGAATGGTTTGTTGAAATCTTGATCGTAGTAGTACACATGTTCATAACATTGATGTCAAAAGATACAAAGTTAATAATGATAGTACCACATACTTGTGGCACTGCTGCTAAATGTCATATTGGTATAAAGCGCATGAAGAAACTCCATGCTGATGGATATTTGGACTCATTCGATTTCGAATCGGTTGAGACGTGCGAACCATGCCTCTTGGGCAAGATGACTAAAGGACCCCGTTGGATGGAGCGGGCAAGTGATTCATTGGAAATGATACATGTTGATGTATGCAATCTAGTGAGTCTGGTAGCATGCAGTGGATATCGTTATTTTCTTACCTTCACTGATGATTTGAGTAGATATAGTGTATATTTACTTAATGAAACACAAGTCTGAATCGTTTGAAAGGTTCAAGCAAATTCAGAGTGAAGTTTAAAGATCATCGTGACAAGAAGATAAAAATGACCGCGATATGATCGTGGAGGTGAATATCTGAGTCACGAGTTTGGCATACAACTTAAGACAATGTGAAAGTTGTTTCACAACTAAACGCCACCTGGAACACCATAGTGTGATGGTGTGTCCGAACATCATAGTTATGCTCTATTGGATATGGTGCGTGCTATGATGTCTCTTATCGTTTTACTACTATAATTTTTGGGGTTATGCATTAGAGACAACTACATTCACTTTAAATAGGGCATCACCTAAATCCGTTGAGATGACACCGTGTGAATTATGGTTTGATAGAAACCTAAGCTGTCATTTCTTAATATTTGGGGCTGTGACACTTGTGTGGAAAATGTTTTCACCTAATGAGGTCGAACCCAAGGCGGACAAATGCATCTTCATAGAATACCCTAAGATCAGTTGGGTGAACCTTCAATCTCAAATCCTAGTGCAAAGTGTTTGTTGTTTAAACGGATCCTTTCTCAAGGAAATGTTTCTCGCGAAAGAATTGAGTGGGAGGAAGATAGAACTTGATGAGGTTGTTAAACCTTTGTTCAACCAGAGAGTAGCGCAGCGCAGAAAGATGTTTCTGTGAAGCCTACATTAGTTGAAGAGGAAGTTAATGATGATGATCATGAAGCTTCAGGATCAAGTTACTATCGAACTTCGTAGGTCGACAAGGATGTGTACTGCTCCTAAGTGGTACGACAACTCTGTCTTGGAGATCATGTTGTTGGACAACGATGAACCTACGAGCTATGGAGAAGTGATGATGGGCCCGGATTCTGACAAATGGTTGGAGGCCATGAAATCCGAGATAGGATCCATGTATGGAAACCAAGTGTAGACTTTGGTAGACTTGCTCGTTGGACGGCAGGTCATTGAGTACAAATGGATCATTAAAATGAAGACAGACACTGATGGTGAATGTCACTATTTGTAAAGCTCGACTTGTTGCAAAGATGTTTGTGACAAGTTCAAGGAGTTGACTACGATGAGACTTTCTCACTCGTAGTGGTGCTAAAGTCTGTTGGAATTATGTTAGCAGTTGCTGTGTTTTCAATTATGAAATATGGCAGATGGATGTCCAAACATCGTTTCCTTAACTGTTTACTTGAGGAAAGGTTGTATGTGATACAACCGGATGGTTTTGTTAGTCCTAAGGATGCTAAAAGGTGTGCAAGCTTTAGTGATCCTTCTATGGACTGAAGCAAGCATCTCGGAGTTGGAATATACGCTTTGATGAGGTGATCAAAGTTTTAATGTTTATACAAGGTTTACGAGAAACTTGTATTTACAATAAAGTGAGTGGGAGCACTATAGAATTTCTGATAAGTATATGTGGATGACATATTGTTGATCGGAAATAATGTAGGATTTCTGGGAAGCATAAATGGTTGTTTGAAAAGTGATTTTTCAAAGGAAGACCTGGATAAAGCTACCTAATTGTTGAGCATCAAGATCTATAGAGATAGATCAAGATACCTGATGAGACTTTCAATGAGCACGTACCTTGACAAGATTTTGAAAGAGTTCAAAATGGATCAGTCAGAGAAAGAGTTCTCGCCTGATTTGTAAGGTATAAAATTGAGTATGACTCAATGCCCAGTGACTGCACAAGATAGAAAAAGGATGAGTGTCATCACCTATGCTTCAGCCATAGGCTCTATCATGTATGCAATGCTGTGCACAAGACCCGATGTCAGCCTTGCCATAAGTATGGCTGGAAGGTTTCAAAGTGATCCTGGAATGGAGCATTGGACAGCGCTCAA
The DNA here is from genome assembly GCA_022496015.1 of Hordeum marinum. Lineage (NCBI taxonomy): Eukaryota > Viridiplantae > Streptophyta > Magnoliopsida > Poales > Poaceae > Hordeum > Hordeum marinum. The sequence continues at coordinate 456,863,564 of CM039678.1, forward strand.
GATTGTCCTTAGTAACTAAAAGACTAAGGAGATGTTTCTCGATTATGGAGGTGATAAAGAGTTCGCCGTAAAGAGTTACGTCGATGCAAGCTTTAACACCAATCAGGATGACTCGTAGTAGCAATCTGGATACGTATAGTGGAGCAGCCATTTGGAATAGTACCAAGTGGAGTGTGGTAGCAGTGTTTTTGGTTTGACATAGAAATTTGCAAAGTACACACGGATCTGAATATCGCAGACCCGTTGACTATAAGACCTCTCTCACATGCAAAGCATTATCGAGCCCCAGAACTCATTGGGTGTTAGATTCATAACAATGCGAATCACATGGTGATGTGAACTAGATTATTGACTCTAGTGCAAGTGGGAGACTGTTGGAAATATGCCCTAGAGGCAATAATAAATTAGTTATTATCATATTTCCTTATTCATGATAATCGTTTATTCTCCATGCTATAATTGTATTGATCGGAGACTTAAATGCATGTGTGGATACATAGACAAAACCATGTCCCTAGTATGCGTCTAATGGACTAGCTCGTTGATCAAAGGATGGTTAAGGTTTCCTAGCCATGGACATGAGATGTCATTTGATAACAGGATCACATCATTAGGAGAATGTGTGATGGATAAGACCCAAACTACAAACATAGCATATGATCGTGTCAGTTTATTGCTACTGTTTTCTGCATGTCAAGTATATGTTCCTATGACCATGAGATCATGCAACTCACGGATATCGGAGGAGTGCCTTGTGTGTATCAAACTTCGCAACGTAACTGGGTGACTATAAAGGTGCTCTACAGGTATCTTCGATGGTGTTTTTTGAGTTGGCATGTATCGAGACTGGGATTTGTTACTCCGTGTGACGGAGAGGTATCTCAGGGCCCACTCGGTAATACAACATCACAACAAGCCTTGCAAGCAATGTGGCTAAGTGTTAGTCATGGGATCTTGTATTACGGAACGAGTAAAGAGACTTGCCAGTAACGAGGTTGAACTAGGTATGGAGATACCGATGATCGAATCTCGGGCAAGTAACATACCGAAGAACAAAGGGAACGTTATACGGGATTAACTGAATCCTTGACATAGAGGTTCGACCGATAAAGATCTTCGTAGAATATGTAGGAACCAATGTGGACATCCAGGTCCCGCCATTGGTTAATGACCATAGAGGTGTCTCGGTCATGTCTACATAGTTCTCGAACCCGCAGGGTCTGCACACTTAAGGTTCGGTGACGTTTCGGTAGTGTAGAGTTATGTATGGTGGTGACCGAAGGTTGTTCGGAGTCCCGGATGAGATCCCGGACGTCACGAGGAGCTCCGGAATGGTCCGTAGGTAAAGATTCATATATAGGATGTCCCAGTTTGGTCGCCGGAAAAGTTTCGGGCTCATCGGTAGTGTACCGGGAGTATCGGTAGTGTACCGGGAGTGCCGGTAGTGTATCGGGGGACCTCCGGGATGGGTATTTCGACCCCAAGAGGTCCATGGGCTGTGGGAGAATAATAACCAGCCCTTAGTGGGCTGGGAAAACAGCCACAAAGGCCCATGACGCAGGAGAGAAAGTCCTAAAGCAAAAAGTGGAAAATCAGCCAATAGGAGGCAATCCTACTCCAACTAGGATTGGAGGTGAAGTAGGATTGCTCCCACCTCCTATTTCGGCCGACCCAAAGGCCTTGGCTGACTCTCCTCTCCTCTACTCCTATATATACTAGTGGATTGGGTGGTTTTTGGACAGAATTTCCGGCCACGTGCTACCCGTTTCACCGGTGCACAGTTTCTCCTCTAGATCGGTTTTCCGCAGCGCTTAGGCGAAGCCCTGCCGGAATCACTCCACCACCATCACCGGAGCGCCGTCACGCTGTCGGTGAACTCTCTCTCCTCTCCACCTCCTCTTGCTGGATCAAGACGGTGGAGATCGTCATCAAGCTGCACGTGTGCTGAACGCGGAGGTGTCGTCCGTTCGGTGCTAGATCGGAAGGACCGTGATCGAGATCGCGAGACGGTTCGTGATGAGATCGCGGAACGGATCGTGATGAGTTCGCGGGATAGATCGTGATCAAGATCGTGAGACGGATCATGATGAGATCGCGGGACGGATCGTGATGAGTTCACGGGACGGATCGTGATTGGATCGCGGGACGGATCGTGATGAGATCGCGGGACGCTCGGCGATTTGGATCGCGAAGATGTTCGACTACACCAACCACGTTTCTTAACTCTTCCCGCTTAGCGATCTACAAGGGTATGTAGATCCACTCTCCCTCCCGTAGATGCTCATCACCATGGATAGGTTTGCGTGTGCGTAGGAAATTTTTTGTTTCCCATGCGACGTTCCCCAACAAGGACGACCTGAAGTCTCTCGGGATTGACAGCAATACCTTTACCAGAGATCACGTGGCCTAGATAGGTCACTTTGGCAACCAAAATTCACACTTGGAGAATTTGGCATACAGACTATGCTCTCGAAGTTTCATCAATACCAGCCTTAGATGCTCGGCATGTTCTTGGTCGTTCTTCGAGTAGATAAGTATATCGTCGAGGTAAACCACGACGAATTTATCTAAATTCTCCATGAAGATTGAATTCATCAAGCGAAAGAAGTTGGCTGGGGCATTGGTTAAACCGAAGGACATGACAGTGTACTCGTATTGGCCATAACGAGTAACAAAAGCCATTTTTGGAATGTCCCCATTTCTAATTCTGATTTGATGGTATCCCAACCTCAAATCCATTTTGGAAAAGACAGAGGATCCAGCGAGTTGATCATACAAATCGTTGATCCTGGGAGCGGATACTTGTTCTTAATGGTGACCAGATTCACTGGCTGATAATCCACAACCATCTGATCCAAACCATCTTTCTTCTTGACGAAGAGGACGGGACAAGCCCAAGGAGAAGAACTGGGACGGAAGAAACCTTTCTTCAAAGCCTCATCGAGTTGGATCTTAAGTTTGGCTAGCTCTAAGGGTGCCATCTTATAGGGTCTTCTAGCTATTGGGACAATCCCTGGGATGAGCTCTATCACAAACTCAACATCTCTGACAGGAGGAATTCCTAGCAGTTCTTCTGGAAAGACATCCGGAAAGTCATGGACTACCGAAACACCTTCTAACTCTGGAAGAGGGCTAGCATTTAGGGAATAGAGTTGGCGCTTGGTTGTTCGAGTGGAGACATTAACTATCTCACCCGATGGATGTGTAAGTTGAACATTCCTAGAATGAGTATCAATCTTGGCATAGTGGGATTTCATCCAATCCATACCTAGAATGATATTGATGTCCAAAGACTTGAGGGCTATCAAAGATGCTAGGAAGACTAATCTATCCACCAAAATCTCATTATCATGGCTCACTCTAGAAGTTTGCCATTTTGAACCCGGAGTCTGCACTACTAAAGGAGTAGGCATATCACAAAAAGACATGTTATGCAACTGTGCATAACTTTCTGAGATGAAAGAATGAGATGCCCCAGTATCAAATAGAACAGATGCTGGATGACTATTGACAAGGAGCGTACGTAGGATACCATCAGGATCCTCCAGAGCTTCCTCAGCAGACACATAGTTCACTCGTCCACGAGCAGGAGCTGTCTTCACAAAGAAGGCTTTTCCTGGCTTTCCACGTCGAGCGGGCTTAGCATTATTCTGGGGACACTCACGGGAGTAGTGTCCTGGTTCTCCACACTAATAGCAGACCACGGTGGCACGGGGTGCAACTTTTGCGGGCGGACCTCCAAATGGTCTGACTGGAGGGTTGGACTGAGCTGGGCGAGGCGCCTGGAAGGATGGCCTCGCATTGTATCTTGGCGGTAGAGCTGCATTGGGCACCCAGACCCGGCGTTTGTTGAGGCCCGAGCCAGATGCAGGGTTGAAGTCACGGTTGTGCTTTCTCGTGGCCTCATAATCAGTCTGTCCAGTCTCGACATTGATAGCCTTGTTGACGAGAGCCTGGAAGGTTGCGCACTCATGCAGACGCAGGTCTCGACGGAGCTCAGGGTTAAGTCCCTTGCGGAACCTGGACTGTTTCTTGGCATCAGTAGAAACTTCCTCAGGAGCATAGCGAGCAAGTTTTCCAAACTCGCGACTATAAGCATCCACTGACAGTCTGCCCTGGGTGAAGGCACAGAATTCCTCTCTCTTACGATCCATCAGCCCTTCCGGGATGTGATGGGTACGAAATGCGGCACTGAACTCTTCCCAAGTTGGTGCGGGGCCTGCGGGTCGCATGGCTTCAAAATTTTCCCACCACAGATTGGCGGGTCCTTCCAGAAAGTAAGTTGCAAAGGTCACCTTGTTGGCCTCGGACACATTGGCAGCCCGGATCTTGCGATACATGCTAGTCAGCCAGTCATCCGCGTCGAGTGGGTCGACCAAATTATGGTACTTGGGTGGGCTCAGTATGATGAAATCACCAAGTGATACGCCATCATCAAGGTCGTTGCGGGGAGCACGTGCTGTGTTCTACTCGATTCTTTCCAACAGCCTATTGGTCTCCCTCTTATTCCTTTCAGCTTCTAGCATCACTTCCGCCAGAGAAGGCGCATGTGGCAGATCCTCTTGCCTTTGCTGGCTTCCCTCGCCCTGCTCGGGGGCAGGCACGGGATTATTCCTAGTGGCCACCATCCTGGGAAAAACAAACCCACAACTTAATCATAGGGGACAACAACTCTAAGACATGAGATAAGGAATGTATTGGAAAATATGGCATGTAGGGTAAACACCAATCAACATGGTAAAACAACTGCCATATGAACACCATGATTCATACACCCTGTGACATAGTTTAGTACAAACCAAGCTGAAAAACAACTACGGAGAGATGACACAACTCATCGGAGGCATTACAAGCTTCCTATACATTATCTATCTACACCTCCGGAACTCAACTCTCGACCTCAATCATATCCCACAAGACACGCAAGACTGTGGCGATATGATGACTACCATACTAGAACTAACATCCACGTACTCAAGCATCGCCGTAGAATGCCTCATACAGGTTACCCCCATGACCAGGGAGCTGAACCTGAGGATCTGGAAACACTCTAGCCTATGATCCTTGGGATCCATAAGGACATGGGTGTGGCCTTGGTCCCCTTGTTGGCGGCAATAGCAATCATCGAAGAGGGGTGATGCCTCCAACATCGGGCCAGTCTACGTGTGCTGGCAGATGAGTCCGCAATGGGGTCAGCATCTCCAAATCTCCATAGCCTGTCTGCACGATAGGTGCCAACTACGTCAGGGCTATCCAAAGACGTGCACGGGTAGCATAAAGCTCCATGCGAAGGGCACGTGCATCATGATCCCTGTTCTCCAACATTTGAGCGGTCACCTGCAGTCTAGGATCCCCATGAGAATGATCATAGTAGGCTGTGCTAAGATAACCATCCTCTCCTCCCATGGAAGCAGGAACATAGCAAAACTCTGTGTTCTGGAGCAGACCATGGTGAAACCTCATGATAGTCAACATGGTGTAGGCGGCCTCCTGAACTGCCATGTCTATGGTGACACCTAATCCATAAGTCCAGTGAAGTGGCTCTGCAGCTCCAAGATATGAAGGATAAATCTTGATGGCACACAGATACTGACTCTGGTTGAAATCTCGATACTGCTCCTCCATTGTGTACTCTGGGTACCAACGGTAGCCAGCCTCCATCATAACTCTAACCAACATGGCCGGGTGACCCGGTACATCAATGCACCTGGTCAGACGGACCACCTGACGGGAAGGACGAGGGGGCATCTAAAACAGAGGATGATGCAAAGACATTAGAGACTCTAGCAGAAATTGGACAGCGTAACGGCTGTAATTGCTCAAAAAGGATTTTGAGGCAACTGCAAAAGATTGGAAAGGCATAACCACTCGACTTAGACTCAAATCTCTTCTCCATCTGTTTGTCACACCAACAATGCTTGAGAACTACATCCACTTGCAAACAAGCTAGCTATTGGTCCATGGTTAGTAACTCGTCATCCTAAGCTATAGATGAGAAGCCTAGCTCTTATCCCCGTAGAAAAGATGAGAATGACTCAGAATAGAATAACTTGGGAAGAGGAGTAAAAAGAGCCTTACGTTCCCTTCCACAATCAATTCCCCTACTTTTCTATAGTGCTTCAAGACTCAACTTCGACCGGTTTGGCTTGGTAGTCCTACAGTCAGTCAGGCTCTGATACCAACACTGTCGGGATCCCGATTCTAAGTCATATGAATCCAGACTGTAGCATATCACATCACTTTGCAGCCTCACGCATGGTAAGTTCCACGGCTGCAGCCTTACCTTAGCCGGGACCGTTTGCGTCTTTTGGCTCACATATGTGAACATGTCGCTGACAATCAAATGACAGAGAACCTGGGCCGACATAACTAGTCATAAAACCCAAGCGGCACATCTGTACGGAAACATGCATACATAACCCAGCAATGCAGGTGTCGACCTCAAGCGTGTGTAGACGAGTCATACCAAACTACAACGACTCCATTACACCGTGAGACATAAATGCCATCACTGCACGTAGACGAGTCGTAGCAGGCTACAGGGACTCCATTACACAGCGAGACATTTCCCCGAAGGGACAGACACAGCAGCAAAGAAGGATACATGCCGGCTAATCAATGTGTTCGGAGCATTAGCAAGCTACCATGGCTCGGTGGAAGCACAAAGAGGCAGTTTCCCGTAAAGAGTACTACTAAAGTCACACAACTAGGTGTCGGATCCCATACATACCGTTGCACGTCACACATACGCACGACATGCCCGATATGCATAGATACAACAATGGCATCACAACATAACCATACAACAACATGACTTTTATTTAAGAGGCTCAGACGAGCCTTGCATAATATGTTCTTACAGATAGGGGTCACATGACCCGGCACTCAAGTCATACAAACAAGTTCATACAAACCAAGCGAAAGCATAAAGCTGTCTGAGTACAGACAGATGAAAGGGGTAAAAAGGCACATGGCCTGACTATCTACAGCCCGCCATAGGGCAAAGGTCGTAGCTGGGACACCAGCTATTCGACATCGTCAACATCTAGAAAGAACCCACCTGAAGGGCCCTAGGTCTCATCTGCAACATTTATTAAGCAATCATGAGTACAAATGTACTCAACAAGTCTTTAAAGCAGACCTAGGCTAATCATGCTCTTGTATCAACAAAGGGGAGGTGGAGTTTATGCAGCAATGCCAACTTTGACTCTTGGCTATCCTACACTACTCAATTTTAACTCCTTGTTTACATTTTAGATATCGCACACGAGTCCACTAACTCCATAGCAATACATCACCATAGATTCAGTTCCCTCTCCTGGGAGAGTGCCATCTATGGAACTCACACTTTTCTTGAGATTTTTATGTGTATCCATTTGATTATCTATGAACAACATAAGTTCTCCAAGTAGTCCATATCGGAGGACGTGGCTATTCGAATAGTTTCATACCCTGCAGGGGTGTACTGCTTCACACACGCTCTCGCCACTTATCGCCGTGTGCTCATAAAACCAGGCACCTCGGCAACCTTCAAGCGGAAGCCCAGCGAGGGAGTCGGCCATGACCGTCAATCGCATAAGACCTCTAGTCTAGGCTATCGCCTATTTGAGACTGAACCCGCACGGAAGTCCGGCCGAAGTTTTCGCTACGGCCCAAACGATGTGCGCAGGGTTCCCAAGCCCACATTCGGGTGGCCCTTGGTACACCGTGCCACTGCCTACCGCGTCGTAACCCACCCCTAGGGTCAGCGCTACGTATGGCCTCCAGCATGCTATAAACACTAGAAACTACCTGCAACTCCTCGACTCAGGACTCGAGAGGGTCAATTAAGTATCCCAACGTGTGGTAGTAACTAGTCTTGGATCACAAACACGGAACTCAGTTCCTAAGAACGGTCCCAATGAGACAACCCGCCATGTACTCCTACATAGCCTCTCATGGCTACCTTTACCAAATCGGGTTCATCATAATATCATCACATCGAAACAACATCGTTTGACTCAGTTCATCACCCAGATGAAACCGACCTGACACAACTCTAAGCATAGCAGGCAAAGTAAGCTAATCACATCATGGCACAAGCATCTACCAGGTATGCTAGGTTGCAAGGTTTAGCTATTTACTGTGACAATGTCAGGTTATGCAATAGAATAGGATCATCTACCGTGTATGACTAACATATGATCAGTTGTCCTAATGCAATAAACAAGAGCATTAGCGAGAGAGTGGGATATTATTGGAATGATCAAAGGGGTTGCTTGCCTTGCTGGGTAGCGGAAGGGTTCTCTCCTTCGTCGGGATACTCGGAGTTATCCTCAGGAGCAGGGACTACCGCAATGCAGATAAGAAACAATCAACACATGCAAGTGCAACAATATGATGCATGATCAGGGCATGATAACACGTATGGATGAGCTAATGCAACTAGTGATCATGTTGATTTGAAATGAATTTGAATGTAGGTTCAAAATTGTTCTTTATTTCAAATTCCATTTACTAACTATTAGTAAATGTCAATGTTCACCTATTTAGATTGCTCTAACATGCATGACAATAGCACCATTTGATTCATTGGATTTTTCTGATAAATTTTCATATATAAATTATTTTCATCTGATTTACAGATTAATTTATATGAATTTTTGAATTTTTGAATAATTTTTGGAATTATTTTTAAACTAGAAAAATAGAATAATGACGTCAGCCTGACGTCATGATGACGTTAGCAGGTCAAAGGCGCCAGCCCAGGTCAAAACTGGCGGCTGGACCCTAGCTGTTAATGACACAACATTTAACATATATTTTTTAATTAAAACTAACTACTAATTAGCAGGGCTGGGCCCACATGTCAGTGGCTTAGGGGTTAATTAACCCAGGGATTAGCCCACCTGATGAGGGGGTCCCACCTGCAGGGCTCAGGCGACGGGCTCGTCGCCGAAGACCTCTGGTCGCGGTGGCATCCATGCTACCAGCCACGGGAGCGACAGCTGGAGGCACTGGGGAAAAGGCCCTGCTCGCCCGCACCCAGGGGAGCTAGCAAAGGGCACGGGGGACGCTGGAGCTCGCGGCTACGATGCCGGAGGCGGGGGCCGGAGCTCGGCCAAGGGAGGCCTCGGCGCTAGGGCCTGCGGGAGGGGGCATTGGAGGTCGGGGCGGCACCTATGGGCCCGCGCAAGCACGCCGGGGTGCTCATCTAAGCATGGCGGGTGCTTTGGCCGCGTTGGCCATTAACGCTGGCGGCGGGGAGCTTCAGGCGCATCGGAACGACGGCTATGGAAGCTAGACGGCAAGAAGAAGGAGGGAATCGACGGAGGGGCTCACGGCGCAGCTGATGACGGAGCTCGCAGGCTCGGGGAGGCGCCGGGGCGACAAATCGGTGGCGGCGACGGCTTCGTTTGCCGACGGGAGAGAGGAACAGAGAGGGGGAGAGAGAGAGCGAGAGGGAGAGCGGCGGCCGAGAGAGAGGGAGGGGAAAAGGGGCATGGCGACGAGGGAAGGGGGCGCTGGCTCCCAGAGGGCTCCACGGTAGCCAGGCAAGCAGGAGCTGGCCGGCACGCGGCGGACACACGCCCTCCTGCCTACTGGCAGGAGGTTGAAGATGGTGGGGCTAGCTGGGCCAGCTCCACCTGGGCCTCCTCTTCTTCTTTTTCTCTTTCTTTTTTCCTTTCTGTTAAATGATCTCACATTTGTTTATTTTATTTGCAGGTACAAATGACTTTGTAAAGTGTCCAAGACATTTTATATACTGAAGTTTGATTATTTCAGACTTATCTGAAAAGTTTCAAAATAATTTGAAATCAGGAATAATGATAGTACTTTATTTGTCATTTTCAGGGGGCTTTATCATTTATTTCTAAATTGCTTTAGGTGTTCAAATAATTAAAATGATCCCTCTTATAATCATGTCCAAATTTACCAGACATAGGGAACATTTTTAGTGGGCATTTTGGATTTGTTGAAATTTCACCAAGTTTGACTTGTTTGGATTCAAAGTGAGCTTGGGGTTTCTTTTTGTTCCCCATTTCATGTTGATGCAAATAGATGAAACATGATGCAAGCATAATCTATCCTAGGACATCTAGCTAGGGTTGTGACACCACACCCCATGAGGCCCTTTGGGGCGATAGGCCCCTCCCGATGGTCCCCCGATACCCTCCCGACACCCCGAGTATAGTACCGAAGTACAAAAAAGTTCCGGTGACCAAAACGAGACCTCCTATATTTCAATCTTTACCTCCGGACTGTTTCGGAGCTCCTTGTGATGTCCTGGGTCTCAGCCAGGATTCCGAACAACCTTCGATCACCAGCATACATAACTCTATACTACCGAAACGTCACCGAACGTTAAGTGTGTAGACCCTGTGGGTTTGAGAACTATGTAGACATGACCGAGACACCTCTACGGTCAATAACCAATAGCGGGACCTGGATGCCCATATTGGTTCCTACATTGTCGGTTGAACCTCTATGCCAAGGATTTAATTAATCTCGTATGTTGTTCCCTTTGTTCTTCGCTATGTTACTTGCCCGAGATTCGAACGTCGGTATCTCTATACCTAGTTCAATCTCATTATCGGCAAGTCTCTTTACTCATTCCCTAATAGAATATACTGTGGCTAAAACTTTAGTCACATTGCTTGCAAGGCTTGTTGTCATGTTGTATTACCAAGTGGGCCCTAAGATACCTCTCCATCACACAGAGTAACAAAACCCAGTCTTGATCCATGCCCACTCAACAGACACCCTCGGAGATACCTGTAGAGCATCTTTATAGTCACCCAATTACTTTGTGACATTTGATACACACAAGGTACTCCTCTGGTGTCAGTGAGTTGCATGATCTCATGGTCATAGGAACATATATTTGTCATGCAGAAAACTATAGCAATAAACTAACACGATCATATGCTATGTTTATAGTTTGGGTCTTGTCCATCACATCATTCTCCCAATGATGTGATCCCATTATCAAATGACATCTTATGTCTATGGCTAGGAAACCTTGAACATCTTGGTCAAAGAAATATAATAAATGATTATCATGAACAAAGAAATATAATAATAACCATATATTATTGCCTCTAGGGATGCGATGGCATCCCGGGGCGTACGTCATGGAGGCGGAGCTGGCGCGCTCGGGCGGTGGCCGATGGGATTCCGACGGTGCTGCGGGGGCTGACGGCGGCGGATCTGGGGTTCCCCACCCTAGATCGGTTCGGTGGTCAGGGTCGGGCGTCGATCGGCAGCGGCACACGGGTTGAGTGTCCTCCTTCATGGGGGCAGCAGGAGGTGTTGGCGTGCTGCTGGATCTGAACAAGGTGGGGGCGCCATCCCCTTCGTCAGGGATGACGGCCAGGTGGTGGGTCCTTGTGGCGTCGCCGGTGGCGGCGGATCTTGGGATCCCGTTCCCAGGGATGTTGTAGGATGAGGTGGCCCATGTAGGAAAGATGGGCTTTTCGAACTGATCTGGGTGAAAGCTTGCCTTCGGCTACTGCCAAGGCCGGTGATGGCGGCACTGTCTACGTTGTTCCCTTCCTGAAGGCATCGCTGAGGAGAAGTTCAAGGGCACTCTCTGCTACCTCCAGGGTAAACCCTAGATTAGTAGATCAGATGATGGCGATGCTCTGGTGTCGTTTCCTCCTTGGGGGCGTCATTCGTGGAGGTACACACGGACTCGAGGGATTAGTGGTTGACATCTACGGTGGAGCTCCCTGTGACACATCGACATCGTGGAGTCTTGGCGGCGAGGCGCAACAAAGTCTCGGCAACGGATGCGTGATGATGAGCACGCGTAGGGAGGAGGCGCTGTCTGGCGTCGTGGGGGCGTCGACGGTAGGCCTTGCAAGGTCGATGCGTTAGTAACTGTTCTGAAGATGGATTGATGGAAGGTGGTGGCGGCGACCTATGAGGGTGCGTCGGACTGGATTGTACCCCTGACCCGGTATGTAGCTCGGTCGGGGCCTTCGGCTTTAGATGTTAGGCGAGGTGAGAGGTATGGGTATGTGGCTTACACTTTCTGCACCCCTTCATCATTGGATAGGAGTAGCAACAGATGTTGCCAAGAGGGCGGCTTCAGACATATTGATGTATTGCTTTGTAAGATCTCTGTGAACAATTAATAAAGTGGCTGCATGCATCCTCCATATGCAGAGGCCGGGATCATCCTCCTTTTCAATTTTTTTTGCCTCTAGAGCATATTTCCAACAGTCTCCCACTTGCACTAGAGTCAATAATCTAGCTCACATCACTATGTGATTTACATTGTAATGAATCTAACACCAATACAATTCTAGTGTTGATGATGTTTAGCCCGTGGAAGAGGTTTAGTCAACGGGTCTGCAGCATTCAGATTCGTGTGCACTTTGCAAATAATTATGTCCTTCTCCTTGATGTAATCGCGGATGGAATTGAAGCGTCACTTTATGTGTCCGATCCTCTTGTGAAACCTTGGTTCCTTGGCTAGAGCAATGGCACCAATGTCACAGAGCAGAGCCATTGGATTTAGTGCATTCGACACTACTCCAAGATATGTCATGAACTCCTTCATCCAGACACCTTCCTTCGCTGCCTCCGAGGCTGTGATGTACTCTGTTTCGCATGTAGAATCGGCTACCGCGCTCTGCTTGGAACTGCACCAGCTTACTACTGCCCCATTGAGAATAAATATGTATCCGGTTTGCAACTTAGAGTCATGTGTCGTGGTTTTATCATGGCAGCTGTCCGAGGACTTAGATTCGAGGCCATCGCTAAGGTGATGGACTCAAAGGGGTTGGTTGGGATGAAGGGACACGAGTTTACCCAGGTTCGGCCCCTCAAGTAGAGGTAATAGCCTACGTCCTGCTTGTGTTGTATTGATTGGAGTATCAATTACAAGGTAGCGGAATCGTTTGACCTAGCTCTTGATTAGTTAGTCTCTGTCTAAGTCGCCCGGGTCTCGCCTTTATATTGGAGGTCAAGACCATGGGTCATACAAGTCGTAACCGACTCTCACAACATGTCCGAGTCTATCTCTATGTTTTCTTGCCTTCCTGAGCAAGATGTCTCCGGGCGGCTTATCTGCCCGGGTCTTCATACCTTCTCTGTCCGGGACTCATCTTAGCCCATCTTGGCAAGCCGCCAAACGTCTTGGGCTTGAGTCTTCAAGGGCCATCCTTGGGCTGGCCTATGAGCCGCTAGGTGTGACCCGGAGCCTCCTAGGTGGGTCTCACCACGGGGTTATATCCCCAACATTAGGCCCCAGGTTGATTTGAGTTTGCTCATTTCAACCTCCTTCTTAGCTGGCGGCGAGTCTCGCTTGTGTTACCTGAAATTAAGACAGAATGACCTGCCGTGACGTCACATCAGATATATTAAAAATATCCTCTGACGACCGCAAGGGATCTTTCCCTTATTAAATCAACGGCCCGAGATTCGAGGCATCCGCCTCGGACAATCAATTTCTGTCGCCTGGATTCTCGCGCCCATTTCCACCTTTCGCCTATTAAATAGGACCGCAAAGAGCAGTTTTCATCCCCTTCTTATTCTCACTTCTTCTTCTTCCTCCCGTTGTCGCCGCTCCAGCGTATCTCGCTCCGGTGAAGCCTTCACACCGACGCCGTGTCGGGCCGCTGCATCGACCTGACCTTACCAGAGATTCATCCACGTCTGTCGCATTCCTTCCAGTGAGTTTTTCTCCTCCCATAGATCTGAAGTTCTCGGTAGGGTTTCATGGGGTCCTCTGCCCTCTTAGAACTCGAGCTTCTCCATAATGGTAGATAATGCTTACATCATTGAATACGATAATGCCTTCTTTTCTCTTGTGGCGCACTATAGGAAAGTGACAATAGCATGCTTTGTTTACTGTCCTCACAAACGTCACTGGTTTGACTGTTCGTCACTAGGTCTAGGATAAACCCGATTTTCCTCTATTTTGTAGATCCATAACTGCATAAGTAGTTTGTAAAACTTGTTTTCCACACTTAGTGAAACTTTACTTTGTCTTCTCGTAAATTTGACCCGCCAATGAAATTCCGGCTCTCGATAAACAACTCTTGGTGGCTTAACTTTGTAGAACCTTAGACTTTTAGCCGCCCTTAATCTGTCTTCCACCTTTTGACTCACCACCAATTGTTACCTTGCACAGTTTTAAGCCGCCACCGTGTCTCGCGCATCCAATTCATGCAATTGGTCTGGCTCTACTATCACAGAGGAGTTCCTGATGGATTTTGTAGAAGCGGGTACCTTACCCGCCAAAGATGCCATCCATTGGCGGGTTCTAGGTAATGAGCTAAAGCCTATTCCTCAGGAGGGTGAAGTAGTTGTATTTTCGGATCATCTCGAGCACGGGTTTAGCCCCCCTGGCTCAAAAAATTTCCAGGACGTTCTTCACTTCTTCAAACTGCGCCCCCAAGACCCCGCTCCCAATTTCGTCTCCAACATGTGCAACTTCCAAGTACTCCGTGAAGTCTACTTGCAAGAAGAGCCATCCGTTGGTCTATTTCGTGAGTTCTTTTATGCGAACTGTCAGACGGAGGTGAAGGCTGGCCCAAGCTTAGAGCTTGGTGGGATTTCCATTCAGAGGCGACGGGACATAACTTTTCCGGCTGTTCAGATGCCGTGTCATCCTAAAGACTGGAAGAAGACTTGGTTTTACTACAAAGACACCTCCCGAGAAGGAGAGCATCCCTTGCCGGGTTATCGTCTGTCCCGGCTCAAGACAATCATTGAGCTTCCTGGCCGGCTGTCAGCCACTGAGCGGGTGAAACACGCTCCGGCTCATGCAAAAATTAAAGCTCTTATGGCCAATGGATTGATGGGCCTGGATTTAATCCGCTGCTGCATTTCTTGGGGGGTCATGCCCCTGAGCCGGCGCAGCCGCCTCATGTGAGAGTATACAGGCCAGTCAGATGACCCCCTCTACTTTAACCAGACAACATTATCAGAGGATGACATTGTGGCTGCCATCAGGAGCCTTGTCCATGAGTCTTTAGGAGCTTGTAGTGCCAGTGGGCTAGCACCTTTTGTTGGAAATATGCCCTAGTGGTAATAATTAAAGTGTTTATTATTATATTTCCTTGTTCATGATAATTGTTTATTATCCATGCTATAATTGTATTGATTGGAAACACATTACATGTGTGGGTAAATAGACAATACTTTGTCCCTAGTATGCCTCTAGTGAACTAGCTCATTAATCAAAGATGGTCAAGGTTTCCTAGACATTGACATGTGATGTCATTTGATAACGGGATCACATCATTAGGAGAATGATGTGATGGACAAGACCCAAACTACAAACATAGCATATGATCGTGTCAGTTTATTGCTACTGTTTTCTGCATGTCGAGTATATGTTGCTATGACCATGAGATCATGTAACTCACGGGCATCGGAGGAGTGCCTTGTGTGTATCAAACATCGCAATGTAACTGGGTGACTATAAAGGTGCTCGACAGGTATCTCTGTGGGTGTCTGTTGAGTTGGCATGGATCAAGACTGGGATTTGCTACTTCAAGTGATGGAGAGGTATCTCAGGGCCCACTCGGTAATACAACATCACAATAAGCCTTGCAAGCAATGTGACTAAATGTTAGTCACGGGATCTTGTATTACAGAATGAGTAAAGAGACTTGCCGGTAACGAGGTTGAACTAGGTATGGAGATACCGACGATCAAATCTCGGGCAAGTAACATACCGAAGAACAAAGGGAACATCATACGGGATTAACTGAATCCTTGACATAGAGGTTCGACCGATGAAGGTCTTCGTAGAATATGTAGGAACCAATATGGGCATCCAGGTCCCTCTATTGGTTATTGACCGTAGAGGTGTCTCGGTCATGTCTACATAGTTCTCGAACCCGCAGGGTCTGCACACTTAAGGTTTGGTGGCGTTTGATAGTATAGAGGTATGTATGGTGCTGACCGAAGGTTGTTCAGAGTCCTGGATGAGATCCCGGACGTCATGAGGAGCTCCGGAATGGTCCAGAGGTAAATATTGATAGATAGGAAGTCCCATATTGGTTGTCGGAAAAGTTTCGGGCTAATGGGTAATGTACCGGGAGTGCCGGTAGTGTACCGGGAGGCCACCGGGAGGGGTATTTCGACCCAAGAGGCTTCATGGGCTGTGGAAGAGTAAATACCAGCCCTTTGTGGTCTGGTGGAAGTCCCACAAAAGGCACATGTGGCTGGGAGAAAAAGCCCAAAGGGAAAAAGGTGGAAAAAGGCCAAAAAAGGAGGAATCCTAGTCCTACTAGGATTGGAGGTGGAGTCCTCCTCTCCTCCCCACTTCGGCCAAACCAAATGTCGGGACCCCGATCCTAAGTCATATGAATCCAGGCTGTAACATATCAGATCACTTTGCAGCCTCACGGACGGTAAGCTCCACGGCTGTAGCCTTACCTTAGCCGGGACCATTTGCGTCTTTTGGCTCACGTATGTGAACATGTCGCTGGCAATCAAACGACAGCGAACCCGGGCCGACATAACTAGTCATAGAACCCAAGTGGCACATCCATACGGAAATAGGCATACGTAACCCAGCAATGCAGGTGTCGGCCTCAAGCGTGTGTAGACGAGTCATAGCAAGCTACAAGGACTCCATTACGCCGGGAGACATAAATTCCATCACTGCACGTAGACGAGTCTTAGCAGGCTACAGGGACTCCATTACACTACGAGACATTTCCCTGAAGGGACAAACACAACAGCAAAGAAGGATACATGCTGGTCAATCAATGTATCCGGAGCAGTAGCAAGCTACCATGGCTCGGTGGAAGCACAAAGAGGCAGTTTCCCGTAAAGAGTACTACTAAAGGCACACGACTAGGTGTCGGATCTCATACATACCGTTGCACGTCACACGTACGCATGACATGCCCGATATGCATAGATACAACTATGACATCACAACATAACCATACAACAACACAACTTTTATTTAAGAGGCTCAGACGAGCCTTGCATATTATGTTCTTACAGATAGGGGTCTCATGACCCGACACTCAAGTAATACAAACAAGTTCATACAAACCAAGCGGAAGCATAAGCTGTCTGGGTACAGACAGATGAAAGGGTAAAAAGGCACATGGCCTGACTATCTACAGCCCGCCATAGGCATAAGGTCGTAGCTAGGACACCAGCTATTCGACATCATCGACATCTAGAAAGAACCCACCTGATGGGTCCTGGGTCTCATCTGCAATAGTTATTAAGCAAACATGAGTACAAACGTACTCAACAAGTCTTTAAAGCAGACCTAGGCTAATCATGCTCATGTATCAACAAAGGGGGGCGGTGGAGTTTATGCAGCAATGCGAGCTTTGACTCATGTCTAACCTACACTACACAATGTTAACTCTTTGTTTACATTTTAGATATCGCACACGAGTCCATTAACTCCATGACAATACACCACCATGGATTCACTTCCCTCTCCTGGGAGAGTGCCATCCATGGTACTCACACTTGTCTTGATATTTTTATGAGTATCCATTTGATTATCTATGAACAACATAAGTTCTCCAAGTAGTCCATATACGAGGACGCGGCTATTCGAATAGTTTCATACCCTGCAGGGGTGTACTTCTTCACACACACTCTCGCCACTTATCGGTATGTGCTCATAAAACCATGCACCTCGGCAACCTTCAAGCGGAAGCCCAGCGAGGGAGTCGGCCATGACCGTCAATCACATAAGACATCTAGTCCAGGCTATCGCCTATTTGAGACTGAACCCGCACGGCAGTCCGGCCGAAGTTTCCGCTACGGCCCCAAACGATGTGCGCAAGGTTCCTAAGCCCACCATTCGGGTAACCCTTGGTACACCATGCCACTACCTACCGCGTCGTAACCCACCCCTAGGGTCAGCGCTACGCTCGGCCTCCAGCATGCTATAAACACCAGAAACTACTTGCAACTCCTGGACTAACGACTAAGCGACTGATAAGTCGAGAGGGTCAATTAAGTATCCCAACATGTGGTAGTAACTAGTCTTGGATCACAAACACGGAACTCAGTTCCTAAGAATGGTCCCAATGAGACAACTCCTACATAGCCCCTGATCGCTACCTTTACCAAATCGGGTTCATCATAAACTTATCACATCATAAGGACATTGTTTCACTCCAGTTCATCACCCAGATGAATCAGACCTGACACAACTCTAAGCATAGCAAGCATAGCAGGCATAGCAAACTAAGCACATCATGGCACAAGCATCTACCAGGTATGCTAGGTTGCAAGGTTTAGCTATTTACTGTGACAATGACAGGTCATGCAAAGGAATAGGTGCATCTATCGTGTATGACTGAGTAGTGAGCGTTGGTCCTAATGCAATAAACAAGAGCAGGAGCGAGAGAGTGAGATGTTATCGGAATGATCAAGGGGGTTGCTTGCCTTGCTGGGTAGCGGGAAGGTTCTCTCCTTCGTTGGAAAACTCGGGGTTATCCTCAGAAGTAGGGCCTACCGCAATGCAGATAAGAAGCAATCAATACACGCAAGTGCAACAATATGATGCATGATCATGACATGGTAGCATGTATGGATGAGCTAATGCAACTAGTGTTCAAGTTAATTTGAAATGAGTTTGAATATAGGTTCAAAGTCGTTCTTCATTTCAAATTCCATATACTAACCAATTAGTAAATGTCAATGTTCATCTACTTAGGTAGCTCTAACATGCATGATAATAGCACCATTGGATTCATTGGATTTTTCTGATAAATTTTCATATATAAATTATTTTCATCCGAGTTACAGATTAATTTATATGAATTTTTGAAGTTTTAAACATTTTCTGGAATTATTTTAAAACTGGAAAAAGGATTAATGGCGTCAGCCTGACGTCACTGTGACGTCAGCTGGTCGGTTGACCAGGCCAGGTCAAACCTGACGTGCGGGGCCCGCACGTCAGTGACAGGGGCCTTAACTCCACGCTGACCAGGGTTTGACCCACCCTGGGGCCCACTGGTCAGTGGCAGGAGGCCTAATTAATCAAGGGGATTAGCCCCTTGATGATGGCCACGTCGGCGCCCACCAGAGCGAGGCCAGTAGCGACCATCCGCACGACGACGACTCGCCGGAATCGTGCCTCCGGCGACCATTTGGCGCGCGGAGGACAACGGGAGATAGCTCGTGCACGCGCGCGTCTAGCAGGGCAGCGAAGAGGGCTTGGGGTCCATCGGAGCTACGCCCGGCGATGACCCATGCGGCGGCGAGCTTCGGCAGCAAGGGGAACGGTGCCTACGGCGAGGAACAAGCCGCCAGAGGAGGGGGAAACGGAGCAGGAGCTCACGACGGGGTTGCTGGGGGAGACAGCGAGCTCGGGGACGCGCAGACGACCTCGAATTGCCGGAGGAAAGCTTCGGCAGCCGGCAGGGAAGAAACGGCGACGACGCATCGTGGAGGGCTCCTGGCGTCTTCTAGCGACACGAGAGGGACGAGGGAGTCACTGCGGGGCTGCTGGGGGGCTCAGAAGGGTGCGGGGGTGGCTAGAACGACGGTTATGCGGCGGCGATGGGCTCGACCATGGCGGAGAAAGGGGTGGGGAAGAGAGCGAGAGGGAGAGCGCACGAGGGAGAGAGAGGAGGAGAAACAGGCCACGGCGAGGAGGTCTCACGCTGGCGCTCTCCGAGCCCTCCAGGCCAGCAGCTAGGCAGGGAGGAGGTGGCCGGCGTGTGGCGACCACGCGCCGGGCGTCCTTCTGGCCGGAGGTGGAAGAAGACCGGTTCGCCCCTGGTGGGCTGGGCTGGCTTCTTCCCTGGCCCAGGTGGGCTTTTTCCTTCTCTTTTTTTAAATCTATTCTTTTCTAACTTCTGACATTTGTTTTAATTTAATTTCAGGCACATATGCTATTTTAAAATATCCCAGATATTTTATATATTGAAGTTTGAACATTTCAAACTTATCTGAAAAGTTTCAGGATATTTTGAACACTAAAATAAGTATAATGCTTTATTTGATATTTTCAGAAGCTTTATCATTTATTTTTAAATCGCTATAGTTGTTCTAATATTTTAAATGACCCCTTGTATAATCATGTCCATAATTATCAGACATAGGGGACATTTTAGGTGGGCATTTTGGATTTGTTGAATTTTCACAAACTTTGAATTGGTTTGATTCAAATATATTCTTGGGGTTTCTTTTAGTCCCCATTTCATGTTGATGCAAAATTGAAACATGATGCAACACCCATGCTGTCCTATGACATCTAGCTAGGGATGTGACAACTCACCCCCACTCAAAAGAATCTCGTCCCGAGATTTCGAAGTCGTCGGGAAGAGCGCGGGGTACTCTAGTCGAAGACGATCTTCTTTTTCCCATGTGGCCTCCTTTTCAGAATGGTGTGACCACTGAACTTTGAGAAACTTGATGTTTCGTCGCCGAGTGGTACGCTCAGCTTGATCAAGAATACGAACATGGTATTCTCGATATGTAAGGTTATCTTGGAGATTAAGTGCTTCGTGGTCTACTTCACGGACAGGGTCCGAGAAGCAACGCCTGAGTTGCGAGACATGGAAGACATCATGAACCTTGGAAATATGCGGGGGAAGTTCCAATCGGTAGGCAACCTCTCCTCGTTTAGCAAGAATGCGGAAGGGTCCAATGTAACGAGGAGCCAACTTGCCCTTGATACCGAATCGATGGGTACCCTTCAGAGGTGTAACCCGAAGGTAAGCCTTCTCGTCAACTTCATAGGTCACAGCCTTATGATGACGATCATATTGTCTCTTCTGACGAGATTGGGCTGTTTTCAACTTTTCACGAATAATGCGAACTTGCTCCTCTGCATCCTGGATCATATCCGGACCAAAGAGTTTCCCCTCTCCGGTTTCTGACCAGTTAAGAGGTGTTCAACACCTTTGTCCTTAGAGAACTTCAAAAGGGGCTTTGCCCAAGCTTGATTGATAACTATTGTTATATGCAAATTCGGCAAATGGAAGACATTTCTACCAGTTCATACCAAAGGATATAACACTAGCTCGGAGCATGTCTTCGAGAATTTGATTGACTCGCTCAACTTGACCACTTGATTGCGGGTGGAAAGCAGTGCTAAAGGATAGATGAGTCCCCATAGCGGTTTGAAAACTTTCCCAAAATCAGGAAGTAAAGATACTTCCGCGATCTGAGTTAATCTCCAAAGGAACACCATGAAGAGATACTATTCGAGAAACATATAACTCCGCTAGCTGACTAGCAGTTATACTCTCTCGAACAGGAAGAAAATGAGCCACTTTGGAAAGGCGGTCAATGACCACAAATATAACATTTTCCCCTCTCTTAGTCCTGGGAAATCCTGTAATGAAATCCATAGCGACCTTATCCCATTTCCATTCAGGAATAGCTAAAGGTTGAAGGGTGCCAGCAGGCCTTTGATGTTCTGCTTTCAGACGACGACAAACGTCGCAATTAGCAACGAACTGGGCAATTTCTCTCTTCATCCTAGTCCACCAGAACCTCTGGCATACGTCCTGATACATCTTGGTACTACCCGCATGAATTGTGAGAGGAGAATCATGAGCCTCCTTAAGGATCAGCTATCTTAAGCGTGTGCTCTTGGGAACCACCAACCAGTTCTGAAAGAACACCACATCCTCATCATCCTTGGAGAAATCTTTAGCATTTCCGCTAGCAATATTCTCTTTGATACGGGATATACCCTTATCATATTTCTGGACAGCTACTATTTGACCCTTAAGATTAGGTTTTGCCACCAAGTTGGATAGGAATCCTTAAGGTACAATGTGGAGGTTTAACTTCCGAAATTCCTCATGGAGAAGTGGTTGACCTTGTTGTAACATCAGGTTGTTACAATAAGACTTACGACTTAGTGCATCATCCATGACATTGGCTTTCCCCGGGGTGTAAGTTATCCCTAAGTCGTAATCTGTAATCAACTCAACCGACCATATTTGCCTGAGATTCAAATCCGGCTGGGTGAAAAAATATTTTAGACTTTGGTGATCAATGTAAATTTCGCAATGATTACCCAGAAGGTAATGTCGCCAGGTTTTCAGTGCATGGACCACAGCTGCAAGCTCAAGATCATGTGTTGGATAATTATCCTCATGTGGACGCAACTGTCGAGATGCGTATGCAATCACATGACGATTTTGCATGAGAATGCAACCTAGTCCTTGTTGTGAGGCGTCACAATAGATAACAAAGTCCTTAGAGAAGTCTTGTGGCACCAGAACGGGAGCAGAGGTCAGTCGTCTTTTCAACTCCTGAAAACTATGCTCGCATTGTAGAGTCCACTCGAACTTTTTATCTTTCTTGAGGAGTTCAGTCAGAGGTTTGGCAACCTTGGAGAAATTCTCGACAAAGCGGCGACAATAGCTCACTAAGCCAAGGAAACTCTAAACTTGCTTAACTGATCCAGGTTGAGTCCAATCAAGGACGGCCTGAACTCTCTCGGGATTGACAGCAATACCTTTACCAGAGATCATGTGGCCTAGATAGGTCACTTCTGGCAACCGAAATTCACACTTGGAGAATTTGGCATACCGACGGTGCCCTCGAAGTTTCATCAATACCAGCCTTAGATGCTCGAGAAGTTCCTGTTTGTTCTTCGAGTAGATGAGTATATCGTCGAGGTAAACCACACCGAACTTATCCAAATACTCCATGAAGATCGAATTCATCAAGCGAGAGAAGGTGGCTGGGGCATTGGTTAAACCAAAGGACATGATGGTGTACTCGTATTGGCCATAACGAGTAACAAAAGCCGTTTTTGGAATGTCCCCATTCCTAATTCTGATTTGATGATATCCCAACCTCAAATCCATTTTGGAAAAGACAGAGGATCCAGGGAGTTGATCATACAAATCATTGATCCTGGGGAGCGGATACTTGTTCTTTATGGAGACCAGATTCACTGGCCGATAATCCACAACCATCCGATCCAATCCATCCTTCTTCTTGACGAAGAGGACGGGACAAGCCCAAGGAGATGAACTAGGACGGATGAAACCTTTCTTCAAAGCCTCTTCGAGTTGGATCTTAAGTTCGGCTAGTTCTAAGGGTGCCATCTTATAGGGTCTTCTAGCTATTGGGACAGTCCCTGGAATGAGCTCTATCACAAACTCAACATCTTTTACAGGAGGAATTCCTGGCAGTTCTTCTGGAAAGACATCCGGAAAGTCATGGACTACTGGAATATCTTCTAACTCTGGAAGAGGGCTAGCATTGAGGGAATAGAGTTGGCACTTGGCTGCTCGAGTGGAGACATTAACTGTCTCACCCGATGGATGTGTAAGTTGAACATTCCTAGAATGAGTATCAATCTTAGCATAGTGGGCTTTCATCTAATCCATGCCTAGAATGATATTGATGTTCGAAGACTTTAGGGCTATGAAGGATGCTAGGAAGACTAGCCTATCCACCAGAATCTCATTGTCATGGCTCACCCTAGAAGTTTGCCACTTTGAACCAGGAGTTTGAACTACTAAAGGAGTAGGCATATCACAAAAAGACATGTTATGCAACTATGCATAACTTTCTAAGATGAAAGAATGAGATGCCCCAGTATCAAATAGAACAGATGCTGGATGACTATTGACAAGGAGCGTACCTAGGATAACATCAGGATCCTCAAGGGCTTCCTCAGCAGAAACATAATTCACTCGTCCTCGAACAAGAGGTGACTTCACATAGAAGGCTTTTCCCGGCTTTCCACGTCCAGCCGGCTTAGCATTAGCCTGAGGACAATCACGAGAGTAGTGTCCTAGTTCTCCACATTTGTAGGAGACCACAGAGGCACGGGGAGCAACATTGGCAGGCAGACCTCCAAATGGCCTGGCTGGAGGGTTAGGCTGAGCTTGGCGGGGCGCCTGGAAGGATGGCCTCGCGGTGTATCTTGGCGGCAGAGCTGCGTTGGGCACCCACACCCGGCGTTTGTTGGGGCCCGAGCCAGATGCGGGGCTGAAGTCACGGTTGTGTTTCCTCGTGGCCTCATAGTCAGTTTGTCCAGTCTCGGCATTGATAGCCTTGTTGACGAGAGCCTGGAAGGTTGTGCACTCATGCAGGCGCAAATCTCGATGGAGCTCAGGATTGAGTCCCTTGCGAAACCTAGCCTGCTTCTTAGCATCAGTTGAAACTTCTTCCGGAGCATAGCGAGCAAGATTGCCGAACTCACAGCTATAGGCATCCACGAATAGTCTGCCCAGGGTGAAAGCACAAAATTCCTCTCTCTTGCGATCCATCAGCCCTTCCGGGATGTGATGGGTACGGAATGTCGCACTAAATTCTGCCCAAGTTGGTGCAGGGCCTGCGGGACGCATGGCTTCATAATTTTCCCACCACAGATTGGCGGGTCCTTCCAGAAAGTAGGTAGCAAAGCTCACCTTGTTGGCCTCGGACACATTGGCAGCCCGGATCTTGAGGGAACATACTGGTTGGCCAGTGATCCGAGTCGAGTGGGTCGACCGAATGATGATACTTAGGTGAGCATAGCCTGACGAAATCACCGAGTGACACGCCATCATTGAGATCATTATGGGGAGCACGCGTTGTGTTCTCCTCAATTCGTTCCAGCAGCCTGTTGGTCTCCCTTTTATTCCATTTAGTTTCTAGCATCACTTCCGCCAAAGAAGGCGCATGTGGTAGGTTCTCTTGCCTTGGCTGGCTTCCCTCACCCTGCTCGGGGGTAGGCATGGGGTTATTCCTAGTTCCCATCATCCTGGGAAAACAAACCCACAGCTTAGACATAGAGGACATCAACTCTAAGACATGAGATAAAGAATGTACTGGACAACAAGGCATGCAGGGTAAACACCCAAACAACATGGTAATAACAATTGCAATATGAACACCATGATTCATACACACCATGACATAGTTCAGTACAAGCCCAAGCTGAAAGAAACTACAGAGAGATGACACAACTCATCGGAGGCCTTACAAGCTTCCTATACATTATCTATCTACACCTCCGGAACTCAACTCTCAACCTCAATCATATCCCACAAGACACGCAGGACTGTGGCGATACGATTACTAACATACTAGTACTAACATCCACATACTCAAGCATCGCCATAGAATGCCTCATATAGGTTACCCCCGTGACCTGGGAGCTGAACCTGAGGATCCGAAAACACCCTAGCCTGTGATCCCTGGAAACCGTAAGGACATGGATGTGGCCTTGGTCCCCTCGTTGGTGGCAACAGCGGTCCTCGAAGAGGGGTGATGCCTCCAACATCGGGCCAGTCTACGTGTGCTGGCAAATGAGTCCGCGATGGGGTCAACATATCCAAATCTCCATAGCCTGTCTGCACGACAGGTGCCAACTACGTCAAAGCTGTCCGAAGAGGTGCACGGGTGGCATATAGCTCCATGCGAAGGGCACATGCATCACAATCCATGTTCTCCAACATCTGAGCGGTCACCTGCAGCCTAAGGTCCTCTTGAGAATGATCATAGTAGGCTGCGCTAAGATAACCATCCTGTCCTCCCATGGAAGCAGGAACATAGCAGAACTGTGTGTTCTGAAGTAGACCATGGTGAAACCTCATGATAGTCAGCATGGTGTAGGCGGCCTCCTGAACTGCCATGTCTATGGTGACACCTAGACCATAAGTCCAGTGAAGCGGCTTTGCAGCTCCAGGATATGAAGGATATATCTTAACAGTACACAGATACTGACTCTGGTTGAAATCTCGATACTGTTCCTCCACTGTGTACTCTGGGTACCAACGGTAACCAGCCTCCATCATAACTCTAACCAACATGGCCGTGTGACCCGGTACATCGATGCACCTGGTCAGACGGACCACCTGATGGGATGGACGAGGGGGCATGTGAAACAGAGAATGATGCAAAGACATTAGAGACTCTAGCAGAAATTGGACAACATAACGGCTGTAATTGCTCAAAAAGGATTTTGAGACAACTGCAAAAGATTGGAAAGGCATAACCACTCGACTTTCTAGACTCAAATCTCTTCTCCATCTGTTTGTCACACCAACAATACTCAAATACCGACACTCACTTGCAAAGAAGCTAGCTAGTGGTCCATGGTTAGTAACTCGTCATCCTAAGCAATAGATGAGTAGCCTTGTTCTTATCCCCGTAGAAAAGATGAGAATGACTCAGAATAGAATGACTTGGGAAGAGGAGTAAAAAGAGTCTTATGTTCCCTTCCACAATCAATTCCCCTACTTTTCTATAGTGTTTCTAGACTCAACTTCGACCGGTTTGGCTTCGTAGTCCTACAGCCAGTCAGGCTCTGATACCAACGCTGTCGGGACCCCGATCCTAAGGCATATGAATCCAGGCTGTAACATATCACATCACTTTGCGGCCTCATGCATGGTAAGCTCCACGGTTGTAGCCTTACCTTAGCCGGGACTGTTTGCGTCTTTCGGCTCACGTATGTGAACATGTTGCTGGCAATCAAATGACAGAGAACCTGGGCCGACATAACTAGTCATAGAACCCAAGTGGCACATCCATACAGAAACATGCATACGTAACCCAGCAATGCAGGTGTCGGCCTCAAGCGTGTGTAGACGAGTCATAGCAAGCTACAAGGACTCCATTACGCCGTGAGACATAAATGCCATCACTGCATGTAGACGAGTCGTAGCAGGCTACAGGGACTCCATTACACTGCGAGACATTTCCCCGAAGGGACAGACACAGCAGCAAAGAAGGATACATGTCGGTCAATCAATGTGTCCGGAGCAGTAGCAAGCTACCATGGCTCGGTGGAAGCACAAAGAGGCAGTTTTCCGTAAAGAGTACTCCTAAAGGCACACGACTAGGTGTCGGATCCCATACATACCGTTGCACGTCACACGTATGCACGACATGCCTGATATGCATATATACAACTATGTTATCACAACATAACCATACAACAACACAAATTTTATTTAAGAGACTCAGACGAGCCTTGCATATTATGTTCTTACAGATAGGGGTCTCATGACCCGACACTCAAGTCATACAAACAAGTTCATACAAACCAAGCAGAAGCATAAGCTGTCTGGGTACAGACAGATGAAAGGGTAAAAAGGCACATGGCCTGACTATCTACAGCCCGCCACAGGCATAAGGTCATAGGTGGGATACCAGCTATTCGGCATAGTCAACATCTAGAAAGAACCCACCCGATCGGTCCTGGGTCTCACCTGCAACATTTATTAAGCAAACATGAGTACAAACGTACTCAGCAAGTCTTTAAAGCAGACCTAGTCTAATCATGCTCATGTATCAACAAAGGGGGGCGGTGGAGTTTATGCAGCAATGCCAGCTTTGACTCATGGCTAACCTACACTACACAATGTTAACTCTTTGTTTACATTTTAGATACCACACACGAGTCCATTAACTCCATGATAATACACCACCATGGATTCACTTCCTCTCCTGGGAGAGTGCCATCCACGGTACTCACACTTGTCTTGATATTTTTATGAGTATCCATTTGATTATCTATGAACAACATAAGTTCTCCAAGTAGTCCATATCCGAGGACGCAGCTATTCGAATAGTTTCATACCCTGCAGGGGTTTACTTCTTCACACACGCTCTCGCCACTTATCGCTATGTGCTCATGAAACCATGCACTTCGGCAACCTTCAAGCGGAAACCCAGTGAGGGAGTCGGCCACGACGGTCAATCACATAAGACCTCTAGTCCAGGATTTTGCCTATTTGAGACTAAACCCGCACGGAAGTCCGACCGAAGTTTCTGCTACGACCCCAAACAATGTGTGCAGGATTCCCAAGCCCACCATTCGGGTGACCCTTGGTACACCGTGCCACTGCCTACCACGTCGTAACCCATCCCTAGGATCAGCGCTACGCATGGCCTCCAGCATGCTATAAACACCAGAAACTACTTGCAACTCCTGGACTAAGGACTAAGCGATTGATAAGGTGAGAGGGTTAATTAAGTATCCCAACGTGTGGTAGTAACTAGTCTTGGATCACAAACATGGAACTCAGTTCCTAAGAACGGTCCCAATGAGACAACCCGCTATGTACTCCTACATAACCCTCATCGCTACCTTTACCAAATCGGGTTCATCATAAACTTATCACATCATACGGACATTGTTTCACTCCAGTTCGTCACCCAGATGAATCAGACCTGACACAACTCTAAGCATAGCAAGCATAGCAGGCATAGCAAACTAAGCACATCACGTCACAAGCATCTACCAGGTATGCTAGGTTGCAAGGTTTAGCTATTTACTGTGACAATGACAAGTCATGCAAAGGAATAGGTTCATCTACCGTGTATGACTGACAAGTGAGCGTTGGTCCTAATGCAATAAACAAGAGCAGGAGCGAGAGATTGGGATGTTATCGGAATGATCAAGGGGGTTGCTTGCGTTGCTGGGTAGCGGGAAGGTTCTCTCCTTCGTTGGAAAACTCAAGGTTATCCTCAGAAGTAGGGCCTACCGGAATGCAGATAAGAAGCAATCAATACACGCAAGTGCAACAATATTATGCATGATCATGACATGGTAGCATGTATGGATGAGCTAATGCAACTAGTGTTCAAGTTAATTTGAAGTGAGTTTGAATATAGGTTCAAAGTCGTTCTTCATTTCAAATTCCATATACTAACCTTTTAGTAAATGTCAATGGTCATCTACTTAGGTTGCTCTAACATGCATGCTAATAGCACCATTGGATTCATTGGATTTTTCTAATAAATTTTCATATATAAATTATTTTCATCTGAGTTACAAATTAATTTATATGAATTTTTGAAGTTTTAAACATTTTATGTAATTATTTTAAAACTGGAAAAAGGATTAATGGTGTCATCCTCACGTCACTTTGACGTCAGCTGGTCGGCTGACCAGGCCAGGTCAAACCTGACGTGCAGGGCCCGCACGTCAGTGACAGGGGCCTTAACTCCGCGCTGACCAGGGTTTGACCCACCCTGGGGGCCCACTCGTCAGTGGCAGGAGGCCTAATCAATCAGGGGGATTAGCCCCTTGATGATGGCCACGTCGGCGCCCACCGAAGCGGGGCCGACGGCGACCATCCGCACGGCGGCGACTCGCCGGAATCGCGCCTCCGGCGACCATTTGGCGCTTGGAGGGCACCAGGAGATAGCCCGTGCACGCGCGCGTCTAGCAGGGTAGCGAAGAGGGCTCGGGGTCCAGAGGAGCTATGCCCGGCGACGACCCGAGCGGTGGAGAGCTTCGGCAGGAAGGGGAACAATGCCTATGGCGAGGAACAGGCCGCAAGAGGAGGGGGAAATGGAGCAGGAGCTCACGACGGGGTTGCTGGGGGAGACGGCGAGCTCGGGGACATGCAGACGACCTCCAATCGCCGGAGGAAAGCTTCGGCGGCCGGCAGGGAAGAAACGGCGACGACGCGTCGTGGACGGCTCCCGACGTCTTCTAGCGACACGAGAGGGACGAGGGGGTCGCTGCGGGGCTGCTGGGGGGCTCAGAAGGGCGCGGGGGTGGCTAGAATGGCGGCTATGCAGTGGTGATAGGCTAGGCCATGGTGGAGCAGAGGGGGGAAAGAGAGCGAGAGGGAGAGCGCACGAGGGAGAGAGAGGAGGAGAAAGATGCCACGGCGAGGAGGCCTCGTGCTGGCGCTCTCCGAGCCCTCCAGGCCAGCAGCCAGGCAGGGAGGAGGTGGCCGACGTGTGGCGACCACGCGTCGGGCGTCCTTCTAGCCGGAGGTGGAAGAAGACCGGTTCGCCCCTGGTGGGCTGGGTCGGCTTCTTCCTTGGCCCAGGTGGGCTTTTCCCTTCTCTTTTTATTAAATCAATACTTTTCTAACTTCTGACATTTGTTTTATTTTAATTTCACGCACATATGCTATTTTAAAATATCCCAGATATTTTATATATTGAAGTTTGAACATTTCAAACTTATCTGAAAAGTTTCAGGATATTTTGAAAACTAAAATAATGATAGTGCTTTATTTGATATTTTTCAGAAGATTTATTATTTATTTTTAAATTGCTATAGTTGTTCTAATATTTTAAATGACCCCTTGTATAATCATGTCCATAATTATCAGACATAGGGGACATTTTAGGTGGGCATTTTGGATTTGTTGAATTTTCACAAACTTTGAATTGGTTTGATTCAAATATGAGCTTGGGGTTTCTTTTAGTCCCCATTTCATGTTGATGCAAAATTGAAACATGATGCAACACCCATGCTGTCCTATGACATCTAGCTAGGGATGTGACACCAAAGGAGGCTTAGCCCTTGCGCCAAGCCTCTCCTCCCTCCCTCCTATATATACTAGAGGATTTTAGAGTTTTGGCACAGAATTTTTAGCCACGTGCTACGTGTTCCTCCAGTGCATAGTTTCTCCTCTAGATCAGATTTCTGTAGTGCTTAGGCGAAGCCCTGCCGGAATAGCTCCACCACCATCGCCAGAGCGCCGTCATGCTGCCGGAGAACTCTTCTTCCTCTCTGCTCCCTCTTGCTGGATCAAGACGACGGAGATCGTCATCAAGCTACACGTGGGCTGAACACGAAGGTGCCGTCCGTTCGGCGCTAGATCGGGAGGACCGTGATCAAGTTCGCGGGACGGATCGTGATCAAGTTCGCGGGACGGATCGTGATTGGATCGCAGGACGCTCGGCGATTTGGATCGCGAAGACGTTCGACTACACCAACCGCATTTCTTAACGCTTCCCACTTAGCGATCTACAAGGGTATGTAGATCCACTCTCCCTCTCGTAGATGCTCATCACCATGGATAGGTCTTGCGTGAACATAGGAATTTTTTTTGTTTCCCTTGCAACATTCCCCAATAGTGGCATCATGAGCTAGGTCTATGTGTAGACGAGATCTCGAGTAGAACACAAAGAGTTTGTGGGCATTGATGCTTAGATTGCTTCCTCCCTTGGTCGTGTTTTGATTCAGCGGTATTGTGAGATGAAGCGGCACAGACCAACATTACTCGTATGCTTACGAGAGACCGGTTCCCTCAAATGCAACTTTTTGCATAGATGGCTTGCGGGTGGCAGTTTCTCTCACTTTAGTTGGATCGGATTCGACAAAGGAGGTCCTTGAGAAGGTTGAAAAGCAACTAGTGTATCACCGTTGTGGTTTTTGCGTAGATGAGAATTGTTCTTGCTAGATATCCGTAGCAGCCATGTAAAACATGCAACAACAATTAGAGGACATCTAACTTGTTTTTGCAGGGTATGTTGTGATGTGATATGGCCAATTACATGATGTCATATATGTGATTTATGAGATGATCATGTGATGTATAGATTATCACGACTTGCATGTCGATGAGTACGGCAACTGGCAGGAACCATAGGGTTGTCTTTAATTATTGTATGACCTGCGTGTCAATCATTAAGCGCTATGTAATGCTTTACTTTATCGCTAAACGATAGCAATAGTAGTAGAAGCATGTTGGGCGCGACGACCCCGATGGCGACACGTTGATGGAGATCAAGATGATGGAGATCATGGTGTCGTGCCAGTGATGATGGAGATCATGCCGGTGCTTTCAAGATGGAGATCAAAAGCACAAGTTCATGGCCATATCATGTCACTTATGATTGCATGTGATGTTAATCCTTTTATGCACCTTGTTTTGCTTAGGACAATAGTAGCATTATAAGGTGATCCCTCACTTAAATTTCAAGATGAATTGTGTTCTCCCCGAGTGTGCACCGTCGCGAAAGTTCGTCGTGTTGAGACACCATGTGATGATCGGGTGTGATAGACTGTATGTTCACATAGAACGGGTGCAAGCCAGTGTTGCACATGCAGAACACTCGGGTTAAACTTGACGAGCCTAGCATGTATAAACATGGCCTCGGAACACAAGAGACCGAAAGGTCGAACATGAGTCATATAGTAGATATGATCAACATGATGATGTTCACCATTGAAACAACCTCAACTCACGTGATGATCGGACTTGAGTCGGTGAATTTGGATCATGTGACACTCAGATGACCTGAGGGATGTCAATTTGAGTGGGAGATTTAGTAATTTGATTAACTAAACTCATTATCTTGAACAATAGTCTAAGCAACCTTTGCATATTTATGTTGTAGATCAATGGCTTGCGCAGTAGCACCCCTAAATTTTAATGCGTTCCTAGGGTAAGCTAAGTTGAAAGATGATGGAAGTAACTTTGTTGACTGGGCCCATAATCTGAGGATTATCCTCACGGCTTCCCAGAAATCATATGTCCTTGATGCACGGCTTGGTGACCAACCAGAAGACATGACCTCCAAAGACGTTAAGAACGCTTGGGAGGCATGTTTTGGAGATTACTCAATAGTTAAGTGTGCAATACTGTATGGCTTAGAACCAGGACTTCAAAGACGTTTTGAATGTCATGGAGCATATGAGATGTTCCAGGAGTTGAAGTTTATCTTTCAGAAGAATGCCCGGATCGAGAGGTATGAGACCTCCGACAAGTTCTATGCTTGCAAGATGGAGGAGAACGGGTCTATCAGTGAACATATACTCAGAATGTCTGGGTATGTGACTCGTCTAGCAGAGTTGGGAATTGCCCTTCCGCTAGAGGCGATCAGTGACAGAGTTCTACAATCACCGCCACCTAGTTACAAGAGCTTTGTGATGAACTATAAGATGCACGAGATGAACAAGTCAGTTGTCGAGCTGTTTGCGATGGTGAAAGTCGCTGAGTCTGAATTCCAGAAAGAACATCAAGTGTTGATGGTCAAGAAAACCACTAGTTTCAAGAAAAACGGCAAGGTCAAGGGCAAGAAGGGTAAAACCAAGAAGGATGGAAAAGCAGTTGCTACTCCTGTAAAGAAGCCCAAGCATGGACCTAAGCTAGAAACTGAGTGCTTTCATTGCAAGGGATCTGGTAACTGGAAGCGGAACTGCCCCAAGTACCTGGCTGACAAGAAGGTGGCCAATGACAAACAAGGTATATATGATATACATGTTATTGATGTGTACCTTACTAGCTCTCGTTGTAGTGTCTGGGTATTTGATACCGGTTCGGTTGCTCACATTTGCAACTCAAAATATGACCTACAGAATAGACGACGGCTGGCAAAGGATGAAGTGACGATGCGCGTGGGAAATGGTTCCAAGGTTGATGTGATCACCGTCGGCACACTCTCTCTTCAATTACCATCGGTATTAGTGATGAACCTGAATAATTGTTATTTAGTGCCTGCGTTAAGCATGAACATTATATCTGGATCTTGTTTATTGTGAGACGGTTACTCATTTAAATCAGAGAATAAAGGTTGTTCTATTTATATGAGTAATATCTTTTATGGTCATGCACCCAATGTGAGGGGTTTATTCATATTAAATCTTGATAGCGATGACACACATGTTCATAACATTGATGCCAAAAGATGTAGAGTTGATAATGATAGTACCACTTTCTTGTGGCACTGCCATTTAGTTCATATTGGTGTAAAACGCGTGAGGAAGCTCCATGCTGATGGACTTTTGGAGTCACTTGATTTTGAATCACTTGACACATGTGAACCATGTCTCATGGACAAGATGACTAAAATGCCATTCTCTGGAACAATGGAACAGGCAAGTGACTTATTGGAAATCATATATACTAATGTGTGCGGTCCGATGAATGTTACAACACGTGGTGGATATCGTTATTTCCTCACCTTCACTGATGACTTAAGTAGATATGGGTATATTTACTTAATGAAACACAAGTCCGAAACATTTGAAAAGTTCAAGCAATTCTAGAGTGAAGTTGAGAATCATCGTAACAGGAAGATTAAATTCCTGCGATCTGATCGAGGAGGTCAATATCTGAGTTATGAGTTTGGCAGTCACTTAAGACAATGTGGAATTATTTCACAGTTGACACCGCCCGGAACACCACAGCGTAATGGTGTGTCTGAACATCGTAATCGGACCTTATTAGATATGGTGCGATCTATGATGTCTCTTGCTGATTTGCCACTATCGTTTTGGGGTTATGCATTAGAGACAGCTGCATTCACTTTAAATAGGGCACCATCCAAATCCATTGAGATGACTCCATATGAACTATGGTTTGTCAAGAGGCCAAAGTTGTCATTTCTTAATGTTTGGGGATGTGATGCTTATGTCAAAAAACTTCAGCCGGAAAAGCTAGAACCCAAAACAGAGAAATGCGTCTTCATAGGATACCCGAAAGAGACAGTCAGGTATACCTTCTATCTCAGATCTGAAGGCAAAGTGTTTGTCGCTAAGAACGAAACATTTCTTGAGAAAGAGTTTCTCTCGAAAGAATTGAGTGGGAGGAAAATAAAGCTTGATGAGGTTATTGAACCTTTATTTCAATCAGAAAGTAGCACAACGCAGAAAGATGTTTTTGTCGAACCTACAACGGTAGAAGAGGAAGTTAATGATGATAATCATGAAGCTTCGGATCAAGCTACTATTGAACCTCGTAGGTCGACAAGGGCGCGTACTACTCCTGAGTGGTACGGCAACCTGTCTTGGAGGTCATGTTGTCGGACAACAATGAACCTACGAGCTATGGAGGAGTAGTGATGGGCCTAGATTCTGAGAAATGGTTAGAGGCCATGAAATGTGACATGGGATCCATGTATGAAAACAAAGTATGGACTTGGAAGTATTACCTGAAGGGCGAAAGGCCATGCAGAACAAATGGATCTTTAGAAGAAGACAAACGCAGACGGTAATGTCACCGTCTATAAAGCTCGACTTGTGGCAAAGGGTTTTTCACAAGTTCAAGGAGTTGACTACGATGAGACCTTCTCACCCGTAGCGATGCTTAAGTCTGTCAGAATCATGTTGGCAATAGCTGCTTATTTCAGTTATGAAACTTGGCAGATGGATGTCAAAACAGCGTTCCTCAACGGTTTCCTTGAGGAAGAGTTGTATATGATGCAACCAGAAGGTTTTGTCGATCCAGAGAATGCTGACAAAGTTTGCAAACTCCAGCGATCCATTTATGGGCTGGTGCAGGCATCTCGGAGTTGGAATAAGCGCTCTGATGAGGTGATCAAAGCGTTTGAGTTTATACAAGTTTATGGAGAAGCTTGTATTTACAACAAAGTGACTGGGATCTCTATAGCGTTTCTAGTATTATATGTGGATGACATATTGCTAATTGGAAACAATATAGAAATGCTGGAAAGCGTGAAGGAATATTTGAACAAGAGTTTTTCAATGAAGGACCTAGGAGAAGCTGCTTTCATATTAGGCATTAAGATCTATAGAGATAGATCGAGACGCTTAATAGCACTTTCACAGAGCACATACCTTGATAAAGTTTTGAAGAAGTTCAAAATGGATCAGCACAAGAAGGGGTTCTTGCCTGTGTTACAAGGTGTGAAGTTGAGTAAGACTCAATGCCCAGTAACTGCAGAAGATAGAGAAAAGATGAGTGTCATCCCCCATGCTTCAGCCATAGGCTCGATCATGTATGCAATGCTGTGCACAAGACCCGTTGTCAGCCTTGCCATAAGTATGGCCAGAAGGTTTCAAAGTGATCCTGGAATGGAGCACTGGGCAGCGGTCAAGAATATCCTTAAGTACCTGAACAGGACTAAGGAAATGTTTCTCGTTTATGGAGGTGATGAAGAGCTCGTCGTAAAGGGTTACGTCGATGCGAGCTTTGACACTGATCCGGATGACTCGAAGTCACAAACCGGATACGTATTTATTCTCAACAGGGGAGCGGTAAGCTGGTGCAGTTTCAAGCAAAGCGTGGGACGATTCTACATGCGAAGCGGAGTACATCACAGCCTCAGAGGCGGCGAAGGAAGGTGTCTAGATTAATCAGTTCATGACAGATCTTGGAGTAGTGCCTAGTGCACTGAATCCAATGAACCTATTCTGTGATAACACTGGCGCCATTGCTCTGGCCAAGGAACCAAGGTTTCACAAGAGGACCAGACACATAAAGCGACGCTTCAACTCCATCCGCAATTACATCGAGGAGAAGGACATAAATATTTGCAAAGTGCACACGGATCTGAATGTTGCAGACCCATTGACTAAACCTCTTCCAAGGGCTAAACAAGATCAACACCAGAACTGCATGGGTGTTCGAATCATTACAATATAAATCACATAGTGATGTGAAATAGATTATTGACTCTAGTGCAGGTGGGAGACTATTAGAAATATGCCCTAGAGGCAATAAATAAAGTGTTTATTATTATATTTCCTTGTTCATGATAATCGTTTATTATCCATGCTATAATTGTATTGATTGGAAACACATTACATGTGTGGGTAAATAGACAACACTTTGTCCCTAGTATGCCTCTAGTGAACTAGCTCGTTAATCAAAGATGGTCAAGGTTTCCTAGCCATTGACATGTGATGTCATTTGATAACGGGATCACATCATTAGGAGAATGATGTGATGGACAAGACCCAAACTACAAACGTAGCATATGGCCATGTCAGTTTATTGCTACTGTTTTCTTCATATTATCATGTAACTCACGGACACCGGAGGAGTGCCTTGTGTGTATCAAACGTTGCAATGTAACTGGGCAACTATAAAGGTGCTCTACAAGTATCTCTGAGGGTGTATGTTGAGTTGGCATGGATAAAGACTGGGATTTGTTACTCCGTGTGACAGAGAGGTATCTCAGGACCCACTCAGTAATACAACATCACAATAAGCCTTGCAAGCAATGTGACTAAATGTTAGTCACGAGATCTTGTATTACGGAACGAGTAAAGAGACTTGCCGGTAACGAGGTTGAACTAGGTATGGAGATACCAATGATCGAATCTCGGGCAGGTAACATACGGAAGAACAAAGGGAACATCGTACAGGATTAACTGAATCCTTGACATAGAGGTTCGACCGATGAAGATCTTCGTAGAATATGTAGGAACCAATATGGGCATCCAGGTCCCGCTATTGGTTATTGACTGTAGAGGTGTCTCGGTCATGTCTACATAGTTCTAGAACCTGCATGGTTTGCACACTAAAGGTTTGGTGACGTTTCGGTAGTATAGCGTTATGTATGGTGGTGACCGAAGGTTGTTCGGAGTCCCGGATGTGATCCCGTACGTCACGAGGAGCTCCGGAATGGTCCAGAGGTAAAGATTGATATATAGGAAGTCCCATATCGTCATCAAGCTGCACGTGTGCTGAACGCGGAGTTGCCGTCCGTTCGGCGCTAGATCGGAAGGACCGTGATCAAGTTCGCGGGACGGATCATGATCAAGTTCGCGGGACGGATCATGATTGGATCACGAGACGCTCAGCGATTTGGATCGCGAAGACGTTCGACTACACCAACCGCGTTTCTTAACGCTTCCCGCTTAGCGATCTACAAGGGTATGTAGATCCACTCTCCCTCTCGTAGATGCTCATCACCATGGATAGGTCTTGCGTGAACCTAGGAATTTTTTTGTTTCCCATGCAATGTTCCCCAACACCTTTCTGTGCCGCAAAACTGGCCCCAGACGTAAGGGCGACTCTAGATGTCCTTATCTCTTTATTAGCTTATAGTTTGCAATCTATCAACCTTTTGCCGGCTGATATTTTCAGGCAAATTCCGGCTTCTGAAAAAAGAAGTACGTTCCTCCTCCGAGGAAGTCAAAGAAGAAAACTGACGACCGGAAGAAGAAAACCGTACCCCAAGAACATCTCGAAGAACAGCCGGAAACTGACGACTCAGAGGTAGAGCTTGATTATTTTGGTCATCTCTTCATGCACCTTATTGACAACAATTATTCACAGGACGAAACGGAAACGAGCCACACCAACGTTCCTAAGGTAGCTTACGTTTCATCCAACTCAAAACATCTTGTTCCACAGAAGATACGGCGGGTCATCCAAAAAGTCCCACTTTCTCATGCTCTTGCTTACTTAGACCCCCACTTTCTTTTGAAAAAGCAATAGCAAATCTCCCGACGCCAGACCCGGAGCGCCGGCTCTAATGATCTCATGGCCGGATTATCTCCGACTCAACGGAAGTGGTCGGCTAAGGTATCTGTTCAACCTAACTTTGTTTGTTGACCTTGTATTTTGCAATTCGACACTATCTTATATTGTCTTAAATGTTTTTCAGGAATCACCCACTTTGTCCGATGACTCTACCGGAACTGCTCTGCCGCCTCTGAAGATTAACCAAGAGTCTGTGTCTTTTATGCTTATGTTCAAAGTTGTGTTATACATAAAGCTCAAACCATGATCTTCTATGTTTTCGAGGGCCCAAGAAAAACAAAGGAAGACCAGCGGATCTACCCCTGGCCACAAAGCTCGAGAGCCGGAGCCTGCCAAGCCGGATTCTTCCGTGTCGCATGTTGATCCCTCGGCGGCTTCCAAAGAGGCACCTGAAGAAACTGGTCATTCTGCTGAGCCGGCAGCCGACGATATAATTCCTAAGAGTCCTCCAAGGGCCAATTCCAAGCCGCCGAGCCCTTCCAAGACTGTTGACACTTCAAATACTCCAGATGTCCATATTACTGGCACCGACTTTCACTCTCCCCAACCTTGTGTACTAACAAAGCACACTGGGGCGACTGAAACCTCCAAGAAGTTGGAATTAAAACTCCTTGCACTAGAGAAGCTAACAACCGATGAGCTTCATGCTGGTTATCTAAACCACGTGTCTACAAGCCGGGACCTAGAGCTGAAGCTTGTCAATCTGATGAAGAAGAAATATAAGGTATTCTTACTCTCCTTTCCTTATACCCTTACACAGCCCCCAAGAGCCGGGTTAATATTAGATAATGGTAAGCCGGGTTGTCAAATCTTATTAGAAGTAGAAATACTTAGCCTGTAGGCCTCAACTACTAGAGTAGAAATGGTTGCTGAAAGCATCATCCATAGCCCCCAAGTGCCGGCTCAACGTTGACAAAGTTGAGTCGGAACTTCAGTGTAGATAGTTTGAAGAACTAATTGTATCCCCCAAGGGCCGGCTAAATTTTGATAAAGTTGAGTCGGAACTTCATTGCAAATAGTTTGAAGAGCCAATTGTAGCCCCCAAGGTCCGGCTCAATTTTGATAAAGTTGAGTCGGAGCTTCCTTCTAAATTTTGGGAGATCAAATAAACATTAGCCCCCAAGTGTCAAACATATTGCTTGCAATCTGCTTGAGACTTGCATAATATTGTCTTAATCTTCATCATCTAATAAAATTCCGTCATGGCGATTTATTCTGCATTTTGATATGTGATAGGAAGCTTTAAACGAAGTCGGGTCAGAATTGACCAGCTTCAAGAGCAATCTGGCCACCCAGCAAGCCACCCGAAGCGAGGCCGATGAAAAGTGCCAGCTCCTTGCCGAGGAACTGACCAAGATTAAATATGACTTTGCTGCTTTCAAAGAGTCTGCCGAAACAGAACAAGCCGCCCTGACTCAACGAGCAGACGATGCTGACCAGCGGCTTGTGATTGTGTCAGATGAGCTGCAATCCTTGAAGCGCCATATCATGAAGATGTCATTCGCCATTTTTGGTAAGCATTTAAATACTTAACCAAAACTTTGTATGAATACTTATACTGGCGACTTATGACCAAAAATCCGGCTTATGCAGGTCCAAGGAGTCGCCAACTTGCTTTTGACAGTCTGCTGCCTCTGAAGGCTATCTATACTTTGATAGAGCAGCTATACTACGGAGCTGTCTGCACGATCAAGGCGGTACTTTATAAGGATAACATCCCTCCGACTATGAAGGGGGTCATAGAACTACTATCCACCCTGCCGAAACAGATGCAAGATCTGAAGAAATCAGCCGCCCGATAGGGAGCCATCGCAGCCATAAGCCGGGCGTTGGCTTTTGCTCCAGAGTTGACTCCCGAAGACATGATGGACGAGTTTCCCTCCAAAAAGGATGACGGCTCAAATTCTATGGAGGCTGACTACGCACGGTGTGTGAAGGCTTCCAAAGTCCTTGCTTCCATGTTAGCAGAGGAAGTGAACTTGTCAACATACCAGGCGGCTTACGGTGCCGATCGAAGAGAATCCGTGACCCCCTCTTTGAAGCTAAAGACTTGACGCCTGCCCGCAGTAAGCACCTCTTTGCTTCTGATCTTGACCCGTTCCGCCTCTTTGAAGAGGGAAACTTTGCAGCTTTAACCCACTGCAACTGGTACATGGACAATCTTCAGATTATGAAGGTCGAAGACCCGGAGCAAGGTGACCCACCAACCAACTGACGGATTTGGTGACGCTGTGGATAAGCCGGCCCTGTCACCCGCCATGAGCAGTGTAAAAAACTTTGAATCACTTTCAGCTCTACAAAGAGCGTCTGTAATAGGCTTGTAGTAAACTGTGCCTTTGCCCGAACTGTGCCATCATGCACATATTAAATTGTCCGGCTTAATATATGACATCTTCCTTGCACTTTCATATTGGATGTTTTGCCGGCTCTTGGCGGTTTAATCAACCTACAAGAATAGATGTATCTTCACATTGTTAGGAGGGCGACTTAGAATAGCATAACCCAAAGATGATGTATCTTCCTAACTTGGCTTTTCATAATAACTCATGTGCCAGTTCCGCAGGGCTGACTCGCCACTTAAAACTCCTTAGTAGTACAGGGTCTCTATCGAGATTGGCCGTTATGTTTTTGAACCGGCTCAGGGTCTCTAAGCGAGATTAACTGAAAGTAAGTGTGACATCCTAGAAGAGACACAGCAAGGCATGAGGACCTTGATAGCCCAAAAACTGCCTCTCACGTGACATAAATCCATCATTTTAACCTTAAACAGTACAGGGTCCTCAAGGATTAACTGTCTAAGAATATGAACGAGCCACATAGCGGAGAGTCGGCAGTAGATGGGAGAGTTTATGCTTGCTTTTCGTAAGCCGACCCTCACGTGACAAGAGCCGCCGTTTTAACCTTAACCAGTACAGGGTCTCTATGGAGATTGGCCATCAATTTCTTTAAACCGGCTCAGGGTCTCTAGGCGCGATTAACTGGTAAGACTTCGGCGGGTCACCTAGCAGAGTAGCATCAGCTTACAGGCAGGTTTAACCCTGTTTGGCTTAAGAGACGATCAAGAGGGTGTGTAAGCTACACCCGGTGGGTGGGAAGCCCCCAAGTGACCTTTGTTGATGGAATCAATTGTTTGGCTTAAGAGCCGACCGATATGGTTTGATAAGCTACACCCGGTGGGTGGGAAGCCCCCTGGACGATCATGTTGACAGAGTCAACTATTTGGCTTGAGAGCCGACCGATAGGGTTTGATAAGCTACACCCGGTGGGTGGGAAGCCCCCTGGACGATCATGTTGATGGAGTCAACTATTTGTCTTGAGAGCCGACCGATAGGGTTTTATAAGCTACACCCGGTGGGTGGGAAGCCCCTTGGACGATCATGTTGAATCTTTTTTGCACATATTGAGATATGCGAACGGCAGAGGCCCCGTCTTGCATGGATGCCAACTTTTATTCATATATAAATATTATATGTACAATGATAGTGTACAATGTCGAGCTTAACAACTTAGGTGTACTAAGGCCGTAGATGCGCTATGTTCCATGGCCGGCGGGTCTCCTACCCCAAGGTATCTGAGTCGTCTCACATGTCAATGAGGTAATATGGCCCGTTGTTGAGATTTCTGCTGACCACAAAGGGTCCTTCCCATGGAGAGGATAACTTGTGCGCATCTTTCTGATCTTGAATCAGCCGCATCACTAAGTCGCCTTCTTGAAACGTCCAGGTCTTGACTCTATGGCTATGGTAGCAGCACAAGTCTTGCTGGTAAATCGCCGAACGAGCCGCCGCCAGATCACGTTCCTCCTCCAGGGCATCCTAGGCGTCTTGACGCGCCATTTCATTGTCCGCCTCAACATAAGCGTGGCGAGTCATGACGGATGTCACTTGGTAACACGGCCTCTGCACCGTAAACCATGAAGAAAGTTGTATAACTAGTTGACCTGTTGGGAGTGGTTTTGATGCTCCGTAAGACGGACGACAATTCGTCCACCCAACAACCCGACATTCTCTATAAATGAACCATAAGCCGGGGCTTGATACCTCTCAAGATTTCTTGGTTAGCATGCTCCGCCTGACCGTTGGACTGTGGATGAGCAACCGTAGAAACATCAGGCCGGATGTGCTCATTGTTGCAGAACGTTTTCATAGCCCCCTTGCACAGGTTCGTACCATTGTCCGTGATGATACTATGAGGGTAACCAAAATGGTAGACCAACTTCTTAATAAACTAAACCGCCATAGCCGCATCGCACTTGCTGACCGGCTCAGCTTCTACCC
This sequence comes from Hordeum marinum, assembly GCA_022496015.1. Taxonomy (NCBI): domain Eukaryota; kingdom Viridiplantae; phylum Streptophyta; class Magnoliopsida; order Poales; family Poaceae; genus Hordeum; species Hordeum marinum. The sequence continues at coordinate 456,905,679 of CM039678.1, forward strand.
ACTTGGTAAACTTGTCAACCGCCACTGTCTTTGGATCTATTGAAAGGCCCGACCATATCGAGCCCCCAGACTGCGAACGACCAAGTGACTGGAATCATGCGCAATTCTTGAGCCGGAACATGAGCATGCTGGCCAAACTTTTGACAACCGTCACACTTGCGGACCGGTTCTTCCGCATCCTTATGAGCCGTCAGCCAGAAGAAACCATGTCTAAAGGCCATGGACACCAGAGATTTTGAGCCAACGTGATGACCACAATCGCCAGCATGAATTTCATTTAGGATTTCCTTGCCCTCTTCAGGTGAGACACAATGTTGAAACACACCGGTGATGTTGCACTTATGTAACTCGCCATTGACTATCGTCATAGACTTAGACCGCCTGATGATCTGTCTGGCCAGACTTTCATCATTAGGTAACTCGCCGTGAGTTAAGTACGCCAAATAAGGCACGGTCTAGTCAGGAATAGCATGTAGAGCCGCCACCAGCTGTACCTCCGGGTCAGGAATAGCCAAGTCCTCCTATGAAGGCAACTTAACCAACGAGTGATGTAGCACATCCAAGAAAACATTAGGCAGCACCGGCTTTCATTGAGAACCCAGCCTTGATAGAGCATCAGCCGCTTCATTCTTGCGACAATCAATATGATCTACCTGGTAACCCTTGAAGTGACCGGCAATGACATCAACCGCCTAGCGGTAAGCCGCCATCCGCGAGTCTTTGGAGTCCCACGTTCCTGAGACCTGCTGATCCGCAAGATCTAAGTCGCTGAAGCACCTAAGCCGACTTAAGTTCATCTCCTTAGCCACCCTGAGGCCATGAAGGAGGGCTTCGTACTCAGCTGCATTGTTAGTACAAGGGAACATCAGCCGCAACACATAACAGAACTTGTCACACTTGGGAGAGGTTAAGACAACTCTTGCCCCTGACCCTTCCAACTTCCTGGATCCATCAAAGTGTATTGTCTAATATGTGTTATCCGGCTTTTCTTTAGGCGCCTGACACTCTGTCGAGTTGTTTATGAAATCCACTAGGGCTTGGGACTTGACAGCCGTACGAGGTATATATCTTAGATTGAGAGGTCCAAGCTCCAATGCCCACTTGGCAATCCGACTAGTGGCTTCTCTGTTTTGAATTATGTCTCGCAACAGGGCAGAGCTAACAACGGTGATCTGGTGACCTAAGAAATAGTGCTTCAGCTTGCGGTTGGCCATGAACACCCCATATACCAGCTTCTGCCAATATGGATATCTCTGCTTGGACTCTGTCAGGACCTCACTGATATAATAAACCGGCCTCTGAACAGGATATTCCTTCCCTGCCTCCTTGCGCTCGACCATGATTGCAGCACCGACAACCCTGTTGTTAGCCACCACGTACAAGAGCAAGGGTTCTTTCTCAACCGGAGCGGCTAAGACCGGCGGCTCAGTGAGGTGCTTCTTGAGCGCCTCAAATGCTTCGCCCGCCGCCGTACTCCAAACAAAGTTGTTTGTCTTTTTCATCATCTGATATAAAGGGATGGCTTTCTCACCAAGGCAGCTTATAAACCAGCTCAACACGGCGATCCGCCCCGCCAGGCGCTGAACATCATTGATGCATGCCGGCTTAGCCAAGGAGATGATAGCCTTGATCTTATCCGAGTTAGCTTCAATACCACGCTCAGAGACTAGAAATCCCAAGAGCTTGCCCGCCGAAACACCAAAGACACACTTTATTAGGTTAAGCATCATTTTGTAGACCCGCAGATTGTCGAAGGTCTCCTTCAAGTCGTCAAGCAGAGTCTCCTTCTTCTGTGACTTGATCACAATGTCATCCACATATGCGTGAATGTTGCGCCCGATTTAGCTGTGAAGGCAATTCTTCACACAGTGCTGGTAAGTCGCCTGGGCACTCTTGAGCCCAAAAGGTATCGATACATAATAGAAGGCACCAAAAGGCATGAGGAAAGCCGTGTTCTCTTGGTCCTTGACTGCCATCTTGATCTGATGATATCCAGAATAAGCATCCAGGAAGCATAAACTCTCACAGCCCGTCATAGCATCGATGATTTGATCAATACGAGGGAGAGCAAAGGGGTCAGCCGGACAGGCTTTGTTAAGGTCCGTGTAGTCCACACACATACGCCATGTGTCATTCTTCTTGAGCACGAGCACTGGGTTAGCAAGCCACTCTGGGTGAAAAACCTCGACGATGAAACCCGCCGCCAAGAGCCGGGCTACCTCTTCCCCAATGGCCTTGCGTCTCTCCTCGTTAAACCGTCATAGAAATTGCTTGACAGGCTTAAACTTAGGATCCACATTAAGGTGGTGCTTAGCAAACTCTCTCGGTACACCCAGCATGTCAGAAGGTTTCCATGCAAAGATGTCCTGATTATCACAGATGAATTCGATGAGCACGCTTTCCTATTTGGGATCCATATTGGCCCCAATAGTGAACTGCTGCGATGAGTCACCCGGAGTGAAATCCATCAACTTTGTATCATCCGCCGAAAATTTGAGGGGCGGCTCAACCTCTGTGGTAGGCTTTTTCAGCGGAGTCATGTCCTTCGGGTCAACATTTTCCTTATAGAACTTGAGTTCTGCCTCAGCACAACTTGACTCCGCGTAAGTTGCGTCTCCTTCCTCACACTCAATAGCCGTATTCCGATCACCATGAACAGATCTTGAGCTGTAAATAGATATAGCAGGGCCTAGACATGAACTTGGCATAAGCCTGCCGCCCAAAGGAATGATAGGGGCTTTTGATTTTGACTACTTCAAACCACAAGGACTCTACCCTATAGTTGTACTCGTCACCAAAGGCAACTTCCAAGGAGATCCTACCCATGGGGTAAGCTAACTTGCCAGGCACCACACCATGAAAGACTGTCGAGGAGGACCAAAGGTCTTTATCAAGCAGCTTCATCCGCTAAAAGGTGTCATAGTACAGGATATTAATGCTACTGGCACCATCCATAGGCACCTTATTCAACATATATCCTCCCACTTGGGGGGCAACTACAAGGGCCAACCACCCCGGGTCATCAACACGCGGAGGGTGATCCTCCTGGCTCCATGTGATGTCATACTCAGACCACTTCAAGTATTACGGTAGAGCCGACGCGATTGCATTAACCGCTCGCTTGCGCACCTTCTGATCCCGCTTGTTAAGGCTAGTCATAAAAACATGATACTGGCCCGAGCTAAGCTGCTTTGGATTACTCTGATACCCAGACTGATTATTCTGTTGTTGATTGTTACCACCAGAGTGCTGATGATGTCCTTCATGGTTGCCCTGGCCATGATAAATGGATCCTGAGCTGCCGGACCCAAACCCGGCTCCCAACCCGCCTAGCCCTGAGGCGCCGGGTGAGCCACCATCGTTGTGGTGCTGCTGTAAGCTGTAATTCTTGAACTTTTGCATAACATGGCAATTACCCCATGTGTGACCCGCCGGTCTATCAGGCCGGCTGTGCTCCGAACAAGGCTTATTGAGCATCTCTTCCAAATTGAAAGGAGTCTTATTTTTATTAAAAGGTGGACTGAACTTCCCGTTGCCCTTGACACGGTTATTGCCTGTGCTGGCGTTGGCTACCAATTCTGACCCGCCATCCGGGTTCTTCCTCTTGCCTTGGTTGCCATTGCCTGCCACACTCTTGCCATGGTTATTCTTTTTATTCTGACCAGGCTTCTCATCATCAGAACCCGGATCCTTTGTGTTATCAGAATTGGCGTACTTCGTGAGAGCCACCATGAGTTCCCCCATGTCTTGACACATGCATTTAAGCCGGCCGAGCTTCTGCTTCAGAGGGACAATGTGATAGTTCTTTTCCAGGATCAACACCACTTGCACCGCCGTGATCTGTTCAGACGAGTGGAAGATGGTCCACACCCGTCGGACCCGATGATGAGCCAACTCATTCTCCTGTTGAACACAGTGATCCAAATCCACAATCGTCATGGGCTGCTTGCAAGTTCCTTGAAATTTTTTGACGAACCTTGCCTTCAGCTCAGCCCATGAATTGATGGTATTGGGTGGCAAACCCGTCAACCATGTGTGAGCTGGACCTTCCAGCATCATGATGAAGTATTTGGCACAAACCGCATCATTGACATCCAACATCTCCATAGCCAGCTCATAAATTTCAATCTAGGCCTCTAGGGGGCAGGTCTGCAGTGTAGTTCGGGACCTTATGAGGGCCTTTGAAATCCTTCGGCAGACGCTCGTTCCGCAGAGCCGGAACCAAGCACGGGACTCCCACGGCCCTGGTGGTCACTCATGCTCCAACTGAGACGGAATGCGCGGGCTCTTGATGAGCCGCCCCAACCAGAGCCGCTGCCTCTCGTTGTACTCTTGCCCGGTCTACGAGCGCCTTTGCATCTAGAGCCGTCTAATTGTCTCGCGGTAGCCCCCGGTGCCGATCACTGCTAGAACCCGTCGGCGACTCATAGCACCGCTGAAGCTGCGGCTGGGGAGGGGGGTTGAATGCACGTGGCTCCGGCTATAAGTATATTTCTCTTGTTGGGCCATCGCCGTTTTAAGGTATCCAAGGGCGTTCCACACCTCCTCTGCAAAGGGCGCCTCGTTAGGAATAGGGATTGTTTCAAGCCGGGTTGCTGCCGCCACCATGTTCTCCGCCGGGTTTGAGTAATGATCCACCGGTGTTGGGAAAGCCGCTAGTGAGGCCTGGTTTCGTCGGGGCGGGTTCAGCTGTTGTCGAGCCGCCGGCCGACTTCCAGGCGCGTCCGCTGTCCGTCCCATTCTTGGTGTGTTAAAAAGATTCATGGACTCATACTGTTTTGGTAAGTGGGACTGATGTCTCATCCGTTGCACCGCAATTGCTGACTGCTGCTCTAGCTCAAGGCGGAAAGCATCTGTCCTAAGGCGTTCTGCCTCGGCATCCATCTAAGCCTTTAACTCACCAATACCCTATTGGACTCCGCCATCTGGTCCTTAAGTCTTGTGATCTCCAAGTTCCGGGATGCTTGATTGTCTGGTGTGACTTTAGTCACCATCAGAGTTGTGAGCTCGTTCATCAGATCTAGAAGAACCTGAGCCGGCGGCGGCGGGTCAGCCCCCATGTTTGCGGCTCCAGCGCTTGTGCTGCTCGTGCCCGGTGCTGACCCCGTCATGAACACGACCGCATGAATCGGCAGCCCGTGATCATCCGGCTCAGAACGCTCCGACTCGGGGTAAATCTCATGGTAGCCCCCGAGCCCACCATTGTGAAGCTGGTAGATTGATTCCGCCTCTCCGCTTGAAGATCCGTCCTCTGAATAGACATGAGTCTCCTGCGACATAGAAGCTTCAAGATCCATACCTTGAGTGAAGCCCACGAAGACATGCTGCCGCCCCGGGTTAGCACAGGCGGGTTGCACGTGTTGGGCGGGTTACGCGCGCCGAGCCGGCTCGATGATGTTGGTACCGATGTCCAGCCCAGGCATAGATCTGTCAACCTTGCCGACGAAGACGTGGATTCCGCCGAGGGGAACCCGGAATCCATATTCAGCAGAGTCGGCCTCAGGGCCCCAACCGGCGTCGTCGATGTAGAGCCGACCGCGGCAACTTTTTCTCATCCTTCCGACCATGTATCCCTCGAGCCCTGGGAGAGAGCCCTTTGAGAACTCAACACCACCGAGCGCTAGCCCCACGGTGGGCGCCAACTATCGTGGTTTTATCACGGCAGATGTCCGAGGACTTAGATTCGAGGCCATCGCTAAGGTGATGGACTCAAAGGGGTTGCTTGGGACGAAGGACACGAGTTTACCCAGGTTCGCCCCTCAAGTAGAGGTAATAGCCTACGTCCTGCTTGTGTTGTATTGATTGGAGTATCGATTACAATGTAGCGGAATCTCTTGACCTAGCTCTCGATTAGTTAGTCTCTGTCTAAGTCGCCCCACGTCTCGCCTTTATATAGGAGGTCAAGACCACGGGTCATACAAGTCGTAACCGACTCTCACAATGTGTCCGAGTCTATCTCTACATTGTCTTGCCTTCCTGAGCAAGCTGTATACGGGCGGCTTATCCGCCCGGGTCTTCATACCTTCTCTGTTTGGGCCTCATCTTAGCCCATCTTGGCAAGCCGCCAAACGTCTTGGGCTTGAGTCTTCAAGGCCCATCCTTGGGCTGGCCTATGAGCCATGAGGTGTGACCCGGAGGCTTCTAGGCGGGTCTCACCACGGGGTTATATCCCCAACATCATCCGTATCAGTGTCAAAGTTTGCATTGACGTAACCCTTTAAGACAAGCTCTTGATCACCGTACTTAAGGATATTCATGACCTCCGTACAATGCTCCATTCCCGGATCACTCGGAAACCTTCTAACCATAGTTATGGCAAGGCTGACATCGGGTCTTGTGCACAACATTGCATACATGATAGAGCCTATGGCTGAAGCATAGGGGATGACACTCATCTTTTCTCTATCTTCTGCAGTCACTGGGCATTGAGTCTTACTGAACTTCACACCTTGCAACACAGGCAAGAACCCCTTCTTGGACTGATCCATTTTGAACTTCTTCAAAACTTTGTCAAGGTATGTGCTCTGTGAAAGTCCTATTAAGCGTCTCGATCTATCTCTATAGATCTTAATGCCTAATATGAAACTAGCTTCTCCCAGGTCCTTCGTTGAGAAACTCTTGTTCAAATATTCCTTCACGCTTTCCAGCATTTCTATATTGTTTGCAATCATCAATATGTCATCCACATATAATACTAGAAATGCTATAGAGCTCCCACTCAGTTTCTTGTAAATACAAGCTTCTTCGTAAACTTGTATAAACCCGAATGCTTTGATCACCTCATCAAAGCGAAGATTCCAACTCCGAGATGCTTGCACCAGTCCATAAATGGATCGCTGGAGTTTGCAAACTTTGGTAGAGTTTTCTGGATCGACAAAACCGTCTGGTTGTATCATATACAACTCTTCCTTAAGGAAACCATTAAGGAGCGCTGTTTTGACATCCATCTGCCAAATTTCATAGTCGAAATATGTAGCTATTGCTAACATGATTCCAACGGACTTAAGTATCGCTATGGGTGAGAAGGTCTTATCGTAGTCAACTCATTGAACTTCTGAAAACCCTTTGCCACAAGTCGATCTTTATAGATGGTGATATTATTGTTCGCGTCTGTCTTCCCCTTAAAGATCGATTTGTTCTGAATTGCCTTTCGCCCTTCAGGTAATTATTCCAAAGTCCATACTTTGTTTTCATACATGGATCCTTCTTAGATTTCATGGCCTCTAACCAATTCTCGGAATCAGGGCCCATCATTGCTTCTCCATGGCTCGTAGGTTCATCGTTGTCTAACAACATGACCTCTAAGACAGGGTTGTAGTACCACTTAGGAGCAGTACGCGCCCTTGTTGGCCTACGAGGTTTGGTAGTAACTTGATCAGAAGATTAATGACCATCATCATTAACTTCCTATTCAATCGATGTAGGCTCTACCGAAACATCTTTCTGTGCTACGCTACTCTCTTGTTGAAGTGAAGGTTCAATAACCTCATCAAGTTCTATCTTCCTCCCACTAAATTCTTTCGAGAGAAACTCTTTCTCAAGAAATGTTCCCTTCTTAGCAACAAACACTTTGCCTTCGGATCTGAGATAGAAGGTATACCCAACCGTCTATTTTGGGTATCCTATGAAGACGCATTTCTCTGCTTTGGGTTCCAGCTTTTTAGGATGAAGCTTTTTGACATAAGAATCACATCCCCAAACTTTAAGAAACGACAACTTTGGCTTCTTGCCAAACCACGGTTCATATGTCGTCGTCTCAACGGATTTTGATGGTGCCCTATTTAAAGTGAACGCAGTTGTCTCTAAAGCATAACCCCAAAACGATAGTGGCACTACAATGAGAGTTGGTAAGGTACACATCAATAACATGTATATCATATATACGTTGTTTGGTGTTGGCCGCCTTCTTGTCGACCAGATACTTGAGGCAGTTTCGCTTCCAATGACCAGTTCCCTTGCAATGAAAGCACTCAGTTTCTGGTTTGGGTACAACCTTGGGTTTCTTCAATGGAGGGGCAACTGTTTTGCCACTCTTCTTGGAGTTACCCTTCTCGCCCTTGCCATTTTTCTTGAAACTAGTGGTTTTATTGACCATCAACACTTGATGTTCTTTCTGGATTTCAGACTCATCGATTTTCAGCATCGCAAACAGCTCAACGACTGACTTATTTATCCCATGCATGTTATAGTTCATCATGAAGCTCTTATAGCTTGGTGGCAATGATTGAAGAACTCCGTCAGTGATCGCCTCCGGTGGAAGGGGCATCCCTAACTCAACGAGACGGTTTGAATACCTAGACATTCTGAGTATATGTTCACTGACAGACTCGTTCTCCTCCATCTTGCAAGCATAGAACTTATTGGAGGTCTCATACCTCTCGATCCGGGCATTCTTCTCAAACATAAACTTCAACTCCTAGAACATCTCATACGCTCCATGACGTTCAAGTCGTCTTTGAAGTCCCGATTCTAATCCATACAACATTGCATTTTGAACCATTGAGTAATCATGAGAACATGCCTGCCAGGCGTTCACAATGTCTGTAGACTCAACTAGAGCGGGTGGATCACCAAGCGGTGCATCAAGGACATAAGCCTTCTGGGAAGCCGTGAGGATAATCCTCGGATTAAGGGCCGAGTCCACAAAGTTACTTCCATCATATTTCAACTTAGCTTTCTCTAGGAATGCATTAAAATCCAGGGGTACTACTACGCGAGCCATTGATCTACAACATAAATGTGCAAAGGTTACTAAGATTATTGTTCAAGATAATGAGTTTAGTTAATAAAATTACTAAAGCTCCCACTTAAATTGACATCCCTCTGGTCATCTTAGTGATAAATGATCCAAATTCACCAACCCAGGTCTAATCATCACGTGAGATGAGGTGGTTTCAATGGTGAACATCATCATGTTGATCATATCTACTATATGACTCATGTTCGACATTTCTGTATCTTGTGTTCCAAGTCCATGTCTGTACATGCTAGGCTCGTCAAGTTTAACTCGAGTGTTCTCCATGTCCAACACTGGCTTGCACCCATTGTATGTGAACGTAGAGTCTATCACACCCGATCGTCATGTGGTGTCTCGACACGACGAACTTTCGCAATGGTGCACACTCGGGGAGAACAGAATTTTATCTTGAAATTTTAGTGAGGGATCACCTTATAATGCTACCGTTGTCCTAAGCAAAATAAGATGCATAAAAGTATTAACATCACATGAAAATCATAAGTGACATGATATGGCCATGAACTTGTGCTTTTGATATCCATCTCCAAAGCATCGACATGATCTCCATCATCACCGGCACGACACCACGATCTCCATCATCTTGATCTCCATCAACGTGTCGCCCTGAAGTTGTTGCGCCAATAGTTGCTTCTATGACTATTGCTAACTCATAGCGATAAAGTAAAGAAAAAACAGCGAAAATAATTAAAGACAACCCTATGGCTCCTGTCGGTTGCCGTACTCATCGACATGCAAGTCATGATATTCTATACAAACATGATAATCTCATATATCACATATATCTCATTGTGTAATTGGCCATATCACATCACATCATACCCTACAAATACAAGTTAGACGTCCTCTAATTGTTGTTGCATGTTTTACGTGGCTGCTACGGGTATCTAGCAAGAACAATTCTCACCTACGAAAAAACTACAATGATGATACACAAATTGCTAGTCAACCTTCTCAAGGACCGCCTTTGTCGAATCCGATCCAACTAGAGTAGGAGAGACAGACACCCGCCAGCCATCTTTATGCAACAAAGTCACATGTCATACGATGGAACCGGTCTCTCGTAAGCGTACGAGTAAGGTTGGTCCGGGCCGCTTCATCCCACAATACCGCTGAATCAAAAAACGACCAAGGGAGGAAGCAATCTGAGCATCAACGCCCACAAATCCTTTGTCTTCTACATGTGATCTCATCTATACAAAGACCTAGCTCATCATGCCACTGTTGGGGAATGTTGCATGGGAAATAATTTTTTCCTATGCACACACAAGATCTATCCATGGTGATGAGCATCAACGAGAGGGAGAGTGGATCTACATACCCTTGTAGATTGCTAAGCGGGAAGCATTAGGAAACGCGGTTGATGTAGTCGAACGTATTCGCGATCCAAATCACCGATCATCCCGTGATCCAATAACGATCCGCCCTGATATAGCGCCGAACGGACGGCGCCTCCGCATTCAGCACACATACAACTCAATCACGATGTCTGCCTTCTTGATCCAGAAAGAGGGAGCATATAGGTAGATGATTTCTTCGGAAGCGCGACGATGTGGCGGCGGCGGTGGAACTATTCCTGCAGGGCTTCGCCTAAGCACTGCTAAAAACTAGAGGGAACGATCTACCAGGGAGAGAGGCCTGCACTGTGGCTTAGGGTTTTGTGGTGTGGCTGCCCTCTCTCCCCTCTAGTATATATAGGAGGAAGGGGAGGGAGGCCGGCTCCCCTAGGATTCCCCCTAGGCTGCGGCCTAAGTGAGGAGGTGGAGGAGTCCAACTCCAATCCTACTAGGAGTAGGATTCCTCCCCCACTTGGAAACCTTTCCTTCTCTTGGGTTTTTTCACCCCTAGACGCATGGGCCTTAGTGGGTGGGGGGGTTCGGTCATCCCACCATGGGCTTGTTTGCCTCCTACCATAGCCCATGAGGTCCGTTGGGGCGATAGGCCCCTCCCAATGGTCCCCCGGAACCCTCCCGGCACCCCCGGTATAGTACCGAAGTACATAAACTTTTCCAGTGACCAAAACGGGACTTCTTATAAATCAATCTTTACCTCCGGACCATTCCGGAGCTCCTCGTGATGTCCGGGGTCTCATCCGGGATTCCAAACAACCTTTGGTCACCACCATACATAACTCTATACTATCTTGGACCATTGGTCAATTGAACCATTCATGAAAGAATATTGAAGGAAGAGACATTTCACATATAAATATACTTTCTTGTACATATTCTATGATTGTGATTACCCATTAATTATTTTCAAACTTGATTAAATTAGTTGAAGTTGGACAAGGAAGACAACGTAATGAGTTATGGTTGCGTATATTTGCATAGAAGTTATATTGTTATGGATCCTCCAACATGTCGTGCTTGCTTCCACCTCATACTAGCCAAAACTTCCGCACCAAGTAAAAATATTACTTGTGCATCCAAACACCCTTAAACCAAAGTTGTTCCAGATGAGTCCACCATACCTGCCTATATGCGGTATTTACCTATCGTTCCAAGTAAATTTGCATGTGCCAAACTCTAAACCTTCAGATTATATTCTGTTTTGTATGCCCAAATCGCTCATATAGTAACAAGGGGCTGACAGTATCTTCCATGCTAGGTGGGTTATTCTCACGATATGTGTTGATTCACTATCATTCATGAGAAAGTGGCTGGTAATAGGGATTCCCAGTCCCGAAATCAAAGAAAAAGTGCAAATAATTAAACAAAACTCCCCCAAGAATGTTGTTGGTATGGACAATACTCGTGGATTTGGCTTGCCGTGGAGTGTGATTGATTGGTGGAGGGGGAGTAAAAACTTTACCATTCTATTTGGGAACCGCCTATAATGTATCTAGCATGGAAGATAACGAGATCTCTCGGTTGTTATGGTGACAATGAAAGCATACAGCCCGAAATTATTATTTATCTCTATTTTAAAAGCTCGACCTCTGGCACCTCTGCAAGTCAATGCTTCCCTCTGCGAAGGGCCTATCTTTTACTTTCTAGTACTTACATTTATGCAAGAGTCATGGTGATCTTCACCACTTCCTATATTTTGCCTTTTTCTTTTGGCAAGGGTCATGTGTTGGGGAAAGATCCAAGCATACACTACTAGGGAAAAGCCTACAGTAGCGTTGGTTTTGGGTATAGCAGTAATGCTTGGCTGCGCGCTACTGCTATGGTGCTATAGCTAAAGTGTAGCAGTAGTGTGTGTTAGCTTGCGCAACTGCTATACCTGCTTAGCAATAGCGCTTTTAGTGGTAGTTACTAGTAGCGTGCCTCTCCGCCCGCGCTACTACCGTTATTACATATTTCTTTTTTGTTTTATGTCATATATTCATACGCCACTATACAAGTTTTCATATAGTATCATCATAATACATCATTGTCATATAACAACTCCTCCTCATCATCATTTCCGTCCATGAGACATCATATAATAACTTGGTCACTAGTTATAACAACTCCTCATCATCATAGTACTCATAATGACTACTCCTCCTCCTCAGCATCACCATCAAATCTAACACATAGTAGCACATAATAAAAACTTCTCATGATCATCATAAGCATATATAATCAACACAAACTAATTGTTCTTAATACCTAGGACCTACTCCTGTTGCTCTCTCTCAGGTAAAATAGCATAAAACATATGTACCACTCCTGCTTCATCATATTGGAGAATGCAGATGAATCTGTCTCCTAATTGTGGGCTATGCTTCCAATTGCTGCTACCTAGTACTTCTCTGTGATCCTTCACAATTTTGCTCCTGTCTTTAACTATTAAGACTTGCTCGCTCCGAGAAATGATGAATGCACTCATGTGCAATGTAGGATATCTTGGCCGTAAGCTAACCATTGGCATGCGACCTTTAGGCTCGATCCAACAAGGCACAACACTCATCGGGAGTCCTTATTGAAGAACATCATAGTGACATACTTAGGAATGAAGTTTAGCTTAAAAAATAATGTATGCAAAAGATGCACTAAGGACAAATAGTAAAAATCTTACCATCTTTCCTAAATAGACGTGACCGTAGTTCAATACGCACACTACTGGTCCCACGTTTTGAGTACTAATATCTCGAAGTCAAGGAAAATAACATGTCTTGACAGTATCAAGATCCTCAAGCCATGAAACATAATGATCTATCTCCTCGCAGTTTAGTTCAGCCCCGGGACAGTAGTACGAGTTGTCTACCAAGCACTGGACATGTTTGCTTGAATGGAAATAAGCTGTCAATAGAAATTAGTTGTCAACTATTTTTGAATAAAAAATATAAATTACTTAATAAATATGGTTGAGAAACTCACATAATGGTAGAACTGGAGGCGTCTGCACATCGACCCAGATGTCGGTATTACCTTCAATTTCATCTTTCAGACGAATATCAAAGGTGATAAGCATATTAGGCTCAAATTCATAAGCCTTGCATAGTGCTCTCCAATTTTCGCATTCAAAATAGGAGTAGGTGTCTGGATTGTACAATTTTACGGAAAAAGTATAACCATGGTTGGTCCTCAAGTAAACTCTCTTTACCTCCATACTTTCCTTAGTACTGAAACCAATGTTATCCAAGACAGAAATTCTTGCATGGCAGCGAATACGCTAGTAGAATAGTAAAAAATTAAAATTATAAGTTGAAGCAAAAGAAGCAGAAGACATGCTTAATTACGAAAAAAGATTTGTCGCTGTGACTTACTGTATCCACTTCGAAGGTCTCATCCATCATGATGCTGAAGCACCTACCACCAACTAGGTGAGGCTTGTCACACAGGCCGCGCTCATCTTCGCAGTATTCGCACATAACGAATTCCCTTTGATCATCAGACATTTCCTATGTTCATAGTTGAAACATTTAAAATCGATCCAAGGATACTACCAGGAAACTTTAGGTCTGTCGAGTCTTCCTTCCTAAACTCTTATCTCACGTATATGGTGGACACTCCCTCACATATTTTTCGACCGTCGATGATGGTCTCTGCTCCTCCTTCCCCTAGTGCATAACAAATACCTAGCACAAGGAGAAGAAGGAGAAGCAACCCCCACGACAACAGTCGGCATTCTTGTTCTCTCATATATGATGGACACTCCCTCACAAATTTTTCGACTGTCGATGATGGTCGCTACTAGTTCTATTAACCGCTTCCTAAATAAACTATTTTTATTAAACACTTACTAAAAAACAGTACAAAACTAAATTATCTCTTGTGTATGTACATTATCGAATATTAACACTAATACATCTCGAATAGTATCATACATATAACATCACTAATACAGTTAGAACCATAGCAAAGGACGGGTATCGGCGCGGGCGGTGGACACCCAAAGAGAAGGAACCATCACAGGATCATAGCTCGGGTGAGATCCTGAAGAACCTGCCAGGTATTTGAGAACCTGGCATCCAACGCAGCCATATAGCGTCAGACATGCTCGTCCTCCTCCCTAACACGGCGACTTATCACCTTCGCGAGGACCGGCTCCCTCTGCATCGACAGTGGCCCATGCAACCGCCACCAAACGACCTTCGGGTCGACGACGGGCTTCCTCCTCACCAAGTTGCGCCCCTCGGAAGGTAGCACCTCCCAGTACCAGCCCGACGGAGCCCAGTCCCGGACATGGCCCCTCTAAGCAAGCAGGCCTCCTCCGCCGAGTTGGCGACAAGGATGCGGGCCAGGCATCGTCGACTTCGAGAACAAATGCTTAATTATGAAAACAAAATAAATAAACACTTAGCAGACCTAAAGTCATCCCGTTCCATATATCGAGCAATGACATAGAAAAAATGCCCTATGTTTTGCCGGAATATCATTGAATTCATGTTGTGGCAAATCACAAGCAATCGATATGTCCTACATTGTAGCACAAGTCATGCTAAAATTCATGAAAAAATCGGCATGATCTTTGCTTAATACATGACATATTGAGCGTCTGCAATTCACCGGAACAGAAATGAATCAACATTCCGGCGAAACATAGGCCACTCAGATCATTTGAATATAACTGTTGAGGAACCTTGCATGGGAAACAACACTTTTCCTACGCTTCACCAAGATCAATATAGGAGATGAGCATCTACGAGAGGAGAGATTGGATCTACATACCCTTGTAGATCGCTAAGTGGAAGCGTTAAAAAACACAGTTGATGTAGAGGTACGTCTCCGCGATCCAAATCGCAAGGCATCCCACGAACTCCCGATCAAGTGCCGAACGGACGACACCTCCGCGTTCAGCACACGTGCAGCTCGATGAAGATCTCCACCTTCTTGATCCAGCAAGAGGAAGCAGAAAGGTAGATGGGTTCGCCGGCAGGACGACGGTGTGGCGGCGGCGGTGGTGCAGCTGATCCGACAGAGCTTCGTTGAGCGGTGCCGAATCAATCTACTAGAGGAGAGACTATCAGAGAGACAGGAAGGGATGCACCATGGATTGAGGTGCGACTGCCCTCCTCCCTCTCTCATATATATAGGGGGAACGGGGGAAGGGTCTGTGCCCTAGGGTTCCCACCCCTAGGAGCGGCGGCCAAGAGGAGGGGGCGGCGGCCAAGTGGTGGCTTGGCCTCCAAGGCAGGGTGCCCGCCCCCCTTAGGGTTTCCCCCCTCCACCCTTCGGCCACATGGGCCCATGTGGGAGGGGCGGCCAGCCCACTAGGGGCTGGTGCACCTTCTCTCACAGCCCATGTGGCCCTTCGGGGCTGGTGGCCCCTTTCGATGGACCCCAGGACCCTCCCGACACCCCCGGTACGATACCGATGACGCCCGAACTTTTACCTGTGACCAACACGGAACTTCCTATATATGAATCTTTACCTTCGGACCATTCCGGAGCTCCACGTCACTTCCAGGATATCATCCGGGACTTCGAACAACCTTTGGTCACCAACACACCTAACTCATCTATACCGAAACGTCACCGAAGCTTAAGTGTGCAGACCCTGCGGGTTTGAGAACCATGTAGACATGACAGAGACACCTCTACGGCCAATAACCAATAGCGGCACCTGGATGCCCATATTGGTTCCTACATGTTCTACGAAGATCTTTATCGGTCGAACCTCTATGTCAAGGATTCAGTCAATCCCGTATGTTGTTCCCTTTGTCCTTTGGTATGTTACTTGCCCGAGATTCGATCGTCGGTATCTGTATACCTAGTTCAATCTCGTTACCGGCAAGTATCTTCACTCATTCCATAATACAAGATCCCACGACTAACACTTAGTCACATTGCGTGCAAGGCTTGTTGTGATGTCGTATTACCGAGTGGGCCCTGAGACACCTCTCCGTCGCATGGAGTAACAAATCCCAGTATTGATCCATGCCAACTCAACAGACATCCTCGGAGATACCTGTAGAGTACCTTTATAGTCACCCAGTTATGTTGTGACGTTTGATACACACAAGGCACTCCTTCGGTGCCAGTGAGTTGCATGATCTCATGGTTATAGGAACATATACTTGACATACAGAAAACAGTAGCAATAAACTGACACGATCATATGCTATGTTCATAACCTGGGTCTTGTCCATCACATCATTCTTCTAATGATGTGATCCCGATATCAAATGTCATCTCATGTCCATGGCCAGGAAACCTGAACCATCTTTGATCAACGAGCTAGCCTGCTAGAGGCATACTAGGGACACCGTGTTTGTCTATATGCCCACACATGTATTTAGTTTCCAATCAACACAATTATAGCATGGACAATAAACGATTATCATGAACAAGGAAATATAATACACTTTATTTATTTCCTCTAGGGCATATTTCCAACCGTCTTCAACTTGCACTAGGGTCAATAATCTAGTTCACATCACTATGTGATTTACATTGTTATGAATCGAACACCCATGCAGTTCTGGTGTTGATCATGTTTAGCCCTTGGAAGAGGTTTAGTCAATGGGTCTCCAACATTCAGATCCGTGTGCACTTTGCAAATATTTATGTCCTTCTCCTCGACGTAATCGCGGATGGAATTGATGCGTCGCTTTATGTGTCTGGTCCTCTTGTGAAACCTTGGTTCCTTGGTCAGGGCAATGGCACCAGTGTTGCCATAGAACAGAGCCATTGGATTCAATGCGCTGGGCACTACTCCAAGATCTGTCATGAACTGCTTCATCCAAACACCTTCCTTCGCTGGCTCCAAGGCTATGATATGCTCCGCTTGGCATGTTGAATCGGCTACCATGCTTTGCTTGGAACTGCACCAGGTTACTGCTCCCCCATGAGAATAAATACGTATCCAGTTTTCGACTTAGAGTCATCCGAATCAGTGTCAAAGCTTGCATCGATGTAATCCTTTACGATGAGCTCTTGATCACTTCCATAAACGAGAAACATGTCCTTAGTCCTTTTCAGGTACTTAAGGATATTCTTGACCGCAGTCCAGTGCTCCATTCCAGGATCACTTTGAAACCTTCCGACCATACTCATGGCAAGGCTGACATTGGGTCTTGTGCACAGCATCGCATACATGATAGAGCCTATGGCTGAAGCATAGGGGATGACACTCATCTTCTCTCTATCTTCTGCAGTCACTGGGCATTGAGTCTTACTCTACTTCACACCTTGTAACACAAGCAAGAACCCCTTATTGGATTGATCCATTTTGAACTTGTTCAAAACTTTATAAAGGTATGTGTTTTGTGAAAATGCTATCAAGCGTCTTGATCTATCTCTATAGATCTTAATGCCCGATATGAAAGCAGCTTCTCCTAGGTCTTTCATTGAAAAACTCTTGTTCAAATATTCCTTCACGCTTTTCCAGCATTTCTATATTGTTTCCAATCAGCAATATGTCATCCACATATAATATTAGAAATGCTACAGAGCTCCCATTCACTTTCTTGTAAATACAAGCTTCTCCATAAACTTGTATAAACCCAAACGCCTTGATCACCTCATCAAAGCGCTTATTCCAACTCTGAGATGCTTGTACCAGTCCATATATGGATCGCAGGAGTTTGCAAACTTTGTCAGCATTCTCTGGATCGACAAAACCTTCCGGTTGCATCATATACAACTCTTCCTCAAGGAAACCGTTAAGGAACGCTGTTTTGACATCCATCTGCCAAATTTCATAGTCGAAATATGCAGCTATCGCTAACATGATTCTGATGGACTTAAGCATCGCTACGGGTGAGAAGGTCTCATCGTAGTCAACTCCTTGAACTTGTGAAAAACCCTTTGCCATAAGTTGAGCTTTATAGACGCTGACATTACCGTCCGCGTCTGACTTCTTCTTAAAGATCCGTTTATTCTGAATGGCTTTTTGCCCTTCAGGTAATACTTCCAAAGTCCATACTTTGTTTTTATACATGGATGCCATCTCGGATTTCATGGCCTCTAACCATTTCTCGGAATCGGAGTCCATCATCGCTCCTCCATAGCTCGTAGGTTCATTGTTGTCTAACAACATGACCTCCAAGACAGGGTTGCCGCACCACTCAGGAGGAGTACGCGTCCTTGTCGACCTACGAGGTTCAATAGCAACTTGATCCGATGCTTCATGATCATCATCATTAGCTTCCTCTCCAACCGTCGTTGGCTCCACAGAAACATCTTTTTGTGTTGCGCCACTCTCTGGTTGAAGTGAAGGTTCAACAACCTCATCAAGTTCTACTTTACTCCCACTCAATTCTTTCGAGAGAAACTCTTTCTCAAGAAATGTTCCGTTCTTAGCGATAAACACTTTGCCCTCGGATCTGAGATAGAAGGATACCCAACTGTCTCTTTTGGGTATCCTATGAAGACGCATTTCTCTGCTTTGGGTTCTAGCTTTTCACGCAGAAGCTTTTTGACATAAGCATCACATCCCGAAACTTTAAGAAACGACAACTTTGGCTTCTTGCCAAACCAAAGTTCATATGGTGTCGTCTCAACGCATTTCGATGGTGCCCTATTTAAAGTGAATGCAGCTGTCTCTAATGCATAACCCGAAAACGATAGTGGCAAATCGGCAAGAGACATCATAGAATGTACCATATCTAATAACGTTCGATTACGACATTCGGATACACCATTACGCTGTGGTGTTCTAGGTGGTGTCAATTGTGAAATAATTCCACACTGTCTTAAGTGATTGCCAAACTCATAACTCAGATATTCTCCTCCTCGATCAGATCGCAGGAATTTAATCTTCTTGTGACAATGATTCTCAACTTCACTCTGAAATTGCTTGAACTTTTCAAACATTTCAGACTTGTATTTGATC
This sequence comes from Hordeum marinum, assembly GCA_022496015.1. Lineage (NCBI taxonomy): Eukaryota > Viridiplantae > Streptophyta > Magnoliopsida > Poales > Poaceae > Hordeum > Hordeum marinum. The sequence goes on from CM039678.1 coordinate 456,924,646, forward strand.
AAGTAAATGTATCCATCTCTACTTATGTCATCAGTGAAGGTGAGAAAATAACGATATCCACCACGCGCCTCAATGTTCATCGGACCACACACATAAGTATGTATGATCTCCAGCAAATCACTCGCCCGTTCCATTATTCCAAAGAACGGCGTTTTAGTCATCTTGCCCATGAGGCGTGGTTCACATGTGTCAAGTGATTCAAAATCAAGTGACTCCAAAAGTCCATCATCATGGAGCTTCCTCGTGCGTTTTACACCATTATGACCCGAACGGCAGTGCCACAAGAAAGTGGTACTATCATTATCAACTCTACATCTTTTGGCATCAATGCTACAAACATGTGTATCATCATTATCGAGATTCAACAAGAATAAACCCCTCACATTGGGTGCATGACGATAAAGGATATTAGTCATATAAATAGAACAACCATTATTCTCCTATTTAAATGAGTAACCATCTCGCAATAAACAAGATCCAGATATAATGTTCATGCTTAACGCATGCACTAAATTACAATTATTCAGGTTCATCACTAATCCCGATGGTAGTCGAAGAGCGAGCGTGCTGACGGCGATCACATCAACCTTGGAACCATTTCCCACGCACATCGTCACTTCATCCTTAGCCAGCCTTCGTCTATTCCGTAGGTCCTGCTTTGAGTTGCAAATGTGAGCAACCGAACCGGTATCAAATACCCAGACACTACTATGAGAGCTAGTAAGTTACACATCAATAACATGTATATCATATATACCTTGTTTGGTGTTGGCCGCCTTCTTGCCGACTAGGTACTTGGGGCAGTTCCTCTTCCAGTGACCAGTTCCCTTGCAATGAAAGCACTCAGTTTCTGGCTTGGGTCCAGCCTTGGGTTTTTTCACGGGAGGAGCAACTGGGTTGCCACCCTTCTTGGAGTTACCCTTCTTGCCCTCGCCATTCTTCTTGAAACTAGTGGTTTTATTGACCATCAACACTTGATGTTCTTTCTGGATTTCAAACTCGGTGACTTTCAGCATCGCAAACAGCTCGGCGACCGACTTGTCCATCCCGTGCATGTTATAGTTCAACACGAAGCTCTTGTCGCTAGGTGGCAATGATTGAAGAACTCTATCAGTGATCGCCTCCGGCGGAAGGGGCATCCCTAACTCCACCAGATGGGTCGAATACCCAGACATTCCGAGTATATGTTTATTTATAGACCAGTTCTCCTCCATCTTGCAAGCGTAGAACTTATCGGAGGTCTCATACCTCTCAAGCCGGGCATTCTTCTTAAATATAAACTCCAACTCTTGGAACATCTCATGTGCTCAATGACGTTCGAAACGTCTTTGAAGTCCCGCTTCTAAGCTATACAACATTGCACATTGAACTATTGAATCTCCAAAACGTGCCTCCTAGGCGTTCTTAACGTCTTCGAATGACACGGGAGCGGGTGGGTCACCAAGCGGTGCATCAAGGACATAAGCCTTCTGGGAAGCCATGAGGATAATCCTCAGATTACGGGCGCAGTCAACAAAGTTACTTCCATCATCTTTCAACGTAGCTTTCTCTAGGAACGCATTAAAATTCAGGGGTGCTACTGCGCGAGCCATTGATTGACAACACAAATAAGCAAAGGTTACTAAGACTATTGTTCATGATAATGAGCTTAGTTAATCAAATTACTAAAGCTCCCACTCAAATTGACATCCCTTAGGTCATCTAAGTGATACATGATCCACATTCACCAACTCAAGTCCGATCATCATGTGAGTTAAGGTGGTTTCAATGGTGAACATCATCATGTTGATCATATCTACTATATGACTCATGCTCGACCTTTTGGTCTCTTGTGTTCCGAGGCCATGTCTGTACATGCTAGACTCATCAAGTTTAACCCGAGTGTTCCGCATGTGCAACACTGGCTTACACCCGTTGTATGCGAATGTAGATTCTATCACACCCGATCATCACGTGGTGTCTCGACAGGACGAACTTTCGCAACGGTGCAAACTCGGGGAGAACACAATCCATCTTGAAATTTAAGTGAGGGATCACCTTATAATGCTACAGTCGTCCTAAGCAAAATAAGTTGCATAAAAGGATTAACATCACATGCAAATCATAAGTGACATGATATGGCCATGAACTTGTGCTTTTGATCTCCATCTCCAAAGCACCGGCATGATCTCCATCGTCACCCGCATGACACCATGATCTCCATCATCATGATCTCCATCATTGTGTCATCATAGGGGTTGTCTCTCCCACCATGCTCAAACTACTATTGTTACCGCTTAGCGATAAAGTAAAACATTACATAGTGCTTAAAGATTGACATGGAGGTCATACAATAATCAAAGACAACCCTATGGCTCCTGCCGGTTGACGTACTCATCGACATGCAAGTCGTGCTATTCTATACAAAAACATGATCATCTCATACATCACATATATCACATCATGTAATTGGCCATATCACATCACAACATACCCTCCAAAAACAAGTTAGATGTCCTCTAATTGTTGTTGCATGTTTTACGTGGCTGCTATGGGTATCTAGCAAGAACGATTCTTACCTATGCAAAACCACAACGGTGATATGAAGATTGCTTTTCAACCTTCTACAAGGACCGCTTCAATCAAATCCGGTTCAACTAAAGTGGGAGAGACAGACACCCGCCAACCATCTTTATGGGACGAAGTCACATGTCAGTCGATGGAACACGGTCTCTCGTAAGCGTACGAGTAAAGTCAGTCCGAGCCGCTTCATCCCACAATATCGCTGAACCAAGAAAAGACTAAGGAAGGAAGCAACCTGAATATCAACGCCCACAAACTCTTTGTGTTCTACTCAAGATCTCATCTACGCATAAACCGAGCTCATGATGCCACTGTTGGGGAACGTTGCATGCGAAACAAAATATTTCCTACGCTTCACAAAGATCAATCTAGGAGATGAGCATCTATGAGAGGACAGATTGGATCTACGTACCCTTGTAGATCGCTAAGCGAAAGCATTAAAGAACGTGGTTGATGTAGTGGTATGTCTCCGCGATCCAAATCGCAACCCGTCCCACGAACTCCCGATCAAGTGCCGAACGGACGACACCTCCGCGTTCAGCACACGTGCATCTCGATGAAGATCTCTACCTTCTTTATCCAGCAAGAGGAAGCGGAGAGGTAGATGGGTTCCCCGGTAGCACGACGGTGTGGCGGCGGTGGTGGTGCAGTTGATCCGGCAGAGCTTTGCTGAGCGGCGCCGAATCAATCTACTAGAGGAGAGAATATCGGAGAGGGAGGAAGGGCTGCATCGTTGCTTGAGGTGCGGCTGCCCTTCTCCCTCTCTCATATATATATAGGGGGGAGGGGGGAAGGGGCTGCGCCCTAGGGTTCCCACTCCTAGGTGCGGCGGCCAAGAGGAGGGGGCGGCGGCCAAGGGGTGGCTTGGCCCCCAAGGTAGGGTGGCCGACCCCCTTAGACTTTCCTTCCTCCACCCTTCGGCCGCATGGGCCCTTGTGGGAGGGGTAGCCAGCCCACCAAGGGCTGGTGCACCTTCTCTCACAGCCCATGTGGCCCTTCGGGGCTGGTGGCCCCTTCCGGTGGACCCCGGGACCCTCCTGGCACCCCTGGTACGTTACCGGTGACGCCCGAACTTTTCCCGGTGACCAACACGGAACTTCCTATATATGAAACTTTACCTCCAGACTATTCCGGAGCTCCTCTTCACGTCCGGGATCTCATCCGGGACTCCGAACAACCTTCGGTCACCAACACACATAACTCATCTATACCAAAACGTCAGCAAACCTTAAGTGTGCAGACCCTGCGGGTTCAAGAACCATGTAGACATCACCGAGACACCTCTACGACAAATAACCAATATCGGGACCTGGATGCCCATATTGGTTCATACATGTTCTATGAAGATCTTTATTGGTCGAACCTCTATGTCAAGGATTTAGTCAATCCCGTATGTTGTTCCTTTTGTCCTTTGGTATGTTACTTGCTCGAGATTCGATCGTCGGTATCTCTATATCTAGTTCAATCTCTTTACCAGCAAGTCTCTTTACTCATTCCGTAATACAAGATCCCGCGACTAACACTTAGTCACATTGCTTGCAAGGCTTGTTGTGATGTCGTATTACCGAGTGTGTCCTGAGATACCTCTCCGTCACACGGAGTAACAAATCCCAGTATTGATCCATGCCAACTCAATAGACACCATCGGGGATACCTGTAGAGTACCTTTACAGTCACCCAATTACGTTGTGACGTTTGATACACACAAGGCACTCCTCCGGTGTCAATGAGTTGCATGATCTCATGGTTATAGGAACATATATTTGACAGGCAGAAAACAGTAGCAATAAACTGACACGATCATATGCTACGTTGATAGTTTAGGTCTTGTCCATCACATCATTCTCCTAATGATGTGATCCCGATATTAAATGACATCTCATGTCCACGGCCAGGAAACATTAACCATCTTTGATCAACGAGCTCGCCTGCTAGAGGCATACTAGGGACACAGTGTTTGTCTATATGCCCACACATGTATTTAGTTTCCAATCAACACAATTTTAGCATGGACAATAAAGGATTATCATGAACAAGGAAATATAATAATAAACACTTTATTTATTGCCTCTAGGGCATATTTCTAACAATAACAACAAGAAAAATATAGAACTTGAAGAAAATGCAATAAGTCCTTTTTCTTCACAATATTTGAAACTAAATTCAGCCTACCTAAATTTATGTACTAATATGAAATGTAGCTAAATTTCTGTCCTAATTTAAAAACATAGTTAATTTCATACTAATTAACTAGGTTCATACTGCCTAATCTATCCTAAGGTTCATACTAATTCATCATAATTTGTCCTAATCTTTCCTAGAGAGACACAGAGAGAGAGAGAAAGAGGGACAGAGGACTTACAAGGGGCTAGGGGAGACGTCGGCGGCAAGGTGCAGCTCGGGGGAGATGTCAGCAGCGAGGTGGATCTCAGGGGAGACGGAGGGCGCACGGGCGGCGACGGACGGGTGCAGGTGGACGAGCGGGCGACGACGAAGGGCGACGATGGAGGGCGGCGGCGTGGGTAGGCGACGGAGGGCGACGTCGGCGTCAGAGGAGAGGGATCGGTCGAATGGGGAATGACTGGAGGAAAGAAATGGTCGAGGAAGCCCGAGAGGGGTTTATGTCAAGATAGCAGTAGCACGTTTTAGGAAAGAGCGCTACTGCTATCTGACATAGCTATAGCACGCTCATGGGGGAGGCGCTACTGCTAAGTGGGGCTTGCCATGTGGCCAGGTTCAAACTTTGTCGTAGCACCCTACCCAAAAACCGCGCTACTACTAAGTAGTTAGTAGTAGTGCCGTTTCTTGACACGCGCTACTGCTATGTAGCAGCAACGCCTCTTTTCATCCAGCGCTACTGATAAGGTTCTGTGTATAAGATTTTCCCTAGTAGTGATATATGGCCATTCAAATATATTTGTGTTGGAAATATGCCCTAGAGGCAATAATAAAATGGTTATTATTGTATTTCCTTGTTCATGATAATTATTTATTATCAATGCTATAATTGTATTGACTGGAAACACATTGCATGTGTGGATACATAGACAACACTTTGTCCCTAGTATGCCTCTACTAGACTATTTCGTTGATCAAAGATGGTCAAGGTTTCCTAGCCATTGACTTGAGATGTCATTTGATAACGGGATCACATCATTGGGAGAATGATGTGATGGACAAGACCCAAACTATAAACATAGCATATGATCGTGTCAGTTTATTGCTATAGTTTTTTTGCATGTCAAGTATCTGTTCCTATGACCATGAGATGATGCCACTCACTGACACTAGAGGAGTTCCTTGTGTGTATCAAATGTCACAACGTAAGTGGGTGACTATAAAGGTGCTCTATAGGTATCTCCAAGAGTGTCTATTGAGTGGGCATGGATCAAGACTGGTATTTGTTACTCTATGTCACGGAGAGGTATCTCAGGGCCCACTGGGTAATACAACATCACAACAAGCCTTACAAGCAATGTGACTAAAGTGTTAGCCACCGGTTCTTGTATTACGAAACGAATAAAGAGACTTGTCGGTAACGAGGTTGAACTAGGTATAGAGATACCGACGATCGAATCTCGGGCAAGTAACATACCGAAGAACAAAGGGAACAGCGTACGGGATTAACTGAATCCTTGACATAGAGGTTCAACCGATAATGATCTTCGTAGAATATGTAGGAACCAATATGGGCATCCAGGTCCCGCTATTGGTTATTAACCATAGAGTTGTCTCGGTCATGTCTACATAGTTCTCGAACCCACAGGGTCTGCACACTTAAGGTTTAGTGACGTTTCGATAGTATAGAGTTATGTATGGTGGTGAACGAAGATTGTTTGGAGTCCCGGATGAGATCCCGGATGTCACGAGGAGCACCGAAATGGTCCAGAGGTAAAGATTGATATATAGGAAGTCCTGTTTTGGTCGCTGGAAAAGTTTCGGGCTCATCGGTAGTGTACCGGGAGTGTCGGGAGGGTACCGGGGGACCATCGGGAGTGGTGTTTCGACCCAAGAGGCTACATGAGCTGTGGGAGGTGGTATACCAGCCCTTAGTGGGCTGTCCGAAGTCCCACAAGAGGCCCATGTGGCGGGGAGGAGAAATCCAAGGTGGAAAGAAGGTTTCCAAGTGGGAGAGAAGAAGTCCTAATCCTACTAGGATTGGAGGAGGAGGACTCCTCCTCACACTTCGGCTGAACCAAGGGTTGAACCCTTGGGGGCCAAGTCTCCTCCCTCCCTCCTTCTATATATACTAGAGGTTTTGAGGGGTTTTCACAATAGAAATCAGCCATGTGCTACCCTCTCCTCTAGATCGTAGTTTATCCTCTAGATCGTTTCAGTAGTGCTTACGTGAAGCCCTCCTTGAATAGTTCCACCACCATCGCCGCCATGCCGTTGTGTCGCCAGGGAAAATATCTACCTCTCTGCTCCCTATTGCTGGATCAAGAAGGCGGAGATCGTCATCGATATGTACATGTACTGAAAACGAAGGTGCCGTCCGTTCGGCGCCAGATCGGGACGAATCGTGATTGAATCGCGGGACGCTCGGCAATTTGGATCACGAAGACGTTCGACTACATCAACAGGGTTTCTTAACGCTTCCCGCTTAGCGATCTACAAGGGTATGTAGATCCACTTCCCCCCTCGTAGATGCTCATCACCATCGATAGATCTTGCGTGTGCGTAGGAAATTTTTTGTTTCCCATGCAACGTTCCCCAAGAGTGGTATCCTGAGCTAGGTCTATGTGTTGATGAGATCACAAGTAGAACACAAAGGAGTTTGTGGGCGTTGATGCATATATTGCTTCCTCCCTTGGTCGTGTTTTGACTCAGCAATATTGTGGAATGAAGCGGCCCGGACCAACCTTACTCGTATGCTTACGAGAGACCGGTACCATCGACTGACGTGTAACTTTCTTGCACAAAGATGGCTGGCAGGTGTTTGTTTCTCCTACTTTAGTTGGATCGAATTCAAAAAAGGCAGTCCTTGAGAAGGTTGAAAAGCAATTTATGTATCCATTGTGGTTTTTGCGTAGGTGAGAATTGTTCTTGCTAGATACCCGTACAACCACGTAAGACTTGCAACAACAATTAGAGGACGTCTAACTTGTTTTTGCAGGGTATGTTGTGATGTGGTATGGCCAATTACATGATGAGATATATGTGATGTATGAGATGATCATGTATTGTATAGAATATCACGACTTGCATGTCGATGAGTACGACAACCGACATGAGCCATAGGGTTGTCTTTAATTATTTTCGCTGTTTTGCTTTACTTTATCACTATGTGTTCGCAATAGTCGTGCAAGCAACAATCGGCGTGATAACCCCGATGGCGACACATTGATGGAGATCATGGTGTCATGCCGGTGATGATGGAGATCAAAAGCACAAGTTCATGGCCATATCATTTCACTTATGATTTGCATGTGATGTTAATCCCTTTATGCACCTTGGTTTGCTTAGGACGACGGTAGCATTATAAGGTGACGCCTCAATAAAATTTCAAGATAAATTGCGTTCTCCCCGAGTGTGCACCGTTGCAAAAGTTTGTCAGGTTGAGACAACACATGATGATTGGGTGTGATAGACTCTACGTTCACATACAACGGGTGCAAGCCAGTGTTGCACGTGCGGAACACTCGAGTTAAACTTGATGAGCCTAGCATGTACATACATGGCCTCGGAACACAAGAGACTGAAAGGTCGAACATGGGTCATATAGTAGATATGATCAACATGATGATGTTCACCATTGAAACCACCTCAACTCACGTGATGATCGGACTTGAGTTGGTGAATTTGCATCATGTATCACTCAGATGACTTGAGGGATGTCAATTTGAGTGGGAGCTTTAGTAATTTGATTTACTAAACTCATTATCTTGAAAAATAGTTTTAGTAAGCTTTGCATATTTATGTTGTAGATCAATGGCTCACGTAGTAGCACCCCTGAATTTGAATGTGTTCCTAGAGAAAAACTAAGTTGAAAGATGATGGAAGTAACTTTGTGGATTAGGCCCAGAATCTGAGGATTATCCTTCTTGCTTCCCAGAAGGCTTATGCCCTTGATGCACCGCTTGGTGATCCACCCACTCTAGTTGAGTCTATAGACATTGTGAAAGCCTGGCAGACACGTTCTGATGATTACTCAATAGTTCAATGTGCAATGTTGTATGGCTTAGAACCGGGACTTCAAAGACGTTTGAACGTCATGGAGCATATGATATGTTATAGGAGTTGAAGTTTATCTTTCAGAAGAATGCCCGAATCGAGAGGTATGAGACCTCTAATAAATTCTATGCTTGCAAAATGGAGAAGAACGGGTCTGTCAGTGAACACATACTTAGAATGTCTGGGTATTCCACCCATCTGGCCGAATTGGGGATGGCCCTTCCGGCAGAGGCGATTACTGATAGAGTTCTTCAATAATTGCCGCCTTGATACAAGTGCTTCGTGTTGAACTATAACATGCACATGATGAACAAATCAGTCGCCAAGCTATTTGCGAGGTTAAAAGTCGCTGAGTCTGAGATTCTGAAGGAGCATCAAGTGTTATGGTCAATAAAACCACTAGTTTCAAGAAGAATGGCAAGGGTAAGAAGGGTAACTCTAAGAAGAGTGGCAAAGTAGGTGCCCCTCCCATGAAGAAACCAAAGGCTGGACCCAAGCCAGAAACTGGGTGCTTTCGTTGCAAGGGAACTGGTCACTTGAAGTGGAACGTCCCCAAGTATCTGGCCGACAAGAAGGCGGCCAACAACAAACTTGGTATATATGATATACATGTTATTGATGTGTACCTTACCAACTCTCGTTGTAGTGCCTGGGTATTTGATACCGGTTCAGTTGCTCACATTTGCAACTCAAAACAGGAACTATGGAATAGACGAAGGCTGTCAAAGGATGAAGTGACGATGCGCGTGGGAAATGGTTCCAAGGTTGATGTGATCGCCGTCGGCATGCTCTCTCTTCGATTACAATCAGGATTAGAGATGAACCTGAATAATTGTTTTTAGTGCCTGCGTTAAGCATGAACATTACATCTCGATCTTTTTTATTGCAAGACGGTGACTCATTTAGATCAGAGAATAATGGTTGTTCTATTTATATGAGTAATATTTTATGGTCATGCACCCAATGTGAGGGGTTTATTCATATTGAATCTCGATAGTGATGATACACATGTTCATAACATTGATGCCAAAAGATGTAGAGTTGATAGCGATAGTACCACTTTCTCGCAACACTGCCATTTAGGTCATATTGGTGTAAAACACATGAAGAAGCTCCATGCTGATGGACTTTTGGAGTCACTTGATTTTGAATCACTTGACACATGTGAACCGTGCCTCATGGGCAACATGACTAAAGCGCCGTTCTCTGGAACAATGGAACGGGCAAGTGACTTGTTGGAAATCATACATACTGATGTGTGCGGTCTGATGAGCATTGAGGCGCATGGTGGATATCGTTATTTTCTCACCTTCACTGATGACTTAAGTAGACATGGGTATATTTACTTGATGAAACACAAGTCTGAAATGTTTGAAAAGTTCAAGCAATTTCAGAGTGAAGTTGAGAATCATCATAACAAGAAGATCAAATTCCTACGATCTGATCGAGGAGGTGAATATCTGAGTTATGAGTTTGGCAGTCACTTAAGACAGTGTGGAATTGTTTCACAATTGACACCGCCTGGAACACCACAGCGTAACGGTGTGTCCGAACATCGTAATCGAAACTTATTAGATATGGTTCGTTCAATGATTTCTCTTGCTGATTTACCACTATCATTTTGGGGTTATGCATTAGAGACAACTGCATTCACTTTAAATAGGGTACCATCGAAATCCATTGAGACGACGCCATATGAATTATGGTTTGTCAAGAAGCCAAAGTTGTTGTTTCTTAAAGTTTGGTGATGTGATGCTTATGTCAAAAAGCCTCAGCCTGAAAATCTAGAGCCCAAAGCGGAGAATTGCATCTTCATAGGATACCCAAAGGCAAAGTGTTTGTCGTTTCTTCATAGGATACCCAAAGGCAAAGTGTTTGTCGCTAAACGGAACAGTTCTTGAGCAAGAGTTTCTCTCGAAAGAATTGAGTGGGAGGAAGATAGAACTTGATGAGGTTGTTGAACCTTTGTTTCAACCAGAGAGTAGCACAACACAGAAAGATGTTTTTATGGAGCCTACGACAGTTGAAGAGGAAGTTAATGATGATGATCATGAAACTTTGGATCAAGTTACTATTGAACCTTGTAGATCGACAAGGGCGCGTGCTGCTCCTGAGTGGTACAACAACCCTGTCTTAGAGGTCAGGTTGTTAGACAACGATGAACCTATGAGCTATGGAGAAGCGATGATGGGCCCTGATTCCGAGAAGTGTTTAGAGGCCATGAAATCCGAGATGGGATCCATGTATGAAAACAAAGTATGGACTTTGGAAGTATTACCTGAAGGGCGAAAGGCCATTCAAAACAAATGGATCGTTAAGAGGAAGATGGACGCGGACGGTAATGTCACCGTCTATAAAGCTCGACTTGTGGACAAGGGTTTTCACAAGTTCAAGGAGTTGACTACGATGAGACCTTCTCACCCGTAGCGATTCTTAAGTCCGCATGTTAGCAATAGCTTCATATTTCAACTATGAAATTTGGTAGATGGATGTCAAAATAACGTTCCTTAACGGTTTACTTAAGGAAGAGTTTTATATGATATAACTGGAAGGTTTTGTTGATCCATAGAATGTTGACAAAGTTTGCAAACTCCAGCGATCTATTTATGGACTGGTGCAAGGATCTCAGAGTTGGAATCTGCGCTTTGATGAGGTGATCAATGCATTCGGGTTTATACAAGTTTACGCAGAAGCTTGTATTTACAAGAAAGTGAGTGGGAGCTCTATATCGTTTCTAATATTAGATGCGATGACATATTGCTGATTGGAAACAATATAGAAATGCTGGAAAGCGTGAAGGAATGTTTGAACATGAGTTTTTGAATGAAGGACCTATGAGAAGCTGCTTTCATATTAGGCATTAAGATCTATAGAGATAGATCGAGACGCTTAATAGGACTTTCAGAGAGCACATACCTTGATAAAGTTTTGAAGAAGTTCAAAATGGATCAGTCCAAGAAGGGGTTCTTGCCTGTGTTACAAGATCTGAAGTTGAGTAAGACTCAATGCCCAGTGATTGCAGAAGATAGACAGAAGATGAGTGTCATCCCCTATGCTTCAGCCATATGCTCTATCATGTATGCAATGCTGTGCACAAGACGTGATGTCAGCCTAGCCATAATTATGGCTGGAAGGTTTCAAAGTGGAGGGCGGTCAAGAATATCGTTCAGTACCTGAAAAGGACTAAGGAAATGTTTCTCGTTTATCGAGGTGAGCCAGAGCTCGTCGTAACAATCTTTGACACAGATCCGGATGACTCTAAGTCGCAAACTGGATACGTATTTATTCTCAATGAGGCAGCAGTAAGCTGGTGCAGTTCCAAGCAGAGTGTGGTAGTCGATTATACATGCGAAGCGGAGTACATTGCAGCCTCGGAGATAGCGAAGGAAGGTGTCTGGATGAAGGAGTTTATGACAGATCTTGGAGTAGTGCCTAGTGCACTGAATCAAGTGGATCTGTTCTGTGATAACACTGGTGCCATTGCCCTGTCCAAGGAACCAAGGTTTCATAGGAGGACCAGACACATAAAGCGACGCTTCAATTCCATCACCGAGTACATCAAGGGGGAGTACATAAATATTTGCAAAGTGCACACAGATCTGAATGTTGCAGACCCATTGACTAAACCTCTTCCTAGGGCTAAACATGATCAACACCAGAACTATATGGGTGTTCGATTTAATACAATGTAAATCACATAGTGATGTGAGATATATTATTGACTCTAGTGCAAGTGGGAGACTGTTGGAAATATGCCCTAGCATACATAATAAAATGGTTATTATTATATTTCCTTGTTCATCATAATTGTTTATGATCCATGTTGTAATAGTCTTGACTGGAAACACATTGCATGTGTGGATACATAGACAACACGTTGTCCCTAGAATGCCTCTAGTAGACTAGCTTGTTGATCAAAGATTGTCAAGGTTTCCTAGCATTGACATGAGATGTCATTTGATAACGAGATCACATCACTGGGAGAATGATGTGATGGACAAGACCCAAACTATAAACATACCATATGATCGTGTTAGTTTATTGCTATATTTTTTCTGCATGTCAAGTATCTGTTCCTATGACCATGAGATCATGCCACTCACTAACACTGGGGAAGTGCCTTGTGTGTCTCAAACATCGCAACGTAACTGGGTGACTATAACGGTGCTCTACAGGTATCTCCAGGAGTGTCGTTTGACTGGGTATGGATCAAGACTGGGATTTGTTACTCCGTGTGACGGAGAGGAATCTCAGGGCCCACTCGGTAATACGACATCACAACAAGCCTTGCAAGCAATGTGACTAACGTGTTAGCCACAGGATCTTGTATTATGAAGTGAGTAAAGAGACTTTCCGGTAACGAGATTCAACTAGGTATAGAGATACCGACGATCGAATCTCGGGCAAGTAACATACCGAAGAACAAAGGGAGCAGCGTACGGGATTAACCGAATCCTTGACATAGAGGTTAAACTGATAATGATGTTCGTATAATATGTAGGATCCAATATGGACATCTAGGTCCTGCTATTGGTTATTGACCGTAGAGGTGTCTCGGTCATGTCTACATAGTTCTCGAACCTGCAGGCTCTGCACACTTAAGGTTCGGTGACATTTCGGTAGTATAGAGTTATGTATGGTGGTGAGCAAAGGTTGTTGTGAGTGTCATATGAGATCCCGGACAGCACGATGAGCTCCAAAATGGTCCGAAGGTAAAGATTAATATATAGGAAGTCCTGTTTTGGTCGCCCGAAATGTTTCAGGCTCATCGGTAGTGTACCGGGAGTGTCGGGAGGGTACCGGGGGACCATCGGGAGGGGTGTTTTGACCCAAGAGGCTACATAGGCTGTGGGAGGAGGTATACCAGCCCTTAGTGTTCTGGCCAAAGTTCCACAAGAGGCTTATGCGGCTGGGAGGAGAAACCCAAGGTGGAAAGAAGGTTTCCAAGTGGGAGAGAAGAAGTCCTAATCCTACTCGGATTGGAGGAGGACTCCTCCTCCTCCCACTTCAGCCGAACCAAGGGTTGGCCCCTTGGGGGCCAAGTCTCCTCCCTCCCTCCTCCTATATATACTAGAGGTATTGAGGGTCTTTCACAATAGAAATCAGCCACGTGATACCCTCTGCTCTAGATCGTAGTTTCTCCTCTAGATCATTTCAGCGGTACTTAGGCGAAGCCCTACTGAAATAGCTCCACCACTATCGCCGCCACGTCGTCGCACTGCTGGCGAAATCATCTACATCTCCGCTCCCTCTTGCTGGATCAAGAAGGCGGAGATTGTCATTGAGCTATACGTGTGCTGAACACGGAGGTGTCGTCCGTTCGGCGCTAGATCGGTACGGATCGTGATTGGATCGCGGGACGCTCGGCAATTTGGATCGCGAAGATGTTCGACTACATCAACCGCTTTTCTTAACGCTTCCCACCTAGCAATCTACAAGTGTACGTAGATTCACTCTCCCCCTTGTAGATGCTCATCACCATGGATAGATCTTTCATGTGCGTAGGAAATGTTTTGTTTCCCATGCAACGTTCGCCAACAATTTGATCATGAATTATTATTGTTGACAATTATCTATGTGATAAATAAGTTGGGAGGCAAAACTTTAAGCCCCTATCTTTCTCTGTGTTTGATGGATGCTATTTGTTCTAAAAATATACTTTGAGTGTTAGCAATCATGGAAGACTATAGGATAGTTGAGTATGTGGAATTTTCTAAATGAAAGCTCTTACATAGATCCTTCCTGAAAATAAGATCAATTGGAATTGTTTGGTGACTGAAAGCATAGTTTGTTACTCTATACTTTAACAAGTGGATAGCTTGCTATTTCATCATGAGAAGTTTTATGAGATGATCTACTGTTTATGATACATAATGTTGCTAGAAAAAGTGATTGGAATTATCATTGATCAAACTTGTGCACTTGCTAGCATTCACACTTCAGAAATTATTTCTTTTATCATTTACCTACTCGAGGACGAGTAGGAATTAAGCTTGGGGATGTTGATATGTCTCCAACGTATCTATAATTTGTGAAGTATTCATGCCATATTTACAATAATTCTATATAATTTTATTAGAACTAACCCGCACTGACGCTGTTTTCAACAGAACTACCATGGTGTTGTTTTTGTGCAGAAATAAAAGTTCTCGGAATGGGGTGAAAATTAATGGATCATATTTTTGGAAAATAAAAAAAATACTGGAGCGAAGAGCTGGGCTAGGAAGTGGACAAGGAGGCCAGAAGCCTGCTAGGCGCGGCCACCCCCTGGCCGCACCTAGCAAGCTTGTGGGCCCCTCGAGCACCTCCTTGACGTGATTCCAACAACAAAAAGTCCTATAAATCCAGAAACCTCCAAAAAAAACCTAGATCGGGAGTTCCACCACCGCAAGCCTCCAGATCCACGAAAAACCAATCAGGAGCCCGTTCCAGCATCGTGCCAGAGGGGGGAAACCATCACTGGAGGCCATCTTCATCAACCCAGTGTTCTCCATGACGAGGAGGGAGTAGTTCACCCTCGGGGCTGAGGGTATGTACCAATAGCTATGTGTTTGGTATCTCTCTCTCTCGTGTTCTTGAGATGGCACGATCTTGATGTAACGTGAGCTTTATTGATATAGATGAATCATATGGAGTATTGCCCTCTCTATCTTGTTTTGATGAATTGGGTTTCCCCTTTGAAGTTTTCTTATCGGATTGAGAACACTTGATGTATGTCTTGCGATTGGATATCCGTGGTGACAATGGGATGTTCTACTGATCCACTTGATGTATGTTTTGGTGATCAACTTGTGGGTTCCGTGACCTTGGGAATGTATGCATAGGGGTTGGCACACGTTTTTGTCTCGACTTTCCGGTAGAAACTTTGGGGCACTCATTGAAATTCTTTGTGTTGGATCGAACATGATGAATCTGAAATTCTGCGATGCATATCGTATAATCAAACCCATGGGTACTTGTGGTGACATTGGAGTATCTAGGTGACATTAGGGTTTTGGTTGATGTGTATCTTAAGGTGTTATTTTAGTATGAACTCTAGGGTTGTCTGACACTCATAGGGATAGTTCATAAGATTGATCAGAAAAGAGAACTTTGAGGTGGTTTCGTACCCTACAATAATTTCTTAGTTTGTTCTCCACTATTTGTGACTTTGGAGTGAACTCCTTCTCGCACGAGAGGGACTTATATATGATTCAACTATGTTAATATTGTTCACAGAAATTGCACTAGTGAAAGTATGGACCCTAGGCCTTGTTTCCAAGCATTTATACAACATTTTTATTGCTATTTACTATTTGTTACCTTGCTGTTTTTATATTTTCAAATTACAAAAACCTATATCTACCATCCATATTGCACTTGTATCACCATCTCTTCGCCGAACTAGTGCACCTATACAATTTCCATTGTATTGGGTGTGTTGGGGACACAAGAGATTTCCTGTATTTGATTGTAGGGTTGTTTGAGGGAGACCATGTTCATCCTACACCTCCACAGATTTATAAACCTTAGGTCATCCACTTGAGGGAAAAATTTCATTGTCCTACAAAACTCTGCGCTTGGAGACCCAACACGAGTCTACAAGAAGAAGGTTGTGTAGCACACATCACTAGGAAACCTTGACCATCTTTGATCAACGAGCTAGTCTGCTAGAGGCATACTAGGGACATAGTGTTTTCTATGTATGCACACATGCAATGTGTTTCCAATCAATACAATTATAGCATGGATAATAAACGATTATCATGAACAAGGAAATATAATAGTAACCATTTATTATTGCCTCTAGGGCATATTTCCAACATAATAGACATATCAAATACTTTAGGTACTGTTATAAGTTGATTCATATTTCATTATTCCATAATAGGTACTTCATTCTAACTTCTCCATGGCTTATACCCCCGATATAATCCATAGCATCATCAAAACAAGCAAATTATGCAAGCAAAAATAGAATTAGTCTAAAACAGAACAATTTGTAAAGATCTGTAGCAATACCATATTTCTATAACTCCGAAAATTCTGAAAAATTAGGACGACCTGGGAAATTTCTATACTAATACCGTGAAAGAAAATTCAAATCAAAAGGGCATTCCACTAAAATCTACGAAATTCTTCACTTGACGCAAAAGTTTCTATTTTGCACTGTATCAATTCTACTATCTTTCTGATCATCCCAAAGGCTTTAGTTGGCACAAACACTAATTTAAACACAAAAATATGATCATTACAATAGCAATAATAATATATACACACCAAAACATAAAATAAAAAATATAACTATTCGGTTGCCTCCCAATAAGTGCTATTGTTTCATGCCCCTAGCTAGGCATAATGCATAATATCAACTATTGTCATCCTTCACATCCAACTCCTCAATTATGCAACCATGCTTTCAAGGAGTTTTAACACATAAGTTATTAATAACAACGCTCCTAGGGACAAAGGGAGGAGGCTTGATGATAGTTTCCTTTATTACATTTATGAAATTGGGGTGCACACTAATCATTTTAAGATCCTCATTATTTTTACTATGTGTACCACTAGTAGGCTAGGGAACATATGTAACCTTAGGACTCCTATTTATAGGAACTTAACAAATGATCTTAGTTGGAACGGAGCCCATTTTATTAAGAATTTCTTCCAACTTATCAATTCGGGATGGACTTTTAACCTAGTCTTCACTAATCTTTGGCTCGCTATCTTTTAGCATCTTTAGAGTAGTTTCTACATTGGAACCAAATTTAGTAACTTGATATGGACCTTCTAATCTAGATTTTCAATGTGCTCTATAGTAGGCATTTTGTTTTCTATAGCATCTAGCCTATTCATTACATCTTCCAAAGTTAAAATGGTTCCATTCACAATAGTAGGGGGTGATCTTACAAGATTTTTAATAGCATTATAAGCATATGTGGGGTTGTTACTCATAAAGGTCCCTCCAGTAATTATATCAGCACATATCTATACCAGGTAGTAAGACCCACATAAAAATTATGGAGTAGAATAGCAGTGGATTTCTTACCCGTTGATCTACTTTGAGCATTGCAAATTCTATACCACGCATTGCCTAAACTCTCTCCTCGCCTTTCTTTAAAATTAAGCACATTATTCGTGGGAGTACATGAAACAATAGAATAACTAGCCATAATGACAACCAGGCAAGTAAGCGATATAATTAACAAGTAAACTAGCAAACGTGCAAATAGAAATATTTTTCTATTTTTTATTTTTATATAAAGTAAAATATAACAGCAAATAAAAAGTAGAACAAGGGAAAGATAATTTATGTGTAGGGATCTGACAAGAATTTGATGATGTCTCCCCGACAACGACGCCAGAAATTTGTCCTACTATTTTGTGAATTGCTTTGGGATTTCCCCCGAAAGGAGAGTAGATGCAACACAGCAGAGATAAGTATTTCGCTCAGTGATACAAAGGTTATCGAACCAACAGAAGAACTAAACAAATTCCTTCCAACAATACCTACAGACACAAAACCAAATACTTGCAAGAGGGTTGTCAAGCCCCTTGAACTCGTTACTTGCAAGGATTAAATCTTGATAGAGATAGATATTGTAAAAGCAAAATAAAGAAAAGTAAATAACATGTAGCAAGGTATTTTTGGAGTTTTTGTATTTATGTTTAAATAGACCCGGGGGCCAAATGTTCATGAGAGGCTTCTCTCTTGAAAGTAGGATACAATGGGTAGACAAATTACTATTAGGCAATTGACATAATTGCACATAGTTATGACATGTTATTCATGGCAATGATCATGTATATAGGCATCACGGCCATAAACAAGTAGACATAAACAATTCTGCATCTACTATTATTAGTCCACATCGAGAGCGCTTCTATGCGTGCCTCTCTACGTATTAAGTTCATAACAAACAAAGTAATGCTTGGACCAAGGTGACATGATTTAGACAAAATAAGACAAGCAATATGTTTAGATACCATTGTTTTATCATTAATAGCAACAATACATATATGTGTCTTGTCCCCTTCTGTCACGAGGATATAGAGCACCGCAAGATTGAACCCACTACAAGGCATCACTCCCACTAAAGATAAATCAATCTAGTTGGCAAACCAAACCGATAGATCGGAGAGAAATACAAAGCTATAATAATCATGCATAACAGAATTAGAGGAAACTTGGTTACTTTCAATGAATATTCTGATCATAATCCCACAATTCATCGGATCCCAACAAAAACACCGCAAAAGAAGATTACGCCCGATACATCACAGTGGGAAACGCGGTGAACTTTGTATTAATGATCAAAAGAGAGAAGAAGACATCTAGGTACTAGGTATGGACCCGGAGGTCTATGGTGGACTTCTCACGCATCATCATGGATATAGCAAGGTTGATGTAGATGGCATCCGTGGTCGATTCCCCCTCCACCAGAGTACTAAAAAGGTCTCCAGATGACCTCCCGTTAGAGCATAGGCTTGTAGAGGCAGAAAAAGTGTGTCGCTTGGCTCTCTGTTGGTTTCCCAATTTTAGATAATTTCTGGAGGTGGAATTAGGTCAGATAGAGCCATGAGGGGCCCACAAGGCATAAGGGTGTGTCTACCCCATGGGCGCACCATGTTGCCTTATCGTCTCTTCGCATTGCTTATTGTCTTCTCTCAAAGCTTCGTGGGTCTCTTTTGTCTAGAAAAATCGTCAATTTTTTTCATAACGTTTGGACTGTGTTTGGTACATATTTCCTAGAAAACAAAAAACAGGCAAAAAAACAGCAACTGACACTTGGCATTGGGTTAATAGGATAGTTCCCAAAAAAGATATTAAATAGCATATAATTGCATATAAAGTATCCTAGATTGATAATACAATAGAATGGAACAATAAAAAATTGTAGATACGTAGGATACATATGAATCACTTGGCAAGGAGGATTTCCGAGATAGTTGATTCATCTGACAACACTACATCATAGACGGTTCCCCTCGTTCTAGAGCGAAACTGCCGTTTTCAGCCATTGGTATAGAAACTTGGGAGTATGAAGCGGAAGCTCGAGGAAATGAGTGATATCATCGACGCCTTAGATAGGTATGCCGAGTCTAATAACATCAAGGATCCGTCTTTTGACAATGAGAAGTCTAGCAAGGGAAAAAAGAATGGCCGCAAGGGTCACCAGAACAATGGCAATGGAAAGAACAATAACAACAACAACAAGCGCAAGAACTTCGAGGGACGATCATACCTTGTTGCTAAGACCAACACATGATTCAAGTGAGTAAAAACGGAAATTTAAAAAAGTTGGCATTTCGACCTCGCAATTATGAAGAGGCTCTCAAAGGTCCATGGTCGAAGCATAGTAAGGGAGATAAGCCGACTAACAACTTGTAAAACTGCTATATTATGCAGGAGTTCAAAAAAAAGATCTCTGGTGGTGGTGACCATGGAGCGGGTCCAATTGGTCACCCAGGTGGTCATAAAGTTGACGCCCCTGGAGTCGGTTTCCCCAATGCCAACTTCCTGGGAGGCAACTTCCCAGGTGCTCATAACTTATGGCCCAGGGTTTAGGGGTTGGGGGATGTGGCTCGCATAATCAGCGCAATGGTCCTGGGAACCAGAACCAGATAGGAGCGTCAGGGTTTCAGAGCAATCCAAAGCAGTTGAATAGTGGACAGTGTCATGTTTTCACCACCAATACCGGTAAACGAGACAAGAAGGTTCAACAATCTGCGGTCAATGCAACAATACCAGCCGTTCCAAAATACCTCAATTAGTCTTAGTAACCTGCCACTTGGAGTTGAGTAGATCATCCTCCCCGAGTTGATAATCCTGGGAGTCTCGCCCTGGTGGTAGCGCCTCAAATTGGTGGCTACAGGTTAACCAGCGTATTGACGGATGGTGGCAGTAGCATCAATATCCAATATTATGATACCTTCGAACAGATGAATCTGTCAGAAAGCAAGTTGAAACCTTCGTCCGCTATTTTTCATGGTATTGTTCCCAACAAATCAACTTATCCCATTGGACGAATTTCTCTTCAGGTCGCCTTTGGCACTGAATTGAACTTCTGTTCAGGGTTTCTAACTTTTGAAGTGGTCAAGATCAAAAGCCCCTACCATGCATTGTTTGGGCGCCCGACACATGTGATATGTCTCCAACGTATCTATAATTTTTGATTGTTAGATGCTATTATATTATCATTCTAGGATACCTTTTTGGTATTTATTTACCAATTAATATTATTTTTGAGCACTAACCTATTAACCCATGCCTAGTGCGAGTTGTTGTTTTCTGTGTGTATTTGGCTTTCCAGGTTTAGCATGTCAAACAAAGTCCAATTGCCACAAAACTTTTTGGTGATTTTTTCTGGACCAAAAGAAGACCAGGAAACTTTGGGAGGATGCCAGAAGCCACACGAGGGGAGCACGAGGCAACCAGGCGCGACTAGGGGAGTAGGGCGCGCCTGGTTGGCTCGTGCCCCCTCGGTTGCCTCCTGGTGTACCTCCGCGCCCTATAAATTCACATAAATACCCAAAACCCTAGAGGAGCTCCCAAAACACATTTTCCGCCGCCGCAAGTCCCTGTTCTACCGTGTGCCCATCTGGAGCCCTTTTCCGCTGTCCTGTCGGGGGGGGGGGGGTGGTCGATCACGGAGGGCCTCTTCATCATCCTTGCTCCCATGGTTATGTGTGAATAGTTCATCACTAACCTGCGGGTCCGTAGTTAGTACCTAGATCTCTCTCTCTCTTGATGTTCTATACAATGATCAACACATATTTTCTTTGATCTATCCGATGTAACTCTTTTGTGCGGTGTGTTTGTTCGGATCCGATGAATTGTGGGTTTATGTTTCAGATTATTCATGAAAAGAATTTGATTCAAACCTGATTGTTATGATTCTTATTTGCATGATCATTATAGCTTCGTAAATATCTCCAAGCTATTGAAATAGATTGGCCAACTAGATTGATATTTCTTCAGTGAGAGGAGTGTGTTGTACTGGGTTTAATCTGGCGATGCTCTATATCCCAGTGAAGGAATGGACAAAACACACCTTTTTATTGTTGCCACTAAGGACAAAACGATGGGTTTAGTTCAGATTAATTGAATTCTCTTTCTCTACATCATGTCATCGTTCTCCAAGTATTACTCTGTTGTACTTAATACTCTAGATGCGTGCTGGATAGCGGATAGTACTAGGTGCAGGCAGAAGTCGGCCAACTTGCTTATGGGCATGATGACTATATACACATGATCATTGCCGTGAGTATCGCATAATTATTTGCTTTTCTATGAATTGCCCAACAGTAATATGTCTACCCAACGTATGCTTATTTTCATGCGGCATGCCACTAGGAAAAACTATGGCCCCCGGGTCTATCCACTTATAAGTTTACAAACGCTACTATTTACTTGATGCTCTTATTTGTCTTTTATTTTATTTTTCAATCCATAATTATCTACTACCAACCACACTACTCATAAGCTTGCAGATAACGAGTCCAAGGGTATTGACAACCCTCTTGCCCATGTTGGGTGCAAGTGTTTGTTTCTTTGTGTATAGCGCTGAAGACGTGGCTTGGTTGTTACTCCTATTGGTTTGATAAACCTTGGTTCTCTACTGAGGGAAATACTTACCTATATTGCGTTGCATCACCCATTCCTCTTCATGGAAAAACCCAACGCAGATCACAAGTATCAACATGCACGGTTCATGGCTACAGAGTGTTACATTTATCTATAGCTGAAGATGCCTATGCCTGACGGAACCATCACAGTACATGGGGACCGGAATATAGCCATCGAGTGTGTGGAAGGAGATGTCCCATACGCTGAGTCGGCCTATGCAACTGAAGAGTCAAAGTTCTATTAAGCCAATGTCGACCCTACAGATATGATTCACTCAAAACACCAACCAATCTGTCTGAATATGTGCTTTAGTTCAAGTCAGCACGCAACACCAAGCAAGTGGATTTTACCCATGGTGATTCATCGCAGCAATTCACTATTGGGGCAAATATGGATCCCAAATAGGAAAGCACGCTCATCGAGTTCATCCACGACAATTGGTACATCTTTGCATGGAAGCGCTCTGACAAGCCTGGTGTACAAAGAGAAATCGATGATCATCGCCTAATTGTTGGTCCTAAAATGAAGCCTATAAGGCAATATTTGTGTCGTTTAAATGAAGAACGGTGCAAATCTATTAGAGAATAAGTGGCCCAGCTCCTTGCTGTCGGGTTTACCATTGAAGTTTTTCATCCTGAGTGGTTGGCCAACCCACTGCTTGTCCTTAAGAAAAAACGGTACTTGGCACGCATGTCCCAAGGATCTGTTTGCTCTTCCACGCATTGACCAGATCATTGATTCCACTGCTAGCTGTGAGACTTTGTGTTTCTTTGGTGCTTATTCTGGTTATCATCAAATCAAGATGGCTAAGGAGGACCAAGAAAATATTGTGTTCATAAATCCTTTTGAGGCTTTCTGATATACTTGTATGCCCTTTGTGCTCAAAAGTGTAGGTGCAACTTATCAGCGTTGTGTTTAGAATTGTTTGTATATTCATATTGGACACAATGATCATGGTTATGTGGATGATATTGTGGTGAAGTTACAAAAGAAGGAGACTCTCCTGGATGACCTGAAAGAGATGTTCGATAATCTACGGGTTTAATAGATGAAGCTCAACTTGGCCAAATGTGTGTCCGGGGTACCTACAGGGAAGTTGCTTTGTTTTCTAGTGTTGCAGTGTGGCATTGAAGCTAACCCAGACAAAATCCAGGAGATCACTTCATTGAAGAAGCCGGCCAATATTAATGGGATTCAAAAGCTTACAGGATGTATTGCTTGCTTAAGCCGGCTTGGAGAGAAGGCAATTCCCCTATATGAGTTGTTGAAGAAAACAGACGACTTTGTCTAAGATAATGCAGCGGATGCAACTTTTGAGGCACTGAAGAAGCAGTTGTCTGAGGCCCCTATTCTGGCCGCACCTTGGTTGAAAGAGATGATGCTTGCCGCCAATAATAAAGTGGTTAGTGTAGCAGTCGTTCTTGAGTGCAAAGAAGAGGGCATGGACTATCTTGTTCAATGCCCAGTCTATTATGTTAGTGAAGTTCTCACCGAGTCCAAGTAGTGATACCCACATTGGCAGAAGTTAGTCTTCAGGGTCTTCATGGCAAGCCAGAAGTTGAAGCATTATTTTCAGCAGGAACACCCCATTACTGTCATAAGTTCCACACCCTTGGGAGATATCATTCAGAACAGGGAGGCTACAGGAAAGATTGCCAAGTGGGCTATTGAGCTTGGACCTCATCATGTAAAATATGTTCCTCATCAGCTATCAAGTCGCAGGCCCTAGTGGACTTCATCAACGATTGGACCGAACTCCAAGCTCCTCGAGAAAAGCCACACAATACATATTGGACAATGCAATTTGATGGTTCCAGGCGATTGGAGGGCTTAGGGGCTGGGGTAGTCTTAACTTTTCCTCGAGGTGACAAGTTCAATAATGTTTTACGGCTTATGTTCACCTGCACTAACAATGCAACATAATATGAGGCTCTTCTTCATGGACTGCATTAGCCAAAGAAATGAATATAAGTTGAATTCACTGCCACTGGGATTCAGACCTTGTGGCTCAACAAGTCTCTGGCACGTGGGATTCAAAAGACCCGTTGATGGTGGCTTATAGGCGTGTTGTTACTTTGGTGGCTCGACATTTCAAAGGATATCAAGTTCATCATATTGATCGACGACTTAATGAGGCAACAAATACACTGTCTCGTTTGGGCTCTGAGCGCAAGCTAGTTCCTCCAAACATTTTCCTCGATATTCTTCATAACAAGTCAGTCAAATTGCCAACGAAGGAGGACCTAGCTATTCATGATCCAAAATATGCACATGTAGCTGCAGTTCATGCCATACCAGAGTGGATGACACCTTACCTAGCTTATCTGACTCAGGTTGAGCTCCCAGAAGAGGAAATTATTGCTCGACGGATTATTCGGAGGTGTAAATCTATGACTGTAGTCAATGGTGAGTTGCACAAATGAAGTGTCTCTGGCATTTTTCAACGTTACATTTGTCTAGAAGAGGGACATGAAATTCTCAATGAAATCCACTTAGACGATTGTGGACATCACACTAGCTCCTTATCATTATTTGCTAAGGCATTTAGACATGGTTTTTACTAGCTCATGGCTCATGCGGACGCTGACGACATTGTCCGCAAGTGTGATGGTTGCTATAGGCATGTACGACAAGCACATGTGCCGGCTCAAGAACTTCGCATGATACCGATCAATTGGCCCTTTGCGGTATGGGGGCTTGACGTGGTTGGATCTTTCAAGTCATCTTCTTGCAAAAAGACGCACATATTGGTCGCAGTAGACAAGTTTACCAAGTGGGTCGAAGCAGAACCTACCAGTAATTGCGATGCCAAGACGTCGGTCAAGTTTTTCAAAAAGATCAATTTTCACTTTGGACATCCTCACAACATCAACATTGACAATGGAACCAACCCGTCAAAAGGAGCTATGGAATAGTTTTGTCAGAAAAGAGCATATCTAGCTTAATCTCGCTTTTGGCGCTCACACGCAATCTAGTGGGTAGGCAGAACATGCAAATCAAGAATTGCTTTGAGGCATAAAGCCAAGGTTGATGGTTTCCCTCGAGGGTATCCCCAGATGTTGAGTGGAGGAACTTCTTGCTGTGCTTTGGAGCATCTGGACCACTCCCAATAGGTCAACTGGCTATATGCCCTTTTTTGGTTTATGGTGCAGAGGCCGTATTACCTAGCGACATTCACCATGATTCTCCAAGAGTTCCTACTTATGTTGAAGCTGACATGAGCAAGCTTGGAAAGGTTCAATTGATGCCTTGGAAGAAGAACACAATCCTGCAACATCAAGATCAGCCAGACCTACGTCGCTATCATACTCGTAGAGTTTGAAGTCAAACTTTCCAGGAAGGAGACTTAGTGTTGCGTCTGATACAAGACGAGACAGGCATGCATAAGATATCTGCCCCTTGGGAAGGACCCTTCATCATCAGCAAGAATCTTAACAATGGGTCATATTACCTGGTTGACATACGTGAAGGAGATAAGTCACGTAGTTCTGGCAAAGAGAACACCAGACCCTAGAACATTGCGCATCGTCATCCATATTTTACTTAGTAATAAATGTTGCTGACTTCAATTTATTTACGTTTTATGTAAATTCTATTATATATTAAAAGAAATAAAGTTGGACCGTTCTGAACAACAAGATATTGTGTCATCTGCTCCTTCTTGAGTTGTTATTTCTTTGGTCACTTGGGGGCTTCGAACTCATCGAGTTTAGCTATAATATCCCTTTTGACGGGGCTTATGCCACCAATATATTTGGTTATACCTGCCTGTTAGCTTAATGCTACTCACATAAGGTAACTTGGGTGTACGCTTGAAGACTCTATCACACTGGTACCTATCATGGACTGTGATGAACCTGAGTCATTCAAAGGTAAAACTTCGGCTTAATTCATGTAAGAGTCGGCTCTCTAGATAGCAAGGATAAACCAACAGAATCGATCCTCGAACGCTATTTACTTTTCATGCATTTTATATATACATATTTATTTTCTTTTTCAAGTACTAAGTACAAGTAATTCAGGGTCTTCAGAACACCAGCTTACAAATCACCGGGTCAGAAGGATGACTGGGTCTTGAGAGGTTAATGGACTTTACCAGGTTGCAAGACATCCCAGCTTCCAAGCAAGCATATTAATGATCAAGTATTGCTGCACTAAATACACTTCGTAAACGTTAATGGAATTTACCAGGTTGCAAGACATCCCCGCTTCCAAGATAGCATATTCATGATCAAGTATCGTTGCCCTGAAGACATTTCGCAAATTTTTGGGTTGATTCACGCCATGGAAGGAATTCTTCAAAAGCACAAAGCTTTTATACAAGTGCACGATTGCACTACCAGCATATCAAATTATTACACACCACCAGGGGTGGAATCGAACCATTTTTTCCTACAAAAATTCCACGGGAGGTGGACTGGTTAACGGCTGAGAGCCGGCGATACTTGTCGGGTCAGCCAACTTCTAGCTTTCTTCCGCTCGAGTCGCCTCCGGGACAGTGTGTGGCGCCTCCTGAGGCATCTCCTCTTCATTAGTTCTGCTTCTCGTTTGGGGATCGTCTTCGACCAACTAGATGGCAACCAATGCTTCAAATATCATCTCCTCGTTCAAAACAGAAGAAGTTGAGACATCTAAAGCAAAGTCTTACTTATGTGGAGGAACTAGTTTGAAAAGCTTTGGCGCTAGGGGGCTCATCCCTTTGCCAGCCTCAGTATAGCCGACTTGCAACTTCTACAAGTCCACTTTATCGGCAATTTGCGATGCTGCAACCCGGGTCTCCTTGATGTGGCACAGATAGTCTGCTTCTTCGAATACTGTGTTGTTTGCCTTGAGCTCTGGGAAGCCATCTCCAAGGAGAGCCGGATCCATCTTCGGATGATAAGCTTTGTCTAAGGTGAGAGCCCCGGTAGCCCCTTGGCGGCATGCTTATTTCTTCAGCTCTAGGATCCATTCAGGAACAATGGAGAGTTCCTTGAGCATCCACATAATCTTGTATGGAGGAGCTTGGGTATTCTTCACTGCCATACTGTATTTTGACCCGCCCACATACAACTGCTCCAGAAACTTGTAGACGACTTGGATCTTTACAAGAGGAGTCCCAAAGACGGGATGGTTCTTCTGACATGCTCATACGATATGATGTATAATAGAAACTTTGAAAATTATTGCCAAAGTGGCATCAAGGTATAAACACAAGTGCACAGCTTGCCAAAGATAGCTATGCACATTTTTCATATGTGACCCTTCATGTCGGCAAGCTCTCGAGTCACCGGCTCAAGCTTCGACTCGACATCTTCAGCAAGCTTTACACTGCCTTTTCCTTGTCGAAATCGGCCTTGGCTTTTTCCAAAGACTCGATGATCTTCATCAGCAATTCTTCAAAATCCATAGAGAGCTTCTCATTAGTATCATACAGCTTACTTTTAGAGTCAACTTGCTTTTTCAAGCCTTCTATCTCTAAGGTATCTTGGGTGAGCATCACCTATAAAAACAAAAGGAGTATGAAATTTAAAGTCCCCAACCGTTGCAAGCATACAACTCGAAACTAGGGGGCTAAACAAATCATTTTTATTTGTTTCTAAGTCCCAGGTCATATGAAACATTTGACCTGGCACTTGGGGGCTACAACTATTAGCTCTATTTCATAAATTCAAGTCCCAGGTCATATGCAAGCTTTTGACCCGGCACTTGGGGCCTACAACTATTAACTCTTTTTCACAATGTCAAGTCCTTGGTCATAAGCAGGCTTCTAATCCACATTTGTTCGACAAATATACAATAGAAGATCCGGCTCATCACTTGATCACAAGCTGGCCCTTGGAGGCTACACTATTTTCATCCTCATCAAACATATATTTAGTTCAAGTCCCTGCTCACTACTACTATTGAGCCGACACTTGGGGGGCAACATATATCACAGGACCAAATGCAAGGCTATTCTACCAAGTATTTGACAAGTCTTTAGCTATTATGCTTTATAAACTAAAGACTTGTGGGTTATACCTACATATATGATGAAAGGGTAAAATATCATACCACATATTTCCTTCTCAAAAGACTAACCATGGCACCTCCACCTCCTTGGCTTCCAGATAACCGGGTCAAATATCTCTGATGCAGAGAGTTGGCGTTGAAGTTCTCGAAAGCTTCTATATCTAGTTTTTTCCCTTTGTCCCGACTTAGAGATTCATCCTTGTCTATTATTTTTGTGAGAGCAGTGGAAGTGGCAAGTAGGTGTGGTGATGTTCTGCAGTAATTACAACATCACTTTGCATTGCCTCACTCCTTTTCCCTGTAGTCGGGTCACCTTTGCGTTCTTTGCCAACTTTAGGCTTAACCTGATCCTCCGCTGTCGGGTCCACTTGGTTGGTCGGGTCATCCTATGTTGTTGGGTCAGCTACATTGACCGAGTCATCATAAGAAGGAATCTCCATTTCTATATCCTCTACATGGGAAGTTGGGTCAATATGTGACTTCGTGTCGATTTGAGTAGTCGGGTCATCATGAGAAGGAATCTTCATCCGTGTATCTTCTGCAGCAGAGGAGGAATCACCTGTTTGCTTCACAAATGATTTGGTTCTGACATAAAACAACAAGTTACAGTGAGTACAGAGATGCAATATGTCATAAAAGGGTTTGCAGTTTTATTGAAGCTTACTGGCGGTTGATAGTGAAAGCTGGCAATTTATTTGCGCGGGACTCACCCTATGGAGGGCAAGCCGACTCCGAATCTGTCGCAGAATGATGATGTGGCTCCTTTAATTTACTGGCTAAGGTATTCGAATGAGTGGGGCTGAGCAGATGCTTTGTCGACTACGGCGCGGTGCCGGCTCGTTTAGCAAGGCGTTAGAAAGATCACTAGAAATTCTCTGGGTTTTCCTTTTCAAACTGGCTTAATGCTACGCTTCTTCAAATATAAGTTTTTGTCCAACTAAGCTAATGGATGGGAGAATGGTACCTTACGAACCGCAAGCTGGGCTCTCCTTTCACCCAAATAATCCAGATCAGAGGCAGACGAGTTTACATCTAAAGAGCCGGCTCTGCAGGTCCCGACTTGTTCACGAGAATAAGAGGTGTCAGCAGGTTCATTATGCAGGCGCCCAAGGGAGTCAAGTTCTACCTCTTGATGTCTACTACACAACTTTATTCTAGTAGACTCGTGTTGGGCCTCCAAGCCCAGAGTTTTGTAGGACAGTAGCAATTTTCCCTTAAGTGGATGACCTAAGGTTTATCCATCCGTGGGAGGTGCAGGATGAAGATGGTCTCTCTCAAGCAACCCTCCAATCAAATACAAGAAATCTCTTGTGTCCCCAACACATCCAATATAATGGCAAATTGTATACGTGCATGATACGTCTCCAACGTATCTATAATTTTTGATTGTTCCATGCTATTGTATTATCTGTTTTGGATGTTTTATATGCATTAATATGCTATTTTATATTATTTTTGGGACTAACCTATTAATCTAGAGCCTAGTGCAAATTTCTGTTTTTTCCTTGTTTTTGAGTTTCGCAGATAAGGAATATTAAACGGAGTCCAAACGGAATAAAACCTCCGATATGATTTTTTCTGGAATAAAAGGAAGCCACGAGACTTGAGAACCAAGGCACAGGAGCTGCCACGGGGCCACAAGCCCGCTTGCCGCGGCTAGGGGGTACCTTGCGTCGGGCAGGTTTGTGGGCCCCTAGCAACTCCCCTAACCCTAATCTTTGGCCTATAAATACCCAAATATTCCATCATTATTGAAACAAGCCATGAAAACACTTTTCACCACCAGAAGCCTCCGTTCTCGAGAGATCCAATCTTGGAGCCTTTTTTGGTAATCCGCCAGAGGGGGATTCAATCACGGAGGGCATCTACATCAACTCCATTGCCCCTCCGATGATGCGTGTGTAGTTCACCATAGACCTACGGATCCATAGCTAGTAGCTAGATGGCTTCTTCTCTCTCTTTTCTTTTAATACCATGTTCTTCATGATCTTCATGGAGATCCATCCGATGTAATACACTTTTGCGGTGTGTTTGTCGAGATCCGATGAATTATGGGTTTATGTTCAGATTATCCATGAATATTATTTGAGTCTTTCCTGAATTCTTATATGCATGATTTCATATCTTTGCAAGTCTCTTCGAGTTATTGGTTTGGTTTGGCCAACTAGATTGGTAATTCTTGTAATATGAGAAGTGCTTAGTTTTGGGTTCAATCTTGCGGTGTCCTCACCCAGTGACAAAGTAGGGGTAGCAAGGCACGTATTGTATTGTTGCCATCAAGGGTAAAAACATGGGGTTTTGATCACATTGCTTGAGTTTATCCCTCTACATCATGTCATCTTGCTTAATGCATTACTCTGTTCTTCATGAAATTAATACTCTAGATGCAGGTAGGAGTCGGTCGATGTGTGGAGTAATAGTAGTAGATGTAGAACCGTTTTGATATACTTGTCACGGACATGATGCCTATATGCATAATCTTTGCCTTGGATATCTTCATAATTATTTGCTTCTCTATCAATTGAGTGACAGTAATTTGTTCACCCACCGTAATACTTGCCATCATGAGAGAAGCCATCTAGTGAAACCTATTGCCCCGGGGTCTATTTTCCATATTATACTTTCCGATCTAAAACCAAAAACACCAAAAATACTTGCTGCCCTACTTTTACTTATAGTTTTACTTTCCGTTCAAGCACCCTATTATATCTATCTCTACTAGATCTCATCCTTGCAAATAACCGTGAAGGGATTGACAACCCCTTTTATAGCATTGGGTGCAAGAGTTTGATTCCTTTTGCAGGTATATCTATTGGTGGCTCACTTGTATCTCCAACTGGATTGATACCTTGGTTCTCGAAAACTAAGGGAAATACTTATCTACTTTGCTGCATCAAACCGTTCCTCTTCACGGGAAAAAAACGCATGCTCGAGAAGTAGCAAGAAGGATTTCTGGCGCTGTTGTCGGGAAGATACATAGCAAGTCAAGGATACCAAGTACCCATCACAAACTCATCTCTTGCATTTACATTATTTGCCATTTGCCTCTCGTTTTCCTCACCCCCACTTCCAAAATGATTTTCAAAAAATACCAAAAAGATTTGCCTTTTTATTCTCCCTTCTTCGTTCGTCTTACCGTTTGCTTCTTGCTTGTGTGCTTGATTGCTCACTTTGCATCATGTCTGAAACAAGGGAGGTTATTGCTGAAAATCTGGGGGGTATCGCTAGTAATAATGTTGAAGGGAATCTTGATGCCCTCTATAATGACAACCCTCAAAAAGAACCCGCTATCATTCATACAAAAAGGTTCCGTATATGTAGTGGTAATATCATTGGAAAAGGTGTTATTCAAGATTTTTTCACTTGTGCGGGAACGCTTCCTACTTTAGGAGGTTCCATTCTCAATAAAACTAATAGTCTTGCGGACGCTATAACTTTGTTAATAAGCACATGCACCCTTGCATACAAATGATTTTCCTTGAGTTTTCTAATATTCAACATTCTTCTGTTAAGCGTGCCACCACTATATTCCTAGCTCGCGAGTTTAGATTTATCATGAAAGAGGCTAGTGAAATATTTGCTCATTATAAAATTAATGGTGGATGTCCCCCTATTGAGGAGATCTTTTTTAATCAAGAAGATATAATGAGAGTACGATATGAAGATCAAGTTACTTATAATGAAAATTTGAGAAAGAAAGTCCCTACCGAGGTTTTGGTTGATAAGATTTCTAAACTCAATGATAATTTTGCTATAAAAATAACAGATTAGAGTTCATTCTTAATAAAAGTCTCATGGCCTTCAACCAAAGGAAAGCTTATAATGATGAACTGATTATACATAAGGAGGAACTTATCCCTCCCGCACTTGATCTTGATGATCCCAATCCTCTTAAATTCATCCCTTTTGATTACTTTTGCTTGCCACAACGGAAATTAGATGCTGAAAGAAGGGAGTATGATATGAGCATGAATGATCTCCCTTATTTTTATTATGACAATACCTAGATCAATTGTGTTTTGCCTAGCTAGGGGCGTTAAACAATAGCGCTTGCTGGGAGGCAACCCAATTTTATTTTGCTTTCAGCTTTTTGCTTCTATTTTGGTGTGTTTGGAACATTATTAATTCTGTAGTAATTAGATTTTTGTGTTTAAATTAGTGTTTGAGACAACTAAAACCTTTGGGGTGATCTATGGTAGTTGTTGATTTGATCTTGCTGGAAAACAGAAACTTTTCCGCCCAGTCCAGGATTTTTTGAAATTTTTCAGAGCATAAAATTGATCTCAAATGTTTACACAGTATTTATATTCAAATTTCCCTGGTTTTACCAATTTTTCAGAATTTTTATAGTTCCATAAGTATTCGAAGTTTACATATTGCTACAAACTCTTTTGTTTTTGACACATTCTTCTTTGTGTTGTTTGCTTATTTTGATGTATCTATGGGTCGTATCGGGGGGGTATAAGTCATGGAAAAATTAGAATGCAGTAGGTATTACACAAATATAAGTAAATAATGAGTTCACAATAGTACCTAAAGTGGTGATTTATTTTTCTTGTACTAACGGATCTCATGAGTTTTTTGTTGAGTTTTGTGTTGTGAAGTTTTCAAGTTTTGGGTGAAGATTTGATGGACTATGGAATAAAGAGTGGAAAGATCCTAAGCTTGGGGATACCCAAGGCACCCCAAGTCATATTAAAGGATACCAAAAAGGCTAAGCTTGGGGATGCCCCGGAAGGCATCCCCTCTTTCGTCTTCAATCGATCTGTAAATTTACTTGAGGCTATATTTTTATTCACCACATGATATGGGTATTGCTTGGAGCGTCTTGTATGATATGAGTCTTTGGTTGTTAGTTTGCCACAATCATACTTGCTGCACATATCTTTTTGAGAGAGACACGCTGAATCGTGAATTTGTTAGAATACTCTATATGCTTCAGTTATATCTTTTGAGCTAGGCAATGTTGCTCTAGTACTTCCCCTATATCTTTAAAGAGCATGGTGGTGTTATATTTTATAGAAATTATTGACCTCTCATTCCTCACTTATATTATTTCGAGAGTTTATAAAAACAGCATGGTAATTTGTTTAGGTTATGAATATAGACCTAATATAATGTCATCCAAGAGGGATATAATAAAAACTTTCATATTAAGTGCATTAACAACTATGAGAAGTTGGATTCCTTGCATATAGTTTTGAGATAATAGGGATGGTAATATGAAAGTCATGCTAGTGAGTAGTTGTGAATTGAAGAGATACGTGTGTTAAAGCTTGTGATTCCCATAGCATGCACGTATGGTGAACCGTTATGTAACGAAGTCGAAGCATAATTTGTTTAATGATTGTCGACCTTTGTGTGATGGTCGGGAGCGCGCGATGGTTAACTCCTACCAACCTCTCCCCTAGGAGCATGCGTCTAATGCTTTGTTTGATAACTAATAGACTTTTGCAATAAGTATTTGAGTTCTTTATGACTAATGTGATTTCATGGATTATACGCACTCTCAGCCTTCCATCTTTGCTAGCCTCTCTAGTACTGCGCAACTTTCGTCGTTACATCAAACCCTCCTTCCTCAAAACAGCCACCATACCTACCTATTATGGCATTTTCATAGCCATTCCGAGATATATTGCCATGCAACTTCCACCATGTAGTTTTTCTGTGACTTGTATCATCACTTCATATTGCATATAGTGTTATATTATGTCATAGGAATCAAGTTGTAATTTCTTTTTCTTTGAGTTCTAAGTAAATAAAAGTGTGATGATTTTTCATTTAATAGAGCATTGTCCCATGAGAGAAAAGGATGATGGAGGCTATGACTCCCTCACATGTTGGTACGAGTATCCGGACTTTACAAAAAATAAAAGAGGCCAGCGAAGCCCAAACCAGAAAAAGAGGCAAAAGAAGCCTACCATAAAAATGAGAGAAACAGAGAAGGGACAATTGCTAATATATTTTTCCACACTTGTGCTTCAAAGTAGCACCATGATCTTCATGATAGAGAGTCTCCTATTTTGTCACTTTTCATATAACAAGTAGATATTCATTATGCACGACCACTTAGTTTTCTTTTTGAGCTTTCATACACTTATAGCTCTAAGTGCATTTGTTGCATGGCAATCCCTACTCACTCACATTGATATCTATTGATGGGCATCTCCATAGCCCGTTGATACGCCTAGTTAATGTGAGACTATCTTCTCCTTTTTTCCCTTGCACCTCCTCCATATTCTATTCCACCAATAATGCTATATCCATGGCTCACGCTCATGTATTGCGTGAGAGTTGAAAAGGTTTGAGAATACAAAAGTGTGAAACAATTTCTTGACTTGTTCATCGGGGTTGTGCATGATTTAGATACTTTGTGTGGGGAAGATGGAGCATAGCCAGACCATATGATTTTGTAGGGATAACTTTCTAAGGCCATGTTATTTCGAAAGGACACGACTACCTTGTTGGTGTGCTCGAAGTATTACTATTTTTATGTCAATATTAGACTATTGTTTTGAATCTAATTGATCTGAATATTCATGCCACAATAAAGAATATTACATGGATAAATATGTTGGGTAGCATTCCACATCAAAAAATTTGTTTTTTATCATTTACCTACTCGAGGACGAGCATGAATTAAGCTTGGGGATGTTGACACGTCTCCAACGTATATATAATTTTTTATTGTTCCATGCTATTATATTATTTGTTCTGGATGTTTTATATGCAATAATATGCTATTTTATATTATTTTTGGGACTAACCTATTAATCTAGAGCCTAGTGCCAGTTTCTGTTTTTTCCTAGTTTTTGAGTTTCGTAGATAAGGAATATTAAACGAAGTCCAAATGGAATAAACCTTTCGGAATGATTTTTTCTTGAATAAAAGGAAGCCACAAGACTTGAGAACCAAGGCAGAGGAGCTGTCACGGGGCCGCAAGCCCACTTGCCGCGGCCAGGGGGGTACCACGCGCCGGGCAGGCTTGTGGGCCCCTAGAAACTCCCCTATCCCTAATATTCAGCCTATAAATACCCAAATATTCCATCATTATCGAAACGAGTCATGAAAACACTTTTTCGCCGCCAGAAGCCTCCGTTCCCGAGAGATCCAATCTTGGAGCGATTTTCGGTAATCTGTCATAGGGGGATTCGATCACGCAGGGCATCTACATCAACTTCATTTCCCCTCCGATGATGCATGAGTAGTTCACCACAGACCTATGGGTCCATAGCTAGTAGCTAGTTGGCTTCTTCTCTCTCTTTGCTTCTCAATACCATGTTCTTCATGATCTTCATGGAGATCTATCCGATGTAATACTCTTTTGCAGTGTGTTTGTCGAGATCCGATAAATTATGTGTTTATGTTCAGATTATCCATGAATATTATTTGAGTCTTTCTTGAATTCTTATATGCATGATTTCATATCTTTGCAAGTCTCTTTGATTTATTGGTTTGGTTTGGCCAACTAGATTGGTAATTCGTGCAATAGGAGAAGTGCTTAGTTTTGGGTTCAATCTTGCGGTGTCCTCACCCAATGACAAAGTAGGGGTAGCGGGGTACATATTGTATTGTTACCATAAAGGGTAAAAAGATGGGGTTTTCATCATATTGTTTGAGTTTATCCCTCTATAGCATGTCCTCTTGCTTAGTGCGTTACTCTGTTCTTCATGAACTTAATACTCTAGATGCAGGCAGGAGTCGGTCGATGTGTGGAGTAATAGTAGTAGATGCAGAATCATTTCGATCTACTTGTCACGGACGTGATGCCTATATGCATAATCATTGCCTTGGATATCTTCACAATTATTCGCTTTTCTATCAATTGCTCGACAGTAATTTGTTCACCCACCATAATACTTGCAATCATGAGAGAAGCCATCTAGTGAAACATATGGCCCCGGGTCTATTTTCCATATTATACTTTCCGATCTAAAACCAAAAAACACCAAAAATACTTGTTGTCCTATTTTTACTTTAGTTTCACTTTCCGTTCAAGCACCCTATTATATCTATCTCTACTAGATCTCATCCTTGCAAATAACCGTGAAGGGATTGACAACCCCTTTATAGAGTTGGGTGCAAGAGTTTGATTCCTTGTGCAGGTATATCTATTGGTGGCTCGCTTGTATCTCCTACTGGATTGATACCTTGGTTCTCAAAAATTGAGGGAAATACTTATCTACTTTGCTGCATCTAACCGTTCCTCTTCACGGGAAACCAATGCATGCTCGAGAAGTAATAGTGCACTGGGTTGGTGAAGAAATGGTGATACAAGTGTAATATGGATGATAGGTATAGGTTTTTATAATTTGAAATTATAAAAACAGCAAGGTAGCAAGTAACAAAAATTAGCACAAACGATATTGCAATGCTTGAAAACAAGGCCTAGGGTCCGTACTTTCGCTAGTGCAATCTTTCAACAATGCTAATATAATTAGATCAGATAACTATCCCGCAACGTGCAACAAATAATCACTCCAAAGTTCTTATCTAGCAGAGAGCATAAGTAGAAATTGTTTGTAGGGTACGAAACCACCTTAAAGTTATCCTTTCCAATCGATCTATCCAAGAGTTCATACTAAAATAACCAATTTATCCTTTCCGATCGATCTATCTAATAATTTGTACTAGAATAACACCATATGATATGCATCAACTAACTCTAATATCACCGAGATGCTCCAATGTCACCACAAGAATCCATGAGTTAACTATACGATACACATCAAACAATTTCAGATTCATAACACTCAATCCCACACAAAGAACCTCAAAGAGTGCCCCAAGATTTCTATTGGAGAAAGTGGGACAAGAACATGTATCAAACCCTATGCATAGATTAACCCAATGTCGCCGCGGGAATCCGCAATTTGAGTATCAAAACATATATCATGTGAATTAATAGAACACCCCACTGTCACCACGGGTATCCGCATGCAAGACATATATCAAGTGTTCTCAAATCCATAAAAGTATCCAATCTGGTAACGAAATCTCAAAGGGAAAACTCAATTCATCATAACTAGATAGAGAGGAAAACACATCATATGATCCGACTATATTAACAAAGCTTGTGATACATCAAGATCGTGACATCTCAAGAACACGAGAGAGAGAGAGAGAGAGAGATTGAAAACATAGCTACTAGTACATACCCTCAGCCCCGAGGAGGATTACTCACACATTATCATGGTGAGAAAGAGAGATTTGTTAATGAAGAGGTGAAGCCCGAAGAGATGAGGCGATGGCTGCCACGACACCGGCGACGGTCGGCAGCGACAGGCAGCGGCCCTTTGCCCCTCCTTCTTCCTTGGTATTGGTGCTTCAATGGAGGAGCCGCTTCCCTTCTTGGCGGCTGCAGGGAGAGGCAAATTCGTGCCTCTTGGGTGGCTCCCAGAAATTAGGGTTTTCCTCTCCTTATATGTGCCTCTGTGGTGCTCTATGGTCCTCTGATGGATGGACCCTTGATCCAATAGCTCTTGGGAATCTCTAGAACCTTCTTAGGGGCTCCTCACAGCCCTCATGAGTCCCCAAAGTCGTAGCTTGGCCCAATATATCAGATATGGTAAGAGTTGGACCAAATCACGTCATCAATTCTCGTGATTCACCTAAAAAAATGAATTCTCGTGATCCTGTAATCAGATATTTTCCTTCAGTCAAATGGGTCTCCAGATTGCATCCGGAATCCGTTTTGGACGAAGTTGTAGGCCAGAACCATTACCATAAAATTTCCCACATTTTCCTTGTTTTAACGTTTTCCATTTGACGCTATCTTAGGGGGTAAAACTGACTATCTCTAAAAACTGATTGTGGACAGATTTCAGGAAAGGCAAAGTTCTCCTCCAACAAGGCTCATTTTTGCATTTTTTTCGACAATTTCCAATTAATTCGTACACATCAAAATGTGAAACAAGACTTGTGCAATTTTCCAACCAGTAATAGGTTAGGACGAATCTATACCCACTATTAAAGGGGTAAACACTTCTTACTCCCTAATCTGTTCGGACGTTAGGGGATTTTCATCCGTCCGTCGTTACAGGGTTTTCGTCCATCCTCGCAAAAAATAGTTCAGTCTTTCTTTCTTTGTCTCTTGCATACATGGGCCCGCTTGGGCCTCTAGCCGTCCGTGAGCAGGCCGCGCTGCGGCCCAATAACGAATCCAGCAAAAAATAGTTGCCACTATCACGGAATGAATTCGGAAAAGACTTGTGCAATTTTGCAACCAGTAATACGTTAGTCTGAATCTATACCTACTGTTAAAGGGGTAAACACTTCTTACTCCCTAATTTGGTCCGTCCTTACGGGATTTTCATCCGTCCGTCGTTACAGGGTTTTCGTCCGTCCTCGCAAAAAATAGTTCAGCCTTTCTTTCTTTGTCTCTTGCATACATGGGCCTCTAGCCGTCCGTGAGCAGGCCGCGTTGTGGCCCAATAACGAATCCGGCAAAAAATAGTTGCCACTATCAGGGAATGAATTCAGAAAAAAAATGTTGCAGCTATTAGGGAACGAACTCACCACCTCCTACTTTTTTCGTTGCGTACATCCAACTGATCTAAATCATGCTTGTGTAGAAGAAAGAGGTTTCGTTATATTATATAGTACCACCTCGCTTTTCTGCGTATAATTTCATCAATTTATATATGAGTACGAGTTGAAATCAATAAGCGCCTCGAGATAATTAAGGAATGGTAGGCCGATGCATTTGATACTATTATCGAGGTTTGGGCATTCATGGACGAATTAGTGGGAGAGAACGACTAAATAGACTGATGCAGAACAACCACACCATTCATGCAGCTCCCTAAATTATAACTGGATGCAACTCCGCTCCGGCACGGCATTATGGATGGCTACGGACGACTTATCCAATACCAGGAACCCATCTCGCTCGCTCTGTCAATCGCATAACTTCCAAAGGTTCCGGGTTTTGCATGGCTACTGGAATTTCATCACCCGGTCACATTATTAATTACAAGCATTTTGTATAACTTTCCTAACTCTCAAAGCAACACTCGAAAAATGAAGCAAATGGGCCATGCATTGTCCACCTACTAGCTAACACAATTTTTACTATGACGAATCTAACAAGGTTCATCATCCGGTCTACAGGAGGGCCTCAATTTCCTTTACTAATTAGTAATTATAAGTTGAGCTGTTTAACTACATTGTTACTACAGTGGCATATGCTTCATGATAGTTGGTTTTACTTCAGACGATGCATGTGTCACGTTTACCGGGAGCCGCCCACCATCGTTGAACAGATAGATAAATTGGCCATCATTTGTCATCATTTGACAACATGGATGGGACTCGTGCGTGCATGCATTTCTTTCTCGTGTTGCAACGCACGGCATATTTGATAGTAAATCATAAAAATAGTAAAAACATAGGCAAATATGACATGAATACTTCATAAATTATCGTTACGTTGGAGACGTCTCAGCATTCTCAACCGTAATTCTTACTCGTCCTCGAGTAGGTAAATAATGAAACAAATAATTTGTGAAGTGTGAATGCTATCATAGTATATAAGTATGATCAACGACAATTCCAATCAATTTTTCTAGCATCATAGCAGCAACTTTTTCTCATAAAAATCATCATGATAGAGTAGCAATCAATTCACATGTCATGGTTCAAACAATGAATTCTCTTGAAACTTAACGACCTATGTTTTTAGTCACCAAACAATCGCAATTCAACTTATTCTCAACAATGTCTAAGTAAGAGCTGCGCATACTCAATCATCATATAGTCTTCTATGATTGGTAGTACTCAAAGCATATTTTTAAAACAAACAACATCCATCAAACATAGAGAAATATAGGGACTTAAAGTTTCGCATCCCAACATACTTATCATAAAGATAATTGTCAACAATAATGAATCATGATCAAATATATTCGATTGGATATATGTGTATGGATCTTTCCCCACCACATGATGCTTGCCAACTAATAGATTGAGGTTGGAATAAGAAATTGACTCAACATGAATAGTAAATAACATGAAAGTAAATAGATTGACTCTTCGTAGAGAGAAGCAGGGATTTGCATATGTGCGAGAGCTCATTGTTTAAAACAGAGATAAATATAATTTTGGAAGGTGCACCCTTCCTGTCAACGTTACGACCAAGAGTTATTAATATCTTCCATGTTAAACACATTAGCGGTGGTTCCCAAACGGTAAAAGTAAATGTTTAGTTCCCCTCCACCAACAAACACACTCCACGACTAGCTGAATCCATGGGTACCGTCCATACCAACAACATTCCTCGGGGAGTTTTGTTTAATTATTTGCATTTTTTTTATTTCGGGACTGGGAATCCCTGTTACCGCCCCTCTCGTGCAAGGATGAGTGAATAAACACCCATCATGATAATAACCCGCTGAACATGGAAGATAATGACCGCCCCTGTCGCTCAATGAGCGGTCCAAGCACACAAATCCATCTCGGGGAAAGCAGAGTTCCTACGCCGTTGGATGGTGCCCCCACCTAACACTAGACTTGGTCCTCCTGTGCACTCTGTTTGGCACTTGCAATAGAAAATTTCTTGGAACAAACCGACAGTTGGTTCCATTTGGAGGTAAACTTCATAGAAAACCTAGAAATTTCTCGGGTTGAGCATTTAATTGGGTGCAAGATCATGTGTCCCGAGGTCCACGTAATGGAGAACATCGTGGAAAAACTATGAA
Organism: Hordeum marinum; assembly: GCA_022496015.1. Lineage (NCBI taxonomy): Eukaryota > Viridiplantae > Streptophyta > Magnoliopsida > Poales > Poaceae > Hordeum > Hordeum marinum. Next base: position 456,965,683 of record CM039678.1, read on the forward strand.
CCCGGAGGACGGAATCCCCTGTCCAAGTGATCCGCGAAGATGACTACCTCATTGTGAGCCGGCTAGGGACGGATCTCTTCATCTGGAACTCGTCATTCTATTTCATCTTGAGCTGGTAGAATTTCGGCTCTCACAAAATCTTTTAGCATGAGCTGACTCATGTTCGACTTTGTTCAGCTAAGAACTTTGGCGAACTTGGGGGCCATCGCTAAAAATACTTAGGATGGCTACAAATGGCAAAATTATGAAAATAAGACGAAGGATTTTAAGGAAAGATTTAAGCTTATGATGATTACAAAGGTAAAATCAAGCCAAAAATCCATAAAAGCCTGTTAGTACGATAAAATTTTGAGCTGGCAGGAAAATCTTAAATTAGTCAAGCCGCCTTGAAGTTGATGTCCATACCGTTGGAAGGAAAAACTACTAAGTCCTAAGGTGGTGAGGCAAACATTTGCTGTTTGGATTGAACTAAACTTATAGGTCTACAAAATCCCAAGAAAGATGCGGAAAAACTAGATGGTGACAAAGTTTTGAGTACAATGAGACAAAAACTATATGCAGATTTGCCATACTACATACAAATTAGTCGAGTTTTGCTAATGAGTTGCCGCAATGAGAAGAACTGTGACGAACAACAAGAAGAACCACAATGGATGGAAATAAGTAGAGATGATGGGCTTAGAGCAACTCCAACGGGCCGACCCAAACGAACATCGCTTTTGTCCGCTTTTTGTCCATTTGGGTCGGTCGCCCGGCCGTCATCCGCCCTGTTTTAAATTTGGGTCGATATTGTGCCCAACGCACCGACCCATTTCATGTCCACACAAAATTTATAAAAAAGGCCCGCGGTCATACATCATCCCAGCGGCCATGTCACATGCCGACACTATGCCAGCGCCATCATACAATGCCGGCATCTAAAAATATCACCACATAGTCATGCTGGCGCACTCGCCAGCGGCCGTCACACATGATAGCACACAAAAGGGTTGGGACTTGAGTTCAACCACGCCATCGCGGCCCCATGGTCATGCCAACACACCTGCCGGCATACAAAAAAGGATGGTGCTCGTCGCCATAGATCACTCATCATCGAACTTGAGCATGTCGGCCTGCATCTTCTCGAACCAGGGCCTCTTCCTTGGCGACACGGTGTTGAGATCCACCTTCATGATCTCCAGCCCGGTCATGATGCTCACGAGGTTCACTTCTTTTGCCTTGGTCTTGGCGTTGTCGACCTCGATCTCTAGCATCTTGGCTTGTTTCTCCGCCTTCATCTCAAGCATCTTGGCTTGCTTCTCCGCCTCCATATCGAGCCTCCTCCTTTGGATCTCCATGAAGGCATTCATTTGCTCTTCTTTGTAAAGTCGGCGCTCCTCCTCCCTTGAGTCCTGCTTGCTCATCATGCCCTCCACGCTTGCGATCAAGGCGTTCGATGCTGCATCCCGCTTGTCCTCCTTCTTGGAGTTGGTCCTCCCCCACGACCGTGCCTTCTCGCCGTCCCCAAACTCCTCCATGGCTTGCTTCCCCCCATTTGACTTGAGGGCGGCATATTGTGCCTTGAACTTCTCCTCGTCTTTGATAACCCTAAAGCAATGGGAGAGGTTGAAGCACTTGCCATTGTGTTGGACCTTGAATGCCTCCAAAGTTTGAAATGCCTACAAATGGATTTCATGGAAGCATATTGGAAAATGGTATGCAAATGAACACGTAAGCATAAATGTGATGACACAAAAGAGGGTAGCTTGCTAGCATACCATGTCTTGCATGCCGATGCTGCTCATGGGAACTTGACGCTCTCAAGAGTGGCACAAAACTTGTTGCACTCTTGTTGGATCACCCTCCATCGCTTCGAAATGGACACCCACCCACACGTGCATACTATTTGGTATGGTGGAAACCTTTTGCGCTCATGCAACACACGGTGGACATGAATCCAAAAAGTTGAATGCTTTTGTTCGGCGCCCGTCTTGAGGTCATGCCCAATGTCTCTCCAACACTCGCAAAGAAGCTTGTCCTCGACCGCCGTGTATGCCTTGGTCCGCTTGCTCTTGCGCTTTGGCTTCGCAACGACGACTTGGTTGGCAAGTTCGTTCTCGAACAAAGGCTCCGATTCCATGTCACATTCATCCTCTTCCTCTTGCCCGTAGTCCTCCGAAAACTCGTGGTCGAGTGGGAAGCCGTCCAGGTCCAAGCTGACCAGATCACGCATGAAGGCTGCCTGATCTTGATCAAAGGTGGACGGCGTGAATGCCCCTCGGCCGTCCTGGCTTTGTGTCTCATCGGGATCGACGCCAGCGGCCGAAGCACCACCATCGAAGATCAAATTCTACATGTAGTTCTCGTCACCGACGGCCGGTATTCTGTCGAACAGGTTGTGTGCGCCCGACAGCACATCCGTTGGCATCTACTGCGCGCGTTGATAACCCACAAGTATAAGGGATCAATTGTAGCCTCTTTCGATAAGTAAGAGTGCCGAACCCGACGAGGAGCTAAAGGTAGAACAAATATTCCCTCAGGTTCTATCGACCATAGATACAACTCTACGCATGCTTAACGTTGGCTTTACCTAGAACAAGTATGAAACTAGAAGTACTTTGTAGGTGTGACCGGATAGGTTTGCAAGATAATAAAGAACACGTATATAAAAACTGGTGCTAAGATAAAGAAACAAGTAAGTTAGTTTAACGAGTGGGGAAAAGTGGTGGTAGGAGTTGCGGAATTGTCCCTAGGCAATTGATAACTAGATCGGTCATCATTATTGCAATTTTATATGAGGGAGAGGCATAAGCTAACATACTTTCTCTATTTGGATCATATGCACTTATGATTGGACCTCTAGCAAACTTCCCGAACTACTAAAGATCGTTAAGGTAAAACCCAACCATAGCAATAAGTATAAAGTCATCTTTACTCCCATATGCAACAACCCACCTACTCGGGTTTATGCTTCTGTTACTCAAGAAACCCACCATAGGAAAATCATGAACACATTGCAACACCCTATAGTGGGGATCCCTCACGCTTGCGAGACATGGAGAGCACCATAGGACATCACCAATAATAAAACATGCAACTCAAACCAATCATGATCATCAATCAACCCTTAGGACAACAAAATCTACTCACAGATCATAGGATGGCAACACATCATTGGATAATAATATGAAGCATAAAGCACCATGTTCAAGTAGAGAGTACATCGGGTTGCGGGAGAGTGGACCGCTATAGATAGATAGGGGAAGGTGATGGAGGTGTTGCTGAAGATGACGGAGTTGTTGGAGTAGATCGCCGTCACGATGATGGCCCCATCGGCATATCGCTGCCACCGGTGTCGGTGTCGAAACTGGCGGATCTCGGGTAGGGGGTCCCGATCTGTGGGTCTTGGATCGATGGGTAACAACAGACAAGGGAGACGGTATTTACCCAGGTTTGGTCCCTCTTGATGGAGGTAAAACCTTACGTCCTACTTTGTTTGTATTATTGATGGTGTATTGAGTACACAGTTGATCTACCACGAGATCGTATGTAGTGGTGTAAACCCTAAGAGCTATGCTCGTATGATGATATGATCTTTGATGATCTGATCGTCCCTAATGACTAGCCTGGCCTCGGATTATATAACACACCAGAGGCCTGGGATAACAAGAGGCCTAGTCGGCTAAGTCGGTGGAGAGGAGTCCTTTTCTTGATCACCAAGTCTTGTGGAGTCTTCCTTGTATGCGGCATGCGTTGTCCGAACTGGCCCATTAGTAAACCGCCATGGGGGTCCTCGGCCGACCCATAGGTCGGGAGACGACGTGGCGAGTACCCCCTAGTCCAGGACATCGTCAGTAGCCCCCTGAACTGGTCTTCAAGTTGGGGATGCTCCTCGGTTATACCGAACACCTCTTTGTCTTCGGTCGTCGGTCTTGAAAACTGGTTCAACAAATCTTCCCATCTTCAATCTTGAGTATCGCCGAACTGTATCCGAAGAGCTCACACATCGGGCATCCGAGGAGCCCCTTTAATTTATCAGTTTTTATCAATGCCTTGTTTTTTTATGCCACACCTGAGGTTTGAAGTGTTTCCCGTGCGGCGATGTCCTCTTGCGTCCGAGATCCAATGTCGTATTACATATGAGGCGTATTTTCACAGCCGAGCTCCGACACTATTCGGCATTCAAGGTATCCTCTCGCGTCCGAGCTCCAACGCCGGACTGCATCCAAGGTGTCCTAGATTACCTCGGTCTTCAAAAGTTGAAGGAATTCATCCGAGCTTAATGTCGGAAATGCTCTCTAGGGAGCCAGCCACTTGCGCCTAAGCTTTATGCTGGTCTGCTTCTGAGGTGGTTTGCACAGCCAAGCTCCAACACTAGTCGGCATCCGAGGTGTCATATATTACTGCGGTCTTTGAAAAGGTTGAACGAGTTCAGCCGAGCTTAATACCGGCAATGCCCTCTATTGAGCCAACGACCTGCCCCCGAGCATCACAACGAACTGCTTTAGAAATAGAGCACCACCTCGGTAGCGGGCTGAGTTTTTGTGGAAATTATTTCCGATTGCAGCAATTTATTCTCTTGTGAGATATATAGCTAGTAGCCCTCAAGGTGTGTGCCGGTCTAAAACCCAGGATGCACCTAAAGGAAAAATAATAATAAAAATAAAACCAGTGATCCCAGTAGCCCCTGAGACTTAGGTCGATTTGCAAAATCGGCCTGAGGATCAAGTTCTTGCTCAACGGCATACGTTAGGGATAGAAACGTGGTACATAGTAGTTTTCGAGACTCGGATTGGGTGCGGCCGACCAACCTAAGGATCGAATCTCCTCAGAAACCGTATTGCTCTTTGAATTTGCTGCATTGAATAGGCAATGCAGTAGCCCACGAGCCTTAATTTGGGCACGGGTGGTCAAATTAAGGATCGATATTTGTTTGACACAATTTATGCTTTAGTTCGGGGAATCTTCCCGAACTCTATTGTCTTTAATGAACCGAAATTTTCACTTCCGTCGTTGATGACCAATTATATTCTTAAGATGGCTAGCTTTTGGCTTCACCCAGTCTGGGATACTAACCCGGATGACCTGGAAGTAACAATCACAGAGGTGCTCACTTTACCTCCTAGCCGAACAATCGGGAACGTAGGGGGTAAGCACAGGAGCCAGGCAACCTAGCTTGGCTAAAATCTTAAGTAAAAGTGATGCATAGTTATGGCTTTGTAACGATGATTACGGAAGGCAGCACTCGCATATTGAATAGAAATTCCTTAATGTTATATGATATTTTGACTCCTTTGTGATTCTTTATCATTTCAGAGTGGCCCGTTGTCAGCTTCTACCCCTTTGTAAATGCTACGCACGATGTTTCCGCAGTAACAAGACAACCCTTAGCCGATGTCTCGGTGCCTGGAGGCCGTTGTGTTAGCGGAAACGAGGCAATCAGATATATAGGCTTTATAACTCTCACTTAGTCACATGAGCGTAAAGTTTGGGAGCCAATTACTAGGCCCTTATTAGTGTTCCCAGATTGGATTTCTCTCTCTATTTCCTTCTGTTTCTGCGTTCCCAGATTCTGGCCTTTCACTGTTTGTTAAATATCTCGAGATATGTAACTCCGATCGGGCTGAAATTTTGAGGGGATCTTTATCCAAAAATTAGCTTTCTTGCGGCGTAAGCACAACTCCAACCGACCTAAGGGATGGCCACAAGGGCCCAGGGCGCGACCAGGGGGGTAGGTCACGCCTGGCAGGCTTGTGACCTCCTCGGGCATCATCTCGCGTTGATTCTTTTTCCCAAAATATCACATATATTCCAAAAAAATCTCCATAAGTTATTATCGCGTTTGGACTTTGTTTGATATGGATTTTCTACGAAACAAAAAACATGTAACAAACAAGAACCGACACTGGGCACTGTATCAATATGTTAGTCCCAAAAATAGTATAAAAAATTGCCAAAAATATATGAAGTTCTAGAATATTGGCATGAAACAATCAAAAGTTATAGATACGACAGAGACGTATCGGCATCCCGAAGCTTAATTCATGCTCGTCCTCGAGTAGGTAAATGATAAAAAAAAGATAATTTATGATGTGGAATGCTACCTAGCATAATCTTGTTAATATAATCTAATCCTCGCATGAATATTAAGACACGAGTGATTCAAAGCAATAGTCTATCATTTGACATTAAGGCAATAATACTTCAAGCATACTAATAAAGCAATTGTATCTTTTCAAAATATAATGGCAAAAGAAAGTTATCCCTACAATATCATATAGTCTGGCTATGCTCCATCTTCCCCACACAAAGTATTTATATCATGCACAACCCCGATGACAAGTCAAGCAATTGTTTCATACCTTTTATTCTCTCAAGCTTTTTCAACTCTCACGCAATACATGAGTGTGAGCCATGGATATAGCATTATAGGTGGAATAGAATATAGTGGAGGTTGTGAAAAAAGGAGAATATAGTCTCACATGAACTAGGCATATCAACGGGCTATGGAGATGCCCATTAATAGATATTAATGTGAGTGAGTAGGAATTGCCATGCAATGGATGCACTAGAGATATAAGTGTATGAAAGCTCAAAAAGAAACTAAGTGGGTGTGCATCCAACTTGCTTGCTCATGAAGACCTAGGGCAGTTTGAGGAAGCCCATCATTGGAATATACAAGCCAAGTTATATAATGAAAAATTCCCACTAGTATATGAAAGTGACAAATAGGAGACTCTCTATCCTGAAGATCATGGTGCTACTTTGAAGCACGAGTGTGGAAAAAGGATAGTAGCATTGTCCCTTCTCTCTTTTCTCTCTTTTTATTATTTTTTATTTATTTTTTGGTGGGCATCTAAGGCCTCTTTTTTATTTGGGCTTCGCTGGCCTCTTTTATTTTTCATAAAGTCCGGAGTCTCATCCCAACTTGTGAGGGAATCATAGCTTCCATCATCCTTTCCTCACATGGGACAATGCTCTAATAATGAAGATCATCACAATTTTTTACTTACAACTCAAAGAATGATACCTAGAACAAAATGTGACTCTATATGAATGCCTCCGGCAGTGTACCGGGATGTGCAATGATCTATCATAGCAAATGGCATCAAAAAACGGACAAGCCATGAAAACATCATGCTAGCTATCTTACGATCATGCAAAGCAATATGACAATGATGGTGCGCGTCATACTAAATAAAACGATGGAAGTTGCATGGCAATATATCTCGGAATGGCAATGGAAATGCCATAATAGGTAGTTATGGTGGCTGTTTTGAGGGAGGATATATGGTGGGTTTAATGCACCAGCAAAAGTTGTGTGGTACTAGAAAAGCTAGCAAAGATGGAAGGGTGAGAGTGCGTATAATCCATGGACTCACATTAGTCATAAAGAAGTCACATACTTATTGCAAAAGTCTATTAGTTATCGATGAAAAGTATTAGACACATGGTCCTAGGGGAGAGGTTGGTAGGATTTAACCATCACGCGCTCCCGACCCTCACAAAAGGTTGACAATCAATAAAAAAATCATGCTCCGACTTCCTTACATAACGGCTCACCATACGTGCATGCTACGGGAATCACAAACCTTTACACAAGTATTTCTACCAATCCACAATTATTCACTAGCATGACTCTAATATCACCATCTTTATATCGCAAAACTATTGCAAGGAATCAAACACATCATATTCAGTGATCTACAAGTTTTATGTAGGATTGTATGACTAACCATGTGAATGACCAACTCCTGTTAACTCTCTGAATATATATAAGTGAAGAATGGGAGTTTAATTCTTTCTAAAAATTATATGTCCATGCTCTAACAAATATAAGTGATACAAAAGAGCATTCTACAAATGGTGCTTTCTATGTGGGGGAAACAGGCAATCCAAACTTCAAATGACATAAGTGAAGCACATGAAGCATTCTATAAAGCCATACTCAAAAGATATAAGTGAGGTACAAAGAGCCTTCTATAAATCCACCAAGGACTTTATCATACCAGCATGGTGCATTATTAAAATAAAAATATAAAGCATACTATGCTCCAAGATTTGCGCATATCATATGACGAATAAAAATATAGCTCCAAGTAAAATTACCGATGGTTGTTAGAGGAAAGAGGGGATGTCTTCTGGGGGATCCCCAAGCTTAGTTTCTTGGGAGTCCTTGAATATTACCTTGGGTTGACTCAGTCATACCCAAGCTTAGGCTCTTTCCACTCCTTATTCCTTCATCCATCGTGATCTCACCCAAAACTTGAAAACTTCAATCACACAAAACTTAACAAAACCCTCGTGAGATACGTTAGTATAATCAACCAAATCACCACTTTAAGTACTGTTGACAGCTAATTCATATTTTGTTTTTGCATTGCATATCCTTTAATATAACTTTTCCATGGCATATATCACCAATACAATCGATAGTTTCATCAAAATGAGCAAAACAATGCATCAAAAACAGAATCTGTCAAAAATAGGATAGTCTGTAGTAATCTGAACATTCACCATACCTATAAAACTCTAAAAATTCCAACACAATAAAAAGTGGTCAATAATTTGTATAAAAGTATTTTGTAAAAATTTCAGAATTTTTGCATGCTCGAGTAAAATATGGAAATTCAAACACGGCAGCAAAAGTTTCTGTTTTTACACAGCACATATCAAACACAGAATTTAAACATCCTAAAGGTAATTCTTGGCACATTATTTTTATAATACAATGTATGTACAAGGGGATAATTATTTTTGTTGAAAAGTTTATGTAATCAAGATTCACAAAGTTTCCATGGGCATCAACAAAGTTCAAGGCTAGCCCCCAGTTCAACGTTGCTCGTCTTTCTCACTTTCACTTTTCTTTTTGAAAAAAAATTAGGTTCCCCGCTTTATTTTTTTGTTTTTGAACTATTTTAAAATCACACAATAGAATAAAATGACTCTCAAAAACTTCTGGGTTGTCTCCCTAGCAGCGCTTTCTTTAATGCCATTAAGCTAGGCATAAAGTGCTCAAGTAGTGGATCCAGCCGGATCCCAAGGTATATCAAAGCCAATTTTAATTAACAATGATTTGTAATTTAGTAGTCAGCACAAAGTGATATAAATCATGCAACAACGAAGTCTAACTCTCTTCTTATGCATCGGCATGTCATAAAAGAACAATTCATGCACACCAACTAAAAGGCCAATGCATAGCATACGTAGTTTCTTGCAATTTTATTGTATCGGAGACATAGGAAGGTGAAGATGTAGTTCCTATCTCATAATAATTGCAGGTAGGATCAGCAATCACATGCATATTACATTTATTAAAATCGTCATGTGCAATAGGAAAATGCAACCCATCAATATAATCCTTAATAAGTGAAAACATCTCCGATATAGTGTAGTTTGGAGAATTCAAAAAGATAATAGGACTATCATGTGTTGGTGCAATAGCAACAATTTCATGCTTAACATAAGGAACTATAGCAAGTTCATCTTCATAAGCATAATTCATATTGGCATCATGGTTACAAGAATAGCAAGCATCTGAAAGCACATTTGCTCCCTTGCTGGTTTCCGTAATTCATAACAACATATAAGGCATTGAACTAATGTTTCCATCAGGTATATTTCAGGAAAAGTTCAATGATGGGTTGGAAGAGAGATTGTGGAACACCCCAAGATGCAAGTAAATAGGTTGGCAAAGCTTTAAGCAAGAGGACTCTACATCTTATATTTGTGAGAAATCACTTTGAGTCCATAGGAAAGCCAATACTATTAGAAGGGGGTAAAGTTTTCTTGGTGAACAAAATGCTCATACGTGCACAAGTGATAGTCACCAAAGACACCCTCAAACTCTCCAACCAAAGTCTGTCCTAAGCCAAACATTCAAAATCGGTGCAACCAACATTTCCATCCCGATGCCACCGATTACAAACCCTAGGTAGACTCAGCCAAACCCTAACCCTTCGGTACAGCCAATACTGCTTTCGGTGCCACCGAGTTGGGCTGCCAAATTTCTGTTATGCAAGTTCACAGTTTCGGTCCCTCTGAGATTTTTGAATCGGCGTCACCGAGAATGGGCATTCTAACCGTTGGTCACCTTATCAGTGTTGGGGAACGTTGCATCGGAAACAAAAAAAATTCCTACGTTGTAACATCCCAAAATTCCATTTTGGAATGTTATGATACAGCTATGCATCTATCCTCATCATTTCTTGAATGTATGTGTTTGTTGAAATGCCTTCTCTAAATTTCTGAAAGTCCCTTCTACTTTTCCCTATGTTGCTTTCACCTATTGGAATTTTTGGTTAAATGTTCAAAATAAGAGGGGAGTAACATGACACTCCACACCAGGGACAAATTGGTGACCTATTTGAACAAAAATAACCAGGAGTTATTTTGAAAATATTTGCAAAAAGGGTTTAAAAACAATTAGGCCATTTCTGAAAATATTAATTTTTTCAAAGTGTTCAAATGACAGAATAAAATGTTCATTAAATAGAATTTATTATTCTGTTAATTTTGATATATAATACCCCTATATTTATAAACGGTTTGAATGCTTTAAAAGCTTTTGAATGTCTCTGGAAAATCATTAAAGGAAAAACGGTAACGGTTAGTATTAAACGGGCCTGCCCACGGCAGTTATTCGCGCATTTATTACCGACCGGCCGACCGACGCGCAACGGACACCTCCTCTCTCATTGACGCTGGACCCCACCCCGACCGACCGCTTCTCCCGCGCGGTCGCTCTCTTCCTCCCGCACGCGCCGGACCTCGCCGGCAGTTTCACCCCACCCCGGATCTCTCTCCTCTCTTAACTCCCTCTCGCTCCCCGCACTCCTATATAAGCTGGCCACTCCCCGCATCCATTTTCCCCCCGAGCCCCCTCTGTCCCTCGCCTAGATGCGGCGCAATTCCTCGCCGGAATTCCCACCTCCACCGGAGCTCCCGTCGACCGTAGCCACCGATTCCGTCCACCGCTCGCCCCACTGTTGCCACCAGTCGACTCCGGAGACCCGTCGCCGTCGCCCGGACCATTTCGCTGCCTCCCTCGACCACCGGAGCACCTCGCCGTCGTCTTCGCCGCTTTCGGACTCGCCGGAGATCGGTCGTCGGCTACGTCTTAACACTGTGAGCATCCCCACTCGTTCGATCTGGATCTGATGATCCAGATTAGAACGGATTTAAATCCGAACCGGTATCCTCTACCGACCGGTCGCCCGCCCGTAACCCTCGCGCGCACACCCCCCTTAGCCACTCGCGTGCTGCCACGTAGCCCCCCCACCGTCGCAAATCAATTTTTCCTTTTCTGTTTTTGTTTTAATTAACAGAATGATTTCAAAATTTGTTTTAGCTATATCTTTTAATCTATTTAGTGTTTTGAGTTGATTCTTTTTGCAATAGCTCACATTTTTCATGTAGTTTCACCCTGTACTTTGAAATTTCAAATTTGAACTATAAAATTTGAATTTAATCAAATTTGCTCAAAATCTTCAAATCTGAATAACTAGAGTTTGAAAATAGATTTTGATATGAATCTTTTTGCTACTGTTTGGTATTATTTAGGACTATCTTCATGTTTAGTTAGAGGATTTTCAGGATATATTTGATTAGTGTTTTAACCAAAAACAGAATCTGCCTAGTATTATAATATAGTTTTATATACTTAGTTTTAATTAGTTTAAATTTAGAATTTGGTTTTATTTGTTTATTAGGTTCTGTTAGTAAACATTTAGTGTTTTCACTCACTGTTAATAAAAATATAAATTTGCTTAGTTTAATTTTATTTAACATAGGAATCACAACTTCTTTTCAAATAGGCATAATTTGATTAAAACAAGTAACTAGTAATAGTTTTGCTTTCAAACAAAGTTTTATATAATTTAATTCTGCTTTGTAAGAAAGGTTTAATTGTAAATTATTTTCTGTTAAGAACATGTTTTGCTAATAAATAATAAGTTTAGTTTTTCATTCTTTTTGTTTGTATAACTATAGTTGATTCATATAGTGCTTATCAAAACTTTTATAAACTTTACTAAACTTTTCCCAACAAACTTAAATTGATTTTATTCTGTTTATTAATAAAATATTCTATTGTTTCCTTGCTGTCAAAAATTGTTTTGTTATTTCAAAATAGTTTTATTATGTAGTAGTGTTGTATCAATCATCTCCTAGTAAGCAAAACTTTGTGTGTTTCACTTACTTGTGAATTGTGCATTGTTTTGTCTTGATTTTTTTTACTAGTTCTTGGTTGGTGTTTGTGAGTTACAATATTTTGGTTGTATGCTTATTTGAGTGCTCTTGTTTGCTTCGTTAGATTATCCGGAGTGCGAAGCTTGTTACTTAGAGTCACTCACGTACGAAGATCATCAATCAGGCAAGTCACTTTGATCATGATTACCCATGTTTTATATGCATTAGTTCTACCATCTCCCCAAATTGCATGCAAGATAGGTTAGTTGGAAACTTGGTTACATTGTAGTAGTATCATGTGGTAGGTACCCCCCTCAAACTCTTTGACACATTGGCCCCGGGAAACGTTGTTTTACTTTTTGCTATGCTATTAGTAGACGGGGTTGGTTGTGTGATTCATGAGAGTTGAGAGAGTTAATAATTTCAAGACCTACATAATGATCAAGATTTAAGACTCCGAGTTTTCAACATACCTCTGGGTGGATGATGGTTGAACGGCACCCTGGAGAAACCAGTGGATTTGCCTAGGTGATGCTGGAGATGGCCAGTATTCACGCGGAAAGATCCACCCAGGCACAAAGAGATGTATGGATGCTTTAAAACCCAAGGCTTACCTGCACAGCCACAAGTCATTATGGGCTTTGGCTTGGTTGGATATCGTGGTGACCCTGGACAGGCGGTGCTACGAGAGGTAGAAGAACGGTAGGAAAGGATGGGCACCGACAGAGTCGCAGGGAAACCCTTTGGAAGACCATGTTTTGGTCATCCGTTTCTCAAACACCCTGAAGTGCGAGAAATCAAACGGAGGCGACCAAATCTTGTGGGGAACGTGTGCAAAACTCTGCAGAGTACTCAAACCTAATCGATTAGCCGTGTCCACGGTCATGGACGACTTAAGCAAAAGGAACTGAAACTTCCGGAACTCTCAACACAATTAATAATGAGGATGTGGGTATTAATAATTTGGGAATGAGAATTGGTTGGTGGAACCATCTCATTAATCAACCAACTTAGTAATATTTTTGCTTATCCCTCTCTTGATGTAGGAAAAATTGGCTTTACGCAAAAACGTACCACCCCACCTGCCATATATGCATATAGACTAGATGATTATATTTTCACCCCTCTCTTGTGACTTTGCCGACATATTCCATATGCTGACCTACATGGCTACAACGTATCATGTTCCAGAGTACTTTTACGACCAGGAGTGAGGACACGTTCTATGCTCAGTGAGATGCCCTTGGAGTCAGATGGACTCATCTACCTTCGACGCTTCCGCAAGATTTAGATATTCTCATGAGTTGGCTTTTAGCCACTTTATTGTAATTTTTATTGTAATAAAGGACTCGAAATGAGATTTTCGATTAATATATTTGCTGTGTGATTTCCCTTTGATATATACATGTTGGAAATATGCCCTAGAGGCAATAATAAATTAGTTATTATCATATTTCCTTGTTCATGATAATCGTTTATTATCCATGCTATAATTGTATTCATCGGAGACTTAAATGCATGTGTGGATACATAGACAAAACCATGTCCCTAGTATGCCTCTAATGGACTAGCTCGTTGATCAAAGGATGGTTAAGGTTTCCTAGCCATGGACATGAGATGTCATTTGATAACGGGATCACATCATTAGGAGAATGATGTGATGGATAAGACCCAAACTACAAACATAGCATATGATCGTGTCAGTTTATTGCTACTGTTTTCTGCATGTCAAGTATATGTTCCTATGACCATGAGATCATGCAACTCACAGATATCGGAGGAGTGCCTTGTGTGTATCAAACGTCGCAACGTAACTGGGTGACTATAAAGGTGCTCTACAGGTATCTCCGATGGTGTCTATTGAGTTGGCATGGATCGAGACTGGGATTTGTTACTCCGTATGACGGAGAGGTATCTCGGGGCCCACTCGGTAATGCAACATCACAATAAGCCTTGCAAGCAATGTGACTAATTGTTAGTTGCGGGATCTTGTGTTACGGAACGAGTAAAGAGACTTGCCAGTAACAAGGTTGAACTAGGTATGGAGATACCGACGATCGAATCTCGGGCAAGTAACATACCGAAGAACAAAGGGAACGTTATACGGGATTAACTGAATCCTTGACATAGAGGTTCAACCGATAAAGATCTTCGTAGAATATGTAGGAACCAATGTGGACGTCCAGGTCCCGCCATTGGTTATTGACCGTAGAGGTGTCTCGGTCATGTCTACATAGTTCTCGAACCCGCAGGGTCTGCACACTTAAGGTTCGGTGACGTTTCGGTAGTGTAGAGTTATGTATGTGGTGACCGAAGGTTGTTCGGAGTCCCGGATGAGATCCCGGACGTCACGAGGAGCTCCGGAATGGTCCGGAGGGAAAGATTCATATATAGGAAGTCCCAGTTTGGTTTCCGGAAAAGTTTCGGGCTCATCGGTAGTGTACCGGGAGTATCGGTATTGTACCGGGAGTGCCGGTAGTGTATCGGAGGACCTCCGGGAGGGGTATTTCGACCCCAAGAGGTCCATGGGCTGTGGGAGAATAATAACCAGCCCTTAGTGGGCTGGGAAAACAGCCACAAAGGCCCATGGCGTAGGAGAGAAAGTCCTAAAGCAAAAAGTGGAAAATCAGCCAATAGGAGGCAATCCTACTCCAACTAGGATTGGAGGTGAAGTAGGATTGCTCCCACCTCCTATTTCGGCCGACCCAAAGGCCTTGGCTGCCTATCCTCTCCTCTCCTCCTATATATACTAGTGGATTGGGTGGTTTTTGGACAGAATTTCCGGCCACGTGCTACCCGTTTCACCGGTGCACAGTTTCTCCTCTAGATCCGTTTTCCGCAGCGCTTAGGCGAAGCCCTGCCGGAATCACTCCACCACCATCACCGGAGCGCCGTCACGCTGCCGGTGAACTCTCTCTCCTCTCCACCTCCTCTCGCTGGATCGAGATGGTGGAGATCGTCATCAAGCTGCACGTGTGCTGAACGCGGAGGTGCCGTCCGTTCGGCGCTAGATCGGAAGGACCGTGATCGAGATCGCGAGACAGTTCGTGATGAGATCGCGGAACGGATCGTGATGAGTTCGCGGGACAGATCATGATCAAGATCGTGAGATGGATTGTGATGAGATCACGGGACGGATCGTGATGAGTTCACGGGACGGATCGTGATTGGATCGCGGGACGGATCGTGATGAGATCGCGGGACGCTCGGCGATTTGGATCGCGAAGATGTTCGACTACACCAACCGCGTTTCTTAACGCTTCCCACTTAGAGATCTACAAGGGTATGTAGATCCACTCTCCCTCTCGTAGATGCTCATCACCATGGATAGGTTTGCGTGTGCGTAGGAAAATTTTTGTTTCCCATGCGACGTTCCCCAACAGTGGCATCATGAGCTAGGTTGATGGTTCGATGAGATCTCAAGTAGAACACAAAAGGTTTGTGGGCGTTGATGCTTAGATTGCTTCCTCCCTTGGTCGTATTTTGGTTCAGCGGGATTGTGAGATGAAGCGGCCCGGACCAACATTACTCGTACGCTTACGAGAGACCGGTTCCGTCGACGCAACTTGTTGCTTAGATGGCTTGCGGGTGACAGTTTCTCTCACTTTAGTTGGATCGGATCCGACAAAGGCGGTCCTTGAGAAGGTTGAAAAGCAATCTATTTATCACCGTTGTGGTTTATGCGTAGGTGAGAATCGTTCTTGCTAGATACCCGTAGCAGCCACGTAAAACATGTAACAACAATTAGAGTACGTCTAACTTGTTTTTGCAGGGTATGTTGTGATGTGATATGCCAATTACATGATGAGATATATGTGATGTATGAGATGATCATGTGATGTATAGAATTTCACGACTTGCATGTCGTGGAATACGGCAACCGGCAGGAGCCATAGGGTTGTCTTTAATTATTGTATGACCTGCGTGTCAATCATTAAGCGCTATGTAATGCTTTACTTTATCGCTACGGTAGCAATAGTAGTAGAAGCATGTAGGGCGTGACAACCCCGATGGCGACACGTTGATGGAGATCAAGATGATGGAGATCATGGTGTCATGCCGGTGATGATGGAGATCAAAAGCACAAGATCATGGCCATATCATGTCACTTATGATTTGCATGTGATGTTAATCCTTTTATGCACCTTGTTTTGCTTAGGACGACGGTAGCATTATAAGGTGATCCCTCACTTAATTTCAAGATAAATTGTGTTCTCCCCGAGTGTGCACCGTTGCGAAAGTTCGTCGTGTTGAGACACCACGTGATGATCGGGTGTGATAGACTCTACGTTCACATACAACGGGTGCAAGCTAGATTTGCACGCGCAGAACACTTGGGTTAAACTTGACGAGCCTAGCATGTACAGACATGGCCTCGGAACACAAGAGACCGAAAGGTCGAACATGAGTCATATAGTATATATGATCAACATGATGATGTTCACCATTGCAGCCACCTCAACTCACGTGATGATCGGACTTGAGTTGGTGAATTTGGATCATGTATCACTCGAATGATCGGAGGGATGTCAATTTGAGTGGGAGTTCTTAAGTAATATGATGTATTAAACTCATTATCATGAACATAGTCAAAGTGTCTTTGCAAATTATGTTGTAGATTACTAGCTCGCGCTGTAGCTCCCTTGTATTTTTATATGTTCCTAGAGAAATAGAATTGAAAGATGTTGGTAGCAAAATTGCGGACTGGGTCCGTGATCTGAGGATTGTCCTCATTGCTGCACAGAAGGCTTATGTCCTTAATGCACCGCTCGGTACGCCACCCCCTCTAGCGTCGTCTATAGATGTTGTGAACATCTAACAGGCACGTTTCGATGAATACTTGATAGTTTAGTGCGTCATGCATTACGGCTTAGAATTGAGGCTCCAAAACGTTTTGAACGTCACGGAACATATGAGATGTTCTAGGAGCAGAGATTGTCATCTTAGGCTCGTGCCTTTGTTGCGAGATATGAGATCTCCAACA
Organism: Hordeum marinum; assembly: GCA_022496015.1. NCBI lineage: Eukaryota > Viridiplantae > Streptophyta > Magnoliopsida > Poales > Poaceae > Hordeum > Hordeum marinum. The sequence goes on from CM039678.1 coordinate 456,982,835, forward strand.
AGATTCTTTGCTTGTAAGATGAAGGAGAATAGCTCAATCGTTGAGCATGTACTCAGATTGTCTGGGTACTACAATCGCTTGAATCAAGTGGGAGTTGATCTTCCAGATAAGATAGTGAGTGATATAGTTCTCCAAGTCACTGTCACTAAAGCTACTAGAACTTAGTGATGAACTATAATACACCAGGGATAGAAGTATTGATCCTTGAGCTGTTCGTGATGTTTGACACCGCGAAGGTAGAAATCAAGAAGGAGCGCCAAGTGTTGATGGTTAATCAAACCACTAGTTTCGAAAAGGGCAAGAGCAAGGATAGAAACTTCATGGATAGCAAGTCAGTTGCTGCTCCAGTGAAGCAACCCAAAGTTGAACACAAACCCGAGACTAAGTGCTTCTATTATGAGGTGAGAGGTCGCTGAAGCGGAACAACCCTAGATACTTGGTAGATAAGAAGGCTGGCAACATCGACAGAAGTATATTTGATATACGAATTATTGATGTGTACCTTGCTAGTACTCCTAGTAGCACCTGGGTATTGGATACCGGTTCGGTTGCTAAATGTTAGTAACTCGAAATAAAAGCTACGGAATAAACAGAGAACTAGCTAAGGGTGAGGTGACGATGTGTGTTGGAAATGTTTCCAAGGTTGATGTGATCAACATCGCACGCTCTCTCTACCTTCAGGATTAGTGACGAACCTAAATAAATGTTATTTGGTGTTTTGCGTTGAGCATGAACATGATTAGATCATGTTTGTTGCAATACGGTTATTCATTTAAGTCAGAGAATAATAGTTATTCTGGTTACATGAATAATACCTTCAATGGTCATGCACCCAGTGAGAATGGTTTGTTGAAATCTTGATCGTAGTAGTACACATGTTCATAAAATTGATGTCAAAAGATACAAAGTTAATAATGATAGTACCACATACTTGTGGCACTGCCGCTAAATGTCATATTGGTATAAAGCGCATGTAGAAACTCCATGCTGATGGATATTTGGACTCATCGATTTCGAATCGGTTGAGACATGCGAACCATGCCTCTTGGGCAATATGACTAAAGGACCCCGTTGGATGGAGCGGGCAAGTGATTCATTGGAAATGATACATGTTGATGTATGCAATCTAGTGAGTCTTGTAGCGTGCAGTGGATATCGTTATTTTCTTACCTTCACTGATGATTTGAGTAGATATAGTGTATATTTACTTAATGAAACACAAGTCTGAATCGTTTGAAAGGTTCAAGCAAATTCAGAGTGAAGTTTAAAGATCATCGTGACAAGAAGATAAAAATGACCGCGATATGATCGTGGAGGTGAATATCTGAGTTACGAGTTTGGCATACAACTTAAGACAACGTGAAATTTGTTTCACAACTAACGCCACCTGGAACACCATGGTGTGATGGTGTGTCCGAACATCATAGTCATGCTCTATTGATATAGTGCATACTGTGATGTCTCTTATCGTTTTACTACTATAATTTTTGGGGTTATGCATTAGAGACAACTACATTCACTTTAAATAGGGCATCATCTAAATCCGTTGAGATTACACTGTGTGAATTATGGTTTGATAGAAACCTAAGTTGTCATTTCTTAATGTTTGGGGCTGCGATGCTTGTGTGGAAAATGTTTTCACATAATAAGCTAGAACCCAAAGCGGACAAATGTATCTTCATAGAATACCCTAAGAATAGATGGGTATGCCTTCTATCTCAGATCCGACTGCAAAGTGTTTGTTGCTAGAACTGGGTCCTTTCTCGAGAAAAAGTTTCTCTCGAAAGAATTGAGTGGGAGGAAGATAGAACTTGATGAGGTTGTTAAACCTTTGTTCAACCAGAGAGTAGCACAGCGCAGAAAGATGTTTCTGTGAAGCCTACGTTAGTTGAAGAGGAAGTTAATGATGATGATCATGAAGCTTCAGGATCAAGTTACTATCAAACTTCATAGGTCGACAAGGATGTGTACTGCTCCTGAGCGGTACGACAACTCTGTCTTGGAGGTCATGTTGTTGGACAACGATGAACCTACGAGCTATGGAGAAGCGATGATGGGCCCGGATTCCGACAAATGGTTGGAGGCCATGAAATCCGAGATAGGATCCATGTATTAAAACCAAGTGTAGACTTTGGTAGACTTGCTCGTTGGACGGCAGGTCGTTGAGTACAAATGGATCTTTAAAATGAAGACAGACACTAATGGTGAATGTCACTATTTGTAAAGCTCGACTTGTTGCAAAGATGTTTGTGACAAGTTCAAGGAGTTGACTACGATGAGACTTTCTCACTCGTAGTGGTGCTAAAGTATGTTGGAATTATGTTAGCAGTTGCTGTGTTTTCAATTATGAAATCTGGCAGATGGATGTCAAAACATCGTTTCCTTAACGGTTTACTTGAGGAAAGGTTGTATGTGATACAACCAGAAGGTTTTGTCAGGCCTAAGGATGCTAAAAGGTGTGCAAGCTTCGGTGATCCTTCCATGGACTGAAGCAAGCATCTCGGAGTTGGAATATACGCTTTGATGAGGTGATCAAAGTTTTGATGTTTATACAAAGTTTACGAGAAACTTGTATTTGCAATAAAGTGAGTGGGAGCACTATAGAATTTCTGATAAGTATATGTGGATGACATATTGTTGATCAGAAATAATGTAGAGTTTCTGGAAAGCATAAAACGGTTATTTGGAAAGTGATTTTCAAAGGAAGACCTGGATAAAGCTACCTAATTGTTGAGCATCAAAATCTATAGAGATAGATCAAGATGCTTGATGAGACTTTCAATGAGTGCATACCTTCACAAGATTTTGAAAGAGTTCAAAATGGATCAGCCAGAGAAATAGTTCTCGTCTGATTTGTAAGGTGTGAAGTTGAGTGAGACTCAAAGCTCGACAACGGCAGAAGAAAGAGAAAGGACGAACGTCGTCCCCTATGCCTTAGCCATAGGCTCTATATTATGCCATGCTGTGTACCGCACCTATGTGTGCCTTGCCATGAGTCTGTCAAGGGGTACAAGAGTGGTCCAGGAGTGGATCACTGGACAGCGGTCGGAATTATCCTTAGTAACCAGAGGACTAAGGAAATGTTTCTTGATTATGGAGGTGATAAAGAGTTTGTCGTAAAGAGTTACGTCGATGCAAGCTTTAACACCTATCAGGATGACTAGTAGTAGCAATCTGGATACGTATAGTGGAGCAGCCATTTGGAAATACTACCAAGTGGAGTGTGGTAGCAGTGTTTACGGTTTGACATAGAGATATGCAAAGTACACACGGATCTGAATATCGCAGACCCATTGACTATAAGACCTCTCTCACATGCAAAGCATGATCGAGCCCCAGAACTCATTGGGTGTTAGATTCATAACAATGCGAATCACATGGTGATGTGAACTAGATTATTGACTCTAGTGCAAGTGGGAGACTATTGGAAATATGCCCTAGAGGCAATAATAAATTAGTTATTATCATATTTCCTTGTTCATGATAATCGTTTATTATCCATGCTATAATTGTATTGATCGGAGACTTAAATGCATGTGTGGATACATAGACAAAACCATGTCCCTAGTATGCCTCTAATGGACTAGCTCGTTGATCAAAGGATGGTTAAGGTTTCCTAGCCATGGACATGAGATTTCATTTGATAATGGGATCACATCATTAGGAGAATGATGTGATGGATAAGACCCAAACTACAAACATAGCATATGATCGTGTCAGTTTATTGCTACTATTTTCTGCATGTCAAGTATATGTTCGTATGACCATGAGATCATGCAACTCACAGATATCGGAGGAGTGCCTTGTGTGTATCAAACGTCGCAACGTAACTGGGTGACTATAAAGGTGCTCTACAGGTATCTCCGATGGTGTCTGTTGAGTTGGCATGGATCGAGACTGGGATTTGTTACTCCGTATGACGGAGAGGTATCTCGGGGCCCACTCGGTAATGCAACATCACAATAAGCCTTGCAAACAATGTGACTAATTGTTAGTTGCGGGATCTTGTGTTACGGAACGAGTAAAGAGACTTGCCAGTAACGAGGTTGAACTAGGTATGGAGATACCGACGATCGAATCTCGGGCAAGTAACATACCGAAGAACAAAGGGAACGTTATACGGGATTAACTGAATCCTTGACATAGAGGTTCGACCGATAAAGATCTTCGTAGAATATGTAGGAACCAATGTGGACGTCCAGGTCCCACCATTGGTTATTGACCGTAGAGGTGTCTCGGTCATGTCTACATAGTTCTCGAACCCGCAGGGTCTGCACACTTAAGGTTCGGTGACGTTTCGGTAGTGTAGAGTTATGTATGGTGGTGACTGAAGGTTGTTCGGAGTCCCGGATGAGATCCCGGACGTCACGAGGAGCTCCGGAATGGTCCGGAGGTAAAGATTCATATATAGGAAGTCCCAGTTTGGTTTCCGGAAAAGTTTCGGGCTCATCGGTAGTGTACCGGGAGTATCGGTATTGTACCGGGAGTGCCGGTAGTGTACCGGAGGACCTCCGGGAGGGGTATTTCGACCCCAAGAGGTCCATGGGCTGTGGGAGAATAATAACCAGCCCTTAGTGGGCTGGGAAAACAGCCACAAAGGCCCATGGCGCAGGAGAGAAAGTCCTAAAGCAAAAAGTGGAAAATCAGCCAATAGGAGGTAATCCTACTCCAACTAGGATTGGAGGTGAAGTAGGATTGCTCCCACCTCCTATTTCGGCCGACCCAAAGGCCTTGTCTGCCTCTCCTCTCCTCTCCTCCTATATATACTAGTGGATTGGGTGGTTTTTGGACAGAATTTCCTGCCACGTGCTACCCGTTTCACCGATGCACAGTTTCTCCTCTAGATCGGTTTTCCGCAGCGCTTAGGCGAAGCCCTACCGGAATCACTCCACCACCATCACCGGAGCGCCGTCACGCTGCTGGTGAACTCTCTCTCCTCTCCACCTCCTCTCGCTGGATCGAGATGGTGGAGATCGTCATCAAGCTGCACGTGTGCTGAACGCGGAGGTGTTGTCCGTTCGGCGCTAGATCGGAAGGACCGTGATCGAGATCACGAGACAGTTCGTGATGAGATCGCGGAACGGATCGTGATGAGTTCGCGGGACAGATCGTGATCAAGATCGTGAGACAGATTGTGATGAGATCGCGGGAAGGATCGTGATGAGTTCACGAGACGGATCGTGATTGGATCGCGGGACGGATCGTGATGAGATCGCGAGACGCTCGGCGATTTGGAACGCGAAGAAGTTCGACTACACCAACCGCGTTTCTTAACGCTTCCCACTTAGCGATCTACAAGGGTATGTAGATCCACTCTCCCTCTCGTAGATGCTCATCACCATGGATAGGTTTGCGTGTGCGTAGGAAAATTTTTGTTTCCCATGCGACGTTCCCCAACAATACATTGATGTACCGTGTGTGTACCAGCATGATCTTGGGATGGTACGGAAACACCGGAGACTTCACCTTTCAGGTCGGGTCGTTACAGAAATGGTATCAGAGCACACGCTGACCGTAGGACGTAACCTCTAGGACTGGAAAGCCTTAGGATTGTTTCTCTTTGTCTTTAAAACATTTATACTCTCATCTACTCATTTCTGATTTCTCTCCGATTATTTCAAAATTTATAGATGGCCACCTTCATTCCCGTGTTGATCATGGAGTTTTGCCAGCCTGACGCAACGATGCCTTTTGGTAAGGAACTGAAACTTCCGGAACTCTCAACACAATTAATAATGAGGATGTGGGTATTAATAATTTGGGAATGAGAATTGGTTGGTGGAACCATCTCATTAATCAACCAACTTAGTAATATTTTTGCTTATCCCTCTCTTGATGTAGGAAAAATTGGCTTTACGCAAAAACTTACCACCCCACCTGCCATATATGCATATAGACTAGATGATTATCTTTTCACCCCTCTCTTGTGACTTTGCCGGCATATTCCATATGCTGACCTACGTGGCTGCAACGTATCATGTTGCAGAGTACTTTTCCGACCAGGAGTGAGGACACGTTCTATGCTCAGTGAGATGCCCTTGGAGTCAGATGGACTCATCTACCTTCGACGCTTCCACAAGATATAGATATTCTCATGAGTTGGCTTTTAGCCACTTTATTGTAATTTTTATTGTAATAAAGGACTCGAAATGAGATTTTCGATTAATATATTTGCTGTGTGATTTCCCTTTGATATATACATTGATGTACCGTGTGTGTACCAGCATGATCTTGGGATGGTACGGAAACACTCGAGACTTGACCTTTCAGGTTGGGTCGTTACAGAAATGGACGTGAGGATTGCTTTGCCGAGCATCACCGGGACTCCTATCATGTCATTTCCACAAGATGGACGCTACAGGATCGAGGTGCACATCCCAGGGAAGACCTTTGGGAATCGGAAGAAACCCATCGACTTCAAGTTCGTGGCACCCAGCTGGATACTTGGAAGACACATGGCCATTCATCGTGCCCTTGGACGTATTCAGGAGGAATACAGAGGTGGAACCATTTCACCAGGACTCAGCGTGGTTTGTCGCAGATATGCCAATGGAAACATCATAAATCCTCCCACTTGAGACTCCACCATTTCCTATATCCAGACCCTGGAGACTCACATCAGGACTCTGGAGCTTCGAGTTCGTGCTGATACGAAGACAATCAAGAATCTGATGAACCGCGAGATTGACCTTGAAGCTGACTTACGGGAAGCCGAGTACGAGCATGAGTATGAGGTGAAGGATTTCTTAGAGAGGATCGACAAGCTAAACACTCGCATCGCCACTCTGGAGGAACAGATGGACATGGGTGAAAATCTTCATCCTGAGGGAGACTTGGCTCCTTTCATCAGCGACGATGATGACTATGAGGAGAGCACCACTGGAGGAGACTCAGTCACCATGTACTTCTGAGGAAAAACTTTAGTTATGCCCTCCATGTACCTTTTATTTTTCAACGTTAAAAGCGTAGGTCGATGCTTAGTTGTTTGAGATTTGTATTCCCGATGTTTGACATTGATTGAATAAATGAATGAGTTTTTGGTGTGATATGTTTGTTGCATTGCATATGGGTAGTGAATTTCTCCTTTTAGGCCCTTGTTCTATTCTAATTCTCACCCCTCTGAAAACAGCAAGATGCCTCCACGACGTGAGACCGACTTCACCTTCCCGCCGGAACTCACGCAACTCCTTCAACAGTAGAATGCACTAATGTAGCTATTGATCCAGAATCAAACCAACAACCAGAACAACAACAACCACCAACATCCACCCCAAACTGACAATCTCACCCGTTTTCTGAGGTTGAACCCTCCAACTTTCAGCAGCAGCACTAAGCCCATTGTGGCAGATGACTAGCTCCGCAAGATGGAGAGAGAACTCATCACCGCTGGATGCACTGACGCTGAGAAGGTGCGATTTGCCGCACATCAACTGGAAGGACCAGCAACTTCATGGTGGGAGAACTACACCACCAATTATCCCATTGCAGATGTGACTTGGGAGCAGTTCAAGCTTGCTTTCCGCACCGCTCATGTCTCAGCTGGAGCCATGAGTCTGAAGAAGCGCGAGTTTCGTAACTTGCGCCAGGGACATCGCTCCGTGGCCCAATATGTGGAAGAGTTCAGCATGTTGGCCCGTTATGCACCAGGAGATGTGGCCGATGATGTGGCCAAGCAAGAAAAGTTTCTGTAAGGACTCAACGACGAGTTGAGCATACAGCTGGTAGTGGCTACTTTCAACAACTACCAAGAGCTGGTGGATAAGGCCCTCATTTTGGAAGGTAAACAACAGCAGATTGAGAACCGCAAGCGGAAGTACACTCAGGGGAAGTTCAACTCTGGAGCTCATCAGAAGCTTCGCTACCCTCCGTACTTAGGGAATACCGGATCAGGAAACAGTAAGCTTGGAAAGCACACTCATGCTGTGCACAACCATGGAGGCCACCATCATGGAGGAAATGGGAACAACCGTCCCAACCATGGTAACTTCAAGAGTGACAATGGGAATGGGAACAACAACCAGCACCGTCACGCGACTGCTCAGAAGGATCTGAGTCACATTACCTGTTTCAAGTGTTAGAAGACAGGGCACTATGCTACTGAGTGTCCCCAGAGCAAGCAAGGCAATGGAAATGGCAACAACAACGGCAATGCAGCAGTTAGTAAGCCCAATCCATTTCCCCGTGCTCAAGTGAACCACATTGATGTGGAAGAAGTCTATGATCAACCCGAGACTGTGGTTGGTAAGTTTTTATTGCATTCACGTCCTGTTACAGTACTTTTTGATTCCGGTGCAACTCATTCATTCATATCAAGGGTAGTTGTGGAAAAATATGGTTTGCCCACCAAAACCCTTAGCCAGCCTATTCAGGTCAGTTCCCCAGGAGGTATGATGATGGCAGGGATAGGATGCCATGCCTTGAAACTCAATATAGGAAAACATGTTTTTCCCACCGACCTCATCGTCTTAGAGTCACAAGGATTGGATGTAATCCTAGGCATGGATTGGATGACCAAGTATGAAGGAAATCTTGATTGCCTCAGCAAGTCTGTTTCACTCACCACCCCGGAGAACAAGAGGATTAAGTATGTATCCCGACGCACACGTATGAGTGCTCGGTTAAATGCCCTCATAGGAGTTGTTCAGGAGGAAGTACCTGTGGTAAAAGATTTTCTGGATGTATGTTCGGAAGAATTACCAGGCATGCCACCAGATAGGGAGATTGAGTTCCTAATAGAGTTATAGCCAGGGACAACACCAATTTCCAAGAGACCCTATCGGATGCCCGCAAATGATCTGTTGGAAATCAAGAAGCAAATTAAGGAGTTATTGGACAAAGGTTATATACGCCCAAGTTCTTCACCTTGGGGAGCCCCAGTTCTTTTGGTGGAGAAGAAGGATAAAACCTTGAGAATGGTAGTCGATTATCGTGCCTTGAATGAGGTGACTATCAAGAACAAGTACCCTCTGCCGATGATTAATGACTTGTTTGATCAGCTAGTAGGCGCCAAAGTATTCTCTAAGATCGATCTTCGATCAGGGTATCACCAACTGAAGATTCGTGAACAGGATATACCCAAAACAGCTTTCACCACAAGGTATGGTTTGTATGAGTATACTGTCATGTCCTTTGGTTTGACTAATGCTCCTGCCTACTTCATGAATTGGATGAACAAAGTATTCATGGAATACCTAGACAAGTTTGTTGTGGTTTTCATCGATGACATTCTGATATTCTCCAAGAACGAGGAAGAGCATAAGGAACATCTGCGTTTAGTTCTGGAGAAGCTAAGAGAGCACCAGCTATATGCCAAGTTCAGCAAATGTGAATTTTGGCTGACGGAAGTCAGATTCCTTGGACATGTTATTTCCGGAGATGGAATAGCAGTGGACCCCGCTAAGGTTGAAGACGTCACCGAGTGGAAGTCACCCACCTCAGTTAAGGAGATCCGCAGTTTCCTCGGACTTGCCGGATATTACCGGAGGTTCATTGAGAATTTCTCAAAGATTGCCAAGCCCATGACAGAGTTGTTGAAGAAAGAATCCAAGTATGTTTGGACTGAGGAATGTGAAGCCAGTTTCCAGGAGTTGAAGAAACGTTTGGTCACAGCCCCAGTGTTGATTTTGCCCAATATTCGGAAGGACTTCCAGGTTTATTGTGATGTTTCACGTCAAGGACTTGGAGGAGTACTCATGCAATATGGAAAGGTCGTAGCTTATGGATCCAGACAACTACGACCTCATGAGTTGAATTATGCCACCCATGATTTGGAACTAGCAGCCGTAGTGCACGCACTCAAGACCTGGAGACATTTTCTTATCGGAAATAGTTGTGATGTTTACACCGACCATAAGAGCCTAAAATATATTTTCACTCGGAAGGAGTTGAACCTCAGACAGAGGAGATGGTTAGAGTTAATCAAGGACTATGACATGAGATTACATTACCATCCAGGTAAGGCCAATGTTGTAGCCGATGCCTTGAGTCGGAAAACTTATGTAAACACCCTCATAGCGGGAGGATTACCCCAAGAGTTAGTCGATGATCTCAGAGAGCTCAAGCTAGAGATAGTTCCAAGAGGATACGTTGGTACACTAGAGATCCAGTCCACCTTGACCGAAAGAATTCGTGAAGCCCAGAAATCAGACAAGGAGATAGCTGAGATAAAGCAGAGAATGGAAGATGGTAAAGCTAAAGGTTTTCGTGAGGATGAACACGGAACTTTGTGGTTTGAGAACCGAATCTATGTGCCCAATGACCCAGAGCTCAGGAAGTTGATACTTCAGGAAGCCCATGATTCACCTTACTCGATACACCCAGGCAATACCAAGATGTATCTGGATTTAAAGGAAAGTTATTGGTGGACAGGTATGAAGAAAGATATTGCGGAACATCTTGCAATATGTGATGTTTGTCAGCGAGTAAAGTCTGAACATCAGAAACCAGCAGGGTTACTCCAACCTTTGCCAATACCCGAGTGGAAATGGGAAAAGCTTGGTATGGACTTCATCACAGGATTACCCAGGACCCGTTCAGGTTATGATTCCATCTGGGTAGTGGTAGATCGCTTGACCAAGGTAGCTCATTTCATTCCAGTGAAAACCACTGATACCAGTGCTAAGCTAGCCAAGATATATATGACCAGGATCGTATGTCTGCATGGAGTTCCGAGGAGTATCGTGTCAGATAGAGGAACACAATTTACCTCAAAGTTTTGGCATTAGTTACATGAAACTTTGGGTACGAGGTTAGAGTTCAGTACAGCTTTTCATCCGCAGACCGATGGACAGACTGAGAGAGTCAACCAGATTCTGGAAGACATGTTGAGAGCTTGTGCGCTAGATTATGGATCTAGTTGGGATGACAACTTACCTTACGCAGAATTTTCGTACAACAACAGTTATCAGACCAGTCTGAAGATGGCCCCTTTCGAAGCTTTATACGGAAGGAGGTGTAGAACACCGTTGACATGGGATGGTGTTGGAGACCGACAACTTTTTGGTTCCGACCTTATCCAAGATTCTGAAGAGAAAGTCAGGTTGATTCGCGATAGACTCAAGATAGCTCAGTCTCGACAGAAGAGTTATGGTGACAGCAAACATAAAGAAGTAACGTATGAAGTGGGAGACCGAGCATATCTTCGCGTGTCCCCGCTTCGAGGAATCAAGAGGTTTGGTGTTAAAGGAAAGTTAGCACCCAGATTAATAGGCCCCTACAAAATTCTTGAATGTAGAGGCGAAGTTGCATACAAACTGGAATTGCCGGAAGGATTATCCGAAGTTCATAATGTGTTCCACGTGTCCCAGCTGAAGAAATGTCATGCTGAGATGGCTGATATACCTTTGAGAGATACAGTGCCCCCAGAGGCCATACAACTTGACAATGATCTGACCTACAAGGAGAAGCCTGTCAGAATCCTCGAGACAGCCAACAGAGTTACCCGCTGCAGGATCATCAAGTTCTATCAGGTTTTGTGGAGTCATCACACCAAGGAAGAATCCACCTGGGAACGCGAAGAAGATCTTCGTAGAGACCACCCGCACCTATTTTCTAGCCAACCCTAATCTCGAGGGCGAGATTCATCTTAAGGTGGGTAGGTTTGTAACATCCCAAAATTCCATTTTGGAATGTTATGATATAGCTATGCATCTATCCTCATCATTTCTTGAATGTCTGTGTTTGTTGAAATGCCTTCTCTAAATTTCTGAAAGTCCCTTCTACTTTTCCCTATGTTGCTTTCACCTATTGGAAATTTTGGTTAAATGTTCAAAATAAGAGGGGAGTAACATGACACTCCACACCAGGGACAAATTGGTGACCTATTTGAACAAAAATAACCAGGAGTTATTTTGAAAATATTTGCAAAAAGGGTTTAAAAACAATTAGGCAATTTCTGAAAAAATATTAATTTTTTTCAAAGTGTTCAAATGACAGAATAAAAATCTTCATTAAATAGAATTTATTATTCTGTTAATTTTGATATATAATACCCCTATATTTATGAACGGTTTGAATGCTTTAAAAGCTTTTGAATGTCTTTGGAAAATCATTAAAGGAAAAACGGTAACGGTTAGTATTAAACGGGCCGGCCCACGGCGGTTATTCGCGCATTTATTACCGACCGGCCGACCGACGCGCAACGGACACCTTCTCTCTCACTGACGCTGGACCCCACCCCGACCGACCGTTTCTCCCGCGCGGTCGCCCTCTTCCTCCCGCACGCGCCGGACCTCGCCGGCAGTTTCACCCCACCCCGGATCTCTCTCCTCTCTTAACTCCCTCTCGCTCCCCACACTCCTATATAAGCCGGCCACTCCCCGCATCCATTTTCCCCCCGAGCCCCCTCTGTCCCTCGCCTAGACGCGGCGCAATTCCTCGCCGGAATTCCCACCTCCACCGGAGCTCCCGTCGACCATAGCCACCGATTCCGTCCACCGCTCGCCCCACCGTTGCCACCAGTCGACTCCGGAGACCCGTCGCCGTCGCCCGGACCATTTCGCTGCCTCCCTCGACCACCGGAGCACCTCGCCTTCGTCTTCGCCGCTTCCGGACTCGCCGGAGATCCCTCGCCGGCGACCTCTTAACACTGTGAGCATCCCCACTCGTTCGATCTGGATCTGACGATCCAGATTAGAACGGATTTAAATCCGAACCGGTATCCTCTACCGACCGGTCGCCCGCCCGTAACCCTCGCGCGCACACACCCCCTTAGCCATTCGCGTGCTGCCACGTAGCCCCCTGACCGTCGCAAATCAATTTTTCCTTTTCTGTTTTTTGTTTTAATTAACAGAATGATTTCAAAATTTTTTTTAGCTATATCTTTTAATCTATTTAGTGTTTTGAGTTGATTCTTTTTGCAATAGCTCACATTTTTCATGTAATTTCACCCTGTACTTTTAAATTTCAAATTTGAACTATAAAATTTGAATTTAATCAAATTTGCTCAAAATCTTCAAATCTGAATAACTAGAGTTTGAAAATAGATTTTGATATGAATCTTTTTGCTACTGTTTGGTATTATTTAGGACTATCTTCATGTTTAGCTTGAGGATTTTCAGGATATATTTGATTAGTGTTTTAACCAAAAACATAATCTGCCTAGTATTATAATATAGTTTTATATACTTAGTTTTAATTAGTTTAAATTTAGAATTTGGTTTTATTTGTTTATTAGGTTCTGTTAGTAAACATTTAGTGTTTTCACTCACTGTTAATAAAAATATAAATTTGCTTAGTTCAGTTTTATTTAACATAGGAATCACAACTTCTTTTCAAATAGGCATAATTTGATTAAAACAACTAACTAGTAATAGTTTTGCTTTCAAACAAAGTTTTATATAATTTAATTCTGCTTTGTAAGACAGGTTTAATTGTAAATTATTTTCTGTTAAGAACATGTTTTGCTAATAAATAATAAGTTTAGTTTTTCATTCTTTTTGTTTGTATAACTATAGTTGATTCATATAGTGCTTATCAAAACTTTTATAAACTTTACTAAACTTTTCCCAACAAACTTAAATTGATTTTATTCTGTTTATTAATAAAATATTCTATTGTTTCCTTGCTGTCAACAATTGTTTTGTTATTTCGAAATAGTTTTATTATGTAGTAGTGTTGTATCAATCATCTCCTAGTAAGCAAAACTTTGTGTGTTTCACTTACTTGTGAATTGTGCATTGTTTTGTCTTGATTTTTTTTACTAGTTCTTGGTTGGTGTTTGTGAGTTACAATATTTTGGTTGTATGCTTATTTGAGTGCTCTTGTTTGCTTCGTTAGATTATCCGGAGTGCGAAGCTTGTTACTTAGAGTCACTCACGTACGAAGATCATCAATCAGGCAAGTCACTTTGATCATGATTACCCATGTTTTATATGCATTAGTTCTACCATCTCCCCAAATTGCATGCAAGATAGGTTAGTTGGAAACTTGGTTACATTGTAGTAGTATCATGTGGTAGGTACCCCCCTCAAACTCTTTGACACATTGGCCCCGGGAAACGTTGTTTTACTTTTTGCTATGCTATTAGTAGACGGGGTTGGTTGTGTGATTCATGAGAGTTGAGAGAGTTAATAATTTCAAGACCTACATAATGATCAAGATTTAAGACTCCGAGTTTTCAACATACCTCTGGGTGGATGATGGTTGAACGGCACCCTGGAGAAACCAGTGGATTTGCCTAGGTGATGCTGGAGATGGCCAGTATTCACGCGGAAAGATCCACCCAGGCACAAAGAGATGGATGGATGCTTTAAAACCCAAGGCTTACCTGCACAGCCACAAGTCATTATGGGCTCTGGCTTGGTTGGATATCGTGGTGACCCTGGACAGGCGGTGCTACGAGAGGTAGAAGAACGGTAGGAAAGGATGGGCACCGACAGAGTCGCAGGGAAACCCTTTGGAAGACCATGTTTTGGTCATCCGTTTCTCAAACACCCTGAAGTGCGAGAAATCAAACGGAGGCGACCAAATCTTGTGGGGAACGTGTGCAAAACTCTGCAGAGTACTCAAACCTAATCGATTAGCCGTGTCCACAGTCATGGAATACTTGAGCCAAAGGAACTGAAACTTCCGGAACTCTCAACACAATTAATAATGAGGATGTGGGTATTAATAATTTGGGAATGAGAATTGGTTGGTGGAACCATCTCATTAATCAACCAACTTAGTAATATTTTTGCTTATCCCTCTCTTGATGTAGGAAAAATTGGCTTTACGCAAAAACTTACCACCCCACCTGCCATATATGCATATAGACTAGATGATTATCTTTTCACCCCTCTCTTGTGACTTTGCCGGCATATTCCATATGTTGACCTACTTGGCTGCAACGGATCATGTTGCAGAGTACTTTTCCGACTAGGAGTGAGGACACGTTCTATGCTCAGTGAGATGCCCTTGGAGTCAGATGGACTCATCTACCTTCGACGCTTCCGCAAGATTTAGATATTCTCATGAGTTGGCTGTTAGCCACTTTATTGTAATTTTTATTGTAATAAAGGACTCGAAATGAGATTTTCAATTAATATATTTTCTGTGTGATTTCCCTTTGATATATACATTGATGTACCGTGTGTGTACCAGCATGATCTTGGGATGGTACGGAAACACCGGAGACTTGACCTTTCAGGTCGGGTCGTTACATACGCACACGCAAGATCTATCCATGCTGATGAGCATCTACGAGAGGGAGAGTGGATCTAAATACCCTTGTAGATCGCTAAGCGGGAAGCGTTAAGAAACGCGTTGATGTACTCGAACGTCTTCATGATCCAAATCGCCGAGCGTCCCGCGATCCAGTCACGATCCGTCCCGATATAGCACCGAACGGACGGCACCTCCGCGTTCATCACACGTACGGCTTGATGACGATCTCTGCCTTCTTGATCCAGCGTTCTCTGGCAGCATGACGGCGCTCCGGCAGGGCTTCGCCTAAGCACTGCAGAAAAACCGATCTAGAGGAGATACTATGCACTAGAGGAGAGGGCAGCACGTGGTAGAAATTCTTGTGCAAAAACCCTCAAAACCACTAGCATATATAGGAGGAGGGGAGGAGGAGGCTTGGCCCTCAAGGGGCCAGCCCTAGGCTTCGGCCAAACCAAGGAGGGAGGAGTCCTCCTCCTCCACTCCTAGTAGGATTAGGACTCCTTCCTTATTTGTTCCTTTTTGCCTTTTTTCACCTTTTTCCTTTTGGGCTTTTCTTCCCAGCCACATGGGCCTTGTGTGGGACTTCCACCAGACCACTATGGGCTGGTATTCACCTTCCCACAGCCCATGTAGCCTCTTGGGTCGCAATACCCCTCCCGATGGTCCCCCGGTACACTACCGGCACTCCCGGTACACTACAGATGAGCCTGAAACTTTTTCGGCGACCAAAACAGGACTTCCTCTATATCAATCTGTACCTCCGGACTATTCCGGAGCTCCTCGTGACGTCCGGGATCTCATCCCGGACTCCGAACAACCTTCGGTCACCACCATGCATAACTCTATACTACCGAAACATCACCAAACCTTAAGTGTGCAGACCCTGCGGGTTAGAGAACTATGTAGACATGACCGGGACACCTCTATGGTCAATAACCAATAGAGGGACCCATATTGGTTCCTACATATTCTACGGAGATCTTTATTGGTCAAACCTCTATGTCAAGGATTCAGTTAATCCCGTATGATGTTCCCTTTGTTCTTCGGTATGTTACTTGCCCGAGATTCGATCGTCGGTATGTGTATACCTAGTTCAACCTTGTTACCGGCAAGTCTCTTTACTCGTTCCGTAATACAAGATCCTGTGGCTACCACTTATTCACATTGCTTGCAAGGCTTATTGTGATGTTGTATTACCGAGTGGACCCTGAGATACCTCTCCGTCACACGGAGTAATAAATCCCAGTCTTGATCCATGCCAACCCAACAGACACCCTCGAAGATACTTGTAATGCACCTTTATAGTTGCCCAGTTACATTGCGATGTTTGATACACACAAGGCACTCCTCCGGTGTCCGTAAGTTGCATGATCTCATGGTCATAGGAACATATACTTGACATGCAGAAAACAGTAGCAATAAACTGACACGATCATATGCTACGTTTGTAGTTTGGGTCTTGTCCATCACATCATTCTTCTAATGATGTGATCCCGTTATCAAATGATATCACATGTCAATGGCTAGGAAACCTTGACCATCTTTGATTAGCGAGCTAGTTCACAAGAGGCATACTAGGGACCAAGTGTTGTCTATTTACCCACACATGTAATGTGTTTCCAATCAATACAATTATAGCATGGATAATAAACGATTATCATGAACAAGTAAATATAATAATAAACACTTTATTTATTGCCTCTAGGGCATATTTCCAACAATCAGTGCAACCAAGATTCCTATATCGGTCCCTCCGAGATTCAAAAGTTGCCACTTTTTGGTCACTTCGGTACCACCGAGATTAACACATCGGTGTCACCGAGTTGGTCATTTTGTGTGTAACGGTTGGATTTTGGGGGATTCCTATATATACCCCTTCACCACCAACTACTCGATAGAGAAGCACTCAGAACCATTTCATACCTATCCTATCAGTTTTCTGAGAGAGAACCACCAACCCCTGTGTTCAGGTCAAGATCTTCCACTCCAAATGTATGGATCTTGATTTCTACCCTCCCCAAGCTTCTTTCCACCAATCCTTCTCTTTTACCAAGCCATATCTGTGAGAGAGTGATTGTGTGTTGAGGAGTCTATCATCCTGAAGCACGAGTGCAAGGAGTTCATCGACATTACCGAGCCTATTACCTTTTGGAGGGTGGTGCCTCCTAGATTGGTTAGGTGTCGCTTGGGAGCCTCCTACTTCATGTTGTGGAGTGAACCAAGAAGTTTGTCAGGGCAAGGTGATCGCCTACTTCGTGAAGATCTACCCCGAGTAAGGCCAGTCCTCCGTGGACGTAGGCCGTCATGGTATAGTCAAGCTTGCTTCTTCATGGAACCCTCTGTGGGTAGAGCCCTCCGTTGACTCTCGTGACCGTTACCCTCCGTGGGTTGAAGACTCCATGAACATGGATGTACGATAGCACCACCTATCGGAACCACGGGAAAAATTATCGTGTCACCAATTGTGTTTTCTTTCCTTACCCTCTCTTTACTTACATGTGCAATGTCTTTTCTTTCCACTGCTATACTCTTAGACATGCATGTGTAGGGTGTACTTGACATACTATGATTGCTAAAATCTGCCAAGAATTAAAATTGGAAAAGGTAGACTTTTATTTTGTCAAGTAGTCTAATCACACACCCCCTCTAGACCTACTTTCGATCCTACAAGTGGTATTAGAGCTTTGGTCTCCATTGCATTGGTTTTACAACCTAGGAGAAGTATGGCATCTAGTGAGGGAAACTATCACCGTAGAGGATCGTACTTTGATGGCGCAAATTTTGCTAGTTGGAAGCACAAAATGAAAATGCATTTGCTTGGACATAATCCTGCCATTTGGGCTGTTGTTCGTGTTAGCTTGCAAGGTGAATTCTTTGCGAAAGGAAAGGAACCCGATTGTGAAGCGACCGCGGATGAATTGAAGATGTTGCAACTCAATGCTCAAGCATGTGACATTCTCTTCAGCTGCCTATGCCCTGAAGAATTCCACAAAATCAGTCGTCCTGAACACGCAAAAGAGATTTTGGATACTTTGATTGATATGCACGAAGGAACTGAGTCCGTGAGAGAATCCAAGTTAGATGTTCTTTAAGGTCAGCTTGACAAGTTCAAGATGAAGGATGGTGAAGGAGTCGCTGAGATGTACTCTAGGCTAGCTCTCATCACCAATGCGATTGCCAACTTAGGAAGCGAAGAAATGATAGACAAATTCATCATCAAGAAGATACTTCGAGCTTTGGATGATCGATATGACACCATTTGCATATTGATTCAAATGATGCCCAACTACAAAGATCTCAAACCAACGGAAGTGATTGGTAGAATTGTTGCTGATGAGATGACACTAACAGATAAGGAAGAGCTTCACCACAAGTCTATCGGTACTTACAAAGCCACAAGTCATGCTCCCGCTACCTGAAGCGACAACCTTGTCACAAATGAAGAGATACGCCTCATGGTCAAGAAATTCAACAAGTTCTACAAGACTAGAAGCAAAGATCGAAACTCCAACTCAAGACATGAAGAGAAGCATTCGTCAAGTCGTGACCGAAACTGCAACAATTGTGGGAATCCTGGACACTATTCTAATAAGTGCACGGCTCCTTACAAACGAAGAAAAGAGTCACCGAGAAGACGATGCTCAAGAGGCGAGTCACATCAAAGAGAGAGAAGGAGTAGAGATGATCGTTATGAATGAAGACCCTCAAGGAGAAGTAGGGACTCAGAGAAGAAGGACAAATACACAAGGAGCTAGTCAAGAATGAAATATCAAGATCATGTTGGTGAATGGGTTTCCGGCTCCGACTCCGACAACCACTCCGAGAGAAGCTATCACTCCAACTCCGACTATAGTCAAGATGAAGGTGTTGCCGAGATTGCACTAGTGACAACCAACTCCTATGATTTATTTGAGTCACCAAATGAAGGGAGTGGAAGTTGCTTCATGGCTAAAGGCCCCAAGGTATCACACCCCGAGTATCTTGATTTCAATAGTGATGAAGATGACTTGTCAATTGAAGATGACTTACTATTTGAGAAAAGTAGTAATGATAGTCAAAATGAACTTGCTAGTTGTCGTGGGAACGAGCCTGACAGTAGATGGTAGGGGCACGAAAGGAGAGGGCAGATTCCTAGCTATGGCGAGGATGTACACGCAGATGTATGAGTTCAGGCCCCTCTCATGGAGGTAACAACATTACGTCTCACTGCTCGGGACCTATGTCGTGTGGAATATATGGATTACAATGGTTGCGAACCCTTGTGCAGGAGGGGAGGGGCGGCTTATATAGAGTTTGCTGCCCCTCATAATTGCCCAGCATCTAAGCGTCCGATCGTGGGGTTAAAGTCTGCCGTTACTCGTAATGTACGTACTAAAAGCTACTAATGACCATTGAACCAACGTCTGCCCGTTGGGCTCTTGATGATGGCTCCTGGTCTTCTGGCGTCGAGTGAGCGTGAGGTCTTTCGAGTGACATGTGACTACCGAGTGAAGGAAGGAGTCTCCGAGTGGATATCTATCGAGTGACTTTGAACGTCTCCAGGAATACACTTGGAAGTTCATGCTTGATCTTCAAGTCCTCCCATGCAGTGTCCTTAGGTAGGGTATGTAAGCCTTGTCTAGGACCCTACCCTAGGTACATATCCTCGTCATTAGCCCCCGAATGGGTCGGGGTTCGAGTGGTGAAATGAGGTATCAACGTCAACCTTGAGTTAGGGCATCAAATCCTCCGAATGATATTTGGGGTTTCAATAAAACTTGCATCGACTGGACTCTGAGTATTAACGTCCATTCAGGATCGGCACGCAAAGTCTTTTGAATGATATTCAGGGCTTCAACGAAACTTGCGCCGATTGAATTCTTCTCCGTTCGCCCAGATCCATTCAACCTTAAAAGTGCCCGAGTGGATGTTCAACACTTATTTTGCTCTGAGTGAACTGAAGGTATCTTGGAAGGTGACGGGTTGATCTGACAGACCCAGATTTTGCGGGATATGAAAATTTGGAAGCGCAAGCAATGATGATGACGCCATGATCAGGGCAAGTGGAGGCACGACGCCTCGATTCTCGTGCCGGTCATATCGCCACGTACTGGGCGTCATTAGTGGTTGGTGTGCGCGGTGATCTCGTGGGCCCACTGATTAGTGGGACACTCGATGGAGAATAAAGTCTTACGCGCCGCGGCTTGCATAGTACTTCCGCCCATTCTTCCTCTCTTCCTCCGCCTCCCCTACCTCCAGTGCCCCATCTTGTTCTTCTCCGATGAGAGCCGTTGCTGAGATGACGAAAGGCACCATGGAAAAGCTGGAGCGAGCTAAGAAGGGGGCGATGAAGCTCAAGGGCAAGAAGCCCTTGACTGCTCGATTCACCGCGCCGGCGGGGTGGATGCAGGGGGACTTTCTCCCCTCTGTAGTCACTTGCGAGGACATGGAAGGCCTTGTCACTGACGGGCTCGTGGCGGATGGCGCCTGGAGGCTGCCGGGGGAGGAGCGCGAGCAGGAGCCGCGTGACGAGGATCGGATCCTCCTTCTCTCCCACATTGAAAGAGGTTTCTCCATGCCACCCCACCCGTTCTTTAGGGGATTTTTGAATTTCTTTGGTGCCCAACTACATCACCTCTCGCCAAATACTGTTGCATATCTGTCTGCATTTGTCACTTTGTGCGAGTGCTTTCTGGGCTGCTCTCCTTGTTGGGGGTTGTTCAAGCACCTCTTTGCGGTCAGATCTCAGACCGTGAAGAAAGCTCTCCCCATTGACGGGAAGACTCATGTGCTTCAGCTGTGTAGAGGTTTAGGAGTTTAGAAAAGAGCGTGTAGTTCCTTCCCTGTCATGACTTTTCCTGAGTCTTCCAGAGGTTGGCAGTCGACCTGGTTCTATTGCAAAGATGCACCATCGCCCGATATGTCGACTGGCCTTCCCCCCTATACACCCGACCATCTAGCTGTCCCCAAATCTCTAAGGGTGACCGAAGAGGAGCACGTCCAAGTGGGTATCTTAGTTGAAGTGGTGGTGTAGCTGATCCGGGGTGGAGTGACTGGTATGGACCTGTTGGAGACGTTTCTCGATCGACGTATTCAGCCGCTCCAAGCCAGAGACCACACCATGTGGCACTACGAGGGGCCTGAGGACTCGACCAGGATGCATCCTGAAGAATTTCTACAAAAAACTGTCGAGCAGTGGCTTCATAGCATCACTGGAGCTTGCGACAATCCTTTGGGAGCCAAGAGGATCCGACCGTACTCGGCCGAAAACTCGCCGAAGAATCTGGTGAGTTGTGTTGTGTCGACTGATATACTTGTACTGTCGATTGGTATATTGACTTATAAACTGACTTCCTCTCTTGAATCATGCAGGAGTGGACGAACATGCACTCGCCTGTTCCCAACAGGAACCATGTTGAGGATGGCGTGGTGAGCGAGGGTGGCAGCGTGGATGGCGACGGTCCCTCTGAATCTAAAGATGAATACGCGGACTACGATGAAGAGGAAGAAGTCGAGTCACCTCCCCGGCACGAAGGCCGCACCAAGTCCCGTCAGGACCTGGCAGCTATTGAGGACAGAGCTCCAGGCCCTAGCGAGAAAAACCCGAAGCGTAGTCGCCCTTCAACTGTTGAGTCGAGTGAGAGACTGGCCAAGCAGCCCAACCAAGTCACGACCAAAGCTCTCAAGGCTTTGCCTCGCATGAGGATGGTCGTACCTATCGTCTCCACGTAAGTATTTATTTCTTAATTCTTTCTATTGACTGAAGTCTTGAGTTGTATCCGACCGAAAGTTGTTCAATCCGTCAGAGCTGCTATGTCCGTAACCTCGCCTCATCGAGACGGAGGGGAGGCGATGGATATCGACACTACTGTTGCGGCCACTTCTCATACAGGTTAGTAAGTTGTTAATTTGTCCGAACGGGACTCGACATATGCAAATGTTAGCATTGTCGATTGTTGTTACAGAGGTCATTCAGGTGGAAGATGACGAGGAGCACTTGGACACTTCGCGCACTCACATCCGAAGAGCCTCATCAGCGCAGGTGCCTCAGCGCTCGACTGCAGAGTCTCCCCAGGGGATAGGCGACTCGACGCAACTCAGAGCTAAACCTGCAGCACCTCTGTCGCATGCTCCTTCGGCTGTCTCGACCGTTGTGACGTTGACTCCAACCAGACCCACTCAAACTGCCTCAGCTGCTCCAGCAACCACGTCGATCCCGCCTGTGACGATCTTCACTCTGAATCGCGTTCCGGAAGATCAGACTAGAGCTGCGAAGGAGGCCATGATTCAGGCGGAGCAGATCATGCTGAGAACCAAGGCGGCGTACGAGGCCATGATTCAGGCGGAGCAGATCATGCTGAGAACCAAGGCGGCGTACGAGGCCAGCAAGCTAACTTACGACGTCAGTGCAGCCCTCCGCACCAATGTCCGAGTAAGTTTGATTGTAAGTACATTTCCAATTGAATTCATGTCTTTTCTTGGCTATTGTACACCCACTGGGTGATTGCTGTAGAATGTTTGAAATTTCTCCATTCGAATAGATTGGATCATAGTCGAGTAGGATTGGGATCGATAGTACGCGTGGTACTAGAGTCACTCAACATGTCGAGTGTTTTTTTTTCTCTGACGAGTTACTCGACGGATCGAGAGTTAACCGTCTCAGTGGGGGCACTCTTAGTGCACCCACTGGGTGTAGTCCGATGTGGAGTGCTTGCATCGGGAGGGGTCTTAGAGCTTGTCTTACCCACCACTCTGTAGTTATTCTGTAGGTTTCATGGATATTATTGACAAACCATGATATGACGCTGCATAAGGATAGATTGAACTTCACAGAGCTAGGAGGCGCGTCACTCGACGGGTCGAGTGTACTGACAGGGTTGACCTTGTCGAATGTTTTAATAACCCGTGGGGGCACGCTAAGTGCACCCATTGGGTGTAGTCCCCAAGGCTACTGTTAATCGCAGACGATAAGCAGTAGGCTTGAAAACTTGTCGTACGCGTGGTACTAGAGTCACTCGACATGTTGAGTGCGTTTTTTTTCTGATGAGTTACTCAACGGATCGAGAGTTAACCGTCTCAATGGGGGCACTCTTAGTGCACCCACTGGGTGTAGTCCCCGAGGCTACTGTTAATCGCAGACGATAAGCAGTAGGCTTGAAAACTTGTCGTACGCGTGGTACTAGTGTCACTCGACATCTCGAGTGCATTTTTTTCTAACGAGTTACGCGACGGATCGAGAGTTAACCGTCTCAGTGGGGGCACTCTTAGTGCACCCACTGGGTGTAGTCCCCGAGACCGTTGTCGAGTGCTTGCATCAGCAGGGATCTTAATAGAGACAGCTTTAAATTTGTTTACAGCGCGCGGAGTGCAAGGGCCACTCGACACGTCGAGTGGATTTTTACTTGAATTCTTCTTAGGTTGTTCCAAGGTTGTAAGATAGTCATTCGTCGGTGTTCATAACTCAGACAACTGTCTAGGAACCACTTGCCGATTGAATTCCTGTCTTTTGTTGGTTCCAGACGGCTTGCGAACTTGGGACGCAGTACAAGGACGTGGAGGATGAAAGGAACCAGCTGCGAGTGGATCTGGCGGTCTCCAACAACGCTCTGGAGCGAGCGCGTGCTGAGATGAAGTCTTTGGGAGGTAATTACTGCTGACTTTCCACATTCCCCTCTTCACTCTTCATGTTTTGAACCGAGTTCTCTCACTCGAACAGACGTACGCAATGAAAACCGTCGACTCCAAGCATGACTCAACAATGTTGTTTCTTTAGATTCCATGAAGAAGGCGCTGGAGGAGAAGGACAAGGCGCTTGCTGATGCTCAATGAGTGGCCAAGGACAAGACTGAAGATGCAGATGGGAAGCTGGCGGCCGCCAAGAAGCTGAAGGATGAGAACACCAAGCTGAAGCAGGAGCGTGTAGACCTCGTCAAGAAGGCCGAGCAACTGACCAAGATGAGTAATGGCCTGGAGAAGCATTTGGGCGAATTCTCGAGGAAGATGTATATTCTGCTCGACAGTTAGTGTTTCTTGTCGACTGAGCTTTGTAAAATCTTTGAGGGTCACAGTTCACCAATTCTCCTCCCATTCCCCATTCTTCAACAAAATTCTGCCAAGACTTTGAGAAGGAGACTGAGAAGGTTGAGCCCAATCTGGGTCCCACCAAGTCACCAGTTGCTGATGAAGTGGCGGTGAACATGTTGCGACTCAACTTCTGACTCCAAGGCGTCCAGGCCTATATCGCTCGACTGAAATCTACCATGGAGAGAATCGACCTCAACTCTATAATGGTTCGCCTGAATGAACTTCCCAGTCGAGTGCAGGCTTGGAAGAAATATGTTGCTCGCTACGGGGCCAACATGGCGTTATAACTTGTCAGGGTCCATTGCAGGGACGTGAGGGAGGTGAAGCTGAAGGAGCTCCAGGTGGTAAACACGAAGAAACTCCAGTTTGAGGACTTCATGGAAACCTTCATCGAGGCAGCCACTAGAATCGCCAACAGCATCGACTTGGACACTTTTGTCGAGCCCGCCAGCCCGTGACCTGTTTAAAAAAACTTGGTCTTTGGAAGAAACACTTATATTGCCTCGGTATGCCAAGTGGAATTGTATCCCTTAAAACTTCATTCAGGCCTTAGGCCTGAGCACATTTGCTTCCGTATGAAACATTTATCCACGGTTTACCCTTTGGATTTTATTCATATTTGGCTTCCAATCGTCCGTTTGACTAAGTTTGTTTTTAACTTAGGCGAAGCGTGTTCGCAGCTAAGCCCCCGAGTGTGAGGATTGCTCATCACTCGGAGTATTTTCAAACTTAGGCGAATGTCGATTCGCGGCTAAGTTGTCGAGTGAATGGATTACTATCCACCCGACAAGGTTTTTTTACTTAGGCGAAACATGGTTCGCAGCTAAGCCCCTGAGTGTGAGGATTGCTCATCACTCGGGGTATTTTCGAACTTAGGCGAATGTCGATTCGTAGCTAAGCTGTCGAGTGAATGGATTACTATCCACCCGACGGGGTTTTTAACTTAGGCGAAACATGTTCGTGGCTAAGCCCCCGAGTGTGAGGATTGCTCATCACTCGAAGTATTTTTGAACTTAGGCGAATGTCGATTCGCAGCTAAGTTGTCGAGTGAATGGATTACTATCCACCCGATGAGGTTTCTAACTTAGGGGAAACATGTTTCGCAGCTAAGCCCCCGAGTGTGAGGATTGCTCATCACTCAGAGTATTTTCGAACTTAGGCAAATGTCGATTCGTAGCTAAGTTGTCGAGTGAATGGATTACTATCCACCCGACGAGGTTTTTAACCTAGGCGAAAATGTGTTTCGCAGCTAAGCCCCCAAGTGTGAGGATTGCTCATCACTCGGAGTATTTTTGAACTTAGGCGAATGTCGATTCGCAGCTAAGCTATCGAGTGAATGGATTACTATCCACCTGACGAGGTTTTTACTTAGGAGAAACATGTTTCGCAGCTAAGCCCCCGAGTGTGAGGATTTCTCATCACTTGAAGTATTTTCGAACTTAGGCGAATGTCGATTCGCAGCTAAGTTGTCGAGTGAATAGATTACTATCCACCCGACGAAGGTTTTGACTTAGGCGAAAACGTGTTTTGCAGCTAAGCCCCCAAATGTGAGGATTGCTCATCACTCGGAGTATTTTCAAACTTAGGCAAATGTCGATTCACAGCTAAGTTGTTGAGTGAATGGACTGCTATCCACCCGACGAGGTTTTTACTTAGGCGAAACATGTTTCACAGCTAAGCCCCCGAGTGTGAGGATTGCTCATCACTCGGAGTATTTTTGAACCTAAGCGAAGACGGATTCACAAATAGGCCGTCGGGTGAATGGACTGCTATCGGATTTTTAACTTAGGCGAAACATGTTCGCAGCTAAGCCCCCGAGTGTTAGGATTGCTCTTCACTCGGAGTATCCCCAGGAATGTAACTGTACGATTGGAACCGACGATATATATTGTAGAAATGTTAATTGCATTGGGCTGAAGATTCTTGTCTCAAGTAGAAAAACACCGGAGCAGATCTGCATTCCAGGCCCGTGGCTCGTCTATGCACTTCATGAGATTGTACAGGTGATAGGCTCCATTGTTTAGCACCTTAGTGACGACAAAAGGGCCTTCCCATGCAGGAGCAAGCTTGTGAGGTCGGTGTTGATTCACTCGGAGCACTAAGTCTCCCTCATGAAACACCCAACTCTTGACATTCTTCGCATGAAAGCATCGCAGGTCTTGCTAATAAGCAGTAGTCTGGATCAGAGCCACCTCTCGCTCCTCCTCCAGAAGATCTACACCGTCCTTCCTGGTCTGTTCAGCTTCAGCCTCAGAATACAGCTCCACTCGAGGAGAGTTGTGGGCCAAGTCACTCGACAATACGGCTTTAGCACCATAGACAAGGAAGAAAGGAGTTCGTCCAGTCAACCGATTAGGCATTGTCCTTAGACCCCACAAAATAGACGGCACCTCAGTTACCTAGGCTCCGGCGGCATGATCCAAATCGCACATGAGACGAGGCTTCAGACCTTGCAGGATGAGACCATTAGCCCGCTCGACTTTCCCATTGGTTTGAGGATGCGCAACAGATGCATAATCCACTCGGGTGCCTTGGGAATTACAGAAGCCCCTGAATTCTTCCGAGTCAAAATTAGTGTCGTTGTCCGTGATGATG
Source organism: Hordeum marinum (assembly GCA_022496015.1). NCBI lineage: Eukaryota > Viridiplantae > Streptophyta > Magnoliopsida > Poales > Poaceae > Hordeum > Hordeum marinum. The sequence goes on from CM039678.1 coordinate 457,009,637, forward strand.
CTGTGCGGAATGTCGTATCGAATAATGATCTCTCTCATGAATGTGACCGCTGTACGGGTGTTCAGCTTCTTGATTGGCTTGGCTTCTATCCACTTGGTGAATTTGTCGACTGCTACCAACAAGTGAGTGAATCCTCCTTTTCCGGGTCGAAAGGGGCCAACCATGTTGAGTCCCCAAACCGCAAATGGCCAGGCGAGAGGAATTGTCTTCAGAGCGGACACCGTCTTGTGTGACAGGTTCGCATAGAACTAGTAACCATCGCAATGATCAACGATGTCTTTAGCCATCTCATTAGCTTGTGGCCAGTAAAATCCAGCTCGATATGCTTTAGCGACAATCATCCTTGAAGATGCATGGTGTCCACAAGTTCCCGAGTGAATCTCGTCCAGAATCATTCGACCTTCCTCGGGGGAAATGCAGCACTGGGTGACACCAGTCGCAATATCTCTGAACAGCTGATCTCCCATTACAGTGAACTTGGACCTGTGCACAATCTGTCGAGCCTCTGTTTCATCTTCAGGGAGGTCTTGTCTGAGGATATAGGCAATATAAGGCACAGTCCAATCGGGAATGATAACCAGAATTTCCATGACCAGGTCAATCACTGCAGGGACATCGACTCAAGTCGAGTCGGTGGAACTCAAAGCTTGTGGGGGCTCTTCGGTGAATGGATCTTCTTGAACCGAAGGAGTATGCAGGTGCTCCAAGAACACACCACTAGGGACAGGCCGTCGAGTGGAACAAATCTTGGATAGCTCATCGGCCGCTTGATTTTTCAATCGGGGAACCTGATGAAGTTCCAGGCCTTCAAATTTCTTCTCCAACTTCCAGACTGCATTGTAGTATCTAGTCATAGTGGGGTTCCGAACATCCCACTCTTTTATCACTTGATTCACCACCAAATCTGAGTCGTCATAAACCATCAGGCGCTTGACGCCGAGTGAGATAGCCATGCGAAATCCATACAAAAGTGCTTCATATTCTACCTCATTGTTGGAGGAATCACAGTGAATTTGCAAGACATAGCTGAGTTTGTCACCCCTGGGAGATATCAAGACAACCCCAGCACCGGACCCATTCAACATTTTGGAGCCATCAAAGAACATTTTCCAATGCGCTGAGTGAACTTGGATAGGCTGTTGCTGCTCAATCCACTCGGCCATGAAATCTGCCAATGATTGGGTCTTGATTGCTTTCTTGGCTTCGAATCTGATGTCAAAGTGTCCAAGCTGGATTTCCCATTTAGCCACTCGACCTGATGCGTCTCGATTATCGAAAATTTCGGACAAGGGAGCATCACTGATGATTGAAATCGAGTGGTCTTGGAAATAATGTGTCACCTTCTTTGCTGACAGGTAAATACCATAAACCAGCTTCTTATAGTGTGGATATCTTTGTTTTGAGGGGTGTAATACTTCCGAGACATAATAAACTGGCTCCTAAACTTTATAAGCTTTACCCTCCTCTTCTCGCTCGACAGTCAGTACTGTACTGATGACCTGATTTGTGGCCGCAATTTACAGAAGCAAGGGCTCTTTGCTGGCAGGAGCGGCAAGCACCGGCTGGGTGGAGAGCAGAGCTTTGAGATCAACAAACGCTGCTTCGGCTTCGGGAGTCTAGTCGAACATGTTGGACTTCTTCCTCAACTGATATAAGGGTAGAGCCTTCTCACCAAGACGAGAAATGAATCAACTCAATGCTGCCAAGCAACCTATGAGCTTCTGAACGTCGTGCATTTGCACGGGAGTCTTCATACGGGTGATGGCACTGATTTTCTCAGGGTTGACATCAATCCCTCGCTCGGAAACAAGAAAACCGAGCAACTTGCCGCCAGGGACACCGAAAATACATTTGGCCGGATTCAGCTTTATGTCGAATCGCCTTAGATTGGCGAATATCTTGGCCAAGTCAGCCAGCAGGTCGGAACCTTTGCGGGACTTGACCATTATATCGTCCATGTATGCCTCGACATTCCAAGGGATCTGGTCGAGCAAACATTTCTCAATCATGCGCATAAAAGTAGTGTCGGCATTCTTGAGACCAAAAGGCATGGTGATGTAACAAAAACACCCGAATGGGGTGATGAAGGTTGTCTTTATTTCATCCGGGACATACAAAAGGATCTGATGGTACCCAGAATAAGCATCCAAAAATGATAAACGCTCACACCCCGCTGTCGAGTCAACAATTTGATCTATGCGGGGGAGCAGAAAATGATCTTTTGGGCACACCTTGCTGAGGTAATTGAAGTCAATGCACATGCGCAACGACTTATCTTTCTTTAGCACCATCACAACATTTGAGAGCCACTCGGAGTGGTAAATCTTCCAAATGAACTTGGCTTGCAAGAGACAGACCACTTCTTCTCCGATTGCCTTGCGCTTCTCCGCCGCTAAGCGACGCAAATGCTCCCTGACGGGTTTAGCTTTCGGATCCACTCGCAGACGATGCACGGCCAGCTCCCTAGGAATCCCCGGCATGTCAGCAGGCTTCCATGCAAAAATATCTCAGTTCTCACGGAGGAACTGGATGAGCTCGGCTTGCTATTTACTGTCGAGTGTTGTTGAGATATTCGTCGGGGCAACGGTTGGATCCATCGGGTGGATGTGTACCTTCTTCACTTCCCCTGCTGACTGAAATGCCGACTCGGAAGCCGGTTCTTTGCACGGAGCAAGTCGGCATGGTCGGTGGTTTTCTTGTACTCTTCCAACTCAACCACGACCATCTGGTGATCGGCGATCTTGGAGCCTTGCTGGAGGCACTCTTCGGCACGCTGTCGATTGCCAGTGACCGTGATCACGCCCTTAGGTCCTAGCATTTTCAACTTGAGATACACATAACATGGTCAGGCCATGAAACGTGCATACGCGGGTCGACCCAGAATGGCGTAGTAAGCACTCTTGAAATCGATGACCTCAAATATCAACTTTTCTTTTCAGAAAATTTTGTCATTCCCGAATGTCACATCCAATGCTATCTGGCCGTGTGACTTGCCCTTCTTTCCTGGGATGACCCCATGAAATTGCATGCTGCTCTCACTCAGACGGGACATTAGAATGCCCATCCCTTTCAGGGTATCCGCATAGAGAATGTTCAGGCCGCTACCGCCGTCCATGAGGACCTTTCTAAGTCAAGTCCCCCCACCACCGGATCAACCACTAGAATCTGTCGATCGGGAGTGGCCACATGAGCAGGATGGTCTGTCTGGTCAAATGTGATAGCATATTGGGACCATCTTAGGTAGGTGGGGGTATCGGGCACAACCATGTTGATTTCCCTATTGATGAGTTTCAGGCGGCTCTTGCTCTCGACATCAGCAAAGATTACCAGTGTAGCAGTGACATCCGGGAATGATTCCTTTTCCTCATCTTCATCTCCCTTCTCATGAGATTTATCACTCGGCTGGTCTCCCTTGAATTGCTGGATAAGGATTCGACACTGTCGAGTGGTGTGCTTGGGCAAAATCAGATTGCCTTTCGCATCTTTCCTCGTGTGTATTACACACGGCTGATCCATGATATCAGTTCCTGACTGATTTTCCCCTTTCTTGGGGGCATATTGTGCTTTAGCTTTGCCCTTGTTCTTCGGCTGAGTCGCCAGTGCTACTGCTTTTGCCTGAACCGGATCTTCAGCCTTTCGCTTCTGTTTCCGATTGTTGCTGCCGCCAGCCTCATTGACAACTGCCTTTCCTTTCCCTCTATGGAGGCGGTCTTCTTCCTCGCCATTGGCGTACCGAGTGGCGATTTCCATCATCTTGCCGAGTGAAATATCACCCGTCCGCCCAAACTTCAGGTATAGTTCTCTGTATCTTACACCAGCCTTGAAAGCACAAACAGCCTGGTGTTCTGACACATTCTCCATTGTATGATGCAGAGTGGACCATCGCTGAATATAATCCCTTAAAGTTTTATTGAGCTTCTAGACACAGTGATGTAAGTCGACTAGACCTACCGACGCTTGCAAGTGCCCTCAAAGGTTCACACAAACACTCGGGCAAGATCCTCCCAGCAATGTATACTGGAAGGAGCCAAGCGATTCAGCCAAGCTCGAGCTGAACCATCCAACATCAGGGGCAGGTGTTTCATTGCAACATTGTAATTTCCGCCACCAATTTGCATAGCCAGTCGGTAATCATCTAACCAAGTCTCTGGCTTTGTTTCGCCAGAAAACATTCCGATTCCCGCCGCCATTCTGAAGTTGGGGGGATCTCTGCAACGTATGGCTCTGCTGAAACACTCGGGACCAGACACCATGGCTGAGCTTCCACTCGGAACATCTCTGTCGTGTCCTTCTCTGTAGGCTCTGCCCTTGTCAATTTGCTTCTGAACAAGGTAGGTGTGGGCGTCAAAGCCCGCATCCTGTTCATCACCGAAGGAGCGCCTATCATCCTGGCACCGGCGCGTGTACGGAGCACTCCGCGGAGGAGTGGGCACTCGACGGTGGTCTTTGCGGTGAAACTGATCTCTGTCTTGCCCTTCACGGAAACCGCTGCCCTGACGGCGCAAGGGCGACCCAGGGCTATGTGCCGACTGAACGGTCTCCGCCCTGGGTGAATTGTTGTGCATCAGCCCTCTTCCAGCCTCTGACCGGGACGGCTGAATGGAATCCTCTATCCTAGCAACAGCAACAACATTTAGCCCAGGAGTTCGATATACCACAACGTCGTCGTGAGATCCAGTCGGAAACAGTTGTGGATGACATCGATTGGGGCATGGCGGGCGTTGGCGAGCGCGCTCCTCAATCTCCCCCTGGAGTTCTTCCACACAAATGCACGCGGCCTCCAAAGCTTGGGCCTCGACAGTCGCGCCGATGATGGGAGTATGAAGAACCTCCTCTTTGCGGCGCGGCTGCTCTTTCGACGGACCTCCAGCCTTGCGTCTGCCATGGCCAAAGCCAGGCGGCGAACTCTGATGAGAGCCGCCATCAATACCTCCGCTGCGGGATCACAGCTTTCGCACTCGGAAGGCACGTTGGACGGATCGGAATCCGACTCGAACACGCCATGAAGGGACTCGGCCGGCTCGAGTGCTGCAATCTGCGGAGAAGTTTGACGTGCCGCTGCGTGTTTAACCCATCGCTGAAGTTGTGAGCGGCCGGACCGTTTGCGACCGCAAACATCGAGGGGAGCCGACGTGTAGGGAGTCGAAGGCTGTCGCAGCAACATGCCATAGGAACTCGCGCGGAAGTACGCGGCCGTGCGAACCGGGAGCGCCTCGACATCGAGAGGCGCTTCCTGGAGCCATGCTGAATCGTCGACGATGAAGGTGAGCGCACCGACACGGATCTCGTGGCCGAGAGAAAAACACTGCCCGAAAACATGTCGAAGGATGAAAAATGCAACCTCGCCGGAAGTCGCCTAGACGCCTGCCCCACGGTGGGCGCCAACTGTCGTGGGAACGAGCCTGACAGTAGATGGTAGGGGTACAAAAGGAGAGGGCGGAGTCCTAGCTACGGGGAGGATGTACACATGGATGTATGAGTTCAGGCCCCTCTCGTGGAGGTAACAGCCCTATGTCTCAGTGCGCGGGAGCTTATGTCGTGTGGAATATATGGATTACATTGTTGTGAACCCTTGTGCAGGAGGGGAGGGGCGGCTTATATAGAGTTCGCTGCCTCTCATAATTGCCCAACATCTAAGGGTCCGATCATGGGGTTAAAGTCTGCCGTTACTGGTAATGTACGTAATAAAAGCTACTAAGGACCGTTGAACCAACGTCTGCCTGTTGGGCTCTTGATGATGGCTCCTAGTCTTCTGGCATCGAGTGAGCATGAGGTCTTCCGAGTGACACGTGACTGCCGAGTGAAGGAAGGAGTCTCCGAGTGGATATCTGTCGAGTGACTTTGAACATCTCCAGGAATACACTCAGAAGTTCATGCTTGATCTTCAAGTCCTCCCATTGAGTGTCCTTAGGTAGGGTATGTAGGCCTTGTCTAGGACCCTACCCTAGGTACATATCCTCGTCACTAGTACTCACTCTAGTATAGATAAGTCGTGTGATGATGATAAGTTGGAAATCGAACGACTAACTCAAGAACTAAAAACTCTTAAGTTAGCTCATGAGTCAACTGTAGAAGATCATAGAGAGCTTGTAAGGACACCTGAGAAGCTACACTTCGAGAAGCTCAATTTAGAGCAAGAGCATGAGTTCCTTAAAGCTATCAATGATGATCTTCGAAGGAAGAGTTCCTCTTATCTAGCCAAACAACTTCTCTTATCTACATTCATGCCTCAAGTTAAGTCTAAGCAAGCTAGTAACAAAGGAAAGAAAGGTTCTTCAACTAGTAGCAATAAAAATGATAAATCCAATGATATTGCTTCTAGTAGTTCTCTTCATCCCACTAACTCTTCTCTTAGCCAAGTTACACTTGATCAAGAAAATGAACTCTTGAAAGGGATTATAGAGAAACGTATCTACTAGAGTCATGAAGGGTTTAAACAATTTGAGGAGATTGTACACAAGCATGGAGGATACCGGAAGCATCGTGGTGTTGGCTACTTCAATGATAATGGAGTTGAATGGGAACAAGGTCAATACCCCAATCCCAAGTTTGTTCCTCAAAAGGAGAAGTATGAAAATACTCTCCCCAAGGGAGCAAAAGCTCAAGATGACCTTCCACCACAAGACACCAAGCTCAAGGACAATAACAAGCTTCAAGAGGACTTTGACCCATTTGAAGATGAATCCCAAGGTTTCGTGAAGTGGGTTCCCAAGGCTACTACAAGCTCAACTTCTACAAGTTCTACTTCAACACCAAGGATCCCCATCAACTTGATGTGGGTCCCCAAGAAGAAAGAGAGTTCTTGAGGGGTGACTCCGCCAATGAAATTCACTCATATTCATTAATGGCAAGGACTATTTGCAATCAACATCAACTCTACGCAATAGTTCAAGGAGTCACACATTGCCTCAAAGGTAAGCAAGGGACAAGGTAATCAACAAAACAATGGACATCATCACACATGCTTTGCACTCCATGTCCATAGATATCCTTGTATTTGTCTCTTGTGTGTTGCGACTAACACATGTAGGTGATAATAGTAATGAAACAACAAGGATGCTCCCAACTCTTGGTGATCTTCATGAACTTTGAGCATCCACTACAACCTCACCAACATGAATTCTTCATCGAAAAAACCCAAAGTTAGTTTATCCCTCTTATGGGGGGATGTCACATCTAGGGGGAGCTTTACTCTAAGACTTGAGTTAAAGCATCTCAAAAGAATGTGAAAACATTAAATGATTTATGTGAAAGTGGTAACCCCACTTGTGCTTAAACGATGAGTATGACCTATGATCAAGTATTCTTACTTGGCTCCTAAGTCAATATACTCATATATAGATGACTCTGTCATCGCCAAAGTGCTTGTTAGATGCTATTGTGTTTGTGCATGTTTGCCATGATTTCATTTGACATCTTATTGTGTGAGCATGTTGGTCTACATTTATTTACTCATTCGAGGATATCCAATTGTTGATATTTGGCTTTTCATATTTATTTGCCAATTGGATATACAAGAATGCGTAGGACCACTTCTTTAGCTATCTATGCTTTCTCATCTCATACTCTATGCATGTTGCATCACAAAATTTGAACAAGTGCTTTTCGATCCCTCTGTGTGTGGAGCACTCGAAGTTCCGTATCGACAAGGACTGACCATTAAAACCTCCCAAGAGCATCTCGGTGGAACCAACTCCAAAATATCGGTCACACCGAATGCCTAGGGTTGATCTGGATTTCTTGCCTCGATACTACCGATTCCATATTCTCGGTTACACCGAGTTTCCCTATCAGCTGACAGTTGAGAAACTCGGTGACACTGAAAATTTAGAATCGATGTCACCGACAGTAAAGGGTATATATTCGATGATCCTGACGGTTTGAAAATTCACTCTTCAAACCATCACGCCCCAAGCCATAAGCCGCTGCACAAGGACCCCTGGTCATCGCCCTTGTCTGCTTGCACTCCTCCGACGCCGAGAATCGTCGCCGTCGACGGAATCTTTGCCCCCGTCGCCGCCGTAGCGGATCCGTCACCAAGCTAGGGTACGGATTCGGCCCACTTTTGTGCTCCAACCTCCAAATCTAGCGCATTAGGGTTTCACCATTATCTTGCCACAATTTGATATTGTTCTATCAACAAGATTAACTCTCTAGTCTAGCGAATCAGAAAAATTTAGGTTTAGCTGCCCGTGAAATTGCATCTTTGTGAGACCGAGTCAGAAAAATCGGTTCCACCGATTGCCTCTTTGTGTTACTGAGGACAAAGCACGATGAGACCGAGTGATAGTTTTCGGTCTGTCCGAAACTGCTGCCAAGTTTCGGTTAAGGGTTTTGTGAGTCTCGGCAGCACCAAAAGGTTTGACTCGATGACACCGAAATCCAATTTTGCAGTGAACTACATCTATAGTTTTTCTGTTCAAACTTTCAAAAACCAGCTGAATATTTTGTGATGACGTATCCTATTCCACTCTTCTATACACTATTCACAGGGTCATCATGTCAGGGTCAAACAGTCAGAACATGCCAAAGCAGGATGTTGAGATGAGTTCAGGCACTAGCCCTGAGCTAGGGCTGCAAGAAAAGCTCGAGGCTCGTGAGCCGCTCGAGATCGACTCGTCTTTTGGCTCGATTCGAGATCGATTCAAAAATAAACGAGGTGAGTATGAACATTTTATATAGCTCGTTTGAGAAACGAGCCTATCTTGAGCCAATGCTCGCTCGCTGAATTTAGCTCGGTAGCTTGGCATCATATCATTATCGTAAATTATCACTCAATATATGATATATAAATAGGGTAATTTATTACCGTATATGTTGTCCATGATTTTCTTATTTAGTTGCAAATATGGAAGTTTAATTAAGACTAGATAAATTTAGGCCTTATTATGGTACGTGATTGGGTGTGTTGAATAGCTTGTTGCTTTTGGCAAAAATTCTCAAGCAGATGACCTAAAAGACGAGTCAGAAATAGTTGCCCGTGAAATTGCATCTTTGTGAGACCGAGTCAGAAAAATCGGTTCCACCGATTGCCTCTTTGTGTTACTGAGGACAAAGCACGATGAGACCGAGTGATAGTTTTCGGTCTGTCCGAAACTGCTGCCAAGTTTCGGTTAAGGGTTTTGTGAGTCTCGGCAGCACCAAAAGGTTTGACTCGATGACACCGAAATCCAATTTTGCAGTGAACTACATCTATAGTTTTTCTGTTCAAACTTTCAAAAACCAGCTAAATATTTTGTGATGACGTATCCTATTCCACTCTTCTATACACTATTCACAGGGTCATCATGTCAGGATCAAACAGTCAGAACATGCCAAAGCAGGATGTTGAGATGAGTTCAGGCACTAGCCCTGAGCTAGGGCTGCAAGAAAAGCTCGAGGCTCGTGAGCCGCTCGAGATCGACTCGTCTTTTGGCTCGATTCGAGATCGATTCAAAAATAAACGAGCTGAGTATGAACATTTTATATAGCTCGTTTGAGAAACGAGCCTATCTTGAGCCAATGCTCGCTCGCTCAATTTAGCTCGGTAGCTTGGCATCATATCATTATCGTAAATTATCACTCAATATATGATATATAAATAGGGTAATTTATTACCGTATATGTTGTCCATGATTTTCTTATTTAGTTGCAAATATGGAAGTTTAATTAAGACTAGATAAATTTAGGCCTTATTATGGTACGTGATTGGGTGTGTTGAATAGCTTGTTGCTTTTGGCAAAAATTCTCAAGCATATGACCTTCGTTTCCATGTCTTTGTTCCACGAAGCCTACACTATGCAACTACTTTTTTATGATCTTCGATGAATAATTTGTTTCCATAATTATATATCTGCAATGAATTGCCATCTTATGTTCATGCTAGAATTTTGGTTAAGGGAGAATAAGAATAACATACATAATCATCGTCTTTCATTGGAATAATATATTTAGTGCTTTCTTATGTCATGATGTGCCTTATCTAGCTGAAATAGTCCCTAGAGATTTTATATTTTTTTACTATCCCATTTAGCTCGAGATCGACTCGAGATCGTTACAAGCTGAGCATGAGTCATATTTTACAACTCGACCTTGAGCTTCACTCAGTTTGAGCTTGCTCGAATTTTGGTATGAGTTGAGCTAAGCCAAGTATAACTCGCTGAACTTGACTCGTTTGCAGCCCTACCCTGAGCCTAGTTCTTTTTTAGATACAGGCACCCCCAGCTCCCATGGGTTGCCCAAGGCTGCCACTAGGGCTTGGAAGAAGCTGAATTCAGACGAGGAAGATTCAGATTTTGTGCGTGAGGAGGCTCTTGCCAAGAAGCAAGAGAAAGCTGCCAAGAAGTCAGCAAATGAGGCCACCTCTTCCAGGAGGGTGGTCAGCAAAATTTATGCACCTGCTGAAACTATCAAAGCACATGAGAGAGCTAGGGCAACAATGACCATTGATCCCCCAAGGAAGTCTATACCTAAGAAGGCAGGGGAGAAGAGAGCCAGAAAGAGGATAATCCATGTGACTGGCAGGCCTACATCTATGTATGAAGATCCAGAGGAGGCAGCTGCTGCTGAAGAGGAGGATGAGCCAGCTACAAAGGCCCCTCCCAAGAAGAAGGCCAAGAAACTTATAGTTGATGCTATGCCCAAGACAGACACATCCAAAATCACAAAATCTCAGAAGGCTGCTGCTGAAAAGCCTAAGAGGACAACCAGGCAGATTCCAGCTTCGAAAAAGAACAAGCGAACTGCTTCCAGAGCTCAGCATGATGATGATTTGACAACCTTGATGAAACTTAGACCACACCTTCCAGTACATAATGCCATCTATCCACTTGCTGAAGATATGACAAAGAGGAAAGACTCAGGTTTGAGGGCTTGGAGAGCTATAGATCCATATGCCCAAAGGAAGAAGACAGCTGTTGATTACAGATTATATGCCAAAGAGCAACAGGATTTCTATGAGATTGTGCTATTTGAAAAGAGTCCAACTGTGAGTGACATGAGGTATGTTGACTGGAAATTCATTAAGGAGAATGAGGACTATTTTCCATGTGTCCAAGACAATTTCCACTGCATTGGTTTGGATGAGTTTGTTGGCAGAGAATTTACTGCATGGAATGATGAAATGATCATGCAACTCTACTCCAGTGCACATTTCTATGGAGATGGTAGAATTGTATAGATGACAGAAGGAGAAAGATATGAGTCCATAGTTGATGAATGGGCTGGACTTCTAGGAGTCCCAGAGGTTCAGGATGGAGACTTGGATGTCTACACGAAATCCAAGGCAAGCCACAATGCCCTGAAGGATATGTATACTCCTATCCCTGCAGACAAAGTGCAATCTCACAAGATTGGATCCATCTACTATCTTCAAGCTGGCCTCCACACCATGAACACCATTCTGAGGCATACTTTGATGCCCAAGTCAGGAGATCACAAGATGATCCGAGGCTACTCCATCAACATGTTGATCCACCTTGACAGACACACCAGGATCAGAGTCATGGACTTGATTGTTGAGACAGTCAAGAGGGTTGTTGTTGATCAGAAGCGTTGTTGCCGCTATGCACCCTATATCCAGATGCTTATAAACTCTTAGATTGAGAAGCACATATTTGCTCTTGACAGTCCCCATTTGCCCCTACAGCCAGAGCTTGAGGATGATGCCATGGTGATTGTCGGGGATATACCCCGCGGTATGACCCGGCCTGGCGACTCACAGGAGACCCAGTCAAGACATGGTGTTTTATTGATGACCCGGTAGGCGGGTCGCAGGACGACCAGGCCCAAGACCCGACGTGTAAGCCGGCGCCAGGCGGCTCACAAGAGAAGTCCCAAAGGAGAAAGGGTTTCCTTACAAGAGAAACAAGACCAGGAATAGGATTCTAAAGAGACTAGTCCTAATTCTACTCCTAGTAGGATTCTATTTGTAAACCTACCCTCTCCACTTATATAAGGAGGGGTAGAGCACCCCTAGATGGACAGATTCACAAGTCCACAAGTTTAGACAGATACAAGAGATTAGAGATAGAGAGAGTAGAGGCTCTCGTGATTAGAGGTAGCAAACAGCACCCCTGTAATTGAGAGATCTCCTTCATCATCAATACCAGACAAGCAGGACATAGGCTTTTACCTCCATCGGAGGGGCCGAACCTGGGTAAACTCCGCATCTCTCGATTCCGATCAACCCCTTCAAGCCGCCACATAGTTGCGTTTCTACCTCGAACCTAAGTTCGTTCACCCGGACATCTGTCATGACAAATCCACGACAGTTGGTGCCCACAGTGGGGCCAGCACGGTGGTGTTATGTTCTTGGAGGGAATTCTTAAGGGATCGAGAAACTCGCCGTTGTTTGGATGAAAATCTGGCTCAAGAGGATTACATTGTCTTCAAGTTCAATAGGATGAGAAGTTGACAAGTAAATTCAACAACGTGCATTAGTTTCGTTGGCAGAATCATCAGATGACCAGAGATAAAAAATAAAGTTAGATCATCGTATACGAGTTGAGATCAAAGCAAATTGGGATGGCCTCGGCCGCCGCTGTAGATCAAGGTTGTGCCCGAGATTGATCGGAATTAATATGGCCTTGCTGACCAAAGCCAAGCAATAGTCCAGACAGGTCACTCGAAAGTAAAAAAAGGGGGGCAAGACTTGGAGGAGGATTCAAACACGGACTCGACGCCGTTGGCCCCGCCTTTGACGCACTTCGCCTCACTCCGAGCTAGCATCGTTCCGCCACCGCGCATCCGAGCTTGTCTGGCCTCTGCGTATACGAGCCGCCTCGCCTCCCCTTGTGCTACACCTTGCCTTGTTTTAAGCCGCCACCAGCCGCTATTCTGACAAGCCGGACTTTGCTTCATGGCCAATTTCCCCGCGCGCCGACCCGGCCCTGTGCGTCGTGCCTCCAGCAAGCCCACGGCCTCCTTAATCGCCGCCTCGCCCGAGCCGCCGCAGCCGCAACTCGCTTTGCTTCGGCCGACACTAGCTTGCTGCTTCCGCGCCCATTGGCCGCCAGAGCCGCTTGTCGGTCTCCAGCACCGCGGCGACTCCGCCACATCTTGGCTCCGTGCCCCACCGTTGTCGGCTTAGTGCCCCAGCCGGCTCTGCCGCGCCCTCGCCGGCTCGCCTCCGCTGCGCCCTCACTGGTTCCACTTTGCCCCGCCGCCGCCGGCTTAGTGCCCCAGCCGGCTCTGCCGCGCCCTCGCCGACTCGCCTGTGCTGCGCCCTCACTCGTTCCACTTTGCCCCGCTGCCGCCAGCTTAGTGCCCCAGCCGGCTCTGTCGCGCCCTCACCGACTCGCCTCTGTTGCGCCCTCACTCGTTCCACTTTGCCCCGCCGCCGCCAGCTTAGTGCCCCAGCCGGCTCTGCCGCGCCCTCACCGACTCGCCTCTGCTGCGCCCTCACTGGTTCCACTTCGCCCTGCCGCTATCACCATACCTGGGGCCAGCCCTCTCCGCAGAAGGTTGAGCCCCATGGCAAGGCCGCAGTGGTAGGGATGGCATGCGTGTTGGTCACGATGGCCGTCCTTAGTAGCACCGGCCCACTGCGCTTCTTGGTTGACAAGAGTGAGTAAGTCAACGAACTCATCTGCGTCATGCCGACTGCTACACCCATGAGGGCTATATGCCCTTGTTCAACACTGATGTTGCCAATCTCCTCGTGTATGCTGCCAATGGCAGATCCAATGCTCTCAAGTCCGATGAAAGGGTCAACTTCAATGGATGCAGGAGTTTCTTGCTCTAGCAGAAAACAGTCAGCCGATAACAATGGGTCTGAGCCGGTGGTGGCTATAATGCTTAATTCTAGCCCTGGCAAAAAGGGACCAGCAGCTGGAAATTTTGCCTGAACAAAATCCTCTTCAACTTCAGTTTCAAGATGCCCTTTGCTTGGAGAATCAGTTTTTGGGCGGATAGTACTTGTCGACTCTGGGCTTTGATGGTTAAATCTACTTAGGGCATTAAGTAAAATTACTGGAGATTATGCACTACAAGAAAGGGTTGATGTACAGACAGGCATCAGACTAAATCCTGAATTTATGTTTGCCTGATGGATTTGACATGTACCCCACATTGTTGATCACCGATAGATCATGCATGATTGGTTGGAGGATGGGAATCTATGGGCATCCTCTTGAGATCCAGGCCCTAATTACTACTCCTTGCTGAGCCAAAAATACTACAGCATGGAGATGACTATCACACGAGCCATCCTTCCACGCGCATCAACGAATCAGACTATCAGATGTGCATCTATTTCATCTGAGTACTTCCGTTGTTGTCTGATGTCGGTGTCCGCATTCATCTAATGAAAAATCCAGAATTGGAGCGCACACTAGCGTGTTGTGTTGCTTGATGGACGCGCGTGAGTCGCCGCCTCCTTGGATGGTCTACATCAACTTGCCGGTACCGCGCGCGCTCACCCGCCAGTATGAGCCGCCCAATAGATGCGGCAAGCCGCCGTATCCGCGGTATGGTTTTCACCAACTGTGCCACGGCCGACTCGCCGTCCGCACCGGCTTACAATGTCGTGGCGTATTTTACAAACCGCACTGGCTTACAATGTCATGGTTCGCCTTTATGTCTACATCAACGCGCCAGGGGGCGCATTTACCAGTATGAGACGCCCAACAGATGGTTCTGAATCGCCACCTAGTGGGTCAATCTACATTGACATATCGGTGCAGTGCTTGCCTATATGAGCCGCCCAACAGATGCGCGCAAGATGTTGCCCACGGTCTGGTTTACATCAACATATTAGTGCGGTGATCGTCGATATGAGCCGCCCAATGGAGAGGCGCACAAGTCGCCGCCATTACAGTTTGGTTCACATCAACAACCAGCCGGGACAAACCATCGACCGGATTATTGAAACAAATCATGCGGGATCATCTATAACCCGCCTCGGTCAACCTCGACCTTCAGTGGAGATTCTGAAGCCACCTCTTCGAGTCAACTTAAGACTCGGGGGCTACAGACATGGCCATACAGGGGGCTTCCCACCCTCTGGGTGTAGCTTATCAGACCCTATCGGTCGGCTCTCAAGCCAAAAATGTTGACAAGTCAACATGATCGTCCAGGGGGCTTCCCACCCTCTGGGTGTAGCTTATCAGACCCTATCGGTCGGCTCTCAAGCCAAAAGTTGACAAGTCAACTTGGCTGTCTAAGGGGGCTTCCCACCCTCCGGGTGTAGCTTATCAAACCGTAACAACCGGCTCTTAAGCCAAAAATGTTGACAAGTCAACATCATTGTACAGGGGCTTCCCACCCTCCGGGTGTAGCTTATCAGACCCTATCGGTCGGCTCTTAAGCCAAAAAGTTGACATGTCAACTTGGTTGTCTAATGGTGCTTCCCACCCTTCGGGTGTAGCTTATCAGACCCTAACAGCCAGCTCTTAAGCCAAAAAATGTTGACAAGTCAACCTGATCATACAGGGGGGCTTCCCACCCTCCGGGTGTAGCTTATCCAACCCTATCGGTCGGCTCTTAAGCCAAAAAGTTGACAAGTCAACTTTGTTGTCTAAGGGGGCTTCCCACCCTCCGGGTGTAGCTTATCAGACCCAAACAGTTGGATCTTAAGCCAAAAAATGTTGACAAGTCAACATGATCGTACAGGCGGCTTCCCACCCTCCGGGTGTAGCATATTAGACCCTATCGGTCCGCTCTCAAGCCAAAAATGTTGCATACATAGCATCATACATTGCATCATACATTTCATCATATACTCATGTCATGCCGGCTTATCAAACCGGGTCAGAGCAAGATTATGAAAGAAGGAACAATGTTATGAAACATTTTAACATCTCCGGGGAATGCTTTTTCAAGCCGCCCTCACAACAATGCAGAATATATTTTGTCTTGTTTATTTTTTGCAGGTCTTGTCTCTTAAGACGAGCCGCCGTTAAGTATGATGAAAAACTTCTGCAAAGAGCAAATGGATCTTTAATAGCCAACATGGTTGGGTCTTCATGGTTTATTTTAACCAATACTAAATGATTGGGGTTTTCAAGCTAGCTCAGAGAATTCATTATTTCTCAAGAGCTTCCCTGTCAGATATAATGTGTCATCTAATTGACCGGTTCTCGGATTTCTTTACTTGTGCTCTGTAGTAATCTACAACACTCATGGATTTCTCCAATATATATTTGTCGGGTTGCATCGCAACCACGAGCAGGGATTTCATGTCAAAGACAAAGGAATTATTCAAGGATATTCATCCCGGGTTATATTACAACCACGGTCAAGGATTCATTCAACAAATTGTGGTGAGTCATATTATTCTTGCATAGTCCTGAGTCGCCGCAAGCAGACGACCCGTCACTTGGGGGCTACACTATTCAAGTCTAGTTTATATAAAATATGCAAGTCCCATGTCACCGCAAGCTTGCACCACAGTACTTGGGGGCTAATGCAATCCGGTTTTCAAATCATTACACTGTCAGCAAGACCATATTATCTCAAGGAGATAAGACGGCCTTTCTATATTTTTCTAATTCCCAGCTCAGTAATTCTTACTGACCCGGTACTTGGGGCCCACACCGCTCAGATCAAATTTTCTAAAGGTCCCAAGTCGCCACAGGCGTGCAACCCGGCACTTGGGGGCTACAGTATTCGGTTGTTCCAACAGATTAAGAGATTTAAATTGAAGACCCGGCGCATCATGTTCTGATGAGCCGGCCCTTGGGGGCTACACCCGCCGAAGCTTTATAAGGTATAGGATAGTTATAAGTCCCAGGTTGCTACATGCAGGACAACCCAGCACTTGGGGGCTACACGGTCCAAAATATTATTGCAAAGTACCAAGTTATCATGGATAATCTCGGAGCTTGAGGGCTACAGGTAATATGGACATATCAAAAACTTTGAGGAGAATTTTCAATATGTTAATTATGGAGTTCAGTTGTTGGACCCGGCGTCACCAACATTCATGACCCGGTGTTATCAAATGATCATAACCCACCGGAGTTTATATAAGCCGCCCTACTTCACAACAATGGAAGTCCGGTTTTACATCAGATGGATTTTCATCCCAATGTTTTTATCAAGTCACCGGGATTCCAGTTATTTGACCTGGCTTTACCAACAATAATGACCCGGCATCATCAATGATTATGACCCGGTGAAGAGTATTGGAAGCTGACTCAATGGTATATGGGTGTTCTATTCTCAAATATTTTTCAAGGGACATTGACAAGCAAGACGAATTTCAAGACAACTCATTCATATGCAGAAAGACTCGGATTTCTGAGGAGCCATTTTATAAGCCGGCGAAAGAAGCAAGCCGGCCACTTAACATATTTGTTACTCTTATTTCAGGAGCTTAGCGTTAATAAATTCAAGCTAACCTGGGGGCTAATGTCGGGGATATACCCCGCGGTATGACCTGGCCTGGCAACTCACATGACACCCGATCAAGATATGGCATTTTATTGATGACCTGGCAGGCGGGTCGCAGGACGACCAGGCCCAAGACCCAGCGTGTAAGCCGGTGCCAGGCCGATCACAAGAGAAGTCCCAAAGGAGAAAGGATTTCCTTACAAGAGAAACAAGACCCAGAATAGGATTCTAAAGAGACTAGTCCTAATTCTACTCCTAGTAGGATTCTATTTGTAAACCTACTCTCTCCACTTATATAAGGAGGGGTAGAGCACCCCTAGAAGGACATATTCACAAGTCCACAAGTTTAGACAGATACAAAAGATTAGAGATAGAGAGATTAGAGGCTCTCGTGATTATAGGTAGCAAACAGCACCCTTGTAACTGAGAGATCTCCTTCATCATCAATACCAGACAAGGAAGATGTAGGCTTTTACCTCCATCGGAGGGGCCGAACCTGGGTAAACTCCGCGTGTCTCGATTCCGATCAACCCCTTCAAGCCGCCACATAGTTGCGTTTCTGCCCTGAACCTAAGTCCGTTCACCCAGACATCTGCCGTGACAAATCCACGACAGTGATGGACCCATATCATCCCACATCTGCTACCGCTCAGGCAGAGGCAGAGGCAGCTCGAGCCACTAGTGCTCAAGTCCCTAGATCTAGAAATCAGCAAATGGATCTGTTGATATCATCAGTTCAGGTCATGCAAAAGGATATTAGGGGGATTCTGGAAATCCAAAACAGTCTTGTGAGGATCTTTGAAACTAGGATCAAGACCCTTAATGATAATGTGGATAGGCTGACTAAGACAGTCACAGTGCTCCAAAAGGAAATTGACTTAGTGCCACTTCCTCACACCACTTTTTCAGATGAGGAGGAGGAGGAGGAGGATGGATCACCTCTCAGGACAGGCACACAGTTTCCTACTCAAGACAGATCAGCCACTGGCCAGCTCCAGACTTGAGGCCCTCTTCATCAGCTCCTGCTGCTGTCACCTCAGCTCCTGCTCCATCAGTTCCAGTTCCTGCAACTGCCACTCCAACTCCATCTACGACATCTGCAGAGATCTTCACTGACGATGTTCTCTCGACTCCTTCATCAACAACCGGAGGAGATCAGCCCAAGAACGCTTAGACATATGCCTTTGAACTTTTTGGTAACTTGTTTCCAAAGGGGCAGAAGTGTATATAGATCTTTAGGCTTCGAGTGAGAGAGTGTTTTGGTGTTTGTTGCTTTTCAAAAACAATTGTCTTTTGGTTGCTTGTGACACACTTTTTGTGTGATGCTACTAATTCCTATCATCTGAATGCTTTATGAGATGATCTTTCTACATTGCTTGATTGTGTTGTGCTATGATGTTCACTCTAACTATTCTCGCGCACCACCAAGATGTATGTGACATGGAAGAAGTGCCCCATGTACCTAATCGATTGTGCATTTGCATTCAAAAGCAAATCCAAAATAATGCACAAATTTAGGGGGAGCTCTTGCTTATCACATACTTCTCAAAGCGATGATTATATTCATTGATTACATCATATGTCAAAGCTTTGATCTATATGTTGTCATCAATTACCAAAAAGGGGGAGATTGAAACCACATTTGCTCCCTTGGTGGTTTTGGTAATTCATAACAACATATAAGTCATTGAACTAATGTTTCCATCAAGTATATTTCAGGAAAAGTTCAATGATGGGTTGGCAAAGAGATTGTGGAACACCCCAAGATGCAAGGAAATAGGTTGCCAAAGCTTCAAGCAAGAGGACTCAACATCTTTTATTTGTGAGAAATCACTTTGAGTCCATAGGAAATCCAATAATATTAAAAGGGGGTAAAGTTTTGTTGGTGAACAAAATGCTCATATGTGCATAAGTGATAGTGACCAAACACACCCACAAACTCTCCCACTGAAGTCTATCCTAATCCAACCACTCAAAATCGGTGCAACCAACATTTCCATCCCGGTGCCACCGATTCCAAACCCTAGACAGACTCAGCCAAACCCTAACCCTTCGGTACAACCGATACTGCTTTCGGTGCCACCGAGTTGGGCTACCAACTTTCTGTTATGCAAGTTCACAGTTTTGGTCCCTCTGAGATTGTTGAATCGGCGTCACCGAGAATGGGCATTCTGACCGTTGGTCACCTTATCGGTGCAACCGAGATTCCTATATCTGTCCCTCTGAGATTCAAAAGTTGTCACCTTTTGGTCACTTTGGTACCATCGAGATTAACACATCGGTGTCACCGAGTTGGTCATTTTGTGTGTAACGGTTGGATTTTTGGGGATGCCTATATATATCCCTTCACCTCCACCTACTCGACAGAGAAGCACTCAGAACCATTCCATACCTATCCTATCAGTTTTCTGAGAGAGAACCACCTACCCTTGTGTTGAGGTCAAGATCTTCCACTCCAACCATATGGATCTTGATTTCTAGCCTCCCCAAGTTACTTTCCACCAGTTACTTCTCTTCTACCATGCCATATCTATGAGAGAGTGATTGTGTGTTGAGGAGTCTATCATCTTGAAGCACAAGAGCAAGGAGTTCATCGACATTACCGAGCCTATTACCTTTTGGAGAGTGGTGCCTCCTAGATTGGTTAGGTGTTGCTTGGGAGCCTCCTAATTCATGTTGTGGAGTGAACCAAGAAGTTTGTAAGGGCAAGGAGATCGCCTACTTCGTGAAGATCTACCCCAAGTATGGCTAGTCCTCTGTGGACGTAGGCCGTCATGGTATAGTCAAGGTTGCTTCTTCGTGGAACCCTTCGTGGGTAGATCCCTCCGTGGACTCTCGCGACTGTTACCCTTCGTGGGTTGAAGACTCCGTGAACGTGGATGTACGATAGCACTACCTATCGGAACCACGGTAAAAATCATCGTGTCACCAATTGTCTTTGCTTTCCTTACCCTCTCTTTACTTACATGTGCAATATCTTTCCTTTTCGCTGCTATACTCTTAGACATGCATGTGTAGGATGTACTTGACATACTATGAATGCTAAAATCTGCCAAGAATTAAAATTGGAAAAAGTAGACTTTTATTTGGTGAAGTATTCTAATCACCCCTCCCCCCTCTAGACCTACTTTCGATCCTACAGCATCATGTTCATCAAAAAGGGATATTTCAAACGAATCCAAGGGATTATAGCAATTATCATAGCATTCTTTCTTCGGTAAGAACGAAGGGAAATTAAACAATGTATGAGTCGATGAGTTAGTCTCATTAGAAGGTGGGCACGGGTAGCTAGTCCTCTCTTCCTCCTCATCTTTTTCATCCAATGAGCTCGAAGTGTCATCAATTTCTTCTTCCATAGATTCCTGCGAAATATTAGTCTCTTCTGGGATAACGGAGACTTTATCAATAAATTGATCAATATGGGCATTATATTCATAATTGGCATAACAATAACGTAGCATAGCCAAATATTGGGATCGGTAAACAACATCATCATAATCTTCACACTTTTCATACAAAGCTTCAATTTCATAAGCACCCTTAAAAGCAACAAACTCTTCTATTTGTTCCACATCATAGTAATCGTATATACCATTAGCATAAGAAGCCAAGGTTTCATTATCATTAAATTTACATGAAAATGGAAGATGTTTAGCCTTCATCCTTGAGCAACAAGTAATATCATATCTCAAGAATAGATGCCAAGCATACCATTTCAACATATGAATTTGATCCCATAACAGTTTCCCTTTTTGAGTCAAGCGATAATACCTAAAGTATTCATGTTGATCCAACGTGTATCCCATTATATAATTGAATGGGGTTTTCTCAGGATTATTAAAGTAGTGCACAATATCTTTCACATAACAAGCATCGAGGGTTTTAGGAGGTTCCCCATCTCCATGAGTAGCAAGTACACCTAATTTTTTTGGTATTTCGTGTTCCATATCCACAAGTAAAGATAGAAAACAACTTAGAACAAAAAATAAAATCTACTTAGTGATAAAGAAAACAAGCACACACGAGAATATTCACCCCACGCTATTGCTCCCCGGCAACGGCGCCAGAAAAAGGTCTTGATAACCCACAAGTATAGGGGATCAGTTGTAGCCTCTTTCGATAAGTAAGAGTGTCGAACCCAACGAGAAGGTAAAGGTAGAACAAATATTCCCTCAAGTTCTATCGACCACCGATACAACTCTACGCACGCTTAACGTTCACTTTACCTAGAACAAGTATGAAACTAGAAGTACTTTGTAGGTGTGACAGGATAGGTTTGCAAGATAATAAAGAACACGTAAATAAAAACTAGGGGCTGCTAAGATAAAGAAACAACAAGTTAGTTTAACGAGTGTGCAAAAGTGGTGGTAGGAGTTGAGGAATTGTTCCTAGGCAATCGATAACTAGACCAGTCATCATTATTGCAATTTTATATGAGGGAGAGGCATAAGCTAACATCCTTTCTCTACTTGGATCATATGCACTTATGATTGGGATTCTAGCAAGCATCCACAACTACTAAAGATCATTAAGGTAAAAGCCAACCATCGCATTAAGTATCAAGTCCTCTTTACTCCCATATGCAGCAACCCACCTACTCGGGTTTATGCTTATGTCACTCAAGCAACCCACCATCGGAAAATCATGAACACATTGCAACACCCTACAGCGGGGATCCCTCATGCTTGCATGACACGGAGAGCACCATATGACAGCACCAATAATAAAACATGCAACTCAAACCAATCATGATCATCAATCAACCCATAGGACAACAAAAATCTACTCAGACATCATAGGATGGCAACACATCATTGGATAATAATATGAAGCATAAAGCACCATGTTCAAGTAGAGGGTACATCGGGTTGCGGGAGAGTGGACCATTGTAGATAGATGGGGGAAGGTGATGGAGGTGTTGGTGAAGATGATAGAGTTGTTGGAGTAGATCGCTATCACGATGATGGCCCCGGAGGCGTTCCGGTGCCACCGGGAGAGAGGGGGAGAGAGCACCCTCCTTCTTCTTCTTCCTTGACCTCCCCCTAGATGGGAGGAGGGTTTCCCCTCTCGTCCGTGGCCTCCATGGCGGCGGAGGGGCGAGAGCCTATAACATCCCAAAATTTCATTTTTGGAATGTTATGAAATATAGCTCTGCATCCATCATCATCATTGCTTGAATGTATGTAATTGTTGAAATGCCCCTTCTGAATTTCTGAAACCCCTTTCTACTTCCCCTAAGTTGCTTTCACCTATTTGTAAATCTTGGTAAAATGTTCAAAATAAGAGGGGAGTAACATGACACTCCACACCAGGGTCATCTTGGTGATATATTTGAACAATAAGAACCAGGGGGTCTTTTGAAAAATATTTGCAAAAGGTTTTAAAACCAAATAGGCAATTTCTAAAAATATTTTTTTTAAAGTGTTCAAATGACAGAATAAAATGTTCAATAAATGGCATTTATTATTCTGTTAATTTTGATATCTAATACACCTATATTTAAAAAAAATTGAATGCTTTTAAAGACGTTTTATTGCTCTGGTTATTAAAAACAGTAACGGATTTGTAATTAAACGGGCCGGCCCACGGGCATTTATTAGCGAGGTAATTATCGACCGGTCGACCGACGCGCAGTTGACGCCCCCTCTCTCTCTGACATCGGGACCCACCCGACCGACCGTTCGCACCGCGCGGTCATCCCTCTCCTTCCCGCACGCGCCGACGACCTCGCCGGCAGTTTCTTCTCCTCCCCGGATCTCCCTCCTCTCTCCTCCCCGCACACACCCGAGAACCCTATATAACAGCCCCAACTCCCCGCATCCATTTCCCCCCAAGCCTCTCTCTCTCCCTCGTCGAGACGCTACCCAAACACCTCGCCGGAGCTGCTCCGACCACCGAAGCTCTCTCCACTCGTGCCCGTCGCCTCGGACGTCCCCTCGCCTCTCCGACGCCACCGTTCGACGCCGGACGTCAAGTGCCGCCGCCCGGACCACTCCGCTGCCTCCCTCGACCACCGGAGACGTCTCCCCGATCTCCTCCGACCACCGGCCGTCGCCACCACTCGCCGGAGACCTCCTCCCGCTCCGGTAAGTCATCGGACCCATCCCCACCCCTCGGATCTAAATCCAACGGCCCTGATTAGATAACTTATTCCCCGAACCGTTTTTCCCTTAGCCTCGGCCGTCCTCTCGAACCACTCGCACGCACACGCTAGCTAGCCAATAGGGATCTGCCACGTCACCCCTGGCCGTCCGGTAGATTTTTCCTTTTTCTATTTTGTTTTAGTTAACAGAAACTTTTCAAATTTGTTTTAGCTATAACTTTTAATCTGTTTAATGTTTTGAGTTGATTCTTTTTGCAAAAGCTCACATTTTTCATGTAGTTTCACCCTGTAATTTTAAATTTTAAATTTGAACTACAAAATTTGAACTTAGTCAAATTTTCTCAAATCATTCCAATCTGAATAACTAGAGTTTGAAAATAGATTTTGATATAAATCTTTTTGCTACTGTTTGGTATTAGTTAGGACTATCTTCATGCTTAGTTTGAGGATTTTTAGGATGATTTTGATTAGTGTTCTAGCTATAAACAGATTCTGCCTATTAGTTAGTATAGTTTTATTTCTTTAGTTTTTAGTTAGTTTAAATTAGATTTAGTTTTATTTTGTTTAGTAGGTGCTGTTTGCTTGAACATTTAGTGTTTTACTTACTGTTAATAAAAAAAATGTAAATTTACTTAGTTTGTTTCTTTATTAACATAGGAATCACAACTTCTTTTCAAATAGGTTTAATTTGATTAAAACAACTAGTTAGTAATAGTTTTTCTTTCAACAAAGTTTTAAATAATTTAATTATGTTTTCTAAGACAAGTTTATTTGTAAATTCTTTTCTGTTAAGAACATGTTTTGTTAATAAATAATAAGTTTAGTTTCATTCTTTTGTTAGTAAAACTATAGTTGATTCATATAGTGTTTATCAAAACTTTTAAAAAAACTTTACTAAGATTTTTCTTAACAAAACTTTAAATTGATTTTATTCTGTTTATTAATAAAATATTTTATTTTATTGTTTTCTTGCTGTCAATTATTGTTTGGTTAATACAAGTAGTTTTATTATGTTAGTAGTGGTTTACCCATCACCTTTTAGAAAACAAAAACTTTGTGTGTTTTCTTGCTTGTGATTTGTGCATTGTTTTGTCTTGATTGTTTACTAGTTCAATGTTGATGTTGTGAGTACATTATTTTGTTGTATGCTTATTTGAGTGCTCTTGTTTGCTTCGTTAGATTATCCGGAGTGCGAAGCTTGTTACCTAGAGTCACTCACGTACGAAGATCATCAATTAGGCAAGTCACTTTGTTCATGTTTACCCATGTTTTATTGCATTAGTTCTACCATCCCCCCCAATTGCATAAAAAGTAGGTAATTGGAAACTTGGTTACGGTTGTAGTATCATGTGGTAGGTACCCCCTCTCAACCTTTGACACATTGGCCCCGGGAAACGTTGTTTTACTTTTTGCTATGATATTAGTAGACGGGGTTGGTTGTGTGATTCATGAGAGTTGAGAGAGTTAAAAAATTCAAGACCTACATAATGATCAAGACTTCAAGACTCCGAGTTTTCAACATACCTCTGGGTGGATGATGGTTGAACGGCTCCCTGGAGAAACCAGTGGATTTGCCTAGGTGTTGCTGGAGATGGCCAGTATGCACGCGGAAAGGTCCACACAGGCACAAAGAGATGGATGGATGCTTCAAAACCCAAGGCTTACCTGCACAGCCACAAGTCATTATGGGCTCTGGCTTGGTTGGATATCGTGGTGACCCTGGACAAGCGGTGCTACGAGATGTAGAAGAACGGTAGGAAAGGATGGGCACCGACAGAGTCGTAGGGAAACCCTTTGGAAGACCATGTTTTGGTCATCCGTTTCTCAAACACCCTGAAGTGCGAGAAATCAAACGGAGGCGACCAAATCTTGGGGGGAACGTGTGCAAAGCTCTACAGAGTACTCAAACCTAATCGATTAGCTGTGTCCACGGTCATGGACGACTTGAGCCAAAGAAACTGAAACTTCCAGAAACTCTCAACACAATTAATATGATGATGTGGGTATTAATGACTGGGGTATGAGAATTGGTTGGTGGAACCATCTCATTAAACAACCAACTTAGTAATAATTTTGCTTAGCCCTCTCTTGTTGTAGGAAAATTGGCTTTACGCAAAACTTACTACTCCACCTGCCATATATGCATGTAGACTAGCTGATTATCTTTCACCCCTCTCTTGTGAGTTTGCCGGCATATTCCATATGTTGACCTACACGGCTGCAACATATCATGTTGCAGAGTACTTTTCCGACCAGGAGTGAGGATACACTCTATGCTCGGTGAGATGCCCTTGGAGTCAGATGGACTCATCTACCTTCGACGCTTCCGCAAGATTTAGATATTCTCATGAGTTGGCCTTCAGCCACTTTATTGGAATGATTATTGTAATAAAGGACTCGATATGAGATTTCCTTAATATAATGCTGTGTGATTTCCCTTTGATATATACATTGATGTACCATGTGTGTACTAGCATGATCTTGGGATGGTACGGAAACACCGGAGATTCGACCTTTCAGGTCGGGTCGCTACAGAGCCCCTCCGAGATTGGATCTCTCTCTGTCTCTCTCTCTCTCTCTATTTCCTTCTTATTATGCGTTCCCAAATTCTGGCCTTTCACCGTTTCTTAAATATCGAGGTAGCCGTAACTTCGATCGATCTGAAATTTTAACACGATTGTTATCTGAAAATTAGCTTTCTTGCAGCAAAAGGACAGCTCCAACTGACCTAAGGG
The DNA here is from genome assembly GCA_022496015.1 of Hordeum marinum. Taxonomy (NCBI): domain Eukaryota; kingdom Viridiplantae; phylum Streptophyta; class Magnoliopsida; order Poales; family Poaceae; genus Hordeum; species Hordeum marinum. The sequence goes on from CM039678.1 coordinate 457,035,788, forward strand.
CTGGTCACAAGGGCCCAGGGAGCGGCCGGTGGGGTAGGTCGCGCCTGGCAGGCTTGTGACCTCCTCGGACATCGTCTTGCGTTGATTCTTTTCCAAAAAATCACATATATTCCAAAAAAATCTTCGTAAGTTTTTATTATGTTTGGACTTCGTTTGATATGGATTTTCTACTAAACAAAAAACATGTAACAAACAGGAACTGGCACTGGGCACTTGATCAATATGTTAGTCCTAAAAATAGTATAAAAATGCCAAAAGTATATGAAAGTTGTAGAATATTGGCATGAAACAATCAAAAATTCTAGATACGACGGAGACGTATCACGTGTTTCTTCGCACCTTCGGATGACGAGCCACCGGCCACCGGTGTGGCATTGAGGTCAATGGGTGCGGGCGCGGGCGTGGAAGGCGCCACCACGCTCACCTGGGGCGAGCACTCCCCGGAGAGGCGGGAGGCCTATGGGTACACGTGGAAGCCGGGCATCAAGGTGCAAGCCGACGTGCGGGGCGAGTCGGGCAACTTCATCCAAGGGAACGCAGATGAGCCACTGTTGGTCGCGGCCACGACGGCGTTGACAAGGCCTTGCTGGCTAGGGTTTAACCCTGGCATATAGAGTGCCTCCCTTGTTGCCGCCACGACGCGGTCGTTGGTGACCTCCTCTTGAGTGGTAGCGGCAGCAGCGGCCACCGCGATGGCTTCATCCCTCGCATCTGTCACGTGCGTGTAGCCCTTCCTCTTGGCCGACTCCCTTGCGCGTTGTTCGAGCGTCAGCGTCTTCTTCGACTTGGGTGCGGCGGTGGTCTTGCGGGGGGCATGAGGCTTGCCTTTGCCGAACGAGGCAAGGGAGGCAAGGCAGGCGGTGGTGTCGAGGTCGTCGTCCATGCTGGGGGGCGGGAGCGCGCTCGGGCGGGATGGTTTTGGGGGGAAATGGTGCAGGCTGCCACTGACCAGCGGGCCCGGGGGGAGGAGAAGGCATGCGTGCGCATCCGTCTCATGTCCGCGCCGACGCAAATCCGGCTCAAAATGGGCCGAGAATGGGTCGGCAGGCGGACGCCAAGCGGACGCGCGTCCGTTTGGGTCAGCGCGTAAGGCCGACTTTTGTGTCCGCTCCGACCCAAACGGACGCCAGGGGACGAAATGGGTCGCCCCATTGGAGTTGATCTTATAGATATAAGAAGAAGGGTTTGAAAGTCTTAGGCTTTGTGGATGCAATCGCGGTGTTGTCCAGCAAACTTTGGCGATGGCGTTGATGAAGAAGTCTTCGCCGACATCTCGGGTCGAAGAAGCACAAAGGGGTGCGAGGGCATCGAGAGACAGAGGAAGAAGGACACATATGGGCGAGGTAAAATGGATTTGGGACCCCTATCAATCTAATTATAAGAGAGATAAAAATGAACAAGCGTGGTGGAAAGCTGAATTGGTGCAAAAAAATTGTGGCTAAAAAGGTCCTCGATTCCTGCATTGCTAAAGATTTCACATATCAACTCAAAGATCTGGTGTGAGGTCATGGCTGCATGTCATCATAATTGCAGGTGATGTCACGATAGGGTGCAGTGAAAGTTTGCTAAGTGTCAAAGGAATCTTGTGACCCAACAATAATCGTAACCTGGCCACAATACTTGATAAAGTGTTGAGGACAAAGTTGCCAGGTGTTGTTTAACATGGAAGAATCCAGTTTAAACTTGGGCCTAATGTTGGGGATGTTTCCCAGCATTGAGACTCGACCTTATCGCTGACTCAATCAGGAAGGCAAGAGACTCATAGGTAGGCCCAAATCCGGGTCAAAGACAAGTCATCTCGTCACAGACCGGAGGCCCATACAAGACCTGACCCATGTTGTTAGCTCAAGGATTAGGAGAACGGTCGGCTCAAGGAGGAGAATCCAATTTAAACTTGGGCCTAACGTTGGGGATGTTTCCCAGCATTGAGACTCGGCCTTTTCGCTGGCCCGATCAGGAAGGCAAGAGCCTCATAGGTCGACCCAAATCCGGGTCAAAGACAAGTCATCTCGTCACAGACTGGAGGCCCATACAATACCTGACCCATGTTGCCGGCTCAAGGATTAGAAGAACGGTCGCCTCAAGGAGGACTTTAGGGATATTGTTCCTAACTTGGGGAGATATATTTATTAAGAATTGAGACTATGACCCCAATTCATCTATAACCTAGGGATTCAACCGATTATATAAAGGGGGCTCCCTGGGACGAAAAGGACAAGTTAGAATCGATATCATCATCATCAATAACAAGAGCTTGGTAATAAGAGCAATACCTTGTAATCGAGATCATCATCATCAATAACAATCAAGCAGGACATAGGCTTTTTCCTCCACTAGAGGGGCCGAACCTAGGTAAACTTGCGTCTCTCATTTCTGATCAACCCCGTTGAAGCAATCACCTAGCAGCGATGGCCTCATGACTTAGTCTTCTCATGAGGACACCTGTCGTGACAAAACCACGACAACGCTTGGGCGCGTCCTCCCGAGAGGCCTACCCCATCACAATTGCACCAAATCCACACCCTCCACCCATTTTCTCTCTTCTCTTCTTCCTCCTCCGTGACATCCGTCTCATTGCTCTGTTACCGCATGCGCTCAGCAGGCATTCTGAGTGTCTGCGTCGATATCACCGGCACATCACTCCTCTCTCTGCTCCTCATAGCTGGGGACATCGTCGCCGACACGGACACCACCGTAGTACGTCCGGAAACTCTCGGGCTGCCCCTTCCATTCTATGTGTTCGACACATTGTCTGACTCGGTTTCTTACGATTTTTTTAGAGGAAACAATGAATTGATATGCTTCATCGGACGAGGGTGGTATGAACCAACGAAGCTTGATCAAATGATTCAAGACAAGTTCTTTGATCCGTCGGATTTAGAAAACGAAGTGGACACAAGCATGCAAGAGGAGATGGACTGGAAGATGGAGTGACGATGATATGTACCTAGGGTAGGGACTTAGGCCTGACCTACATACCCTACCTAAGGGCACTATATTGGAGGACTTAAAGATTATAAGAGAGATTACGACTAGACACTCCATGGTGCTCAAGTCACTCGACATTTAATCCACTCGGTATCTTCTCCCTCCACTCAACAGCCACCTGTCACTTGGAAGACCTCACTTCCAGTTGACGCCAGAAGACCAGAAGCCACTCCTGGGAGGCCAATGGGCAGGCGTTAGGCCAGTCGTCATTACTAGCAATTATGATGTACATTACCAGTAACACTCGTCTTTATACCCACGATCGAACCCTTGGATGCCTCACACTTATTAGGGGCAGTGTACTCTATATAAGACACCCCTCCCCTCTGGCACAAGGGTTCGCAACCTTTGTAACTCATACTCTCCACATGACAAAATCTCCTGAGCACTGAGACGTAGGGTTGTTACCTCCACGAGAGGGACCTGAACTCATACATTCATGTGTACATCCTCGCCGTAGCTAGGACTCTGCCCTCTCCTTTCGTATCCCTATCTTCTACCGTCAGACTCGTTCCCACGACAGTTGGCGCCCATCATGGGGCAAGCATCTAAGCGACTTCCGGCGAGGTTGCATTTTTTTCCCTACGTCATGTCTTCCGGTGGTGTTTTCTCCCTGGGCTACCAGATCCCTTTCCGAGCACTCGCCTTCATCGCCGACGATTCGGCATGGCTCTAGGAAGCGCCTCTCGACGTGGAGGTGCACCCAGTCCACAGGGTTGCGCACTTCTGCGTGAGCTCCTACAGTGTACTCCTGCGGCAGCCGTTGACCCCGTACTCTTTGGTTCCCCCTGCTATTCGCCATCGCAAGCGATCCGGTGGCTCACCGCTCCAGCGTTGGGTGAGGCACGCTGTGGCCTGCCAAGTTTCGTCTCCGCAGATTGCAACGATCGAACCCACCAAGTCACTTCACAGCGTGTTTGAGTCAGACTCCGATCAGTCTGACCTTCCCTCCGAGTGCGAGAGCTGCGATCCTGCAGCAAAGGTTCTTATGGCTGGTACCCACCAGAGCCCGCCGCCTAGTTTCGGCCATGGCAGGCAGGAGACTGGTGGACCGTCGAATGAGCAATCGTGCCGAGATGAGGAGGTCCTCCATACTCCCATTGTCGAAGCGACCGCTGAGGCTCAGGCCTTGGAGGTTGCACGCATTCGGCTCGAAGAGATCCAGAGGGAGCTCGACGAGCGCACTCGCCAATGTCCACTAGCTCCCAGTCAATGGCAGCGACAGCTGTTTCCGAGTGGTTCACAGAACAATGTTGAGGTATACCGTACTCTAGTCTTAAATGTTACACCAGCGGCTAGAATAGCAGATTCCATTCAGTCGTCATGATCAGAGGCTGACAGAGGTTTGTTGCAGATTAGAGCATTACTTGATGCAGCACAACAGCAGAATTCAGTTGTTTCGCAGTCACGTAATAGGATTCATAGTAATTCACCCAGAGCAGAGATTGTTCAGTCGGCACACAGCCCTGGACCGTCTTTGCGTCGCAGATGCGGAGGTTTCCGTGAGGATAAGTACAGAGATCAGTTTCACCGTGACGACCACCGTCGAGTGCCCACTCCTCCACGGGGTGGTCCACATGTGCCCCAACACCAGGACGAAAGGAGCTCGTTTGGTGATGAGCGGAATGCAGGGTTTGATGCTCGAGACCTCCTCACTCAGAGGCGAATCGACAGAGGCAGAGCCCACGGGGATGGGTATGACAGAGATTTCCCGAGTGGCAGCACTGCTGTTATTTCTGGTCCTGAGTGCTTTAGCAGGGCTATTCGTTCTATAGAGATTCCCCCCAACTTCAGGTTGGCGGCCAGGATCGGCAAGTTTTCTGGCGAGTCAAAGCCAGAAACATGGTTGGATGATTATCAAGTGGCTGTTCTGATTGGTGATGGCCACGATAACATTGCAATGAAACATTTGTCCTTGATGTTAGATGGTTCGGCTCATGCATGGCGGAATCGCTTGGCTCCTTCTAGCATCCACTGCTGGGAAGATCTTGCCAGAGTGTTCATCAGAACGTTTGAGGGCACTTGCAAGCATCCTGCCGGTCTGATTGATTTGCAGCATTGTGTTCAAAAGCCCAACGAGACTTTGAGAGATTACATTCAGCACTAGTCCACCTTGCATCATACAGTGGAGAACGTTGTCGAGCATCAGGTTGTTTGTGCTTTCAAGGCTGGAGTAAAGTACAGAGATCTCTATCTGAAGTTTGGGCGAACGGGTGATATTTTGCTAAGTAAGATGATGGAAATTGTAACTCGGTACACCAATGGCAAAGAAGAACACCGCCTCCGCAGCAGCAAAGGAAAAGCACTCGACAACGATGCTGGCGGTAATTCCAGTCGGAAGCAAAAGTGGAAGACTGATGGCCCTATTCATGCAGAGGCGGGCGCTCTGGCGGCCCAAGGAAAAAACAAGGGGAAGTCCAACGGACAGTTCAACCCCAAGAAATGGAAAAATCAGCCAGGAACTGATGTTATGGATTTACCGTGTGTGATTCACACGAGGAAAGATGAAGACGGCAATTTGATATTGCCCAAGCATACCACTCGATAGTGTCGTCTGTTGATTCAGCAGTTCAAGGAGGCCCATCGAGTGAGAAAACCTCCGAAAAAGATGATGATGAAGACAAAGAAACTTTTCCCGATGTCAACACTATGGTGATGATTTTTGTTGATGTTGAAAGGAAGAGTTGACTAAAGGTCATAAACAGAGAGGTCAATTTGGCCGTGCCTACAACTCTCACCTACCTCAAGTGGTCTCAGACTACCATCACATTTGATCAGTCAGATCATCCTGCTCATGTGGCCACTCCCGGTCGGCAGGCTTTGGTGGTTGATCCCATTGTGGGAGGCACTCGACTCCGCAAGGTCCTCATGGATGGTGGAAGCGGTTTGAACATTCTGTATGTGGATACCCTTAAAGGGATGGGCATTCCGATGTCCCGACTCAGTCAGAGCAACATGCAGTTCCACGGATCATCGCAGGGAAGAACGCCAAGTCACTCAGCCAAATCGCATTGGATGTGACGTTCGGGACGAATAAAAAAATTCGCAAGGAAAAATTGACGTTTGAAGTCCTGGACTTCCAAAGCGCGTACCATGACATTCTTGATCGACCAGCTTATGCTCGTTTCATGGCCTGTCCATGTTACATGTATCTCGAACTGAAGATGCCTGGGCCCAAGGGTGTGATCACAGTCACTGGCAATCGACAGAGGGCTCAGGAGTGCCTCCAGCAAGGCTCCAAGATTGCCGATCATCAGATGGCTATGGTCGAGCTAGAAGAGTACAAGAAGAGTGTTGACCCTGCTAATTTGCTGCGTGCTAAGAAGCCTGCTTCTGAGTCAGCTTTTCAGTTGGCAGGGGAAGTGAAAAAGGTGCACATCCACCCGACAGATTCAACTGCTGCCCTGACCAACATATCATCAACACTCCACAGCAAATAGGACACCGAGGTCATCCAGTTCCTCCGTGAGAACTAGGACCTCTTCGCACGGAAGCATGCTGACATGCCGGGGGTGCCCAGGGAGCTGGCTGAGCACCGATTGAGAGTTGATCCAAAGGACACGCCGGTTAAAGAACATTGGTGTCAGTCTGCGACTGAGAAGCGTAAAGCAAACGGCGAAGAGGTGGCTTGTGTCTTACAGGCCAAGTTCATTCGGGAGATTTACCACTCCGAGTGGCTCTCGAATGTTGTCATGGTTCCCAAGAAGGACAAGTCACTCCGCATGTGTATTGACTTCAAGCATATCAATCGGGTCTGTCCGAAAGATCATTTCCCACTCCCTCGCATCGATCAGATTGTTGACTCGACTGTCGGGTGCGAGCGTTTATCGTCTCTAGATGCATACTCCGGTTATCATCAGATCCGTCTGTTTGGTCCAGATGAAATAAAAACAGCCTTCATCACCCCATTCGGGTGTTTTTGCTATATCACCATGCCATTTGGTTTGAAGAATGCCGGTGCTACTTTCATGCGCATGATTCAGAAGTGTTTACTCAGCCAGATTCCTCGGAATGTTGAAGCGTACATGGACGATATTAGTGTCAAATCCCGCAAAGGTTATGACCTGCTGGCTGACTTGGCTGAGACATTCGCCAATCTGAGGAGGTATGATATCAAGTTGAATCCGGCTAAGTGTACTTTCGGTGTCCCTGGCGGCAATTTGCTTGATTTTCTCGTTTCCGAACGAGGGATCGATGTTAACCTTGAGAAAATCAGCGCCATTACCCGAATGAAGAGTCCTATGCGAGTGCATGATGTTCAGAAGCTCACAGGTTGCTTGGCAGCATTGAGTCGGTTCATTTCTCGTCTTGGTGAGAAGGCATTACCTTTATACCAATTGATGAAGAAGTCTTGATGAAGTCGTCCACATATTGGGCCACAGAGCGATTACCCTGGCGCAAGTTGCGAAACTCGCGCTTCTTTAGACTCATGGCTCCAGCTGAGACATGAGCGGTGCGGAAAGCAAGCTTGAACTGCTCCCAAGTCACATCTGCAATAGGATATGTGGTGGTGTAATTCTCCCACCATGATGCTGCTGGTCCTTCCAGTTGATGTGCGGCAAATCGCACTTTCTCAGCGTCAGTGCATCCAGCGGTGACAAGTTCTCTCTCCATCTTGCGGAGCCAGTCATCTGCCACAATGGGCTCAGTGCTGCTGGAGAAAGTTGGAGGGTTCAACCTCAGAAAACGGGTGAGATTGTCAGTCTGGGGTGGATGGTGGTTGTTGTTGTTGTTCTGGTTGTTGGTCTGATTCTGAATCAATAGTTGCATCAGTGCATTCTGCTGCTGAAGGAGTTGAGTGAGTTCCGGGGGAAAAGTGAAATCGGTCTCACGTCGTGGAGGCATCTTGCTGTTTTCAGAGGGATGAGAATTAGAATAGAACAAGGGTCTAAAAGAAATTCACTACCCATATGCAATGCAACAAACATATCACACCAAACACTCATTTAGTTATTCAATCAATGTCAAACCTCGAGATACAAATCTCAGACAAACTAAACATCGACCTACGCTTTAACGAATAAAAGATACATTGGAGGGCATAACTAATGTTCTCCTCAAAAGTGCATAGTCGTAGGTCCTCCGGTGGTGCTTTCCTCATAGTCTTCATCGTCGCTGATGAAGGGTGCCATGTCTCCTTCGGGGTGAAGGTTTTCTCCCATGTCTAGATGCTCCTCCAGAGTTGCAATGCGTGCATTCTGCTCATCAATCCTCTCTAGGAAGTCCTTCACTTCATGCTCGTGTTCATAGTTGGCTTCTCGCAGATCAGCTTCAAGGTCCAGCTCGCGATTCATCAGATTCTTGATAGTCTTCGTGTCAGCACGAACTCGAAGCTCCAGAGTCCTGATGTGAGTCTCCAAGGTCTGGATATAGGAGATAGTGGTGTCTGCAGTGGGATTGGTGATGATGTTGCCATGGGCATCTCTGCGGCAAACCATGCTGAGTCCTGGTGAAATGGTTCCACCTCTGTATTCCTCCTGAATACGTCCAAGGGCACGATGAATGGCCATGTCTCTTCCAAGTATCCAACTGGGTGCCACGAACTTGAGATCTATGGGTTCCTTCCGATTTCCAAAGGTCTTCCCTGGAATATGCACCTCGATCCTGTAGCGTCCATCTTGGGGAAATGACATGATAGGAATCCCGGTGATGCTCGGCAAAGCAATCCTTATGTCCTTGACGATCCTCATCAGCTCCTTACCAAAGGGCATCGTTGCGTCAGGCTGGCAAAACTCCGTGATCAACACTGGGATGAAGGTGGCCATCTATAAGTTTTGAAATAATCGGAGAGGAGTCAGAAACGAATAGATGAGAGTATAAGATATTTAAAGACAAAGAGAAACAATCCTAAGGCTTTCCAATCCTAGAGGTTACGTCCTACGGTCAACGTGTGCTCTGATACCATTTCTGTAGCGACCCGACCTGAAAGGTCAAGTCTCCGGTGTTTCCGTACCATCCCAAGATCATGCTGGTACACACACGGTACATCCATGTATATATCAAAGGGAAATCACACAGCATTATATTAATCGAAATCTCATATCGAGTCCTTTATTACAATAAAAATTACAATAAAGTGGCTAAAAGCCAACTCATGAGAAATATCTAAATCTTGCGGAAGCGTCGAAGGTAGATGAGTCCATCTGACTCCAAGGGCATCTCACTGAGCATAGAACGTGTCCTCACTCCTGGTCGGAAAAGTACTCTGCAACATGATACGTTGCAGCCGTGTAGGTCAGCATATGGAATATGCCGGCAAAGTCACAGTAGAGGTGTGAAAATAATCAGCTAGTCTATATGCTTATATGGCAGGTGGGGTGGTAAGTTTTGCGTAAAGCCAATTTTTTTCCTACATCAAGAAAAGGGGCTAAGCAAAACATTACTAAGTTGGTTGATTAATGAGATGGTTCCACCAACCAATTCTCATACCCAAAATTATTAAATACCCACATCATCATATTATTTGTGTTGAGAGTTCCGGAAGTTCCAATTCCTTTGGCTCAAGTCGTCCATAACCGTGGACACGGCTAATCGATTAGGTTTAAGTACTCTGCAGAGTTTTGCACACGTTCCCCACAAGATTTGGTCGCCTCCGTTTGATTTCTCGCACTTCAGGGTGTTTGAGAAACGGATGACCAAAACATGGTCTTCCAAAGGGTTTCCCTGCGACTCTGACGGTGCCCATCCTTTCCTACCGTTCTTCTACCTCTCGTAGCACCGCCTGTCCAGAGTCACCACGATATCCAACCAAGCCAGAGCCCATAATGACTTGTGGCTGTGCAGGTAAGCCTTGGGTCTTGAAGCACCCATCCATCCCTTTGTGCCTGGGTGGACCTTTCCGCGTGAATACTGGCCATCTCCAGCATCACCTAGGCTAACCACTGGTTTCTCCAGGGCGCCGTTCAACCATCATCCACCCAGAGGTATGTTGAAAACTTGGAGTATTGAAATCTTGATCATTATGTAGGTCTTGAAATTATTAACTCTCTCAACTCTCATGAATCACACAACCAACCCCGTCTACTAATAGCATAGCAAAAGGTAAAACAACGTTTCCCGGGGCCAATGTTGTCAAAGGGGTTGAGAGGGGTATCTACCACATGATACTACTACTATGTAACCAAGTTTCCAACTAACCTATCTTGCATGCAACTGGGGAGATGGTAGAACTAATGCATATAAAACATGGGTAGAACATGATCAAAGTGACTTGCCTGATTGATGATCTTCGTACGTGAGTGACTCTAAGTAACAAGCTTCGCACTCCGGATAATCTAACGAAACAAACAATGCACTCAAATAAGCATACAACCAAAATAAGTACTCATAACATTCAGCAAAGAAGTACTAAACAAACTATGCAAACAATGCACAAAAGTCTCTAGCAAGTAAAACACACAAAGTTTTGTTTTTCCAAAAGGTGAGGGATGAAAACACTACTGACAATAATAAAACTATTTTGAAATGACAAGACAATTGTTGTCAGCAAAGAAACAATAGCATATTTTATTAAAGTAAACAAAGTCAATTTAAGTTTGTTGGGAAAACCCTATTAAAGTTTATAAAAGTTTTGATAAACACTATATGAATCAACTATAGTTATATTAACAAAAGAATGTAAAACTAAACTTATAATTTTGTTAACAAAACATGTTCTTACAGAAACTAACTTACAAATAAATTTGTCTTAGGAAACAGAATTAATTATACAAAACTTATTTGAAAACAAAACTATTACTAGTTAGTTGTTTTAATCAAATTATGCCTATTTGAAAAGAAGTTGTGATTCCTATGTTAAATGAAATTAAACTAGGCAAATTTATATTTTTATTAACAGTAAGTGAAAACACTAAATGTTTACTAACAGAACCTAATAAACAAATAAAACCAAATTCTAAATCAAACTAATCAAAATAAGTTTATAAAACTATATTATAATACTATACAGATTCTGTTTATAGCTAAAACACTATTAAAAATCATCCTAAAAATCCTCAAACTAAACATGAAGGTAGTCCTAACTAATACCAAACAGTAGCAAAAAGATTCATATCAAAATCTATTTTCAAACTCTAGTTATTCAGATTTGAAGATTTTGAGCAAATTTGATTAAATTCAAATTTTATAGTTCAAATTTGAAATTTAAAAGTACAGGGTGAAACTACATGAAAAATGTGAGCTATTGCAAAAAGAATCAACTCAAAACTCTAAACAGGTTAAAAGATATAGCTAAAACAAAATTTGGATTCACTCTGTTAACTAAAACAAAAACAGAAAAGGGAAAAAATCTACCGGACGGCCAGGGGCTACGTGGCACGATCCTATTGGTTGGGGGCGCGTGTGTTGGATGGTTGCGGGCGGTCGACCGGACCGAAAAGGAAAACGTTTCGGGGATTAAATTGATCTAATCTGGGTCGTGGATTTTGGATCCAAGGGTGGAGATGAGCCCGAAGATTTTTTTACCGGAGGGGAGGTGGACTCCGGCGATGGTGGCGGCGGCCGGTGGTTGAGGACGTTGCCGGAGGGGTCTCTGGTGGTCGAGGGTGGCAGCGAAGGGGTTCAGACGGTTGCGGTGGACGTCCTGCGTCGAATGGTGAGGTCGGAGGGGCGAGGGGAAGAGTGGAGCGACGGGCACGACGGTGGGGAAGATCCGGTGGTTGCAGGGACTCCGGCGAGCTTGTTTGGCAGCGTCCCGGCTAGGTAGGAGGGGGATTTGGGGGGGAAAACGAGGAGCGGAGGGTGGACGGCTTATATAGGGCGCTGGGGAGTGCGGGGGAGGAGAGGGGCGAGAGATCCGGGAGGGGGAAAACGGCCGGTGACGTGGTCAGGCGAGAGGAGAGTGATGACCGAGCGGGTCTTCGGGCGGTCAGGGTGGGACCCAGTGTCAGCGAGAGGGGAGCGAGGTTTCCGCGTCGGTCGGCCGGTCGGTATTAACTTCGCGAGTAACTGCCGTGGGCCGGCCCGTTTAATACCGGAAACGGTTACCGTTTCTTTTTAATAATTTTCCAGAGACATTCAAATACATTTAAAGCATTCAAATCGTCTCTAAATATAGGGGTATTATATATCAAAATTAACAGAATAATAAATTCTATTTAATGAACATTTCTATTCTGTCATTTGAACACTTTGAAAAAAATATTATTTTCAGAAATTGCCTAATTGTTTTTAGATCCTTTTTGCAAATATTTTCAAAATAACCCCTGGTCATTTTTGTTCAAATAATTCACCAATTTGACCCTGGTGTGGAGTGTCATGTTACTCCTCTCTTATTTTGAACATATAACCAAAATTTCAAATAGGGGAAGCAACATAGGAAAAAGTAGAAGGGGACTTTCTGAAAGTTAGAAAAGGCATTTCAACTAACACATACAATTCAAGAAATGGTGATGATAGATGCATAGCTATATTCATAACATTCCAAAATGGAATTTTGGGATGTTACAAACCTACCCACCTTAAGATGAATCTCGCCCTCGAGATTCGGGTTGGCTAGAAAATAGGTGCGGATGGTCTCTACGAAGATCTTCTTCGCGTTCCCAGGTGGCTTCCTCCTCGGTATGGTGACTCCACAAAACTTTGCAGAACTTGATGATCTTGCTGCGGGTAACTCTGTTGGCAGTCTCGAGGATTCTGACAGGCTTCTCCTCATAAGTCAGATCACTTTCAAGCTGTATGGCCTCTAGGGGCACGGTGTCTCGCAAAGGGATGTCAACCATCTCAGCATGACATTTCTTCAGCTGGGAAACATGGAACACATTATGAACTTCGGACAATCCTTCTGGCAATTCCAGTTTGTATGCAACTTCGCCTCTGCGTTCAAGAATTTTGTAGGGGCCTATAAATCTGGGTGCTAATTTTCCTTTAACACCAAATCTCTTGGTTCCTCGAAGCGGGGATACACGAAGATATGCTCGGTCTCCCACTTCATACATCACTTCTTTACGTTTGCTGTCAGCATAACTCTTTTGTCGAGATTGAGCTATCTTGAGTCTGTCACGAATCAACTTGACTTTCTCTTCAGAATCTCGGATAAGGTCAGGACCAAAAAGTTGTCGGTCTCCAACACCATCCCACGTCAGTGGTGTTCTGCACCTCCTTCCGTATAAAGCTTCGAAAGGAGCCATCTTTAGACTGGTCTGATAACTGTTGTTGTATGAGAATTCTGCGTAAGGCAAGTTATCATCCCAACTAGATCCATAATCTAGCGCACAAGCTCTCAACATGTCTTCCAGAATCTGGTTGACTCTCTCAGTCTGTCCATCTGTCTGCGGATGAAAAGCTGTACTAAACTCTAGCCTTGTACCCAAAGTTTCATGTAACTGATGCCAAAACTTTGAGGTAAATTGTGTTCCTCTATCTGACACGATACTCCTCGGAACTCCATGCAGACATACGATCCTGGTCATATATATCTTGGCTAGCTTAGCACTGGTATAGGTGGTTTTCACTGGAATGAAATGTGCTACCTTGGTCAAGCGATCAACCACTACCCAGATGGAATCATAACCTGAACGGGTCCTGGGTAATCCTGTGATGAAGTCCATACCAAGCTTTTCCCATTTCCACTCGGGTATCGGCAAAGGTTGGAGTAACCCTGCTGGTTTCTGATGTTCTGCCTTTACTCGCTGACAAACATCACATATCGCAACATGTTCTGCAATATCTTTCTTCATACCTGTCCACCAATAACTTTCCTTTAAATCCAGATACATCTTGGTGTTGCCTGGGTGTATCGAGTAAGGTGAATCGTGGGCTTCCTGAAGTATCAACTTCCTGAGCTCTGGTTCATTGGGCACATAGATTCGGTTCTCAAACCACAAAGTTCCGTGTTCATCCTCACGAAAACCTTTAGCTTTACCATCTTTCATTCTCTGTTTAATCTCAGCTATCTCCTTGTCCGATTTCTGGGCTTCTCGAATTCTTTCGGTCAAGGTGGACTGAATTTCCAGTGTACCAACATATCCCCTTGGAACTATCTCTAGTTTGAGCTCTCTGAGATCATCGACTAACTCTTGAGGTAATCCTCCAGCTGTGAGTGTGTTTACATAAGTTTTCCGACTCAAGGCATCGGCTACAACATTAGCCTTACCTGGATGGTAGTGTAATCTCATGTCATAGTCCTTGATTAACTCTAACCATCGTCTCTGTCTGAGGTTCAAATCTTTCTGCGTGAAGATATACTTCAGGCTCTTATGGTCGGTGTAAACATCACAACTATTTCCGATAAGGAAATGTCTCCAAGTCTTGAGTGCGTGCACTACGGCTGCTAGTTCCAAATCATGCGTGGCATAATTTAACTCATGAGGTCGTAGTTGTCTGGAAGCATAGGCTACAACTTTTCCATCCTGCATAAGTACTCCTCCAAGTCCTTGACGTGAAGCATCACAATAAACTTGGAAATCCTTCCGAATATCGGGCAAGATCAATACTGGGGCTGTGACCAAACGTTCCTTTAACTCCTGGAAACTGGTTTCACATTCCTCGGTCCAAACATACTTGGATTCTTTCTTCAACAACTCTGTCATGGGCTTGGCAACCTTTGAGAAATTCTCAATGAACCTCCGGTAATAACCGGCAAGTCCGAGGAAACTGCGGATCTCCTTAACTGAGGTGGGTGACTTCCACTCGGTGACGGCTTCAACCTTAGCGGGGTCTACGGCTATTCCTTCTCCGGAAATAACATGTCCAAGGAATCCGACTTCCGTCAGCCAAAATTCACATTTACTGAACTTGGCATATAACTGATGCTCTCTTAGCTTCTCCAGAACTAAACGCAAATGTTCCTTATGCTCTTCCTCGTTCTTGGAGAATATCAGAATGTCATCGATGAACACCACAACAAACTTGTCTAGGTATTCCATGAATACTTTGTTCATCAAATTCATGAAGTAGGCAGGAGCATTAGTCAATCCAAAAGACATGACCGTATACTCATACAAGCCATACCTCGTGGTGAAAGCTGTTTTGGGTATATCCTGTTCACGAATCTTCAACTGGTGATACCCTGATCGAAGATCGATCTTGGAGAATACTTTGGCTCCTACGAGCTGATCAAACAAATCATTAATCATCGGTAGAGGGTACTTGTTCTTGATAGTCACCTCGTTCAAGGCACGATAGTCCACTACCATTCTCAAAGATTTATCCTTCTTCTCCACCAAAAGTACTGGGGCTCCCCAAGGTGAAGAACTTGGGCGAATATACCCCTTGTCCAATAACTCCTTGATTTGCTTCTTGATTTCCAACAGATCATTTGCGGGCATCCGATAGGGTCTCTTGGAAATTGGAGCTGTCCCTGGCTGTAGCTCTATTAAGAACTCAATTTCCCTATCTGGTGGCATTCCTGGTAATTCTTCCGGAAATACATCTGGAAAATCTTTTACCACAGGTACTTCCTCCTGAACAACTCCTGTGAGAGAATTTAACCTAGCACTCATAGGTGTGCGTCGGGATACATACTTAATCCTCTTGTTCTCCGGGGTGGTGAGTGAAACAGACTTGCTAGGGCAATCAAGATTTCCTTCATACTTGGTCATCCAATCCATGCCTAGGATTACATCCAATCCTTGTGACTCTAAGACGATGAGGTCGGTGGGAAAAACATGGTTCCCTATATTGAGTTTCAAGGCATGGCATCCTATCCCTGCCATCATCATACCTCCTGGAGAACTAACCTTAATGGGCTGACTAAGGGTTTTGGTGGGCAAACCATATTTATCCACAACTACCCTTGATATGAATGAATGAGTTGCACCCGAATCAAAAAGTACTGTAACAGGACGTGAATGCAATAAAAACTTACCAACCACAGTCTCGGGCTGATCATAGACTTCTTCCACGTCGATGTGATTCACTTGAGCACGGGGAAACGGATTGGGCTTCTTGGCTGCGGAGTTGCCATTGTTTCCATTGCCTTGCTTGCTCTGGGGACACTCAGTAGCATAGTGCCCTGTCTTCTGGCACTTGAAACAGGTAATGTGACTCAGATCCTTCTGAGCAGGAACTTGACGGTGCTGGTTGTTGTTCCCATTCCCATTGTCACTCTTGAAGTTACCATGGTTGGAACGGTTGTTCCCATTTCCTCCATGATTGTGGCCTCCATGGTTATGCACAGTATGAGTGTGCTTTCCAAACTTACTGTTTCCTGATCCGGTATTCCCGGAGTACGGGGAGTAACGAGGCTTCTGATGAGCTCCAGAGTTGAACTTCCCCTGAGTGTACTTCCGCTTGCGGTTCTCAATCTGCTGCTGTTTACCTTCCAGAATAAGTGCCTTATCCACCAGCTCTTGGTAGTTGTTGAAATTAGCCACTACCAGCTGTATGCTCAACTCATCATTGAGTCCTTCCAGAAACTTTTCTTGCTTGGCCGCATCATCGGCCACATCTCCTGGGGCATAACGTGACAATGTGTTGAAGTCGTCCACATATTGGGCCACAGAGCGATTACCCTGGCGCAAGTTGCGAAACTCGCGCTTCTTTAGACTCATGGCTCCAGCTGAGACATGAGCGGTGCGGAAAGCAAGCTTGAACTGCTCCCAAGTCACATCTGCAATAGGATATGTGGTGGTGTAATTCTCCCACCATGATGCTGCTGGTCCTTCCAGTTGATGTGCGGCAAATCGCACTTTCTCAGCGTCAGTGCATCCAGCGGTGACAAGTTCTCTCTCCATCTTGCGGAGCCAGTCATCTGCCACAATGGGCTCAGTGCTGCTGGAGAAAGTTGGAGGGTTCAACCTCAGAAAACGGGTGAGATTGTCAGTCTGGGGTGGATGGTGGTTGTTGTTGTTGTTCTGGTTGTTGGTCTGATTCTGAATCAATAGTTGCATCAGTGCATTCTGCTGCTGAAGGAGTTGAGTGAGTTCCGGGGGAAAAGTGAAATCGGTCTCACGTCGTGGAGGCATCTTGCTGTTTTCAGAGGGATGAGAATTAGAATAGAACAAGGGTCTAAAAGAAATTCACTACCCATATGCAATGCAACAAACATATCACACCAAACACTCATTTAGTTATTCAATCAATGTCAAACCTCGAGATACAAATCTCAGACAAACTAAACATCGACCTACGCTTTAACGAATAAAAGATACATTGGAGGGCATAACTAATGTTCTCCTCAAAAGTGCATAGTCGTAGGTCCTCCGGTGGTGCTTTCCTCATAGTCTTCATCGTCGCTGATGAAGGGTGCCATGTCTCCTTCGGGGTGAAGGTTTTCTCCCATGTCTAGATGCTCCTCCAGAGTTGCAATGCGTGCAT
This sequence comes from Hordeum marinum, assembly GCA_022496015.1. Classification (NCBI taxonomy): domain Eukaryota; kingdom Viridiplantae; phylum Streptophyta; class Magnoliopsida; order Poales; family Poaceae; genus Hordeum; species Hordeum marinum. The sequence goes on from CM039678.1 coordinate 457,053,032, forward strand.
TCTGCTCATCAATCCTCTCTAGGAAGTCCTTCACTTCATGCTCGTGTTCATAGTTGGCTTCTCGCAGATCAGCTTCAAGGTCCAGCTCGCGATTCATCAGATTCTTGATAGTCTTCGTGTCAGCACGAACTCGAAGCTCCAGAGTCCTGATGTGAGTCTCCAAGGTCTGGATATAGGAGATAGTGGTGTCTGCAGTGGGATTGGTGATGATGTTGCCATGGGCATCTCTGCGGCAAACCATGCTGAGTCCTGGTGAAATGGTTCCACCTCTGTATTCCTCCTGAATACGTCCAAGGGCACGATGAATGGCCATGTCTCTTCCAAGTATCCAACTGGGTGCCACGAACTTGAGATCTATGGGTTCCTTCCGATTTCCAAAGGTCTTCCCTGGAATATGCACCTCGATCCTGTAGCGTCCATCTTGGGGAAATGACATGATAGGAATCCCGGTGATGCTCGGCAAAGCAATCCTTATGTCCTTGACGATCCTCATCAGCTCCTTACCAAAGGGCATCGTTGCGTCAGGCTGGCAAAACTCCGTGATCAACACTGGGATGAAGGTGGCCATCTATAAGTTTTGAAATAATCGGAGAGGAGTCAGAAACGAATAGATGAGAGTATAAGATATTTAAAGACAAAGAGAAACAATCCTAAGGCTTTCCAATCCTAGAGGTTACGTCCTACGGTCAACGTGTGCTCTGATACCATTTCTGTAGCGACCCGACCTGAAAGGTCAAGTCTCCGGTGTTTCCGTACCATCCCAAGATCATGCTGGTACACACACGGTACATCCATGTATATATCAAAGGGAAATCACACAGCATTATATTAATCGAAATCTCATATCGAGTCCTTTATTACAATAAAAATTACAATAAAGTGGCTAAAAGCCAACTCATGAGAAATATCTAAATCTTGCGGAAGCGTCGAAGGTAGATGAGTCCATCTGACTCCAAGGGCATCTCACTGAGCATAGAACGTGTCCTCACTCCTGGTCGGAAAAGTACTCTGCAACATGATACGTTGCAGCCGTGTAGGTCAGCATATGGAATATGCCGGCAAAGTCACAGTAGAGGTGTGAAAATAATCAGCTAGTCTATATGCTTATATGGCAGGTGGGGTGGTAAGTTTTGCGTAAAGCCAATTTTTTTCCTACATCAAGAAAAGGGGCTAAGCAAAACATTACTAAGTTGGTTGATTAATGAGATGGTTCCACCAACCAATTCTCATACCCAAAATTATTAAATACCCACATCATCATATTATTTGTGTTGAGAGTTCCGGAAGTTCCAATTCCTTTGGCTCAAGTCGTCCATAACCGTGGACACGGCTAATCGATTAGGTTTAAGTACTCTGCAGAGTTTTGCACACGTTCCCCACAAGATTTGGTCGCCTCCGTTTGATTTCTCGCACTTCAGGGTGTTTGAGAAACGGATGACCAAAACATGGTCTTCCAAAGGGTTTCCCTGCGACTCTGACGGTGCCCATCCTTTCCTACCGTTCTTCTACCTCTCGTAGCACCGCCTGTCCAGAGTCACCACGATATCCAACCAAGCCAGAGCCCATAATGACTTGTGGCTGTGCAGGTAAGCCTTGGGTCTTGAAGCACCCATCCATCCCTTTGTGCCTGGGTGGACCTTTCCGCGTGAATACTGGCCATCTCCAGCATCACCTAGGCTAACCACTGGTTTCTCCAGGGCGCCGTTCAACCATCATCCACCCAGAGGTATGTTGAAAACTTGGAGTATTGAAATCTTGATCATTATGTAGGTCTTGAAATTATTAACTCTCTCAACTCTCATGAATCACACAACCAACCCCGTCTACTAATAGCATAGCAAAAGGTAAAACAACGTTTCCCGGGGCCAATGTTGTCAAAGGGGTTGAGAGGGGTATCTACCACATGATACTACTACTATGTAACCAAGTTTCCAACTAACCTATCTTGCATGCAACTGGGGAGATGGTAGAACTAATGCATATAAAACATGGGTAGAACATGATCAAAGTGACTTGCCTGATTGATGATCTTCGTACGTGAGTGACTCTAAGTAACAAGCTTCGCACTCCGGATAATCTAACGAAACAAACAATGCACTCAAATAAGCATACAACCAAAATAAGTACTCATAACATTCAGCAAAGAAGTACTAAACAAACTATGCAAACAATGCACAAAAGTCTCTAGCAAGTAAAACACACAAAGTTTTGTTTTTCCAAAAGGTGAGGGATGAAAACACTACTGACAATAATAAAACTATTTTGAAATGACAAGACAATTGTTGTCAGCAAAGAAACAATAGCATATTTTATTAAAGTAAACAAAGTCAATTTAAGTTTGTTGGGAAAACCCTATTAAAGTTTATAAAAGTTTTGATAAACACTATATGAATCAACTATAGTTATATTAACAAAAGAATGTAAAACTAAACTTATAATTTTGTTAACAAAACATGTTCTTACAGAAACTAACTTACAAATAAATTTGTCTTAGGAAACAGAATTAATTATACAAAACTTATTTGAAAACAAAACTATTACTAGTTAGTTGTTTTAATCAAATTATGCCTATTTGAAAAGAAGTTGTGATTCCTATGTTAAATGAAATTAAACTAGGCAAATTTATATTTTTATTAACAGTAAGTGAAAACACTAAATGTTTACTAACAGAACCTAATAAACAAATAAAACCAAATTCTAAATCAAACTAATCAAAATAAGTTTATAAAACTATATTATAATACTATACAGATTCTGTTTATAGCTAAAACACTATTAAAAATCATCCTAAAAATCCTCAAACTAAACATGAAGGTAGTCCTAACTAATACCAAACAGTAGCAAAAAGATTCATATCAAAATCTATTTTCAAACTCTAGTTATTCAGATTTGAAGATTTTGAGCAAATTTGATTAAATTCAAATTTTATAGTTCAAATTTGAAATTTAAAAGTACAGGGTGAAACTACATGAAAAATGTGAGCTATTGCAAAAAGAATCAACTCAAAACTCTAAACAGGTTAAAAGATATAGCTAAAACAAAATTTGGATTCACTCTGTTAACTAAAACAAAAACAGAAAAGGGAAAAAATCTACCGGACGGCCAGGGGCTACGTGGCACGATCCTATTGGTTGGGGGCGCGTGTGTTGGATGGTTGCGGGCGGTCGACCGGACCGAAAAGGAAAACGTTTCGGGGATTAAATTGATCTAATCTGGGTCGTGGATTTTGGATCCAAGGGTGGAGATGAGCCCGAAGATTTTTTTACCGGAGGGGAGGTGGACTCCGGCGATGGTGGCGGCGGCCGGTGGTTGAGGACGTTGCCGGAGGGGTCTCTGGTGGTCGAGGGTGGCAGCGAAGGGGTTCAGACGGTTGCGGTGGACGTCCTGCGTCGAATGGTGAGGTCGGAGGGGCGAGGGGAAGAGTGGAGCGACGGGCACGACGGTGGGGAAGATCCGGTGGTTGCAGGGACTCCGGCGAGCTTGTTTGGCAGCGTCCCGGCTAGGTAGGAGGGGGATTTGGGGGGGAAAACGAGGAGCGGAGGGTGGCCGGCTTATATAGGGCGCTGGGGAGTGCGGGGGAGGAGAGGGGCGAGAGATCCGGGAGGGGGAAAACGGCCGGTGACGTGGTCAGGCGAGAGGAGAGTGATGACCGAGCGGGTCTTCGGGCGGTCAGGGTGGGACCCAGTGTCAGCGAGAGGGGAGCGAGGTTTCCGCGTCGGTCGGCCGGTCGGTATTAACTTCGCGAGTAACTGCCGTGGGCCGGCCCGTTTAATACCGGAAACGGTTACCGTTTCTTTTTAATAATTTTCCAGAGACATTCAAATACATTTAAAGCATTCAAATCGTCTCTAAATATAGGGGTATTATATATCAAAATTAACAGAATAATAAATTCTATTTAATGAACATTTCTATTCTGTCATTTGAACACTTTGAAAAAAATATTATTTTCAGAAATTGCCTAATTGTTTTTAGATCCTTTTTGCAAATATTTTCAAAATAACCCCTGGTCATTTTTGTTCAAATAATTCACCAATTTGACCCTGGTGTGGAGTGTCATGTTACTCCTCTCTTATTTTGAACATATAACCAAAATTTCAAATAGGGGAAGCAACATAGGAAAAAGTAGAAGGGGACTTTCTGAAAGTTAGAAAAGGCATTTCAACTAACACATACAATTCAAGAAATGGTGATGATAGATGCATAGCTATATTCATAACATTCCAAAATGGAATTTTGGGATGTTACAATTTTGAATGGGTCCGGTGCTACCGTTGTTTTGGTGTATCCAAAAGGCGACAAACTCAGTTACGTCCTGTAGATTCACTTTGATTCCTCCAACAATGAAGCAGAATATGAAGCACTCTTGTATGGGTTGCACATGGCTATCACACTCGGCGTCAAGCGCTTGATGGTCTAAGGCGACTCAGATTTGGTGGTCAATCAAGTGATGAAAGAGTGGGATGTTCGGAACCCCGCTATGACTGGATATTGCAATGCTGTCAGAAAGATCGAGAAGAAGTTTGAAGGTTTGGAACTTCATCATGCTCCCCGAGTGAGGAATCAAGCGGCTGATGAGCTGGCAAAGATTGGATCCACTCGACGACCTGTCCCCAGCAATGTATTCTTGGAGCATCTTCACACTCCTTCGGTGCAGGAGGACCCCTTCATCGAAGAGCCCCCACAAGCTATGAGCCCCTCTGATCCGACTGAGGTCGATGTCCCTGCAGTTATTGATTTGGTCATGGAGATTCTGGTCATCATTCCCAACTAGACAGTGCCCTATATTGCATATATTCTGAGGCAGGAACTTCCTAAAAGATGAGACTGAAGCCCGGCAGATCGTGCACAGATCCAAAGCTTTTACTGTGGTGGATGATCATTTGTACAGAGAAAGTGTGACTGGTGTGATGCAGCGATGCCTTTCCCTTGAAGAAGGTCGAATGATCCTGGATGAAATCCACTCGGGAACTTGCGGCCATCATGCATCCTCTCTGACAATCATCGCTAAAGCGTATCGAGCTGGTTTCTTCTGGCCGCGTGCCAATGAGATGGCCAAGGACATTCTCGATCAATGTGAAGGGTGCCAGTTCTATGCAAACTTGTCTCACAAACCTGCGTCTACCCTGAAGACTATTCCCCTCGCTTGGTTGTTCGCTGTCTGGCGTTTGGATATGGTTGGTCCCTTTCGGACTGGACAGAGTGGATTTACTCATTTGCTTGTTGCAGTCGACAAGTTTACAAAGTGGATTGAGGCCAAGCCAATAAAGAAATTGAACTCTCATACTGCAGTCAAATTCATGAGAGAAATAATCTACGTGTATGGAGTTCCCCACAGCATCATCACAGATAATGGCACAAACTTCGACTCGGAAGAATTCAAACACTTCTGCTTCTCCCAAGGCACTCGGGTGGATTATGCCTCCGTTGCACATCCTCAAACCAATGGTCAAGTTGAGCGAGCCAATGGCCTCATCCTGCAAGGTATGAAGCCTCGTCTCATGCGGGATCTAGAACATGCTCGGAGCCTGGGTGTCTGAGTTGCTACCTGTTTTATGGGGCTTGAGAACAACACCTAATCGGTCGACTAGACGAACTCCTTTTTTCCTGGTCTATGGATCCGAAGTTGTCCTATCGAGTGATTTGTTTCATAATTCTCCTTGAGTGGATCTTTACTCTGAAGCCGAAGCTGAACAAGCAAGACAGGATGGAGTAGATCTCTTAGAGGAGGAGCGAGAGATGGCTTTGATCCGGACGGCGACATATCAGCAAGATCTGAGACGCTTCCATGCGAAGCACGTCACGAGTCGGTCGTTTCATGAGGGTGACTTGGTGCTCCGAGTGGATCAACAGCGACCCCACAAGCTCGCTCCGGCGTGGGAAGGCCTTTTTCTCGTCACCAAGGTGTTGAACAACGGAGCTTATCACCTATACAACCGCAAGAAGCAGATTGATGAGCCGCGATCCTGGAATGAAGATCTGCTCCAGCGTTTTTATACCTAGAAATAGAGTGGTGTTGATGTAATAAAGGTATTTTAGACAATGTCATTTATGCGAGTATGACTTCTGTAGTTTTTCGTCGATTCCGATCATACAATTTCACACTTGGGAACACTTCAAGTGTCGAGCAATCCTCATACTTGGGGGCTTAGCTGCGAACATGCTTTCGCCTAAGTTAAAAACCCTGCCGAGTGGATAGCAGTCCATTCACTTGGTGACTTAGCTACGAACCAGTCTTCGCCCAAGTTCAAAACTTCTCCGAGTGTTGAGGAATGCTCCCACTCGGGGGCTTAGCTTCGAACATGCTTTCTCCTAAGTTAAAAACCCTGCCGAGTGGACAGCAGTCCATTCACTCGGTGACTTAGCAGTGAACCAGTCTTCGCCTAAGTTCAAAACTTCTCTCAGTGTTGAGCAATCCTCACACTTGGGGGCTTAGCTGTGAACATGCTTTCGCCTAAGTTAAGAACCTTGCCCAGTGGATAGCAGTCCATTCACTCGGTGACTTAGTTGTGAACCAATCTTTGCCTAAGGTCGAAACTTCTCCGAGTGTTTAGCAATCCTCACACTCGAGGGCTTAGCTACAAACTAACTTTCGCCTAAGTTAAAAATAAATTCCAAGTGGATTACTATCTATTCACTCAGAAATTTAGCCGCGAACCAGTCTTCGCCTAAGTTCAAAACTTGTCCGAGTGTTGAGCAATCCTCACACTCGGGGGCTTGTCTATGAACCGGCTTTCACCTAAGCTAAAAATGAATTCCGAGTGGATTAATATCTATTCATTCAGAAACTTAGCTACGAACCAGCTTTCGCCTAAGTCAAAAAAAAATCGGTCGAACGAAAAATTGAAAACCAAATATAGATAAATTCAAATGATTTCACTGCAGATAAAGGCTTCGCGCGCAAGCAAAGGTGCTCCGGCTTAAGGCCTGAATGAAGTTTTATGACCGATACATCTTCACTCAACATTCCGAGGAAAATAAATTTATCTCCGTGAATCAAGTTTTTTCAAGCGCCAAACGGACTTGCTGGCTCGACGAAGGTGTCCAAGTCAACCCCATCTGTGATCCTAGTGGCCGTGTCAATGAAGGTCTCCATGAAATCTTCAACTGAAGCTACTTCGTGTTCATCACTCGGAGGTCCTTCAACTTGTCCTCTATTGCCTCCTTGCAATGGACTCTAACAAGAGAGAGCGCCACATTGGCTCCGTAGTGGGTAACTGACTTCTTCCAAGCTTGCAGTCGGGTGGGGATATCATTGAGACGAGCCATCACGAATGCATGGTCAGTATGAAGGGTTTCTTCAGGCCATAGTTCTTTATCGATCTTCTCCAGCGCAGCCTTCAGTGGGATGACTTATGCTTGAATGCCCTAGAGTCGAACATTGAGTCAGAACATGTTTATGGCCACTGCATCTCCAACAAGCGACTTAGTTGGATCCAGATTGGGCTCGATTTCTTCGGTCTCTTTTTCAAAGTCTTGGCAGAACTCTATATGGAAGAAGGAATGGGAAAAGGATTACATTTCAAGTCTGTGGAAATTGAGGAAAATCACTCGACAACGATAATTACCGTCGAGCATGATAAACATCTTCCTCGCGAATTCGCCCAAGTGCTTCTCCAGGCCATTGCTCCTCTTGGTCAACTGCTCTGACTTCTTGATGAGTTCGCCCCATTCTAGTTTCAGCTTGGAGTTTTCCTCCTCTATCTTCTTGATGGCATCAAGTTTCTTCTTGGCGGCTTCAATTTTCTCCCTCGCCACCTTTTGGGCATCAACAAGAGCCTTGTCCTTGTCCTCCAGCGCCTTCTTCATGGTATCTAAAGAAATAGCATTGTTGAGTCACACTTCGAGTCGACGATTTTCATCACGTACGTCTGTTCGAGTGAGAGCACTCGGTTCAAAGGATGGAACGTGAGAATAAGAATGCATGGGGTCGATAAAGATTACCTCCCAGAGTCGTCAGCTTGGTCCGCGCACGTTCCAAGCTGTTCTTGGAGATCTCCAGATACAATCGCAGCTGGTTCCTTTCCTCCTCCAAGTCCTTGTACTGGGTGCCAAGTTCACAAGCTCTCTGAAATCAAAAAATATACAATTCCGTCGACAGAAAAGGTCCTTCACTTCCGTGTGGAAAGGGTCGACTGAAGGGCGGACCACCGCCCCACCCCACACTCCTGAAATAGCGGCATATCATGGTTGATGAAATGATGTACATGAAATCTGCGTCATATCATGGTTGATGGCAATGATATCCATGAAACCTACCAGGTAGCTTCGGAGTGATGCGGCTAAAGCAAAAGGTTCACTTGACATGTCGAGTGGCTAGCGTACTCTGCATACGACAAATAACCCTGAGTTAAAGTTCTTAAGACTACTGCTCATCGTCAATGATCAACAGTAGTCTTAGGGACTACACCTAGTGGGTGCACTCAGCATGCCCCCACTGGTTCCCATATCACTCGACAAGGTCTGCCCTGTCCGAGTACAAGATGGTCTCTATTAGACCCCCGCCAGTGCAAGCACACGACGGCGGTCTCAGGGACAACACCCAGTGGGTGCACTCAGCATGCCCCCACTGGACCTGCTAACACTCGATGTGTCGAGTGGCCCCAAAGGGCCTGCCACCCCACCTTGCACCCCTAAAGTAGCATCATATCATGGTTGATGAAATGATATCCATGAAACCTATAAGGTAGATTCGGAGTGGTATGGCTTAAATTACTCGACAAGGTCTGCCCTGTCTGCGTACAAGATGGTCTCTATCAGACCCCCGCTAGTGCAAGCACTCGATGGCGGTCTCGGGGACTACACCCAGTGGGTGCACTCAGCATGCCCCCATTGGACCTGCTAACACTCGATCTCTTGAGTGGAAGAACACCACAAAAACCATGCGCAAGCATATGAACATCGTCTGTATCTAAGACCCATGCTGATGTCTTCATTATTCGACAGTGGTCTCGGGGACTACACCCAATGGGTGCACTCAGCATGCCCCCACTAGACCGAAATTTACTCGACGAAGACCTGATCTATTCGAGTGGAGAACTTACAAATATTCTACAAGAGAAAACACCCACTAGGTGTACGATCAAAGAAGGCAGGAATTCTAATAGTCTGAGGCGGCCCGATTGGAGTTGACGCCACAATGGTTGAAGCAGCTGGTGGAGCACTCGACAATGGAATCGCAAGCTCGGTTCTGGCTTGGGACGACTCGCCTATCCCCTAGGATGATGAAGCAGTAGATCGTTGAGGCGTGTATGCTGATGGAGTTCTTCGGGCGCATACGCGCGGGTGCCTAAGGTCGCACCTTCACCTCCCATACCCCGAGGCAATTCTTCATCATCCTCCAGTTGAATGATCTCTGCAAACATCAATCGGCAACATTAACTCTTGCAATCGATGAATCATTTTCAAGAAACAGAGCTGAGTGAAGATTTGTTTACCTCTTTGGGAAGTGGCCGCGTCAGCAGTATCCACATCCATTTGCTCCTCTCCATCCCGTGGAGGCGATGGCACTGAGGTAGCGGCACTCGAAGACCAAATTCCACTCAGTCGGCAAGAATTCGAAGTCATAGTCGACAACGAAAAATGAAAGAAAACACTTATGTTGAGATGATAGGCACATCCATCTTCATGCGGGGTAGTGCTTTGCAAGGTTTCGGCGCGTTGGGCTTGGGCTGCTTCACGACTCGTTCACTCGACTCAACAGTCGAGGTTCGGTCCCGTTTCGGGTTCCTCTCACTCGACGTTGGGGCTTTGCCCGCGGCAGACGCAGGGTCCTTACACAGCTTGGAGCGATGTTCTGTGCGCGGAGGAGATTCGACTTCTTCCTCGTCCCCATCAGAGGCTTCATACTCATCCTTGCTATCGTCAGCGTAGTCGACGTCCATGCTGCCAGCCTCACTCTCCCCACCGTGGTCAGGCTGATTCCCGTTTGGCATGGGCGAGTGCATGTGTGTCCACTCTTGCAAGATCCAAACAATGAAGTCAGTCGACATATCAACCAATCACTCGACAAAGTAATATGACAATTGACAAGGCAAAGTTTACTAGATTCTTCGGCGGATTCTCGGCAGAGTAAGATTGGATCCTCTTGGCTCCTCGCAGTTTGTCGCAAGCTCCGGTAATGCTTCGAAGCCATTTCTCGAAAGTATTTTGTGAAACCTCTTCCGGGTGCGTCCGGATCGAGTCCTTAGGGCCTGCATAATGCCACATAGTGTGGTCCCTTGCCTGGAGCAGCTGGATCCGTCGACTGGGGAATGTCTCCAGGAGATCCATACCAGTCACTCCGCCACGGACAAGGTTCACTACGGAGTCCACCAGGATCCCCACTTGGACTTCTCTCCCTCCGACACTTTTAGGGATTTGGGAACGGTAGGACGGTCTAATGTGAAAGGGGAAAGACCAGTCGACATATTGGGAGAAGCCATATCCTTCCAATAAAACCATGTTGACTGCCAACCTCTAACGGATTCTGGGAAGGTCATAGAAGGAAAAGAACTCCTAGCTCTCTTCTGGATTCCCAAGCCGCCACACGGTTGGACAACATGGGTTTTACCATCCTCAGGGTTGGCCTTTTTGACCGACTGAGATCTGATGGTGAATATATGTTTGAACAGACCCCAATGGGCACGGAGTGATGAAAGCAAAAAGATAGGAAATGGTCTTCGGAGGAAAATGATGGAGCTAGGCTTCGAAGACGTTAAAAAACCCTTGGAAAAATGGATGGGGGGCATGGAGAAACCTCTTTCGACATGGGTGAGGAGGAGGACCCGCTCCCTCTCGCAGGGCTCCGGCTCGGCCTCCCCCTCCAACAGCTTCCAGGAACCTTCTGCCATGAGCCCGTCGATGAATAGATTCTCGACATCCGCGGCAGCGACCGTCGACGGGAGAAAATCCCCCAGGATCCACCCTGGCAGAGCGGTGAACCGTGCGATCGACGGCTTCTTGGCCTTGCCCTTCACAGTCCCCTTCTTAGTGCGCTCCAGCTTCTCGGTCGTCCCCTTCGTCATCGCGGCGGCGGTGTTCGTCGGGGCGGAGCAGAGCTGTGCGCTGGAAGTAGAGGAGGCGGAGGAAGAGAGGAGATTTTGGGAAAAGTACTGTTCAGACCATAGCGCAATGGAAATTATACCTTGTTGAGTGTCTCGCTGACTCGTGGGCCCACTGGATCCCCGCATATTGTTGGGGAACGTCGCATGGCAAACAAAAAATTTCCTACGCACACGCAAGATCTATCCATGGTGATGAGCATCTACGAGAGGGAGAGTGGATCTACATACCCTTGTAGATCGCTAAGCGGGAAGCGTTAAGAAACGCGGTTGGTGTAGTCGAACGTCTTCACGATCCAAATCGCCGAGCATCCCACGATCTCATCATGATCCGTCCTGCGATCTAGTCACGATCCGTCCCACGAACTCATCACGATCCGTCCCGCAAATTCATCACCATCCGTCCTGCGAACTCATCACGATCCGTCTCGCGATCTTGATCACGGTCCTTCCGATCTAGTGTCGAACGGACGACACCTCCGCGTTCAGCACACATACAGCTCGATGACGATCTCCACCTTCTTGATCCAGCAAGAGGGAGAGGAGAGGTAGGAGAGTTCTCCGGCAGCGTGACGGCGCTTGGCGATGGTGGTGGAGTTATTCCGGCAGGGCTTCGCCTAAGCACTGCTGAAGTCCGATCTAGAGGAGAAACTATGCACTGGAGGAACGGGTAGCACGTGGCTGAAAATTCTGTGCCAAAACCCTAAAATCCTCTAGTATACATAGGAGGGAGGGAGGAGAGGCTTGGCGCAAGGGCCAAGCCTCCTTTGGGTCGGCCGAAGTGGGGAGGAGAGGAGGATTCCTCCTCCAATCCTAGTAGGACTAGGATTCCTCCTTTTTGGGCCTTTTTCCACCTTTTTCCTTTTGGGCTTTTTCTCCCAGCCGCATGGGCCTTGTGTGGGACTTCCACCAGCCCACAAAAGTCTGGTATTTACTCTCCCACAACCCATGAAGCCTCTTGGGTCGAAATACCCCTCCCGGTGGTCTCCCGGTACACTACCGGCACTCCCGGTACATTACCGATTAGCCCGAAACTTTTTCGGCGACCAAAATGGGACTTCCTATATATCAATATTTACCTCCGGACCATTACAGAGCTCCTCGTGACGTCTGGATCTCATCCGGGACTCCGAACAACCTTTGGTCACCACCATACATAACTCTATACTACCGAAATGTCACCGAACCTTAAGTGTGCAGACCCTGCGGGTTCGAGAACTATGTAGACATGACCGAGACACCTCTACAGCCAATAAACAATAGCGGGACCTGGATACCCATATTGGTTCCTACATATTCTAAGAAGATCTTTATCGGTCGAACCTCTATGTCAAGGATTCAGTTAATCCCGTATGATCTTCCCTGTTCTTCAGTATGTTACTTGCCCGAGATTCGATCATCGGTATCTCCATACCTAGTTCAACCTCGTTACCAGAAAGTCTCTTTACTCATTCCGTAATACAAGATCCCGTGACTAACAGTTAGTCACATTGCTTGCAAGGCTTGTTGTGATGTTGTATTACCGAGTGGGCCCTAAGATACCTCTCTGTCACACGGAGTAACAAATCCCAGTCTTAATCCATGCCAACCCAAAAGACACCCTCGGATATACCTGTAGAGTACCTTTATAGTCACCTAGTTACGTTGCGACGTTCGATACACACAAGGAACTCCTCCGGTGTCAGTGAGTTGCATGATCTCATGGTCATAGGAACAGATACTTGACATGCAGAAAACAGTAGCATTAGACTGATACGATCATATGCTACATTTGTAGTTTGGGTCTTGTCCATCCCATCATTCTCCTAATGATGTGATCCCGTTATCAAATGACATCTCATGTCAATGTCTAGGAAACCTTAACCATCTTTGATCAATGAGCTAGTCTATTAGAGGCATGCTAGGGACATGGTTTTGGCTATGTATCCACACATGCATCTAAGTCTCCGATCAATACAATTATAGCATGGATAAAAAACGATTATCATGAACAAGGAAATATGATAATAACTAATTTATTATTGCCTCTAGGGCATATTTCCAATAGTCTCCGACTTGCACTAGAGTCAATAATCTAGTTCACATCACCATGTGATTCGCATTGTTATGAATCTAACACCCAATGAGTTCTGGGGCTCGATCATGCTTTGCATGTGAGAGAGGTCTTATAGTCAACGGGTTTGCGACATTCAGATCCGTGTGTACTTTGCAAATTTCTATGTCAAACCGTAAACACTGCTACCACATTCCACTTGGTACTATTCCAAATGGCTGCTCCACTATGTGTATCCAGAATGCTACTACGAGTCATCCGGATTGGTATTAAAGCTTGCATTGACGTAACTCTTTACGACGAACTCTTTATCACCTCCATAATCGAGAAACATCTCCTTAGTCTTTTAGTTACTAAGGATAATCTTGACCGCCGTCTAGTGCTCCACTCCAGGATCACTTTGAAACCTTCTAGCCATACTTATGGCAAGGCTGACATCGGGTCTTGTACACAGCATCGCATACATGATAGAGCCTATGGCTGAAGCATAGGGGATGACACTCATATTTTCTCTATCTTCTGTAGTCATTCGGCATTGGGTCTTACTCAACTTCACACCTTACAAATCACGCAAGAACTCTTTCTCTAACTAATCCATTTTGAACTCTTTCAAAATCTTGTCAAGGTATGTACTCATTGAAAGTCTCATCAAGCATCTTGATCTATCTCTATAGATCTTGATGCTCAACAATTAGGTAGCTTTTATCCAGGTCTTCCTTTGAAAAATTCTTTTCAAACAACCATTTATGCTTTCCAGAAATTCTACATCATTTCCGATCAACAATATGTCAACCACATATGCTTACCAGAAACTCTATAGTGCTCCCACTCACTTTATTGTAAATACAAGTTTCTCATAAACTTTGTATAGACTCAAAAAACTTTAATCACCTCATCAAAGTGTATATTCCAACTCCGAGATGCTTGCTTCAGTTCATAGAAGGATCACTGAAGCTTGCACACCTTTTAGCATCCTTAGGACTGACAAAACCTTCTGGTTGTATCACATACAACCTTTCCTCAAGGAAGGAAACGATGTTTTGGCATCCATCTGCCAGATTTCATAATTGAAAAATACAGCAACTGCTAACATAATTCTAACAGACTTTAGCATCGCTACGAGTGAGAAAGTCTCATCGCAGTCAACTCCTTGAACTTGCCAGAAACTTCTTTGCGACACGTCAAGCTTTATAAATGGAGACATTCACCATCAGCGTTTGTCTTCATTTTAAAGATCCATTTGTACTCAACGACCTGCCGTCTAACGAGCAAGTCTACCAAAGTCTATACTTGGTTTTCATATATGGAACCTTTCTCGGATTTCATGGCCTCTAACCATTTGGTCGGAATCCGGGCCCATCATCGCTTCTCCACAGCTCGTAGGTTCATTGTTGTTCAACAACATGACCTCCAAGACAGGGTTGTCGTACCTCTCAGGAGCAGTACACATCCTTGTCAAGCTACGAGGTTCGATAGTAATTTGATCCGAAGCTTCAGGATCATCATCATTTAGTTCCTCTTCAACTGACGTAGGTTCCACAAAAACATCTTTCTGCGCTGCGCTACTCTCTGGTTGAAACAAAGGTTCAACAACCCCATCAAGTTCTATCTTCCTCCCACTCAATTCTTTTGAGAGAAACTTTTTCTCAAGAAAGGACCCAGTTTTAGCAACAAACACTTTATGCTTGGATCTGAGATAGAAGGTTTACCCAACTGTTCTTAGGGTATTCTATGAAGATGCCTTTGTCCGCTTTGGGTTCGAGCTCATTAGGTGAAAACCTTTTTCACATAAGTGTTGCAGCCCCAAACATTAAGAAATGACAGCTTAGGTTTCTATCAAACTATACGGTGTCATCTCAATGGATTTAGATGGTGCCCTATTTAAAGTGAATGTAGTTGTCTCTAATGCATAAACCCAAAATTATAGTAGCAAAACGATAAGAGACATCATAGCACGCACCATATCCAATAGAGCATGACTATGACGTTCGGACACACCATCACACTATGGTGTTCCAGGTGGCTTGAGTTGTGAAACAACTTTCACATTGTCTAAAGTTGTATGCCAAATTCATAACTCAGAAATTCACCTCCATGATCATATCGCAGACATTTTTATCTTCTTGTCCCAATGATCTTAAACTTCACTCTGAATTTTCTTGAACCTTTCAAACGGTTCAGACTTGTGTTTCATTAAGTAAATATACACTATATCTACTCAAATCATCAGTAAAGGTAAGAAAATAACGATATCCACCGCACGCTACAAGACTCATTGGATTGCATACATCAACATGTATCATTTCCAATAAATCACTTGCCCGCTCCATCCATTTGGAAATGGGGTACTTAGTCATCTTGCCCAAGAGGCATGGTTCGCATGTCTCAACCGATTCGAAATCGAATGAGTCCAAAGATCCATAAGCATGGAGTTTGTTCATGCGCTTTATACCAATATGACATTTAGCGGTAGTGCCACAAGTATGTGGTACTATCATTATTAACTTTATATGTTTTGGCATCAATGTTATGAACATGTGTATTACTACGATCAAGATTCAACAAACCATTCTCACTGGGTGCATGACCATTGAAGGTATCATTCATGTAAACAGAATAATCATTATTCTCTAACTTAAATGAATAACCGTGTTGCAATAAACACAATCTAATCACGTTCATGCTCAACGCAAAACACCAAATAACATTTATTTAGGTTTGTCACTAATCCCCAAGGTAGTGAGAGCGTGCGATGTCGATCACATCAACCTTAGAAAACTTACAACACACATCGTCACCTCACCCTTAGCTAGTTCTCTGTTTATTCCGTAGCTTTTATTTCGAGTTACTAATATTTAGCAACCGAACTGGTATCCAATACCCAGGTGCTACTAGGAGTACTAGCAAGGTACACATCGATAACACATATATCAAATATACTTCTGTTGACGTTGCCAGCCTTCTTATCTACCAAGTATCAAGGGTTGTTCCGCTTCAGCGACCGCTCTCCTCATAATCGAAGCACTTAGTCTCGAGTTTGATTGCAACTTTCGGTTGCTTCACTCGAGCAGCAACTGACTTGCCATCCATGAAGTTCCCCTCCATGCCCTTGCCCTTCTCGAACTAGTGGTTTTACTAACCATCAACACTTGACACTCCTTCTTGATTTCTACCTTCGCGGTGTCAAACATCGCGAACAGCTCAGGGATCATTATTTCTATCCTTGGCGTTTTATAGTTCATCACCAAGTTCTAGTAGCTTAGTAACAATGACTTGGAGAACTATATCAATCACTATCTTATCTGGAAGATCAACTCCCACTCGATTCAAGCGATTGTAGCACCCAGACAATCTGAGCACATGCTCAACGATTGATCTATTCTCCTTCATCTTGCAGGCAAAGAATCTTGTTGGAGATCTCATATCTCGCAACATGGGCATGAGCCTCAGATCCTAATGTCATCTCTTAGAACATCTCATATGTTCTGTGACGTTCAAAACATTTCGGACCCTTAGTTCTAAGCCGTAATGCATGACGCACTAAACTATCAAGTAGTCATCAGAACGTGCCTGTCAGATGTTCACAACATCTACAAACGACGCTAGAGGGGTTGGCGCACCGAGCAAGAACAATTCTCACCTATGCATAAACCACAACGGTGGTACACTAGTTGCTTTTCAACCTTCTCAAGGACCGCCTTTGTCGAATCCGATCCAACTAAAGTGAGAGAAACTAGCACCCGCAAGCCATCTATGCAACAAGTTGTGTTTGAGGGAACCAGTCTCTCGTAAGCGTACGAGTAATGTTGGTCCGGGCCGCTTCATCTCACAATACCGCTGAACCAAAACACGACCAAGGGAGGAAGCAATCTAAGCATCAACACCTAGAAACTCTTTGTGTTCTACTCGAGATCTCATCTACACATAGACCTAGCTCATAATGCCACTGTTGGGGAACGTCGCATGGGAAACAAAAATTTCCTACGCACACGCAAGATCTATCCATGGTGATGAGCATCTACGAGAGGGAGAGTGGATCTACATACCCTTGTAGATCGCTAAGCGGGAAGCATTAAGAAACGCGGTTGGTGTAGTCGAACGTCTTCACGATCCAAATCGCCGAGCATCCCGCGATCTCATCATGATCCGTCCCGCGATCCAATCACGATCTGTCCTGTGAACTCATCATGATCCTTCCCGTGAATACATCATGATCCATCTCGCGAACTCATCATGATCCGTCTCGCGATCTTGATCACGGTCCTTCCGATCTAGCGCCGAACGGACGGCACCTCCGCGTTCAGCACACGTACAGCTCGATGACGATCTCCGCCTTCTTGATCCAGCAAGAGGGAGTAGAGAGGTAGAAGAGTTCTCCGGCAGCATGACGGTGCTCCGGCGGTGGTGGTGGAGCTATTCCGGCAGGGCTTCGCCTAAGCACTGCAGAAATCCGATCTAGAGGAGAAACTATTCACTAGAGGAACGGGTAGCACGTGGCTGAAAATTATGTGCCAAAACCCTAAAATTCTCTAGTTTAGATAGGAGGGAGGGAGGAGAGGCTTGGCTCAAGGTCCAAGCCTCCTTTGGGTTGGCCGAACTGGGGAGGAGAGGAGGACTCCTCCTCCAATCCTAGTAGGACTAGGATTCCTCTTTTTTTGGCCTTTTTCCACCTTTTTCCTTTGGGGCTTTTGCTCCCAGATGCATGGGACTTGTGTGGGACTTCCACCAGCCTACAAAAGGCCGGTATTTACTCTCGCACAGCCCATGATGCCTCTTGGGTCGAAACACCCCTCCCGGTGGTCTCTCGGTACACTACCGGCACTCCCCGTACATTACCAATTAGCCCGAAACTTTTCCGGCAACCAAAATGGGACTTCCTATATATCAAACTTTACTTCCGGACCATTCTGGAGCTCCTCGTGACTTCCGAGATCTCATCCGGGACTTCAAACAACCTTCGGTCATCACCATACATAACTCTATACTACCGAAACGTCACTGAACCTTAAGTGTGCAGACCCTGGGGGTTCGAGAACTATGTAGACATGACCGAGACACCTCTACGGTCAATAACCAATAGCGGGACCTAGATGCCCATATTGGTTCCTACATATTCTACGAAGATCTTTATCGGTCGAACCTCTATGTCAAGGATTCAGTTAATCCCGTATGATGTTCCCTTTGTTCTTTGGTATGTTCCTTGCCCGAGATTCGATCGTCGGTATCTCCATACCTAGTTCAACCTCGTTACCGGAAAGTCTCTTTACTCGTGCTGTTATACAAGATCCCATGACTAACACTTAGTCACATTGCTTGCAAGGCTTGTTGTGATGTTGTATTACCGAGTGGGCCCTAAGATACCTCTCCGTCACACGGAGTAACAAATCCTAGTCTTGATCCATGCCAACCCAACAGACACCCTCGGAGATACCTGTAGAGTACCTTTATAGTCACCTAGTTACATTGCGACGTTTGATACACACAAGGCACTCCTCCATTGTCAGTGAGTTGCATGATCTCATGGTCATAGGAAGAGATACTTGACATGCAGAAAACAGTAGCATTAAACTGACACGATCATATGCTACGTTTGTAGTTTGGGTCTTGTCCATCCCATCATTTTCCTAATGATGTGATCCCATTATCAAATGACATCTCATGTCAATGGCAGGAAACCTTAACCATCTTTGATCAACGAGCTAGTCTATTAGAGGCATACTAGGGACATGGTTTTGTCTATGTATCCACACATGCATCTAAGTCTCCGATCAATACAATTATAGCATGGATAATAAATAATTATCAAGAACAAGGAAATATGATAATAACTAATTTATTATTGCCTATAGAGCATATTTCCAACACATATCTCGACCGCAGATGCTGCTCAGTACGTGGCGAAATGGGTGGCGCGTGAGTCGAGGTGTCATGCCCTCACTTGCCCTGGTTGTGGTGTCATCATCGCGAGTGCGCGCGCTTCCCTAATTTTTGAATCCCACAAAATACCGGCCTGACAGAGCGACCCGTCATGTCTAAAGATCCCTACAGGTCACTCGGAACAGGATTAACGTTGAGAATTCACTCGGACACTTTCAAGACAGAATCGATCCGGGCGAATGACAAAGAATTCAATCGACGTAAGTTTCATTGAAGCCCCGAAATTCATTCTGAAGTTCGGTGCCTTTTTTAGAACTGGCCTCGATACCCCCTTTACCACTTGAACCCTGATCCATTCGGGGGCTGATGACGAGGATATGTACCTAGGGTAGGGTCTTAGGCCTGACCTACATACCCTACCTAAGGGCACTATATTGGAGGACTTAAATATTATAAGAGAGATTCCGACTGGACACTCCATGGTGCTCAAGTCACTCGACATTTAATCCACTCGGTATCTTCTTCCTCCACTCGATAGTCACCTGTCACTCGAAAGACCTCACTTCCAGTCAACGCCAGAAGACCAGAAGACACTCCTGGGAGGCCAACGGGCAGGCGTTAGGCCAGTCGTCACTAGTAGCAATTATGATGTACATTACCAGTAACTCTCGTCTTTATACCCAAGACCAAACCCTTGGATGCCTCGCACTTATGAGGGGCAGCGCAGCGTACTCTATATAAGCCACCCCTCCCCTCTGGCACAAGGGTTCACAACCTTTGTAACTCATACTCTCCACATGACAAAAGCTCCCAAGCATTGAGACGTAGGGCCGTTACCTCCACGAGAGGGGCCTGAACTCATACATCCGTGTGTACATCCTCGCCATAGCTAGGACTCTGCCCTCTCCTTTCTTACCCGTATCTTCTACTGTCAGACTCGTTCCCATGACATCGAGCATATTCTCAACTTCAAGGGCTCAATCAAAGGAAGAAAAGTGATCAATCGGGATACGGTCTCTGCTACCTCTTGAGCACGTGTTGGTTTTCCCTTGAAGAGGAAAGGGTGATGCAGCGAAGTAGATAAGTATTTCCCTCAGTTGTTGAGAACCAAGGTATCAATCCAGTAGGAGGAAAAATCAATTTACCAATGGATGTACCTACACAAATAATCAAACTCTTGCACCCAACGCTATAAAGGGGTTGTCAATCCCTTCACAGTTATTTGCAAGGATTGGATCCGATAGAGATAGATGTAAACGAGAACGGAAACTAAAGGTAAATAAATTGCACCAAAGTACTTTTGATATTTTTGGTTTATAGATCTGAAAATATATTATGGAAAGTAGACCCGGGGCCATAGGTTTCACTAGAGGCTTCTCTCCTGATGGCAAGTATTATGTTGGGTGAAAAAAATACTGTCAAGCAATTGATAGGAAAGCGAATAATTATGAAGATATCCAAGGCAATGATTATGCATATAGGCATCATGTCCATGTCAAGTAGACCAAAACGATTCTACATCTACTACTATTACTCCACACATTGACCAACTCCTACCTGCATCTAGAGTATTAAGTTCACGAAGAACAGAGTAACGCATTAGGTAAGATGACATGATGTAGAGGGATAAACTCAAGCAAAAAAACCATCTTTTTATCCTTGATGGGAACAATACAATACGTGCCTTCCTACTCCTACTATGTCACTAGGTGAGGACACCACAAGATTGAACCCAAAACTAAGAACTTCTCCCATTGCAAGAATTACCAATCTAGTTGGCCAAACCAAACCAATAACTCGAAGAGACTTGCAATGATATGAAATCATGCATATAGGAATTCAGAAAAGACTCAAATAATATTCATAGATAATCTAAACATAAACCCACAATTCATCGGATCTTGACAAACACACGGCAAAAGAGTATTACATCGGATACATCTCCATGAAGATCATGAAGAACATGGTATTGAAGAGAAAAGAGAGAGAAGAAGCTATCTAGCTACTAGCTATGGACTCGAAGGTCTGTGGTGAACTACTCACTCATCATCGGAGGGGCAATGGATTTGATGTAGATGCCCTCCGTGATCGAATCCCCCTCCAGCAAATTACCAGAAAAGGCTCCAAGATTGGATCTCTCAGAAACGGAGGCTTACGGTGGCGGAAAAGTGTTTTCGTAGCTCCCTCTGGTATACAGGGAATATTTGGGAATTTATAGGCCAAGAAATAGGGTTAGGAGAGCTATCATGGGCCCACAAGCCTAGGGACGTACCCTACCCCCCCTAGGCGCGCCCCTGTGGCTTGTGGCCACACGGCGGCTCTCCCGACTTCATCTCCAAGTCTTCTGGGTTGCTTCTGGTCCAACAAAACTTAATCCGAAGATTTTATTCCGTTTGGACTCCGTTTAATATTCCCTATCTGCAATACTCAAAAACAAGGAAAAAACATAAACTGGCACTCGGCTCTAGATTTATAAGTTAGTCCCAGAAATAATATAAAATAGCATATTAATGCATATAAAACATCCAAAACATATATTATAATAGCATGGAACAATCAAAAATTATAGATACATTGGAGACATATCAAGCATCCCCAAGCTTAATTCTTGCTCGTCCTCGAGTAGGTAAATGATAAAAACAGAATTTTTGATGTGGAATGCTACCTAACATATTTATCCATGTAATATTGTTTATTGTGGCATGAATATTCAGATCCATAAGATTCAAAACAATAATCTAATATTGACATACAAACAGTAATACTTCGAGCACACCAACAAGGCAATTGTGTCCTTTTGAAAGAACATGGCCTTAGAAAGTTATCCCTACAAAATCATATGGTCTGGCTATGCTCCATATTCCCCACACAAAGTATCTAAATCATGCACAACCCCGATAAACAAGTCAAGCAATTATTTCACACTTTTGGTGTTCTCAAACCTTTTCAACTCTCACGCAATACATGAGCGTGAGCCATGGATATAGCACTATAGGTGGAATAGAATATGGTGGAGGTTGCTAGGAAAAAGGGAGAAGATAGTCTCACATCAACTAGGCGTATCAACGGGCTATGGAGATGCCCATCGATAGATATAAATGTGAATGAGTAGGGTTTGCCATGCAACAAATGCACTTAGAACTATAAGTGTATGAAAGCTCAAAGATAAAACTAAGTGGTCATGCAAGATGAAATTCCACTAGTTATATGAAAATGACACAATAGGAGACTCTCTATCATGAAGATCATGATGCTACTTTGAAGCACAAGTGTGGAAAAACATAGTAACAATTGTCCCTTCTCTCTTTCTCTCATTTTTGTGGTGGGCATCTTTGGCCTCTTTTTTGTCTATTTGGGCTTCGCTAGCCTCTTTTATTTTTTTGTAAAGTCCGGATACTCATCCCAATTTATGACGGAGTCATGGTTTCCATCATCCTTTTCTCACACAGGACAATGCTCTAATAATCAAAATCATCACACTTTTATTTACTTACAACTCAAAAAGGAAATTACAACTCGATACCTAGAACAAAATATGACTCTATATGCAGGATGAACGTGATGGTGCATGTCATGAAAAACGGAACGGTGGAAGTTGCATGGCAATATATCTCGGAATGGATATGTAAATTCCATAATAGGTAGGTATGGTGGATGTTTTGAAGAAAATATATGCTGGCTGTTCTGAGGAAAATATATGGTGGCTGTTCTGAGGAAAATATATGGTGGCTGTTTTGAGGAAGGTGGGTTTGATGTACCGGCAGAAGTTGCGCGGTACTAGAGAGGCTAGCAAAGGTGGAAGGGTGAGAGTGTGTATAATCCATGGACTCAACATTAGTCATAAAGAACTCACATACTTATTGCAAAAGTCTATTAGTTATCAAACAAAGCATTAGTCGCATGCTCCTAGGGGAGAGGTTCGTAGGAGTTAACCATTGCGCGCTCCCGACCCTCACACAAAGGTTGACAATCATTAAACAAATCATGCTCTGACTTCGTTACCTAACGGTTCACCATACGTGAATGCTACTTGAATCAAAAACTTCAACACAAGTATCTCTTCCAATTCAAAACTACTCACTAGCATGACTCTCATATTACCATCTCTATTATCTCAAAACTACATGCAAGGAATCAAACTTCTCATAGTAGTTAATGCACTTAATATGAAAGTTTTTATTATATCCCTCTTGGATGCCCCATTATATTAGGACTAAAATCATCATCTAAACAAATTACCATGATTTTTTTAATAAACTCTCAAAATAATATAAGTGAGGTACTAGAGTTCAACAATTTCTATAAAATATAACACCACCATGCTCTAAAAAGATATAAGCGAAGCACTAGAGCAACATTGCCTAGCTCAAAAGATATAAGTGAAGCACATAGAGTATTCTAATAAATTCACGATTCAGCGTGTCCCTCTCAAAAAGATGTGTGCAGAAAGTATGATTGGAAAACTAAAAAGCAAAGACTCATATCATACAAGACGCTCCAAGCAAAACACATATCATGTGGTGAATAAAAATATAGCCTCAAGTACATTTATTGATGGACTGAAGACGAAAGAGGGGATGCCTTCCGGGGCATACCCAAGCTTAGGCTTTTTGGTATCCTTGAATATGTATTGGGGTGCCTTGGGCATCCACAAGCTTAGGCTCTTGCCACTCTTTATTCCATAGTCCATCAAATCTTTACCCAAAACTTGAAAACTTCACAACAGAAAACTCAACAGAAAACTCATGAGATCCGTTAGTATAAGAAAAATAAATCACTACTTAGGTACTGTTGTGGACCCACTATTTATTTATGTTTGTATAATACATACTGTATTATAACTTAACCATTGTTCATTCCCCTCGATACAACCCATAGATACATCAAAATAAGCAAACAACACAAAGAAAACATAATCTGTCAAAAAAAGAATAGTCTGTAGAAATCTGTAGACTTAGAATACTTCTGTAACTCTAAAAATTCTAAAAAAATATAAACATCAGGGAAATATGTATATCAATCTTTTGTAAAAAATTTAGATCAATTTGACGCTCTGAAACAATTAGAAAATTCCTGGACTGAGCGCAAAAGTTTCTGTTTTTCAACAAGATCAAATCAACAACTACCATAGATCACCCCAAAGGTCTTACTTGGCTCAAACACTAATCTAAACAAGAAAACAAAATTATTACAGAAGTAAAAAATGTGCAAAACACACCAAAACATAAACAAAAAACAGAAAGCAAAAAAATAAAATTGGGTTGCCTCCCAACAAGCGCTATTGTTTAACGCCCCTAGCTAGGCAGAACGCAATAGATCTAGGTATTGTCATCTTTGATGTGCAATCCATAAGTAGCTCTCATAATAGATTCATAAGGTAATTTTATTTTATTTCTAGGCAATTGTCCATTCCTTTCCTTAATGAGAATTGGAATCTAATATTTCCTTCCTCCATATCAATAATTGCACCAATCGTTCTAAGGAAAGGTCTACCAAGAATAATAGGACATGTAGGATTGCAATCTATATCAAGAACAATGAAATCTACGGCCACATAATTCCTATTTGCAATAATAAGAACATCATTAATCCTTCCCATAGGTTTATTTATAGTGGAATCCGCAAGATGCAAATTTAAGGAACAATCATCAAATTCAAGGAAACCTAGCACATCACATAGAGTTTTTGGAATCGTGGAAACGCTAGCACCCAAATCAGACAAAGCGTGGCACTCATAATCCTTAATTTTAATCTTAATAGTAGGTTACCAGTCATCATAAAGATTTCTAGGTATAGAAACTTCTAACTCAAGTTTTTCTTCAAAAGATTTCATCATAGAATCAACAATATGTTTAGTAAAAGCTTTGTTTTGATTATAAGCACGAGGAGAATTCAACATTGATTGCAAAAAGGGAATACAATCAATCAAAGAGAAACTTTAATAATTAAATTCCTTGAAATCCAAAAGAGTGGGTTCATTGCTATTTAAAGTTTTGACATCATCAATCCCACTTTTATCATTCTAAGCATTAAGATTTATAAACTCCAAATCATTACGACACCTTTTAGCTAAAGTTGACTCATCTCCAGTCCCATCTTTATCAAGATTCACATTAGAAAATAAATATTCAATAGGATTAACATCAATCACTTTAAGGTCTTCATCAATATTATCACGAGAACACACTTTTTCAAGCCATTCACGCTTAGCACGTATTCTAGCGGTTCTTTCCTTACACTCGTCAATAGAAATTCTCATAGCTTTTAAGGACTCATTAATATCATGCATGTGTGGAATAGATCTAATTTTCAAAGAATCAATCTCAAGGGAAATTATATCAACGTTCCTAGCCAAATCATCAATTTTGAGCAATTTTTCTTCAATCATAGCATTGAAACCCTTTTGCGAACTAATACATTCTTTAATATTATTATCAAGATCAGAGGGCATCCTATTATAATTTCCATAAGAATTTTTGTAGTAATTACCATAATTATTAGAGGAATTACTAGGAAACGGCCTAGCATTGAAATTACCTCTATATGCGTTATTACAAAATTGTTCCTACCAACAAAGTTCACATCCGTAGATTCATTATTATTTCCAATCAAAGAAGACAAAGGCATATCATTAGGATCAATAGGATCACTCTTACTAGCAAACAACTTCATCAATTCGTCCATCTTTTCACTCCAGGTATTAATTTCTTCAATAGCATGCACCTTTTTACTAGTAGGAGATCTTTTAGTACGCCATTGAGAGTAATTTGCCATAATATTATCTAGGATTTTAGTAGATTCTCCTAATGTGATTTCCATAAAAGTACCACCCGCGGCAGAATCTAAGAGATTCCTAGAAGCAAAATTCAATCCACCATAAAAAAATTGTATAATCATCCATAAACTCAAACCATGCGTGTGGCAATTTCTAATCATTAATTTCATCCTGTCCCAAGATTGTGCAACATGCTCATGATCAAGTTGCTTAAAATTCATTATATCGTTCCTAAGGGAGATGATCTTAGCGGGCGGAAAGTACTTGGAAATAAAAGCATATTTACACTTATTCCAAGAATCAACACTATTTTTAGGCAAAGATGAAAACCAAGTTTTAGCACGATCTCGTAGTGAGAATAGGAATAGCTTTAATTTAACAATACCATTATTCACATCTTTCTTCTTTTGCATATCACACAACTCAACGAAAGTATTTAGATGGGATGCGGCATCTACATTAGCAAGGCCGGAAAATTGTTCTTTCATAACAAGATTTAGCAAAGCAACATTAATTTCATAAGATTCCGCACTAGTGGCGGAAGCAATCGGAGTACTAATAAAATCATTATTATTAGTATTGGAAAAGTCACACAACTTGGTATTTTCAGACATCGTGACAAAGCAAGCAATCAAGCACACAAGCAAACGAAAGGCAAACAAAAGAAGGGCGAATAAAAAGGGAAATCTTTTTGGTATTTTCTGAAAATCGTTTTAGAAGTCGGGGAGTGGAAAACGAGAGGCAAATGGCAAAAATAGTAAATGCAAGAGATGAGTTTGTGATGGGTACTTGGTAGGCTTGATGTGTATCCTCCCCGGCAACGGCGCCATAAATCCTTCTTGCTACCTCTTGAGCATGTGTTGGTTTTCCCTTGAAGAGGAAAGGGTGATGCAACAAAGTAGATAATTATTTCCCTTAGTTGTTGAGAACCAGGGTATCAATCCAGTAGGAGGAACAAGAAAGTTACCAATGGATGTACCTACACGAATAATCAAACTCTTGCATCCAACATTGTAAAGGGTTTTCAATCCCTTCACGGTTGTTTGCAAGGATTAGATCCGATAGAGACAGGTGTAAACGAGAACAGAAAGTAAAGGTAAATAAATTGCAACAAAGTATTTTTGGTATTTTTGGTTTATAGATCTGAAAATATATTATGGAAAGTAGACCCAAGGGCCATAGGTTTCACTAGAGGCTTCTCTCATGATGGCAAGTATTACGGTGGGTGAACAAATTACTATCGAGCAATTGATAGAAAAGCGAATAATTATGAAGATATCCAAGGCAATGATTATTCATATAGGCATCACATCCATGTCAAGTAGACCGAAATGATTCTGCATCTACTACTATTACTCCACACATCGACCGACTCCTGCCTGCATCTAGAGTATTGAGTTCATGAAGTACAGAGTAACGCATTAGGTAAGATGACATGATGTAGAGGGATAAACTCAAGAAATATGATGAAAATCACATATTTTTATCCTTGATGGCAACAATACAATATGTGCCTCGCTACCCCTACTATGTCACTGGGTGAGGACACTGCAAGATTGAACCCAAAACTAAGCACTTCTCCCATTGCAAGAATTACCAATCTAGTTGGCCAAACCAAACCAATAACTCGAAGAGACTTGCAAATATATGAAATCATGCATATAAGAATTCGCAAAAGACTCAAATAATATTCATAGATAATCTGAACATAAACCCACAATTCATCAGATCTCGACAAACACACCGCAAAAGAGTATTACATCGGATAGATCTCCATGAAGATCATGAAGAACATGGTATTGAAGAGCAAAAAGAGAGAAGAATCCATCTAGCTACTAGACATGGACCCAAAGGTCTGTGGTGAACTAATCACGCATCATCGGAGAGGCAATGGAGCTGATGTAGATGCCCTCCGTGATCAAATCCCCCTCCGGCAGATTACCAGAAAAGGCTCCAAGATTGGATCTCTCGAGAACGGAGGCTTCCGGTGGCGGAAAAGTGTTTTTGTGGCTCCCTATGGTATACATGGAATATTTGGGAATTTATAGGCCAAGAAATAAGGTTAGGAGAGCTGTCGTGGGCCCACAAGCCTAGGGGGCGCGCCCTACCCCCCTGGGCGCGCCCCTGTGGCTTGTGGCCACACGATGGCTCTCCCGACTTCATCTCCAAGTATTCTAGGTTGCTTCTGGTCCAAGAAAAATTATTCCGAAGATTTTATTCCGTTTGGACTCCATTTAATATTCCTTATCTGCAATACTCAAAAACAATGAAAAGACAAAAACTGGCATTGGACTCTAGATTAATAAGTTAGTCACAAAAAAATATAAAATAGCATATTAATGCATATAAAACATCAAAAATAGATAATATAATAGCATGGAACAATCAAAATTTATAGATAAGTTGGAGACGTATTAGTCTCCAGAGCACGGCTACTGCAAAAGGACTATTATGCTCCGGACCCAACTTTTCCGGATGGTCCATGGTTTTGTCTCCGTTTTCGCATACGGAAACCATTGTTTTGTGCATTATGGATGGACTGGAAGCTTTAGATGACTACTTCAAGCTCACAAGGGATTGTTGCAGCCACCTTTGTTGTTGTGCTAAGGAGAAATGGGCAGCTGCTCTGAGGATCCTTGGACTTGGTACCGCATCAGCTGTCGTCGGGAGATGCTTCGGATTAGGGAGAGCACATGCTTGAAAAGAACTGTCAAGTTTGCCTGCGCCATCGTGTAGTTGTTTGGAGCATAGTATCTAAGAGAACCAAATGTGCAGGACACGGAAAAGTTGTTGGCTATTGTAGAGGCCAGAGGGTCTTCAGGAATGATCGGATCAATTAATTGTATGTATTGGCAATGGAAGAACTGCCTCAAAGGTTTGCGAGGAATATATCAAAGTCACACTAATGAGGCCAAAATCATACTGCAAGCAGTGGAATCACATGACTTATGGATTTGGCATGCTTTATTTTGAATGCCGAGTTCCTACAATGGTATCCACGTGCTTAAATGCTCTCCAGTGTTCAGGAGGCTTTGTAAAGGGGAATCACCACCGTACAACTACGCTGCCAATGGTCATGACTACAACATGAGATACTATCTTGTCGATGGAATCTATCATTAGTGTGCGGCGTTTTTCAAGACCATATCTGAACCACACGACAAGAGCAAAGCCACTTTGAAACAATGCGCGAGAATCTAGGAAGTATGTGGAGAGGGCATTTAGAGTGCTTCAAGCTCGTTGGGGAATTGTTCATGGAGTTGCAATGATATGGGAATGAAAACTTTGTGTCAGCTCATGACATGTTGTGTTATTTTGCACAACATCATTGTCGAGGATGAGGGTGATGGTGTTGCTCAAACCAATGCTTTTGAAGCACCTGGAGAACAAGTTCAAATCCCGAAAGATCAAGATGCAAACCAACTTATGAACTTTCTGCATATGCTTCAGAATCTTCGAGATGATGAGGTGCATGCACAACTACTCAATGATCTTGTGAATCATATGTGGACTCGTAATGAAAACCAAAGAGATCATGATTGAGTTGTGCACTTTAAATAAAATTTATATAAGAGCTATGTATTTTTGCTTCCAAACATTTGTTTTTTACGTGTGACATTATCGTATATAATGGACGTGCATAGATTTGCATGTATTTAAAAGTCCGAATTTAAAATATGTGGATGTCGGACACGAGATATGTGGATGCCCCGCGGATGTGTCCAGACGCATCCGCTGATGCATAGGGGCTAGATTTTCCAACTCCAACGACTATAGATGTTGTTACTCCGCTTAGAGCATCTCCAACAGCCTTGGTATATTTGGTTAGGATTGCTAAAAACTAAAAATATAGCAACTTGACCCAAAAATGTTGCTCCAACAGCCTTTGTATAAGTGGTTGCCCCAAAGAAAAATTTACAAAGCTTGCTATATTTGCACCCACACTTGGTATATTTGCAAAGTGGAGAGGCACTTGGTATATTTTTAGCAGCCCACTTTTTGTTCCATTGACAAGTGAACCCCACTACCCCCTAGATTCCTGCTAGCCCGCGCTTGGCACGTGTCCCCACGTGTCATTGAGAGGCTTGCTAAATTTATAGCAATGTTATTGGAGCAAAAAATTGTTGGGGTTGCTAAATCTTCTTTCTCCTCTTGCTATACCCAGTTTTAGCAAGTGAGAATAGCAAGGCTGTTGGAGATGCTCTTAGCCAAAGCACTAGTGTACAAAAATGAATGCGAGGATAAATCAAGCTCCATGCAATACCTCATGTAATATATCATCATGCATCTCTGCTAGTGCCATTCAGACCGTGTGAATCTCATCTCCCATATTCCGTTGGCAAAAAACACATATTTGACCTTTGTGTGAAACAAATTCACGATCTAAACTGCGGGTGAAATTTTTTCACAAACTGACCGTTTTGTGTGGCGCCTGATGGTCGAGCGTTGCATGACACTATGCAGCGCCTTCGTGTTAGGCATCGCAGCCCTGGCCAGCATGGCAGCTCGGGGCCAGGTGCGGCCCCACATCTAGACGTGCAGCGCCTGAGTGATAGGCGCCACACAGTTTAATGTGCACCGCCTAGCTCTTCGGCGCTGCACATTGACTTAACCGCATCGGGCTAGCCCTCCCCCAGGCAGTTCTTCCCTCTTCCTCTCTGTCCAACAGAGAGCACCGATGGCGGCCCCTTCGATCCCACCCCCACCCCTCTAAGATCTGGCAATTTTAGCCGTGGAATCGATCTCTAATCCCTCCTACTAGGTAAACTCCTCTGTTCCACTTTGTTTTCCTCCGTAAATTCGTTGACATTTTTGAGATTTGTCCAAGATTGGGTGGAACCCTTGATTTTCTTGGTTTGGATCTTTATTTTTCCAAGATTGGGTGTTGTGATTTAGGATGTGTAGTATTGTTCATTAGTTCACAATATATGATTCTTGTTAGTGAAACCCTAGATTGTTTAGTTTCTTTAGATATATATGAGATGCATCGTTTTGTAGATAATTATGAGATGTTGAGTTGTGTGGTTGTATATGAGATGTTGAGTTTTTTTAGATATATATGAGATGTTGAGTTTATATGAAATATGAGATGTTGAGATGAACACATATGACATAGGAGATATATATGAGAATTTTTCAAATGAGTGTGTGAGAAGGAGGCATTGAGATTATTGTAGATGAATACATATGAGATGTTTAGATGAACACATATGAGATGTTGAGTGTATGCCAATATTTGAGATGAACTCATATATGTGTATTGTTTGGACTTTGTAAGGATGGTTTGGCTTCTCGACGATGCCTATGACACACGATACCGGGCCTACATGATGCGCGAG
Organism: Hordeum marinum; assembly: GCA_022496015.1. Classification (NCBI taxonomy): domain Eukaryota; kingdom Viridiplantae; phylum Streptophyta; class Magnoliopsida; order Poales; family Poaceae; genus Hordeum; species Hordeum marinum. The sequence goes on from CM039678.1 coordinate 457,084,118, forward strand.
CAGGGGATGGTAATGATGAGTAATGTAAATATTTTGCGAATTTGCCTTTAGTTGGAATTCACATGCCCTAAGATTTGTCATTACTTGTTTTTTGCATAAGCTTGAACTTCTGAAGATTCGGTATCACGGGGTCTCTGGTGCTGCCATGCCTTATGATCCACGGTACACACCCTACATCCAGCAGGCAGGACTCCTCCCGTGGATTCAGTTGGTCAGCCGGTCCACGCCGAACCTCAATGCTCCACTGGTGTCCTCTCTTGTTGAACGATGGAGGCCGGAGACGCACAGTTTCCATCTTCGGACTGGGGAGATGACTGTAATGCTCCATGATGTCTCCTTGATCATCGGTCTTCCTATCATCGGGAGGCCTCTCTGTATGAGCACCGATTCTCATGGGTGGCGCCAGCAGATGACTGCTCTTATTGGTATGGCTCCTACCGAGGATGAGGCTGATGTAGAGGATGGACAAGATAAGAAGAAGAAGGAAAGGACAGCAGTCGGAGCTCCTTTCACGTGGATTCAAGCAAACTTCGCGCATTGCCCTCAAGGTGCCACTAATGATGCGATCCAGACACATGCTCGTTTCTATATGTGGTACGTTATCTCAAGGACTTTGTTTCCTGATGCCACGGGGAAGAACGCTCCATGGATGTGACTGAAGGCTTTGACCATCTTCGAGAGCAGATGGAGCTGGGGTTCAGCGACTCTTGCCTACTTGTACTGACAGGTAGTTGGTTTGTTTTGTTATCAATTCATTTCTTCATTAGCAATGCAACCTTGTTGTCAAGTTAAAATTGTTTTCTTTGATATGCAGCTGGACGATGCGTGTTGCAGGATCACTGACAGTGCATGCATTGGTGGTAATATGCTTCTACTTTTTGTATGGAGCTGGAAGCGTCTGCCTGTTGGACGCCCGAAGAGCGTCAAGTTTAATTCTTGGGATGAAGAAGCCGATTTACGGCGCCCCACTTGGGCCTACAAGTGGGATGTGGTATCCGAGATGATGAACGATGTCCATCTCATGTACCAAAAGTTCATCGCTGAGATAGACACAATTACGCCTGAGCAGGTAACGAGGAAATTACATCAATCATTTCTCATGCTTGTCTGAAAACTTGTCATCAATGTGGCATTGTTATCCTATTTCATAGGTGGAATGGCAGCCATATGGCGCGAATGACACATTAGGGGTCACCCACGATTTTGTCCTCAACCCGATGTGCTTGCGGGATAGGGATCTTTGGCTTATGAGGTGCCCACTGATATGCAACTGGGCGGTTGAGCTTCATTTGCCACACCGCGTGTATCGTCAGTTTGGTCTATTCCAGGCTCACCCGCCGGAATGGGTGGACATGGATAAAGCACTTCATAGGTAAGAGAGCATGAACCATATTGACTTAGCATCACCACTCATTTTTTTATTGTGCTAATCTTTGGTTTTCTACAATGCAGGTTGGACAGGAAAAGGCAGCGGAAGATAAAGGACTGGGAGAAGCATCATTCATCCTATGTTACCCGTTTCATTCTTAGTGTGAGGCAAGCTCGTGATGGTGCAGGCGCCCAGCTTTGTGAGCATAACTCACTTTCTTTCAATAACTACCTATGATGTTTTCTTCAAAATGCTAGAGTTGAGTTATGCCCGCCGGCATACAATGAGGATATTCTTGAAGATCCCGCAAACTTTGAGGATCTATCGAAGTAGAAGTACAACAAAAATGTCAGGGAAGGGCTAGGAGTCCCTATTGTTCCAGTGATTAACTATGTGGTAAAGTGTTCCCTTCTTTACTTTCCCGTTGACCGTATTACACATGTTTGAATGGCTAACGTGTTACTTCGTTCTCATCCGCAGCGCAACCAGATAAAGAAAGCAGCTGATGAAAGCTAGTCTATTCTGGAGAAGACATCGGTTGGAGAACGCAATGATGAAGGTCCACTACGAAAATTCCTGAAGGTACATATCGCACTCAGGTGTCCATGTTACATGTGTTCCAGAGTTTGTTATCTTATACACTTGTTCATGTTATAGAGTTAGGACAAGAAGTTAAGGCGGTTATCAAACCTTCTTGGTTTCCGTGACCCAGAATATTATGAACCATCAGCCTCTAGGTATGGTACACCATCAGACCCCTTATCTCACTGTTAGGGGGACGATGTGAGTTCCTCATATGCTTATATGGATTATGTGGGTGCGGTCACCCAAGAGGTATGACTAATCTTTTAGATGTAATTCTCACTTTATTACGATGCCGGTCTTTACCATAATGTTTGATTGTGTGATAGGTTGATGAACTTGATGATGACATGACTTTGGCGGACGCTCAAGTTCGGTCCGCATACATGTTGAAGCCTAGGAAGCCCATACACCATTACACGCCCAGCGACTATGACAACAGAGGCAACCCAAAGGTGGACGTAGGGAACTCACAGACGGCGAGTTTGGATGATGAGGCGGAGGAGGAAGAGGAGGAAGAGGAGGCTCCTCCTGTCAGGAGGAAGAAGATAGCCACCAGGCGTGGCAGCAGGAACACGCTTGGAAGGCATTAGTCGTTGTCGTTTTTATTATGAAACTGGACTTGTGAGGTTATGTGATAGTTGGTGAACTCTTAGTAGTGTGCTACTTGTCTTAAATGATGAACTCGTCGGCATATTACTTTGTTTCAAATTGCTGTGAATTTCAAGTTATTGTAAGTGTTGTGATGTTCATGTTAATTGAATTTGCTGTCAACAACTTCTGTTGTTTGTTGTTTAGCAGTTCTCTATACTGCAGCGCATCACAGCTAGGCGATGCACTATGCCGTGCAGCGCCCAAGGGTCTGACACCTGGGCATTGCACTTTCTGCTGATTTCAACTACAAACTACTTTTTAGGTTTTGTGGTTCGCATACTATGTCACATAATCATAAGTAATGGGACAAATAGTAGTCCAAAACACATAGATACTACACAACACATAGAGTAGTCCAAATCACGTAGTCATACACACATAAAGTATTTATAGCACATAATCATAGCACACATTTTGGTTCACAACCAAATTGAAGATGATAGTGATGAAATGCGAACATAGTAGCACATAGAACATAGAAGAACATAGTAGCACATAGTCCATTCTTCTCCCACCACCCCGGTATCTCACCGCCCCCTTTGTGTCCTCCACCGCCTTAATTGTTGCCATACCTATGAAAACATTCCTAATAGTAAGTCACACAATGCGAAATAGTAAGTCACATATGGCAATGGCCCATTGAGCCAAAATAACAAGATAATAGTAAGTCACATACGACAATGGCCCATTGAGCCAAGAAAACATTCCTCCACTACAGCCTCTACCACCACCATGGCCTAGACCACCACCACGGCCTCGTACCACCACCACCACGGCCTCTACCACCACCACCATGGCCTCTACCACCACGGCAAAGACCTAGTTGACTCCCTCTTTGTTGCCTAGTTCCTCGTTGGCTTGGTTGATTTGATTGGTTTGGCACTTGAGCACTTGTTTGGCTTGGTTGGCTGCTACTTGGTTGACTTGGTTGGCAACCATTTGCTTGGCTTGTGCTTGAATCATTTTTCTTTGATCTCTTTCTTGGTTTGCTACAAGTTCTTGTGTTGTGTCCCCCATCATTGCACTCCTCACAATGGGATTGCTCATGAGGCTCTTGGAATTGGCCGGTGCCAGATTCTCGACCTCCACCACGGCCCCATCCACCCATGTCACCTCTAAGACGTTTTGTCTTACATCTTCCCGGTCTAACGACCTTCAATTCCGGGTCGGGCCATAGTTGAACTCCATGATACTCTGACCATTGTGATTGGTCCAAGTATGGCTTAAACCGGGGAGCCCATGTATTCTTTACTGTCATGATTGAGAAATCATACTCCCGCACGGTAAGAGGGTGATTGAAGTCCGCATTCCTAACACAAGATGCGTTTAACAAGTGCGAGCATGGGAGATGAAGCAACAATGTGTTGGAAATATGCCCTAGAGGCAATAATAAATTAGTTATTATCATATTCCTTGTTCGTGATAATCGTTTATTATCCATGCTATAATTGTATTGATCGGAAACTCAGATACATGTGTGGATACATAGACAACACCATGTCCCTAGTATGCCTCTAGTAGACTAGCTCGTTGATCAAAGGATGGTTAAGGTTTCCTAGCCATGGACATGAGATGTCATTTGATAACGGGATCACATCATTAGGAGAATGATGTGATGGATAAGACCCAAACTACAAACATAGCATATGATCGTGTCAGTTTATTGCTACTGTTTTCTGCATGTCAAGTATATGTTCCTATGACCATGAGATCATGCAACTCACGGATATCGGAGGAGTGCCTTGTGTGTATCAAACGTCGCAACGTAACTGGGTGACTATAAAGGTGCTCTACAGGTATCTCCGATGGTGTTTGTTGAGTTGGCATGGATCGAGACTGGGATTTGTTACTCCGTGTAACGGAGAGGTATCTCGGGGCCCACTCGGTAATGCAACATCACAATAAGCCTTGCAAGCAATGTGACTAATTGTTATTTGCAGGATCTTGTATTACGGAACGAGTAAAGAGACTTGCCGGTAACGAGGTTGAACTAGGTATGGAGATACCGACGATCGAATCTCGGGCAAGTAACATACCGAAGAACAAAGGGAACGATATACGGGATTAACTGAATCCTTTACATAGAGGTTCGACCGATAAAGATCTTCGTAGAATATGTAGGAACCAATGTGTATGTCCAGGTCCCGCCATTGGTTATTGACCGTAGAGGTGTCTCGGTCATGTCTACATAGTTCTCGAACCCGCAGGGTCTGCACACTTAAGGTTCGGTGACGTTTCGGTAGTGTAGAGTTATGTATGGTGGTGACCGAAGGTTGTTCGGAGTCCCGGATGAGATCCCGGACGTCACGAGGAGCTCCGGAATGGTCCGGAGGTAAAGATTCATATATAGGAAGTCCCAGTTTGGTTTCCGGAAAAGTTTCGGGCTCATCGGTAGTGTACCGGGAGTATCGGTATTGTACCGGGAGTGCCGGTAGTGTACCGGAGGACCTCCGGGAGGGGTATTTCGACCCCAAGAGGTCCATGGGCTGTGGGAGAATAATAACCATCCCTTAGTGGGCTGGGAAAACAGCCACAAAGGCCCATGGCGCAGGAGAGAAAGTCCTAAAGCAAAAAGTGGAAAATCAGCCAATAGGAGGCAATCCTACTCCAACTAGGATTGGAGGTGAAGTAGGATTGCTCCCACCTCCTATTTCGGTTGACCCAAAGGCCTTGGCTGCCTCTCCTCTCCTCTCCTCCTATATATACTAGTGGATTGGGTGGTTTTTGGACATAATTTCCGGCCACGTGCTACCCGTTTCACCGGTACACAGTTTCTCCTCTAGATCGGTTTTCCGCAGCGCTTAGGCGAAGCCCTGCCGGAATCACTCCACCACCATCACCGGAGCGCCGTCACGCTGCCGGTGAACTCTCTCTCCTCTCCACCTCCTCTTGCTGGATCAAGACGGTGGAGATCGTCATCAAGCTGCACGTGTGCTGAACGCGGAGGTGCCGTCCGTTCGGCGCTAGATCGGAAGGACCGTGATCGAGATCGCGAGACGGTTCGTGATGAGATCGCGGAACGGATCGTGATGACTTCGCGGGACAGATCATGATCAAGATCGTGAGACGGATCGTGATGAGATCGCCGGACGGATCGTGATGAGTTCACGGGATGGATCGTGATTGGATCGCGGGACGGATCGTGATGAGATCGCGGGACGCTCGGCGATTTGGATCGCGAAGATATTCGACTACACCAACCGCGTTTCTTAACGCTTCCCGCTTAGCGATCTACAAGGGTACGTATATCCACTCTCCCTCTCGTAGATGCTCATCACCATGGATAGGTTTGCGTGTGCGTAGGAAAATTTTTGTTTCCCATGCGACGTTCCCCAACAGTGGCATCCTGAGCTAGGTTGATGGTTCGATGAGATCTCGAGTAGAACACAAAAGGTTTGTGGGCGTTGATGCTTAGATTGCTTCCTCCCTTGGTCGTATTTTGGTTCAGCGGGATTGTGAGATGAAGCGGCCCGGACCAACATTACTCGTACGCTTACGAGAGACCGGTTCCCTCGATGCAACTTGTTGCTTAGATGGCTTGCGGGTGACAGTTTCTCTCACTTTAGTTGGATCGGATCCGACAAAGGCGGTCCTTGAGAAGGTTGAAAAGCAATCTATGTATCACCGTTGTGGTTTATGCGTAGGTGAGAATCGTTCTCGCTAGATACCCGTAGCAGCCACGTAAAACTTGCAACAACAATTAGAGGACGTCTAACTTGTTTTTGCAAGGTATGTTGTGATATGATATGGCCAATTACATGATGTGATATATGTGATGTATGAGATGATCATGTGATGTATAGATTATCACGACTTGCATGTCGATGAGTACGGCAACCGGCAGGAGCCATAGGGTTGTCTTTAATTATTGTATGACCTGCGTGTCAATCATTAAGCGCTATGTAATGCTTTACTTTATCGCTACGGTAGCAATAGTAGTAGAAGCATGCAGGGCGTGACAACCCCAATGGCAATGCATTGATGGAGATCAAGATGATGGAGATCATGGTGTTGTGCCGGTGACGATGGAGATCATGCCGGTGCTTTCTAGATGGAGATCAAAAGCACAAGTTCATGGCCATATCATGTCACTTATGATTTGCATGTGATGTTAATCCTTTTTATGCACCTTATTTTGCTTAGGACGACGGTAGCATTATAAGGTGATCCCTCACTTAATTTCAAGCTAAATTGTGTTCTCCCCGAGTGTGCACCGTTGCGAAAGTTCGTCGTGTTGAGACACCACGTGATGATCGGGTGTGATAGACTCTACGTTCACATACAACGGGTGCAAGCCAGATTTGCACGCGCAGAACACTCGGGTTAAACTTGAAGAGCCTAGCATGTACAGACATGGCCTCGGAACACGAGAGACCGAAAGGTCGAACATGAGTCATATAGTAGATATGATCAACATAATGATGTTCACCATTGCAGCCACCTCAACTCACGTGATGATCGGACTTGAGTTGGTGAATTTGGATCATGTATCACTCGAATGATCAGAGGGATGTCAATTTGAGTGGGAGTTCTTAAGTAATATGATTAATTGAACTCATTATCATGAACATAGTCAAAGTGTCTTTGCAAATGATGTTGTAGATTACTAGCTCGCGCTGTAGCTCCCGTGTGTTTTTATATGTTCCTAGAGAAATGGAATTGAAAGATGTTGGTAGCAAAATTGTGGACTGGGTCCATGATCTGAGGATTGTCCTCATTGCTGCACAGAAGGCTTATGTCCTTAATGCACCGCTCGGTGCGCCACCCCCTCTAGCGTCGTCTATAGATGTTGTGAACATCTAACAGGCACGTTTCGATGACTACTTGATAGTTTAGTGCGTCATGCATTACGGCTTAGAATTGAGGCTCCAAAACGTTTTGAACGTCACGGAACATATGAGATGTTCTAGAAGCAGAGATTGTGATCTCAGGCTCGTGCCTTTGTTGCGAGATATGAGATCTCCAACAAGATTCTTTGCTTGTAAGATGAAGGAGAATATCTCAATCGTTGAGCATGTACTCAGATTGTCTGGGTACTACAATCGCTTGAATCAAGTGGGAGTTGATCTTCCAGATAAGATAGTGATTGATATAGTTCTCCAAGTCACTGTCACTAAAGCTACTAGAACTTAGTGATGAACTATAATACACCAGGGATAGAAGTATTGATCCCTCAGCTGTTCGCGATGTTTGACACCGCGAAGGTAGAAATCAAGAAGGAGCGTCAAGTGTTGATGGTTAATCAAACCACTAGTTTCGAAAAGGGCAAGAGCAAGGAGGGAAACTTCATGGATAGCAAGTCAGTTGCTGCTCCAGTGAAGCAACCCAAAGTTGAACTCAAACCCGAGACTAAGTGCTTCTATTATGAGGTGAGAGGTCGCTGAAGCGGAACAACCCTAGATACTTGGTAGATAAGAAGGCTGGCAACATCGACAGAAGTATATTTGATATACGAGTTATTGATGTGTACCTTGCTAGTACTCCTAGTAGCACCTGAGTATTGGATACCGGTTCGGTTGCTAAATGTTAGTAACTCGAAATAAAAGCTACGGAATAAACGGAGAACTAGCTAAGGGTGAGGTGACGATGTGTGTTGGAAATGTTTCCAAGGTTGATGTGATCAACATCGCACACTCTCTCTACCTTCAGGATTAGTGACGAACCTAAATAAATGTTATTTGGTGTTTTGCGTTGAGCATGAACATGATTAGATCATGTTTGTTGCAATACGGTTATTCATTTAAGTCAGAGAATAATAGTTATTCTGGTTACATGAATAATACCTTCAATGGTCATGCACCAAGTGAGAATGGTTTGTTGAAATCTTGATCGTAGTAGTACACATGTTCATAACATTGATGTCAAAAGATACAAAGTTAATAATGATAGTACCACATACTTGTGGCACTGCCGCTAAATGTCATATTGGTATAAAGCGCATGTAGAAACTCCATGCTGATGGATATTTGGACTCATCGATTTCGAATCGGTTGAGACATGCGAACCATGCCTCTTGGGCAAGATGACTAAAGGACCCCGTTGGATGGAGCGGGCAAGTGATTCATTGGAAATGATACATGTTGATGTATGCAATCTAGTGAGTCTTGTAGCGTGCAGTGGATATCGTTATTTTCTTACCTTCACTGATGATTTGAGTAGATATAGTGTATATTTACTTAATGAAACACAAGTCTGAATCGTTTGAAAGGTTCAAGCAAATTCAGAGTGAAGTTTAAAGATCATCGTGACAAGAAGATAAAAATGACCGCGATATGATCGTGGAGGTGAATATCTGAGTTACGAGTTTGGCATACAACTTAAGACAATGTGAAATTTGTTTGCACAACTAACGCCACCTGGAACACCATGCTGTGATGGTGTGTCCGAACATCATAATCATGCTCTATTGATATAGTGCATACTGTGATGTCTCTTATCGTTTTACTACTATAATTTTTGGGGTTATGCATTAGAGACAACTACATTCACTTTAAATAGGGCATCATCTAAGTCCGTTGAGATGACACCGTGTGAATTATGGTTTGATAGAAACCTAAGCTGTCATTTCTTAATGTTTGGGGCTGCGATGCTTGTGTGGAAAATGTTTTCACATAATAAGCTAGAACCCAAAGCGGACAAATGTATCTTCATAGAATACCCTAAGAACAGATGGGTATGCCTTCTATCTCAGATCCGAGTGCAAAGTGTTTGTTGCTAGAACTGGGTCCTTTCTCGAGAAAAAGTTTCTCTCAAAGGAATGTGCAAAGTGTTTGTTGCTAGAACTGGGTCCTTTCTCGAGAAAAAGTTTCTCTCAAAGGAATTGAGTGGGAGGAAGATAGAACTTGATGAGGTTGTTAAACCTTTGTTCAACCAGAGAGTAGTGCAGCGCAGAAAGATGTTTCTATGAAGCCTACGTTAGTTGAAGAGGAAGTTAATGATGATGATCATGAAGCTTCAGGATCAAGTTACTATCGAACTTCGTAGGTCGACAAGGATGTGTACTGCTCCTGAGCGGTACGACAACTCTGTCTTGGAGGTCATGTTGTTGGACAACGATGAACCTACGAGCTATGGAGAAGCGATGATGGGCCCGGATTCCGACAAATGGTTGGAGGCCATGAAATCCGAGATAGGATCCATGTATTAAAACCAAGTGTAGACTTTGGTAGACTTGCTCGTTGGACGGCAGGTCGTTGAGTACAAATGGATCTTTAAAATGAAGACAGACACTGATGGTGAATGTCACTATTTGTAAAGCTCGACTTGTTGCAAAGATGTTTGTGACAAGTTCAAGGAGTTGACTACGATGAGACTTTCTCACTCGTAGCGATGCTAAAAGTCTGTTGGAATTATGTTAGCAGTTGCTGTGTTTTCAATTATGAAATCTGGCAGATGGATGTCAAAACATCGTTTCCTTAATGGTTTACTTGAGGAAAGGTTGTATGTGATACAACCAGAAGGTTTTGTCAGGCCTAAGGATGCTAAAAGGTGTGCAAGCTTCGGTGATCCTTCCATGGACTGAAGCAAGCATCTCGGAGTTGGAATATACGCTTTGATGAGGTGATCAAAGTTTTGATGTTTATACAAAGTTTATGAGAAACTTGTATTTGCAATAAAGTGAGTGGGAGCACTATAGAATTTCTGATAAGTATATGTGGATGACATATTGTTGTTCAGAAATAATGTAGAGTTTCTTGAAAGCATAAAACGGTTATTTGAAAAGTGATTTTCAAAGGAAGACCTGGATAAAGCTACCTAATTGTTGAGCATCAAAATCTATAGAGATAGATCAAGATGCTTTATGAGACTTTCAATGAGTGCATACCTTCACAAGATTTTGAAAGAGTTCAAAATGGATCAGCCAGAGAAATAGTTCTTGTCTAATTTGTAAGGTGTGAAGTTGAGTGAGAATCAAAGCTCGACAACGGCAGAAGAAAGAGAAAGGACGAACGTCGTCCCCTATGCCTTAGCCATAGGCTCTATATTATGCCATGCTGTGTACCGCACCTATGTGTGCCTTGCCATGAGTTTGTCAAGGGGTACAAGAGTGGTCCAGGAGTGGATCACTGGACAGCGGTCGGAATTATCCGTAGTAACCAGAGGACTAAGGAAATGTTTCTTGATTATGGAGGTGATAAAGAGTTCGTCGTAAAGAGTTACGTCGATGCAAGCTTTAACACCTATCCGGATGACTAGTAGTAGCAATCTGGATACGTATAGTGGAGCAGCCATTTGGAAATAGTACCAAGTGGAGTGTGGTAGCAGTGTTTACGGTTTGACATAGAGATTTGCAAAGTACACACGGATCTGAATATCGCAGACCCGTTGACTATAAGACCTCTCTCACATGCAAAGCATGATCGAGCCCCACAACTCATTGGGTGTTAGATTCATAACAATGCGAATCACATGGTGATGTGAACTAGATTATTGACTCTAGTGCAAGTGGGAGACTGTTGGAAATATGCCCTAGAGGCAATAATAAATTAGTTATTATCATATTCCTTGTTCGTGATAATCGTTTATTATCCATGCTATAATTGTATTGATCGGAAACTCAGATACATGTGTGGATACATAGACAACACCATGTCCCTAGTATGCCTCTAGTAGACTAGCTCGTTGATCAAAGGATGGTTAAGGTTTCCTAGCCATGGACATGAGATGTCATTTGATAACGGGATCACATCATTAGGAGAATGATGTGATGGATAAGACCCAAACTACAAACATAGCATATGATCGTGTCAGTTTATTGCTACTGTTTTCTGCATGTCAAGTATATGTTCCTATGACCATGAGATCATGCAACTCACGGATATCGGAGGAGTGCCTTGTGTGTATCAAACGTCGCAACGTAACTGGGTGACTATAAAGGTGCTCTACAGGTATCTCCGATGGTGTTTGTTGAGTTGGCATGGATCGAGACTGGGATTTGTTACTCCGTGTAACGGAGAGGTATCTCGGGGCCCACTCGGTAATGCAACATCACAATAAGCCTTGCAAGCAATGTGACTAATTGTTAGTTGCGGGATCTTGTATTACGGAACGAGTAAAGAGACTTGCCGGTAACGAGGTTGAACTAGGTATGGAGATACCGACGATCGAATCTCGGGCAAGTAACATACCGAAGAACAAAGGGAACGATATACGGGATTAACTGAATCCTTTACATAGAAGTTCGACCGATAAAGATCTTCGTAGAATATGTAGGAACCAATGTGGACGTCTAGGTCCCGCCATTGGTTATTGACCGTAGAGGTGTCTCGGTCATGTCTACATAGTTCTCGAACCCGTAGGGTCTGCACACTTAAGGTTCGGTGACGTTTCGGTAGTGTAGAGTTATGTATGGTGGTGACCGAAGGTTGTTCGGAGTCCCGGATGAGATCCCGGACGTCACGAGGAGCTCCGGAATGGTCCGGAGGTAAAGATTCATATATAGGAAGTCCCAGTTTGGTTTCCGGAAAAGTTTCGGGCTCATCGGTAGTGTACCGGGAGTATCGGTATTGTACCGGGAGTGCCGGTAGTGTACCGGAGGACCTCCGGGAGGGGTATTTCGACCCCAATAGGTCCATGGGCTGTGGGAGAATAATAACCAGCCCTTAGTGGGCTGGGAAAACAGCCACAAAGGCCCATGGCGCAGGAGAGAAAGTCCTAAAGCAAAAAGTGGAAAATCAGCCAATAGGAGGCAATCCTACTCCAACTAGGATTGGAGGTGAAGTAGGATTGCTCCCACCTCCTATTTCGGCTGACCCAAAGGCCTTGGCTGCCTCTCCTCTCCTCTCCTCCTATATATACTAGTGGATTGGGTGGTCTTTGGACATAATTTCCGGCCACGTGCTACCCGTTTCACCGGTACACAGTTTCTCCTCTAGATCGGTTTTCCGCAGCGCTTAGGCGAAGCCCTGCCGGAATCACTCCACCACCATCATCGGAGCGCCGTCACGCTGCCGGTGAACTCTCTCTCCTCTCCACCTCCTCTTGCTGGATCAAGACGGTGGAGATCGTCATCAAGCTGCACGTGTGCTGAACGCGGAGGTGCCGTCCGTTCGGCGCTAGATCGGAAGGACCGTGATCGAGATCGCGAGACGGTTCGTGATGAGATCGCGGAACGGATCGTGATGACTTTGCGGGACAGATCGTGATCAAGATCGTGAGACGGATCGTGATAAGATCGCGGGACGGATCGTGATGAGTTCACGGGACGGATCGTGATTGGATCGCGGGACGGATCGTGATGAGATCGCGGGACGCTCGGCGATTTGGATCGCGAAGATGTTCGACTACACCAACCGCGTTTCTTAACGCTTCCCGCTTAGCAATCTACAAGGGTACGTAGATCCACTCTCCCTCTCGTAGATGCTCATCACCATGGATAGGTTTGCGTGTGCGTAGGAAAATTTTTGTTTCCCATGCGACGTTCCCCAACACAATGGCCTCATGCAAGTGCAATCACACCATGTTAGGGAGACCTCGAAAGCCCGACCTCCGTGTTGGTGGCCATCGTTTGTGGTTCCTCCAGGCTCTTTCACATCATACATCCACTCGTTGTCATCATATAGTACAACTTCTTGGGAGTCTACCTTCCGTGATTGAAATTCCAACCATTCTTCAACCCTCGATGGGAAATTATACTTGTGCTTTTTCTTGTTCTCACCAGCAATATGCTTATCCATCTCCATTGAGTACTTTAAAAAGTACGCATTCATCTTGTCAAATGTGTATTGAACTATTGCCATCACGGGTAATGCACGTACACCCTTGAGCACCTTATTGAAGCATTCTGCCATGTTGCTTGTCATTTGACCATACCTCCGGCCATCTTCATCAAAAGCACGTGCCCACTTATTCCTTTCTAAAATGTTCTTATGGAGAAAGTCAAGGCCTCCTGCATCAAGTTTCTTGTGCATGAGCAATGCATTGTACAAGTTGGTGAACTGCTTGTCGGAGAAAGCGAGACAACAATCTTGAAGATCATCGGCCAACTCCTTGATACCACATGCCCTATAAAAGTTTGCACAAAAGTGCCTCATGCACCATTGATGCTGCAACTTTGCATGTACGGGAATGTCAATCACCACCGCATTTAGAATTCCTTGATGGCGATCCGATATGACACAAATTTCCCTTTCAGCCGGTATTACCTTTGTTCTTAGTTGACGCAAGAACCACTCCAGTTATCATTGTTCTCCACCTCAACCAAAGCGAAAGCCAAAGGCAACACCCGGTTATTGGCATCACTTGCTATTGCAACCAATATAGTGCCTTGTATTGTCCGGTCAAGAACGTGCCATCAATGGCGATGACGGGCCAACAATGTGTTGAGAGACATAGTAGTAAATCAAAAAAATTCCTACGTATTCACCAAGATCTATCTATGGAGAAACCAGCAACGAGTGGGCAGAGTGCATCTTCATACCTTTGAAGATCACAAAGTGGAAGCGTTACTCGAACGCGGTTGGTGGAGTCGTACTCGCAGCGATTCAGATCGCGGTGGAATCCGAACTAAGCACCGAACAACGACGCCTCCGCGTTCAACACACGTGCAGCCCGGTGACGTCTCCTACGCCTTGATCCAGCAAACAGGAAGGAGAGGTTGAGGGAGAGCTCCGGCAACACGACGGCGTGGTGACGGTGGAGCTGCGTGGTACTCCGGCAGAGCTTCGCTAAGCACTACGGAGGACAAGGAGAGAGAGGAGTAGGGCTGCATCATGAGAGAGAGAGATGCGTGTCCTCGGTAGCCCCAAGGGCTCCTCTATTTATAGGAGGAGGAGGAGGGAGGGCTGCGCCCTAGGGTGGTGCGGCAGCCTCCAGATCCCATCTGGCCGGCGGCCAAGAGGGAGAGGGGTGCGGCTGCCCTAGGGTGGGCCTTAGGGCCCATCTACCCTAGGGTTATCCCCCTCCCACTTCAGCTATGCCTTGGGCCCTTGTGGAGGGCGCACCAGCCCACCTAGGGGCTGGTTCCCTCCCACTTGCGGCCCATGCAGCCCTC